>OW964565.2:3691879-6333758 GCA_943138885.2 Tholera decimalis | reverse complement strand
CTAGTATAATGTCAGGTGTGGACGGAGTGTACGTGCTATGATAGTGAACTAGAGTGGAACAAGATGGGGCTAGAATGTCATATTCATTGCTTATCATGTGGTCGAAGGCTCTGGAGGACTTGGTTCGGCTTGTCGCGCAGTTATTTTGGGAATTTTCCACTCTCTGGTTTTAAGAGGGCCTTCGAGAGGGCGCTTGCCAACAGAGTTGGATCGTGTCAGATAACGATCCACATCGACAAAATTTTATCGAACGTATTCCCATCACTAGTGGCGATGCGAAGTATTAGGGTGGGGTATAGATAAGACGTGCGACGGCAGCGAGCGCGCGCGCCGAACTGAACCATTTGATATTATGAAAAAAATGTTACTTTAAGGGGTAAGTTTCCCAGCTTTGCTGAAATGTACATGTTATGGCCGGAGCCCCATATAAAAATGAAACATCTCCTTTGGTTTAATTATATTTTGTACAACAACAACTTAATATAAATATTGTATTATTACAGGACGATGAAGCAGTAAAGAAGATCCAACACAGCAGCCCCGTGACCAGCGGTCACTCTCGCTTGCACGCCGAGTTTGAAGTCCTCACCTGGCTAGGGAAGGGAGCCTTTGGTGACGTGCTGAAGGTAGGGTATTATGGGGATATGCGGCACAGGGTGTAAATACCCGCAATCCAATTGAAAAGAGAGGGTCTTCCGACCAGAAAAGTGTTTTTGTCTGGAGGGCAACTAACCGATGTTTGTTATCGGGTGATTGGTATGCAGCCTAGATATAGGATTTCTATTGTTGGTTTATTTGTTGCGAGATAGATGTCGCTACAAAACTCCGTATCAGGTTTATATTTGGCTTGCGCAAGTATGACCACGTTTCTGATTTCCGTGCTCAGCTCAAATGACTTCCTATTTGGTATTTTCACTTACTTTCTCTGCTTTATAATGTGCTCTTTAATCCTTTTACTCCTTTTTAACCAACGGAGGAGGTTCTCAAGTCGACGCGTATAGTTTTTTTTTAATGTATGATCATCGATTAATCGAAGACGGCTGAACCGATTTGGGAAATTCTTTTTTTGTTTGAAAGGGTATACTTCAGACGTGGTCCCATTGTCACCAAGTCAGGATCTGACTGGAGAAATCGAGGGAACTCTTCAAATATTATAGGCTCATCTATAGTGATTTGAGTATTTTTTTATAGTAACTTGTGCAGTTATATTCGAAAAGCACCATTTGGTGAAGTGGAACTGATGATGAAGACCACAGATGGCCACCGGAACTACTCAATAATAAGTATTTCATGGGTTTCGCTTCGATTACTCGAATATGGTTACTAAGCACAATATGCTCGTCACAATGCATATGGTGAAGTGAAGCTGATGGTGAAGTACCAGGAGAACTCCTCAACAAATAAAGGCCCAGCATTGGGAGAAGCAATATTTTGTAAAATTATAAAGGTTATAAGTAGTTGAGATTTAGGCTTTTGTAATTAGGTAAATTACAAACCGACCAACTAAAAAGAGAGAAATAAAAACTTTTTAAAGTTTTTAAACTTTTATTATCTTAAGGAACGTTTACAGTTCCTCTGTGACACACATTCTAGATCTTTGAGATTATCGGAAAATTTATGAGTTAAGTATTCATATGCATTCTATTTCTTTCTTTGATCTGTCTCTTTTAAGTTTGGTCCATCCAAAGGTCTGTAAGAGATCGCTCTGTGCGATAAGATCGCCCATTGTACACTAGTTTTACTTTTTGTATCCATAGAAATATTGTAAGGTGTAAAATAAAGTATATAATTATACTATATAAAGCTAAATTACCACTCACTGACTGACTGACTCACTCATTGACATAATTGTTCTCCCAGATGGTGGATGGGGAGGTGGGTATATTTTGACAGATTCGTAAACAAGTAACTCTCAAACCTACGGGAAAAGTGCCAAACCTCCCCTTTTCCCCCCCCTTCTCCCCCACCCTATCGTATCTCGGAAACAACGAGACCCGTATTTTCTTCTTTTTACAGATTCGTATAGAAGAGGCTCGGTAAAGTAAAAACCATTTTTCAAAGTCCCTCCCCCCCGCCCCCCTTCTCCCCCCCTTTAGGTGGATCTCGGAATCTAAGAGACTTGGAACGTTTTTTTTTTTTCAGATTCATTTAGAGGGGCAATGCTTTAGTCGAAATAATTGTGCAACCCCCCCCCCATTTCCCCCCCCATTTTTTTTTTTTTTTCACAAGCACGCGAGGTGCTTGCTCCTCGCGCAACACGCAAATACTAAACCCCCCCCATCACCCCCGCCCCCCCCACTTTTTTTTTCACAAGAACGCGAGGTGCTTGCACCTCGCGCAACACGCAAATACTAAACCCCCCCATCACCCCCACCCCGCTTTTTATTTTCACAAGCACGCGAGGTGCTTGCACCTCGCGCAACACGCAAATACTAGTTATATTATATAAAGCTAGATTACCACTCACTGACTCACTCACTGACATAATTGTTCTCCCAGATGGTGGATGGGGAGGTGGGTATATTTTGACAGATTCGTAAACAAGTAACTCTCAAACCTACGGGAAAAGTGCCAAACCTCCCCTTTTCACCCCCCTTCTCCCCCCTCCCTATCGTATCTCGGAAACTACGAGACCCGTATTTTTTGTTTTTTACGGATTCGTATAGAGGAGGCTCGGTAAAGTAAAAACCATTTTTCAAAGTCCCCCCCCCCCCGCCCCCCTTCTCCCCCCCTTTAGGCGGATCTCGGAATCTAAGAGACTTGGAACATTTTTTTTTTCAGATTCATTTAGAGGGGCAATGCTTTAGTCGAAATACTTGTGCAACCCCCCCCCCCATCACCCCCCCCCCTCTTTTTTTTTTTTTCACAAGCACGCGAGGTGCTTGCACCTCGCGCAACACGCAAATACTAAACCCCCCCATCAATCCCCCCCATTTTTTTTTTTCACAAGCACGCGAGGTGCTTGCACCTCGCGCAACACGCAAATTCTAGTTATACTATATAAAGCTAAATTACCACTCACTCACTGACATAATTGTTCTCCCAGATGTTGGATGGGGAGGTGGGTATATTTTGACACATTCGTAAACAAGTAACTCTCATACCTACGGGAAAAGTGCCAAACCTCCCCTTTTCACCCCCCTTCTCCCCCCCCCCCTATCGTATCTCGGAAACTACGAGACCCGTATTTTTTTCTTTTTACGGATTCGTATAGAGGAGGCTCGGTAAAGTAAAAAACATTTTTCAAAGTCCCCCCCCGCCCCCTTTCTCCCCCCCTTTAGGCGGATCTCGGAATCTAAGAGACTTGGAACATTTTTTTTTTTCAGATTCATTTAGAGGGGCAATTCTTTAGTCAAAATACTTCTGCAACCCCCCCCCATCACCCCCCCCTTTTTTTTTTCACATGCACGTGAGGTGCTTGCACCTCGCGCAACACGCAAATACTAGTTATTATATTATATAAAGCTAAATTACCACTCACTGACTGACTGACTGACTCACTCATTGACATAATTGTTCTCCCAGATGGTGGATGGGGAGGTGGGTATATTTTGACAGATTCGTAAACAAGTAACTCTCAAACCTACGGGAAAAGTGCCAAACCTCCCCTTTTCCCCCCCCTTCTCCCCCCCCCCCTATCGTATCTCGGAAACTACGAGACCCGTATTTTTTGTTTTTTACGGATTCGTATAGAGGAGGCTCGGTAAAGTAAAAACCATTTTTCAAAGTCCCCCCCCCCGCCCCCCTTCTCCCCTCCTTTAGGCGGATCTCGGAATCTAAGAGACTTGGAACATTTTTTTTTTCAGATTCATTTAGAGGGGCAATGCTTTAGTCGAAATACTTGTGCAACCCCCCCCCATCACCCCCCGCCCCTCTTTTTTTTTTTCTTTTTCACAAGCACGCGAGGTGCTTGCACCTCGCGCAACACGCAAATACTAAACCCCCCCATCTCCCCCCCCCTTTTTTTTTTTTTTTACAAGCACGCGAGGTGCTTGCACCTCGCGCAACACGCAAATACTAAACCCCCCATCACCCCGCCCCAATTTTTTTTTTTCACAAGCACGCGAGGTGCTTGCACCTCGCGCAATACGCAAATACTAGTTATATTATATAAAGCTAGATTACCACTCACTCATTGACATAATTGTTCTCCCAGATGGTGGATGGAGAGGTGGGTATATTTTGACAGATTCGTAAACAAGTAACTCTCAAACCTACGGGAAAAGTGCCAAACCTCCCCTTTTCACCCCCCTTCTCCTTCCTCCCTATCGTATCTCGGAAACTACGAGACCCGTATTTTTTGTTTTTTACGGATTCGTATAGAGGAGGCTCGGTAAAGTAAAAACCATTTTTCAAAGTCCCCCCCCCCGCCCCCCTTCTCCCTCCCTTTAGGCGGATCTCGGAATCTAAGAGACTTGGAACATTTTTTTTTCAGATTCATTGAGAGGGGCAATGCTTTAGTCGAAATACTTGTGCAACCCCCCCCCATCACCCCCCCCCATCACCCCCCCCCATCACCCCCCCCCCTCTTTTTTTTTGTTTTTTTTTCACAAGCACGCGAGGTGCTTGCACCTCGCGCAACACGCAAATACTTGATTTAGAGGGGCAATGCTTTAGTTTTTTTCACAAGCACGCGAGGTGCTTGCACCTCGCGCAACACGCAAATACTAAACCCCCCTATCTCCCCCCATCGCCCCCCCCATTTTTTTTTTTCACAAGCACGCGATGTGCTTGCACCTCGCGCAACACA
Source organism: Tholera decimalis (assembly GCA_943138885.2). Lineage (NCBI taxonomy): Eukaryota > Metazoa > Arthropoda > Insecta > Lepidoptera > Noctuidae > Tholera > Tholera decimalis. The sequence continues at coordinate 6,329,008 of OW964565.2, read as the reverse complement.
CAAATACTAAACCCCCCCCATCACCCCCGCCCCCCCACTTTTTTGTTTTCACTATCACGCGAGGTGCTTGCACCTCGCGCAACACACAAATACTAAACCCACCCCATCACCCCCCCCTTTTTTTTTTCACAAGCACGCGAGGTGCTTGCACCTCGCGCAACACGCAAATACTTGATTTAGAGGGGCAATGCTTTAGTTTTTTTCACAAGCACGTGAGGTGCTTGCACCTCGCGCAACACCCAAATACTAAACTCCCCCATTTTTATTTTTTATTTTTTTATAAAAAGCACGCGAGGTGCTTGCACCTCGCGCAACACGCAAATACTAAACCCCCCCCATCTCCCCCATCATCCCCCCCACTTTTTTTTTTCACAAGCACGCGAGGTGCTTGCACCTCGCGCAATTCGCAAATACTAGTATATATATATATATATATTTATAATTTTCAGAGAGATATATATATATATATATATATATATATATATCTCTGAAAATTGATGTATTAAGTGTATGTGAATATTTTCATTGACACAATGTGGTGCTAGTTAACTAGTGATCAAACCACAGCTTAAAATAACATAAACCACTGCTATCATTTACCAATATAAATAAAACATTGCAGGTAAAAAACAAACTCGACGGCGGTTTCTACGCGATCAAACGCATCAAGCTTAACCCTGAAAGCGTCCAGTTAAATAAGAAGATAACTCGTGAAGTTAAACTGTTGTCTAGGCTAAATCATGAGAACGTAGTGAGGTATTATAACGCCTGGATCGAGTCTAGTGTTGAAGTAGAGGAAGATGATAGTAGTATGGAAGTTGAGGTCCCGAATGCTAAGAGGAGGGGGGAGAGCCTACAAGGTATGTACGTCTTTTTTATCGTGACATTATACAGTATGTTAACTAAAAGAGGGCGTTCCCGTTAACCTGCAATAGTATAGCATCCCTACATGCTAAAAAAATATTACCATTCGAAAACAAAATGTTTTTTTTTTAATATTCAAATATTGATATTTTGACAGGCCTGTTAGTCTAGTGGTCAGTGGCCCTGACTGCTATGCTCAAGGTCGTGGGTTCGATTCCCACCTAGGACAAATGTTTGTGTGATGAGCATGATTATTTGTTCTTTGTCTGGGTGTAATTTATCTATAATATGTATGTATTTAGAAATATATATGTATGTTTATCAGTTGTCTAGTACTCATAGCACAAGCTCTGCTTAGTTTGGGACTAGATGGCGTTGTGTGAAAGTTGTGGAATATTATTATTATTATTATTTCATTTATTACACTTTACAAACATATTATTTACATTTTTAAATATTCCTATAAAAACAAAAAACATTTAAAATATAAAAAAACAGTAGCCCACCGGTATCGGGAACAGGGTCCAAGCTACCGGTGGTCAGGGCTCTTGAGAGAGGAACCTCCTAACAATTCGCGCCGTGTCCAGAAGTACTGCTTTCTGGATCAAGCCCTTGATCCAGCTGTCCAACGAGAGCCTCTTAAGATGTTTGTCGAGGCTCTTGGCTATTATGCCATTGGCCGAGACGACTATCGGCACAATGATTGCTGTATCCACATCCCACATGTCGACAACCTCGCGAGCCAGATCAAGATACTTAAATTGCTTATCTTTCTCTGCTTTCACGAGGTTTTCGTCATGAGGGACCGCTATATCAACAATCATTGTGCGATGCTCTAATCGGTCTATCACCACTATGTCAGGCTTATTGTCAACAATAGTCCTGTCAGTGATGATAGACCGATCCCACACTGAAAAAAAAAATCGGTAATACCAACCGATTTTTCGGTAATATTCACCGTTTTGGTCAGTAAAAATGGAGCCTATTGTCCAAATAAGTAAAATTAACTGAAAAAAAACAGTTGAGTTATGACAGTAGATTTTACTGTGCATCTGCTACTGTTTTCTGGCCGGTTATTCTTACTGTTTGTAAAACAGTAAGTAAAACAGTAAAAGGAAAATTCAGATTTTCCTTCTCCTTCCTCCAGACAGTAAAAAAACAGTAGGTATAACTGAACTATGATAGTACCTATAACTGTCATACAACTTTAAGCAAACAGTTGATTTTACTGTGCATGCACAGTAGCGGGTAATGAATTTCACAGTTACATGTGATGTGAAGGACAGTACTTTTCAATGTGCATGCACAGTAGCGGGTAATTAATTTCACAGTTACATGTAATGTGAAGGTCAGTACTTTTTAATGTGCATGCACAGTAGCGGGTAATGAATTTCACAGTTACATGTAACGTGAAGGACAGTACTTTTTAATGTGCATGCACAGTAGCGAGTAATGAATTTCACAGTTACAGGTAATGTGAAGGACAGTACTTTTTAATGTGCATGCACAGTAGCGGGTAATTAATTTCACAGTTACATGTAATGTGAAGGACAGTACTTTTCAATGTGCATGCACAGTAGCGGGTAATTAATTTCACAGTTACATGTAATGTGAAGGACAGTACTTTTCAATGTGCATGCACAGTAGCGGGTAATGAATTTCACAGTTACATGTAACGTGAAGGACAGTACTTTTTAATGTGCATGCAGAGTAGCGAGTAATGAATTTCACAGTTACAGGTAATGTGAAGGACAGTACTTTTTAATGTGCATGCACAGTAGCGGGTAATTAATTTCACAGTTACATGTAATGTGAAGGACAGTACTTTTCAATGAGCATGCACAGTAGCGGGTAATTAATTTCACAGTTACATGTAATGTGAAGGACAGTACTTTTCAATGTGCATGCACAGTAGCGGGTAATTAATTTCACAGTTACATGTAATGTGAAGGACAGTACTTTTTAATGTGCATGAACAGTAGCGGGTAATGTATTTCACAGTTACATGTAATGTGAAGGACAGTACTTTTTAATGTGCATGCACAGTAGCGGGTAATTAATTTCACAGTTACATGTAATGTGAAGGACAGTACTTTTTAATGTGCTTGCACAGTAGCAGGTAATTAATTTCACAGTTACATGTAACGTGAAGGACAGTACTTTTTAATGTGCATGCACAGTAGCGGGTAATTAATTTCACAGTTACATGTAATGTGAAGGACAGTACTTTTTAATGTGCTTGCACAGTAGCAGGTAATTCATTTCACAGTTACAAGTAATGTGAAGGACAGTACTTTTTAATGTGCATGCACAGTAGCGGGTAATGTATTTCACAGTTACATGTAATGTGAAGGACAGTACTTTTCAATGTGCATGCACAGTAGCGGGTAATGAATTTCACAGTTACATGTAACGTGAAGGACAGTACTTTTTAATGTGCATGCACATTAAAAAGTACTATTATTCACGTTACTTGTAACTGGGCACTAACCATACCCGCAACTGAGCATACACATAAAAATATTATCCTTCACATTACCTGTAACTGTGCAGGTACAGTAGCGAGTATTGTACGTGTACAGTAGCAGGTGGCGTGAAATAAAAAATATTTTCTTTGAGACGTTTATTTATTCTAAAATAATCATATGTATTAAACTTATATTTTTTAAAATATTTAGGTACTGCAAAATAAATGGGAAACAATCTAAAATATTTACACTTAGATAATTTAAAGATACATATTATCAATAACAGAACAACTTATACTAGGGGACCAAACCCTGAAACGCGAAAAAAAATCAGCTGTTCCCTACAATATGTTCGCATTAACTCGTCAAAATGTATGGAACAGCTGATTTTTTTTCGCGATTCAGGCTTTGGTCCCACAGTAAAAGTTGATTATAATGATGAGTACAATGACCCCTTAAGAGATTTCGTGTATGAACAGATAGACCTTATATGCACATAGTCAATTCAGTCCAAAATTTAAGTACAATATTTATAACTAAGTAGGTACAATACCCAAACAATATAATATCTAAAATATTTAGAATTAAGTAAATTAAAACAAGGTTCGAGGCAAGGGTAATTGCTACTGAAATTAGTCTGAAAATAATCACTTTTAAACTACTAAAATTCTTATATTTACTCTGTTTTATAAATTGAATACAAACCAAAATATTTACACTTAGATAATTTAAAGGTACATAAATATATATTAGGTCTATCTATTCATACACGAAATTTCTTAAGGGGTCATTGTACTCATTATTAGGTATGAACAACTTTTACTATGGGACCAAACCCTGAATCGCGAAAAAAAAACAGCTGTTCCCTACAATATGTTCCTATTAACTCGTCAAAATGTATGGAACAGCTGATTTTTTTTTCGCGATTCTGGCACAGACACTTCTGGTGCTAAAGTAGGTACATTGCAGTTAGGCTGCAAAGTGGGTTCGGAAATAGGTAGGATATTATTTTCAACAGTATTACTTGTAGAGCATTCATAATGAGCATCATAACAAGTTGAAGAGCACTGTCTATTTTCATTAGTCGTGGTTGTGGTGTTCGTGAAAGCTAGCATACAGTGATTTTTTAAGTAATGTCGACGGAAAGAATTAAACAGATGGTAAGATCGGGAACAACCATTTTCAACGCAGCGATATTGATTAAATGTGTGGTACTTATGAAAGAAATTGAAATGTGTTCGAAGCGCTCTTAAGTCAGTCAATGAAGTTTTGCAGATAAAACATGTTACCATTTTGTTTAATTTATATTATATCGATACCGCAATCACTTATCAAGCCCAAAACGGACGCAGAAACTTTGTCCTTTGGGACTGCTTTGTCAGAAAATGTGTAAATTACACGTTGCAAAAACTGCCAAACAGGCAAGCATTCAATAGGATATTCCAAATTGAGAGCCCAAATTATCTTGAAACATGTATCCACAGCCTTAATAATGTTTGGCATTTCATAAACAATATTGTCGACAATCACATACCTAGCTGAAATTTTTTTCAGAGGGCCTGCAACTATTATGTATGGCTGAATTGTTAACCCTAGATCGAAGTACTTTTCCTGGCGCGTTTGCTGCTGTTCTTGAAGCTCTTGCTCTTCTTCAATATGAAGGATGAAGTTATCGCGCAGTTCTACCGCTGACCTTTTCTTTTTCTTTATATAAGTAGGTCCAAGCAAATGCGGAATTAGCAGAAGAACCGCAAGATTGCTCGTTTCAGGATCTGGGTCTGAAAAATAAATCATTTATAAATAAAGTAATTAAAAATATGTTCGAAAAATTGTTCTATTATTTTGTACTTGATCGACTCGAAACATCTCAGATTCTTACTCTGATACCAAAATAGCTGGAGTAATAAAATGTATTTATGGTTACAAATACGAGTAGTTACTACCAATATAACAACTCGAAAAAACTGGAATTTGATATGGAGACAACTTAGACCTGTTGGATTCACACAGGCTACTTTTATTCCCGGTAAGCTCGATTAACACCGCGGGGTGCAGCTAGTCCAGTAATAAAATAAAAATTACACAAAAACAACTCACCACAAGCGAGTTGTTTCAACTCTGCCAGGTATGTGTTCTTTCTTGAGATCTTGTCAAATGCCGCAAGCAACTTTACTTTAAGCAGAGGGAATTTGTCATCGAATGAGGTTTCGTTTCCTGGGTACCAAGCATGGAAGTCGTCAATTAGCTGAAACCAAAATACTGTGATAATAGGATCCTATGTTATTATTATATTAAGATTTTTAGTACCTATACTAATGCATAATTTTATGTAGGTCATGGCCCTCGTGGATCTTGATTAACTTTATCTTAATTTGTTCGGGCGATTTGGTTTAACGAGGTGACAAACATAAACAGACACAAACTTTTGCGTTTTTATTATTAATATGATAATGATACATACCAAGAAATAGCCCCAAGAGCGTCGAATACAGGGAAATTCCTGGATGTATGATACGTTTTCATTTGATAAAATGCGTTTTAGTCGTTCCTTATTAGTTTTATTCCATTTTTCTGCACATGAACCGTAATTATGAACATTGCTTTTTAGCCATTCTATCATTTCCTGTATCTCCTCGTTAGTGTCATCATCATTGTCAGCAGCAATCAAGTCATCGAAATGAGTTGTAGACCTCTCGCTAGATGAACTGGTAGATGGTTTCGGTGTTAATGTTTTTTCAAGTGAACGACGTGCCCTTGGTTCAAAGACTTTGTTGCGGCGATATTTTGCCTTTAAATTGGTAATGGCATCAAAGAGTCGACCGTGAGCTCGTCCCAATGACCCATTGGGTTTTGTATAATAAATGCTGCTATTCTCTTTTGGAAACACTTTCTCTGTAAGTAAAACAAGTACATAATTAAAAAATGTGCGAAAATAGGAGTCGCTACTTGTTATAATTGTCGATATTTAATATGGTTTATATTATTCCATTTATTAAATCTATGTACATATAAATTACATTTTTAAATATTAATATAAAAAATAAAAACATTTAAAAATATAAAAAATAGTAGCCCACCGGTATCGGGAACAGGGTCCAAGCTACCGGCGGTCAGGGCTCCATAGAGAGGAACCTCCTCACAATACGCGCCGTTTCCAGGAGTACTGCTTTCTGTATCAAGCCCTTGATCCAGCTGCCCAACGAGAGCCTCCTTAGATGTTGGTCGAGGCTCTTGGCTATTATGCCATTGGCTGAGACGACTATCGGCACAATGATTGCTGTCTCCACATCCCACATGTCGACAACCTCGCGCGCCAGGTCAAGATACTTATTTTTTTTATCTATCTCAGCTTTCACGAGGTTCTCGTCATGGGGGACTGCTATATCAACAATCATTGTGCGACGCTCTAATCGGTCTATCACCACTATGTCAGGCTTATTGGCAACAATAGTCCTGTCAGTGATGATAGACCGATCCCAGTACAGTGTAATATTGCCATTTTCGAGAACTGGGTCGGGCACATACCTATAGTATGGTACTTCTGATTCCACAAGATTGTATTTAAGAGCAAGTTGCTGGTGAATAATCCTGGCTACGAGATTGTGTCTATGCAAATATTCTCCGTTAGCCAGACGAGAACACCCGGAGATAATGTGACGAATGGATTCTCCCGGTTTGTGACATGCCCGACATGTGTCTACCGTACCATCCTTCACAATATATTTCCGATAGTTATTCGTCATCATAACTTCGTCCATAATCGCACAGACAAAACCTTCGGTTTCCCCGAAGAGGTCACCAAAACGTAGCCAGGCTACGGACGCTAATAAATCTACTTCAGATCCATGAAGGGCTCGGTAATAGCGTCCGTGAAGCTCCTTGCTCTTCCATACTTCTCTGCGGTCATTAGTATCTAATACTACAGGTTTGCGCCAATTCTCGTTACCCAAGGAGAGCGGCGTGAGGCCTTTATCCACCGCTACCACATCCCGATGCATACCCACGTCGGTTTCTAGGAAATATTCCCTAAGGCTGCATACCTCGCGGTTGTGCAGGGTCTTTGCATTTAAAAAGCCACGACCCCCGCACTTCCGCGGGATATACAGCCTCATCACCGATGAACGTGGGTGATGCATCCGATTTGCAGTCAGCGTTGTGCGGACCCGCCTGTCCAAGGCGTCAAGTTCAGTCTGAGTCCATTTGAGTATGCCAAAAGAATACATCAATACTGGCATAACCCAACCATTGAAGGCACGTACCTTGTTTCCGCATGATAGAAGACTATTCAGTACTTTATTCAGGCGGCCAAAGAAGCGTTCCTTCAATGACTGTTTAATATAAGCAGCATTGATGCCTAGTGCTTCTGACATACCCAAATACTTGTAAGTTTCAGTTGATCCGAGGGATCTTAGGTGTATGGAATCCGAGAGTTGAGTTCCCACGGATTCATATGGTTTATTATTATTATGGTCTATTATTTTAGCATATATATGTATTTTATTATTATATATATTTATACATACATTTTTTTTTTCGATAATGACATTTTTTTTTTTACTTGTACACCTACCACATTGTGGTCTTTTTAACCCAAAGGTTGACTGGTAGAGAATGCCCTGTTGCATTAAGTCCGCCCATGTACCACTATTGTACATAAAGTTTAAATAAATAAATAAATAAAACTGATTTACTGATTTGACGCATGAAATGAACCTATGTACATATTATGTGTGCTGGTAATTAACAGGTAAGTAATTTAAACTTACTTATTTCTTTTATCCAAGTAATATATGTTTCGGCTGTTACGGGGGCCTTCGGATTTGCTCGAAGTGTGTGTGTAGCTATTTCTCGAACTATACCCTATTCATCTGGGCTTGAGATAAAGTGTAAACAAAGAAAACAAGGTTTCTCAAACTTTTATTTCACTGTTTTTATTTCTATTTTATTTAATGTAAGGTTTCCCATTTGTGTATCTAGCAGCTAGCTATACTGTTCTTATGTTGTATTGTCTGAAAGCCTGACTTCAAGATCAAAAACTATGCATTTAGTTTCTGTACTTTATCTTACATAGTTCACCCGTACAAATAAATGCACAAGTTTTGTTAGAAGGTACTTAACTAAGAGGATAATAAAACCAAAGATCTCTCTTATTTAATTATTTATTCAGAGAATTCTGAAGAACTGTCACCAACATGAATAACAAAACGGTCAACTACAGTACTACTTTCTTTGCTACAAATATCAATTCTCCTCCTTCCAGAAAGCCTGAGTTTGAGCCTGTGAACATATTATGATTGAATTATAAATATCCGGAAACTTGATTTATGTATGTATCAAAATTTCCTCGCCCCCTATTCTATGGGATTTCAACATAAACTGATGAAATGTGGGTGTGTACTATACACCACTGCCCACTCCGGGGGAATCCAGGTATGTTAGGTATTGTCAGGAATACTATGTTTGTGTTGTATTAAAATTAAACTTTACCAATGTGAACTACAATGAGTCGTTTTCCTTTTCCACTTAGATTTTTTAAACCAGTGGATAAACCTTGATGATGAGCTTCTTTCATTGACTTTATTGACTCGTCCTGCCAAACTTTGTTCATAGTGTCTCCTGTAACAGATTTAATGTTAATTTAGAGTATTAATTACAAAATCAATTCTTTGATTCATAAATATAAAACATTAAGTACTTTAAAATAATTTTATACTTTTAAATGAACTATTATCCAGGTCTCCAGTAATTAAATACAGGCATATGTAATAATTGAAGTATATGATTGAAGTCTTAAAATATGTTTAAACTAACCTTCATTGAGCCAAGTTTCATCTGTGTAATAAATGTTATGCCTTCAGTCCTTAATTTTGTTATGGTGTTTAAATATTTGATACGCCATAACACTATATCATATCTGTCAATGAGTGCACTCTGGCGGCTACATTTCACATTATTTAAATTGGAGTTTGATTAATAATTTATAAAATGTAGTTCTTTTAAAACTGGGCAATGTTTCATCTGAATTTACAGCCTCCAGCACCTTCTCAATGGTAGGCAGTTCATTGTTAAAGTAAAACATGTGTACTTTACGGCGTATTCCACCCAAATCTATATTGATTAAAGTAGTCTCGGTGATGGTGGTGGAGGTGATCTCAGGCAGCCTGTGGTTTTTTTTCCTTTATAAACCTGTTTACAGTGGCTCGTGATATTCCCATAATTTCAGCGGCTTTATTGATAATATCGGTTTTGTACGAATACAACGATACGAATCCTTCGGCCACGTTTCTTCTACGTGTTTAAACACATTAATAACAGCCACCGTTTCCGTTGAATGCATTGGAGTTTCCTTTTATCGCTTTTTCTTCGGCGAAGAAAATCTGCAAGCGCTGTTTGGTCCAGGTTCACTCATGTTTTAAGCACGAAAATGTCAATATTACAAAAACAAAACGATCAACAAATAACTTTAAACTGAAAAAAATAAGAAACTTAATGAAAACAACAAAAGTAACAACTGAATAACAAGAATTCAACGAAAATATTTGGAAGCTTATCAACAAGTTGATCGATAGTAAAGATGGCGGATATAACCCGACCGATGACAAAACGTCACATTTTTATGTAAAATGTTCGCAGTACCTGTGGTATATAATTTAGTAGTATTAAAATCAGTTCGAAGTTTGGGAATCAAGTCTGTTTTGGATGTTTTTACATGTAAACGATTTAATAAATAATTAATCAAAATTAAGAAAATAATTTAAGGCATTTATGATATTCGAATTCAAATAAGTCTGAAAGAATTTCATAAGTTCTACAAACATCATTCTAAAATATAATTTACAGTGTTGTCAGCGTTTTATTCCGTAGTTATTTTTATAAAATATATTCACTTCATCAATCGTGACCTTTGAAGTACCCTTTTTATGGTTTGTTTACCTTTTATCTCACGGCTTCCTGAATACGGTATAGTACCTTACGGTTATGTTCTCCCAATGGTTGTTGCCTTTCTTTTAGAAGCTGTAGGCCATCGGGAGTCTTTTCGAGCAGCGTTGTGAGACTCTGAAAACAGGGAAGATTGTTAATGTATAGGTATGAGAGTATAGTCTTAGACTTACAAAAGACCTTATTAAGACCTAGTTAAGAATTAGTTTAGTCTTAGTTTAAACTTAGTTCAGTTTTAGTTTTAGACCGCCTCATTGGCCTAGTGTTTAGTTTAGTTTAAAATATTTATTGATAACGCAGCTAGTAATCAAATAAAATTGTTATCGTGTTACCCAGGGGATGTATTTAATAGCACTTTAAATTTGACAAAAACAGCTATAAAATTGAATATCAACACTTTAAAATAATAATAGGTACATAATCAATAATAAAAATCTATAATTTAATAATTCGATAATTGATAGATAACTTACATCGAGGGACATGGATTTGCATGACGATGAGGTGCTTGGTGATGATAATGCCGAACTTCTTGGTAAATTTGTAAGTCCACCAATATTCTCTCCGTACACTTCCACAAGGTTTTCAAGATTGTCATAAATCTGTAAAAAAATATTTACCTATGTTCACAAAAAATCTATGCCAAGGCATGCCTACATTTTTACGAGTATAGATAATTTATTGGTTGCTTACTTTACTACACTCAGTTACATCGGAATTTAGCTTAGAAGCATTCCACTTCAGAAGCGCTCTTTTAAATTTGGCTTGTGGGCCAATAGCTGGTATTAGCACCCGGATTTGCTCATCATCGAGCAAAGACAGCGCCTCTTAGTCAACTTCATGTTCTGAAATAACAAAGATTTATAATACCTAATTAGTCTTGCATACAGATACAGACAGCGGCATCAGACAGCATTCTCAACACAGACGTTCATTAGCAAAATTTATTACTTAGTACAGACAGTAGAAACTCGATTAATCGGACTAATTGTTGTCGTCAGGCATTCGGATTATCGAAAATCCAGATAATCGAATGTATGAAGAATAGCGGGTTACCTACATAATGTTATGTGTTCATTAAAAATAACAAATAAGTATATTATATTAACGAAAATCAATGTTTATTAAGAAATTATTAAGAGATACATCCAACAAACGTTGTACCTACCATTAAAATAATTTTACCTTAATAATGAAATTAAATATTTATGTACCTACCTACCTACGTTTGTAGGTACGATTTCTCAACAATTATGTATTGCGATCGGTAGTCTGGATAATCGCGAATCCGTACTTATAACTGAGGGCCAGATAATGGAGTTTCTACTGTATAGGTAGGTAGTTTATTTTACGTTACGCCCCCGACAGTCTACCTACTGTGCAGTCAGTAGCTCGCAACACAATATAAACAGTTTAAGCTACTGACCTGCACGATTAGGTAGGTACACGATGCAAACAGTTTTTACCCGACTGCGTAGCGTACCTACATCTTAGGCTACGTCCGGACAGATAAGCGCCTTGCTTAGCGACTAGAGCCTAGTAGTTGGCGTTCTGACTACATGCTAGGATACACGGTGGCCGCACTGCAGCCAAATTCCACAGAGGTTCTCTTTTAAAAACTGATGCAATTAATAAATTCATCCATTTTTTTCTTTTAAAATGCCTCGCGCTTCGTGACAAAAAACCAACACGTTTGTTTACTTTGATACACGCTAAGCGACTAGCTAGGCACCAAGCGCGCAGTGCAGCCGGTCGCGAACATTCTAGAACGTTCGTTTTATTAAGCTACTCGCTAGGTGACTCGCTAGGCTCTAGGCGCTAAGCAAGCCGGACGTAACCTTAAAGTATAAACCATAAAGCCATAGACCGTACATACATATGAAACATAACAAACGCCACAGAGGTGCAATGGTACAAGCAATCCCATCCCCAACATTTATAGGAAGATTCATGTAATACCGTGTCCACGGGACACACACACATACGAGTACTATCAATTTAGGTAGATCCTACTTCAAACAAAAAGCGTAGGTACCTAGGTACTAGGGTTAAGTAAATTATCTGACTAAGCCTGCCCCGACACGGCGTAACGTGAATCTTCACAAGGTGAAAAATAACATACAGCATTCCTAATAATGTGTAGGTTATTTATTATTACCATTAAACTCTCTTAGACGTGAATGGACTCCAACAAGACATCATGTCTGAAACATAAAATCTTATTCAATTTGGCACTAAAGCCCGATTTACACTTCAACAAGTACAGTAGCGAGTTAACTTGCGTCATCGGCGAGTTAAGTTGTTATTGTAGTTTGAACGGCAAAAGCGAGTTAAGTAGTAGTACATTAACAACTTAACTCCCAATGACGCAAGTTAACTCGCTACTGTACTTGTTGAAGTGTAAATCGGGCTTAAATTGGTAAGGAACGTACGCTGCAAAGTAGGTAAGTACTTACCTAAGTTACTTACCAATAAATTTGTCGAGATATTTCTCAAAGCCCCATTCTATTAAAAGAGATTCCATATTGGTTCCTTTTCTTTTATATTAATAACTTACACAAGCGGATTTCACGGAACACGCACAGACTTGGTAAACTGCTTTGTCAAACTATGCGAAACACGGCTGTACCACACAGCAGAAACAAACTGACTGATGGATAGCGCGGCGCGCAGAAAGAAACTTTCCTTGTGCCCCGCTAGGGATGTGTAAACTAAACATTATCGATTTTATAATTGTAAGGGCAAGGTAATAAATAACTACTTATAAACAAACCGAATTCAAATTCCTGTTGCGCGATATCTAATTAAAATTCGAGTCTAATTTAGTTTGATCACACATGGTCCATGTTAGGTCCACAATGTGAGTTTAGGTGGTAAACATGTAGGCTTAATAGCTAAGTACAATATGGACCCTGTAGGGCACAGCAAAATCAAAATAAAATAATTTTAAAAATAAATTAATGAGATCACATATCATAATCAAGAACAATGATATTTTTAACATAATAATATAGTATATTTTGCTTATAAGCAAAACTAGCGTTTTTGTATTGAAAATTACAATGAACAAATCTGTGGTGTCAAAGTAAAAGGGTAGTAGTACTAGTAGTAAAGTAGTAGTAGGTAGTAAGTGCAAGTGCTTGCACTTTTTAAGACTGTTTTGTTTAAATGTATTTTCTGTGTACAATAAAGAATAAGAATAAGTAGTCATAAATATTGAAAAATGAGTTATTTGCATGATTCGGTATTAAAAATTATTATCTATTATAGTCAAAAGCACAGGAGACAGGAGTCAGTATTTGTGTCAGAATTTCGTAAAACTCAAATTTCAAATCGAGTCTAGTTAGAATTAGAAACAACAAAATACAAAAAAAGAAAAAAGAAGTAAAATGCGCCTGGTGAAAAATTGGGTTTTTTGACTTATCCCTTTTACTTTGACACCACAGAAATATCATTTCAATAACACTTCACATTAAATTAAAATAGTTAATATTAGCATTAAATTATTCATTACAAGCATTCATTCATAAAATAAAATTAAATCATTAATTATTCATTAATTATTTATCTATTGGAAGTCATATTTCCCCATTGCAATAGATTATATAGGTGTTTTAACATTATAATATTCATCAGTGGTAATTAGGATTAGTTCCCTTGGGTTATTTCTGTCTAAAATTCTAGACAAACGACCACTATTTAAAAAAAACGTGTTCAAGTTTTGGGAACCATAGCATTGCCGTGAAAATAGGTACCTACCTAAATTAATAGTTGTCAAGAATGTCATAATCATCGAAACTTGAGTTGAGGTGGATACATCACTATCATGATGCAACGTGCGTTCACGCCCCGCGCCCCGCTCGCTCCTTTTAAAATCACGCCACGTTAGACAGTTATTTTAAATGTTTTGCTAGGTTAATGCTACTAAATGTTTTAAACATGGCGAAAGGCCATAAAATTACTTTTCTTTTGTTTAAGTGGCTACTTTAGTTAGGCAGAGATGCAAAATTGCTCTTGTTAAAGAGCAGGGTGTGATATATGTACCTATTTAACCTATAGGTATGTAGCTTTGATTATATAATCAAAGTTATGTAGGTACTAACCTAGCAGTCTGATAATCTGGAGTACTTAGATGCATCGGGTAGGTACCTAGGTAGGTAATATCAGTGCTCCGCTCCGCCGTCACCCGCGCTCACTTTTGAGTTAGGTAATAGGTATTATACAAAATTGTATGTTATTTATTAGGTACTTAATACATATAATTAGGTACTATATATAGTTTTCTTACCCCCAATTTGCAAGCTGACAACAGCTAACTACCTGGTTACTTATCTTCCAAAAATAATAAAAAAATAAATCGAACGTCGGGTCGTATCGAGAATACCGGGAAGAGTTCCTGGTCCATAAAGGAGCAAATGAAGTGCGACCTTCCACTTTACACTAAAACGCCAACTCATTAACATGTGTACCTACCTATATGACATCTATACATATAATAAATCTGTAGAAGGGTCAATTCTGTACATTGAAAATATTGAAAAAATAAATAGCGGGGGGTGTTGCTGGATCGATACCAAACCCAAATATGTGATTAAAAAAATTTTTGTCTGTCTGTCTGTCTGTCTGTCTGTATATGCAGGCATCACGTGAAAACTAACGGTCCGATTTCGATGAAACTTGGTATAATTATACCTTATTATCCTGGGCATAAAATGGGATACATGCTTGTATCAGTAAACGCTAATGTTCAAACAGTTGATATTAACTGTTTAAATCCTTACTGTATGCTACAGAAACTGTTCAGAAGCAGTAAAAATAACTGTTACGATAACAGTAAAGTCTAAACACGGCAATACTTAAAAGAAACTGCTTGTATCAGTAAACGTTAATGTTCAATCAGTTGATATTAACTGTTTAAATCCTTACTGTAAGCTACAGAAACTGTTCAGAAGCAGTAAAAATAACTGTTACGATATCAGTAAAGTCTAAACACGGCAATACTTAAAAGTAACTGCTTGTATCAGTAAACGCTAATGTTCAATCAGTTGATATTAACTGTTTAAATCCTTACTGTATACTACAGAAACTGTTCAGAAGCAGTAAAAATAACTGTTACGATAACAGTAAAGTCTAAACACGGCAATACTTAAAAGTAACTGCTTGTATCAGTAAACGTTAATGTTCAAACAGTTGATATTAACTGTTTAAATCCTTACTGTACGCTACAGAAACTGTTCAGAAGCAGTAAAAATAACTGTTACTATAACAGAAAAGTCTAAACACGGCAATACTTAAAAGTAACTGCTTGTATCAGTAAACGCTAATGTTCAAACAGTTGATATTAACTGTTTAAATCCTTACTGTATGCTACAGAAACTGTTCAGAAGCAGTAAAAATAACTGTTACGATATCAGTAAAGTCTAAACACGGCAATACTTAAAAGAAACTGCTTGTATCAGTAAACGCTAATGTTCAAACAGTTGATATTAACTGTTTAAATCCTTACTGTATACTACAGAAACTGTTCAGAAGCAGTAGCAGAAGCGTTTAGTGTATTTTAGTTATTTTCATAGTGTAATGTCATACGGCATTTTACTATGGGGGAATGCCGCCGATATAAATACAATATTTGTGTTACAAAAAAGAGCCATTCGTGCTATTTATAAATTAAGTCCACGGCACTCCCTCAGAGATAAATTTAAAGAGATTAATATAATGACTGTGCCTTCTCAGTATATTTATGAGAATCTCTTGTATGCACATAAAAATATTAATCTCTTTAAAAACACAGTGATATCCATAACGTAAATACTAGAAATAAACACAACTTTGTCATTCCAAAAACAAGGCTCAAGAAAATAGGTGGTTCTTTTAAATGCCAGTGCATACGTTTTTATAATAAACTACCTTGCCATTTGCAAGAACTGAGCCTCAACAAATTTAAATTAGTCATAAGACGCAAGCTTTGCCAGAAGGCTTTTTACACAGTTAAAGACTATGTTGAGGATAAAAAGGCTTGGGATTGAGCTGCTCCAATGATATACAGGGAGCACTAGTGTTGTTTACAATCACAATTTCTTGTATTTTTTTTTTTTTATACAAATTGACATTTTTTTTTTGTTTTTTAATATTGATTTTGACATGGATATTTACTTTTTAAAGTATAATATTTTATTTTATTTTGACATGAATATTTACTTTGTAAAGTATAATATATGTATTTTTTTTGAATATTTACTTAATTATGTACTTAAATGCGAGGATTATGTGGTATTCTTTTTTTTTATTTCCATTTATATTTTTTTTTCTCTCTCTTTATTACGGCGTTGCCTGACAGTTTGAGTATTTTAGTGACCTACTCAAATGTACCGTCTTTGGCATTGTTCGTCAGGTCGTTGAGCTCCTTAGTAGTCCAAAGTTGAGCTTACAGACTAACTGACAAAGGCTTGCACTGACGGGACGGGTCTACTCAAATCTGTTTGGTCTTTCCTCAAAAGGCCATTTCAGACTAATCTACATAATCCTCATAAACGATTGTGAATATGTGCACTATGTAGGTTTTTTTCTTTTTATTTATTTATTTATTCGAGTTAAACATAATAAATTGTCTGGCAGTTTGAGTGCTTTTTGCGGCCTACCTAAAGGTCCTTACCTTGGTATTGTTCGTCAAATCGTTAAGCTCCTTGTTCTAAGTTGAGCTATACGTCATTTGACAAATGCTTGCACTGTATGGACAGGCCCACTCAAATCTGTGAGCATCTTTCTTCAAAAGACCGCCTCAGACTGAAACCTACAAGGTTCCCATATAATTATTTCAGTGTAGATTGTATGGACTTTAAAAGAGACGGACCCCTGAGTTTGTTTCGGTGTTTCTTCTCAGGGTAGTCAGTTAGGAAACACCGGCCTCATCTAGTTAATATTTAAGGAAAAAATGACGTGTAAAAGAGTTATTTAATAACCAATTTGCAAAATAAAGATCATTTATCATTTATCATTTATCAGTAAAAATAACTGTTACGATATCAGTAAAGTCTAAACACAGCAATACTTAAAAGTAACTGCTTGTATCAGTAAACGCTAATGTTCAAACAGTTGATATTAACTGTTTAAATCCTTACTGTATACTACAGAAACTGTTCAGAAGCAGTAAAAATAACTGTTACGATAACAGTAAAGTCTAAACACGGAAATACTTAAAAGAAACTGCTTGTATCAGTAAACGTTAATGTTCAATCAGTTGATATTAACTGTTTAAATCCTTACTGTGTGCTACAGAAACTGTTCAGAAGCAGTAAAAATAACTGTTACGATATCAGTAAAGTCTAAACACGGCAATACTTAAAAGTAACTGCTTGTATCAGTAAACGCTAATGTTCAAACAGTTGATATTAACTGTTTAAATCCTTACTGTATGCTACAGAAACTGTTCAGAAGCAGTAAAAATAACTGTTACGATAACAGTAAAGTCTAAACACGGCAATACTTAAAAGAAACTGCTTGTATCAGTAAACGTTAATGTTCAATCAGTTGATATTAACTGTTTAAATCCTTACTGTAAGCTACAGAAACTGTTCAGAAGCAGTAAAAATAACTGTTACGATATCAGTAAAGTCTAAACACGGCAATACTTAAAAGTAACTGCTTGTATCAGTAAACGTTAATGTTCAAACAGTTGATATTAACTGTTTAAATCCTTACTGTACGCTACAGAAACTGTTCAGAAGCAGTAAAAATAACTGTTACTATAACAGAAAAGTCTAAACACGGCAATACTTAAAAGTAACTGCTTGTATCAGTAAACGCTAATGTTCAAACAGTTGATATTAACTGTTTAAATCCTTACTGTATGCTACAGAAACTGTTCAGAAGCAGTAAAAATAACTGTTACGATATCAGTAAAGTCTAAACACGGCAATACTTAAAAGAAACTGCTTGTATCAGTAAACGCTAATGTTCAAACAGTTGATATTAACTGTTTAAATCCTTACTGTATACTACAGAAACTGTTCAGAAGCAGTAGCAGAAGCGTTTAGTGTATTTTAGTTATTTTCATAGTGTAATGTCATACGGCATTTTACTATGGGGGAATGCCGCCGATATAAATACAATATTTGTGTTACAAAAAAGAGCCATTCGTGCTATTTATAAATTAAGTCCACGGCACTCCCTCAGAGATAAATTTAAAGAGATTAATATAATGACTGTGCCTTCTCAGTATATTTATGAGAATCTCTTGTATGCACATAAAAATATTAATCTCTTTAAAAACACAGTGATATCCATAACGTAAATACTAGAAATAAACACAACTTTGTCATTCCAAAAACAAGGCTCAAGAAAATAGGTGGTTCTTTTAAATGCCAGTGCATACGTTTTTATAATAAACTACCTTGCCATTTGCAAGAACTGAGCCTCAACAAATTTAAATTAGTCATAAGACGCAAGCTTTGCCAGAAGGCTTTTTACACAGTTAAAGACTATGTTGAGGATAAAAAGGCTTGGGATTGAGCTGCTCCAATGATATACAGGGAGCACTAGTGTTGTTTACAATCACAATTTCTTGTATTTTTTTTTTTTTATACAAATTGACATTTTTTTTTTGTTTTTTAATATTGATTTTGACATGGATATTTACTTTTTAAAGTATAATATTTTATTTTATTTTGACATGAATATTTACTTTGTAAAGTATAATATATGTATTTTTTTTGAATATTTACTTAATTATGTACTTAAATGCGAGGATTATGTGGTATTCTTTTTTTTTATTTCCATTTATATTTTTTTTTCTCTCTCTTTATTACGGCGTTGCCTGACAGTTTGAGTATTTTAGTGACCTACTCAAATGTACCGTCTTTGGCATTGTTCGTCAGGTCGTTGAGCTCCTTAGTAGTCCAAAGTTGAGCTTACAGACTAACTGACAAAGGCTTGCACTGACGGGACGGGTCTACTCAAATCTGTTTGGTCTTTCCTCAAAAGGCCATTTCAGACTAATCTACATAATCCTCATAAACGATTGTGAATATGTGCACTATGTAGGTTTTTTTCTTTTTATTTATTTATTTATTCGAGTTAAACATAATAAATTGTCTGGCAGTTTGAGTGCTTTTTGCGGCCTACCTAAAGGTCCTTACCTTGGTATTGTTCGTCAAATCGTTAAGCTCCTTGTTCTAAGTTGAGCTATACGTCATTTGACAAATGCTTGCACTGTATGGACAGGCCCACTCAAATCTGTGAGCATCTTTCTTCAAAAGACCGCCTCAGACTGAAACCTACAAGGTTCCCATATAATTATTTCAGTGTAGATTGTATGGACTTTAAAAGAGACGGACCCCTGAGTTTGTTTCGGTGTTTCTTCTCAGGGTAGTCAGTTAGGAAACACCGGCCTCATCTAGTTAATATTTAAGGAAAAAATGACGTGTAAAAGAGTTATTTAATAACCAATTTGCAAAATAAAGATCATTTATCATTTATCATTTATCAGTAAAAATAACTGTTACGATATCAGTAAAGTCTAAACACAGCAATACTTAAAAGTAACTGCTTGTATCAGTAAACGCTAATGTTCAAACAGTTGATATTAACTGTTTAAATCCTTACTGTATACTACAGAAACTGTTCAGAAGCAGTAAAAATAACTGTTACGATAACAGTAAAGTCTAAACACGGAAATACTTAAAAGAAACTGCTTGTATCAGTAAACGTTAATGTTCAATCAGTTGATATTAACTGTTTAAATCCTTACTGTGTGCTACAGAAACTGTTCAGAAGCAGTAAAAATAACTGTTACGATATCAGTAAAGTCTAAACACGGCAATACTTAAAAGTAACTGCTTGTATCAGTAAACGCTAATGTTCAAACAGTTGATATTAACTGTTTAAATCCTTACTGTATGCTACAGAAACTGTTCAGAAGCAGTAAAAATAACTGTTACGATATCAGTAAAGTCTAAACACGGCAATACTTAAAAGTAACTGCTTGTATCAGTAAACGTTAATGTTCAAACAGTTGATATTAACTGTTTAAATCCTTACTGTACGCTACAGAAACTGTTCAGAAGCAGTAAAAATAACTGTTACTATAACAGAAAAGTCTAAACACGGCAATACTTAAAAGTAACTGCTTGTATCAGTAAACGCTAATGTTCAAACAGTTGATATTAACTGTTTAAATCCTTACTGTATGCTACAGAAACTGTTCAGAAGCAGTAAAAATAATCCTTACTGTATGCTACAGAAACTGTTCAGAAGCAGTAAAAATAACTGTTACGATAACAGTAAAGTCTAAACACGGCAATACTTAAAAGAAACTGCTTGTATCAGTAAACGCTAATGTTCAAACAGTTGATATTAACTGTTTAAATCCTTACTGTATGCTACAGAAACTGTTCAGAAGCAGTAAAAATAACTGTTACTATAACAGTAAAGTCTAAACACGGAAATACTTAAAAGAAACTGCTTGTATCAGTAAACGTTAATGTTCAATCAGTTGATATTAACTGTTTAAATCCTTACTGTGTGCTACAGAAACTGTTCAGAAGCAGTAAAAATAACTGTTACGATATCAGTAAAGTCTAAACACGGCAATACTTAAAAGTAACTGCTTGTATCAGTAAACGCTAATGTTCAAACAGTTGATATTAACTGTTTAAATCCTTACTGTATGCTACAGAAACTGTTCAGAAGCAGTAAAAATAACTGTTACGATATCAGTAAAGTCTAAACACGGCAATACTTAAAAGTAACTGCTTGTATCAGTAAACGTTAATGTTCAAACAGTTGATATTAACTGTTTAAATCCTTACTGTACGCTACAGAAACTGTTCAGAAGCAGTAAAAATAACTTTTACTATAACAGAAAAGTCTAAACACGGCAATACTTAAAAGTAACTGCTTGTATCAGTAAACGCTAATGTTCAAACAGTTGATATTAACTGTTTAAATCCTTACTGTATGCTACAGAAACTGTTCAGAAGCAGTAAAAATAATCCTTACTGTATGCTACAGAAACTGTTCAGAAGCAGTAAAAATAACTGTTACGATAACAGTAAAGTCTAAACACGGCAATACTTAAAAGAAACTGCTTGTATCAGTAAACGCTAATGTTCAAACAGTTGATATTAACTGTTTAAATCCTTACTGTATGCTACAGAAACTGTTCAGAAGCAGTAAAAATAACTGTTACTATAACAGTAAAGTCTAAACACGGCAATACTTAAAAGTAACTGCTTGTATCAGTAAACGCTAATGTTCAAACAGTTGATATTAACTGTTTAAATCCTTACTGTATGCTACAGAAACTGTTCAGAAGCAGTAAAAATAACTGTTACTATAACAGTAAAGTCTAAACACGGCAATACTTAAAAGTAACTGCTTGTATCAGTAAACGTTAATGTTGTTGTTGATATTAACTGTTTAACTCCTTAATGTATGCTACAAAAACTGTTCAAAAGCAGTAAAAATAACTGCTACAATATCATTTAAGCCTGAAAACGGCAATACTTTAAAAAAAAACTGCTTGTTTTAGTTAACGTTAATGTTCAAACAATTGAAATAACTGTTTGGCTCTTTACTGTATGCTACAACAACTGTTCTAAAGCAGTAAAAATAACTGCTACGATATCAGTAAAGCTCTGAAAACGGCAATACTTAAAAGGAACTGTTTGTTTCAGTAAACTTTAATGTTCATTCAATTGAAATAACTGTTTAGCTCTTTACTGTTTTTGCCCATTTCAGTGCACTGTCAGTAATCAATTATTTTAACGTAAAAATAAGTTTCCGGAACCGTTTTTTTTTTTACTGTACAAGAACAGTAGAAAGTCTCGTTTTATTTTTTTCAGTGCAGTACAATGTAATATTGCCATTTTCGAGAACTGGGTCGGGCACATACCTATAGTACGGTACTTCTGATTCCACAAGATTGTATTTAAGAGAAAGTTGCTGGTGAACAATCCTGGCTACAAGGTTGTGTCTATGCAAATAGTCTCCGTTAGCCAGACGAGAACAACCGGAGATAATGTGACGAATGGATTCTCCCGGTTTGTGACATGCCCGACATGTGTCTACCGTACCATCCTTCACGATATATTTCCGATAGTTATTCGTCATCATAACTTCATCCATAATCGCACAAACAAAACCTCCGGTTTCCCCGAAGAGGTCACCAAAACGTAGCCAGGCTACGGACGCTAATGTATCTACGTCAGACCCATGAAGGGCCTGGTAATAGCGTCCGTGAAGCTCCTTGCTCTGCCATACTTCTCTGCGGTCATTAGTATCTAATACTACAGGTTTGCGCCAATTCTCGGTACCTAAGGAGAGCGGAGTCAGGCCTTTGTCCACCGCTACCACATCTCGATACATACCCACGTCGGCTTCTAGGAAATATTCCCTAAGGCTGCATACCTCGCGGTTGTGCAGGGTCTTTGCATTTAAAAAGCCACGACCCCCGCACTTTCGCGGGATAAACAGCCTCATCACCGATGAACGTGGGTGATGCATTCGATTTACAGTAAGCGTTGTGCGGACCCGCCTGTCCAGGGCGTCAAGTTCAGTCTGAGTCCATTTGAGTATGCCAAAAGAGTACATCAATACTGGCATGACCCAACCATTGAAGGCACGCACCTTGTTTCCGCCTGATAGAAGACTATTCAGTACTTTATTCAGGCGGCCAAAGAAGCGTTCCTTCAATGACTGTTTAACATAAGCAACATTGATGCCTAGTGCCTCTGACATGCCCAAATACTTGTAGGATTCAGTTGAGCCGAGGGATTTTAGGTGTATGGAATCCGAGAGTTGAGTTCCCACGGATTCCATAATCTCCCCTCGCTTTACATGCATGACCGCACATTTGTCCACCCCTAATTCCATCCTGATGGCGCTACTGAAGGTTTCCGATACCTTCAGTAGCTCCATGAGTTGCAAGTTGTTGGGGGCAAAAAGTTTCAAATCATCCATGTAAAGCAAGTGTGATATGACCTGACCTCCTCTTCTCAACTGGTAGCCTAGCCCCGAACCCTCCAGTAATGTACTGAGAGGGTTGAGAGCCAGACAAAACCAAAGTGGCTCAGACTGTCGCCCTGAAAAATACCACGCTCAATCCTAATCGGTTCGCTGTTTTCCTGGATTTGTCGACATCCTGGGTAGCAGAGGACCGTCTTCCATTGCTGCATACATGACTCAAGGAAAGTGCGGAGTATTGGATTTATTTTGTACAACTCCAACACTTTCATGAGCCATGTATGTGGAACCGAGTCATAGGCCTTCTTATAATCTATCCAACATGTCGACAGATTCCTTCGGGAACGACGAACCTGTTGGTTTATGGCAATATCGATGAGGAGAAGCTCCTTAGTACCGCGGGACCCATTCCTACATCCATTCTGAGAAGCAGACATGATTGAATTTGTATCAATGTGATTATTAATTTTGGCTCTCAGAATGGATGTAAGAACTTTATAGACCGTCGGTAAGCACGTGATCGGTCTATAATTTTTAGGTTCCGAAGTACTGCCTGATTTATGGAGCAGGTGGGTTAGGAATTGAGGCAGCGATCCTAGCTCTAAGGCAGACTGAAACTGAGCGGCCAAGCGAGCGTGCGAGCTTAGAAACCATTTTATCCAGAAATTGTGCAGCCCGTCCGGCCCTGGTGATTTCCAGTTGGATAACAGACGGACTGCACGGGTTACATCTTGGGGACTGATCGTAATTGCCCCCATTTCTGGTATAAGATCGCACGTGCGCTTGATATCCCTCATCCAGTCGCCCTCAGTGTGACTGACAGGCACCGACCAGATGCTGCGCCAGAACGAACACATGGCGTCATCATCCGGTAGACGAGTATCAATCACACCTTGGTCTGGTCGCTCCCAAGCCCTATAAACCCACCCTTCATTACTTTGGAATGTGCGATTCTGAGTGTATCGCTCCACCCGCCGCTTATATCTGCGAATCCTATTTGCCCATGCATAGACTTTCTGCAACACTCTGCACACGCGTACGCATTCATAAATAAATTGCAACGTTGCCGTCCTTCAAGTACGCGTGTACAGAGTGTTTCTTTTACGTATGAATTTAAAAAAAAATTGTGAATATTTTAATATTAAAAATTTTAATTTAAAAAACATTTAGTTTTCGAATGGTTATTTTTTTTTTGCATTTATGGATGCTATACTATTGCGGGTTAACGGGAACGCCATCTGTTAGTTAACATACTGTATTAACATACTAAACCTCCTTTTTTTCTGGATGGGAAAATCATCAAAATACTTCTTCCGCTTTGGATGGAGCAAAAGGGAGTGTCAGGCTTCTTCTGAATAAAAAAAAAGTAATTAAAAAAATTAAAAAACCCGACTGCAACCTTATACTAAAATTAACTGAAAAGGTAATAAAAACAAGCCCATTTTGAATTAAATAAAAGTTGTAAGCAGGCGGGGCCCATACCATTATTATAGTTTCAAACTCAAATGGGTCCCGCCTGCTTCCAACTTTTATTTAATTCAAAATGGGCTTGTTTTTATTACCTTTTCAGTTAATTTTAGTATAAGGTTGCAGTCGGGTTTTTTAATATTTTTAATTACTTTTTTTATTTCCAGATTTTTAGTTTACAAATGTGAAAGATTTCGCAGACGATTTAGTTCTTGATACGTGTTTTTTACCATTTGTCACTTTGAATTACTTTTAACCATATAAGTTGTATATATGTTTGTGTATCACCTTTTAAAACCCTTTATTTTGATACCCCACTCGATAGTTTTTGAGAAAAAAAAAAACTTTTTTGAAGGCATAATATGGCGCCAAAAATCCGCCATTTTGTTTTTTTTATTTTTATTTTGATATACCCAGTGTCACTTTCACAGTCAATACGAATCTAACGATACCTCTCAAGCTAAAATCCGTCGAGCCGTTCAGGCCACAGAGCGTGCCAAACAATTATACATACATACATACTCTCGAAAAACATAACCCTCCTTCTGGCGCAGTCGGGTAAAAACCCACCCTGTTCGTTCAGCTACCCTTGGGTTCCGGGGCCGCGGTATCATGTTAGAATATTCCTGAACTACCTTAGAGGCAGAAAAATATGTTCATTTGACACACAGAAGAACTTAAAACAGTGACACTCTGTACCTTACTGCTGCGCTTAGTTGGAGAGGTTAACAAGATTGCTTTTTTAAAGGAAAAAAGTTCTAGTTTAGCAAACAACTAAGTAGCCTGACGCCGTTTTCCAACATAACATTACTATTAAATAAAAAATTGCAATGGCAATATTAAATGTCGTTTAAACTAAGTGTGATTAGAGTGACAACTAGAAACTTCTAGGGAAAAACGACATCCACTAGACCAACTGTGCAGTCTTGAAATCATCCTGTACTTTTGCCGACACTCATGAGAAATAGGCATTAGTTTTATGAGTATGTAGCGTAACATATAATACCATATTATTATAAATTATTATTAAGTGACGACATCAGTGGTTAAGCCATTGGCTGGTGAGTTTCGCGTCGTGCGTCGCGACCTACACATAGTTGTCCCGGGTCTGGGTGTTTGTGCATGCGAGTATAAATATTTTTCAAAGCACCCTCGATGCAGGAGAAAATCCTAGAGTGAAAACTTATTACACATTCTTACTATGTGTGTACAATAAAGTATATTCTATCTATCTATATTATCGCCGACCACGGTTAACATATTATATTTGTTTAACGCAGGTCTTAGCCTCAGTCAGGAAACAGGTAGGATTTAATCAGTTTATGTAACAAAAGTTACCAAAACTACTTTATTATTTTTTTATTGATAATAGGCTCGCGCTTGACCACTATCTCACCTGATGGTAAGTGATGATGAGGTCGAAGATGGAGCACGCTTACCTAAAAGTAACCTATTCACTCTTGACTTAAAGACTCCTAGGTTATAGCTATCGGGAAACACAGACTCCGGCAGTGAATTCCATTCCTTAGCCGTACGCACAATGAAGGTATTCCCAAAAATTTTAGTGCGTATAGGTGGGATGTCCACCATGTAACGATGACGCATCGCCGTTTGTCTTGTAGTCCGATGATGGAACGGGCTTGACGGAATTAGATTGTGTAATTCCATCGCACACTCCCCGAAATGTAACCGATAGAAAACCGATAGACTAGCAACTCGTCGTCGATGTTCAAGGCTCTGCAGCTTTCATTCGACCAGTGTATCGTTGCCAATGAGAACGGGCTGATCATTTTTGTCCCTAATAAATAAATCATGCATTTTATTATTTCCAAATTCTTTTTATCAGTTCTATGGATTCATGTTTTTTTATCTTGGTGATGATGATGTAGAAATAAGTCCATAACACGTTTTCTGCAATTAATAATCTGCTGCCAGTCAAACTGGACGAAGTAAAGTATCAGCTTCTTTTTTTACATATAGCGACTGCTGACTATCTGACCTCCATCTACAACCCAGTAACTGAGTAACACTACTTTTAAATATGGGAATTCATCCAATGACTGCCTTCCGATCTGGGCGAAGCGGGAGGATGTGTCAGACTTTTACTGACTAAAACCCATTCGTGTTCCGTCATATGCCCTTCGTGTTCCGAGGCCGCGGTAACTCTTTGGAACAATTCCGCAAATGGACCATGGCCAGACTTGCTTAAGCTAGAAGGTCGTTTTATTTAACGGGAGGCAGTCATTGGATGATTTCCTATCCTTAAAAAAAGGGGGTCCAAAAATACATTCTGATCAACACCATTTTTTTTTTCAATATCATTTTGTAAAAAAAATTGTATACTTTTCCTAGGTATCGTGGCCAAGCTAGGACAAGACGTAAAGGTGGAATGGTCGATGTCAGAAGTTCCTGTGCAGAAGACGAACACCTCTTCGGACAGCGAAGACGAAGACGATGATGATGAACCGGATCCGTGGTTTAATATCATGAGGTCAGTACCGATACGAGGAGTTATGCGTATTAATCTATACCTACTAATATTATAAAGCGGAAAAGATTGTTTGTTTGTTTGTTTGCCTGAACGCGCTAATCTTCTAAAGTACAGGGTGGATTTGGATGAAATTTGGTATGGAAGTAGCTTGAAGCTTGAGGAAGGTTATAGGCTACTTTTTACGCGACTGCAAAAAAGGAGAGTTATGTTTTTACCGTGATAGAATCCACGGGAGCGAAGCCCCGCGTGAGTACTAGTGTTAGATTAGAACCTTATTTTGTGTGGCATAAGGTTCGTTGTTAATATATTTGTTAATTTGATGGCAATTTTAAGTTGAAGGTCGTGAGTTCAAACCACAGAGAATATCTCTTTAATTTTACCTATGGAGAATGGGGCGTGCAACTGTCAAAGTGGCGCTAGTAGCACACTTACCAATAACAAAGCAGTTTATCTATGGAACACTATGGAAATTGTAGTGAATTCCTAAATTAGAGACAGTTATTGAGAATTTTCCGATTAAAGAACATGTTTTATGTTCTCTAATCGGAAAATTGTAAAGAAATCAATTGAAATCAATGAAATGAAAATAAAAAATACGAAGCGTGTAAATGTTTAGCTCACCACAGATAACCATAGATGATACAGATAACTATATATTATCTCACAATTTAACTAACACTGACAGTGATAAAGGTTCTTACGGTGGTGGCGCCATCTGCGATCAGCTTTCACTTGCACGCCCCATTGGACATACAATTCAGAGCTTAGGAGCAATTCAGGCAATCTCTTTGAGTATTTCTTCATAACTATAAAGTATATCTAGACGATACAAGTATCTCCTAAAACAAAAAAACACTGAGCCCCCATGGTTGTTCTAAGACAGTTGAGTAGTTTTTCCGAGACTCGTCGAGGCCCATTGACTCAGCGTTCTACTTGTGGTCGCCACTGTTTCTCAAGAGTTACAATGGTTGGGAATAGTGTGGTGTGCTTGTCCCAAAAAAACAAATGAGTGTGGCCATTGTAGAACAGTATTGACCCAGTAGTAACAGGCTCCACTTACGAGTTGCATGACATTGAAACCCCGGTAGGCACATTACTTTTAATAATTTCATCATCACCAATGCTCAAAAAGGTGAAGAAATACATCGTGAGCTAACGGGTATATTCTAGGACCGAAAAATCCAAAGACATGTGGTATCTACCAACCCACACTGGGCCCTCGTGGTAGATTACGGCCAGAGATGAGACCTGTGTCCCAGCAGTAGCAACGTTATGTACTAAATATCTTGTGTATCTTGTGCAAGAGAAAGCAAATTTATTTGCGTCCCTCTTCGCGGAAAAATCGCGGCTAGACACAGGGTCTAACTTACCACCTAACATACCTCACTGCGACTCCGTAATGCCGGAAATCGCAATTCACATTAAAGAGGTCCGTAAAGCCCTTTGTAGTCTGGACGTGAACAAGGCCAGTGGGCCGGACGGAATGCCTGCCAGAGTCCTAAAAATTTGTGCTCCAGAGTTGTCACCTGTACTGACTCGCCTGTATCGCCTTTCCCTCAAAACCGGAGTGGCACTGGCATGTCCTGGAAGCTTGCTAATGTGCAACCTGTACCCAAAAAGTGTAGCCGTGCCGATCCTGCCAATTATAGACCAATCGCCTTAACTTCCATACTGTGTAAAGTAATGGAAAGGGTACTCAACAACAAGTTGCTGGCATACCTTGAAGACAATGAGCTGGCTTTCGCCGCGGTCGGTCCACCGGAGATCTTCTTGTATATGTCACGCACTGTTGGGGCGAGGCCATTGAGAAACACGGTGAAGTCCTTGCGGTATCCCTCGACATCTCAAAGGCCTTTGACAGGGTCTGGCACGCTAGTCTGCTGAGCAAGCTTCCCGCATTCGGTGTCCCTGCTGGCTTATGCAACTGGATTTCCGACTTCTTGAGTGAGCGGTTGATCCGAGTGGTCAACGATGGCTGCTCATCGGATCTTATGGCAATTAATGCCGGTGTTCCTCAAGGGTCTGTTCTTTCTGCGACTCTTTTTCTGCTGCATATCAATGACCTACTTCAGCTGGGAGCAGTTGGGATGCGGATGACAGCACAGTCTCAGAGAGATACTTATCCAGTTCTAGAGTTCTCAGAAAGGCAATGGTAGAGCGCATGAATTTGACCTTAAATCTCGTTTCCCAATGGGGTGACGACAATCTGGTCAAATTCAACGCTCTGAAAACACAGGCTTGTCTTTTCAGCGCTAAAAGGAGCCCTTTTGAATTGACCCCTACTTTCCGAAGTACATCTGTGCCAGTTACCAATCGCCTGGAGCTTTTGGGCATGGAGTTGCCGTCAGACCTCAACTTCGGCTCAACCATCGAGTCCAGAGCTCAGACTGCAGCAAAAAAGCTGGGAACACACACACACAGGGTGAGGCGGTACTTCACGCCTGGACAGCTTCTAAATCTGTATAAAGCACAGGTCCGTTCCTGCGTGGAGTATTGCAGCCACTTGTGGGATAGCTCTGCAAAGTACCAACTTGCTGCATTGGACTCGATCGAGCGCAGAGCTAAAAGGCTTATAGGCGACGAGGTGCTGGTAGACAAGCTTCATAGCCTGGCTCATTGGCGAACCGTTGCTTGCCTGTCGGTTTTCTACAGATTGTACTTCGGGGAGTGTGCGCAGGAGCTCTATGACCTGATTCCTCCATCTCCCTTTCACTACCGGTCTACCAGACGCACGGCTGGGTACCACCCTGACTTGGTTGATATACCGTCTTGTCGTACCAAGTGCTTCTCCTCCACATTTATTGTGCGCACAGCCAAGCTGTGGAATTCTCTGCCGGCTTCTGTGTTCCCTGCCACTTATGACCTTTCAGCCTTTAAGGCACGAGTAAATAGGCATCTTCTAGGCTCGCTCGTTCCATCGTAGACCTCACCTATCGCTTACCATCAGGCGAGATCGAGGTCAAGAGTGGGCCCATCAGTAATATAAAAAAAAATGTATGCAATGCCGACTTAGGCTAATACTACACGGACGGGCCGCCGCGGGAATCCGCTCAACAAAGCTGCCGCAGACCATCAAACTACACGGAACGCGGTTTATCGCTGTCTTTTGTTCATTTCAACATGGATCCGCCAATGATAACTGTGCTTGCAGCTCTGTTATTAATAGAAATATTAAAAAATAAAGTAAAGCGCAATGTTTGGGTGGAACCAGTATTAAGTAATCGCCACCACTTCCTGTCCTATCTCCATCCATAATTTCGCTTTTAATTCCCGATTGATGTGATCCTTCGACTTCACATCATACAAAGCAGGTCGATCTTATATATCAACAATATAACAACTAAACAAAATAAAAACTTTTTTGCAAAAAATAAAACCGACTTCCATATCAAAACACTACAAAGCCAAAAATAATTTTAATTTCGGTAGTCGGTGTTATTGGTTTTGTATTTTCTTTTTTTTTTCACACCGCCTTCCGAAATTAAAATTATTTTTGGCTTTGTAGTGTTTTGATATGGAAGTCGGTTTTATTTTTTGCAAAAAAGTTTTTATTTTCGCGCTTTTTAGTGGGTCAGTGAATTTTCCAAATCGATTCGTAAATGACGGAGTTATGCGCGAACAAAAAACGCAATGCAGAGTAAACGAAAAGATCATCAAGGTAAATTATTTTTTTGACTTTTTTTGATTTTTCAGAAACGGCTCGTCCGATTTCGATAAAATTTTCATGGGACCATTTGGGAAGTATACCCTTTCAAACAAAAAAGAATTTTTCAAATCGGTTGGCAAGCGACGGAGTTATGCGTGGACAAATATAAAAAAAAAAAAAAAAAAAATACAAACATCCGAATTGAGAACCTCCTCCTTTTTTAGAAGTCGGTTAAAAACGCTCCGTATCGCACAATGTCCCGTGCAGAATGACGCAATAGCGGGAAACCGCCCGTGTAGTTTGAAGCGGCGGTTTGACACTGCATGCGGTGGTCGTATTACTCCCGCCTGTGAACTGCGGTGGGAAACCGCACAGTGTAGTATGCAGCATACAACTTCTATATTAAATTGTGTCTAGTGCGGTTCAGAAGCGGATTCCCGCGGCGGGCAAACCGCCCATGAGTATGGCCCTTATGGAACGAACTCAAGACATAAGTATAGACTTCATACGGTCGCACTTGTCCAGAAGGACGAGGACGTTGACGAATTTTATTTTTAATTATTTTTATTCCTAAACCTTACAATATTTTTTTATCTATCGTATTTAGATTATCAGTCAGTGTCACTTTTATCTTCATCCCCAGACCAGAAGACGAATCAAGTTCGGGAATCGAATTCGAAGTAGACTCTAACGCTTCACAAACCATACCTTCAGAAGACATAGTAGACGCGCCCAGACAGCCTTCGGAACGTATCCAGCAGGTCTTGTACATACAGATGGAGTTTTGTGAGAAACATACCCTGAGGCAGGCCATTGATAGTGGCTTGTTTCAAGAGCATTTCAGAGCTTGGAGACTGTTCAGGTAACTTATTGGCTTATAAACGTTATCAATATTGTTTTTTATTGTTAAAAGGCTCACCTTTGACCACCATCGCTGATGATGTGGTCGATGAAGAAGCACGCTTACCTATAAGTAACTTATTCATAATTGACTTAAAGACTCCCAGGTTATAGCTATCAGGCAACAATGACTTTTCGGGGAATTCCATTCCTTGGCTGTTGCACATGACTGAAATTTAGTCATCAATTTTAAGCGATTAGACGCTTTTGTGACGCTGTGATAATAAAGCAATGTTTAATGAAAATAATTCCTGTTTGAGTGAAACGGGTTAGTCGGATGGTTCAGTCTCTTCTACAGGGCTTCTGAGTTACCGTAAGAACTGTTGAAAATCAAGAATGAAATGATAGTCGAGATTCAACTCAACTTAAAGTGCTGCATTAACTTGCTATCTATACGATATGTATTGGATGGTTAACCAGCCTCAAACTACGATACCGTTGTTTAGCATTTATTTTAAAAGAAACTAGCAATATTTTTACCCGACTGCAAAGGAAGGGTTATGTTTTTTGCGCGTATCTTGTATGTATGTAATATTCTTTATTACGTCATATCTCCAGAATCGCTGAACGGATTCACATAATGTGAGGTATCGGTAGATTCATCGTAGCAGCCCAAGTGTTCTTAGATAGGTGACATTCGAAAAAATCAAACATGGCGGCTGTGCGAAGTCATTATACATAATGAAAAAATTTTTTTTTTCGAATACTTCAATATGGGTATCAAAATAAAGGGCTTTACATAAGGATTTCAAAATATCATGTTTATCATTAGTGTAAAACTTTTTTTTTTTATTAACGTGGTAAAATTATCAAATAAGTCCTCCCACCCCGGGCAGGGTGGGAGGGACTGTCAGACTTTTACTGACTAAAATCCACGGTGTTCCTTCAATAACCCTTTACGTACCGGGGTCACGGTAATGGGATAAGTCCCACGACCCCGGCAGGCTTCGGCCCTCTAATTAGTGTAATACTAGCAAAAATAATACAAAGAGAAAGTTTAAAAATATGGTCTTACCTCTTTCACTTTCTGAATCCGGTGGGGTGCCATTGTGATACGACCGGGAAAACTATAAAAATATTAATTAATATTTTAACTAAAAAGTAGAAAAAAAAAGTTATTTAAAAAATCTAAAAAACCCGACTGCTCAACTGAAATACAAGAAACAAGCACATTTTTATTTTAAAAAGTGACAAGCAGGCGTACCCAACCCATTAAAAAAAAATCAATTGGGTCTCGCCTGCTTGTCACTTTTTAAAATAAAAATGTGCTTGTTTCTTGTATTTCAGTTGAGCACTCGGGTTTTTTGATTTTTTAAATAACTTTTTTCACCTAAGCTAGATATGCTTGTGTCTGGAGTGGGTTCACGGTAATAATGTGACGGGTGGGGTTCGAACCGGCGACTTCTTGGTCACAAGTCCGACACTTTAGCCATTAAGTTACTATTATAACCCTAATTACAGCCTATCACAACATACAGTAAAAATGTGAACACTTAAATATTAAGTGTTCTGTTTTGTTACTTACCAAATATTGATGTTACTTATCGGAAATAAAGACATTGTTTTTATGTAAAAAAAAACTATAAATCTTATAAGTTTACTAATTCTACTAAATATTATTATTTAACTAGAACACTAATAAATTAATTCAACTAGAATACTAATTTAAATACATCACTAATATAGTTACACATTCCTGTTTTGAAACGAGATCGCTGGCAAATGCTTTCTTTTATCCATGAGTTCGTCTATTTCTTTTCTGTTCCTTTTTTTTCGGTATATTTAAATGTTCTCTGTCTACGTTTCAGGGAAATAGTAGAAGGTCTAGCGCATGTCCATCAAAGGGGGATGATCCATAGAGATTTGAAGCCAGTCAACATTTTCTTGGATTCCAACGACCACGTCAAGATTGGAGACTTCGGTCTTGCTACTAAAGCCTTCACCGCCTTGCCTGTAGATGGTACGATATCCCAATCTTAATTATTAAAATTAACAAGCACAATTACAAAAAATAACACGTAGGTATACACACAGTTACAGTACAAAAAAAAATGGGTATTTAGGCAGTTGTACCACCGCCGACGACGAACGAGTAGCGAGTAAAGCTAGCATCTGAAAACGATTTGACGAGCAGCGACCGGTTAGTTACGATAGTTTTGGCGCTGGGCTATTAGCGAGTGGGCGAGTTCGACGGGCGATTACTCGCTAGTTGGTCTCTGGGTGTAAGGTCTGACCGCCAAGCGAGCATCGCTGAGCGAGTATTATCTTTGAAAGCTCTTGTCGCTCAGCGATAGAACTAGTAAAGCGAGTAGTCGTGTGCAGTGTGAACAGTCAGAGAGCAACTATAATGCATCTCTTTCGTTTACGTGGAATTTATATTTCATTGTGCGTTTCTTGAGCGAGTAAATCGCCGATAGTTATGCCCGCCTTCCACTGCGAGCGGAGCGGGCTCCGTACGGACTCCGTTTAACTCGCAACGGCTTTTTTCATAGAAGTGCTTCCATTGTGAATGAGCGGACTGAGCGGATCAAAAGAGTACAAAGAGTTATAAAAGTGGTCGCAGAGTTGAGCGGATTTCCAACGGACTCCGTATGGACTCAGTTCAACTCGCAACGCAAAATTTCATACAAATGCTTCCACTGCGAGCGAGTAAGCGGAACGGATTGAGCGAGTTAAAATGGGTCCGCTGCATCATGGCGTCGCACGCGAGTTTTGAACGGACTCAGCTCACCTCCCCCCAAGTAGCAAGCATTTATTTATAATATTTACGTAATCCTCTTCACTGGAATCGTCAGACATCGTTATCGCAAAATTTACCGCGCGACTTGCTTTCTCTGTGGATCGCCTGGCACTGACATATTTCTGCTCCTCCTCGCTCATCGCCCCGCGCCGCTTGCAATGGAAGGCAAACAACTCGCTCATCCGACCCCGCTAATTTCCCGCCTCACTCGCTCCGCAAAGCCCTCTGGCAGTGGAAGGCAAAATCTGAAACTCTTTCTTAGTGGAAGTGTACAACTATTTTTACTCCGGTCCGCTCAGATCATCAGCTCAGTTTCCACTCATTACCCTTTTTTAGTGGAAGGCGGGCATTAGTCGTTTGCTCGCCGGCTTCGGACAACAGCCTTAATTGTTTTTTTTTTTTATGAAAACAGTCCATTCGTTGCGAGCGTATAAATGGTATAGTATGAGACAGTTTTAATCAGAACATCATGTGTTTAGCTTTTTCGCTACTATGTTAAGGTCGAGTACCAGTCGAACTGTACAGGATGCAGCTGAAGTACGGACGCCAGCACATCAAGCTACAACAGTCTGTCAAATTTCTTTAATAAATTTTCAACTTTATTGTTAAAGAAATTAGGTTCAAGGTTGATTGGAACAATTTGACAGTTTCGGGTAGCTTCATGTGCTGGCGTCTGTACGTGTTTTACATGGAGTAACCGACTATCTGAACTGTAAGTAGCTAGGTAACACTATACCTCTTGGTGTCTGTGTTCTTTTCCCTGTGATTAGCCGTAACGCCTGTCAAAGATGTACAGACGCCAGCACATGAAGCTAACCGAAACTGTCAAATTTTCCCAATCAACCTTGAACCTAATTTCTTTAACAATAAAGTTGAAAATCTATTAAAGTAATTTGACAGATTGTTGTAGCTTGATGTGCTGGCGTCTGTACAAATGACAACTAGGACTTTGGTCCCGAACGTGCCCACGGCTCACACCTTCTGCATGTGCAAGTTTAAACAATTATTTTTTCGCGGAATTATCGCTGTCTTATATCCAAAAAAAAAAATGGAAAGAATGTTATATTTGCGGTTTTAGAAATGTGCTATATCTCAAAAATGTCTGCCATTCTCATGGTGTGCAAATATGTTTACATACAGATACATCAATGATTATTTCAATTCTACACACAATTTTACATTATAAATTTCATAAATTAAATCATTTTACACAAACAAATCCTTAAACAAAACATATCATAACATAATCCAATTTTACTAATTACTTTATTATTTACATGAATCTTTTGAAAAATCTGCGATGCTATAATAGGCTTTTTATGCCAAGAATAATTTCAGTGTTTGTTTAAAGGACATCCGCAAACAGTCCTAATAAATTAGGCCTCAATAAACAAAAATGAAATAATTTGGGTTTTCAAGGGGTAATATTTGTCTATAGCCCTGTGCAATTAGTTTTTCGATATAACATGGGATATGAAAATTAAAAAAAGAACACTTTATTTCAGACCGTAGTCAATAAACCCCATTATCATTTGCACCGCTCTTTTATTAGGTTATGAGTTTTAGTGAAAGATTAAAAGTACTTTTCCAGGCTCTATCTTTTCAATATGAGGTGAAAATTACTTACAGAATGTTGAATTTATATATTTTTTTATTACTGATGAACCCACTCTTGACCGCGATCTTGCCTGATGGTAAGCGAATTATTCGTTAGCTGTACATGATCAGGGATTTAAAAGAAAAAATACGAATTCAAGTTAACAGAAAATATTTTATTAATTGCTAACGTCGGTAATTAGATGTAGCACACAAAATAAACATAAAAAGTAAGTCCACAACACGAGCGAGAAATGTTATAACGACAATCTGTTTTTGACAACCGATTGATTGACAAGTGATGAAGTGACAGCCTTATCGAGTGTTGCAGTTCAGAAAAATGAAAATAGACTTTTCTATAAAATCATTAAAATAACATAAAAACAACGAAAAACACTCTATCTTTAATAATTGTTTCGCAATAAACTCGTATAATACTTTTTTAAGTGAAAAGAAATATAAATCGAATGTTATAATACAAATCTTTTAATGGGAAAAAAAATATTTATTTAAAAATAGCATAATATGGCAACTTCAGTTGTTATTAAAACAACTGCAACGCGAAGAAAACATTAATCGACTTTTTTTTAGAAATTCCTTATTCCCAGGTTTTTTTAGGAAATGATAAATGAAAGTAGGGCTTATAATTATTTAAATATTTTTTCGAATGATCTAATACTTTGTCTATCAGGGCCTGGATTTGCTGATCTCCTTTAGGTACTGTTTTTCTTTCCAACTTTTAGGCAATTTGCTGTAGACGATAGGTGCCATGCAAATCGAAATAATTTAAAGCCTTATAGCACTCCCCAATAATGCAGCTTACTACAAAAAAAAGCTTTTTTAAATTGGTTAAGGTCATACAGATAGTGTCTCTGCTGTCTGATTCAGAATTAAAGGCTTCTTTAGATTAGATCTCGGAAGCGAAGCCATAGAGAGCTAACCTACTTAATGTAATTTACTTTAAAAGTTCAATAGGCTTAGTTAATATTTGTTACTTTTTCAGAGAAGGCTAAGCAGGAGGAGATTCATGGCTCACTTACTGGTCAGGTACGGACAGTATTCTTTTTAATAACGTTTTTTAGTTTTTCAAGAAATTAGAAATTGACAGCTAAACTTGTTACGCAGAATGCAACGCACTGTATCGATTTCACAGTTTGTTTAAGACAACAAAGAAAAAAAAAACAAAGAAGTGCAACAAAGAGCAACGTGATTGAATAACAAACATTCATATCATAACCTGGGGGTCTTTCAGTCAAGAGTGAAAAGGTTACTTCTAGGTCAGCGTGCTTCATCTTCGACCGCATCATCGCTTATCATCAGATGAGACGGTGGTCAAACGGAAGCCTAGAACCAATAAAAAACTGTGAAACTTTCACAATCAAAATTAAATATTGATGTTAATTTTTTAAATACTACATCTGTGAAGCAGTAGTTGTCCAATGGTTACAGGCACGGCTTAAATCTTGAAGGTCGTGGCTAGGACCATAAACACATGTGAAATCTACCAATTCGCACTGGATCCGCGTGGTGGATAACGCCCTATTTCCTCTGATAGAGTCCTCTCTTTCAGAGAAAGCGGGCCGTAATTTGTCATGGCGTAATGGCCTGTGTCCTAGCATTAGAAATGTTATAGGCTGATTTTGACATGCTAGGTTCTTTTATATCTAGATTGAACTCAATCACTGATCAGCAGATCCAAATCTTCCATTGTTCCCTTATGCGCCATTTTTTAGGGTTCCGTAGCCGCAGCAAAAAACGGAACCCTTATAGTTTCGTCATGTCTGTCTGTCTGTCTGTCCGTCCGTCCGTCCGTCCGTCCGTATGTCACAGCCATTTTATTCCGAAACTATTAGGACTATACTTACATGTGAAACTTGGTTGGTAGATGTATTCTGTGAACCGCTTTCCGATTTTAAGAAAAAAATCAAAACATTTAAAATAAGGGGGGGGGGGGGGGGCTCCCCATACATGGAACTGAAATTGATAACATTTTTTTTCGTGAAACCTAAAACCACAAATATAACTTTGTAATTCATACAAACAATATGAAAAACAAAGTTATTTGGCATAGTTACTACGGAACCCTTCATGGGCGAGTCTGACTCGCACTTGGCCAATTTTTACAAATTCCTTAGAAACACATCCAAGTCGGCCTGCCATACCTTTAGTGTACCAAATATTATATATTCTACTAGCATAGCGCTCGATCAGCATACGATAGACGAATCCAGCCCAGTCCAATTTAAGCTGAACAGCTCCAACGCAGATCACAATACAAGTTAGTGATCTGCGTTTAGGAGCCATAACCAAGAATCTCGATTAAGATCACTACTGGGCAACTACTTAACCGTCCATATAATGAAACGTTACCACGTCTCTAATATTCCTATCATTCCGTTTTCCAGATCGGCACAGCTCTCTACGTAGCCCCAGAGCTTCTACAGTCAGGATCAAAGGTCATTTACAATCAGAAAGTGGACATATACTCTCTCGGCATAATCCTGTTTGAAATGTTCCACCCCACCCTGGACACGGGCATGGAGAGAATGCTGGTCCTAACCAACTTGAGGAGCAAAGATATTATCATGCCAAAGAG
Organism: Tholera decimalis; assembly: GCA_943138885.2. Classification (NCBI taxonomy): domain Eukaryota; kingdom Metazoa; phylum Arthropoda; class Insecta; order Lepidoptera; family Noctuidae; genus Tholera; species Tholera decimalis. Next base: position 6,290,341 of record OW964565.2, on the reverse strand, counting down.
TTTTGAGAAAGAAGATAATTGTAGGCAAATTCATGTAATCAGGTATGTCAATATTCATACTACTGTTACGAGCTGGGGTTCGGGATAGAAATAATTAACGCCAATTAAACTAAAATTAACACTTTAATTAAGTAAACACAAAATAAAAATTAACACAGTTATCCACACTACAAAATTGTCAACCAACACTTAAATCGCACTGAAATTCACTTGTATAGCTTGGATTATATCGCCTCTTATCTTGACATGAGACTCACTCTCTGCGTCCCTTTGCGATCTATTTATACCCCGGTCTATGAGTTCTAGAACATTCTTGTAAAATTGACTCACCGCCTACACTGCCAAAAATATTCCAGAAGCTACTCGAGATACTCAGTACTGCTACACGATAACACTGGGTAACACGATGCCCCTTGGCAAGACTGGTGTGAGATTTACTGGCCTCTGACTAACCGTCACAGCTGTAAAGACGTTTAACTGAGAGTTAGGACCAACGGCTTTTTGCACTGCTTCCGCGTGCAGAAGCTAATCTATACATAAAATAAAACCACCCGTAGTGTCTATATATTGAAAGGAAAGGAATTAAAAAGAGTGGAAAAATAAAATAAGTCTGCGTCAGCAATTTTTATGAATCCTATCTGTTTTTCTTTTTGCGCTCGTCTCAGAAACTACTGAATAGATTTTCCTGTTACTTTTTTGTGTAGTTGAGAGTAGTAAAGCAGTGGCATGGTAAAGGCACAGCTTACGAGACAGCATTTAATAATAATAATATGTAAATAGTTTTTGTTGCTTCCTATGCATGCCTTTCTGATGCATGACAATGTATGCCATGCATCAAAAATTGACGTAACCCCGTTAAGTTAAAAAAGCTTGTTATGGGGTTACCTCGCTCTTCCCTTGGTTTTTTAGGGTTCCGTACCCAACGGTTAAAATAAGGACTCTATTATTAAGACTCCGCTGTCCGTCTGTCTGTCTGTATTTCATGAACCGTACCGTATACTTAGGCAGTTGAAATTTTCACAAAAAATGGAATCAAATAAATATGTCAGTGCGGCTCCTATACAACAAACGTGACTTAATAGCCGTCTTTTTATAGATAATGGTACGGAAACCTTCGTGCGCGAGTCCGACTCGCACTTAGCCGGTTTTTAAAATAACAGTGGCTGAGACAACAGTTACGGACGTATAAATAAATGAAGGCTTTTACAGATGGCTACTAAACCACGAACCAAGTGTCCGACCGACATGTGCCGAACTCCTAGCGAGTGAGCACGTGCCTCGTGCCGTTCCCGAGGGCGCTCTATCAGGACTACTATCACACGCACTCAGCGACCGTGGAGCCCGAGGCTACTCCCGCCTCGTAGCTGCCTGCCTCGACCAGAGACCTACGCCCGTCGAGGACTATACCTACCATAATGATATGAAGACCAAACCTCATGAGGTGCTGCTGAAGATTAAAGATGCTGTTATAAAGGTAGTCTAGTTCTGTTTTGTCTTATTGCCACACGCACTCAGCGACCGCGGGGCTCGTGGCTTCTCCCGCCTCTTGGCCGCCTGCCTCGACCAGAGACCCACGCCCGTCGAGGATTATATCTACCATAATGATATGAAAACCAAGCCTCATGAGGTGCTTTTTTTTTTTACGTGGTAAAATTATCAAATAAGTCCTCCCACTCCGGGCAGGGTGGGAGGGACTGTCAGACTTTTACTGACTAAAATCCACGGTGTTCCTTCAATAACCCTTTACATACAGGGGCCACGGTAACGGGATGAGTCCCACGACCCCGGCGGGCTTCGGCCCTCTGCAGAGGGGGCCTCGTCATGTTGCTGACGCTCTTTGAGGCGCGCGTGGAACACGACGCGCCGTCGACCCGGGCATGGTCCATGGTCGGACAGCGAGTTGCCCTTTACTCGCTGTCCGCATGCCCGCGCCTACGGTGGCCGGAGATCGTCGGCCGACGTCCGACGCCGTGGGCGTCTACCACTGCGGCTGGGCTGGAGGGAGGACGCCATCCTCTCCCTCACGCGGTCCGCCTCCTCCTTCGGAAGCATGACTGCTTCGCAGAAGGAGGCGACCGCTTCCCACTCCCTCTCGCCCCGCAGCATGGCCTCGACCAAGGCCGGGCGCGAGAGGTCTCCGCCTATTGTCGCCGTGAGGACACGTCGGTGCTCTGCCCAAGCTGGGCAGTCCTGCACCGTGTGCTCGACTGTGTCCTCAGGGCGACCCTCGCAGTGGTGACACCCAGGCGTCTCTTCCTTACCCATCAGACACAGGTACCTCCCGAAACTTCCGTGTCCGGTGAGGACCTGCGTCATGCGGTAGGTCAGGACGCCGTGACGCCGATCTAGCCACTCCTCAAAGAGGGGTCTTACCGCCGCAATTGATGAGGTGCTGCTGAAGATTTTAGTTCTGTTTTGCCTTATTGTCACACACACTCAGCGACCGTGGAGCCCGAGGTTACTCCCGCCTCGTGGCCGCCTGCCTCGACCAGAGACCCACGCCCGTCGAGGACTATACTTACCATAATGATATGAAGACTAAGCCTCATGAGGTACTGCTGAAGATCAAAGATGCTGTTATAAAGGTAGTTTAACGTTCTGTTTAGCTTTTGGTTGATTGATTGCTGAGTATGGAGTGTTGAGTTCGATTCCCGGTAGTTCAGGAGTCGGTGCACCTGGTAACCCTGGTTTCGGAAAGGACATGGTCCAAAATGTATGGAACAAAAACCCAAAATCGAAAAACAATCGGTAGATAGGGTTAAACTGCGTGCACAATTACCTAGTCCTATCTAAATTGCAATATCCTTTTTTTTTCGAGTGGGAAGTTCATCGAATGACTTCTACTGACTAAAAACTAGTTTATTACATTTGAGGGTTATTGACATCGCTGGTACATAATACAATCGATATCATAACTATTTTGTCACCACAGCTGTGAAAATCCCAAGTCAAAAAATTAATTATTTGCATACTCTGACAGCCTATATCTCCAAAACCCCATGGATTAGGATGTTACAATTTGGATACGTTTATTTAGATAGTTCTAAGGAATTTTTGTGCACACAGTTTGCCCGTATCTATAGCACTTAGATTTTTGGCTGAACTAAGATAACATCTTTGTGGTTCCTACGTCTAATCTCACCCCGGTTGTGTAGGATTGCCATCACGATTGCTATGAGAGTAAAAAAGGGACAAAGCTTTAGTAGTCAGTTCGTAAACACCGGCCTCATCTAGCTAAACTTAAAACGGCAAATGATTACGTAAAAAAGTGTTATGTATGACCAATTTGCAAAATGAAATCTTCATTATTTTATGCGGAATAATAACTTCACTTCTTTCACGTACGTATTGCGCCTCCCACACTATCTCTTCACCACTCATGGTTGACTGGTAGAGAATGCCTTCGTAGGCATTAAGTCTGCCTTTGTACCTATGTTCATGAAGCGTGCATAAGTAAATACATAATAAATCATTTCGAAATAAATCTAAAGCTAATTGCTCGGATCTTGTTTCAGTATTGCCACTAACATAACCAATGTATAGCATACGTTTATGAATGCATTTATTTCTTCAACAATTATTGTACACACATTTAACATACACACCCGAAGAAGGAACAGAAAAATTGATCAAAAGGTTATTCTTAGTTAGTCTACAAAAAAGTGTCCAAGATTTAAATTTGATAAGGAAAACATAAATAATTAGTAAAATATACTATTTATCTATAATTATCAGAACTATACACACTTAATAATCTAAACGCTATACTAGTAAACATAAAAACTTTTTACCAAAAAATTAAACCGACTCCCAAAAAACACTGCAAAGTGAAAAATAACTTTAATTTCGGTAGTCGGTGTCTTTAGTTTTGTTTTTTCGTTTATGGCACCGACTTCCGAAATTAAAGTTATTTTTCACTTTGCAGTGTTTTTTGGGAGTCGGTTTAATTTTTTGGTAAAAAGTTTTTATTTCACTCTTTTTAGTTGGATGATTTTTAATTTACCTAGTTACAAGAGCCTAAATGTCAACTACTTATAACCTTTTACAAAATATTGCTTTTCCCAATGCTGGGCCGTTAATTGTTGAGGAGTTCTCCTGGTACTTCACCATCAGCTCTACATCACCATATGCATTGTGACGAGCATAAAGTGCTTAACATCCATATTCAAGTAATCGAATCGCAATCCACTCAATACTTATTATTGAGTAGTTTCGGCGGCCATCTGTGGTCTTCATCATCATTTCCACTACCCCAAATGGTACTTTTTGAGAGCAACTGCACAAGGTACTATAAGAAATACCCAAAACGCCATAGGTGTGCCTATAATATTTGAAGAGTTCCCTCGATTTCTCCAAGATCCCATCATCAGATCCTGACTTTGGTGATAATGGTACCAATTTCGAAGTATACCCATTCGAACAAAAAAAGAATTTTCCAAATCGGTTCAGCCGTCTTCGAGTACTCGATGATCATACATAAAAAAAAAAAAAAAAAAATATACGCGTCGAATTGATAACCTCCTCTTTTGGTCGTCGGTTGAAAACTGAACTGTCTGTTTATGATTTTAAAACAACTGTTATCCCAATGCTTACACGATAGTAAAATATGATCTTTTTTTTTTTAATGTTGTCTGTCTCTTCTCTGAACATCCGTTTCAAAGATTCCGGAAATCTATGTAATGGCTGTACCGACGTTAGTGGGACTTTCACTAGAAGATAGAGGAGGTCTTATGGCTACATATTTGTAACCCCGAATTCCCATGAGATCAGGTATTATACGGGAAAACAACGTAAACTATACGGACACGGACGCGAACGAGAGATTGCGGTCTTTTTCTTTTAGTGGTTCTTCTTAACCTTATTTCACTGGAGAAATACACCTTTAAAATCTGTTTGATAAACGTATTTTTCTGGTATCACACTACAAAGTATGGAATTAAAAACTATATTACGCATGGGAGGTTCGTCCCACCTAAATCCCGATCCCGTGGGAATTCCGCGATAAAAATAGCCCATTTATTGTTTCTGGATTTTATCTATCTACATAGCAAAATTCATTCAGATCCGTTCAGTAGTCTGCGTGATTGTGTAACAAACATTCAATCGCCCATCCTTACAAATATTCGCATATAATATTAGTAAGATCTTCGCCCCATTGGCGCTTTAAAACTAACACCTAATTAGGCGCAAGGAGACACATGACGAGGTGGCCGAGTGGTTAAGGCGTTGGACTGCTAATCCAATGTGCTCTGCACGCGTGGGTTCGAATCCCATCCTCGTCGATTCTTTTTGCTCATTCGCTATTTTAATTGATGACGTTTTTATCAACTTTCTGTACAAAATTAAAATATTTTGATAATTTATTTGGGTTTATTATATCTGGAAAGTCATGCAAGTTGGTAACTTCAATAGATTTTTGCATTACAAAACAACTATAGAAACTACTTAAAGTAGTAATTTTACTGACTAAAGTTCTAGTGTCCGATAAAACTGGTATAATAGGGTATTGTAGAAGTGTCTGGCTATATGTAAAGGGGATGACTATATGTAAAATATAGAAAAAATAAACAACAAAAAAAAAGAAAACCTTTTTCAAGAAATTCTGCAAAAATCTGACTTAAAAATTTCAAATTAATCTTTTTTTTTCTTTTTAGTTAAAATCACTTCTCAAGTGGTTAGATTGACGGGGTTATCGCTAGTTACATAGCCCTACCCACGCTGTGACTTTAAATCACTAAAAAAAAATATCTCGGAATGTTGATAAAAACAATATCGTTAAGTTGAGATGTTTATTGTTAAGTTTCATCAGAAAATATAGTGTTTAGAAATGTTTCAATTTACATTTAGATAAACATTTGTTTCTTTGGTTTATAAAGGATAATTATTTTTTAACTACACACAAGGATTTTTTGCGTAGGCTTTTAAAAAATTTAATTGTTTTTTTTTTTAACAGATTTTTTTAAAAATTCAGAATGAGCTCACTTTTTACCTCGATCTCGCCTTATTAGTTAGCGATAGATTAGGTCTATGATCTACGAAGTCTGTCGCTCTATGTAAAATCTGTACTTAATATGACAAGCCTGTTGGTGTAGTGGTCAGTGGCCCTGACTGCTATGCGCAAGGTCGTGGGTTCGATTCCCACCCAGGACAAATGTTTGTGTGATAAGCACGATCATTTGTTCTTTGTCTGGGTGTAATTAATCTATAATATGTATGTATTTAGAAATATATATGTATGTTTATCAGTTGTCTAGTATTCATAGCACAAGCTCTGCTTAGTTTGGGACTAGATGGCGTTGTGTCGCAGTGGTAGACGCCCACGGCGTCGGACGTCGGCCGACGATCTCCGGCCACCGTAGGCGCGGGCATGCGGACAGCGAGTAAAGGGCAACTCGCTGTCCGACCATGGACCATGCCCGGGTCGACGGCGCGTCGTGTTCCACGCGCGCCTCAAAGAGCGTCAGCAACATGACGAGGCCCCCCCTGCAGAGGGCCGAAGCCTGCCGGGGTCGTGGGACTTATCCTATTACCGTGACCCCGGTACGTAAAGGGTTATTGAAGGAACAACGTGGATTTTAGTCAGTAAAAGTCTGACAGTGGGGTGGGAGGACTTATTTGATAATTTTACAACGTTACAAAAAAAAAAGACGGCGTTGTGTGAAAGTTGAAAAAAAAATATTATAAAGGGAAAAGTTTGTTTGTTTTAACCATATAATCTTCGAAAGTACTGATTGGATTTGGGTGAAATTCGGTATGTAACTTGAAGCTTGCGGAAGGTTATAGGCACTGTCATCGTGATAAAGTATATGGGAGCGAAGATCCGCGCGATCGCAAGTACTTGAATATAGCTGCATTTGTTCAGATTGAAACTAGGCCGTAACAATCATAGTAAGGAAGGCTTATAAATAGTACTTTTAATGGGAGATCATTACTGTACATTGCCACCAGCCACTGATGTATCGACTTAGCATAGTGTATTTTAAGTTGATTATGTAATTAAACTTTAAACAAGATCTTATAATTATAGGCTACAATGTATTTTGAATTTTTGTAGAATTTGATACAAACGACATTCGTTTATATACATCATTCATACATATACGACATACGAATTATTATTATGGAAACTATTGTGTTTTGTGTGTATTTCTTTTCTAAGTTTAAATTAGTTTGACATCTTTATAAAAAATGAATCGCCGAAATCAATGTCCTTGCACAACTTCGAAACGACTGCACCAAATTAGTTATTTTTATTTTTAACCTACTTCAAAAAAGGAGGTTTACAATTCGTCTTGAACTTATTTTTTTTTTTTATGTATGTTACCTCATAACTCGGAGATGGCTGGACCGATTTGGAAAATTCTTTTTTGTTTGAAAGGGTATACTTTCTAGTTGGTCCCATTGTTACGAAATCAGGATCTGATGATGGGATCCTGGAGAAATCGAGGGAACTCTTCAAATATTATAGGCACACCTATAGCGTTTTGGGTATTTCTTATAGTACCTTGTGCAGTTGCTCTCGAAAAACACCATTTGAGGACGTAGAACTGACGATGAAGACCCCAGATGGCCACCGAAACTACTCAATAATAAGTATTTCGTTGATTGCGATTAGATTACTTGAATATGGATGTTAAGCACTTTATGCTCGTCACAATGAATATGGTGAAGTAGAGCTGATGGTGATGTACCAGGAGAACTCCTCAAAAATTAACGGCTCTGCACCGGGAAAAGCAATATTTTGTAAAAGGTGATAAGTAGTTGACATTTTGGCTTTTGAAACTACACACATCAAAAGTGTCTAGGGATCAAGCATTTTTATGCGGATTTCTTGAGATTGAGATGTGGCTTTGTAATAAATTTATGATTTTATAAATTTATATGGATCCTTTTTGGTGCATTTCATAATTTGAAACAGGAACTGTTAATCAAATTCGAGTAAAAGATGAAAATCAGCTGTCAATATTTTCCCTATAAAAACATACAACGCATTGAAGACATTATTAGTGCTACTGTTTCCCTAATACTGATTAAAACCAACGTTATTATGGAGCGGCGACGTCATTTAAGCAGGGAAGAAATGCTCAGAGCCGTGGGAATGATAGAAGCTGGTTCCCGGCAACGTACTGTGGCTTTAGCTCTGAATACAAGTCAGAGTGTTATCAGTCGACTTTGGACACGTTACCGAAGCACTGGTACCGTGGCTGAGCGCCATGGAGGACGGTATCGCTGCACCACACGGAGACAAGACCGATACATTCAAATCTTAACTCGAAGAGCTCCAACAATAACCGCCATGATGTTGCCGTGAGGCTTCATCACTCTTCAGGGAACTTAATTAGCGACCAAACAGTCAGAAACCGCTTGCATGAAGTGAACCTTCATTCCCGAAGACCGCTACGGGTACCACCTATAGCAATGCACAATCGTAGGATTCGATATCAATGGGCTCTTGAACACAGAAATTGGGCAGAAGAACAATGGCGTTTCGTGTGCTTTTCTGATGAGTCTCGTTTTGGTATGAGACCGGATACAAGACGTATACGACACTGGAGAACCCCTGGACGCCAACAGCGATTAAAATCCTGCCAGGAAGTCCATCCTTATAGTGGTGGAACCATCATGGTATGGGCGGATATTTGGATCGGCGGAAGAACTGAGTTGATTTGGATCAGTGGCAACCTCAACGCTCAAATTTATGCTGAGACGATTGTATCTGACGTCATCGTTCCTCTACAAGTGCAAATCGGTCCCTTATTTCAGTTAATGCATGATAATGCACGACCGCACACCGCAAGAGTTGTAAGACAGACTCTCGCCGCAGCTAACATCAATGTCCTGCTCTGGCCTGCTCAGTCGCCAGACTTGAACCCGATTGAGCATGCATGGGATATGCTACAGAGAAGAGCTCTGCCGAATATGGAGGGTATCCAGTCGCAAGAAGACCTTTTTTTGTTGTTGCAACGAACATGGGCGGCCATTCCACAGCGTGATTTGGATGAACTCATTTTGAGTATGCCAAACCGATGTTCTTGTGTTGTTAGTGTTCGCGGTAGAAACACGGATTATTAATTGTTTAAGTTACCCAATAAAATTTTAAAGAAAACTGTTATTTCAGTCTTTTTTTCGAACTTTAATGTTAGTGGTTCAAATGTCAAAAATCCCTTTATTAGGAAAATGGCAAATTTCTTTATTAATGCAAAGGTGACTTGGTTTATCGTTACTGTAACAAACGAAAACACTTTATTTGATGAATCCTTAAAGAAAATTTTAATTAATATCAATCAGGAGAAAAGTTATTGCAAAAATATATGTTGATCCCTAGACACTTTTGATGTGTGTAGATAAATTACAAACCGACCCACTAAAAAGCTTGAAAAAAAACTTTTTAGCAAAAAATAGAACCGACTTCCATATAAAAACACTACAAAGGCAAAAATAACTTTAATTTCGGAAGGCGGTGTCTTTAGTTTTGTATATATTTTCGTTTTTGACACCGCCTTCCGAAATTAAAGTTATTTTTGCCTTTGTAGTGTTTTTATATGGAAGTCGGTTCTATTTTTTGCTAAAAAGTTTTTATTGTATTCGTTATTGTCAGGAGATGGTTTTATAAGTGTAAAAATGTACGGCAACGAACTTGGAACATGTGCGATGTTGCGGGCCTAACCTGGATCAGTCTTAGTGTGAGGTTCCAGGAATGTGTTGAACATTGAAATTAATGTATTTTTAAACTATTTCACCATAGACATAAACCTATAAGGATCTCATATGACTTCATCAGATCGAAATTGTTTCGGTGTTTCTTTGCATGGTTGACAGCTAGGAAACACCGGCCTCACCTAGTTTAAATTTATGAAAAAAAAATTACGTGTATAAGTGTTATTTATAATAAATTAGTAAAATAAATTTCATTATTTAATTATTATAAGCGACAATAGCCTAATAGCTAAGGTGTCGGCCTTGTGACCGAGAGGTCTGGGTTCGAACCCCACCCAGTACACTATAGCCGTGAACCCACTCCAGACACAAGCATATTTAGCTTCATTGGAGAGGTACATTGCTAGTTCTCTCTATTCTTATTCTAATTCTAATAATAGATTTTTTGACGTCTTCCATAGGTGTTCCGAAGTCATGGTGCCTCAGAGTTCTCGCCTCCGCTCCTGATCCCTCGTGCCTCAGCTTGGGACCAGTACCCCAATGCTGTGAAACTCATGACCAGCTCGGGCTCCGTTGTTCATCTACCACATGATTTGAGGCTGCCGTTTGCTAGGTGAGTTTTTAGAACACAGGAGATGCCCCGGTACCTTCAAAAAGACCACTTCTTTTTTAAAGGTAACGGGGCCCCTTCTATAAACTAAATGTGATCAGGGTGGTTTTAGTAAGGCATTCCACACTCCCTGGTCTTTTACCCATAAGTCCACGCGCCTTTTGATGGTTAAACCCTTTGGCAAAAATTGTGAGTATTAACGAATGAAACAAAAAATAGGAAGGGTTTATTTGCGCTAGGCACACAACAACGTGCAAAACTCTTTAATAAAAAAATAAGACCCACATACAAAAAAAAACACTGCGGAGTGAAAAATATTATTTTTTTAACACACTTTTATTAGGTCGATCTGTATGTAACTAACTATGTAATGGAATCTAAGGTAACTAATTTAACCATCTTCCAAGGGTCGTAGCGTAATGAAAATTGGCCAGCTGCCAATTTTCATTACGCTACGACTATGTAGTTCTGATGACAATACAATAAAATGGTACTGTCGAACTGATCTGATGATGGAGCCGGAAGATATGAACTGGAACTTCATGATGGAAAATCGTATCATAGCTGTTTTGGATTTCTTAGAAAAGTCTTGTAATAAACTTTGACCACGATTAGGTTTCAAGCTCTGATGATGAATCCGGAAGATAGGCACTGGCATTCCATGATGGAATATCGTATCATAGTCGTGTTTGCACTTGTGAGAAAGGCCACGTAATGGACTTTGAACACGTTCAGGTTTCAAGGTTATAACAAACCTAAAGAAAATCCGTTATCGGTTTTCTTAACCTTTTTGAATTACCGCGTAATCCATAGATTTATTTTTTTATAGATGTCACTTTCAAATCCTCTGGGGGGATCGATCATTTAATTGTTCACTACTCGGGGGAATAATATGGCAAAATCTACAAAAAAAAGAAACAGCAACACAAAGAAAATGGAGACTACAAAAAAAAAGGAAAAGTGCGAACAAAAAACCTTAAAACTCAGTGAAAACGAAAAATCTCTACAAAACACCAATCAAAAACGTATAATATGAAACAATATATAGCTAGAGAGACACACCAGAGCAACGAAAAAAAGTTTAGAAAGTTTAAGACAATACGAATCTCAAGTTCGCGCATCCCAATCACAAGAAGAGCGAGAGGCCCGTCTTCAGTACTTCTCAAATAAATTAATAGTTTAAAAACACTAGAAAAACACGCTTTTATAAATACACGTAAAACCAAAAAATAAATTATAGATCGTTCAAGTTAGTTATTAAAGTTGTCTCTATTTCTGGGCTGAAGTGTAAACTATGTGCTTTTAATTATAATATTAGATTGTAAAAGCGTGGGGTTTAAAACTATTAATTTATTACAACTTTTTAGTTGTGGTTCTTTTTTAGGGTTCCGTAGCCGAATGGCAAAAAACGGAACCCTTATAGTTTCGATATGTCTGTCCGTCTGTCTGTCTGTCCGTCCGTCCGTATGTCACAGCCGTTTTATTCCGAAACAATAGTTTCGGAATAAAATGGCTTAATAAAGACTATACATGTGAAACTTAGTAGGTAGATGTATTCTGTGAACCGCTTTCCGATTTTCAGAAAAAAATTAAAAATATTTAAAATAAAGGGAACATCCATACATGGAACTAGAACTAAAAATATTTTTTTTTCATGAAACCTTTGCGTGTGTGGTATCTATAGACAGGTATTTAAAAATGATATATGGGTTTCTAAAACCACTTTTTCATAAACTTAATCGTTTAAAAGATATAAGCTTCCAAAGTGGTAAAATGTGTCCCCCCTCTAACTTCTATAATAATGGAGTGAAAAATCTAAAAAAAATCTCTTTTTTGAGAGCAATTGCACAAGTTACTATAAAAAATACCCAAATCGCTATAGGTATCCCTATACTATTTGAAGAGTTCCCTTAATTTCTCCAGGATTCCAACATCAGATCTTGACTTGGCAATGGTATCAACTGGAAAGTACACCATTTCAAACAAACAAAAAAAACATAAAAAAAAGATTTCGATGGACTGAGAACCTCCTCCTTTTTTTTAAGTCCTACCTATTTGCAAAATAAATGTCATATACTCAACCTGGTCTTCATTCATCTTACAATATGTTCTTATTCTGTTCACAGGCACACAGCGTACTCCGGAATAAAGTACATGCGTCGTTACGTAGTAGATCGCGTGTTTAGAGAGAAACATGTACAGGGGTTCCACCCGCGAGAGATCGCAGAGTGTGCCTTCGATATTGTTACTCCTAAGAATGGTAAGCAAATGATTTGTTAAATGGGGCATTACGTTACAAAAGGAGAGAGGAAAGAGAATTCTATATTCTATTGTTACGAGCTGGGGTTTTCGGGATAGAAATAATTTACACCTATTTTTTTTTTAATTGATAGTAGGCTCCCGTTTGACCACCATCTCACCTGATGGTAAGTGATGATGTGGTCGAAGATGGAGCACGCTTACTTGAAAGTACCCTATTCACTCTTGACTTAAAGACTCCTAGGTTATAGCTATCGGGAAACACAGACTCCGGCAGGGAATTCCACTCCTTAGCCGTACGCATAATGAAGGTATTCCGAAAACGTTTAGTGCGTATAGGTGGGATGTCCACCAAATAAACTAAAATTAACACTTTAATTATTTTATTAAAGTGTGTATTTAAACACAAATAAAAATTAACACAGTTATTCACACTACGATACTTGTCACTAAACGAAAATCGCACTGATATTCACTTGTCTCCATCTCAGATTATATCGCTTATTAAATAAGATTAAATAAGACTGCCGTCTGCGTTCCTCTGCGATCTATTTATACCCCGGTCTATGAGTTATAGAACATTCTTGTAAAATCGACTCACTGCCTATACTGCCATGAATATTCCAGAAGCTACTTGAGATACTCAGTACTACTACTCGCCGACAGATGGCGTTAGTGTCTCGAACGTATTAGAAGTCAGCCGAACTTTCTCGATATACTCAGTACTGCTACTCGCCGCCAAATGGCGTTAGTGTCTCGAATATTCTAGATGTCGGTTGAAGTTTCTCGACGTACTTAGCTAAGCGACTGGTGTAACAATAAGATGGCCAATTTTGACTAAAGAGACTAGAATCGAGATTCTTCTGTGCCTCGGAAAGCAGTCAGAAAGCAGCGAAGTCGTTGGTCCCAACTGTCTCTTGTACTTCATTGACACTCGTTACGGTGTCAGTAGCCGGTACGGTGTAGTCAGAAGCCAGAAAATCTGACCCAAGTCTTGCCAAGGGGCCAATAGTTGGGGTAAGCAGGTAACGAAATAAAAATAGCTGCCAGTATTTCAAACTTTCTTAATTTCATATAAAATATTTTATTTCACATAGGCCTAAATGTGCACTAATAAAGCGTCAGAAGCTAGTACGGTTTGAATTGGTCGTTTCCTCCGGACAAGAACTGGGAATAAACTCCACGGTTACTCTTAAATTATTAATAATTAAATAATAAATTATTTTCATCATCTCAACATAATACAGTTTTTTAGGTGTGAGAGGATAGTATCTAGCAGTGGCGACGGCTCCATACAACTCGATTCCTACCGGCTTCCCTTTTGAAATATGGCAAATATTAGTCTATTATTTTATATATGAATATATAAATAGTAATCTATTTCAATTAAACAAAAAATTATTTACGAAGTTACAAGATTTTGAAGCAGCCACAGGGCCACAGTTACTGGAATTCACGCATCACACTTGAGCAAGGTTACCATTTTTTGGTCCGGCTTCACCCTTCGCCACTGGTATCTAGACCAATTGACATAATACAATGAAAGAACTAATCACATAGATGGTTGATAGATAGAATATACTTTATTGTACACCAATAATTGAATCACACTTAAATAACAATATTGTAAATAAAGTTGGTTACAATGGCGGTCTTATCGCTGAGAGTGATATCTTCCAGACAACCTTTCGAAGGACTTTACGAGCATCATAAACGAATTTCAGAGTATAGTTTTCTTGCATTACATTAAAAATTAGCTTTACAAAACTGACAAGAAACTAAATCAAAACCCATAAAAAAAACATCAACAAGCACACACACAAATAAGTGAAAATGTTAATATACCTATCATTAACGCAGTTACAAAAAGTCAGGGAAGCCACGTGTGCACAAGGAATCATTGCCAAGCAGTCCTTTTTTTGTGTGGGAGAATCAACAAATTACTTCTCCCGCTGTGGGTGGAGCAGAGTGTCAGACTTCTACTGACTAAAAACCCACCCTGCTCCTATAGTTACCCTTGCGCTCCGGGGCCGCGGTATCTCGTTAGAACATTCCCGCAACCCATTGCCAAGCAGTCCTATCTTCAACATAGTTCTTATCAACCGACGACAAAAAAAGGAGGAGGTTATCAATTCGACGCGTATTATTTATTTTTTTGTTTGTTTTATGGATGATCACCGATTACTCGAAGACGGCTGAACCGATTTGGAAAATTCTCTTTTTGTCTGAAAGGGTTTTTTCGAAATTGGTCCCATTGTCACCAAGTCAGGATCTGATGATGGGATCCTGGAGAAATCGAGGGAACTCTTCAAATATTATAGGCACACATTTTATATTATACATTTTTTATAGTAACTTGTGTAGTTGCATTCGAAAAGCAACATTTGTGAAGTGGACCTGATGATGAAGACCACAGATGGCCACTGGAACTACTCAATATATAAGTAGGAATAATAAGTATTTCATGTGTTCCGCTTCGATTACTTGAATGTGGTTATTAAGCACAATATGCTCGTCACAATGCATATGGTGAAGTGAAGCTGATGGTGAAGTAACAGAACTCCTCAACAATTAACGGCCCAGCATTGGGAAAAGCAATATTTTGTAAATTAATATAAATAGTTCACATTTAGGTTCTTGTAACTAGGTAAATAAAAAATCGAGCAACTAAAAAGAGTGAAATAAAAACTTTTTACAAAAAAAATTAAACCGACTCCCAATAAACACTGCAAAGTGAAAAATAACTTTAAATTCGGAAGTCGGTGCCAAAAACGAAAATACAAAACTAAAGACACCGACTATCGAAATTAAAGTTATTTTTCACTTTGCAGTGTTTTTTGGAAGTCGGTTTAATTTTTTGGTAAAAAGTTTTTATTTCAACTAAGACAGTTTCAATATGTAATTACAGATTCTCTCTGGCCGGACGCAGAGCTGTTGGTTGTGGCGAGTCGCGCGGCAACGGATTGTGGCCTGAAAGTTGCGCTACAGTTGAACCACACTGAGTTGCTGCGGACACTGCTATTGTCCTGCGGGGTACCGCTGGACAAACACGCCGATATATACCCTGTACTTGTGGATGTTAGCTTTGGTAAGTCGTTATTAGGGTTCCGTAGCCGAATGGCAAAAAACGGAACCCTTATAGTTTCGTCATGTCTGTCTGTCTGTCTGTCCGTCCGTATGTCACAGCCATTTTATTCCGAAACTATTAGGACTATACATGTGAAACTTGGTAGGTAGATTTATTCTATAAACCGCTTTCTGATTTTATGAAAAATATTAAAAAAATATTTATCATAAAGGAAAAGACATAGAACCAAAACTGATTTTGTTTTTTTTTCATGAAACCTATGCGTGTGTAGTATCTATAGACAGGTCTACCCTGTACTTGTGGATGTTAGCTTTGGTAAGTCGTTATTAGGGTTCCGTAGCCGAATGGCAAAAAACGGAACCCTTGTAGTTTCGTCATGTCTGTCTGTCTGTCTGTCTGTCCGTCCGTATGTCACAGCCATTTTATTCCGAAACTATGAGGACTATACATGTGAAACTTGGTAGGTAGATTTATTCTATAAACCGCTTTCTGATTTTATGAAAAATATTAAAAAATATTTATAATACAGGAAAAGACATAGAACTAAAACTGATTTTGTTTTTTTTCATGAAACCTATGCGTGTGTAGTATCTATAGACAGGTCTTTATAAATGACACTGAGGTTTCTAAAACGACTTTTTCATAAAGTTAATCGTTTAAAAGATATACGCTTCCAAAGTGGTAAAATGTCCCTCGCCCCCCCCTCTAACTTCTATAATAATGGAGTGAAAAATCTAACAAAAATATATGTCTATAGATCTTAATGTAAACTTTCAACCAAAATCGGTTTGACGAGATCGGGTCAGCAGTTTTTGAGATACAGCATATTTTATAAAACCGCAAATATAACTTTGTAATTCATACAAACACTATGAAAAACAAAGTTATTAGGCGTAGTTGTAAAAAATGTAAATAATAATAATATAATAATAATATTTATTTCATCCAAAATTTACAATTAATATACAATGGTCAATAAATCAAGAAAATTACATAAATGTTAAAACTAATGCTTAGGTATATAATTAATTTACAACTATTATTTATTTACTTTTATATTAAATCACCTGTACTTAAAATACCTCTTGACGGCTTGCCTGAGCTAGGTTAAACCTGTGTTTCAGGCTGTCGCTAATAAGCTAGTTTTAAGAAATTTGCAAGGTTTTTTTTTATCAAATATATACATATTATATTATTATAGTTACTACGGAACCCTTCATGGGCGAGTCTGACTCGCACTTGGCCAATTTTTTTTAAGTGATAGTAAAAGACATCCGTGGTATAGAATCGAAACACTTTAAACAAATTGCCTACCTGATTATTAAGTCTTTGTCGTCATTTGTAAGCTTGAAAGGAAAAAACGGGACGTTTATAGGATCATTCCGTTACCCATCTATCAGTCGAGACACTTTTTTTTAAGTATACGTTTAAAACAAAAACTGAAATTACTATCAAGGTCACGTACAGGTCTAAGATACAGCTGTGAAATTCTAATCTAATATGTCTGTACGGTGCAACCGCACATTATTAATTGTTGCCTTCTCATCAAAAATTAAATGTATTAATTTCCACACATTTTATGAAAGTTCAGTTCACGTTCGGATCGCGTCATAACAACCAACACCTATCATTAACATTAGTTAAAGAGTGGACTCAATATACGTATTAAGTGAAAATCTATAGTTTTAATCAATATCAACTATCTGTAAAAATCGTTTGGGACAAACCCAACAATGTCATTGCGATCAAATAATTTGAGCGTTTAGTGCGCATATTTTGCGATTTGACTAGGCTATCGAGACTTATAGGATTCCCTGGACCTCCCTGTGAGCTTTAGAAATTGAGCAAAAAGTTATGTCTTTCAGCACATTATTTATTTAATTATATTTAAATACTTTTTTTCAGTTGTTTGGTTACTGCGTATCAAACATCTCATTTAAAAAAGCTAATATATCATATAATGTATACAATACTGTTTAACGTGAAGTTGATTGAATTCATCATCATAAAAAAAATAGTGACGAAAAAGAAAGAAAAACGAACTTTGCAGATTAAATCCACCCTCTAAACTGATGCGGTTACTAATGAACAACGTTTAACATTTCCAGGCCGCATAACATCGCTACAACTCCAAACCCACCTAACATCCCTTTGCGTGACGAATCGTGACGTGTCCAACTTACTGCGACTCATGGAGGCGGACGTGAGCGTGCACGAAGTACGCGAGCTCGTGACGTCATACGTAAAGCAAGCGAAATGCAGCAAGATCGTCGCCAGCGCGGCACATGACCTGGAGGCGGTGTATCGGAATGCTACGGCGTTGGGATGCGAGGTCAGTGCCTTGTTGGGTAACAAGATATGTTGAGCTAGCACGTCACGTCTTACTTCTTACTAATATTATAAACTAGCAGCCGCGCGGAATTATTTTTTGTGCTATGAGATTCTGGTAGACCAATAAGAAGTAAGTTAGTCTGAAGTCTAGCACCCGGACGCATACTCATAAATATGTTACAAAAAAACTGAATTGTGACTACCCATTTTTAACCGACTTCTAAAAAAGGAGGAGGTTCTCAATTCGGATGTTTGTATTTTTTTTTTTATGTTTGTCCGCGCATAACTCCATCGCTTGCCAACCGATTTGAAAAATTCTTATCTTGTTAGAAAGGATATACTTCCAAAATGGTCCCATGAAAATTTTATCGAAATCGGACAAGCCGTTTCTGAAAAATAAACTAGTCTAAAAATTTTTTTTACGTTGATGATCTTTTCGTTTACTCTGCATTGCGTTTTTTGTTCGCGCATAACTCCGTCATTTACGAACAGATTTGGAAAATTCACTGACCCACTAAAAAGCACGAAAATAAAAACTTTTTTGCAAAAAATAAAACCGACTTCCATATCAAAACACTACAAAGACAAAAATAATTTTAATTTCGGAAGGCGGTGTGAAAAAAAAAGAAAATACAAAACCAATAACACCGACTACCGAAATGAAAATTATTTTTGTCTGTGTAGTGTTTTGACATGGAAGTCGGTTTTATTTTTTGCAAAAAAGTTTTTATAAATATGCTTCTCAATGTTTCAGTGCACAATGTCGGTAGCTCCTTTCTTGGCCTACAACGCCACTCAGCACAGCGGCGTTTTCTGGAAGATGTCGGTAGTCAGGAACACAGACCATAAACCAACGGCGAAACACCGGGCGGGTGACCTTATAGCGGCTGGTGGAAGGTAAAGCAAATTTAACTAGTATAATAGAAACATTGGTTAACACAACACTTATATTTTGTCTTTTTAAATAAAATAAAAATTATAATAGCACAAATGTTCAGCCAGGCTGGTGACGTTTTTTTACTCTATCCTTGTGCCAATCATACACCTTTTACCACACAAAACGTAAAAAACGTTTTGGGAATACTTTCATTGTGCGTACGGCTGAGGAGTGGAATTCCCTGCCGGAGTCTGTGTTTCCTGTTCGCTACAACTTAAGGGCACCTGAAGGAACAGGGTGGGTTTTTAGTCAGTAGAATTCTGACACTCCCTTCCGCTCCACCCAAAGCGGGAGAAGTCATTCGATGATTTTTCCACCCAGAGAAAAAAAAAGGATGTCAACTATCTACTTACTAAATTTTATTAAAATCCATCTAGTAGGTCCGGAGATTAGCGTGTACAAACAGACAGACTTTTTTTGAATTATTTGCCGTGTTGCCTTTTCTTAACCCACCTCAATTATTATTTATGTATAAAAGTTTTTTACTGTTTTATTATTTGTATATGTAAATTGCAATCAGAAATAATGCACCTTACTACCAATGTTTTTTTTTTTTAGAATTCGATCATTAGTTCCGAAGAATACCCCTACAAACAAATTTTACCTCTTTATAATATCAGTATAGATTATGCCAATATTAGTAATAGGTTTCTGTAGGATACCCTTCAGTTATGGACCACTAAAAAGTGTACTTCAATTGACTAAATAATCATCTACAGATACGATGCTTTAGTATCGGAATTCTGGAAAGTTGCGCGAACGGAAAAGGATCACGACAGCGAATTGAAGTCCAGTTCCGTCGGGTTCTCCATGTCACTGGAGAGAATGGCCGCCATCTTAAAGAAGATGGAGTCTGAGGTGCCTTCCACAGCACTCTCCAATGAAGAGGTATGTATTTCGTTTTATTGCTATAGTGTTAACTAGTGTAGAGTTGTAAATCTGTAGTATTCTGTCCGCAAAATTTGTAAATAAAATTGAACATGAAATCGAAACGATTACATAGGTTTACCTGAAATCGTGAACAGATTTTACTAGAAACTTTGTGTATCACTTTCTCGTGATGGCGACTGTGGTTTTTAATCAATCTCGAATAAAATCTGTAGTGATTTCATAATCTTCATACGTATATAATTGGCTAAAGCTTTTGACAAGGCGCCCATCCCATTTTGGCAAAAGAAAACTAGAAACGCTTAGAGTAAAGCAGCTTAGACCGTTCCCCGACTATCTGTGAAACTGCTTACATTTCACATTATATTTAAAACTTAAACATTGTAGGTATTATATGTAAGTCTTTGACATTATTTTTAATACTGATTGACATAAATGTTACCCTCGTAGTTGTATTTTGCATTATTTTTGTATTTGCCTCGTTTAATTAATTGTATATTCAACACAATGTGAATTGTTAACGAATGAATAAAATGAAATGATAATCAAGACGCAAAAATTAGTAAGCCGCAATTTTCCCATTGAACCTGGAGTTCCACAAGGATACATCATTGGTCCTACATTATTTTCTACCTGCATAAATGTAATTAACAACAGTGATCGACATACTGGCCAACAGTTCTGACGTCTGTCTGTTTCGTTGGCCATTAACTATTCAAGATGATATTAGCGTGGGTTCACATCTGACGGAAGATGCGTTGGGCGTAACATCGTTATGCCATAATTATTATTACGCGTCTATTCGAAATTTTTCATTAATCAAAATACATATGGCGCGACTTTGCCGGTCTTACGTCGGCCGACAATGCGTTGACGGAAACGGAACAGACGCTATACGCTGGACACACTAACGCATTATCGGTTAAGTCGCAGTCACACGCTATTAATTGTTTTGTTACGGTTGATATCCTATATAACGTGTGACTGCGGCTTTTATTTTGTTCTGTTCTTGTTTTTCCAGTAACCTTGTTTACTTCAGCATCCTGAAAATCTTGTTTCATACTTTTTCAGCATCGATTTTTTTTGTCGTAGTCGGGTGTTAGTTTTTTACTTTTTGTTATTTAAACTATTTTGGTGTTAAATCACTGTGCTTCTATACTATTTACTTTATTTTTTATAAGTTCAAGTGAAGCCCTTTTAAATGATACCAAACACGGGGTATCTATCTTATTTTTATTTTTACATATGACTTTTTGTCCGCTAGAGGGCGCCACGTTGAATTTAAGCAATATTTTTGATAAGTGCAAGTGAAGCCCTTTCAAATGATATCAAACACGATGTGTTTATCTTATTTTTATTTTTAACACAACACTTTTTGGTCGCTAGAGGGCGCCACATTGGGTTTTGTGCCACGTCACGTAGCCTATGTTCAGCGGACGGTCAAGACGGTTCTAACGATACCTCATTTGTCGAGTTCCGATAAGTAGCTTTTGAGCTATGAGGGAACAGATGAACATACACACATACATACATACATACATACATAGCCTGTCAAAATCATAACCCTCCTTTGGCTTTGCCGTAGTCGGGGAATAATGAAATAATGATGTTTATTTTGCAAATGGGTTATAAATAACACTTTTACACGTAATTTTTTTCGTAAATGATAACTAGATGAGGCCAGTGTTTCCTAACTGACTACTCTGAGAAGAAACACTGAAACAAACTCAGAGGTCAACGTCTCTTTTAAAGTCCATACAATGTGTAGTAATCAAATCATATGAGAGCCATGTAGGTTTATGCCTGTGGCGTCCTTTAAAGGACAGACTTACACAGATTTGAGCAGGCCCGTCCAAACAGTGCAAGCATTTGTCAAATATATCTTAAGGAGCTTCTAAGTGTGAAAGGTTGGATGTTTTCTCATATAATTATCTGTTCTGGCGTTACGCGACCGATAATACGCGACGCATCTTCCGTCAGATGTGAACCGACCCTTACTTCAAGACGTTCGAACTTAATGTTAAGTTTATATTCTATATTGACCCAGTGCAGCCTAATATGCGTTTGCGTATGGGGCACGGCGGGTAGCGGTCGCGATGGACAGGCTGCAGCGGCTCGCGGGCGTTTAGCTCGCGAACTGTGGCGCGCTGGTCTTACTGCCACCGCATGGCCTTCCCGCGACCCTCGCGATGCACACGACTTACTACGACCTGTTGTACTGCTACACGATGACGCCGTCGTTAGGGTGCAGTGCTGGGAAGCCGCAAGGTAACACCTCACATCCTTTGTAGAGTTCCATAGTCGAATGGCAAAAAATGGCGGGCGTTTAACTCGCGAGCTGTGGCGCGCTGGCCTCACAGCCGCCGCATGGCCTAATCGCGACCCTCGTGATGCACACGACTTACTACGACCTGTCGTATTGCTACATGATGACGCAGTTGTTAGAGTGCAGTTTTTAGGGTTCTAGCAATAACAAAATGGTACACTTTTTATTCTGGGTGGGAAAATCATCGAGTGACTTTTCCCGCTCTGGGTTAAACGGAAGGGAGTGTCAAATTTCTACTGACTAAAACCCACCCTGTTCATTCAGCTACCCTTAAGTTCCGGGGCCGCGGTATCTCGTTAGAACATTACCGCAACCCCGCAGGCAATGGCCTTATGGGGCCCCGTCACTGGTGCTGAAAGCTCTTTGAGCCTTATATATTCGTTGAAACTGTACCCTTATATATTCGTCACGTCTGTCTGTAACAGCCATTTTATTCCGAAACTTTTGGGACTATACATGTGAAAGTTAGTAGGTAGATGTATTCTGTAAACCGCTTTCCGATTTTTACACAAAGTCGGAAAGCGGTTTACGGTCGCCCGAGGCTTTGCTCTCGTTGTCTTTATCACGATACAAACATAACCTCCTTATTTTGCAGTCGGATAGAAACCTTATAACCTCCCTCAAGCTTCAAGCTACTTCCATATCTATATTTCATCCAGATCCTCCCAATACTTTTGAAGATTAGCGCGTTCAAACAAACTAACTTCTCCCTTTATAATATTAGTATAGATAGGGTCGCGTTTGACCACCATCTCATGGTCATGGTCATGGTCATGGTCGAAGATGAAGCACGATTACCTAGAAGTTACCTGTAGTATCCACTCTTAACCTTGACCCCAGGTTATAGCTATCAGAAAATACAGGTGGTCAAACGCGAACCTATTATCAACAAACAAAAAAAATACAGACTCCGGCAGGACTCATAAACGAAAATATATACAAAACTAAAGACACCGCCTTCCGAAATTAAAGTTATTTTTGCCTTTGTAGTGTTTTTATATGGAAGTCGGTTCTATTTTTTGCTAAAAAGTTTTTTTTCACGCTTTTTAGTGGGTCGGTTTGTAATTTATCTAGTTACAAAAGCCAAAATGTCAACTACTTATCACCTTTTACAAAATATTGCTTTTCCCGGTGCAGAGCCGTTAATTTTTGAGGAGTTCTCCTGGTATATCACCATCAGCTCTACTTCACCATATGCATTGTGACGAGCATAAAGTGCTTAACATCCATATTCAAGTAATCTAATCGCAATCAACGAAATACTTATTATTGAGTAGTTTCGGTGGCCATCTGGGGTCTTCATCATCAGTTCCACTTCCTCAAATGGTGCTTTTCGAGAGCAACTGCACAAGCTACTATAAGAAATACCCAAAACGCTATAGGTGTGCCTATAATATTTGAAGAGTTCCCTCGATTTCTCCAGGATCCCATCATCAGATCCTGATTTCGTAACAATGGGACCAACTAGAAACTATACCCATTCAAATGCAAAAAGAATTTTTCAAATCGGTCCAGCCGTCTCCGAGATATGAGGTAACATACATAAAAAAAAAAAAAAAAAAAAAAAAAAAAACCTCCTTTTTTTGAAGTCGGTTAAAAATAGACCAACTAAAAAGAGTGAAATAAAAACTTTTTACCAAAAAATTAAACCGATGGTTTAATTAAACCGATGGTTTAATTTTTTAGTAAAAATTTTTTATATGCGCTCGCTTTGCAAACGCTGGCTGAACCCAACGAGATAGATCAAAATAATGTACTACAGTATTGTACACCTTAAAAAGTTCAACAAAAAAGTCCTCGATGGCATCTGTCTATCTCTTATAGATAACCCACAACAACCATTTTTTATCCTTTACTTTTTACGAGACATACGAGCATATTTTACGAAGCGATTTTAAGCAATACAGCATTAATTCTTATCTAATTAAGTACCATAAATACATTGTGCATTTAATATAAATCAATATTGCCCTTTACATTATTAAATAGTTATTATTAAATAGTTTCGAAGATATTACAGATTTAAAATGCAAGGACATAGCGGTTGCGGCGCGGTGCCGGCGGAGGCACGACGCGCGTGCCTATGTTGCTTAGATTTGAGCGTTGAATGTTTTTCCTATGTGTCGCACTTTCAAGAGTAATTACTAAAGAGAACATGTATGTCGAATGACAAAAAGGCTGTCAACGATGTATATAAAGACATTCTATAGTATATTTAATATAAACATTGCACCCGTGCGGGGCGGGTCGCTAGTAATAAATATATTTTCATTAAAATCAGTTGTGTCAACAACTGGAGCTTCAGCAGGCACTCGGTAATAATTATTTTTTTGGTGGTGAGTCATTAGATGATTTTATCTAATGACTCCTCCCTCCTACATACACTTAACCCGTGGACTCGACATCGAAACAAAGTAACCTGTTTCTTTTTCCTGGGTGGGAAAATCATCGAATGACTTCTCCCGCTCTGGGTAAAGTGGAAGGGAGTGTCAGACTTCTACTGACTAAAAACCCACCCTGTTCCTTCAACTGCCCTTTAGTTCCGGGGCCGCGGTATCTCATTAGAACATTACCGCAACCCCGGAACCAAAGTAACTTACGAGGGCGATATTGTAATGCAAAGGTCCAAGTTAATTAATATTAGACTCCGTCATACTATTTGAAGCCTAGAAAGATTGGATATAGGTATCTTATATTATTTTGACTTTTCTCAACATTATATCAATAAAAACCAAACTAGAAACCAATATTCCCTAGTAACCTTATACATCCACTTTTCTTTTTAATCTGGAATCTTGGGAAATCTAAAATGAAAACATGCATGTCACACAGAAGAAAAAATATCAGCACTTTCTCCCTTTTTTAATGTCGGTTAATGTAGATAGGTATTTTATGACAACTATCTGAATAGAATTAAAAAAAATAAGTTTAATTTTATAATTATCGATATCGTATTCAGCCGTTATAGGTAACAGCACAGATTTTTACGATAAAAATACGAAAGAAAAGACAGGGATAAAAGAATTAGAATTTCTTCATGTAAGAAAGAGACATTTCCAAAAGACATCAACGCGCGACACAATTTTGTCCTTGACCACCCAAACCACCACTTTAAATAGACCTCTGCGGTAGCTTATAATCTGATTAAATGATAAATAATTTTCATATTATTTCATTACTGATGAATAGTTATGTCATCCATTTGGTATCTAGATGTCTGGGAATGTTTTCCACACCACTTCAACGCGCATGAAAGCATTATTATGCGTTATAAATTGGATAAAAAAAATTAAAAATTGTAATTGTTTAGCATGCACACAGGCCTAATACTTGGTCACAACTAAAATGGTTCGTGTATCGTAGCCAATATATAAGAGCAAAAACTCGCATAGTTTTCGTGCGTCGGGGCAACGTATGCGCGATCAAGTGGTTTTCATATCAGTGGCTTCACCGCTTGTTCTTCTAAATGAGTCGACGGATAATGCGTTATTATGAAAGCCTTAGCTAAATTAATTTCTTCAGTATTGATAACAGAACACGTTCATGGTGTAAAAGAATTGTAGTAATTTCCTGATTGCCTTTAAATGACAAATGAATAAATTAATAGTTTAAAAATCACTAGAAAAACACGCTTTTATAAATGCACGTAAAAACAAAAAAAATTGTTCGCGCTTTTCCTTTTTTTTGTAGTCTCCGTTTTCTTTGTGTTGCTGTTTCTTTTTTGTAGTTTTTGCCATATTATTTCCACGAGTAGTGAACAATTAAACGGTCGATCACCCTATAGGATTTAAAAGTGACATCTATAAAAAAATAAATCTATGGATTACGCGATAATTCAAAAAAGTTAAGAAAACCGATAACGGATTTTTATTAGGTTTGTTATAATAACTTTGAAACCTGATCGTGTCCAAAGTTCATTACGTGGCCTTTCTCACAAGTGCAAACACGACTATGATACGATATTCCATCATGGAATGCCAGTGCCTATCTTCCGGCTTTATCATCAAACTTTGAAACCTAATCGTGGTCAAAGTTCGTTACAAGACTTTTCTAAGAAATCCAAAACAGCTATGATACGATTTTCCATTGTGAAGTTCCAGTTCATATCTTCCGGCTCCATCATCAGATTAGTTCGACAGTACCATATTATTGTATTGTCATCAGAACTACATACAGCTGCCAATTTTCATTACGCTGCGACCCTTGGAAGATGGTTAAATTAGTTACCTTAGATTTCATTACATAGTTAGTTACATTCAGGTCGACCTAATAAAAGCGTGTTAAAAATACCTCATATCCATCATAATGCTTCTTCTTAGCGAGTCGATAGCAAAGAAAGTCACACAGTGATATTATGAATTAGCATTAGTTGAATTAATTTATCTACATCAGAATAGGTAACAGAACATATTGTTGATGAAAGAAAAAAATGAGTGTGGCACTCGGGATGGTACGCAATAAAGAATTGAGAATTGGACTGCCGCAGTAAAGCTATTGCATAGCATTTTTTTTTATCAACTTATGCAATTATAATTATTTATTTTATTTATGCAGTATTTTTTTCATCACTTTCTTTATTAATAAATGCACTTTGTTTATTCATATTTAAAACACTTTATACACTGATTTTACGCGTACAGCTATTCACTGTTGTACATAGATGATAGATACCTATACACCTACCTATAGACCAATTGCCTTACCTCCATACTATGTAAAGTTATGGAGAGGGTACTCAACAGTAAGTTGCTGGCATACCTTGAAGACAATGAGCTCCTCAGTGACCACCAGTATGGCTTCCGCCGTGGTCGGTCAACCGGAGATCTTCTTGTGTATGTTATGCACTGCTGGGGCGAGGCCATTCAGAAACACGGCGAAGCCCTTGCCGTGTCCCTCGACATCTCAAAGGCCTTTGACAGGGTCTGGCACGCTAGTCTGCTGAGCAAGCTTCCTAGGTACGGTGTCCCTGCTGGCTTATGCAACTGGATTTGTGACTTTTTGAGTGAACGGTCGATCCGAGTGGTCATCGATGGCTGCACATCGGATCTAATGGCTATAAATGCCGGTGTTCCTCAGGGGTCTGTTCTCTCTGCGACTCTATTTTTGCTTCATATCAACGACCTGCTTCAGTTGGGAGCTATTGGGTACGCGGATGACAGCACAGTCTCAGAGAGATACTTGTCCAGTGCTAGAGCTGGTAGGGTCGAAATAGCCGCTCTTAGAAAGGCCATGGTAGAGCGAACGAATTTGACCTTAAATCTCGTTTCCCAATGGGGCGATGACAATCTGGTCAAATTCAACGCTTTAAAAACACAGGCTTGTCTTTTCTCCGCTAAAAAGAGCCAATTTGAATGGTGTCCTACTTTCAGAGGTGCATCTGTACCTATTACCGACCGCCTTGAGCTCTTGGGCATGGAGTTGACGTCTGACCTCAACTTCGGCTCAACCATTGAGTCTAAAGCTCAGAATACAGCCAAAAAGCTGGGCATCCTACAGAAAGTGAGGCGATACTTCACACCTGGACAGCTTTTGAATTTATATAACGCACAGGTCCGTTCCTGTATGAAGTATTGCAGGCACTTGTGGGATGGCTCAGCCAAATACCAGCTAGCTGCACTTGACTCGATCGAACGCAGAGCTAAAAGGCTCATAGGTGACGAGGTTCTGGCAGGTAAGCTTCACAGCCTGGCTCACCGGCGAAACGTTGCTTGCCTGTCTATCTTCTACAGATAGTACTTCGGAGAGTGTGCGCAGGAGCTCAACGACCTGATCCCTTCATCTCCCTTTTACTACCGGTCTACCAGACGTATCGCAGGATACCATACACACTTGGTCGATATACCGTCTTGTCGTACTAAGCGCTTTTCTTCAACATTTATATTGGGCACAGGCAAGGTGTGGAACTCTCTGCCGGCTTCTGTGTTCCCTGCCACATAAGACCCGTCAGCCTTTAAAGCAAGAGTGAATAGGTATTTTCTGGGCTCGCTCGTTCGATCGTAGACCTCATCTTACACTTACCATCAGGTGTTTGATCGAGGTCAAGACCGGGCTCATTCGTAAAAAAAAAAAAATACTTTCTCACAAACAGCTGCTTACGTATTTGTTCGATTTCGGAGCAGCTCGTCTCGATCCGTGCTTCATACAGTCGTACCATATACATACACGTTAAGGTTCAACTAGTCGCGGGCTCGAACTCACTCGTGAACTCAGTTACGAGCAGTTAGCAGCTAGTCTACACGCATACGTCTAGTCGCACGCACACAAACACCGTGCCGAAGTCTGCCGAACTGAAACGACGTTACACGATGCACGGCTTTCAACGTCGCACCGCTGTGCCGGTCGGAGTGGGGAGTGTTAGGTTTATTTTCGTTATGGAATATTTTGATTCGGTCGCCGCGCTCAAGCCCGCGATAGCTATGCAATAGCTTAAAAACTATGTTGGGATATGCTTCCAGTCTGGACTCCAGCTGAGTACTATTGAGTTACATTAAGCAACCATCTATTTAACCTACATAAAAATGTTCTCACACAAAACAGTCGGTAAATCATTTTGACCACGATATTACGTGGAATTACTTCTTCAGGTTTAGTGTTAAATCTGTAACAAATTGTATGTAACAGGATATAGCAAATCATCAACGAAATGTAAAGAACTACAATCATTTCTATAATTTTAATCACACCAATTTTCTACCTTCAGGTTGCGAGAACTCAAAGTGCCATACATGGATGTATTGGACTTTATCAAACAAAAATATCAACCGGATACTGTACGAAGCCCAGAAGGTTAGTGAACACATAAATATGTAGACTAAAGTAATCTGAAACATATACTCTGGCAGGGTACTCGACTCTAGCTGAACGAACAATGAAAGTATCAGTAGAACAAAAAAACCATAATACAGTGGTTGGACACCTTAGATTACGGAGGAACTGGAAACTTATTGGATCAGTAACATGACTCATAACATATACGCTACACTATACATACAAGTACTCACACACTCACCTCTCTCATCCACACCGCACCCACACTCACACGCTCAAGGGGAGACCCACACTCTAGTTTTACGTGTTTTTTTTATTTCCTAACATTTTTTTTATTATATTCTGTTTTTAATTTCAACTTTTGGCTTTGTTTTGGTTTTAAATTTCGATTATTTTTTAATTATGCGTTCGTCCTTTGTGAGTTTAAAAAATTACATATATTCCAGTGGTGGCCCAGTGGTTACATGCCCTACTTGCGACTTTAAGGTTCGCGAGTTTAAACCCAATCAGACACATTGCTTTGTGTATAATAACACCGAAAACCTCTCAGGTCTATGTTACTAACATCATAATCAACAACTTTTGTTCACCAGATTTTCATACAAAAATAAAAATATTTAAATTGAACGCCCTAAATGTTACGAAGTCTATGCGAAGCAAAGCAAGCAAAAGAAAGCGATAGTATAAGTCGGTTTTCGGTGTTTTACAATTAACTCTGTATATATAAATAAATATTATCACCGCTACTCTCAAATCGTGTAAGGTAAACATCATGAGGAATCGGAGATATGATATCCACCAACCTGCACTGGGCCCGTGTGATGAATTATGACCCATTTCCTCTCTTTGATAGGAGGTGTCAGCATTGGGAACGTACTCGGCTGCATTATTTTTTATTTCTCCTCTTATATAGATATCCTCTCTTATAGAGATTTCATGTCGTTTATAAAATTATTGAATATCCAGCAGGTACAAACACACGTAGTCTGAGCTGGTCCGAAGCTGAAAAATCAAACTGCAGTCAAACTACATCAGTGACCTACATCACTGCCAGTGACAGAATGAGCAAGAACGCAAAGAGACATTGTGAGAACCAGGTCAGTAACAATCCATTTAAGCAATTTTAACCGCTACTAAGCACTTCTCCTATGCATTTATTATGCGCACAGCCAAGGTGTGGAACTCTCTGCCGGCTTCTGTATTCCCTGCCACAGCCTTTAAAGTCAAGAGTGAACAGGCATCTTCTGGGCTCGTTCGTTCGATCTTAGACCTCACATTACACGTACCATCAGATGTGATTAATAAAAATTGTCCATAGAAAACTTGGGTAAAGGATTTAATCAGTATTTTAAAGGGAAAATATCTTGCGGTCGTTTACCAACAAGGCGGACTGATCGAGCAAAAGACTCTTCGTCCTCACAGTTCTACACGGTCCGAGGAACCGGTGGAGGCAACCCTGATGCTGACCACGATCCTTAAACATAAAACCGTATGGTTAAAAAAAGTGGTGAATAAACATGTCAGATTGAACAAAAAATATTTGACTCTGTTGAAAGAGAGAGAGAAACGAAATTATATTCCCATGACTCTGTAATTCAGAAGAACATCATTAGAAAATTGTCTTTTAAACCGGTTAAAAAACTGTCGTAGAAGAAACTTGATGTTTTATTGGAGATTCCCGAATTATAAAAACCGGTAACGCGCCAGGACCAGGAGATTTTTTTTTGAAAAGACAAGTTGCAATGTGGGTTGAATTCACATTACTAGCAATCTTGTTAACCCCTCCAACTAAGCTTAAATGCTCGTGTTGTTTAGGGTACGATGGAACTGACATACGCTATGCGTAAAAGTTCCTATTAAAATAAAGATAAAAAAAAGCTTGTGTTAAGAGTGGGTTCACGGCAATAGTGTAATGGGTGGGGTTCGAACCCGGGACTTCTCGATGACAAGTCCGACACATGGCATGACGAGTCGGATTCCCACCAGAAGGATTGGCCAGATGTGGCAGTGGACAGAGAGAAATGGACATACAGTATGTTAGTTTAAACGAGGGACATATTCTAACCTACAATAGTGTATGCTTACATGATACTAATAAAAATATGAACAAAAAAACACTGATAAATAACAGACAGAACCATACCAAAAGTCCTCGGCGGGACTCCGCGGGGGCGGAGTTTACACACGAGCTTCCTTTTTTTGGCAGGATCGGGCCGTGTTTTGCCACGTGATTACTTTAGGTACTGTTTACAAGTTCATTCACCTCTTGCGCCTCAGTGTACATGATAAATCTTTTATATTGGACAATAGGGTAGTTTCCTGTGTTACAAAATAATTATTTTATTTGGTCCATTAGGTAGATTTTCAAAAAATATTGATCACGTATTTTTTACTTTTTCAAGTTAAGAAAAATTCACAATGATGGAAAGCTTCAAAGTACAGGAGTGGGGGCTGGCGACGTCACACATTGCTAAGAATTATACCGAGGTGTGACGTCACGCGAAATTTCAACTCACTGTATCGTCTTCATTTTTCAATTACATGAAAAAATAAAAAATACGTGTCCAATCTTTTTTGTTAAACTACGTGACGGACTAAATAAAATATTTTGGGAAACTACCCTATTACGTCAAAAATTTAAGTTTTTTTTCAAAAGGTTTTTCTCATATTTGGGACGAGAATCGAATACTGAATACCCTCCCTCAATAAGTCCCTCGTTTAACCTAACACACTGTATAGTAATAGGCTCAGTATAATAATATTTTTAATTTCCTTTCCGCAGATCCACACACAAATCACATCAGTCTTAGTTTCTTTGGGCATGCAGCCAGTACTGAGTCGGATAAGGGTCAACGTCCTCGCGCTGTCTTGCGAAGCGTCGTGCGTACGTATGTTGGCCGCTTCGATATGCGCGCCGCTTGATGTCGATGAACTTGCGCGTGCTTTTACACCGGTTTTCGAAGCGTGAGTATTACACTTAGTTTATTATTTAGGTAGATAGATTACACTTAAATTGGACAACAGAAAAGAACATATCGTCGTTGCGCTTGCAAAAGGCGCTATGTGGTGAATAGTCAATTTTCGTTCTTTTAAGAAGTTTCAATCGTTATTTTAGTACACACATGCTGTAAAAACAGCTATCTGATAAACGCAATATTGAAAGGTAACTCTTTAAATATTTCGTTTATTAGATAACTGTTTTACAGCATGTGTGTATTAAAATAACGATTGAAACTGCATAAAAGAACGAAAAAGACTTCTTACCACATAGCGCCTTTTGCAAGCGCAACGACGATATAAAAGCACAATAACACATACATTTACGAATAAAGTATGGAAAGAAAAACAAAAAAAGGTATACAACCAAAAGTCCTTTCATATGATGCTTTTTTTTTATTTAAAATAGGTTCGCGTTTGACCACCATCTCACCTGATGGTAAGTGATGATGTGGTCGAAGATGGAGCACGCTTACCTAAAAGTAACCTATTCACTCTTGACTTCACTTAAACTAGTAGATTCAGTTTTAAATTTCGACCCTCTATGTCTTTATTTTTACCCGACTGCAAAGGAAGAGTTAAGTTTTTCGCGCGTATCTTGTATGTATCTATGTAATATTCTTTATTACCTCGTATCTCCAGAACCGCTGAACGGAATCACACAATTGAGGCATCGTTAGATTTGTCTTAGCAGCCCAAGTGTTCTTAGATAGGTGACATTTGAAAAAATCAAACATGGCGGCTGTGCGAAGCCATTATACATAGTGAAAAAAAAAATGATTTGTTTCGAATACCACAATATGGGTATCAAATTAAAGGGCTTATTGCAAGGATTTCAGAAAGGTATATCATATTAATCATTAGTGTAATACTAGCAAAAATAATACAAAGAGGAAGTTTAAAAATATGGACTTAGAGCTCTTTTACTTTCTTAATCCGGTGGGGTGCCAATGTGACATGACCGGGAAAATTATTTTTTTTTTAATTAATATTTTAACTAAAAAGTTGAAAAAAAAAAGTTATTTAAAAAATCTAAAAATCCCGACTGCTCAACTGAAATGCAAGAAACAAGCACATTTTTATTTTAAAAAGTGACAAGCAGGCAGGACCCAATTCAATGTATTTTTTTTTAATTTGACGGGTCCGCCTGCTTGTCACTTTTTAAAATAAAAATGTGCTTGTTTCTTGCATTTCAGTTGAGCAGTCGGGTTTTTTAGATTTTTTAAATAACTTATTTTTATGATTTAATTACTTTGGACATTGTTCGATTTTAGCCTATGAACCGATATGAATATAAATTATATGATAATTTTCATTTCTTTTTATACTGCTTGAAATATATTTTAGTATTCCACGGACACTTGAAATAAATAAATTCAAAATAAAAACTTGGGTCACGATTAACCAATGCATGATGCCGTAAAAAATATCTATTAGCCAGCTAGTGTTGCCGATTTACGGGATTTTTCCCCGATTTCAAGAAATACGAACGGTTGTCAGGATTAAATCAGAAATTGATAAAATTCGGAATATTTCGGGTATTTTGAACGTATACAACGTATATCGGAAACCCCATATCTATCCAAAAGGGCTGAAGACAACATGTGGTATGGAGTCTCTATGCACAGTTTTAGCACAAAATAACTGACTCAAAGAATTGATACCAAATTATTGGTTTCATACATTTTTTGAATACTAATCATAACAAACGTGTCACAGCACTACGAGAGGGTCAATAACTTTCCACGTCACTTGCCAATAACACGATAATTCTTTTCGTTCTTCTTAATTTGAAAAATTCAGTCTCTGGTATTGTGTATTGGAATTTGTAATAAGTTCTACACACGTAGACTTAGGATTACAAAACCCTTGCCATATCGATTGTTATCATCCAAAGAAGCCATGCACTTGGTATGTATATACCCTTTAAATTACACGTTGTAGATAGAAATAAAATTAATAACAAAATATTGAATGGGTTACGTTATCAATTTAACCCTAGTAAATAATATATAATCGTCAGCTAATTGAGGATGGGAAATCCCCCATGCTTCTTCAGTCTGACGCTTTGTCTCATTCCCTTAGTGAAGTTCACATTCGTTTGTTCAATTGACTGATTATTTCTGAATTTGAGTTGAACACGTATAGGTACATAATAATAAGAATTCAATAAATCAAACAGGCACTGTATTCTATTATTGACAATAAATAAATAAAATCTATTTTTTTTTTAAACAAGAAGTCGAAATCGGGAATTTCTGACATGGCATTCGGGTATGATAGCTTTTCGTAATTGGTAACACTGGTGTGCTTATACTTCACTTCGTTTGAATTTTTATTGCAACGTTCTTTTCTTTGCGATTTTATATGCGTTTTATGGTGTCATTCTAACAACTTTGGCTTGATAACGGACTCTGATCAGATGGCATACTTGGTAGACTCGGCTGTGTATAAAGGACTGTGAATCTTACTACCTGGCTATTTTCGGACTTGATTTCGATGAATTGATTATTTTTGTATCTTCAAGTGTTCGTTAATAAAAATTGATTCACTATGATTCTATAAAATATTTAGAATCTATCTAAGTCATTTTCGATTCAAACGATTCTTAGGCGTGACATGTATGGAGCCGGAACTATGTCCTTCATAGTTTTCAGATTTTTCCTTAAACTTATTCTATGTAACGATGCTACAAATATTAAATATTTAGTTTGAATTATTGATAGCTGTCTAAATTGGTCAGAGCATATAAGACAATCAACTGCCCGCACTCGAAAATTAATTCCAATTTTCAGGAAACTCAGGAATTCTGCAGATCATGAAACTCTTCTATGTGTTTACTATGCACTTGCTCAGAGCTTATTGCAATACTGCATTGTAGTTTGGGGTGGGATTGGCAAGACTATTCTTCTTCCACTAGAACGTACTCAAAGAGTTTCTTAAGGAAGAATTCTTAAGATCATGATTAGACGTCCTCGTAGGTATAGCACTGTTTCTTTATACAGTGAGTGCCCTGTACTAACCGTTAGACAGCTGTTTATTCTATCAACTGTACTCCGTAAGCATAAAAGCCTGAATTTCACCCCTATATTAAAACTTAACAAGACAAGAATCGTTCCGGTGACACCACATAGAACTACACTGGCTAGACAGCAATTCTATGGTATAAGCAGCAACATATACAACGTAGCAAACCGCGTAAATAACGTGTACGAGATACCTCATAAGTTTTGTCGTTTGAAGAAAAAAACAACTAGAACTACTAGTACTAGTATTTTCTATTGTTTTTCAAAGTATTCACTACGTAGCTTAATCTGGGGGCACGGTAGTGCCCCCGCCAAGTCGAGCAAAAAGCGGCACGGCCGTACCATACTTTTCTGGAAGCAATCCAGGCCATTTTCGACCCCGTATAACTTCGTTGTGGATATAACTAGAAGCCTGAATTTTCAGTAACCAAGCAGGCATTGTATAAACACGGTATATTTCAAATTTCATTCAATTTGAAACAGTAGTTTAAGAATTATAACGAGTCAAAGTTCCTTATTAATTTTGTCACTCACTGACTGACCGATCATCAAAAGTCTAAGGCACTTCTAGCAGACATAGAAGCTTCAAATTAAGAATACAATTAGTGTTTAGTGTATGAATCAAGGAAAAACTAAAATATTTTTCAATTTCGGTCCAATTTTCTAGATACATCAGCTGCATAAATAACTTTGTAATCCCATATATTTATATGGGATTACAAAGTTACATTTACAGTTAATTAGTCAGTGTACCTGTATATAATTATGTATAATATAATGGAATAATAGGTGTAGGTAGGTATCTAGATATAATTAT
This sequence comes from Tholera decimalis, assembly GCA_943138885.2. Lineage (NCBI taxonomy): Eukaryota > Metazoa > Arthropoda > Insecta > Lepidoptera > Noctuidae > Tholera > Tholera decimalis. The sequence continues at coordinate 6,254,637 of OW964565.2, read as the reverse complement.
GTTCAAAGGTAACTTGTAAAATGGTCAACGGATTATAGTATTGTTTTTTATGGGTACACTTTTCCATTCGCTCAAACCAGTTAATATTACATTTATTCCACTCTAAAGTGGGGGTGTTCAAAATGACTGACTTGGAAGCGTCGACTGCTTTTTCACCGGACTGGAACTTTTGACCACGAAGACTTTTCTTAATTTTAGGATATGTAAAGAAATTGTTAGGGCTTAGGTCAGAACTGTATGGAGGATGGTCAAGAATTTCTACGTTTTCCTGCTTTAAATACTCAATCGTTTAACGAGCGCTGTGTGAGCTTGCGTTGTCGTGGTACAGGATGATGCGTCGCTTTGAGTTAGGTTTTCGAAGTTCGGCGATGACTTGTGGTAAACAAACTGTGGTAACCACTCTGTGTTTACCGTTCTACGATCTTCAAGTGTAATAGTCGCAACATGGCCGGTTTTCCCAACGAACGTGGCCACCATCTTCTTTGAAGTGCTTCGAGAATGAACAACTTTAGTCGGCTTTGGCTCGTCTTGAAAGACCCAGATTGTAGATTGTTGTTTGGAATCAGGATCGTAGGCATAGATCCAAGAATCGTTATCACTGATGATGTCGTAGACGTGATTTGACTCTCCTCGATTGAAACTTGCAGAGTTTTCTTACACCATCTGACGCGGGCCGCCTTGTGATCGTCGGAAAGCAGATGCGGTATCCAACGGCAAACTAGCTTTCTCACACCAAGCGCTTCATGCAAGATCTTCTGAATGGTTGTCCCTGAGATGCCTAATAGAGCCTCTATCTCTCGATACGTCACATGACGATCTTCGAGAATTAGTTGTCTCAAAGCAATGATGTTATCTTCAGTGAAGGCGGATTTTGGGCGTCCTTCGCGAGATTTGTCACTAACACTAGTATGTCCACGCTGGAATTCTAAATACCAGCGTTCGACAGTCCGCAGACATGAGGGCTTCATCACTGAACACAGATGTTAGCTCTTCAAAACACTGAAGCCGTGTCAAGCCTCTTCTAAAGTTGTAGAAAATTATTGCACGAACATTTTCCTTAGAAAGATTCATTTTCGTACGTAACCTGACAGATTCCAACGACGCTGTGACTAACCAATAGCATTAATCCTAAAGCCGGGTCCGCTGCGCCAATTTTATAACAAAACATGTTATCAAAACATGTTAGTAAAACCGCCCGTCCGCTGCGCCAATTGTTGTAATGTTTTTGTTTAGTTTTTAACCGACTTCTGAAAAAGGAGGAGGTTCTCAATTCGGATGTTTGTTTGTTTTTTTTTTTTTTTTTTTTTTTATATTTGTTCGGGCATAGCTCCGTCGCTCGCCAACCGATTTGAAAAATTCTTTTTTTGTTGGAAAGGGTATACTTCCCAAATGGTCCCATGAAAATTTTATCGACATCGAACAAGCCGTTTCTGAAAAATCAACAAAAGTCTAAAAAAAATATTTACATTGATGATCTTTTCGGTTACTCTATATTGTGTTTTTTGTTCGCGCGTTTTTAGTTTTTTTGTAGTTGACATTTTGGCTTTTATAACTAGATTAATTACAAATTGACCCACTAAAAAGCGCGAAAATAAAAACTTTTTTGCAAAAAAATAAAACCGACTTCCATATCAAAACACTACAAAGCCAAAAATAATTTTAATTTCGGAAGGCGGTGTGAAAAAAAAGAAAATACAAAACCAATAACACCGACTACCGAAATTAAAATTATTTTTGGCTTTGTAGTGTTTTGATATGGAAGTCGGTTTTATTTTTTTGCAAAAAAGTTTTTATAGATGTTCAGAAAGTGATTATCAAGAGCTGTTATCATTAATTTTACCAGATATAGAGAAGAAAACAACGTGGAGGAACGATGTGATTCCTCCTGATATGAGATTAGGTGTTCAATTTAAAAATGAGTTCTAACGAAGAAGACGTGGTAGCTATTATAGCAATAGTAGATTTAGTTCTCCAAAGAAGAAACGGAAATAGATTCCGGGTCCGACCCTACCTGCAACCTCGTTCGTTCAATATAATATAATAGCAAGAACTGAAAATTGATGATAGGTTCGGTATGAAAATTGTTTTGTATGTTCAGAAAGTGATTATCAAGAGCTGTTATCATTAATTTTACCAGATATAGAGAAGAAAACAAAGTATTAAAAAACAAAGTATTTTCTTTATTCCACTCCATCACAAACCAAAGAGAATTGTCATAGACAATCAACACACTCTTAGAACGATTCCGTCTTCCTCTAGTGAGCGCGAACACAAAATGTGTCACTTTCCCTCCCCGCAGGCGAACGCGGGGGATGTTATCCATTCGTCTCGGCAAACATGTTATTGTGTTTTTGCTAACAAAACTGTTAGGCCACGCCTATATTCTGTTAGCAAACAATGTTGTACTGTTTGCAAACACGAAAACACGTCGCAGCGGACCCGGCTTAATACTTTCAACTGTTTTGAGATTAAACACATTCAAATATAGAACAGTTCCAAATTCAAAATTGCCGGGAAATATGGAAACGACAGAACTTAAAAGGCATGCCTCGTATGCACTACCAATAAATAAATGTAAGATTTTAATATGTACTCGTAGTTGGCTTCAACGATTGGACTGTACTGAGAACGAGAAAGTTATTAATAGTTTTAGTTGATCATGTATATACCCCACTCAACACTACTCATTCACACGCACAACTCATTACTCAGACACACACAACTCACTACTCAGTCACACACACAACTCCTTACTCATTCATTCGCACAAATCATTTCTACTATTCATGCACACCACAACTAACTACTACATAAGACCGCCATTGTTACCATAGAATAAGCAATATTGTTAAATAGGTGTGTTTAAATGTTCGTGTACAATAAAGTATATTCTATATATCTATCTACATACTTAATTCTCTTGCCTTAGGTAATGTACCCCTTTGTATTATACAAAAAAACTTACCTTATTCTTTTTATAAATATTTTAGTTTATTATGTACAGTAAAATCAAAAATGTATGTTCCTACAAATTCGCTAAATGATGAACATTGTGATTAAAACCAGGGTGGAAGACGCTGTCAACTGTAACACAGTTAAGACTAGCACAATCGACAACGTGGCCTCTTTCAGAACAAAACAGAATCCCCCATTAATTATAAACTAATATCATTACTGCCCTTTAACAATAATCTTGTTTGTTATGTGCAGAAAGTAATGGACCTACTTAAAGGCCGAGTTCAAGAAACAATAAGAGATAAGTTATCAATGTATAAATAAATATTGATGCACGTCTATTGCAAAGTTGCAAGGTTTAAGTTCAATGAATGCATTGATAAGAACTGATGTATTTAAATATAAAGGCCTACTTAATTAATAGGTTTAAGTTTAAAGGTCATTATTCACAAAAAGACACAAGTCTCTACATGAGAACATTATTGTCATTATGTAATATCAAGTTCGTCACTATACCATCAGCATGAGCTTAATCTTTCCCCATTGCCCAACCATGTTCTTTCAGTTCGTCAACTCTTTGTGCTCACATCGATTCTTAGAAAACACACCAGTTTCTTAAAGCTCAATCCAGCAAAACGAACGTGTCGTGTTTTCCCAGGTATTCCACACAAAACTGCTTTGGCGAAACACCAGTTTTACACTTTGAGTACACACATGTACAAAAAAGTTCACAAACAGCTATACATAATATTACATTTAAATTTATACACAATATAACATAAAGTAACAGATTGGCTGATAATAATAATAAATAATAATAATAATGTTCCACAACTTTCACACAACGCCATCTAGTCCCAAACTAAGCAGAGCTTGTGGTATGAGTACTAGACAACTGATAAACATACATATATATTTTTAAATACATACATGTTATAGATAAACTACACCCAGACAAATAACAAATGATTGTGCTCATCACACAAACATTTGTCCTGGGTGGGAATCGAACCCACGACCTTGAGCATAGCAGTCAGGGCCACTGACCACTATACCAACAGGCCCGCCAGGCTGATACAGAAGGACTATTCCTACACGGAGTCTTTGCTCACTTACGTCGCTTAAATCCGAGAACGCACGCCTTCAAACATACACACAAATACATCCACACATTCTCACACATCCACATCCGACATTCAAAAATTGCAAAAAGAAAACTGACTGTTGACAAACAGTAGATCGGCGCAGTACACTGTTGTATGACTAAGCATATTGAATGTACTACCTAATTAGCTGAACACTGTCTCTTAGAATACAGGCTAGCCTAGTTTAAGAGGCAGGGTTATTATATTTAAGTACAGAAATTTTGTATCATACTGTAATGCCTTAATTAATCTACTTGTTATTTGTTGTCAACTGTTTGTGTTTATTTCTGTAATTGTAATTTTGATAAATAAACTTATTATTAAACTCATGTTGGGGTTGGCTTTTAGTCTAACCGAACGCAGCTGAGTATTAGGCTGCGTTCGGTTCGCACCAGAGATGTGCGAGGATGCGTAGCGAGGGATGTGTTTGTAAAGAACCAATAGAATCGCTTCATTTACCTCGCCTCGGTCAGCACAGCTCTGGTGGAAACGGCTCAGCGGAGCTAGATTTTTGCGCATACAAAACAAGCGAGGGATGTGTGCGAGGGATGTGTGCGAGAGATGTGTTGCGAGGAATGTGTGTTGAGAAGGATATGTTGCGAGGTTTGTGCATCCTCGCACCACACATTAATGCGCATTTTCACAGCTCCGCTACACATCCTCGTAGGCACATTTTCATCGCACAGCTAACATCCTTGCACGACACATTTCCACCAAAGATGTGCGAGGATGCGTAGCGAGGGATGTGTTTGTAAAGAACCAACAGAATCGCTTCATTTACCTCGCCTCGGTCAGCACAGCTCTGGTGGAAACGGCTCAGCGGAGCTAGATTTTTGCGCATACAAAACAAGCGAGGGATGTGTGCGAGGGATGTGTGCGAGAGATGTGTTGCGAGGGATGTGTGTTGAGAAAGATGTGTTGCGAGGTTTGCGCATCCTCGCACCACACATTAATGCGCATTTTCACAGCTCCGCTACACATCCTCGTAGGTACATTTTCATCGCACAGCTTTGGTGGAAACGCCCACACATTTTCACAGCACAGCTAGACATCCTCGCACGACACATTTCCATCGCACATCTCTGGTGGAAACGCACCCTAAGTGTTTTACATGGGGCGACTGCATGTCTGACCTTCACAATCCAGTAGCTGCATAACACGATAACTCTTACCAATTCTGTTGCAAGATTTTCTCGCTTCTGACTACCCGTAGTGACTGTCAAAGATAAAGGAAATTCACTTGAATACCTGACCCTGGCCTGACTATCGATTTTCGGATCGTAGGTTCAAACCCAGTCAGGCACATTACTATGTGTAATTCACCATTATCACCACCACTGCTTTCGCTGCCTGCTTTTTGAAATCGGTGTAGAAAAAAACTTTTTAGCAATAAATAAAACCGACTTCCATATCCAAATACTACAAAGCCAAAAATAACTTTAATTTCGGTAGTCAGTGTTATTGGTTTTGTATTTTCTTTTTTTTTTGACACCGCCTTCCGAAGTTAGTTAAGTTATTTTTGGCTTTGTGGTGTTTGGATATGGAAGACGGTTTTATTTTTTGCGAAAAAGTTCTTTTTTTCACGCATTTTATTGGGTCGGTTTGTAATTTATCTTGTTACAAAAGCCAAAATGTCAACAACTTATCACCTTTTACAAAATATTGCTTTCCGAAAATAATGCAGAGCCGTTAATTATTGAGGAGTTCTCCTGATACTTGACCATCAGCTCTACTTCAGCATATGCATTGTGACGAGCATAAAGTGCTTAACATCCATATTCAAGTAATCGAATCGCAATCCACGAAATACTTATTATTGAGTAGTTTCGGTGGCTATCTGTTGTCTTCATCATCGGTTCCACTTCCCCAAATGGTGGTTTACAAGAGCAACTGCTCAAGGTACTATAAGAAATACCCAAAACACTATAGGTGTGCCTATAATATTTGAAGAGTTCCCTCGATTTCTCCATGATTCCATCATCAGATCCTAATGTGATAACAATGGGACCAACTAGAAAGTATAGTTTTTCAAACTAAAAAAGAATTTTCCAAATTGGTCCAGCCGTCTCTGAGTTATGAGGTAACATACATAAAAAAAACTTGATGCGGTAAGTTCTCGAAGGACCGTGGCGGGGTGTAACTTGGGGGTGAAATATTGACCACACACAGTATGAGCTGACCAGGATATGAAGAAAGGTTGTGAGGGACTTACTTGGATATCTTGAGGTGCACGTGGGATGAATCACTTTCTTCTTCTGATGTTTAAGCACTTCACTTTAGTCTTTATTTGTCACACTTGTGTATGGCCAACACGGATATTTTGATAGTTTTAGATATATAGATATATTAGCGGTATTTAGTTAATCTCACCTCGACGCGGGGTGATAACTTGCTTAGCGGGCAAGGCGCGGGGTGATAACTTCAGGATGGTTTCTTCTGGAAGACTCCGAGACACATTTTTTTTTTTTTTTAGGTAGGGCCACTCGTAGTTTAGGTCTCTAAGGCTAATGTACTACTTAACCGGTCTTTGCACTTAACCGGTCTTTAAATATTGTGGAGGTAATTATACCTTTTTCTTGCCACAGCATCTGTACGGTGATTGGCCGGCGTTGAATCCGCCAATGAGCGGCGCGTGCGGCGAATATCTCCTCTCTCATTTGTGGGAATTGTATAGGAAGGAAGGAATATGATTGGTCAACTCAAAAACCGCGGTCAAAATATGAATCTGTATTCTAATATGCGATACGTTCGGATATATGTTAGTAGAAAGTTACAAACTAAATAAAACTTGCGCAAGCAAAACTTTTTACCAAAAAATTAAAGCGTCTCCCAAAAACACTGCAAAGTGAAAAATAACTACTAACTAATTTTTCACTTTGCAGTGTTTTTGGGAGTCGGTTTAATTATTTGGTAAAAAGTTTTTATTTCACACTTTTTAGTTGGTCGATTTTTAATTTACCTAGTTAAAAGAGCCTAAATGTCAACTACTTATAACCTTTTACAAAATATTGCTTTTCCCAATGCTGGGCCGTTAATTGTTGAGGAGTTCTCCTGGTACTTCACCATCAGCTCTACATCACCATATGCATTGTGACGAACATAAAGTGCTTAACATCCATATTCGAGTAATCGAATTGCAATCCACGAAATGCTTATTATTGAGTAGTTTCGGTGGCCATCTGTGGTCTTCATCATCAGTTCCACTTCCCCAAATGGTATTTTTTGAGAGCAACTGCACAAGTTACTATAAGAAATACCCAAAACGCCATAGGTGTGCCTATAATATTTGAAGAGTTCCCTCGATTTCTCCAGGATCCCATCATCAGATCCTGACCTGGTGACAATGGGACCAATTTCGAAGTATACCCTTTCAAACAAAAAAAGAATTTTCCAAATCGGTTCAGCCGTCTTCGAGTAATCGGTGATCATAAAAAAATATATATATATATATACGCGTCGAATTGATAACCTCCTCTTTTGGTCGTCGGTTGATAATTGGCCAAGTGCGAGTCAGTCTCGCCCATGAAGGGTTCCGTAGTAACTATAATAATATATGTATATTTAATTGACGAATAAAAAAAGTCCTTAAAAATTTCTTAAAACTAGCTTATTTACATTTTTACAACTACGCTAAATAACTTTGGTTTTCAGTGTTTGTATGAATTACAAAATTATATTTGCGGTTTTGAAAATCTGCTGTATCTCAAAAACTGTTGACCCGATTTCGTTCAAACTAAGTTTGGTTGAAAGTTTACATTAAGATCTACAGACATATATTTTTTTTTGATTTTTCACTCCATTATTATAGAAGTTAGAGGGGGGGACACACATTTTACCATTTTGGAAGCTTATATCTTTTAAACGATTGACTTTATGAAAAAGTGGTTTTAGAAACCCTTATATCATTTTTAAAGACCTGTCTATAGATACCACACACGTATAGGTTTCATGAAAAAATAAATATTTTCAGTTCTAGTTCAATGTATGTTCCCTTTATTTTGAATATTTTTTAATTTTTTTCTTAAAATCGGAAAGCGGTTCACAGAATACATCTACCTACTAAGTTTCACATGTATAGTCTTAATTGTTTCGGAATAAAATAGCTGTGACATACGGACAGACAGACAGACAGACAGACGGACAGACATATCGAAACTATAAGGGTTCCGTTATTTGCCATTCGGCTACGGAACCCTAAAAAAAGTTCAAAATTAACTAAGAACCTCCTTCTTTTTTTGAAGTCGGTTAAAAACATCGTGAGGAAACCGGCATGCCTTAGTACTAAAAATTCGAAGACATTATTGTAATATCCACCAACCTGAATTATTATAATTGACTCTTTATTTCTCTGTTTCCAGATACCCAAAACGTCGCCACATACTGGACGATGCCCTACAAGAGCTGACAACGCTAGCGAAACAGAACCATCAATGTAGGTCGACGGAAGAAACCCAACTCTACGCGCTATACTCCATACCCGACTCCTTATGCCGATTAATTACCTGACCAACGGCATTCAGCCCCCAGATATCGAACGAACATTATCGCAAAACGTATGTGTCTAATATAGGATATCGCTACATGCTACCACACTGGCGTTGGTTTAACTGAAATCCGGTCCCAACATAGATGGGGAACAGCTAAGCAGATTGAGAAACGATTTTGCAAATTGGTTATTAACACTCTCAGCGCCATATATATATAAGCATTTTCTAGAGAAGCAGGCCATATGGGCGGCGTGCGGGTCATATATATTTTTATGCAGTAGGCCACACTACGATTGAACTAACTTTTGTAGCAAGCCATGTGGGCGGCTGGCGGGATACGCCGTGAACTATGACAGCAGGCCGTGTGGTCCGCTATGATCCCACAAATTCATATTGATTTTTTATCATTGGCTTGCTAGATAAGGAATAGTAAGTAAATGCATTTAAAAGTGCTCTTCAAGACCTGTTCATGGAAAAAAATCCGACCAAAATCAGACATTATAGACTTAACAATAGGGCTTAAAATAAATTGAGTAAAACAGACTGATACAGCGGTGGCGTGTAGTTATATTCCTTAGATTTCTAACGGTCAAATAATAACAACAAATTAGGTGCGATAGTTGTGGAACCCCAGCCGCCCCGTAGCCTGCGGAGATAAGTTATAAAAAATCATATTGGCTTGCAATAAAATAATTTATGTGGGCCGGCGGACCACATAGAGCTGAGAGTGTTAAGTAACACTTTTATACCACACAAATTTTTCATAAATTTAAACTACATGAAGCCGGTGTTTTTTAACTGACTACCCTGAGAAGAAACACCGAAACAAACTCAATGGTCTACGACTCTTTGAAGTCCATACAATCCGTAATGATCAAATAATATGAGATTGTTAGTGTGATTGTTTGATAACAAAGCTATTATGCGATGATTATCGTTCGAAATATTGAGGGTTAGATTACTATAATGTTCAGAGAATATAAGGATAAATGCCAAATGTTTGTTTTGAGTCTTGGCGTAAGATACGTGGTGGTAATTAGGGTTTAGCTAACACAGACGAAAACCAAGTCGCACGCTTAAACCAATACTGTCACTATCTCAAAAAGTCAACTTTTCAGGAGAGGCAAAAAATGGAATGAGAATGGGAACATTTTTGATTTGTCACGAAGCGGACTACTGCCCGTATAGCGGTTATTTCTGTTACTTTTAGACTGGTGTAAGTGATTACGCGTAGTTCTACGTTTCCCAACAGATGGCATTAAAAAGTCGATTTGGCAAAATTTTGGATAGTGACAGTATTGGATTAAGCGTGCGAAGTCTACTACGTATGATATGTAGTAAAAAGTTTACATTTCAGTAACAAAATAGTGTATTGGACTACATTTATTTATTACATTTTTCAAAACCTAGAGTAAAGACAAGCTGTGAGGCTCTTAAAAACTAAGAACCGAGATAGTAGGTACTTACTGCGTACGACGTCACTAACATTCAACGAATTTACGTAACTAGAGGATAGAAAAATAACTTCGTAAGAATGTATCTATTCTCCATGTTTTATTTGTTTTTCCACAAATCGTACTATTTTAGCATCTATTACGAGTAGTCAAAAACCAGGTACCGTGTTACCTAGAGATGTGGAGGTCGGATAAATTTTTCGCAGTAGTCAATCAGGCAATCGAAATAGGGTATTTGCTTTATTTTGATTTAAAATTCCAATTGTATCCGAATTTTCTTTCTGAAATGTGTACGTTTTAGTAACATTTATAAATATTTATTTCTCATAGTATTTTCACAGAAGTCAAATACTTACTCTATTGTAATATAAAATTCAGCGGGTTGTATTAGAATTTTCTTACTGAAATGTGTATTATTTTGTTTAGTTATAAATATCATAACTACTTTTTTTAATACGCGTAGTCTTGGTGTCTGTCGTCCCTAATTCGGTAACCTATAGTTTGCCACCGACAATTGTTTGTCTGTCAAAATAATTAAAAAATAACGTTAAAACCAACCGTTAAAATGCATTAACGTAAGCATTTATTTAAATTATTTTATTATTCGTTATACGTAAGTGTGTTGTTTGTATTTAAGTTTATATTATTTGCTCACATGACGTTATTTTTTCGTGAAAACTGTGGAGGTTATTTTAAATATCTTTGAAGGATGCTTCATTCAAACGACTTAGTTTCAATGACAGCGGGAAATCTCTTATTGCATAGAAGTGTGGAGGAAATGACTTAAGCATACGTAAAGCGGTAGCTAGCCTAAGCATCATACATATGCTTAGGCTTAAAGGGTACTTTATTTTACGCGAGCGAACCTATGGGTTTGCTCGCGTAAAATAAAGAACCCTTTGTTACTCTTTGATAAAAAAGCTTTATATTGGTGGAATAATTGTTGAAATCGATTCCGAATTTTTTAGTTTATCCTGGATAACAACAAAATTAAAACTTTCCTCTTAATAATGTTTGTGTAGTTTTGTGATATAACAGACTTATACAAAAATATTGTCAGTGATTAAAATACAAATAAATAGTAGTTATATTAACGCTGTGATCATAGTACTACCAACGTGTTACGAATATGCTCTCATACTTAAACTTTGGAGATTAATGGCATTACCAACGATTCAAATTCGTTTCAATCAATGGAAGTTTTAGTTTTTACACCAATATGTACATATATATGTGTTATCATCAGTATTACACCACATGAGATCTTGTTAATTTTATTTATATGAGTAACCACTATATTACTGTACATGTCAGCGATTTTTTTACAAAGCTGTGTAAACTAATTATGTATGAAATGTATCAACTGTTTAAGTTTTAATCCACTTGTTGTGCTGAATTTATATATATATTTTTTTTATTGAAAATAGGTTCGCGTTTGACCACTAACTCACCTGATGGTAAGTGATGATGTGGTCGAAGATGGAGCTTCTTACTATACAAGTTTTCCCTAACCCCATGAGTATCCTGTAGCCCAGATACTGGGTTTTGGGGAGGTCGAGATAGTCAGTTGCTCCATTTAAAACACTAATACTCAGCTCCGGTTAGACTGAAAGCCGAGTCCAAAATATTTGGGATAAGGCTACTTTGTCTAAGGGTCAATTTATACTAGCGCAGAGTCGAAGCGCAACGAAGCGTCAAATTCTTTACAACTAAAGCGAAGCGGCACGAACTCGCGCGTATTCGTCAGAATACGCACTCTTTTACGTGTAGTAATGGACATCAACAGCAGTGCTATTGAATCACTTGCCAGTTGACTCACGTAACTGAAATGTGTGTAAAATGGTTGACATTGATCTTGCTATGATATTACTTATATCGGAAGTTGAAGAAGAAGAAAACGAAGAAAGAAAAAAAAAGGAAAGCGGAATTATAGTGTTCCGACTGATGAAGCGTAGGTTCGCTTTTTAAAATCTTAAGTAATGTGTGCGTTACGCTGTGGAGTTAAGGTTGAATTTGTTATGTTCAGTTTTTGATAGACGCTTCGATGCGCTTCGACTCTGTGCTAGTATAAATTGACCCTAAGGGTACTTTGAATTACGGACAAAGTCGCAGGGGGATGATGAGATGTTTTGCTTTTTTTTATTTAGAAAATACAGTGATAGCCAAGTGACAGACAAACAGGCATATTTACACAGTTTTGTTATTTTCATTATCACCTCTGTGCCCCCCCTCCCTCCCCCATCACCTCTGGCCCGCGTGATGGATTACGGCCCATTTTATCTCTTAGGGAGGAGGCCTGTGTCCCAACCATACCGTTTTGTCTTACCAAGCACTTCTTCTCCACATTTATTGTGCGCACAGCCAAGTTGTGGAATGCTCTGCCGGCTTCTGTGTTCCCTGCCACTTATGACCTTTCAGCCTTTAAAGCAAGAGTAAACAGGCATTTTCTGTGCTCGCTCATCACGTCGTAGACCTCATCTATCGCTTACCATCAGGCGAGATCGAGGTCAAGAGTGGGCTCATCAGTAATAAAAAAGCAGTGGTTATGTGTATATGTTATGTTAAATATACAACGTGTAAAGCTTTGTTTTCCTAGGAAAGCGGTGCCGTCATATAGCGGTCGTAATATTACGGACGCAAAAAGGCGGCCGTCTTTACGGTGACGACATGTGGAAAGTTCCACGGCCGTTTTAACACTGTCTGCTTCATCGCTATCTAGTGTATTACATTCTCGTTGGAAACTCACGAAACCATCTGACACCGACAAGACGGCCGTCATGCAAATGGCGGCACCGCTTTTTGACGTTACGGTGTCAGTTACCGCTCTCTAGGAAACCGCGCCATTTTGTTTACATAGACAACGTTCTAGTGACGTCATTCACCGCTGTATTACGGCCGCTATTTGACGGCACCGCTATCCTAGGAAACCAAAGCTTAACGGAAAGGGTATATACATACCAAGGGCACGGTTTCTTTGGGTGATATCAAACGATATTGGAAGGGTTTTTTAATCCTATCTCTACATGTTCGGAAGTAATGAGAATTTTTGATACATTGATACCAGAAACCGAACTTTTCAAATTGAAATAAGCACATCACAGAAGAGATTTATCGTGATATTTGCAAGTAACGTGGAAAGTTATTGACCTACGTAGTGCGGTGACACGATTATGATTTCAATTTAAGAAACTTACGAAACCGAAAATATGGTATCAATTTTTATAGTATTTTATTTTGAGTTGAAATCCTTCCAATATCTTTTGATATCATCCAAAGAAGCCGTGCCCTTGGTATGTATATACCCTTTCCATTACACGTTGTATGGCTATAGTAAAAACTGTTTGTTATGTTGTATATGACCCCTTTTCAAGTTTTGTGTTAATTTTAAAAGCTGTATATACATATTATACAGGGTTTCTAGATCATAGGTATTAAAAGGTAATGTTTTACCTCTAACATAATTATGAGAAAAGATTGCATACTTAAACTGCTCGAACAGTGAACAGTTCTTAGAAGCTTAACTCTTTCTTTATGTCTAAATTAAATGCAAAATTACTTCATATTTAAGATAATATAATATAATATGTTTTATTTAGACTTTAATTCTTAATTAGTTCAATTTAATATATTTTGGTGTCATAATTACTCTGTATAGTATGTATAACAACTATTATATGTGCAAGATGCGTATGCATCTACAATGAGAATAAAACTATAAGGTTCTGAATTAAACTGGTTTAAACGGAAAGTTACTTACGAATGGCCACTAAATACACTTTTATACAAACATAATGATTTTAATAATAAAACTATAATATATGATGTTTTTATTAAAAGTTTTTTATTTATTACCTTATATTCAGTCTTATACTTATATATTATCCATACACTCGAAACAATACAATAACAAGGGTCAATACACGCTGACACTAAACGCGGCACTCAGACAAAAGTTCATATAGCTTTGTCAAGCCATTCCTACACAACGTTGTACTTACACAAATTTCTTAATCAATTAAATTTAAACAGCTGAAGTGTGTGGAATACAAAGTTTGTTAACTATTTCCACGGCAGTGGAACTCTATGTTCGTGAATAATAAAATTCATTCGTCGGATTGCCCACAGAAATGCTCATATAAAAATTATTCGAATTTATTCGATATGACTACGGAATACTTAGATTATTAGTTCCTAAATTCAATATTTATGCCTCTGTCGCATTACGGTTTTCATTCCGATACGTGTTTCTTGACTATTGAATAACGTGTCTATTAAATACTGGCTGCATCATCCGGATCACCTTTTTGGTTCAACTCCCATGTTAATCTCTATATAAGACAGTTTTTTTTATCTTTGTTGTAGTTTTTTTTTTGTTTTAAGCCTTTTGGGTCCTATACATGTTTCGACTTCCACATTTTTGATGGGCCTTAGTAACGACCATGCGCCAGTTTTAGTATTCTTGTCTATAGTAAATTTTAATTTGCCTGACCCATTACTTCGCCACTTCCATGGCATTGTCGGTGTCAGTTATCCCACTTACTGCGTGCCTAGAAGTCACCTTTACAGACATTTCAGTTTCAAAATATTCCAAAGCTCACGTACGCTTAGCGTTCTACAAAGTATAAGCTCGATCGTCATTCATCTTAAAAATCAACGGTGCAAAGGTCATATGCACCGGTGGAACGCTTGGCACGTTCACTCCTGTATCATAAGTGTTACATCGAGGAGCGGTGACCAGAATACATGTGATGATAGAGAGGAACATGGCTATTAATGCCCAGAACATAAGGACTAAGAAGAAGCGGGTTCGACGCCATGTAATTTCCTGACGAGCAGCCTGCACCTCTTCAGCAGTTAATGGTCTGAAACAAGGAATTAAGCGTGAGCTCTACATAAAAGGAGTTGATTTGTGTGGGTATATAAAAAACTTTTGCAAAAAATAAAACCGACTTCCATATCAAAACACTACAAAACCAAAAATAATTTTAATTTCGGTAGTCGGTGTTATTGGTTTTGTGTTTTTTTTTTCACACCGCTTTCCGAAATTAAAATTATTTTTGGCTTTGTAGTGTTTTGATATGGAAGTCGGTTTTATTTTTTGCAAAAAAGTTTTTATTTTCGCGCTTTTTAGTGGGTCAGTTTGTAATTAATCTAGGTACAAAAGCCTAAATGTCAACTAGTTATCACCTTTTACAAAATATTGCTTTTCCCAATGCAGAGCCGTTAATTTTTGAGGAGTTCTGGTATTTCACCATCAGCTCTACTTCGCCATCTGCACTCTGACGAGCATAAAGTGCTTCACATCCATATTCAAGTAATCGAATCGCAATCCACAAAATACTTATTATTGAGTAGTTTCGGTGGCTATCTGTGGTCTTCATCATCTGTTCCACTTCCCCAAATGGTGCTTTTCGAGAGCAACTGCACAAGTTACTATAAGAAATAATATTTAAAGAGTTTCCTCGATTTCTCCATGATTCCATCATCATTGTCATCACGTTAGGATCTGTCCTAACAATGGGACCAACTAGAAAGTATACCCTTTCCAACAAAAAAATAATTTTTAAATCGGTTGGTAAGCGACGGAGTTATGCCCGGACAAGCATAAAAAAAAACGACGGGTTGCACTCCGGGAGTGCCGGCAGAAGTAAAAACTTGAATATTAACGTTGTGCATTTTTGATATTTTGGAATGGTTAGAGAATAATTTTGCAGGAATTGCTTTAATTATCAGTATAAAAGTACTATCATTTATGTGGTAGAATACAATATTTATTTATTGCGCTATCGTACACAAACATGTTAATTTATATTACATTAAAAAGTTTATCTCTCGAAACAGCAGGCGCAGGCATACATTTTCGCCGCGCCGTAGAAAGAGAGGGGGATACTTCCTCTCCTACGCCGCGCCGGCTGGCTACTCTCCGTCCGTCTTACGAATTTTCGATCAGGCCACGTGTCTTTCGCGAGTTTAACATTTTTTTACCCATTACAAAAAAGTGCACAACGCCGCTAAAGAAGTTTTCACTTCTAAAAAACATAAACATCCGAATTCAGGGTTTGTTGGTAGTGTAAAATTAGCGACTAATCTTTTAAAAACTAGCACTTTCATATTCTACTCAGCGAACTTTTTCATTTCAATAAAAATGGTCCTCCATCTTTGGGAGTCCACCCTATTGGATTTTAAATACTGTCATTTTGCTAACTGAATGAGTGTCAAGATGAGTTTCAGAAAAGCATGAAATCTGTTTCTATTTTGTCAAATCTGTTTTTCGTTTGCAAGAGGAAGCATTTCAAGAAGTTCTTATAATTAAGATTAGATAGTTACAACAAACTATACTTGCTAAGATATTCATTATTTAAAAACTTATTGGAATTTTCAGGGTTCCGTAGCCGAATGGCAAAAAACGGAACCCTTATAGTTTCGACATGTCTGTCCGTCCGTCCGTATGTCATAGCTATTTTATTCCGAAACTATTAGGACTATACATGTGAAACTTGGTAGATAGATGTATTCTGTAAACCGCTTTCCGATTTTAAGAGAAATTTAAAAAAAAAACATTTAAAATAAAGGGGGCTCCCCATACATGGAACTGAAACTGCAATTTTTTTTTTTTCATGAAACCTATGCGTGTGTGGTATCTATAGACAGGTCTTTAAAAATGATATATGGGTTTCTAAAACCACTTTTTCATAAGGTTAATCGTTTAAAAGATAAAAATCTAAAAAAATATATGTCTGTAGATCTTGATGTAAACTTTCAACCAAAACTGGTTTGAACGAAATCAGTTCAACAGTTTTTGAGATGCAGCATATTTTCTAAAACCGCAAATATAACTTTGTAATTCATACAAACACTATGAAAAACAAAGTTATTTGGCATAGTTGTAAAAAATGTAAATAAGCTAATTTTAAGAAATTTGTAAGGTTTTTTTGTCGTCAATTAAATATACATATTATATTATATTATTATAGTCACTACGGAACCCTTCATGGGCGAGTCTGACTCGCACTTGGCCGTTTTTTTTACTCTACATTATAGTATAGTGAAAAACTGTTGCAATTAATTCTTAAATAACTAGCAGTTACTAAGGTAATATCTAAATTTAGGTAGGTAAAATACAATCAATGTTAGTAATCAGTCGCCAACCAAAAATATATCTTTTGACCCAGGACTGAAAAGTCACATCTTAACTGATAAAAATACAATTAAATCCAAGAATGTCCCAAACTGCTACAAATTAATGCTTTTATCTTCGATAATCATGTATCTAAGGTTATTTTAGGTTAAATGTACATAATTAGGTGACACGAGATTTCATTATTATTCAAATTGTAATTAATTAAATACCTACTGAGTATGATTGATATGATAACATAATCGACATCGAGAATAAAAATAGAATCAAAATAAATAAAATAAAAATAAAAAATTGGGTTGACGGACACAGCACGTTTTACAGAAAAGACAGCCTACCTAAAACCCTAAAAACATCACAAGCTTTACAAGTTTACCTTAGTCAAAATATGTGGTTTCGTTGTAGTAACGTAAGGTGGAACAGAAAAGTAATAAAAACTGAATACCTACATTTTTCAACTTCGCCCATGTGACGGTAGCAAAACGGCCAAGCCACATATTTTGTAGAGGTGTAGATTTTGAGAAGTTTTTATGGTTTTAGGGAGGCTGTAATTTTTGTAAAACTTGCTGTCTATGTAAGGTGTAGTTTGTCCAGTTAGGGCTTATAGAGTTAGTCATGTTAGCAAAGGAGGAGGCTGAACGCGCGAGGGAGAGGCAACTCTCTTCCTCACGCCCCAGCCGTCGCGGGAGACACCCCGGGCGTCGGGGATCGCGAGCCGGTCTCCGGCCACCGTAGGCGCGGGCTTGCGGACGGCGAGCAGAGGTAGCTCACCGTCCGGTAAGGACCAGGCCCGGGTCGGCGGCGCGTCGTGTTCCACGCGCACCTCAAAGAGTCGTCAGCACTAGTTAGGGGGCTCCATAGGGTTATGAGCTCAACAGGCCGATTGCCTTCCGGGCTTGCGGGAATGTTCTAACGAGATACCGCAGCCTCGGAACTTAAGGGCATCTGAAGGAACAGAATGGGTTTTTAGTCAGTAGAAGTCTGATACCCCCTTCCGCTTCACCCAGAGCGGGAGAAGTCATTTGATGTTTTCCAAACCGGAAACAAAAAAATTGGCCAAGTGCGAGTCAGACTCGCCTATGAAGGGTTCCGTAGTAACTATAATAATATAATATAATATGTATATCTATATGACGAATAAAAAAACCTTAAAAATTTCTTAAAATTAGCTTATTTACATTTTTTACAACTATGCCAAATAACTTTGTTTTTCATAGTGTTTGTATGAATTACAAAGTTATATTTGCGGTTTTATAAAATATGCTGTATCTCAAAAAGCGCTGACCCGATTTCGTTCAAACCAATTTTGGTTGCAAGTTTACATTAAAATCTACAGATACATATTTTTTTAGAATTTTAATTCCATTATTATAGAAGTTAGAGGGACACACACACACATTTTACCACTTTGGAAGCTTATATCTTTTAAACGATTGACTTTATGAAAAAGTGGTTTTAGAAACCCTTATATCATTTTTAAAGACCTGTTTATAGATACCACACACGCATAGGTTTCATGAAAAAAAATATTGTCAGTTCTAGTTCCATGTATTTTAAATATTTTTTGTTTTTATTTTCTTAAAATCGGAAAGCGGTTTACAGAATACATCTACTTACTAAATTTCACATGTATAGTCTTAATAGTTTCGGAATAAAATGGCTGTGACATACGGACGGCGGACAGACAGACAGACAGACGGACAGACATATCGAAACTATAAGGGTTCCGTTTTTTGCCATTCGGCTACGGAACCCTAAAAAGGGCTTATAGAGTTAGAAGTTTGGCTCTACATGAGATCGGATAACTTTGACACAACGAACCATACGGTCTCGTCATTGTACCATTTTACATGAAAATGTTTTTGGTAACAGATGTACCCGCGGTGCTACCGGGAGCGAACGGCCAGTGCCCTCCCACTTCATTACCTACCGCCCTTTGCACATCATATTATGTGCGCGTGGTACCTACTTGATCATTATTTAGTTGCGGATTTTTATTTTAAAACAATGATACCTCCTAAGATGTACATCGAAATCTAATGATGTCAAAAGCAATTTAGATCAAAATTAAATACTTGCGTTGAGTTACGTAGTTATTTGGACAACGATTAATGTCATGATTATAAAAAGACCTTCGCAAATACCTAATAGATTAGGTGTTTCACCATCATTTTGATTTATCCTCATCATCAAATTTCATTTGTTCATCTTTAAAAGATAGACATTATAATTATGCTTTCGCGGATTTTTTTAGAACTATTTGAGACTTGCAATCCTTTGGTACATTAACTAAGTACTTCACTAAGTACTACTAACTACTTCAGTAGTACATGCCAAAATAGCTCTCAGTGGGCAGGAACTTTTCCGACATACAATTTATGCCCAAATTACTCAAAATATTTATTAATTGTAGCCTATATGTTATTCTGACGTATTCTATACTATTAATATTATAAAGAAGTAAAATTTGTAAGTTTGTAAGTTTGTATGTATGTGGTAATCTCTGAAACAACCGAACCGATTTTGAAAATTCTTTCGCTTATTTGTAGCTGCATTATCCCTGAGTGCTATAGGCTATAAATTATCTTTATATCACGCATATTAGCCGAGCTATTATAATCTTTGTCAAGCAAGTCGGGGACGGGATCCCGTGGAATATTTTCGACTTCTACGCGGACGAAGTCGCAGGCAGAAGCTAGTAAGCTATATTACTGTAGTTTCATATTAATCCGTTCAGTAGTTTAAGCGTGACAGAGTAGCAAAACATCCATCCATCCATGGGTGACATATCTTGTGTTGACATCTAACATTATGCTGAGTTGAGGCCTTTTGAGACTTTGATAGTTTTATTTTTTATATGGTTATCTTGAAGGTGTTCTAATGCCAATAAAGCATTTTTCTTTCGTTCCTCTTAATATATTACTAAACGATATTCAAGAAAAATATTTGTATTTGTGATTGTTATATGTGATTTCGGGTCTGAAGCACCTAACTAGATACATTTTTTTACGGTCTCGCTTTTTTCGTTACCTTGTATACAGTTGTTTTAATCAAATGCAGTGCATAAAAGTATTAGGTTGGTAGATAGGTATAAAATATCAATTCTTATTCACGAATATTTAACCTTGATCACATCAAAACCTAGGCTTTAATATAGAAATGGAATTTTACTTTAAGGTAGTAATGCAGGTGTATGTGTTTACTATTTCCAAGCAAAAGAAGCCGCGGGCGGCATCTAATAGATAGGTAGTAGGCACTTAATAAAATAAAAGAAAAACTATATAAAATAAAAAAATAAAACAAATTAGTACCCAAATCGTCTACACCTGGCCTCAGAACCTTGCCCCAGCAAAGGTTGTCGTTCAGGATCCATTTTTCCAGTTTTATAGAAGATTCTTTCCAAATCGAGAGAGGCTTCCCTTTTTACCCGACGGCAAACGAAAGGTTATGTTTTTGTATAATTTCTAATGTCTAGACCACTGTCCTTCGGTTGTATCTATTAAATCAACCAGTCTGCGGAATTCTTCAAAACCCGTGTTTATTTTTTTCACTTCACGCTTAGAGTTATTTTCCGACCCTTAATTCCCACAATCACGACTCTTCCACAATTAAGATTACAGTATCTAAGTCTTTAAATATTAACATATTCACGTAACCACTCACTGACTCAAACAGAACTACACTGATTGTGTTCAGTTAATTAGCTCCATAATAATGTCAGTTATTGGTTTGTTGTTTTGTTTAATTACGTTGTCGCTTATCTGTTTGACTTCGATTGGGGGTACACGGTATTAACTTGAAGTATAAGAGTAAATCGCAAAAAAAAAAACTCCGATTGTCTACTACAAAATACCGGATAATGTATATCGTCAAATATACATTATCTAGTCAAAAGAAACAAATGACACATAAATCGCTATTATAGGTATAGGTCCATTGGAAATTGAACCCTATTTGGCTGACTACGTATTTATTAATTTATTTTGTACCGAATGACCTACATTTGTTCATCTATAGGTATACCACTTAAAACTGTAATTCATGCCTTCCCTGGAATTACAACAAAAACTTTCACCCTAGTCTTATTGATGTCTCTAGTTCTTGCACTTTCGCTGCATGTGTACACATTTGATACACAGCTAAAATTATGTTATCTATAAATAATATAAATACGTGAAACCTTTGTACTTCTTTTTATGAAAATTACGGGCACGGATAAAGTTTTTGTGAAAATGAACTGCAGAAAGCTTGTATTTTTTCATACTATTTGCAGTTGTATTCATCGCAATTATGGTTTAAAGTTTCAGATTTTAGCGGGAACCTAGAGAGGGACCTAGTGAACTGTAATACAGATTCTTATAGATATTTATTACAGGCACCAGTCTCTCGCAAAGTCGTGCGTTATTGAGACACATACACATATTATATACTACATCTAAAAGGTAAAATATTTATAAGGGTCATGTTTGAGAGCTTTAGCCGGCAGGAAAATCAGTTCCTTTGTAATCTCTTCAGTAGGGAAATCCGATAAGGTGGTGCTTTTGGTTCGGTGCCGCGTCGGGTTCCACGCCCGTCTCTAAAACAGTCAGCAGTAACGAGCCCGATAGGGATATTGCCTACTGGGGTTTCGAGAACGTTCTAACCGCTACTGTAGATACCGCTCTCTCAGAACGCAAGAGTAACTGAAGGAATACAATGGATTTTTAGTCAGTATAAAGTCTGTTACTCCTCTCCGTCTACTTAGACGGAAGGAGTTATTGATGATTTTCCGTGGAAATGAGAGATTATCTTATAGTAGTCCCAGTTTAATTGAATTATTTTGGGTTAAAATAAACTAGAGTTGCAGGATATCACAAGGAAGATCAAATCAAATCAAATCATTTATTCAAATTTTCTTACAACTAGATGAAGGTCATGCTTAGCTTAAGGTAATTAAATACATGTGCCTGAACTAGGTAAACCTGTGTTTCAGGCGATATGTGCCTATATTATCTTAAATATTCACCTTATAATAATACATTAATCTCTAATTGCGTGTAACGTTAAACATAAAATATAATTATAAAAAACATAACACTGGCTATAACTATAAAACAATTAGATAACTAGGTACATAATTATGAAGTCTAATAATTACATGATTATAATAAAATTCTTAATAGCTATTTTAGCACAATTAATAACTTTTTAGGGTTCCATAGCCGAATGGCAAAAAACGGAACCCTTATAGTTTCGACATGTCTGTCCGTCTGTCTGTCTGTCCGTCCGTCCGTATGTCACAGCCATTTTATTCCGAAACTATTAAGACTATACATGTGAAACTTGGTAAGTAGATGTATTCTGTGAACCGCTTTCCGATTTTAAGAGAAAATTTAAAAAATATTTAAAATAAAGGGGGCTCCCCATACATGGAACTGAAACTGAAAATATTTTTTTTCATGAAACCTATACGTGTGTGGTATCTATAGACAGGTCTTTAAAAATGACATTAAGGTTTCTAAAATGACTTTTCATAAAGTTAATCGTTTAAAAGATATATGCTTCCAAAGTGGTAAAATGTGTGTCCCGCCCCTCTAACTTCTATAATAATGAAGTGAAAAATCTAAAAAAAACATATGTGTAGATCTTAACGTAAAATTTCAACCAAAATTGGTTTGAACGAGATCGAGTCGGCAGTTTTTGAGATAAAGTATATTTTCTAAAACCGCAAATATAACTTTGTAAATCATACAAATACTATGAAAAACAAAGTTATTTGGTGTAGTTGTAAAAGTTGTAAATAAGCTAGTTTTAAGAAATTTGTAAGGTTTTTGTTTTTTTTTTTCAAATAAATATTTTAAGTACCTATATTATATTTATTATAGTTACTACGGAACCCTTCATGGGCGAGTCCGACTCGCACTTGGCCGATTTTTTTGTATCTTCGTAGGACAAAGTTTGGAGGGCAGACTTTACAGCTTTCTTACATTTATTATATTCAAGTGAACATATTATGTTCGAAATTGCATTTAGTCTATTGTAGAGAAGCGGTCCCAGATACACAAAGAATTTCGATGTAAAAGCACACTTTGTGCTCGTTTTTTCCGTGCAAGTATCGCTTGCACGGAAAAAACGAGCACAAAGTGACACACACTTTCCGTCTTTTATTACAAATTTCACTATTATAGGGAACGCAGCCCGCGTGCTGTTTTAGTACTGTGCTCATTATGAATAGCTGTCGAACCGTTAGTACACCACATGATTTGTAGAGGAGGTTGGTTGGAAAAAGGAAAGGACGAAAGGTTGACACCTTGAGAATTGCTCTTTGGGCTCTTTCGATGGTAAGTAGCAGTGTTTTACCCACCCCACCCCATGTAGTAATACAGTATGTTAGTATGGACTGACACAGAGCAAAATAAACTTGACGAATTGTTTTAGGTTCCGCAATGTAACGCAGTTTTTTGAAAACAAATATCAGTTTGCGTATTCTCTTGTTTACAGCTTCAATATGATATTTAAAGGAAAGATTTTCATCTAATATAATTCCCAGGTATTTCACTTTGTGATTTTAATGTAGCATATAATGTGCAGTTAGTTTGGGATGTTAGTTTGCGCATTGAGAATTTCATAAAATTTGTCTTGTCTGCATTTAGTGTTAGTAAATTATGCTGAAGCCATTTATTAACAATATTGAATCCGTGTTGTGCATGTCTATAGACTTCTATATCTGAGTCAGCCGAAAAAAGTAGAGCGGTATCGTCGGCATATGATATAATTATGCCGTTGTCTATTTTTAGATTACAAAGATCGTTTATATATATCAAAAACAGAGTACTTCCTAATATACTTCCTTGAGGGATTCCGAAGGATGTATTTTCTCGATCATCACTGAGAACATTACCAATCCTTACGCATTGGGTACGTTCCTCTAAATAGCTTTGAAAGAGTTTCAGCTGGGTTCCTCTTATTCCTATGGCTTCCATCTTCCGCAATAAAATAGGAATGGAGATAGTATCAAATGCTTTGGCAAGGTCCAGGAAGATCCCTATAGTGTGTTTACCTCTATCAAGCTTTTGTGCTAGATAGTCGGTCAGATGATGAACAGCGTCGTCAGTTGATATTTTAGGTCTAAATCCAAACTGCATGTTAGACAATATTGATTTCTCCTCCAAATATTTGACCAGCCTATTATTTATAAGTTTTTCTAATATCTTAGACATACAAGTTAGTAATGAAATAGGTCTATAGTTAGTTACTTGATCTTTACTTCCAGATTTATGTATAGGGACAACAACTGCTTTTTTTAGACACTTTGGAAAATGACCCGCGGCTAAACAACTGCGAAAAATATGGTTTAATGGAGAAACTAAAATATTTTTAAAACGTTTAACAATTTTGTTAGATATGTCATCCCATCCAACTGCACAATCGTCTTTTAAACCTAGGATTATGTTTTCAATCTCGGACTCATCCGTGTCCAACAGTGCAAAGGATGTTAGTGAAGTGCTACGCATTACAGGCTTGCTAGTTAGGCAGTGTGACTGTTCCTGAAGTTTTTCTGCTAGACGCTTTCCCACATTTACAAAGAAATCATTCGCAATGTTAGCAGATGTCAACTGTGATGAATATGCTTGAAATAATCCTGAGGAAGACTCCTGTTGCTTAGGCGTATATGTTACCGTTTTTATAAAATTCCAGAGCTGTTTACTATTTGTTCCGGCCTTCTGCAATGAAATTTTATCGTAGTTTATTTTCACCTTTCTTAGTAGGTCGTTACAAAAATTACGATATCGTTTGTAATTGCAGTATTGCATTATCTGGGTTAGCTTTGGCTTTCATGTGTAATTTATCTCTATTCCAACATATACAGCGAATTAAACCTGATGTAATCCAAGGCTTTATATTATAATTTTTGTATTTTAGCCGATATTTGTTCGTGTTTTCTTGAATTGCATTTTGCACCTTTGTTATTAAATATGACATACAAAACTGCGGGTCAGCAGAGTTATAGACTGGGTCATAGTCGATGTTGCGTAAGTCTTCTTCCAGTTTATTTATATTTAATTTAGTAACTATACGAGTGCTGCCTGTTCTAGTTATTTTACAATTTAAGGTTAGTAGGCTTTATGATCGGTTATTGTTGAGTTAATAACAAGTGCGAGTGAGCCGTAATCCGCTTTTAGTATAATGTGGTCCAAATACAGCGGTGATATATTTTTAATTTCTTCTCTAAATACGGCGGCATGATAGCCTATAAAAATGATGAAATTAATAAAAATACGTGATATTCAAATTGGTTGTTTTATTTTACAAAGTATGGATTAATGGTGTAAAATACAATACCGAATTATTACCTATATTTAACAATTTACATTTAATGTCAGCGCATGAAAAGTCACTTTTTTATTTTATTTACTTTGAGTGTAATCTTCACATTTATAAATATTAATTAATGAGACTTTAAGGGGTAGTCGAATGCGTCAACTAAATTATCCATGCAGTATCCTTCTAGTTGTTTCATTTCAGGGCACTTCATAGTTTTGTAAGGTTTTTTGTAATTGTGTAAGTAATCCATTATGCAAATAATGTCCAGTACCGATTTCAGTAATGCATATTTCTACTTTATTTGTTTTGAGCAATGTACGCGCATCCAATGGCGTTTGGCATTACATGGTGTAATATTTTTAATAAGTCACTTAAAGTGATATGGGAAATGTTGAATTTCACTGCCCATTTTCTGATATCATTCATCAACTCTTCATTTAAAAATATGTCTGTATAACTTTCGCTACAATTATATTCTTCCTCTCTGGTTTCCTTTTCATTCTTCTTTTCTATAAAATAATCCTCTGCGGAACCACTGGCTGATTCGTTGGTATTGGCTTGGGCATTTTGTAGAATCATATGAGTAGAGGTAGTGGGTGTAATGCTCACAAACATGTTTTCATAGACTTTTTACTTTTCTTCTGTGTGTCCAGTCTTTTGAATCCATTTTTTTTCCGCTCCATAATAAATTTACAAAATCTCATGTACTTCAAAATGGCGAATCTAGTTATGTAAAACATTTTAATGTAACCATATAGAGAATAATATCTTTATAATCAATGTACAAGGGAATATGGATTGCTTCCTAACTAGCACAAATGGGCTGCATTAGAGTTTTGGAGCGTATCCGATTATTACTTATGGTAATAGACGTAAGCGCTAGAGCATCTACTGCAGACTTAAAGCAGCCGATTTAGCGCTATTTGGGCGCCATTTTATGCAACCTAAAGTTCCATTTAACCTGCGCAACGGTTGCATAAAGGTTCCTTAATAGCTATAACGATTTATTAACGCTATACTAAAGCTCTCGTAGCGCTACTTTTGAATGATTTTGAACTACTTTGAACGAATGAATTGATTATAGTTCTTTATTTTGTATATCTTCAGTTGACATTGTTTGTAATATTTTGGTAAAGTGTTTTCGTCGCCATCATGAAAATAAAACAAACAGAAGTAAATGTTTGTATTCTGTATTAGCAAGATATATAAAGATACTTAAAACGCTGTCCAGTTTACTGTAGATATATAAGATAATTTTCGAGTAATTTTAACGCGCTTTTATGATATTTAAAAAATTAACAAAAGATATGTGATATTTTTTATTTGTTATACAGAATAAATTTTATTTCCGTATTTTTACGTGTCGATAACTTACTATTTGCAAGTGGCCGATTATTTACCGGTACATTTAATGCACATTTAACTGAAAAACCAATGTATATCAACTCAATTTTGCAAGTGAATTATAAGTTTTCTTAAAAAATCATGGCGTCATTGTACTGTAGTCATAACCTGCAGTTTGAGCTCTAATACCTCCCTTTTGAGAATCATAGCGCTAATTTTCACCCTTCTAACGCTTCCAGTGATTTTTGTTCCCCTAGTGCAAGTCACAGCCACAAAAAGCTCTTATTTTCCTGTTTTTGAGGTTATAAGATTAATTATTTGTATCTTTAAGTGTATTGTAAGGTGTACAATAAAGTATATAATAAATAAATAAGATCTAGTTACGTACTTATTCGTTTAGCATCCATTTTATTAAATGTTTTATAATAGTTACAAAAGCGGCTGTAAAATGGCGAATGGATTGAGCCTGCAAGGAATGACTATTGCTACTAAAGGCCTTAGTTACACTGATGAGTTTTTTGTAACTATAGTATGCATAAGAGTTTCTATTATTTCTATAATGAAACTTATAGTAGTATAATAGTGGTTACTATAACTATAACCTATACAAGTTACAATGGAAACTACTATGCACCTGTGAGTGGCAGAATGACCTTCGTAACTCTCATATAAAGGTGTAAGTGGTAAATGAGTTCTACCGTGGACTACTGTGAAGGCTAGGGTATTATTTGTTTCAGCTTATAGCACCTTAAGTAACTTTTATAACTATAGACGTTTACGGATGCAGATATGCAACTCTGAACTGTGTTTTGTACCCTTAAAGCGCTATTTTACAGCCCAAAGTAACAAAATAGGCTGCTATTTCCACTAATGTGCCCGTTGGGTTTCATCCTTGTAAAGATCATAAAATATGTTAGCCTTTGTTTTTTGGATAGACGTCTTATCAAATGCTCCTATAAGTTAAAAAGCATCATAGTTACCTTGTGCATTACTTTTCTAAGAATAATTGGCCATATTAAAAGCCTTTATATGACTTTGAATATTATATGGCTAAAAAGCAATGTAACTAGCCTCTATAAGAAGAACACATTTTGAACCCTTATTGTAGCCGTATTAATTGGATTTATTAACGTATACCCAGCCAAATTATAAGAATAAAGGTAATATTAGCCAAATCTTTTAATAATGTGTCACTATAAGGCACATTGACATAATAAATGCTCTTTTATAACAAGTATAAGCATTTAGAACTTATAGACTTAATTTTATAAGCTTAGTTTGTTTGTTGGATAGTCTTTAATTAAAATTAAATTGACTTGTTTATTGATGTTATAGGTATATCAATTAAAAAATAAATAAATATAATACTCAGAGACATAACTCAGCAGTAGTACCGTGGGGTGATATTGTATCGTGAATATGAGATAACCTTAAGCCGGGACGTGTTCGTTAATGTGACTTGCTTCCAAACAGCACCATGTTATATTTTAATTTTAAGAGAATCCTTTATTTAACTGCCTTGTTAGTCGAGTGGTCGCAAACGACACGTTCGATTCCGCTGTGCCTATGACGCAGCCTGTATCTTTCACGTTGGCATCACTTCACTACAACTGAGAATGTCGTGTAGTATATGAAAGTGAAGATCAACTGGCCTCTAAGGGTTGAAAAATTGGAATCACGCTACAACAACATTCGTGGTATGAGTTTCAAACCACCATCTACAGACCTGCCTGAATGAGGCCTTTTGGCCGTAAGCTGTCGTTTATTGACATTTCTGAGGACGGTTACGCGACACCTCGCAGCGAAACATGACTCAGTCAACGTTCCGTGTAGCTATAGTGACAGTAAATATTATCTGGGGGCACGGCAGTACCCCCGCCAAGTCGAGCGCAAAGCAAACACTGCCGTACCATCCTTTTCTGGAACCATTTCGGCGTATTTTCAGGCCCCTATTTGGGGATCTCTGGATAGATTTAGAATACTGAAATTATCGTTATCTAGTAAGCTACCAGCACACACTTAAACCAGAAAATTTCATGTTTGTAGCTTGTTTATTTCCTACGTTATGCAAAAGCAAAGTTGTACTATTTCGACATGTATAGACTCACTGATCATCAAAATAGAACTAGTACTTCGCATAAACCTAGAGAGCTGAAATTTGGCATAGAGGTAGGGTTTAGTGCCTATATGAAGGGAAAACTATCAAAACTAGGATCATGGAAGATCTGGAGTACCTTACGACCCTGAGTAGAAACCGTAACAGACCAGCCAAACTATTGAAATTATCGACATGCTATATGTTCACAAAGTTTATGAAGCGTGTTTAGCCCTTCCTTTTGAAACTAAAAAATTGAAGGTCTGAAGTATCTGATATATATAATCCCTAAGAGCTCAGCTGAACTATGAGAGATATGGAAATGCGCCTTGACAAAAGTTATTCAGAGTGACGAGTCCCTTCTACTGATGTGTATAAAAAATTAAAGGTCTGAAGTATCTCATGAAGAACCCTCAGAGCTAAGCTGAACTATGGGAGATATGGAAATGCGCCTTGACAAAAGTTATTCAATGTGACGAGCCCCTTCTTATAAATGAATATGAAACTGGAGTCTGAATAATTAAGAAACTAATCAAGTAAAAAATAGCTTTCTGCAAAAAGAAGTGAAATCCCACCAAAACATCCTGTAAAAAAATAGCCAAGCCTCGCCTAAGCTGCTTGTTTCTCAATAAAAAGTAATGAAATCTCTAAGCAAAGCGAAGCCAAGTCTAAGGATCTTTACTGCGATTTCCTTATTAATATAGTTAGATTTTATGTGACTTGGCCGTTGACTTCGATGTATTAACTAGTAAAAGTGCATAGAGTATGTTCAACGGCCGGTTACATAAAATCTAATTTTTTAAAATCTTATTTGTTATTTTTCGAATATTCTTAGTGTAGGACTTTTTAGGGTTCCGTAGCCGAATGGCAAAAAACGCAACCCTTATAGTTTCGATATGTCTGTCCGTCTGTCTGTCTGTCTGTCTGTCTGTCTGTCTGTCCGTCCGTCCGTATGTCACAGCCATTTTATTCCGAAACTATTAAGACCATACATGTGAAACTTAGTAGGTAGATGTATTCTGTAAACCGCTTTCCGATTTTAAGAAAAAAAATTAAAAAATATTTAAAATAAAGGGGGGTCCCCATACATGGAACTAGAACTGAAAATATATTTTTTTCATGAAACCTATGCGTGTGTGGTATTTGTAGACAGGTCTTCAAAAATGACATTAAGGTTTCTAAAACCACTTTTTCATAAAGTCAATCGTTTAAAAGATATAAGCTCCCAAAGTGGTAAAATGTGTGTCCGCCCCCTCTAACTTCTATAATAATGGAGTAAAAAATCTAAAAAAAATATACGTCTGTAGATCTTAATGTAAACTTTCAATCAAAATTAGGTTGACCGAAATCGGGTCAGCAGTTTTTGAGATACAGCATATTTTCTAAAACCGCAAATATAACTTTGTAATTCATACAAACACTATGAAAAACAAAGTTATTTAGCGTAGTTGTAAAAATGTAAATAAGCTAGTTTTAAGAAATATTTAAGGTTTTTTTTATTCGTCAAATAAATATACATATTATATTATATTATATTATATTAGTTACTACGGAACCTTTCATGGGCGAGTCTGACTCACACGTGACCAATTTTTTTTTAAATCGACTGTAATTGATTTTTAGAATAAGAATTCTATGATTAGGTATCATTTTATAAAAATGTCCCTTACCCGAACTTAGCGAAATTGGTCCAAAGAGTTGTTATTCTGTCAATCATGAGCTGATCCTCGCTCGTGATACTGACTCCATTGAATATATCATTCTCAAATAAATACCCAAGTTCATCAGCATGAGTAGCCCCCGTAGAATTCAAGTTTAGCATTATTTTCATAATATTTCTGCCACCGCTATATGAGAAAATATATCGGTAAACAGTTTTAGTACCAATATCTAAAAATCTTTCAGCCATTCTTTGTGTTGGGTGGTTGAATATAAAATCTGATGCAAAGTTCGTAATTTCATCTTTTAAACTTTCACTTGCATTCTCATCTCCAATATAAAAGTGTTTGACGTTACTTAAATCACCTTCTAAATTGTCACCGAAATCAAATGCAAGGCTAACATAATCAAAATTGTAGTTTGAAAAGAAACCTGCATCTGCGTCTTCATACATGAAGGAAAGTTCATTGTCTGTGTTTCCAATAATAATTGGCGTATTCCTTACTTTAGTGGATACCATGTTCTCAGAATACTCCGTCATAAAGTTATCAACACCCTCTATATCCTTTTCAATACAGGGAGATGTTTAAGGTAGCTAGGTGCCAATTAAAGCTGATATTTTTAAGTCATATGCTAACTGAACTAATGTACGTGCATCAATAGAGGCGAGAAAATCAAGGGCTTCGTGTATGTCTTCAGTATTGAAATCTAATGCTGCAGCCAGAGTCAAAGGTACCGTGATATTCGATTCTGATAACAGCCAAGGACTAAGAGCAGGGCCACTCTGAATGATTGCTTTCTCAAACAAGCTTTCATAAGAAAACAACAAATGGAGGTTCACAGATACACCACCAGCACTTTCACCGAAAACAGTAATTTCCTTCGCATTTCCTCCGAAAGCTTCAATATTTTCCTTGATCCATCTCAGTGCTAACACTTGATCTTTAAGCCCTTGATTCCCTGGTACTTCTGGAATGTCCAAGCACATGAAGCCGTAAATACCAAGTCTGTAATTGATTGCTACTACGATGACATCATTTCTAAGTAGTGGGAATGGATTGCCGACTTCACTTGCAGCACCAGTGGCAAAAGCGCCTCCGTGTATCCATACCATCACTGGTAAGCGGTTGTGTGAACTGGCTATACTTGGCACGTAGATGTCCAGGGTGAGGCAGTCGATAGTACCGATCAAGGCATCATTATGTACTTGAGGACACGCGTTTGACTCGTACGCTTCAAAGATTTGGTCAAAGCCTGGATGTGAAACTGCCGTCTATGAATAAAATAAACATTTAATTACAAAATCAGTCTTCTTTTTACGAACCGATGAAAAAACAATCGGAGGAAGTTATTAAGTCGACGCGCACATTTTTATTACTCGAAGAGGGCTGAACCATCCCGGGTCCCGTAGCCGAATGGTAAAAATCGGAACCCTTATCGATGGCCCCAACGAATAAACGTGTAAGAGAAAAGTGACAACTTTTCAACAAAAAATAAAAACGTTTAAACTTCAATAACGCTCTTTTCAATGTAAAAATGTATAAATAATGTTTAATCGAATTACAGGTAAAAAAAATAAACTATAGATTTGTATATTTACTTTTTTAAAAACTTCAGCGAGTTTCAGGAAATTCATGAAAACCTATTTAATGTTTTTACTCTTGTGAAATTTGCATGACTAGTTCACAGTAATATATCATTATACGTTTATTCGTGTAATAATGCACAACGAATAAAACATACTGTAATGTTACACTATTATTCTCCGTAAATCAAGTTTAATTTTGACCCAGCTATAACTATTTACACCCTTGTTTACAGTATATTGTTCTGCGATTATATGATTAAAAAGATCGTATGCATTTTAGCCTATTTATAGTCAAACTTCCATTTTGTGGAATAAAACATTAGGAATAAAATTTGCATACATATTTCTACACGAATAAACATGTAAGAATACATTACCAAAATTCGAAAACAATCACAAATCTCCTCAAGTTTTAGCATGTTTATTCTTGTGTACTTGGCGACTCAAAAAGCATGTAATAATAGCATAAACTATTATTCATATAACTTTAAAATTAATTATTTCCCTAGAATAAAGAAATTCACTATAATAATAGGCGTATTTTGAGTCTAAAATATATAAAAAAATTAAGTAGGTGCAGGATAGGCAAAAGAAACGAAAAATAGAAAAAAACCTAAATTCGTGTAAGAGCTCTTGAACGTTTATTCGGTGGGGTCATCGTTATATTTTCGTCTTGTCTGTCTGTCTGTCTGTCTGTCCGTCCGTCCGTCCGTATGTCACAGCCATTTTATTCCGAAACTATTAGAACTATACATGTTAAACTTGATAGGTAGATGTATTCTGTGAACTGCTTTCCGATTTTATGAAAAAATATTTAAAATAAGGGTGGCTCACCATACATGGAACTGAAACTGTTTTTTTTTTATGGAACTTATGCGTGTTTGGTATCTATAGACAGGTATTTATAAATGACATTAAGGTTTCTAAAACTACTTTTTCATAAAGTTAATCGTTTAAAAGATATATGCTTTCAAAGTGGTAAAATGCGTCTCTCCCCCCCCCCTCTAACTTCTATAATAATAGAGTAAAAAATCTAAAAAAATATAATAAATATATATGCTGTAGATGTTAATGTAAACTTTCAACCAAAATTAGTTTGAACGAGCAGTTTTTGAGATACAGTATATTTTCTAAAACCGCAAATATAACTTTGTAATTCATACAAACACTATGAAAAACAAAGTTATTTGGCGTAGTTGTAAAAATTGTAAATAAGCTGGTTTTTTTTTTTTAAGAATTTTTTTAAGGTTTTTTCTTGTCAAATAAATACATTATATTATATTATTATAGTTACTACGGAACCCTTCATTGGCGAGTTTGACTCGTACTTGGCCAATTTTTAGGGTTCCGTAGCCGAATGGCAAAAAACGGAACCCTTATAGTTTCGCCATGTCCGTCTGTCTGTCCGTCTGTCCGCGGTTTAGCTCAAAATCTATTGGTACTAGAAAGTTGTACTTTGGCATGAGTATACACGTTAATGACGCCGAAAAAGCGGTAAAATAAAATTTTGAAAAAATACAATTATTTAGGGTACCTCCCATACATGTAAAGTGGGATGATAATTATTCTTTTTCGTTCTTCCCATAGTGTGGGATATCGTTGGATAGGTCTTTCAAAAATATTAGGGGTTTGGTGAGACCGTTTTTTGGTTAAGTAAACCGCTCGTGACTTATCAAGCTTTAAATTACCAATTTTCGTTAGAGTCAAGTGTCCCCCCTCTATCAACTAAACGGTTATAGTTAGAAATTCAAATGTCACGGCAGTAGTACCTATATATAACGAAATTTAAAGGAAAACTATCACACATAAGTGGGCTTTACAAGTTTACGAGTAATAGTCGACCAATTGTATTTGATTCGAAAATTTCGAACAACTCTATAGAAATGTCGATACATGGCGCTAAGCGCCAGTTGTATCGTGATAGCTTCTTGTGACGATTGAGTAGTGTAGCTCTGTGTCCGTATTTAAATTCAAAACACCGGCTATGACAAGTTTTATACAAATCTCTAAAAAAAAATTGAAACTTTCCGTGCAAAATTGTCGGATCAGGTAAGGATTTGTATAGGAAGTCAAATTAGTTAGGTTAGGTTTGGCTTTTAGTTAGAGCATGGTACGAAACGATCAGTCAGCGAATACGACACGCACTTGGCTGTTATAAAAACTATGGAACCCTACACTGCGCGTGGCCCGACACGCACTTAACCGGTTTATATATTTAGCTTTAGTATAGGTATAGGTAGGTATGCAACATGCAGCAAGCATCGTTTCTGTCACGGCTCTGGCGCTGCGGGTTTTGGGCCACCGTAGCTTCGGCTTGTTGTAGCCTCAGCCGCGGCGGCGGGCTTTCAAACCGCCTGCTTCTCAGCTCGCAGGCCGCCCTACCCCTCCACGCCTACGCGGGCTTGAATTACACTCTAGGGGTAGGACAGACAAGACTGTGTAAAGTCGGTTTTGCGGCGATTCGTTTCTGTCACTAAATTTTTTAGCACAACACTAGATTTTTTATGATACTATTTTAATTTAACATTGAAAATGCTACCAAGTAACCACCTATACAGTATGTTAACTAACAGAGGGCGTTCCCGTGAACCTGCAATAGTATAGCATCCATACATGCTAATAAAAATGTTACCATTCGAAAACAAAATGTTTTCATTTTTGAATAGTTTTGGTAGGAAAGGAAAGAACGCCGCATTCTCGGGCACACCCGAGGTGATCAAACCTATTCATTTATCTTGGCACCGACTTCAGCCATGTGAGTAGATACTTAGCCCTTATTTTTAACGGAATTAGACATCCAATAAAACAATATTTAAGGTTATTTCTCTCTTTGTAGTGCAATTCTTTTTTGTAAGTTTTGAAGTCGTTTCAATTTTTTGTAAAAATGTTTTTTTAGTCCAATTTTCTAATGGCGTATAGTGCAAAACAAGATAAGTATATGTAGCTAATCGCACAAAGATTGTTTTAATCTTAATAACGTCAATGATCAAATTTGTCTAACACTTAGATCATAATTAAATGTAATCTCATCTGATGGTAAGTGACGATGTGGTCTAAGATGGAGCACGCTTGCCTAGAAGATGTGTTATAAAAACTAAAGACACCGACTACCGAAATTAAAGTTATTTTTCACTTTGCAGTGTTTTTGGGAGTCGGTTTAATTTTTTGGTAAAAAGTTTTTATTTCACTCTTTTTAGTTGGTCGATTTTTAATTTACCTAGTTAAAAGAGCCTAAATGTCAACTACTTATAATCTTTTACAAAATATTGCTTTTCCCAATGCTGGGCCATTAATTTTTGAGGAGTTCTCCTGGTACTTCACCATCAGCTCTACATCACCATATGCATTGTGACGAACATAAAGTGCTTAACATCTATAGGTATTCAAGTATTCGAATCGCAATCCACGAAATACTTATTATTGAGTAGGTTCGGCGGCCATCTGTGGTCTTCATCATCAGTTCCACTTCCCCAAATGGTATTTTTTGAGAGCAACTGCACAAGTTACTATAAGAAATACCCAAAACGCCATAGGTGTGCCTATAATATTTGAAGAGTTCCCTTGATTTCTCCAGGATCCCATCATCAGATCCTGACCTGGTGATAATGGGACCAATTTCGAAGTATATCCTTTCAAACAAAAAAAGAATTTTCCAAATCGGTTCAGCCGTCTTCGAGTAATCGGTGGTCATACATAAAAAAAAAAATATATATATATACGCGTCGAATTGATAACCTCCTCTTTTGGTCGTCGGTTGAATACTGGATTGTGGTCAGAAAATTAACAAAAATAAACCAGATTACCTATATTATGGGGGGTGGGTGTTACTTAAAGGGTCCATAATTGTTCCATTTATCTTAGAGCCATTAAGTTAATATGAACGTAAATATAATATGTAAGTACATGAATTCTTACCCCGAAAGGATTGCTCTCATCCACTACTGCATACGGCACTCCCAAGAACTTAGCATAGCCCTGATCAGACCTAAGTCCTCGGATCAAACCTCCTTTCGTGGAGACGAGAGGGTCTACCCTAGATAAAGCTTGAATCAGTCCACACACAGATAAAAATACAATCATGGACCACATCATGTCCACCGCTTGAGACATTTTCGCAAAGACTAAGGTGACTTAAACAAAAATCGTGTGTCGAAAGATTGCAGATAAAAGATCAGACTCAGCATCTCACTGATATCGATATCAACGCCATTGATAAAATGTTGATGTAACTTGATGTTGCAATTGAATGTAGTTAGGTAACCTTATTTTTATTATTAACTAGCTTTTGCCCGCGACTTCGTCCACGTGGAATAGTTACTTTGGGCTAACGTTAAATTTAACCCCGATTTTGACGCATTTTTCATTGGCGCTCCGCTCCTATTGGCCTTAGCGTAATGATACAATATAGCTGTGCCCGCGACTCCGTCAGCGTAAGTTAATGTATTGGTAATATTGTTTAGATCACGTTCTCATGAGGCTTAAGTACCTAGAGAACGCTTCGACCGCGAGACGCGTCGAGCGCGGCGACCGATTCTCAAAAATAATCCTTATAGCATGATTCAGTATTCACGCGCGATGGCTTATTATTATAAGCGTATTTCATGTATAACTTTGGTGTTTCTATACCGATTTATATGATTCTTTTTACGGTTTCGTAGCCGAATGGCAAAAAACGGAATCTTTATAGTTTCGACATGTCTGTCCGTCTGTCTGTCTGTCTGTCTGTCCGTCCGTCCGTCTGTCACAGCAATTTTATTCCGAAACTATTAGGACTATACATGTGAAACTTGATAAGTAGATGTATTCTGTGAACCGCTTTCCGATTTTGAGAAAAAAATTAAAAAATATTTAAAATAAAGGGGGGCTCCCCATACATGGAACTAAACCTGAAAATATTTTTTTTCATGAAATCGATGCATGTGTGGTATGTATAGACAGTTCTTTAAAAACGACATCGGGGTTTCTAAAACCACTTTTCCATAAAGTCAATCGTTTAAAAGATATAAGCTTCCAAAGTGGTAAAATGTGTGTGTGGCGGACACAACCTCTAACTTCTATAATAATGGAGTGAAAAATCTAAAAAAAATATATGTCTGTAGATCTTAATATAAACTTTCAACCAAAATTAGTTTGAACGAAATCAGTTCAGCAGTTTTTGAGATACAGCATATTTTCTAAAACCGCAAATATCACTTTGTAATTCATACAAACACTATGAAAAACAAATTTATTCGGCGCAGTTGAAAAAATGTAAAAAAGTCAGTTTTAAGAAATTTGTAAGGTTTTTTTTTCAAAACAAATTTATTTGGCGCAGTTGTAAAAAATGTAAATAAGCTAGTTTTAAGAAATTTGTAAGGTTTTTTTTTCGTCAAATAAATTTGCATATTATATTATAGTTATATAGTTACTACGGAACCCTTCATGGGCGAGTCTGACTCGCACTTGGCCAATTTTTTTATGGAATAGTTAATAATGTTAACTTTTTCAATTAGGGGTGACTGAGAGTGTTATAAACGTAAGAGTAGACAAATATTATTATAATCAGAAAGCTTCGAACTGCTAAGCTATCGGGAGTTACACGTGTTATTGTGAGTCAACCATAAAAGTTAGACATATGCTGGCGTGGGATATTTTTTATATAATTTTAAGGAAACCTTTCCGTCATGAAATGATTTGTGTAGCTTTAACCGTTAAGGTTGCACACGCGACGGAAGCTTAAAAAATGGAGTAACTTCTCCCGTTTTCCCAACATTTCCCTTCACTGCTCTGCTCCTATTGATTGTAGCGTGATGAAAAGTATGCTATAACCCGCTCAGGAGTATGAAAAATAATTGTACCAAGTTTCGTTAAAATCCGTCGAGTAGTTTTTTTTCTATAATGGTTATACAGACAGACAGACAGACAGACAGACAAAAAATTAACTGATTGCATTTTTGGCATGAGTATCGATCCTTAATCACCCCCTGATAGTTATTTTGGAAATATATTTCATGTACAGAATTGACCCCTCTACAGATTTATTATAAGTATAGATAGATTACACAAACCCACAAATACAAAACACAACAATTTATTCTTCCAAAGAAAATTACAGGGTATGCACTGCTGTGTTCACTGGAGGACTTACAGGTGCACAGTATATTTGATCAATGACTCCTACACTAGGTGGTACCTAACAAAAATGTGTACATTTTAATGGTATTAATACATAGATTACTTATAGATTAATAAATTATAATTAGAAATAACATGCAGCGGCTAGTAAGAAAAGGTGTGGTGAATATGCGTATGGTGTTTATGCGTGTTCTCACTGAGGTTTGACTAATTCTTCTGTTTGGTTATAATTGAGAGTGAGGGTATATTCTTTTAATTTGTTTTGTGATTGAATCTATTAAGGGAGTGTATGTTTAAAATCTGAATAAGTTTATTATAAGTGAAGACACTTAAAAATGGGTAATTTCGCTTAGAAAAAGTCATGTATGGGATTAGTGTTCGGCATGCTTGTTCTAGTCTTCTCTTAGGTATAAAAGGATAGATATTAGCATAGTGGTGTTATTTGTGTATTCGTGCACAGTAGATAAAAAATAGCTTACGGACTTAATATTCTGTACTAGCTGTGCCTGGGAATGAAACGAGGATTATATAATAAAAATACGGACTATTAATTTTTGATCAAGCCCATGAATTTAATTTAGCAGTTTTCATTTGATTCTCCGCCAAACATATAGACAGATAAACTGACAGACAGGCAAAAGTTCTAAAATATTTTTTTTTCTCTTTCTAAGACCCCCAAACTACTTTTTTTCCAAGTTCGTGCAATGTACAGACACGCGGAACTTACATTTGCATTCTTATTATATGTATATTTAGATAAAGTTGCTGCGTAGGAAATCTAAAACGTTAGTTAAGATGTACCATAATAACAGTTATCTGGGCACGCTCCACCTGAAGTAGCGCAGTCTTCGCTCACCCCGAGCCGTGATGCAATATGTTAAGATGGATTCGCACAGAGCACTGTATGTATATTACATACATAGGTTACATTATGGACAGGCAATCTTAGTTTTTTGAAGATATAAATAAGTTTCCTGACTTTCCTGGATAGAGTTTCAAGCTAGTACTACTAGGATATGCAGGCATCAACCTGTAGACCTAGATATTTAACAAACGGTGCTCGAACACCGAAGGACACGAGCAATGGGGGTCACTATAGTTGCGAATAATATGTGCTCTGACTACCAATCGCCGTATCGTCTGCGTATGCCAGTATGCGGTTGAAAGGCAGAGAGAGGGTGCAGAGGCCGTTTATGTACATTTGAAAGAGCAAACGACTAAACCACTAAGCCGGCTTCCTTGTTGCAAACCGTGTTCAAGTCTTCTTCGTCACTAAGGATGTCCCCAATCTTAGTACACTGTGTGCTGTTTTTTTTGTGTCATTTCGCAGGTCAACCTCTAAGGTTGTCGGCTGCTTAACCGGGCTTGCCTGTGGTTGCCTTAATTAATAAATTAATTAAAGCCTTCAGCCAGGGCTTATTACAAAAACTTACAAACTAGGCGACTACACGCTAAGGGCAGCCCCTGTGGGGTACGGACCTCGCTATTGGCTCAGCGTCGCGGGCTGGCTCTGACAAGGGTCGGGGCAGACAGTTACGGGGACGTCGCGGTGGGCCTCGGCGGCGAAGACGGAAGGATGGTTGAGTTTTGTTTTTGTAAACTGCTAGTTTCCCTACGGCTCTCTTGGATCAGGGTGATTGCGTCATCGGGAGTGACTAGGGTATGCCTTGGTCGGCGAATCTTAGCGATGTACGATGGTTCGTATCGGGTGGCCGATGCGATAAGGGGATTCCTAGGTTTGATTGCAGTATCAAAGAAACGCTTGGAGACGCGTTTCATGAACTGTTGGATGGAAAGCATCTTGAGGTCTACGTGAAGAAGCTCATTTCGAACATAAAAAGGGGCTCCATCTTGTGGAGGAGGTGTAGCTTTGCGTGTGCGAAAACAACGCAGGCGTAGGTCATGATGGGACGGATGACCGCGGTGAAAATACGCAGCTTGCACCTGAGTGATAATTTGCTGCGGGAGCTAAGAATGAAGAGGAGCCTACCTAGAGCGAAAGTGACGGGTGAACATAGCGGTGAGCTTTGTGTGCTCAGCGAACGAGAGGTGTCTATCGAGGACCACGCCTAAGTATTTGGCTTGCTTTTCCCAAGGGATTGGCTTGCCGTACATTGTAATCGGACGAGGGGAGGGTGGATTTACCCGCGGTTTGGAAAAGAGGACCGTCTGGCTTTTGTCTGGATTGACTTCGATTCTCCACTTCCGGAACCACTTGCCCAGAGTGTTTGCGGAAACTTGGAGAGTGTGAGCATTGGCATCAGGTTTCTGACCGGTATAATAGATAGCCGTATCGTCGGTGAAAAGGGCTGTTCAGTGTGTGGATCAAAGATTTAAAAACGACGATATGTGCAAACGATTTATATTTCCAAATGTAGGGTTGGACACAAAACTTGTAGCATAAGGAAGCGCGTGTCGTTGGTGGCGGCGGTAATGGCACTGTCTTTTGGTAAAAATATG
Source organism: Tholera decimalis (assembly GCA_943138885.2). Taxonomy (NCBI): domain Eukaryota; kingdom Metazoa; phylum Arthropoda; class Insecta; order Lepidoptera; family Noctuidae; genus Tholera; species Tholera decimalis. The sequence goes on along the minus strand of OW964565.2, from coordinate 6,213,894 downwards.
GCGGCTCGGGCTCGCCCCTCGACGTCATACCTCATACGTCACGCACTTCCTTTTCCAATCATATCGCGATGGTAACATTCCCCACCCCAGTGCTGCCTTAGCAGCACTCTTCATCAAATGGTATCCGAGCGATGCGCGTGACCGATCTAGTCAAAAATCCAGTTTTGGTTTTGACTCGAACCATTCTGACTCGGTCGTCCTTTCCTGGAATAACCTCCTGGACAATTCCCTTCGGCCAGGAGTTTCGGGGACTGTCTGGGTCTACTATAAGTACAAAGTCTCCCACTTGTACATTTTTCTGATCTTCCTGCCACCTTTTACGGGGGAGCAAGTCTGGTAGTACTTCTTTGACCCATCTGCGCCAGTACATGTCAGCCAATTTTTGTGATATTTGCCATTGTTTTCGCAGATAAACATCTGAATCATCAAATTTTCCAATGTGCGGTAAGCCAGACGACGATCCCAGCAAAAAATGATTAGGTGTTAACGTCTCAGGATCATTCGGGTTCACGGATACGTGAGTCAACGGCCGGCTGTTCACCATATTCTCTATTTCAGTCAACAGAGTTTTCAGGGTTTCATCTCTGGGAGCACGTTCATTCAAGATTACTTTCAGGCTGGTTTTCACGCTTCTGATGAGTCTTTCCCATGCCCCACCCCAGTGGGGACTCGCGGGCGGTATGAAAGTCCATTTTATTCCTCGATTCAAAGCCTCATCTTTCAGCACCTCTTCGTCTAGCTCCTTTATAGCCTTTTTCAGCTCCGTATTCGTTCCTCGTAGATTTGTTCCATTATCAGAATACAAATAATGAGGCCATCCTTCGTAATGCCATGATAAACGAGTCAGTTGTGAGGTTTGTGACTACTTCCAGATGGATTGCTCGTACTGTCAAGCAGGTAAATAAGACGCCGTACCTTTTCTCGCGACGCCTTCCCACCGTGACTTCCATCGGACCAAATAAATCCACACCGCAGTAAGTAAAAGGCCGCTCATGATGGGCCACTCGTGCGCCAGGTAAGTCTCCCATTCTCTGTGGTGCTGGTTTGGATTTTCTTATTTTACAAGTTGAGCACTTTGATGATATATGTTTAATGGTAGGTCTAAGTCTGGTAATCCAGTATCTTTGCTTTATTTCATTTACTAGCGTTTCTTGATTTCCATGCGCATAGTAGAAATGATAATATTTAACAATCTGTCTTGCTATGTAACTTCTTCCATCTAATATTATAGGATTTTTAGTTTCAGGAAGTACCAGCTGCGGCACTGATGCGGCCACCGACGCGCAACACTCCATGTTCATCCAGGTAAGGAGACAAGGTAAGTATTTTACATGTTTTGGGTACAAATCTGTTGTTTCTTATTGCAGATAATTCCTTGCTAAACCATTCAGCTTGTGATTTTTTTCAGTAATAATATTTCAGCATTCATCATAGTGTCGTCAAACTCACAAGTAAGCTTCTTGCATTTATTTATAAACTTCAGCACCATAGAAGCCGATCGACGTAAACGAAGCCATGAACTAAATCGAGTAGCATCAGGTACAGGTAAGTTCAAATGTTGTGTATCTTCCTTTATTAAAGTTACACACTCCAGTAATATTTCCTTTTTATCTACTACAGATATGACGTCAAGCGGCCATTCATCTTCCTTGCATAGTAAGAACGTAGGGCCGTACATCCATTCATTTGGCAGTACAGGGTACGTGTAATTTTCTCTCGTAGCAATATCGGCTACATTTAACTTTGTAGGTACGTATCGCCATTCATTCATCTGCGTTAGCTCATCGATTTCGCCTAACCGGTTTGCTACGTAAATTTTAAAATCACGAGCATTATTCCTGATCCAGTGTAGCACTGTTGTCGAGTCGCTCCAGAATATCCGTTGCTCAGGTTTTATTGTATGTTCTCGTGCAACAGAGTCCGCTAATCTAGCTGCTAGGACAGCGGCTTGAAGTTCCAAGCGCGGAATAGTTATCGGCTTGTTTCCAACAACTCGACATTTACTCGCTATGAATGCTACGTGCACAATACTCTTGTCGTCAATCCATCTCCAGTACGCAACGGCGCAGTATGCTAGACGCGTCACAAAATATATGCATCTGTAGGTGTCTATAACTAGCTTGAGTAATAGTTATTTGTTATACAAGATTGCAAAGTTGTTTTTTAACCGCGTGCTCAATTTTGATGACCGAGCAAGCGAAGGATTCTAAAATTGAATCACGAGTGCAGCGAGTGATTCAAACATTAGAATCCTGAGCGTTAGCGAGGGAATCAAAAGAGCACGAGGTGAAAAATCTTTGCACTCGAGTGCAACACGTAACTTTTCATCCCACCTCAGCGAGGAAATGACTAAATGCAAAAAAAAAATGGCGCACAAAGCAAATTTAAAAAAATAAGTAGGTACACCAAGAAGGTTCCAGAGTCTGAGTTTTTAACAAATTAAAAAAGTTGTATGATAAATTCGGCCCCATGGAGGTAGAAGTAAATAGGTTTAATGATGTTTTGAATTCACAAACTTTTATCCTCTAGCGGATAAAAACGGCTTTTGCACTCAGATATCGAAGAGCAAAAATACTCTTTCCGAGATGGGGGGATGAAAAAATCTTTTGCTCATTTAGGCCGTGCGCTCACTGTCTTGCGGTGGCCACAATGCGGTAGTTCTACCGCACCGGTAGAATGACCGGGGCCACCGGTGACTCTACCGCACGCGTTTATTCCACCGCAGTGCGCGCACTTCTATGACACTCCATACTTCACAGATTTTGCGTTTCCAAAACGCAACGCAGTGCGCGCACGGCCTTAACGTGCTACAGGTGTGTATCGTAGCCATAGCACTCACGTCCGCCACGTTCGTAGCGATATTCGTAGCACTCGTAGCCGTAGCACTTGAGGTGGCTGGCGGAGGAATTTTATCTTTCTTCTCGCTCACTCCTATGGTAGCAGATGCAGTGGCAAGCTAAATTCTTGTATTGTTTTTAATAAGTTAATCCATTTTGACCATTTTTCAAACACTGGATCGGGTAAATAATCGTCCCAGCTAATATTATGCTTCCAAGTTTCTTGTAATATTATTTTTCCATTAATTGTGTACGGAGCTAGGATGCCATATACGTCAAATATAGACATAACCACACGTAACATTTCTCTCTTGGTAGGTCTTTGTGTTCCAGTTATAATATTTACAGGTATCCGCTTGAAAGATACGTCGAATCTCAAAGTATCATCACTTGGGTGCCACATCAATCCGAGTGTGCGTTCGCCTTCATACTGTTGACCTGATTTGAATTTGACGGCCGCGTCGTCGCCTAGTAAATCTTTAGGTAGGCTCGCAAGTACTTGTTTACTGTTACTCGTCCAATTCCGCATCTCGAAACCACCATTTTGGTGAATGGACATGACGTCATGAATCACCTGTATCGCAGTCTCTTCGTCAGGTAGGCTGGCTATATAATCATCCATGTAGTGACTTTTACATATAGCAGACGCCGCAGCTGGCATTGATAACTCATACAGTTTCGCAGTCTTGTTTTTTACAAACTGGACTACAAAAGGCGAGCAATTAGCACCAAATATTAGAGAAGTCATAATATATGTATTTATAGGTCCTTCTGGTTTCTCTCTATAATATAAGAATCGGAATGCGTCCTGGTCTTCTTGTTGTAACTTTACCCCCAGGAACATATCCTTAATGTCTCCTGACACGGCTACTCGATTTTTTCTAAATCGTAACATTATCCCGAATAACGACATAAGTAGGTCAGGGCCTTTCAACAAGTAGTCGTTAAGGGATAATTTGTTTTGGCAGCCGCATCAAAAACTAGACGCAGTGTCTTCTTGTTGGGGTTTGTCAACCCCGAAGTGAGGTAAGTACCAAGTTTTTGAAGTTACTTTTAAGTTTTTACATACTGTAGCGTAGTTATTATCAAATAGATGACGAATGCGTTCTTCGTATTTATCCGCATATTCTTTGCTTCTTTTTAATTTTATTTCCACACCTTTTATTCTGCACAGAGCCGTCGGGTACGAGTCTGGCATCACATTTTTCTCATCTCGCCAAGGTAGGCCAACATGCCATTGACCATTGATGCGTTCTGAAGTTCGTTCTAAATATTCTATAGCACGTAAGTCTTCTAAGTTCTGTCTTGGCTTTCCAGATACGCCCATAGATTCGATCGAGAATGACCTTCGCACCTCCTCCTGGATTTCTCGCAGTAAGTATTCAGCTTCTGTGACGTCACTAGTGACAAGCAATAAGGAGTGACGTACAACAGAATCATCAGGTAAGTAAACATTAGGCACCCCTCCATGCAGGCACCAACCCAGGGGGGTCCGGGTGGCACAGGGTTCATTGGCTTTACCCAGCCTCATTTCCAAAGGTAAGAGGAGGTGACAGTTATCTTGGCCGATTAAGACTTGTGGTTGAAGTTTTGTTGTGGCGCATAAATCATGGCTTATGTCACATAGGTGCGCATAGTTGTTCTATTTACTGTAGACAAACTTTGCGGTAAGTTTAATTCTTCAACGATTCGCGCGTCGATTGTAAACATCTTGTTATCAACACCACACAGCGTGACCTTTGCGCGCTGTGCGTTGCACACTAGCTCCGTGTCGTTCCACGCGCCACACACACGAAGACACTCCCGGCGCCCGCGCAGCCCCACTTTCTCCGCCAGCGAAGCGCTAACTAGCGACACAGTCGAACCGTCGTCTAGCAGGGCGGTCGTGCTCACACTTCCGTTCGGTCCGTGAATGTTTATAGGTACAATCTTTAGCATCACGGAACAGCTGACATTTATATTTGTTATGGTCTCAGATGGAACTTCAGTTTCAGGTGGAACCTCGGGTAGTTCTGCTGGCATCGGGTTCGGGTAGTTGTGTTGCGATTGTCTACAGTTATCTACGTCACAGCTGGGAGCGGTGCATGCGTCCCTTCGATGACGTGCAATTAAACACTGATAACATACACACATCAAAAGTGTCTAGGGATCAACATATATTTTTGCAATAACTTTTCTCCTGATTGATATTAATTAAAATTTTCTTTAAGGATTCATCAAATAAAGTGTTTTCGTTTGTCACAGTAACGATAAACCAAGTCACCTTTGCATTAATAAAGAAATTTGCCATTTTCCTAATAAAGGGATTTTTGACATTTAAACCACTAACATTAAAGTTCGAAAAAGAGACTGAAATAACAGTTTTCTTTAAAATTTTATTGAGTAACTTAAACAATTAATAATCCGTGTTTCTACCGCGAACACTAACAACACAAGAACATCGGTTTGGCATACTCAAAATGAGTTCATCCAAATCACGCTGTGGAATGGCCGCCCATGTTCGTTGCAACAACGAAAATAGGTCTTCTTGCGACTGGATACCCTCCATATTCGGCAGAGCTCTTCTCTGTAGCATATCCCATGCATGCTCAATCGGGTTCAAGTCTGGCGACTGAGCAGGCCAGAGCAGGACATTGATGTTAGCTGCGGCGAGAGTCTGTCTTACAACTCTTGCGGTGTGCGGTCGTGCATTATCATGCATTAACTGAAATAAGGGACCGATTTGCACTTGTAGAGGAACGATGACGTCAGATACAATCGTCTCAGCATAAATTTGAGCGTTGAGGTTGCCTCTGATCCAAATCAACTCAGTTCTTCCGCCGATCCAAATACCCGCCCATACCATGATGGTTCCACCACTATAAGGATGGACTTCCTGGCAGGATTTTAATCGCTGTTGGCGTTCAGGGGTTCTCCAGTGTCGTATACGTCTTGTATCCGGTCTCATACCAAAACGAGACTCATCAGAAAAGCACACGAAACGCCATTGTTCTTCTGCCCAATTTCTGTGTTCAAGAGCCCATTGATATCGAATCCTATGATTGTGGTACCCGTAGCGGTCTTCGGGAATGAAGGTTCACTTCATGCAAGCGGTTTCTGACTGTTTGGTCGCTAATTAAGTTCCCTGAAGAGTGATGAAGCCTCACGGCTAACATCATGGCGGTTATTGTTGGAGCTCTTCGAGTTAAGATTTGAATGTATCGGTCTTGTCTCGGTGTGGTGCAGCGATACCGTCCTCCATGGCGCTCAGCCACGGTACCAGTGCTTTGGTAACGTGTCCAAAGTCGACTGATAACACTCTGACTTGTATTCAGAGCTAAAGCCACAGTACGTTGCCGGGAACCAGCTTCTATCATTCCCACGGCTCTGAGCATTTCTTCCCTGCTTAAATGACGTCGCCGCTCCATAATAACGTTGGTTTTAATCAGTAGTAGGGAAACAGTAGCACTAATAATGTCTTCAATGCGTTGTATGTTTTTATAGGGAAAATATTGACAGCTGATTTTCATCTTTTACTCGAATTTGATTAACAGTTCCTGTTTCAAATTATGAAATGCACCAAAAAGGATCCATATAAATTTATAAAATCATAAATTTATTACAAAGCCACATCTCAATCTCAAGAAATCCGCATAAAAATGCTTGATCCCAAGACACTTTTGATGTGTGTATATACCACTAGCTTCAGCCCGCGACTTTGTCCGCGTAGAAGTCGAAAATATTCCACGGGATCCCGTCCCCGACTTGCTTGACAAAGATTATAATAGCTCGGCTAATATGCATGATGTAAAGATAATTTATAGCCGGTACTCAGGGATAATGCAGCTACATGTAAGCAAAAGAATTTTCAAAATCGGTTCCGTAGTTTCAGAGATTACCCCCTACATACAAACTTACAAATTTTACCTCTTTATAATATTAGTATAGATTACGCTTTACGTGCGACCATCTGTCCTTTCGTAGTGATCTTTTAAACTTTTTACACTGGGTTAATTTGTTATTTTTTTCGACAATAACGACACTTTTCTTCACTTTGTCCATCTTGTACTAAAATAGTTTGTATATTGTTCATTTTATCACTTTTTTTACGTTTGAAATTGTCCGTTCTAGATTGTAATAAAGTAGCACTACAGGTTGATATTTTCACAGCTTCTTCGGTGAGAAAATCCGATAGTACATCTAGTCTAGGTTTTGGTGATTGAGCGGTGATGAACGGGAAACTATAGTCTGTCCACTTGGCGAGCAGGGTGGTAGGTAGCTTAAATAGGATAATGTTAGCTACTTCCATGCCTTGTAGGTATTCATGGCGACCGAGGGCTCGTACAGCTGCGACGTAGTTCTTTATTTTGACCGAAAAGGGAAATTTCTCGATGGTAGTCTGTAGAAAGGTTGTTCATCCTCTTTATGTCTGACACGATGCGAGAAAGAATGACGTCGACGTTTCCAAATTGCAGTTTTAATGTGGAGATTACGTCGGTAAATGAAGCACCACTGATAACACGACACACTACGGCACGACAGCTACGGCTTCTTGCAGGCACCGCGCAGACACTTACGTAATCGCCAAAGAAAGTGAAGTTACAAACTTCTGTGGATTCCATATAAGCTTGTTCGAAATGAAGCCATTCTTTTGGACCGCCGCTGAATGTAGGTAGTTCTCTTGGTGTGCTAAGTCGACTTATCAGCTTCGTATTTTGCTGGATGGAGGACGATGTAACGATTTCTTTGAGAGCGCTCGCAAGCTGTTGAACTGCTCCTGTGTCGGTCGGGTTCGTGAGCGACTTGTGTTTATCACTATCAAGCGGCGGTAGCTCATGTTGACTGCGCTCCAACCACTTCTCAATATCACCTCCGCGGTCATTTTGTTCCAATATTTCTGATGGTGGACTGTATTCTTTTTCGAGTTCGGCTAGGTCTGCCGCTAATTTTCTATCAATGAGTTCCATTTCAATGCGCGCCTTCGCCTGTGCTGCTTCTAGTTCTAGCCTCTTTTTCTGGGCTTGTATTGATTGTGATGATGATGGTTTCTTGGACCTGACAGACTGACGTGATGCATGTGAAAGCGGATTTTGTTTTCCAGTTCGTTCCGATTTCACTACACTCGCGGCACAAGAACTTTTTACTTCAAAATCATCATCCTTCTTCTTTACTGGTGTAGGCGGTGGCTTTTCCTGCGCTTCTGTTGCCGATTGTAGCTTTGCCTCCAATTCCTTCTTCTCTCCTTGTTTGATGATGGTACTGCAGGTGTTGACCATCTTTGACCTTGGCGGCGGGGTACTGAACATTCGCAATCCGGTTCGAATGACCACTTGTTCAGTATGTGGATCAAAGATTTAAAAACGACGATATGTGCAAACGATTTATATTTCCAAATGTAGGGTTGGACACAAAACTTGTAGCATAAGGAAGCGCGCGTCGTTGGTGGCAGCGGTAAAGGCACTGTCTATTGGTAAAAATATGGCGGCTCGGGCTCACCCCACGACGTCATACCTCATACGTCACGCACTTCCTTTTACAATCATATCGCGACGGTAACAAGGGCTATCTGGGTATTTTTATGTTTGGGGATATCGCTAGTGGACAGCATGAAAACGAGTGGGGATAGTACGGAGCCTTGAGGAACTCCTGCGCGAATGCGATGGGGGAAGGAAAACTCCCCCTCAATTCGATAACGGAAGGTGCGATTCGGTATAAAATCCCGTAAGATGAGTACGAGACGGTTGGGCACGCCGAGGAGTTGGTATAGCTTATAGATTAAGCCATTGTGACTTTGCCAAAACCTAGCACTCTACTCCAATTAACTGCTTCACCCTGAAGGGAATCAGCGGGTGTGTCGGGTCAACACCCACTTGATGTCGTTGACACCGTGAGGTTTCCAAACAAGGACCACGAAACTGTTGTTTTTCCCTGAAGGAGCAAAACGCTTTTGACAGCACTCTGTTATAGAAACAGAATATTCTTCACTGCCTTGAAAAAGGTGGTTCCAGATCGGGAGTTGTAGTCGGCAACTACGAATAAAGTTACGTCGAGCGCGACGGAGCGATGACACAAACACGGAACGATCGGGAGCGCGGAGTGGCACGACCGTCTCGGGCGAGCGTCGTCGGGCGGCGAGTGTATATAAAATGTACTCTGTGGTGTTGACTGCGTGCTGTTAATTAAAAAGTAAAATTTAAATAGGTTGTGGGCATCACTTCGCACCCCAATTGACTCCAGCTTTGTGAAAAGTACTCAATTGGGAACAGAGACGGTGTCAATAACCTTGGAGGGGTCTGTCTATTGTCAAGTCGATCTACAACAATAGCCAGCATCGCAGTAACGGCATCCTTTGTGGACCGACTCTTTCTGAAGCCAAATTGATAATAGGATATAATATTGAATTTATCAAGAAAACTGCTTAGATCTTTGTAAAGAACTTTTTCTAGTACCTATTTTAGAGGTGTCTGGTATGAATGAATACTGAAAAGATACCGTCCGGCAGAAAATGTTTTCGCAGAAAGGGAATCACGTCCCTATTGAGGACAACGATGCGAGGACTGAAATAGGGCGATAATTGGTGACACCATCTCTGTCCCCTGATTTATAGATTGAATGAAGGATGGGTTTTTCTGCGCCTTTGGAAAGATTCCTGTGGCAAAAGTTAGATTGTATCTACGTAATAGGCTTTAACCAATTTTGAAGATATATGGTCCCGTCCTGGAGCGTTATCCACACGGAGATCTTTGATTATGCATTCTATTCCGCCTCGTCCGTCGTGAGAAAGTCAAACGAATTGAGTATAATTTGTTGGTGATTTATTGTCAGCAGGGATGAGCTTACGCTTAATGTGTCGTAATGAGTCAGTCACAGTACCAAATGGTATCCCACATATTTTTGGGTTGTATTTGCTTTTCAACCGACGACCAAAAGAGGAGGTTATCAATTCGACGCGTATATTTTTTGTTTTTCTCTTTTTTTTTTTTTTATGTATGATCACCGATTACTCGAAGACGGCTGAACCGATTTGAAAAATTCTTTTTTTGTTTGAAAGGGAATACTTCGAAATTGGTACCATTTATGACCAAGTCAGGATCTGATGATGGGATCTTGAAGAAATCGAGGGAACTCTTCAAATATTATAGGCACACCTATGGCGTTTTGGGTATTTCTTATAGTAACATGTGCAGTTGCTCTCAAAAAATACCATTTGGGGAAGTGGAACTGATGATGAAGACCACAGATGGCCGCCGAACCTACTCAATAATAAGTATTTCGTGGATTGCGATTCGAATACTTGAATATGGATGTTAAGCACTTTATGTTCGTCACAATGCATATGGTGATGTAGAGCTGATGGTGAAGTACCAGGAGAACTCCTCAAAAATTAACGGCCCAGCATTGGGAAAAGCAATATTTTGTAAAAGGTTATAAGTAGTTGACATTTAGGCTCTTTTAACTAGGTAAATTAAAAATCGATCAACTAAAAAGAGTGAAATAAAAACTTTTTACCAAAAAATTAAACCGACTCCCAAAAACACTGCAAAGTGAAAAATAACTTTAATTTCGGAAGTCGGTGCCAAAAACGAAAATACAAAACTAAAGACACCGACTACCGAAATTAAAGTTATTTTTCACTTTGCAGTGTTTTTGGGAGTCGGTTTAATTTTTTGGTAAAAAGTTTTTATTTCATTAGAAAAGTTGTTTCTCGTACTCGTTTTTTTTTTAACTAATTTGTGCTGATATCCTGCTGATAGCAAGTAGAAGATTTTTAAAATAGCTTTGTTTGGTTTCTTATGTGTTTTATACTTTTATATGCATACTGTACACATCTCAAACATGTGCGAATGGTATTCCTAATTATGATTGATGTCATAATTTCCATTAATTTGTTAGTGACATCATTCGAGTCGTTCAAAGCGAGTAAACTGAAGAAATCACTCCCTTGGATGTATTTGATTACGTCTGGGAGATTAAGGCGAGATGTAATGCTAGTTGTTTTTATATGAGCTGTTTTTATCAATTTTGCAGTTTCTCTTTTTGACAATCCAAGCCTGACAGCGAATGCGGTAAGTAGATGCAGCAGCGTTGACAGCAAATGCTGCTGCATCTAATAACCTGATTTAAATTTTTGCTTTGATAAGTGGCTTATCTTACCTTCAAAGCAGTTTTGTTTACTTTCCACTCTTCGTAATTTCAACCTTATTTTATATTAAAGATAAGATAATGCTAAATATGCTGATAATGATTGTGAAACTTTTTCACAATCTTAATTCTATGGCGGTGACATCAATATTGAATAGTGACATGAGCTCATATTGAAGAACTGAAGTACTTAAATAATAAAAACAAGTGCGTGTTGGTTCCACGCCCAGTGCAGCATTTCGTAGCTAAATGCCCTGTAAAACATGACAAACATTGTTTATTTTACTATTTATAACATTATAAAGTTAGAATATGCACTTGGTCTTAAGTATTTCTTGGTTTAGGTACCTATTAGTTTTTTTATGTTTCATGGACTATTCGCCTTTTTAATTATTTAATTAATTTGTATAAGTTGATAGCATAATATGTATTTTTACCAACGACTTAAATATGTTAGGGTCGACTTCCGGTCTAACCTAAAGCGGCTGAGTATTTACTACGATTTCACGATAAATTTATTTATTTATTTAAACTTTATGTACAATTGTGTTACATGGGCGGACTTAATGCAGCAAGGCATTCTCTACCAGTCAACCTTTGGGTTAAAAAAAAACACACTGTGGTAGGTGTACAAGAAAATGGAATGAAATACCTAATATATTTAATACTAATAAATATAATACTAATATATAATAATACTAATAAAATACACATATATGCTAAAATGACAAACTAATAGATACGGTGCTTTATAATATTCTTTCTGAATAAGAGAGCTCATAATAATTATGACGAAGACCAAACTAAGAATAACAGCCCCTTAAGTAGTGGTTTTTAATTTTGCGCTTAAAAGAAAATTTTGACTCAGCCTTCTTGATGTCAAGGGGTAGCAAATTCCAGAGTTTAATAGTAGAAATAGCGTAAGAATTAGACAGAAACCCGGTGCGGTGAGAAGGAATGTGAAGAAGTAAGTTTTTGGATGCGTGAAGGTTAAGATCATGAGAACTGCCCAACAATTTAAAATTATGTTTTAAGTAAACGATAAATCTAACTATTTTTGAAACATCCGAATTGGTCTATGATCATCGTTCATTTCGAACGTTTTTCTGAGTGGTAAATCATCAAATGACTGCTCTCGCTGTGGGTGAAGCGGAGTCAGACTTCTACTGACTAAAACCCACCCAACACCTTCAGTTGATACTGGAACGCCCCTTGCGTTCCAGGGCGGCGATATCTCGTCAGTAAATTCCCGTCACGTGACAGTACCTAAAAGTCTTTTTAAGAAGAAAGAGATCTTTGACAGTCTGCACAGGTAGTTAGAAGCCAGGAAATCTGACACCAGTATTGCCTGTTATGTTAGCTAGGTACTTCATTGAGCGAGGATTGGCATAATCTGGAGCAACTGGTATGGATAAGGTTGATGGCAAGAGGCCATCTGGACAGACTAGATCCGTGCAACCCTGGACACCAACCTGCATAACGCTCTCTATTTTGCCAAGGACAGGAATAAATTGCAGGATACCGTAAGGCAGAAAATGCTTCTGCAGATAGGTAAACGTCGCGAGGAGGAGCAATTGGAAGTACATACCTATTTCTAAGAAATTGAGAAATTAAATCTACAGTCACATTAGTAAATTTGTTTTATTTTTATGCTCCATAATGCAGTGGCATATTTTTATTAAACAATAAAATAATTTCAGACAAGAATTACGTTTTATTTTTGCTTTTGTTTTATGTTCTCTATTTTTTTATTATTCTTCAATCAATTACAATAACTAAATATATATTATTTTTTGTAATCCATAATAACATATTTGTTTATATTCTTCTTTCTATCAGGCTACTAAAGCCCATACAAAAAAAATCTTACATAATAAGTAATTATAAACTAATACATATTCATTTCTTAACTGACATAAAAAAGAGGAAGTTTTTTAATGCTTGTAATACTTCTTTGTTATTATTTTATAAAAAAAAATACTAAAGTGTTGGCAAAATATGTAGATTATCATTTTTCTTTTCATTAGTTCGAAGCTATGTACCATTTCTGCTGGTCCCAATAGAACCTATAGAAAACGTCCCAGAAATCCATTCTGTCTTGGAACGCTCTGCTTTCAAGAGTTAGCTCAGAATTAAGATTGAGGTAAGGTTGTGAGGACTTCGAGATAGGCTGCCATTTCGTAGGCAGCAGCTCAGATGAGTTTGGTGTCGGGTCTCTGGAATGAAATAAGTTCTTGTTAAAAGTTCTGTCCGTCCAAAGCAGAGAGTATATAACCACTAGAGAGCGTATGGGCCGATTTATTTAAAGAACACGACCCGAAGTAGTGAGTCTACTTCGGGCCGGGGGACGACAGAGAAATGCAGAGCTGCAAATGGTCAGTTAAAGGTCAAGTTGCGTAGATATGCCTGGTTAGCGATTGGTCTACTTGATTAAGGGTAAGTAGTCGATATCGATAAAATTGATTTTTACATTGTAAAAATGCTGAGTAAAAATTCCATAATAAAAATATGTTCATTAAAATCATTTGTGTATCAACAACTGTAGCTTCAGCAGGCACTCTGTAATTATAGTTTGATTTATCTAATGACTCCTCCCTCCTACATACACTTAATCCATGGACTCGACATCGAAACAAAGTAATCTTTTTTATCCTGGGTGGGAAAATCATCGAATGACTTCTCCCGCTCTGGGTAAAGCGGAATCAGACTTCTACTGACTAAAAACCCACCCTGTTCCTTCAGCTGCCCTTAAGTTTCGGGGCCGCGATATCTCGTTAGAACATTACCGCAACGCCGGAAACAAAGTAACTTACGAGAGCGATTATGTAATGCGAAGGTCCAAGTTAATTAATATTAAAAGTCCGTCATATTATTTGAAGCCTAGAAAAATTGAATATAGGTATCTTATAGGTATTCACGATTTCACTTTTCTCATTATATCAATAAAAACAAAACTAGAAATCAATATTCCCTAGTAACTTTATCTATCCACTTTTCTTTTTATTCTGGAATCTTCGGAAATCTAAAATAAAAACATGCATGTTAAACAGAAGAAAAAAATATTAGAACTTCCTTCTTTTTTTAAAGTCGGTTAATGTAGATAGGTATTTTATGACAACTATCTGAATTGAATTAAAAAAGAAATAAGTTCAATTTTTCAATTATTGATATCGTATTTAGCCGTTAAAGGTAACAGCACAGATTTATACGATAAAAATACAAAGGGAAAGAAAGGATAAAAGAATTAGAATTTCTTCATGAAAGAAAGAGACTTTTCCAAAAGAGATCAACGCGCAATTCATTTGTGTCATTGATCACCCAAACCACCATTTTAAATAGACCTCTGCGGCAGCTTATAATCTGATTAAATAATAAATAATTTTCGTAGTGTTTCATTATTGACGAATAGTTGTCACCAAATAATTCAAATAATATTTCACATCTTAAGAATAATAACAAACATAAAAGCATGGTGTCGGTAACCAGTTTGCCCACAAGTGGGAGTAATAACGGTGGTTCTAATTTAATAAAATCATGCCCAAAATGTCAAGGTGAACACAGCCTTCATAATTGTTCACAATTTTTGGGACTTAGTAACGAACAAAGGTTAGAGTTACTGCCACAATATAAACTATGTTTTAATTGTTTTCATACAGGCCATTATGCCAATCATTGTAAAGTAAGTGGTTGCAAAATATGTAAACGCAAGCACAACACATTGGTTCATGTTGCAGATTTCAAAGCGAAGTGTACATTAAAACCACCTGCCAACGGTGACCGTGATAATATTACGTCTAGGGATCAATTACCTAATAATATTGTTACATTATCAGCGCAAGTCACGACAAATGTACAAAATAAATGTGAGGTCCTATTAGCCACTTTGTTATTAAAGGTTAATGATGCCAATAACCGCGAACATCTCGGCCGTGCTATTCTTGACAGTGGTAGTACTTCATGCCTAATTACGGAGAAATTATGTAATTTATTAAACTTACCGATTATGAAAGTTAACGAATCATTAATGGGCATAAATAATTCTCAATCCCCGATAAGTAAAATGTGTTGTGCTCAAATAAAATCATTAAATGAAAACTTTTCTACAAATATTTGCTGTTTTATCTTACCTTCTATTACTGATGAAGTGCCTTGTCGGCAATTGGATTTAAATGGATTAAATATTCCTAGTAATTTATGTCTAGCTGAACGCTTTACGTACCATCCTCCGTGGACTTAATTATAGGTGCAGATGTTTTCTGGAACCTCTTAGGTACGGAAAAGATAAACCTCGGGATTGGCAAACCGGTGCTATATGAAATCCCTTACTGTGTAATTTTGCGCACATCAATAATAACAAAAATAATGTTTTATTAGGTAACTCAGGTACTGATGACATTCAAAACTGTTTAATGTGTTTTTGGCAACTAGAAGAAGTTAGCCATCAGTCATCATTGTGTTCTGCAGAAGAGAAACTGTGTAAAGAGCACTTCGTTCAAAACACAAAGCGTCTCAAAGATGGACGTTTCTGTGTGAGAATACATATAAAACAATCACACGATAACTTAGGTGACTGCATGCAAAGAGCTAAGCATTGTCTGTTCTCTTCAGAGCGCAGACTTAAGAGTCAACCATCATTTAAAGCAAGTTATTGTGAATTTATGAGAGAATATCTTAAGTTAAATCATATGTTTCAGTGTTTACTTAACACACATCAGATCGCATATTTCATGCCTCATCATGGCGTTGTGCGTGAAAGTAGTTCAACTACAAAGCTCCGAGTGGTGTTTAATGCGAGTAATCCCACCACTTCAGGAATATCATTTAATCATTTAAAAATTATGTCAGACTAGCTTTTGCCCGCGACTTCGTTCGCGCGGGAGGGTTTTCCCGCGTAAAAACACGATCCCGTGGGAATTTCGGGATATAAAGTAGCCTATGTGTTATTCCAGGATGTAAACTATCTACTTGCCAAATTTCATTCAGATCCGTCCAGTAGTTTTTGCGTGAAAGAGTAACAAACATCCATCCATCCTCACAAACTTTCGCATTTATAATATTAGTAGTCATTTAAAAATTATGTCAGACTAGCTTTTGCCCGCGACTTCGTTCGCGCGGGAGGGTTTTCCCGCGTAAAAACACGATCCCGTGGGAATTTCGGGATATAAAGTAGCCTATGTAAACTATCTACTTGCCAAATTTCATTCAGGTCCGTCTAGTAGTTTTTGCGTGAAAGAGTAACAAACATCCATCCATCCTCACAAACTTTCACATTTATAATATTAGTAGGAAGTAGGAAGTAGGATGACGTGACTCATTTCTCATTAAGTTCAAACATTGGTTAAATAGAACCCTGCAAAACTTTAGGTCTCAGTTAGCGTACTGAGTCTCATGTGTCTGGGGGCACGGCAGTGCCCCCGCCAAGTCGAGCAAAAAAGCGGCACGGCGGCCGCACCATTCATTTCTCGAAGCAATTCAGGCCATTTTCGACCCCCTATAACTTCGTTGTGGATAAAACTAGAAGCCTGAATTCAGTAACCAAACACGCATTGTATAAACACGGTATATTTCAAATTTCATTCAATTTGAACCAGTAGTTTAAGAATTATATCGAGTCAAAGTTCCTTAATTTTGTTAATTTTGTCACTCACTGACTGACCGATCATCAAAAGTCTAAGGCACTTCTAGCAGACATAGAAGCTTCAAATTTAGAATACAATTAGTGTTTAGTATATGAATCAAGGAAAAACTATAATATTTTTCAATTTAGTTCCAGTTTTCTAGATACATCAACTGTATAAATAACTTTGTAATCCCATATAAATATATAGGATTACAAAGTTACATTTGCAGTTAATTAATCAGTGTACCTGTATAATATAATGAAATAATAGATGTAGATGGGTACTTTTTTTTTCTTGGTGAAAAATATCATCGAATGACTTCTTCCGCTCGGGTGTATCAGAATTCTACTGAATAAAAACCCACCCTGTTCCTTCGGAAGCCCTAAAGTTCCGGGGCCGCGGTATCTCGATGGAACTTTCCCGAAAACCTCGACAGGCAATGGCCCTATGAGGCCCCGTCACTGGTATTAACAGCTTTTTGAGGCACGCGTGGAACACAACGCGCCACCGACCCGGGCCTGGTCCTTACCGGACGGTGAGCGACCCCTGCTCGCCATCCGCAGGCCCGCGCCTACGGTGGCCCAAAATCGACTCGCAATCCACGATGCCCGGGGCGTCTCCCCCGGCGGCTGGGGCGCGAGGAAGAGAGTTGCCTCTCCCTCGCACGTTAGGCCTCCTCCTTCGCTAGCATGACTGCTTCGCAGCAGGAGGTGACTGCATCCCATTCCCTCTCGCTTCGCACCATGGTCTAAACCAGAGCAGGGCGCGAGAAGTCGCCGCCGCCGATCGCTTCTATGAGGATACGACGGTGCTCCACCCATGCAGGGCACACCTCGACCATATGCACCATATTCGCTGACATCCGAAACGTAAAGTAGGTATGTTAAATGCGAACTTATATCTGAAACAAGAAAAGTATATTTTTTTGTAGTAATATGGATAATAAGTACTCTATAGCAATTTTTACAGTCAATTTAGATTCAAATCCAATGAGTCGTCGCGGGTATTACGTGCGTACAAACAAACAATACGAATTTTACCTCTTATCAAAATTAGGTACATCTATTACAAAATTAAATATTTCGTTGTACACTAAGCTTTAGAATTCAAGTTCGTCACTATTTTATTCCGGTAGTATGTCAGATGACGTACAGGAGGTGACATATTCATACGACGAAACTTTAAAATTAAAAATAACCAATACTCTGTTAAATTAACTTGTTTTTAGCTTTATTAATCTAATATAGGCTAGTTTATGTTTTAAATACAATATGCCAAAGTAAAGAAAATGAGTTTAAATATCTTTTAAATACTGTCACTATCCAGAAAACTTTTTCTGCACGCCGAAGACACCAACACTTTCGTCACAGAGTTTGTCGCTACTGACGTTTAAACAGTAATCCCATAAAAAGCAATACTTGTCAAAAAACCAAGTCTCGCAACTCAGTTGTTCTACCGTAAAAAGTTGTGAGATCCATGTAATACCAAGTCGGTTATTAATTTATTCAGTCCCTACTTAAGGGACCTTCTGTCTTAAGTTGTTACGTAATTATCTAACCTAACGACATCTTATAGTGACCATTTCAATATTAAAAATCGTTACCGTTTTAAATAAATAGATTGACTTGGCAATCTCAATAAACAATTTAATTTATATATGTAATACTTGTGAGATATATTGTGTTTTCATGCGATGGCCGAGTCAATCTATTTATTTAATATTGAAATGGTCACTATAAGATGTCGTTAGGTTAGATAATTTTCAGTTTCACGGCTGCTTTGGGAAGTACCTGCACGCATAGGCAGAGAGCCAGACGCTCGGTGTCATCACTGCGTCCATTGTCAGGAGGACACGGCGCGGCATACGCTAGCAGAGTGTGCAGCTCGGGAGGAGCCGCGCCGTGCCCTCGTGTCAGAAGTGGGAAACGACCTGTCGCTGCCGGCTGTGCTTCGTTCCATAGCCAGCGGCGCAGCGTCTTGGGACGCGGTGATCTCCTTCTGCGAAGTTGTCATGTCGCAGAAGGAGACTGCGGAAAGGGAGAGGGAGATCTCGATTGCTCTCCCGGCCCGCAGAAGGCGCACCGGGCGTCGACAGAGGGCAGACAATGCCCTCTGGCGGCCGCCCTAAATGGGTCCAGGCACGTTGGGCTTGGGGATACCCACCGCCCCCTTTAACACGAGACCCAAGGTGGCTGCGCGTCTTGTTCCACGCGCGCCCTTCTCAGAAGTTACAGGGGAGAAAAAAAAAAAAAAAAGATGGGGCCTGCAGTGGCGGGCCGGCACTAGTCGGGGGCCGCGATGTTGAATACTTATGCGTTTAATTGCGCGTCATCGAAGGGACGCATGCACCGCTCCCAGCTGTGACGTAGATAACTGTAGACAATCGCAACACCGATTATTACATTACGTGCCGCGTCAAAATAATAGTGAAACTGTGCCAGCAGAACTACCCGAGGTTCCACCCGAAACTGAAGTTCCATCTGAGACCATAACAAATATAAATGTCAGCTGTTCCGTGATGCTAAAGATTGTACCTATAAACATTCACGGACCGAACGGAAGTGTGAGCACGACCGCCCTGCTAGACGACGGCTCGACTGTGTCGCTAGTTAGCGCTTCGCTGGCGGAGAAAGTGGGGCTGCGCGGGCGCCGGGAGTGTCTTCGTGTGTGTGGCGCGTGGAACGACACGGAGCTAGTGTGCAACGCACAGCGCGCAAAGGTCACGCTGTGTGGTGTTGATAACAAGATGTTTACAATCGACGCGCGAATCGTTGAAGAATTAAACTTACCGCAAAGTTTGTCTACAGTAAATAGAACAACTATGCGCACCTATGTGACATAAGCCATGATTTATGCGCCACAACAAAACTTCAACCACAAGTCTTAATCGGCCAAGATAACTGTCACCTCCTCTTACTTTTGGAAATAAGGCTGGGTAAAGCCAATGAACCCTGTGTCACCCGGACCCCTCTGGGTCGGTGCCTGCATGGAAGGGTGCCTAATGTTTACTTACCTGATGATTCTGCTGTACGTCACTCCTTATCGTCATTGTCAACGTACCGTCATATCGTAAACATCATAGCTGAGCAGTCTCGTATAATATCGTGTTTATAAAAACTTACTGCCGCTTTTTCGCTGCCGTGACCTCATATTGTGGATTCTGTGGTGCTGTGTGTACTGTGGAAGTAATTGTTTCACACAAAACCTGGATATTGAACCTACATTTCTCAAGATAAGTGCTGATTATATTTACAAATTTGCACAAGTCATCTCAAACAAGCATAGATGATACAAACAAGCATAGCTGACAGTGACAGTGACAGTGAGTGACAGCCACCGTAGTGTTGCAACCAAGAAAAAGTAACTTACTACTGATTACGTTCCATTACTGGGTCGCAATAATTTTGTGACTGCTGTTTAAAGTTATATCTCAAGAGTGCTTGTAATTTCCTGGAACCGACGACGACTACAACCTGATCGCTTAGACATACCCGTACAAGGACGTGCAACGCGCGGCTTGACGGCATTGCAACTCCAACTACTGTGTTTGATTACTGGTTACTGATTGTGTGTGACCATAGAGCAACTGATCTACTCATCGTTTTGTGTTTTATTTTATATTAATTATTCTGGTTGAAGGTGCAACACGTAAGTAGTACCGTACCATAAAATGCCGAGAACACCTCGAACCCCGCCGCAAACGTCCCCTATTATGGTAGTTCAGTCAGAACCCGACCTTACAGCTATAGGCGAACCCCCTACGTCAAATGTAACTACCCGGAAACGCATGAGGCTGGGCGACACCGATGAGGATGCATGTCATTTCGAACAGTTAAAGTCTACTCTCATTTCATGGAAGGCTGAACAGGATGCTATCCTAAAAAAGATAGTTGCCGATGTAGCTGAGCTAAAGGTACAAAATGAAAGTATTAAGGAGTCTAATTCCAAAATCGTTAAATCAATGCATTTCATGAACAAGAACTATGAAGAAATGAAATCTCGTATAGATAGTTTTGAAAAAGAAAAAAATACCTTCATGCATGCATTCTTGGGCTTGAAAAGAAATTACAGGATTTTCGGTATATGTCTCGCAGTTCAGCCATTGAGGTACGAAATGTCCCCACTCATGAAAAAGAAACCGTACAGGATTTGACAACCGTGGTAACTGGCTTGTGTGCTGTCTTGAAGGTTGATATTCACCCTCACGACTTGCGGGACGTTTACCGGATTCCTGGTAAAAAAGGCGTGACCAGGAGCATTGTTGCAGAATTCTCCACGGTAAAAAAGAAATCCTGTGTTCTTTCGTCATTTAAAGAGTTCAACAAAAGCAAAAACACGGCTGACAAACTTAATACCGAGACTATTGGGATAGCAGGAAAGTGTCAGCCAGTCTATGTGGCTGAGTATTTACCACCTTCTACTAGAAAACTATTTTACTTGGCGCGTAATTTCTCAAAGGACAATAAATATAACTTTTGTTGGTCATCAAATGGGAATATCTTCATTCGCAAAGAAGTAGGTGAAAAACAAATTCTCATTCAGTCAGAACAATGCCTACTCAATCTAAAACCACAGGAATGACTATGTGACTGTAACTATAATGCTAATATAAAACATTATTCTTCGTATGATTGTAAACAACTAACTCATGATATTTGCATTGTATTAATTTCCTGTATTTTAAAAATTTATAACTTAGCCATGTGCGTAACACTGAGTAAAACATATCTGTGCTATGTCTCTCGTTTGATATCACTTTTTAAAACTTGTTCTCTTCTTTACTCACACCCACACTTTCATCACACACAACTCTGTATACACTCACTTATCACTTATAACCACACATATAATTTACATTATTCAATTGCCATCAAGCCGTATAATATTGTTGTTGCGTCAAGTAGATGCCTAGTAATTATTTCCAATGTACTGTATCCCAATTTAGAGACACTTTTTAATATAATCTTAAATGGCTAATTTCGATTCTATACCTTCTGACATAGACTCCCTTAGTGTATCTAAGGTACACAAATGTCTTCCTGAAAATTGTTTACAGTACATTAAAAACCCGAAACTCAATTTTAAGATACTCCATCTAAACATAAGAAGCATTACTAAAAACTTCGATCATATTCCCGTTCTCATGGAGACTTTAGGGTTGCAACGTGACGTACTCGTACTATCAGAATGTTGGTTGGACAAACTGGCACACTTACCCACCTTGGATGGCTATACTTCGTACTGCACAAAAAATAACCATAACCAAAATGATGGATGTGCTTTGTATGTTAAAAGTTCTTTGATTTGCGACGTAACAGAACCATGTTTTATTGCTGATGGAACCTGTCTTGTTTGCCGTATTGGTGATGTTACAATTATAGCAATATACCGCTCACCATCATTTAAGAACGTAAACAATTTTTTAACGAGTTTAGATAGAGTACTCAAGGCATCTACCCGCACTGTAATCCTTATTGGTGACATGAATATCGATATTAAGGACGGTAATAAAGACAGTTATTCCGACGAATACATGTCCTGCGCGGCTGCAAATGGGTTATTTCCTGCGCACCTGTTACCCACTAGAATCTCAAACTGCTTGGACCACATATTCCTAAAAACAAATTTGTCCGCTACAACCTTTGTCATAGAATCAGCAATAACTGATCATGATCCGCTATTGCTGTTATTAGAGATGAAGACAACTACTACCTCTAATTACGATATTAATAAACGCAAAATTGATTGTCCCTCGATTGTAGCGGCTATTAACTGCTTCGATTGGTCACCAATATTGGTTATGCATAATCCCAATGATGCGGCAAGGACATTAGTTGAAAACCTCTCTTCTATCGTGCATGATCATACCAGAGAATATAAAGTGCCCAGAAAAGAACGTAACCTTAAACCATGGATTACACCTGGGCTTCTACGGTGCATTAGACATCGAGATCGTTTACACCTCAAACTTAAAAAGTCAAAAGACAATCCTATCCTAAAAGTCTCGTATACCAGATATCGGAATTATTGTAATTTCCTGTTACGCAAACTTAAAAGTTCGTATGAGATGGAAGAATTTTCAAAGGCAAAAAATAATATTAAGGCAACTTGGAACGTCGTTAAAACAGTAACAGATTTACACTCTCCTCGTCGACCTCCTACTGAACTCCTCAAACTCCGCGATACTTCAAGATCCTCACTTAATATGGTAAACGAATACTTTGCCAACATTGGTAAAAAGCTTGCATCTAAAATAAAAAATGGCCGCCAACCATCAAATAAATCTGCATCACACTCTCGGGGCTCGATGGTTCTCCTTGACGTCACGGATAAAGACATTGAAACCATTATTCTGGGACTTAGAACGAACTGCGCAAATGGCTGGGATGGAATTCCTGCTAACATCATCAGAGCATCCAGGCAAGTACTAGCTCCCATCATCGCACATGTTTGCAATTTGTCTTTTTCCTGTGGTATCTTTCCAAATGTGTTAAAAAAAGCGGTTGTTCACCCCATCTACAAGGCTGGGAGCAGAGACGATGTAAGCAACTATAGGCCTATTTCCATTCTTTCTGCAATGTCAAAGATTCTGGAGCGAGTGCTTAACAACAGCCTCACGGGCTTTCTCAAAAAGTTTAATTTACTCGCCGATAACCAATATGGTTTCAGAACTGGTATTAGTACAGAGGACGCAGTATTGGCACTAACTGATCACGTGGCTAGGATTCTTGACAAGAAGCGGAAGTGCCTAGGTATTTTTTTGGACCTCTCCAAGGCCTTTGACACCGTTTCTGCCCCAGCCTTATTGGAAAAAATGGAGTCAATCGGAATAAGGGGTAAAGTTTTGGCGATATTCGCAGACTATTTAAGTGGCCGTACACAAACTGTAACTATAGATGGGGAGAAGAGTGAGGAACTTCCTATAGAGTACGGTGTACCACAAGGTAGTATCTTGGGGCCCACTCTTTTTCTTATCTATATCAATGAGTTATGCAGTCTGTCTCTCGGCAACTGTAGAATTTTCACATACGCTGACGATACAGCCCTTATAATCGACGGTGCAGACTGGCCACAGACTCATCGAAACGCAGAGTCTGCGTTGACATGCGTTATGCACTGGCTGGGAAATAATCTCCTCACGCTTAATTTAAGTAAAACCTTATACTTACCTTTTAGCATCAGGTCCAATCAGCGCCCACCAGACTCCCTGTCCCTTGTAGCACATACATGCAATTCTAAACTGCTATGTAACTGCCTTTCCTTGACCAAATCCTCTCACGTCCGGTACCTTGGCATACATATTGACCAGCACTTAAATTGGCATAAGCAGATTGAAGTAGTATCGGCTCGAGTGCGTAAGTTGATTTACGTTTTTAAGAAACTTCGCAAATCGGCTGACAAATCTACGCTCAAACTGGTTTACCTGGCCTTGTGCCAGTCTGTGCTAACCTATTGCTTACCAATCTGGGGAGGAGCCACAGAAAATGTTTTCATTAGACTCGAGCGAGCGCAGAGAGCTGTCTTGAAGGTAATGCTTTCCCTTCCACGCCGATATCCCACCATACGT
Organism: Tholera decimalis; assembly: GCA_943138885.2. NCBI lineage: Eukaryota > Metazoa > Arthropoda > Insecta > Lepidoptera > Noctuidae > Tholera > Tholera decimalis. The sequence continues at coordinate 6,189,748 of OW964565.2, read as the reverse complement.
CTGTATTCAGACTGTAAAGTTTTAACGGTAAGGCAGCTCTATGTGCTTCTGTTGGTTCTTCGAAGGCATGCTTCTCGACCCACACATCCCCCAAGCGGTAGAGTGAAACATAGGGTCTTTTCCCAGGAATTGCACAGGACCGCGTTTGCGAAACGCCAGTACTATGTAACAAGCACTAAAGTGTATAACTATCTTAATAAAAAAATCAACCTCTTCACAAAAAGCAAAATAGAATGTAAAAATAGTCTTACAGATTACTTGGCATCATTATCATACCGTAATACCGAGGATCTTCTGGCAGGAACTTTGTAGTTTCTGCACATATACTCCATGCACAAACAACACAGAATCAATCTTACATAATTATACACTATCGCAATCCCCTTATAAAAGCATACATTCCCTAGCACACACAGTCTCTTCACACATACACATTCACTCGCATACTCACACTCCCCTCTCCCTCACATACTCACACACGCACTCATTCTAATTTGTTTGTTATCTTTAAAAATAGTTTTTTTTTTGTTTTATACATATAATATTTTTGTAATTTTTTCAATCAATCTGTATACTCGTAAAATGGTCTGCTTGTGCTTGATGTTTGAAGAACACTGACTCCTAAGATACAGGGACATACCTAGTTTAGGAGTCAGGGTCTCTACTGACACATGTTTCTTTTTTTTTTTTTATTGTTCATTTTATGCTTGCATTTTATTTAACCATGTGTTGCTTTGTAACCTTTTTGAGTAATAAAGATTATTTATTTATATTTTATTTATTTTATTGCTTGTCACTAGTGACGTCACAGAAGCTGAATACTTACTGCGAGAAATCCAGGAGGAGGTGCGAAGGTCATTCTCGATCGAATCTATGGGCGTATCTGGAAAGCCAAGACAGAACTCAAAAGACTTACGTGCTATAGAATATTTAGAACGAACTTCAGAACGCATCAATGGTCAATGGCATGTTGGCCTACCTTGGCGAGATGAGAAAAATGTGATGCCAGACTCGTACCCGACGGCTCTGTGCAGACTAAAAGGTGTGGAAATAAAATTAAAAAGAAGCAAAGAATATGCGGATAAATACGAAGAACGCATTGGTCATCTATTTGATAATAACTACGCTACAGTATGTAAAAACTTAAAAGTAACTTCAAAAACTTGGTACTTACCTCATTTCGGGGTTGACAAACCCCAACAAGAAGACACTGCGTCTAGTTTTTGATGCGGCTGCCAAAACAAATTATCCCTTAACGACTACTTGTTGAAAGGCCCTGACCTACTTATGTCGTTATTCGGGATAATGTTACGATTTAGAAAAAATCGAGTAGCCGTGTCAGGAGATATTAAGGATATGTTCCTGAGGGTAAAGTTACAACAAGAAGACCAGGACGCATTCCGATTCTTATATAGAGAGAAACCAGAAGGACCTATAAATACATATTTTAATTTAAATAGTATATTTAGCAAGTTAATTACATATTCTTTGATACCAGAGTAAATTTAAGCAATTTAATTTAATCCCAAAATTATGTTTCCTGGTCGGCACGGGGTCAGTTTTTCTGAAAATCACCCATGAACATACATTTTCATATGGTTGGACTACAGAACAGATAAAAGAGGTTAGAAATATAAGGAAATAGTTCCTGATTTGTATGAGAACGCGTGTCGCCGGCCGCCGCTTGTCTCTCTTTCTTTAGCTCCACTACAAGCAAGAAGCCCGTTACGTATGCGAATTACGCACACAAATAAATTACACACACTTAAATCGAGAGCTTGCTACTGATTGTAACTCACTGTCGATAAACATGCGACATTCATCACGACCAATCAGGGCAAAAGTCGAAACGTCAATGGTTGAAGTGGACTTGGTCATTGCGTTGATTAAGCGAGTATACATCGGGCAATCTATATTTTTTGTAACTTGTTGCAATTATGTTGTTAATGTTCGGAATTTCATAGCGATCAGAATTTTTTTATGTTTTTTACAAATAAAATTCGACTTACCGATGGAAAGATATATCTCCACGCTCTATACTTGCGGTCTAACTTTTTGTTTTACAGGTTATATTTGCACAATACGGTATTTTAAAGCAGAGCTCTGTGTTCCGAAGTAATCCGAAGCGCACTAAATGCGGTGAATGAATTAATCGGCCGAGCTATGATTTTCGTATGAAGCAGTTAATTGGAGTCGAGTGCTAGGTTTTGGCCTTGGGGGATCTCCTAGTCAAACCTAGTTACTGAGTTTCCTTTTCAGCTACACACCTAGTGTCGGTTGGGTGTGTCTACCCCTTCGCACTAGACCCAATAGGGCCCGGTTCGCACAATAAGACTGGCGACTGGTTACAAGCTTAGGGCTCACCATTAGGTACTCACCTCCCAGTCTCTACCCGACTGGGAGGGTTACACATCCCCGGACCCATCCATCCGGGGAGTTAGGCCAGTTAGGCTTTAAATAGGCCCCCCGCGGGAGAGAAATCTCCAAAATTTCCCCATTAAATTTTTGATTCTTCGCCAATCATGGCGAACCCCAATATTTTGGAGATATTATTAGAAATCCTTAGGGAAAACCCTGCTATTTCCGCCAAATATGGCGGAAAAATCCAGCGTGAAATCGCTAATTGTCCCCCGGCTACCGAAGCCAACGTCGCTGATTTTAGTGACGCGCTTGACAGCCCATTATCTCCCCCGCTTGCCAATTAAGGCATCCCGGTTGGTCAATTCACGGAAGTATTTATTAACTCCGATCCCATTGTTCGTCAAACAACGAACGACTGCCAGGTAGATAGCCCTTTATTGCCCCCGCCCGCTGACAAAGTCGTGCCGATCGCCCGATTCCCGAAATCACCCATTGTTTCCGGCCCACCTACTAATCCCATTGTTCATAGAACAATGGACGCCGCGTAGGTGTGCGCTGCACCTGAATTCGGTGAAATGGACACCACCGAACCAGTGTCCAATAACAACTCCGACAATGATTTGTCATCATGCCCCTCGTCCTCGGAAGACGACTTTCAAGTCGTCACCGGCGGCAAGAGGAAGAAAGGGAAAACCTCCCAGGCCAGCAAGGCCAAAAAACCACCGCATTGCCCCTGTCCTCAACCCAAACGCCCGTACGACCCGCTAGCCCCATCCCAACTACCTCTACTCGCGCGCAGAATAGTCGTCCCCCCAGCCCGATAGCCCAAACTTCCTCAGCCCAAAGGAAGCATCGCCCTCCGCCCCAGTTTTACATCCAAAACAAGGGGAAATGGACTGATGTGTCCATGATGTGTGTTGATCGTAAGATCAACTACACAAACGCCCGTGCCTGCCAAAATGGCATTAAAGTCACCGTCCCTACGTCGAACGACTATAGGGAACTATATCGCGCCCTCCGTGAAAGGAATATTTCCTTTCACACTTTCTCCTTCCCCGAGGACACGCCCACTCGTGTAGTTATTAAACGTGTCCCTAAAGAAATCCTAGTACAGGATATTAAAGACGACCTTGCCGATCAAGGTATACCATTTGTGAACCAACCGAAGGTCATCACCGATTTTCAAGATTAAGTCCATTTGCTCCCTATCCAGTATCTCAATTGAAAAGCCCTATAAAACCGCAACAGTGGGACAATGCCACCGTTGCCAACTGTATGGCCATGCGCAGAGCAACTGCTATGCGACTCCCAGATGCGTCAAGTGTCTGGGCGAGCACAGCACTGTGGACTGCCCTCGGCCCAAAGACCGAACCCTCTGTTTGGAACCACCCAGCTGCGTTCTCTGCGGCCAGACCGGTCACCCGGAAAACTACCGCGGGTGTCCCAAAGCCCCCAAACTCGCTCCTAAATTAGCGAAGTGCGCCAACGCCCGCCAACAAAGAGAGGCACCTTCTTCTCAAATTCCCCAACGTCTTGCTCCTCAGAGACCATCCCCGTGGAACAGGCTAAACCACGAAAAAGCCTTTCCCTCCTTGGCCCCTGCCAAACCTTTGCAGGCACTGATGGATATACCCATCGCAGCGCAGATCCTGCCTATAGCCGTGGCTCCAGAGGCCACAACCAGTCCCAAACCCGCGCCTCAAACCACTGCTGCTCCTGCAGCCAAACAACCGCCCAAACCCTCACCCGTCGGGAACGGCGAGTCTTGCGCCCAGACTCTACTGCGCCACTATAAAATATTTATGACCCGCCAAGCCAGGTCTCTCCGTGATGCCCTTCTGGCTGCCGAGTAGCAGAATAACGGCAAAATTACGACGGAAATGTACAGCCAAATATTCAGCACAGCAGTGATGTCGTGCTAGGCCTCGACCAGATGGATGCGATGGACTGATCCAATGGATTCCCAACGCACAAACCACACTAGGCCTCGATCCCTCAAATTAGGTTTTTTCAACGCCAATGGCATTTTCAACCAACGCGCCGAAATAACTAAATTCCTCCGCAACCACCAATTAGACGTCCTCCTTATACAGGAGACCCTTTTGAAACCCCACCGCGCTGACCCCAAAATTGCGAATTACCGTCTAGTTCGCAATTACAGAACACGCTGCCACGGCGGCGGTACCCTTATTTATTATAGGAAGGAGTTATACTGCATCCCTCTGACCCCACCCGCGCCTCTCTCTCACCTAGAGTACTCTGCCTGTCGACTAGGCATGACTGGTCATCCTCCGATAACCCTCATCTCTGCCTACCATCCCCCACCATCGGTCGCGTCTCTTGCTTCAGACGATCCTATCGCGCTCACCAGCGATCTCACGACTCTCTTCGGCCTAAGTGACTCCGTCTTACTAGCGGGCGATCTCAACGCCAAACACCCCGCTTGGAACAGCAACACGACAAATGCCAGAGGCAGAATCGTGTATAACCTAGGCGCGACCCTAAACTATGACGTCATCGTTCCGATGACTCCCACCCACTACCCACACGACCCCAACCATAGGCCCGATGTCCTCGATGTGGCGCTCCTAAAGAATGTAAACCTCCATTTACTCTCCATAGAAGTGCTTCACGAGCTCAACTCAGATCACCGTCCCGTTATCCTACACCTAGGTTCCCGCTCGGGTAACCATGATCCTACCCAACCTCCTCCGACCCAATTGATCACCGACTGGAGGAAAGTAAGTGAAAAACTGAAATCCACCACGTCGCCTCAATTGGACACCATTCCTGACCACATAGTCTCAACCGCTGACACGAAGGCGGCGATCGACTCGCTTACAGATCACGTACAATCCGTCCTGAACGATTGTTCAAGGGAAGTTCCTGTAGTGGAAGACCACCGCTGGAAACTCCCGGACGATGTTCGGAATCTGATAACCGAGAAGAACGCAGCCATCCGTGCGTACAGTGCTTTTCCCTGCGCCGCAAAAAAAGCTCACATGCGCAACTTACAGCGTGCTGTAAGGAAACGCATTGCCGAGCAGCGTAATGCGAGCTGGGACAAGATGCTGAGCGAACTTGAGCCCACCCATCTTGCCTTCTGGCAGCTTCAGAGGAAGTTACGATCCACTGAAAAGGCCACAATGCCTCCTCTCATTCGTCCCGATAAGAGTGTCGCCTACGATAACTCTGAAAAAGCAGAATGCCTAGCCGACAGCCTAGAGTCCCAGTGTTCTCCCAGCTCTCAACCAGTAGACCAAGCCCACCTCGATATGGTGAACGCCGAAGTCGAACGTAGAACTTCCCTTCCGCCCGTCGAAGATCCCGATAATCCACTGGCCCCCATCACTCCTGATGAGGTCCAGGATATCATTAAAAGTCTCCAACCGCGAAAAGTCCCTGGCATCACCAATAGGGTTTTCAAACTTTTCCCCGCCCAGCTTATAGTGCTAATGACTGCCATCTTCAATGGCGCGTTGAGCAATAATATGTTCCCCGCAACCTGGAAACAGGCCACCGTCATAGGTATTCCCAAACCAGGCAAGCCCAAGTCTGACCCGTCTAGCTACCGTCCCATTAGCTTACTCAATGTCCTCGGTAAAATCTATGAAAGGCTTATATATAAACGGCTCAAAGATTTTGCCGAGGCAAAGAGTCTAATACCCAATGAGCAGTTCGGATTTAGAACCGAACACTCATGTATCCAACAAGTCCACCGCATCGTAGAACACGTCAGCGCCGGCTTCCAACGGGGCGCAATAACGGGAGCCTTATTCTTTGACATAGCGAAAGCGTTCGACAAAGTCTGGCACAATGGCTTAATCTATAAACTATACCAACTCGGCGTGCCTGACCGTCTCGTGCTCATCCTACGGGACTTTATACCGAATCGCACCTTCCGTTATCGAATTGAGGGGGAGCTTTCCTCTCCCCATCCCATTCGCGCAGGAGTTCCTCAAGGCTCCGTACTATCCCCACTCGTTTTCACGCTATTCACTAGTAATATTCCCAAGCATAAAAATACCCAGCTAGCCCTATTCGCCGACGATACGGCTATCTATTATACCGGTCTTAAACCCGATGCCATCGCTCGCACTCTCCAAACTTCCGCAAACACTCTGGCCAAGTGGTTCCGGAAATGGAGAATCGAAGTCAATCCAGATAAAAGCCAGGCAGTCCTCTTTTCTAAACCGCGGATGAACCCACCCTCCCCCCGTCCGATTACCACGTACGGCAAGCCGATCCCTTGGGAAAAGCAAGCCAAATACTTAGGCGTGGTCCTCGATAGACACCTCTCCTTCGCTGAGCACATAAAGCAGGCACGTTCGCGCGCCGCTTTCGCTCTAGGTAGGTTCCACTTCATTCTTAGCTCTCGCAGCAAGTTATCACTCAGGTGCAAGCTGCGTATTTTCACCGCGGTCATCCGTCCCATCATGACCTACGCCTGCGTTGTTTTCGCACACGCAAAGCCCTACCTCCTCCACAAAATGCAGACCCTCCAAAACCGATTCCTCCGTAGAGTCACGGGAGCCCCCTTTTATGTTCGAAATGAGTTTCTTCACGTAGACCTCAAGATGCCCACCATCCAGCAGTTCATGAAACGCATCTCCAAGCGTTTCTTTGAAACTTCAATCCAACATAGGAATCCCCTTATCGTATCGGCCGCCCAATACGAACCCTCGCGTATCTCTAAGATTCGCCGACCAAGGCATACCCTAGTCACTCCCGATGACGCAATCACCCTGCTCCAAGAGAGCCGCAGGGAAACAAGTACAGTGTCACACAAACACAAAAACCGACCGTCCTTCCGTCCTCGCCGCCGAGGCCCACCGCGACGTCCCCGTAATAATCCACCCCGACCCTTGCCAGAGCCAGCCCGCGACGCTGAGCCAGTAGCTTTACCTTCCCTTATTAATAATAATAATGATATGATCCAGCCTGTCCCTGTCCCTAGCTGCCCTCCCCTGCGACGCCCTAAGCCGAGGTCCGTACCCCACAGGGGGTGCCCTTAGCGTGTAGTCGCCTAGTTTGTAAGTTTTTTAATAAGCCCTGGCTGGAGGCTTTAAGTAATTTATTAATTAAGGCAACCACAGGCAAGCCCGGTTAAGCAGCCGACAACCTCAGAGGTTGACCTGCGAGATGCCACACAAAAAAAAAATTTTGTATGTTGCATCTTGCAAGGATTAGAAAGACAAAAACACAATAAAAACACAATTATTGAGAAGATTGAGCGCGCTGATTATGGGCGTTGTTCAACCTATAACATACTTTGAGAATAGTAACCGGATGTATTTCTAAAATGGAAATCGAGTTCCAATTATATCCTTTGATTTACCCTATAGTAGTCTTTGGATTTACCGTAATTATAATGAAATTGTGGACAACAGTTAACAATTAAATAGGTATGTATTAATTATTTTATCCAATACACATCAAACAATACTTATATAAAAAAAATGTTTTGCCATACACGAAAGCCTCTTAGGGTTGCTCTCATTTGCAATTCCTCTAGGAGTTTGTTCATGAGGTAAGGTACTGCATACTCCGAAATCCTAGTCCCATACACATGTTTGTGTTTTGGTACGTTCTAATTATTTTTGAGGACTATACTTAACAAATTCGGTCTAGTGTTTTCCGTTAGCAGCTCGGGCCTATTATCTTCAGTGGGGATGGAGAATTGGACTGGATTGGAGATTTTTTTAATATGTTTAGTTTAGCATTCTTAACTATAAACTGTAAATTTCCGCTAAGTATGTATAGTAAGTTTTCCCATAGCTACTTAGTCCATAGTTAATAACCGGGTCGGCTAGCACCTTGTATAAAATTCTGGTGGTAAAAATAGGGGTAAAAATAGGGTAAGTATTTTGTATTTTAGAATGCTAAGTTTATTAAGTATAGATCAAATTTTTTTTCTATATGTAGTCTATGTGTGGTCTCCAGCATAATCAGCTATCCGCTATTAGACCGACATACATTATGCTTATCAACTACATTTGGAGGCTGTTAACGAATTATGAAGGCAAGAATGTTCGTGTGAATTGACCATTGTTATAAGGGTGCATTTGTTGTGAGATGAGCGTACGTGAGTTACTTAACTTTTATTTTTGCTGCATTTGTAATCCTACGTCGTGAGCCCATTTATACATTTGATTAAATTTTTGTTGTAGCGATTCCTGAGTAATTTGGATATTATTATTGGCAAGCTATGTATCCTACACGCCATCCGCAAATTGGTATACAGATCCCGTATTTACAACTTTATTATGTACATACTAGCTTCCGCCCGCAACTTCGTCCACGTAGAAGTCGAAAATATTCCACGGGATCCCGTCCCCGGGATAAATAGTATCCTATGTTTTATTCCAGGACATATTTATCTATCTGCGTGCCAAAGGAGATTGTCACGGAGCAGGTCTCTTTTGTAGTATCGTGTGCCTGATTGGAATAATCACCTAAGAATATTATTTATTTTTTTGTGTACGGGGTTTTTTTCAACCGACGACCAAAAGAGGAGGTTAATAAAATGATCTTATCTTATCTTATCTTATCTTATCAATTCGACGCGTATATTTTTTTTTTTTATGTATGATCACCGATTACTCAAAGACGGCTGAACCGATTTGAAAAATTCTTTTTTTGTTTGAAAGGGTATACTTTGAAATTGGTCCCATTGTCACCAAGTCAGGATCTGATGATGGGATCCTGGAGAAATCGAGGGAACTCTTCAAATATTATAGGCACACCTATAGTGATTTGAGTATTGTTTATAGTAACTTGTGTAGTTGCATTCGAAAAGCACCATTTGTGAAGTGGACCTGATGATGAAGACCACAGATGGCCACTGGAACTACTCAATATATAAGTAGGAATAATAATGAGTATTTCATGTGTTCGATTACTTGAATGTGGTTATTAAGCACAATATGCTCGTAACAATGCATATGGTGAAGTGAAGCTGATGGTGAAGTACCAGGAGAACTCCTCAACAATTTACGGCCCAGCATTGGGAAAAACAATATTTTGTAAATGAATATAAGTAGTTGACATTTAGGCTCTTGTAACTAGGTAAATTGAAAATCGATCAACTAAAAAGAGTGAAATAAAAACTTTTTACCAAAAAATTAAACCGACTCCCAAAAAACACTGCAAAGTGAAAAATAACTTTAATTTCGGAAGTCGGTGCCAAAAACGAAAATACAACACTAAAGACACCGACTACCGAAATTAAAGTTATTTTTCACTTTGCAGTGTTTTTTGGGAGTCGGTTTAATGTTTTGGTAAAAAGTTTTTATTACACAATTTCTTTCACCCTGGGAATAAAGTTAAAGTTTAATTAATAGTTAAACAGTACGTCGTCATCCGTTTGATTGGTATACAAAAAAGTTGCCAGGTAGCAAAGAATTAAATAACTAATGAAAATGACGTCTGTTAATCAATTGAGTAATCGATATCAAAATAAAATGATGATTAAACAGTAAAAAAAAACAATTATTTTTAAATTGTACGATATAGCCTATGGCGAGTAAAAGCGATGGAACCTTGACAAGAATAGGTTGTGCCTACATTGATAAATAATACTATAATACAAAAGCAATAGATGCAATTATAATAGCCATATTATGTATTTAGAAAACGCCTTATTAACAGTTTTTATATCGATTGATTGAAAAAACTGAAATCGATTTATTAATAAATTATAAAAATTGATCTGGCAACATTTACGTGCGCATGTCAGTGTCACAGACTCAGACTGAGCTCTGTGCATAGATGAAACATATAAATACTGAGACTCTGTGGTTCGTTACGTGCGTGATTGCTTTGTACACTTACGTTGAGTTTTGAATTCCGTATTTACTTAGTTATTATTCACGATACGTGCGCTTTTTCTGCTACTACCGAGTTGAGCTAATAAGTTCCTCGAGTGCATTTTGTTTTGTGAAATATTTGACTCTTATTAGTGCTTTTATTTGTGAGATTTTGACTCTTAGTGCTATCCTTCGTGAGAAATTGGACTACCGAACTGTTATTGTCAGAGCCATGTCTACCCCAGCTAGAAATCGGACACACCGTCTGGATTCCCGACGCTGTATTAACTGTTTGATTTTATTAGCACCTAATTTACGCCGGTATACAGTTGAGGAGTTGAACGAGCAAATGACAGTTTTTCTACGAACCTGGACAACGCCTACACCTGTAAGTTATCGTGTGCTTACAATTGTTTTGTTGTAGACTTTAATATTAAATACTTAATACATAAATGCATTGTGCAAATTCAAAATGACTTTGAATTTGTTTAGAGTGAACAAAACTGTATAGTCCGTTTTGAGAGTTTCTTTTAGGTACCTATATACAATTTTTGCATGTCTTTTTCAGTCGAAACATAATTCAAAAAACACGCCGTTATGTCAAATTAACACAAAACGCATTATGATATTTTTTAAATAAACTCTTAAATAAATGGTCTATACATATAACCACCTAAGTATACAACACTTGTTCAGTGGGTTTTCTTAGGGGTGCATTAAATGTCAGTGAAACTGTTATAGATTGTATACTGTTGTAATATAGAAGAGTAATCATTTTATAATCTTTTCCAGGTAGCGTTGGATGATATCCTGTGCATTGGATGTTATTTGCTGTTGCAAGAACGGATCTTATCAAATATAACTGGACCCCACGAGAATATGTCACCTGCATATGGCCACTTGAACATTTGTTATGGATGTGGTATCTCTATTGCAATTCGGAGAACCCATAGAGTTGAGTTAGACTGCCCACAACGTAGAATGATTTTAAGATGGACTCTAGCACACCTGGTCAGATTTTTTTTAATAACATATCATAACATCACGCCTATAATCCCTGAAGGGTTAGGCAAAGGTGTACCTAATAGTACACCCACATTTCACCAGTTATGTTTAAGTCCCATGTAATACGAGCCTATTACCGTCAATCGGGCACAAATCCAGACTCCGTGGCTGCTCCTGAGAAATTCCAAATGTAAAGACCCAGTAACTCTTTACCCGACCCGGGAATAGATTTATTAAATACATTAAAGAATAACTTTTGTACTGACTCTTTGTTCTAATAGATACCTTTTTTTATTGTTCACATTCTTACAATAATATTATAGATAGTTTTTTGTTATGTACACTGAAAATTCACTTTCCGAACTTTTTCTGGGTACAAAGTCTTGATTTTGTGTATATTCTGACATTCACTAATACTAACTGTACCTATTTCATTTTAGGTTACACATTTAGAAAGAGTGTGCATTCCTTGCTGGTTAGCAGCAACTCGGGAAACACGACAATTGGAGGTTCAAGATACAAACAGACCTGACGGTGTCATGGATGCAGCTTCATCTTCTTTAGAAGATACTGGGATACCTGAACCACCTCCAATGCCAGCCCCAACACACCAATCACAACTGGCACCACGACTACAATCTAAAGTTAATTCACAAAAGTATAAACGAGTTGCCGCAGCTTCTCGTTTCTGCATGTTTGTAGGATGTGAAAATAATGAACGTCTTTTAGTGCCTATGACTATCAAGGAATTGTTATTGCATTACAATATTTATATACCCTTAAATGCTAGAATCTGCCATCACCACTTAAATAATAATCAGTGGGATGAACTGAATGCCACTTAAAATGACTTTACGGGCATTCAAGTCGATGACATATTTTCCATGCTGGAAAGAGCTTCCCAAAGGACTTTAGATTTTAATAATATTGCAGCAATGGATTCACATTTACGCCATTATTGGCTGGGACTTACAGAAATGCAATTTAATGAACTATTAAATGCCATTCCGACTTTAAATAATGAAGTTACAAAACCTAGCCTTGCATTGAGCATATTTCTCGTAAAACTTAGAACAGGGAACAGCAATCAAAGACTGGCAACTCTTTTTAAATTGCCACGATCTACATTAGAGAAAAAAATGAAGATTGTTAGAGAATGTTTAAAAGAACATTTTGTTCCAATGCATTTGGGACTTAATCATACAAGTATACAAAATGTGGCATCACGTAACAGAATTATACCTGAAGGTCTATTTGGAGATAGTAGCCTGGCTTCAGATACTAAACCTGCCATTGTCATATGCGATGGTACATATGTTTATGTACAGAGTAGTAGTAACTACAAATACCAGAAACAGACATATAGTCTTCATAAATATGTCAATTTGGTTAAACCGTTTTTAATCACATGTTGTAATGGATATATTTTAGAGTGCATTGGACCGTATGAAGCAACAAAAAATTACTCAACAATCATGAGTGATCTTTTTAGTAATGAAAGTGGTCCAATGCGCTCATTTTTTAGACAAGGGGACGTATTCATATTGGATAGAGGGTTTAGAGATGTAATCCCTGAATTGCAAAGCTATAATTACAAAACATATATGCCTGAGTCATTATTGGAAGATGAATATTAATTGACAACTGACCAAGCAAATAGGTCCAGATATGTGACTATGTGTAGATGGGTAGTAGAAGTTGTCAACGGTCGGATTAAAAGAGACTACAAACTCTTTAGACAAGAATATTTTAACAGAGCATCAACACACCTTATGGATGATTTTAAAATTGCTTGTGCTCTTTTGAATAAATTCCACTCAAAAATTGAAGACAGACCTGATGATGTGGAGTACTTACAAATTGCTCAGGCGAGATTAAATATTAGGAATTATTTAGGGGAATTTATTCAAAGGGAAAACATGAATAGAAGACGTACGGTTTTCCAAAACATAGACAGCAGTGCTCCTCAGTTAGACCAATTTCCTAGATTAACTTTAGACAATTTAAGAAGATTTGCATTGGGATCCTACCAACTAAAACAGGCGAGATCCTATTATGGGGAGCACATAAGAAGTAATGGTACTTATAATATTGAAGTAAGCAATGATATTCTGGAAGAGAATTTGCCCTTAATATTGGGTCAAAATAATTATTTAATTAGGGCTAGAATTAAGTCCCGCCATATGAGCAGTAAGGCTTATTATTCTTATTTATTGATAAGTAAAGATGAAAATTGGGCAAATTCTTTAGATAGTATCATTGCATATTATTGTAACTGTCTAGTGGGTAACCGTACAGTAGGGTGTTGTGCTCATACTATGACAGTATTATGGTATCTGAGCTGGGGCCGCTTCAACAATGTAAGTGCTCCAGCACAATTCTTGGATGATATATTTTATGAAGAATAAATGGTTTATTCAACTTTGATTTATTTTATTTCCTTTGGTACATAGACATAAACTACCTATCAATAACGGTAATTATGAAAATCCAGTGTTGAAGCTTGAAGCTGTCAATTATACATTTTTTATCATATTTAGACGTCATTATTCTACACCATCTATGAGTACCTACCTATTTTTATTATGCTGCTATTATACGTACCTAAATTAAGTAATAGAGAGATAATACCATCCCCATAGTGATGTATAGTAGAAGTACGTAACCTAAATAGAATAAGGAGGAAATGTCAATGTCAATTTCGAATTATAACCTAGATTTTTGCAAGAGAAAAACTATGATATCTCTTGAACCAGGGTGAACAAATGAAAAAGTGTTTATGATTATGAAAATACAATGTTTTTACTATTATGTAAAATAAAAATCTTCAGGGCACAACAATTTTGCACTGGGACCGAGCTTCCCTTACAAAAAGGGCAATCTCCTTTCAAATCCGTTCACCCGTTATAGCGTGATTTAATAAAAAACATCCATCCAAACTTTCGCATTTTTGCCTTGGTAGTGTTTTTATATGGAAGTCGGTTCTATTTTTTGGTAAAAAGTTTTTTTGAATATGTAAGGTTTCGCCTATGACTTCGTCCGCATGCAATTTTTACAGGCGGTGTTTTTTTTTTCGAATTAAATACAATACTAATCTATGAGCTTTCAGCTCTTTAATGTCCCACGGCTGGACAGGAGACTCAAAGGTAATGTAGGCAAATTATTTCAATATGTACTGCTGGCTAGATAGATTTAATAGTGTTTTTATACCGTAACTATACGGATAATAATATAAACGTAGGTAATATTTTTAATAACATAAAATTTTATTAAGGGCCCCGTTTAATTTAAAGCTTCTCTGTATACAATATTTGAGGTTGTTTTATTTTCTAGTAACAAATTAATCTGCTTTTAAGATGATCCAACTCGTGATAGACCAACGTATAATTGCCCATTGGCTTATATTTATTAGTTTTTAACATTACATTTTTAACACTTTAAACACTAAAATAAAAACCCTAAACTACATATATACATCTAAAAATAAACTAAATTAAGGCATCCAGAAATTCGTGCGCATCGCTGTCCACTGGTAATGTGCCCAAAAGACTGGCGGGATTTGCCCATGGGAAAAACATTATTTTCGTAAGTCAATGCCAACTAAAGAGAAAGTTTGTCCTTTGGACTTGTTTATAGTCAGGGCAAAAGATGTTTTTATGGGAAACTGGAGTCGCTTAAACGGTATAGGCAGGTCCGTAGGAATCATTGGAATTCTCGGGATGTGCGCCAACTGGCCAGCTCCTGGTCCGATGAGAATAGTCGCCACAATTAAGTTATCTTTTAAATCTTTAATTAGTAGCCTTGTGACATTACACAGGTTGGGCGGGCTTAAATTCCTTAAAAGCATAATAGGCGTTCCAGTTGTCAACAGCAGTTCGTGAGGCAGGCCAGATGGATTCAAGGAATTTAAAAATTCTTGCGGATAATGGATTACATCCTCGACATTGCACACTGTATCAATGGACTTGTAAATTTTGAATTGACTGGGGACTTTTTGTAAAATTAGGTTATTGATTTCATTGACTGTATCGTTTCTTGGTGAGACGATAGCCCTTGAACAAAGCCAATGAATGTCTCTATCTAATAAATATTCAAGGTCTGGATAAACTGCACCTATGAGTTGCTGCAAATTGTGAACTATTCGGCCTACAGTCTCATTTATAACTATTTCCGCAACGTTAGTACCAAGGTTTAAAAAGAAAAAGACCCTTCTCCAACTTTGAGTAGCTGTTGTGGAAAATCGTTATCTGTATTTCCGATTAGGTGGGCTCTCATGTTAGTTCGTAAGTTTAAAGTTTGGACCATACTCCATAGAGGTGACGATTTAAGACACGCCTTTATGATGTCCGCACGGGTCCCTTTTGTGATGACGGGAAGTGTCTGCCGAAAGTCACCAGCAAACACAAAGGTGACATCACCCATGATAGCAACTGAATTTCTCAAGTCCTTAAGCGTTCGATCCACTGCTTCAACATGAGCTCTATGGCTCATTGTGCATTCATCCCACATTATCAGCGACGTATTCTGTAATAACTGTCCAAGGGGCCCATTTTTGCGAATTAAACATACCGACTGCTGCTCCAATGAAACTGAAACGTAAGTATGTTGAAAAAGCTTTTTTTTACATAAATCCTCCTATATCTGCTAAAATATAAAATATAATTATTTAAGACGGAACAGATTTCCATACATTGTTTTCAGTTTTATGCAACTGTTTAGGCAGCGCATGCAAATAATTCTATTTTAAGAGGTACAATTTTCCGACTTGCTTGAGAAAGATTATAATAGCTCAGCTAATATGCATGATATAAAGATAATTTATAGCCTCTCGGGGCTAGCACTCAGGGATAATGCAGCTACATGTAAGCGAAAGAATTTTTAAAATGGGTTCGGTAGTTTCAGAGATTACCCCCAACATACAAACTTACAAATTTTACTTCCTTATAATATTAGTATAGATAACGTTACTCACGTCATTAACATTTAACAAGTATTCTGTCGGACATATATTGAGCCCTGGGTCATTCCTTGCTCTGGTGGAACTCTTGTACTTAATTCATTTTGTATTTGCGCCATGTTGTACTTATTATATTTGTGTGCAATTTATTTTTTCTTCTTTTTTTAAATACAGGGACTTTTATAACGCACAGCGTATGTCAGTTCCATCGTACTCTAAAACAATTATTACCTAATAAACGAGATAAATGGATCGGCCATAAAACCGAACAACTTTCTCGCATCATCGAAAGTCGGCTTACTTAGTATTTGGTGGAATGTATCTATATTGTTCTTGTTCAACTCCAACGCCCTGAACAACTTCCTCCTATCAGTCTTACACATTTTTTTATTATTTTTTTTTTATTACGTTTGAGCCAGCTCTTGACCTCGCTCTCGCCTGATGGTAAGCAATAGATGAGGTCTACGATGTGACGAGCGAGCCCAGAAGATGCCTATTTACTCTTGCTTTAAAGGCTGAAAAGTCATAAGTGGCAGGGAACACAGAAGCCGGCAGAGAATTCCACAACTTGGCTGTGCGCACAATAAATGTGGAGGAGAAGCGCTTGGTACGACAAGACGGTATATCAACCAAGTGTAGGTGGTACCCAGCCGTGCATCTGGTAGTGAAATGGAGATGGAGGAATCAGATCATGGAGCTCCTGCGCACACTCCCCGAAATACAAACACATTTTGTGCTTACTTGTCAAAAAGTAAATTCAAATGGAGCATGTTGAATGCCGTACTAAAATAAATTAATAATGCCAATAGATGTTTTTATCATTTCATCATGTGTCTGTTAACTTCATTGGTAAATTCTGGTAATAATTGTGTCGCACTTTTGTTTTTTTTTTAACCCGAATTGATTTTTGTTGATTATTCCGCGTATTTGTAAAAAGTTATTAATTTAATCCTTACCAATATTATAAATGCGAAAGTAACTCTGTCTGTCTGTGTGTTACGCAATCACGCCTATACTACTGAACCGATTTTAATGAAATTTGGTACGGACATAGTCTAGAGCCTGAGAAAGGACATAAGCTATAGCTTTTTAATGCGAATAAAGGGCTGTAAGGGCAGTGACTTATTAGTAATTTGTGGTAAGGGGTTGAAATAGGGTATGAAAGTTTGTATGAAAATTACGTCATTTTTACTTATTTTTTAGACTTTTGCCTAATCAAAAGTCTAAATAATATCTAAATATTAATAAATACGACGTTCAAATGTGTGAGTTTTATTTTCAAAATAATTAGCCTAAAAAATTAAAAATGCTGCCGAAAGTCACTATTCCGCGCAGACGAAATCGCGGACACAGCTAGTTACCAATATGACGATATGGTGATAGGACGATAATTATTAACGTCATTGTCTTTAATAGGTTTGGATACGTACCAGTATGTAGGCAACGATTGTTTAAGTGTGTAATAACTGGGCCTAGATTAGCAGAGACATTCCTAAGATCCTTAGGACGTATCTCATCGTAACCTGGATATTTTCTATCAAACATTTGTTTTATGATTAGCTGCACCGTATTTTTTCACTCTGGTTTAATTTTCATCGATCTATCAGGAACGATCTCATACGTCACTTTATTTAAAAGATGTATATTGCAATCGCTATTCAGGTTTATAATATTAGAATTAAATTCTGTCATGAAAGTGTTGGCTAGTGTTAACGGATTCATTCCAAAAGTTATCAGTAATACGTGCTCAATACTTTTGATCACCTTGCCAGTTAGGTTATTCACAATATTCCAGTGGAAATATCTAAAGGATTTTTCAATAAAAACACTGGAATTTTGAGAGTGCACGGGGGTTAGTAAAGCGAAAATTTTTAAAAGCAATCTTCTGTAAGTCTTGAAATCCATACAATCAATACTAATATTATAAATGAGAAAGTGTGTTTATTCGTTTGTCCATCTTTCACGCCAAAACGGCGTTTTACACCAGCGGAATTTTATATCTACTCTCTTTTTGCTAAATTGAACTTTGTAATCTAATTTAACCATAAATCGATTTATAAAAATTATGGATAAATAAAATTCAATGATTTTGAGGTTTGGATTAGAAAATCAAAACCTCGAAATCATTGAATTTTAAATGTTTTTATTATATTCATGCTTATACAACTTTGCTCAGTCAAAGTACTTGAAAGTCTTGTAAAATGAGCACAAGTCAAATCTTACTAATTTTACTAATATTATTAATGCCAAAGTTTGTGATGAAGATGGATAAAACGAATCTGAATGAAATTTGGTAAGTAGATAGCTGATACCCTGGAATAACATAGGCTACTTTTTATCCCGGAATTCCTAAGGTGTCGGCCCGCATAAATCACGATCGAAACGAGGGCAGAAGCTAGTATTATGTACATATCTAGTTTAAAATTTAGAACAGGGTAAAAAATTACATTCTTTACATTTCGTCGTGGTAGGTACTCATGGGGCAACCAATCTATTTTGTGATCTATAGGTAGATTAGTTATTTATAATAGGTATAGATAAATTAGTCTTGTGTCCATAATGTTCTCCATGTTTGTACCACGAATGTACTATTATTTGTATGACTGTTCAATTTATGGAAAAGATAGGTATGATGTAGAGCAGGAAATTAACAGCAAAATAACAGAAGAGCAAATAGCTGAAATTATGAGGAACAAACATGCTAGACCAATATTCCTTAATTATTGTAAAAAAGTAGCAAAGAAAGTGAGAAATAGAAATAAAACAGTAGAGTAATATATAAACTAGATTATATAATATAGTATATAAGCATAGTTTACATAAATACGATAGTAGAAAAATGATGTAGTAAGTAATTAGGAATTAAGTTTAAATATTAAAAAAAAAAAATTAAACAAAGTAAAGAAAACCATAGCAAGTAAATAGTTATAATAGAGTGTAAGAAAAGGGCAACAAAGATTGCAATAAAAATGGAAAATAATAGTAATAAGTAAGTAGGGCAACGAAACGTTGCAATAAAAATGGAAAAGAGGAATTAATGTAGAAAGTAAGGATAGAAAAACTTAGTATGTAGAGATAATTAATAAGCAAAAGGCACAGAAAGTGCTAAAAAAGTGTACGATAGAAGATGTAAGAAACAGAGAGACCAAGAGTCCTAGGCCCACTAAGGGAAATTTTGTAACCGCGAAAGCGGCAACAGAATCAGAAAAGAAAAGAGCACTGGTCCCCCATGCCAGTGGAAAGAATGCCTCAATGCCCTGTGATGACGAGTGCATCTAAAAAAAAAAAAAAATATATATTACCATTCTCAAATAAATACCCAAGCTCGTCAGCATGAGCAGCCCCTGTAGAATCGAAGATCCTCGTTACTTTCATAAGGTTCCTGCCACCGCTATATGAGAAAATATATCGGTAAACAGTTTTAGCACCAATATCTAAAAATCTTTCAGCCATTCTTTGCGTTGGATCTGCGTTTTCATACATGAAGGTAAGTTCATTATCTGTGTTTCCAATAATAATTGGCGTATTCTTTACTTTAGTGGATACCATGTTCTCAGGATACTCCGTCATAAAGTTATCAACGCCCTCTATATCCTATTCAATACAGGGAAATGTTTGAGGTAGCTCAGTGCCAATAAAAGTTGATATTCTTAAGTCATATGCTAACTGAGCTAATATGCGTGCGTCAATAGAGGCTAGAAAATCAAGGGCTTCGTGTATGTCTTCAGTATTGAAATCTAATGCTGCAGCCAGAGTCAAAGGAACCGTGACATTAGATTCCAATAACATCCAAGGACTAAAAGCAGGGTCACTCTGAATGATTGCTTTCTCAAACAAGCTTTCATGAGAAGACAACAAATGGAGGTTCAAAGACATACCACCAGCACTTTGACCGAAAGCAGTAATTTGCTGCGCATTTCCTCCGAAAGCTTCGATATTTTCTTTGATCCATCTCAGAGCTAACACTTGATATTTAAGCCCTTGATTTCCTGGTACTTCTGGAATGTCTAAGCACATGAAGCCGTAAATACCAAGTCTATAATTGATTGCTACTACGATGACGTCATTTCTAAGAAGTGGGTATGGATTGCCGACTCCATTTGTGGCACCAGTGGCAAAAGCGCCTCCGTGTATCCATACCATCACTGGTAAGCGGTTGTGTGAACTGGCTATACTTGGCACGTAGATGTCCAGGGTGAGGCAGTCGATGGTACCGATCACGGCATCATTCTGTACTTGAGGACACACGTTTGACTCGTACGCTTCAAAGATTTGATCAAAGCCTGGATGCGCAACTGCCGTCTGTGAATTAAATAAACATTCAATTATATAATCAGTCTTCTTTGTATTTTAGTCCAATTTTCTAATCATCATCAATATCAATATTATTAAATACTAGCTTTTGCCCGCGACTTCGTTCGCGTAGGAGGGTTTTCCCGCGTAAAATCCCGATCCCGTGGGAATTCCAGGATAAAAAGTAGCCTATATGTTATTCCAGGATGTAAACTGTCTACTTGCTAAATTTCATTCAGATCCGTTCAGTAGTTTTTGCGTGAAAGAGTAACAAACATCCATCCATCCTCACAAACTTTCGCATTTATAATATTAGTAGTAGGAAGTAGGATATTATTATATTATATTAGTTAAATATATAAAACGCTTCCGTTACTGGCTGACTGACAGACAGCGCACAGCCGAAACTACTGGGCGCAAGCAGCTGAAATTTGGCATGTGTATTCCTTGGGGAGTGTAAGGGAGCATTAACAGAGGATTTTTGGAAATTCCTCTCCTAAGTGGGTTAAAAATGGGGTCAAAGTTGATATGAAACTTTTTATTTATTCGATGGATTCACTTGAAACTTTGTATATAGGTTCCCCAAATGACGTGAGTGAGCACTAAGACAGATATGTACTTTGAAAATTACCCCCTAAGGGGATAAAAAAGGAGGCCCAAGTTAGTACGAAACTTTTCATTTATTCAACAGATTTATTTCAAATGTTGTACATAGGTTCCTCAAGTGATGTAAACGAGTACTAAGAAAATATTTTTTGAAACCCCCCTCCCTAAATGGGTAACCCCTTTTTACCCATTTAGGGAGATATGAAACTTTTAATTATTTCAACAGATTTATTTAAAACTTGGTACGTACGTAGGTTCCTTGGGTGACGTGAATGTGCACCAAGAAAGGATTTTTGTAAATTCCCCCCTTTAAGATACAAAAAAGGGGTTACGAGATTATGTGCATCTTTTTATTTTCAATGGATTCACTTGAAACTTTGTACTTAAGTTACTCAAGTGACATTGCCTGCCGGGGCTGCTTGAATCTTTTAACGAGATACCGCGATCTTTATTTTTAGTCAGAAGAAGTCCGATACTCCGTTTTGCTCCACCCAGAGCGGGAGAAGGAATTATATAATTTTCTCACCGTAAAAAAAGGTTCATCAAGTGATGTCAGTGAGCAGTTAAGATATTTGGAATCATGACAAAAACGAGGCCCGAATTTGAATGTAGTTTCTCTCAACTGGACAACACTAACCTGTTTATACTGGCAACTAATTATTAGTTGCCAGTAACAAACAAGTATTTCAATTAAAAAAAAACACCTTCCAAATACGTACAATACTCAGGAACTAAAAAGCTAAAAATAAGTAATCTCGCCTCACCCAGAGCGAAAGGAGTCATTTGATGATCTTACCACCAGAAAAATAAGTAAATATAAGAAGATGAATGAATTTCTCAAATTTAGATTTTGAGAAATTTTCAAACCTAAAAAGATTTTTCGTTAAAAAGTCGTAAAGTTGCAATCTTACAAATAATTATAAATAATTGTAAAATTAGTGAGGGTGGATGAATAGATGCTAGTTATCTACTTTTTCACACAAAAATAGCTGCAGGGATTGAAATGTTCTATGTAGATAGCTGAAACCACAGAAATAAAAAAAAATATCTATGGCTGAAACCTTGGAATAATACACAAGCTTTTATCCTGAAATTCCTACGGGATCAGAATTTACTCGGGGAAAACCTCCCACGCGAACGAAGTCACGGGCCATAGCTAGTCGCATATATTTCAAAAGAGGTTGAGGTTAATCATCAAATTTCTCTAAAAATTAGATCAAATGTAATGATTGTGTTATAAAATACTGTATTGTGGTAAAAAAATATATAATAATAAATCTTACGCTACCTATCGATGGGTCCTATGTATATGGGCCAAACTAACAATTTGGGCATTTTGACTTTTTTATGGTAAACGCATCTTATCGATATAAAGAATTATGTGAGCTATTAAAAAAAAAAGATTTCTGCATAGCAACACGATTTTTATTGCAGTATAACGGCGTATGTGACATGAATTTAAACGTACAAGGTCCTAATAGTAGTTAGAGACTTATACGCGGGGAGTTGCCGCGCGTTTACAAATACAATGTAATACATAGGTAATTAAATAATACAATACCAAAAAAAAAAGTTTATTTATTGTTTGGACCAATCAGCTGATTTGACAATACATTGAACGGAGCAATGGCCGCACTTTGATGAATACAAATTGTTTTGTTTTTGGGTTACAATTTAGTTTAATAAGTAAAAGATGACATCCAATTATCGCGCTAAGTTTTCTAGAAGTCGGAATTTAGTGAAAGAAAAAATATTATCCCACCTGCATATCACATTTATTATGAAAATTTAGTAGCATCTAATGACATTGCGTCAATTAATGAAAGCGATAATGAAGAAAATTAATAAAGACTTTTTAAGAATTAGCACGGGGAAGCACTTGCTGTTTCCCTTGGCATCTCCAAGGCTTTTGACAGGGTCTGGCACGATAGCCTTATTTCTAAGCTTCCTTTTTTCGGTTTACCTACTCAACTTTGCGTTTTGATTGAAGACTTCCCGAGAGATCGGTCCATTTGAGTGGTCATTGATGACTTCTAAATTGCCAATTGCCAATTGGCTATTAATATCGGGGTCCCTCAGGGGTTGGTTCTCTCAGCACAGTTGCTGAGAGATATGTGTCCAGCGTGCGTGCTGGTGGGTCAGATCCAGTCTCTCCATGAGGACATGGTTAGGCGCTTGAAATTGTCCTTGAAGGCTGTCTCCGAATGGGGTGATGCCAACTTGGTCCAGTTTAATACAGCTAATACCCAGGCTTGTCTTTTCTCCTCAAAAAGGAGCCAATTCGAACCGGCTCCCACTTTCTGTGATGTAATCGTGCTGATAACCGATCACATTGAGATTCTTGGGGTTACACTAACTTCCACCCTCAATTTTGGTCCATTTATCGAGGCTAAGGCTCAACTAGCATCAAAAAAGTTGGGAATCTTAGCAAAGGTGAGACGGTACTTCACACCGGAACAGTTGCTCAATCTGTATCAAGCCCAGGTTCGGTCGTGTATGGAGCTACTACTGCTCTCATATTTGGGATAGATCTGCCAAATACAATTTGGACGCGCTTGAGTCTATTGAGAAACGGGCCAAGAGACTCATTGGCAACGATGCACTGGTCACTGGTCAAGTCAAAGCTCCAGAGCCTTGAACATCGACGACGAGTTGCAAGTCTATCGGTTTTCTATCGGTTACATTTCGGGGAGGGTGTGATGGAATTACACAATCGAATTCCGCCAAGCCCGTTCCATCATCGGACTATAAGACAAACGGTGACGCGCCATCGTTACATGGTCGACATTCCACCTATACGCACTAAACGTTTTGGGAATGCCTTCGTTGTGCGTACAGTTAAGGAGTGGAATTCCCTGCCGGAGTCTGTGTTTCCCGATAGCTATAACTTAGGGATCTTTAAGTCAAGAGTGAATAGGTTACTTTTAGGTAAGCGTGCTCTATCTTCGACCACATCATCACTTACCATGAGGTGAGATGGTGGTCAAACGCGAACCAATTAACAAAAAAAAAAAATACTAATGTTGATTTTGTTGATTTTATTACTTAATTATACTACAGAGATTTTTTTTAGTTTATTTACACAAAATAGGTTTTTAATTTTGTTATTTTTTTGTAATTTTGTTGAGAAAATAATAATGTGAAGTAGGTACATTATTTTGTTAATCAAACTAAGATCTTCAGTAAAAGTTTCGTTCTTACTTATTTTTTTTTTCATAAGTGTAGTTTTAAGGATACTTTAATTTTTATTTCAATAAATGAATAAAACTATTGCGTGTTTTTTAATTATTGAAATGATCTAACTGAAAACTGAGTTAGTAGGTAAGCCGATTGTAAAACGTATAAGTGTCAATGTGACATAAATGACTAAATACCTAAATAGCTTATATTCTAATTAATGAATTATCAACTACTTCAATTGTTACTTGATTTTATGAGTAAAAAATATAAAAATATATAACGTATGCTAATTAACGTAATACGCGTATAATGGCCAATATGACACATTGGCCCTTTTAAAGTGTTTTTAGAGATAAAGAATTTTAACAAAAACTAACGTAGAAGGGCCAATGTGGCGTAAAAAAAAACCGATATATGTATATATAAAATACTATAGTACAAATGAGGAGGATAGTTGTCTTAACAAACAAGCAACGATTCGTAAACTTCGGTTTTATCAATCTGAAGTTATAGTAAATAGAAACTTTGGAAGCCTCTCCTGTAAAGTTGTAATTTTGGACTTTGGCCCATATACATAGGACCCATCGCTATATTGGTATTTTACTAACAAATATGTATATTGTCTACCCGCGTATTTATTTTCTCCTTCTGTGTCAAATCCATCCAAAGGTTGTCTGTAAAAGATCGCTTTTAGCGATAAGACCGCCCATTGTATCACCCTTTTTAATTGTTAAGTCCATAATTTTGTTTTACTGTTATGGTGTACAATAAAGAATATATCTATCTATCTATCTAGTGTCTTTCTGAAATAAACGATTGATAATGTAAATTAATAATACTATGTAAGTATTTGCTACATGATAGCGATCTGCTTATATTAATTTTGCAATTTGGTTATACAAATTAACCAAACGTAAATTTTAACTAAATGAAGCCGGTATTTTGTTGTTGACTACCCTGAGAAAAACACTACTCAGAGGTCAACGTTTCTTTTAAAGTCCATACAATCTGTACTGGTCAAATCATCTGAGAGCCGCGGTACGGTAGGTGTATGTGGTACGCTTTTGAGCGAAAAACAATACAAATTTGATTAGACATGTCAAGACATTGCAAGCATTTATCAGTTAAGCAAAATAGATAAACCTACAAATTATAATAAAGATGAAGAAGAAATACCTGAAGAAATCAAGAACATAAAATAGAAACTATAGCACTACTACTACTGTAACTAGATAAATTACAAACCAACCCACTAAAAAGCGTGAATAAAAATTTTTAGCAAAAAATAAAAACGACTTAAATTTTATTAAATTAAATTAAAGTTATTTTTGCCTTTGTAGTGTTTTTACATGGAAGTCAGTTTTATTTTTTGCTAATTTTTTTTTTAGTTGGTCGTTTTGTTATTTATCTAGTTCAACAACTTATCACCTTTTACAAAATATTGCTTTTCCCGATGCATAGTCATAAATTTTTGAGGAGTTCTCCTGGTACTTCACCATCAGCTCTACATCACCATATGTATTGTGAAGAGCATAAAGTGTTTAACATTCGTACTCAAGTAATCGAATCGCAATCCACGAAATACTTATTATTGAGGAGTTTCAGTGGCTATCTGTGGTCTTCATCATCAGTTCAACTTCCCCAAATGGCACTTTTCAGAAGCAACTGCTCAAGGTACTATAAGATATACCCAAAACGCTATAGGTGTACCTATAATATTTGAAGAATTCCCTCGATTTCTCCTAGATCCCATCATCAAATCCTGATTTCGTAACAATGGGACCAACTAGAAAGTATACCCATTCAAACGCAAAAAGAATTTTTTATATCGGTCTAGCCGTCTCTGAGATATGAGGTAACAAACATAAAAAAAAAGTTCAAGGCGAATTGAGAACCTCCTTTTTTAGGGTTCCGTAGTCAACAAGGAACCCTTATAGTTTCGCCATGTCCGTCTGTCTGTCCGCGGTTTAGCTCAAAAACTATTGGTACTAGAAAGTTGTACTTTGGCATGAGTATGCACGTTAATAACGCCGAAAAAGTGGTAAAATAAAATTAAAAAAAAAACAATTATTTAGGGTACCTCCCATACATGTAAAGTGGGATGATATTTTTTTTTTCGTTCTTCCCATAGTGTGGGATATTGTTGGATAGGTCTTTTAAAAATATTAGGGGTTTGCTAAGACCGTTTTTTGATTAAGTAAACCGTTCGTGACTTATCAAGCTTTAAAGTACCAATTTTCGTTAGAGTCAAGTGTCCCCCCCCTCTATCATCTAAACGGTTGTAGTTAGAAATTCAAATGTCACGGCAATAGTACCTATATATAACGAAATTTAAAGGAAAACTATCACACATAAGTGGGCTTTACAAGTTTACGAGTAATAGTCGACCAATTGTATTTGACTCGAAAATTTCGAACAACTCTATAGAAATGTCGATAGATTGCGCTAAGCGCCAGTTGTATCGTGCTAGCTTCTTGTGACGATTGAGTAGTGTAGCTCTGTGTCCGTATTTAAATTCAAAACACCGGCTATGACAAGTTTTATACAAATCTCTAAAAAAACTAAAACTTCCGTGCAAAATTGTCGGATCAGGTGAGGATTTGTATAGGAAGTCAAATTAGTTAGGTAGTTATGTTTGGCTTTTAGTTAGAGCATGGTACGAAACGATCAGTCAGCGAATACGATACGCACTTGGCTGTTAAAAAACTACGGAACCCTACACTGCGCGTGGCCCGACACGCACTTGACCGATTTTTTAAAGTCTTTTTTTAAAGTTTTTTGAAGTATTTGCTAAAAAGTTTTTTATCTTTGAGATTTCATAACATATTCTGTACATTGTGGAGAGCAAATAAATGAATAAGTAAATTAAATATAATATATATAATTACTAATATTATAAATGCGAAAGTTTGTGAGGATGGATGGATGTTTGTTACTCTTTCACGCAAAAACTACTAAACGGATCTGAATGAAATTTGGTAAGTAGATAGTTGACATTCTGAAATAACACATAGGCTACTTTTTATCACGAAATTCCCACGGGATCGGGATTTTCGCGGGAAAACGCGTACGAAGTCGCGGGCAGAAGCTAGTAATATATAATTATATTCTTACCCCGAAAGGATTGTTCTTATCCACTACTGCATACGGCACTCCCAAGAACTTAGCATAGCCCTGATCAGACCTAAGTCCCCGGATCAAGCCTACGTTTGTAGAGACGAGAGGGTCTGTCCTAGACAGAGCGTGGATCAGTCCACACACAAATAACAATGAAATCATGGACCACATCATGAGTACCGTAAGAGACACTTTCGCAAAATTTAAGGCGACGTTTACAAAAATCGTTTTAAAAGATGCCAGATGAAAGATAAAACAGCATCTCACTGATATATCATAATATACTGATCACCATTTTCAGTAAAACGTTCATGTAATTTCTTTATTGCACAAATGCATACACACACAAATACAATACAATAAACATTAATTTAATCTTCAATGTAAAATACAGTGTACACAGCTGTTTACAGTGAAGGACTTACAGGTGCATAGTATATTTGATCAATGACTTCTATGCTAGCGTTTTCCATCCGTCTAAAATGTGTAGGTACATTATAATGGTATTAATTAGAACATTAATCACTTATAGAATAATAAATTATACTTAGAAATAACATGCAGGGCGTTAGTAAGAAAGGGTGTTGGCAGTGTGCGTGTAGTGTTTATGCTGAGGTTTGCCTACGTCTTCTTTTTGGTAATATTAAGAGTGATATTCTTATTTGGTTTTGTGATTGAAGTTATTAAGAGAGTGTATATTTAAAATCTGAATAAGTTTATTATAAGTAAGGGCACTTAAAATGTGTAATGTCACTTAGCGAGTCGTGTGCTTTTTGTTCGGCAAGCTTGTTCTAGTCTTAGTTCTCTTAGCTATTAGTTATAAACTTAGTGATGAATTTGAGTGTTTGCGTGACTACACGACTGTGCACGGTAGATAAATTATAGCTAATGGACAGTAAGTACTTTATATTCTGTATAAAGTTGCGTGGAAAATATAAAAGATTTGCTAAAAAGCACCTTAAAAATGATTAATATGAAATTTATATAAATATACATTTTACCTCTTTGTATATATTTATATGTTTATTGTGTCTTTTTAATTTATTTTATAAGTTAAGTATGTATTAATTAGTATTTATACACAGTATGTCTATAATCTGTTATTCATCTCTTATCTGCTAGAAGAAATTTCTTCTCTGTCACTCTGTGTTTGTTTTAAGGCCGTGCGCGCACTGCCTTGCGGTGGCTGTGATTCCGGTAGTTCTACTGCACCGCAAAATTTGTGAAGTATGGAGTGTCATAGAAGTGCGCGCACTGCGGTCAGTCTACCGGTGCGGTAGAACTACCGGAATTGCGGCCACCGCAAGGCAGTGCGCGCACGGCCTAAAACAGAAAGGAAACAAATGCAGACAAAAAACAAATACAGACAGTGTCATGTGTGTGCGTAACTAAATATAATTGTCGAAGAAATGCGATTGCCTACTACATCAGGGATACCTACTTTGTAATTTTAAATGTCGCAACAGCTATCCGTATTGTAACAAGTAAAAAAACTTTTTACCAAAAAATTAAACCGACTCCCAAAAACACTGCAAAGTGAAAAATAACTTTAATTTCGGTAGTCAGTGTCTTTAGTTTTGTATTTTCGTTTTTGGCACCGACTTCCGAAATTAAAGTTATTTTTCACTTTGCAGTGTTTTTGGGAGTCGGTTTAATTTTTTGGTAAAAAGTTTTTATTTCACTCTTTTTAGTTGGTTCATTTTTAATTTACCTAGTTACAAGAGCCTAAATGTCAACTACTTATAACATTTTATAAAATATTGCTTTTCCCAATGCTGGGCCGTTAATTGTTGAGGAGTTCTCCTGGTACTTCACCATCAGCTATACATCACCATATGCATTGTGACGAGCATAAAGTGCTTAATATCCATATTCAAGTAATCGAATCGCAATCCACGAAATACGTATTATTGAGTAGTTTCGGCGACCATCTGTGGTCTTCATCATCAGTTCCACTTCCCCAAATGATACTTTTTGAGAGCAACTGCACAAGTTACTATTAGAAATACCCAAAACGCTATAGGTGTGCCTATAATATTTGAAGAGTTCCCTCGATTTCTCCAGGATCCCATCATCAGATCTTGACTTGGTGACAAATGGTACCAATTTCGAAGTATACCCTATCAAACAAAAAAAGAATTTTCCAAATCGGTTCAGCCGTATTCGAGTACTCGATGATCATACATTAAAAATATATATATATATACGCGTCGAATTGATAACCTCCTCCTTTTTTGTCATCGGTTGAAAAGTATGTTTTCCCTTTGTCTATGAAACAAATTAATAAGATAAGTAGTGATTAAAGATGATAATAGCGTAGACAACTTTTTAACACGCTTTTATTAGGTCGACCTGTATGTAACTAACTATGTAATGGAATCTAAGGTAACTAATTTAACCATCTTTCAAGGGTGGTAGCGTAATGAAAATCGGCAGCTGTATGTAGTTCTGATGACACTACAATAATAAGGTAATGTCGAACTGATCTGATGATGGAGCCGGATGATATGAACTGGAACTTCATGATGAAAAATCGTATCATAACTGTTTTGGATTTCTTAGAAAAGTCTTGTAATGAACTTTGACCACGATTAGGTTTCAAGGTCTGATGATAAAGCCGGAATATAGGCACTGCCATTTCATGATGGAATAGTCCTGTTTGCACTTGTGAGAAAGGCCACGTAATGGACTTTGAACACGATCAGGTTTCAAGGTTATAACAAACCTAAAGAAAATCCGTTATCGGTTTTCGTAACCTTTTTGAATTACCGCGTACTCCGTAGATTTATTTTTTATAGATGTCACTTTCAAATCCTCTGGGGGATCGACCGTTTAATTGTTCACTACTCGTGAGAATAATATGGCAAAAACTACAAAAAAAGCAACAGCAACATTTGTTATTACGTGCATTTATAAAAGCGTGTTTTTCTAGTGTTTTTTAAACTAATAATTTATTTTGTATTGTAGATAGGCTTGCGTTTGACCATAATCTCACCTGATGTTAAGCGATGATGTAGTTGAAGATGAAGTACGCTTGCCTAGAAGTAACCTATTTACTCTTGACTTATAGACTCCCAGGTTATAGCTATCAGGAAACACAAATTCCGGCAGAGAATGGCGGATATATCACAAACATATCTAGCGTAGGCGTTAAATATGTTTGTGAAATGGTTTCTGTTGTGTTTTTCTCTATTCAAGACGTACCTATTTGATTGTGTTGGATAAATTATGTTTTACTAGTACTAATAAATAGACACAAATGTACCTAATCATAATAAGTTTTACTATAGAGGTAAGGATTAGACTGGTTGATAAATTTAGTACCTGCATTGTCGTAATAAATGATTAAATTTAACGCATATGATTACGTGTGGCTATGATTGACAGGCCTAAAGGAAAATGGCCGGTCATTTATACTGCCTCTCCATAAAAAGGAATCAGTGCGCAGCTGCAACAACTACAGAACACTAGCCTTGATTTCACATGACAGTAAAGTCCTGCTACATAATATTATCAACTCAAGACTAAAAGCCTATCTGGACTAGTAAATAGCACAAGAGTAGGCGGTTTCGTTAAGGGCTGTAAAGTGGTCAAAACTATGGGAAGTTTTTGCTGTATCCGGCGTCCCTCCTCATCTGGATCAGACTCATCCGCATCTTGTATATATGCATGCGTTAGCATTATATAATATATATTTATATATACAACGTGTAACGGAAACCCCATATATATCCAAAAAGGCTGAAGACAACATCTGGTATGGAGTCTCTATGCACAGTTTCAGCACAAAATAACTGACTCAAAGAATTGTTACCAAATTATTGGTTTCATATATTTCTTGAATACCAATCATAACAAACGTGTCACAGCACTACGAGGGTCAATAACTTTCCACGTCACTTGCCAATAACATGATAATTCTAACTATAACGATAATTCTCCGTTCTTCTTAATTTGAAAAATTCGGTCTCTGGTATCAGTGTATTGGAATTTGTAATAAGTTCTACACACATAGAATTAGGATTACAAAACCCTTGCCATATCGTTTGTTATCATCCAAAGAAGCCATGCACTTGGTATGTATATACCCTTTAAATTACACGTTGTATATATATTTTATATATATATATATAAAGAAATATAGAGTAGGGAAACGCTACAGTTATTGGCCCCTATACAGTTATTGGCCATTACAACTTTTACGGCCTAAAATAAGCAATAGTCTACTATAATAGTAGATTTAAAACTGCATTAATGGCAACACTTTCATCTTCTGTCAAATAGTTTTAACAAAATTCCGCTAGGTGAACTGAGTTCTTTTCGCCGTGTGATATTTTGCTGGAAAGTACAACGGAAGTAATTTGCTAAAAAAAAAAAAAAAAACAAACAATCATCCGAATTGAGAACCTCCTCCTTTTTCAGAAGTCGGTTAAAAAAATGTTAAGACTGCTACTTTTTTTAATGCAATATTTTATAAAATATATGTACTAGTGCCGTTATTCAAATTCTATAGTGTCTTTTTATGCGTTTTAAACAAATTTAGGGTGTAAAATAACCTACTTTCATCACAACCTCAGAATTTTGTAGTGGCCAATAGCTGTCACAATTATTTGAATAACTTATAGTTATTGGCCTACTATGCCAATTACTATAATAAAAAATTAATTAAAAAATACATTTGTTAATTAATAAAACGTCTTCTGTTATAATAAAAGGCATCCATTTCAATTACTACAATTTTTAAATCATTATGAACAGTTAATGGCCTAGGCCAATAACTGTGTTATGCGTAAAGCTAACTTGTAGAAAAAGTAGGCCAATTACTGTATATTTTTTTTCCATTTTAAGTAGGTAAATTAGTTTTAAAATACTTTATTATTTTATATCAGGTTCATGAGGAAAAAATAATGCCGAAAATAATACAGCAACAAATGTAAAACTTACCAATGAAAATAATCTGACTACACTTAAAATTACTATGACACCTACAAAAACTCCTACAAAGTGCCAGCCTTCGACTTCTGCTACTGTAACCACTTTGACAGAAATTACTCATCTCAATAAGTCAATTAATGATTACCTATATACTGCCCCAGAAAATAAGAGAAAGTTTATTCGAAAGACCGAAAAAAATTGATTTGCCATTACCTCCGAAAAATTTAGATCAGCTATTGAAAAAAAAGAGCTAGAAAAGCAAGAAAATGGAAAGAAAAAGAAAAAGAGAGGAAAAAGCAGCTGCACGGAAAGAAAATGCTCTGAAGACAAATAAAGGTAAAAGTATAGGAAATAAATCAAAAAAGTAACCAAAAATTATGAAAATATTGAGATTGAAAATACTGATGAGAAAAATAAGACTGAAATTGAAAAAGATAGTGTTAAACGAAAGATATTATCAAATATAGTATGTAGTTACTTGCGATACGTGCCATCGTCTAGCTGCTAAAAATAAGCCCCTATTATGTGATTGTTGTAATAAATAGGTATTATCATCGTCATTGCATCCCAAGCAAGCACGAAGAGCATGTACCAGATGACGATGAGCTTGCTGATTTTGTGTGCCATAAATGTTTTTTTTTAATGATGATTACTCTGAATCTTATGAGAATGAGATCTTTATTCTCATAAGATTCATCGAAAAGATAAATGTTTTAATTGTTAAAAAAAAAATATAATTTTATTTTCCACAAGGTTTCTTTTTATAACCTAGGCGAGCGGGGTGAAACGGGGATCCTAAGTTTGTATGGAAAAACTTACTTTCACTCGGGTGAAGCCGCTGGCAGAATTTAGTATTTTATATTTCGATGTGGCCAATTACTCTATGATCTCACGGCTAATAACTGTAATGTTATGGTCAATTACTATAATTTTAAGTTTTATGTTTTTATATTAATTTTATTCTTAAAAAGTTTGATAAAAGTGTATGTAAGATGACATTACTAATAAATATATTAATTATAAAACCATATGTCATGACTTTTATTTATTCTGACGGAGAGTTTAATTTTGATTGAAATTTCAGATCTTGAAGTCGCTTAACTGGCCAATAACTATACCGTTTCCTATATTGTTGTTTATAGAATGTATATACCCTTTAAATTACACGTTGTATATATATTTTATATATATATATATAAAGAAATATAGAGTATATTGTTGTTTATAGAAATAATTAAAATAATTTTAATTTCGGAAGGTGGTGTGAAAAAGTTGGCCAAGTGCGAGTCGCCCATGTAGGGTTCCGTAGTAACTATAACAATATAGTATTATATGTATATTTATTTGACAAAAAAAATTTTTAGCAAAAAATAGAACCGACTTCCATATCAAAACACTACAAAGCTAAAAATAACTTTAATTTCGGAAGTCGGTGTTATTGGTTTTGATTTTTCCTTTTTTTTCACACCGCCTTCCGAAAATAAAGTTATTTTTAGCTTTGTAGTGTTTTGATATGGAAGTCGGTTCTATTTTTTGCTAAAATTTTTTTTTTCACGCTTTTTAGTGGGTTGGTTTGTAATTTATCTAGTTACAAAAGCCATAATGTCAACAACTTATCACCTTTTACAAAATATTGCTTTTCCCTGTGCATAGCCGTTAATTTTTGAGGAGTTCTCCTGGTATTTGACCATCAGCTCTACTTCACCATATGTATTGTGACGAGCATAAAGTGTTTAACATCCGTACTCAAGTAATCGAATCGCAATCCACGTAATACTTATTATTGAGGAGTTTCAGTGGCCATCTGTGGTCTTCATCATCAGTTCAACTTCCCCAAATGGTACTTTTCGGAAGCAACTGCTCAAGGTACTATAAGAAATACTCAAAACGCTATAGGTGTGCCTATAATATTTGAAGAGTTCCCTCGATTTCTCCAGGATCCCATCATCAGATCCTGATTTCGTAACAATGGAACCAACTAGAAAGTATACCCATTCAAACGCAAAAAGAATTTTTCAAATCGGTCCAGCCGTCTCCGAGTTATGAGGTAACATACATAAAAAAAAAAAAAAAAAAAAAAAAAAGACGAATTGTAAACCTCCTTTTTTTGAAGTCGGTTAAAAAGAACCTTACAAATTTCTTAAAACTAACTTATTTACATTTTTTTACAACTACGCCAAAGAACTTTGTTTTTCATAGTGTTTGTATGAATTACAAAGTTATATTTGCTGTTTTAGAAAATATGCTGTATCGCAAAAACTGACCTGATCTCGTTTAAACTAATTTTGGTTGAAAGTTTACATTAAGATCTACAGACATATATTTATTTAGATATTTTATTTACATATATTAATTTAGATATCTTTAAAACAATTAACTTTATGAAAAAGTGGTGTTAGAAACCCCAATGTCATTTTTAAAGACCTGTCTATAGATACCACACACGCATAAGATTCATGAAAAAAAAAATTGTTTTAGTTCCATGTATGGGGAGCCCCCGTTTATTTTAATTATTTAATTTTTTTTTCTTAAAATCTGAAAGTGTTTCACAGAATACATCGATCTACCAAGTTTCACATGTATAGTCTTAATAGTTTCGGAATAAAAAGACTGTGACATACGGATGGACGGACGGACAGACAGACAGACAGACAGACATGACGAAATTATAAGGGTTTCGTGTTTTGCTATTCGGCTACGGAACCCTAAAAAGGAAATACAAAACCAATAACATCGACTACCGAAATTAAAGTTATTTTTGGCTTTGTAGTGTTTTGATGTGGAAGTCAGTTTTATTTTTTGCAAGAAAGTTTTTTCATAACATCATTAATTTTCACATAATGGTTACTTCTGTCATAACATATGGATATATTTATTTATCTACACACAAGTTATGTTTATTTATTACAAAATATTATTAGGACACCGACACAACAACACAATTTTGTATATAATAATAAAAAGTAAAAAACTAAAACCCGACTACGACAAAAAAATCGACGCTGAAAAAGTATGAAACAAGATTTTCAGGATGCTGAAATATACGAGGTTACTGGCAAAACAAGAACAGAACAAAAATAAAAGCCGCAGTCACACGTTATTAATTGTTTTGTTACGGTTGATATCCTATATAACGTGTGACTGCGGCTTTTATTTTTGTTCTGTTCTTGTTTTGCCAGTAACCTTGTTTATTTCAGCATCCTGAAAATCTTGTTTCATACTTTTTTAGCGTCGATTTATTTGTCGTAGTCGGGTTTTAGTTGTTTACTTTTTATTATTTAAACTATTTTGGAGTTAAATCACTGTGCTTCTATACTATTTACTTTATTTTTACAAGTTCAAGTGAAGCCCTTTCAAATGACACCAAACACGGTGTATCTATCTCTTTTTTATTTTTACACATGACTTTTTGTCCGCTAGAGGGCGCCACTTTAAATTTAAGCAATTTTTTGGAAATGTGCATGTGACGCCCTTTCAAATGATATCAAACACGATGTGTTTATCTTATTTTTATTTTTTAACACAACACTTTTTGGGCGCTAGAGGGCGCCACATTGGATTTTGTGACACGTCATGTAGCCTATGTTCAGCGGACGGTCAAAACGGTTCTAACGATACCTCATTTTTCGAGTTCCGATAAGAAGCTTTTGAGCTATGAGGGAACAGATGAACATACACACATACATACATACATACATACATAGCCTGTCAAAATCATAACCCTCCTTTGGCTTTGCCGTAGTTGGGTAAAAATAAATCGTACCTTTAGATGTTTATACTGTGGCCTAAGAAACTGGCTAAAATACGGTGCTCCCGACTTTTTATATCGGCTCACAAACAAGGATGATTCACCAATGACAGATGATTCAACACTCAAAGAAAAGGCGATTCTTAGGAATCACCCGTTCTTTTTAACAAATCAGTATTTTATACAATAAAATCTTTAGCAAAGTGTAATATTAACTATATAACGATGTAACGGAAAGGGTATATACATATCAAGGGCACGGCTTCTTTGGATGATATATTAGCTATTATTATCTAACACATGCATACGACACTGTATCGTTAGGAGAGATCACATCTAACTGATATAAAGTCCAAAAAGGAATTCGCCAAGGATGTGTTATTTCTCCCTTGCTCTTTAACATGTATGGCGAAAGCATAATGACATGCGCTCTGTAAGAGTGGAATGGTGGTCTTAAAGTGGGAGAACAAAAAATATCAAACCTTCGCTATGCAGACGTTACGACTCTACTTGCATCGTCTGAAACGGAAACGGCTGAATTGATGAATCGACTGGAGGCAGTCAGTCTGAGCATGGGTCACACCATAAACAAAAGCAAAACAAGATTGATGAGTATAGACCGATTTGTGACTCTAGCACCGACCACGTTACTGCAGGATTACGAGGCAGTAGAGAAATTCCAATACCTCAGCTCTGTAATCACGGACAAAGGCAGCTGCGAATCTGAAATTAGAAGACGCATCGGAAGAGCTAAAACGGCGATGATTCAACTCTACAAGATATGGAGAAATAGAAATATAACCAATCGGACAAAGCTATACCAGGCCCGCACTCTCGTATTTTCCATATTTCTTTATGGGGCAGAGACATGGATATTAAA
Source organism: Tholera decimalis (assembly GCA_943138885.2). Taxonomy (NCBI): domain Eukaryota; kingdom Metazoa; phylum Arthropoda; class Insecta; order Lepidoptera; family Noctuidae; genus Tholera; species Tholera decimalis. Next base: position 6,152,858 of record OW964565.2, on the reverse strand, counting down.
AACAGCGGACAGACAAAGAATAGACTCCTTTGAAATGTGGTGTTAGCGCTGTTTACTAAGGATTCCCTGGACAACTCACCGCATAAATCTCTCTCTCCAAAAATAACTCAACATTGAAGAAGCCCAGCGACTGTCTCAGTGTGTTTACCTACAGATAGTCCTAAAATGGTTTGGCCACATAGCTCGCAGGAGTATTGAAAGTCTGATGGTGACGGGTAAAGTGAAGGTTAAAAGATTGAGAGGCCGTAGCCCGAAGAGATGTTCGGACTCGTGCAGCTGGGTATCCCTGTCAACGTTGCACTGCACCGGGCCACCGGGCAGCCAATGGAAGCGTGCTGTTGACAGTCTACGGAGTCACGATCCTCAGCAGTGAGGGAACGACAAAAAAGAGAGAGATGACTGACTGGTAATTAAAATAAACGATTAATAAACAACACTCATTGTTTTATTCCCAAAACTAACGTTTACCTAACAACTATCAATGATTATAACTTAGCATGTCATACGCGAATGGTAAAATCCCAAAAAAAAACGGTTTTTTTATAAGATCCATTTACCAACCCATACTAGTAAAATCTAAGATTTACCAATATTCGACTTTTACAGAAGATAACACTTTTTTTAATAGTTTTTTAGATCTTAATTATGTATACACCGGTGATAACATAGTAAAAACTTTTGAATTGATAAAAATAGCGGTTAGATTAGTTTTAACGTTAGATTTAAAGCTTTAATTCGCAAACAGACCTCTGAAACAAAATTAGTTTCGGCCTATTTAAAAAAACCTGTTTAAACCACTTACCTTGTATTAGAACACATTTCATCTAATTTCACATCAACAACCTTCAAATAACAGATTAAGAGTCAAACAAGAGACTGACGAACTAACGATAGGACATTTCAAAACTATAATGGGACTGTTTTATTACGGAACCCTAACTACACATCACTTATATAAAAGCATATATGAAGTAGTTTCCTAGTATCTAGACTGAACATCCTAAATATTCCAATAGGTATCCATAAAGAATATCGATTCTAATCTCGGAAATTATTTTCATAACAAACGGTCCGGTATTACCGAGGTGAACTTTTCTATTGTCCCGTCCTGCCGCTATATTGCCCTTGGAAGCCAAAAGGTGGTATCTCTAATATTTTGATAATGTAAATATTATTTATTTTACACTAATAGACTAAGAAATATACCGTCTGATAAGTTGGTCTGACCAACCGGTAAGCCCGCCCTGGTTCTTTTCTTCTGTATTCCCGTTCTTTTTTTTACTTTTCGAAGCTTTTGTCCGAGAGGAAGACATAGTTTTAAATAAGTAAATATATCTAAAATACTAAGCAAACAAGATTATTATTTTTTGGTAAAATATTTTTTACTTCAAGAAAAAAATCAGCTTGTTTGAGTTACCGTCTTACTTCAGAGGCAGTATAATATCGTCATGGCAAACTTTTCACATTTATCGGATAATTTAATTGAATAGAAAGTCTCTTTTGTTCTTTGCGTGAAGTTCATAAATTTGTGGAACCATTGAAAGATCGACGGCGCTATGAGACAAAGATCTTTTGAATTCTGCAGGTGAAGCATATACGGGAGGATATTTTTTGCGTATGCGCTCCGTTTTTCTGATATATTTCATTCCATGAGTTCGTTACGGTACGTTACTACTGTGATAAATTATAATGGTGTGACAATTTGCTTAGCTGGAAATGTTAGGCGCAGCTGTGAGACACACGATGTTAATACTTTGAATCGAGACTCCATATATTTTGTTTCTACTTTGTATTTTTGCTGTACAATAAAGTATATTCTATCTATCTATCTATTTAGGATGGACAAAACAGGCAAGAGCGAAATGATAAATATGTACTTATATATTGAAGGATTTTAACGAATCTATGTAAATTAAAATGAATAGCCAAATCTATTTCTAAGCACAAAAGTCGAGAACGGCTTGTCAGATACGGCAGTTTTTAGGGTTCCGTAGCCGAATGGCAAAAAACGGAACCCTTATAGTTTCGATATGTCTATCCGTCTGTCTGTCCGTCCGTATGTCACAGCCATTTTATTCCGAAACTATTAAGACTATACATGTGAAACTTAATAGGTAGATGTACTGTATGAACCGCTTTCCGATATTAAGCATAAAATTAAAAAATATTCAAAATAAAGGGGGGTCCCCATACATGGAACTAGAACTGAAAATATTTTTTTTTCATGAAACCTATGCGTGTGTGGTATCTATAGACAGGTCTTTAAAAATGATATAAGGGTTTCTAAAACCACTTTTTCATAAAATGAATCATTTAAAAGATATAAGCTTCCAAAGTGGTAAAATGTGTGTCCCCCCCTCTAACTTCTATAATAATGGAGTGAAAAATCTAGAAAAAATATATATCTGTAGATCTTAATATAAACTTTCAACCAAAATTGGTTTGAACGAAATCGGGTCAGCAGTTTTTGAGATACAGCATATTTTCTAAAACCGCAAATATAACTTTGTAATTCATACAAACACTATGAAAAACAAAGTTATTTAGCGTAGTTGTAAAAATGTAAAAGCTAGTTTTAAGAAATGTTTAAGGTTTTTTTTATTCTACAAATAAATATACATATAAATATAATATTATTATTATAGTTACTACGGAACCCTTCATGGGCGAGTCTGACTCGCACTTGGCCAATTTTTTATTTTCTTAAGGCAGGAGTAAGGATAATACGGTAAAGAGAAGTCAAATGTGTTCCTTTACCAGATCGAAGTCTGTCGGGATAGCTCCAAGGAACGAATTCTCATCCAGCAACATCTTTAAAAATGTGTTAAAAGCTAAGGCATTGTTTCGGCACCATTTCTGCCAGCCGACTGAATTATAATAATAATAATAATTGTGGAACAGAAAATCTATCATAGAATAAAAACTTTTTAACAAAAAATTAAACCGACTCCCAAAAAACACTGCAATGTGAAAAATAACTCTAATTTCGGTAGTCGGTGTCTTTAGTTTTGTTTTTACGTTTTTGGCACCGACTTCCGAAATTAGAGTTATTTTTCACTTTGCAGTGTTTTTTGGGAGTCGGTTTAATTATTTGTTAAAAAGATTTTATTTCACTCTTTTTAGTTGGATGATTTTTAATTTACCTAGTTACAAGAGCCTAAATGTCAACTACTTATAACCTTTTACAAAATATTGCTTTTCCCAATGCTGGGCCGTTAATTGTTGAGGAGTTCTCCTGGTATTTCACCATCAGCTCTACATCACCATATGCATTGTGAGGAGCATAAAGTGCTTAACATCCATATTCAAGTAATCGAATCGCAATCCACTCAGTACTTATTATTGAGTAGTTTCGGCGGCCATCTGTGGTCTTCATCATCAGTTCCACTTCCCCAAATGGTACTTTTTGAGAGCAACTGCACAAGTTACTATAAGAAATACCCAAAACGCTATAGGTGTGCCTATAATATTTGAAGAGTTCCCTCGATTTCTCCAAGATCCCATCATCAGATCCTGACTTTGGTGATAATGGTACCAATTTCGAAGTATACCCATTCGAACAAAAAAAGAATTTTCCAAATCGGTTCAGCCGTCTTCGAGTACTCGATAATCATACATAAAAAAATAAAAAATAAAATATACGCGTCGAATTGATAACCTCCTCTTTTTGTCGTCGGTTGAAAATAGAACAACCGAGATGATCATAACTAAGTGCTCACTCCGAAAAAATTCATTTAAAAATTTGGTATATAATGAAACGTCCCGTTTTGTGTGATTATCCCATTACTGAGGGTGGCAATAGGGTGGCGCTGGGGAGAAATCTCCCTCAACTCATTCATTCGGCCGTCATTACGCGGTTGAAAATTTTTGTTGAGCTTGTTCTTTTGTTTGTCTTCTAAGGAATTAAGTCACAAACTAGGTTGGGGTCAGCTTCCAGTCTAACCTGGAGGTCATTAAGTCAAGAGTGAATAGGTTACTACTAGGTAAGCGGGCTTTATCTTCGTCAGTGCTTCGACCACATAATCACTTACTTACAGGTGAGATAGTGGTCAAATTTTCCAGACATATCCGGTAATATAGGCCTTTGTCCGGAATGCGGAGGGAATCCTAAACAGTCCGGAATTCCCACAATTGAATTAAAGAGTGAAAAATGAAAAAAAATTGGCCAAGTGCGAGTCGGACTCGCCCATGAAGGGTTCCGTGGTAACTATAATCAATATAATATACTTAATATATTTAATTGAGAAAAAAAAAACAAAAACCTTACAAATTTCTTAAAACTAGCTTATTTACAATTTTCACAACTACGCCAAATAACTTTGTTTTCATAGTATTTGTATGAATTACAAAGTTATATTTGCGGTTTTATAAAATATACTATATCTCAAAAACTGCTTACTCGATCTCGTTCAAACCAATTTTGGCTGAAAGTTTACATTAAGATCTACAACATATGGTTTTTTTTAAATTTTTCACTTCATTATTATAGAAGTTAGAGGGGGTGGACACACATTTCACCACTTTGGAAGCGTATATCTTTTAAACGATTAATTTTATGAAAAAGTCATTTTAGAAACCTGAATGTCATTTTTAAAGACCTGTCTATAGATACCACACACGAATAGGTTTCATGAAAAAAATATTTTCAGTTTCAGTTCCATGTATGGGGAGCCCCCTTTATTTTAATTTTTTTTTTAAATTTCTCTTAAAATCGGAAAGCGCTTTACAGAATACATCTACCTACCTAGTTTTACATGTATAGTCCTAATAGTTTCGGAATAAAATGGCTGTGACATACGGACGGACGGACAGACAGACACACGGACAGACATGTCGAAACTATAAGGGTTCCGTTTTTTGCCATTCGGCTACGGAACCCTAAACAACGACAGGTTGCACTCCGGGAGTGCCGGCAGAAGTGAAAACTTGAATATTAACGTTGTGCATTTTTGATATTTTGGAATGGTTAGGGAATAATTTTGCACGAATTGCTTTAATTATCAGTATAAAAGTACTATCATTTATGTGGTAGAATACAATATTTATTTATTGCGCTATCGTACACAAACATGAAAATTTATATTACATTAAAAAGTTTACGCAGGTGTTAGATAATAGTAACTGATTATTATATTATATATTGAATCATCTGTCATCGTAAGACTAATATGTAATTGAACTAATTAATTTCAACATATCTACTGTATTTTTATATTATTTAATCATAGCTTAATGTTAAAATACAAAGGTTAAAAAATCTGTTTTAAAATCGTATGATGTGACGTCACTTGTTTACACTGTCGTATAAAAGCCGCCGCTCAGTCGTTCTAGACACATTCTTCTCCTCCCCGACCTTTGCCAAACGAGCCAGCCCGCGATGCTGAGCCAGTACCAATAAATACTCCCGTAAATAATATGACCCAGCCTGTCCCTTTGCTGCCCTCCCAAAATGACCCCGCTATGCCGAGGCCCGTACTCCACAGGGAGTGCCCTTAGCGTGCGGTCATTAGCTTTAAGTAAACTTTAGTTTGTAAGCCCTGGCTGGGGGCCTTTAATTTATTAGAGGTCACCACAGGACAGACCGGTTAAGTAGTACATTAGCCGTATAGAGCTAAACTACGAGTGGCCCTACCTAAAAAAAAAAAAAAAAAATTCTAGACGCAGTCTCTCTCGGACAGCCACAGTGTAAACATCTTAAGGTACGATTTATTTTTATATATAGAATTATGTTGTTGTATCGGTGTCCTAATAATATTGTGTTAATTTTTACTTGAAATTATGTGAAAGTGACGATGTTTTGAAAAGAGTAACTGTGGAGTTTCTTGCCGGCTCTTCTCCATAGATAACTACTTTCCGAACCGGTGGTAAATTAATAAACTGATATTGCTATACAGACTACTAATTATTTCTATAAAACACCTAGTAATCATGTTTAATATATGTTTATATCTATCACTTCTAACATCAGAAGTGGGATAGTTCACAGCCCACTTATTTTGTTTCGGTATTGAGGTTAGATTCATAGCCCATGTGATTTTTTTTTTTAACCGTCATTATTGTCAGATTGTTTTGCAGTTACTTTTCTTGCAAGTTAGTTTTGGTTAGCTGTACATTTGTTCTAGGCCTTTATTTCAAGTAGAAGGTACATGTATGTATATCGCTCTTGCCCAAATACTAATGCATTGGAGTGAAAGTTTCAGAATGAATCCTGCAATATTGGAAGGCCTCTTCATCCGTGATGCTACCTCGAGCTATTGCCGCCGTTCAGATGATTATGCGGCGCTTCCAGTCCAATGACAGCGGTGCAGCCTGATGGTGCTATGGAATCAAAAAACTTTGCAAAGAAATTGGATGGACCAACAACATAACGGGAGTCAAGTAAGAAAAAAAAACTACTAAATAACATTGGACCAATAAGCTATATACAAAAAAGTGTTATTATAAGTAATCCATATAAATTAACTAAAAGAAATATATCGGTAAATATGGAATCATTATTTTTAAAACTGTAACGATTATTATCGAGGATATGTAATAAGTATCGATATATTTTTTTGTTTTCGTAAGTTTTATGCATATTCTTGTTTAAAAATTGACTATAGATTCATTGAGATTTTTTTTTCTATATAGTCGATTATTTTATAAAAGAATATCGATATATTTTTTTTCTTATTCTCCAAACCCTACTTTTCAATGTCACTTCGTTACTACTGTTATGGTGTTTATTTTCGTTAACTTTTCGCAATATGTTAAAGGGTTTATTACAATTGTACACTGTACTCGATAGAGATCTATGATAACGGATACTAATTTTGTCAAAGCACACGGTAAAAATAAGCCTAAAATTGACTCCATAATGATGTGTATGTTTCAAAAATAATTTAGATTTTTATGCTCCTGAGCTGAAAAATATTAAATATATAATTAATTAAATATACTTCCAACTAAGTACAATTACTAACTAACTTAAATTTTGTCATGGGTTGTTCAAATAATGGTAGTCTTGACATAAATATGAAAAAAAAAAATTGTATTCGGCTTTATATCATCACAATTTCTCTGAGAAGGTTTCTTGGAAAGTTCTTTGGAACCTGTGTAGGTATGTCATATACTTCTCATAAGAACATTATGATTCACTTAAAATCAGATACAAAGTATTGTATATATTTGAATAGTAATTATAAAGTAGTGTTCACTCTTGAAAAAGTTGGAGGCGACATGTTACTTTGTTCGAACATGCTTCTTCAGTTTATTTTTTATGGACGCTATTAGTTCGCTTCAAATCCTCCGGCAGACCAAAGTACAGCCGTACACAAACAATATAGTATTTTGCCCGTAATTAGTCTATGCACTTGTTAGTCATTAGCTGCAACTTATTAGTATTCAGTTGTAATGAATTAATGGTAATGTTGTTAATGATTTTTCTATGTTGGATGAAGATATACTGATAGTGAAATAAGGATTTTCTGATTATTTTTTTTTTTGTGTTCTTTGTAGGGGGTTAAGATTAGGTTTACAAGCTGATCCCTATGTCTCGATTAAGTATTCAACATGAAATTTTAAGAATCAGGCTCTTCTTTGTTTTCGATATTCTGTAGATTTGCATAACGCTTGTTATAGTATACACTATTAAGTAAAGTGCAAGCATGCACCGACCTCGATAGAGCATGTAGCAACAGCCTTACACGAGTAACGGAAACCGCTGACAACGCTGGCGCCGCCGCGCTCGTCACCCGATGCCCCTGTTTACTGGATGTGTCTTTTACGAAATAATCATAAAATATTATTTGTTCATTCTGTATCTAATATCGATCGGAATAGGATTCTTTTATTGTAATATTTTTTTACCTTGTAACTTTACTTTAATTAAAGTTAGTTTAAAATCATTTTGGTTTTTTTTGGGTCCTCCGACAGCGACGTACATATTTGGCGCAGTCGGTAGGATACTCGAGGCGTCTCGAGCTAGCTAGATAGGCTATTCTAATATCGAAACCGTCTCGCTAAATTCGCTACCGCCGTCGCGAGCGAACGCGTTCGCCGAGTATCCTGTAAGAAGAACGTGTCGTCCTGCGCGGAGGAGAAATCCAGACATCGATCCCAGAGATACCAAAATGCAGTTGATGTAAGTACACTGAAAATCGTTTCTGTGAGTTGCTTTCAATCCCCTTTTCCTTATAGTTAGTTTATTAAGTCGTAATCATTTTTCACCCTAAACAATCCACCCCTAAAGGGCCAGAGCCCTCAAGACAAGCACGTAGGCTAAATATTGATTTAAATAGAGATATTACGAGTAGTTTAGATTTAGATACAACGGCTGATACCTTGGAGGTTTCATTGCGGTCAGAGACTCCTGAACCCGCCACAATGAGTAGTGCCGATTTGATTTATAAAACTTTACGTTTAGTGCCAGATTTCGATGGCAATTCGCATATTTTACCAAGGTTTATACACCTTTGTGACCAAATTGTTACGGAGTATATCGAAGCAAACCCTAACGATGCTTTAGCTAGACTTTGCTTAATAAACGGTATTTTGAACAAAATAACTGGACCAGCCGCTCGTATTATTAACTCGAACGGCGTACCTGAGGATTGGGATAGTATAAAAAAATCGCTAATTAACAACTTTGCAGACCAGAGAGATGAGACCACTCTTTACAATGACCTTATGCTAGCAACTCAGGGGAACAATTCACCGCAAGAATTTTATGACCATTGCGTTAATTTATTTAGCACTATCATGACATATGTCACCCTGCATGAGAACGTTAAGACAACCGTAGAAGCCAAGCGTACCCTTTACAGGAAGTTAACTATGCAAGCTTTTGTTCGCGGTTTAAAAGAGCCCTTAGGCTCTCGCATACGTTGCATGCGTCCTGATAGTGTTGAAAAAGCGCTCGAATTTGTGCAGGAAGAATTGAACGTTATATATTTGCAAAATCGCCATGATCCGTTAACTGATAAGAAGTTGAACAGTAATTCCCATAAGCCTTTGCCATTAGCATCTTCAGCTCATGTCACTAATCCTATGCTTACGCCTAAACAGTTCAATTTGTCCGCACGAAGCGACCCTGCTACCAATTTTCAGCCTCAGCAGATGAATTTGATGAGGATGCCTTCGCATACTCAACAAATGTTCCGCGCGCCGATGTTTAACACTCAACCGATGTTCCGAGCGCCAATGTCGCATACGCAGCAAATGTTCCGCGCGGCACCGCCTAACTATAATAGACCTAACTATAATTTCCAGTTGCCACCAAGACAAGTGCCACAAAATACTGGCCCCAAGCCTATGAGCGGCGTTAGCCCATATGTAGTTAGGGAAAAGCCTTCTTTCGGTCAACCATCAGGTCACGATTGGCGTAGAAGTGGCAACCCGCCTCCATTAAATTACTTTAAGACTTAGGAGATGAACATGAATGTGTGCGCTGACTACGCTGATCAGTTTTATTATCCGGTTTATTATTGCGAACCCAATTATAACTACTATGCGGATAATACCGAGTACTATAACATAGAAACCGATTATTACGTGGGTAACGGCCCCTACTACGATAACTTAGCTTTAGATTACTCGCCACCAGTAGCAGACGATCCTCAGCCCAGCACTAGTTCTACTAGTGCCAGTAGTAGTCACGCTGGTGCCAGTACGACTTCTGTTAGCGAACAGGATTTTCAGAAGAACGGGAGATCAGACAAATTAAAATAGAAATTAACCTTCAGACGCAAAGACAGCTTCCATTTATTCAAATTTCGCAACCACCCTTAAAATTTCTAATTGACACGGGCGCAAACCAGTCATTCATTAGCCCAGAAGCTGTGGATACATTTTACAATAACTTTCCCTTAAATATTGATCCCTTCGAGGTTACAAACGTACATGCTACGACCAAAAATAATTATTCCATAACGATTCCTACATTTAATGAATTCCAGGAGTCTGAAGATATTAAATTATTCATTTATAAGTTCCACAATTATTTTGATGGGCTTATAGGACTTGATTTATTAGAAAAATGGGAGGCAAAAATTGACCTTAAGGATAGACAACTTATTACTCGAAATTCTGTCAATAAAATTAATATGTACAATTCACGAAATGTTAATTTGTATGAAAGTGTTATACCAGCTAATTCAACGAAGTTACTTAGGGTACCAATTAACTTACAGGATGGAGATGCAATAATTCCTGAACAGACCATATCTAATTCTGTCATTAGGGACTGTCTAACTACAGTGACAAACAATCGCGGATTTTTGGAAGTTGCTAACCCTACTCCGCATGATTTAATATTTTCAATGGATCATGCAGTTCAGGCAGAGACCTATAATATTCAGTGCACGAGTACCGAGAATTTGCTTCACGATTCTCAGTTTCCTGTAATCGAACCAGCCCGCGTGCAAGAAGTTATTTCGCGTTTGCGTACGGACCACCTTAATAAAGAAGAACGCATTAACTTAGAGACTTTATGTGGCAAATATGCCGATATCTTTTACATAGAAGGAGAAGCGTTAACATTCACAAATAAAATCAAACACCGAATTCGAACAACGGATGAAGTCCCGGTTTATTCAAAGAGTTACCGCTACCCTTATATACATAGAAACGAAGTCAAAGACCAGATAGGAAAAATGCTAAGTCAGGGAATCATTCGCCCGTCAGAGTCCGCCTGGAGCTCACCTATTTGGGTTGTCCCAAAGAAAGCTGATGCTTCTGGAAAAACTAAGTGGCGTTTAGTTGTCGACTTCAGGAGACTAAATGAAAAAACACATGACGACAAATACCCCATTCCCAACATCAATGATGTTTTAGACAAGTTGGGGAACTGTCAGTATTTCACCACTTTAGATCTGGCAAGCGGGTTCTACCAAGTGGAAATGGACCCTGCTGACATCCCTAAAACAGCCTTTAACGTAGAAAACGGTCATTACGAGTTTCTGCGCATGCCTATGGGATTAAAAAATTCCCCTTCTACCTTTCAGCGTGTTATGGACAATGTCCTCAAAGACCTCCAGAACACCATCTGCTTGGTATATTTAGATGATATCGTTGTATTTAGCACGTCGCTCCAAGAGCACATGACCAACCTCGAGAAGGTATTCCAAAAATTACGAGACTCCAATTTTAAAATACAATTAGATAAGTCCGAATTTCTCAAACTGGAAACTTCGTACTTAGGGCACGTTATAACAAAGGATGGGATAAAACCCAATCCAGACAAAATTATTGCAATTCAAAGTTACCCGATTCCAACTACCCCTAAAGAAATCAAACAATTCCTTGGGTTGGTTGGTTATTACCGTAAATTCATACCGGACTTCGCACGAGTAACAAAACCACTCACACAATGCTTAAAAAAGGGAAGAAAGGTTGTAATAAATTCTGATTATACCGAAAGTTTCGAAAAATGTAAAGCTCTTATAATTAACGATCCAATTCTACAATACCCCGATTTTAGCAAAGATTTTATTTTGACAACCGATGCCTCTAACTTCGCGCTAGGTGCTATTTTATCACAAGGGTCAATAGGCGCAGATAAACCCGTATGTTACGCATCTCGTACACTAAACGAGAGCGAGATAAATTACAGTACTATCGAGAAAGAACTCCTTGCCATAGTTTGGGCAACAAAATATTTTCGGCCGTACTTGTTCGGTAGAAAGTTTAAGATCATCACAGATCATAAGCCACTCCAGTGGGTTATGAGCTTAAAAGAGCCTAACTCTAGATTAACCAGATGGAAGCTCAAATTATCGGAATACGATTTTACGGTAATTTATAAAAAGGGCTCCAGTAACACAAACGCTGATGCCCTTTCCCGCATTCAAATTAATAACGAAGAAACGAGTTCTATGGTAGCTAACGCATCTGAGCGTCCACCTTCTAGAAGTAATTCAAACACGGTTTCTGCTCACACCAGCCAGGAAAATCCAATCCTTGAAATCCCGATAGTCGATGAACCATTAAATAAATTCCATAGACAAATTCATATTACTATGGTTGGTGATATAAAAAAACGCCCCACAGCATCTAAGCCTTTTGAAACCCATACAAGAACAAGCGTGCAAGTTTCCAGCTCAACTCTGGAAACCGATATTATAAATGTTATAAAGGAATACGTTAACCCTAAAGTCAAAACAGCATTGTTAATAAATCCCCCGCTGGCTATGTACGATATAATACCCATTATCCAGGATAAGTTTAAAAGCTCTTCAATGAATCTAGTTTTAGCTAAAAGAGAAGTCGAAAATGTTAAGGAGTACTTGAGGCAACAAGAAGTAATAAAACACTACCACGATGGAAAAACCAACCATCGTGGAATAAATGAATGCTACCTAGCTCTCTCTCAGCGTTATTATTGGCCAAAAATGAGAGACGAGATCACGAAATACGTTAACAATTGCACTGTATGTGGCCAGGCGAAGTATGATCGTCATCCAATAAACCAACAATTTAAAATAGTACCCCCAGCCGGCAGGCCATTTGAAATTGTCCATATAGACTTGCTAACAATCCAGACAGAGAAATACTTAACTATCGTGGATGTGTTCTCCAAGTACGCACAAGCCTATCATATACGAGATGGTACAGCCATTAGTATTGTACAGGCATTGTTAAAATTCTGCACGCACCATGGTTTACCCCTTACCATCGTATCAGATAATGGAACAGAATTCACCAACCAGCTGTTCAGTGAATTTATTAATATGCATAAAATAACACACCATAAAACACTGCCCCATGCTCCAAACGACAATGGAATTGTGGAACGCTTCCATTCAACCTTGTTGGAACACCTACGTATTTTAAAGTTAACCCATAAAGGGGAAGACATAGTAAATCTTGTCCCCTATGGCATTTTGGCGTACAATAGTGCAATCCATAGTTTCACGAAATGTCGACCGATCGACATCGTAACTGGGCACTTTGATCCGAGAGACCCATTTGAAGTAGATTTAAGTAACCATCTTATGCAGCAATACACACAAAATCATAGGGATAGAATGAAATTAGTTTATGACGCAATAAACGAGTCTTCTTTGGCAGATCGTACTAATATTATAGAAAACCGTAATAAGTCTCGCGAGCCTGAAGTTGAATACCAACCTGAGCAACGCGTTTTTGTTAAAAATCCTTTAGCTAGTCGCCAGAAGACGGCTCCCAGATACACCCAAGACACCGTGTTAGCAGACTTACCCATCCATATTTACACCTCAAAAAAACGTGGTCCTGTAGCTAAAAGTCGATTAAAAAGAGTACCTAAAAGTGCTCAATTGTTACAGGGCGCTACTGGTCCTGACTTCTCATTTGATAGCGGCCCAGGATGTAAACCAGGAGATAACACTTGAGAGCCTCGGCGATGGCCCAGGAGTACTCCCTTTTCGGCTTGGCGCTACAAAACTCATAACCCATCATCATACTTTCTTACAATATATCCAGATAAAAGATATCGAAAAAAAGATTAGAGTACTGCAAGACCAACTAGATAATTATAGGCAAAACCTAAATAACGATACATACATGTTATACGAAGTACAATTAAATTATCTTACTGACAAAATGCTTAGTGTCATACACCATTTAGATACTCTTAAACCCGGCCGTGTAAAGCGAGGTCTCATTGATGGTTTAGGATCTGTAATTAAAAGCGTCACAGGGAATTTAGATTATTCAGATGCAGTTAAATATGATAATACTATCAAAATTATACAAGATAATAACCTTGAAATTACCGAAGAGTTAAATAATCATATTAGTATCAGTAAAGAGTGGATGGTCCAGCATTCTGAAATAATCACGAAATTGGTCTCAAATCAAGCTAAGATAAATGAAACATTACAATTAATATTAGACAAAGACTTCTATAAGGACACTAACATCGTTAGATATGCACAATTTGGTCAGCAATTAACTATACTAACCGAAAATCTAGATGAGATCTTAAATGAACTAATAAGAATTGAGAACATCTTAGCTTTTCTCCATAGTTCTAGTTCGCATCATTCCATGATTAGCATCGAAGTTCTACGCCATATGATCGAGAAGTTAGTTAAACTCTATGGTAGGGATAAGATATTAGACTTAGAGCTTAGGCAATATTACGATATAATAAAACCAGGTTATTATTATTCTGGCAATCAGATAGTAATTATATTTAAGGTACCAATATTTGCCATAGAAAATTACGATCTTTACAAGTTGTCAGTAGCCCCCAATAAGTTTAGACAGGCCCTTATCCCTCCTTATCCATTGATTGCAACGAGCAGGAAAGGTTATGTGTACATAGAGGCTGAATGCCCGAAGTACAACACCTGGTACATCTGCGGAGATAAGATGAATCATCAGCTGCGGCAACATCCCGATTGTATCCAGAATCTAATCATGAATCAAACTCTCGACAAGACCTGCGAAATCACGACAATATCTTTAACAAGAGTAGCCATGGAGGAATTGGACGAGAAGCATTACATTATATCATTTCCTAACGTAACAAGAATACACACCTCATGTGGTCGAGAAGATTACAACATACTAAACGGCAGTTATCTTGCAACTATTCCTGTGAACTGCTACCTGGACACTCCTGAATTCACAATCACCAATCTCAACGATCATGTGGAGGGTCAGCCAGTGAAGATAACGCACCTGGATAACTACCACACCAACATCCAGCCGGGAGCAACACAAGTCAAACTGAATTCGATTGATCTTACAAGACTGCATGATGCCCAATATAAAGTCATGGCGCAGCACCCGCTACAACTACAATCTGTACAACCAGGATACCTTTACCATACAACGATCCCGTTTTACATCATGCTATTCACTATACTGGCACTTGCTACATTCATGGTCTTGAAACGATACAAGATGTTCAAGCGAGAAGACAAAAGGAAATCTACAGAAGATAACACATATGCGGAGCCTGGACAATCTGGAGCAACGAAGACACAGCCAGCAATATTTCATCAGTTCAAACTTCAGAAATAGTTGCTGATCTGGCGGTGGAGGTGTTATAGTATAACACCTCTGTCCTATCAATGTTTTTAATTTTGTTTTAACACGATCAATGTGTACTTTCCAATTGAGCCTATCGTTCAGCCAAAGTCCAAGATATTTTTTCTGGATTTCTCGTTGATTGTGAGAAGTGTTAATCCGAAACCGGTTTGTTTTTATTAAATAAATTTTGTGTGATTTTTACTGAAGTATTTATACGTTTTGATAATGTACACCATTTGTAACTCATTTTTGTACAGAAATCGCAAATAAATTTCAGAATGATGATAATTTATATCATTTAGAAAACTTGATGTCTGTTCACTTGTTGACGAATTAGTGAGGTAGTAATGCGACACGATTTGTATAGAGAATATTTAATTTGTTTTTGAAACTTACACTTATCACAATTGAAAACAAAATTCATTATGGGTTCCATAGTCGCTAATTATTAAATAATCTGAAATGGTTTTTAAAATGTTGCCAAATAATTTATTTCAATAGTCAAATTAGGTCACATAGGCATTGATCTCTCTTTATAACTAGTTTTGAGTCGAGATTCAATTTTAGAATGTTCCTCAAGTACAGATTCTTTGAACTTAGTTCCGCAATTATTGCCATTTTCAGTTACTAGATGAATCCAGTGTTTCCTAACTTAAATTGATTACAATAATTTTTTTTTTTTCAATAATGATTTGAATAGAAGAACAGAACTTCAGCATCCCATACAATTTTGCTAATAAGTTTAAGAAATGGTATAGATTTTCACAAGATGTGATACAATTTACAATTTGTAATACCACCACCACATATTGACCAATATTTGTTTAAAAAAAATGCATTTCTGTTTAGTTTTAACTATAACTTTGTTTTCTTTTAATATTTCTATTGACAGTTTTTTTTTTCTCTCCAATGTTTATTTGAATACTATTAAGTATATAATCAGTGAGCAATTTATAACAGCACTGTCATAGATATTATTTAGGATCCACTCCGTCCCAAAAACAAGTTAATCTTGCTATATTTTCATATGCTAGAAAAAAATCCTTAATACCACTTACCTTCAAGAATTTGCTCTTACAAATTCTTAAAAATTAATTTCTGTAGTGAAACTGTACAATACCTACATATATTTTATTCTTAAAAATTTGGTACTGAACCTGAGTCACGTAGGTACTGTAATACGGACCTTACCACTTAATAACTTCAGGAAGCTCTAAAAGTAATGGAAAAGTAAACCAATGTGTCCACGATTACAAATATGATAAACACTTCTTGTACTGATGTATCAGACTGGCCGAGCGGTGCGTGGAAAGTTCAACTATCCATGAATACTGTAATTCAGCAATTGAATTTTGACCGTAGTGAGGCTACCATTCGTTAATTCCACCCATACAAACTTGATTAGTAATAGTGATAAATAATAATAACGATGGCTAAATTGTAGATGTTGAAGACATTTAAATTATTATTCTAAATTGGATTCTTTTTTTCTTTTTATATATTGATATTTTTATGGCATTTTTGTTTTATTATTGTATTACTCATATATTATTAAATGACATATTATCTCTAGTATAATTATAGATTTTATCTTTGACATTTTATTTTACAATTAGACGACATATTGTTAATATTTTTACACATTTTTTTATTATTATTTTATTTTTTATCATTTTTTTTTTATTTATTATTTTATTGCCTAATTTTCTCTGAGGTTGATCTTTTCATACCAATATGGTTTTCGATTTTCCTTTTTATTTGATTTTTTTTTTTTTTTGTACTATTAATTATTTTTACATTGAATGTGGGTTATTATCACTTTGAACTTGTTTGATATGTATTTTTTTTATTTGAATGGTACTGTTTTATTTTATAAAATCTCTATATAATGTATACTGTTTAGATATAGATGAAGAAAAATAATTGTATAATGAAAGACTTTAATTGTAGAATTTATGTATATTATTGTATGATGAAATACTGATGGATTATTGTATGATGAAATACTGATGGATTATTGTATGATGAAATACTGATGGATTATTGTATGATGAAATACTGATGGATTATTGTATGATGAAATACTGATGGATTATTGTATGATGAAATACTGATGGATTATTGTATGATGAAATACTGATGGATTATTGTATGATGAAATACTGATGGATTATTGTACGATGAAATACTGATGAAATATTGTATGATGAAAACGAAATATTGTATGATGAAATGATGAGAGATCCTTATCTTGACTGTTGTCTGCCATTCATGACCGCAGGTGATTGAGCTTCACTGATGGCGGGTGTTTGATGAGGCACAGATAATGTAAAGAAAATTGTATGAAAAGTTAAGTGATAACACTACTGTTTTTGTTATGCTGTTATTATTATTTCAGGTGAATTGTATTATGAATATTTCGTAATTATTATGACCGATGAAATGCCTTAACTGTTGTCTGACATTCTCTGAACGCGGGTGATTTAGCTTTGTCTATTTGTTCAGGACTGCAATAGGCCAGCCAACGGTAACTGGACGTGTCCGGAACTTTTCCACGATACGTGGAGACCACCGTTGTTTTCAATACTATAAACAGGGTTACACAATGGCCTGCCTCTACTAGGCTTCGGCCTACAACAATAAAAACAAAAATGTACCACTAACCTGAGTGCTGGGGACGCCAAGTTCGACCTTCAAAGGTCACGCCCTAAGTGTGGTTTGTATGTAAAATGGGGTGAGTAATTGTAACGTGTGATGTAAGTTACGGGTTCTAGGACGGTCCCAAGGCGTCGATCTTCAGATGGCGCCGTCCCGACCAGCATCACACCCAACTCGTTTCCAGCAAGCGCGCGCTACGCGTGGTAGACAATAAGGCGATGTGTTCCGAGAAATATCACTGGATTCTTGTTAATCCGAGATTACAAAGTTCAATCAATCACTGAACACAATTAATCTGTTCATATCTCGTGAGATCCAATTCGATTTTCAACAAATTCCGCGTGCCAGCTCAACCGACGACAAGGCGGCGTACGATTCAACAATATCCCGGGGTTTTTCGGCAAATGGGGAATACACTTCAACAATTAGATAATTCGCGACCCAATTATCGGTCTCGACAGGCGAATCCAACAATATTTTACCAAATAATTAACTCAACAGCGGTTCCCATGACCGGCATTTTTTCCAAGCAAGCAAAGTCAATCTGTCAAGTGAGAGAGGTTATGTCAAGTCCACAGATAATTAATGTTGCCGGCCAAAAGGTGCGTTCTGTTTCACGTCGGACCGAACATCTACCCCCCCCGGACGGGCCTACCCGTCCGCTAATCAATTGGAAGTCTTGACAAGGTTGCAAATTCAACACAGCTTCAATGCGGCCAAATACCGTAGCTAGTTCATTAAAGGTGAGAACGGTGTCTCCCAACAATCTCCGCCAGCGTCCCTTTGCCGCTTTCACCGCGGCCCCAAAAATACCCCCCCAATGGGGGGCAGGCTGGCGGGTCAAACAACCAAGTGACCCCTCGGCGGGCCAAACTATTACCAATATCAACCTGGCTCTCATTAAGGAAGGCGTATAGCTCCTTCAAATAGTTACTTGTACCCTTGTAATTCGTACCGCAATCAGACCTAATCAACGAAGGTAACCCACGGCGAGACACAAATCTTTCCCAAGTCGCCTCAAAGGCCTCTGTCGAGAGGGAGGTTACCAGCTCCAAATGTACTGCCTTGGTTGACAGGCAGACAAACACACAAATAAGCCCCAACAATCTTGCTATTACGAAGGGTGGACGTCTTCAACAAAGGGGGACCAACAAAATCCGTTACGACGCCAGCAAAGGGCCTCGCCTCATTGACGCGATCAGCCGACAAAATCCAAAATTCTCGCTGCAGAATGGCCAACAGCGCATTGCAACCGGCATGCGAGTTCTTAGTGTGACGATCAGTCACCAACAATTGTACCAAGTTCAGTTACAACAAGGGCAGGAGCACCAATTTTAGGGTAAGGACAACTCACAAGGGTGACCTCAAACCAGGTCCTTCCCTCAACAGTGGTGTCAGCCGGTTCGCCAATTCCCCAAATCTTGCCTGAAAGGTCGTTCACCTTCAGGCCAACCTGTCCCGCTAACCAAGAAGACAAAAGGCAACCCCGGACTCCCGTCTCCAAAATGGCACAGACCACAATCGAGTCACCCAAGGGTCGCCAGACCGTGACCGAGGCCGTTGGCAACAAAACCGTCTTGATCGGGGGGGTCCTTTAGCGGGCAGGCGTCAATCTCTTAGTGATGCCTGGGCGGCGACCGATCGCCGCTTCCAGGCTGCCTTCGTTCACGACGAGGCCAACAATCAAACCATTCGTCCGCGCGGTGTCCCAAGCCGCTCGCCATCACTGGAGGGGCATATCCCACCGGATGCCCGAATGGCGGAGGGCGCGACTCCAGCCGGGGACGTTCCGCCAACGGAGGGGAAAGGGAGCGGCGCCGACCCGGCCACTGCTGCCTAGCAGCCAATGCGCGTTCTCCCTGACGAGGGAAGACCAAATGGCGCTCGTGGGGCTCCCGTTCAACTTGCGCGGGGGGTGGAGTGCGGCGTACAGAATCGCGGGTCTCAGCCCGGTGCTCGTCTCCGGGGTACCCCCCCATGCGCGAACCCCCCTTAGAAGCTGGTCTGCTGGAGCGGTTCGCGTTGGCGCACAAAATCTCCAAGTGGGACCCTTCACAAATTCTACACGGGCGGGGGTCGGGGCAGTCCCGATGGAAGTGGGCCCCCAAGCACGAAAAGCACAAACGGCGTGCGTTGACAATGCGGCGGCGGGAACTTACGTGCAAATTCAAAAAGTCCCGGCAACGCACCATGACATGCCCCGTTGCCTTACAAAAGTCACAATGATGAGGACTCCGGGCACCATCAAAACGGGGGGCGGGGCGAACATCAACAGGCCCCCTAGCCCGAGGACTCCGGGCGCCAGCCAAACGGGGGGCGGGGCGATCATCAACAGGCCCCCTAGCCCGAGGACTCCGGGCGCCAGCAAAACGGGGGGCGGGGCGATCATCAACAGGCCCCCTAGCCCGAGGACTCCGGGTGCCAGCCAAACGGGGGGCGGGGCGATCATCAACAGGCCCTCTAGCCCGAGGACTCCGGGCGCCAGCAAAACGGGGGGCGGGGCGATCATCAACAGGCCCCCTAGCCCGAGGACTCCGGGCGCCAGCAAAACGGGGGGCGGGGCGAACATCAACAGGCCCCCTAGCCCGAGGACTCCGGGCGCCAGCAATACGGGGGGCGGGGGGAACATCAACAGGCCCCCGGGCCCTAGTCCGTCCCTGGTCTCTGGGCTGAGAAGGTAGTGGGGGTGACCCCGTGGCGCCACGAGTGTTATCCGCAAACCGACACTCGTCTTCCAAAAATTTGAGGAGGTCGTCAAAGGGGGGAAGATGGGTGGCACTATCCCCACCATACTTCTGCTCAAAACGTGACCTCAACTCCGCGGGGAGCAACTGCAGCACTATGTGCACCAACAAGTAGGACCAATGTTCTACCGGTAACTCCAAGCGTCTCAAAGCGTTGGTCGCTGAAACCAACGGGTTCAGCAAGTCAGTGCGCAACGTCGACGTGCTGACAATGGCCGGTAGCCCCAAAATTTGGTCGATGTGCACCTCAGCCAGGCAGCGCTTGTTCTGATACCGTCGGGAGAGAAGCTCCAGAGCGGTCGGGTAAGAGGAATCCGTCACCGGCAAGTGCTGCACCAAGGCTCTGGCTTCGCCCTCCAGGACAGACAACAAATAGGCCAGCTTCTGGGCAGGTCCGAGGTCCAAACGTGCATCGACAAGACTCTCAAAGAGATCTAGGAAGCCCAGCCAGTGGTCCAAGCGACCGTCAAAACGTGGCAGCTCCAGGGTGGGCAGCCTACTCAATAGTCCAGGGCCTGCAACAACAGGGGTCTGCGGCTTGGCCGCATCAGGCACCCGGCTCTTCAAAATTTCCCGCGCTCGCAGACATATGACATCCCCCAGGTGGATAATCTGGTCATAGTCACCCAAAATCCTATCGCGGGCCGTCTGATCCATCACCCCCAAATCCACGTCCATGATGTACTCGTTGAAGCGCGTGAGCGCAGCATCAGCTGACTTGATCCTCTCAATCACTTGCCCATACCGAGCAAGGGTGAGCTCTTCCAATTCCACACGCTCAACAGTTGCAGCTGCCGATGTGAACCATCTCAACTGTGAGGTCAATCCCGCAGCAGCCTCCCTGACTGCCCTTAATGAGGCCATTGCAACAATCAAATATTAATACAAAACAACAATCAACAACCAACAATCAAATATTAAACAAACAGCAATGACTTGTTAGCCGACCAAATAGTTTCAACAAAATAAAAATTCAAATTCAATTATTTCAAGTCCCAATCCGACCCTGTACTTATTCCAAGTATGAATCTAGCTTGCTAAGGATGGCTAGTTACAAATAAATAACAATTGAATGTATAATACAATGCTGGATCAACCTCAAATTAAACATCAATAAGCACAACAATTGTCTGTATAATATTGAGCCGGAGAATGTCTATCAACAATCCAATAATTACTATAAATGCAATAACCAATACACACAATTCAAGTCCTATTATGTTAGACTATGTGTAATTATTATTTAGATAACCTTTCAAATTCAGATCAATGACATTCAATTATTAATTGCCACAAATACCAAACAACTTTTACAACAATATACCAACTTATGTACCAAATTATGTACCAATTATACCAAATTATACCAATAATTCCTAATTTCACAAATAAATCCTACCTGTCAATGCAATGAAAGAGGCTACAATACAAATTACAAATACAACTTCAAATAGATAGCCCGGATGACATGGTAATATATTCAAAACTTATTAAGTTACAAGTTATGTTAAGTAATTAAACTCAAGTTTTAAGTTTTCAACAATATTCAAAACTTCCAATTAAACCAGTGGATCTTATTATTATAAGAGCCGCGCTTCTGCTACCAATTTGTTCGACCCCAAGCCCAGCCAACGGTAACTGGTATGTCGAACTGTCCGCGATTACGCGGAGCCCTACGTTGTGGTAGGCTCTTAGGCCTTATTTCAATAAACAAAATGTACCACTAACCTGAGTGCTGGGGACGCCAAGTTCGACCTTCAAAGGTCACGCCCTAAGTGTGGTTTGTATGTAAAATGGGGTGAGTAATTGTAACGTGTGATGTAAGTTACGGGTTCTAGGACGGTCCCAAGGCGTCGATCTTCAGATGGCGCCGTCCCGACCAGCATCACACCCAACTCGTTTCCAGCAAGCGCGCGCTACGCGTGGTAGACAATAAGGCGATGTGTTCCGAGAAATATCACTGGATTCTTGTTAATCCGAGATTACAAAGTTCAATCAATCACTGAACACAATTAATCTGTTCATATCTCGTGAGATCCAATTCGATTTTCAACAAATTCCGCGTGCCAGCTCAACCGACGACAAGGCGGCGTACGATTCAACAATATCCCGGGGTTTTTCGGCAAATGGGGAATACACTTCAACAATTAGATAATTCGCGACCCAATTATCGGTCTCGACAGGCGAATCCAACAATATTTTACCAAATAATTAACTCAACAGCGGTTCCCATGACCGGCATTTTTTCCA
Organism: Tholera decimalis; assembly: GCA_943138885.2. Lineage (NCBI taxonomy): Eukaryota > Metazoa > Arthropoda > Insecta > Lepidoptera > Noctuidae > Tholera > Tholera decimalis. Next base: position 6,130,206 of record OW964565.2, on the reverse strand, counting down.
AGCAAGCAAAGTCAATCTGTCAAGTGAGAGAGGTTATGTCAAGTCCACAGATAATTAATGTTGCCGGCCAAAAGGTGCGTTCTGTTTCACGTCGGACCGAACACTATTATTGATTTTTAATGTGATTATGACTTATTGATAGACGTTGCGAAGTAATAATGATTACGAAATATTGTAGCATTGCAGATGTTGCTAATATGTACCTAAATTGTACGTTGAGATGATCGTGTTAGAATATTATAATTGTACTTCGAGAACGAAGTACATGTCAGTATGGCCGTGTTAGATAATAGTAACTGATTATTATATTATATATTGAATCATCTGTCATCGTAAGACTAATATGTAATTGAACTAATTAATTTCAACATATCTACTGTATTTTTATATTATTTAATCATAGCTTAATGTTAAAATACAAAGGTTAACAAATCTGTTTTAAAATCGTATGATGTGACGTCACTTGTTTACACTGTCGTATAAAAGCCGCCGCTCAGTCGTTCTAGACACAGTCTCTCTCGGACAGCCACAGTGTAAACATCTTAAGGTACGATTTATTTTTATATATAGAATTATGTTGTTGTATCGGTGTCCTAATGATATTGTGTTAATTTTTACTTGAAATTATGTGAAAGTGACGATGTTTTGAAAAGAGTAACTGTGGAGTTTCTTGCCGGCTCTTCTCCATAGATAACTACTTTCCGAACCGGTGGTAAATTAATAAACTGATATTGCTATACAGACTACTAATTATTTCTATAAAACACCTAGTAATCATGTTTAATATATGTTTATATCTATCACTTCTAACACAGGCATACATTTTCGCGGCGCCGTAGAAAGAGAGGGGGATACTTCTCCTATGCCACGCCACGTCTTACGAATTTTCGATCAGGTCACGTGTCCTGACGCGAGTTTAAAATTTTTTACCCATTACAAAAAAAGTTCACAACGCCGCTAAAGAAGTTTTCACTTCAAAAATATAATCTTTTTATTTCAATTTAAAGAAAGTCAGGAATTTTCATCAAATGTCCAGAATTTACTCCGGATTTTCGATTTTTTAATCTGGCAACCCTTAATGCGAGCCCATCATGAATAAATAAAAGTTCAATACTTGTGTTCTACACACAGTGACTACCTACCTACTCTCCATAACCCAGTGGCTGCAACACGACGAGTAACCCTTAGTGTCAGATTTCACAGGACGAGGAAAATACCTAGTACTAGGTAATACTAGGTATTTTACATGAACGAAGAGTCATTCACGTAAAATAATTGATAAAAATATGATAATTATATAAAACAGGAATGCTATATTTTCTACATTTATCCGTCACACCTTTGGAGTAATTATGTTATGAACGTAGATTTCCTTTCCTCAGCAGCTACGTTTACAACAAAGCTAATAAAATTCAAACATCCATCCTATCTGTGCAAATTAAAATGTAAAAGAACGGTCACTCCTGAAGTAGGTAGCTTATGTAGTGAAAATATCTTAAACATTTTGAAATGATTTTCGATCAGAATCCTAATACAATCAACTCATACCTATACCGCGTCATTTCACCTTATTAATCACACACACACACACACTCTCTCACCTGTAGGTAGGTACTCACACTTAATACGTGATATTACACTCAAACACACAACACTCTTAAAAACACAAAAAGAATGCTTACCTATTTTTTTTTTTGTATTAGTTTTAATTTTTTTCGTCTCAGTACTTCGACCTCTTTATGTTTATATTAATTGTAGTATCTAAATGCAATTAAATTTTCATTTTTAAAGTGTGTGAGCCGGGAGATCTATCCTACAGATCTCGAATCCAGTACAGACTTCAGCTCTCACTAAGGTCTATATATTCTATAAACCTATGTTGTACCTTTTTGAGAGAAATAAATAAAGATTATCCCATAAAAAACAATACTTGTCAAAAAACCAAGTCTCGCAACTTAGTAATTCTACCGTAAAAAGTTGTGAGATCCATGTAATACCAAGTTGTTATTAATTTATTCAGTACCTACTTAAGGGACCTTCTATCTTAAGTTGTTACGTAATTATCTAACCTAACGACATCTTATAGTGACCATATCAATATTAAAAATCTTTACCGTTTTAAATAAATAGATTGACTCGGCCATCGCATGAAAACACAATATATCTCACAAGTAATACATATACAAATTAAATTGTTTATTGCGATTGCCAAGTCAATCTATTTATTTAAAACGGTAAAGATTTTTAATATTGATAACGTCACTATAAGATGTCGTTAGTTTAGATAATTACGTAACAACTTAAGACAGAAGGTCCCTTAAGTAGGGACTGAATAAATTAATAACCGACTTGGTATTACATGGATCTCACAACTTTTTACAGTAGAACAACTAAGTTGCGAGACTTGGTTTTTTGACAAATATTGTTTTTTATGGGATCTCATTGCTTTTTATAGAAAGTCCTACTTTTTTCCTTTCCGGTACCTTCTACTTCTTGTATACCAACAACGAATTTTCTTAAAGCCCTCTCTCTGTCTTATGAGCTTTTCTTTTTTTGTAGGTAGCCTTCCTTTTATAGGGTTCCGTAGCCGAATGGCAAAAAACGGAACCCTTATAGTTTCGACATGTCTGTCCATCTGTCTGTCTGTCCGTCCGTCCGTCCGTCCGTATGTCACAGCCATTTTATTCCGAAACTATTAGGACTATACATGTAAAACTTGGTAGGTAGATGTATTCTGTGAACCGCTTTCGGATTTTAAGAGAAAATTTAAAAAAAATATTATAATAAAGGGAGCTCCCCATGCATGGAACTGAAACTGAAAATATTTTCTTTCATGCAACCTATACGTGTGTGGTATCTATAGACAGATTTTCAAAAATGACATTAAGGTTTCTAAAATGACTTTTTCATAAAGTTAATCGTTTAAAAGATATACGCTTCCAAAGTGGTAAAATGTGTGTCCCCCCCCCTCTAACTTCTATAATAATGAAGTCAAAAATAAAAAAAACCATATGTTGTAGATCTTAATGTAAATTTTCAACCAAAATTGGTTTGAATGAGATCAAGTCAGCAGTTTTTGAGATACAGTATATTTTCTAGTGGTCAAACGCGAACCTATTTTCAATAAAAAAAACCGCAAATATAACTTTGTAATTGTACTATGAAAAACAAAGTTATTTGGCGTAGTTGTAAAAATTGTAAATAATCTAGTTTTAAGAAATTTGTAAGGTTTTTTGTATTTTTTTTTTTCAAATAAATATATTAAGTATAAATAAATATATTTATTATATTTACTACGGAACCCTTCATGTGCGAGTCCGACTCGCACTTGGCCAATTTTTTATTTTCCGGTACTACTTCTTGAACTTCAGCTAAAGTTTTTTTCAAAGCCCACTCCCTGTGTCTATGGGTTTTTTTCGGAGGCTTTGATACGCACCTATGAATACGCACGTACGTCTTTTGCATTAGTTAGTAATAATTAATGCCGCACTCGTCAAACGTCTCGGTTAAAGTTAATCCATAAGTAAGTAATTATGCAATTTTGGGCAATTTACTCTACTTAATACTCCCCAATACTCTTAATACTTCTTGCTTATTTATTCCGTTGACCATTTAACAAGTTACCTTTGAGCATAATTATTATATCTAGGTACCTATCTACACTGGAAGTCACGGTGGAGCATATGGTCGAGGTGTGCCCTGCATGGGTGGAGCACCGTCGTATCCTCATAGAGGCGATCGGCGGCGGCGACTTCTCGCGCCCTGCTCTGGTTTAGACTATGGTGCGAAGCGAGAGGGAATGGGATGCAGTCACCTCCTGCGGCGAAGCAGTCATGCTAGCGAAGGAGAAGGCCTAACGCGCGAAGGAGAGGCAACTCTCTTCATCGCGCCCCAGCCACCGGGGGAGACGCCCCGGGCGTCGTGGATCGCGAGTCGATTTCGGGCCACCGTAGGCGCGGGCCTGCGGATGCCGAGCAGGGGTCGCTCACCGTCCGGTAAGGACCAGGCCCGGGTCGGCGGCGCGTTGTGTTCCACGCGCGCCTCAAAAAGCTGTTAATACCAGTGACGGGGTCTCATAGGGCCATTGCCTGTCGGGGTTTGCGGGAAAGTTCCATCGAGATACCGAGGCCCCGGAACTTTAGGGCTTCCGAAGGAACAGGGTGGGTTTTTAGTCAGTAGAATTCTGATACACCCTAGCGGAAGAAGTCATTCGATGATATTTTTCACCAAGAAAAAAAAAAGTACCCATCTACATCTATTATTTCATTATATTATACAGGTTCACTGATTAATTAACTGCAAATGTAACTTTGTAATCCTATATATTTATATGGGATTACAAAGTTATTTATGCAGTTGATGTATCTAGAAAACTGGAACGAAATTGAAAAATATTATAGTTTTTCCTTGACTCATATACTAAACACTAATTTTATTCTAAATTTGAAGCTTCTATGTCTGCTAGAAGTGCCTTAGACTTTTGATGATCGGTCAGTCAGTGAGTGACAAAATTAACAAAATTAAGGAACTTTGACTCGTTATAATTCTTAAACTACTGGTTCAAATTGAATGAAATTTGAAATATGCCGTGTTTATACAATGTCTGTTTGGTTACTGAAAATTCAGGCTTCTAGTTTTATCCACAATGAAGTTATAGGGGGTCGAAAATGGCCTGAATTGCTTCGAGAAAAGAATGGTACGGCCGTGCCGCTTTTTTGCTCGATTTGGCGGGGGCACTGCCGTGCCCCCAGATGTTATGTTATGTATGAACATCCATACATCTATCTATACACCTAAATTCGCATTTATATTTTATTAACACGGTCGCTGAAAGTGAGCACTTACCCTGACACCACATTACGACAGTAGAATTTTCCATACTAAATGACAAATCAACGTAGTACTCGTGCACAAGCAAGTAATATGAAACTACCCACAAAATACTCGTGTTACTGCAGTAAGAAATATGAAATTGCTCATAATATGACAGTAGGTACTGCTCTTTATAATACTTATATGAAAAAATATCGCGAGACGACGTACTCTAAAAAATAAGTGGCCCGCCCTTCGACGTACTGTCATAACGCACTATTTTAATTTTTCGCCTAACGACGTACTGTCAGCGAACGTGTTACATTACTATGTATAGATGTGGACATGTAATTCGATTTTTTTTCTGCATGTAAATAGAATATTCCATTGAAAGTATAAACATATTATTTAAATTTTAATAAATTGAGTGAACCGGTGGTCGGGGCTATTGAGAGAGGAACTTCTTAACAATTCGCGCAGTGTCCAGAAGTAGAGCTTGCTGGATCAAGCCCGTGATTCAGTTGTCCTCAGATGTTTGTCGAGGATGGTTGTTCTATCCACATCCCACATACCAACAACCTCGTGAGCCAGGTCAAGATACTTAGTTTGCATATCTTTCTCGGATTTCACGAGGTTCTCATCATGAGAGACCGCTATATCAACAATCATTGCGTGACGCTCTAATCGGTCTATCACCACTATATCAGGCTTATTGGCAACAATAGGCCTGTCAATGATGATAGACTGATCCCAGTTGGTACAGTCTAATATTGCCACTTTCTAAAACAGGATCGGAAACATACATACCTCTACATGTAGTACGGTAGTTTCGATTCCACACGATTGTATTTAAGAGCAAGTTACCGGTGAATAATTCTGGCTTCAAGGTTATGTCTATGCAAATATTCTCCGTTTAACCAAACGAGAATAACTGGAGATAATGTGGAATGAATTCTCCAGGTTTGTGGCATGCCCGACATACTTCCTTTCACAAAATAAATTATTATTATATTGTTTTCGAATAGGCACGAGTTTACAATCCTCAAATTACATACAATCTCAGCGTAAATCATTTAATTAGTTCGAATACCGTTCCGACTCTTATCCATCTATACTTATAATAAATCTGTAGAGAGGTCAATTCTGTATATGAAATATATTTACAAAATAACTATCAGGGGGTGATTAGGGATCGATACTGATGCCAAAAATGCAATCAGTAAAATTTTTGTCTGCCTGTCTGTGTCTGTCTGTCTGTCTGTCTGTCTGTATAACCGTTATAGAAACAAAAACTACTCGACGGATTTTAACGAAACTTGGTACAATTATTTTTCATACTCCTGAGCTGGTTATAGTATACTTTTCATCACGCTACAATCAATAGGAGCAGAGCAGTGAAGGGAAATGTTGGGAAAACGGGAGAAGTTACTCCATTTTTTAAGCTTCCGTCGCGTGTGCAACCTTAATGGTTAAAGCTACACAGAAATCATTTATGACGGAAATGTTCTCCTTAAAATTATATAAAAAATATCCCACGACATCATATATCTATCTTTTATGGTTGACTCACAATAACACGTGTAACTCCCGATAGCGTTAGCAGTTCGAAGCTTTCTGATTATTATTCTGCTCCGAAATTTAAAACCACCACAACTTTGCAATGGAACTCGGCTAAAAGTAACCCAGTTGCAACAAAATATAATCGAGGCTCAAATTTTATCAGGTTGCGGTGCAGGAGAAACTATCTTTATTCCCAGAATTCCCATAATACCAAATAATTTTCCATTCCAATTTAAAAGAACGCAATTCCCAGTATCGGTGTGTTATGCAATGACAATTAATAAGGCTCAAGGGCAGACTTTTCGTGTTGCTGGAGTAGATCTCGGTGTCAGTTGTTTCTCGCATGGTCAGTTGTACGTCGCTCTTTCCCGGGTTAGCAGTTCTATAAATCTTTATGTTCACGTGCCGGACGGGTCAACTTTCAACATAGTTTACCCGGAAGCTTTGCGCTGAAGTATTTTCGTTCTATAGGTACTTAAGCCTCATGTGAACGTGATCTAAACAATATTACCAATACATTAACTTAATAAGGAGGAGTTACACGCTGACGGAGTCGCGGGCACAGCTATTAACAATAATATTGTGCGATTCGGTATTGCGATGTTTTTCAACAGTATTATAGATTGACATATTATATTTCCCTACTAAATTACGAAAGTTAATCTGTCTGTTACATCAAAATCACTGAACCGTGAGGAAGGACATAGGCTACTTTTTTTTACGAAATACGACGGAAACGTGGACGAAGTCGCGGGCAACAGCTATCTATACTAATAATATAAGGCTGAAGAGTTTGTTTGTTTGAACGCGATAATCTCAGGAACTACTGGTTCTAATTGATAAATTAATTTTTAATTAAATAGTAAATTTATAGAGAAAGGCTATAGGCTATATATCATTACGCTAAGGCCAATAGGAGCGGAGCGCCAATGAAGAATGCTTCAAAATCGGGGTTAAATTTAACGTTAGCCCAAAGTAACTATTCCACGCGGACGAAGTCGCGGGCAAAAGCTAGTAATAAATAAAAACCGGTCAAGTGCGTGTCGGGCCACGCGCAGTGTAGGGTTCCGTAGTTTTTATAACAGCCAAGTGCGTGTCGTATTCGCTGACTGATCGTTTCGAACCATGCTCTAACTAAAAGCCAAACATGACTACCTAACTAATTTGACTTCCTATACAAATCCTCACCTGATCCGACAATTTTGCTCTTTTTTAATTTTTTTTAGAGATTTGTATAAAACTTGTCATAGCCGGTATTTTGAATTTAAATACGGACACAGAGCTACACTACTTAATCGTCACAAGAAGCTAGCACTATACAACTGGCGCTTAGCGCTATCTTTCGACATTTCTATAGAGTTGTTCGAAATTCTCGAGTCAAATACAATTGGTTGACTATTACTCGTAAACTTGTAAAGCCCACTTATATGTGTGATAGTTTTCCTTTAAATTTCGTTATATATAAGTACTACTGCCGTGTCATTTGAATTTCTAACTACAACCGTTTAGTTGATAGAGGGGGTGGACACTTGACTCTAACAAAAATTGGTATTTAAAGCTTGATAAGTCACGAACGATTTACTTAATCAAAAAACGGTCTTAACAAACCCCTAATATTTTTGAAAGACCTATCCAACGATATGCCATAATATGGGAAGAACGAAAAAAAAAATTATCATCCCACTTTACATGTATGGGAGGTACCCTAAATAATTATTTTTTTCAAAATTTTATTTTACCACTTTTTCGGCGTCATTAACGTGTATACTTATGCCAAAGTACAACTTTCTAGTACCAATAGTTTTTGAGCTAAACCGCGGACAGACGGACAGACAGACGGACATGGCGAAACTATAAGGGTTCCTTGTTGACTACGGAACCCTAAAAATAAACAACAATTTAAGAATAGCCATGAAAATCCAGTATAGTACTCGATCGGGTTGACAAAGAATTCAAATAAAACGACGCCACGAAATGGGTCTCGTACTAAATTCCAATTTATGGGCCTTAAAATTGTAACTAGGCCCTAGCCGTGTCACGAGTCCCGGCTTTCCGGGAGAATTTCAGTTAAATTTTTTTTACTCCTAACCATTTATACTCTGCAACGAGTGGTCGCAAGCGCGACTGAGCGCGAGGAGTTGAGTTCAAATCCTGGCTCGGTCAAAAGTACTATTAGATTTTCTGTATCTAATTTGGTGCGATACCCGCCTGCCGCGGCAAGTTAATAATTATAGTTATCCATATTTTATTTGTTTTTCCACAAATCGTACTATATTAGTACGTGTATTTTAGTAGTCGTTACGGGTAGTCAGAAGCCAGTTTTCTGACAATTGTCTAGCCAAGTAGTATCGTGTTACCCAGCTAATAGCTTACTGGGTTGCGGAGGTTAGATAGGCAGTCTTTCTATGTAACACACTAATACTCAGCTACATTGTATCCGGTTAGACTGTAGTTGGGAGAAGGCTAAGCAAATGTACCTAAACCATGTATTCTCTTACCTATTGCGAGATTTCCGTTGTCATGTTTTATATATTGCTGTAGAGAAGACGGAGTATAAAATGTAGGAAATAAATAATCATTTAAAAAATCTCTAGGTAATGCAGGAGATGTATGTAGCACATGAAGCTACCCGAAACTGTCAAATTTTCCCAATCAACATTGAACCTAATTTCTTTAACAATAAAGTTGAAAATCTATTAAAGAAATTTGACATGGTGTTTTTTAAAATATAAGTATGTTTTTTAGTTTCGCTCCATCATTAGTGAAATTTAATCATGGCATTATATCTATAAAGCCCGTTTTTAATATGAATGCGAGAACACTGTAGACTCTTAGGTTGGTTTTTGATTACTTATTATATTGTATCTAATTGTATAAGATTGTTGATTGGAATAAACTGTACTATCAACCTATAAAAATATGGAAACATTGTGAAAAACGTTAATGTTTTGAAAATAATAAACACAGTGTTTGTTGCTGGTTCTTATCCATAGAAAACGATAAATTCGAATCGTGCACTAGCTTCTGAAGTTTTATAAGTGCCCCCATTTGATTGGTGCTGAGCTCTCAGAAATATGTATAGCTTAATAATTATGCTAGAATACAACACAGACTTTCTAGAGACATTTATGGTCACAATTTCATTATATCTCAATAAACGGTCAAGTCATAGATTGATCACATCAAGAACGCTACATGAGTGCCTTTTGTAGTTTGTTTTATCTTTTTTTATTAGTGGGTAGCTATTTTGTTTGAAGTTCACACCACCTTACACGGGCTATGAATAGAGAATATAAAAAAATTCACTTTTATACTAGTTAGGGAGACAGCAGGCTATGTATTACTGTCAAATTCGTGTACTTATTCTAGTTATTAAGACACGTGTAATTTTATGAAAGAAAGAAAGAAAACATAGAACTTGATCCCCTGTTTTTCACGTAATATAATAATACTTCATAGACAGATTGAATCTGTAGATTAATACGTGAAGAAAAATCTTTTTAACCCTTTTTACGGAAATTACGCAGACGGAGGAGTATGTTTGGCACAGTTAAAAAGTATATGGAGCATGAGTGTAGAGCTATAATTTTTTAAAAGAATTTTTCAATTCGGTTGGCAAGCGACGGAGCTATGCCCGAACAAACATAAAAAAAAACAAACAAACATCCGAATTGAGAACCTCCTCCTTTTTTAGAAGTCGGTTAAAAACAAACAGATGGCCTGTTGCATTTTTCCAAGATATTATTGATGTGGTTGGCATCGCATCGCTAATTATAAGAAAAAAATTATATCCTACTTGGAACCAACGGAAGAAGTGTGTACTAAGAAGATTTTTTGGGTGAAGTTGTAACTGAGTTAGTTACACTGCACATAAGGAGACGTAACAGGAACGGCCTGACAAATTATCATTTAGCAGCTATTGCAGATGTAGTAGGATTCAATCAAGAAGCAGCTCAATCTTCTGAACCTGCTACCAAAAAAAACGCTGCCACATTTGTCCTGCAAAAATATCCAGAACATCTAAACAGTGCTGCGATAAATGCAACCGTAATGTATGCTCTGAGCACTCAGTGAAAAAATAATTTTTAATGTTTGTAAATAAATAAGTATATAATTTTAAAAAGTTTTATGTATGTAAATATAAATGTTTAAAACCATATTAAAGTCTATAATTATGGTACGCCTCGTATTTTTTTGCCTAGAAGTACTCTAAGCTTCATACATGGTGTCCGTTGGACACTTATGGTCAGTTACGTTTGAAAAGCTTACTGGGTTGTTAAGGGTTAAGATCTTCAGCATATATTTTTTTTTAGATTTTTTTCACCATTATTATAGAAGTTAGAGGGGGGGGAGACACATTTTACCACTTTGGAAGCGTATATCTTTTAAACGATTGACTTTATGAAAAAGTGGTTTTAGAAACCTCAATCTCATTTTAAAGACCTTTCTATAGATATCACACACGTATAAGTTTCATGAAAAAAAAATCCGTTTCAGTTTCATGTATGAGGAGCCCCCCTTAACTTTAAATATTAACACGCTTTTATTAGGTCGATCTGTATGTAATGAAATCTAAGGTAACTAATTTAACCATCTTCCAAGGGTCGTAGCGTAATAAAAATTGGCAGCTGTATGTAGTTTTGATGACAATACAATAATATAGTACTGTCGAATTGGTCTGATGATGGAGCCGGAAGATACCAATTGGAACTTCATGATGGAAAATCTTATCATAGCTGTTTTGGATTTCTTAGAAAAGTCTTGTAATGAACTTTGACCACGATTAGGTTTCAAGGTCTGATGATGAAGCTGGAAAATAGGCACTGGCATTCCATGATGGAATACCGTATCATAGTCGTGTTTGAACTTGTGAGAAAAGCCACGTAATGAACTTTGACCACGATTGGGTTTCAAGGTCTGATGATGAAGCCGGAAGATAGGCACTGGCATTCCATGATGGAATACCGTATCATAGTCGTGTTTGCACTTGTGAGAAAAGCCACGTAATGAACTTTGACCACGATTAGGTTTCAAGGTCTGATGATGAAGCCGGAAGACAGGCACTGGCAATTCATGATGGAATACCGTATCATAGTCGTGTTTGCACTTGTGAGAAAAGCCACGTAATGGACTTTGAACACGATCAGGTTTCAAGGTTATAACAAACCTAAAGAAAATCCGTTATCGGTTTTCTTAACCTTTTTGAATTACCGCGTAATCCATAGATTTTTTTATAGATGTCACTTTCAAATCCTCTGGGGTGATCGACCGTTTAATTGTCCACTACTCGTGGGAATAATATGGCAAAAACTACAAAAAAAAAACAGCAACACAAAGAAAACGGAGACTACAGAAAAAAGAAAAAGCGCGAATAATTTTTTTGTTACTATGTGCATTTATAAAAGCGTGTTTTTCCAGTGATTTTTAAACTATCAATTTATTATTTTTTCTTAAAATCGAAAAGCTGTTCACAGAATACATCTACATACTAAGTTTTATGTGTATAGTCCTAATAGTTTCGGAATAAAATGGCTGTGACATACGGACGGACGGACAGACAGACAGACATGACGAAATTATAATTGTTCCGTTTTTTGCCATTCGGCAACGGAAACCTAAAAAATAGCCTATGTGATGACTAATTTTGTTTAGATTAGTAATAAAATTGCGAAAACACGATAAATTGTGAGCCGTATCATACTGTTTCCAATTAAATGCATTATTTTTTGACACATTATATCTATCTAAGTGAAACCGTGAAATTGTGAAATGGCATACAACGGAACGCAACTAACGGGCTAATTGGTTGAATGATTCTTGCTCTATGGTCACTGATCTTCCTACAGCAAAACCGACCAATCAGGAACAGCCTTTGTCCAGTTGGCAATTTAACGAGCTGTAACCGTTTGATTACAATATATCACTATATATTGTAATCAAACGGTTTCAGCTCGATACAAAGGTATGCAGATGCAAAAGCACCACATCTTTTGTATGTAAGTAGGTACAAGCGCCACACATGAGAGCCAGTTGACCAATCAGAAAGCCGGTCTATCGAGCCAAGAAAGTTTCACAAGTTAAAACGCTTCTGATAAACATTTGGACGTCGCCCACAACTCAGACCGCAAGAAGTTACATACAACCATCGGTTAGCTGAACACACCGCAAATAAAACTGAAATAACAAGGAACACTGGTAGAGGGACGGTGGCATTGTCACATTCGTGATATAATTTTTCAGAAAAACTCCGCTTCTCCGCTGTTTGTTACTATCTCGAATATTAATGTATAAGTAAGACACAGACAGTCAGTAGATTACTAAAAGGTTCAGTATTGATGATTTTATGAGGGTGGAAGTCCACCGTGGTTGCGGAAATGTTCTAACAAGGGAACGCGGTGCCGGAATGTAAGGACAACTGAAGGAACAGAGTGGGTTTTTAGTCAGTAGGTTGAGACACTGCCAGACAGTAGCTTTACTGAGCTTTTCTGGGGGCATGGCAGTGCCTCCGCCAAGTCGAGCAAAAAAGCGGCACGGCCGTACCATACTTTTCTCGAAGCAGTTCAGGCCATTTCTTTTTATTTTTTCAAACCCTTCTATTTTCGAACCCCTATAATTTCGTTATGGATAAAACTAGAAGCCTGAATTTTCAGTAACCAAACAGGCATTGTATAAACACGGTATATTTCAAATTTCATTGAATTTGAACCAGTAGTTTAAGAATTATAACGAGTCAAAGTTTCTTAATTTTGTCACTCACTGACTGACTGACCGACCGACCATCAAAAGTCTAAGGCACTGTTTGTATACTAACCCTAACAAACTAAAGTCTGAATTAAAAGATTATTTACCCATAAAAAACAATACTTGTCAAAAAAACCAAGTCTCGCAACTCAGTTCTTCTACCGTAAAAAGTTGTGAGATCCATGTAATACCAAGTCGGTTATTTGATTATTCAGTCCCTACTTAAGGGACCTTCTGTCTTAAGTTGTTACATAATTATCTAACCTAACAACATCTTATAGTGACCATATCAATATTAAAAATCTTTAACGTTTTAAATAAATAGATTGACAATCATTAAACAATCTAATTTATATATTTATTACTTGTGAGATATATACGTATTATGTTTTCATGCGATGGCCGAGTCAATCTATTTATAATTCTGTTGCACCATATCCAGTTTCCTTTGCGCATCTATCAAGTACTGCCGTAAACGGGTTCTAAATGAATAGATTGTGCCCACCAATCTTATTGGTGGCGGAATGTTATTCCACACCTTGAATGCAGCGTATCTAAATCTGCCTCTAAAAGCTGCCGTCCTGTAGAAGAGAATAAGAGAGAAGGCCATCGAAAAGAAATGACCGTCCATCATTACTAGAATGTAAACATATAAAATATATGTATGCAGAAAATTGGAGTGTCTGTCTAAGATTTCTGTATAAGTTCGTTACATTACAAGCACATACTTTTTAATTTTTTTTTATTTATCTGATTTTTTGTCTATACAAATTTCTCGAACGGCTGGACCGATTTGAATAGGACTTCCTCTAGAAGATAGAGGACAGGACATCATAGGACTATTATCCCGGAATCCCCACGGGATTGGGATTTACGGGGAGTGCATCGCTGTGCTGCGTTTAAGTTGAGCACTCCTCCGAATTATGCTGAGTCGAGACCTCGGGGCAATCCAGACGATGATGGCCAACGAGCATCCACTCTCGACGACGACGATGCAGATACTTCCCAAAACATACATACCCAGTAAGTATATATGACAAAAGATAATTATAAAATACTACAGAGCAATACGGGTCCACTTAGTAAACTTTACCAAACAAAACCGTTCTCAGTTCTTATCTATTAAAGATACACCTAAAACATTTATCACAGAAAACAAACAGGCTAACCTTTTGAATAATTCCAGTAAATCTATCCAGAAAATAGATTAAAACTTGCATAATTCAGACGAGAGTTTAATAATGATCGCAGAAACTAATTTGTACATTGTCGAAGGTAGTACTTAGCTCCGGACGATTCATCTTAAGTTTTTTACGAGCCGACATTTATTTTCAAGAAGTACTTACTTTACCCAAGGCGCGGCGAGCGAATTAAAAATGCATTTGAGCCGTTTACCACTACTTCTTTTGTGGGGATATAGGGCCGAATATTGCGACGCAGAAACGTAGCGTTTTATTTATCAGAAGCAGATTCTAAATAAATTGATATTCGATAAAGATTGTTGATAGTCAAAAATATACAAGACGTTCATTTAACATCAAAGAGAATGTAATACACTATGTTTTAGTTCAACATGAACGGCATATAATTGACATCTGGTGGTATCTAAATGTCACATTGTCAATACTTCACCTTTGGACAGCTGCTTATCTAGTACTAGCTTCTGCCCGCGACTTCGTCCGCGTAGAAGTCGAAAATATTCCACGGGATCCCGTCCCCGGGATAAATAGTATCCTATGTTTTATTCCAGGACATATTTATCTATTTGTGTGTCAAATTTCTTTCAAATCCGTTCACCCGTTATAGCGTGATTTAATAACAAACATCCATCCAAACTTTCGCATTTATAATATTAGTATAGATATAGATTTACAATCCCATTTTTAAATATGAAAGATTTCGCCTATGACTTCGTCCACGTGCAATTTTTACAGGCTGTTTTTGTATTTTTGTCGAATAAAATACGATACTAATCTAAGAGCTTTCAGCTCTTAATGTCCCACGGCTGGACAGGAGACTCAAAGGTAATGCAGGCAAATTATTTCAATATATCCCGCTGGCTAGATAGATTTAATAGAGTGTTTTTATACTGTAACTATACGGATAATAATGTTTAATTTAAAGCTTCTCTGTATACAATATTTGAGGTTGTTACAAAATAATCTGCTTTTCAGATGATCCAACTCGTGATAGACCAACATATAAAATTTATTATTATATATTATTATTATATTATATTATTATTATATTGTTGCCCATTGGAAAAACATTCTTTTCGTAAGTCAAAGAAAGTTTGTCCTTGGGACTTGTTTATAGTCAGGGCAAAAGATGTTTTTATGGGAAACTGGAGTCGTTTAAACGGTATAGGCAGGTCCGTAGGAATCATTGAAATTCTAGGGACGTGCGCCAACCGGCTAGCTCCTGGTCCGATGAGAATAGTCACCACAATTAAGTTATCTTTTAAATCTTTAATTAGTAGCTTTGTGCCATTACACAGGTTGGGCGGGCTTAAATTCCTTAAAAGTATAATAGGCGTTTCAGTTTTCAAGAGCAGTTCGTGAGGTGGCAGGCCAGATGGATTCAAAGAATTTAAAATGCGATGCTCTCACACATTGGCCAGCGAGCCGCTGCGAGCGCTTGGCGCAAGATTCCCTATCTCTCATTTCAGATACATGCTGCCTTAAATCAGAGAGACGCTCAGCACGTTCAGCGCTAGATTCCTGAGCACGGGTCTGCGATGTACTCACACGTTGGCCAGCGAGCTGCTGCGAGCGCTCGGCGCTAGATTCCCTATCTCTGATTTCAGAGACATGCTCTTTTAAGCCAGAGAGACGCTCAGCACGTTCAGCGCTAGATTCTCGAGCTCGGGCTTGCGACGCTCTCACATTTTGGCTAGCAAGCCGCAGCGAGCGCTCGGAGCTAGATTCCCTAGTGAGATCTTGCAAAATATATTCTCTATTTCTCGAGAGCCACTGCTCATTTTCTTGCGCAGATTCTTCTATACGACGTACTCGAGCTCCTCTTGTCTGGGATGTCTGTCGAGAGAGTTGTGATTTTCTTTTAGGCATGCTGCCTTATTATACAATAATGAAACCTAAGATGCTATGATGATGAGTATGTAATTTTACAATTAAACTACGATAAGCAATAATTTGAGAATGCTTACACTTAAATTTTAATATTTTTTATGCTATCAGATCGTACAGAACAGAACAAAACAAAGGTTGGAATGGATTAATGTTTTATCAGACAAAAAAAAAATAAAAACATCGAAACAAAAGTTTTAATTCTACTTGAAACCGACAAACGATTATTAGAATCACGACAAAACATACAACGACATACGACCAACAATAGAACAAACATCAACTTTTTCACCCATCAAACGACTACTCAACAAAATTAAGTCAAGAGCGTGATCAATTCGCCGATAATCTTAACACTGTGATTAAAAAAAATGACGTCATTTTAACAACGCCATCTATGGCTAAAGAAAAAAACGTCCACACAATCACGTTTTAGTGTTATTTTGCGTTTCAGTAATTTTATGTTATCTCCGAAACTACACAACCAATTGACATACAGTAAAGAGCAAATTTTATCTTCATGATGTCCTTGTGGTGATTAAATTTTTTTTTGATAAAGATAAATATTTTCTTGCTTAAATAATCATCTAAACGTAAGTATGTAGAAAAAGCTTTTTTACATAAATCCTCCTTTACCTGCTAAAATATAAAATAGAATTATTTAAGACGGATTGCCATACATTGTTTACAGTTTTATGCAACTGTTTAGGCAGCGCATGCAAATAATTATATTTTAAGAGGTAAAATTTTCCGACTTGCTTGACAAAGATTATAATAGCTCGGCTAATATGCATGATATAAAGATAATTTATAGCCTATAGCATTCAGGGATAATGCAGCTACATGTAAGTGAAATAATTTTCAAAATCGGTTCGGTAGTCTCAGAGATTACCCTCTTTTTTAGGGTTCCGTAGTCAACAAGGAACCCTTATAGTTTCGCCATGTCCGTCTGTCTGTCCGTCTGTCCGCGGTTTAGCTCAAAAACTATTGGTACTAGAAAGTTGTATTTTGGCATGAGTATACACGTTAATGACGCCAAAAAAGTAGTAAAATAAAATTTTGAAAAAAACAATTATTTAGGGTACCTCCCATACATGTAAAGTGGGATGATAATTTTTTTTTTCGTTGTTCCCATAGTGTGGGATATCGTTGGATAGGTCTTTCAAAAATATTAGGGGTTTGGTGAGACCGCTTTTTGATTAAGTAAACCGTTCGTGACTTATCAAGCTTTAAAGTACAAATTTTCGTTAGAGTCAAGTGTCCCCCCCCTCTATCAACTAAACGGTTATAGTTAGAAATTCAAATGGCACGGCAGTAGTACCTATATATAACAAAATTTAAAGGAAAACTATCACACATAAGTGGGCTTTACAAGTTTATGAGTAATAGTCGACCAATTGTATTTGACTCGAAAATTTCGAACAACTCTATAGAAATGTCGATAGATGGCGCTAAGCGCCAGTGGTATCGTGCTAGCTTCTTGTGACGATTGAGTAGTGTAGCTCTGTGTCCGTATTTAAATTCAAAACACCGGCTATGACAAGTTTTATAAAATCTCTAAAAAAAATTGAAACTTTCCGTGCAAAATTGTCGGATCAGGTGAGGATTTGTATAGGAAGTCAAATTAGTTAGGTAGTCATGTTTGGCTTTTAGTTAGAGCATTTTTTTTTTTATTTTTTTTTTATTTAGAATAGGTTCGCGTTTGACCACCATCTCACCTGATGGTAAGTGATGATGTGGTCGAAGATGGAGCACGCTTACCTAAAAGTAACCTATTCACTCTTGACTTAAAGACTCCTAGGTTATAGCTATCGGGAAACACAGACTCCGGCAGGGAATTCCACTCCTTAGCCGTACGCACAATGAAGGTATTCCCAAAACGTTTGGTGCGTATGGGTGGGATGTCCACCATGTAACGATGGCGCTTCGCCGTTTGTCTCGTAGTCCGATGATGGAACGGGCTTGTTGGAATTAAATTGTGTAATTCCATCGCACACTCCCCGAAATGTAACCGATAGAAAACCGATAGACTTGCAACTCGTCGTCGATGTTCAAGGCTCTGGAGCTTTGATTCGACCAGTGCATCGTTGCCAATGAGTCTTTTGGCCCGCTTCTCGATAGACTCAAGCGCGTCCAGTTGGTATTTAGCAGATCCATCCCAAAGATGAGAGCAGTACTCCATACACGACCGAACCTGGGCTTGATAGAGATTGAGCAACTGTTCGGGTGTGAAGTACCGTCTCACCTTTGCTAGGATTCCCAACTTTTTTGATGCTAGTTGAGCCTTAGCCTCGATAAACGGGCCAAAATTGAGGGTAGAAGTTAATGTTACCCCCAGAAGCTCGATATGGTCAGTTATCGGCACAGTTACACCTCGGAAAGTAGGAGCCGGTTCAAATTGGCTCCTTTTTGCGGAGAAGAGACACGCCTGGGTCTTAGCTGCATTAAACTTGATCAGGTTGGCATCGCCCCATTCGGAGACAGCCTTCAAGGTCAAGTTCAAGCGCCCGACCATGTCCTCACGGAGAGACTGGATCTGTGACCCACCAGCTCGCGCGCTGGACACATATCTCTCAGAAACTGTGCTGTCGTCTGCATACCCAAAGGTACCGGGCATTAGCAGATCGTTAATGTGCAGCAAGAATAAAGTTGCTGAGAGAACAGACCCCTGAGGGACCCCGGCATTAATTGCCAATTGGCCAGACGAGCAGCCATCAATGACCACTCGAATGGACCGATCCCTCAGGAAGTCTTCAATCCAAACGCAAAGTTGGGTGGGTAACCCGAAAGAAGGAAGCTTAGCAATAAGGCTATCGTGCCAGACCCTGTCAAAAGCCTTGGAGATGTCAAGGGAAACAGCAAGTGCTTCCCCTTGCCTCTCAATGGCCTCACTCCAGATATGAATGGCATACGCTAGAAGATCCCCAGTTGACCGGTTTTTGCGAAAGCCGTATTGCCGGTCACTGAGGATGTCGTTGGCTTCTAGGTATGCCAGGAGCTTACTATTAAGTACACGCTCCATACTCTTACAGAGTATGGACGTGACTGAAATAGGCCTGTAGTTGGCAGGGTCAGCACGACTGCCTTTTTTGGGTACAGGCTGTACGTTAGCCAGCTTCCATGCTTTCGGCACCTTTCCAGTCTCTAGCGAAAGGCGAAACAGGCGTGTCAAGATTGGAGACAATTCAGGCGCACAAGTTCTAAGAACAATTGCTGGTATCCCGTCGGGGCCACTAGCTTTGTTCACGTCTAGATTACGCAGCACTCTACGGACGTCCTTCTGATGGATGCGAATGTCCGACATACACGTCTCGCATCCAATAGGAGCATCAGGAGGGTGAGCGCCACTACTATCCAGACGTGAAGACTCCGCGAAGAGAGCGGCAAACAAGTTTGCTTTTTCCTCAGCGGAGTGAGCCAGAGACCCGTCAGGTTTGAGCAGTGGTGGTAGTGAGGGGCGACAGAAGTTCGATTCAACCGACTTTGCCAGGGACCAAAACGCTTTGCTTCCAGCAGGGTATGAAGCGAGTTTGTTCCCAATTCGGCTAACGTGGTCAAACCGAGACCTCCGCAAAACCTTCTTGCTGGACATGCATGGTACGAAACGATCAGTCAGAGAATACGACACGCACTTGGCTGTTATAAAAACTACGGAACCCTACACTGCGCGTGGCCCGACACGCACTTGACCGGTTTTTTTATACATACAAACTTACAAATTTTACCTATTTATAATATTAGTATAGATTCATCGAAAGAATCGTATAAGAAAAAGTGTATAAGGGAAAGTTCAGGCGATGAGTTTGTTATTGCAAAAGAAGGCTATTCGAACAACTTTGTAAATTGTGATGTCTAGACACCATCGCATCTTATAAGATGAGATACTCGCCGTCAACAAAGCCTCTTAGCAACGTTATTTATTAAGCAACATAGTTATTAAATAGCACTTCTGGACGTTTCTTTTATTCGTAAATTTAAACTAGGTGAGGTTATTGTTTCCTGGCTGACCAGCTTCGAGCAAAAACATTGATACAAACTCTGAAATTGAAGTATCTTTTGAAGTCTATACAATCCGTACTAGTCAAATAATTAATGTCTGTGGTAATCACAAACAAGGTTAATGTCTGTGATAATCTTTTGACGAGCACTTCTGATAAACCCTTTAGGTATATAGTAAGAAGGCATTGATTTTTTATCCTGCAAAGTAAAAGTTTATACGAGTAGAAGAAAACGAGTACGATTCCGTATGTTTCCGACGGACGTTAAGAAAACAGAGCGGAAAATTAAGCTGCGATATCAATCACGTTATAGTACGAAATTAAATAATTCCAAACTATGTATGCGAACTAGAATATTTATTTTACATTATTCCAGTCCTGTTATACAATGAGTCACAATCTAACAGTTTATTGGACTTGGTGATTATCATCTTCTGTGTAGCCTTTTCCTACCATCTCGGGGTGGTCTTCCAGTCTAATTGCAGCTGAGTAAGAGTGTTATAAATGGAACGACCAACTATCTAACCTCAACTGTTATCCAGTAGCTAGATAACTCGATACACCAGCTTCGGACTATAAGACAAAGTGCAATGCGCCATCGTTACATGGTGGACATCCCACCCACACGCACAAAATGATCTGGGAATAGTTTCATCATGTGTAGTGTCACAATTCTTTTTCATTTATACGTTTTATCTAAATATATATAACTCAAAGGGTACTGACTGACTGACTGACTGACATAGTGATCTATCAACGCACAGCCCAAACCACTGGACGGATCGGGCTGAAATTTGGCATGCAAGTAGATGTTATGACGTAGGCATCCGCTAAGAAAGGATTTTGCGAAATTCCCACGGGATCGGGATTTACACGGGAAAAACTTCCCACGCGGGCGAAGCCGCTGGCACAAGCTAGTTTTTAAAATAAAACAATAAAATAACAGAAAGGCAACTATATTTTAAAACTTTAGAAATAAGAAAAAAAAAAAAACGAGAGGGTAGAGCAGGTAAGGCCCGGTCAAAGGTCGGACCACGTAGGTGGCCGTTGATACCACACTCTCCTGTTTGGTGCCGGTGTCGGGGGCGTCGGTGATGGCTTCGTAGTCCGCCTAGCAGTTTAAAATATTTATAATTTAAGTAGGTAGGTAAGTAAACCGTGACATTAGGTACAGCTAACGAGTGGAATTCTGTGGAATTCTCTGCCGGAGTCTGTGTTTCCTGACAGCTATAACCTAAACAAGGCAAGCGTGCTTCATCTTCAACCACATCATCGCTTAACATCTGGTGAGTCATCAAACGCAAACCAATAATAATAAAAAAAAACGGCCAAATGCGAGTCGGACTCGCGCACGAATGATTCCGTACCATTTTCTATAAAAACATTACATTTCGGGGAGTGTGCGGTGGAATTATACAGTCTAATTCTGCCAAACCCGTTCCATCATCGGACTACGAGACAAACGGTGAAGCGCCATCGTTACATGGTGGACATCCCACCCATACGCACAAAACGTTTTGGGAATACCTTCATTGTGCGTACGGCTAAGGAGTGGAATTCCCTGCTGGAGTCTGTGTTTCCCTATAGCTATAACCTAGGAGTCTTTAAGTCAAGAGTGAATAGGTTACTTTTAGGTAAGCGTGCTCCATCTTCAACCACATCATCACTTACCATCAGGTGAGATGGTGGTCAAACGCGAACCTATTTTTAATAAAAAAAAAACGGCAAAAGATCATGTCTTTTGTATGGTAGCCCCCCTTAAATATTTATTTTATTTTGTTTTTAGTATGTGTTGTTATAGAGGCAACAAAAAACATAATTTGTGAAAATTTCAACTGTCTAGCTATCGCGGTTCTTGAGATACAGCCTGGTGACAGACAGACAGACGAACAGACAACGAAGTCTTAGTAATAGGGTCCCGTTTTTACCCTTTGGGTACGGAACCCTTAAAATGTTCCCTACTTAACATGGTTTTGCAAACAGGTTCTCAAACCTAGGTAAAATTAGTGTCAGGTTTTCTGGTTTCTTACTATCCATAATGACTGTCAAATATGTATAAATGACAGCCAGGACCAGCGCCTTAACATGCTTACCAATGCACCGAAGAATCTCGCCCATCCTCGGGCTGATTTTGGCAAGCTTTGCCTAACCTAAGCTGTTGTCATTAGTCAATCAATCATTCAAAAATAAATGATTGATTGATTGATTGATTAGTTAAAAACGGCAAACAGAGTCACTTGTGTTGCTCTGAAATGTAAAAGTAATAAAATAAATTTGTAGGTTTTTTGTACTCGATTGATTTTTTTTTTCTTAATTTTTCTGTTTAAACTATTTAATTAGGTGATACTATAAAGACTTGGTTATGGTGAATAGGATCCTTTAATATCTATATTGATTCTGTCTACTAATTTAGACATGCCAGAAGTCCCGCGTATCTATTTTTAACCAACTTCAAAAAAAGGAGGTTTACAATTCGTCTTGAACTTTTTTTTTTCTTTTTTTTTATTATGTATGTTACCTCATAACTCGGAGACGGCTGGACCGATTTGGAAAATTCTTTTTGCGTTTGAAAGGGTATACTTTCTAGTTAGTCCCATTGTTACGAAATCAGGATCTGATGATGGGATCCTGGAGAAATTGAGGGAACTCTTCAAATATTATAGGCACACCTATAGCGTTTTGGGTATTTCTTATAGTACCTTGTGCAGTTGCTCTCGAAAAGCACCATTTGAGGAAGTGGAACTGATGATGAAGACCCCAGATGGCCACCGAAACTACTCAATAATAAGTATTTCGTGCATTGCGATTAGATTACTTGAATATAGATGTTAAGCACTTTATGCTCATCACAATGCATATGGTGAAGTAGAGCTGATGGTGATGTACCAGGAGAACTCCTCAAAAATTAACGGCCCTGCACCGGGAAAAGCAATATTTTGTAAAAGGTGATAAGTAGTTGACATTTTGACTTTGGTAACTAGATCAATTACAAACAGACCTACTAAAAAGCGTGAAAAAAAAAAATTTAACCATAAAAAGCGTGAAAAAAAAATTTTAGCAAAAAATAGAACCGACTTCTATATAAAATCACTACAAAGGCAAAAATAACTTTAATTTCGGTAGTCGGTGTCATTTGTTTTGTATTTTCTTTTTTTTTTGACACCGCCTTCCGAAATTAAAGTTATTTTTGCCTTTCTAGTGATTTTATATAGAAGTCGGTTCTATTTTTTGCTAAAATTTTTTTATATTTTTCTCTCTCTCTCTCTCGGTCTTAATTAAATCTACTTACATTTGTGTCTAACAAAAGGCAGATATTAACTTAAAAAAAATTAATTAAAAATTTTAAGAACCCCCTATATCGATAGGGGTTCTTAAATTTTTTAATTTATTTTTTTCTCTATGGCCCCCGCCGCGACTATATTTTTTTAATTTTTAATGGATGTTTCTTAAACTACTGCTAAGTATTTTTTGCGTAGGGGGTTTTTTAAATTTTAAATTTTTTTTTTCATGCTTTTTAAACTTTTCACCTACCAGAGTTTTTGTCAGTTATTTCATTTGATACGCCACTTGGGTATATTTGACAATATTTAATTATTCATCCCCATTTTCACTCCCCATGTCTAGTAAATGGCTGAACCGATTTTGATAAAACATATCTGATTGTAATATACTTGTCATGTTCTTTCATTTGATACCCCACTTGGTTATATTTGATAACATTTGATTATTCATCCCCACTTTCACCCCCCAAAACTTTTAAACGGCTCAACCGATTTTCACCAAACATATCTAAGAACACTCGCACATAAGTCAACTTTAATACAAAAAAAAACAAATAGAAATCGCTTCATCCGTTCTGGAGCTATGATGCCACAGACAGACAGACACACACAGACGGACACGTGAAACTTATAACACCCCTCTTTTTGCGTCGGGGGTTAAAAATAGAAAGAGCGGGTATTCTGTTTAGCATCAAGTATCATTTTAGTGGAGGAGGCAAGGTTACGCAAGTGTTGTAACAAACTTTCCCACAGATCAAAAGTTAGTTTTTCTAGAGACTAAGACGACCATACAAAACCATACGAAAGAGACTATTCGATCCTTGAAACGTGGCTAAATCTCGGCGACAAGAAATTGCGGTTATCTATGTAGATGCTGCAATCTCGTCGACATATTGCCTCTTTAATGACAATAATCAGAAATAAATGACTATCACACGATCGCTTTTGATGTCATAGTCAGTGAACGATGCGGTTTAAAGTTTGACGTACTGCAATTAAATACAGCGAGATTGCGGGAATGTGCTAACAAGGTACCGCGACCCCGGAACACAAGGGCACCTGAAGAAATGGGATGGATTTTAGTCGGTAGAAGTCTGAAGATGCTTGACATATTCCTTTCCATCAGAGCGGGAAGACTCATTTGATGATTTTTCTCATGAAATATTTTTTCTGTATACGGAGTGGTTTCAGTTAGTTATAAACTGAGAGGCCTCGTCGCCCACTTACAAGCGAATGACACGCATGAATATTACCACCGTAAGAAAAAGCAGAAGGCTACACTCAACAATAAAACATGCCAAGTTCGTATATGATCTGTATCTGGCAAAAACGAGCCGATTGTCATGCTTTTTGTTCAATTCCAATTTTATTCCCGCTACGTACACGCTGGCCGAAAATCGATTTCATGTTTTGTTTTATTTTTCGCCGATTCGTTGTTTTTGTGGTGCATTCAGTCGGAATATCCAGTGACCCAGTGTTGTGGCAGAAAACAGGCCTACATTCTTTTTTTCAAAATATGTACATTTAAAACACACTTTTTGCTAGTTTTTCCTGAATGGCATTTAAACCTCTAGTACATCATGGTCATTAACTCATCACCTTAGTGGTATTATCCAAGTCTCCACTTAACATGATCTTTCAAATAGGTTATCCTTTCCCCTCCATCTGGCCAACCTTACCACTATCACAGACATCTTTATTTCATACAACCTTCTGCCTACGGCTTCGCTCGCATGTAAAGTTCTGCAGGTGTTCCAGTTTCTGTAATCAATTATAACCTACATGTTGCCCAGACTTATATAACAAAAAAGTTTCATTGAACTCCGTCTGGTAGCCCCGGAGAGAGTATGCAAATAAACAAACAGATAAACAGACAGACATTTTACTTTAAAAACTCTTGCTCTGTTACTATTTCTAAACCCCCTCAATTATATTTTAATTTGTAAGTATATTCAATGTACAGACACACTTTTTTCTGTTTTATTATAATTTAAATATATGTTTCAATATTCCATTCTTAGGATTACTTCACTGACCGAAATAAACTTTGCTGCATCTCAAACAATGATTGTTTCATAAATAAATGATGATGAGTGAGACAGGACAGCCTTTACTGGGACATTGGGTACGCGTACATGCCAATGTGGCGTAGTTATTAAGTATTTTATTTCATGTTTCTGGTAGATGTAAGTACTAACATTTGCTTCTAAGACTTGTTTGTATGCTAACCCCAATAGACCTAAAGTAAATATAGACCTAAAATAAAAGATTATTTATTAGATGTAAATAACTATGCATAGCTTGTATAATCCTCTAAGAAACTGTATGGGTAACACAAAATAATATATAATATTATGTCAATAGCCTAGTGGCTAAGGTGTCGATCTTGTGATCGAGAGGTCGCAGGTTCGAACCCCACTCATTACACTATTGCCGTGAACCCACTCCAGACACAAGCATATCTAGCTTAGTTGGAGGGGTTAACAAGATTGCTAGTAATGTGAATTTTACCCACATAGCAAGTTCTCTTTAAAAACTAAAACATGGTTTTGAGTAATCTTTTCACGAAGACTCAGAACTTCATAGTTTTTGCATATTTCTTGACTTTGATAGCTTACCTATTTTATTCAAACAATTTTCAGGAAACATTATTGTTTTCCTGCTCCTTTGATTGCTTTAGAATTAATGTTGTATAATTTTCCGTTACTTAAATATGAATTTTTGAAATTTTGGCAGCTTTTCCTCTATTTTATGAAAAAAAATCCGGGTTGCACTCCGGGAGTGCCGGCAGAAGTGAAAACTTGAATATTAACGTTGTGCATTTTTGATATTTTGGAATGGTTAGGGAATAATTTTGCACGATTTGCTTTAATTATCAGTATAAAAGTACTATCATTTATGTGGTAGAATACAATATTTATTTATTACGCTATCGTACACAAACATGACAATTTATATTACATTAAAAAGTTTATCTCTTAGAAAAATCAACTTTCATGTTAACACACACGAACATTCGCGCAAGCGTCCTGCGCCGCCTAAACGAAACAGCAGGCGCCGGCATACATTTTCGCCGCGCCGTAGAAAGAGAGGGGGATACTTCCTCTCCTACGCCGCGCCGGCTGGCTACTCTCAGTCCGTCTTACGAATTTTCGATCAGGTCACGTGTCCTGACGCGAGCTTAACATTTTTAACCCATTACAAAAAAGTGCACAACGCCGCTAAAGAAGTTTTCACTTCAAAAAAATCTTTAAGAAATTAAAATATCTATAATTCAGTGATGCAAAATTATTGAGTCATGTCAAAGGGTACAGCCATTATTTAACGTGTAACATTTTACTTGCAGTCGCCTTTTTTCTTAAGAGTCATGAAATGTTCATCAATTGCGGTTGATGTCTACTGCTTTGTAAATACACAGAATGTTTCAAAAGTGCAAGGTCATATTTAAGGCGACTTCTGTGTTTGGTAGATTGTTAAGAAATTATTTGTATATTGTGTATTAGTGTTTTAAATGGAGCAACTCCCTATCTGACCTTAATAACCCGCAAGACCGGTGTCAGACTTTCAGACTTCCGACTACCCGTAACGACTGTCAACCGACACCCATCCCCTCCCGTACCCTGTCAAATGATACCCGGGACCAACGGCCTAAAATGTTGTCCTAGACCTTTTGTATTTTGACAGGGCTCAATAAGGCCATTGCCTGTTGGCTTTGCGGGATTGTTCTAACGAGATACCGCGGCCTCGGACCACAAGAGTGAGTTTTTAGTCAGGAAAAGTCTGACACTTCTTTCCGCATCACCCAAAATGGGAGAAGTCATTTGATGATTATAAAAAGGCCTTTAAAATATATAGGTTGGTAAAATAAAATATCAAACATAGTACTTAACAAACACTTTATTTTAACAATAATTATTATCAAAATAACATAATTAACTGTAACGTCTGTCGGCGTGCTGTCTCTGTTACAACTAACATTTAACATTGAATGCCATAACTTTTAAAAAGCTTTTCTTCTATATTTATCTCTTTCTCTCACGTTCAAATAGCCTGAGCAAATAGTTTGATTATATCTATCTCACATTGTACTCACACCTTTCAATGTGAATCGCCAAGATATCGTGGTATGGAAGACACTTAGATATCCGACACTTACCAACACTTTTGGATAAATACCACATACCGATGTACATTATATATACCACATATGTCTTATAATGCATGTACTTAAGCTACATTAAACATAATGTGAACAAAATTAGACATTATAGACCATTGTATACACATATAAATCATAAGTACCAGTGAAGACACAAGACAACGTGCGACGGTTCATCAAATTATAGAGTTTTGGCCAAGTAGGATATCCACCATAATTGTTGAATAGAACACGTTGTTCTAGTCATCTACAAGCACGGCAAATGACCCATATTTCTTGCTTGCTTGCTTAACTTGCTGACCTTATTCCAAAGGACAATAGCAACTTTTGATCTTATAATTAATAAATAAATAAATAAATTCATACTAGCTCCTGCCACTAAGGAATAACGTAGTTTTCTACTGGTGAAAGAATTCCCAAAAACGGCCAAGTTTATTCAGAAATACCTCTTTATAATAATAGTTTTAAATATAGACGTGACGAGACATATTTTTAATCAGTAATTGGGCTAACTCACCATTGTTTTATTAGGTACAATATTTTGGGTTTTAGTTCCTTTTGATCTTTTAACGAGATTCTGCATTCCATTGAAAGGTATAATGTAAAATAATCTTACGCTGTTGTATACAGGGTGGAAATATTAAAATAAACAAATTCTAGAATTTAATAATGTATTGTGTTTCCATTCCATATAAAGCTTTTTATTAATAGTTGCCAACTGAGTTCACTCATTTTTTTTTTTTCAAAAGTTACTACTACCAGCTAAACGTTACTATATTACTGCACTTGCACTTGCAATGCTTCAAAGTTATGACATTCATGTACCTACAAAACAAATACATCAATATTTAGATATCATTAATAAGTAGCTAGAAAGATGGAATTTAATCTAGAGATAAATATGTCAGAAAATAAACGCATATACGAAGTTCAATGCGCAGTTGGCTAAGTTCTATACAGGGTGGCAGATTTTTTTTAACCAAATATATAATAAGTGAACAAAAATGTAATATGCTTTTGGTCACTTATTATATATTTGGTTCACGTATTATATTATAATATGTTTATTACATATATAACAAAAAATATTCGAGCAAGAACTATTTATTTATATATAACTAATAATATATAACTATTTGACGTTGAATGGAAAATTATTTACTTTGTCGACCGCGCATTGGGTCCAGTAAAGCATAATAGGCCAGTAACTATCTTTAGGAACCATAAATTACAAACAATACATTGACCGAAATCACAATGAGTGCATAGATGCCATATCTATTGAAAGAAAATATACCTAACATTAAGAAAATCTCAAAAACCAGCCAAGGCCAAGTTTTGGGAATACATTTTTCATGTGCATATTAGCTTTTTTAAGAAAAACAAATTCAGTTTGACAATACTAATAGATTTGACTGTTCTAATGCGTATTCAGCCTACTCTTAATCAAGGGTTTCTACAGACTTGGTAATAAGCAGAATCATTTTTGTAAACTGTACAACAAAGATTGAATAAGTAATAACCCTGGAGTGCAATGGATCACCTATCAAAGTTCAGATAGAAGCAGGATATATATATACGGGATAAATCCATACATGCAATCTCTACTTAAGGATCCTTCATCATGCTGAGGGGTATTGTACAAGGTTTTTTATTTATTTATACAATCTCTTTTTTTTTGTAAAATATTCATTAAATTATTTTCATTTTAAGACAAACTGTATACATATTTTTTTCTATCAAACATATATTATATAAACAAAAATGTAATTGTAAATACAATATTCGCCAGTGCACAAAACAAACTCTATGTTGTTTTAAATTTGGAATCAATTTTCGTTTTTCGTTACAAACTAAAACACAACATCAAAGACGTTTTTTATTAAATAATACATTCGAAGACAGAGAACATGCTATAAAATTCGAAAGTAATTTTTCGGGTCATTTTCGATAAGTCAATATATGTCTGTTTTATTTACGTTAAAGTTTTGAATGAAAACTAATATTAAAATGTAACGTGCTAACTTTAAGTTAGCAAAAAACCTTTTGCATGGGTATTTTATAAAGTTAATCAAGTGTTTTTCTCTTTTAACTACTTTGATAAAGCCCAGTATAAAATTTACATTGTTTTCGTCTTCCCCAAAAGCTACAAAATTCTCATTTATTACTACTCTCTAGCACTCAGTTCCTAAAAGGAATACTATCGTTAAACATATGTGGCAAATTGTCAACTGCGAGTGAACTACTACAATGAGGGTTTTCTCTAATAACGTCTACCAGGCGGCAGCACTGTGTCAGATACGGACACCTGTCAAACGCTTAAGTTTTTTTAAATCTGTCAAATTAACATCACTGTCATGTATACGTCAAAGTTTTCAATTGGTGGTTTAATTTTTCCCGAAAACCCTCAAAGTCTAAATAAAATTCCGACTGCCAACCGCATCACTTGATTTGCGTTTAATTTTAACACCGCTAATTTCCGCTAAACAATTAGTGTGTAGAACAAATACTAGGTTGTATAAGAAGTATCGTCGTAATAATAACTATGAATACTATAAACATATTTATAGTATAATACATTATCAGTTCGATATAACTACAAAATGAAACTCTTATATTACATTACCGTATAAGAATCTGAAGAATCTATTAACACGAACGACATTTAGAAATATGAAATATTTTGTCGATAGTACTGTGCCAAGAGGGACGAATGCAGACTTTAGTGAAAGTCGAAGACATGAACATTCAAAATATAGAAGCAAATCATAGAAAGCAATGCGTAAACCAGTATAGATATTACATGTATTTACAGGTACAACGCCTTCACAATAGTTATAACAATATCTACCAACATTATGCGCACCTACGTATGCGTACCTATACGCACACAATATTAAAAGATCCCAAGCAAGGAACTTTACACGTTATTTTAAAATGTTTGTGTCTGGCAAGAAATTGTTTTTATTTTAAAATTTCTTACTTTTTGTTAAACACGAACTTATAGAAAACCGAAAATATACTTCTTACCACATTTATTACAAAATCTTCAAAACAATTTCATGTCAGTTCAGAATAATTGTTTTGTAAGTCTCCTCGTAAAGGAGTAAAATGAGGTGTGTGAGTTTATTTAGAACTCCATAGCGGGTGGCAATGGGCTTTATTGTGAAACATTTCCAACAAGAAACTCATTAAATCATGAACAAAACTTCATTTGCTTCAAACGATTTCACACCATGCGTAGTCATTGAATCGCTTTGAGCCAAATTTATTCTGTTTTGTCATATTGATTAACATCAAACTGGCTTTCGAAAGCGCGTCATGTCGCATTAAATTACGTATCTATCCTGATAAAAGCCATATTTATTTAGACTAGTAAACATTCTTAGTCTTTATATTCATTACAGATGTAAAAAGAAACGAAAGAATGAGTAAATCTGTCTAGATTGAGGTCAGCTTTCAGTCTAACTGGTAGGTGACTATCAGTTTTTACATGGAGCTACTGCCTATTTGATTTCCATAACCCAGAAACTGGGTTGTACTCCTTGGCAAACCTGATGTCAGATATTCTGGATTCTTACTACCGAAGACGTTAAAAAAAATAAAAAAAAGGGTTAGACTAACGGCTTAACGTGCTTTGCGAACGGCTGAAGCGCAGAAGAATCTCGTCGTATACGTTCAAATGGTCACGAACCAATATCGGAAAGCGATACTTTGCAACCACGAGCTCCTTATAAAATCGTTCGGATTACATTAGATAATCTTCTTGAAGACTGTCCCATTATTAAATGGATCTGGTTGAATTTAAGTGTCTTTGAACTATATTTATGATTAACTAATTTTTTTTTAATAATTACGTTATTCTACCATACCCACTGAATTTTTTTTATTCATTGTTTGTATAGAAAGGCCGCCTTATTATTTTTGGGATGGAGCACATCATTGTTTAGCCGGACCCAACATCACAAACACTCCAATCGCTACAGAAGCGTAAAAAGATCCTTTGGGTATTATCGTTTCTTAGATTTCTGCCCTTTGATGAGAGTTAATATTCCGTCTCTTTGTTCTATATACCTACATTTAGGTGAACTCGTAATGAATATTCATCCCGGGTTTTCAAACGAAGCGAAGTCGATGGGATGTGATTAAAATTAAATTGAGCTTTAATGAAAGTTTTTCATCGAAAATGGAAGCGATTTTAAAACAAACTTTGATTCTTAGTTCCAACATTCAGAACTTGAACAATGTAATTAGCTGGTAAATTATATAAGAAACGAAACATTGCTTGAAGGATTAAGGGCTATCCAGGGCAAAATTGAATTCAATCTAATGTTGCATGCATATCCAGAAACGACATAATGATACAATGAGCAACTATATACCGCTCAATATACCTTAACGACAACACCCCTTTTTGAATATCAAATCAAGTTGAACACGCAACTTCTATCGGCACTGAACTATCGACAAGCCAATAATAGAACTCTATCGAATATTCATGTAGAATGACTAGTATTGTTTTAAATATAGCTTAAGACATTATTCCTCGCCATAGTTTGTTCATTTAGTAAAACAGGGAGTTTTGATTCTTAGGAACGATAAGATATAAATATTAGGTTAGGTAAAATTTTAGGTACGCATCTATTCGATAAGGAATAGTAATTATTACAGAGATAATATAAGAGATAAAAATATAATATGAAGTCATAAAAGCAAAATGTAGGGATTTTATTTAATGGGATAAAATATAAAACTATAAGCATAAATATGTTAAGAAAGGTTCTAAAAGAGTACCAGAGTGAAAATTTATAGAAAATCTACTAAAAGCGTAGAAAAAGTCTACTTTAAAATAAATTCGAAAATAACAATATTGGTCCAAAGTCAGGCAGAAATTTTTAGTATAGAGAATGAAGATAGT
This sequence comes from Tholera decimalis, assembly GCA_943138885.2. NCBI lineage: Eukaryota > Metazoa > Arthropoda > Insecta > Lepidoptera > Noctuidae > Tholera > Tholera decimalis. Next base: position 6,097,651 of record OW964565.2, on the reverse strand, counting down.
GGAAGATATAGATACATAGCCGTAGAAAATAGTAAAGCGTAAGATTTATCGACTCGATAAAATTTTCTTATATCGAAAATGATACTCGAAGTTAACACGAAGATTTCATTGATGAATGTTTTTTTTTATAATTCATTGGTCAAAAATTTTGCCTAGCGAGATGCGATTGATGTAATAACAGGATGTCTGATCATTGTTGAATGTAGTACCTAGTAATATTTTTAAACTTTTTGTATCAAATCGATATAAGATTAATGCTTTTAGTAAAGGAGTGAAAGCTTAGAAGCATGTGATGCAAAAACAAAATTTATCTAAGGGATTAATAAAAAAACCGACATTATAACGATACTTTAAATGTAATTTCTAAATATAGCGCTAATATCGTTAACACAAGCTCTCTAAAAATAAATATCAATGCTTATATTTATGGCAGTACTTAAAACTATATGGTTAATTTCGTAATGGTGCGATGGTAATGGTAACGATTTTCACCATGATGTTACTAAATATGTTCGATCCTATCTGAAAAGAAAGAAATCTTTTTCTTTCTTTCCTTAAACTCTTGAAATACCTTTTAAGTAGTTTTCATTTTTCGACTTTAGTCTCTGTTTGCTTTCAAAGCGATATTCATACATACTTTAAGAAATTCTGTTTTCAAATTTGATATAGGTATAATATCGATTAAATTATATCGACTCTTAGGGCAATTATTTTGCCAACGCAATGCGTAAGCGTTGCAGCATTGCCAAATCTCTAGTAATATATTTCTCCAAAGCATTATCTAATAAATCTGAGATTATCATTTTATTTACATAATATTCTCTAAAGTACTACGGTATTATCTTTTTATGTTTTATCTTAACTGTGATTACAGAGAGTGGATTTCTTTTGTGTCAAATTTGTACTCCGAAATTGTCTTCTTAAAACAAACCGTTATTAGTCTCCGCAAGATAATATAAAAATCCATTGTGTGATTTCGCGTCTTAGGAATCATAATTAAAAAATGTTTTTTTCCAAGTTGATAAAAGAAAGAATTTTCATTGAATTGTAGTCTATTTCAGATACGTATTTCGTATAAGAAGAATAAGAAGTCTTTTTTGTTACTCAGTAATCACAGCAAAAAAAAAACATTTTGAACACAGCATATTAAAACAAAATCATTCCTATAATACCTAATTATGCGACTTTGCAAGTATTTACACCAACAAAACGTTTCCTAGCGGTAACACACAAAAAACAAAACACTCAATAATGAAATCCATATCCAACATAATTATTTACATACTCAAATTGGCGATTATTCTCTAAAATTCGACATATCAATTATAAAACATTTTAAATCGTTCTATCGCCAATTATGTTCATCGCAAATTATTTTCGTTAAAAACAAAACCGTTCTAATTGCGTTTAGCGTGAAAGTCTTAATGAACCCGTCTTTACGAAATTCTTGGCTCACATTATCAAAATATCGTCGTCACCTAACAAATTAACTGCGTTAAATATGTCTGGTGATAATTAAATTTGAAAAGCTCCTAACATGATGTTTTAACAAAGGCGTTATTACAATACATAATGATTTTAAAATTATCGGTAATTTTTCAGGGTGTTAAAGTAATAATTATCATACGTATAAACAACTGTTACTGTCGGCACAACACGATCATTTGTCCCCGACATTTATACATTCATTTCAATATTTCTTTTTTATATCTAATATGAGAAAGAAATATTTTCTTTCTTTCTTTTAATAAAGAAAGTATTTTATTTGTGACGCGCACAGAATATCAAACAATAAGAAAAACAAGTAAAACAAAGATCTGTGTGAGACTGAAAAGTTTCCTATCTCTTTTGAAATTATCTTCTTATAGTTTCATCTGCCTAGATTTATTCCAATTATGTTGAGGTCAGCTGCAGTGTCAGTCTACACAAATGCAGTTGAGTGCTAGTAGTTTACATAAGGCGATTGCCTTTATGACCTCCACAACCAGGTTTCACGATCTTGGCAAGACTATATCAGATTTTCTGACTTCTGACTACCCGTAGTGATTGTCAACGATGTACAAATGACAAAATTTCGAGTAACGGCGGAATCATCTATATATATAAAAATTAATTGCTGTTCGTTAGTCTCACTAAAACTCGAGAACGGCTGAACAGATTTATCTTATCTTGATTTTGAAATGTTCGTGGAGGTCTAGGGAAGGTTCAAAAGTTGAGAAAAATTCTAAAAAAAAACCGGGAAAACCGTCAAAACAGCCCTTTTCTATTTCCTATACAAACGTTTTCTAAATAAAATGGAGAGTATGGTAGGGGTAGGGTAGGGGTAGGGTTGGTGTAGGGTAGGGGTAGGGTTGGTGTAGGGTAGGGGTAGGGTAGGGGTAGGGTAGGTATAGAGTAGGGGTAGGGTAGGGTTAGGGTAGGGGTAGGTTATTGGTAGGGTAGGGTAGGGGTAGGATAGGGGTAGTGGTATCGGTTGGGTAGGGGTAGGATACCACGCGAACGAAGTCGTGGCGGGTCAGCTAGTTGTTAATATTAACATATCGAGATTCCGCCGTTCCTCGAAATTTTGTCATTCACACAAACTCTCCTAGTAATGTTATTTAAAGTTATGCATTTTCACCATTTCAAGATTACGAGGGATTTTAAAATTACTTCGTATTGTATAACGGTCACACATTGGCATAGAAATATTGTTTTTTAGAATGTACATTTAGCAACTTATTTTTATATTTGGAATTCGTTGTTTATTTTTGATTTTATAATCTGGACTGTAGTTTTATTATGAAATATAAATCATGTAGATGTACATTGTCTTAGTTTCTTATTATTCCATGTCTTTTAAAATACATATTTGGTAATACATGTATATTTTAATTCAAGAACCAAAAATAATTTCATTGATAGTTGACGGTTTAAGGGCGAATTTTTAAACGCCATGAAACGTTCTGACATGCAAAAATAAAATGGAATATGATTATTAAAAAAGTTAAACTTTTATTTAGAACTTTGGTTAGTTAAAGTTAAAGTAGAAATCTGACACACCCTTCCACTTGACCCAGAGCGGAAGAAGTCATTCGATGATTTTCCCACCCCCCAAAAAAAAAAGGTACGTAATTCTGTTCTTTAAATGATTGAAAAAAAAGACGCCCTTGCGAACATATTATTCAACACAGCATACAATTGTTCTATATGATCTTATTTATACAATACGAATGTTAAAAGTACGCACTAATTGCATTTTAGCATTCGTATTTAGCATTTTATATTCTTAGTCAATAATGCGCATTTTTACATAAAAAAACTACAGCCAATACTACGATATACATATCTCTATAATGACGTACAGATTTTTTTTAGTTATCTATGATTTTCTATTCGTACAACTATTCATACCACAGCCTGAAAGGCTACTTTAATGATTATTATCGGTTATAAGACGATCGAAAGAGAATGTTCTAGAAGGAAGAAAAGAGTACATTTTGACGTCTAAACTGTACATTTGAGCACATAGGTCTTAGAGCGCGTTCATTTGTAGATGCAGCTGGTTATGACGCAAAGATTGTTCCTATTATTTAACTTACACATACCATACCAACATATCATCATGGCAGTGCAAAAAAAACACAATTAGTCCGCCGTCTTGGGCTGTCCGCCACATTGGATTTAAAATGACGTCACTTAGCTAACCATGTATTGTCATCTAAACTAAAAATGGCTGAAAAATTTCGGCTTAATCGGTTGGGGTTAAGTGGTCCAAAAATCTGTTGCAAGATTTGACCCGGACATAAAAGATTGTTAAAATCATATGTGATGTTACTTCTGCATTCGATCATAATCAGCTGCTAGCACGCCAATTCAAACACGCTAAACGGTACATATTTAGACTATCCACAATTCATAGCAAATTCGTGGAGTCGCGTTACGACCTTTTCATTACAAAATTTAATCTCCTTACATTTTTCAACTACGATTCTAGTGAGAATGTTACAACTGACAGTACCGATTCAGAAGTGGATTTCTAATATAGTGTTTTCATTTCACGAGCGCGCTTATCTTTGCAAATTGTAGTGTAGTAATATTATCGAGTTTAAGAGCGTTTACACTTTACCGAGAAATAGAGCATGGTTTTCACTTTATATAGAAAACTAAAGTAGGGTATTTTCCTAAAATATTTCATTTAGTCCATCACTTAGATTACCAAATAATATTGATCACGTATTTTTTTTCTTTTTTTAACTATAAAAATGAGAAGATACAGTGAGTTGAAATTTCTGTGTTAACTATTTAGCATTATGTGACGCCAACAGCCTCCACTCCTATACTTACGAGATTTTGATGTTGTAATTTTTTATGGATTTTAAACGCCAAAAATACGTGTACAGTATGTTTTGAAAATTTGACGGACCTAATATCATTTCCACACACAGGAAAATCGCTCTCTATATCTCTGAACATTTTTTCAAAATAGTTGTTAAATATCTATTTAGGTATTCATAGTTATTTTGTGTATGAGTATCAAGTCTCATTAAAATCGGTTCTTCAATTTACAAGGATAAGGCCTTGAAAGTTTGTATAAAACACCATAAGGTGTAAGCTCTTAATGCGCGCTTGTGATATGAAACAACCCTTGCAAGCGCTTAATTCTATGCTACCAGCATTTGGACATTCAGAAGCCTGGGATGACGTCATAGGCTTCTAAGCTGGACATTGTAAGATAGATCAGCCAAAGAGAGAAGAAGAACATAGAAGTGACAATCTTGATTCTCTTCGGGCCTCCTAACTCTCCTCCGATGCTCTTCCGTCTTCGGAGGACCAGAACTAGGACGGCAAAACAGGCCTCGGAGCAGTACATTGTGACGCTGAATGCCAGGCTGTGGATGAAAATGGAGGTTAGTATGATGAAGCAAAGTGAAAAAATAGCGAGGACAATTTTATTCGGGTTTTGTTGAATGCCAAAGTACATGTACAAAAAGAAATGCAAGTAAATTCGTTTATTTCAAGTATGAAACTTTAAACAAAACAAACATGATACTGGCGGCCCTATCTAATTCAGTGATTTCCATTTCATAGAACTGGGATAGAAGTAGCCTAAGACGTCTTATAAGCTAGTAGAAGTATAATGAGACCAGACTCAATTTGACAGATAGTGAAATATGACTCCAGCAATATGTTACATCCAAAGTTGTCATTGCCTTCCGGGTTTGCGGAAACACAAGGGCAACTGAAACAACAAGGTGGATTTTAGTTCATACAAGACTACTCTGACAGTCTTTTCCACTCCACCAGAGCGAGTATCAATTAGTGATTCTCCCCCTTCTTCAAAAAGCAATATGTTAGTTTATGGCATTATATATTAATAATAATAATCTTTATTAAATAATCATATTAGGTAAAGTACAAAATTAAACTTAATTTAGTCGAACATGCATTTCACTGCGCGTCGATGTCAGCATAAACTTAAAACTACTGTTATTGTACGGCTTCCTAACTAGAACCAAAGATACTTACTTTCCAGGATCAATGTAGAACCTTTCGCCCTTGCTCCAGTGGTAGATGGCGGCTAGAGTCCACGCGACTCCGATGCCGAGAAACACGTTGACAGCATTGGACCCCGTCACGTTCCCTACTGACGCGTCCGCGTACTTGTCCTGACATGCCGCCACTTTGCTCGCGAAGGTATCTGGGAAGAAAAGAAAATATGAAAAGAAAGAAGGTATTACGGCAGCATCAAATTTTTCCTGTTAGGGAAGCGGGAATGTTTTAACGAGATACCACGTCCTAGGAACGCAAGGAGATCTGAAGATATTGTGTGGGTTTTTAGTCAGTAGAAGTCCAACACTCCCTTCTGCTCCACCCATGCTGAGACTGGAAGTCTTACAAACAGCTGTTACAAGAACACGAGGATGTAAAAAAATCATCACATCATCAAATCATCATCATCAAATACGGGTGACATAATTTATGGATAGCGATAGAAACGAATTATAGGAGAAACAAAACAAATTCCTCTCACATTATCGTATAATTTAGTGTCCTTGTGATCTCCTTCAGATTCTCGTAATGGACATTATTCGTCGGATAATGAACATGGGTTCCAGCCACAAAACGAAACCGTTATTAATTATACTGTCTTATAAATAATTAATATGGATGATTTATAAAGTCGCCAGAACAGCTTGAGTTACGTGCCAAAAAATATTGGTATGAAGGAACGGTATCGCATTATAATAATGACTATCAGTCACGCCGCGGGGCCTCGCTCCATTAAAACTTGGAAAAGTGAGAAAGTTTTCGATTGTTAAACTATGTATTAAATATTTTTTATTGATAATAGGCTCGCTTTTGACCTCCATCTGATGCTAAGTAATGGCGTGGTCGAAGATGAAGCACGCTTACCTATACGTCACTTATTCACTCTTAACGTAAAGACCCCCAGGTTACAGATAACAGAAAACACAGACTCCGGCAGAGAATTCCACTCCTTAGCCGTACGCACAATGTAAGTATTCTCAAAACGTTTTGTGCGTATGGGTGGGATTTCCACGGTGTAACGATGGCGCATCGTCGTTTGTCTTATAGTCCGATGATGGAATGGGTTTGGTGGAATTAGATTGCGCAATTTCATCGCACACTCCCCGAAATGTAACCGATAGAAAACAGATAAAGGACATGACTCAATTGAAGTATGGACGACTGCCCCCACAATGATAACGCATGAATAAACATGGTTCCTAGCTATATATAATACTGAACAGCTGAAAATTTGTATTTTGTGATTAAAAAGGCCTTTCATATCTGCACAATCCTGAAAATAAAATCACGTAACTCCTACGACAAAGGTACAAAAACTTCAAACAATGACATTGCTATATACTTTTATCTAGACGTTTTAATGTCTTTTTTTTTTTTTTTTTTTTTTTTAACGTGGTAATATTATCAAATAAGTCCTCCCACCCCGGGCAGGGTGGGAGGGACTGTCAGACTTTTACTGACTAAAATCCACGGTGTTCCTTCAATAACCCTTTACATACCGGGGCCACGGTAACGGGATGAGTCCCACGACCCCGGCAGGCTTCGGCCCTCTGCAGAGGGGGCCTCGTCATGTTGCTGACGCTCTTTGAGGCGCGCGTGGAACACGACGCGCCGTCGACCCGGGCATGGTCCATGGTCGGACAGCGAGTTGCCCTTTACTCGCTGTCCGCATGCCCGCGCCTACGGTGGCCGGAGATCGTCGGCCGACGTCCGACGCCGTGGGCGTCTACCACTGCGGCTGGGCTGGAGGGAGGACGCCATCCTCTCCCTCACGCGGCCCGCCTCCTCCTTCGAAAGCATGACTGCTTCGCAGAAGGAGGCGACCGCTTCCCACTCCCTCTCGCCCCGCAGCATGGCCTCGACCAAGGCCGGGCGCGAGAGGTCTCCGCCTATTGTCGCCGTGAGGACACGTCGGTGCTCTGCCCAAGCTGGGCAGTCCTGCACCGTGTGCTCGACTGTGTCCTCAGGGCGACCCTCGCAGTGGTGACACCCAGGCGTCTCTTCCTTACCCATCAGACACAGGTACCTCCCGAAACTTCCGTGTCCGGTGAGGACCTGCGTCATGCGGTAGGTCAGGACGCCGTGACGCCGATCTAGCCACTCCTCAAAGAGGGGTCTTACCGCCGCAATTGCGGCAGACGTTTTGATGTGTCTGCGACGATTTTAATTGATAATTGTGTTTTTTCACTGGCGATTTTGCACTAAGGTACTTGAAGTAAATATCTACAAAGGGGTAATTACATACAACCGACTTACAATAGATAATCTCCACAAAAATCATAATAATATAAGTATTCTGTTGTAAAATCTAAACAACTTATCCAAATGACTTAAAATAAGGACAGTATTCACAGACAACGTAAATACCATTATGAAATTATAAACGTATTTGAAAGAGATGTTAAAAATTAACTGAGCCAAATATTTATAATTTCTGCCTAAACTAGATAATGAACGCACTGAGCACCAAAGCATAAAAACAATTATGAAAATTTTTATGTTTATTAGTTCACGAAAGTTATAAGAAATGATTAAACACTAAATAATTTATGAATGAATATTTAACCATTACGGGTTAGTGTGAAATTCGCATTCGTGCTAACCGTACTGGTGGCAGCCGTTTAGCCATCGCTTTTGCAACTCGTCGCCAATTTTCAAGGTACATTTTTATACACTTTTGTACGGAAACTTCGGGACGCGAGTCCCACTCGCACTCGATCGGATTCTTTTTCGATATTGTTAGTAAAGTGACGGGTAAATATTGTTGGTAATTAATAAAAGAAACCTAGGAAGAAAAATCCTAAGGCATATGGGTTCCATCAAAATGGACTAGACCCGCGTGGTGGAAAGCGGCCCATTCCCTGTCATAGAGAGATTATACTTTAGTTTAATTATAATGAACCCGAAATTTATACAAAATAATAATGAATGTACTAGGAAATAATTTATCTTCTATTTATTTGTTTCAATTTCTTGTTATTTATTTTATTCTGTCTCACTGAACTTTAAATTTTATCTTTACTTCGCTTCATTGCAATTTAGCTCAAGATTTTAATATTATCTTAATTTTTAATTACTGTTTATACAAATGCTGTGCACACCTATAAGTGATGAATTCACCACAAACTATTTAATTTATAACTTATTTTTATTTTTGTTAAATAACTAGTGAATAAGTCGTTGGTATGTCTATAAATAAATAAATAGAGAAGAGGTATAGGCTTAATATATTATTATGTAACTTTTATAGTTGTTTATTTTGGTGTTCATGAATACAGGATGCACTCATTAACACGCTTTTATTAGGTCAACCTGTATGTAACTATGTAATGGAATCTAAGGTAACTAATTTAACCATCTTCCAAGGGTCGTAGCGTAATGAGAATTGGCAGCTGTATGTAGTTCTGATGACAATTTAATAATATAGTACTGTCGAACTGATCTGATGATGGAGCCGGAAGATATGAACTGGAACTTCATGATGAAAAATCGTATCATAACTGTTTTGGATTTCTTAGAAAAGTCTTGTAATCAACTTTGACCACGATTAGGTTTCAAGGTCTGATGATGAAGCCGGAAGATAGGCACTGGCGTTCCATGATGGAATATCGTATCATAGTCGTGTTTGCACTCATATATGAGAAAGGTCACGTAATGGACTTTGAACACGATCAGGTTTTAAAGTTATAACAAACCTAAAGAAAATCCGTTATTGGTTTTCTTAACCTTTTTGAATTACCACGTAATCCATAGATTTACTTTTTTATAGATGTCACTTTCAAATCCTCTGGGAGATCGACCGTTTAATTGTTCACTACTCGTGGGAATAATATGGCAAAAACTACAAAAAATATTTTTTTACGTTTTTACGTGCCTTTACAAAAGCGTGTTTTTCTAGTGTTTTTTAAACTATTAATTTATTTATTATATCAGCTTACGCTGTATCACACTGTAAGGGCCTCTTCTTGGATCTCATTTATTTTTCCAATGACCTTATTACAAACCTTAGCCAGACACGTAGTAAAAAGTACTATTTAATAAACTGAACCATACCAACCACCTTAGAATTTTAGAAAATAATCCGGCTTCTTCATAGAAACTTTGGAAGCAAACAATATTAAAACACGGGCTATCTTCAAAGAGAAGCTTATAAAAATCTTAAAAATTTTCCTTGCACGAGTTTCTGTTCTTTAAGCTTCAGGAGGCTAAGTGGTGTTTGCTAAGAACATAGGTTTATCGAGTACGGCTCGAAGCTGTGTTTCTATCTTAGATAACATGAAAATATGGTTTCTGGAAGTCGATTCAGAAAATAGAGTTGGCTAAAAATATTGAACGAAAGAAAACTTGTTCTGATGACGTTATTGTACTTATTTACGTTTTTTTTTTAATTATTGATAGGTTTGCCTCACCTGATGGCAAGCGATGTGGTAGAAGATGAAGTACGCTTTTCTAGAAGTAACCTATTCACTCTTGACTTTTAAATAAACCAAGGTTATAGCTATCAGAAAACATAGACTCCGGCAGGGAATTCCACTTCTTAGCTGAATGCACACTGAAACAGTTCGAAAACGATTTGTGCGTATACGCACAATATATGTATGTAAATATATTAAAATAATAATTATATCTATACTAATTATTATTTTATGTTCTGTTTTTTTTTGTGTGTTTCCTTGACTTTGAATAAATGAATTGAATTGAATATTATAAAGCGAAAAAGCTTGTTTCTTTGTTTGAACGCGCTAATCTTCCAAAGTACTGGGTGGATTTCGTTGAAATTTGGTATTTAAGTAGATTTGAAGCATGAGGAAGGTTATAGGCTGACTGCAAAAAAAAGGAGGTTATGTTTTTAAAGTGAGAAAGTCCACGGGAGCGAACTCACGCGTGGCTGCTAGTATATAATTTATATGTATAGTGATATAACGCGATGACCGTTCCTCTTATAGTCTGATGCTGGAAAAGTTTTGGTATGCTGTAGATAGTGTATACTGGCATAAAAGGTTAAACAAATACAGCAACGCGCAGTAATTTTTTCACGGGTTTGTTATTTGTGACATTTCGCATTAATCACACTTTGAGTATCAAGCACTCTTTGTGAGCCCCATGGGCCACCGTAAGGGCCAAGGACACATTATTCGCAGCAGCATTGGCACCAACATCCATACATTGCTAATAAGACAACATTCGGTCCCCTCATTTCAACTATTTTTTATGTTCGACAGGCGCCCCCTATGAAATGCCAGTTCATCAAACAATAACCGATATTTAGTACAGAAAGGGTACTTATTTATTAAAAAAAAAAAATTACGATGCTTTCTGTCCAAGTTTATAGATCGAGTAGAAGTTGTAATAAACAAATACTCACCAGGTATACTAGTCCCCAATGCGACAAACACGATAGCTGTCACCGAGTCCTTGATGCCCAGCGTGCATCCGAAGTGTGAAGCCACATCACCAATGACAGCCGTCACCAGGCCGATGCAGATGATGGACACTACAAAGCAGACGTAGCCACCGCCTATGTCTGTGGAAATAATGAGGATGAACTGGTATTCATGGTAAGGAGACACACACATAGTACAGACGCCGTTTCCCTAAAGTTTCCCTCTGAGTTTGTTTCGGTGTTTCTTCTCAGAGTAGGAAACACCGGCCTAGCTAAACTTTAAACGGCAAAAAGATGACGTATATAAATGTTATTTATTACCCAATTTACATAATAAATATTTCATTTAATTTCATTTGAAAGGTGGCAGGCAGATATTATAAATAGAATTTAATTCACACAGTACGAGGGGCGGCTGAAAAGTTTTCAGCCTAACGTATTAAAAATGCTGGTAAAAATGTATAAAAAAAATATTTGTCAATATAGTCTCCCTCTATTTCAATACACTTATTACATTTATTATAAAGGGCTTTTAACCCGGTCAAAAAATATTCACCGTTTTTGTCTTCGAAATGTTCATTTACGGCCATCTTCATTTCTTCGTCACTGGAAAATCACCGTCCACGTAGGTCTTTTTTCAAATATGAAAATAGAAAATCGCTAGGAGTCAGGTCTGGACCCTGGGTGGGTGGTTAATTTCTTCGAATCCTGTCTCAGCGAGGGCACGCCTTGCAACTCGCGCAGTGTGGAAGGGAGCGATGTCTTGCAAAACAGGTCTTCTTTTTCCAGTTTGCCTCTCCGTTTCTGAACAACCACTTGACGTACCTTTGTCAACAATACGGCATAGTAATTTCCGTTCATTGTAGTATTTTTAAGAAAGTAACCAATGAACAAAATACCTTCACAATCCCAAAAAACAGTGGCCATGAGCTTGGACGTCGATCTTTCCAGTTTGAACTTCCTCGGCGGATTTTCTCCCTTTTCTATCCACTGCATTGACTCCTGTTTTGACTCCGGATCATTCTGTCGAATCCAGGTTTCATCAATAGTAATAAAGTGAAAAAAACATCGTCAGATTATCGCCACAGATCTCCAAAAACTCATGCGAAGTTGTGACTCGACGTTGCTTGTCCAGTGGCGTCAACATTTTCGGCACTCATCGCGCGAACACTTTTTTCATGTGCAGGTGGTTATGCAAAACGTTTCCGATTCATGTCTTCTTGATGCCCATAGCTTCAGCTATTTGCCACAACTTGATTCGTCGATCTTCCAGAACAAGTTTTTTTTTACTTTTTCAACGTTTTCTTCGGTAACGGCGGTGTTTGGGCGTCCCGACCTGGGATCATCTTCGAGCGACTCCCTGCCGTGTTTGAACTCTCGGTTCCAACGTTTAATGGTCACAAATGAAGGGTCAGACTCCCCATAAACTGCTGACATCTCTTCAAATATTTCCGTCGGCGTTTTGTTCATCTTTGTTAACAATTTTATGACAGCTCTGAACTCCAATTTCGTGCAAAGTGCGGATGACTCGGACATGGTGACGTTTATGGTTCAATTACTAAAAGCGTAATGATGCTAATGACATGAAACTTGACATATGTATTTCTTAGGATACCCGCAATTAGTGGTATGATGCGCGAGTAATTAGTAATACTTAAAGGTACTTAGGCTCAAAACTTTTCAGCCGCCCTGGTACAATCTTCAAGGTCGTCCAGTGTATGGATGACCATTGTAACATAATTATCGAGATTCCTTAGTGCATCGGAAAAGCACATCTTGCCCAGTAGCTACTGGGCTGTGGACGTCAGATAGCTATTCAGCTAATCAACACGAAATCCCTTGGCAAGACTTGGGTCAGTTTTTCTAACTTCTGACTGTCAAAGATGAAATGAAATGAAATTAGATGAAATGAAATTATATTAAATGAAATGAAATTATATTAAATGAAATGAAATTATATTAAATGAAATTAAATGAAATGAAATATTTATTTATTCATTTGTAAATTGGTTATAAATGAATATTTAATTTTTCATATTTCACAGATATCAGCTGGGACCAACACCGTAACATGCTTTCTAAGCCACGAAGGAATCTTGATATGTTAAGACGGTCACCCATCCACGGAACGACCTCGGCAATTGTTGCTTAACTTTGAAGATCGACCCATGTGGCTGTTATTATTTAAATAAAATAAAAAAATAAAAATAAAAAATATAAATAAAAAATAAAAACTTTAAACAGCCTTATCGATCAAAATTTAATAAATATCTGAAGTACTTACCAGTAGGCGGTATCAAAGCAAACACAATCTTCCAGAAGAGAGTAACAACGTGTAGTACGTAGTCGAAGCATGAAGGTGGCTCGTCAGGGTCATCAGAACCTGGAAAATGGAGTATTTAAAAGAGAAGTCGGACGTTGACTGATGACCGATGTGATGTGATGAGGTGAGAATTACTGAACTTTCAGCACTGTTAATATTTTGTTGGATTCATTGCTTTTCATATATAATTATAATCTGTAGAAAATGTCGTGGGTTATACAATGGCTCACCCTATATGAATTGTATTTACTGTATTATTTTTTTAGTGTGTAGGTGTTTATTTTCCTAAATAAATAAATAAATATAACTATGCTATCTCCTGCAAGTCTGACATTAACCATTGTAGACTAGTAGGTAGTATTATATATTATTATTTAATATAAATATTGTAAGGTATACAATAAAGGCCTTTGGCCAGTAGAGGGACGACATAGACTAACCAAAAAAAAAACCAATTAAGTATGTACATGAGGACTATTTTATTAATAAACAGTTCTGAAATAAAAAAGTAGGGAATTCAATAATATTACGAAAATCTGAAAATCAGAAACTTAGTTCTATACCACATTTAGCCATAATGTTTGATAGTGATACATACAAAATAATATGCCGAAATAACACAAGAAATGTCACATTATGTTCTGAACATGTTCTGAATTGGATTTTTGTTGTATCCTGCTTTTGTTTGGGTACATTCAAGCCTGAGTGTGAATGTACAGTCGGCCAAGAAAGTGGTGTACCACCCTAAGGTTGAATATCGCTTGCAGATTCATAGGTGATAAAGATTAGTTTCGCTTGCAGATCGATCTGACAACTTCTATAGCTGTCTTTATCTGATTATTGATAACGACTATTACTGTTTGTAACGTGACAGCTGTTCTTAGTTTGAACTTGATGGAACCAATGACGTCGTAAAATCAACGGCGGGGGGCTGTAGATTTTGATGACAAAATTGTATCTACAAATTCAGAATTGTAATCAACAAGTTACATAAAATTGTAAAGGCACAAGGCGAGTCCACAAACCTACAATTTCTGTAAACTTGTAATTACAATATCAATACAAAACAAGCTAAAAATAGATTTATCCTTTTATTAAATTTCTACAATCAATTTTAAAATACTTATAACAAACAAAAACATAGCATATATAGTAATATTTAGAAGATATTGAAAATTTTTAAAAATTAGAAACGGGTGTAACCGCCGTTGGCCTCTATAATCTCTAAAAGACGAGACCTCATTGAACCAACAAGCCGTGAGCAAATATCGGTTCCCCGCATTTCCTCCCAGATATAATTACAGTGACTAATAAGAGCTTGTTTGGTTCTTTCATTTTGATGCGACCATCGTTGGACCATAAGGCCCCAAAGATTTTCTATCGGGTTGAGGTCCGGCGATCTTGAGGGCCACTGAATTACCCTTACGTCAGTGTGTGAACGAAACCAGGCTCTTACGATCCTCGCATTATGAATTGAACAATTATCTTGAACAAAATCAAATTGTGGCACTTCGTTCTCCGGGTAAACATTACGGACTGTCGGTAGCATTGCATTCTGAAGCACGTCGATATAATTTACAGCCGTCGCTCGAGGAGGTAGAGAACACAATTCTCCTACACCATCCGTACTCATCCAGCCCCAAATATTTACGGAAATTCGACCTGATTCTCTATTTGGGATTACATGATCATCTTTATACCGTGTTGAATTATATCGCCAAAGGTGAAGACGTCCATGCTGACTGGATTTAAACGTTTTTTCATCACAAAACACTGTATTAGACCAATCAAACTCTAAGTGCTCTCTGGCGAAGTTCAGACGAGCAAGTCTGTGAGCATCCGTCAAATATATTTTCTTGGCGTAATGCCTGTGGTGCAACCCCATGTAATGTAGATGATTCCTTATTGTTTGGGCACTTACATCGAACATCTCCGCAAAATGTTTTGTGGGCTTAAAACCATTGATTTCATATTCCCGCCTCATGAATTCTCTATCGTTATTGGAGAGTGCAGGCCGGCGACCACTTCTTCTGTGATCCAACAAACTTCCCTCCTCTCCTTCACGACGAATCCAAAAGCGGACAGAACGCCTCGATATATTCAAATTCCGGGATATCGCACTGATACTGCTTCCCTCATTAAATTGGGCAATTATTTGTGCTCTTTCGGCAATGGTCAAGTTGGCAGGCATTGAGATGATTTTATATGCAGTTGATTGAAATATAACACGGAAAATATATCGATTTTTTGCATATATTTGACAAAATGTCAATTGTCAGTTTTCTTTTTCAAATGGAATTCGGTTGTCTAAATAGTTTTTATTACTTTTGTTTGGAAACATTTCAATTGCTTTGTAGAAACTAATGTCCTTTTCATTTATACTAAAGGTTAAAATGTCATGTACTTATATGTGACATATGACGTATGAATACTAAATACATAGGTTTACGTCATGATAATGTTGTCTCTTTCAGTAATATCTTTTTATAACGAACCTTGTTGTAATTTTCGATGACCGGGAAACTAAATCAAAACTGGTACACCACTTTCTTGGCCGACCGTACCTATGTATGTAGATAGTAATAGGAGTATGTAAGTATGCTAAGTGTTAGGCATATTTGTTTTCTATGATTAATATTTATTTTCTATAATTTATGTGTAAGGGCGAGTGTACCGAGTTCTTTTGGTATCGCAATTACTTTTATTATGTTATATTTGTAAAGTAATATAATTTTATTTGATATTGTTAACTGTTCTGGTTTCAGGAAATTGATGACAGTTATGCGGTTGTTAGAGGAGAATTGAAGAAAATAATAATACATTTATAACATGATACGCCGCAGAAAGATACTGAAGATTATTGTAGACTTACCTGAGCTCGCAGTTAGCGCTTCCGCAAACTGTTCTCTCCATGATGACGTGCCTATTATAATTGATGCGTTTGCTCTTTGTACTAGTTTGTCTACTGTGTTCTGTAACAAAACAGTACATGTTAATAAATACATATATCTCATACTATGTAGTTTTTTTCAAGTTTGGTCTATATGTAGTTATGTTTAGTTGGTATAACAACTAGCTATGCCCGCGACTTCGTTGACGTGAGAGTTTTTCCCGTCTAAATATATAACTGTATGGTGGCCTATAGCTTCCTCTAGTCTCTATTAAATAAATTCTCCATTAAAATCACTACAGCCATTCCAGACATTAGCAGATAATTTTGAAATGATTTCAAACTAGGTTTTTTGAAGTGTAATGATACTAGAACACAAACGAGATAATCTCTGAAACTGGATCTCTGGACTTTCACTGGAAGATAAAGAAGGCTATAGCACAATAAAAGCCGATACCGATATATCCCCTGATATATCGGTATCGTGAGAAAAACTGCAAATATAATATAACGCACGCGAACTAAGACCTTGTGAATAATTGGACGTAGTTATGCAAAAAGGATCCAATCTACACTTTTACCGCCCATAAAACCGCCCATTGTAACACCTTTTGTAGTTTTTTAAGTCCTTATTTAATTCTGTTATGGTGTACAGTAAAGAGTATGTCTATCTATCTATCATTTCCGAAATTGAGTTATTTATACCAAACGCATCTCCAGGGTGATATATTAAAGATATCAATATAACTCAATTTCGGAACAAGTGTGGAATGGATCCTTTTTGCATAATTACGTCCAATTGTGTAGTTAACTTACTTTAAACTCCTTGCTCTCCTTAATCCTGAGCTGAGCTCGCGTGATCTCCCCAGCTCTTGGGAGTCCCATCATGGCGACCACCGCCTCTTCCTCCGGCAGTGTTGCGAGATGATTGGCTTCATTCCCAGGATTTACAGGGTTGTCATCATCTGCGACAAAAAGTTTGATATTAGGGATTTGGAGAAAGAAGATGTCGATATGTGTAGGTATATTTGTTACTGTGAATGTCTATAACATGAATGACGTACCTATATAAAACTACATTGAAATATTAACAGTGGAAGTCGTAGTCAAAAGTTAAAAGTCGAAGGCATAAGGCCGAGCGGTAGATCGCTCATTTATTTATTTAATTACAACGGTTATGTTTAGAACCAATGACAGTAACTGAATATAAAAAATAAAAGAGACAATTATAACACATACTAAAATATACAAAATAAACATGCGTTGGACCGACCAATTCAAGTCTGATGTGGTCAGCCACAGCATTGCATGAGTATTCGTAGATGACCGCTAAAAAAACGCGTTACATTGTGATGTATGAATAATACAATTATGAATAATACAACTACAACTGTCCGAAATATTACATGACTATCACGAATGATCTGACAAGAGCGTACAAACTTGGAAGAAGATTACCAGTGGTTGGTCAATCTTTATTATGAGTTTACTAGTTTACTAGTTTTTAGCTTTTTTAAAAAGGTTACGCTTACCATGTAGGTATTCCTACGTTTAACAAATGAGATAATTATGACGTTTATGTAGGATTTTGTCAAGACTCAATAAACACATCGGTCTAGCAACTAAATCGTAACTTCAGACTTACCTGTGTAATATTCTAGTAAGCGTAACACCTATCTAATTGTCTTGGACTTTAGACCAAGTAACACACTATATCAATTACTTAAATGCCTTTGTCAATTCCATATTTTTTTCAATTTGATTACAAAAACCAAAAGACAATGTTTTTGTATATACTTTTTTCGAGTTTCTGGTTTTGTGATCTTCGATTACATCATTACGTGGAATAAGTTATGGATTTTTGTAGCATGCAGATGATTTGTAACAGATGAAATAATCATTAATTGATTTCTCCTAAACGATTTACTAAAAATACATCAACGTGTAATTAACTTAATTATATGTTAATGATGTATTTTAATTATTTATTTTCAATGTTTTATATTTAATTTGCTGTAATTATAATAACATAGATTGGTTCATTGCATAAATGTAGCACAACCTGTTATTAAGAAGAAGGCACTGACTACCGAAATACAGGTCTTGTATAGGTACCTAGCATGGTAGGCCTTCACTAAAACTCAAAAAAAATATGCCAATAAAGAATTATATTATATATTAATTCAGATACCAGTCTTTACCATTTTTAACCGACTTCAAAAAAAGGAGGAAGTTCTCAGTTCATCTTGAACTTTTTTTATGTATGTTACCTCATATCTCGAAGTTATTATTAGGTATTAAAGTTATTTTTGGCTTTGTAGTATTTTGATGTGGAAGTCGGTTTTATTTTTTTGCAATAACTTTTTTCACCAAAAATTTTTTAAATACAGTACATAAAATCCGACCTTCAAGTGTACGATTTTAGTCATAAAGTAACATAGTTACTTAATGTTGGGTCGATTTTTTATTAGATTTGCAAACAACAAATTTAGTCTGTACTAATATTATAAAGCGGAAAAGTTTGTTTGTTAGTTTGCTTGAACGCGCTAATCTTCGAAAGTACTGGGTGGATTTGGATGCAATTTGGTATGGAAGTAGCTTGATGCTTGAGGAAGGTTATAGGCTACTTTTTACGCGACTGCATAAAAGGAGAGTTATGATTTTACCGTGATAGAATCCACGGGAGCGAAGACCCGCGTGATTACTAGTATAATTTACTAGTACTCACGCGGGGCTTCGCTCCCGTGGATTCTATCACGGTAAAAACATAACTCTCCTTTTTTGCAGTCGGGTAAAAAGTAGCCTATAACCTTCCTCAAGCTTCAAGCTACTTCCATACCAAATTTCATCCAAATCCACCCAGTACTTTCGAAGATTAGCGCGTTCAAGCAAACAAACAAACAAACAAACAAACAAACAAACAAACAAACTAACAAACTTTTCCGCTTTATAATATTATAGTATAGATATGTATTTCTGGTTATCGTCGTTTACCGTTGTTATTGATAAAACCGCTATTGTAACACGCTTTTTATTTGAAATCCTTGTTAAAACCTTAATGCTTAAATACTCGTAAGTTGCCGCTAATGACCGCACGTGCATTGAATAATTACAGTAAAATATACTAATAATTACAGTTATTTTTTGCAAAACATTTTTTTTTTCACGCTTTTTAGTGGGTCGGTTTGTAATTTATCTAGTTACAAAAGCCATAGTGTCAACAACTTATTACCTTTTACAAAATATTGCTTTTCCCGATGCATAGCCGTTAATTTTTGAGGAGTTCTCCTGGTACTTGACCATCAGCTCTACATCACTATATGTATTGTGACGAGCATAAAGTGTTTAACATCCGTACTCAAGTAATCGAATCGCAATGTACAAAATACTTATTATTAAGGAGTTTCAGTGGCCATCTGTGGTCTTCATCATCAGTTCAACTTCCCCAAATGGTACTTTTCAGAAGCAACTGCTCAAGGTACTATAAGAAATACTCAAAACGCTATAGGTGTGCCTATAATATTTGAAGAGTTCCCTCGATTTCTCCATGATCCCATCATCCGATCCTGATTTCGTAACAATGGGACGAACTAGAAAGTATACCCTTTCAAACAAAAAAAAGAATTTTCCAAATCGATCCAGCCATCTCCGAGTTATGAGGTAACATACATTAAAAAAAAAGTTCTTGATAACCTCTTCCTTTTTTTAAGTCGGTTAATAAGTTTAAGAGCGCGCAATGTAACATAATGGCTCCAACATCCCAGGGGTGTATAGTTATTTAATTAAATACTATATTGTGTATGACATTGTAAGTGAACCATAATGTTCTTATGAGAAATAAATGGAAAAAAAAACCTAAATGGTGTTCAATAAAGAACATGTATCTATTTATCAACTAGTGGTTTAAACCTCACTGTGCGCTGTCTGTCCGAAGAACATTTTGATCATACATACAACAACGAATACCATTAGTTTACAGCTGAAATGGTCCAGATTCCATAAATCAATCCGATTTATCCTCCTAATTGCGCTACGGATAGTGGCCTTAATTTCAGCAATAGAACATTGGAACAATAGCCTGCTATATCCATTTATCACGGGCTATTAGGAAATAGTGATATTATGGAGCTTGGACGAGTGACAGATCTTCTGATTATGCCATTCATACCCTAGAGTTATGGAATATTAAAAAAAAAAACACTACTTAGTATAAAATAAAGTCACTTCCCGCTGTCCCTTTGTATGCTTAGATTTTTAAAACTGCAGAACCGATTTTGATGAGGGTTTTTTGAATAGATAGTGAAACCTGAGGAATGTTTTAGTGTATAATGTAAGTGTTTTAGAGTATTAGGTTTTGTGTAAATTGAATGAAATACGTTGATATTAGTTCAACAAGTCGGAAAAAAATACATAAGGAATCTTTAATCGGAAACGCTGCCAAAACCTTTTAAGTTATATCAAAATAATGTACAGTGGGATTCTTCCTCTGTTATACTCGTAGATCTACAAAAAGCCCGCGATGGCATATATCTATCAGCCTGGGATAACCCACAATAACCATTTTTTCTTTTATAATTTACAATTAAAAAAAAAATTTTTAGCAAAAAATAGAACCGACTTCCATATCAAAACACTACAAATCCAAAAATAACTTTTATTTCGGAAGTCGGTGTTATTGGTTTTGGATTATCCTTTTTTTCACACCGCCTTCCGAAATTTTTTTTTTTTTTTTATTTAGAATAGGTTCGCGTTTGACCACCATCTCACCTGATGGTAAGTGATGATGTGGTCGAAGATGGAGCACGCTTACCTAAAAGTAACCTATTCAGTCTTGACTTAAAGACTCCTAGGTTATAGCTATCGGGAAACACAGACTCCGGCAGGGAATTCCACTCCTTAGCCGTACGCACAATGAAGGTATTCCCAAAACGTTTGGTGCGTATGGGTGGGATTGTCCACCATGTAACGATGGCGCTTCGCCGTTTGTCTCATAGTCCGATGATGGAACGGGCTTGGTGGAATTAGATTGTGTAATTCCATCGCACACTCCCCGAAATGTAACCGATAGAAAACCGATAGACTTGCAACTCGTCGTCGATGTTCAAGGCTCTGGAGCTTTGATTCGACCAGTGCATCGTTGCCAATGAGTCTTTTGGCCCGCTTCTCGATAGACTCAAGCGCGTCCAGTTGGTATTTAGCATATCCATCCCAAAGATGAGAGCAGTACTCCATACACGACCGAACCTGGGCTTGATAGAGATTGAGCAACTGTTCGGGTGTGAAGTACCGTCTCACCTTTGCTAGGATTTCCAACTTTTTTGATGCTAGTTGAGCCTTAGCCTCGATAAACGGGCCAAAATTGAGGGTAGAAGTTAATGTTACCCCCAGAAGCTCGATACGGTCGGTTATCGGCACAGTTACAACTCGGAAAGTAGGAGCCGGTTCAAAATTAAAGTTATTTTTGGATTTATTGTGTTTTGATATGGAAGTCGGTTCTATTTTTTGCTAAAATTTTTTTTTTCACCCTTTTTAGTGCGTTGGTTTGTAATTTATCTAGTTACGAAAGCCATAATGTCAACAACTTATCACCTTTTACAAAATATTGCTTTTCCCGATGCATAACCGTTAATTTTTGAGTTCTCCTGGTACCTGACCATCAGCTCTACATCACCATATGTATTGTGACGAGCATAAAGTGTTTAACATCCGTACTCAAGTAATCGAAACGCATTCCACGAAATACTCATTATTGAGGAGTTTCAGTGGCCATCTTTGGTCTTCATCATCAGTTCAACTTCCCCAAATGGTACTTTTCGGAAGCAACTGCTCAAGGTTCTATAAAAAATACCCAAAACGCTATAGGTGTGCCTATAATATTTGAAGAGTTCCCTCGATTTCTCCGGAATCCCATCATCAGATCCTGATTTCGTAACAGTGGAACCAACTAGAAACTATATCCATTTAAACAAGAGGATTTAGATAGAATTAACCAATGGTGTAACCGGAATCACATGAAACTTAACGTTCAAAAGTGTAGTCATATACGATTTACTAGAAAAAAAACAATCCAATACTGTATCATATAATATAAAAGGAGTGCCGTTAGAAACTGTAAATGAGGTTCGTGATCTTGGAGTTATCATGGACAGTAAAATAAACTTCAGAAGTCATATTGATAACATCGTTACGAAATCAGCACGACTACTAGGATTTCTAAAGAGGAGCACTAAAGGGTTCAAGCTAGTAAGAACAAAAATTGTGCTATATAATGCCTTAGTTCGGAGCCACCTAGAATTTGCCAGCGTGGTGTGGAATCCACACTACGCAGTTCACTCGCAAAGAATAGAAAATATCCAAAGGGCCTTCACAAAACATTTAGCGTATACCTTCGGTGATATATCTCCTCGATGTCCATATAAGCAACGTACTCAATGTTATCAAATGAATACTCTGCGCGACCGACGACTGATACATGATTTAATGTTCTTCTTCAAACTGATTAATCGTAAATTAGACAGCACTAAATTAATAGAACAAATAGGACTAAAAGTTCCCTGCAAAATTCCCAGATATCCCATAACTCATCTATTTCATACAAAAAAATCTTACACAAATATAGGAGTAAACTCACCTCTTAATAGGCTCAGTCAGCAGATGAATTCATTTATAAAATCCGTTCCAGATGTTGATATACATCATGATTCCATAACTATCTTTAAAACCCAATTGCTAGAATCCCGAGACCCAAAATCCCAAATTTATTAAGATATATAGTACACTTATATTGTTGAACTATAAGTGTTACTTTGTTAGCTGTTAGCGTATGCTTGATCTCATTCATCGAAATAACTTTTTATTTTATTTTATAATAATTTTTTTTTTCTTCTCTTGATTTATGTAATTTTATAATTTGTCTTTTGTTATTTTGTATTTGTAATTGTATAAGAATATTTGCTTAAGTTAGTTACCACTTCTACTAAGAATGCTGGTTAACCTGTAATTGGCAACTGTGTAAGCCTAAAACGATTTGTTACATATTGTTAAAATATTTTATACACAGAAGCTGTTGGTGAACCTTGAATAAATAAATAAAATAAAAAACACAAAAAGAATTTTTCAAATCGGTCCAGCCGTCTCCGAGTTATAAGGTAACATACATAAAAAAAAAACTAAAAAAAAAGTTCAAGACGAATTGTAAACCTCCTTTTTTTGAAGTCGGTTAAAAATGATGGGTTATTTACGAAGCTATTTTTAACAGTACAGTATTATTTCTTATATCCAATTAAATACGTTAGTACGTTGAGCATTTAATATTTAATCAAAATTGCTTGTTACACTATATAAATAAAATGAATATCTTAGTTACCGCAAAATAAAAATTAACGGACGAGAAATTAAATAGTTAAAATATCGATGAAGCGAAGCGAAGACGTGTCGCTCACAATCTAAGCTAATATAAACTCTATTACCCGAGCGAAGCCGAGCCGGGTCGCTAGTTGTATATACAACATGTAACATAATTAATGCACATCCTGAAATTAGTTTGTTCAGAATCGTTTACTGAATCGATTTTTATTGTTTTTAATTAAATAAATATCGAAATTTTTATCTCAAAGTAATTAATTATACGTAAATTACAAATTACACTTTCGCTGTTTAGTAAAAACAAACTAACTATGGACCGTAAATTAAAGTAGTAACTTTTATAATGCAGATTTATATAAATTCCGTCATTCAGTACACATTACAGAAAAATTAAACTCATTTAAAGAAAGTTAAAGTCTTAAAAAAACTGTATAAACAAGTAAAACTAAAAACTCAGATTATGTATTATGATAATAGCATAATTTTCTAATTGGGGTGTTTGAGGGTGTGCGTTAATTACGACACATGTTGTATATAAAAATCAATTACTGTACGTTAGTCAAGCTAAAACTCGAGAAGGACCGATTTCATTAATTATTTTTGTATTCCTACTGGGAAGTTTTAAAACGTGAGAAGATATGCGTGGAGTACATCTCTGACTGATTGGTGCCCAAAGACTGGAAAGAGGAATGTTGGTCGACATTGTTGCCATCGCGGGTATAGCCAGGATGAGGAACGTGGAGCTTGGCACAAGCGAAGGGAGGCCTATACCCAGCAGTAGGTGAAGTAAGACTGTGGATGATGATGATGATGATGATTTGTCATCACGTCGGTCGACGTCGGCCGTCACTTGAAACTAACGCTGTGTGATTGTCTCGCATGGCACAGCACTATGATAAGCGATTACCGTTTTGCGTGTATTGACGCATAATATTTCCTCCTTATTTTAATTTTTTTTTAATTTCTTTTCTAGTGTCCCTATGCATCATGTGACAGTGTAAACAAATTTATTTTCTTTCTTTATGAGTAAAAATTGAAGCTTTCTGTACTGCAGTCGAAACAGCACCGATTCTGCAGTTTATTTCGGAGTCGAGGTCACCTTTTGTTGTTATAATACTTCCCAAGTACTTACATTTCTGGACCTGCTTGAGATTATTCCCATTGAGTTGAATATTAAGTGGCACCTGATTCGAGGTTTCAGCCATCATGACTTCAGTTTTTATATCAAGCATATTCATCAGATATTCCTTCGGAAATATCAGCTACAAAACAGAGGTCGTCGGCGTACATTATTTCTGTAATGGTGCATATTGTGGTCTTCGAATAAGCTTTGAGTCTGCTTCATTTAAAAACACCTCCATCGGTCCACTTTCTGATATGGATGCCCTCGGTATTGCGTTTTAAGGCCTCTTTCACAACTACAGAGAAGTAAAGTTCAACGAGGGTTGGAGCTAGAACACAACCCTGCTTTACTCCAAACGAAACTGGGAAAAACTCGGATTGTTCGCTATTAGATGTTATGCAGCATGTCATGTGATCGTGTAAGAGTCTAATTAACCGTATAAACTTGTTTGGACCAATTTTTGCTAGGACTATCCAAAGTGCCTCTCGAGGAACACTGTCAAAAGCCTTCTTTAAGTCTACGAAGCATAAATACAACGGCTGGCTTTGTTTTTTACTCATTTTTTGCAGTTGGCGTATAGAAAAGATGGCTTCACTAGTTTCCTATTGGTTCGGTGCATCCATGTAAATTTGTGTATTTTAGGGAGTCTAAATATGGAATTGGTGATCACTAGTTCAAACTGCGAAAAAAAGCTTAGTAACATCAGACTGTTACTGTTCATATTACCAATTCCATGTCTACCCAGCACCCGTGGCCATACCTCATAATCTCTGCCGACACGAGCGTTAAAATCACCTAAAATTAGGACTTGTTCTGTTCTCTGAATTCCAGTTACAGTCAGTGATAGTTCCTCGTAAAACTTTTCTTTAACTTCATCGGCTTTGTCTAGAGTAGGGCCTACACTGATTGTGTTTAAAAAGTTTGATCTATTAAGTTGGAGCCGTAATGTTATAAGTTGATCTGATATGCCACTAAGGTGCTCAGTCAACTTTGAAGCTATATTGTTCTTAATAGCAAATCCAACTCCAGATTGTCTAGGCTCGGCAACGGGTGCGGCAACTTCCATTCCAGAAGAATGTGTAACCACCACCTCTATCTACAAATTCGCTTTCATCTGCTAGATGATTTTCACTTAGTGCTGCAATGTATCTATATTGTAATGTCAGAAGATAATGCACGGTTCGTAGTTGGTCGCTTCCTATGGAGAAGAACCAAGACGAAACTCTTTTCAAAACATCATTCATTTTCACAATATAATAATATCCAACACACTAACACATGCCTATTTTTTTTATCATATTAATTAAATTAGACAGTAACTTTTATATCTCTTAAAATCATAATACTTATTATTATTTAAAGATTACGGTTAGGAATGCGGACTTAAAGGCAGGCCATAATGCAGGCCATAAATGCCACAGAGTTTATGATATAAATTGCTTATTTAATATAAACAAGAGACATTTAATAAAATATGCTTTGTAAGGAACGTTGTTTTCAAAATTTTGATCATTTAATAACATTGTCGCTTATCGGTAAAGTCATCTCGTTCAGGGTAATATCTTCAGGGCAGTTCTTTTTATTCGAACTTATATTTAAGGGTAGAACGTGCTCCGTATAATGTATGCAATGTTCATTCTCTATTGTCTGGACTGACTAGAATTTTAAATACGACGAGCATGAGTTGGGTATAATGCGATTTTCCGGGATACGATTCAATACATTTGTTTTGAATTATACATATACATTCATGTATTGTTGTTGTTATTAGTGCACTTTATTCATATAAACTACTTTTTTAGTGCGGTTTACACTGAAAAAATTGGCCAAGTGCGAGTCACACTCGCCTATGAAGGGTTCCGTAGTAACTATAATAATATAATATAATATAATATGTATATTTATTTGCCGAATAAAAAAACCTTAAAAATTTCTTAAAACTAGATTATTTACATTTTTACAACTACGTTAAATAACTTTGTTTTTCATAGTGTTTGTATGAATTACAAAGTTATATTTGCGGTTTTAGAAAATATGTTGTATCTCAAAAACTGCTGACCCGATTTCGTTCAAACTAATTTTGATTGAAAGTGTACATTAAGATCTACAGACAAATATGTATTTTAGAGGGGGGGGGGACACATTTTACCACTTTGGAAGCTTATATCTTTTAAACGATTGACTTTATGAAAAAGTAGTTTTAGAAACCCTTATATCATTTTTAAAGACCTGTCTATAGATACCACAGCCACACACGCACAGGTTTCATGAAAAAAAAAATATTTTCAGTTCTAGTTCCATGTATCGGGACCCCCCTTTTATTTAAAAATTTATTTAATTTTTTTCTTAAAAACTAAGTTTCACATGTATAGTATATATGTACATATATGATACGTATATGTATGTTAATAGTTTCGGAATAAAATGGCTGTGACATACGGACGGACGGACGGACAGACAGACAGACAGACGGACAGACATATCGAAACTATACTATAAAGGAACCCTAAAAAAATAACGTGGATGTTAAATGGTTTCACACATTTTAAAATATTCCTCGTTGTGTATTTTTAGGACTTACGCCTTTTACTAATATCATACTGTCTAATCAATACCTAATAACCAAGAAGCTTAATTCATATACTTAAGATAAAAACTCTTTTTTTTTTCAAGAGAGCTAGCGATGTGTGTATAAGAGAGAGAAAATAAAGATTATTAATTCAAAATCCTTGAACTTCATACTGAACTGAAAACAGATAAAAATGAAAAACAAAGTTGATTACAGCGAGCTACCCAATGTACCCCGGACAGCCGAAATTTTTAAAATACGAGTTTGAACAATACACAAGAGAAAACATTAAATTGAAATAAAACGTGTTTTCAACCCGAAAATCTAATCTACGGAACTTGAATGTAATAAGTATGTCGGACATCACAATAGGAATGACAGCTTACCACCTGTAGAGATGGACCAAATACATAGTAGGCGACTAGTTGGAAAGGCCGACTATCTAGTCACGCCATTGTCATCGATTATTCGGTAAAAGCTGCCGACTAAACTAAACTAATACTAAGCTGCATCTGGTCAGAGTGGAAGTCGACCCCAACGTAGTTGGGAAAAGATTAATCATAATATATATTATTTACATTATATATTATATTATTATATATATATATATATATTATTTACATTATACCTACATACTATAACTTTTTAGGGTTCCGTAGCTGAATGGTAAAAAACGGAACCCTTATAGTTTCGTCATGTCTATCTGTCCGTCCGTCCGTATGTCACAGCCATTTTATTCCGAAACTATTAGGACTATACATGTGAAACTTGATAGGTATTGTAAACCACTTTCTGATTTTAAGAAAAAAATAAAATATATTTAAAATTAAGGGGGCTCCTCACGCTACCACTCACGGGCTTTTCACGAAACCTATGTGTGTGTGACATAGACAGGTCTTTAAAAATGACATTGAGGTTTCTAAAACAACTTTTTCATAAAGTCAATCGTTTAAAAGATATACGCTTCCAAAGTGGTAAAATATGTGTTTGTATGTGTGTCCCTCTAACTTCTATAATAATGGAGTGAAAAAAAATATATAATTATGCCTTATATCTTAATGTAAAGTTTCAACAAAAATTGGTTTGAACGAGATTGGGTCAGCAGTTTTTGAGATATAGCATATTTTCTAAAATCGCAAATATAACTTTATAATTCATACAAACAATATGAAAAACAAAGTTATTTGGCGTAGTTACTACGGAACCCTTAATGGGTGAGTCTGACCCGCACTTGGCCAATTTTATTGATAATTTACCACCATCTCACCTGAATATGGTAAGTGGAGATGTGGTCGACGATGAAGCACGCTTACCTAGAAGTAACCTAATACACTCTTGACTTAAGACCCCAGGTTATCAAGTAAGTATATTGGTTATAGGCTTTCAAATGTATAATCTTACAAGAACAGTAGATATGGAGCTGATATGAAATATGATTTGAAGTTTAATTAACTAAACTGAAACAAGATGCGACGATTACTCGCCGATTTATAGTCAGCGGTTTGTCGGCTATTTGACTGCCAACTAGTAGTCTAGTCAGCTAGCTGTCCAAGCACGTAACTGGCCCATCTCTAGTGATTTGGTATTCCGCCGACTGAACATCTACGGAGGGACAGGAATAGTGAGTAGATGAGTGCTCACGTCAAATACGGTTTGTATCCCATTTGATCAAGTGTTGTATAAATAATAAAATGTTGGACAGTTCGCAACAATAAAATTGAACTTGACTTTTCTGACCTACTAAATTAAAACAAAAATTGGCCAATTGAAGGGTTCCGTAGTAACTACGCCAAATAACTTTGTTTTTCATATTATTTGTATGAATTACAAAGTTATATTTGCGGTTTTAGAAAATATGCTATATCTCAAAAACTGGTGACTCGATCTCGTTCAAACAAAACCTATTTTGGTTGAAAGTTTACATTAAGATCTACAGACGTATATTTTTTTTAGATTTTTCACTCCATTATTATAGAAGATGTGATATACGGACTGACGGAGGGACGGACAGACAGACATGACGAAACTATAAGGGTTCCGTTTTTTGCCATTCAAAAAGCATATTGAACGAAACGCATCGATAACATCAACAATCGATACATCGACACGGGTCGATGAGGGTTTATCAGACTCGTACTGAACCCTGCCGGGGTTACGAGAACGTTCAAATGAGATACTGCAGCCCCGGAACCGAAGGTCAATTGAAAGAACAGAGTGGGTTGTTAGTCAATAGAAGTCTGACACATCCTTTTGCCGGAGGAGTCATTTGGTTATTTACCTCCCGAAAAAAAATTGACTGACAATGCGTCACGTCTAAAAGAGGCGCGCGAAGAATATTACGCTCCGGGTATTTCAGTATCTCGGGTCCTGTTATTCCACCAATTTGCTTTGACCTTTTTGATAATAGAACCTATGTAACGTAAGTTACTGTAATGTTAACTTATACATATTATATAAGTCGGCTGCCTGTCGATAAGTACGCTAAATGCGTAAATTGCTGATTTACTTTCAAAAAAATAAGGAGCGTAATCTCTTTTTCTTTTCAGTATCTAAATTAGGAAATATGTGTATAAATATGTATTTATATGCATTTTACTGGCTTATGTAACTAATTTAGCCATATACTTTTTTATTATACTTTCCCTACTTATATTTTTTGTATCTGCCACGCAATCTCTTTAGCTGTATTTGAGTGAACACGGTGGATACCCAAAAGCGGAACAAATACCTACCTGAAGATCATACAATCATTTGTTCCGATGCGGGAAACGAATCTACGACAAGCCGCACAGCAGCCAATTGCTCAACCACTGTGCCAACCGTGTTGGTTGGTAAGGTATGTTATAATGCCTTGGTACGAAAAAAGCTTATTAAAACTTATCGCACACTATCCAGTTATCTACTGGGAAAATCGTTAAATGACTCTTCCATTGCGTTGGAGCGAAGCAAGTGTCAAACTTCCAATCACTCCACCCTGCTCCTTCTGATTTTTATAAAGATAATAGTAGAAGAAACGATTAAGCTATGTGTATATGATATATTATTTAAGCTCCAATTGAAACGAGAAATTGTGTCACACATCTTAAAGTCGTAACATTTTATCTACATAGTAATAATGGTAACGGCTGCAATTAAATTGTAATTTAAGTAATCTAACCCTTTCACGATCCAATCTTCTTCTTAGCGTGTCGATGGCAAATAGTTAGATGGAGTCAGCCCAGAACTGGGCAACAAGTTTGGCATTTTCGGTAGCTTCCATCAAGTCCTGCAGTGAGCAGTTGACAGGGCACGCAGGACAGGAAATTAAGTGTGCCATGGTTTGTGGAACAGAACCACATATACACCCCAAGGCAGAGGCATCGATAAATCTCCACCTGAACAGATTTTCTTTGCTGCGACCAACCTGGGTGCGGAGTCTGTTTAAAGACTTCCAGGTCAGCCATGGCAGTTCGTGTCCAGGCGGGAGATGCTCAGCTGGTGGTACAAATGGGCTTGGAAGGGATGTACTTTCCAGCCACAGCTTTAGGCGCTCCTTAGGCTGCTCGCCAGTAAGTGGAGTGACGCACTTCAGGAAACTTCTTCGACTTTTCAGCCTTTGTGGCACTAAAGTGTACCCATGCATTGGATGTCGGGAGTCTCTAACCATTTTGGCTCTTTCATTGGAACTTGCAACCGCTCTGCGAACTTCCGGTGGCGCTATTCCTGCCAGTGGATACAACATCTGTACCGGGGTCGGTTTAAGGCAACCAGTAATGATCCGACACGTTTCATTAAGAGCTGTATCCACTAACTCCGTATGGGCTGAACGACACCACACGGGGCATGCGAATTCACCCGCAGAAACAGATAGTGCCAGCGCAGTAGTCCGCAATACGTGAGGCGAAGCACCCCACTTTGACGAGACCAGTCGCCTTAGAAGATTATTTCGAGAGTGCACTTTCTGCCGGATAGTATTGCAGTTTTTGCTAAATGTTAATGATCTGTCCAAGAAAACTCCAAGATATTTTGGGTAGTCACTATGCTCGATAGACACTCCTCCCCAAAAGATATAAAGTTTACGCCGCGCCTCTCTGTTGCGAAGATGGAACACACAAGACTGCGTTTTGTTAGGGTTGGGCCTGAGTGAGTTAGCGAGGTAATAAGTGGCTAAATCACCAAGAGCACTAGAAAGGTGAACCTCAACTTCTTCAAAGGTGCTAGCTTGGGAAGTGAGAGCAAGGTCATCTGCATAGAGGAAGCGCGATGTATTCGGGCTGGATGGTTGGTCGTTGGTATACATATTAAAGAGGAGCGGTGCCAGAACACTACCTTGCGGGAGGCCGTTTTTTTGTGCTCTCCAACGACTTTTTTCCGATAAGAGATGGACCTGAAAACGGCGATTGTGGAGGAGTTCCCGGAGTATTTGTATAAAGTTGGGATCGTTAATCATGGACTCCACCTTCCACAATAACCGTTTGAGGTTAACTGTATCGTAGGCAGCCGATAAATCCACGAACACAGCACCTGTAACCATCCCAGTCTCGAAACCATCCTCTATGTGTTGGACGAGTTTGAGGGTCTGGTTGCTGCAAGACTTCAAGGGTCTAAAACCAGCTTGCTCGGGAATTAATTTTGGGTCAATAACGGACGTAAGACGGTTCAGCAGCATTCTCTCGAATACCTTATATGTGTGACATAGCAAAGATATTGGACGGAAGTTTTTCTGATCGTTTGCTGATTTACCTGGCTTAGGTATCGCTATAACTTTAGACTTTCTCCAGTGACGCGGTATTGAAGCTGATTCCAGGCAGTTGTTGAATAGTTGCAGCAACCATGAGACAGCAATAGGGCCTAGCTGTTTAATTTGTTCGGCTGAGATGTCGTCCAAACCAGAAGCCTTACCACATTTCAGACCCCTAATCGCCTCAATGAAAAGGTAATTAAATTTTAAATTGAAAAGTGAATCCGTTATTTTAATAAAATTTCTCACGTAAATACATACATAGGTATGTATATGGCAACTTAATTCAATAGAAATATTGGTATACAGCGACCTTCAGTGAGTTTAAAGTAAAAAGCTAAAAGAGTTTTTGCATGGGCGAGTCTGACTCGCACTTGGCCGATTTTTTGTTTTTGTCTACTTGAATAAAGAATAACTACTCACCAGCACACAGATAAGCCCTAAGAGGCTTTCGTGTATGGCAAAACATTGTATAATATTTTATTTAGAGTGTATGTGATAAGGTAATAATAAAGAAATATTTTTTTACCTTTATATTTATAAAAGTACTTACGATATAAGAAATAGCCTAGTCCACAATAAAAATATCAAAACGACAAACATGTATGGCTTAGATTAACACATCCCTGCACAATTTGATTCCCTGAACCCGTAATTTCACGGTCTTTGACAACCTATATGCACAATTGCACAACCCTCGAACAAATAACATAATTTTATCGGATCAACTACTCCGATTCAGATATTTTCTATAGCACTCTGAATTGAGGAGTATGTAATCTTTAACATGATAAAATGTACTGGTAAGTACTTATTTTTTTTAAGTGAAAACTTCTATAGCGGCGTTGTGCACTTTTTTTGTAATGGGTAAAAAATGTTAAACTCGCGTCAGGACACGTGACCTGATCGAAAATTCGTAAGACGGACGGAGAGTAGACAGCCGGCGCGGCGTAGGAGAGGAAGTATCCCCCTCTCTTTCTACGGCGCGGCGAAAATGTATGCCTGCGCAAACTTTTTAATGTAATATAAATTGTCATGTTTGTGTACGATAGCGCAATAAATAAATATTGTATTCTACCGCATAAATGATAGTACTTTTATACTGATAATTAAAGCAATTCGTGCAATATTATTCCCTAATCATTCCAAAATATCAAAAATGCACAACATTAATATTCAAGTTTTCACTTCTGCCGGCACTCCCGGAGTGCAATATTTTTTTTGGGGGAAAATCATCAAAATATGTCTCCTCCCGCTCTATGAGGAAGGTAGAGAGTGTCAGATTTTAATGCCTTAAAACCTATCTAGTTCTTGCGTTCCGGAGACGGCCCTGGAACATAAGGGCCCGGAAGCTATCACGGGATAGCTGGAGAAACACATGATTGTCTGGCAGTTTGAGTGCTTTTTGCGGCCTACAAAAACGTCCTTACCTTGGTATTGTTCGTCAAATTGTTAAACTCCTTGTTCAAGTTGAGCTATACGTCATCTGACAAATGCTTGCACTGTATATACAGGCCCACTCAAATCTATGAGCATCTTTACTCAAAAGATCGCCTCAGACGGTAACTTACAAAGTTCCCATATATTTTAACTAGTATGGATTGTATGGACTCTAAAAGATGGACCTCTGAGTTTGTTTCGGTGTTTCTTCTCAGGGTAGTCCGGAAATCTATTTTAAATTTACGAAAAAAATTACGAGTGAAAGTGTTATGTAATAACCAATTTGCCAATTAAAGCCAATCAAGCCCAGGTTCGGTCGTGTATGGAGTACTGCTCTCATCTTTGGGATGGATCTGCTAAATACCAACTGGACGCGCTTGAGTCTATCGAGAAGCGGGCCAAAATACTCATTGGCAACGATGCACTGGTCGAATCAAAGCTCCAGAGCCTTGAACATCGACGACGAGTTGCAAGTCTATCGGTTTTCTATCGGCTACATTTCGGGGAGTGTGCGATGGAATTACACAATCTAATTCCACCAAGCCCGTTCCATCATCGGACTACGAGACAAACGGCGAAAGCGCCATCGTTACATGGTGGACATCCCACCCATACGCACCAAACGTTTTGGGAATACCTTCATTGTGCGTACGGCTAAGGAGTGGAATTCCCTGCCGGAGTCTGTGTTTCCCGATAGCTATAACCTGGGAATCTTTAAGTCAAGAGTGAATAGGTTACTTTTAGGTAAGCGTGCTCCATCCTCGACCACGTCATCACTTACCATCAGGTGAGATGGTGGTCAAACGCGAACCTATTCTAAATTAAAAAAAAAAAATCATTTGTCACTTATCAGAACTTTCCTGTAATCTTGGAGAGACGTAATAACAGCCGCCTGGGTCAATCATCAAGGTTAAACAACTCTTGCCAAGGTCGGTCGAAGTTGCCTGTGAAGGCACGTTAAGACCAGGCAGTTCAAAATAATTTTCACGCAAGCTCCGCCCCCATGCACCCCGGTTAGGCCGTTGTATACTAAACGCTAACGCAGCAGTAATAAAGTTGAATACCGCGTGCGCTCTTTCACCATGTTCGGTTTCGAAACTGCTGTTGTGTGCTAAACGCTGACGCAGCAGTAATAAAGTTGAATATTGCGTGCGCTCTTTTACCATATTCGGGTTCGAAACTAAATGTCATAAGTCTCAATTCTAATTTCGTTTATAACTAAAGTAATAATTGATCTAGAGAAAAAATGTCCTATATTTGGATAATAAACTATATTTTCTTACTGTCAATACTAATTTTAGTCATTGCAATCTTGACTAAATTTTAAATAATCTTTAAAACACACATGATTTTCGATTAAAAAAAGAATCAAGCGAACATGTTCCAATTACGAAACTGGTCTAGAAATGTAAAGAAAAAGATCCAATAAACCATATACTAAAGTTCCATTTTGATTGTATGCGTGATTGTTTTAGAATATTAATGCAAAGTTACATACAATTTAGGGAGCCTCCTCTTAAGCCTTAAGGTTTGGGTGTCATTTGCGCATCTTTGCAATTGTTACGGGTTGTAAGCTAAAAAATCTGATACCAGTCTTGCCAAGAGGTATTGTTGAACTTATGTATAATATTATTGGGTTGTGGAGGTCAGATAGGCAGACAATCCATATTAAAAACTAGTACTCAGCTGAATCCAAACAGACTAATAACTGACCCCAAAATAATTGGAAAAGGCTAATCAAATGATTATTTAATCAATTTAACACAATCAAATCAGAAACTCGACAATTTATACATATACGTACAGTCGCCAGCACATCAAACTATCCGAATCTGCCAAATATACCCAATTGAGTTTGAATCTTATTATGTTGTAATAAAGTTGTAAATCTATTAAATTATTTTGACAGATTAGAGTAGGTTGATGTGCCGGTCACCGTACATACTCATATTTATTTTTATTTTCAATTATTCTTCTTTTCATCATTTTACAGATAGCTTTTTTACAGCCACAGTATTTTGTTTCGGTAAAACTAAATAAAATTAAAGTGTTTACAAACTCAATCCAAAGCGGTGTAAGAAAGCACTAACGTGTCGCATTCTGTGATCATTTACAATATAAATAATAGGTAGATACATTACATTAACATCTAAAATAAAAACAAGAAAATAGTACCTATGCCACACAAAAAATTGTAACAAATTTTTTGGGCAAATATTTTCAGTAGCAGGGTCTGCGTTGAATGTAGTTTTTATTTCTTTTTTGGAAACATATCTACCCATTATAAAATGGTTGCATTAGGTACTAAAAAATAACAAACCATAATCTTACTTGTGCACACATAGATACAGTTCCAGCGACAGAAAGCAGAAGGAAGAAGAAAGAAGAATATAAAATAATCAAGATTTACAAATAATTTACTTGTAAAATATTGGGTGTTTTAAAGAGAAGTTACTTTCTAGGGTGAAAATAAAGAATAGTAGATTCTTTGTGTGATTTTAAAGTGCAATAGGTGTTATTCTACATAGATTACAGTAGAATATATTATTATGCCTTTATTTACACAGAATATAGGAACAAGATTCAATATTCGTCATAATTGGTTGAAGCAGTTGTTCGTCATAATCGGTGATTCTTAGTTTTCTTACCTTAAAATGGACATTTAAAATAGCTAGTATTTAATAAATACATTTTGATGAAGGAACATTAGTTGATTAAATGTTTTTGATAAGATTAAACTAATCAAAATAAGAATCAAATCAGAATTGACCCTCGCCGACATTAAAGCTTTTTACTAGTAAGTAATCTTTAGCACTTCCAGAAAATAAAAGAATCAATATATAATTAGAGTTTTATACCATACATAAGCTAGATAAGTTTCAAAAAGGAGACAAGAAAAATTGCTGTTTTATTTGATCATGTAAATATATTATTTTTATAACCAGCTAAATGACTAAACTAAAGAACAGACTAAGGGTTCAATATCGGTTTTCATATAGACATTACGTCATCTACATAAAAATCGCTATTTACACGTATATATACATAGGTTTGGCGCCGAGGGTTGAAAACCAAAAGTACAAGAATATATTTAATAGATAAGTCTAATCATGCAAATAATTCAATTTAGTCCATTTTCTTATACTTTAAAAGTATCTTACTGATTAATTCAGATTTGACCGATACGAAAGTAAGTCCATTTTAAAATCCAATTCTCAAGATTATGATAACAGTTTGACACGTGCTTATCAGTTGAGCTGAGAATTGAGCTATTTATCAGCAATTAAATCCAAGCCTCTCGAAATCCAGAAAGGTTCAATGTCGGGATCCATTTCCTTCTAATTATTTAACATCATGACACGCTCAAGAAAATCCAATTATTTTAAAAGAAAAGTGAATAATGGCTTTCGAAGTGGAACATCACAGGGGACGCTCGCCCTAAATTGTGGCAATCAAATTATCCTAAATACCACCGTGGTTGCATTCAAGCCGCCATCCTGTGTCTATGATCTAGAAAATATATATTTTGCTTAATTTGAACTAAATACGAAAAATATCAGCGATGCGAAGAATTTGTATATTACAGTTTTGTATGTCTAATAACTTATAGTTTTCCCTGTTTAACTTAATAACAACAAGAAATAAAAATATTACCAAACAAGATATATATTTTTCACCCAACTGCAGGAGAAGCGTATATAATTAAGTTATCGTTAGATACGTTTTGATAACTCAAGTGCTAAATAACTTAAAAAAAAATTAACATACCTTCGACTTTACATTCGGGACGGAACCCATTACTTAAATAGTCTAAATTCAAATCTTCCTAGTTCCTACCCAATATGGATATCGACTGAAGTGTTAAGTTTTTCAAAGGTCGCGCCCCTCAGCAATCCACGTCTAAACTACGAAAGGGACTTAATCTTCGGCCTTTTTAATAATAAAGGTGGGATTTCCAACTGAAACGCATGGATGCGAGGCTATTAAATGTACTGAAACAGCTCAGTATCCTCTACTAGAACTAATGTATACTTGTCATGCTAGGCATGTTTAGTAGAAACATGCTTACAGCTAAGGAGGCAAGCTAAGAAATATAATTTTCTATCGGAGTCTATACAGTCTATAGTCTGATAGCTACAACCTCTTGGTTTTTAAGTCAACAGTTAATCATGGGTTTCAAAACTAAATAGCTATATTTTAAAATACTTCATGCCCAACTAAAATTAATAAAATTAAGTAAAACATTTAAAAAAAACTTTTTAGCATAAAATAGAACCGACTTCCATATAAAAACACTACAAAGGCAAAAATAACTTTAATTTCGGAAGGCGGTGTCAAAAACGAAAATATATACAAAACTAAAGACACCGCCTTCCGAAATTAAAGTTATTTTTGCCTTTGTAGTGTTTTTATATGGAAGTCGGTTCTAGTTTTTCCTAAAAGGTTTTTTTTTACGGTTTTTAGTGGGTCGGTTTGTAATTTATCTAGTTACAAAAGCCAAAATGTCAACCACTTATCACCTTTTACAAAATATTGCTTTTCCCGGTGTAGAGCCGTTAATATTTGAGGAGTTCTCCTGGTACATCACCATCAGCTCTACTTCACCATATGCATTGTGACGAGCATAAAGTGCTTAACATCCATATTCATGTAATCTAATCGCAATCAACGAAATACTTATTATTGAGTAGTTTCGGTGGCCATCTGGGGTCTTCATCATCAGTTCCACTTCCTCAAATGGTGCTTTTCGAGAGCAACTGCACAAGGTACTATAAGAAATACCCAAAACGCTATAGGTGTGCCTATAATATTTGAAGAGTGCCCTCGATTTCTCCATGATCCCATCATCAGATCCAAACGTGACGACAATGGGACCAACTAGAAAGTATACCCTTTCAAACAAAAAATGAATTTTCTAAATCGGTCCAGCCATCTCCGAGTTATGAGGTAACATACATAAAAAAAAAAGTGTTCAAGACGAATTGTAAACCTCCTTTTTTTGAAGTCGGTTAAAAAGACAAAATTCACTTATGTTAATTTGAAAATACTATTCAATTTCGCCACTAGAAGGCGGTTATCTAATTGCAGTACAAATTGACATTCAAAAATCGAGAGTAAAACTCAAGCTAAGGTCATGAATATACAATGTATTTTGATAAATTTCTGGGTCTGCTTCTCCTTATACAAAACTTTATATGGAACATTGAAATTTTATAAAAGCACAAGCCTTCTTTTGCTATCTATTTTATCATGGACTATGTTTGCATTCTACTACCACTAACATGGCGTCGAAATGCTTCTAAACATCAACGGTACCTTAATACAAAAATAAATCACTGCTGGCGCACAGGCCTTCGCTCTAGAGGCAATGGGCCATAACCACGCAGGCCTAGTACAGTTTCTTTACAAAGTTTTTCTTCACTGACTTTAGGAGGCTTTAGTAATGTTCACCGAGCGGGATAGTGGGAGGCCCATCCTGCTCTGAAAAAGAGACGTCGCGTTCAAACGCTAAAACTCACTTGAAAATGAATATATTCGCGTTTTTGGGATCATGGACGATCAGAATGGGAACTTAGTCGACCCCAAGTGCCCCAAAGAGAATGGTGGCACAGTGGTCGCTTACACAGTGAGGTTCATCGGAGACCTAATTTAAGAATCTCCCCAGAGAGTGGCCTTGATAGGTGTTAAACATGGGAGCACTGAAGCAGTCTCCAAAGAGGACCCGAGGCTTGCCCTCCATGTGCTGATGTTGGCCATGGGGTGCTTTTAGTGAGGTAAAAACTCAACCCTCCTCGGTCTTATACCCAAAGATCTCGAGCGCCTTTCTACTCGATAGCAAAAAGAAAACGGCATTAATAATGTTGTTACTTATTTAAAGAGTTATTATAGTCTTTTATAATTTAAGAAATCCACTACTGGATACAAAAGGCAAAACTAAATCCTACAACGAGTTCCTACAGTGACTATCATTCACACAAAGATTAGAACAAAAATGACTTCAAATATTGAAATGTTAAAATACTGAATTTTATATAGTTACCTCTGTAATACTTGTTCTTTGTATTTCGTAATCATGGCAGTTTTACAACTTCGAAAAAGATTTTTCGCAAAGAAAAAAGCTTAAATCCATACTTCCATCCTCGTTTTCGCGCCTTAATGAAGAACCATGGCTAGGTTAGGACTTACGGGAATGTTTTAAAGAGATACCGCGGCCCCGCAACGAAAGGGCAACTGAAGGAACAGGGTAGGTTTTTAGTCAGTAGAAGTCTGACACTCTCTTCCATCCACAGCAGGAGGAGTTATTTGTTGATTTTCCCACCCAGACAAAAAAATGCCTAGATTAGCCCTGTATAGTAACTGGCTTTGTCTGTTTTAAATGAATACAAAAGTGTTATTTAAAAGATCATTAATAGCGATAAGGCCTCCCTTTGTGTTATACTTACATTGAAATTCATCGAATGAGTTCTCCCGTTCTGGGTGGAGCGGAAGGGAGTGTCAGACTTCTACTGACTAAACACCGTCCCTGTTCCTTCAGCTGCTCTTGCGTTCCGAAGCCACGGTATCTCGTTAGAACATTCTTATGACCCTTTTTTTTCTGGGTGGAAAATTCATCGAATAACTTCTCCCGCTCTGAGTTAAGCGGAAGGGAGTGTCAGACTTCTACTGACTAAAAATCCACCCTGTCCCTTCAACTGCCCGTAAGTACCGGGGCCACGGTATCTTGTTAGTACATTTCCGCAACCTCGGCGGGCAATGGCTTTATGAGGCCCCGACACTAATGCTGACAACTCTTTTAGGCACGCGTGGCACACGGGCCTGTTCCTTACCGGGCGGTGAGCTACCCCTGTTCACCGTATTCTTACAACCCCTAATTCAGTAATCTTGCACTGCAATTCTAACAGCAATACTTTGTAGTATTCAACATTTCCACAGTATCTTATCCTTAAACTGCTAAATAATCTTGAATCTTGAATCACGAAAATACTTCATGAACTCCCTTAAAAGTTACCAATGAAAATCCTCACGTCACATTTTTGGGGTTCAGTTATAAAGTATTCAAGAGACGCGTACGGATAACGGCTACGTGGATTCCTTACAAGATCAACATAATGTTCTCGGTCCTCAGATTTCTGGGTTATTGAGATTCGACCCCTGTTTCGACCGGAGGGACCCGAAGTTTTACTTTTTATGGGGACCCGTGACCATGACTGGTTCCATGACTGGTTAAGTTTAGAAAATGGTATATATTGATGGATTTTGTTCCATTGCTGAAATTTTATGTAAACTTTGTTCTCAATTTTCTTGTATTTTGCCGACCCTCGATCTTGCTTATTGCAAAAAGAAGAGTATGTCTAATAACATGAACATGACACAGTATTTTTCTAGGATTTCTGATTTTAAATTAATTTTGAACATATTTTTGTGATCAAGTTGTAATCAAACCTACACGATGATGATTCAAAATGTCAAATAAAAATTGCTTTAAATCCGCCATTTTAAGGTTCCGTAGCCAAATGGCAAAAAACGGAACCCTTATAGTTTCATCATGTCTGTCTGTCATCCGTCCGTATGTCACAGCCATTTTATTCCAAAACTATTAGGACTATACATGTGAAACTTGATAGGTATATGTATTCTGTGAACCGCTTTCCGATTTTAAGAAAATAATAAAAAAATATTTAAAATGTAGGGGGGCTCTCCATACATGGAACTGAAACTAAAAATATATTTTTTCATGAAACCTATACGTGTGTGGTATCTATAGACAGGCCTTTAAATGACTTTTTTTAAAGTCAATCGTTTAAAAGATACACGCTTCCAAAGTGGTAAAATGTGTGCCCACCCAAGGGGAGTGGCCAACACTTCTATAATAACTTCTATAATAAAGGAGTGAGAAGTAAAAAAAAATATAATTATGCTGTAGATCTTAATGTAAACTTTCAAAGAAAATTGTTTGAACGAGATTGGGTCAGCAGTTTTTGAGATACAGCATATTTTCTAAAACCGCAAATATAACTTTGTATTTCATACAGACACTATGAAAAACAAAGTTATTTTGCGTAGTTACTACGGAACCCTACATGGGCGAGTCTGACTCGCACTTGGCCAATTTTTTATTTTCAATGTAACCAGTGACACTTGCACCATCAAGATAAATCTAACGATGTATGATCATCATCATAATTAGCCTGTAATATCCCCACTGCTGAGACACAGGCATTCTCTCTATGATAGAGAATGAGCCGTATACACCACGCCGGCTCATTGCGGTTTGGTGGATGTAGGAAGTTCTTTTTTATTAGGGTTCCGTAGCCGAATGGCAAAAAACGGAACCCTTATAGTTTCGTCATGTCTGTCCGTCTGTCTCTCTGTCTGTCCGTCTGTCTGTCTGTCCGTCTGTCTATCTGTCGGTCTGTCCATCTGTCTGTCCGTCCGTCCGTCCGTATGTCACAGCCATTTTATTCCTAAACTATTAAGACTATACATTTGAAACTTGGTAGGTAGATCCCAACGAAAACATTAGTGGAAATAGCAGCCTATTTTGTTATTTTGGGCTGTAAAATAGCGCTTTAAGGGTTCAAAAAGCAGTTCAGAGTTGCATATCTGCATCCGTGAACGTCTATAGTTATAAAAGTTACTTAAGGTGCTATAAGCTGAATCAAATACTACCCTAGCCTTCACAGTAGTCCACGGTAGAACTCATTTACCACTTACACCTTTATATGAGAGTTACGAAGGTCATTCTGCCACTCACAGCTGCATAGTAGTTTCCATTGTAACTTGTGTAGGTTATAGTTATAGCAACCACTATTATACTACTATAAGTTTCATTATAGAAATAATAGAAACTCTTATGCATACTATAGTTACAAAAAAATCATCAGTGTAACTAAGGCCTTTAGTAGCAATAGTCATTCCTTGCAGGCTCAATCCATTCGCCATTTTACAGCCACTTTTGTAACTATTATAAAACATTTAATAAAATGGATGCTAAATGAATAAGTAAGTAACTACATCTTATTTATTTATTTATTTATTATATACTTTATTGTACACCTTACAATACACTTAAGGATACAAATAATTAATCTTATAACCTCAAAAACAGGAAAATAGGAGCTTTTTGTGGCTGTGAGTTACACTAGGGGAACAAAAATCACTGGAAGCGTTAGAAGGGTGAAAATTAGCACTATGATTCTCAAAAGGGAGTTATTAGAGCTCAAACTGCAGGTTATGACTACAGTACAATGACGCCATGATTTTTTAAGAAAACTTATAATTCACTTGCAAAATTGAGTTGATATACATTGGTTTTTCAGTTAAATGTGCATTAAATGTACCGGTAAACAATCGGTCACTTGCGAATAGTAAGTTATCGACACGTAAAAATACGGAAATAAAATTTATTCTATACTAGCTTTTGCCCGCGACTTCGTCCGCGTGGAATAGTTACTTTGGGCTAACGTTAAATTTAACCCCGATTTTGAAGCATTCTTCATAGCCTATGTCCTTCCTCACGGTTCAGTGATTTTGATGTAACAGACAGATTAACTTTCATAATTTAGAAGGGAAATATAATATGTCAATCTATAATACTGTTGAAAAATATCGCAATGCGGAACCGCACAATATTATTGTTAATAGCTGTGCCCGCGAGGCCGCGACTCCGTCAGCGTGTAACTCCTTGTGTGTTATTAAGTTAATGTATTGGTAATATTGTTTAGATCACGTTCACATGAGGCTTAAGTACCTATAGAACGACAATACTTCAGCGCAAAGCTTCCAGGTAAACTATGTTGAAAGTTGACCCGTGCGGCACGTGAACATAAAGATTTCTAGAACTGCTAACCCGGGAAAGAGGGACGTACAACTGGTCATGCGAGAAACAACTGACACCGAGATCTACTCCAGCAACACGAAAAGTCTACCCTTGAGCCTTATTAATTGTCATTGCATAACACACCGATACTGGGAATCGCGTTCTTTTAAATTGGAATGGAAAATTATTTGGTATTATGGGAATTCTGAGAATAAAGACGGTTTCTCCTGCACCGCAACCTGTTAAAATTTGAGCCTCGATTATATTTTGCTGCAACTGGGTTACTTTAAGCCGAGTTCCATTGCAAAGTTGTGGTGGTTTTAAATTTCGGAGCAGAATAATAATCACAAAGCTTCGAACT
Organism: Tholera decimalis; assembly: GCA_943138885.2. Classification (NCBI taxonomy): domain Eukaryota; kingdom Metazoa; phylum Arthropoda; class Insecta; order Lepidoptera; family Noctuidae; genus Tholera; species Tholera decimalis. The sequence goes on along the minus strand of OW964565.2, from coordinate 6,054,125 downwards.
GCTAAGCTATCGGGAGTTACACGTGTTATTGTGAGTCAACCATAAAATATAGATATATACTGTCGTGGGATATTTTTTATATAATTTTAAGGAGAACATTTCCGTCATAAATGATTTCTGTGTAGCTTTAACCATTAAGGTTGCACACGCGACGGAAGCTTAAAAAATGGAGTAACTTCTCCCGTTTTCGAAAAGTCTGCCCTTGAACCTTATTAATTGTCATTGCATAACACACCGATACTGGGAATTGCGTTCTTTTTTTTTTATTTAGAATAGGTTCGCGTTTGACCACCATCTCACCTGATGGTAAGTGATGATGTGGTCGAAGATGGAGCACGCTTACCTAAAAGTAACCTATTCACTCTTGACTTAAAGACTCCTAGGTTATAGCTATCGGGAAACACAGACTCCGGCAGGGAATTCCACTCCTTAGCCGTACGCACAATGAAGGTATTCCCAAAACGTTTGGTGCGTATGGGTGGGATGTCCACCATGTAACGATGGCGCTTCGCCGTTTGTCTCGTAGTCCGATGATGGAACGGGCTTGGTGGAATTAGATTGTGTAATTCCATCGCACACTCCCCGAAATGTAACCGATAGAAAACCGATAGACTTGCAACTCGTCGTCGATGTTCAAGGCTCTGGAGCTTTGATTCGACCAGTGCATCGTTGCCAATGAGTCTTTTGGCCCGCTTCTCGATAGACTCAAGCGCGTCCAGTTGGTATTTAGCAGATCCATCCCAAAGATGAGAGCAGTACTCCATACACGAACAAACCTGGGCTTGATAGAGATTGAGCAACTGTTCGGGTGTGAAGTACCGTCTCACCTTAAATTCGAATGGAAAATTATTTGGTATTATGGGAATTCTGGGAATAAGGACGGTTTCTCCTGCACCGCAACCTGTTAAAATTTGAGCCTCGATTATATTTTGTTGCAACTGGGTGAAAATAAAACTAATATAAAAAAGTGTACGTAAATTAGCCAAAACTTAACCTATCGGTATACTAAAATAACTAATACCTATTTTATAAAATAACAACAAAAGGAATCTAAAAATATATTATCAACGACTAAAAGTTGCGCTGATAAGCACGGTTTGTTAATATCAATTAAGTATTGTCTGTCAATAAGGTCGAACGCTCTGAACGTCTATTCGGATCAACAGGCAAAAATTGTATGATGCTCGCACTTTTTTTTTTAGGTAGGGCCTCTCGTAGTTCAGCACACTAAGGCTGGTCACTTTTCAACCGCGAAGCTCGCGCTCGCACGCCCCGCCTTTTCAGGGTTCCGTAGCCGAATGGCAAAACACAGAACCCTAAGCCTGGAAACAGTGCTCGACCGACGGTCAGCGCTGACCGTACATTTTGACCGTCAGCGCTGACCGTCGGTTGTGAAAATCGTCAGCGTAGCTGATGTAGCGTAAAACCGCTACGGTTAAAACCTCCTCCAATCCTAATTCAACTTTTCAATAAAAAATTTTTTCTTCATAGCTGTTATTCACATTTGAACCAGGAATCGTGAAAAAATCGTCGGTTGTTTGCTTTGCTTTGACGGCGTCATTACATTTTTGGGACCCGATAAGTGATGGTCGACCTTATTTTTTGTGATTAATATCGAAATTATGAAGTGAAAGTTTTTTTTCTGTTGGTGTAAACCCAATAAAAAATATAAAGTGTCCTACCAAAAGTATAGTCTGTGTGTGATTTTCTGGTTAATTTGGTATGTATTGTCGTCTTTTTTCTTTTCGATCCATTTCGCACTAGTTTCATAATTAATCAAAGATTCAGCTTGCATCGGTGGTCTGAAGTTTCTTTTTTGTTTAGATCCCGTTACAAGCCAATTTTTGGCTCCACCCTACGGGCAAGCGACGTCGGTTATCGACGACGGAGGTCGGGGCGCTCTCGCCCGATATCCGAGCACATCCTGTGCCTGAGACGTCCATCTCAAAGGCCTGAAGAGGGTACGAGGTAGATGCGGACCCCGCAGCGCAGTGGCTCCGTGATTTCTACGTTACTGCGGACCCCGCAGCGCAGTGGCTCCGTGATTTCTACGTTACTTCCCACAGTCGTGTTCAGCCGTCCAGGAATTACCGAGTTTTCGCAGCAGGAGTTCTATTTTAAATAGTGCACCTAATTTGTATATTTCTAATCTAAAAATTCTCACGTCAAAAACTCTTTCTAACCTAAGGCCTATCAAGACGCGTTGGATGCTCTTAGTGTTTTTGTAATTAAAATTACTAATAATGCGTATTCGCCTAGCTATAACCGATTGCAATCGATTTTTTTGTTAGGTAAGTTAAAAATATTTGCATAATACTTTCGATAACATTCTTTTTCTTTCCGCTAAGTTAACCCACGCCATCACTGAAAGGTTCCCAATAATAACTAATATTTAACTTTTTTATATTTTTTAATTAAGTACTTGTTTTCTATCTTTTTCCTTTTAATCAAAATTAAACGTGTTAAGTAGCGGTTTGTGTTTTGCTGAGCACTTAATTTTATTTACGCTACAATATGGCGCCCGAATTAAAGTAAGTTTGCATATTAATTATTACTAAAATACCTTTTTTTTTTGTTATCTCGTGTGTGGTTGCTCTTGAGAGCAATCTTTAATTTTCATCTTTCTTGTTGTGAGTTTCAGGTTTTAGAATTGGTCAGATACCCGTATGGAAGTTAAAAGGATTACCTGTCTTGAATGTTTTCCCGATTCATACGACTGGACTACAGAATTGCTAACTGAATTTATGTTCTTTGCTAAATTGTGTGATGTTTGTGAAATTCAATTTTAAAGATTAACTTTGTAACTATACCCAATTTCCAATTCTTTTATTTTCTCCCAAAATATTCGTATCTATCCCGAGTTTTATTTTATCCCAGTAGGTAGCGGTAGTTAGTTTCCCGTAGAGTGTGTTTGATGTGTGGATGGTTAGGCATCGTGACCAAAGGTAAGCTTTTTGAATGGTCGTGTGCTAGTGTCTACCTTTTTTATTTTTTAGCCCGACTGTTTGCTTTTCTGCTATTTGCTAGTATCTGTTTTTGTTGGATTCTTAGCCCAGCGGATTCCTTTGACGTTCATTTTGTTGTCTTCTTCAGTTATTTTAGGTATCGAATTTTGGAATAAGTTCGCTTTGACTTCAGTTTTTAGTCAAGCTTTTAACAAAAATATCAAAGGTAATATGTACCTTCCTCCCGAATCTAATTCCCTACCTCCTGACTCACATACCCTTCCCTCTGACTCTCAATCCCTTCCTCAGATTAATTGCATTAGCGAGGATCGATACATTTGCCCTCGTAACGTTTTATTACCAGACCAAGAGCTAAAGTTACAACGGGTCATTGAGGAATTCGATGTCATTTCATCCGATAAAGTTGGCCTTGGTAAGACTACTTGGCTATCACACAAAATAAACACTACTGGACCACCAATTAGACAACGTTTTTACCCTCTTTCACCTGTTAAGTTAAAGTTGCTCAATGAGGAAATCGATAAGATGCTGGAGATGGGTGTCATTCGTCCCTCACGTTCTCCATGGGCCAGTCCTATTGTGATGGTTACCAAAAAGGACGGTTCTGTACGTTTTTGCGTTGATAGTAGGAAATTGAATAGCGTTACTACTAGAGATTCTTATCCGCTCCCCCGTATTCACGATATTCTTGACAACCTTCGAGGTGCAAGGTTTATAAGTTCTCTTGATTTTAGGAGTGCATTTTGGCAGATTCCTCTCGCTGATGATGAGAGTTGTGAAAGAACCGCTTTCATAGTTCCACAACGAGGTTTATTTGAGTTCGTCAGAATGCCATTTGGTCTCACGAATGCAGCTTCCGAGATGCAGCGCCTTACTGATATGATCGTCAATTTTGAATTCACTTCGACCAGTGATAATTGCGTTTTCGGTTACGTCGATGATCTAAACATAATATCAAAAGACTTTGATAGTCACCTCTCGCTCCTTAGAAAAGTACTAGACCGTCTCAAGGAGGCCGGTTTAACTATTAACCTAAAAAAATGCGAGTTCTGTAAAAGCGAATTGAAATATTTGGGTTATATCATTAATGAAAAGGGTTTACAAACTGATCCCAGCAAGCTCGATGCTATTAGGGATTATCCCGTTCCTACTACAGCTAAGTCGCTACGTGGTTTTATTGGGTTATGCTCATATTATAGGCGTTTTGTTGATGGTTTTTCTTCTATAATAGCTCCACTCACTGCCCTTATAGGAAAAAAGAAGGGTCGTGACCCTATAAGTTGGGATGATGCCGCCGATCAAGCATTCCTAAAATTAAAGGATGCGCTCATCAATACTCCCGTTATGGCGTGTCCAGATTTCTCGAAGCCCTTCATTTTGCAATGTGATGCGTCAGCTGTTGGTCTTGGTTCAGTTCTTTCTCAAAAGTTCGATGGTGTTGAACATCCTATCGCTTATTATTCACGCTTATTCTCAAAAGCAGAACGCAATTATAGTACAACTGAACGTGAACTTTTATCCGTTCTTGATTCCATTAAACATTTTCGCTGTTATTTAGATGGAATGAAGTTTTCTGTTATAACCGATCATATGGCCTTGAAATGGTTCCTCACACTATGTAATCCCTCAGGGCGTTTGGCGCGATGGGCTACTGTGATTTCCCAATACACGTTTGATATCATTCATCGCAAAGGGTCGCAACACGTCGTTCCAGACGCTTTATCTAGAATGTACGCGAGTCCGGTTACATTCGATCAAGGACCTGACCATACCAATGATAGATGGTATAAAAAGGTGTATTTAGGGGCTCGTGACTCCCCTCAAACGTTTCCAGCTTACGCCATTCGGAACGGTGTTCTGTTAAGACGCATGCCAATCACTAACCCATTGTGCTCTGATCCTTGGCGCGTAGTTTTACCCGTTGAAAAAGTTAAATCCGCTATATGGGAAGCTCATAATAATCCTCTCTCTATACATCCTGGAGTTTCAAAGACTTATTTTAAGCTCAAGGATAACTTTTACTGGCCAAATATGTTTCGAGATGTTTCTGAGACTTTAAGGCAATGTGAGGTTTGTAAAGCTTATAAGATCGCGAATTCCCAACCACGTGGTCATATGTGTTATCCAAAGGAAGTTTCTTTACCTTTACAAATGATTTCTATCGACGTTATTGGACCGCTTCCAATCGCTTATTATGGGTTCAAATACATTTTATCTATGGTCGATGTTTTTTCTAAATATGTTTGGTTAGTGCCCCTTAAAAGGATTGACGCCAATTCAGTTATAAAAGCTTTGGAATCTGAAATATTTTTTAACTTCGGAGTTCCACGGTCTATTCTCTGTGATAATGCTACCGTTTGTCGTAGTAATCAGTTTTTAAACTTTCTTAGATCGTTTCGCATTGAATCCCCTACATATACCCCTTATTACACTCCACAAGCAAACACGGTAGAACGTTATAACCAAAGTGTCGTTACTTGTTTGAGCATATTGGTTGGCGAGAACCAAAGGAATTGGGCTAAATTGTTACCCAAGGTCAAACTTTACCTCAATTCATGTATTAATTTAGCCACAGGGTTTACGCCAAACTTTCTCATATTCGGTAGAGAAGTCTGTATGGATTCATCGCGTGCGAATAACCAGACTCTAAGCACTAATTTAGCTGAAAGTCGGGAACAACACGCGAGTAATCTGACTTCGCTCGCCGAGATTTACGCAAAAGTAGCGGACAATCTTTCTTCTGCTTTTCTCCGTAATTCGCGAAATTACAATACGAACCGGACGGCTATTACACTTAATGCCGGCGACATTGTATGGAGGCGTAATTTTTCAAAATCGTCAGCTGCTGAATACTTTACAGGAAAGCTTGCTCCTCGTTTCATTAAATGTCGTGTGATCAGAGTCATCTCCATGACTACATATGTCCTACAAGACTGTGATTCTCATCATATTGGACAATATCATATAAAAGACATACTTAAATGAATTAATTTGTTCCATATTCTTAACTTAATCAGCATTACTTATGTTAGGCCATTAGTTTTCAATTAACGACACCTCTTTTATTATTTCGACCCTCATTCCTCCCTGGAGTTAATATTTATTCATAACCATTTCCTCTCATTAGGCGTCGTATTTTTGATTTTGATTTAAGGTCCACCCTCTTCAACTTAACCCTCTCTCTTTAACTTAACCTTCTAACTTATCCCTCTATAACTTAAGCTCTTAAATTCAGTCTTGAGTCGTGTTTGACTTTGAGTCGTGTTTGACTTTGAGTCGTGTTTGACTTTGAGTCGTGTTTGACTTTGAGTCGTGTTTGACTTTGAGTCGTGTTTGACTTTGAGTCGTGTTTGACTTTGAGTCGTGTTTGACTTTGAGTCGTGTTCGACTTTGAGTCGTGTTTGACTTTGAGTTGTGTTTGACTTTGAGTCGTGTTGGACTTTGAGTCGTGTCTCACTTGGAGTTTTTATCTGACTTCGAGCTTTTGTGTTCGACTTCGAGTTTTTGTTTGACTCCCTTTGAGTTTTCGTCGTATTTTTAAGTTATTTCTTAATCTCAACTCTTATTTGTTTCGTGTTGATTATTGTTCTTTGTTCCTATATATATTTAAGAATATTATTCTAGATCTATCGTTTGTTTTTCTATTCTAATGTAGGTTTAGGAGACGCATCTGAAGCTCGCACTGTTAACGTCTAAACTGGAGGCCGGCTTTCAATTTTATTCAGTATCAGCTGCACTTCGATGTTGATTTGATGTATTTAGTTTAAAGTTAGTTAGGCTAGTTTATTTAATTTGTATATTATGGTTTTCACTCTTGGTTGATGCTATCCCTTTTGTGTTGTCAGTCTGTTATTGTGTTTTCAATCTGTTGTTGTGTTTTCAATCTGTTGTTGTGATGTCAATCTGTTATAGCGTTGTCACCCTCTCACTGGGTTGATACATTCACTTGGGTTGATCTCTCACCTTTCTTTTAGGGTTGTCAACCACCTTTCTTTTAGGGTTGTCAACCACCTTTCTTTTAGGGTTGTCACTCACCTTTCCTTTAGGGTTGCCACTCACCTTTAGGGTTGCTACTCTCATTTTTTTTTACTGGGAATGGGGTACTGTAGCGTAAAACCGCTACGGTTAAAACCTCCTCCAATCCTAATTCAACTTTTCAATAAAAAATTTTTTCTTCATAGCTGTTATTCACATTTGAACCAGGAATCGTGAAAAAATCGTCGGTTGTTTGCTTTGCTTTGACGGCGTCATTACATTTTTGGGACCCGATAAGTGATGGTCGACCTTATTTTTTGTGATTAATATCGAAATTATGAAGTGAAAGTTTTTTTTCTGTTGGTGTAAACCCAATAAAAAATATAAAGTGTCCTACCAAAAGTATAGTCTGTGTGTGATTTTCTGGTTAATTTGGTATGTATTGTCGTCTTTTTTCTTTTCGATCCATTTCGCACTAGTTTCATAATTAATCAAAGATTCAGCTTGCATCGGTGGTCTGAAGTTTCTTTTTTGTTTAGATCCCGTTACAAGCCAATTTTTGGCTCCACCCTACGGGCAAGCGACGTCGGTTATCGACGACGGAGGTCGGGGCGCTCTCGCCCGATATCCGAGCACATCCTGTGCCTGAGACGTCCATCTCAAAGGCCTGAAGAGGGTACGAGGTAGATGCGGACCCCGCAGCGCAGTGGCTCCGTGATTTCTACGTTACTGCGGACCCCGCAGCGCAGTGGCTCCGTGATTTCTACGTTACTTCCCACAGTCGTGTTCAGCCGTCCAGGAATTACCGAGTTTTCGCAGCAGGAGTTCTATTTTAAATAGTGCACCTAATTTGTATATTTCTAATCTAAAAATTCTCACGTCAAAAACTCTTTCTAACCTAAGGCCTATCAAGACGCGTTGGATGCTCTTAGTGTTTTTGTAATTAAAATTACTAATAATGCGTATTCGCCTAGCTATAACCGATTGCAATCGATTTTTTTGTTAGGTAAGTTAAAAATATTTGCATAATACTTTCGATAACATTCTTTTTCTTTCCGCTAAGTTAACCCACGCCATCACTGAAAGGTTCCCAATAATAACTAATATTTAACTTTTTTATATTTTTTAATTAAGTACTTGTTTTCTATCTTTTTCCTTTTAATCAAAATTAAACGTGTTAAGTAGCGGTTTGTGTTTTGCTGAGCACTTAATTTTATTTACGCTACACTGAGTGCGCATTCATAGGCTTGCATAGATATAGCTACGCCGACTGACGGTCAGCGCCGACCGTCGGTCAAGCACTGTTTCCAGCCTTATAGCTTCGATATGTCTGTCCGTCTGTGTCTGTCGGTCTGTCTGTCTGTCTGTCCGTCCGTCCGTATGTCACAGCCATTTTATTCCGAAACTACTAAGACTATACATGAGAAACTTAGTAGATAGATGTATTCTATGAACCGCTTTCCGACTTTAAGAAAAAAAATAAAAAATATTTAAAATAAAAGGGGGTCCCCATACATGGAACTAAAACTGAAAATATTTTTTTTCATGAAACCTATGCGTGTGTAGTACTTATAGACAGGTCTTTAAAAATGATATAAGGGTTTCTAAAACCACTTTTTCATAAAGTCAATCGTTTAAAAGATATAAGCTTCCAAAGTGGTAAAATGTCCCCACCTCCCTCTAACTTCTATAATAATGGAGTGAAAAATCTAAAAAAAAATATATGTCTGTAGATCTTAATGTAAACTTTCAACCAAAATTGGTTTGAACGAAATCGGGTAAGCAGTTTTGAGATACAGCATATTTTCTAAAACCGCAAATATAACTTTGTAATTCATACAAACACTATGAAAAACAAAGTTATCTAGCGTAGTTGTAAAAATTTAAATAAGCTGGTTTCTAGAAATTTTTAAGGTTTTTAGGAACCCTTCATGGGCAAGTCTGGCTCGCACTTGGCCAATCGAGACGCGTCGAGCGCGGCGACCGATTCTCAAAAATAATCCTTATAGCATGATTCAGTATTCACGCGCGTTGGCTTATTATTAGCGTATTTCATGTATAACTTTGGTGTTTCTATACCGATTTATATGATTATTTTTTATGGAATAGTTAATAATGTTAACTTTTTCAATTAGGGGTGACTGAGAGTGTTATAAACGTAAGAGTAGACAAATATTATAATCAGAAAGCTTCGAACTGCTAAGCTATCGGGAGTTACACGTGTTATTGTGAGTCAACCATAAAAGATAGATATATGCTGTCGTGGGATATTTTTTATATAATTTTAAGGAGTACATTTCCGTCATAAATGATTTCTGTGTAGCTTTAACCATTAAGGTTGCACACGCGACGGAAGCTTAAAAAATGGAGTAACTTCTCCCGTTTTCCCAACATTTCCCTTCACTGCTCTGCTCCTATTGATTGTAGCGTGATGAAAAGTATACTATAACCTGCTCAGGAGTATGAATAATAATTGTACCAACTTTCGTTAAAATCCGTCGAGTAGTTTTTGTTTCTATAACGGTTATACAGACAGACAGACAGACAGACAGACAGACAATAATTTTACTGATTGCATTTTTGGCATCAGTATCGATCCCTAATCACCCCCTGATAGTTATTTTGGAAATATATTTCATGTACAGAATTGACCTCTCTACAGATTTATTATAAGTATAGATAACAAATAAAAAATATCACATATCTTTTGATAATTTTTTAAATATCATAAGAGCGCGTTAAAATTACTCGAAAATTATCTTATACTAGCTTTTGCCCGCGACTTCGTCCGCGTGGAATAGTTACTTTGGGCTAACGTTAAATTTAACCCCGATTTTGAAGCATTCTTCATTGGTGCTCCGCTCCTATTAGCCTTAGCGTAATGATATATAGCCTATAGCCTTTCTCGATGAATGTAATATTTAATTATAAATATTTTTTCAATTCGAATCAGTAGTTCCTGAGATTATCGCGTTCAAACAAACAAACAAACTCTTCAGCCTTATATTATTAGCATAGATAGCTGTTGCCCACGACTTCGTCTACGTTTCCGTCGTTTTTCGTAAAAATAAGTAGCCTATGTCCTTCCTCACGGTTCAGTGATTTTGATGTAACACAGATTAACTTTCGTAATTTAGTAGGGAAATATAATATGTCAATCTATAATACTTTTGAAAAATATCGCAATACCGAACCGCACAATATTATTGTTAATAGCTGTGTCCGCGACTCCGTCAGCGTGTAACTCCTTGTGTGTTATTAAGTTAATGTATTGGTAATATTGTTTAGATCACGTTCACATGAGGCCTAAGTACCTATAGAACGACAATACTTCAGCGCAAAGCTTCCAGGTAAACTATGTTGAAAGTTGACCCGTCCGGCACGTGAACATAAAGATTTCTAGAACTACTAACCCGGGAAAGAGCGACGTACACTGACCATGCGAGAAACAACTGACACCGAGATCTACTCCAGCAACACGAAAAGTCTGCCCTTGAGCCTTATTAATTGTCATTGCATAACACACCGATACTGGGAATCGCGTTCTTTTAAATTGGAATGGAAAATTATTTGGTAGTAGTAGGTAGTTAATTTTAAGGAGAACATTTCCGTCATAAATGATTTCTGTGTAGCTTTAACCATTAAGGTTGCACACGCGACGGAAGCTTAAAAAATGGAGTAACTTCTCCCGTTTTCCCAACATTTCCCTTCACTGCTCTGCTCCTATTGATTGTAGCGTGATGAAAAGTATACTATAACCTGCTCAGGAGTATGAATATTAATTGTACCAAGTTTCGTTAAAATCCGTCGAGTAGTTTTTGTTTCTATAACGGTTATACAGACAGACAGACAGACAGACAGACAGACAGACAGACAGACAGACAAAAATTTTACTGATTGCATTTTTGGTATCAGTATTGATCCCTAATCACCCCCTGATAGTTATTTTGTAAATATATTTCATGTACAGAATTGACCTCTCTACAGATTTATTATAAGTATAGATATAGAAGATAAGTTAATGTATTGGTAATATTGTTTAGATCACGTTCACATGAGGCTTAAGTACCTATAGAACGACAATACTTCAGCGCAAAGCTTCCAGGTAAACTATGTTGAAAGTTGACCCGTCCGGCACGTGAACATAAAGATTTCTAGAACTACTAACCCGGGAAAGAGCGACGTACACTGACCATGCGAGAAACAACTGACACTGAGATCTACTCCAGCAACACGAAAAGTCTGCCCTTGAGCCTTATTAATTGTCATTGCATAACACACCGATACTGGGAATCGCGTTCTTTTAAATTGGAATGGAAAATTATTTGGTACTAGCTTTTGCCCGCGACTTCGTCCGCGTAGAATAGTTACTTTGGGCTAACGTTAAATTTAACCCCGATTTTGAAGTATTCTTCATTGACGTTCCGCTCCTATTGGCCTTAGCGTAATGATAGCCTAATGCCTATAGCCTTTCTCTATAAAATTGCTATTTAATTAAAAAATATTTTTTCAATTCGAACCAGTAGTTCCTGAGATTATCGCGTTCAAACAAACAAACAAACTCTTCAGCCTTATATTATTACTATAGCGCGGCGACCGATTCTCAAAAATAATCCTTATAGCATGATTCAGTATTCACGCGCAATGGCTTATTATTAGCGTATTTCATGTATAACTTTGGTGTTTCTATACCGATTTATATGATTCTTTTTTATGGAATAGTTAATAATGTTAACTTTTTCAATTAGGGGTGACAGAGAGTGTTATAAACGTAAGAGTAGACAAATATTATAATCAGAAAGCTTCGAACTGCTAAGCTATCGGGAGTTACACGTGTTATTGTGAGTCAATCATAAAAGATAGACATATGCAGTCGTGGGATATTTTTTATATAATTTTAAGGAGAACATTTCCGTCATGAATTTTTTTCTGTGTAGTTTTAACCATTAATGTTGCACACGCGACGGAAAATTAAAAAATGGAGTAACTTCTCCCGTATTCCCAACATTTCCCTTCACTGCTCTGCTCCTATTGATTGTAGCGTAATGAAAAGTATACTATAACCAGCTCAGGAGTATGAAAAATAATTGTACCAAGTTTCGTTAAAATCCGTCGAGTAGTTTTTGTTTCTATAACGGTTATACAGACAGACAGACAGACAGACAGACAGACAGACAGACAAAAATTTTACTGATTGCATTTTTGGCATCAGTATAGATCCCTAATCACCCCCTGATAGTTATTTTGGAAATATATTTAATGTACAGAATTGACCTCTCTACAGATTTATTATAAGTATAGATTATGGGAATTCTGGGAATAAAGACGGTTTTTCCTGCACCGCAACCTGATAAAATTTGAGCCTCGATTATATTTTGTTGCAACTGGGTTAGTTTTAGCCGAGTTCCATTGCAAAGTTGTGGTGGTTTTAAATTTCGGAGCAGAATAATAATCAGAAAGCTTCGAACTGCTAAGCTATCGGGAGTTACACGTGTTATGGTGAGTCAACCATAAAAGATAGATATATGCTGTCGTGGGATATTTTTTATATAATTTTAAGGAGAACATTTCCGTCATAAATGATTTCTGTGTAGCTTTAACCATTAAGGTTGCACACGCGACGGAAGCTTAAAAAATGGAGTAACTTCTCCCGTTTTCCCAACATTTCCCTTCACTGCTCTGCTCCTATTGATTGTAGCGTGATGAAAAGTATACTATAACCTGCTCAGGAGTATGAATATTAATTGTACCAAGTTTCGTTAAAATCCGTCGAGTAGTTTTTGTTTCTATAACGGTTATACAGACAGACAGACAGACAGACAGACAAAAATTTTACTGATTGCATTTTTGGTATCAGTATCGATCCCTAATCACCCCCTGATAGTTATTTTGTAAATATATTTCATGTACAGAATTGACCTCTCTACAGATTTATTATAAGTATAGATATCTACAGTAAACTGGACAGCGTTTTAAGTATCTTTATATATCTTGCTAATACAGAATACAAACATTTACTTCTTTATGTTTTATTTTCATGATGGCGACGAAAACACTTTACCGAAATATTACAAACAATGTCAACTGAAGATATACAATAAAGAACTATAATCAATTCATTCGTTCAAAGTAGTTCAAAATCATTCAAAAGTAGCGCTACGAGAGCTTTAGTATAGCGTTAATAAATCGTTATAGCTATTAAGGAACCTTTATGCAACCGTTGTGCAGGTTAAATTTTAAGTTGTGAAGGTTAAAAGAACTTTAGGTTGCATAAAATGGCGCCCAAATAGCGCTAAAGCGGCTACTTTAAGTCTGCAGTAGACGCTCTAGCGCTTACGTCTATTACCATAAGTAATAATCGGATACGCTCCAAAGCTCTAATGCAGCCCATTTGTGCTAGTTGGGATGTATACTGAGAACCGCATTCTGATTTAAAAAAAAAAATAAAAATAAGAAATTGGGCGTAGTTGTAAAAAATGTAAATAAGCTAGTTTTAAGAAATTTGTAAGGTTTTTTTGTCAAATAAATATACATATATTATACATATTAGTTACAGCGGAACCCTTCACGAGTGAGTCTGACTCACACTTGGCCAATTTTTTATTGATTGGCTAGCGTTTTACTACCATCTCACCAGAGCCGAACGATGATGATTGTGGTCGAAGATGAAGCACGCTTGCCTAGAAGTAACCTTTTGACTTAAAGACTTCCAGGTTATAGATATCAGGAAACAGACTCCGGCAGGGAATTCTAATCCTTAGCAACAAACTAAGTCGAAAATGGCTCACTCGCAGTGTCAGAGATCCTTCCAGACCGGATTTGTGTCATTGAGAATGTTTTGTATCTTTTCGAACCCATTTAACTAAAACATTGCCGCCGATACCATTTTGCGCTGGATTGGCGTGGGTCGCCAGTTTATACGTGATACCCTAAAGAGTGTCACGCTCAACATGGCTAATGTAATAATAAACATGATAACGAGACCTCGTGAAAGCTGAGAAAGATAAGCAAATCAAGTATCTTGACTTGGCACACGAGATTGTCGACATGTAGGATGTGAACTCGGCAGTCATTGTACCGATAGTCATCTCAGCCAAGAGCCTCAACCAACACCTCAGGAGGCTCTCGTTAGGCGGTTGGATCAAGGGCTTGCGTCAGAAAGCGGTACTCCTCAACACGGCGCGTATCGTCAGGAGATTCCTCTCTATGGAGCCCTGACCCGGCCGCCCTGGCCGGTAGCTTGGACCCTGTTCCCGATACCGGTGGGCTACTATTTTTTATATTTTTTTTTTTTTTTTTAGAGAATATCTAAAAATGTAATTTATATGTATATATTGGAAATAAAGATAAATAAATTAATAGTTTAAAAAATACTAGAAAAACACGCTTTTATAAATGCACGTAAAAACAAAAAATTCTTTAGGTTTATTTTAACGTTGAAACCTGATCGTGTTCAAAGTCCATTACGTGGCCTTTCTCACAAGTGCAAACACGACTATGATACGATTTTCCATCATGGAATGCCAGTGTCTATCTTCCAGCTTCATCATCAGACCTTGAAACCTAATCGTGGTCAAAGTTCATAACAAGACTTTTCTAAAAAATCCAAAACAGCTATGATACGATTTTCCATCATGAAGTTCCAGTTCATATCTTCCGGCTCCATCATCAGATCAGTTCGACAGTACCATATTATTGTATTGTCATCAGAACTACATACAGCTGCCAATTTTCACTACTCTACGACCATTGGAAGATGGTTAAATTAGTTACCTTAGATTTCATTACATAGTTACATATAGGTCGACCTAATAAAAGCGTGTTAAAAATAACATGATAATAAGCAATTAAATATAAACGTAATAATAAACATGATAGTAAAAAATAAAAATCAATAAACATGATAGCAATTCCACAACTCGTAAGTCGGGCCCCTAATCACTGGGCCACCACTGCTCTAGTATTGCAATTTGTATTATAGATAAAGCAGACTGAAGGATTGAAAGAAGATTTCGATCTGAATTAAATGAATGGAATAAAAAAGCCATTTCCTTCCCATTTGATAGATTGGTGCGATTGCTTGGTGCATTGGATCGTATAACGTTTATTTTCTTCACGCTATGTTTTCTTTTGGTAGTTTATTTTTATTGTTTTTTCTTTAATGACGTAAGGCCATATTTGTGATGTGCAAAGCTAAATACTGACAAAAATGAACAGGTCGTAGGCTGTCGTAAGTTCACAAGCTATTTGATTAGATTTCAAAAATACGCGGATGCATATACGTATTTGACCTCCGATGGAAGTGTGTAAGGAAACAATCAATAAAAAAATAAAAAACACCCTCTATGGCATTTCCCAACAATTTTTTTTTACGAATGAGCCTGCTCTTGACCTCTGTGTTGGGATCGGCTTCCAGTGTAACTAGAAACAGCTGAACACTAGGGTTTTATATGAAACGACTAGCTATCTGACTTCACAACCCTATAGCTGGGTAACGCCAGACCAGTGTCATATTTACTGGCTTCTTTTTAGACAATCTGGGCTGTAATCCTTACTAATATTATAAATGCGAAAGTAACTCTGTCTGTCTGTGTGTTAGCCAATCACGCCTAAACCACTGAACCGATTTAAATAAAATTTGGTACAGACATAGTCTAGAGCCTGAGAAAGGACATAGGATGCTTTTTAATGCGAAAAAAGGGCTGTAAAGGGTCGAAATAGGGGATGAAAGTTTGTATGGAAATTACGTAATTTTTAAAGCTAGAAGCATGAAACAATTTTTTTTGCATTTTAATTAGAAAAATGTCCTTAAATAAGCTATTAGCAGTAAAATGTTTATAGCTTATTTATGTATGAGTTTTATTTTCAAAATTATTAGTCTAAAAAATTAAAAATGCTGCCGAAAGTCACTATTCTGCGTGGGCGAAGTTGCGGGCACCGATGGTATTGTTTACGTTTTGTGTATTTATTGTCAAATAAAATAAAATGAAATAAAATAAAAAACGACTAACGTGCTTCTTAATGATTCACGAGCCGACTTCGGTAAGCGTTGCTTAACCTTTAAAATCGACCCGTGTGGCTGTTATTATGTACGTTATTAACCACTAGCTTCTTCAGTGTATGTGTACGTGTGTGAAAAAATACGGGTTGGTCTAAGTCAGTTAGAGTCCAATAGACCTGTTCATGAAGGAGTCATGCCCATGTTTATGTCCTCACATGCTTGAGGTTTTCAACCTCGAGAAAAAAAAGGTATTTGGATTTGCGTTTTGTATTAAATATAAGTCAAATTATCATAAATTATAATCATCAATATCAGCTCA
Organism: Tholera decimalis; assembly: GCA_943138885.2. NCBI lineage: Eukaryota > Metazoa > Arthropoda > Insecta > Lepidoptera > Noctuidae > Tholera > Tholera decimalis. Next base: position 6,037,864 of record OW964565.2, on the reverse strand, counting down.
AAAAAATACTAATCTTTCGCAACTCTTCAACGAAAAAAAAACTCATTTTAGGAAATCCTTATTAAGCAACTTTTAGAGGGACAGACAACGCACAGCCTAAACTACTGAGTATAAAAATGCTATTTGGAAGATTGTTCTTTAAATGGACAAGATTTTTCAAATATCAACCTTAAACGAGTCCCTATAGTGTTGAAATTTGTGTGTATAACAAGACTTGTACACCAAATTTCTGAAACTTTCCCATTTGAAATAATCTCTTGTTTGTCGGTAACATAAAAGGGGGAGGTGTCGTAATTTCAATAAATCTCTCAATTCTAGCGAAGGTTTTGTTTGAATTTCTTTGGGCCCAGTGTTGGTTCAGTTACCCGAAATTGACATTTCTTTTAGGTCTCACGGACGCAAGTAACCACGGCATATATAAAAAACTTGTCTTGGGGCAAATTTCTCTTTAGTTAACGAAACTTTATGAATAATTAATCTGTCAGTTAGATAGATTTTGAAAATAACTATCCCTCTGCTAGATCGAGTCATCTCAACACCTGGTATTTTAGTTATTCTTACACGCACATAATCAACTTAACCAAGTAAACAGATAGATATAAAATATTAACAGATTGAGAGTAAGTTTTGCAAGTTAATTCAAATATTTATTTGCATATTCCGTTTGTTAATTTAACTTCAAATTGTATTTTATTTTATTCATTAGGGACAAAAACTTAAACTAAAATAATAAACATGTGACCTATATTGTTGTCCATATATTATTAAAAGTGTTTAAAAGAAGTTGAGGACTGTAAGTAGTATACATAAATAATAAAAATTGTATTGATTCGGTTTATCTTTAGCAGTTCAATATATCTTTACGTCATTTTAGTTTTCGTAGGTTTGCAAATTAGCCTTATTTAAGCAAAATTATCCAACATTTTTGCTTAAATTACTTCAAAATAAAACATACACTGCCATATATCGTATCTAGAAAAAGTACAGCATGTTGTAACTACTGCCCTTTCACATGATTAAGCGATTTAGCAATCCACACTCGTATTCAATAGCACCAATTTAATAGCCAAAGCCAAATTATTCAGTGGTTTCATCGAATATCTGGGCTTTGTCCATAACGGCTGAATTAACACTATGTAAGTGACATTCATATTCAGAAATGAACGTACAATATTACTGATAGAATATGATTCACTGTAATCGATTTATGAAGTTGGATTGCCATTGTACTTCATTTAACGGGATAATTAACGAAATTTACGCGAAGTAAAAAAACATTTAAAGGAATTATTAAAGGACTAGTCTTTTACGCGGGTTCTTTTGCCTGGCCTTTATCGTAGCACACTAACATTTTTTAAATACAATTCGTCACGATTATGTATTTAAAATAATATATTTAATATACTTTTTATTTATTTAAAATAATATTCTCGTTATCTTACAACATTATCTAGATTTTTTTATTTAGCCAATAATGTCCCACAGCTGCGCAAATGCCTCCCCCGAATCCTCCCATTTCTCTTTTCGAGCGCCACTTCGGACCAACCAACGCAGTGTGCGTCTAGGTCATCTCGTCGTCTTTTCCTGGGCCGGCTTCGGCAGCGCCGACCCAGATTTTTACCGTTTAAAAACATAAATGAAAACAATTTTGTCTCTGCATAATACTTAGTAGGTCGTTGTAGTATTATCGCCGCAGAGCTGCAGTAAATGTAGGTGTAGGTATAAGTTTTTGGAAAGTGGAAGCATGGAAAGTGCGGCTGTCGCAACCGAAGGCTGGGCACGCCGCAATCGCGGCGATAAGTCCCCTCTTTGAGGAGTGGCTGGAGAGAGGCCACGGCGTCCTCACCTTCCGCCTGACGCAGGTGCTGACCGGACATGGCTGTTTCGGGAGGTACCTGTTTCGGATTCAGCGGGAGGACACGCCCGGGTGTCGTCACTGTGAGGACCACCTGGAGGACACGGTGGAGCATACGGTGGAGGTGTGCCCTGCTTGGGCGGAGCACCGCCGTGTCCTCGTAGAGGCGGTCGGCGGCGGCGACCTCTCGCGCCCTGCTCTGGTTCAGACTATGGTGCGGAGCGAGAGGGAATGGGATGCGGTCGCCTCCTTCTGCGAAGCAGTCATGCTAGCGAAGGAGGAGGCCGAACGCGCGAGGGAGAGGCACCTCTCTTCCTCGCGCTCCAGCCGCTGCGGGAGACGCCCCGGGCGTCGGGGATCACGAGCCGATTTCCGGCCACCGTAGGCGCGGGCCTGCGGACGGTGAGCAAGGGTCGCTCACCGTCCGGTAAGGACCAGGCCCGGGTCGGCGGCGCGTCGTGTTGCACGCGCGCCTCAAAGAGCTGTCAACACCAGTGACGGGGCCTCATAGGGCCATTGCCTGCCGGGGTTTGCGGGAAAGTTCTACCGAGTTACCGCAGCCCCGGAAATTTAGGGCAGCCGAAGGAACAGGGTGGGTTTTTTTTTTTTTTTTTAGTCAGGTATAAGTTTTTGAAAGCTTTCAATTCACAGTAATAAATAAGATATGAAGTCATTTAAGTACCTTCAATAGCATAAAAAGAACACACACGCCAGTAAGCAACATTTATAATATACTATTTAAAAACATAGAAACAAATACACACAGAAAACTACCATCTATGTACGTGGAATTCAGACCAATACAAAACTAAGCGAATGACAATTAAAAAGCAGTTTCTTACAATATTTCCTTACCTGTGCATTTATATTCCGTAAAAATCTTGACACAGAAACTAGAATGAAGTGAGCTGTCTTTTTAACCGACTTCAAAAAAAGGAGGTTCTCATTTCGTATTGAACTTCTTTTTTTTTTTTATGTTACCTCATAACTCGGAGACGGCTGAACCGATTTATAAAATTCTTTTTGCGTTTGAATAGGTCTACTTTCTAGTTGGTCCCATTGTTACGAAATCAGGATCTGATGATGGGATCCTGCAGAAATCGAGGAAACTCTTCAAATATTATAGGCACACCTATGGCGTTTTGGGTATTTCTTATAGTACCTTGTGCAGTTGCTTCCGAAAAGTACCATTTGGGGAAGTTGAACTGATGATGAAGACCACAGATGGCCACTGAAACTCCTCAATAATAAGTATTTCGTGGATTGCATTTCGATTACTTGTGTACGGATGTTAAACACTTTATGCTCGTCACAATACATATGGTGATGTAGAGCTGATGGTCAAGTACCAGGAGAACTCCTCAAAAATTAACGGCTATGCATCGGGAAAAGCAATCTTTTGTAAATGGTGATAAGTTGTTGATATTATGGCTTTGTAACTAGATAAATTACAAACCGACCCACTAAAAATCGAGAAAAAATTTTTTTGCAAAAAATAGAACCAACTTCCATATCAAAACACTACAAAGCCAAAAATAACTTTAATTTCGGAAGGCGGTGTGATAAAAAAAAGAAAATCCAAAACCAATAACACCGACTTCCGAAATTAAAGTTATTTTTGGCTTTGTAGTGTTTTGATATGGAAGTCGGTTCTATTTTTTTTTATTATCATACACACAAGGCACCTAGGTCTGCCGCGGGAGATGCGCCCGGTGTCGGGGATTGCGAGGCGATCCCCGGCCATAATAGACGGCCGGCGGGCTTATGGACGGCGAGGAAGGGTAGCTCATCATCCAGTAGGGACCAGGCCCGGGAAGGAGCAGTCGGCATCTATAGCGGGGCCCAATAGGACCAACACCTGCTTGAGTTATGGGAAGATTCTAACGAGAAACCGCATTCCCGAGAAGCAAGGGCTTCTGAAAGACCAGGGTGGATTTTTAGTCAGTAGTAATCTGACAGTTTCTTCTGCTTCACTCAAAGCAGAAGAAGTCAGGTGATGATTTTCCCCCTTAAAAAGTGTATGAGCTGATAGATTCTGGAGTAGCCTCCAATAATGTGGACGGATGTCCTGGTTATGGTCACAAGAGTGTTCTAGAAGCAAAAGGCACAGGATAGGGGGATGTCAATGCCCAGTCGTGGAGATGACTCACACGGTTAGAACGTTTTTCTTATACTTTCACTGTGCGTACAGTTAAGAAGTGGAATACGGAAGTCTGTGTTTCGTGATAGCTACAAGTTCTAGGTCATCAAAGCAAGAGTGAGAAGGTTACTTCTAGGTAAGCGATCTACATAGTCGATCACATATTATCCGATTCAGCCTATCCCTAGCTGCTTTCCCTCTGCGACGTCCTAAGCCGTGGTTCGTACCCCACAAGGTGTGCCCTTAAGCGCGTATTCACCTAGTTTGTAAATTTTTAATAAGCCCTGGCTGAAGGCTTTAATTATAGTTTATTAGAGCAGCCACAGGCCAGTTTGGTTAAGAAGCCGACAACCTCAGACGTTGACTTGCGATAAACCACACAAAAAAACATAGTCGATCACACCTTGGCTCACTTCATAAAAGTTTTCATGTTAAGATGTTTACAGAATAGACCCTTTGATACCTTCCAATCTAATCCCTAACTATGTGTCAAAGTAAATAAAGCAAGTAAGTGACACTGATATTATAAATTTTTATCTAACTTGCCTTGTAGTTCGTTCTTTTGTGTGCCCTGGTTTAATCTTGAAACAGATTTTTGAACCAGTTAACCGTAATCGATTAAGTCGAAATTTTGCACACATATTTAGTTTAGATGACATTATATAGATCCATTATGTCATTTTCAATCTAATATGGTGAACGGCTCAAGATGGTGGCCTAGTTATTTATTGTCTACAACCATGATAATTATGGGTATTAAATGACTGTATACTGAGAAAAATGCGAAATATAACATAAAATAAATATTTTATTGCAAACTGTTTAGGTAAGCCGGTATACCCTGAACAGGGTAACCAATGTTTGCAAAACGCAATAAGAAATTCAAACCGTGCCCTTCTGACATTTTATCAGTGCTCATTAGCAAAAGGTAAAGGCTAAGTTCACCAATTCACTTTAATTTAATTCTTACAATCAAGTGAAACCTTATTTAAGACTTCATTGGAATAATACCTCAAATCTCTAGATTGTGGAATCTTATCGAAACATATTTTTTGCGTATTCAGAAATCCATTTTCTATATAAACTTATCGAGGTGGAAACTTGTCGAAATCGGAAGTTCCAATCGTAAACCGATATCTCGGGTCATTTAGCAATCCCATTTTTTTTTCTGCAATCTATCGTACATTTCCGAGGATAGATAAGAAGGTGTATAAAAGCATAGTATGTCGGTTAGACAAACTATAAATTTAGAGAACTAGACTGAGCATTATTCTTATGAAATTGATTTCTTTGTAGAAAGAGACAGAGCGAATGTGCAAACAGTACCTGTTTCTTTATAGTATCGAAAGTAACGCTGATATAACTATGAATAATAAAATTTTACACGTTTTTTTTTTTTTCTTTAAGCACTATAATTTATGCACCATTCAAAGGTTAAATAGAGAAAGTCTAAAGCATGAATTCCACTATTGTCTGCATAAAGTATTTAATTAATAGATATGTAGATACATCTGAAATCTAGTACAAAATAACTACAGTCCGCAAAATCGTTTAATCTTTCTCACACTTTTCAGAATACACACTTAAGAAAAGGACCGCTCAGTCCAGCTCTCTAAGTCTAAGGCATAAACACAATTGCTAATATTAGTAGCTTCAAGCTAAGTGCTTATCACGTCAATCCATTCTCAGTGACAAACGGCTGTAGTGGACGCAACGTCGGCATTATTAGTAATAATGACATGTTTATGACGCAAGTTGTTTTAATATTCAAACGTACATCGGTTTTTTGGAGTTTGCTATAGTAATATTTTATTTATTTGAGCAGCAAGGCTTATTTTGTTAGTAACAACATTCCTTAATGTTAAAGTACTTGACCTAATTACAAAGTTGGTACTTGAATCGAAACTATACGCTCAACGCTGACGTGGAGAGCTAGCAACATCGATTCACTTGCACGCCTGCTTGCCACACAACGTAGGATTTTGTCGAAGTTGGCCCGTACCCGGCACACCAAGGAAGCGCATCAATTTCGCATAGTCGCATCAAAACAATCAACGCGAGCTTCAGCAAACATTCCTTATGCGGTAGGTACACCTAAGTATTGCAGTATTTACCTAAGTATCATAAAGATCGATTTTTGAGTAGGCTTAGGAGAGAAAGTGAAGAAACTAAATCGAACACAATTTGAGAAATACTCAATTACAAAACTATTTATTAAGAAATCGGTTGTAAGTTTATGCATGCACTAGTTTCAGTTTACTTGAATGAGAGTTGAAGGTTCTTTTCGCTGTCGAGTTTTTTTGTTATGTACCTAATAACTTTTCAGAACGTCTTAAACCAATGGTAGGTACGAGGTTTAAAGACGATAAAAATTGTAACCGACGACCGCCATTTAAATTGTAATGCAATTAAGAACATAGTTGTCTAGCTGGTTGATGGATCCAGGCGCTTAAAACAAAGTTAGTTTGAGATAGTCACATAAAATGGGGTATTGCGAGAAATTTGGAGCCAAGATTCAAAATGTACCGCTATTGTACATAAAGTTTAAATAAATAAGATTGTACCAAGGGAGTTATGAGAGAGTATCAATATATATTGGCTACGAAACAATTTAAGTAAAATACTATATACCTCTCAGTCAGTCACTGAGTGGCGTCTAAAGACTGGAAAGAGGAGCATTGGTCGTCCGCCAGCAAGATGGGCAGACGAAAATGTTGCCATCGCCAGAATACCCTCGATTTTGAGATGAGACTGGCACTGGACTGTGAAGCTTTGCAAAAGCGAAGGGAAGCCCATACCCAGTAGTGGGTAAAGTTGTGTTGTGGATGACGATGATGAATAAATAACTACGTGAGGGTAGGCGAAGATGAGATATTTTATTGCCATTTTCATTTTCAAACATTTAATGCACCAATTTGGCGTTAAGTTTGCAATTTTATTGTACCAATTAGGTGTAAAGAATCAGCCAACGATCTTTCGCTTTCAAAAACATTCGAAAGCCGTCAATTATCAAGACCAAAGTCGACGAAGACGAAAATTTTGAAAGAAATGACGATTCATTAGAACCTTTTTCAGAACTTAACTGTGTGTAGTAAGAGGAGGACTAATAAGGCACTTTTCAATAGGGACTTGAAAAGGGGAGCTTAGAGGGTAATGCAACGCCACGAATTTCTCCATTTTCGGCAAACACGTTAAGCCGTTCGTGTCAATTATGCATCATTGACAGTTATTACGGACAGTCAAAGCCAGAAACTCTGACACCGGTCTTTACAAAGGTATATTTTACCTCTTTCTGGGTTGTGGAGGGTTGAGAGTCGCTCTATATCAAATACTGGTACTTAACTGCATCTTGTTGAACTGCAAGCCAACCTCATCATAGTAGCCTTTGTTTATGAGCTTCCACCGGCCCCGGCATAAGTTTACGTGGGAACACGGGGTGATTAGTCAGTTAGAGTTTGACAAACTCCTTCGCCTGTCTTAATGTTGGCCGAGCGTAGGCCAACGCGAGCATTGGCAAATAGGTACAAGGCAAGAAATAATGTCCACACGTTCGACAAGTTCGTTGAACGCCAATGCAGATGACGAATGTAGAAGAGGGTCTGTAGAGCTGCCCACACGTTGGCCGAGCGCAGGCGAGCGCCTTTGATTTGTGACCAAAAACCGACACCGATCCGAAGTGAGGCAAGTGATTACGAGCAACGGCGAGCGAAGACAAGTTGCACCAAATGAGCTCTATACACGTTGGCGCTGGCCTCCACTCGGCCAACTAGGCAAGTGATACCGAGCGATAGCAAGACAAGGCAAATATACCGTCTACATATTGGTATCAGCCTTCACTCGACAACGCTCGGTCAACATGTATTGCAGGCTGAGGACAACAACGAATATTCACCTCGAGGAAAACAAGAGGAACATGCTAGCCACACTAATGTTATAAGCGGTCATTGTAAGAAACACGTATGCTGTATTAATGCCTCTTCGTGCTAAAAGTCTCATACCACAAAAACTATGTAGCTACAGAAAATTATTACATATACACTTTTTCTAAAAAGTAAAATCTATATTTCTCCTTAAAAAACCGACCTACATTTTCCTGTAGTAAAATTCTCGCTTTACAAAACCGTTGCGTATGTTGCGTCCATTACATAAATTGGTATGCTATTACTTACCGGTTGAAAATTGTACCGAGACAGATGCCGACGCGTCGGGTAGGAAAGTTTCAAACACCTCTGCAGAAATAGGGTTTTATCATGCACAAACAAAAGGGAAAAATAAGCGATGAAGACTAAGTTATAGGTTATCGTTTACGAAGGCCTCTAGGTATGTGACATTCTACAATTCGCAATACAATTCTTTGAATTGACTTCTTAATGATATGTCGAATTACCTTTAAAATAACTGTATCATCAAAAGGTTGACTGGTAGAAACTGCTTAATTGCATCAAGTCCATCTCCGTTTACTTATATTTAAAAGCCCTTTTTTGGGAGGAAAATCATGGAATGGTTTCTCCCGCACTATTCCTTCAGCTGCCCTTATTCGTGATAAAAGTTTGGTTACGTAAACATGTTTGACATCTCAACAATAATAATTATTCCTTGTAAAATGTCACTTCTTCTAGTGGCTTAGAATAACACACAACAAAATTTATCTTGATTCGTTTTTGGACCCACAGAGCATGGAGTATTTTCGTTTCTGAGTTTTATTAACCACACTCTCAGATAAGTTATACACATTAGTAATAAGTTATAATATTTTTTACTCTGGATTGTTATCCAAAACACAAATATATTTATGAATGTTATCTAACTTTGCAATGCAATAAATATCATATGGACACAGCCGCCTTTATGCCTCACGACTCGTGAGGCTGAGTACGTATAGAAATTTCGAGGAATTAATTTTGGTCAGTGCAACTTACTGTTACTGTTTGATGTAAAGAGTGCGAAAATATCGGATAAATGAGAGACTGGGGGTAATCATTTCGATAATTGTTCCCGACAGTCCTTAGAACGCCCGTAACAATTCCAAATTTTGCCTGTGATACTTAACATTTTTAGTGGCATTTAGTTTAGTTTAGTAATGGTGAGTATAGTTCTTGTCGATGCGAGTCTACCATGCTCTGTGTCAACAGTGTGAATTCGATTTTTTCTTACGTTTTTTTTTAGGTTTGCTGTGTGTTTTTATAATTTGGTCACATTTCACTATGTTGACAATATCTTTCTACAATATGAGTGTACTTTTTTACTTTGCATTAGTAAATAATAATTATTATGTTGGTTAAACAGTGGCGAGTATCAAATAAATAGGATAGTATACAAAACCTCTACGAACAAAATATAAATACAATCTAAACGTCCTAAAAGATTTTATAGAAAAAAAAAAAATACTATCCCTATAATGATAATTTGTTTCTTTATATAAATAAATCTTATTAATAACATTCCACAGAAATATTCATTACATAAACATCGACCTTTCGGATTGCTAGGACAAATGCCTACTCTGTGGGATGTGAAGAAATGGGCTGTAAGAATATGGGCCCAGTTGGTGGATTTCGCATGCCTTCGGACTTCTCGATCCCAGGACATGCGGGTCATGATGGTTTCCTTCACCGTTTTGAAAACAGCGGTAGTGATGAAAGTTACACAAAGTTAAGTACCTGCTTGGGTTATAAGTTACGACCTACAAATCGTAAGTCTCGCATATAACCAATGGGCCACGGCAGTGATGGCGCAGTGGTCTCATTGTAATCTTTAAAATACTATTTTATTATTACCTACTAATGCAAAGTGTTTTACCATTTCATTTCAGATATTGTATCGAATCGAAGTATTGATACTAAAAATATTTGCATACAGTTACAATATTACGTTTTATAAACATATTAACTAAAAATAATTTATTCACAAGTTGAGTTGAAATATGATCAAACTTCAAATAATTGTTACAACAGTTAAATCTAAATATTCATTCAATTCATACCCAGTAGTGGAAATGGTAATTAAATCAGAATTAATTAACAAGATCGCAAGAACATGCTACGAGGTAGTTATTTACATGCTTTACCGCTAATTATGAATATTAATTAATGTTATAAACATGCGCTAGAAATAAATGCTACCAAATAGATCACATACTAATGTAATCTAAAGCTTAGTAATTTGACCTGTAAAATTGGATTTTTGACACGTCAATATGAAAATAGATACCAAATACCTAGTCCTAAATACCTAGTACTAAATATCTAGTATATCTTCTAATTGGTACTTCTAATATCCGATATGCTAATAATTAATACAACTGAATATGCAAAATTCTGCTATTGTGACAGATTAGTAAAAGTAAAATCAATTTTTGTCTACGTTTTCATATTTTTGAGGCAATTTTTAAACAATTTAAACCAGTATTTATTTATAATTTTGTAGATATCGCCAACAAAATCTAAATAAAAACGTTACAAACAAAATCCACGATCATTTATTGTCCTTTTAATGTTGACAAAGACAAAAAAAATGATTCTTTTATCAGTATTTTAAAAGGGAAATCAATGTCGTAATATTTGTGCGAGCCATTCTGTTTTCACAGCGAGAAGAATTAATTTAATTGACAGTGCCCAATATTTTCGTTCAATCACTCCTAAATAATCTTCATTTCATTTTATCACGGACAATATTGACAGGCCAAATCACATCAGCTTTATTTTTCCAATTCAAATGACTGGAACGTATTTTTAAGTATTCATTTAGACTTATATATATACAAGGATAAACTAGATTTATGGGTATATTATTCTATGTACATACAAGTATGTCAAAAGCTAATGAAATTTATCTAATTAAAAAGTATTGCTAAAGCGTATCATTCATATTCCAATTTGGAAGCTTGAGCAAAGCAATTTTGAACATTGGGAACCTACAAATTTTCATTTCATTCAATAAAGAATACAAGCTAAGTTACCTATATTCTTTACGTTTCATAGCCACATTTGGCATTCATTCCTACAGAAGAGATAGAAAACGTATCATAGAGAAATGTTATGGTATGAAATAATTGTTACCTCCGAGTAACTCCGGGTCACCCAAGTTGACATAGAAGAGTACGTCTTTCTCGTAGCTATCCTCTTCTATAATGTGTAGAGGGATGAATTTTCTGAAACAAATAAATTACCATTATAACGTTTGAATTTTTTTTTTTAATATAACTATCAATTTCGTTAGAATTCACATTACTAGCCATCTTGTTAACCCCTCCAACTAAGCTAAATATGCTTGTGTCTGGAGTGGGTTCACGGTGATAGTGTAATGGGTAGGATTCGAACTCGTGACCTCTCGATCACAAATCCGACATCTTATCCATTAGGCTATTGACGCCTTCTCGACGAAATCTTTCTAATTATCACCCTCACGGTTCGATCGTCAAGATTATGCAAAACTTGAGGAAAATGGTCCGTGGATGTGTTACCATCTTATCTTTTTAAAATGTATGGACCAAATATGTCGGAAATAAAAAGTTTTTTTATCACAAATCGATTTTCCTCCATGGAAACCATATTGATCTTTAGTTGGCTGTCATTTGTAAATCTTTGATAGTTGTTGCAAGTTGTTAGAAGCCAAAAAAATGTAATACCAGTCTTTCTTAGGATTATCTACAGTATTCTTTTTCAATCCAACGACTCCCTTTTATCTCAAAGAACGTTTCAAGTTCCTTCATGACACACATGTTAGAGATTTGAGATCATCATAGAATTTGAGACTTTTGATGCCAACACATTCCACAAAATTTTACGACCTGTCGTTTACGGTGCAGGCTATTCGGTTGTGGAATGAATTACCGGTGTCAGCAAGACAAGCTCAATCATTTGCTGTTTTTGAATGCTCGGTTGCCAATCATTTCCTTTCAAACTTATGATTATTCCTTTGTTTTTCTCCACATGATGTTAAAGAACACATTATAAGTTTATTTTTTTTTAAGTGAAAACTTCTTTAGCGGCGTTGTGCTCTTTTTTTGTAATGGGTAAAAAATGTTAAACTCGCGTCAGGACACGTGACCTGATCCAAAATTCGTAAGACGGACGGAGAGTAGACAGCCGGCGCGGCGTAGGAGAGGAAGTATACCCCTCTCTTTCTACGGCGCGGCGAAAATGTATGCTTGCGCAAACTTTTTAATGTAATATAAATTGTCATGTTTGTGTACGATAGCGCAATAAATAAACATTGTATTCTACCACATAAATGATAGTACTTTTATACTGATAATTAAAGCAATTCGTGCAAAATTATTCCCTAACCATTCTAAAATATCAAAAATGCACAACGTTAATATTCAAGTTTTCACTTCTGCCGGCACTCCCGGAGTGCAACCCGTCGTTTTTTTATATTATTTAAGTGTGATTCAATTATTGGTGTACAATAAAGTATATTCTATCTATCTATCTATCGTATTACCCAGCTGACCGAGGGAGCCAGATAGGTTCGGTCCATGTAAAAAATTTTTTAACAAAAAATAGAACCGACTTCCATATCAAAACACTACAAAGCTAAAAATAACTTTAATTTCGGTAGTCGGTGTTATTGGTTTTGGATTTTCTGTTTTTTTCACACCGCCTTCCGATATTAAAGTTATTTTTAGCTTTGTAGTGTTTTGATATGGAAGTCGGTTCTATTTTTTGTTAAAAAATTTTTTTTCACTCTTTTTAGTGGGTCTGTTTGAAATTTATCTAGTTACAAAAGCCATAATGTCAACAACTTTACAAAATGTTTCTTTTCCCGATGCATAGCTGTTAATTTTTGAGGAGTTCTCCTGGTACTTGACCATCAGCTCTACATCACCATACTCGTATGTATTCCGACGAGTATAAAGTGTTTAACATCCGTACTCAAGTAATCGAATCGCAATCCACGAAATACTTATTATTGAGTAGTTTCAGTGGCCATCTGTGGTCTTCATCATCAGTTCAGCTTCCCCAAATGGTACTTTTCGAAAGCAACTGCTCAAGGTACTATAAGAAATACCCAAAACGCTATAGGTGTGCCTATAATATTTGAAGAGTTCCCTCGATTTCTCCAGGATCCCATCATCAGATCCTAATTTCGTAACAATGGGACCAATTAGAAAGTTTTCCCTTTCAAAAAAAAAAAAAAAATCCAAATCGGTCCAGCCATCTCCGAGTTATGAGGTAACATACATAAAAAAAAAAAGTTCAAGTCGGTTAAAAATATTAGTATATTCATCCAGTTACAGTGGAAGCCAATGCCAACATAGTTGGAAAAAGTCTAAGCCAGGCTAAGCAGAAGAATGTGTTGTTTGAAATTTGACATAAAATAGTATAAACGTAGATGCAATTGTTCTCTTAAACATTGTTTTAAATACATTGTCACCTATAAGGAATTTCTCTTGTATTATCAGTGTGTATAAAAACATTAAAATTCTAATTATTCAGACACGGAACAATTTATCCCTAGAACAAACAAACATTTGTTTCTACACAGAAATCTAACCCGCGACACAGGCACAGCAACCGATCGCTCATCCACTTTATCGTTTATTTTTTGTACATAATATTGTATAACAGACATTATAGGTAAGTCAAATTTAATTCAAAATAAATAAACCTGGTTGAATAATCCCAAAACATATTAAAATGGTTAAAAAAATTTTTTTAGCAAAAAATAAAACCGACTTCCATATCAAAACACTACAAAGCCAAAAATAACTTTAATTTCGGAAGGCGGTGTCAAAAACGAAAATATATACAAAACTAAAGACACCGCCTTCCGAAATTAAAGTTATTTTTGGCTTTGTAGTGTTTTGATATGGAAGTCGGTTCTATTTTTTGCTAAAAAATTTTTTTCACGCTTTATGTGGGTTGGTTTGAAATTTATCTAGTTACAAAAGCCATAATGTCAACAACTTATCACCTTTTACAAAATATTGCATTTCCCTGTGCATAGCCGTTAATTTTTGAGGAGTTCTCCTGATATTTGACCATCAGCTCTACATCAACATATGTATTGTGACGAGCATAAAGTGTTTAACATCGTACTCAAGTAATCGAATCGCAATCCACGAAATCCTTATTATTGAGGAGTTTCAGTGGCCATCTGTGGTCTTCATCATCAGTTCAACTTCCCCAAATAGTACTTTTCGGAAGCAACTGCTCAAGGTACTATAAGAAATACCCAAAACGCTATAGGTGTGCCTATAATATTTGAAGAGTTCTCTCGATTTCTCCAGGATCCCATCATCAGATCCTGATTTCGTAACAATGGGACCAACTAGAAAGTATACCCATTCAAACGCAAAAAGAATTTTTCAAATCGATCCAGCCGTCTCCGAGTTATGAGGTAAAATACATAAAAAAAAAAGTTCAAGTCGGTTAAAAATATTAGTATAATCATCCAGTTACAGTGGAAGCCAATGCCAACATAGTTGGAAAAAGTCTAAGCCAGGCTAAGCAGAAGAATGTGTTGTTTGAAATTTGACATAAAATAGTATAAACGTAGATGCAATTGTTCTCTTAAACATTGTTTTAAATACATTGTCACCTATAAGGAATTTCTCTTGTATTATCAGTGTGTATAAAAACATTAAAATTCTAATTATTCAGACACGGAACAATTTATCCCTAGAACAAACAAACTTTTGTTTCTACACAGAAATCTAACCCGCGACACAGGCACAGCAACCGATCGCTCATCCACTTTATCGTTTATTTTTTGTACATAATATTGTATAACAGACATTATAGGTAAGTCAAATTTAATTCAAAATAAATAAACCTGGTTGAATAATCCCAAAACATATTAAAATGGTTAAAAAAAATTTTTTAGCAAAAAATTAAACCGACTTCCATATCAAAACACTACAAAGCCAAAAATAACTTTAATTTCGGAAGGCGGTGTCAAAAACGAAAATATATACAAAACTAAAGACACCGCCTTCCGAAATTAAAGTTATTTTTGGCTTTGTAGTGTTTTGATATGGAAGTCGGTTCTATTTTTTGCTAAAAAATTTTTTTCACGCTTTATGTGGGTTGGTTTGAAATTTATCTAGTTACAAAAGCCATAATGTCAACAACTTATCACCTTTTACAAAATATTGCATTTCCCTGTGCATAGCCGTTAATTTTTGAGGAGTTCTCCTGATATTTGACCATCAGCTCTACATCAACATATGTATTGTGACGAGCATAAAGTGTTTAACATCGTACTCAAGTAATCGAATCGCAATCCACGAAATCCTTATTATTGAGGAGTTTCAGTGGCCATCTGTGGTCTTCATCATCAGTTCAACTTCCCCAAATAGTACTTTTCGGAAGCAACTGCTCAAGGTACTATAAGAAATACCCAAAACGCTATAGGTGTGCCTATAATATTTGAAGAGTTCTCTCGATTTCTCCAGGATCCCATCATCAGATCCTGATTTCGTAACAATGGGACCAACTAGAAAGTATACCCATTCAAACGCAAAAAGAATTTTTCAAATCGATCCAGCCGTCTCCGAGTTATGAGGTAAAATACATAAAAAAAAAAAGTTCAAGACGAATTGTAAACCTCCTTTTTTTGAAGTCGGTTAAAAAAGCATAGGTACACAAACACAATTCGTTCCTTTTTCAAACAACCTCAAGGAAAACATTGTTCTTTATTTAAACCACCGAGTTAGAACAGACGTGATGTAAGTTTATTTGGTTTTTCCGTAAAAGTTGTTCATTTATGAATGCAAGGCACTTCTTCGTCCCCACAGATGAAATAATAAATCTGGCTTTCTAACCATTTTCAGAGTAAATTCAATTTGGTATCTGTGTATACTTTTATAGTAAATGTTATAAATGGGAACGTTTACATGTATGGATGTTTATTATTCCTTGCTGCCAAAATGACGGATCCTGATGAAAGCATGGAGATAAATTAAAATCTGGAAATGCACATAATTATCCCCGGAAAACATACGATTATTTTCTGGGGATATGTACCTTTTCTTAGCTTTTTTTAACATCCATATTCCACGCAAACGTAGTCGCCGGTAGCAACTAGTATTATAAGACGTAAAATTGGTTAGTAAATTTGAATGTAGTAATAGTAGTTTATTTTTTTTTTTTTCATTGATAGTAAGGTGCACTATTTGTAAGTGCTATAGGCTATAAATTGTGTACACGCGTACGCATTCATAAATAAATTGCGACGTTGCCTTCCTTCAAGTACGCGTGTACAAAGTGTTTCCTTTACGTATCAATTTAACATTTTTTGTGAAATTTTAGTATTAAAAAATAAAATAAAATATTTTGTTTTCGAATGGTAATATTTTGTAGCATGTATGGATCCTATACTATTGCGGGTTAACGGTAAAGCCCTCTGTTAGTTAACATACTGTATAAAACTGAAAAGACACTTATAATCCCGTTATATCGAAAACTACTTACCTATATGAGCGTGAACTTCGGCATAGAGATGTATTATGAACAGGATATGTCTGGCAAGAACGTATTTTTGAAACTTCTATGTAAAGGCAGAATAGGGGTGAAAGTTTTAATAAATAGCGTGGACTAACATACTTATGGATCGGTTGACCCCTCGAAGCAGACGGGCGGACATTATCCTTAGAGGAAAATATTATCTCATGTACTGTTTTCGGTAAGCAGTCGGTGTGAAACTCATAAATAATATGACTTTTACAACGGTTGCAGACAATATTGATGAATATTATGGTAAATAAATAAAATATTTATTGTTCTAAGTCATAAAAACTCTATACTATGATGCTACAGTACAGAGTTTTATGACTAGACTTCACACTATCCTAGTGTGCGTGTCGTTTACATAAGTACTATAAGTATTATATTAAATGACACAAAAACATCGGACACGAGTTAGTTTTTTAAAAAAGAAAATTAATGTATATAATTCCTAATATCGTACGGAAATGTATGAAATAAATTATATTAGACGTATTTCCTAGGAAATCTATACATTTCCTAAATAGCGATCAGAAATATATTTTATATTTTACGCGCCCAGCCTTGGTTCAGACCATAGTGCGGAGCGAGAGAGAACGGGATACAGCCGCTTCCTTTGCAAAGCAGTCATGCTAACGAAGGAGGAGGCTGAATGCGTGCGTCGTTTTGTCGGGGATCGCGCGCTGATTTGCGCGGGCCTGCGGACGACGAGGAGTAGCTCACCGTGCGAGGACCAGGAAGGCCCGAGTAAGCGGCGCGGCGTACCGGGAGAGCAGTCAGCAGTATTGACGAGGCCCGGTATTGCCTTACGGGGTTGTGGGAATGTTCTATCGAGATACCGCAGCCCCGTAACGCAAGAGCAACTGAAGGAGCAGGGTGGGTTTTTAGTCAGTAGAAGTCTGACACTCCCTTCCACTCCACCCACAGCGTGATTAGTCATTTGATGATTTTCCCACCCAGATTTTTTTTTACTTAAATGTCAGACTGATTTTATTGCCAAATGAAAGTTTGAGCTTTATAAGAAAATGTAAGTAGTTTTTGTGCTATATGTGTTGTCGTACTTATTTATCTATCTACCCGCTGTCGAGCAACAATCGGCAAGTCATCGGAGGTTGGAAGGGGCGCGCTAGCACTTCGTTTGCGGCTACGCGGCATGTTTGTGAACGTATTAGATACGATATCCCACTTCTGACGATAGAAATAATAACAGTTAAATAAAACAGAAACTCAGAATCACGAAAAAACCTGTATTTAAACATAAGCACTTTATTTAACACACTAGCTTTTGCCCGCGACTTCGTCCGCGTGGAATAGTTACTTTGGGCTAACGTTAAATTTAACCCCGATTTTGAAGCATTCTTCATTGGCGCTCCGCTCCTATTGGCCTTAGCGTAATGATACAATATAGCTGTGCCCGCGACTCCGTCAGCGTAAGTTAATGTATTGGTAATATTGTTTAGATCACGTTCACATGAGGCTTAAGTACCTAGAGAACGCTTCGACCGCGAGACGCGTCGAGCGCGGCGACCGATTCTCAAAAATAATCCTTATAGCATGATTCAGTATTCACGCGCGATGACTTATTATTATAAGCGTATAAGCGTAGACAGTTCTTTAAAAACGACATCGGGGTTTCTAAAACCACTTTTCCATAAAGTCAATCGTTTAAAAGATATAAGCTTCCAAAGTGGTAAAATGTGTGTGTGGTGGACACAACCTCTAACTTCTATAATAATGGAGTGAAAAATCTAAAAAAAAATATATGTCTGTAGATCTTAATATAAACTTTCAACCAAAATTAGTTTGAACGAAATCAGTTCAGCAGTTTTTGAGATACAGCATATTTTCTAAAACCGCAAATATAACTTTGTAATTCATACAAACACTAAGAAAAACAAATTTATTCGGCGCTGTTGTAAAAAATGTAAAAAAGCCAGTTTTAAGAAATTTGTAAGGTTTTTTTTCAAAACAAATTTATTTGGCGCAGTTGTAAAAAATGTAAATAAGCTAGTTTTAAGAAATTTGTAAGGTTTTTTTTCGTCAAATAAATTTGCATATTATATTATAGTTACTACGGAACCCTTCATGGGCGAGTCTGACTCGCACTTGGCCAATTTTTTTATGGAATAGTTAATAATGTTAACTTTTTCAATTAGGGGTGACTGAGAGTGTTATAAACGTAAGAGTAGACAAATATTATAATCAGAAAGATTCGAACTGCTAAGCTATCGGGAGTTACACGTGTTATTGTGAGTCAACCATAAAAGTTAGACATATGCTGTCGTGGGATATTTTTATATAATTATAAGGAGAACATTTCCGTCATGAAATGATTTGTGTAGCTTTAACCATTAAGGTTGCACACGCGACGGAAGCTTAAAAATGGAGTAACTTCTCCCGTTTTCCCAACATTTCCCTTCACTGCTCTGCTCCTATTGATTGTAGCGTGATGAAAAGTATACTATAACCCGCTCAGGAGTATGAAAAATAATTGTACCAAGTTTCGTTAAAATCCGTCGAGTAGTTTTTGTTTCTATAACGGTTATACAGACAGACAGACAGACAGACAGACAGACAGACAGACAAAAATTTAACTGATTGCATTTTTGGCATGAGTATCGATCCTTAATCACCCCCTGATAGTTATTTTGGAAATATATTTCATGTACAGAATTGACCTCTCTACAGATTTATTATAAGTATAGATAATTAACTAATATCTAGAAATAATGTTGTACAAACATTATTTCTGGTCGTAACCTATTCACAACCTATTTACTCGTTATGGTTTTCTTGGAGAGGTGTGTCTCGATGGCTGCCAACACTAAAAGTGAACTGCGCCGCTATGTTCAAAACGAAGTGTGCTAGCGCGCCCCTTCCAACCTCCGATGACTTGCCGATTGTTGCTCGAACATCTTGGGGCACGATAGATATCAAGTGGTGAACCTCAGGGGAGCTGAAAGATCTTCTAAAAAGTATAATGGTATTGCCTGCGTGGAAAATATGAAGCCCTGGATCCAAGTAGCTGACATACCGGATGTTGTCAAAGATTCATAAGTACCAAGTGACAATAAGGTACAGTTTGCCTCTCTTATTATCTTTTATTCTAACTTAAACATTAATTTTGCATAATTATCCATTCTGAATACCTTGTTTTGTACTACAATTTATGCGGGCCAATGCATTCGCTTTAAATATTATGGTAGTTTATAGGATGTTCGGCTACGGAAACGACAGGCATCCTTTCTAAACGCTGTTGTAGTAGGTACTAGTAGTGATATACGACTAACGATCGATGACTTGTGAACATTGATCTAGTTCAAGCCACTAAGTTAACAATTTTGTTGGGCCGTATAAAGCACTCAAACTGCCAGACAGTGCTGTAATCTAATCATAATATTCGTTGTTATCCCACATTGCTCTCACATTCACAATATAGCTTTTGAAAACACAAAAAAAAAGATTTGTACAAAAAATATATGACTTGAAAAATAAAATAATAATATTTATAGTTAAATTTCGGATTTTTAGGGTTCCGTAGCCGAATGGCAAAAAATGGAACCCTTATAGTTTCGACATGTCTGTCCGTCTGTCTGTCTGTCCGTCCGTCCATATGTCACAGCCATTTTATTCCGAAACTATTAAGACTATACATGTAAAACTTGGTAGGTAGATGTATTCTGTGAACCGCTTTCCGATTTTAAGAGAAAATTTAAAAAAGTATTTAAAATAAAGGGGGCTCCCCATACATGGAACTGAAACTGAAAATATTTTCTTTCATGAAACCTATACGTGTGTGGTATCTGTAGACAGGTCTTTAAAAATGATATAAGGGTTTTTAAAATCACTTTTTCATAAATTTCATTTATAAAGTCAATCGTTTAAAAGATATAAGCTTCCAAAGTGGTAAAATTTGTGTGTCCCCCCCCTCTAACTTCTATAATAATGAAGTGAAAAATCTAAAAAAACCATATGTTGTAGATCTTAATGTAAACTTTCAACGAAAATTGGTTTGAACGAGATCGAGTCAGCAGTTTTTGAGATACAGTATATTTTCTAAAACCGCAAATATAAGTTTGTAATTCATACAAATACTATGAAAAACAAAGTTATTTGGCGTAGTTGTAAAAATTGTAAATAAGCTAGTTTTAAGAATATTGTAAGGTTTTTTGTATTTTTTTTTTCAAATAAATATACCTATTAAGTATATTATATTTATTATAGTTACTACGGAACCCTTCATGGGCGAGTCCGACTCGCACTGGGCCAATTTTTTCTAACTGCATATGCGGCAGAACTAAATTTTTTGGATATTTTATCTATATGTGAACCCCACTGAAGCGATCAGGCATACAGTAATGCCGTCGTCGTCGTCATCGTGTAATGCAATAAACACTATTGCATCCTCAGGGCTCAACTCATTACCCTTTTTCAAAACAGTAGTTGGCACTTGCCTAACGTGAGGCATCGTAAACTTTTTACATTTGGTTTTTTGTTCATTCAGTAGAAGATTATTAATATTAAACCAATGTACTATTTCTGAAAGGGCGTTATTAATGTCGTCAGTATCCGGTAAGAGAATCTACATTAAATGCAAACGAAGGTCTGGAAATAGACTTAATATATAATTTTGAACGTTATGTTGTGTGAACAACATCATTAATAAATACCTAGATTTGATAATTTCTAGTTCAATCAATAATGATTTAATTTTATTTATTTGGCAAATTATGACTCGCTTTTTTTTGGGTAATTTAAACAAGATTAGGTTTCCTACCTGCCTACCCTTTTTTAAGGATGGGAAATCATCCAATGACTGCTTTTACTGACTACAACCTATCCATTTGCCCTTTGTGTTCTGAGGCCACGGTAACTCTTTCGAACAATTCTGCAACACCTGACTACCCTGAGTTGAGAACCCGAAACAAAAGACAGTCTCTTCAAAGTTCTTACTGTTACAACCACGTTACCACGTAATTACGTAACAACTTAAAACAGAAGGTCCGTTAAGTAGGGACTGAATAATCGAATAACCGACTTGGTATTACATGGATCTCACAACTTTTTAGGTAGAAGAACTGAGTTGCGAGACTTGGTTTTTTGACAAGTATTGTTTTTATGGGATCTCATTTCTTTTTGTAGATAGTCCTACTTTTTTCATTTTTTCTTTCCTTCTACTTTTTGTATACCAACAACGAATTTTCTTAAAGCCCTCTCTCTGGCTTTTTTTATTCCGTTGACCATTTTACAAGTTACCTTTGAACATAATTATATCTAGATTAGATACCTATCTACATATATTATTCTATTTTATTATATATAATTATATACAGGTACACTGATTAATTAACTGTAAATGTATCTATGTAATCCCATATAAATATATGGGATTACAAAGTTATTTATGCAGTTGATGTATCTAGAAATCTGGACCGAAATTGAAAAATATTTTAGTTTTTCCTTGATTCATATACTAAACACTAATTGTATTCTAAATTTGAAGCTTCTATGTCTGCTAGAAGTGCTTTAGACTTTTGATGATCGGTCAGTCAGTGAGTGACAAAATTAAGGAACTTTGACTCGTTATAATTCTTAAGCTACTGGTTCAAATTGAATGAAATTTGAATTATACCGTGTTTATACAATGGCTGCTTGGTTACTGAAAATTCAGGCTTTTAGTTTTATCCACAACGAAGTTATACGGGGTCGAAAATGGCTTGAATTGCTTCGAGAAAAGTATGGTACGGCCGTGCCGCTTTTTGCTCGACTTGGCGGGGGCACTGCCGTGCCCCCAGATAAGTACCACGCAGGTTCATTTGTAAGGTGATCTTTTGAGAAAAGAAGAACATAGATTAGAGTAGACTTGTCCAGTGAGTGTAAACCTTTGTCAGTGAGTCCGCTAACTCAACTTAAAACTGACAAAAAACACCAACGAAGGGAAAAGAACATTTGGGTAGGTTGTAAAAATACTCCCACTCCCAGACATGGTCAAAAACACTTGAACAATACAAGCAAGAAATTGTATTCTTTACCTATTTCTGCGTTCTACATAGTCATTTCTTTCAATAAGTCTATTGAAAGAAATTCACGTAGATTATGTAACTCTGTTTATCTGTTCTATTATAGAAAACTCACAAACAAAAATATAAAACGCAAGAATTGAACAGCCTTTACTTTCACAATACCTACCGCATTATGAAGACGTCAAACATTAAAAGCTTTTGAAAATGTTGTTAGACATTGGGTTCTTTTGAATCCACCACGACTTGTCATTCCACTGTTATAGGTTGTAAGGAGAGATAATGCGAACGAATAAAACTGTATTATTACTGACTTGGTTCTCTTCATGGAATTTTTCACGCTTGAAACCTTCAAAATGACTTAAAAAAATATATATACGCGTCGATCTGATAACCTCCTCCTTTTTCAACCGACGACAAAAAGAGGAGGTTATCAATTCGACGCGTATATATATATATATTTTTTAATGTATGATCATCGTTTACTCGAAGACGGCTGAACCGAATTGGAAAATTCTTTTTTTGATTGAAAGGGTATACTTCGAAATTGGTCCCATTTTCATAAACGTCAGGATCTGATGATGGGATTCTGGAGAAATCGAGGGAACTCTTCAAATATTATAGGCACACCTATGACGTTTTGGGTATTAATATAGTAACTTGTGCAGTTGCTCTCAAAAAGTACCATTCACTCACACTTCCTCAAAGTGGAACTGATGATGAAGACCACAGATGGCCTCCGAAACTACTCAATAATAAGTATTTCGTGGATTGCGATTCGATTACTTGAATATGGATGTTAAGCACTTTATGTTCGTCAAAATGCATATGGTGATGTAGAGCTGATGGCGAAGTACCAGGAGAACTCCTCAACAATTAACGGCCCAGCATTGGGAAAAGCAATATTTTGTAAAAGGTTATAAGTAGTTGACATTTAGGCTCTTTTAACTAGGTAAATTAAAAATCAACCAACTAAAAAGAGTGAAATAAAAACTTTTTACCAAAAAATTAAACCGACTCCCAAAAACACTGCAAAGTGAAAAAAAACATTAATTTCGGAAGTCAGTGCGAAAAACGAAAATACAAAACTAAAGACACCGACTACCGAAATTAATGTTATTTTTCATATATATAATACAAGATATTAAGTTATCTTAGTTTAGGTATTGGCTGCAACTCTTACATAAACATATGTATTACCTTAAGGCCTATTTACATTGTAACATTGCCATTTTACTTGAAGGTGCAAATAAACCATTTTATTCACTTTGCAGTGTTTTTGGGAGTCGGTTTAATTTTTTGGTAAAAAGTTTTTTTTATTCGACGGTTGAGAATGATATTGAGGTTTCTAAACCCACTTTTTCATAAAGTCAATCGTTTAAAAGATATACGCTTCCAAAGTAGTAAAATGTGTGTCCCCACCCCCTCTAACTTCTATATTAATGGAGAGAAAAAAAACTTTTTACTAAAAAATTAAACCGACTTCCAAAAAATACTGCAAAGTGAAAAATAACTGTAATTTCGGTAGTCGGTGTCTTTAGTTTTGTATTTTCGTTTTTGGCACCGACTTCCGAAATTAAAGTTATTTTTCACTTTGCAGTGTTTTTTGGAAGTCGGTTTAATTTTTTGGTAAAAAGTTTTTCTTTCACTGTTTTTAGTTGGTCGATTTATAATTTACCTAGTTACAAAAGCCTAAATCTCAACTACTTATATTTTGTTACAAAATATTGCTTTTCCCAATGCTGCGCCGTTAATTGTTGAGGAGTTCTCCTGGTACTTCACCATCAGTTTCACTTCACCATATGCATTGTGACGAGCATATAATATTGTGCTTAATAACCATATTCAAGTAATTGAAGCGGAACCCATGAAATACTTATTATTCCTACTTATACAATATTGAGTAGTTCCAGTGGCCATCTGTGGTCGTCATCATCAGGTCCACTTCACAAATGGTACTTTTCGAATGCAAATACACAAGTTACTATAAAAATACTCAAATCACTGTAGGTGTGCCTATAATATTTGAAGATTTCCCTCGATTTCTCCAAGATCCCATCATCAGATCCTGACTTGGTGGCAATGGGACCAATTTCAAAGTATACCCTTTCAAACAAATGAAGAATTTTCCAAATCGGTTCAGCCGTCTTCGAGTAATCGGTGATCATACATAAAATAAATAGAAAAAAAAAATATACGCGTCGAATTGATAACCTCCTCCTATTTTTGTCGTCGGCTGAAAACTAAAAAAGATGTATGCTGTACATCTTAATGTAAACTTTTAACGAAAATTAGTTTGAACGCAATGGGGTCAGCATTTTTTGAGATATAGCATATTTTCTAAAACCGCTAATATAACTTTGTAATTCATACAAATACTATGAAAAACAAAGTTATTTGGTGTAGTTAAACGGAACCCTTCATGGGCGAGTCTGACTCGCACTTGACCAATTTTTTGCTTTCTATTTGCCTATGTATTAGATAAAATTCCTGGTTTTATCTAATACAATAATAATTCAGCGTAAACCGTTCTCACTGCTGAAACATAGGCATCCTCTCCAAGAGATGGAATGGGCCATCATCCACCACGTGGGCCTAGTGCATGCTAGTGGATGTCGCATGTCTTCGGTCCTTGGACATCCTCACGATATTTTCCTTCATGCACCGTTTTGAGAACAGTGGTAACAATGAAAATTACACAAAATTATGTGCCTGCCTGAGTTTAAACCTACGACCTACAATTTGTAAGTCTTGCCTGGAAACCACTTGCCCACCACCACTCTTTTGTGCACACATAATTTATTAATAGTTGACTTAGTACTTAGTAGAAAAAAATTTTACCAAAAAATTAAACCAAATCCCAAAAACACTGCAAAGTGAAAAATAACTTTAATTTCGGAAGTCGGTGCCAAAAACGACAATACAAAACTAAAGACACCGACTACCAAAATTAAAGTTATTTTTCACTTTGCCGTGTTTTTGGGAGTCGGTTTAATTTTTTGGTAAATAATTTTTATTTCACTCTTTTTAGTTGGTCGATTTTTAATTTACCTAGTTATAAAAACTTTTTAACAAAAAATTAAACCGACTTCCAAAAAACACTGCAAAGTGAAAAATAACTTTAATTTCGGTAGTCGGTGTCTTTAGTTTTGTTTTTTCGTTTTTGGCACCGACTTCTTGACAGTGTTTTTTGGAAGTCGGTTTAATTTTTTGTTAAAAAGTTTTTATTTCACTCTTTTTAGTTGGATGATTTTTAATTTACCTAGTTACAAGAGCCTAAATGTCAACTACTTATAACCTTTTACAAAATATTGCTTTTCCCAATGCTGGGCCGTTAATTGTTGAGGAGTTCTCCTGGTACTTCACCATCAGCTCTACATCACCATATGCATTGTGACGAGCATAAAGTGCTTAACATCCATATTCAAGCAATCGAATCGCAATCCACGAAATACTTGTTATTGAGTAGGTTCGGCGGCCATCTGTGGTCTTCATCATCAGTTCCACTTCCCCAAATGGTATTTTTTGAGAGCAACTGCACAAGTTACTACAAGAAATACCCAAAATGCCATAGGTGTGCCTATAATATTTGAAGAGTTCCCTCGATTTCTCCAGGATCCCATCATCAGATTCTGATCTTGTGACAATGGGACCAATTTCGAAGTATGCCCTTCCAAACAAAAAAAAGAATTTTCTAAATCAGTTCAGCCGTCTTCGAGTAATCGGTGATCAAACATAAAAAAAAAAAATATACGCGTCGAATTGATAACCTCCTCTTTTGGTCGTCGGTTGAAAATAGAATAGAATAAAATAGAATAAAAAAATAGAATTAAATTACTAATTACCGTAGTATAATTTATATATGATGCTATAAATAAATCAACCTTGACTCCAAAACCCTTATCAATAAACGTGGTATGAAAACCTCCTTATCGATTTCCATTACGACGACCCTTGGTTATTATTTCATAACCCCAGTTGCCAGGTACAGGCCAAGCAATCGAGCAGACGAATATTTTAAAATGAGAATCGCCGATGACCAACGCACGTTAGCTCATTCACCCTCAATCCTCCCCGACCTAGCATACGATAATTTCCCGTTGATGTTCCTTCACTCGTTCGCATGTTAAAATTACAATTTGCCAAAATTATGTTTGCTCATCTCGTCACTGCATCAACCCATTAAAGTAAAGTAACATGACAAAGAAAACTTAACCAGCCTATAGCGTTTCCCCTGCATAGAACATTGTCTCGGCTCTATGAGACGGAATAAGCCTTAATCTACAATGATGGCAATAGCGGATAAGTAGATGTCATAAGTTCAACAATATTTGGCCTAAGACATGCCAATTTTCTCAGTCTGTTTTCACCATTTTAAGATAGTTATTTCTGGCACAGGAATCAAACCTGCGACCCGCAGCACAGCAGCCAATCGTTCAACCACTACGCCAAAAGTATCATCTACACAATACTATGTACTGACCATTAAATCAATTTCATAATATATTTTTTTTTATTGAAAATAGGTTCGCGTTTGACCACTATCTCACCTGATGGTAAGTGATGATGTGATCGAAGATGGAGCACGCTTACCTTATAATTAACCTATTGCGACTTTATATACAAAAAAATATTACTGAGAAACGTATTTTCAAAAGGAACTAGAGAACTGCTTTACACAAATAAAAGCAGAAACAGAAATCTTCATATTTATGTCAAGATTTCTCGCTATAGAAAATGTAGGGGTCTGAAGTCAAACAAAATATTGTATGCAAAACTTGTCATACTTATAAATCATTCAAGAACCCATTAGTGTGATAAAGCTACATTCATCGTAAGATTCGTAAGCTATTACTTAAATGAGGTAAGAGGGAACACGGTAGTGCATACGCCAAGTCATTAAGAACTGTTAAAGCGATTATTTTTAAACCATCAATGAGCTTCAATAGCTTAGTGGCTAAGGTGTCGTACTTGTGATCGAAAGGTCGCAGGTTTGAACCCCACCCATTACATTATTGCCGGGAACTAACTCTAGATACAAGCACATTTAGCTTAGTTGGAAAGGTTAATTAGATTGCAAGTAATGTGAATTCTATTCGCTTTAAAAATTTTACAGTATTTATTTTCTCCTGCTGTGTCAAATCCATTCAAATTTTGTTGTCTGTAAAAGATCGCTTTTAGCGATAAGTAGCCCTTTGCCCTTTGCTTAAGCCCTTTGTAGTTTTTTAAGTCCTCATTTAATTCTGTTATGGTGTACAATAAAGAGTATATCTATCTACAGTTCTCATTACAAATAAAAAAAATATCCAAGTGCGAGTCAGACTCGCCCATGAAGGGTTCCGTAACTACGCCAAATAACTTTGTTTTCCATAGTGTTTGTATGAATTACAAAGTTATATTTGCGGTTTTAGGTAATATGCTATATCTCAAAAACTGCTGACCCGATATCATTCAAACCAATTTTCTTTAAAAGTTTACATGAAGATCCACAGCATTTTTTTTTTTGATTTTTCACTCCATTATTATAGAAGTTATAGGGGGGGGACATTTTATCACTTTGGAAGCTTCATGAAAAAGTAGTTTTAGAAACCTCAAAGTAATTTTTAAAGACCTGTATATAGATACCACACAAGCATAGTTTTCATGAAAAAAAAAATTGGTTTCAGCTCCATGTATGAGGAGCCCCCCTTAATTGTTTTTTTCTTAAAATCGGAAAGCGGTTCACAGAATACATCTACCTACCAAGTTTCATGTGTATAGTCCTAATAGTTTCGGAATAAAATGGCTGTGACATATGGACGGATAGACAGACAGACAGACATGACAAAACTATAAGGGCTCCGTTTTTGCCATTCGGTTTTGGAACCCTAATAAAAAAAATGTTATGGTTTACGTCCTATAAGAAAATCATCGCATAATTATTGCACAACAATTAATATCAGTTGTACCAACGTTAATGGTAAATGAATTTCACCTGCCAATCTGACTGGACTTGCATTTAGTCGGTTACACATAAGTAATATTTAGCCTAGAACAATTCACAATAATGCACCTTACTATCAAAGAAAGAATTTTTAGAATTGGATTATTAGTTCCGAAGATTACTCATTTGAACTACTGAAGACTAACCATATTATAAAGTGATCTATTCAACCTATTGACAGTGGTGAATACAAAAACTTAAAAAAGACCAACCGATCACTTAATCACGAAGCAAAAAAATTAAAAGAACTTGGCATTTTTACGTTAGCGTGAAGCCGAAACACTCCCAATTACGGTTCGCACGTGACCGTGCTAGCTAACGAACATTCCCGATTGCTAACATAAACTACTCACTAACTTAGCCGTTTGCCCCGAGGTAAGAGAATAGTGTAAGTGTGCGAGGAATTATGAGGAGTCAAGAGTATTTTCAGATCCCTATTTTGTATTCTGGCTGTCTCTGTCTTTTACAGCCTACCTGGAAAAATCTTGTAATAATCAAAGATTACCCATCGTATGTTTTTACCCAACTGCAAAGGAAGGGTTATGTTTTTCGCGCGTATCTTGTATGTATGTATGTAATATTTTTTATTACCTCATATCTCCAGAATCGCTAAACGGATTCACATAACTGAGGTATTGTTAGATTCGTCTTAGCAGCCCAAGTGTTTTTAGATAGGTGAAATTTGAAAAATCAAACATGGCGGCTGTGCGAAGTCATTATACATAATGAAAAAAAAAATTTTTTTTTTTCTAATACTGCAATATGGATATCAAATTAAAGGGCTTAACACAAGAATTTCAAAAAGGTATATCATGTTTATCCTTAGTGTAATACTAGCAAAAATAATACAAAGAGAAATTTAAAAAATATGGACCTTTTCACTTTCTGAATCTGGTGGGGTGCCATTGTGATACGACCGGGAAAACTATAAAAATGTTAATTAATATTTTAACTAAAAAGTTAAAAAAAAAAGTTATTTAAAAAAGCTGAAAAACCCGACTGCTCAACTGAAATACAAGAAACAAGCACATTTTTATTTTAAAAAGTGACAAGCAGGCGGACCCATCCCATTAAAAAAAAAATCAATTGGGTCGCGCCTGCTTGTCACTTTTTAAAATAAAAATGTGCTTGTTTCTTGTATTTCAGTTGAGCAGTCGGGTTTTTTAGATTTTTAAATAACTTTTTTAAGGTTTCGTATAGTATATCTAGTGTAATGTATGTCTGTCGGAGTAAATTTTCTCTGAAGCGTCAATAGCCTAATGGTTAAGGTGTCGGACTTGCGATCGAAATGTCGCGGGTTCGAGCCCCATCCATTGCACTATTGCCGTGAACTCACTCCAGACAAGCATATTTAGCTTAGTTGGAAGGGTTAACAGGATAGCTAGTAAAGTGAATTCTACCCACATTGCTAGTTATACATATTATTAAACAAAAATAAACTCTGAATCTGAATGTTCCATTCAGCTGAAAATTGTACTTAAATAAGTATTGAATATTGGGTCACTATTGGGAAATATTATTATTATATAGTCCACCTCGCTAGCGTTGTTTACATATGCTTCTATGCCAATCTTTCGGGGAGTGTGCGATGGAATTACACAATCTAATTCCGCCAAGCCCGTTCCACTATCGGACTACAAGACAAACGGCGATGCGCCATCGTTACATGGTGGACATCCCACCTATACGCACTAAACGTTTTGGGAATACCTTTATTGTGCGTACGGCTAAGGAGTGGAATGCCCTGCGAGAGTCTGTGTTTCCCGATAGCTATAACCTGGGGGTCTTTAAGTCATAAGTGAATAGGTTAGTTTTAGGTAAGCGTGCTCCATCTTCGACCACATCATCACTTACCATCAGGTGAGATGGTGGTCAAACTCGCGTTTATTATCAATTACCAAAAAAAAAAACTTGGAGTATAATACAACCAGCATCTGCTTAACCTATCCCAAATATGTTGGAGTCGGCTTTCAGTCTGCCCGCATGCAGCTGAGTAGTAATAGTAGGTACGAAGAGAAGAATGCATATTCATGCATTCATACATATACAGGGTTAAATGTAAAACACTGAAAACCTCTCAGGACTATGTTCCTAACATCATAATCAACAACTTTTGTTCTATGACTTTTAAGAATTCGTGATATTTTAGTTCACCAGATTTTCATAAAAAAATAAAAATATTTAAATTGAACGCCCTAAATGTTACGAACTCTATGCGAAGCAAAAGAAAGCAATTTATACTATCGCTTTCTTTTGCTTTGCATAGACGCTACATGCGTTTAGGGTGTTCAATTTAAATATTTTTATTTTTATATGAAAATCTGGTGAACTAAAATATGTTGAATTTTTAAAAATCATAGAACAAAAGTTGTTGATTATGATGTTAGTAACATAGTCCTGAGAGGTTTTTGGTGTTTTACAATTAACCCTGTATATGATACAGTGTTATATAAAT
This sequence comes from Tholera decimalis, assembly GCA_943138885.2. NCBI lineage: Eukaryota > Metazoa > Arthropoda > Insecta > Lepidoptera > Noctuidae > Tholera > Tholera decimalis. Next base: position 6,006,959 of record OW964565.2, on the reverse strand, counting down.
TATATTAAATAGTGTAATTGGTTTCGGCCATTCTATTTAAATATTTAAATAAATAAATATGTGCTGCAAATTCTTGGATAAGGATGTTTGACTTACTCGTACATTCAACATTCACGCAAAAATGTATGCCTGCTACACACAGCCAAATACAGTACAAGTACAGTTTTCAACTATTAATGGGCGAAAATTCCTTAGTTTGACAAATAATGATACAGGTGTCTATGGTGTGGTAGAAGATAGTAATAGTAATTTAGTAGTAATAGTAATTTATTTCTCAAAATGCTGCAAATGATGAATCAAAATGATGCTCGCTGACAATAGGTAATTAAGGTACATCCGTATACATATTACGTAAGGCAATTTAGAGAGAATCAACCAGAGGGTCTTGTCACCAGAAAAATGCATTACATTAATACAACATTAAAAAAAAGGTACCTAGAATACACTTTCCAATTGTTTCATCAAAAATAAAAAATAAACAAATGTGTGTTCATTTTTTCCATACGATTCTTACGTTATAAATATTAAACAGGAGCGGGTGTCAATTTTAATTTTTCCTTACTTGTAGGTAGTAAGTAGGGGGTTCCAAATAGCAAAAATATAAATGTAATAAATGGATGGATCTTTGCCTAAAATATTTTACCAACCATTCATGGTGTGTGGTATGTCTGCAGCGGCAAGTCTTATCGATTTTCAAGCCGGCCCATCGCTTATATTCCAAGTTTAGAATTGTCCTTCATTTTAACGGACGGCATGGAAAATGTATGGTTCGTAGTTAAATTGTGTGTGCGTCACTAGCCTGCATGTCTTGAGTGTTGCTGGAAATGATTTCACTGAAGGTTATTTATTTTAAGTTGTTAAATTTGCGGCAAAATAAATAATTTAAAATTGTTTTTAATGTTGTTTTTAATTTTACTAACTTTTGTCTGCAGCTTCCTCCTTTTTTAAATTTCATGTTTAATAAAAACTTTTTACCAAAAAATTAAACCGACTCCCAAAAAACACTGCAAAGTGAAAAATAACTGTAATTTCGGTAGTCGGTGTCTTTAGTTTTGTATTTTCGTTTTTGGCACCGACTTCCGAAATTAAAGTTATTTTTCACTTTGCAGTGTTTTTTGGGAGTCGGTTTAATTTTTTGGTAAAAAGTTTTTATTTCACTCTTTTTAGTTGGTCTGTTTTTAATTTACCTAGTTACGAGAGCCTAAATGTCAACTACTTATAACTTCTTACAAAATATTGCTTTTCCCAATGCTGGGCCGTTAATTGTTGAGGAGTTCTCCTGGTACTTCACCAACAGCTCTACATCACCATATGCATTGTGACGAGCATAAAGTGCTTAACATCCATATTCAAGTTATCGAATCGCAATCCACTCAATACTTATTATTGAGTAGTTTCGGCGGCCATCTGTGGTCTTCATCATCAGTTCCACTTCCTCAAATGGTACTTTTTGAGAGCAACTGCACAATTTACTATAATAAATACCCAAAACGTCATAGGTGTGCCTATAATATTTGAAGAGTTCCCTCGATTTCTCCAGGATCCCACCATCACATCCTGACGTTTATGAAAATGGGACCAATTTCGAAGTATACCCAATGAATCAAAAAAGATTTTTCCAAATCGGTTCAGCCGTCTTCGAGTAATCGATGATCATACATTAAAAAAAAAATATACGCGTCGAATTGATAACCTCCTCTTTTTGTCGTCGGTTGAAAAGTAATAATCGTTTGTTGAATTTTTGTTATGTTTCATTTGAAAGTAAAGAACAAACGGACTGAACTTCTTTTTAACCGACTTGAAAAAAAGGAGGTTTACAATTCGTCTAGAACTTTTTTTTTTTTTTATGTATGTTACCTCATAACTCGGAGATGGCTGGACCGATTTGGAATTTTTTTTTTTGTTCGAAAGGGTTTACTTTCTAATTGGTCCCATTGTTACGAAATCAGGATCTGATGATGGGATCCTGGAGAAATCGAGGGAACTCTTTAAATATTATAGGCACACCTATAGCGTTTTGGGTATTTCTTATAGTACCTTGAGCAGTTGCTTTTGAAAAGTACCATTTGGGGAAGTTGAACTGATAATGAAGACCACAGATGGTCACTGAAACTACTCAATAATAAGTATTTCGTGGATTGCGATTCGATTACTTGAGTACGGATGTTAAACACTTTATGCTCGTCGGAATACATACGAGTATGGTGATGTAGAGCTGACGATCAAGTTCCAGGAGAACTCCTCAAAAATTAACAGCTATGCATCGGGAAAAGAAACATTTTGTAAAAGGTGATAAGTTGTTGACATTATGGCTTTTGTAACTAGATAAATTACAAACCGACCCACTAAAAAGCGTGCAAAAAAAATTTTTTACAAAAAATAGAACCGACTTCCATATCAAAACACTACAAAGCTAAAAATAACTTTAATTTCGGAAGGCGGTGTGAAAAAAAACAGAAAATCCAAAACCAATAACACCGACTACCGAAATTAAAGTTATTTTTAGCTTTGTAGTGTTTTGATATGGAAGTCGGTTCTATTTTTTGGTAAAAAATTTTTTGCTTTTATAAGAAAGAAAGAAGAAAGAAAATTGCGTTCATTGGTACATAAAAATAAGAAACACACATCGCTTGTTTGCGTGAACATCGACGTAACTCGAAATGCTGTCCAATTTAACTAGACACTTGTGTTAAATAATCATAAATTTAAGTATAACATCGTGAACAATGCCAATTTTGCACCGACGCTCATCAGAAAGAAACAGTGTTATTATTTATTTGAGACAAAACACTATTTTATTTGCATAAACCATAGAATATACGATGTTATTATAAATATGGAATCCAACATGATTGGCTTAAAACTTAAGCATGCAAAGCTCCTCTGTGAGAGAGACTAGGCCTGGGCTTGAGTCAAACCCAGGCCCAGTCTCTAATGAACGTCAGTGCAAAATTGGCATTGTGTCTCAGTTCACGATGTTATATTTGATTATTTCACACAAGTATCTAGTTAAATTGGACAGCATTTCGAGTTATGTCAATATTCTCGCAAACGAGCGACATGTATAACATTAAAAACAAAAAACAATATTGTGCCAAAAGGGCCTCAGCTCAGCATAATGTCAGGTGGCAACCCTAAGTATTACCACCTAACGCCACATATCTTCGAGGTCAAGCGACTATTAAGAATACCGAGGGCGGTCTGTAGATCGGTTACCATCTTAATCTTAACATACCTACAAAAAATCCTCTATGCCTCGGCTAGCACCATCGTTACATGGTTGACATCCCACCCATACGCACGAAATGTTTTAGGAATACCTTCATTGTGCGTACGGCTAAGGAGTGGAATTCCCTGCCAGAGTCTGTGTTTCCTGATCGCTATAACCTGGGAGTCTTTAAGTCAAGAGTGAATAGGTTACTTCTAGGCAAGCGTGCTTCATCTTCGACCACATTATCGCTTAACATCAGGTGAGATTATGGTCAAACGCAAGCCTATCAACCAATAAAAAAACACGTTAAGCCGTTCGTCCCGGCATTTGTACTCGTTTGACTGTCGTTACGGGTAGTCAAAAACCAGAAAAACTGACACAAGTCTTGCCGAGGAGTAATTTTTTACCCAATTACTAGGAAGTGGAAGTCAGATAGCGTGTCGCTAGATGTAAGGCGCTAGTTCTTTGCAGTTAGACTGGATGCCTCATCATCATCATACTGACTAACTTGACCCATGACTGCTGGGTATACGTACGGTACGTTCATGTGCCAGTCTTATCCAGGATATACCCACGATGGCAACAATGTCGTCTCCCCGTCTGACTGGATATCTACTCCGACATAATTGAGAAAAGGCATAATAAGCATATGGAATAATAAGCATATGACATAATAAGCATATGATATAATAAGTATATGACCATGTTTCTGATTTTCGTACTAAGCTCAAATGGCTTCCTATTCGATTTCACTGGAATGTTAATTTAATCCATTTACTCCTTTTTATCTTAAAGACCGCTTTCAGTTTCTTTGTGACACATTTTAGGTCTTTGAGATTATCGGAAAATTTAGAATTAAGTATTCGTATGCATTCTGCTTCTTTTTTCGATAAATCATTCAATATCTAAGCAACTCGTTTGTGGAATGCATTACCCATAGGTAGATGTGAGGCGTGATCAAATGTGACCAGCGTTCAAGAGAATGGTGAAGGAGCATTTAGGAGTTATTATAGTGAGAGATAATCTCACTATAATATTTCCCCTCCTTTCTCAATTATGAATTTGATCTAAATCTTTTTCCTTTAAATTCAGTCCATCCAAAGGTTGTCTGTAAGAGATCATCCTATGCGATAAGACCGCCCATCATGCACTGTTTTGTTTTGTATCCATTGAAATATTGGAAGGTGTACAATAAAGTATATAATAATATATCAATAAATCAGTTTGTTAAAAATACAGTAATTTCTCAATGCAGAGACGCCGTACAAGGCCGTTGCCTTCAAACAGCTAAGCTATCTCCCTCAGCCGGGTCACTCGCAACTTGTAAGTCATCCCACATTTATTCGCAAGGCGACAAGCGAACGACGATACAAATAAATCTAAATAAAACATGAATTATTCAGCATGAATAATGTTGTTGTTTACCTGGAGAGGAAACGCTGACCGAAAAATGATGTGAAATGTAATGCGATTTTGTTATTTGTAGGGATGTAAGCTATCTTTACTCTAAAGGTGTGTCCAAACATCGAGCGGCAAACGAGCGCGGCTGCCACGCGCGGCCCACCGCCCTGTGTTTAGACGACTGCCGCGCAAACATTAGTCGGCTTTGTCCTAACTAGAGTGCGGCAGAAATGTGTCCTAGAAATGCCGCGTGTTGCTGCCGCGCTCTTGCTGCTCAATGTTTGGACACACCTATAAAACTAAGTGCTATATCAGCAGAAATGGTGATCCAAAAGTAAAGATGTAATAGATTAATAGTTACAGAACCGATGGGGGTGTCGTGTTCAAAGAGCAGTCGGCACAACTGACGGGCCAATACCTGCCGGGGACGGGCTAATGTTCTAACGTGATACCGCGGCCCCTGAACGCAAGGGTAACTGAAGGAGCAGAAGGTGGGTTTTAAGTCAGTAGAAGTCTGACACTACCTTTTACTACACGGGAGGAATCGTTTGACGGTTGTTAGGGATTGATTATTTCCTAGTAAGGTATGTTCTTCTCTGTGCAACTGACTAATTAATCTTTTAAGACAAAGACAACCCATATTCTACGTGTGAAATTAAGTAGCTTAATTATAATTTTTAACTTCTTGATATTTGCTGATAGAAATATCCCCTCAAATTATTCGCACCGTTTGTAAACTTGGAAGTTAAAAACTTCCAAATAAATTCGATACTACTACTACAAGCGAGCGAAGGAAAAGGGGGGGTGGTTTTAGTTAATACGAGCCTGACAGACCCCTTCACCGATCCCACAATGTAGGACATCTATGAGGACTTTCACCCCGAGAAAAAAAACTCAAAACTACATATGAAGACCCGGTCGGTACAGTGGTTGAACGATTGACTACTGCGTTACATGCCATGGGTTCAGTACTGTGTCGGAGAAAAAAATTGTATGGCTTATAACTTCTAGTGAGTCTGGATGTATGTAAAAAACCTGAAAGTCAACAGGGTTATATCCTTACATAACTCATCGTTCTCTCACTGTTGAGGATTATTTATTCCCTAGACTATGAACAGCACACCTCCACCGGTAACGGTTTGTGGCCCGGTACAGTGCAACGGTTATACCCAGCTGCTCGGGTATCTGGACTGAGCTCTTGGGGCTTCGACGTCTCGGTCTTTTACCCTCTACTTTACCCGTTACCATCCATAATCAAGACTGTTATCGCTCCAGCGAGCAACGTGGCCGAAGTAATTCAGGATTGTTTTTTTCATAACTATCGCACTCAATTACCTACCTATTTCACATAAAAAGTGACAGAACAATCGTTGTAATTATAAAAAAAGGTTGAAAAAACGAAAATAGGTATTAATGAGAGTAGACGTCACTAATTTTGAAGATTTTCCACTAATTATATTTCTCCCTAATGTACCATGATTAATGTTATCATCATAAATAGAACTTCAATTTGGTAGTTAATGTATAATTTACGACCACAAGCGAGCCATAAATGATATTATCACGACGTTAACCGCATTACAGGATGGTCTGTTTGCTGTCATTATTACTCGAAACATAAAGAGAACAAGGTCTAAACAGATGGTTTAAACGTTGACTAGTAATAACCTAGGATTTAGAATGTCTATAATAATATAATACAGAAAAATAAACGGCATGGTATAAAAAATCTCTCCGGAGCACCTTACCAGATTCTCAACTCACTATATTTGCAATTAACCAGAAGTATAATAGTAATCAAAAAACTTTGTAACAAAAAAAAAAACGACGTCCAAGAAAAACGGTGCAAAATAACTTTAATTTTGGTACTCGGTGTTTTCACTCATTTGCTTTTTCGATTTTTGACACCGACTTCCGAAATTAAAGTTATTTTTCACTGTTTTTCTTGGAAGTTTGTTTTATTTTTTTTTTTAGTTTTTTTCTCACTTTTTAGAGGGTTGGTTTGTAATTTACCTAGTAACAAAAGTTTAAATGTCAACTTTTTATCACTTTTTGCAAAATCTTTATTTTCCCGATTCAGGACCGTTAACTGTTGAAGAGTTCTCCTGGTACATCACCATCAGCTCCATTTCACCTTATGCATTGTGATGAGCATAAAGTGCTTAACAACCATAGTCAAGTAATCGAATCGCAACCCATGAAATACTAATTATTGAGTAGTTACGGTAGCTATCTGTGGTCTTTACCATCAGTTCCACCTCAACAAATGGTGCGAGAGCAACTACACAACTTACTATAAAAAACACCCAAATCGCTATAGGTTTGCCTATAATATTTGAAGAGTTCCCTCGATTTCTCCAGGATTCCATCATCAGATCCTGACTTCATGACTATGGAACCAATTAGAAAGTATACCCTTTCAAACAAAAAAAGAATTTTCAAAATCGGTCCAGCTGTCTTCGAGCAATTAGGTAACATATAAGAAAAAAAAAAAACAAAAAAAAGATTCCGACGAACTGAGAAGCTCCACCTTTTTTTGAAGTCGGTTAATAATGAATTTGAGTAGTATATTTTTAAGATACCTTTAAGATAAACCAATAGAAAAAAGAATAAAAAAAAACATTCTACATTTCTTATCTGTTAAAAATTGAAGATCTTAAAGAATCTTAAACATGCTTAATGGAATCAATACGCATTCCTTTTGCATGTAAACATAGGTGACAATGCTATTTAACTTTTTATTTTTTTCTATGTGCATATTATTTTTTACTAGTTGTGCCCGCGGCTTCGTCCGCGCGGAATAGTGACCTTCGGCAGCATTTTTCAACCGACGACAAAAAGATTATCAATAAAAAAGAAGGTTATCAATTCGACGCGTATATTTTTTTTTTTTTATGTATGATCATCGAGTACTCGAAGACGGCTGAACCGATTTAGAAAATTCTTTTTTTGTTCGAATGGGTATACTTCAAAATTGGTACCATTATCACCAAAGTCAGGATCTGATGATGGGATCCTGGAGAAATCGAGGGAACTCTTCAAATATTATAGGCACACCTATGCCGTTTTGGGTATTTATTATAGTAACTTGTGCAGTTGCTCTCAAAAAGTACCATTTGAGGAAGTGGAACTGATGATGAAGACCACAGATGGCCGCCGAAACTACTCAATAATAAGTATTGAGTGGATTGCGATTCGATTACTTGAATATGGATGTTAAGCACTTTATGCTCGTCACAAGCATATGGTGATGTAGAGCTGATGGTGAAGTACCAGGAGAACTCCTCAACAATTAACGGCCCAGCATTGGGAAAAGCAATATTTTGTAAAAGGTTATAAGTAGTTGACATTTAGGCTCTTGTAACTAGGTAAATTAAAAATCATGCAACTAAAAAGAGTGAAATAAAAACTTTTTAACAAAAAATTAAACCGACTCCCAAAAAACACTGCAAAGTGAAAAATAACTTTAATTTCGGAAGTCGGTGCCAAAAACGAAAAAACAAAGCTAAAGACACCGACTACCGAAATTAAAGTTATTTTTCACTTTGCAGTGTTAATACGAGCCTGACAGACCCCTTCACCGATCCCACAATGTAGGACATCTATGAGGACTTTCACCCCGAGAAAAAAAACTCAAAACTACATATGAAGACCCGGTCGGTACAGTGGTTGAACGATTGACTACTGCGTTACATGCCATGGGTTCAGTACTCGTGTCGTAGAAAAAAAAATTGTATGGCTTATAATTTCTACTTCCAAGTCTGGATGTATGTAAAAAACCTGAAAGTCAACAGGGTTATATCCTTACATAACTCATCGTTCTCTCACTGTTGAGGATTATTTATTCCCTAGACTATGAACAGCACACCTCCACCGGTAACGGTTTGTGGCCCGGTACAGTGCAACGGTTATACCCAGCTGCTCGGGTATCTGGACTGAGCTCTTGGGGCTTCGACGTCTCGGTCTTTTACCCTCTACTTTACCCGTTACCATCCATAATCAAGACTGTTATCGCTCCAGCGAGCAACGTGGCCGAAGTATTTCAGGATTGTTTTTTCATAACTATCGCACTCAATTACCTACCTATTTCACATAAAAAGTGACAGAACAATCGTTGTAATTATAAAAAAAGGTTGAAAAAACGAAAATAGGTATTAATGAGAGTAAACGTTACTAATTTTGAAGATTTTCCACTAATTATATTTCTCCCTAATCTACCATGATTAATGTTATCATCATAAATAGAACTTCAATTTGGTAGTTAATGTATAATTTACGACCACAAGCGAGCCATAAATGATATTATCACGACGTTAACCTGATTACAGGATGGTCTGTTTGCTGTCATTATTACTCGAAACATTAAAACAACAAGGTCTAAACAGATGGTTTAAACGTTGACAAGTAATAACCTAGGATTTAGAATGTCTATAATAATATAATACAGAAAAATAAACGGCATGGTATAAAAAATCTCTCCGGAGCACCTTACCAGATTCTCAACTCACTATATTTGCAATTAACCAAAAGTATAATAGTAATCAAAAAACTTTGTAACAAAAAAAAAACGACGTCCAAGAAAAACGGTGCAAAATAACTTTAATTTTGGTACTCGGTGTTTTCACTCATTTGCTTTTTCGATTTTTGACACCGACTTCCGAAATTAAAGTTATTTTTCACTGTTGTTCTTGGAAGTTTGTTTTTTTTTTTTTAAGTTTTTTTCTCACTTTTTCGAGGGTTGGTTTGTAATTTACCTAGTAACAAAAGTTTAAATGTCAACTTTTTATCACTTTTTGCAAAATCTTTATTTTCCCGATTCAGGACCGTTAACTGTTGAAGAGTTCTCCTGGTACATCACCATCAGCTCCATTTCACCTTATGCATTGTGATGAGCATAAAGTGCTTAACAACCATATTCAAGTAATCGAATCGCAACCCATGAAATACTAATTATTGAGTAGTTCCGGTAGCTATCTGTGGTCTTTACCATCAGTTCCACCTCAACAAATGGTGCGGAGAGCAACTACACAAGTTACTATAAAAAACACCCAAAGCGCTATAGGTGTGCCTATAATATTTGAAGAGTTCCCTCGATTTCTCCAGGATTCCATCATCAGATCCTGACTTCATGACTATGGAACCAATTAGAAAGTATACCCTTTCAAACAAAAAAAGAATTTTCAAAATCGGTCCAGCTGTCTTCGAGCAATTAGGTAACATATAAGAAAAAAAAAAAAAAAAAGATTCCGACGAACTGAGAACCTCCGCCTTTTTTTGAAGTCGGTTAATAATGAATTTGTGTAGTATATTTTTAAGATACCTTTAAGATAAACCTATAGAAAAAAGAATTAAAAAAAAACATTCTACATTTCTTATCTGTTAAAAATTGAAGATCTTAAAGAATCTTAAAGATGCTTAATGGAATCAATACGAATTCCTTTTGCATGTAAACATAGGTGACAATGCTATTTAACTTTTTATTTTTTTCTATGTGCATATTATTGTTTACTAGCTGTGCCCGCGGCTTCGTCCGCGCGGAATAGTGACTTTCGGCAGCATTTTTAACATTTTAGACTAAGTAATTATTTTGTAAATAAAACTATATATATATATATATAAATATAAATAAATAAATATTAGCTATTTACAATATTTCACTGCTAATAGCTTATTTCTACATCATAACATTACTACATCATATCATATCTAACATTTTTCTAATCAAAAGTAAAAAAAATAAGTTACATGCTTCTAGCTTTAAAAATGACGTAATTTCCATACAACTTTCATCCGCTATTTCAACCCCTTACAGCCCTTTTTCGGATTAAAAAGCAGCCTATGTCCTTTCTAAGGCTCTAGACTATGTCCGTACTAAATTTCATTTAAATCGGTTCAGACAGAGTTACTTTCGCATTTATAATATTAGTAAGGATTAATACGCATATTAGTGATACGCATGTTCTGTTTGATGGTACAAAATCTGGTTAATTGCAAATCTGATGAATTGAGAATCTGGCCGGTAAAATTCTACGGAGCGAAAAAAATTAATGCCAATCAGGGGTCCATACAGTAAACATCACATTCATAATATCCATTATCATCACCTGCCAGAATTTACATCAAGTGACTCCACAACCCAGGAAATGGGTAAACTGGCCCAGGCGGTTACGAACCCGACCTGCAAGTTGCACGTCGTGGGTTCAAACATTACTTTGTGTAATTTATAACATCAGCATATTTCTCAAATCCGTGAAGGAATAATGCCAGTTCCCCCTTATAAAGAAGAGGCTTGGGACTACCACTGCTCCAGTTTAAACCGGCCAATCATAATGATCAATCTATAGAAAACTTTCCATGTTACATAAGTGGGTAACATATTGTTGTATTAATCAACCAATCAATATTGGTATTTATTTAGGCTAGGTATATTAGTGACGCCATGGTAACCCAATTACCGGTCTAATACCTTTTCGTCTAGACCAGTCTAGACGTAACGTCGGCAAACTTCACCCACTTTACTCAATTATATTGTACACTTACTAAAATGAATGTTTAAAATTTGAATATTTTATCTAATAATAATCTTTTTAATACCATATAATATTATGTTGATTATTTGATTTTATTTCACTTTTCTTTCATATTTTATAAATTACTAGCTGACGCAGCAAACGTAAGATCGTATTTTTTTTTCTTTTCTTTTATACAAAACTTGTTCTGAAAATATTGATCACTAAAAATAATGATTAATCCATTTGGTGCAGTTGCTGAAATTCGCTAATTCATTTTTTAATTATTATTTTAAAGAAGGCTTACACACTAATTACATAAATGATTAGTTTATCATTTATCATTTTATTTAAATATATAAAATACTAAATTACTTATGCTACAAACTAAACTAAAGCATCGAAAGCACTGACGGTTCAAAAACAAACACTGGAACTGGAGTTGGAGTTTTCTCCAACAATCTCAACATAAATATATCCAGACCGCTGGGGAAGCTCAACACCGTCTACCAGGCGGAATGTGTGGGCATTATTCAGGCGATCCATGCCATAGAAGCCAGGAGAGTGACGGATAGTCATACCCGCATACTTTCCGACAGTGCTTCAGTACTTCAATCCCTAGAGAAAAATTATATCACGTCTAAGCTCATACTATAATGTCACAATGCGCTGCAACGCTCGGCGGTCAAGAACCGCAACACTGTGACATTGCAATGGATAAAGGGGCACAGCGGATCACTCGGCAATGAGGCGGCGGACGAACTGGCCAGGAGGGGGTCCGACACGATGGTTCTCGGACCCGAGCCCATCGTGCCACTCCCCTTCACCCAGCTGCGCACATGGCTTAAAGAATACATACATGACCAAGCGCAGAAATGGTGGTCCTCGGCACCAGGCTGCAGTTAGTCCAAGGAGGCGAAGCCAAACCTGGACAAAAAACTAACCAGGCGCCTTCTACACCTGGACAGAAGAAGCCTGCGAATGGTGGCGGGGACCATCACCGGGCACTGCTCACTGAACAAACACTATCACACAATAGGTGTAACGGACAGTCCCCTGTGCAGGGCATGCATGGGGACGGAGGAAACGGTAGGACGCGTGCTCCTAGAGTGCACGGAAATCACCAAAATACGGAAACGAACCCTCGGGCCATTAAATTATAAATAAATAAATAATATTCCACAACTTTTTCACACAACGCCATCTAGTCCCAAACTAAGCAGAGCTTGTGGTATGGGTACTAGACAACTGATAAACATACATATATATTTCTAAATACATACATATTATAGACTAGCTTTTGCCCGCGACTTCGTCCGCGTGGAATAGTTACTTTGGGCTAACGTTAAATTTAACCCCAATTTTGAAGCATTCTTCATTGGCGCTCCGCTCCTATTGGCCTTAGCGTAATGATACAATATAGCTGTGCCCGCGACTCCGTCAGCGTAAGTTAATGAATTGGTAATATTGTTTAGATCACGTTCACATGAGGCTTAAGTACCTAGAGAACGCTTCGACCGCGAGACGCGTCGAGCGCGGCGACCGATTCTCAAAAATAATCCTTATAGCATGATTCAGTATTCACGCGCGATGGCTTATTATTATAAGCGTATTTCATGTATAACTTTGGTGTTTCTATACCGATTTATATGATTCTTTTTACGGTTTCGTAGTCGAATGGCAAAAAACGGAATCTTTATAGTTTCGACATGTCTGTCCGTCTGTCTGTCTGTCTGTCTGTCCGTCCGTCCGTCTGTCACAGCAATTTTATTCCGAAACTATTAGGACTATACATGTGAAACTTGATAGGTAGATGTATTCTGTGAACCGCTTTCCGATTTTGAGAAAAAAATTAAAAAATATTTAAAATAAAGGAGCCCCCCTTTACCCCCATACATGGAACTAAACCTGAAAATATTTTTTTTCATGAAATCGATGCATGTGTGGTATCCATAGACAGTTCTTTAAAAACGACATCGGGGTCTCTAAAACCACTTTTCCATAAAGTCAATCGTTTAAAAGATATAAGCTTCCAAAGTGGTAAAATGTGTGTGTGGCGGACACAACCTCTAACTTCTATAATAATGGAGTGAAAAATCTAAAAGAAATATATGTCTGTAGATCTTAATATAAAATTTCAACCAAAATTAGTTTGAACGAAATCAGTTCAGCAGTTTTTGAGATACAGCATATTTTCTAAAACCGCAAATATAACTTTGTAATTCATACAAACACTATGAAAAACAAATTTATTCGGCGCAGTTGTAAAAAATGTAAAAAAGCCAGTTTTAAGAAATTTGTAAGGTTTTTTTTTTCAAAACAAATTTATTTGGCGCAGTTGTAAAAATGTAAATAAGCTAGTTTTAAGAAATTTGTAAGGTTTTTTTTTCGTCAAATAAATTTGCATATTATATTATAGTTACTACGGAACCCTTCATGGGCGAGTCTGACTCGCACTTGGCCAATTTTTTTATGGAATAGTTAATAATGTTAACTTTTTCAATTAGGGGTGACTGAGAGTGTTATAAACGTAAGAGTAGACAAATATTATAATCAGAAAGCTTCGAACTGCTAAGCTATCGGGAGTTACACGTGTTATTGTGAGTCAACCATAAAAGTTAGACATATGCTGTCGTGGGATATTTTTTATATAATTTTAAGGAGAACATTTCCGTCATGAAATGATTTGTGTAGCTTTAACCATTAAGGTTGCACACGCGACGGAAGCTTAAAAAATGGAGTAACTTCTCCCGTTTTCCCAACATTTCCCTTCACTGCTCTGCTCCTATTGATTGTAGCGTGATGAAAAGTATACTATAACCCGCTCAGGAGTATGAAAAATAATTGTACCAAGTTTCGTTAAAATCCGTTGAGTAGTTTTTGTTTCTATAACGGTTATACAGACAGACAGACAGACAGACAGACAGACAAAAATTTAACTGATTGCATTTTTGGCATGAGTATCGATCCTTAATCACCCCCTGATAGTTATTTTGGAAATATATTTCATGTACAGAATTGACCTCTCTACAGATTTATTATAAGTATAGATAAATTACACCCAGACAAAGAACAAATGACCGTGCTCATCACACAAACATTTGTCCTAGATGGGAATCGAACCCACGACCTTGCGCATAGCAGTCAGGGCCACTGACCACTATACCAACGGGCCTGTCAAATTCCCTTACAGATACCCTGAATAGACCAAAAGACCTGATCTGCTTCTGGAAGGAGGTTGGCTGGATGGAGTGACGGCCGACACGGCTCACGCACAATGGTCTCGTGCAGAGACTAAGTGCGGAAACCACACTACAGAAGAAGAAGAAGAAAGCATCGAAACATCGTCCTCAACGCATCGGCTAGTAATGCCCAACACACTGGCGGTACTGTCACGTTGTATGGCATAACTTGATTTAATCTGATAATAAATCTTTGAAGGTACCAACATGGTATTGTCGAAATAGGGCGAAATGTTTTAACGATATACTGTAGCCCCAGAACATTTGACCAATAATTTTTAATAAAATATTTTTTGTCACTAGGAGTTTGACATTACACGCTCCACCCATAGCAGGAGGAGGAATTTGATGAATTTCTCCCCGGAAAAAGGTACACCTGTATTCTAGGTATAAATCACGGAACTCTATACATTTCTTTCTTTTTATACAACGTGTAACAGAAACCCCATATCTATCCAAAAGGGCTGAAGACAACATCTGGTATGGAGTCTCTACGCACAGTTTCAGCACAAAATAACTGACTCAAAGAATTGAAACCAAATTATTGGTTCTATATTTCTTGAATACCAATCATAACAAACGTGTCACAGCACTATGAGAGTCAATAACTTTCCACGTCACTTGCCAGTAACACGATAATTCTCTTCGTTCTTCTTAATTTGAAAAATTCGGTCTCTGGTATCAGTGTATTGGAATTTGTAACAAGTTCTACACACGTAGACTTAGGATTACAAAACCCTTGCCATATCGTTTGTTATCATCCAAAGAAGCCTTGCACTTGGTATGTAAATACCCTTTAAATTACACGTTGTATAATACCGCTTAAAAGACCTTAATTACAAAAAAATAAATCCGTGACTTTAGTGGTTCTTTCTTTCACTACTAGATGCATTTCATGTACAATATTTTAACCTAACCTAACGTTTCAAATAGAGTACCTACCTAATCAGTTTGAAATTCAGGAAATTACCCTATTTTCCTACTAATCTATACATAATATAATATCTACATATATACATTAATAAAACAGTAAAAAAGTGTGTCTGTACATTTAAATTTTATATCTATACTAATATTATAAAGCGGAAAAGTTTGTTTGTTTGCTTGAACGCGCTAATCTTCGAAAGTACTGGGTGGATTTGGATGCAATTTGGTATGGAAGTAGCTTGAAGCTTGAGGAAGGTTACTAAGGTACTTTTTACGCGACTGCAAAAAAGGAGAGTTATGTTTTTACCGTGATAGAATCCACGGGAGCGAAGCCCCGCGTGAGTACTAGTAAATAATAATTGAGGTGAGTTAAGAAACGGTAACACGGAAAAGAAAATTGTTTGTCTGTTTGTACACGCTAATCCCCGGACCTACTGGATGGATTTTAATGGAATTTGGTAAGTAGATAGTTGACATCCTGGAATAAGACATAGCCTTTTAAATTCGGAATTCCCACGGGAACGGGATTTACGCGGGAAAGCCTCCCACGCGAATGAAGTCGCGAGCAAAAGCAAGTCATGCATTAATGAAAGTGGAGCAATGTTTCTAGTAATCCAAATTCATGAATTAATTATTTAATTAGTACTTGGACCAGTTTCTTAATCCGGAAAGACATTGATCCATAATCCTAAGAATCTTTTAGCAGATATTCTACTTCAAAAGGACTTATCATCTCAAATTCCTTTTATACTTACGTTTATTGCTACACATATTTTCTTAGCACGATTTAGTATTCTTCTCCTATCTCGGGATAATCCCATAATTCAATACAGAGGCGTTTGTCCAATTAGTGTGGCAACGTGACTTTGATATTAGATTAAAAACGTGTGTAATTAAAACAATTCGCATCGTTCTGAACTTGAATGGTCATTAATATAGTTACTTTAATTTGAAAACGTATAAAGAATTTAACAGTTTTTTTTATATATTTTATTGGGGAATTTTACGCACTGAATATGACAGTCCCATCATACCCTAATTCAATTGAAATACATTTACGTTAAATCAAAGTCTTACATTTTGCCAAGAACTTGAACCGACTCTTCGTATCAAAAACAAAATTTAGACGTCAGCGAGGTCATTGATTACACAATATGTAAGTATTAGATGTGTCAATTAGATGTATAGGAAAAAATGGCCAAGTGCGAGTAAGACTCGCCCATGAAGGGTTTCGTAGTAACTATAATAACATAATATGTATATTTATTTGACAACAAAAACCTTACAAATTTCTTAAAACTCACTTATTTACATTTTTTACAACTATGCCAAATAACTTTATTTTTCATAGTGTTTGTATGAATTACAGAGTTATATTAATTGCAGTTTTATAAAATATGCTGTATCTCAAAAACTGCTGACCCGATCTCGTTCAAACCAATTTCGGTTGAAAGTTTATGTTAAGATCTACAGACATATATTTTTTTTTAGATTTTTCACTCCATTATTATAGAAGTTAGAGGGGGCGGGTGGAAACAACAACAAACAAGTTTTAGTTCTATGTATGGGAAGCCTCCCTTTATTATAAATATTTTTTTTAATTTTTTTCTTAAAATCAGAAAGCGGTTCACAGAATACATCTACCTACCAAGTTTCACATGTATAGTCCTAACGGTTTCGGAATAAAATGACTGTGTCGTACGGACAGACGGACAGACAGACAGACGGACAGACATGACGAAACTATAAGGGTTGCGTTTTCTGCCATTCGGCTACGGAACCCTAATAAAAATGTAATTATGCAAACCGAAAAGTTTGATTTAATTTTTTTTAGAGTATTTAAACTGTGTGACCAAAAACTGAAACCAGAACATTGACTGGCTAGCTATCCGTAATTACTGTCAAAGATATACAAATGATAGCTGGGTCCAAAGGCTTAGCGTAAATCTCGATATGTCTAGATGTTTATGGAAACATTTACAGCCCGAACTCAGCAAGCGTTGCTAAAACTTGACGATCGGTCCATGCGCATGTTATATTGCTCTTGATGTTAAACACGCTTAGCTAGAAGCAGGGCCGGATTAACCATTAGGCGGAGTAGGCAACTGCCTAGGGGCCCCGCATCAACTAGGGGCCCAGGCCCGGTGCACGCACCAAGAAAACACGTTTCTTTGAACTTAGGGACCTCACTGTTATCTCACAAAATACAAATCGTTAGGTTTAGTAGTAGAATCAAAACAATTTTAGAACAAATCTTGCAATAAGTATACAAATATATTAAAAATCACAGCTCTTAATGTGCGTTTCCTCAGTTCACACACGATTTGGTAAGTTAAAGTAAGAAAAGGGGCCCGAGAATGCCATTGCCTTAGGGCCTCTGACAGGGTTAATCCGGCTCTGGCGAGAAGTAACCTATTCACTCTTGACTTAATTACCCCCAGGTCAGGTTATAGCTATCAGAAAACACAGACTCAGGCAGGGAATTCCACTCCTTAGCCGTACGCACAATGAAAGTATTTCCAAAACCTGTATGTGTGGACTGTCCACTATGTAACGATGGCGCATATACAACGTGTAATTTAAAGGTATATACATACCAAGTGCACGGCTTCTTCGGATGAGAACAAACGATATGGAAAGGTTTATGAAATCCTTTGTCTACATGTGTGGAACTTTACTAACTACATTGATACCAGAGACCGAATTGTCCAAATTAAGAAAAACTCAGAGAATTATCGTGTTATTGGCAAGTGACGTGGAAAGTTATTGACCCTCGTAGTGCTGTGACACGTTTGTTATGATTGGTATTTAAGAAACATAATATGAAACCGATAATTCGGTATCAATTCTTTGAGTCAGTTATTTTGAGCTAAAACTGTGCATAGAGAATCCATACCAGATGTTGTCTTCAGCCCTTTTGGGTAGATATGGGGTTTCCATTACACGTTGTATAAATAAGTAAATTAACTTTCCCCCGCGTCACTGACATCGCTTTCGTGATATCCCTAGTCTGAACTGCAGCTATAAAATTAAATTACTTGTAGTAATATTTTAACTCCACTGCATGCAACTGGCATTGAATTAATCTGCAGTCCCATGAGTCTTACAGCAAAATTATGATAGCCGAGAGAAAAAATATGAGTGAATAATGATATTGAAAACACTTTAAGAGCTTTTTTAACTTATAGAACTTTTTTAAACTATACATCAATAATTTTTTTCATATCGCAAGTAATATAAAATAAAAAACCGGCCAAGAGCGAGTCGGACTCGTGCACGAAGGGTTCCATACCATTATCTATAAAAACGGCAAATTATGTTGTAGGGTAGCCCCCCTTAAATATTTGTTTTATTTTAATTTAATTATTTATTTTTAAAGTGAATAAGTAACTAAATATTCTGTGAATATTTCAAGCGTCTACCTGTTGCCATTATCAATATCGAGCATAAACTAGCAAAACAATCTCGTTTGTTGTATGGGAGCCCCCTTAAATATTTATTTTATTCTATTTTTTAGTATTTATTGTTATTGCGGCAACAGAAATACATCATTTGTGAAAATTTCAACTGTCTAACTACCACGGTTCATGAGATACAGCCTGGTGATAGACGGACCTGGACAAACGGATGGACAGCGGATTCTTAGTAATAGAGTCCCGTTTTATCCTTCGGGTACGGGGAACCCTAAAAAAGCGCTCGCTTATCGCTAGTGCCGTAATTTATTAAAACCGCCGCTTTGGTCACCAACCCAGCGGCCTCATTTGGTTTTAATTTATAGAAAAAATCACATGTAAAACTGTAATTAAGTAATAACTAATTAAAACACATAGTTTATTATTTCACTGAAGCCCCATACCATTTATTTTTGTAATTATAATTGCAATTGGTGTTGAATCATCGATAAATATTATTTTTTAGTTGTTAGGCTTGCGTTTGACCATAATCTCACCTGATGTTAAGCGATGATGTGGTCGAAGATGGAGCACGCTTGCCTAGAAGTAACCTATACACTCTTGACTTAAAAACTCCCAGGTTGTAACTATCAGGAAACACAGACTCCTGCAGGGAATTCCACTCCTTAGCCGTACGTACAATGAAAGTATTCCCAAAACGTTTCGTGCGTATGGGTGGGATGTCCACGTGTGTGGTGTGTCTTGTAGTCCGATGATGGAACGGGCTTGGTGGAATAAGACTGTGCAATTCCATTGCACACTCCCCGAAATGTAACCGATAGAAAACTGATAGGCTTGCAACACGTTGCCGATGCTTTAGGCTCTGGAGCTTTGTCTCGACCAGTTTCTCGTTGCCGATGCCTTTTGGCCCGTTTCTTTATAGACTCATGTGCATCAAGCTGGTATTTGGCAGATCCATCCCAGAGATGAGAGCTGTATTCCATAAACGACCAAACTTGCGCTTGATAGAGGTTGAGCAGCTATTCCGGTGTGAAGTACCGTCTCACCTTTGCTAGGATTCCCAACTTTTTGGCAGCCAATTGAGCCTTACCTCGATAAACGGACCAAAATTAAGGGTGGATGTCAACGTAACCCCAAGAAGCTCGATGCAATAAGTTATCGGATGGTTACACCACGGAAAGAAGGAGCTGGTTGAAATTGGCTCCTTTTTTCGGACAAAAGACTCGCCTGGGTCTTGGCAGCATTAAACTTGACCAAGTTGGCGTCACCCCACTCAAAGACAGCATTCAAAGTCAAGTTCAAGCGACCCACCAGCATGCACGCTGGATATATATCTCTCAGCAACAGTGCTGTATTCTGCATATCCAAAGGAGCCGGGCATTAGCTGATCGTTAATATGCAGCAAGAATAAAGTTGCTGAGAAAACTGACCCCTGAGGGACCTCGGCATTAATAGCCAATTGGCCAGACGAGGAACCATCAATAACCACTCGAATAGACCGATCTCTCAGGAAATCTTCTATCCAAACGCGAAGTTCAGTGGGTAGTTGGCTGGATCTGCACGACTGCCCTTCTTAGGCACGGGCTGCAGATTAGCTAGCTTCTAAGCTTTCAGCACTTTTCCAGTCTCAACCGAAAGACGAAACAAGCGTGTAAAAATTGGAGACAGTTCAGGCGCACAAGTTCTTAGTACTATTGCCGGTATCCCGTCGGGGCCACTAGCTTTATTCACGTTGAGGTTCCGCAACACTCTACGAACGTCCTTCTGATGGATGCAAATGTCCGACATACTAGTCTCGCATCCACTAGGAGAGTCAGGAACGTCACCACTATCAATACGTGAAGATTCCACAAAAAGAGCGGCAAACAAGTTTGCTTTCTCCTCAGCGGTGTGGGCTAGTGACCCATTGGGTTTAAGCAGTGGTGGTAGTGAGGGTCGACAGAAGTTCGATTCAACCATTTTAGCCAGGTACCAAAACGCTTTGCTGCTATCAGGGTATGAAGCAAGCTTGTTCCCAATTCGGCTAACATGGTCAAACCGAGCCTCCCGCAACGCCTTCTTGCAGGACTTGGCAGCCCTGTTGTAAGCTCTCTTCTTCTGAGCCACGTCATTTGCTTTGCGGCTTCGAGCATCGACCCACGCTAGGTACGCTGCGTGTTCAAGTGCTTCTGTCTAATATCTTATGTGTACCCTCAAACGTAATAATCTAGACGCCATTACCTGCCAGAGTTGCAGGAATATTCTTACGAGATACCACGGCCCTGGAATGTGAGGGCAGTGAAGGAACAGGGTGGGTTTTTAGTCAGCAGAAGTCTAACACTCCTGTCCGCTCCACCCAGAGCGGAGGAGAAGTCATTAGATGGCTCAATTTTAGGCCCAATATTGTATCTTATCTTTACAAACGACTTATTAAATTTTATAAACACAGCTCAGCCTGAAGCTTCGTGTGTTGTTTTTGCTGACGATACAAACGTAATCATTGCAGCGCATGATTTAAATGAATTATCCACTAAAGTAAATAAAACTCTAGAAAATCTTTCTGAATGGTTTACAGCTAATAATTTAATAATTAATGCAAATAAAACAAATATAATGCTATTTAAAACAACATTACGTAACACTGACACTATAGATGTGACATTAAATGGAGAAAAAATTGGATTGGTAAATGAGGTAAAATTCTTAGGTGTAAATATTGATTCAGGTATAAACTGGAAACAAGAGCTTGCGGCTATTGATTCATCTATATCCTCAGCATGTTATGCACTTAGAAGCCTCAGAGATGAAATAGACTTAAAGCTACTTAAAGAATGTTATCATGCTTTGGTGGAATCCAGGTTAAGATACAGCATCATGTTTTGGGGTAATAGTTAAAACTATAACTGCCAAAGAGCATTCATCCTTCAGAAGCGTGCCATCAGAACTATTGTTAAAACACAGCGTGATTCATGCAAAGAATACTTTAAGAAATTGGGTATTCTTACATTTCCAAGTTTGTATATACTAGTTCTGCTAAGCAAGTTCGCAAAATATATAAATCAATACGAATCACAAAAAGAAAGAGAACTTAGAGAGTGCATGCGAAGGAAAGTTATTAAAAATAAAATGGTACCCAAATTTAACATAGCAAAGCATTGTTCACGCTACCAAGCTGTCGAGTTATACAATAGGTTACCTGGTGATCTAAAAAGTTTTGTCTATAACGCTAACTTATTCAAGGCCAAACTGAAAGCCTTCCTATTAGAAAAGTGTTTATATTCTGTGTCCGATTTTATGACGAACGATTCCATATAACTTGGGTATGAATTATTTGATATGGTATTAACAATTTATTTATTTGACATTTGTTTTGGTAGGCATTTAATTTTATTGACACTTGTTTTAATTATGATTTTATTTGATATTTTTAATTTGATATTTGATTGACTTTTAATTCTCATTTAATTCACACAACATGGAATAGGTTTTTGGTTGGACAGTTAGACACGTGAACGGTAATCTAATTGACATTTAATTGAATGTATTTGTACATTTTTACATTTAAGTGACATTTAATAAGCATTTAATTTCTAGTTTCGTTTGTAGAACCTGGAATAGACGTGGTTGATTTTTTGAGCTTTTTATGGTTGGACATATAAACAATGATTTGAATGACATTTAATTGAATTTGATTGACATTTCATTTACATCTAATTACATTCAGTTGAAATTTAGGTAATGTTTAATTCTCATTTTAATTGCGTGAAATGGAATAGACATGGTTGTTATTGAGTTTTATTTTTTATGGTTTGATATGTGACCGGTTCCTGATATATAACTTTTTCTTGTATTAGTTGCTTATGTATTGATATGTAATTGTAAAATTCGAACACAATGTAAATTGTTAAATGAATAAATAAATGAAATGAGATGATTTTCACACCGAAAAGAAAAACCCCCACGACATAAAGATTCCTGGAGTGGGGTCTAGGATTAATATTTTTCGGTATAAAAAAGTTTTTTTTTCCTTTTTAAAAACTCTGCTGTCACAGGTCTGCTGGAAGAAATTTCTTAGGAAATAAGCAGCACCTTTGTGCTCTTTTGTCTGTATTTATATTTTTTCTTTTGTAAGTGTCATGTGTGTACATAAATAAATAAATAAAACTTTAATACGAAACTCCATCTCAACTAAAACACAAAAACACTTAAAAGCAGAACATCGATCAATCTAGATCCCCGTTTAACACTCACTTCCTCTAACTCCACAAACTAAAGAATATTTAAATCCCTCTGGAGAAAGCGCTATATAAATCTCTTTTCCCGTAAATCATAGTACCTTACTGTCTAAAAAGGTGGTCAAGAACGAGTCGCGCTCGCATATTGGGGTTCCGTCTTAATTGCACTATGGTGAGTAGAAAGAAATAGGGAGCAACTATACTAATGTATAATAAATTTAGTGATCCTATAAGTTCTCGTATCTAGGAAAACAAAACGAGATACTGTTTTCTTTTTGATTTAATTGAAGTAGGTACTCCTACTACTACTGATACATTCTTGTAAGGCCAAAAAATATAAATATGCAAGTAAATTAATTACTAGCTAAATATGGATCTATAGTACGTAACGTATTTATTTAAAAAAAGGTTTGTCGTAGTCATACAATATAAGATTACGTACGAATTAACTATTCCATTTACATAGTATCGTTGAAATAATCATGAACAGAATAATAGGCTTTATAAAGACGAATTTTTTAATTTGTTTTTAAATAAATTGGAATTATCGGATACCTTATATACTCAAGTAGTTTATAACATGTAATTTTAAGGCCTTTTGGCTTTAAAATACATAGGCACTCCTATCAAACATAACTGCTACGGCAAAGACCCTCTCGCCTAGTTTCTTTACGGAATCCTAAATAGAATTTAAAAGATGCACGGCTCAGCACGTTTAGACGCCCACCATTTATCAAACGTCACTTTAAGAATTGAGAGGAAAAAGTTCCGTGTCCCACAGTTTAGCATACGCCAGAGCCCGATTTAGGGCGGGTAACACAAAATAAACAGTGATGTTATGTTATCCAGGTTGAACGTTTAGGAATTAGTGAGAAGCTTTATGCTTACTATATGCTTTTAAATAAGTGTCACAAAAGTAGTGTTTTTGTAGTGTAAATCAAGCAGTTTTAGAGTGGCATTTGTTATAGATTAATTACATATTAATTTGATGCCATCAACTATATGGGACTAGGCCACCGTCATAGGTATCCCCGAACCAGGCAAGCTCAAGTCTGACCCGTCTAGCTACCGTCCCATTAGTTTTCTCAACTTCCTCGGCAAAATCTATGAAAGGCTTCTATATAAGCGGCTCAAAGATTTTGCCAAAGCAAAGAGCCTAATACCCAATGAGCAGTTTGGATTTAGAACCAAACACTCACGCATCCAATAAGTCCAACGCATCGTGGAACACCTCAGCGCCAGCTTCCAACGGGGCGCGATAACGGGAGCCTTATTCTTCGACATAGCGAAAGCGTTCGACAAAGTCTGGCAGAAAGGCTTAATCTATAAGCTATACCAACTCGGCATGCCTGACCGTCTCGTGCTCATCTTACGAGACTTTTTATCGAATCCCACCTTTCGTTATTGAATTGAGAGGGAGCTTTCGTCCCCCCTAACCATTCGCGCAGGAGTTCCACCATCCCCCCTCGTTTTCACGCTGTTCACTAGCAATATCCGCAAACATAAAAATGCCCAGCTAGCCCTATTCGCCGACGATACGTCTATCTATTATACCGGTCAGAAACCTGATGCCATCGCTCGCACTTTTCAAGCTTCCGCAAACACTCTGGGCAAATGGTTCCGGAAGTGGAGAATCGAAGTTAATCCAAACTAAAGCCAGGCAGTCCTCTTTCCAAACCGTGGATAAACCCACCCTCCCTCCCGTCCGATTACCATGTACGGCAAGCCGATCCCTTGGGAAAAGCAAGCCCAATACTTAGGCGTGGTTCTCGATTGACACCTCGCCTTCGCTGAGCACATAAAGCAGGCAAGTTCGCGCGCCGCTTTTACTCTAAGTAGGCTCCACTTCATCCTTAGCGCCCGCAGCAAATTATCACTCAGGTGCAAGCTGCTTATTTTCACCACGGGACGGATGTCCCATCATGACCTACGCCTGCGTTGTTTTCGCATATGTAAAGCCCCACCTCCTCCACAAGTTGCAGACCCTCCAAAACCGATTTCTCCGTAGAGTCACGGGAGCCACCTTTTATGTTCGAAACGAGCTTCTTCACGTAGACCTCAAGATGCCCACCATCCAGCAGTTCATGAAACGCGTCTCCAAGCGTTTCTTTGATAATGCAATCAATCATAGGAATCCCCTTATCGCATCGGTCGCCCGATACGAACCCTCGCGCATCTCTAAGATTCGCCGACCAAGGCATACCCTAGTCACTCCCGATGACACAATCACCCTGCTCCAAGAGAGCAGTAGGGAACCCAGCACAGTACACAAAAACAAAAACCGGCCGTCCTTCCGTCCTCGCCGCCGCATAATAACATTGTTGTATAATAAAATTATTTTTAGAAACGTAACTTACTTATTTTTAAATGTCAGTCAGTATATTTGATGTATATAAGTATGTCTCGCGAAGAGCTTATCATGGAAAAGATCATAGGATCTGGAAAATATTGTGCCATTCATTATGTACGATGAAAAAAAGTCTGAAGGTATTTTATCCTACGCTACGGAGTGTTTGAAATTACACCTGTAATTGAAATATTGCAAAATGAACCTTTTGAGGTAAATAAAGAGTTTTGAGTTGATACTACTTATTTTGCCATTTTCCCGATAGTCAAAAAATTAAAATTATTTGATGGCACATTCCTTTAGAATAAATAGTGGTGGTCCATCAAGATTCGCTTACCCTGTCTAATGTTACTATGCCAGTCGGTCCGACTATAAAAAAAATAGAGCCTTCGACTGTAAATAAACCTCATAATTTTATCTCATCTGAAGTATCAACTGCATGCATCTACGAGTGTTGGCACAGCGCCCCAATTAGCAGCATCCGGCATCTCCACGATATGCTAGCAAAGTGTGCACCACTCAAAACCTTTCACCGTCATTTTTATTTTTCATTTTTATAGTTTGCCACTAAAAGTTCTTAACAAGCTTGTTACACAAGTTCCGTGTATGGGTATGAAAAAAGGAATCTTTGTATTTGTCTGTGCGTCAGTCACAGGACATTTGCTGGGAAACTGGAAACATACCTAACTCGAGCCAGGTTATTGCTGTATGTTTTGTATTATGTAATTTGCTACTATCTCTTAAGATACAGGATAACTCCTAGCTTAAGAGGTACAATTAAAGTGTATTGTGGTAAATGATCTGTGTTAATAAACGTCTTATTATTAAAAAAATAATATACATAATATGTCATAGATGTTCATAGGAAGTATTTAAATCACTGCAAGAGATAAACTAGATATTTTTTTAAGGTTTCACACTGTAATTCCTGAAAACTTTTATCAAATATAAAGGTTTATTGTAAGAACTTCAAATAATTTCGTAATTAAACTAAAATATTTTATATTTTTTAAAGTTACTTAAGAAAATAAATTAAAACTCTTACTCAATAATTGCATAAAATTGAGCAAAAATGGCAAGATAATATTTTTACTTTTAGATTAAGAATGCTGTGGTTTTAAATCAAAATACAAAAAAATATAATACGTACGGATCTTTTTGCTTGCTAGTCCGACTCTAAAATGACCGTTTTATTATTAAAAAAAAAACTAACTAATCTTCATTTTGGACGTAGAAGACCATTACTTAACTGCATAGTTCCTAGGGAAAACTCCACAAGAACAGAAAAGTGAGACCATTAGTTTATAATATACATATTTTATTGATGTATGTACAGACGCCAGCACATGAAGCTACCCGAAACTTTCAAATTTTACCAATCAATCTTGAACCTAATTTCTTTAACAATAAAGTTGAAAATCTATTAAAGTAATTTGACAGATTGTTGTAGCTTGATGTGCTGGCGTCTGTACATAGTTATTGAAGCCGAGGGAAATAGCTCGTTTCTATTCATCCCCGCGGTAAAATATAAAAATGCACTATACAAATATAATTGCAACAATGAAACAACAACACATAAAATATTTTATAACCATTGCGGACAATAAGAGCACATAAAATGCACCCACGAAATACAATAAAATTATTTATTGCATCCTAAATCACAGCACAATGCCGTACATTTTATGCACCTTATACCGAACTGATACGGGCCTGGACTCTCCCAGGATATTAAACATTGTAGGGATACTCGAGAGTACGCAATAAGTATGGCGCTGCAATCCGTTTCATTCTTCTAAATGTTCCCTGATAGTATGCAGCATAGTTTGTAGGAGCTGTTTTATTTGGACAGTCGAGATCAATACTGGATCGAAGGCGGTTCATCTTATGAATTGTAGATCATAGGTTTGAACCCAGGCGAATACATACCTTTGCCAAGACTGCTATTAAGATTTACTGGTTTCTAACTACCCGTAACGATTGTCAAAGATGTTCATATTATTATGTACCTGTTTTTTTTTACGTGGGAAAATCATCGAATGGCTTGTCCCATTCTAGGTTAAGTGGAAGGGAGTGTCAGACTTCTACTGACTAAAAACCCTTAAATTCCGGGGCTATGGTATCTCGGTAGAACATTCCGGTAATGTACAGCCGCCAGCACATCAAGCTACAACAATCTTTCAAATTTCTTTAATAGATTTTCAACTTTATTGTTAAAGAAATTAGGTTCAAGGTTGATTGGGAAAATTTGACAGTTTCGGGTAGCTTCATGTGCTGGCGTCTGTACCTAACTATGTATGTATGGGATATTTTATTGAATGAAGATATATTAAGTGAAATCGCGGTAGTAATTTCCAAAAATGTAACAACAAAAAATTTTCATCAGCTTTAGTTAAAAACTTAACCTTCAAAATGAAACAATAAAATAAACAATTTAAGTACTGCTTTTACAGCATTGACGGGGCCCGATAGGACCATTGCCCAGCATTGGCAGGGCTGGATAGTGCCATTGACTGCTGGGGTTGCAGGAATGTTATAACGAGATACCGCGGCCCCGGACGACAAGGGCAACTGAAAGGAACAGGGTGGATTTTTAGTCAGAAGAAGTCTGACACTCCCATCTACTAAACCCAGAGCGGGAGAAGTCATTCAATGATTTTCCCACTCACAAAAAAAATAAAAAGGGCTCCGTACCCTGCCAGGGTTGCGGCCTTGGAGTTAAAGGAACCTATTTTCCGTCTTAAAGATTTTCCCACCGAAATTAAAAAGGGTTCCATACCCGAAAGCTATTCAAGGGAACCCTGTTACTAAGCCTCCACTATTCATCTATCGATTGATAATTTTCCCACCGAAAATAGCCTTCAAGATAAATAAGTCCATAACATTTTAATGACAAATCAATTACCACCAGAAGTCATCCGAAGCACATCTCTAAACGCACGAAATCGCTTCCACCAAATAGGTTGTAAATCATCAGGCATTATTCTTACGGCTATTTAATGGAGTTATAAGTAAATTTACGAAAGCTCAACCGTGAAAGTTATGGGGAATTGTTATGGAGGGATCAGGGATATTATGGCAGTTATTGAGTTTGGTAGAATTTAATAAGAAGCGAGATTTATTTTATGTTTCGCTAATACGAGCTGGTGGCTAGTACAAAAACTCATAAAAATCAATGTTTTGAAAAGAGTATTCCATGAGTTTCTTGCCAGTTCGTGTCCATAGGAAGCGACTAATTTGGAACCGGACCGAACAATGTAGGCCTATGTGAAATATAATATTTTGTGTTTGTGTTTCGAGTTCATTATTCCTCATCCTTTTGATGTGAACGTTGCGAGATAGTACGGAGAAGCAAAAAGATGCTTTGGAGATACGGTGCTCGAAACGAAGATTAGAGTGTTTTGGACGGAATTTGAACTAGTGTCTCCATACTCGGAACTAAACTCGTCTATCGAATTCAGTACAAACTCGCATCACAGGCGTAAAAATCGCTCAATAGAACATCTCATTGTCCAAGGTAGAGGGCACCACGCGAATAATCGACTTGCCATGAACTGATCACATAAAGACCATGGTTGGCGGGCTTTTGCATAAGTGCACAAAAATGTCGGCAAACCGGGATAGATGGCGGGACCTCGTGACACGAGCTACTTTGGCCACTCTAGCATATACTACGTGTTGAAATTTGTTTGTGCACAGATAACTCTTTTTTCCGGTGGTCTACCGACTACTACCGCTGTGGGTGGAGCGGAAGGGAGTCTCAGACTTTTAGTGACTAGAAACCCACCGTGTTCCTTCACTTGCATTGTCCGTGGCCTCCC
This sequence comes from Tholera decimalis, assembly GCA_943138885.2. NCBI lineage: Eukaryota > Metazoa > Arthropoda > Insecta > Lepidoptera > Noctuidae > Tholera > Tholera decimalis. The sequence continues at coordinate 5,977,874 of OW964565.2, read as the reverse complement.
GCTACCCCGAATGGCCCTGTCGGGCTCTGTCACTGCTGCTGACTGCTCTTTGAGGTGAGCGTAGAACACGACGTGCTGTCGACTCGAGCTTGGTCCTTACGACATGCTACCCCTGCTCACCGTCCGCAAGCCCGCGGCAATCCATGACTCTTAACCATATTTAGCCGCGGCATTGCAGTGTGTCACTCATCTTCGCAAATGCATTTGTTAACAACGGTTTCGAAGCTATAATGCGTAGGAAATTTAGCTCACTCTTCCAAAGATTACGGGGTAGCAATAATAGCATTTTTCAAATGATTGCATTGCGTAACGACTTCCCTATTCGGGCAGGATTCTTTATAGGGAAATAATATTCTGAAACAGTTCTTTTTTTACTCCAACAAATACATAGATCGTAAGAAAATTATTATAAATACTTTTATTGATCTCTTCTGAAATAAATCTATTTATTACTATTACGTTTTATAAAATCTATGACATCACAAAATCATTACCCACAAATATTACAAACGTAGGTAATATAGAACCTAATTATATAAACGTCAGTACAATACCAAAACAACATAATGATTTTTCCCAAAAGGAATGACCACAAACATTTAAACAATTATGTAAATTAAAGTGCCATTTATTCTAAACTAATGGTACCACAATCAATATGGGTACCGAAATCAGTATCGGGCATCAGGTGTCCGTGGTAGATAAATGATTTCAATTAGGAAAATACTTTAGGCAGTTCTCCCACTGCTGGCGATAAAGAAACATTTATTCGTTGATTGTATATTTTCTCCATATAGAAACATACAATAGATATACATTCCGTATAAATAAAAGAGATGCATATTATATACAACGTGTAATTTAAATTGTATATACATACGAAGTGCACGGCTTCTTTGGATGATAACAAACAATATGGCAAGAGTTTTGTAATAGTATGTCTACATGAGTATGCAACTTATTGAAATTTTAATACTTACATTGATACTAGAGACCGAATTTTTCAGATTAAGAAGAACGAAGAGAATTATCGTGTTATTGGCAAGTGTCGTAGAAAGTTGTTGACCCATGTAGAGCTTGACAAGATTGTTATGATTGAAACATATGAAACCGATAATTTGGTATCAATTCTTTGAGTCACTTATTTTGGGCTGAAACGATGCATAGACTCCATAGCGGATGTTGTCTTCAGCCCTTTTGGGTGGATACGGGGTTTCCGTTACACGTTGTATTAAAATAGTCGATCGTTTTCTGTCTATACTGCCGGCGAGGACTCGCTCCACTAGTTTGTCACTGAGCAACAAGAGCTATCAAAGATAAAAGTATTATCTCTAAATTCAACTCAGCTATGCTAGCTTAGTGGTCAGAACTCACGCCGAGAGACCAACCAGATCATAGCCCAACGACAAAACTATTATAACTATACATTCGCTGCTTGCCAATTTGTTTGCAGATGCTAGTTATACTCGCTACTCGTTAATCACCGGCGGTGGGACATCTGCCTTACGGTCTATTAGTGCGGTAAAGTATATTACATATATGGGTGTTTTTTCATCAGAGATTTGCGAGGTAAGTATTTAGTAATTAGATAATTTCGAGATATCTGTAAAATTGTGCAAAATTTGACGCGAAATTATATGGAATAAAGTTCATATTCCATTGTTATCAATACTTTTTTGTAAAAACTTTCAAACAAGTGGCCATTTAAAATTTAATTACATGAAACTAAAATCAATATTTCAATGTTTCATCACAATGCGATCGATGGTTCAAGAACGCTTGGAGAACAAACATTAATTTATTTATATAAGTAGAAATGGATAATTACACTAAGATACGATTTTAAACTTCACACAAATTTATTGAAGTTGTTAGCTTTCATTACTTAGATATTTTGTTAATAAATAATTAATTTCATTTGGTTTGTGCAGTGCGAATCGCAAATAAACATTTTCTTTCTTTTTTACATACCTCTGGTGGAGACCACCCTTAATCGGTATATTGCGGCAGTAAACTTGACGTTATAAAGATGGTCAAATAGGATGGCTTGTGATATTATAGATCATAAAGTGTGCTGAGGTCGTGATATCGTAAATAATTTGATGAAGCATATTGAATTTACCGACAATAATATATATTGATAAGGAATCGTGGCTTGGTAATAACAGCCGTGCGAAGTGATATTCATGGCTTGACAACGTTTGCCGAGTGCGGTGAACAGCCATGTCATTATCAAATCAAATCAGAAATATGTTATTTGGCTCTTATTAAACGTCCGAAGCTAGTGTACGGTTCGAATTGCCAGATTCCTATAGTGAAGAGATGATTACTCTTTTAAAACTTAATTGATTATGAGTATTTAAGTCGCAGAATAACGTTATACACGTTAAGCCATTTTCTCTGTCATTGGTAGTCTTTGCGAGCAGACTCACGGTGGAAAGTCAGACGACCGGGCTTCCTGTTGCCTGTTATCTCTTTAAAAAATACAGTGATATTCATGATGTAAATGCAAGGAACAAAGACACATATGCCATTCCTAAAACAAGGTTTAAAAAAATAAATGGTGCGTTTACATGCCAATGTATACGTTTTTGTAATTAAATTCCTAGTCACATTCAAGAACTAAGCTTTTATAAATTCAAATTATTTATAAAACGTAAGCTATATCAGTAAGCTTTTTATACAGTCAAAGATTATATTGCGGACAAAAAGGCTTGGGAATGAGCTGCTCCAGTGATATAAGTGGGCCTTTTTTTTTTTTTTTTTTTTTTTTTTTTTTTTTTTTTTTTTACTAGAACTTAAAACGGGATATTTACCATGTGTATCTTTTGTTTCGATTTTCGGATATTTCAATGTAGATAGTGTGTATGATAGTGGCATGTCAATGGTATCATCAAGTATGTATTATATATTTTATAATCGTCAGAACGAAGATTACTACTAGTGATTACTTTCTTAGATCTTTATTCAAAGTTTATTTGATTTTGGATACTTACTCTTTTGAATAGTGTATGGTGTAAATGTAGGTGTTTTTAAAAGAGTCATAGCGTCACAAAACTTTTTGGGAATATTTTGATTTGCGTACAGGGAAGGAGTCGAATTCCCTGCCAGTCAGTGTTTCCTGATAGCCTGATAACCTAGGGGTCCTAAAGTCAAGAGTGAATAGGTTACTTCTAAGTTAGCGTGCTTCATGTTCGACTACATCAAAGCTTACCATCAGGTGAGATGGTGGTCAAACGCGGGCCTAACTTCAATTTTAAGAAAAGAACTTTTCTTCATACTTAATTAATATTTCATGATAATAATCATAGGCGATAATATGCATGTAATTATTTTATTTGCTTAATAAGTAACTTATTAGGCCGCGATTTATTTTTAGTATGTTTGACACTTACGAAGTTCTAAAACCTTAAAGTAGACAATGAGACCGAAAAGTCTGTCTATACCTTTCAAATTGTAATAAATAAATTGTAATTCCGAAACCGCAATTCTCTAATAAAAAGTAAAAAGTCACTTTGCATTATACGCTAGTATTCTATGAAGGCATAGACGTATTTCACCACGATACGATGTCGAAATAAATAGGCCGATCCGAGCACACTTAAGAGGTAGTCTGCTAAGATTGGCTGGGAGTAAGTTGGTCTAAATTAAATCAATCTATCAATCAATCCAAGAATACGTTTTTTATTGATAATAGGCTGATGGTAAGTGATAATGTGGTCGAAGATGGATTATGCTTACTTAGAAGTAATCTATTCACTCTTGACTTAAAGACCCCCAGGTTATAGCTATCGGGAAACATAGACTCCGGCAGGGAATTCCACTCCTTAGCCGTACGCACAATGAAAGTATTCCCAAAACGTTTTATGCGTATGGGTGGGAAGTGAGGAATATCTTCGCACTAGTTTCTTTACGTGATTACAGCGTGTTTAAGTAACTGTTGGTGTAAAATTACCCAACAGATATATTTATTGTTACTGTGATTTTCAGCACTATCATTTTTAACCGACTTCAAAAAAGGAGGCTTACAATTCGTCTTGAACGTTTTTTTTTTATGTATGTTACCTCATAACTCGGAGACGGCTGGACCGGTTTGGAAAATTCCTTTTGCGTTTGAAAGGGTATACTTTCTAGTTGGTCCCATTGTTACGAAATCAGGATCTGATGATGGGATCCTGGCGAAATCGAGGGAACTCTTCCAATATTATAGGCACACCTATTTTTTGCTAAAAAGTTTTTTAGTGGGTCGGTTTGTAATTTATGTAGTTACAAAAGCCAAAATGTCAACCACTTATCACCTTTTACAAAATATTGCTTTTCCCGGTGCAGAGCCGTTAATTTTTGAGGAGTTCTCCTAGTACATCACCATCAGCTCTACTTTACCATATGCATTGTGACGAGCATAAAAGTGCTTAACATCCATATTCAAGTAATCTAATCGCAATCAACGAAATACTTATTATTGAGTAGTTTCGGTGGCCATCTGGGGTCTTCATCATCAGTTCCACTTCCTCAAATTATGCTTTTTGAGAGCAACTGCACAAGGTACTATAAGAAATACCCAAAACGCTATAGGTGTGCCTATAATATTTGAAGAGTTCCCTCGATTTCTCCATGATCCCATCATCAGATCCTAATTTCGTAACAATGGGACCAACTAGAAAATATACCCATTCAAACGCAAAAAGAATTTTTCAAATCGGTCCAGCCGTCTCCGAGTTATGAGGTAACATATATAAAAAAAAAAAAAGTTCAAGACGAATTGTAAACCTCCTTTTTTGAAGTCGGTTAAAAAGCGTGAAAAAAAAATCTTTTTAGCCTAAAATAAAACCGACTTCCATATAAAAACACTACACAGGCAAAAATAACTTAAATTTCGGAAGGCGGTGTCGAAAAAAAAAGAAAATACAAAACAAATGACACCGACCACCGAAATTTAAGTTATTTTTGCCTATGTAGTGTTTTTATATGGAAGTCGGTTTTATTTTTTGCTAAAAAGTTTTTTTAGCTTAAAAGCATCTACTACAAGGTCCGGCCCCAAGTGTAGCAACTTGAGGCGATCAACGGCGGTGACCTCTCGCACCCGGCCTTGGTTCAGACCATGGTGCGGAGCGAGAGAGATTGGGACTGTATCCCGCGACACAGCGAACAGAGCTCCAACGCGATCTCACGGCGGCATGGAACGAGCGACTGTTACAACCAAGGACTAGGCACGCTGCAATCGCGGCGATAAATCACCTCTTTGAGGAATGGCGTGAGAGACGTCTTGGCATCCTCACCTTCCGCCTGACGCAGGTGCTGACCGGACATGGCTGATTCGGGGTACCTGTAATGGTTACAGCGGCCCAGGTCTCATCATTGTAAAAACAACCCGCAGGACTCGATGGAGCATATGGAAGTGAGCCCCGCTTGGGCGGTACACCGCCGTGCACTTGTGGAGGAGATCAGTGGCGATGATCTTTCGTTCCTGGTTCAGACCATGGTGCGGGGCGATCGAGGATGGTATGCAGTTACTTCCTTATGCGAAGCAGTCATACTAGCGAAGGAGGAGGCCGAACGCGCGAGAGAGATGTTTGCAGACTGCCTGTCGGGGTTGCGGGAATGTCAAGATACCGCGGCTCCGGAACTTAAGGGCAGCTAAAGGAACAGGGTGGGTGTTTAATGAGTAGAAGTCTGACACTCCCTTTCGCCCAGAGCGGGGGAAGTCATTCGATGATTTTTCCACCAGGAAAAACAAAGTGAACCAACTTCACTTTGAGGCTCTCGCAGCCATGGGTTTCACATAACTATTAACTAGTTCGTCAGTCCATCATGTATTAGGACAAGTTTTAGTATTTTTAATTTGATAATCTTTGCCTTGACGTCGTCTTGCAAAAATTTTTCTTAACTTAATATACAACTAGCTGTGCCCGCGACTTTGTCCGCGCGGTATAGTGACTTTCGGCAGCATTTTTAATTTTTTAGGCTAATTATTTTGAAAATAAAACTCATACATAATTTGAATGTCGTATTTATCAATATCAAATCAAAAGTCTAAAAAATAAGTTTCAAGCTTCTAGCTTTTAAAATGACGTATTTTTCCATACAAAGTTTCATCCCCTATTTCAACCCCTTACAGCCCTTTTTTCGCATTAAAAGTAGCCTATGTCCTTTCTCAGGCTCTAGACTATGTCCGTACCTAATTTCATTAAAATCGGTTCAGGAGTTTAGGCGTGATTGCGTAACATACAGACAGACAGAGTTACTTTCGCATTTATAATATTAGTAAGGATGATAGTAATTTTATATACATTGTCTTATTATCGTAAATTATATTAATATCGTATATTACGTTGAGGTACCGCTATCAAACCTAATTGATATAAATTTCGTTTCATATAACCGACATAATAAAGTAAAGCTAAAAAGCATTATTAAAGTCGTTCAGAGAAACAATACAATACTCGTAATTAGATTCGCAATTAGAGAGTTTAAAACTCAAATACTGACAGGCGTAAGGGAGGCCTAATATTGTAAGAAACATTTGAGAGCCTCGGAGCTCAAGGGCCATCAACTCCTTCAAGGATTCAACTCGAGAGTCTTGGAATGTACATTGCTTTTGAAAACCATTGTGGACGTTTATGTACAATTTTTGGGATAATTTATTTAAAAATATTTCGTTTAACTGCCATTAGTGATATGACTTGAGTTAATAAATACCCAAAGTGCTTACTACATACCTATTGTGAAATGTATGGTATGTCGACTTTGTTGATGAAAATACAAAGCACTCTAATGCGCGACCCATGTCACTTTTTTAATCACATTTCATTTTAACTAATCCTTAACATAACATCTGCTTTAAATAATTCAAAATTCAATATTTAAAGTAGATTTGTCTATGTGTATGTATTGTACACACACACGCATACACAGTACACGGCTATTGCTATTGACCAAAGAAGTATCTGTTCCATGTATTTTTCAGAATTATGTTGAACAACGCTGCACATTTATTGTTACCTATTTTCACATAAAAAGTAATCGCTGATCATTGAAAAATAACCTTGTTAGTAACGCGTATGCGCTTCGCCTTAACTTAGTAACATTCAATCTCCGCCTTTTTTACGACTGTTTTCCCTCCACTCAAGCCTTTCATACAATCCAGGAACTCGAAGCCCTGCGTTTAGTGATCTATTATATGGGTAACTGTAAATGTTGTTGAGTGGAAAGAACTGTATTGACATATGAATAAGACTATTTCTTTATGTTGGAGATCATAGCTTGTAAATAATAATGCATTGCTCTGTAAACAGAGTCTATTGTAAGATTTATCCATTATATAGGTACTTTATTGTACACCTTACAATATGTCTATAGAAACAAAAAGTAAAACTAGTATACAATCGCACAGGGCAATCTGTTACAGACAACCTTTGGATGGACAGAAATTAAAGGAAACAGATTTAGGGCTATCAATGTACTAACATCATAAATAATATAAATTAAACATAATAATATAAAATACAATACCAAAAACTTATAATAAGAAATATAAAATGTATCATTGAGAGGGGAAAAAATATAGTGAGAGGTAATGCTCTTTCACCACTCTTCTGAATGCTGGTAGCGTTTGAGCACGCTTCACTTCTATGGGTAATGCATTCCGCAAACAAGCTACTTGAATAGTAAAAGATTTATCAAAGAAAGAAGTGGAATGCATACGACTACTTAACTCAAAATTTTCCGATGATCTCAAGGATCTAGAACTACATAGATATAACAATACCATAATATAAGTTACTTCTTGTGACAATGTTGTCTTGTTGTTGACAATGTTCCCATACCGTTGAGGACAATTTTTTTGATCATTTAATTTTGTTTGTAGATTAGTTTAGATTTTATAGCCATATATACCTTATAATTTAAATTTAAATACCCATTTTGTCTTTATTTACATTTTGCTTGTAGGTACATTTTTAAGCTATTGCATAGCTTTTATCACGGGCTTTGAGCGCGGCGACTGAATCAAGAAATTCTGTAACGAAAATAAACCTAACACCCCTACTCCGACCGGCACAGCGGTGCGGCGTTGAAAGCCGTGCATGGTCTAACGTCGTTTCAGTTCGGCAGACTTCGGCACGATGTTTGTGTGCGTGCGACTAGACGTATGCGTGTAGACTAGCTGCTAACTGCTCATAACTGAGTCCACGAGTGAGTTCGAGCCCGCGACTTGTTGAACCTTAACGTGTATCTATATGGTACGACTGTACGAAGCTCGCACGGATCGAGACGAGCTGCTCCGAAATTGGACGTATACGTAAGCAGCTGTTTGTGAGAAAGTATATAGGTGTATAGGTATCTATCATCTATGTACAACAGTGAATAACTGTACGCGTAAAATTAGTGTATAAAGTGTTTTAAATATGAATAAACAAAGTGCATTTATTAATGAAGAAAGTTATGAAAAAAATACTGCGTAAATAAAATAAATAAATAATTATAATTGCATAAGTTGATAAAAAATAGCTTCACCGCGGCAGTCCCCGAGTGCCACACTCATTTTTTTTATTTTTTAGTCTACATAATCAAGTAAATTGTCCTTTCATGTCACGCTCACTTCAACTTTCCTTTCATTTCATGTTAGGATGTTTCCAGAATAAAACAGCAGATCAATGTAATATCAAGGTTTACTCTTGTTTTATTGCACCCGGAACAAAAATGACAACATTTCAGCACTATAATGTTATTACGAACAGTTTTTACGACTGACACGCGTCTGTGTTTTCAAGCTATTTTCCTGTTTCACGGAAACGACTCTGATTAATGGAACCTTCACGTACAATCGTAATGATTGTATGCCTATTCTGAAAGTAATAAAAAAGACAACATATTGTTTTATTTTTTCTATCTTTCAAGTTCAAAACTAGACACAAAAATAGGTTTAACTTACCTGGTGGTTCTAAGCTGAAAATACACTCTACAAGCAATTTAGTTATGTCAGTAAAAGTACACTATAAATTACCCGATACAATTAAAATAAACAATATTTATAAATAAATTAAAACAATTTCTTATTAATAAATGTTATTATGGTATGAATGAAAATTTCAGTAAAAAATAAAATATAGTATAATAATAAATGTATAAAACCAATATAGTAGTAGTTAAAGTAATCCCATAAAAAACAATACTTGTCAAAAACCCAAGTCTCGAAACTTAGTTGTTCTACCGTAACAAGTTGTGAGATCCATGTAATACCAAGTCGGTTATTAATTTATTTTAAGTAGGGACTGAATAAATTAATAACCGACTTGGTATTACATGGATCTCACAACTTGTTACGGTAGAACAACTAAGTTTCGAGACTTGGGTTTTTGACAAGTATTGTTTTTTATGGGATCTCATTGCTTTTTGTAGAAAGTCCTACTTTTTTCCTTTCCGGTACCTTCTACTTCTTGTATACCAACAACGAGTTTTCTTAAAGCCCTCTCTCTGTCTTATGAGCTTTTCTTATTTTTGTAGGTAGCCTTCCTTTTTTTATTTTCCGGTACTACTTCTTGAACTTCAGCTAAAGTTTTTTTCAAAGCCCACTCCCTGTCTCTATGGGTTTTTTTCGGAGGCTTTGATACGTATATATGAATAAACACGTACGTCTTTTGCATTAGTTAGTAATAATTAATGCCGCACTCGTCAAACGTCTCGGTTAAAGTTAATCCATAAGTAAGTAATTATGCAATTTCGGGCAATTTACTCTACTTAATACTCCCCAATACTCTTAATACTTCTTGCTTTTTTATTCCGTTGACCATTTAACAAGTTACCTTTGAGCATAATTATTATATCTAGGTACCTATCTACACTGGAAGACACGGTGGAGCATATGGTCGAGGTGTACCCTGCATGGGTGGAGCACCGTCGTATCCTCATCATAGAGGCGATCGGCGGCGGCGACTTCTCGCGCCCTGCTCTGGTTTAGACCATGGTGCGAAGCGAGAGGGAATGGGATGCAGTCACCTCCTGCTGCGAAGCAGTCATGCTAGCAAAGGAGGAGGCCTAACGTGCGAGGGAGAGGCAACTCTCTTCCTCACGCCCCAGCCACCGGGGGAGACGCCCCGGGCGTCGTGGATCGCGAGTCGATTTCGGGCCACCGTAGGCGCGGGCCTGCGGATGGCGAGCAGGGGTCGCTCACCGTCCGGTAAGGACCAGGCCCGGGTCGGCGGCGCGTTTAGTTCCACGCGCGCCTCAAAAAGCTGTTAATACCAGTGACGGGGCTTCATAGGGCCATTGCCTGTCGGGGTTTGCGGGAAAGTTCCATCGAGATACCGCGGCCCCGGAACTTTAGGGCTTCCGAAGGAACAGGGTGGGTTTTTAGTCAGTACAATTCAGATACACCCGAGCGGAAGAAGTCATTCGATGATATTTTTCACCAATAAAAAAAAAAGTAGCCATCTACATCTATTATTTCATTATATTATACAGGTACACTGATTAATTAACTGCAAATGTAACTTTGTAATCCTATATATTAATATGGGATTACAAAGTTATTTATGCAGTTGATATATCTAGAAAACTGGAACGAAATTGAAAAATATTGTAGTTTTTCCTTGATTCATATACTAAACACTAATTATATTCTAAATTTGAAGCTTCTATGTCTGCTAGAAGTGCCTTAGACTTTTGATGATCGGTCAGTCAGTGAGTGACAAAATTTTGTAAATTAAGGAACTTTGACTCGTTATAATTCTTAAACTACTGGTTCAAATTGAATGAAATTTGAAATATACCGTGTTTATACAATGCCTGTTTGGTTACTGAAAATCAGGCTTCTAGTTTTATCCACAACGATGTTATAGGGGGTCGAAAATGGCCTGAGTTGCTTCGAGAAAAGAATGGTACGGCCGTGCCGCTTTTTTGCTCGACTTGGCGGGGGCACTGCCGTGCCCCCAGATACACATTCTATACATAATAATTGTAATAGCCCTCTTCGTCTATCCTAATTTGCTGGGCCCGACAGGGTCCACAATGATCTAATCATCATAATCACAATGAACTATGTATATTTTGTATGTACCTACCACCTAAGTTCAAATTGTGGAATGAAAGTAAATGTATTGAGTATTTAATTAGTCAGTTTGATATTCTTGAAATTTTAATCCGAACTGGAGGTTTTAATTTGTGTCCACTCAGTTGTCAAAACATTAAACATAATTCATTTTGAAACTTCTCGTTATAAACTTTTAATAAAGCAAATTTTATAATCCTCCGTCCGGGTTTGTTAAAAGGGGTACAAAGAAGATTTTCTTTTATGTATTAAACACAAAATATATGCTATTATAAAAATAATTAGGTATCAGCATAAATTTTATTTTAACATCTCAGTCTTTAGTCCTTAGGTTTGACGCTTTAATTTCTAAAACGTCAAGTCAATAATAATTCAGCCTATATTCCTATTGCTGAGACATAGGCCTCATCTCTGAGAGGGATGAATGTCCAATTTCTTTTTCTTAGCCTAATTTGTGTCCCTTCCCTTCTTCTCTCCATGGTCCGAAATTGCTCACATCTCTGTTGTAAGCAATTACGGACCATGTTTACGCCGCGAACACGATTAGAGCCAAGAGTGAATAGGTCGCTTCTAGACAAGCATGCTTCCTCTTCGACCATACGCATCATCGCTTAAGATTAGGTGAGATGTTAGGTCGTCAAACGCGAACATATCAATATCAATCAATACATAATATAATAAAACAGTAAAAAGTGTGTCTGTTCATTTAATTTTTTTACGAAAATAATAATTGAGGTGGGTTAAGAAACGGTAACACGCCAAAAAAATAAAAAAGTCTGTCTGTTTGTCTGTTTGTACACGCTAATCTCCGGACCTACTAGATGGATTTTAATGAAAGTTGGTAAGTAGATAGTTGACATCCTGAAATAACACATACGCTACTTTTTATCCCAGAATTCCCTCGGGATCGGGATTTACGCGGGAAATCATCCCACGCGAACAAAGTTCATCAATAAAATTAAAGATCGTCACCCCACCTGCGCCGTAGTTGACCTCGACGGCAATGTCCTCCTTGCAGCGCCCAGTGTATGACGATCTTTGTCCATATCTCCGGGTGCATTAGAAGTAAACAAAAATCTCATAGGTTGACTTCAGAATAAACAAAAAAATCATTATGACTTTTAAAGCTCGAACTTAGCATGGTCGTCTTGGCCTTAACTCGACACACTTACATCCCTTCGCGGGTGTTTACCAACGACCCTTTCACACTCCCCTTCACGTGAAGCCTTTACAATTCACTATTTGTAAGTCTCACTTCTTTCCTATTCACTTTTTGATGGACTATCATTTCGTCAATAGAATGGAGAGATTATTTTATGGATCCTGTCTGTATTTGTGAGAGCTGTGGTGGCCCAGTGGTGACAGGTACGATTTACGAGTTGTGGATCCTGGGTTCGAACCCAAATAGAACTGATACCGGTTAAGAGATACGTCCTAGGACTGAAAAATCCGCGTGAAAAAAAGTCTGCGTGGTGGATTATGGCCCATTTTCTTTTATAGAGCCTTCCTAATAGGACAAATAGATGTGGGACTTCTTATTAAAAAAAAAATCGGCTGTTTCTTAAACTTGAGTGTGTTAATGCTTTTCTTAGAACGTAAAAAACTTCTGACAAAGCTTAATTTTTCTACTATTTGGCAATGGCTAATCGCAATTAGTAGGTAAACAAATTAAACAATAGCATCAAAACAGCCAGTAAAATGAACATGGTGCAGCCGTGGTGGTTCCCAAATGATACAGGGCAATCTATATCATATCTATTCGAGTCCAATTCAATAACGCGTTTAGGATGTTGTTGGGGCTCCCGCGCTTTTGCAGTGCATCGGCGATGTTCGCGGAGGCGCGCGTAGATTGCTTCTACACTATAATGCGCAAGAGAGGCACTTCGCTTGTGCTGCGAGTGCGAGGGAGCGCCAACAGCATGCTGGCCGCGCTCGCGGGTAGGCTGGATTGTGCGTACATCACTCACTGTTGTAGGTTGCACATTACACGCAGGGATGGAACATATTTATAGAGTATTATTAGTAATGTTAAAAATTGTAATATTTTAATTTGAATTTTAATAATAATTGTTTAATTTAATTTAATTGTATTTTAAATGTGACTGACATGTATTTGATCATTTGTATGAGTCTTATGTTACTTGAGAATAAAATGATATTGAATTAATGATACTTCTTTTATCAAAATCGGTTAAGCAGTTTGGCAGAGCACACATAAATAAAATACCTACATACAAAAACTGCTAATATTATATCCCTTCATTTTGGATTTATTGTAGTTGCATATCAACAAAACATCAATCTATTAACCTTTTTCCCAATTAAGTCGACGTGATGTCCAATCTAATCTGCAAAAAATTTGAACTACAAAAAACAAATATTTGAATAAAATTCCGTACCAATTATCAATATGCCTCTCATTCGTAAGTGGCTAAGCATTTTTATAAAAGGGGGTTTAATAAATCTTTTATAAGAAACGTATACGTGGGCTGCAGTGGCACGATAGTGCTGGCCTTAGTGCAATTTCACGCCCAGTTGCGTCAAACTTGGACGGACATGTCCAGCTTAGCACAGCGCTCAGGCATTTTACGTTACATACGATTGCAGAGATTGGATGTCTTATTTTTAAATTGGAAGCCATTAAGGCGATTGAGAAGAAAATGGAAATACATCGCCTTGCATCTTTCAGTAACTAGGTATATCATAATTATACAATTAGCCTATAACGTTACCACTTGACAGAGAACTCCGCTCTATGAGAGAGAATGGGTCCGAATCCTATGCGGGTCGAATGCGGGTTGGCGGATTTGGCACGTCTCCGGATTATTCCATCCTAAAACATTTCCATGATGTTTCCATCATAATTTTTAAAGTACATATACAAAGTATTGTGCATATCTGAATCTGCCTCTGCAACACCACTGTTGTCAAACTATATCATATACTTAATAATTTATTTAAATATTAGAGTTAATTTTTAATTGATGATAGGCTCGCCTTTCACCATACCATCTGATGGTAAGCGATGATTGGGACGACAATGAATCACCCTTACCTAGAAGTAACCTGTAACCAAAGTAAGTCTTGTCGTACAAAGCGCTTTTCCTCCACATTTATTGTGCGCACAGCCAAGCTGTGGAATTCTCTGCCGGCTTCTGTGTTCCCTGCCACTTATGACCTTTCAGCCTTTAAAGCACGAGTAAATATGCATCTTCTGGGCTCACTCGTCCCATCTTAGACCTCATCTATCGCTTACCATCAGGCGAGATCGAGGTAAAGAGTGGGCCCATCAGTCATAAAAAAAAAATTCGCCCATGAAGGGTTCCGTAGTAACTATAATAAATATAACATACTTAATATATTTATTAGAAAAAAAAAAACAAAAACCTTTCAAATATCTTAAAACTAGCTTATTTACAATTTTTACAACTACGCCAAATAACTTTGTTTTTCATAGTATTTGTATGAATTACAAAGTTATATTTGCGGTTTTCGAAAATATACTGTATCTCAAAAACTCCTGACTCGATCTCATTCAAACCAATTTTGGTTGAAAGTTTACATTAAGATCTACAACATATGGTTTTTTTTAGATTTTTCACTTCATCATTATAGAAGTTAGAGGGGGGGACATACATTTTACCACTTTGGAAGCGTATATCTTTTAAACGATTAACTTTATGAAAAAGTCATTTTAGAAACCATAATGTCATTTTTAAAGACCTGTCTATAAATACTACATAAGTATAGGTTTCATGGAAAAAAATAATTCAGTTTCAGTTCCATGTATGGGGAGCCCCCTTTATTTTAAATATTTTTTAAATTTTCTCTTAAAATCGGAAAGCGGTTCATAGAATACATCTACCTACCAACTTTTACATGTATAGTCTTAATAGTTTCGGAATAAAATGGCTGTGACATACGGACGGACGGACAGACAGACAGACGGACAGACATGTCGAAACTATAAGGGTTCCGTTTTTTGCCATTCGGCTACGGAACCCTAAAAATACATATTCGCTCTTGACTCAAAGACCCCCAGGTTATAGCCATCAGGAGTCACAGACTCCAGCAGGGAATTCCATTCCTTAGCTGTACGCTACTCGTGTGTGATATATACAAATCTTAAAAAGAAAGGCAATGTTTTTTACCCGACTGCAAAGGAAGGGTTATGTTTTTCGCGTGTATCTTGTATGTATGTATGTATGTTTGTAATATTCTTTATTACCTCATATCTCCAGAATCGCTGAACGGATTCACATAATTGAGGTATCGTTAGATTCGTCTTAGCAGCCCAAGTGTTCTTAGATAGATGACATTTGAAAAATTCAAACATGGCGGCTGTGCAAAGTCATTAAACATAATGAAAAAAAAAATTTTTTTTTGAATACTGCAATATGGGTATCAAATTAAAGGGCTTAACACAAGGATTTCAAAAAGGTATATCATGTTTATCATTAGTGTAATACTAGCAAAAATAATACAAAGAGAAAGTTTAAAAATGACAGGCCCGTTGGTGGTCAGTGACTGACTGTGACATACGGAAGGACGGGCAGACAGACAGACAGACGGACAGACATATCGAAACTATAAGGGTTCCGTTTTTTGCCATTCGGCTACGGAACCCTAAAAAGTGAAGCAATGTAGGTAGGTTTCACATAACTAGCAGTCTTGTTGATCCCCCCAAATAAGTTAAATTGCTTGTGTCTGGAGTGGGTTCACGATAATTGTGTAATGGATGGGGTTCGAACCTGCGACCTCTCGATCACAAGGCTGACTATTAGGCTATTGACGCTTCAATTCGCTTGGTGCAGTAGTTAAGCGATTACTCGTATGGCTGTTGTACAGCGTGTCACGGGTTCGAGCACTGAAACAAACGTTTATAGTGCCTACAAATATTTATTCCGAGTCAGATTGTTTGTAAAAATGAACCCATGATACAGAAAAACTGCTGATGGACTAAAAGAAACCCTTTAAAAGTATAAGCAATTAATTTTACATCACGGATTTTTAGTTATGATTTGTTTCCAATTTTAAGTACTAGGTTATCTTACAAATTTTAATAAACAGTGGTAGTCGATCGTAAGAAACAGTTCTGTTTCCTTAACTGAGTGTTGAAATTGGGTCTTTAAAACAAATCCTTTGTTATGTTTCTATAACTTTTCTGCTTGCTCGCTGTAATTGATTTTTTTGCATATTGGCGACAAAAGCCAAAATACAGGCTGTTGCGTTTTCGCACCACGAGTGGTTCGGACCGCGGTGTGAAACGCCGAAGATCTCTTAGGAATAGGCTATTTCGGACCACGGTGTGAATCGATTATAGAAGAATTTGAATGGGTTTATTCGAACCGCGAATGGAACAAATATTTTCTCAGGTCTAGTTCGGTTACAGATGTTCAATTCTTTTGTAGAGTGAAAAAATATAGGATACTTGCATTTCACCCGCGACTGTGTCTACGTGGATTTCGAAATAATTTAGTAGCCGATAGCACTCCCCAATAATACAGCTTACCACCGAAGAAAGAATTTTTAGAATTGGATTATTACTTCTGAAGATTACTTCCTATATACAAACCAACTTACAAACAAATTTTACCTCTTTATAAGAAAAGTGTATCGTTGTTTTATTGAAAATGAACTTAAGTATTATTTACTTACTTTTTTTTATTGATAATGGGCTCGCGTTTGACCACCATCTCACCTGATGGTAAGTGATGATGTGGTCAAAGATGGAGCACGCTTACCTAGAAGTAACCTATTCACTCTTGACTTGAAGACCCCTTCAAAAATATTTATAAAAACGTGTTGTTAATTATCTTCTACCCCTAATATTAAAAACCTTTTGAAGGAAACTTCCTCTTCTCTTCAATCAATCGCTATGACAACGGACAGAATCCTTACGAGTCCAGGACTTAATACCAACAAATGACAAATTATAATTGTAAATTTAATTGATGAAGGCCGAGTTATATCCGAGTGAAGTCGAAGAATAATACTTAGAATATTTATCAACGAATGGTTTATTGTTCGAGTTCTAACTTGAGATATTATGATAGGGCAATAACCGGGGTTGCGGGAATGTTCTAACGAGATACCGCGTCCTCGGAACGCAAGGGCATCTGAAAGAACAGGGTGGGTTTTTACTAAAAACTTTTTAGTCAGTAGAATTCAGATTCTTCCTTCTGCTCTACCCGCAGCAGGATGAGTCATTCGATGATATTCCCACGAAGAAATAAAAAATTGGCCAAGTGCGAGTCAGACTCGCCCATGAAGGTCGCCCACGCGTACGCATTCATAAATAAATTGCGACGTTGCCATCCTTCAAGTACGCGTGTACAGAGTGTTTCTTTTACGTATCAATTTAACTTTTTTAGTGAATATTTTAATATAAAAAAATAAAAAAAACATTTTGTTTTCGAATGGTAATATTGTTTTTAGCATGTATGGATGCTATACTATTGCGGGTTAGCGGGAACGCCCTCTGTTAGTTAACATACTGTATATAAATGACAGCCATGACGAACTTACGGCTTATCGTGCTTTCCGAGTCATGGAGAAATCTCGAGATGTTCGAATCTCGAAAACAAAAATAGTCTTTTGAGAAACATTTTATCTCCAGTAAAATTAAATTTAGATGTTTAATTTTGTACACGCGCTAAGGTTATCGTAAAACATAACTTTGGACGCGAAAAGTTTATACAACTCATGATAAAGAACAACTAAATTTCTGTTACAAACATTTATAACGGCGATGGTATTGCTCTGAGCTATGTTCTGGGGAATATTCTGGATTGAACATGTAGGTGTCTAAAGTAATATTTTGAGGTGAAAAGTTTGTACTTTTATTACAAAAATACTCTTATTAGAGTAACTGCCTCGTTGGTTGAGTGGTCGCAAGCGCGAATGCTGAGCACAAGGTCATGGGTTCGATTCCCGGGTCGTACAAAAAGTGCTATTGGATTTTCCTGTATGCAATTTTTCAGTAGTATACAGTATATTAACTAACAGAGGGCGTTCCCCTTAACCCGCAATAGTATAGCATCCATACATGCTAAAAAAATATTACCATTCGAAAACAAAATGTTTTTTTTTTTAATATTAAAATATTCACTAAAAATGTTAAATTGATACGTAAAAGAAACACTCTGTACACGCGTACTTGAAGAACGGCAACGTCGCAATTTATTTATGAATGACGGGCCGCGTGTGCGGTGATCTAATTAATATGCTTATACTATTGCGGGTTAACGGGAACGCCCTCTGTTAGTTAACATATTTGTATATAGAGCGGAGTTTGGAAGATGGTGATGGATAACTGCTGTGCCTCGGAAAGCAAATTGAGCAGTTGGTCCCGGCTGCCATCTGGACATCTTTGACAGTCGTTACGGGTAGTCAGAAGCAGTAGCGGCCTTAGAGGGTGGCGAACAGGGCAATCGCCCGGAGCCTCGCTCCTGCAGGAGCCTCGCGCAACAACCCAAGCAAATTTTTAAAATATAGATTTTTTAACTATATTTTTAACTAGCTGTGCCCGCGACTTCGTCCGCGCAGCATTTTTAATTTTTAGGCTAATGATTTTGAAAACAAAACTCATACATAATTTGAATGTCGTATTTATTTATATCTAATCAAAAGTCTAAAAACTAAGTTTCAAGCTTCTAGCTTTAAGAATGGCGTAATTTCCATACAAAATTTCATCCCCTATTTCAACCCCTTACAGTCCTTTTTTCGCATTAAAAAGTAGCCTATGTCCTTTTTCAGGCTCTAGACTATGTCCATATCAAATTTCATTAAAATCGGTTCAGTAGTTTAAGCGTGATTGCGTAACACACAGACAGACAGAGTTACTTTTGCATTTATAATATTAGTAAGGATTTAAAATTTTTGATTTTGATCCTTAATTACCTACTTATTAAGGTTATAACATAACGATAAATTAACACAAAGTTAGTTAACTAATTCATTCATTCAAAACATAATTGAAAAATTCATTATGTAGTTCTTGAATACCGCGCCTCAAGCCACAAGATCGGCTCTCAGCGCTTTCTATTCTTTCAATCGAAAATGACGTAGCTCATTCGTTAGATTATTGTGCTTTAAAGACTAGTCTTAGGAAAAGCCGCAAACATCAATTTTAAAATTTATCATCTTTGTATTAGTTAATTTTGTAAATCTTTCAATGTAAAATATTTTAAAACTCAAATTTTATTTATTTGTATAAATTTAGCATTTCTCCTCAAACATGACAAATACCTAAACCAAACAACCATACCTGCTTTCGCATCACATACTTTTCACGAAGGACAAGGGGCCTCGCAAAGACCTGCCGCCCGGAGCCTCGCAATAGGTAAGGCAGCCTCTGGTCATAAGCCATTAAATCTACCACTGATCTGGCCAAAGGGTTACCCAGATACTCGGGGAATAATTTTAGTTGTACACATCGAACAGTTGGTCTGCCGGGAAAAATAAATACAACCAGTTGTACCAAGCAGTTGTTTTACGTGGCAGCGATGTGGGTAGTGGAGGTCAGGTAGACAGACGCTCCATGTAAAATACTAATACTCAGCTGCATCCTGTTAGACTGAAAGCCTGGAACTGGAAGACTACAAGCAGGAAAATGAGGTAATAATAACACGTATGTGTGAAGTGGATGTTTAAAACGTTATGATATTGTTACGCCAGTCGGTTAGCGAAGTACGTCGAGAAACTTCGACAGAAATCTAGAATGTTCGAGACACTAACGCCACCTGGCGGCGAATAGCAGTACTGAGTATATCGAGAAAGTTCGACTGACTTCTAATACGTTCGAGACACTAACGCCATCTAGTGGCGAGTAGCAGTACTGAGTATCTCGAGTAGCTTCTGGAATATTCTTGGCAGTATAAACAGTGAGTCGATTTTACAAGAATGTTCTAGAACTCATAGACCGGGGTATAAATAGATAGCAGAGGAACGCAGGCGGCAGTCTTATTACCTGATACGAGGCGATATAATCTGAGATCTACAAGAGTTTCAGTGCGATTTAAGTGAGTAAGTGACAAGTATCGTAGTGTGAATAAATGTGTTAATTTTTATTTTTGTGTTTATTTCATTAAAGCGTTATTTTGGTTTAATTGGTGTAAATTATTTCTATCCCGAACCCCAGCTCGTAATAATATTCAATATAGCTGATACAAGTTCTTTTATCTATAGCTAGAAGTCTCTCCTTGACCCTTTAACGGCCACCACGTAACATACATCAATAACAAAACGACCTCGATTAAGTCGCTTTCAGCTCAAGATCACAGCGTGATGATAAACAAAGCCCCAAGTGACGCTTACCACACAATACGACCCTCCCGAGAATAAAGAGGAAAGCGCTTTTTTCTAAAGCTATCCAGCGTCTATGATGAATGACTGCTAGAAACAATACACTGGAATATCAACCCTTTTCAAAAGTGCTCACGGTTGAAATTCCAACGCTAAACGATGGTTAATTATGTCAACACCGTGATGTGGTATTAATAGTGTGCCTGGCCGTCATCGCACCTTAATAATGTCTTTTCTTACGGTAGGTGCTCATTAATTTTTATGGGGTCAGAATTTTATATGGGTATATTTAATGTTGATATGATATTACTGATATGAACATGGGTGTTATGAAATTTCTAATACACCTGCCTGTACTTGGGACATACCTACTTAGCAATAACCCATGATGTTGTATATTCATAATAAAACTCATCAGACGGTGAAGATTTAATTTTTACAAAACCTTAAATAATAGGAGACCACCCTATTATACATTTGCTTTATAAAATTAATATTATGAATATTATTAGCTTCTGCCCACGACTTCCTTTGCGTGGGAGGGTTTTCTCGCGTAAATCCCGATTCAGTAGAAATATCAGGGTAGAAATGTATTATTCCAGAACGTCAACTATCTACTTACTAAATTTCATTCAGATCTGATCAGTAGTTTTTACGTGAAAGAGTAACAAACATCCACACACCCAGCCTATTAGTAAGAAGAAATAAGATTAAATAAACTCGCCTCCGATTCTCAATGAGTTCTCTATTCTTCCAGAATACCTTACAAACGAGCCTAATTCTACTTTCCTTTTTAACCGACTTCAAAAAAGGAATGTCTAATTCCGTTTCAAATAAGGGCTACGTATCTACTCACATAACTGAAGTCGGTGCTAAGATCATTGAATAGGTTTGATTACCTCGGGCGTGCCCCAGAATGCGGCGTACTTAGCCTATCAAAACTATTAATTGGCTTGGCACCGACTTCAGTCATGTGAGTAAATACTTAGCCCTTATTTGAAATGTAATTAGTCATTCAATGAACCAATATATAAGGTTATTTTTCGCTTTGCAGTGCAGAATTGGTTTTGTTTGTTTTGAAGTCGGTTAATTTTTTTTTTGTAAAATAACATGAATTGCAACTTTGTTACCAACAATAAATTAATAACAGTTTTTGGTACGACTTACAAGTTGTACTTGGAATAATTTATATTTTCTACTTTTACGGAATAAGTCTATTTCGTTTCATGTAGAGGAAGCCTGTGTCCAATCAGAAACTTTTATGCTGATTATATTAGACGTTTCACATGAGAACCCACTGGTCTTACTTATCATATAAAACACATTGTCTCTATGAAAAAGAATATAATATGCAGTATATAAATTTATGAAATGTTTCATTTTCTGTTTGTTTTTCCATTAAGTTGCACCTGCCAACTTCTGTCACTGTACTGTTATTATGTAGACTGGTTGAGAATTATTAAGGCATTAAGTTCAGCTGTGTACAGTATTATTTACTACAGCATAAAGTTTAATAAACAATTTGCTGTCATTTTATAGTTTGTAGTAGAAACCTATACGAAATGACTTTTTATGAAGAAACAAAATTGAAATTATGTTCTAGACACATTCCTTCAAATATCTTTGCTTTTCAAAGAGGACTACTGAGGCACCCTTACTGCCTAGAATGTGATGAACTACAGGAGGTGGCCCATCTTTAGTAGAGTGTATCAGGAACGAAGCTGGAAGGAGTTACTATTTACGATAAAATTATTTCGGTTCAATAATATGGGATTTTATGGGTCAGTACGGCGTTTCCTCCGTCAGAGGACTCAGAGGGTGCCAAAGACCTACAAATAAGAGGGTAGCCAACGCTACTAAACCCCCTATAATAAAAAACTGAAACAAAAACAATTACAGAAACGCCATCTGAAAATTATTATACGCGTATATTTTTCAGAGTAACGAAACATAGTTCCAATAATATTAGCTGTAGAATGGTCTCACGTTCAATAGTCCCACTCAAGTAGGTACTAAATGAGGACACAGAAAGAAAACATAGAAAGAAAGAAAATTTATAAATTTGCGTTGTCAAAAAATCCAAGCATTTGGATTTCAACCAACAGTTGAATGAAAATTCATGATTGGATTTTCAACTATCTATGTTGAGAAGGATGCTGAAAATCTACTGTCATAGGTACCTAAATCATTAAACAACTAATTTGGATAGCTCATGTTATTATGTATAAAATTTATACAACATAGAACTACCTACTCTGAAATGACGTGTAAGATTATTTTCCGCAAATTCAAAATTTTCTTATGGCAGTGTATATTTATTTTTTTGTGGGTTATATAAAAATAATACTTATGATAATGGCAATAAGTTCCACACTTACATTACATGGTCGCCGCGTCATTTTTGCAATATGTTGCGTCATTCGTTTCACATTAGGAGGGGCCTCATATACATACATAAATGTACTCGTACAGATATGTATGTGTACGTAATAGTAACGACACGATGTTGTTGTTTGTTTAGTAATTTGTTGTTAAACACTTAATGATTATGCAGAAGTTAAATGGCTTTTGTGTTTATTTTAGTTTTCTCAAACCTATTATAAAACAAATATTTTTCAATACCAATCAGAAACACGTTAAAATCATAGCCATCAAAACCTATCTAATATCTAATTATACACAAAAATTGGTTACTGCTTTTGTAAGCACACTAATTATATTATAATTGCCAGTGAAATTTTTACACATACGGTTTTATCGGGACAAAAGTAGCATGAGTATGTACTATACTCATGCTACTGCTATCTTACCATATATCTACTATAACTCCTTCTGTGTCAAAACTAACCAAAGATTGTCTGTAAAAGATCGCTATTAGAGATAAGACACCCTTTTTAGTTGCTAAGTCCTTATTTTTTTCTGTTTTGGTGTACAATAAAGAATATATCTATTTATGTATAATTTATCTCTGTGCCAAATGTCAGACAAATCCATACAGTCATTTTGTCGCAATTAAGGAACAATAATTCATACATTTAATAAATTGTATCGATAAAGTCGGTGGCGTACCTACGTTCAGAGGCGGGTAGCTAGGATTTTTTTTATACTATGTTGTGAAAACCAACCCTTTTTTTCGGTGGTAAAATCACTATTCTCCCGCTGCGGGTGGAGTGGAAGGGAGTGTTAGATTTCTACAGACTTAAAACCCATCCTGTTTCTTCACTTTCCCTTACGTTCCAAGGCCGCGGTATCTCGTTCGAACATTCCCACAAAATCAACCCTTGCTATTGTTATAATGTAGTCACGAGCTCCTCTCAAACTAATAGTGGTGAGTTAAAATCATCATCAATCATAAAGAGTGGCACATTGTACGTTACGATGACGTATGCGACTAACACGTTTGTATAAAGACCATCGTCCTCTGTGACGTAGAATGCGTAATAAAGTATTCAATAGACTCGGTTGTCTCGTGGTCGTAAGCGAAACTGCTGAGCGAGGTGTCTTGAGATCGATTCTAAGGTAGTCTTTATTATTTTGTCTATCCTTGCGGCTTGCCACAATAGTACGAAGTCACTTTACGGCTATCTCTGTTTATCATAAAAAACCGCCTTTTAATGAATTGTAAGATAGTTGTTAATCTATAATTTAAACCAAGATTGAATAGTTTTTCCTCTTCGACCACATCATCGCATACCGTCAGGTGAGATGGTAGTCAAAGGCGAAACTATCATCAATAAAAAAATGTAGTCACTCTCATAAAAAAAATTGGCGAAGTGCGAGTCAGACTCGCCCATGAAGGGTTCCGTAGTAACTACACAAAATAACTTCGTTTTTCATAGTGTTTGTATGAAATACAAAGTTATATTTGTAGTTTTAGAAAATGTGCTATATCTCAAAAACTGCTGACCCAATCTCGTTCAAACCAATTTTCCTTGAAAGTTTTCATTAAGATCTACATATCATATATTGTTTTTAGATTTTACACTCCATTATTAGAAAAGTTAGAGGACACACATTTTACCACTTTGGAAGCGTATAACTTTTAAACGATTGACTTTATGAAAAAGTGGTTCTAGAAACCTCAATGTCATTTTTAAAGACCTGTCCATAGATATCACACACGTATAGGTTTGATGATTTTTTTTTAAATTTCAGTTCTATGCATATTATAATTGTTCTTTTTATTTTTGTCTAAAAATCGTAAAAAGGTTTTCAGAATACATAAATACATACATTTTCGTACTTACCAAGTTTCACATGTGTAATCCTAACTTTTTCGGAATGAAATGGCTGTGACGTACGGACGGACAGACATGACGAATCTATAAGGGTTTCGTATTTTGCTATTCCCTAAAAACCGCTTTTTAACACGCTTTTATTAGGTCGACCTGTATGTAACTAACTATGTAATGGAATCTAAGGTAACTAATGTAACCATCTTCCAAGGGTCGTAGCGTAATGGAAATTACTAAATAAATAATAATAAATCGTAGGTTACTTTTTAGGTAAGCGTGCTCCATCTTCGACCACATCATCACTTACCATCAGGTGAGATGGTGGTTATTTATTTTATATGGTAATTTATTATTGAATAGTAGATTAGCATATCGTTGTTAAATTTCTATAATTTAAATCAAGATTGAATAGTCCTTCCTCTTCGACCACATCATCAGGTGAAATGGTGGTCAAAGGCGAACCTATCATCAATAAAAAAAGTAATCATTGAAAAAAAAAACGCATTCTTTTCTGAGATATCTGTCATAAGCATAGCATAGCCTTGAGCTTCTATGTAGCGATGCCTTTACTAATGTCACTGCAATACTTCACCGCATAGCAGTTTGCTGCGAGTGCTGTGCGCTACGTATACCTAGAGTACTTCATAGCTTGTGTGGCAATATCATAAAAATAGTAACGGGTCTTCCAATAGGCACGTCCGAACTTTGACAGTTAGTAGCGGCCATCTTGTTGAAGCTACATCTGTCAAATTGGTTGTCATTTATTCATTCGGTTTTGCCAAATCATCATGGATAGCTATAGCATTCAACAATACGTGCAAATGATAAAATTGTTTTATCAAAATGAGTGTTCTGTTCGGGCAACGCACCGCGCGCTTCGCCCATTTTACGGTCGCCATAATCCTCCTACCGAGAGGACTATTCATCGTGTGGTGGATAAATTTGAGTCCACTGGTTCGGTAAATGATCGACCAACACCCGTACGTCAACGAAACGTAAGGTCTGCCGAAAACATCGCCGCTGTCCGTGAGAGTGTGCAGGAGAATCCGAGGCAGTCGATTTCGCGTCGCTCACAAGAACTCGGCCTATAGGCGCTATCGATATCGGTCGATGATTACCAACTTTTTTTGGCATAAACCGGATCATCTGAACACCAACGACATGTGGTTTCAACAAGACGGCGCTACGTGCCACACAGCTCATGCCACATTGAATAATCTGCATGAGAGATTTAAGGGCATGGTCATCTCACGTGGAGCTGATGTGAACTGGCCACCGAGATCTTGTGACATAACCCCGCTAGACTTTTTCTTGTGGGGTTTTCTTAAGTCGCAGGTCTATGTGAATAAACCACAAACCATAGCGGCCCTCAAAGCCAACATAACCTATGCCATAGGTCGAATTCTGCCTGATTTATGAGCAAAAGTCATGGAAAATTAGGTATCTCGCATGCGCTCCACCCAGAGAAGCCGTGGCGGACACTTGAATGATGTCATATTCCACACATAATGGCATCACTACATCTTTCAAATAAATAAATAATTTCGATAATATCTCACACACACTTTGTTTTATTTATATTTAAAGATAGGACACGCTTAATGAAATACCCTGTATTTGTATCAATACAGCTCTTCGTGACAAAGAAAAATAATCTATACTTGGGAATAAATCTTACATCCGGCCATACTTTGTATATTATGGCCGACCATATTAAAGTATCTGTTCATTTAAAATAATAATAAATGCCTCTACTAATTTACTAGTTATATACTCTTTATTGTACACCATAACAGAATTTAATGAGGACTTAAAAACTACAAAGTGTGTTACAATGGGCGGCCTTATCGCTAAAAGCGATCTTTTACAGACAACCTTTGGATGGATTTGACACAGCAGGAGAAGATAAATACGCAGGTAGTCCATTATTTTTCATTATTACCTATTCATTAGGCTAGGTACCCACTTCAACCATATAAACTAATCTTACCTAGCCTTTATTATAAACGAAATTATACATCCAATGAAACAGTCTTTAAGATATTTTTTTTACATGTTGTGCAGTAGGTAATGCTTTTTATTGTCGGATTATTTTTGTATCCATTTTATTATAATTTGATTATACTGTTAATTTTGTGTTACCTATCACCAGAGGCAGATTAATTACAGGTTGCCATCCCCAAGAGGAAAATAATTAAAGAATCTATTATTGCAAGTAAGGAACGTCTAACTAACGAAACGCGAATGAAATGCTATAGGTATATTGTTCCCAAAAATTAACAGTATCCCGTCATGCTAAAAACGTTTAGTGAAAATAAAAAGTCATAATAAATCAAAACACGCAATTTTTGTTTATAAAAACTGCTGAACCGATTGCATGTCTATGGAACCATCTCTCATATTATATCAAACTAGCCGTTGCTCGCAACTTCGTTCAAAATTCACGTCGGAGGTTTTTCTCGTGTAAATTCCGATCCCGTGAGAAATTCCAAAATTCCTTAATTAGTGCTCCCCTACACACCCCAACGAAAATACATGCCAAACAGCTTCTTGCGCCCAGTAGTTTCGGCTTGCGTTGTCTGTCAGTCAGTTTGTAACGGAAGCGTTTTATATATATTGATTGATGATAGAAAAGAATAATCAAAATCGATCTACTCAGTAAAAACTTATGCGTAATTAAACATTAAAAAAATACGCATCGGCTATATAACTTTTTCCGTTTTTTCGACAGTTGAAAATGACCAGGCATTTTCGAAACACTGTGAAGATAATAATGAGGTTTACTCTGTTAATTAGTTCCAAAATATTTCGGATACAGACGGGTTTAAAATATATCAACCGTATATGCGACTTCGCTTGCGTGGAAGTCAATATTACCTACGCGATTTTTCCCTCGTGCATCCCGAACTCGTTTTCCGGATTCCGGGATAAAGTATCCTATTTTTTTAAACTAGGGATGAACCCACTCTTGACAATCGGGGTCAAGAGCGTAAGATTTACATTAGATCTACAATAGAACGAGCGAGCCCATAAGATGCCTGTTCACTCTAGCTTTAAAGGCTGATTGATGACGGGTCATATTATGTGATAGAGAATACAGAAGCCGGCAATGAGTTCCACATTTTGGTTGTGCGCACAATAAATTTAGAGGCTGTCTATTGCCCTATAATCTCCTCACTTCCAGTGAAAGTAAACCCATTAAAAAAAAACGACGGGTTGCACTCCGGGAGTGCCGGCAGAAGTGAAAACTTGAATATTAACGTTGTGCATTTTTGATATTTTGGAATGGTTAGGGAATAATTTTGCACGAATTGCTTTAATTATCAGTATACAAGTACTATCATTTATGTGGTAGAATACAATATTTATTTATTGCGCTATTGTATACAAACATGATAATTTATATTACATTAAAAAGTTTGCGCAGGCATATATTTTCGCCGCGCCGTAGAAAGAGAGGGGGATACTTCCTCTCCTACGCCGCGCCGGCTGTCTACTCACCGTCCGTCTTACGAATTTTCGATCAGGTCACGTGTCCTGACGCGAGTTTAACATTTTTTACCCATTACAAAAAAAGTGCACAACGCCGCTAAAGAAGTTTTCACTTCAACAGATTAGCTGATCCAGAGATTAACTCGGATAACTGGAAAAACAAAAAGATCGACAAGAGGTTTAAAAAATGTTTGTGTTTCAGTACAGCTTAAATAATTATAAGCACTTGAACAATCACACAGTTCGCCGGTTTTTCTCCACAGAAAACGACCAATTTCGAACCGTGCCCTAACTTCTGACGTTTTGTACGTGCCCATATAGCCTATGTGAAATAAAAAACATTTTGAGTTTGAGTTATTTTGAAATCATAGATACACACTTGTATTTAACTTACATGCATAATTATATGTAGATATATAATACAACGTGTAATTTAATGGATGATAACAAACGATATAGCAAGGGTTTTCTAATCCTATGTCTACATGTGTGGAGCATATTAGAAATTTCAATACATTGATACCAGAGGCCGAATTTTTTAAATTAAGACGAATGAAGAGAATTATCGTTTTATTGGAAGTGACATGGAAAGTGATGACCCTCATAGTGCCGTGACAAGTTTGTTATTACTGGTATTCAAGAAACATATGAAACCAATAAATTGGGGTCAATTCTGTGAGTCACTTATTTTGAGCTAAAACTTTGCATAAAGACTCCATACCAGATGTTGTCTTCAGTCCTTTTGGATAGATATGGGGTTTCCGTTACACGTTGTATATCACATTAATAGCAACCTTGGTAACCCCACAAACTAAGACAGATTTTATGCTAAATACGATTCCAAGTCAGCTAGTTTTGGAAACTAAACGGTTTCATTTTGAATTGCATTCGAAACCAAACAGTCGTTTAAGCATATTTTGTTTGTATTCCAAACCATAAAGCGACCGCATCGTTCAATTCACATTAGGGATCATGATATGATGTTATAGTGCCATTTCGGACGGGAATAGCAATACCGTGCGTGTTAGTAGTGTTATTGCAAACAATAGGATCTATATAGGTACTTTATACAACTATAATAAAAGCAAGAAGCAATAAATGAAACCACTTTTACTATGTGTCATTTTCAGGCTACACAAAAATCAGATCAATAGAAGCAATAGTTTAGTCACAGGATTCGATAGATAGAGAGATAGTCACAGGAGAAGTAGGTATATGAACTATAAAGAGATTTAAAATCTTAGTGACTACAAAGGTATGATATCATTTTTGTTCTGGGTGGGAAAATCATCATATGACTCCAACCGATGTGGGTGGAGCGGAAGGAAGTGTCAGACTTCTACTGATTATAAAAACTTTTTACCAAAAAATTAAACCGACTCCCAAAAAACACTGCAAAGTGAAAAATAACTTTAATTTCGGTAGTCGGTGTCTTTAGTTTTGTATTTTCGTTTCTGGCACCGACTTCCGAAATTAAAGTTATTTTTCACTTTGCAGTGTTTTTTGGGAGTCGGTTTAATTTTTTGGTAAAAAGTTTTTATTTCACTC
The DNA here is from genome assembly GCA_943138885.2 of Tholera decimalis. Lineage (NCBI taxonomy): Eukaryota > Metazoa > Arthropoda > Insecta > Lepidoptera > Noctuidae > Tholera > Tholera decimalis. The sequence continues at coordinate 5,948,246 of OW964565.2, read as the reverse complement.
TTTTTAGTTGGTCTATTTTTAATTTACCTAGTTACAAGAGCCTAAATGTCAACTACTTATAACCTTTTACAAAATATTGCTTTTCCTAATGCTGGGCCGTTAATTGTTGAGGAGTTCTCCTGGTACTTCACCATCAGCTCTACATCACCATATGCATTGTGACGAGCATAAAGTGCTTAACATCCATATTCAAGTAATCGAATCGCAATCCACTCAATACTTATTATTGAGTAGTTTCGGCGGCCATCTGTGGTCTTCATCATCAGTTCCACTTCCTCAAATGGTACTTTTTGAGAGCAACTGCACAAGTTACTATAATAAATACCCAAAACGTCATAAGTGTGCCTATAATACTTGAAGAGTTCCCTCGATTTCTCCAAGATCCCATCATCAGATCCTGACTTTTGTGAAAATGAAATCAATTTCAAAGTATACCCTTTCAATCAAAAAAATAATTTTCCAAATCGGTTTAGCCGTCTTCGAGTAATCGGTGATCATACATAAAAAAAATAAATAAAATATACGCGTCGCATTGATAACCTCCTCTTTTTGTCGTCGGTTGAAAAACCTACCCTGCTCCTTATGGTCTGAATCAAGGCCGGGAGCGAAAGGTCACCGCCGCCGATCGCCTCCGCGAGGACACGTCGGTGCTCCGCCCAAAAGGTATGATATCTGGAAGTGGTCTTGAGAAAAAATGACGAGACGGACCAGTGAAAATATTTTCGCGCAATCCTCCACACTTATAATCAACACACGATGTATCTTCCCGAGCAGCTGTCTAAGTACTTACGCATAGTTATCAAGGGTCGTAAACCTTAAAACGACAAAATTCACGCTACGATGTCGCTCTGTATCATAAGTTTTCAAAAGGCCGCTTACGTTTTACTTTGATTATTTATCTATTTAAGTTCTTTGAAAAAAAGTTTATTCGTTTTTAACACGCTTTTATTAGGTCGACCTGTATGTAACTAACTATGTAATGGAATCTAAGGTAACTAATTTAACCATCTTCCAAGGGTCGTAGCGTAATGAAAATTGGCAACTGTATGTAGTTATGATGACAATACAATAATATGGTACTGTCGAACTGATCTGATGATGGAGCCGGAAGATATGAACTGGAACTTCATGATGGAAAATCGTATCATAGCTGTTTTGGATTTCTTAGAAAAGTCTTGTAATGAACTTTGATCACGATTAGGTTTCAAGATCACTGGCATTCCATGATGGAATATCGTATCATAGTCGTGTTTGCACTTGTGAGAAAGGCCACGTAATGGACTTTGAACACGATCAGGTTTCAAGGTTATAACAAACCTAAAGAAAACCTGTCATCGGTTTTCTTAATTTTTTTTTGTTTTTACATGCATTTATAAAAGCGTGTTTTTCTAGTGTTTTTTAAACTATTAATTTATTTTTAAGCAGTCACATTCAATTTGTGGCATATTGTTTATTTATTCACAGACTATACGGTTTATTATCAAATGCATCTGATGGCTTGAAAACTATGTATTTTGCAGTCGAGTTTAAATGCCGATTTTTTACAACTTTTCCTAAATTGTTTATCCGATACAGAACATCAACATTATACCACGACCGCGCACTTTTGGAACACCCTGTACTTATACACGATTACAGCTATTCGTTTTTCGGGACGTCTGAAAAGGGCGTTAATGTATCAAATCTGATGACGTCATAAAGCCTGATCTCTGTATCTTCACGGACAATTTCCTCCAAGGGATGAGCAAAATTGATGGTGAAATTCGAGTATTTTAACGAATTTTCTCCGCCGCACTAGTCGATTATGAAAGCTAAAAACCCCTGACGAGATCGTCTGTGGATGAGCGATCATCTATTTTATTTATACCCGAATTTCATTTAAAGATCTAAAACAGTCGTTACGGCTGCCCTGAATGTCCTAATTAAAGCTCTAAAAAGTCTGACACTAATTTTGAAACTGTTACCCGGTTACTGGGTTGTAGAATTCAAATTCTGCCGCTATACTAATTGTGGTTTGGAACAGAAATTAATCGCATCTCAAACTGTCGTTAATGCGAATTCGATCGATCGAATCTTACCATCAGGCGAGATCGAGGTCAAGATTGTGATATTAATTTGAAAAAAAAAAAACAAAAAACCTTAAAAATTTCTTAAAACTAGCTTATTTACTATTTTTACAACTACACCAAATAACTTTGTTTTTCATAGTATTTGTATGGAAAACAAAGTTATATTTGCGGTTTTCGAAAATGTGCTATATCTCACAAACTGCCGACCCAATCTCGTTTAAATCAATTTTCTTTAAAAGTTTTTATTAATATCTACAGCATATAATTATTTTTTTTAGATTTTTCACTACATTATTATAGAAGTTAGAGGGGAGGCCAGGGAGGGCAAACATTTTACCAATTTGGAGGCATATATCATTTAGATGATTGACTTTAAGAAAAAGTGGTTTTTTTAAAACCTCAATGTCATTTTTAAAGACCTGTCTATAGATACCACACACGCATAGGTTTTATGAATAAAATATTTATAGTTTCAGTTCCATGTATGGGGAGCCCCCCCTTAATTTTATTATTTTTTTTATTTGTGTCTTAAAATCGGAAAGCAGTTCACAGAATACATCTACCTACTAAGTTTCACATATGTAGTGCTAATATTTTGGGAATAAAATGGCTGTGACATACGGGCGGACGGACAGACAGACAGACAGACATGACGAAAATATAAGGGTTCCGTTTTTGGCATTCAGCTACGAAACTATTAAGACTATACATGTGAAACTTAGTACCTGTGTAACCTTAGTAACTGTGAACCGCTTTCCGAATGTAAGAAAATAAATAAAAAATATTTAAAATAAAGGGGGGCCCCCATACATGGGGCTAAAACAGAAAATATTTTTTTTTCAGGTCACCTATGCGTGTGTGGTATCTATAGAGAGGTCTTTAAAATGACATTGAGGTTTCAAAAGCCACTTTTTCATAAATTTAATCGTTTAAAAGATATACGCTTCCAAAGTGGTAAAATGTGTGTCCCCCACCCTCTAACTTCTATAATAATGGAGAGAAAAAAAAAAATATGCTGTGTAGATCTTAACGTAAACTTTCAACCAAAATTAGTTTGAACGAGATCGGGTCAGCAGTCTTTAAGATACAGCATATTTTCTAAAACCGCAAATATAACTAAGTTATTTGGCGTAGTTACTACGGAACCCTACATGCCAATTGCAGTGCAAAAGTGCAAGTGCAGTGGTAATGACATAAATTACACAACGTATTGTACCTGACTAGGTACCAACCCACGACCTGATGACGTAAATCGAGCCCGCAAGCACTGCTCTATAAACAGAAAAAAAAATATACAAAAAATAATCGTAACCAGACGAAGTTACTAGCACGAAGTGACCCAAGTTAAATTAAACAATAAAATTCTGTCCCGACCTCCATTAAAATTATATTACTTTATACGATGTTATTACCCCTGGTGCACTCAATAATAATTTACTGAAATATCATTAATTCGTGACCTCTATAATCTTTAGCAATAGAAAAGTGTATAATTATATACTTTACTTCTCTTTAGTGACTTTAAACACAGTAAAGTATACGATGAAAAACAAAACCCTACTACAGAAAACAGTTATATGCGTAAACAAATTATATTTTGTTTACCAACATTCTTTTTTTCCATTTTTCCCTACATTCCTTTCATGAACTCTTCACGCGCCGCTTCAAACCGGCCCCCGTGGATCACCTCCAGGTCGTCTCGCCACATCTTCCTGGGCTGGCCTCCGCGGCGCCGTCCATTGTCTGGCACCCATTGTGTAGAGTTTTTTACCTTATATATTTTAAATTATATTTTTTTATTCCAGTACTTAATGTAACTTTTATATAAACGATGTTTTTTATATATATACTTATTGTTTAGTTATAATAATCGATTTTACATTTGATTTAATTTATAATTTTTTGTTATTTAATTGTATAATGTCATTTATAGTTGAGTTACTTTTGTGAATTAAATTATTGTACCTTTGCATGCCTTCTGGTAAAATATGGCTGAACTCACATTGTACCCTTACACCACATGTAATTGTACTACCCATATTTGCAAAATAAAGTATCTTATCTTATCTTATCTTAAAATATAGCATCGATAAATTTGTTCTCAACGCTGTCAGCTGTTAATGTGCCCAAGAGACTGGCGGCATTGATTTTCATATTTGAATAAGTTTTACATACAATGTTTACACTGATTTTCAGAGGTTAGGTATTCCAGGGCTACGGGAATGTTCCAACAAGATACCGCGATCCCAGATTTAAGGGCAACTGAAAGTACAGGGTGGGTTTTGAGTCAATTGGAATCTGACACTCTCTTCCGCTCTACCCATCCCGGGAGGAACCTATTACGGGCAATAGAAATCTCTTCTCTAAGGAATCAGGTAGACCACATATTTTAGTGCAATATTACCACCTAATTCCATAAAAAATATAGCTAAAGTATTAAAAGATCCCCTCGTATTTTTATTTTCAAACCAAGTTATAAAATATACTTAGACATTTCATTTCGGAACTCAAATGTCGCCTATATTCGTGAAATGAAATTATTTGAGTAAAAAGGGAGGTCTTTAGCGACACGACACGAAATAATCTTGACAATTTAAGACCGATTTTGCATAAATTCGTAATAAATTTAAAAGGAATTTGCATGAAGTAAAAAAATAATTACTGTAATGTTTTTTGATGCAGTCAGGAGTTCGTGTGTAAATAATGACTGTTACGCGTTTGTGACGCGGGCCGGTCTTCAAGGTTGTTCTGTAGATGGGTGAACATCTTAACATATTTGAATTCCTTTGTGCTTTGGAAAGCACGTTGATCCATCGGTACCGGTTTGTATGTTTGTTGATTGTTTTAGACTACACACAACGACTGTCAAAGTCGTGAATGGTACTCAGGAGCCTGAAAACCTGACACCACTCTTGCCAAGAAGTACCGCGTAACCGAGGTACTGGTGTATCGAGGTTAGATAGGCAGGCGTCTGTTTACAACATACTGGTATTTAAAACCCGATATACATATAATTTAGTAATTTTTGTATTAAGAGATAAATTATTTATGAATGTATTTTTAGGGTTCCGTAGCCGAATGGCAAAAAACGGAACCGTTATAGTTTCGACATGTCTGTCCGTCTGTCAGTCTGTCCGTCCGGCCGAATGTCACAGCCATTTTATTCCGAAACTATTAGGACTATACATGTAAAACTTAGTAGATAGAGGTATTCTGTAAACCGCTTTCCGATTTTAAGAGAAAATTTAAAAATCATTTAAAATAAAGGGGGCTCCCCATACATGGAACTGAAACTGAAAATATATTTTTTCATGTAACCTATATGTGAGTGATATCTATAGACAGGTCTTTGAAAATGATATCAGGGTTTCTAAAACCACTTTTTCATAAAGTCAATCGTTTAAAAGATATACGCTTTCAAAGTGGTAAAATGTGTGTCCCACCCCCTCTAACTTCTATAATAATGAAGTGAAAAATCTAAAAAAAACATATGTTGTAGATCTTAATATAAACTTTCAACCAAAATTAGTTTGAACGAGATCGAGTCGGCAGTTTTTGAGATACAGTATATTTTCTAAAAACGCAAATATATAACTTTGTAATTCATACAAATACTATGAAAAACAAAGTTATTTGGCGTAGTTGTAAAAATTGTAAATAAGCTAGTTTTAAAAAATTTTTAAGGTTTGTTTGTTTTTTTTTTCAATTAAATATATTATAGTTACCATACCACGGAACCCTTCATGGGCGAGTCCGACTCGCACTTGGCCAATTTTTTAATATAATTGAAATAATTCTTAGCTAGAACGGTAAATTCACGGCCATATTGTCGTACGTCCAACTGCTAAATCGTGGTTAAATACGGCGACGGCCAACTTGCGTGTATAAAGCAAGGGATTCTGATACTCTTTGGTTTATGAAAAAGTTTCTACCACTGAAATCCTAATCACTACGCTCCTGGTACTTTGTAGTTTTGATTTTCAAATAGTTTTTTTCTTATAGATACACAGATTGAATTTTCTGTATTGTACACCAATAATTTAAACACACCTGATTCACAATATTGCTTAAACTTTGGCGGTCTTATCGCTGATAGCGATGTCTTCCAGAGAACTGGATTGGACAACTTGGATGGACTTTATGAACATAAAACAAAGAGGAGACGGGAAAATCAGTGTACTTCAAGTATGTAGGTACCACACAAAATCTAATTAAAGTATTTAATATCAATATGTGTAGATATAAATACAATACGATACATAAATTAGTATGTATAAATATTATGTGTCAAAAGGAGGTTTTGATACAGGGAAAAACTAACTGCGAGAAAACATACAAAGACAAAATTAAAAAAAAAAATAGGTTTGTTTGTATTTTAGTAACTTGTAAAGCTATACACACTTGAGAAAACATAGTTTTTTTTTAACACGCTTTTATTAGGTCGACCTGTATGTAACTAATGTAACTATGTAATGAAATCTAAGGTAACTAATTTAACCATCTTCCAAGGGTCGTAGCGTAATGAAAATTGGCAGCTGTATGTAGTTCTGATGACAATATAATAATATGGTACTGTCGAACTGATCTGATGATGGAGCCGGAAGATATGAACTGGAACTTCATGATGGAAAATCGTATCATAGCTGTTTTGGATTTCTTAGAAAGGGCTTGTAATGAACTTTGGTCACGATTAGGTTTGAAGGTCTGATGATGAAGCCAGAAGATAGGCACTGGCATTCCATGATGGAATATCGTATCATAGTCGAGTTTGCACTTGTGAGAAAGGCCACGTAATGGACTTTGAACACGATCAGGTTTCAAGGTTATAACCAACCTAAAGAAAATCTGTTATCGGTTTTCTTAACCTTTTTGAATTACCGCGTAATCCATAGATTTATTATTAGGTCGATCTGTAACGAACTAAATATGCAATAAAATCTAAGAATCTGAATTAAACGTACTTCTAATTGTTGTATCATCATGAAACATGGCAAATATATGTAGATTAGACGACAATAGAATATTATGATACCAGCTGGTCTGACGATAGAATTGGAAGGTGGCTGATGGAACCTTGGACTGCCTACTAGTAAACATTTCTAATTTCTGCTCATTACATTAGTCCTAAAAGCGTGTTTTGGTTTTTAAAACTATTAATTTATTTAAAACACAGAGATACTTGAATTATACTTATATATAGATTTTATCATTCAATGTCTATCTATACTAATATTATAAAGCTGAAGAGTTTGTTTGTTTGTTTGTTTGTTTGCTTGAACGCGCTAATCTCAGGAACTACGGTTCTGATTTGAAAAATTCTTTCAGTGTTAGATAGCCCATTTATCGAGGAAGGCTATAGGCTATATATCATCACGCTAAGACAAATAGGAGCGGGGCACTAATGAAGAATGTTTCAAAATCGGGGGTTTTTTTTTCCACGCGGATGAAGTCGCGGGCGGAAGCTAGTTTAATATAAGTGTAATAAATAAATGCCTAATTATAAAAAAAACTGTGAAAATAATCTCACTTTATTAATACATCACACTCCACTAATTATCAAACTTTGTTTTAGATCCAAAATTAACATATTATACCCCTGGGGTCGAGCGTTGCCCCTCAAATAAATTAGTCCCTAGACTTTATTTAAAAGACCCTTGAAATTCTATGAAATTAATGCATACTTTTTCGTTTCAACCTTTTGGACCAGACTGAGTGGTAAATCCAGCTATCAAAAGGTCTTAGAAATGATTTAGGGAGCATATTCAGGGGTAGGTAATATGGCCTTTCATTTAGGCAGAATAAAAAGTAATAAGGTAGAATACATTTCATATAAAAATCTCGGGTTGCCTAAAAAGAATCTGTTTTATTTTCAATTTTCATCTGTAATCATTCATTGAGCATAAACAGTCTTAAGGCGAGCTTTTATTAAGACCTTTTTTATACTTTTATAGTACGTGATTAATTTATCACATAAATCTATAAAAAAAGGCAATGATTGTATGTTTGTCCTGTATTCGTTCTTAAAGTATCGATCAGATTCCGATGAAATTTTTGCAGGGTGTTCAGAGGAGGTGCTGGAAGGTTTCTGGACCTAAACAATCAATAGAAAAAAGGAGAAGGTTTCAAAATGTACACATTTTGCTTTGGCGGGTTGGTTGCTGATGAAACTAAACCCTTTACGTGGCTTTGCAACGCATATTATAATAATGAAAGTGATTAAGGTTTACACAAATAATTTTGTCCTTCGTCGTAGCATCCTTTCATTGAAACCACAGTCAAACCATCAACACCTTTTTTTTTTTTTGTTTTCAGGGGGATAGATATGAAATGACTCCTCTCACCCAGGGTGAAGGAATGTCAGACTTCTAGCGACCAAAAACCCACCCACCCCTTCAGTTACGCCTGCCTTTCGGTGCCAGTATCTTGTTCGAACATTCCCAAACTCCGGGAGTACCACCAAACATCTAATTCCTATGTCTCCGCACTGCGGACTGCGTACTCTATTCAATTATTACGGTTATATAGACATAATGGCGGCCATTTTTGTTAACAGCCTCTAACGGCAGCATTAAACAGGAATGTAGCTTATTTTAATAAAATGTTGGCTCTATTAAGCTGAATGTTAGGGAAAATGTCATTTCCTCTTGCTCTTAATAGGGTGTGAAGTTGTTTGGAGTTTGACCTACAATGGAATGATGCTTAAAACTAGACTATCTCCAGTTAACATTAGTGAATGGTAGGCAGACATGGTCCTTGTAGGCTCACTTCATTTGTTTTAAGTCTAAAAATAACTATTGCTGAACACAGGTCCTTGAAGTATTGTGCATCAATCATAAGTTCAACACGTAAAAATATATTAGATTGATAAAAGTCGCTGAAACGTCACAAGATCAATCATTTACTGGCATTGTATGTGGTACTTTGTCTGAACCTCTAGTCATTGGTCTACCTCGTGGATAGCTTTATAAAGTGCTTCGGTACACTGCTGCCATTCAAAAGCCTCGGCTTTCCGTTATGGCCACGCTAAGTGCCTTTTCAGTTACGAAATTCTACCTCTTTAGTCAGTTGTCCGACTGCCAACGAGAAAACGACTAACTATCAGCAATTTTCTCGCTCAAGAAAGGCACAATAAAATATACATTTCGTGTAAACGAAAGAGATGCATTTATATCTCGGACTGTTCACACTGCCCGCGACCACTCGCTTCACTAGTTTTGTCGCTGAGTGACAAGAGCTATCAAAGATAATACTCGCTTAGCGATGCTCGCTTGGCTGTCAGAACTGATGCCCAGAGACCAACTAGCGGTCCAGCCACAGAAATCAAAAATACAGAGAAGTGGTAAGGGGGCGTATCGGTGTCCGCGCGACATGGCCACAGGGCTCATGTCACAGGCAAGTGGCCGTCTCCGCGAACTAGTGCGCTTTCGACGGCGATCGTGATAACATATATGAATGCCGAGTTGTTTTGTGGTATCTTGTAAAAACCGAAGCCAAAATCAAATCTATGTGAATCATGGAATCACTTACCATATGTAAGTACAAGTATTTTACAATATTTGTCTTTAAAATCATGAAAAACAATAAATCGTAAAATATTTCTTGGTTTTACTATGTTATTTTTGTTTTCAAATATCAGAGCGACTGTACTCCTTTTGCTATAAATACATTGCTCCTTAACCACTACCTGAGTTCGTCACTAAGTAACTGGACAAGCAATGTAAACATAACATACGAAACTGTATTACGCGGATTCATCGCGTAGTGACCCCGCCACTTCTTGCGACGAATTAGTGATGTGCTTGTGCAGATCCACTAACGTAGGCTATCGACAGCAATTCGATTGACGAATGAAATATTGCTATTATAGTTTAGGGGTTTCTCAACCAATGACATAAAAAAGAGGAGGTTATCAATTCGACGCGTATATTTTTTTTTTTATGTATGATCACCGATTACTCGGAGACGGCTGAACCGATTTGAAAAATGCTTTTTTTTGTTTGAAAGGGTATACTTTGAAATTGGTCCCATTGTCACCAAGTCAGGATCTGATGATGGGATCCTGGAGAAATCGAGGGAACTCTTCAAATATTATAGGCACACCTATAGTGATTTGAGTATTTTTTATAGTAATTTGTGTAGTTGCATTCGAAAAGCACCATTTTGAAGTAGACCTGATGATGAAGACCACCGATGGCCACTGAAACTACTCAATATATAAGTAGGAATAATAAGTAGTTCATGTGTTCCGCTTCGATTACTTGAATGTGGTTAATAAGCACAATATGCTCGTCACAATGCATATGGTGAAGTGAAGCTGATGGTAAACTACCAGGAGAACTCCTCAACAAATAACAGCCCAACATTGGGAAAAGCAATATTTTGTAAATGAATATAAGTAGTTGACATTTAGGCTCTTGTAACTAGGTAAATTAAAAATCGACCAACTAAAAAGAGTGAAATAAAAACTTTTTACCAAAAAATTAAACCGACTCCCAAAAAACACTGCAAAGTGAAAAATAACTTTAATTTCGGAAGTCGGTGCCAAAAACGAAAATACAAAACTAAAGACACCGACTACCGAAATTAAAGTTATTTTTCACTTTGCAGTGTTTTTTGGGTGTCTGTTTAATTTTTTGGTAAAAAGTTTTTTATAACATACGGAAACCTCTAAGAAAATATGTTTAACTTTTATTTTACATGAGACGACAGAAATAAAAATACGTTGAAAAGTCAAGTGTACAAAAAAGTAAAAAAAATAAACAATTTATTTTACGCCCGCAGCATGCGTAAGGAGTTCCGACATCGCCGTCGCTACAATAGTTTATTTTTCAATCTGTCAACCGTTTTAGCCCGGTTGGAAGATCGATGTAAATAATGTTTTTTTATTTATTTTGATTTTTTTACAGAGTAGTAGAGAAATGCGTAACCAATATTCGTAAAGTAAGTTACTTTAATTTTAGGTTAATAATCGGTGGTGTTTTTCGGTTTAAAATTATCGTATGTTATGCCTTATCCTCATGCTGTTTCTTTATTTTTTATGGTTTTTGTATTTTGCTTCCATTGAAGCTTTGAATGCGTTATAATAATCGGCATGGTTCAGATAATATATTTGTGAATTGAGCTTAAAATAAGTCAATATATTCATGCTATTTATTTGTTATGCATGGATGTGTGTTTGTTTTCATATATTTAACAATTTCTCTACTAACTAGGATTTTTCTTATAACAAAAACCTATTATAACCTACTAAACTATTACCTGCGGGGTAACCGCAGGTAATAGTAGGTTAATAGTTGCGTATAATATACGTCAAAATCATTCAGATCTTGATTTATAGTGTGTTACGTAATTATTGCGATGCTTATTATATGGTGACGTTTAGAAGTAGCTTAGGATGTATGTAAATGATAAATAAGTGCTTTTCGTACTTTTCAGCTTCCCAAAAGATGGTAACATAAAAAAGGAATGGATTGATGCCACAGGCATGCCACCTAACTGGTACCCTACAAAAAAATAGCACCATATGCTCGGTTCACTTCAACGCAGAAATGTTCTAGTCTCTAAAGAAAAGTCGCAGGCTTTTTGAATGGACAATTCCAAAATTAAGAGTACAACTGATATTTGCAGAAGTGTGTTAAATTTTATTTTATTACTGAAAGCTATTCTCATGATTTAGGGTATTCATAAAATCAGTCATTCAACTTTTCAGGATTCTATACAACCTATACGGCTGGTATGTTCCGATCAAGAGCGTAATGTAAGTTAACATCGACTTCTATTTGACCTATCACTATGATAATTAAATATTAAGATTTAAGTCGAAAGCGCCAGGGTAGCCCTTAATACTTAGTAGGTAGTACTTAATAATAATTATGTAATGTTATGTTCTTAATAATATGTTTATTGTTATTGTAATATTTTCTGGACATGCCATTTTTATTTGGTTCATTTTCAGGTGCCCAAAAAAAATTGTACAATAATAAATGGAAGAATCGATAACTTTCCGATTTAGTCAATCACTAGCGTATATGTAAAATAAATTGCTTTTGCACAGCACAACGATAGCGACCGATGTTTTTGTGTGGGTAAATTCTACGGCGCATGGTAAATACACGCTGTGTTTGACGGAATAAGGTTTATTATTGATTGTATAGTACGTTCTGATTTAAGAAATGTGGGTGTGTGCGCGAGTGCGTATCTATTCATTTTATTAAACTGCATGTGTAGTTGTTGCCTCGCCCAGCGCCTAACTGGAGACACACGGTTCCGATATAATTTCGTCTGTTGACCAAATCTACTTATTTATTTTATCTATGGGTCCAGCAGACCAACTAGCGAGTAATCGACCGTCGCAGCCATCGACAAAACTATCAGAACTACACGCTACATACTCGTTTCTCGTTCATCGTCGTCAGTGGGAGAACTGCCTTATACTACTAGTATAGATGAAACTCTAAACCACTTTCTTGTTTTCTAATTCCCTTTTAAGAAACATTTATAAAAAGTCTATACCTACATACCTCATATCAATCAATGGATTTCGATGTCACACAAATTTATATACGCCGTCTGTTTAAAGCTGCGTTTATCAATCAACCGGATCACATTAAATGATTGATTCGAACAGATATCATACATGGCAGGTGTGTGAGCTTTTATAATCCTGTGACATTTTATCATTCGTATCCTTATACGAATGATAAAATGTCACAGGATTTACATTGTGCGTATATATTTCAAAATTGATAAAGGTATCAATTTTGAAATACATACACACAATGTGAAAATATAACTTCACCTCCCGCCTCATCAAGCGAAAGCATGTACTGTGTCTAGAAATGAACCCAGTATTATTAATTTATTTATTTATTAGGGACAAAAAACAGTTACATGTTAAGATGTATAGGTATAAACATATAACTCACATATTGTACACGGATTAATCAATAGCATATTGAGTGGAAAACGGAAACGGATTTTTAAAATTTAACTGTTAGTTTGATACATTTTTATTATAATTTAGATGCTAATGTAATGATAGCGAGTGTTTTAATTTTTTTATTAGAAAGAGAATATTTCGATGTCTATGAAGTGTGTGTTATAGGATTCCACAAGACGACGTAGAGGCACTCGTCCCCCGGTGTTAGTTTTGCATGCGTCCACATAGAACACGAGTGGCACGCGAGCCTCCCGTTTGATAACAGTTCTAGGTACCGTATACCACAAATTATTTGTAAGGTCAATACAGTCAAACCTATTATGGCACAAACCATGCAGCATCATTACTCGTACATCCAAAAATAACCGTCGGTCTTCCAGGATCCAAATGTTGTATTTTTTAAGTAATCCGGAATAGGGAATCTTTGAATGATTGCATTAATGTGTAGTTCATGCTTTTTTTTTTTATCGTGGTAAAATTATCAAATAAGTCCTTCCACCCCGGGCAGGGTGGGAGGGACTGTCAGACTTTTACTGACTAAAATCCACGGTGTTCCTTCAATAACCCTTTACGTACCGGGGTCACGGTAATGGGATGAGTCCCACGACCCCGGCAGGCTTCGGCCCTCTACGGGGGGGCCTCGTCATATTGCTGACGCTCTTTGAGGCGCGCGTCGGACAACGCGCCGTCGACCCGGGCATGGTCCATGGTCGGACAGCGAGTTGCCCTTTACTCGCTGTCTGCATGCCCGCGCCTACGGTGGCCGGAGATCGTCGGCTGACGTCCGACGCCGTGGGCGTCTACCACTGCGGCTGGGCTGGAGGGAGGACGCCATCCTCTCCCTCTCGCGGCCCGCCTCCTCCTTCGGAAGCATGACTGCTTCGCAGAAGGAGGCGACCGCTTCCCACTCCCTCTCGCCCCGCAGCATGGCCTCGACCAATGCCGGGCGCGAGAGGTCTCCGCCTATCGCCGCCGTGAGGACACGTCGGTGCTCTGCCCAGGCGGGGCAGTCTTGCACCGTGTGCTCTACGGTGTCCTCAGGGCGACCCTCGCAGTGGTGACACCCAGGCGTTTCCTCCTTTCCCATCAGACACAGGTACCTCCCGAAACTTCCGTGTCCAGTGAGGACCTGCGTCATGTGGTAGGTCAGGACGCCGTGACGCTGATCTAGCCACTCCTCAAAGAGGGGTCTTACCGCCGCAATTGCGGCGTGCCCGGCCGTCGGTTGTGACAGTCGTTCCCTCCATACTGGCCTGAGATCGCGCCGGAGCTCTTCCCGCCGCGCCTTGAATTCTCGAGGCAGCGGGGATACGCCCCGGCGCTGCGCCTCCACGCGCCATTCATAGACGCGCTGGAGGGCAGTCGCCTCCAGATCCCAGGGCAGCAATCCGGCAAGGAGGTTGGCCGATTCACCGGCGATCGTGCGGTATCCCCGGATCATTCGGATAGCCATGACGTGTAGTTCATGCTACGTAAGAATTTTTTGCACCTGCACCATTTCTAATTTGTTATCATATAGATAATAAGTATTCCAGATTGAAAAAGAGACGGACCCCTGAGTTTGTTTCGGTGTTTTTTCTCAGGGTAGTCAATGAGGAAACACCGGCCTCATCTAGTTAATATTTACGAAAAAATGACGTGTAAAAGTGTTATTTAATAACCAATTTACAAAATAAAGATCATTGATCATTGAAATACCATATTCATATAAAGGTGTATCGTGCTACCCCTTGGCCAGAGCAGTAAAAATATTAATGGAAGATACCTTTTTAAAAATAACCTTAATATGTAGGGACCTAGGGGTCTTTAGGTCAAGAGTGAATAGGTTACTTTTAGGTAAGCGTTGTCCATTTTCGACCACAGCATCACTCACCATCAGGTGAGACGCTGGTCAAACGCGTGCCTATAAAAAATATAGCTAAAAAAATCGGTTTTCTGTAAAGTCGGTTTACTCAGAGTAGTCAGACTCAGAGTAGGAAAGTTAGGAAATACCGGCCTCATCTAGCTAAACTAAACACGCAAAAAAACATGACGTGTAAAAGTGTTATTTATAACCAATTTACAGAATAAATATTTCATTTCATTTCATTACTGACGATATTTGAACGTGACAACGTCATAAGAAAATACTGATGGAATGGTTGCATTTTTCAAAAGAAAATTTTAATTTTACATCACTATTAATGCATTTCTCATGACAATGGAAGAATCCCTACACAGTGACGTCATCTCTTAGCGTTTTATGATAGCCTAGTACTTGACTCGTTGAGTCATACAGAAATGTCAAAGAATCCCTACACAGTGACGTCATCTCTTACCGTTTTATGATAGCCTAGTACTTGACTCGTTGAGTCATACATAAATGTCAACTTCTAGATCCAATTTGATTTGCTTTGGAACGCCTCAGAGCGATGGAACGCCTCAGAGCGAGGTAACGCCGCATGAGTCATGTATTTTCGTGTGTGCAGCCAGCTTCATCGAATTATAAGACGTTGTCACGTCAATAAAAAAAAAATAGTATATAGTCTACAGCTAAGGCTGTAAACAAACTGTTATTTTGGTGAGGGAACCAAAATTCGTGGCAAAACGCATGACATAACTTATTTCTTCTACGCGACTCATTAACGAAATCAACGCCACAAAAACCCAATCAAATTAGACAACGACGACACTCATCCTTCCGATTTGGGCATACGATGAAATGTTAGTGACGTCACATTAATGACGTCAGCCGCGTGACGAGGCGCGCCACAAAAGCGTGATTGAAATTAAAGTAGTAAATGTATAAGCCGTAATTCGAGGTTTGATTATACCAGGGTGATTATTTCCGAGAAAATGAAGGTGGTTTCGGGAAGTTTGAAGCAGTTGGTTTGTAGAAACTGGTATTTAAGATTGGAGTAAATTAGAGGGTGTATGTTTAATGATAGCTTAGGTTTCAATGATCGCTTTTTATTTTTTATTTCGGACTTGCTTCTGCGGGGAGTTTTCCCGCGTGAATCTCGATCCCGTGGATATTCCGGGATATAAAGTAACCTATTATTATGTATTACTAACTTCTGCCCGCGGCCTCGCTCGCGTGAAAGGGTTTTCCCGCGTAAAATCCCGATCCCGTGGGAATTCCAGAATATTTTTTCGGAATTTCACTTAGATACGTTCAGTAGTTTTTGCATGTAAGAGTAACGAACATCCATCCATCCTCACAAACTTTTTCATTTATAATATTAGTAAGAAGTAAGATAGTATTATGTGTTATTCCAGGATGTCAACTATCAACTTTACTTACCAATTCCATTCAGATTCGTTCAATAGTTTTTGCGGGAAAGAGTAACAAACACCCATACTATTTAAACATCCATTCTCACAACCGCTCGCATTTTTAGGGTTCCGTAGCCGAATGGCAAAAAACGGAATCCTTATATTTTCGTCATGTCTGTCTGTACATACAGACAGACATGACTATACATGTGAAACTTGGTAGGTAGATGTATTCTGTGAACCGCTTTCCGATTTTAAGAGATAAATTAAAAAAAATATTTAAAATAAAGGGGGGCTCCTCATACATGGAACTAAAACTGTTTTATTTTTTCATAAAACCTATGCTTGTGTGGTATCTATAAACAGGTCAATAGACAGGTAAATGACATTGAGGTTTCTAAAACCATATTTTTCATAAAGTTAATCGATTAAAAAATATACGCTTCCAAAGTAGTAAAATGTGGGGGACATTTTACTACTTTGGAAGCGTATATTTTTCCTCTAACTTCTATAATATTGAGGTGAAAAATCTAAACAAAATATTTATGTCTGTAGATCTTAATGTAATCTTTCAACCAAATATGGTTTGAACGAGATTTGGTCAGCAGTTTTTGAGATACAGCATATTTTCTAAAACCGCAAATAGAACTTTGTAATTCATACAAACACTATGAAAAACAAAGTTATTTGGCATAGTTGTAAAAATGTAAATAAGCTAGCTTTAAGAAATTTGTAAGGATTTTTTGTCATATAAATATACATATTATATTATATTATTATAGTTACTACGCAACCCTTCATGGGCGAGTCTGACTCGCACTTGCCCAATTTTTAATATTTTAATTAGTAAGAAGATGAACTGGCTCTAGACCTAGATTGCTACGCCTGATGGTAAGCGATAGATGAGGTCTACGATGGAATGAGTGATCCCAGATATGCTTCACTCTTGCTTTTAATGGAGACGGGTCATATGTGGTAAGGAACACAGAAGCCGGCAGAGAGATCCACACCTTGGCCGTGCGCAATAAATGTAAAAGAGAAGTAGTTAGTAGGTATGACAAGATTTATTTAAATCTTTAAATGTGATATCAATGTTATTTAAAAAAGGAAGCGGAAAATTAAATCTATTCCCCGTTTATAATAATGTTTAAATGATAAATGAAACTGTTCTTTGTGCTCACAAATTGGAATTTTGAATGTAGTCAAGACCAAGAAGATTACGAATTAATTATTCAATTTAATCTGAAGTAGATACTATAAGATTTATGATTTAGACTCAATTTCTAAGAACTTTTGAAAAAAGCTTCCTCCACTACGCACGACTCAAATAAATGTCACAAGACAATAATATTCCCTACTTATATTATACTTTCGAAAGTAACTCTATCTGTTACATTTTCACGTCTAGACCATTTAACTTATTTTTATGAAATTTTGTACAGAGATATATTAGATCGTGGAGTAGGTAGTCTCATATCCAGTTATTCTAATTGCGTGTTCTTTTATGGTGGTATTTAATACATAACAAAGAAAATAAATAAATTACGTTCTGAATTTAATAGCTATTTCTATTAAACTCAGAACATTCATTATTATATTCCTATTACCCGGAGGACACGGTGGAGCACACGGTTGAGGTTTGCCCTGCTTGGGCGGAGCACCGCCGTGTCCTCGTGGAGGCGATCGGCGGGCGGCGGCGACCTCTCGCGCCCGACCCTGGTTCATGCCATGGTGTGGAGCGAGAGGGAATGGGATGCAGTCGCCTCCTTCTGTGAAGCAGTCATGCTAGCCAAGGAGGAGGCTGAACGTGTGAGGGAGAGACAGTTATCTTCCTCACGCCCTAGCCGCCGTGATAAACGCCCCGGGCGTCGGGGATCACGAGCTGATCTCCGGCCACCGTAGACGCGGGTCTGTGGACGGTGAGCAGGGGTAGCTCACCATCCGGTAAGGATCAGACACGAGTCGGCGGCGCGCCGTATTCAGCGTGCGCCTCAAAGAGCAGTCAGCAGCATTGATGGGGCCCGATAAGGCCATTGGCTTACAGGGTTGCGGGAATTGTTCTAATGAGACACCGCGGCCTCGGAATGCAAGGTCAACAGAAGGAGCAGGGTGGGTTTTTAGTCAGTAGAAGTCTGACACTCCCTTCCACTCCACCCACGGCGGGAGGAGTCATATGATGATTTTACCACCCAGAAAAAAAAATCCTATTAATATCAATATCAATCAATCAATATAACTTTATCAATCAATATAACTTTATCAATCAATATAACTTTATCAATCAATATATCAGCATCTGTTTAGCCTGTTGCCAACTATGTATGTTGAGGTCAGATTCCGGTCTAACCGGCTGCAGCTGAGTACTAGTGTTTTACATGGAGCGACTGCCTATCTGACCTCCAGAACCCAGTAACTGGGTAACACGATACCCCTTGGCAAGACTGGTGTTAGATACTCTAGTTAACTACCCGTAACAACTGATAAATATGTACAAAAGACAGCCGGTACTAACATCTTTTCAAGTGTTTTCCAAGGCACGGAGGTATCTGAACATGTTAACAAAGTCACCAATCATTTCAACCGGAAGAATGGACCCGTACGGCTTATTTTAGCCACGAGCTAATTTTTTTTTTTCTGAAGAGCCCTCTTTTGACCTCGATCTCGCCTGATGGACGATAGATGAGGTCTACGATGTGACGAGCGAGCCCAGAAGATGCCTGTTTACTCTTGCTTTAAAGGCTGAAAGGTCATAAGTGGCAGGGAACACAGAAGCCGGCAGAGAATTCCACAACTTGGCCATGCGCACAATAAATGTGGAGGAGAAGCGCTTGGTACGACAAGACGGTATATCAACCAAGTGTGTAACCTAACCCAACCGAGCGTCTGGTAGAACGGTAGTGAAATTATTATTATTTAATTACACAACAAACCAAACAAACATGTCTGTACTGATTTTAATAGCTATTTCTAACAGCTAATTGATAATATCTTTGGCAATTTTGTACAGGAAAATAAACCGTGTAACGCCTCAGGGTGTAATATTAAATTACCCGCGTTGAACCAAACTGGGAGGGTTATATAGTGACCTCTGATTAACTTGTTACGGGTTGGTCCTTATAAATAATAATAACATTTAAGTGTTACTTATAACCTACAAGATGGCGGCTTCGTTCGCGAGGAATTCGACATTGAGTACGCGGTTTTCCTTCCTTAAATCGCGAAAAAGTATTCCTTATTATAATATTTTTTGGTGTGTATAGATTTAAGATAATAAACACATTTTTATTTTTCTCTTTTTTTGCTATCCGCGTTCCTCTGCGATCTATTTATACCCCGGTCTATGAGTTCTATAACATTTTTGTACAATCGACTCACTGCCTATACTGCTAAGAATACTCCAGAAGCTACTCGAGATACTCAGTACTGCTACTCGCAGCTAGATGGCGTTAGTGTCTCGAACATTCTAGATTTCTGTCGAAGTTTCTCAGCGTACTTCGCTTAGCGACTGGCGTAACAATATTATAATGAAAAGGTAATATTTGTTATTTTGTAGGAAGTAATCTCTGGATCTACTGAAAACATATTGAATGAAGAAAAAAATTCATGCATAATTACTGATACACATTTAGACAGTTTCATTTTTTGTAACTATTTATTTATTTATCAATTAATACATATATTATATGACATTATAAACAAGAAAATAAAAAATAATTAATTACCTACTAAAGTGAATAAATAATCAGAACAATACATAAAAACTTGTTTGTAGTTGTTCAAGACTACAAGAAGCCCAGTGCAACGATAACTGGGGTGTCCGGAACTGTTCACGGTACGTGGAGCTTAACGTTGCTTACAATCAACAATAAACAAGGTTACATAGCCTCTGAGGCTTTATGAATACAGTATTGCCACTAACCTTCTGTGCTGGGTTCACCAAGTTTCGACCTTCCCCAAGGTCACGCCCAAGTGGTTTGTATGTAATATGAGGTGAGTAATTGAAAGGTGTGATGTAAGTCAAGTGTTGTAGAACGTTCACAAGGCGCCAGTCTCCAGATGGTGCGGTCACAACAGCAATCACAGCACAACTCGTTTCCAGCAAAAGCGCTATTTATCACTACTTTTTTCAACAAACGCGCGTGCCACGCGATGGCAACCAACCGGCGAGGAATCCCAAAATATCCCGGGTTTTTCATCAAATGGGGATTACAACTTCAAACGATAGATAATTCGCGACCCAATTATCGGTTTCAAAAGGCGATTCCAAACGATATTTCACCAATTATTATTAACTCAACAGGTCCGCCGCGGACATTTTTTCCAAGGAAGCAAGGTCTATCTGTCAAGTCAGAGTAATGTCAAGAACAAATTTCTTTATGTCAAAAGGGTGCGTTCGGAAACGATCGGTACTAAACATCTACCCCCCCCCCCGGATGGGCCTACCCGTCCGCTAATCAATTGGAAGTCTTGACAAGGTGCAAATTTAACACAGCTTCAATGCGGCCAAATACCGTAGCTAGTTCCTTAAATGTGAGAACGGTGTCTCCCAACAATCTCCGCCAGCGTCCCTTTGCCGCTTTCACCGCGGCCCCAAAAATACCCCCCCAATGGGGGCAGGCTGGCGGGTCAAACAACCAAGTGACCCCTCGGCGGGCCAAACCATTACCAATATCAACCTGGCTCTCATTAGGAAGGCGTGTACCTCCTTCAAATAGTTACTTGTACCCTTGTAATTCGTACCGCAATCAGACCTAATCAAAGAAGGTAACCACGGCGAGACACAAATCTTTCCAAAGTCGCCTCAAAGGCCTCTGTCGAGAGGGAGGTTACCAGCTCCAAATGTACTGCCTTGGTTGACAGGCAGACAAACACACAAATAAGCCCCAACAATCTTACTATTAGAAAGGGTGGACGTCTTCAACAAAGGGGGACCAACAAAGTCCGTTACGACGCCAGCAAAGGGCCTCGTCCCATTGACGCGATCAGCCGACAAAATCCAAAATTCTCGCTGCAGAATGGCCAACAGCGCATTGCAACCGGCATGCGAGTTCCTAGTGTGACGATCAGTCACCAACAATTGAACCAAGTGGCCCTCCTTGGGCAACAAAAGGGGGTGACGGGCCCCATAAGGAAGGCTAGAGTGCCTCAACCGTCCTCCAACAGGGTTTCCCGAAGTGGCTCGTCCCAACCAAGTTCAGTTATAAAAAGGGCAGGAGCACCAATTTTAGGGTACGGACAACTCACAAGGGTGATTTCAAACCAGGTCCTTCCCTCAACAGTGGTGTCAGCTGGTTCGCCAATTCCTCAAATCTTGCCTGAAAGGTCGTTCACCTTCAGGCCAACCTGTCCCGCTAACCAAGACGACAAAGGCAACCCTGGACTCCCGTGTCCAAAATGGCACAGACCACAATCGAGTCACCCAAGGGTCCCCAGACCTTGACCGAGGCCGTTGGCAACAAAACCATCTTGATCGGGGGGGTCCTTTAGCGGGGCAGGCGTCAATCTCTTAGTGATGCCTGGGCGGCGACCGATCGCCGCTTCCAGGCTGCCTTCGTTCACGACGAGGCCAACAATCAAAATATTCGTCCGCGCGGTGTCCCGAGCCGCTCGCCATCACTGGAGGGGCACATCCCATCGAATGCCCGAATGGCGGAGGGCGCGACTCCAGCCGGGGACGTTCCGCCAACGGAGGGGAAAGGCAGCGGCGCCGACCCGGCCACTGCTGCCTAGCAGCCAATGCGCGTTCTCCCTGACGAGGGGAGACCAAATGGCGCTCGCGGGGCTCCCGTTCAACTTGCGCGGGGGGTGGAGTGAGGCGTACAGAATTGCGGGCCTCAGCCCGGTGCTCGTCTCCGGGGTACCCCCCCCTGCGCGAACCCTCCTCAGAAGATGGTCTGCTGGAGCGGTTCGCGTTGGCGCACAAAATCTCCAAGTGGGACCCTTCACAAATTCTACACGGGCGGGGGTCGGGGCAGTCCCGATGAAAGTGGGCCCCCAAGCACGAGAAGCACAAACGGCGTGCGTTGACAATGCGACGGCGGGCACTTACGTGCAAATTCAAAAAGTCCGGGCAACGCGCCATGACATGCCCCGCTGGGCGAACAACAACAGGCCCCCTAGCCCGAGGACTCCGGGCGCCAGCAAAACGGGGGGCGGGGCGATCATCAACAGGCCCCCTAGCCCGAGGACTCCGGGCGCCAGCAAAACGGGGGGCGGGGTGAACATCAACAGGCCCCCGAGCCCTAGTCCATCCCTGGTCTCTGGGCTGAGAAGGTAGTGGGGGTGACCCCGTGGCGCCACGAGTGTTATCCGAAAACCGACACTCGTCTTCCAAAAATTTGAGGAGGTCGTCAAAGGGGGGAAGATGGGTTGCACTATCCCCACCATACTTCTGCTCAAAACGTGACCTCAACTCCGCGGGGAGCAACTGCAGCACTATGTGCACCAACAAGTAGGACCAATGTTCTACCGGTAACTCCAAGCGTCTCAAGGCGTTGGTCGCTGAGACCAACGGGTTCAGCAAGTCAGTGCGCAACGTCGACGTGCTGACAATGGCCGGTAGCCCCAAAATCTGGTCGATGTGCACATCAACCAGGCAGCGCTTGTTCTGATACCGTCGGCAGAGAAGCTCCAGAGCGGTCGGGTAAGAGGAATCCGTCACCGGCAAGTGCTGCACCAAGGCTCTGGCTTCGCCCTCCAGGACAGACAATAAATAGGCCAGCTTCTGGGCAGGTCCGAGGTACGAGCGTGCATCCACAAGACTTTTAAAAAGATTTAGGAAGCCCAGCCAGTGGTCCAAGCGACCGTCAAAATGTGGCAGCTCCAGGGTGGGCAGCCTACTCAATAGTCCAGGGCCTGCAACAACAGGGGTCCGCAGCTTGGCCGCATCAGGCACCCGAGTCTTCAAAATTTCCCGCGCTCGTAGACATATGACATCCCCCAGGTGGACAGTCTGGTCATAGTCACCCAAAATCTTATCGCGGGCTGTCTGATCCATCACCCCCAAATCCACGTCCATGATGTACTCGTTGAAGCGCGTGAGCGCAGCATCAGCTGACTTGATCCTCTCAATCACTTGCCCATACCGAGCAAGGGTGAGCTCTTCCAATTCCACACGCTCAACCGTTGCAGCTGCCGATGTGAACCATCTCAACTGTGAGGTCAATCCGGCAGCAGCCTCCCTGACTGCCCTTAATGAGGCCATTGCAACAATCAAATATTAATACAAAACACCAATCAACAACCAACAATCAAATATTAGACAAACAGCAATGACTTGTTAGCCGACCAAATAATCTCAACAAAATAAAAATTCAAATTCAATTATTTCAAGTCCAAATCCGACCCTGTACTTATTCCAAGTATGAATCTAGCTTGGTACAGATGGCTAGTTACAAAATAAATAACAATTCAATGTATATATTGTGCAGGATCACACCAATAAACATCAATAAGCACAACAATTGTCTGTATAATATTGAGCCGGAGAAACTCTATCAACACAGTCCAATAACTACTATAAACAACAACCAATACACACAATTCAAGTCTTGTTATATTAGACTATGTGTAATTATTATTTAGATAACCTTTTAAATTCAGATCAGTGACATTCAATTATTAATTGCAACAATACCAAACTATGTACCAAATTATACCAATAATTCCTAATTTCACAAATAAATCTTACTTGTCAATTCAACAAAGGGCTACAGTACAAATTACAAATATAACTTCAATTGATTCAATTTCAATTAGATAGCCCGGATGACATGGTAATATATTCAAAACTTATTAAGTTATAAGTTGTGTTAAGTAATCAAACCAAAGTTACTTTCAAAACTTCCAATTAAACCAGTGGATCTTATATTATAAGAGCCACGCCTGCTACCAGAATGTACTATGTGGATTTTATATTAAAACCCACGCTCTGCTTACCACTTTGTTCAAGGCTACAAGAAGCCCAGTGCAACGATAACTGGGGTGTCCGGAACTGTCCACGGTACGTGGAGCTTAACGTTGCTTACAATCAACAATAAACAAGGTTACATAGCCTCTGAGGCTTTATGAATACAGTATTACCACTAACCTTCTGTGCTGGGTTCACCAAGTTTCGACCTTCCCCAAGGTCACGCCCAAGTGGTTTGTATGTAATATGAGGTGAGTAATTGAAAGGTGTGATGTAAGTCAAGTGTTGTAGAACGTTCACAAGGCGCCAGTCTCCAGATGGCGCGGTCACAACAGCAATCACAGCACAACTCGTTTCCAGCAAAAGCGCTATTTATCACTACTTTTTTCAACAAACGCGCGTGCCACGCGATGGCAACCAACCGGCGAGGAATCCCAAAATATCCCGGGTTTTTCATCAAATGGGGATTACAACTTCAAACGATAGATAATTCGCGACCCAATTATCGGTTTCAAAAGGCGATTCCAAACGATATTTCACCAATTATTATTAACTCAACAGGTCCGCCGCGGACATTTTTTCCAAGGAAGCAAGGTCTATCTGTCAAGTCAGAGTAATGTCAAGAACAAATTTCTTTATGTCAAAAGGGTGCGTTCGGAAACGATCGGTACTAAACAGTAGTGTTTTGATATGGAAGTCGGTTTTATTTTTTGCAAAAAAGTTTTTATTTTCGTGTTTTTTAGTGGGTCAGTGAATTTTCCAAATCGGTTCGTAAATGACGGAGTTATGCGCGAACAAAAAACGCAATGCAGAGTAAACGAAAAGATCATCAACGTAAATATGTTTTTTAGACTTTTGTTGATTTTTCAAAAATGGCTTGTCCGATTTCGATAAAATTTTCATGGGACCATTTGGGAAGTATACCCTTTCTAACAAGATAAGAATTTTTCAAATCGGTTGGCAAGCGACGGAGTTATGCGCGGACAAACATAAAAAAAAAAGCACAAACATCCGATTGAGAACCTCCTCCTTTTTTAGAAGTCGGTTAAAAATAGTTGCAAGTCTATCGGTTTTCCAACGTTTACATTTCACGGAGTGTGCGATGGGATTGCTGTCTAATTCCACAATCCCTTACGTCATCGAACTACAAGACGAACGGCAATGCAATTCACGGTGGACATCCCAATCCCCACCCTTACGCAAGACACGTTTCGGGAATACTTTCATTGTGCCTACGGCTAAGGAGTGGAATTCCATGTCGGAGTCTGTTAGGTACCTGGGGAAATTTAACCCAAGAGTGAATAGGTTACTTCCAGCTAAGCGTGCTGAAATCTTTGAACACATCATATATCGCTTACCATCAGGTGAGATGCTGGAAAAACGCAAGACTATCAACAATATATTTTTTTTATTACTGTAAGGAATACTTTTCACCCCGGTAGCATATTATTATACCACGTGGATTTTATACTTCAAGGCTTCACCCGTATTGTCAAAACCTAGTAAGAACGTAACAATATCCAGTATAGTTTATACGTTATCAGTCAGACAGATTACCTAGGTATTGGTTTATAGATAGATAGATAGATAGAATATACTTTATTGTACACTAAAATTTTAACACACCTATTTAAAAAGTTGTCTTGACAACCTTTGGAAGGACTTTAAAAACTTTAATTAAAGTGGGGAGGGCTAAATTTGTGTACTTATTACATTACTCATAAAAACAGAGAATAAAATTATTTAAATATTAAAATAAATATATATGCAAATATATATATACCTATATACTAGCTTTTGCTCGCGATTTCGTCCGCGTGGGAGGTTTTTCCCTCGTAAATCCCGATCCCGTGGGAATTCCGAGATAAAAATCCCTCCTCATAAAAATCCATCCTATATCCGTCTCCTAGTTCTAAGCTACCTCCCTACCCATTTTCAGCCAATTTGGTTAAGCCGTTCTTGAGTTATAAATAGTGTAACTAACACGACTTTCTTTTACATACACACAATATACATATATACATACAATGTGTTCTTTAACATCATGTGGAGAGAAAACAAAAGTATAATCTATATATTATGTTTCATTACTGGTTGCGCCAACATTCAAAATATGATTGACATCCGCTATTTCCTATATCCATCTCCTTCCCGCACATACCTCGCGAGTGAGTAAGAAGATTCGCCCGCCATTTGTCGAAAAAATTGACTTCCGAATCTCTCCGCAACAAGTTGACAATGGCGTCGACGCGCTCCGCTTAAAAATATTAATAACTTTAGAATCACCGCATTTTCGCATGTAATAAGACTTATAATCCATAGTTTGTGCTTGTGTTTAACGTGTGAGGACAATAACTTGAAGCCCAACTGCCCTGAACCTGGAAAAGTGAACCGGTGCACCGGCGACGACGCGAGCACGTGGCTCCCGTAAAGGTTTGTGTTTCCTTCCCTATTTATTTCGGGTTGTATTCCATTGTCCCACACCCACTGCAACTCGAATTACCTAACGCCAAGCGTTTGTCAATCGTTTAGCTCCGCACCGCAAATACAGTCCACTAAATTAGCCTTTCGCGCCAACATTTTCTTTGGTCCCTCTCACCGGATAGTTAGGTACTTATTTGTATTAGGTACATATTTGTTGTAGTTATCGCATTGGTATTTATTCCATAAGGAATAAACGCACCGCACCGCAGTCTTGTACCTAACCCAATTCGTTGTTTGTTCATCTATTACCTACGTACGTGCGTAATACCTACATACCTACGTAGCCATAGATCGCTCGTATTAGTTATTCATTCGGAAGTCTAAAATTATTTGTATATCAGAAACAGAGACACAACCTAGTGGGTAAATTAAGATTGTTTAAAAACTACCTACAGTTCTTTTATTTCACCCGCAGTTCGTTATAACTACCTACCCACTTTAGGTATTTAATATTGTCCGCGTCGCTGTTCTCCATCGCTTATTTGCTAAAATAACTTTATTTGCTTGTTTACCGCATTGATTGTTTGTAATAAATAATTATTATTCACGATGTCTCATAAGGACATCAAAGTTCAATTGAAACTTTTATATGCTAAAAGAGACATGATATTTTCTCGCGTGCAATCTATTTGTGATAATGCACTTAAAACACTTGATCTAGCTATTAGAGATTCGTTCTTATGTTCTATAGAAAACTTGGATAGTTTGCGCACGGAATTTGAATCCGTAATTCATAATATTAACGTTTTAGAGTTAGAATTAAATCCAGAATACGCTGTGAGTTATCAGGCTTTGGCGTCATTTGATGATTTATTCTGTCGCATCAAACGCGTCGCGAGGAGCTTGGAGAAGCCGTCTGTCCATCAGAGCCAGGCAAATCACACTCGCGATCGACCCAAATTACCGCCCATTCAGATACCTGAATTTAATGGTGATATTCGCAATTGGAATCTATTTATAGATAGTTTTGAAAACACTATAAATGGGAACGTCTCTTTGACAGATCATGAAAAGTTACACTATCTGGTTGAAAAGTTAACTGGTAAAGCTAAAACTGTTTGTGCCGGCATTACTTTTAGTGCCGAAAATTATTCATTAATTTTAAAAACTTTAAAGTCGAAATATGAAGACAAAAGATTAGTTGCTACCGCATATTTAGATCAGCTATTCGAGTTGAAAAATATTACAGTTTGTAATGAACATAATTTAGAGAAGTTTTTAGATACTTTTGCATCATCTGTTCGCGCAGTAAAGAACCTGAAGGTCGATGACCTCTGCGACTTTTTGTTTTTATATTTGGGTTTAAAGAAATTAGATGGTGAAACTGTTCGTTTATTTGAAATAGACCATCGCAGTAGTAAACTGCCAAAATTCAATGATTTGGAATGTTTTGTTCGCGATCATATTAAAATATTGCAACGCACTTCGTCAACCCATGAAGTTACGAAGAAGTCCGACCGTCGAACAGATGCGGCTTCGAAGTCACAAAGGTCGACACATACGTATGTGAATACAGCACCTGCTCCTGTACAATCGAGTTGTTCTTTGTGTAATAGTCAACATTCGCAATTGTACAAGTGTTCTGGTTTCTTAAAATTTACGCCCTATGAACGTTATAAGTTTGTTCGCGAAAAAAATTTGTGCTTTAACTGCCTTAGTGACAAGCATCGGGTTACGTCTTGTAATAGTAGTCAAAGTTGTCGTAAGTGTCCTTCGAAGCACCACACTTTACTTCACATGGAGAAAAGTGGTAATAATGCCGCATCCAATGTGAGCACAGTTAGTTTACCAAGCGGTGACACGTCGTTGCAGTCAGTCGATGCGAACTCTGCGTCCGCTTCGCAGCCGCAGCCGCAATCAACGCGCGACGTTGCCCGCTCGCAGGCCGCCGTGAGTGACGTCACGTTGTGTTCGATGTCCGCCGCAAGCAATACGTGCACTACCGTGGTGCTCGCGACCGCTCACGTTGTTGTTGATGATGCTTTTGGTAATCCGTGTCTTGTTCGAGCGTTGTTAGATTGCGCTTCGCAGAGTAATTTTTTAACTCAAAATTGTTGTCAACGCCTTGGGTTTAGTATTAATAACCGACCAGCCCGCTCAGTAGTTAAGGGGTTCGGTGGTTTAAAATCAACCATTCATGGTTCGATTAAAATTAAATTTGCATCGCGTTTTAATTCTAATATTTGTTTTGATATGGATTCGCTTGTCGTAGATAAAATTACGGAACAATTGCCTACTGTCCCGGTTGACACGTCTTTATTGACCAAATTTAAAGACCTACCGTTGGCAGATGAATCTTATGGTGTCCCTGGAGACGTCGATATGTTGATCGGCGCATCGATTCTCCCGCACCTTCAGTTATCTCGTAAGATTCAAGGTCATTCGTCGTTTCCCGCACCGCACGCCCTAGAAACAGTTCTAGGTTTTGTTATTGTTGGCTCCGCACCCGCACATTTAGATAGTTACTCGACTGTGTCACATTGCTGCACTGTTGAGCCGCCGCTGGAGTCTACCATCCGCAGGTTCTGGGAAATTGAAGAGGTCAATGTCCCGCCTATCCTAAGCCCTGATGATAAGGTGGCTGAGGAGATTTATTGTGGCACGACCACCCGTGATAATGATGGTCGTTATATTGTCGGGCTTCCATTCAAGGGAGATATTTTTTCGCTCGGTGACTCCTACGCTTCCGCGGAAAAACGCTTTTCTTGTTTAGAACGTAAGATGCAAGCGTCTCCGAAGTTGAAGCAAGCCTATGATGAGGTGGTTACCGAATACTTAGATAAAGGGTACATCTCACCTGCATCCACCGCCGAGACTGACGAGACTCTTGATCATCCATCTTACATCATCCCACACCACGGAGTTGTTAGAGAAGACAAGCTTACTACTAAGCTCCGCGTGGTTTTGGACGGCAGTGCTAAGACTAGCACTTCCGTATCGCTCAATGATATTTTGTATTGTGGTCAAAACCTTCAAGGTAACTTATTTGACATTATTGTGAATTTCCGCTTGTTTGCTGTCGCGCTTTCCGCCGATATAAGGCAAATGTTTCTTTCTATTGGTATTCGCGAATGCGACCGCAAATTTCAACGTTTTTTATATAGATTTTCGCCTCAAGAACCTTTGAGAGTTTACGAGTTTAACCGTGTTTGTTTTGGGCTTAAGTCGAGTCCTTTCCATGCGCTTCGCACTATCAAGCAATTAGCCACTGATGAGGGTGAAAGATTCCCGAAAGCGAAAGACACTATTGAGACTGGGCCATACATGGATGACTTTGTTTATAGTGTAGCCAGCGAGGCGGATGCCGTTGAGACCGCCGCTCAAGTAATAAGTCTTATGAAGGCCGGTCAGTTTGATCTTGTGAAGTGGACTAGTAATTCGCAGACCGCTCTAGATTCGATTCCACTATCGCATCAATTATCTTCGGTGAAGGAATTTGATGGTGATGATACGCACAAGGTTCTAGGTTTGAGTTGGTCACCCGCGTCTGACATGTTCAGTCTTAAAGTTAGTTCGACTCCGCAAATTTGTACTAAGCGCATTATCCTGTCGTGTGTAGCACGTATATGGGATGTTATGGGATTTGTAGCTCCCGTCGTTTTATATGCCAAGTTGCTTATAAAAGAACTTTGGCTTTCCAATAGTGATTGGGACGACCCCGCGCCCGAAAATATTGTTAAATTGTGGGCTCGCTTCCGGAAAGAACTTCCATTGCTCAATCAAATAAAAATTCCTCGCCATGTTGGTATATTGTCGAACAGTATAGTTACTGTTGTAGGCTTCGCCGACGCCAGTGCAAAGGCTTACGGGGGGGTAGTTTATTTTCACGTTTTGGATGCTGACAGGGTTTCGGTTAGTCTTATAAGCGCTAAATCCAAGGTCTCCCCTCGCAAGGTCGTTTCTCTGGCGCGCCTGGAGCTGTGCGCTATACTTTTGTTAGTGCAATTAATCAGCTCGATTGTCAATGCTTGTAGGCACCGCATTATTATTGGTAGAATTATGGCTTTTTCTGACTCTACTGTAGCTTTGTGTTGGGCACATTCTTCGCCCCATCGCTGGGACACATTCGTCGCCAATAGGGTGGCCAAAATCCAGTCCGAATTACCACCACAAAATCTCTTTCACGTTGCTGGCACAGATAATCCCGCCGATTGTCTCTCCCGTGGGTTGCTCCCTTCGCAAATTTTAGATCATCCGCTGTGGTTCTGCGCTCCGTCTTGGATTCATAGCGTGCTCGAGGAATGGCCGGTTAAGCCCTTTAATCCAGCTGCCGTTTCAGAACCACCCGAGGAGAAGAAGCATTCGCTTGTAGTTTCGGTTCCACGTGAAGAGTCGATTATTTTATCGTTATCTAATCGCGTCTCGTCTTGGTCGAGACTTTTGCGTTGTGTGGTGTATGTATGTCGTTTTCTTAAACTGTTACCCACGCGCGGTGTTATAACCGCCGCTGATCTGGATAAAGCTGAGTCAGTCGTGCTACGTGAATTGCAGAGATTTTATTTCGCATCCGAAATTAGTAGTTTGGAGTCCAACAAACCTTGTAGCCGCGCCTTTCAACATTTGAAACCTTTTTTGCAGAATGGTCTTATTCGAGTAGGTGGTCGTTTGAGAAATTCCGATTTAGGATTTGAGCAAAAGCATCCAGTAGTTTTACCCCGCAAGGACCATATTTTAGATTTGATTGTAGATTATCATCATAGGTTGAATTGCCACGCAGGTCCAGACTTGTTGATGTCTATCCTTAGACAGAAGTATTGGATACTTTCCGCTCGCAATTTGATTCGTGCTAGAGTACACAAATGTGTGCCCTGTTTTAAGCTTCGCCCGCGTTTTATCGCGCCTGAAATGGCCGATCATCGCTCTTGTCGTGTTGTTCAATCCGCTAAACCTTTCGTTCACACCGGTACAGACTTCGCCGGCCCGTTTAGGGTAACTGTTGCCCGTGGTCGCGGAATACGCTCCACAAAAGCTTACGTTTGTCTATTTATTTGCATGACAACTCGTGCGGTTCACATAGAATTGACCGGTGATTTAAGTACGCAAAGTTTTATGTCCGCGTTTAAGCGCTTTTTGTCGCGCCGTGGTCCCGTCAAACGTTTATATTCTGACAACGGTACCAATTATGTTGGAGCTCGCCGTAATATTTCGGAGTTGCACGCGTTCTTACGGTCAAAGTATTATCAGAGTGAATTCGCTCACGTTTTGGCCGAAAATCGTATTGAATGGCATTTTAATACGCCCGCTGCTAGTCACTTTGGTGGTAATTGGGAGGCGAATATTAAGAGCCTCAAGTCGCATCTGTTCCGCGTTTTAGGCGTACAGATTCTCTCTTATGAGGAGCTGAGTACTGTACTCGCTCAGATAGAGGCAGTAATGAATACTCGTCCACTGTGCCGAACTCTATCTAGTGACCCCTCAGAATCTTTAGCTTTAACTCCGGCTCACTTCTTAACCACGACTCCTCTTAAGTATTTGCCCGCTATGGATGTTGATGAAGACAGACTACATCTCCTAAAGCGTCATGCTCTTTTGGACAGATTAGTTCAATCATTTTGGAAGCGTTGGAGAGCAGATTATTTACACACGCTTCAGTCGCGTCAAAAATGGAATACTCCATCGAATCCAGTCGCCGTTGGTACTGTAGTGGTTTTAATGGCCGAGAGCGCGCCTCCTCTACACTGGCCTCTAGGTGTAGTGGAGGAAGTTTTCCCTGATCCAAAGGGAGTAACGCGTATAGTAAAGGTTAAAACCGCGACCGGTTCGTATTTACGTCCGGTTATTCGCCTCTGTCCTCTGCCCAATCAGCAGCAGGCTTCAAATTAGTTTAGTAGTTATGGTAACGCTTTATATTATAGTTTAGGAATAAGGTTAGAAGTTAGATGTTACTCCAGAGTTTAGTTCTTTGATTAGTTTCGCTTATAGTTTTTGAAGGTAACCCTTCAAACCGGGGGGAATGGTTGCGCCAACATTCAAAATATGATTGACATCCGCTATTTCCTATATCCATCTCCTTCCCGCACATACCTCGCGAGTGAGTAAGAAGATTCGCCCGCCATTTGTCGAAAAAATTGACTTCCGAATCTCTCCGCAACAAGTTGACAATGGCGTCGACGCGCTCCGCTTAAAAATATTAATAACTTTAGAATCACCGCATTTTCGCATGTAATAAGACTTATAATCCATAGTTTGTGCTTGTGTTTAACGTGTGAGGACAATAACTTGAAGCCCAACTGCCCTGAACCTGGAAAAGTGAACCGGTGCACCGGCGACGACGCGAGCACGTGGCTCCCGTAAAGGTTTGTGTTTCCTTCCCTATTTATTTCGGGTTGTATTCCATTGTCCCACACCCACTGCAACTCGAATTACCTAACGCCAAGCGTTTGTCAATCGTTTAGCTCCGCACCGCAAATACAGTCCACTAAATTAGCCTTTCGCGCCAACAATTACTTTCTATTTTTATTAAATAATTGTCAAACAACGGCAATTATTAACGCCTGACCACTGTCAATAACAATCAATTTATCACAAATTACGGATACTGGCTGTGTTCATAATGGCCGGTCAATATTGACATCAACTGGATAATTTCATGTCGAGCGTGATTATTGTTATAAAAGTGGTACTCTTAGACTAACTCCTTAACACTTGTTATATTAAATTTAATATAATTCATGTAAAAAGAAAAACAAGTCAGATGCACGTCGTGGCCGTGGCAATAAGGCTCCCAAACAGCATTATACTATGCTATGAAAAACACCACTACGGGTACTCACCCAAAGCACAGCGCTGTTTTTAAGTGGTTGCCTTAAATTATGATATGCCGTACGGAAACCAAAACCTGGCAAGTAATATTTCTCACATAATTGATACAATGATATTAAAAGAATACGGTAAGATAAAAAACAAAGCACTGAAGGTAAAACATGAGTCCTATGTATGCGATCACGTTACATGTGAACAAAATAACAAAAGTCAAAGTTAATATTCCCATCTATATTATGTAGTACAGACGGGAATATTAACTAGTAAGTTTGTATGTAGGGGTTATCTCTGGAACTAATGATTCAATAAAAAAGAATCTTTATTGGTAGTAAGGTGTCTTATTGGCGAGTGCTAGGTATAGGCTATAAACTATTTCAAAATTCAAGCAGATGGAGTCGTGAGTCAAGTGTTCGTGCTTTATAAAAAACGT
Source organism: Tholera decimalis (assembly GCA_943138885.2). Classification (NCBI taxonomy): domain Eukaryota; kingdom Metazoa; phylum Arthropoda; class Insecta; order Lepidoptera; family Noctuidae; genus Tholera; species Tholera decimalis. The sequence goes on along the minus strand of OW964565.2, from coordinate 5,914,398 downwards.
GGTAAGAAGTGAACCGGGAAACTCAAGATCGTTCGCTATGGTGGACTAGTGTGAACGCCCTCTTCGCCATCGAGGGGTATATATAGGAAAATAGACTAAGTTATGTAAAAAGTTTCAGTTGGATTGTCCCATAAACAACTAGCTCTCATATTTTAACTTCATCCCCTTAAAAGCTTGGTTCCTCAGTCCAACTGTCTTCATCAACTCTAGGTTCGAAAACTTTTGTTTCTACTCCTTTCTCAAAGTTTTGGACTGCTAAATAAATTCTGCAATCTTTTGCGAGATAGGTCCCGTTTTACCCAGTGTTCCGTCGTAATGTTTGCATTATATTTCGTTACGTTCCATTTAATATGATGTAGAATCATCCTCCTTTTGTTATATTCCCGCTACATGAACCCTTTTATAAATGTGTAAATTTGCGTGGATGTTTGTTATTCAAATAAGATGTCAATAGTTTGAAGGATTTACATAAAACTTGACCATGATTTGCACTGTAATCTCAGAAAGACACAGATCTAATTATAAAAAAAAAAACAGTGGTCTAAATTCAACCACAGTTCATTTAAATATAAAAATATTAGCTTATTGCACTTCTTCTCCATAAAAACTTTGACCGTGCCTAATTTCATACTACTCAGACCGTCTAATTTTCTTAAAAAGTGGTACAAACATTTATTGCTTCACATACTACTAAATATAGTTTTCTTTATAATCTTGTCCTTTCGTAAATTGACTAGGATATTTTTCTTGAAGTTTTAGAAATGGGAGACAGTTTTCCATTCTACCATCTTCGCTGTTTGGGACACCGAACATAAATAAATTTATAGAAACATATAGGCTAGGCTATAACCTGGGGGCTGTAAGGCAAAAGTGAATAGGTTACTTCTATGTAAGCGTGCTTCGTCTTCGACCACGTCATTGCTTACCATCTGGTGAGATGCTAGTTAAACGAGAGACTATTATCATTTAAATAAAAAAAAAAACTGTCATACTGAATTCTACTTGATACAACAGTTCCATTTGTAACATGCCACCTTACAATCAAGATATAAATAGGCACAGGCTACCGAGAAGCCTTTCACAGTTGTATCACTATAATCACTTACTCGTTAAGTCGATACCTTTACTGTGTAGAACATACCTACCTAGGTACCGATCTACTAATTGAGTTATACGATGAGGATAGATGTTTCAGTACACCGGTATTCATTTGTTGACGCAAAATTTGAGATCTATTTCTAGGAGAGAAAACTCTTAAATCTTAAAACCATAACCTCATTAATCTTAATTTTTTACTATTATCATGAATTTAAAAATTTTGATCGGTGTTTCGATGATTGTTACTCAACCACGCCTAAATAAATGCACGAATCTTAATAAAATTTTGCATAGAGATAACTGGAATAACTCGTTAGCTACTTTTTATCCCAGATTTCTTATATGATCGAGATTTAAGCGGGAAAAACCTCCCACGCAAATGACGTCGCGGCAGATCTAGTATTATAGAACGTGTAACAGAATAAACACAATTCCTGAAAGTAGTTGGTTCAGAATCGGCTTCTGAATCGATTTCCGTCATAAAAAAGGTGTTAAAATTTTAAGGAAATTTTTTTCATTTAACTTAAAATGGAAACAGTATTATGACAAATTAATACAATACTTAATTCAAGGAAATGCGCTCGTGTGCATGTCATTTGCATGAATCTATGTGTCTGCGTAAGGATATTGTATTACGCACATACATTTTGCATTTAGTAAGGATAACTATTTTATAAAAAGATGTCTAAGTTTGGTTTCAATTTATTTAGTTACGGATGTTGTTTTAGACTTATAATTAAATACTCTAATTATATATAGCAATACCTCAGACACCCCGTCTGAGGTATTGCGCTTAATCTGTTACAACTTGTATATGTGAAAGTGGGATTGTTAGTTTTCTTTCGTCAAAACATGTGGAAATAGTTGAAGGGCTAAAGATAGATAGTATATAATTTATTGTGCACCAAAATTTAAACATACTTATTTAACAATATTACTTCTTTTCGTTACAGAAAATCTTTTCACGAGAGCGAAGCTTAAGGCAGAACCTTACTGGTAAGATGTTTATAAACAACTAATTATCTAACTTATCCGAATCAAAACTGTTACTTATCAAAAAAGTAAATGATGGCTATAATCTTCGGGATCTTTAAGTCAAGAGTGAATATGTTACTTTAAGGCAAGTGTGCTTCATCTTCTTACCATCAGGTGAGATGGAGGTCAAATGCGAGACAAACAATAAAAAAAATACAAAATGTGTATTTTTTATATTGATTGTTAGTTATTTTATATTTTATATTTATTTGATTTATATTTATTTTTTATATTTTTTTAAAGTTTTAACGAGATACCGCGGCCCCATAACGCAAGGGCTCCATAACAGAAGAAAAATAATGGGTTTTTATTTAGTAGAATAAGAAATCTGACTTCTTTTTCTGCTCCACCTAGAATGGGATTCCATTCAGATCGGGAGACCAGAGATGATTAATTCACCACGAAAAAAAACACCTATTGGTATTTTAGTTCACTTCAAAGCCGTTCTTTTGAACTTATGTATGCACAACACTAGCCAGCTAGTGATGTAGCTTTGTACCATCAGTTCTTTGGACGCAGACAAATGCCGCGGGCTTTGATGGTACAGATACAGAACAAGAGAATAATTTCAACAGAAGGTCAAGTCTACACAGAGAGCGAAACATACAAACTTACAGGCTGATAGGACAACGCTTCAGTATCTTCATTTTAATAATTTCAGTTATAACATGCACAAGGAGATTAGGTGCATGAAGTGGTGCTATCAATTATGGCAATTATTGAAATGCCAAACTACAAAAGATTGATTGCAAAACAGTTCAACAGCATTTGTCAAAACCATACCTTTTTCCATTTTCATAATCGTGTATACAGTACATATAAAAAAAAAAATTACCAAAAAATAGAACCGACTTCCATATCAAAACACTACAAAACCAAAAATAACTTTAATTTCGGAAGTCGGTGTTATTGGTTTTGGATTTTCTTTTTATTTCACAACATTTTTTCATACATAAAAAAAAAAAAAAGTTCGAGACGAATTGTAAACCTCCTTTTTTGAAGTCGGTTAACAGTTATAATAGCAGTTTTGCGCAGGTTAGGTACCTTGTTTCAAATAAATAAAAAAAATATTTAATACTTTATTCTTTTTTGATAAAAAAAAAAAAAAAAAAAGAATACAGGTCTGTGACCTATATAAAATACGAAAGTTACAAATGTGCCATTGGTCGGCTTACACTATTATACAGACAGAAATACATGCAAAAAAAAAACATAACCATGTAAAAAACAATTCCACACGCTCAACCGTTGCAGCTGCCGATGTGAACCATCTCAACTGTGAGGTCAATCCGGCAGCAGCCTCCCTGACTGCCCTTAATGAGGCCATTGCAACAATCAAATATTAATACAAAACACCAATCAACAACCAACAATCAAATATTAGACAAACAGCAATGACTTGTTAGCCGACCAAATAATCTCAACAAAATAAAAATTCAAATTCAATTATTTCAAGTCCAAATCCGACCCTGTACTTATTCCAAGTATGAATCTAGCTTGGTACAGATGGCTAGTTACAAAATAAATAACAATTCAATGTATATATTGTGCAGGATCACACCAATAAACATCAATAAGCACAACAATTGTCTGTATAATATTGAGCCGGAGAAACTCTATCAACACAGTCCAATAACTACTATAAACAACAACCAATACACACAATTCAAGTCTTGTTATATTAGACTATGTGTAATTATTATTTAGATAACCTTTTAAATTCAGATCAGTGACATTCAATTATTAATTGCAACAATACCAAACTATGTACCAAATTATACCAATAATTCCTAATTTCACAAATAAATCTTACTTGTCAATTCAACAAAGGGCTACAGTACAAATTACAAATATAACTTCAATTGATTCAATTTCAATTAGATAGCCCGGATGACATGGTAATATATTCAAAACTTATTAAGTTATAAGTTGTGTTAAGTAATCAAACCAAAGTTACTTTCAAAACTTCCAATTAAACCAGTGGATCTTATATTATAAGAGCCACGCCTGCTACCAGATTGTACTATGTGGATTTTATATTAAAACCCACGCTCTGCTTACCACTTTGTTCAAGGCTACAAGAAGCCCAGTGCAACGATAACTGGGGTGTCCGGAACTGTCCACGGTACGTGGAGCTTAACGTTGCTTACAATCAACAATAAACAAGGTTACATAGCCTCTGAGGCTTTATGAATACAGTATTACCACTAACCTTCTGTGCTGGGTTCACCAAGTTTCGACCTTCCCCAAGGTCACGCCCAAGTGGTTTGTATGTAATATGAGGTGAGTAATTGAAAGGTGTGATGTAAGTCAAGTGTTGTAGAACGTTCACAAGGCGCCAGTCTCCAGATGGCGCGGTCACAACAGCAATCACAGCACAACTCGTTTCCAGCAAAAGCGCTATTTATCACTACTTTTTTCAACAAACGCGCGTGCCACGCGATGGCAACCAACCGGCGAGGAATCCCAAAATATCCCGGGTTTTTCATCAAATGGGGATTACAACTTCAAACGATAGATAATTCGCGACCCAATTATCGGTTTCAAAAGGCGATTCCAAACGATATTTCACCAATTATTATTAACTCAACAGGTCCGCCGCGGACATTTTTTCCAAGGAAGCAAGGTCTATCTGTCAAGTCAGAGTAATGTCAAGAACAAATTTCTTTATGTCAAAAGGGTGCGTTCGGAAACGATCGGTACTAAACAGTAGTGTTTTGATATGGAAGTCGGTTTTATTTTTTGCAAAAAAGTTTTTATTTTCGTGTTTTTTAGTGGGTCAGTGAATTTTCCAAATCGGTTCGTAAATGACGGAGTTATGCGCGAACAAAAAACGCAATGCAGAGTAAACGAAAAGATCATCAACGTAAATATGTTTTTTAGACTTTTGTTGATTTTTCAAAAATGGCTTGTCCGATTTCGATAAAATTTTCATGGGACCATTTGGGAAGTATACCCTTTCTAACAAGATAAGAATTTTTCAAATCGGTTGGCAAGCGACGGAGTTATGCGCGGACAAACATAAAAAAAAAAGCACAAACATCCGAATTGAGAACCTCCTCCTTTTTTAGAAGTCGGTTAAAAATAGTTGCAAGTCTATCGGTTTTCCAACGTTTACATTTCACGGAGTGTGCGATGGGATTGCTGTCTAATTCCACAATCCCTTACGTCATCGAACTACAAGACGAACGGCAATGCAATTCACGGTGGACATCCCAATCCCCACCCTTACGCAAGACACGTTTCGGGAATACTTTCATTGTGCCTACGGCTAAGGAGTGGAATTCCATGTCGGAGTCTGTTAGGTACCTGGGGAAATTTAACCCAAGAGTGAATAGGTTACTTCCAGCTAAGCGTGCTGAAATCTTTGAACACATCATATATCGCTTACCATCAGGTGAGATGCTGGAAAAACGCAAGACTATCAACAATATATTTTTTTTATTACTGTAAGGAATACTTTTCACCCCGGTAGCATATTATTATACCACGTGGATTTTATACTTCAAGGCTTCACCCGTATTGTCAAAACCTAGTAAGAACGTAACAATATCCAGTATAGTTTATACGTTATCAGTCAGACAGATTACCTAGGTATTGGTTTATAGATAGATAGATAGATAGAATATACTTTATTGTACACTAAAATTTTAACACACCTATTTAAAAAGTTGTCTTGACAACCTTTGGAAGGACTTTAAAAACTTTAATTAAAGTGGGGAGGGCTAAATTTGTGTACTTATTACATTACTCATAAAAACAGAGAATAAAATTATTTAAATATTAAAATAAATATATATGCAAATATATATATACCTATATACTAGCTTTTGCTCGCGATTTCGTCCGCGTGGGAGGTTTTTCCCTCGTAAATCCCGATCCCGTGGGAATTCCGAGATAAAAATCCCTCCTCATAAAAATCCATCCTATATCCGTCTCCTAGTTCTAAGCTACCTCCCTACCCATTTTCAGCCAATTTGGTTAAGCCGTTCTTGAGTTATAAATAGTGTAACTAACACGACTTTCTTTTACATACACACAATATACATATATACATACAATGTGTTCTTTAACATCATGTGGAGAGAAAACAAAAGTATAATCTATATATTATGTTTCATTACTGGTTGCGCCAACATTCAAAATATGATTGACATCCGCTATTTCCTATATCCATCTCCTTCCCGCACATACCTCGCGAGTGAGTAAGAAGATTCGCCCGCCATTTGTCGAAAAAATTGACTTCCGAATCTCTCCGCAACAAGTTGACAATGGCGTCGACGCGCTCCGCTTAAAAATATTAATAACTTTAGAATCACCGCATTTTCGCATGTAATAAGACTTATAATCCATAGTTTGTGCTTGTGTTTAACGTGTGAGGACAATAACTTGAAGCCCAACTGCCCTGAACCTGGAAAAGTGAACCGGTGCACCGGCGACGACGCGAGCACGTGGCTCCCGTAAAGGTTTGTGTTTCCTTCCCTATTTATTTCGGGTTGTATTCCATTGTCCCACACCCACTGCAACTCGAATTACCTAACGCCAAGCGTTTGTCAATCGTTTAGCTCCGCACCGCAAATACAGTCCACTAAATTAGCCTTTCGCGCCAACATTTTCTTTGGTCCCTCTCACCGGATAGTTAGGTACTTATTTGTATTAGGTACATATTTGTTGTAGTTATCGCATTGGTATTTATTCCATAAGGAATAAACGCACCGCACCGCAGTCTTGTACCTAACCCAATTCGTTGTTTGTTCATCTATTACCTACGTACGTGCGTAATACCTACATACCTACGTAGCCATAGATCGCTCGTATTAGTTATTCATTCGGAAGTCTAAAATTATTTGTATATCAGAAACAGAGACACAACCTAGTGGGTAAATTAAGATTGTTTAAAAACTACCTACAGTTCTTTTATTTCACCCGCAGTTCGTTATAACTACCTACCCACTTTAGGTATTTAATATTGTCCGCGTCGCTGTTCTCCATCGCTTATTTGCTAAAATAACTTTATTTGCTTGTTTACCGCATTGATTGTTTGTAATAAATAATTATTATTCACGATGTCTCATAAGGACATCAAAGTTCAATTGAAACTTTTATATGCTAAAAGAGACATGATATTTTCTCGCGTGCAATCTATTTGTGATAATGCACTTAAAACACTTGATCTAGCTATTAGAGATTCGTTCTTATGTTCTATAGAAAACTTGGATAGTTTGCGCACGGAATTTGAATCCGTAATTCATAATATTAACGTTTTAGAGTTAGAATTAAATCCAGAATACGCTGTGAGTTATCAGGCTTTGGCGTCATTTGATGATTTATTCTGTCGCATCAAACGCGTCGCGAGGAGCTTGGAGAAGCCGTCTGTCCATCAGAGCCAGGCAAATCACACTCGCGATCGACCCAAATTACCGCCCATTCAGATACCTGAATTTAATGGTGATATTCGCAATTGGAATCTATTTATAGATAGTTTTGAAAACACTATAAATGGGAACGTCTCTTTGACAGATCATGAAAAGTTACACTATCTGGTTGAAAAGTTAACTGGTAAAGCTAAAACTGTTTGTGCCGGCATTACTTTTAGTGCCGAAAATTATTCATTAATTTTAAAAACTTTAAAGTCGAAATATGAAGACAAAAGATTAGTTGCTACCGCATATTTAGATCAGCTATTCGAGTTGAAAAATATTACAGTTTGTAATGAACATAATTTAGAGAAGTTTTTAGATACTTTTGCATCATCTGTTCGCGCAGTAAAGAACCTGAAGGTCGATGACCTCTGCGACTTTTTGTTTTTATATTTGGGTTTAAAGAAATTAGATGGTGAAACTGTTCGTTTATTTGAAATAGACCATCGCAGTAGTAAACTGCCAAAATTCAATGATTTGGAATGTTTTGTTCGCGATCATATTAAAATATTGCAACGCACTTCGTCAACCCATGAAGTTACGAAGAAGTCCGACCGTCGAACAGATGCGGCTTCGAAGTCACAAAGGTCGACACATACGTATGTGAATACAGCACCTGCTCCTGTACAATCGAGTTGTTCTTTGTGTAATAGTCAACATTCGCAATTGTACAAGTGTTCTGGTTTCTTAAAATTTACGCCCTATGAACGTTATAAGTTTGTTCGCGAAAAAAATTTGTGCTTTAACTGCCTTAGTGACAAGCATCGGGTTACGTCTTGTAATAGTAGTCAAAGTTGTCGTAAGTGTCCTTCGAAGCACCACACTTTACTTCACATGGAGAAAAGTGGTAATAATGCCGCATCCAATGTGAGCACAGTTAGTTTACCAAGCGGTGACACGTCGTTGCAGTCAGTCGATGCGAACTCTGCGTTCGCTTCGCAGCCGCAGCCGCAATCAACGCGCGACGTTGCCCGCTCGCAGGCCGCCGTGAGTGACGTCACGTTGTGTTCGATGTCCGCCGCAAGCAATACGTGCACTACCGTGGTGCTCGCGACCGCTCACGTTGTTGTTGATGATGCTTTTGGTAATCCGTGTCTTGTTCGAGCGTTGTTAGATTGCGCTTCGCAGAGTAATTTTTTAACTCAAAATTGTTGTCAACGCCTTGGGTTTAGTATTAATAACCGACCAGCCCGCTCAGTAGTTAAGGGGTTCGGTGGTTTAAAATCAACCATTCATGGTTCGATTAAAATTAAATTTGCATCGCGTTTTAATTCTAATATTTGTTTTGATATGGATTCGCTTGTCGTAGATAAAATTACGGAACAATTGCCTACTGTCCCGGTTGACACGTCTTTATTGACCAAATTTAAAGACCTACCGTTGGCAGATGAATCTTATGGTGTCCCTGGAGACGTCGATATGTTGATCGGCGCATCGATTCTCCCGCACCTTCAGTTATCTCGTAAGATTCAAGGTCATTCGTCGTTTCCCGCACCGCACGCCCTAGAAACAGTTCTAGGTTTTGTTATTGTTGGCTCCGCACCCGCACATTTAGATAGTTACTCGACTGTGTCACATTGCTGCACTGTTGAGCCGCCGCTGGAGTCTACCATCCGCAGGTTCTGGGAAATTGAAGAGGTCAATGTCCCGCCTATCCTAAGCCCTGATGATAAGGTGGCTGAGGAGATTTATTGTGGCACGACCACCCGTGATAATGATGGTCGTTATATTGTCGGGCTTCCATTCAAGGGAGATATTTTTTCGCTCGGTGACTCCTACGCTTCCGCGGAAAAACGCTTTTCTTGTTTAGAACGTAAGATGCAAGCGTCTCCGAAGTTGAAGCAAGCCTATGATGAGGTGGTTACCGAATACTTAGATAAAGGGTACATCTCACCTGCATCCACCGCCGAGACTGACGAGACTCTTGATCATCCATCTTACATCATCCCACACCACGGAGTTGTTAGAGAAGACAAGCTTACTACTAAGCTCCGCGTGGTTTTGGACGGCAGTGCTAAGACTAGCACTTCCGTATCGCTCAATGATATTTTGTATTGTGGTCAAAACCTTCAAGGTAACTTATTTGACATTATTGTGAATTTCCGCTTGTTTGCTGTCGGGCTTTCCGCCGATATAAGGCAAATGTTTCTTTCTATTGGTATTCGCGAATGCGACCGCAAATTTCAACGTTTTTTATATAGATTTTCGCCTCAAGAACCTTTGAGAGTTTACGAGTTTAACCGTGTTTGTTTTGGGCTTAAGTCGAGTCCTTTCCATGCGCTTCGCACTATCAAGCAATTAGCCACTGATGAGGGTGAAAGATTCCCGAAAGCGAAAGACACTATTGAGACTGGGCCATACATGGATGACTTTGTTTATAGTGTAGCCAGCGAGGCGGATGCCGTTGAGACCGCCGCTCAAGTAATAAGTCTTATGAAGGCCGGTCAGTTTGATCTTGTGAAGTGGACTAGTAATTCGCAGACCGCTCTAGATTCGATTCCACTATCGCATCAATTATCTTCGGTGAAGGAATTTGATGGTGATGATACGCACAAGGTTCTAGGTTTGAGTTGGTCACCCGCGTCTGACATGTTCAGTCTTAAAGTTAGTTCGACTCCGCAAATTTGTACTAAGCGCATTATCCTGTCGTGTGTAGCACGTATATGGGATGTTATGGGATTTGTAGCTCCCGTCGTTTTATATGCCAAGTTGCTTATAAAAGAACTTTGGCTTTCCAATAGTGATTGGGACGACCCCGCGCCCGAAAATATTGTTAAATTGTGGGCTCGCTTCCGGAAAGAACTTCCATTGCTCAATCAAATAAAAATTCCTCGCCATGTTGGTATATTGTCGAACAGTATAGTTACTGTTGTAGGCTTCGCCGACGCCAGTGCAAAGGCTTACGGGGGGGTAGTTTATTTTCACGTTTTGGATGCTGACAGGGTTTCGGTTAGTCTTATAAGCGCTAAATCCAAGGTCTCCCCTCGCAAGGTCGTTTCTCTGGCGCGCCTGGAGCTGTGCGCTATACTTTTGTTAGTGCAATTAATCAGCTCGATTGTCAATGCTTGTAGGCACCGCATTATTATTGGTAGAATTATGGCTTTTTCTGACTCTACTGTAGCTTTGTGTTGGGCACATTCTTCGCCCCATCGCTGGGACACATTCGTCGCCAATAGGGTGGCCAAAATCCAGTCCGAATTACCACCACAAAATCTCTTTCACGTTGCTGGCACAGATAATCCCGCCGATTGTCTCTCCCGTGGGTTGCTCCCTTCGCAAATTTTAGATCATCCGCTGTGGTTCTGCGCTCCGTCTTGGATTCATAGCGTGCTCGAGGAATGGCCGGTTAAGCCCTTTAATCCAGCTGCCGTTTCAGAACCACCCGAGGAGAAGAAGCATTCGCTTGTAGTTTCGGTTCCACGTGAAGAGTCGATTATTTTATCGTTATCTAATCGCGTCTCGTCTTGGTCGAGACTTTTGCGTTGTGTGGTGTATGTATGTCGTTTTCTTAAACTGTTACCCACGCGCGGTGTTATAACCGCCGCTGATCTGGATAAAGCTGAGTCAGTCGTGCTACGTGAATTGCAGAGATTTTATTTCGCATCCGAAATTAGTAGTTTGGAGTCCAACAAACCTTGTAGCCGCGCCTTTCAACATTTGAAACCTTTTTTGCAGAATGGTCTTATTCGAGTAGGTGGTCGTTTGAGAAATTCCGATTTAGGATTTGAGCAAAAGCATCCAGTAGTTTTACCCCGCAAGGACCATATTTTAGATTTGATTGTAGATTATCATCATAGGTTGAATTGCCACGCAGGTCCAGACTTGTTGATGTCTATCCTTAGACAGAAGTATTGGATACTTTCCGCTCGCAATTTGATTCGTGCTAGAGTACACAAATGTGTGCCCTGTTTTAAGCTTCGCCCGCGTTTTATCGCGCCTGAAATGGCCGATCATCGCTCTTGTCGTGTTGTTCAATCCGCTAAACCTTTCGTTCACACCGGTACAGACTTCGCCGGCCCGTTTAGGGTAACTGTTGCCCGTGGTCGCGGAATACGCTCCACAAAAGCTTACGTTTGTCTATTTATTTGCATGACAACTCGTGCGGTTCACATAGAATTGACCGGTGATTTAAGTACGCAAAGTTTTATGTCCGCGTTTAAGCGCTTTTTGTCGCGCCGTGGTCCCGTCAAACGTTTATATTCTGACAACGGTACCAATTATGTTGGAGCTCGCCGTAATATTTCGGAGTTGCACGCGTTCTTACGGTCAAAGTATTATCAGAGTGAATTCGCTCACGTTTTGGCCGAAAATCGTATTGAATGGCATTTTAATACGCCCGCTGCTAGTCACTTTGGTGGTAATTGGGAGGCGAATATTAAGAGCCTCAAGTCGCATCTGTTCCGCGTTGTAGGCGTACAGATTCTCTCTTATGAGGAGCTGAGTACTGTACTCGCTCAGATAGAGGCAGTAATGAATACTCGTCCACTGTGCCGAACTCTATCTAGTGACCCCTCAGAATCTTTAGCTTTAACTCCGGCTCACTTCTTAACCACGACTCCTCTTAAGTATTTGCCCGCTATGGATGTTGATGAAGACAGACTACATCTCCTAAAGCGTCATGCTCTTTTGGACAGATTAGTTCAATCATTTTGGAAGCGTTGGAGAGCAGATTATTTACACACGCTTCAGTCGCGTCAAAAATGGAATACTCCATCGAATCCAGTCGCCGTTGGTACTGTAGTGGTTTTAATGGCCGAGAGCGCGCCTCCTCTACACTGGCCTCTAGGTGTAGTGGAGGAAGTTTTCCCTGATCCAAAGGGAGTAACGCGTATAGTAAAGGTTAAAACCGCGACCGGTTCGTATTTACGTCCGGTTATTCGCCTCTGTCCTCTGCCCAATCAGCAGCAGGCTTCAAATTAGTTTAGTAGTTATGGTAACGCTTTATATTATAGTTTAGGAATAAGGTTAGAAGTTAGATGTTACTCCAGAGTTTAGTTCTTTGATTAGTTTCGCTTATAGTTTTTGAAGGTAACCCTTCAAACCGGGGGGAATGGTTGCGCCAACATTCAAAATATGATTGACATCCGCTATTTCCTATATCCATCTCCTTCCCGCACATACCTCGCGAGTGAGTAAGAAGATTCGCCCGCCATTTGTCGAAAAAATTGACTTCCGAATCTCTCCGCAACAAGTTGACAATGGCGTCGACGCGCTCCGCTTAAAAATATTAATAACTTTAGAATCACCGCATTTTCGCATGTAATAAGACTTATAATCCATAGTTTGTGCTTGTGTTTAACGTGTGAGGACAATAACTTGAAGCCCAACTGCCCTGAACCTGGAAAAGTGAACCGGTGCACCGGCGACGACGCGAGCACGTGGCTCCCGTAAAGGTTTGTGTTTCCTTCCCTATTTATTTCGGGTTGTATTCCATTGTCCCACACCCACTGCAACTCGAATTACCTAACGCCAAGCGTTTGTCAATCGTTTAGCTCCGCACCGCAAATACAGTCCACTAAATTAGCCTTTCGCGCCAACAATTACTTTCTATTTTTATTAAATAATTGTCAAACAACGGCAATTATTAACGCCTGACCACTGTCAATAACAATCAATTTATCACAAATTACGGATACTGGCTGTGTTCATAATGGCCGGTCAATATTGACATCAACTGGATAATTTCATGTCGAGCGTGATTATTGTTATAAAAGTGGTACTCTTAGACTAACTCCTTAACACTTGTTATATTAAATTTAATATAATTCATGTAAAAAGAAAAACAAGTCAGATGCACGTCGTGGCCGTGGCAATAAGGCTCCCAAACAGCATTATACTATGCTATGAAAAACACCACTACGGGTACTCACCCAAAGCACAGCGCTGTTTTTAAGTGGTTGCCTTAAATTATGATATGCCGTACGGAAACCAAAACCTGGCAAGTAATATTTCTCACATAATTGATACAATGATATTAAAAGAATACGGTAAGATAAAAAACAAAGCACTGAAGGTAAAACATGAGTCCTATGTATGCGATCACGTTACATGTGAACAAAATAACAAAAGTCAAAGTTAATATTCCCATCTATATTATGTAGTACAGACGGGAATATTAACTAGTAAGTTTGTATGTAGGGGTTATCTCTGGAACTAATGATTCAATAAAAAAGAATCTTTATTGGTAGTAAGGTGTCTTATTGGCGAGTGCTAGGTATAGGCTATAAACTATTTCAAAATTCAAGCAGATGGAGTCGTGAGTCAAGTGTTCGTGCTTTATAAAAAACGTGGTAAGAAGTGAACCGGGAAACTCAAGATCGTTCGCTATGGTGGACTAGTGTGAACGCCCTCTTCGCCATCGAGGGGTATATATAGGAAAATAGACTAAGTTATGTAAAAAGTTTCAGTTGGATTGTCCCATAAACAACTAGCTCTCATATTTTAACTTCATCCCCTTAAAAGCTTGGTTCCTCAGTCCAACTGTCTTCATCAACTCTAGGTTCGAAAACTTTTGTTTCTACTCCTTTCTCAAAGTTTTGGACTGCTAAATAAATTCTGCAATCTTTTGCGAGATAGGTCCCGTTTTACCCAGTGTTCCGTCGTAATGTTTGCATTATATTTCGTTACGTTCCATTTAATATGATGTAGAATCATCCTCCTTTTGTTATATTCCCGCTACATGAACCCTTTTATAAATGTGTAAATTTGCGTGGATGTTTGTTATTCAAATAAGATGTCAATAGTTTGAAGGATTTACATAAAACTTGACCATGATTTGCACTGTAATCTCAGAAAGACACAGATCTAATTATAAAAAAAAAAACAGTGGTCTAAATTCAACCACAGTTCATTTAAATATAAAAATATTAGCTTATTGCACTTCTTCTCCATAAAAACTTTGACCGTGCCTAATTTCATACTACTCAGACCGTCTAATTTTCTTAAAAAGTGGTACAAACATTTATTGCTTCACATACTACTAAATATAGTTTTCTTTATAATCTTGTCCTTTCGTAAATTGACTAGGATATTTTTCTTGAAGTTTTAGAAATGGGAGACAGTTTTCCATTCTACCATCTTCGCTGTTTGGGACACCGAACATAAATAAATTTATAGAAACATATAGGCTAGGCTATAACCTGGGGGCTGTAAGGCAAAAGTGAATAGGTTACTTCTATGTAAGCGTGCTTCATCTTCGACCACGTCATTGCTTACCATCTGGTGAGATGCTAGTTAAACGAGAGACTATTATCATTTAAATAAAAAAAAAAACTGTCATACTGAATTCTACTTGATACAACAGTTCCATTTGTAACATGCCACCTTACAATCAAGATATAAATAGGCACAGGCTACCGAGAAGCCTTTCACAGTTGTATCACTATAATCACTTACTCGTTAAGTCGATACCTTTACTGTGTAGAACATACCTACCTAGGTACCGATCTACTAATTGAGTTATACGATGAGGATAGATGTTTCAGTACACCGGTATTCATTTGTTGACGCAAAATTTGAGATCTATTTCTAGGAGAGAAAACTCTTAAATCTTAAAACCATAACCTCATTAATCTTAATTTTTTACTATTATCATGAATTTAAAAATTTTGATCGGTGTTTCGATGATTGTTACTCAACCACGCCTAAATAAATGCACGAATCTTAATAAAATTTTGCATAGAGATAACTGGAATAACTCGTTAGCTACTTTTTATCCCAGATTTCTTATATGATCGAGATTTAAGCGGGAAAAACCTCCCACGCAAATGACGTCGCGGCAGATCTAGTATTATAGAACGTGTAACAGAATAAACACAATTCCTGAAAGTAGTTGGTTCAGAATCGGCTTCTGAATCGATTTCCGTCATAAAAAAGGTGTTAAAATTTTAAGGAAATTTTTTTCATTTAACTTAAAATGGAAACAGTATTATGACAAATTAATACAATACTTAATTCAAGGAAATGCGCTCGTGTGCATGTCATTTGCATGAATCTATGTGTCTGCGTAAGGATATTGTATTACGCACATACATTTTGCATTTAGTAAGGATAACTATTTTATAAAAAGATGTCTAAGTTTGGTTTCAATTTATTTAGTTACGGATGTTGTTTTAGACTTATAATTAAATACTCTAATTATATATAGCAATACCTCAGACACCCCGTCTGAGGTATTGCGCTTAATCTGTTACAACTTGTATATGTGAAAGTGGGATTGTTAGTTTTCTTTCGTCAAAACATGTGGAAATAGTTGAAGGGCTAAAGATAGATAGTATATAATTTATTGTGCACCAAAATTTAAACATACTTATTTAACAATATTACTTCTTTTCGTTACAGAAAATCTTTTCACGAGAGCGAAGCTTAAGGCAGAACCTTACTGGTAAGATGTTTATAAACAACTAATTATCTAACTTATCCGAATCAAAACTGTTACTTATCAAAAAAGTAAATGATGGCTATAATCTTCGGGATCTTTAAGTCAAGAGTGAATATGTTACTTTAAGGCAAGTGTGCTTCATCTTCTTACCATCAGGTGAGATGGAGGTCAAATGCGAGACAAACAATAAAAAAAATACAAAATGTGTATTTTTTATATTGATTGTTAGTTATTTTATATTTTATATTTATTTGATTTATATTTATTTTTTATATTTTTTTAAAGTTTTAACGAGATACCGCGGCCCCATAACGCAAGGGCTCCATAACAGAAGAAAAATAATGGGTTTTTATTTAGTAGAATAAGAAATCTGACTTCTTTTTCTGCTCCACCTAGAATGGGATTCCATTCAGATCGGGAGACCATTTGATGATTAATTCACCACGAAAAAAAACACCTATTGGTATTTTAGTTCACTTCAAAGCCGTTCTTTTGAACTTATGTATGCACAACACTAGCCAGCTAGTGATGTAGCTTTGTACCATCAGTTCTTTGGACGCAGACAAATGCCGCGGGCTTTGATGGTACAGATACAGAACAAGAGAATAATTTCAACAGAAGGTCAAGTCTACACAGAGAGCGAAACATACAAACTTACAGGCTGATAGGACAACGCTTCAGTATCTTCATTTTAATAATTTCAGTTATAACATGCACAAGGAGATTAGGTGCATGAAGTGGTGCTATCAATTATGGCAATTATTGAAATGCCAAACTACAAAAGATTGATTGCAAAACAGTTCAACAGCATTTGTCAAAACCATACCTTTTTCCATTTTCATAATCGTGTATACAGTACATATAAAAAAAAAAATTACCAAAAAATAGAACCGACTTCCATATCAAAACACTACAAAACCAAAAATAACTTTAATTTCGGAAGTCGGTGTTATTGGTTTTGGATTTTCTTTTTATTTCACAACATTTTTTCATACATAAAAAAAAAAAAAAAGTTCGAGACGAATTGTAAACCTCCTTTTTTGAAGTCGGTTAACAGTTATAATAGCAGTTTTGCGCAGGTTAGGTACCTTGTTTCAAATAAATAAAAAAAATATTTAATACTTTATTCTTTTTTGATTAAAAAAAAAAAAAAAGAATACAGGTCTGTGACCTATATAAAATACGAAAATTACAAATGTGCCATTGGTCGGCTTACACTATTATACAGACAGAAATACATGCAAAAAAAAAACATAGTTGTGAAATTTAAATTAAGTTTCAGGGTGTTGTATGCCAAATAGGTAGTGGCTCGATGAATGAAATAAATAATACCTACTAGTGGTCGGTCAGTGGTCAAAATTAGACCATAATCTAATTTATTTGGAATGCAAAATTGTATAAAAATATTAGCTTTCTGCACTTCTCCATATAAACTTTAAATGACCAAAATTCCGTACGTTTTATTATAATTTTTGTAAAAAGGGGTTTCAGTTTTCGCTTCACGTTTTAATATAGTATAGAAAACGTCATGTGTAAATAATTTCAAAACGTCACTATTTTATGTAACGATATAATTATGTAAAATAGTGGTTATGGAATTAGCTACATGTTCTCTCCCCATTGAGATTAATAGAAATTTTTTTGCAAAAAATTGCACCGACTTCCATATCAAAACACTACAAAGCCAAAAATAACTTTAATTTCGGAAGTCGGTGTTATTGGTTTTGGATTTTCTTTTTTTTCACACCGCCTTCCGAAATTAAAGTTATTTTTGGCTTTGTAGTGTTTTGATATGGAAGTCGGTTCTATTTTTTGCAAAAAAATATTTTTTCACGCTTTTTAGTGGGTCGGTCTGTAATTTATCTAGTTACAAAAGCCATAATATCAACAACTTATTACCTTTTACAAAATATTTCTTTTCCAGATGCATAGCCGTTAATTTTTGAGGAGTTCTCCTGGTACTTGACCATCAGCTCTACATCACCAAATGTATTGTGATGAGCATAAAGTGTTTAACATCCGTACTCAAGTAATCGAATCGCAATCCACGAAATACTTATTATTAAGGAGTTTCAGTGGCCATCTGTGGTCTTCATCATCAGTTCAACTTCCCCAAATGGTACTTTTCGGAAGCAACTGCTCAAGGTACTATAAGAAATACCCGAAACGCTATAGGTGTGCCTATAATATATATATAAGTTCAAGACGAATTGAGAACCTCCTTTTTTGAAGTCGGTTAAAAATAGATTCTTGCCGGTTCTTCTACAAAGGAAACGACCAATTTCTTTATAACTGGCCATGTAGGCCTATGTGAAATAAAATACTTGGAATTTGAGTTTACCCTTTGGAATATGTATCTAACATCAAGTTGTTTACTGTCCGATGTTGAACTTTTGGAAATCCGTACGCAACTGCATTGAGATAGAATGGAAGTTGGGAATGGGCTAGACAGTAGTTGTAGCTGAACTTCTGTAGTTATTTATTTGGTGTACAGCTGCGGAGAGGGGATAAAGTAATATGGCGCCAGCTAATTAGTTAAGATGGACGTGAAGGTAGCTCTGTAATTAAATGTAATGAAACAGCGTTTAGAATTTGGCTGCAGTAGTCTTATGAGTTAGTACGAGTAGGGTTATAAGATATTATTTATACCGCTTTTGAGGCAGCTTTTAATGTAGGGGAGGCTTTTAACCAGCAGTGGTCATTGGGCGAAATCTGACCCGGTTACTGGACCCGGTTAACATGAGTACAAAAACGATTTAAAATGTTAAATTACACCCCATATTCAGGAAGCAAATCCGTGCAATATTAAAGTATCGGCAATTTTGATATGTAGAAGGATGTACTTTTACTAAAATTAAACTGCTATTTAAGTTTAGTAAGAGTACATCCTATCAAGTAATTAAATATTTATATATAACCTTGTAATGTGTAAATGTTTGATTTCTTAAATAAGTGAAATAAAATAGTAAACATTATAGCAAAAAGGCGTTCACTTGGTCTAAGCTATGATTGTACGTAAGCCAAATAAATAAATAAAACGTGTAAACCTACTATGAATGTCTGTCTACCCCCTCGGGGGTACAGGCGTGATCTAATAAGCTTTTTTGTGATACCTAAGGTTAGTGTACACGTCGCGTGCCAGACTAACGAGATAATTAACCATCAGCAACACGCGACCGTTAATTTTAAATCGTGTGTGCTCGCCTTTATTGTCTTTCTATTATCGTGTTACTGAATTCTGTGGCTAAATAATATAAATAAAAAATAACAGCAGAATCGATCTTCAAAGTTAAGCAACCGTCGTCAAGGTCGGTATATGGATGGCTGATTAATATTACACGTCGAAACGTCGTACAAGTCGTTATGGATATTATACAAGGCTGAAAATCTGTCAAAGGATTTGCCAACAGGTTTAGTCTTACCTAGTCGTTGGATTGTGGAGTCAGAATGAAAAAGAATAACTAGGTAAAGGTCGTGTGTTAGGTACTTTAAAATCGTGGACAACATGGTATTATTTTCTCTTATTGGACATATACAACATGTAACATAATTAATGCACATCCTGAAACTAGTTTGTTCAGAATCGTTTACGTTTTATCGTTTTTAATACCGATAATTTTTAACCCAAAACAATTAAATCTACGTAAATTACAAATTAAACTTTCGCTCTATAGTAAAAATAAACTATGAACCGTAAATCAAAGTAGTAACTTTTTAAATGCGGATTTATATAAATTCCGTCATTCACTACACATTAAAGAAAAATGAAACTCATAAAGAAACTGTTTAAACAAATAAAACAAAAAATTCAGAGTATGTATTATGAGAACAACATAATTTTCTAATTAGGGTGTTTGAGGGTGTGCGTCAATTACGATACATGTTGTATACAGGATACTAGATTGTCCCTGCAGCTTTCTGCGAAAATAACACTCTTCAGCCTTTCAACAATCTCCACACCAAACTTCACATCGAACTGCAGCTTCATTTTGACGCCAAAGAAAGGCAAACAAACACTTTCGCATTTAGACCATAATATCAAAAATTGGCCAAGTGCGAGTCTGACTCTCCCATAAAGGGTTCCGTAGTAACTATAATAAATATAATATAAGATATTTATTTGACAAAAAAACCTTAAAAATTTCTTAAAACTAGCTTATTTACATATTTTACAACTACGCCAAATAACTTTATTTTTCATAGTGTTTGTATGAATTACAAAGTTATATTTGCGGTTTTAGAAAATATGCTGTATCTCAAAACTGCTGACCCGATCTCGTTTAAACCAACTTTGGTTGAAAGTTTACATTAAGATCTACAGACATGATTTTTTCCGATTTTTCACTCCATTATTATAGAAGTTAGATGGGGGGGACACATTTTACCACTTTGGAAGCGTATATCTTTTAAACGATTATCTTTATGAAAAATACATTTTAGAAACCTCAATGTCATTTTTAAAGACCTGTCTATGGATACCACACATTTATTCTTACACATTTTCTTAAAATCGGAAAGCGGTTCACAGAATACATCTACCAGCCAAGTTTCACATGTATAGTCTTAATAGTTTCGGAATAAAATGGCTGTGACATACGGACGGACAGACAGACAGACATGACAAAACTATAAGGGTTCCGTTTTTTGCCATTCGGCTACGGACCCTAAAAAGCGGAAAATTGTGGTTTTATTTGTTGGCAGTGAAAAATCTCAAAACCTACAAGATCTGTTTCAAAAAAGTTTACGAATATAAATGTATTTTATCAGCAAGTAGTAAGCTACTTATTTTAGTTTTCATGCAAGCGAATCCGTGGGCAGAAGCTAGTTTATAAAATCAGTGTGGACAAGTCATTAGCCTGTATAGGCGTCCTTCTCTCAGCCCTACGTAATGACGGGATTGGGGGAATGTTTTAACGAGCTACTGCGTTCCCGGAACGTAAGGCTTACAGAAAGAACAGGGTTATTTTTAACCGACTTCAAAAAAAGGAGGTTTACAATTCGTCTTGAACTTTTTTTTTTTTTTTAATCTATGTTACCTCATAACTCGGAGATGGCTGGACCGATTTGGAAAATTATTTTTTTGTTTGAAAGGGTATACTTTCTAGTTGATCCCATTCACGTTTGGATCTGATGATGGAATCATGGAGAAATCGAGGGAACTCTTCAAATATTATACGCACACCTATAGCGTTTTGGGTATTTCTTATAGTAACTTGTGCAGTTGCTCTCGAAAAGCACCATTTGAGGAAGTGGAACTGATGATGAAGACCCTAGATGGCCACCGAAACTACTCAATAATAAGTATTTCGTTGATTGCGATTAGATTACTTGAATATGGATGTTAAGCACTTTATGCTCGTCACAATGCATATGGTGAAGTAGAGCTGATGGTGATGTACCAGGAGAACTCCTCAAAAATTAACGGCTCTGCACCGGGAAAAGCAATATTTTGTAAAAGGTGATAAGTAGTTGACATTTTGGCTTTTGTAACTAGATAAATTACAAACCGACCCAGTAAAAAGCGTAAAAAAAAACTTTTTAGCAAAAAATAGAACCGACTTCCATATAAAAATACTACAAAGGCAAAAATAACTTTAATTTCGGAAGGCGGTGTCTTTAGTTTTGTATATATTTTCGTTTTTGACACCGCCTTCCGAAATTAAAGTTATTTTAGCCTTTGTAGTATTTTTATATGGAAGTCGGTTCTATTTTTTGCTAAAAAGTTTTTTTTTGAGTCAGTAAAAGTCTGATACTCCCTTCCGCCCCACCCAGAGCGGGAGGAGGGATTTGATGATTTTCCCACCAAAAAAAACAGGCCCTACTTAATGAATTACAAACACCTATACAACGTGTAACGGAAACCCCATATCTATCCAAAAGGGCTGAAGACAACATCTGGTATGGAGTCTCTATGCCCAGTTTCAGCACAAAATAACTGACTCAAAGAATTGATACCAAATTATTGGTTTCATATTTCTTGAATACCAATCATAACAAACGTATCACAACACTACTAGGGTCAATAACTTTCCACGTCACTTGCCAATAACACGAAAATTCTTTTCGTTCTCGGTCTCTGGTATCAGTGTATTGGAATTTGTAATAAGTTCTACACACATAGACTTAGGATTACAAAACCCTTGCCGTATCGTTTGTTATCATCCAAAGAAGCCATGCACTTGGTATGTATATACCCTTTAAATTACACGTTGTTTACCTAACCCACTTTCTCAATACTTCTATCAATATTTACATAGCTTACACAGTTTAATCAGGATATACGGCGATAAATACGCCATAAGCCTTACGTCAGGATATTTCGTATAAAGTCGTTTACTAACGTCATCTGTTTACGAGATTATTTCATGTCTCTTCTTCGTCATGTCAACAGTAATAAACATGACACAGATGTAGTATACATATTTATCTAGAAACGGCCTTAGCTTCTTAACAAGAAAAATAATATATTTTATTAATTTGTTCTGGTAATAACCACCCAACACAATAAATCAAATCAATCAATAACTTTAAGAAATTAACATGACTCACTTATCAATTTAAAAAAAAAGTTAGGTTGGATGTTTTAGGAAATCATCCAAAAGTACGCACTCAATAAATAGCCCGTGGAAATGACCACGGATGCGTAGCTTGACAATAGAGCTAGTACATTGTCGCTTTTTATCGTCAAATTTTACACAGAAACATATATTTGATCTGGCAAGTAAGTTACGTTTTTCTCGGGTAAATGTACACAGTAACTGTGGAATAGATTAAAAAAAAACCATGCGTTTGATTGAAGTTACTTACAATGGCTTGTGTCTTACATATTGTATGATTATTGATATTATTATGATATTGTATTTAATTAGTATTATATACATTATTTTATTCCATTTTCTTGTACACCTACCACAATGTGTTTTTTTTTAACCCAAAGGTTGACTGGTAGTGAATGCCTTACTGCATTAAATCCGCCTATGTAACACCATTGTACATACACTTTAAATGAATAAATATCAAATTCATTTAACAAGGCTTTCTTTCCCTACAAATCACATAATTTTTTGTTAACTCTAAAAAAATTCTCAAGAAGAAAGTATCCTTCAAAAACTTGAAGGATATTTTTAAATATATACATTTTAAAATAAAATATATATTCCCGCTCTTGACCTCGATCACGCCTGACGGTAGGCAATTGATGAGGTCTACGATGGAACGAAGGAGTCCAGAAGATGTTCACTCTTGCTTATTTATGGAGGTTGTTTATGTGGTAGAGAGATCGACACCTCGGCAATGCGCACAAGAAATATCTCTACATTTCTTATTACAACAAAAGCGTTTATTACGACAAGACAGCATATCGACCAATATTTTTTATCACAAATGCTAGTAGTATCTATGTCTACCTCTTTGATTCTTGTGTCTTTTACGCGAACGAAAACGTGGGCTGAACCCAGATTATTAATAAGTGGGACATCCGCGCAAGCCACGTCTAGTAAATCTATCTCCTTAATTATACTCGTCCTCGATAAATATGCCTAAAGGGCTATGACTTAATAATTTCGTTTCATTATACTCCATCTCTTTTTTCTGTGGTATGCCTTTCTCGCACTGAATGTTTATTAAGTGCTAGCAGTGTCGCGCGATTGCGGTCACATTTTTGGGAATAATTCGGGATTAAATGGTTGAATATAAAGGGACAAGGGTCGTCCGTCTTTTGTTATTTATTTATTTGCTCGTGCTGGCGACAATTCGAGGCGCGCGTGGAACACAACGTGCCTCCGACCCGACCCTTACTGGACAGTGAGCTACCCCTGTTTGCCTCCCGCAACCCTGAGATTGGAATCCTAAGGTGTCAAACAGCGTGTCAAATCATCTTACAATTTCAAATATGGGACAGAACTATTATTTAGTAACGACATTTTAAGTCATATTAATAATATAATAATTAAGAGACAGAATAACACCTTAATATAGAAACATTAATGTCGACCATGTATATACGTTGATTCTATTAAGGATTAGGATGTAAGCTTTTCAACATTGCTGAATTATCTATGTTTGTATAAGTATAGACCCTATCAATAAGCCTTTCCACTTTATATTTAAAAGAGTAGGTAAAGCTAGAATATTTCTTTGTGTTTTACATTTTTATTTGTTTCAGATTATAGGTTTATAGGTAACCCAATCAGGCACAAAACAAAATGGTGTAAGACAACGTCGTGTAAAAACCGGCTTGTTGTAGGACTGAAGAATCAAACCCGAGCAGAATCGATGATATAAATTACACAAAGTGACGTGGATAGAGGTTTTGGAATCCACAACCTGCAACTCGCAAGTTGGAGCTGTAACCACTGGGCTACTAATGCTCTACTCATTTTATGATTATTGAAGTGAAAACTTCTTTAGCGGCGTCGTGCACTTTTTTTTTGTAATGGGTAAAAAATGTTAAACTCGCGTCAGGACACGTGACCTGATTGAAAATTCGTAAGACGGACGGAGAGTTGAAAACTTCTTTAGCAGCGTTGTGCACTTTTTTTGTAATGGGTAAAAAATGTTAAACCCGCGTCAGGACACGTGACCTGATCGAAAATTCGTAAGACGGACGGAGAGTCTAAGAGATAAACTTTTTAATGTAATATAATTTGTCATGTTTGTCTACGATAGCGCAATAAATAAATATTGTATTCTACCACGTAAATGATAGTACTTTTATACTGATAATTAAAGCAATTCGTGCAAAATTATTCCCTAACCATTCCAAAATATCAAAAAATGCACAACGTTAATATTCAAGTTTTCACTTCTGCCGGCACTCCCGGAGTGCAACCCGTCGTTTTTTTTATTTATTTATTGACACACCAGTGACATATTCAGCTTAAACTAAACATGGTTTGTAACATACATTCTTATGTAATACTAGCTTTTGCCCGCGACTTCGTACGCGTGGGAAGGTTTTCCCGCGCAAATCCCGATCCCGTGGGAATTTCGGGATAAAAAGTAGCCTATGTGTTATTCCAGAACGTCAACTATCTACTTACCAAATTTCATTAAGATCCGTTCAGTAGTTTTTGCGTGAAAGAGTAACAAACATCCATCCATCCTCACAAACTTTCGCATTTATAATATTAGTAGGATGAATATGACTATTGGAGGCGTGCACATCACTTGTATAACAAATTAAAAGAAACATTACAATTCGAAGGAAAAAAATACGAAACTTACAAATTAAATCAAGTTACAGTGGCTACGCTTTCGCACATTATTAGTATAAAAGAAAAAATAAGTGAAGTATTTAAATATTATAGTGTTGGCTAGCTTGGTGGACGTGACAGTGAATGCAAAAGCACGATGTCTTAATACTAAAGAGAAAATAAAAAAACATGACAACAGATTAAATAGATGATTTTCTTTGAAAGAACAACGTGGATCGTTACCCTACACTAAGAGTTTCTTCTGTATCGTGCGTTCTTTTACAAACATTTAATTTCACCTGCTCAAACACTCGGACTCGGAACAACTCTCTGTAAGCCTTACAAATATTTATTCCAATGCGGGTATCGAACCCATGACACGCAGCTCAGCAGCCGATCGATCAACCACTGCGCCAAACGTGTCATCAATCACCGCAATGACAGGCAGAACAAGTGATATTCGGCTTTCTTAAGCGCCATTTTATATCTTCCCATTATATCCCTGTCATGCGCCAGATACCGCACCAAGAATCTGTCTAACCTAAAAATTTATAATTCACCTTATTCCCTCATTCATCGCATATATTATATTACCAATTTCATTCGACCTCGAAAAAATACATTGGAGCGTAGCTTTCGAATAATCTTAAATGCGGGATCGTAAAAAGTAATTCCGTTCATGATACGCATATCAAATGATATTTAAGTACTTTTTTGCATTCACATACTAACTTCTCACACGGTTATTCCCACGTCGAAAGCGAGTTCGACGTAAAATACCATTAAAATACCCCACTGGAACTATTAGCATATTTTGTCTTAAATTTGGATCATAGTCAACATCATCATCAATCAAGGGAAACGTATACAAAAGAGCAGTAAGACCTCGTAAGCTCGTTTATATAAATCTGAGTGCTGGGCGATGAGAAAAACAGAAGAAAACAAGTCCATAACACTGAGATGAAAATGCTTCGCTGGTCGGGAGGAGTAACAAGACTGGATAAAATAAGAAATGATTATATCAGAGGAACTTTTAAAATAGCCTCGATTTATGCTGATGACGCTGGTATGGACAATGGACATGTGGACGAGAGGATAACCACATGACAAAATGAGTAATGACGATTGAAGAGGGAAAAAGAGGCCGTGGACAACCGCCAATGACCTAGATGCAAAAAATAATAATTTTTTTTTTTTGCAAAAATGAAACCGACTTCAGTAAGCCATAAAAGCACTAAAAAGTTAAAAATAATACTTTAACCTACCTATATTAATAAACCTAACCTAACCTATTTTATTTAATTATTAGATTAAACAATAGTAAAAATTAACAATTTTTTGGAGTTGGTGCACAAAAAATAGAAACATCCGAATTGAGAACCTCCTCCTTTTTTAGAAGTTTGTTAAAAAATGACACGGTGCATACAAACACAACAGAAGAGACAACTCACAATCGTGCGGAGTGGCGTAAGAATACTAGGAGGGCTGACTCCAAATGAAATGTAGAAAGAAGAAGAAGAAGCCAGGAGAAAGAAGAAAAAGAAGAGTCGACATCATCTTCGTCGTCTGCTTCACCTGTTCCCAACTACGTTGAGATTGGCTTTTAGTCTAACTAGATGTAGCTAAGTACTAATGTTTTACATTTAGCAGCAGCCTATCTGACCTCCAGAACCCAAGTAGCTGAGTAGCAATATACCTTGGCAAGACCAGTGTCACATTTGCTGAGGACTAACTACTCGTAAAGACTTTCAAAGATGTTCAAATAACAGCCGGTGTTTTGGGAAAATCAGGAGCTTTAAATGAAAATAAATTGTTCCGGGAATCGATGTAATGTTAGAATGGTCATTAGAATATTTTTTACAACAACCTTTAATCTAAATGGTCGATGGTTGTAAAAAACTTTTTACCAAAATTTAAACCGACTTCCAAAAAACACTGCAAAGTCAAAAATAACTTTAATTTCGGAAGTCGGTGCCAAAAACGAAAATACAAAACTAAAGATACCGACTACCGAAATTAAGAAGAAGTAAGAAGAAGAAGTTTTTATTTCACTCTTTTTAGTTGGTCGATTAATAATTTACCTAGTTACAAAAGCCTAAATCTCAACTACTTATAACCTTTTACAAAATATTGCTTTTCCTAATTTTGGGCCGTTAATTGTTGAAAAGTTCTCCTGGTACTGCACCATCAGCTTCACTTATTGTTGAAGAGTTCGCCTGGTACTACACCATCAGCTTCACTTCACCATATGCATTGTGACGAGCATATTGTGCTTAATAACCATATTTAAGTAATCGAAGCCGAACCCATGAAATACTTATTATTCCTACTTATATATTGAGTAGTTCCAGTGGCCATCTGTGGTCTTCATCATCAGATCCATTTCACAAATGGTACTTTTCGAATGCAACTACACAAGTTACTATAAAAAATACTCAGATCACTGTAGGTGTGCCTATAATATTTGAAGAGTTCCCTCGATTTCTCCAGGATCCCATCATCAGATCCTGACTTGGCCACAATGGGACTAATTTCAAAGTATACCCTTAACAAAAAAGAAATATCCAAATCGGTTCAGCCGTCTTCGAGTAATCGGTGATCATACATAAAAAAAATACGCGTCGACTTGATAACCTCCTCCGTTTTTTTCGTCGGTTGAAAAAAGATTAGAGATAGATAGGAGAGCACCCCTACTTATAAAGTTACAAAACTTTTACCGACTTCAAAAAAAGGAGGTTCTCAATTCGTCTTGAACTTTTTTTTTTATGTATCCCATAATTATTAGTCCCATAGTATTTTATGTGTCTCATAAGTTGGAGACGGCTGGACCGATTTGAAAACTTCTTTTTGCATTTGAAAGGGTATACTTACTAGTTGGTCCCATTGTTACGAAATCAGGATCTGATGATGGGATCCTGGAGAAATCGAGGGAATTCTTCAAATATTATAAGCACACCTATAGCGTTTTGGGTATTTCTTATAGTACCTTGAGCAGTGGCTTTTGAAAAGTACCATTTGGGGAAGTTGAACTGATGATGGAGACCACAGATGGCCACTGAAACTACTCAATAATAAGTATTTCGTGGATTGCGATTCCATTACTTGAGTACGGATGTTAAACACTTTATGCTCGTCACAATACATATGGTGATGTAGAGCTGATGGTCAAGTACCAGTAGAACTCCTCAAAAATTAACGGCTATGCATCGGGAAAAGCAATATTTTGTAAAAGGTGATAAGTTGTTGACATTATGACTTTTGTAACTAGATAAATTACAAACCGACCCACTAAAAAGCGTGAAAAAAAATTTTCTGCAAAAAATAGAACCGACTTCCATATCAAAAAACTACATAGCCAAAAATAACTTTAATTTCGGAAGGCGGTGTGAAAAAAAAAAGAAAATCCAAAACCAATAACACCGACTGCCGAAATTAAAGTTATTTTTGGCTTTGTAGAGTTTTGATATGGAAGTCGGTTCTATTTTTTGCAATTTTTTTTTTTAATATTAGAAGAGATATTTTTATATTATATAAAGCTAAATTACCACTCACTGACTCACTGACATAATTGTTCTCCCAGATGGTGGATGGGGAGGTGGGTATATTTTGACAGATTCGTAAACAAGTAACTCTCAAACCTACGGGAAAAGTGCCAAACCCCCCCTTTTCCCCCCCCCTTCTCCCCCCCCCCCCTAACGTATCTCGGAAACTACGAGACCCGTATTTTTTTTTTTTACGGATTCGTATAGAGGAGGCTCGGTAAAGTAAAAACCATTTTTCAAAGTCCCCCCCCCCGCCCCCCTTCTCCCCCCCTTTAGGCGGATCTCGGAATCTAAGAGACTTGGAACATTTTTTTTTTCAGATTCATTTAGAGGAGCAATGCTTTAGTCGAAATAATTGTGCAACCCCCCCCCCATTTCCCCCCCCCCCTTTTTTTTTTTTTTTTTCACAAGCACGCGAGGTGCTTGCACCTCGCGCAACACGCAAATACTAAAACCCCCCATTTTTTTTTTTTTTTTTTTCACAAGCACGCGAGGTGCTTGCACCTCGCGCAACACGCAAATACTTGATTTAGAGGGGCAATGCTTTAGTTTTTTTCACAAGCACGCGAGGTGCTTGCACCTCGCGCAACACGCAAATACTAGTTATACTATATAAAGCTAAATTACCACTCACTGACTCACTGACATAATTGTTCTCCCAGATGGTGGATGGGGAGGTGGGTATATTTTGACAGATTCGTAAACAAGTAACTCTGAAACCTACGGGAAAAGTGCCAAACCTCCCCTTTTCCCCCCCCTTCTCCCCCCTCCCTATCGTATCTCGGAAACTACGAGACCCGTATTTTTTTTTTTTACGGATTCGTATAGAGGAGGCTCGGTAAAGTAAAAACCATTTTTCAAAGTCCCCCCCCCGCCCCCCTTCTCCCCTCCCTTTAGGCGGATCTCGGAATCTAAGAGACTTGGAACATTTTTTTTTTCAGATTCATTTAGAGGGGCAATGCTTTAGTCGAAATACTTGTGCAACCCCCCCCCCATCCCCCCCCCTCTTTTTTTTTTTTTTCACAAGCTCGCGAGGTGCTTGCACCTCGCGCAACACGCAAATACTTGATTTAGAGGGGCAATGCTTTAGTTTGTTTCACAAGCACGCGAGGTGCTTGCACCTCGCGCAACACGCAAATACTAGTCTATTATATAAAGCTAAATTACCACTCACTCACTGACTCATTGACATAATTGTTCTCCCAGATGGTGGATGGGGAGGTGGGTATATTTTGACAGATTCGTAAACAAGTAACTTTCAAACCTACGGGAAAAGTGCCAAACCTCCCCTTTTCACCCCTGTTCTCCCCCCTCCCTATCGTATCTCGGAAACTACGAGACCCGTATTTTCTTTTTTTCACGGATTCGTATAGAGGAGGCTCGGTAAAGTAAAAACGATTTTTTAAAAAGCCCCCCTTGCCCCCCTTCTCACCCCCTTTAGGCGGATCTCGGAAATTAAGAGACTTGGAACATTTTTTTTTTCAGATTCATTCAGAGGGGCAATGCTTTAGTCCAAATAATTGTGCAAAAAAATGGCGGGGGGGTGATGGGGGGGGGGGCATCACCACCCCCCATTTTTTTATTTTATTTTAAAGTGAACCGCGAGGTGCTTGCACCTCGCGCAACACGCAAATACTAGTATGTATATACACACATCAAAAGTGTCTAGGGATCAACATATATTTTTGCAATAACTTTTCTCCTGATTGATATTAATTAAAATTTTCTTTAAGGATTCATCAAATAAAGTGTTTTCGTTTGTCACAGTAACGATAAACCAAGTCACCTTTGCATTAATAAAGAAATTTGCCATTTTCCTAATAAAGGGATTTTTGACATTTGAACCACTAACATTAAAGTTCGAAAAAAGACTGAAATAACAGTTTTATTTAAAATTTTATTGGGTAACTTAAACAATTAATAATCCGTGTTTCTACCGCGAACACTAACAACACAAGAACATCGGTTTGGCATACTCAAAATGAGTTCATCCAAATCACGCTGTGGAATGGCCGCCCATGTTCGTTGCAACAACAAAAAAAGGTCTTCTTGCGACTGGATACCCTCCATATTCGGCAGAGCTCTTCTCTGTAGCATATCCCATGCATGCTCAATCGGGTTCAAGTCTGGCGACTGAGCAGGCCAGAGCAGGACATTGATGTTAGCTGCGGCGAGAGTCTGTCTTACAACTCTTGCGGTGTGCGGTCGTGCATTATCATGCATTAACTGAAATAAGGGACCGATTTGCACTTGTAGAGGAACGATGACGTCAGATACAATCGTCTCAGCATAAATTTGAGCGTTGAGGTTGCCTCTGAACCAAATCAACTCAGTTCTTCCACCGATCCAAATACCCGCCCATACCATGATGGTTCCACCACTATAAGGATGGACTTCCTGGCAGGATTTTAATCGCTGTTGGCGTCCAGGGGTTCTCCAGTGTCGTATACGTCTTGTATCCGGTCTCATACCAAAACGAGACTCATCAGAAAAGCACACGAAACGCCATTGTTCTTCTGCCCAATTTCTGTGTTCAAGAGCCCATTGATATCGAATCCTACGATTGTGCATTGCTATAGGTAGTACCCGTAGCGGTCTTCGGGAATGAAGGTTCACTTCATGCAAGCGGTTTCTGACTGTTTGGTCGCTAATTAAGTTCCCTGAAGAGTAATGAAGCCTCACGGCTAACATCATGGCGGTTATTGTTGGAGCTCTTCGAGTTAAGATTTGAATGTATCGATCTTGTCTCCGTGTGGTGCAGCGATACCGTCCTCCATGGCGCTCAGCCACGGTACCAGTGCTTCGGTAACGTGTCCAAAGTCGACTGATAACACTCTGACTTGTATTCAGAGCTAAAGCCACAGTACGTTGCCGGGAACCAGCTTCTATCATTCCCACGGCTCTGAGCATTTCTTCCCTGCTTAAATGACGTCGCCGCTCCATAATAACGTTGGTTTTAATCAGTAGTAGGGAAACAGTAGCACTAATAATGTCTTCAATGCGTTGTATGTTTTTATAGGGAAAATATTGACAGCTGATTTTCATCTTTTACTCGAATTTGATTAACAGTTCCTGTTTCAAATTATGAAATGCACCAAAAAGGATCCATATAAATTTATAAAATCATAAATTTATTACAAAGTCACATCTCAATCTCAAGAAATCCGCATAAAAATGCTTGATCCCTAGACACTTTTGATGTGTGTATATATACATATCAATCCGACGTTTTTCAGATTTTAACAGTCGGAGCCAACAGCCTAACGTGGTCAACATTTGTATCGAATTTCACACAAATCTGTAAAGCTGTGTTTGGTTCAGTAAAAAAATATGCGAACTCACAAACACACGGACACATTCACAATTCTGTTAGAGCGATTTAATTTTTTTGCCCGGGATTTGTGACAGGAGTTCCTCCCACCCCCCAAATCTTTTAGGGGATATGTAAGATGCGGCTCGGGGATTATTAAAGATTAATAGCGGATGGGACCCACCTGCGCCAAAGGAGACACTTGTGCGTGGTAGAATTTTAAATATAAGGTGTTTATAAGCATTCACATGATGTTTAAGATTATTTTGTTGATCGGCCTAACTTTTTCATTGAAGCTTGAGGAAGGTTATAGGCTACTTTTTACGCGACTGCAAAAAAGGAGAGTTATGTTTTTACCGTGATAGAATCCACGGGAGCGAAGCCCCGCATGAGTACTAGTAAATAATAATAATAAATTATGTAGTTATATGTACTATAAACTTACGTAAATTATGTGGTAGGTATGTATGTACCCTACATATCCATCCACGCGTGTCAGTAGAAATGTCACCCAATCGAAGAAAATTTATAGTTTGTGGTGCATTAGAAATAGTGCCATTTTGAGTTGAGGCAATATTTATCTCAATTAATTTTATTTGAGTTTAAATTTTAAGTAAAAGTTAAATTGCATTTATTGACACTACGTATTAAGTATTTGATATTATTAGCTCATCAAAATAAATCACATAATAATACTTAGTATAACTGCAGCCCGATTTGCAGATAGGTACATTTCGTTCCATGCGCTCGTAGGTAGTTTTACGATGTCTCAAAAGCAAACTATTGATTTTGTATTGAGACAGTGGGACAATACGTTTTTTTGCGATGAGAAAATCATCTAAAGAAATCTCCCGCCCTGGGTGGAATGGAAGGGAGTGTCAGGCTTCTACTGACTAAAAACCCACCCTGTTCCTTCAGCTGCCCTTACGTTCCGGGGCCGCGTTATCTCGTTAGAACAAAGTGGCACAAATTGTATTACAGTATCTACAAATGACGGCTCCACTAATTTCTCAAAACAAAATTAAACATTGAAATAATTATGATTAGCTATATATTTCGACGTCTAAATAAGATTATATTATCTTCAAAAGATAACGTCTTTTTCTATTATTCACTTGGGGCTCAATTGTTTGGAAGATCACTGAAGCGGAATATCGACTTGATAAGATTATTTTGTACTTGTTTCAGCTAAGTGGGTACTTAGAACTTCAATGTATTGAAAACCTTGATTCAATTGGAGCTAAATATTAAAGTGGGTTTTTATTTGAATTTCGCATTTTTCGGTCTTCGGATATTTCGGTCATTGAACATGGCGTTTGTGACGACGCCATGTTCAATGACTGAAATATTATCCCTCACCGTTTTTAGAGTATTGGTATGATATGATAAATAATATTTCAATAATTGAGTGTATTAATTAATGTGCCAATTTGAGTTCGAACCCTTAATCTAAAAAATTTAAGTCGTGCCTATAACACCTGGTTCAAAATTGTTAACACCGTCTTTAATGATTCTTTTCATTATAATTTTAGACACTACAACATCTAAATAATGTACATAATATGAATATTTACTTTACAAAGTAAGTACATAGTAGTGGTATTTAGAATTATATAATAATAAAATAATAAAAATCTTTATTTATCTCCACAAATTACATATCAACGTGAGTATAAATTACAGTCAGACACAGAAAGTTTGGCAAAGTGTGTAATTTGTGGGAGATCTGGAGTCTAAACTAAGCCTAGGCCTGTATTTTAGAACTCCAGGCCCCCCATTAAATTATGTTGTTCAGACTGTTGACGTCGTGAGTAAGCAGATATGTGTGTGGATGAATGAGTATGTGGAATGTGAATGCGTGCGCACATGTGAGTTTGTGTATGTGAACTGTGGACAGGTATGTGTGTGTGTGTGTGTGAGTGTGTGTGTGTGAACGTGCGTGCGTCAGTTTGAAATACATTACTACATTATACCTGTGTGTATGTTTATATATAAATGTATGCTTACATGTATGCAAAAAATTTATTACTAAAATGCAAAAATCAAGAAACCATCTCAATCAATTTTTCAGTGTCAGTGTAGCTCAGTTCTAGTAACCTTTTCTTAAGTTTATTCTTACATTCAGTTTTGCAACAGTTAGATATATCAATTTCTTTATTGAGTTTATTAAACAATACTCCACCACGGAATGAGAAGAATCTTTGAGCAAAAGAGGTGCGTACAGCTGCTGATTCACAAAGAGCATAACGCCTTCTAGTGAGGGCTTTGCGTTGTCTTTGTTCTTCGGTTATATAAGAGCGTTGGCGAAGTATTGTCAGCATTATGTACAACTGACGGACAGTCAAGACTTGAGTTTCCTCATAGAGTTTAGAGGTCGGGAAACGTCGCGGCTTTGATAAGCTCACTTTTAGGATCATCCTCTGAGCTCTCTCAAGTATTATCATTTTTGATTTGCATGCTTCCCCCAAGTGGTTATGCAGTAACTAAGGATAGACTGTACCAAGGCCTCGTACACCATCCTCATGGTCTGTTTCGCTGGAACATCCCGGAGTCCCTTAAAAATGTAAGTGAGCTTACGGATTCTTTTGGATATGGATAGCAAATGATTTTCAAAAGTAAAGTTTGCGTCAAGTTCAATTCCGAGATACTTAATACAGGTGGTTGAATTTATGTTGGGACAAGTGCAGTTTGGAGTAGGAGGAAAATTGCATTTATGTGCATTGATTTTGTCTAAATGGTTAGGAGGTTTATTTCGTTTTGTCATTGAGAAGACAATGTATTTAGTTTTATCCTCATTCAAGGAGAGAGAGTTTGACAGTAACCAGTGACATATTGTATTGAAGCCGTTTTGTGCATAATTATAAAGTTCTTACCACGAGTCCGAGAAAAAAGTAAGGGCAGTGTCATTTTAAGAGTGCAAAGTTCATTAATGTAGCAAAGAAAAAGGGTAGGACCCAGTATGCTGCCCTGCGGCACGCCATAGTCGACCGGTAGTTCATTGCTGATATATTCTCCGATTTTTACGCATTGGGTACTATTTTTTAATAGTCTGTTAGCAATGCCAGCGGGACCCCTCTAATACCATGGTTTTCAAGTTTTTGCACAAGGTGGGGAACAGAGACAGTGTCAAATGCCTTTGCAAGATCGAGAAATATAGTTAAACATTTTTATCCAGTTTACTCACCAAGAAGTTAACAAGATCAATAACAGCACCATCTGTCGAGCGGTTGGATCTAAATCCATATTGCGTATCCGCAAAAAGATTACGTTCCTCGAGGGATATGGTGAGCCTTTTATTTATTATACGTTCAAATACTTTTGATAACGTTGTTAATATTGCATTTGGCCTGTAATTATTGACACTGCCTCTGTCTCCCGCCTTATGTATTGGGTGTATAATGGCTTTTTTCAGCGCGGCAGGATATATTCCGGTCTCAAAGCAGCGGTTTATTAGGTTGGCAAGTACTGGTGTGATGGTTCCACATGTCGAGGGGTGAAAGGCTATTTGATTTAAGCGACATCTAGGGCGATATTGAGTTACATATATATTCGGAATGAGCGAATTTTTCTCCGTCGAATGATGTCGGATTCATTAAAATCAGAGCACTTTTTTGGCGTTTGAAACAATACTATTTTTGGGTTGTTTCCAAAGTGGCAGTGTATTAACCGACGTGGATATTGCATTTTTTTTTTAATTATGTACTTGAACCATACATTCATATTAAAAACCGAGACATAAACCAGTTACCCTTTCCCAGATAAATAATTCAATGAGAGTCAAAGCGTTTTTCCTGTTTCTAATTTTTATTAAGACGTAATTTGAATCATTTTGACTTCCACCAATTACACAGTGTGATGTCACTTAAATCATTTGTCTGTCTCCCAAATACAACATGGAGCGTCGCTTAAGCTCTTTCAGCTGCATCTATTTTCCACGCAGGGTGCTACTTAAATCACGTAGTTGTTTTGTTTTAGATATTTCGTTTATTTGTTAAAACATTTAGTCCTATTATTTTTTTAAATGCATGTCGTTTAATACAGACGCTAAAACGGAATGATGAACGTTGAAACATTTTTCTAGTATTAATAAAAATACGAGTCGGTCTTTCAATCATTAAATTTTAATATGATACATTTCATTGATGTCATATGATACCATAATTATTTCATCTCCTGGCTGTGAAAAATCGTGATCATTCAACTGGACTGCCGCACGCGGGCGCTTCAAACGAACTCCAGAGTGCATCGAGGAGTGACGTGACGCGCAGTCACCGCCAGTGTTTACGTAAAACGCTCTTCGAAATTAAATCCTAAGTACTTTAATTTCATTATTTACGTAAAATTTTGAACTGAGATGAAATGTTATACTTAAACTTATTTATTTTTATTTTTTTTTACTTGGATTATGTTACTTATTCTATAGAGTAGGTAGTTAACTCATTATATTTATATTGAGAAAATCTTTAGAAGATGATAATGCTGATGACAATGTTCAACTAATCCCAACAGCGGATGATCATCCAATACGAAAGAAAAACAAACGGGTTGGATTAAAAAAAAAGCTACGTTGACTTTTTAAGTGAACATGAAGATTTTGCCTAGGACTCAACGTCGTGGAAAGAAACAGACGAGTCTTCAAGTGATCAAGATGATCAAGTGCCAACAAAGAAAAATAAAACAAGCATAAAAG
This sequence comes from Tholera decimalis, assembly GCA_943138885.2. Lineage (NCBI taxonomy): Eukaryota > Metazoa > Arthropoda > Insecta > Lepidoptera > Noctuidae > Tholera > Tholera decimalis. The sequence goes on along the minus strand of OW964565.2, from coordinate 5,877,729 downwards.
ATAGAAAAGTAGGAGATGCAGGATTAAAAAAGAAAAGAACAAATAAGAAAAAGGTAGAAAAGGATGCTAGATCAAAGGGCGTTCAATATGTTAAGGCAGATGGTTCAACTTTTAAAGAAAGAAATATGATAGATAGATAGATATATTCTTTATTGTACACCATAACAGTAAAACAATAACGACTTTACAACTAAAAAGGGTGATAAAATGGGCGGCCTTATCGCTAAAAGCGATCTTTTACAGACAACCTTTGGATGGATTTGACACATTGGAGAAAATAAACACGTGGGTAGTCCACAGTATACTATTTATCTATATAAAATATAAAAAACAATAAATAACATTCTCAAAACATATATATACATATAAATTAATATAAAAAAATAAAGAAAGACATACATAATAACAACAATTTAAGAAGACAGATGAAGATCCTTTACCAAGTTTTTGAAAGACGATAGGGTTGTGCTTGTCTTACTGGCACTGGTAGATCATTCCACAGCCTTACTGCTTGAGCTGCGAACGACTTACCATAGTAATTGGTGGCGTGACTCGGTACCGAAAGCCTTAAGTTTTCTGATGATCTCAGAGATTTTGCATGTGTGTCATGAAGGAACTTGAATTGTTCTTTAAGAAAAACTTTTTACCAAAAAATTAAACCGACTCCCAAAAAACACTGCAAAGTGAAAAATAACTTTAATTTCGGTAGTCGGTGTCTTTAGTTGTGTATTTTCGTTTTTGGCACCGACTTCCGAAATTAAAGTTATTTTTCACTTTGCAGTGTTTTTTGGGAGTCGGTTTAATTTTTTGGTAGAAAGTTTTTATTTCACTCTTTTTAGTTGGTTGATTTTTAATTTACCTAGTTACAAGAGCCTAAATGTCAACTACTTATAACATATTACAAAATATTGCTTTTCCCAATTCTGGGCCGTTAATTTTTGAGGAGTTCTCCTGGTACTTCACCATCAGCTATACATCACCATATGCATTGTGACGAGCACCAAGTGCTTAATATCCATATTCAAGTAATCGAATCGCAATCCACGAAATACTTATTATTGAGTAGTTTCGGCGGCCATCTGTGGTCTTCATCATCAGTTCCACTTCCCCAAATGGTACTTTTTGAGAGCAACTGCACAATTTACTATAAGAAATATCCAAAACGCCACAGGTGTGCCTATAATATTTGAAGAGTTCCCTCGATTTCTCTAAGATCCCATCATCAGATCCTGACTTGGTGACAAATGGTACCAACTTCAAAGTATACCCTATCAAACAAAAAACGAATTTTCCAAATCGGTTCAGCCGTCTTCGAGTACTCGGTGACCATACATTAAAAAAAATATATATATATATATACGCGTCGAATTGATAACCTCCTCTTTTGGTCGTCGGTTGATAAATGGAGTTTTAGGATTAAACAGAACACTGTAAAGCAGAGACAAGATGTGTAAGTTCCGGCGAAGACGTATTGGAAGCCACTTGAGTTTCGTACGAAATTCGGATACTTATTATCTTAACCTTCTCGCTTAATGGAATAGCAGTGCCGTTGAAAATAACCTGAGGAAGCTGCGACCATTTTACCTTAGGTATCAACCTGGAACTACCAACTACCATGACCTGGGTCTTTGACGGGTTAACATGCAAACCATGTGCCTCACTCCACTCGCAAACAGAAGCCAAGTCCTGGTTTATGATATCAATAGCAGCATGCTAATCTGTATAGGGAGCTTGTCTGTAAATTTGAAAATCATCAGCATAAAGGTGGTAGGAGGACTGAAGTTTTTTTTAAATAGAATTTATGAATATTGCGAAGAGTAAAGGAGATAAGACGCCACCCTGAGGAACACCGGCTGAAGTACTACACCAAGAAGAACAGGACTCATCTATGCAAATAACTACGAAATCAGTCAATCGCTGTTGGAGATATGTTAATAGAGCGAGGTATACTGAGCATGATTTCGAAATCAACGATTAATGTTTAGAAAAAAACTGACCCTACAAGTGTCAAGACATAAACTCAGAAAAAAGGAGTGCCATATTAAAACAATTTTGATTATTCTAAATAAATACTTTAACTGATGTTGTGTTGTGTGTATTTATTTATTTATTCAATATAATCACCTGAGATTTTCGGTGATTGCGATATATCCAGGTTGTTTTAACAGCCATTGATAGTATTAGATGTAAAAAAAATGTAACATCACACGTAACAATTTCAATATTATATGTCACATAAGTAAATTTGCCTGCCATTCATTTTAGTCTAAATTGGTAGTTGAGATAAATAGCTTGCTACTATTAATTTTGGGCTATGTCACTTCATACTTTTTGGCTTACTCTGAAAATATACTGCGTCGTCGCTTAATTTTTTTTCCCTGTAGCCAATTGTAGTTATGAAGTCACTTAAATCTTTTTTCCATGCTCTGAAAAATAAGGGCTTGAGGCAGTTTGTATTAAGCGACATTTATCTTTGTAATTAAAGGTCTGTTTTATTTGGTATTAGCATCAACAACTCGGTGTTTTTGATTAAATTTCAATCAAATTTACCCCATTTAAATAGATGAAGAAGTTTTTTTGTTTTGATTTTTTTTCCAAAATTTCAAACTTTAAATGGCTCTCCTGTAAAGTTGCAAAAATGTCGCTTAAACCAAATAGCCTTTCACCCCTCGATGTAATTTTTAGAGCGTCAGCACTTATTTGATCCCATCCAGGAGCTCAGTTACTTCTTAAGTTTTTGATCGTCCTTTCAACTTCTTCGTTGTCAGTGGGTAATAGAACGAAGGAATTAAGTGTAGATTTAATTACTGGCTTGAACGTGGGAATGTGTGAAGGTATCATATCTGCTAACTGTTTGCCTATGGTTGAGAAATACTTATTTGTTTTATTGATCGCATCTATAGGTTCTTTTTCGGTAGACAGAAGCTGTTGAGGTATTTGGTTTTGTTTATGATTGTTAGTTATTGATTTTATGGTAGTCCAGAGCTTTTTTGAGTTATTTTTCAACATATTAAGTTGATCTTATGGTATTGTTTTTTGAGTTTTTTGAGCAAATTATTGCAATAATTGCGGTTTTTTCAAATACGTTATTTTTAGTATGGTGTCATTTACATTTGTTTTTAATTTTTTATGCATTCTATCTCTTGTTCTAATGCATCGTAGCATACCGACAGATATCCAGGGTTTAATTATTAATTTATTTCTAGGCATTTTTCTTATTGTTGTGCTGTTGGCAATTAATTGTTTTATTATGTTAATGATGAAATGAAATTATTCATAGCGTTATTTAAATATGAATTTCTTTTTACCCGACTGCAAAGGAAGAGTTATGTTTTTCGCGAGTATCTTGTATGTATGTATGTATGTAATATTCTTTATTACCTCATATCTCCAGAACCGCTGAACGGATTCACATAATTGAGGTATCGACAGATTTGTCTTAGCAGCCCAAGTGTTCTTAGATAGGTGACATTTGAAAAAATCAAACATGGCGAAGCCATTATACATAAAGATAAAAAATTTTTTTTTAGAATACTGCAATATGGATATCAAATTAAGGGGCTTAACACAAGGATTTCAAAAAGGTATATCATGGGTATCATTAGTGTTATACTAGCAAAAATAATACAAAGAGAAAGTTTAAAAATATGGACTTAGCTCTTTCACTTTCTGAATCCGTTGGGGTGTTACTGTGACACAAAACTATAAAAATGTTAATTAATATTTTAACTAAAAAGTTGAAAAAGAAGGATATTTAAAAAATCTAAAAAACCCGACTGCTCAACTGAAATGCCAGAAACAAGTGACAAGCAGGCGGGACCCAGTTGAACATAGTATATATTTTTAAATTGGATGGGTCCCGCCTGCTTGTCACTTTTTAAAATAAAAATGTGCATGTTTCTGGCATTTCAGTTGAGCAGTCGGGTTTTTTAGGTTTTTTAAATAACTTTTTTTTTATACTTTTTATTTACCCGTTTTTACATAAATTGCGCAGTCGGAGGACTTTGGAATATTGTACTGTTAAAGTTTATATGGATAAGAAGTGCAGAAAGTTAATATTTGTATCATAAATAATACAAATCATTTTAATTATGGCCGTATTTCGAACACTGCCGTCCTCTAGATGTGTGTCTTTTCAAGATTTTCTGGTGGTATGCGGCCTTCCACAAATCTTAAGTATTTTTATACCGAATAAAGCCTAACTATTGCTTACAAAAGGTCAAAAGACTATCACAGACACAATATCTAAATTGTTCTCAAATGCTAAACTGTGATTTTAAGGACAATGTGGGTATATAATGAATATCATAAGTAAATTACAGCGCTGTCTAGCAAATGGAGTACTTTATGCAGCCTACTCACATGTCCAGAACAAATTACGGGAAGTATTCGATTTGATTGAGCTATATTATATAACAGTTTGTTAACTCAGCGAAAAGGGAACTATGAAAACATAATTATGATAAATGAGCTTAAGAGCACTATAAGGTGAAACAAATTATAAACTTTCTCGGTGGGAAAATCTTCAAATGATTTTGGGAAGAGCGGAAGCACTTTGCTCTTATACGTTTCGTACGGCAGGGGTATCTCGTTGAGGCGGTCGGCGGCGGCGACCTCTCGCGCTTTGCTCTGGTTTAGACCATGGTGCGGAGCGAGAGGGAATGGGATGCGGTCGCCTCCTTCTGTGAAGCAGTCATGCTAGCGAAGAAGGAGGCCGAACGCGCGAGGGAGAGGCAACTTTCTTCCTCGCACCCCAGCCGCCGCGGGAGACGCCCCGGGCGTCGGAGATCGCGAGCCGATTTCCGGCCACCATAGGCGCAGGCCTGCGGACGGCGAGCAGGGGTCACTCACCGTCCGGTAAGGACCAGGCCCGGGTCGGCGGCGCGTCGTGTTCCACGCGCGCCTCAAAGAGCTGTCAACACCAGTGACGGGGCCTCATAGGGCCATTGCATGCCGGGGTTTGCGGGAAAGTTTTATCGAGATACCGCGGCCCCGGAACTTTATGACAGCCGAAGGAACAGGGTGGGTTTTTAGTCAGTAGAAGTCTGACACACCCTTCCGCTTAACCCAGAGCGGAAGAAGTCATTCGATGATTTTCCCACACAGAAAAAAAAGGGGGTATGTCGTTAGAATAATCCCGCAACGCCAGCAGGCAAAGGCTCATTAGGCCTCGTCATCACTGCTGACGAGCCAGTATTTTTAGTAAATATGATTTATTTTATAAATATTATTAGTACAAAGTAACTGCTTGTTTATAAAGAAATTTCTTTTAGCAGATCTGCGAAAGGCGAAATAAAAAAAAATAGGTGGCAACGTGTAAGAATAAGACAAATTAGTATCTAAAGTCTCAGACTTAATTTATTGTACATACTAGATAGAGTATAACTCCCGTAAATATATTTCAAAACTACCCTACAGGCAAGAAAGTAATTTTACCCGTAAATCCTTGAAAATATAACGACAAATATAAAAAATAAATACACCCGCTGCTAATATTTTCCTAACACCGTTTTAATCCCAACCGGATCCAACGGGATTCAAAGCTGAAAAACATCATCGTTTATTTTTTGAATAAACCGTGTCATATATTCCCCTGTTTTTCGGGTAATCCCCAAAGGTGCGTGAAGCGGCGCCGCCTATTAAGTGATCGGGGATTAGGGCGGGGATACAGTGACAGCGATATTATAATAATAATTACATAATTGATACAAACGACCTTTGTTAAAGTAAGTACTTAGCAAGTAGGTTTCAAATATAGATTTGACTTGCTTCTGCCCGCGGCTTCGCTCGCGTGAAAAGACTTTTAAAGCAAAGTTTATAGCTTACTACCTTCTGCCCGCAACTTCATTCGCCTTTGAGGGTTTTCCCGCGTAAATTCCGATCCAGTGGGGATTCCGTGATAAAACCTAGGTATGTATGTGTTATTTCAGGATGTCAACTATCTATTTACCAAAAAAAGAAGTAAGGCAAGATGTAAAAGGTGGCTTGAATAATGGAAACCCTGCCTCTTCAACTAGTAGAAACCTGTGACTTAAGGGCCTATACTACCTCAGCGCTTCTTACTCTTTATCTCGCTAGCACACTACTGGCCGCGGTCACGCGAGCAAGCGAGACAGGGTGGCAGGGAAAAGACTCCAAGACACCGATAATTTAGATTATTTCTTTTACGGTGAAAATAATGGTAATTTAAAAAAGTAAATAACATAAGACCTGCTTTATAGTTAGTTCAATTAATATGCAAAGTTTAATTATCTAATTTAAAGTTATTTTTGAATACCAACGGTTTATTGTTCGGTTTGGAGGTAACTTTGGATTTTTTTTCTATCAAGAAAATTTTATGGAATCGTGTTTTCATCAAACATAGTACCTAACATTAATCTTCTTCCATATATTTATTTCAAAATTATTGCCGCAGTATTTTCGACATAACGGAGGATCATGCTAAGCCATTTGAGGTAATATAGGCCCTTAAGAGTCTGGCTTTTAAGCCATCCATGGCCAACAAGCAGGCTGCCATGAAATTAGTCATCACCGCTGTCATCACCTGCTTAGCCTCTTTCACAGTTATATTGGGGTTAGCTTCCAATATGCAGCTGTAAATGTGATGCAATGTAGCTGTAATGTGTGAGCTGTGAATGTGTGATGTGTGTGTGTAATGTGTATTTGACATGGAGTGACTGCCTTTTCGACCTTCAAAACCCAGTAGCTGACTAACACGCCCCCTTGGCCAGACTTCTGTCCGATTTTCTGATTTCTGACTACCGTAAGGAAATCTACAATAAGGAAAATCACAGATGTACAAATGATAGCCGGGACCAACGGCTTATGTGCTTTTCGAGGCACAGGGAATCTCGATATTTTAAATTGGTGATTGGTGATCACAGACTGACCTCACCGATTGTTGCTTGACCTTGAAGAAAGACCCGTGAGTTAACCACGTGCTTCTCTTCATCAACACTAATAGTGGCAACAGTAGTGGTATCATAATTGCGTTGCCTTCGTTTTTCCTCATTTTTTTTTAAATTCAGAATAAGCCCACTCTTGACCTTGACCTTGCCTGATGGTAAGCGATAGATGAGGTCTACGATGAGACGAGCGAGCCCAGATGCCTGTTCACTCTTGCTTTAAAGCTTGAAAGGTCATAAGTGGCAGGGAACACAGAAGCTGGCAGAGAGTTCTACAGCTTGGAAGTGCGTACAATAAATGTGGAGGAGAAGCGCTTGGTACGACAAGATGGTATATCAACCAAGTGTCAGTGGCGGTACCTTCATATAAGCCCAAAAGCCCGGCATGCCTTACTAAAAAATGCTCGATAGAGAATCAATGTCAAACCCGAACTATTTAAAAGTTCGCGCGCTTAATTCTTATCAAAATAACACAATGAATCTACTAAACTACTACGCATCGCGATTGTTCGCGCGCAGGGTTTCGCATTTGTAGCATCTAATGATCTACATATTGCTATCTCGCTTACACGCACCGGCTTTTACCGGGCTTTCAAATACTATATCTGTCACTTTCGCACTTATAGCGATGTGCCGTATAACGAGTTAGGCCTTAGGCATAGAACAAATCAATCACTATGGCAGATATAAGCAGGGCATTCGTATGAAGTTGCATGCGTATGCGTGACCTTGTCAGCTTGCCAACTCTGCAGTGTTGCCGTTTTAGCCACACGTTGAAAGATCTTGGAGATTTTTAACGTGTTTGGAAACTTTTTTAACATTTATCAACAATAAAAACTAGCGACTTTTAAAATAACGAAATTAAATACAGTCAAAACCGTTTACAACAACATCATTTAGAACAACATACCGGTTATATAGACCAAAATCATAGGTACAAAATACTTTGTACCTTGAAAACATCACCGGTTATTACGACTATCGGTTTTTACAACCAAATATGAGTGGTCCCTTGGATGTTGTTATAACAGATTTTGACTGTATTCAAGCAATATCTTAAAAATAAAAAAAAATTAGGTAGATTTTTCATATACCTGGCGACTTTTTTTGCCTAAATGACAACACTTGAGTACTTCCCGACATCTTAGAGTGCAACTAACTTCACTTCAGTTTCATTTGCTTGAGTTAAAGAAAAAAGCTGTTAAAGTTTTCTGTGTTTTCTAAGATTTTCTCAGTGATACAATTGTTTTGGTGATTTACCTACAACAATGGAGGTAATTGTACCTTGTGAGGATTTAAAATGCGTTCAAGTTTTGATTGGCGAAGATAAGGTAAAATCTTTAAACTTTGCTCAGAAAAAACAGTTAATTTCTTCATTAAAACCGACGCCTAATCTGTGTATTTCTCAGACTAGTAAATCGCATAAACGAAAATTTAATAGATCAGTGTATAAAACTAGTTGTAACACGTTGTAAAATAACTCGGCTCCTCGTTTGAGACGCAACGTACGCTGTGCAAAAACGGAATACAGACGACTTTTTAACCGACTTCTAAAAAAGGAGGAGGTTCTCAATTCGGATGTTTGTATTTTTTTTTTTTTTTTTTTTATGTTTGTCCACGCATAACTCCGTCGCTTGCCAACCGATTTGAAAAATTCTTTTTTTGTTGGAAAGGGTATACTTCCCAAATGGTCCCATGAAAATTTTATCGAAATCGGACGAGCCGTTTCTGAAAAATCAAAAAAAGTCGAAAAAAATAATTTACCTTGATGATCTTTTCGTTTACTCTGCATTGCGTTTTTTGTTCGCGCATAACTCCGTCATTTACGAATCGATTTGGAAAATTCACTGACCCACTAAAAAGCGCGAAAATAAAAACTTTTTTGCAAAAAATAAAACCGACTTCCATATCAAAACACTACAAAGCCAAAAATAATTTTAATTTCGGAAGGCGGTGTGAAAAAAAAAAGAAAATACAAAACCAATAACACCGACTACCGAAATTAAAATTATTTTTGGCTTTGTAGTGTTTTGATATGGAAGTCGGTTTTATTTTTTGCAAAAAAGTTTTTATTGTAGAAGTAATTGATAACATTAATACCGAAATTACTGACCGATATTCTGAAATTTATAAATTAAAGATCTTCCAACTGCTCAACAACAAAAAATTTGACAATTATCACTCACATTTTCCTACAGAGGAATTAGATTCATTATTTGACATTTATGCAAACTATTTCGACAAACAAATATTAAAAAGCCAATTGATTTGCTTGTATTCTAGTCCTGATCTGAAAGATCGTAATGTTTTCGAATTAATTGATTTCATTCATGAGAATAAATAACCACGAAGATGCCTTTCCCGAGCTGTTAAAGTTAGCGTATCTTGTTGTAACTATTCCAGCTACAAGTTCTTCCGCGGAACGTGCTTTTTCGTCTCTTAAACGTATCCATACCTATCTGTGAAATACACAAGGTCAAGAGCGTCTTTCCGAATTATCAATGATAGCTATTGAAAAACAGTTGTTGGTAGAATTAAAACGATCACCAACATTTTACTCTGATGTAATTAAATCATTTCTTAAGAAAGATAGACGATTCCAATTAGAATATAAATAATTTATTTAAATTCCTTATTACATTCTATCTGGCTATTTTTTAACTTTCGTTTTGTAACTTTTTGTTGTTTTTTTTTTTTGTCTGTAACCTGGGTTCTGTTACGAAGGAAGCAACTACTTACCATAACTTTGTTCCCTCAAGCAATGAAGCAAACCAAACCAAACGGCTTTTTTCAAAGCCACCGGAGGTATGCAATTGCTGATATGTTTATTATATTCAATCTAGCACTAGCATGCCTTCAGTGTGCTTTGGTTACCTCATTCACCGCGCACGACAAGCAAGAGTGAAATTGAAGAAAGAAGAGGAAAGAAGAAGATGGATGAATTCACTTTTAATTTATTGTACCTAACCAGTAGTTTATGAGAAAATTGCGATGATACATACGTAGGTACCTACATACTCAGTCGAAAACTGAACTTTCTTTTTTTGAAATCGGTTAAAATTTTATTGGGCTTGCGTTATTTTGAAACCCTAGGCACGCCACTGCCAAGTGTGGATGGTAACCAGCAGTGCGTCTGGTAGTCCGGTAGATAAAGGGAGATGGAGGGATCAGGTCATGGAGCTCCTGCGCACACTCCCTGAAGTACAATCTGTAGAAAACCGACAGGCAACCAATGTTTCGCCGATGAGTCAGGCTATGAAGCTAGTTTCCCATCGTAAGCATAATTAGGAAAAGCGATACAATCCTCAGATATTGTCTTTTGGAATAGAAAAAATGTAGTATATTCTTCTTTTTTACCTTCGACACAAAAAGAGGGGTGTTATAAATTTGACCGCTATGTGTGTCTGTGTCTGTCTGTGGCACCGTAGCTTCTAAGTGGGTGAACCGATTCCGACGCGGTTTTTGTTTTTGTTAGAAAGCATGTTTTGCGGCGACGGTTCTTTGATATGTTTTGTCAAAATCGGTTCAGCCATTAACTAGGTAGGGGGTAAAATTGGGGATGAATAATCGAATGTTGTCAAATATACCCAGATGGGGTATGAAATGAAAGAACACGACATATAATTACAATCAGATATGTTTTATCAAAATGGGTTCAGCCATTGACTAGATATGGTGGGAGAAAGTGATGAATAATCAAACGTTGCCAAATAATATACCCAAGTAAATTTGAGTGCAGTTGACTAATATTATTATTAAAAATGCTTTCCAAATAATTTTTATTACGGTTGAATTTTGACCAATAGGCAATTACTAATACTTGTAATTTTCCCTTATAAATGATGAAAATAATGATTGAACCTTGATGAATACGTACATAAATAGTGTCAAACTATAGTGAATATCTTATCCCTTTTAGGGGGTGGGGGGTTATTAAATGACTTTTCCGCTCTGGTCGGAGCGGAAGGGCGTGTCATTGTGATTTCTATTGACTTAACGCCATCCTACTCCTACGAAGCCTAACATGTTAAAATATTTCCGCAGCCCCGGCAGGAATTGGCCCTATCGGGCCCCGTCATTGTTGATGACTGCTCTTTAAAGCACATAATATTAACAGCAAATAACTTTGTTTTTCATAGTGTTTGTATGAATTACAAAGTTATATTTGCGGTTTTAGAAAATGTTCACTCCATCATTATAGAAGTTAGAGGGCGGGACACATTTTACCACTTTGAGTGCTTATATCTTTTAAACGATTAATTTTATGAAAAAGTGGTTTTAGAAACTTTAATATCATTTTTAAATACCTGTCTATAAATACCACACACGCATAGGATTCATGAAAAAAATATTTTCAGCTTCAGTTCCATGTATGGGTAGCCCCCTTTTATTTTAAATATTTTTTTAATTTTTTTCATAAAATCGGAAAGCGGTTTACAGAATACATCTACCGACCAAGTTTCACATGTATAGTTTTAATAGTTTCGAAATAAAATGGCTGTGACATACGGACGGACGGACAGACAGACAGTCAGACGGACAGACATGTCGAAACTATAAGGGTTCCGTTTTTTGCCATTCGGCTACGGAACCTTAAAAATGGCTATCTTATATGTAATTGTGATAATAAAGCACATAGGTAATTATTCTGTTGAATAGTTTTCACTTTTTAGTTTCAACTTTTTAGTTTTTAGTTTCTTTTTAGTTTGACAGTCTAATTAAGTTGAAATTATTGCAAAGGTAAATGTAGAATATCCGAAAGAGCTAAAGTTAATAAAACTGCATTTGGTTTTCTTATGTCAGGCTATTTCCATTTAAAAACAAACGAGTTTGCTTTACCTTGCCTACCCAATAGGCATTTTCAACCGACGACAAAAAGAGGAGGTTATCAATTCGACGCGTATATAGGTATATATATATTTTTTTTTTATGTATGATCATCGAGTACTCGAAGACGGCTGAACCGATTTGGAAAATTCTTTTTTTGTTCGAATGGGTATACGTCGAAATTGGTACCATTATCACCAAAGTCAGGATCTGATGATGGGATCCTGGAGAAATCGAGGGAACTCTTCAAATATTATAGGCACACCTATGGCATTTTGGGTATTTCTTATAGTAACTTGTGCAGTTGCTCTCAAAAAGTACCATTTGGGGAAGTGGAACTGATGATGAAGACCACAGATGGCCGCCGAAACTACTCAATAATAATTATTGAGTGGATTGCGATTCGATTACCTGAATATGGATGTTAAGCACTTTATGCTCGTCACAATGCATATGGTGATGTAGAGTTGATGGTGAAGTACCAGGAGAACTCCTCAACAATTAACAGCCCAGCATTGGGAAAAGCAATATTTTGTAAAAGGTTATAAGTAGTTGACATTTAGGCTCTTGTAACTAGGTAAATTAAAAATCATCCAACTAAAAAGAGTGAAATAAAAACTTTTTACCAAAAAATTAAACCGACTCCCAAAAAACACTGCAATGTGAAAAATAACTTTAATTTCGGAAGTCGGAGCCAAAAACGAAAAAACAAAACTAAAGACACCGACTACCAAAATTAAAGTTATTTTTCACTTGGCAGTGTTTTTTGGGAGTCGGTTTAATTTTTTGGTAAAAATTTTTTTAGACAATCAATATACTAGTTACTGCACAAAACTTTGCTCGCGTAAAAGAAAGCTACTAATACCGGCCTCACTTGGTTAAAAAATGAATACGTGTATGAGTATAATTTAATAACCAAATTGCAAAATAAATATCATTAATCATCTATCAAAATTCATGAATATCGAATCGATTTTTTTTGTAGTGAAAACATAAACTAACCAACAAACCAACTTTCACAATTTTAACATTAGTATTAGCATTAAGGACAGAACTTTTCTCATCATCAAGAAGCTGTGGGTAACATTAAAATATCATGAACGTTTGAAGCCACAACATACACGTACAGTCAACAACACGACTGTATTAACAAAACCGTCTTACCTCTACTAGTCCGGTCGATCTAGACACCCGAAAATAAAATAATTCCCAAAAAGCTGAAAGTTGGTAAAATTGTTCAAAACATAATTGTAATAAAACTTAAAAAGTCCTCATCGACCCGGTACCTGAAAAAATATTACTCGAGGTCAAAGATAAGGCTTTTCCAACTTTTTGAATCGTTAATTTTTAGGGTTCCGTGGCAAAAAATGGACCCCTTATAGTTTCGTCATGTCTGTCCGTCTACATATCTGTCTGTCTGTCCATCCGTCCATATATGACAGTCTTTTTATTCCGAAACTATTAGGACTATACACATGAAACATTCTAAAACCACTTTTTCTTAAAGTCAATCGTTTAAAAGATACGCTTCCAAAGTGGTAAAATGTGTCCCCGCTCTAACTTCAATAATAATAGAGGGAATTCATATCTCCAGAACCGCTGAACGGATTCACATAATTGAGGTATCGTTAGATTCATCTTAGCAGCCCAAGTGTTCTTAGATAGGTGGCATTTGAAAAAATCAAACATGGCGGCTGTGCGAAGCCATTATACATAGTGAAAAAAAAAAACGTTTTGTTTCGAATACCACAATATGGGTATCAAATTAAAGGGATTATCGCAAGGATTTCAAAAACATATATCATGTAATACTAGCAAAAATAATACAAAGAGAAAGTTTAAAAAAATGAACTTAGAGCTCTTTCACTTTCTTAATCCGGAGGGGTGCCAATGTGACATGACCGGGAAAATTAAAAAAATTGTTAATTAATATTTTAACTGAGAAGTTGAAAAAAATAAAATATTTAAAAAATCTAAAAAACCCGACTGCTCAACTGAAGTGTAAGAAACAAGCACATTTTTATTTTTAAAAGCGACAAGCAGGCGGGACCCAATTGAACATATTTTTATTTAAATGGGATGGGTCCGCCTGCTCTTTTTTGAATCGTTTTTATTTGAATCATTTTGAAAAATTTTACCAACATTCAGCTTTTATCTTTACTCTTAGTTTTTGGTCTAATTTGACCGGACGTATTCAAGCGCTGTCAAAGACTCAATCATCATCTGCTGGTGTCAGATTGTCTGGCTACTGACTACTCTTTCTTTATGGGTCAATCTGTCAAAACTGTACAAATGACAGCCGGGTCCTACGGTTTAACGAACTTTCCGGGGCTTGTGGGAATCTCGATAAGGTAAGATGGTCCTATTCACGGACGAACCGATTTTTCCGCCGTTTTGATATCTTTTATTTTTCGGTAATTGTTGTAAATATATTTAAGTTTTATATTTTATTAATATACTTTTTATCCAATGTCAAGTACACTTTTGGTTCAAACTTTTCTCAACCGTTTTTTTTTCATAATTAGTTCTAACCCAAAGGTTGACTGGTATACAACGTGTAATTTAAAGGGTATATACATACCAAGTGCACGGCTTCTTTGGATGATAACAAACGATATGGCAAGGGTTTTCTAATCCTATATCTACATGTGTGGAGCATATAAGAAATTTCAATACATTGATACCAGAGGCCGAATTTTTCAAATTAAAAAGAACGAAGAAAATTATCATTTTATTGGCAAGTGACGTGGAAAGTGATGACCCTCATAGTGCTGTGACACGTTTGTTATTACTGGTATTCAAGAAACATATGAAACCAATAATTTGGGATCAATTCTGTGAGTCACTTATTTTGAGCTGAAGCTTTGCATAGAGACTCCATACCAGATGTTGTCTTCAGTCCTTTTGGATAGATATGGGATTTCCATTACACGTTGTAGAATGCCTTGCTGCTTAAGTCCGCCCATTTAACACTATTGTACATTATGTTTAAATAAACACTTACTAATATATAATATAAGCTAACCATAACCCTATAATTCTAATTTTTTATTAATTCTCAATGCTGTTAGTTGGGATTGTACCCAAGATTAGCCATTGCCACGTTGTATGGCATTCAATGCCTCTGACCTAAGTTAAAGTCAGCCCTTGGGCGACGGAAAGTGCCTCATTCCGCTTCCGACGCTCGCCCGCGACAGTCGTGCCGCTCCGCGCTCTCGATCGTTCCGTGCCTGAGTCATCGCTCCGTTCGTCACGCCTGCCGTGACGTCACTCGTAGTCGCCGATTACGACGCCTGGTCCGGATCCGCCTTTTTCGAGGCGGTGAAGGATATCGTGTTTCTCTAACAGAGAATTGTCAAAACAATTTGGTTTGGCCCCTTCAGGGTAAAACCACAGTTTCGTCGTCCTTGGTTGGACACCTCACGGTGTCAACAATACCAAGGGGGTGCTGACCCAACGCACCCGCTGATCCCCTTCAGGGTGAAGCAGTCAATTGGAGTCGAGTGCTAGGTTTTGGCCTTGGGGGATCTCCTAGTCAAACCTAGTTACTGAGTTCTCTTCACAGCTTACACACCTAGTGTCGGTTGGGTGTATCTACCCCTTCGCACTAGACCCAATAGGGCCCGGTTCACACATTTTGACTGGAGATCGGTTACAAGCTTAGGGCACACCATTAGGCACACACCTTCCTGCTATCCCCGCAGGGAGCGAACTCACCTCCGGGTCATTCCCGCCCGGAGGGTTAGGCAAATAGGGCCCTTCAGGCCACATCAGACGGCAACACAGTTACCGAGTTTGTCTGGGTTTCTCTTCTCGGTAACATTGTGTTAGGAGAAACTCCGGGGCAGGGCTCTTTTTGGCGACCTTCTGCTCGGGGAGCTCACGTTTGACGTGTCTCCTCGAGGCTTATATGTTAGGATTAGGAGAATAGGATGCCCCCCATTATCGCCTCCAACATGGAGGACATGATAGCAATAGTGGAGACTCTCTCCGCTAAGGTAGACTCCCTACAGATAAGGTTGAATCGAACAACCGAGATATTAGGAAATATCCTATATGAAAACCCCGCCCTACAAAAGAAGTATGAGGAGGAGATTGACTCAATAAAAGTCAAACCCCATCTCATACACCCCGCGTTGCCACCCACCCCGCAGCCAGAGATAGGTCCCACCCCCGCGCCCATCGCAGATAGGTCCCCCTCCCCCCCAGACGTCGAAATGGACTCTGAGGAGGAGGAACAAGAAAAAGAGAGCTCGGAAGGCGAGCGCTCGGAGCGCGCAGAGACCATACACTCTCAGCGCTCAGAGCGAGCGGAGTCCGAGCACTCCTCCTCCGATCAAACCTCTTCCTCCGACGAGTTTATCCTCGTCGAGGGAAAGAGGAAGAAGAGGTCGCAGGCCTCGTCCTCCACCCAGGCCCCTAAGGCCAAGAAACCCTCCCCTCCCGAGCCAGCACGCTTAGTGCAGAGCCAGCCCTCCACTTCCTCGGCCACTAGGCCCAGCCCTACCCCAACCCCAGTCGTCAGCGCCTCAGTGCGCAAGACCATCCCTCCCCCACCCATCTTCATCCATGATAAGGGGGCTTGGACAAACGTGTCCAAAGCGTGTGGCTAGCAACGCATCGCCTACACGAATGCCCGCGCCGTTCAGAACGGCATAAAAGTAGGGTTAGCAACAGCTAACGATCATCGCGCGCTTTCGAAGCTACTCAAAGCTCGAAACATCCCTCACCACACGTACACGCTCCATGAGAGCAAACCTGTACGTGTGGTCCTCTGCTGGATCCCTAGCGAGATCCCCACCACCGAGATCGTCTGCGACCTAGAGTCCCAGAATATCCCGGTGATTGAGGTGCACCGTATGCACGGCAGAGGAGGCAAGGCCTCAAACAACATCCTCGTCATTTGCCATCCCACCTCCGAAGGTCCCCACCCCATCTTTTCTCTAAAAACAGTATGCAGTCTGTCGGGCATACTTATAGAAAAACCACATAAAAGTGGCACGGTAGGCCAATGCCACCGTTGCCAGTTATACGGGCACGCGCAACGGAATTGCTTCGGCAAACCCCGGTGCGTAAAGTGCCTGGGCGATCACGGCACCGCCGAGTGCAATCGCCCAAAAGATAGGTCCCAGTGCCCAGACCCGCCCAGCTGCGTGCTGTGCGGGCAATCTGGCCACCCCGCCAACTACCGAGGCTGTCCGAAAGCCTCGAAAACCTCCACCCCTAAACTGGCAACGCGCGCTAGCGCACGCCAGGGACGAGAGTGTCCTACACTCTCGTCTGAGCTCCCCCAGACCCTCAGTCCCCAGCGTCCAACTCCTTGGACGGCGGCGAATCACGCCCAAAACTTCCCGGCACTAAGGCCGAAAGTCCCAGGGCTGATGGATCAACCCATCATGCCCCCCGCTCCGGTCGTTGTGGCTTCTCAGCCTCCACCTCCTCCCCAGTCACCCCCTCGCTCGGATGAGCCGGAACTCGATGCGTTCCTCATCCTAGGGAAAACTTTCAGTTTCTTCCAGTCCCCCCGCGCCATCCAAATGGCAACGGAGGTCGTGGCCTGCAATAGCATTCATTCCCTGATTCAGGTATACTCTAAGTATCCTGATGTCAAAAGCCATTTTGCCAACCTTTTTAAACAGTCATAATGTATAACACGGCTAGTAAGAGATTAAAGCCCCGATCCCTAAAGCTAGATTATTTCAATGCCAATGGCATCAGCAACCAACGGGACGAGATCGCGACTTTCCTTCGTGATCATAGTCTCGACATCCTTCTGGTCCAAGAGACCTTTCTCAAACCCCACCTTAGGGATCCCAAGATAGCCAATTACCGGCTAGATAGGAACGATAGGACTAGATGCCACAGAGGTGGCACTCTCATATATTATAGGAACTCCCTGCACTGCATCCCTATGGATCCGCCGCCCCTTGCCCACTTAGAGGTATCCGTTTGCCGGCTAGGCATGACGGGCCATCCCTCTATCATAATAGTATCCGCGTACCTCTCACCGTCCAACGTAGTAGATGTAAATTCATCGATAAACGCCTCACTTCGAAGCGACCTTACCGCCCTTCTTGACATGAGTGACTCCGTCCTTATGGCGGGGGATCTCAATGCCAAAGCATGGTGTAGTCGTATTACCAACCCCCGTGGGAAGGTACTATACGACCTTTGCACACCTCTCCACATAGATATCATAGGTCCTATGCGGCCTACTCATTACCCGTTCGAGCCATCCCACTTGCCCGACGTACTCGACATTGCCCTCCTGAAGAATGTGAACTTACGTTTGCACTCTTTAGAGACGGTAGACGAACTTGACTCTGACCATAGACCGGTGATCATGGAGTTAACTCCGAGATCGGGTCCCTATGACCCTAACCGCCCCCCTCCCACACAGGTGATCACTGACTGGAGGAAAGTAGGCGAATTGCTGAAATCCAACACGTCTCCTCACCTGGACAAGATCCCCGACCACATCCAGTCCGCCGCCGACACGACGGCTGCGATCGACTCACTCACAGAGCACGTACAATCTGTCTTGAACGACTGTTCAAAGGAGATTCCGGTGTCAGAGCACTGGCGCCGGAAACTCCCGGACGATGTACGGGCCCTGCTGACTGAGAAGAACGCAGCAGTCCGTGCCTACAGAGCTTTCCCCTGCCAGAATAACAAAACTTTCATGCGGTACTTACAGCGCAAAGTAAGTAACAGCATTAGAGAGTGGCGTGAAGCCGGCTGGGACAAGACCCTGAGCGAACTGGAACCCACCCACCATGCCTTTTGGCAACTTCAGAGGAATATGCGCGCCACTGAGGTTGCCTCAATGCCTCCCCTTATCCGCCCGGACAAAAGCATTGCCTTCGACGACGAAGACAAAGCCGAATGCCTAGCCGACAGCCTGGAGGCCCAGTGCTCTCCCAGCTCCCAACCAGTCGACCCAGCCCACCTTGCCCACGTGGATGCTGAGGTCGAACGTAGATCTGCCCTACCCCCTGTCGAGGACCCTGATGCTCCCCTCCCCCCCGTCACGGAAGACGAGGTGGAGGAGATCATCAAGAAACTCAAACCTAGGAAAGCTCCCGGGACTGACAGACTGACCACTAGGGCACTTAAACTCCTCCCACGTACGATCATAGTCCTACTGGCTACCATCTTCAACGGCGCCTTGTCCAACAACTTGTTTCCACAAGCTTGGAAAGAGGCTATAGTGATAGGTATCCCAAAACCCTAAAAGCCCAAGAACCTCCCGACTAGTTATAGACCCATTAGTCTGCTCAGCGCCCTCGGCGAGGTCTACGAGCGGATTATTCTTAATCGGCTCAAGGACTTTGTCGAGGCAAAGAGCCTAATCCCTAACGAGCAGTTTGGCTTTAGAGCCCATCATTCCAGTGTCCACCAAGCCCACCGCATCGTAGAGCACATTAGCAGCCGTTTTCAACGCGGTCTGGTGACGGGGGCCCTATTCTTTGATATAGCGAAGGCTTTCGACAAAGTCTGGCACAATGGCTTAATTTATAAGCTTTACCAACTAGGTGTGCCGGACCGTCTCGTGCTCATCATTCGAGACTTTCTGTTGAACCGCTCCTTCAGATATCGTATCGAAGGAGCGCTTTCCACTCCCCGCCCTATCAGAGCCGGCGTCCCTCAGGGCGCCGTGCTCTCCCCCCCACTCTTCACGCTATTCACTAGCGATATCCCCAAAAAGCCGCCAGTAGAGTTATCCCTATTTGCCGACGACACGGCCATCTATTACTCGGGACATAATCCCGATAGCATCGCTCATACCCTCCAGACCTCAGCCAACGCACTAGGCGATTGGTTTAGGAAATGGAGGATTGAGGTAAATCCCGACAAAACTCAAGCAGTCCTGTTTCGCAGGGCTCGCCAACATAGACACTTCACCCCCCCCCCCCCCCCGCCCGATCACTATGTTCGGCAAGCCAATCCCTTGGGAGAAGCGAGCCAAATACTTAGGTGTGATCCTCGACCAGTTCCTTAACTTCAGTGAGCACATAAAGTTGGTTCGCTCGCGAGCCGCTTTCGCTCTCGGTAGGCTCCACGCCTTGCTGAATAAACACAGTAAGCTCTCCCTTAGATGTAAAATCCGAATCTACACGACATGCATACGTCCTATCATGACGTACGCCTGTCCGGTGTTTGCTCATGCCAGTCCCAATCAGATCCATAGGATGCAAGTCATTCAGAACCGTTTTCTCCGAAAGGCCACGGGCGCGCCCTGGTTCTGTAGGAATGAGGATCTCCACGTAGACCTCAAACTCCCGACCATAAAGCAAGTGTTGAAACGCATGTCAGTGCGTTACTTCACCTCTGCTGATACCCACACAAACCCCCTGATCGTATCGGCCGCCCGATTCAGACCCTCCAAGATTTCTCGGGTTCGTCGCCCGCGTAACGTCCTAGACGAGCCTGACGACCCCACCACCATCCAACAAGAGAGCAGTAGGGAAACCAGCACTCTTAGAAAATACAAATACAAAACGCATTCCTTATTCCGGCCTCGCCGACGAGGCCCATCACGACGTCCGCGTACTTGTAATGAAAATCCTCCCCGACCTTTGCCAAACGAGCCAGCCCGCGATGCTGAGCCAGTAGCAATAAATACTCCCGTAAATAATATGACCCAGCCTGTCCCTTTGCTGCCCTCCCAAAATGACCCCGCTATGCCGAGGCCCGTACTCCACAGGGAGTGCCCTTAGCGTGCGGTCATTAGTTTTTAAGTATATTTTTAGTTTGTAAGCCCTGGCTGGGGGCCTTTAATTTATTAGAGGTCACCACAGGACAGACCGGTTAAGTAGTACATTAGCCTTAGTGAGCTAAACTACGAGTGGCCCTAACTAAAAAAAAAAAAAAAAAAGGACGGAAAGTGTAAACAATGTAAACATTTTCGGAAATTCTTTGAAAAGTGCTCATAAGCACAAAGGCTCTAAGGCCCGAGGATTTCTTTACAAAAGGGATTGAGAATATAGTCAATAATAAGGTTACAAGGTTAAGGTTATACTTGATGAGATTTTTGCTGCCGCAATACCAGCGCTAGCATAACCCGATGATCTAGCTATGAATATAAGATACGCAAGGGCAGTTTTTCTGACCTAAAGTGGGGCAGGGCAGGTCTGCCTCGTGACATGATGTGGGCTTGCAAAACACAGGATCGCTGCCTTGGAGACCGTACCACCGGCCGCGTACCGCGAACTAGTTTTTTTTTTACTTTACGTAGTGATAAAGTTTGTAGCCCTTTTTACGAAAATTGATTGGATGGATTGATGGCACTTTAATTTCGGAAGTCGGTGTCAAAAACGAAAACACAAAACCTAAACACCGAGTACCGAAATTAAAGTTATTTTTCACTTTGCAGTATTTTTCCTGGAAGTCTGTTTTATTTTTTTCGAAAAAATAAAACGAAAACTTAAAAATTATGTGATTTACGACCGCTCAGCGAGCACTTGCATAGTTGTGTCGCTGTTCATACCCATGTGTCAATGTCAATGTCAAACTAACTTCACGGCGTTGCGGCAAGTGTCACCTGTCAAAAGTCTTTCTACTTGCGACACGTCAAGGTTGTGGTCTTCGTACAGTTGAATACACGATTAGTATGTGCGTGTGGTTGACTGTACTCGTTTCCAGTGAAACAATCAGGGGAAATACGAAACTCAAGAATTCGCTAATCAAGGGAGCCGAGCTGTAATTGAATTACTGAGTCGAGTTTAAAATTCGTATTTCAGTGAATTATGTTTCAGCTTGAGGAAAATATACTGTCTCATTTTAGGAAGATTACTTGTAAAAGTATAAGAATGTGGTATTTATTTCAAAAGTAATTATTTACGTTACATAATTGTTGACATATTTTTATTACATGTAAACTTTTAAACAAATTATTAAAACTGAAGCAAAACTAACTAAAAATGGTAGTGTTTTACATTCATGTTGGCTAAATCTCTCCTTAAACTGAAGACAAAACTATCGACAACAATACATGCAATAATTTATACAATTAGTCGAATTGAGAATCACCTCCTTTTGCTGTAATTGGTTAAAAATTTACTAAGTGATATTCAATCAAATATCTCTCGATGAAAGCTGGAAGAGTCAAATTCGTCCTAGGCATTATGGGTAGTCAGAAACCACAAAATCACCATTATTGTAAAGCACCGTATTTATTAGCTTATTATTTTAGCATAATTATATATGTGTATTTTATGAGTATTATATATTTATTAGTATTACATATGTTATTTCATTCCATTTTCTCGTGCACCTACCACAATGTGGTTTTTTTTTTTTAACTCAACGGTTTACTGGTAGAGAATGCCTTGCTTCATTAAGTTCGCCCATGTGACACCATTGTACATAAAGTTTAAATAAGTAAATATCACTTTCATCTAACAAGGCTTTCTTTCCCTATAAATCACATAATTTTTAGTAACTCTAAAAATTTCTCAAGCAAAAATATCCTTCAAGAACTTGAAGGATATTTTTAAGTCTAACAAGGCTTTCTTTCCCTATAAATCACATAATTTTTGGTAACTCTAAAAAATTTCTCAAGCAAAAATATCCTTCAAGAACTTGAAGTACAGACGCCAGCACATGAAGTTACCCGAAACTGTCAAATTTTCCCAATCAACCTTGAACCTAATTTCTTTAACAATAAAGTTGAAAATCTATTAAAGAAATTTGACAGTAGCTTGATGTGCTGGCACTAAGCTGGTACTAAGCTAAAGCCGGTTAGACTAAAAAAAAAAAGACTGGAAGCTCATCCCTAGATAGTTGGGAAAAGGCTAAGAAAAACGATAAAAATGATAAATGGTTTGGAGCAATTAGTCACATGACCATATAATTTATTTACTTTGGGTAACTTGAACTTTATTCTAAACATAACATTGTTTTTAATACGACGCCATGTTTGGCGCAACTGTGCGATTGGCTGCTACTCGGCGAGTAGTGGATTTGACCCTAAAAAAAAATTCCTAGGCCATAGAAAACATATTTCTATATGTTTTAATAATTGTTCCGGTGTTGACTCTTTGTCTTTATGTTTGTGAGATTAAATACCTGAAAAATGCTAAATGGTAACAAAGATGGCGCAGAGAGTCACTAGTATTTAAGGAGAAGTTATATACACAAATATTTTTTACTTATTTATTAAATCGAAATAAAAAGAATGTTTTTATATTTAGATTCACGTAAATTTTTTTAAAGTAGTTACTTCCATAGTTTATGCAACTCACAATCGTAAGTACTTTGAGCCTGTGTATATTCAATAATTATTCACTGTCACAATATTTAGATCACAAACTGCTCTTAAATGAAACTTTAGACAGGACTGTCTTTTGTTCCATTTAATTGGCATTGCGTTACTAAAGTAATTCATAAAACGACATCGATCAAGCCGAAACTCAACAAGATTGAATAGCTTTGCTTGTTCTGGCAACATCGTTGAAAGCTCTGGATTATTTTAAAATAACACAGACAAAGTAGAACAGAGCAGGGAGATGACTTTGCGGACACGGCTGCTAAAGACTGGATCGCTGAAACTTTCTATACAAACCTAGCACATTGAAATTGACGGCCCGTAATAGTTCTGATTATGGCTTAGAAAAAGTATACTTAGACCACAAATTGTATGTTTTTTATTGTTTAAAACTCGCATTTGATCACCACCTCACCTGATGGTAAGCAATGATGTGGTCGAAGATAGAGCACACTTACCTAGAAGTAACTTATTCACTCTTGCCTTAAAGACTCTCATGTTATAGCCAGAAGCACAAACTGGCATTCAATTTCACTTATGCGCTTTTTATTGTTTATTAATTGTTTTACCTCAATTTTTCTATCATAAAGAGGAAATATTGGAATTTTTGGATGATTGACGAATAAAATCAACAGGACCGATTCAAAAAATATTTCACCATTAGTATGGTACGTCATCAATGAGTGACATGCATGCTCCTTTTCTGCTGAAAAAAAAAAATTGTTTGCGAAGCCGCGATCAGAAGCTAGTTATTTATAAAATATGACTTTGAAATGTATTTTTAATATTATTCACGTTAGCAGCAGAAACTTGTTAACAATATTCTGATAATAGCTATAACAAAAACAAAAATTGGTCTCGGCGCATTAATTAGTAATGGGGTCCCTATTCACCGGCACCTACTCCGTGCTCTGTGGTAAACACAAACTGAAAACATAATTTACTATCTCGCTTAATTAAACTAAAGCGATTTCTTGCCTTTTAATAACTTTAAAATTCACAATTTTATTTGTGCTTCAGACAGGACTTAAGTTTTAAGTTAATTCAAGTTGACGCTTAAGTGCGGTTAGGTTAATAGAGTTTTTGTTATGAATGTATTAGAAAAGATTAACATTTAAATTTTCTTAGTATATTTTAGAAAAAAGTCTGATTGCAAAAGTTTGAACTTGATTCTAGTTAACGCTTAAGTCTAGTTTTTGTTTCAAGGTTTTGTTTTGAAAATATCAGAAAAGAAGACTTATTTAAATTTTCTACGGTTTATTACATAACGATAGACTGTAATAGTAGGTTACCAAGCTAACAGGGATCACGAGCTGTCATGTACAGCGAGGCTCTAGGGAGATTTCACCTGGGAGACTTTACAGTCTCCCCAGGGATCTGCCGTAACAGGCGTTGCACACAGGGGGCTCCAGAATGGTATCTTTAACGGAGTTTCTTATAGCGATCACCAGGGTGGTTTAGTGAGGAAAGAATCCTATACTCCCTGTTCTTCTCTCAAAAAGTCCTGGCGCCTTTTAGAGGTTTCCCCACAATAATAAAAAAAAATTGCCAAATAACTTTGTTTTTAGTAGTGTTTGTATGAAACAAACACTATGAATAACAAAGTTATTTGGCGTAGTTACTACGGAACCCTTCATGGGTGAGTTTGACTCGCATTTAGCCAATTTTCAACCGACGGCAAAAAAAGGAGGAGGTTATCAATTCGACGCGTATATATATATAACTCTTTTTTTTTATTATTTAATGTATGATCACCGAGTTCTCGAAGACGGCTGAACCGATTTGGAAAATTCTTTTTTTGTTTGATAGGGTATACTTCGAAATTGGTACCATTTGTCACCAAGTCAGGATCTGATGATGGGATCCTGGAGAAATCGAGGGAACTCTTCAAATACACACATCAAAAGTGTCTAGGGATCAAGCATTTTTATGCGGATTTCTTGAGATTGAGATGTGGCTTTGTAATAAATTTATGATTTTATAAATTTATATGGATCCTTTTTGGTGCATTTGATTAACAGTTCCTGTTTCAAATTATGAAATTTGAAACAGGAACTGTTAATCAAATTCGAGTAAAAGATGAAAATCAGCTGTCAATATTTTCCCTATAAAAACATACAACGCATTGAAGACATTATTAGTGCTACTGTTTCCCTACTACTGATTAAAACCAACGTTATTATGGAGCGGCGACGTCATTTAAGCAGGGAAGAAATGCTCAGCGCCGTGGGAATGATAGAAGCTGGTTCCCGGCAACGTACTGTGGCCTTAGCTCTGAATACAAGTCAGAGTGTTATCAGTCGACTTTGGACACGTTACCGAAGCACTGGTACCGTGGCTGAGCGCCATGGAGGACGGTATCGCTGCACCACACGGAGACAAGACCGATACATTCAAATCTTAACTCGAAGAGCTCCAACAATAACCGCCATGATGTTAGCCGTGAGGCTTCATCACTCTTCAGGGAACTTAATTAGCGACCAAACAGTCAGAAACCGCTTGCATGAAGTGAACCTTCATTCCCGAAGACCGCTACGGGTACCACCTATAGCAATGCACAATCGTAGGATTCGATATCAATGGGCTCTTGAACACAGAAATTGGGCAGAAGAACAATGGCGTTTCGTGTGCTTTTCTGATGAGTCTCGTTTTGGTATGAGACCGGATACAAGACGTATACAACACTGGAGAACCCCTGGACGCCAACAGCGATTAAAATCCTGCCAGGAAGTCCATCCTTATAGTGGTGGAACCATCATGGTATGGGCGGGTATTTGGATCGGCGGAAGAACTGAGTTGATTTGGATCAGAGGCAACCTCAACGCTCAAATTTATGCTGAGACGATTGTATCTGACGTCATCGTTCCTCTACAAGTGCAAATTGGTCCCTTATTTCAGTTAATGCATGATAATGCACGACCGCACATCGCAAGAGTTGTAAGACAGACTCTCGCCGCAGCTAACATCAATGTCCTGCTCTGGCCTGCTCAGTCGCCAGACTTGAACTCGATTGAGCATGCATGGGATATGCTACAGAGAAGAGCTCTGCCGAATATGGAGGGTATCCAGTCGCAAGAAGACCTTTTTTTGTTGTTGCAACGAACATGGGCGGCCATTCCACAGCGTGATTTGGATGAACTCATTTTGAGTATGCCAAACCGATGTTCTTGTGTTGTTAGTGTTCGCGGTAGAAACACGGATTATTAATTGTTTAAGTTACTCAATAAAATTTTAAAGAAAACTGTTATTTCAGTCTTTTTTTCGAACTTTAATGTTAGTGGTTCAAATGTCAAAAATCCCTTTATTAGGAAATTGGCAAATTTCCTTATTAATGCAAAGGTGACTTGGTTTATCGTTACTGTGACAAACGAAAACACTTTATTTGATGAATCCTTAAAGAAAATTTTAATTAATATCAATCAGGAGAAAAGTTATTGCAAAAATATATGTTGATCCCTAGACACTTTTGATGTGTGTATTATAGGCACACCTATGGCGTTTTGGATATTTCTTATAGTAACTTGTGCAGTTGCTCTCAAAAAGTGCCATTTCGGGAAGTGGAACTGATGATGAAGACCACAGATGGTCGCCGAAACTACTCAATAATAAGTATTTCGTGGATTGCAATTCGATTACTTGATATTAAGCACTTTATGCTCGTCACAATGCATATGGTGATGTATAGCTGATGGTGAAGTAGCAGGAGAACTCCTCAAAAATTAACGGCCCAGCATTGGGAAAAGCAAAATTTTGTAAAATGTTATAAGTAGTTGACATTTAGGCTCTTGTGACTAGGTAACCCGACTCCCAAAAAACACTGCAAAGTGAAAAATAACTTTAATTTCGGAAGTCGGTGCCAAAAACGAAAATACAAAACTAAAGACACCGACTACCGAAATTAAAGTTATTTTTCACTTTGCAGTGTTTTTTGGGAGTCGGTTTAATTTTTTGGTAAAAAGTTTTTAAAGACCTGTCTGTAGATACCACACACGAATAGGTTTCATGAAAAAAAAATATTGACGGTTTCAGTTCTATGTATGGAGAGCCCCCCGTAATTATAAATATTTTTTTCTTAAAATCGGAAAACGGTTCACAGAATACCTATCAACTGTCACATGTATAGTCCTAATAGTTTCGGAATAAAATGGCTGTGACATACGGATGGACGAACAGACAGACAGACAGACAGATAGACAGATATGACGAAACTATAAGGGTTCCGTTTTTTGCCATTCGGCTACAGAACCCTAAAAAGATGTTTAACATCTTCCTGGGTATGTAGCCGTTTGCTAATCAATCAACCAAATTCATTTATTTATGCACACAGGTACAATTTTGGATGTAAGAAGTTTGTAAAGGTATCTGTGTCGACACAGTAGAAAGCATACAAATATCAGTAGATATAGTCATTATCATGTTTTTCAAATTCATTGTTATCTATAACGTGTACCTATTCTATTCATGAATCTGTCCGTGTGTCTGTTGACAAAATACATACTTACGTGGCAATCCAATAATAAATGGAAGATGTGTGTCATCAAAATGTCACAAGCAGCATCCCTCTTTTAGGGGATAATATTTTTTGTATAGTCTTAAGATGACCCTTCTCTTATAAAGACTTCGCAGGTTCGTATTATCCGAAAATCTTACGCTTGAGCGTTCAAAGAGGCTGCTTTGTAAGGGATTTTTCTTTCTAATTTCTTAAATTGATAGGTTGTATATATGTGTGTTTTAGGACCTTTTTACGATGTCCGAATGAATGCCAAAATAGAACATAATCTGTATGTATGCATGTATTTGAGTAAAGTCGGGTCTAAGTGTAATTTAAGCGTCAATAGCCCAATGGATAAGGACTTGTGATCGAGAAATCACGGGTTCGAACCCTTTATTTCCGTGAACCCACTTGAGACACAAGCACTTTTTTTTTGATAATATTCTCGCGCTTGACCACCATCTCACCTGATGGTCAGTGATGATGTGGTCGAAGATGGAGCACGCTTGCCTAGAAGTAACCTATTCACTCTTGACTTAAAGACTCCCAGGTTATAGCGATCAGGAAACACATACTCCGGCAAGGAATTCCACTCCTTAGCCGTACGCACAATGAAAGTATTCCCAAAACGTTTTGTGCGTAGAGAAGAGAGTTCGATTCTAGGATCATGCACAGTGTAACTAGGTTTTAACTTCTTGAGTTACGTCAATCATGACCGGCAATAAGTTGATGTAACCCTGCCTAGCCCAGTACGAGAACAGGCGTGATGTTATCTTATTTGAAGATTGACACTGCTAAATACAGAGGCAGATAATTACTTATTTAAAGGTACTAATTGAACACAGTAGTTGAATCTAAACATCTATGTAATATGAATAAATTAATAGTTTAAAAAACCAAAAACACGCTTTTAAGACTAATGTAATGAGCAGAAATTAGAAATGTTTACTAGCATGCAGTCCAAGGTTCTATCAGCCACCTTCCAATTCCATCGTCAGACCAGCTCGATGGTACCATAATATTGTATTATCGTCTAATCTACATATAACTGCCAAGTTTCATGATGATACAACAATTAGAAGTACGTTTAATTCAGATTCTTAGATTTTATTGCATATTTAAATCGTTACAGATCGACCTAATAATAAATCTATGGATTACGCGGTAATTCAAAAAGGTTAAGAAAACCGATAACGGATTTTCTTTAGGTTTGTTATAACCTTGAAACCTGATCGTGTTCAAAGTCCATTACGTGGCCTTTCTCACAAGACAGTGCAAACACGACTATGATATATGATATCTTTTGAACGGATGAACCCATTTTCACGGGACTGGAAGAAAGTGGAGAATATGCAACTTGCAGATTTTTATTCTGAATTCTCATAGAATTTATGCTGAAAAAAAATAACAGATATGGTTTCCATATTATTTACATAGATGGTATAAAATATTGTCAAGATCAATATGGACCCTGTCGGGCACAGCAAAGTTAGGAGAGAAGATGAAGGCTAAGTAACAATTCATGGAATTAATTTTATTATTATGGGTGGTTCTAATAGATGTACCTATATGATTATTGTGTGGTAAATTTGTAAAAATGTAAATTTAGTTAATTCAATTTCGTCATACTTCTGTCTATATTAAACGATTCGGACCCTTTTTCAGAGAAAGTCCCTTAATCAATATAACTTTTCGATGATATTTTAGTTTCAAGTAGTCGTTTTATTATCAAAACTTTCGGGGTCAAAACTTTCTGATCGTGGGGTCCGAGTGCTCATACGTTATTTAAAGAAGTTTTCAGACGCCTAGTTATCACTTTGCGACACAGGTTAAGCATTGCCATAAACGTGGTAACATTTTAGGCACATCACCATTGGACAGCGATGCGTATGAATTTTCGACACCATATTTTCGATTGTTTTTTTTTTTATATAGTTGATAGGCTTACGTTTGACCACCATCCCACCAAGTTGTTTTCGTTTCGACAGATTTTCGTTTCGCCAGATTTTTGTTTCGACAGCGTGTCAACGTCCAAGGCGCTTCACGGTCACCTGTTAAACGGCGACTGTCGAGTGGCTAGACAGGGGCTAACAAGCCCGCGGTGGTGCATAAGGGGGCTAGTTTCACCACGAGCAACCTCTCCACGTGCGCTTGGAAGACGAAGACCACCAAGGGAGGCATCCGCTGAAGAACTAACGAGCTATAAATACATGTATTCAAACCAAATTTATTATCGCCACACACTAGTTTTATTTTCTTTTTGCTATCTATATAAACTAAGTCTGTTTTCATTCATTTTAGTGATTCTAACTTTTGTAACATAAGCCCAAAAAACGTTCTATTACAATAATTAATGAATTTCCACCAGCCATCAGTTTAAAAAGCATAAAGAATTTAATAAAATTATGTAAAATAATTGTAAACTTGTCTAATATGCAGATACTAATAAGTTTTTCAAAGTTACCGCTGAAACATGTATAAATTATTGTATTGTGCTGAATTATAGTGCTTATGATAAATAGATCACTTTAACTAAATCTATGACTCCTTGTGACTGTACTTTTACTGACGAAACAAAAATCTGGCGAAACGAAAATCTGACGAAACAAAAATCTGTCGAAACGAAAACAACTCACCTCACCTGATGTTAAGCGAGGATGTGGTCGAAGATGAAGCACGCTTGCCTAGAAGTAACCTAGTTTTTTTCTTATCATATTTCTAGTCTGCTTCGTTGGTCTCCGGTTTAGATCACCGACTCGGCCTCAGGCAAAAAGTGGGGAACTAAATAACTTTAGTTATCTATACGAAATTGCTCAGCAGTAGCCCGTAGTTTGGGTTGTCATTTGGACATTTTTAACAGAATCGTTACTGGTAGACAGAAGCCAGAAAATCCGACACTGATCTAGCCAAGGGCTATCGTATTATCCAGTTACTGGGTTGTAGAGGTTAGGTTAATAATGAAATATGATGTTTATTTTGCAAATAAATTATAAATAACACTTTCACACGTCATTTTTACCGTTAATGTAAACTAGATGAGGCCAGACTATGATGAGGTTAGACTGGAAGCTGATCCCTAAATATTTGGATAATGTTTAGATTTATTATGTTTTACATCGCTTTCCATTATCTGTACTGGGGTATTGTGTTCTGCTTGACGAGTCTTTGGACCAATATCAGTCTTGTTTCTCCTGATCTTCACTTCATATTCAATAACGCATAGGAACTTGGAGCTCTTTCTACTACCATTTCGATGACGGCCTTCTTATGAGGCTTTCAGTAAAAAATACGTCCAGTTTATTAGTGACGTAACATTTCCTAGAAATAACCTTTTTAAACATTGCAATAAAACCGGTAGAAAAGTATATTTTATGTGAACACTTCCACAGTCGTTACTTCAAGTTTTAATGTCTTAGTTTACGTCATAAACTATAATGTGGAGACGGGAAATAAGACTGCTTCGATAACATGTAATTATGATGGAGAGGTTTTACGTGTAAACAGCCCTACGCTACGGGTCGATTTTATACTAAAAAGCAAGAAATAAATATTGGATAGTTTATCATATATAAGGAAGGCTAAGTACGTACTCACCTGGTCGAACTCGGTGCCAATCCAAAGAATAATTTAGATGGCTACGTCCGCCGCATTCCGGGACACAAGTGAGGTGATCAACCCTCACTCGTGTTCCAACACATTTAGCTTGGCACCGACTTTAACCTGGTGTATAGGTACCTGGCCATTCTTATAAATGAAATTAGACATCCCATGATTATTAACACGCTTTTATTAGGTCGACCTGTATGTAACTAACTATGTCATGGAATCTAAGGTAACTAATTTAACCATCTTCCAAGGGTCGTAGCGTAATGAAAATTGGTAGCTGTATGTAGTTCTGATGACAATTAAATAATATGGTACTGCCAAACTAATCTGATGAAGGAGCCGGAAGATATGAACTGGAACTTCATGATGGAAAATCGTATCATAGCTGTTTTGGATTTCTTAGAAACGTCTTGTAATGAACTTTGACCACGATTAGGTTTCAAGGTCTGATGATGAAGCCGGAAGATAGGCACCGGCATTCCATGATGGAATATCGTGTTTGCACTTGTGAGAACGGCTTTTTTATTTTTACGTGCATTTCTAAAAGTGTGTTTTTTAAACTAATAATATTTTATGCTTTTAAGTGCATCAGTATTTTTGTTTGTTTTGAAGTCGGTTCCATTTTTAACCTACGACGCAAAAAGAGAGGTGTTATAAGTTTGACGTGTCTGTGTGTCTATCTGTGGCATCATAGCTGTTCAGGACTCCACAAGGCCAGCGCAACGATACTGGTGTGTCCGAAACTGTCCACGGTTCGTGGAGCTCTAACGTTGCTTACAACAATAATAAACAAAACTACAGGCTCTTCGGCCTACAAACCATATATATAAACAACAGTTCTAACCACTTACCTTCTGCACTGGGTACATCAACTTCGACCTTCCTAGGCCACGCCCAAGTGTGGTATGTATGTAAATATGAGGTGAGTAATTGAAAGTGTGATGTAAGTCAAGTGTTCTGAACGGTCACAAGGCGTCAGTCTCCAGATGGCGCGGTTCAGATCAGCATCACAGCCCTAACTCGCACCGGATTGAAGCTATTTATCACTACTTTTTCTCAACAAATGCGCGTGCCACGCGGGTGGCGACATGGCGGCGATAACTTCCGAGAAATATCCCTGGGTTTTCGTCAATGGGGATTACAAATTCCAATTAATGGTTACTCGTGACCCAATTATCGGTTTCAACACGCGATTCCAATTATAATTAAATCAACAGGTCCCAACGCGGACATTTTTCCAACAAAAAAGCAAAGACTGTCTGTCAAGTCAAAGTTATGTCAAGATCAAATTTCGTTATGTCAAAAGGGTACGTTCGGAAACGATCGGTACTAAACAATAGCTCCTAAACGAAAGGCTGTTGTAATCGAGATGGTTCTTAGCTACAATTTATCAAGATCTGTTCAGATTTTTCAAGATTGTCGGGGGTTATTTAAATTTTATAAATTTATTATTTTACGAGTTCTTTTGGCTACGTCCGAAGACCCTCATCATAAACGTACCCTACAAAATAAGAATTTTAACAGTGAAACTATATCTACATCGGATCAATACTTTTTTACATAACTCTATAGGAAACTTTCAGGTTTAATTACTTCCATCATTAGCTCAGCACCACGAGATGATGACTATCAGACATAATTAATTGCTTTAGATAATATTATGTGAAACCTTTTAAGGGCCCCTAAAGTTTCTTACTTATACCTGCTATCATTAGCTCACCAAGATGAGATGATGATGAGGGCACACATATCATAATTTCGTATACGAGAATCAATAAATATGCCCATATAATTTTAGAGTTTCCCTCGGTTTCCACAATTGGCGGAGAAATCGTGAACAAGCATAAAAAAATCCACACAACTGAACATAATACCTTCTCCTTTTTGAAAGTGAGAAAAAAGAGAGAATTTTAACAACATTATGATCTTGATGTCTTAAATCTAGGGAGTTTTATGTG
Source organism: Tholera decimalis (assembly GCA_943138885.2). Classification (NCBI taxonomy): domain Eukaryota; kingdom Metazoa; phylum Arthropoda; class Insecta; order Lepidoptera; family Noctuidae; genus Tholera; species Tholera decimalis. Next base: position 5,844,672 of record OW964565.2, on the reverse strand, counting down.
TGGGTAATTTCTCGCAAGGACGAACGGTTTCTAGGCAATTAATGGCAAGAGTTAATTAACTCCCGAGCTATCTACGATAAATCCAGTTTTTCCACATACAGTATGTGTTGTGACGAGACTAGATAATACTGGAAACAAAAATTCGTTGCTTTTTTTAATGACATCCTTTCATAATTAAGCCGTGGTGGCCCAATGATTTGAATGACACGACTTACGAGGTGCGGGTTCCCAAGTAAGCAGACTACTTTGTGTAAGTAACATTATCACCACTGCTCTCAAAACGATCCACACTGGGACCCCGCGTGGTGCATTACGACCCTCATAGAGATAGATAGATAGATAAATAGAATATACTTTATTGTACACCAAAATTTAAACACACCTATTTAACAATATTGCTTATTCTATGGTTACAATGGCGGTCTTATCGCTGAACGTGATATCTTCCAGACAACCTTTGGAAGGACTTTAACAACTTTAATTAAAGTGAGGAGGGCTAAATTAGTGTACTTACTACATTACTCATAAAAACAGAGAAAAAGCAATTATTAAAATATTAAAATAAATATAAATATCCTTACTAATATTGTAAATGCGCAAGTATCTCTGTCTGTCTGAGTGTTACGCAATCACGCCTAAACTACTGAACCAATTTAAATGAAATTTGGTACGTACATAGTCTAGAGCCTAAGAAAGGACATAGATTGCTTTTTAATTGTGAAAAAGGGCTGTAAGGGGTTGAAATAGGAGATGAAAGTTTGTATGGAAATTACGTCATTTTTAAAGCTGGAAGCTTGAAACTTATTTTTATCTTTTAATTAGATAAATACGACAATCAAAGTTTGTAAAAATTTTACCCAAAAACGTGTAAAAAATGTGAATGAAGTTGCGGGCAGAAGCTAGTATAATATAAATACAATACAATACATCGGTAATTAAATAATACAATACATATAGTGGGAACGCTATAGGCTAGTTTTATATTTTCAGGTACAAAATTCTTAGTAACGCTACGAACACAGGTTGCGATGACTTTACCATTCATTTATCATGCGAGCCGTCAGCTTGTTTGCGTAAGCTTAATAAAAATGTATACTTTTACTTGGAATAAAAAGTGATATTATGTCATTACTTACAAGAAAAAACAGGCTGGAAAACAAGCCTAACTACCTAACCTAACCTAACCTAAGAGTGTGTGTATGTATCATAACTAATTTGTTTATGTACGAGTATCAGACTTTTTTTTTTTTTTTCTGGGTGGGAAAATCATCGAATAACTTCTCACGCTCTGGGTTAAGCGGGAGGGAGTGTCATACTTCTACTGACTAAAAACCCACCCTGTCCCTTCAGCTGCCCGTAAGTTCCGGAGCCGCGGTATCTTTTTACTACATTTCCGCGACCCCGGCAGGCTATGGCTTTAGGATGCCCCGTCACTAATGCTGACGGCTCCTTGAGGCGCGCGTAAAACACGACGCGCCACCGACCCGGGCCTGGTCTTTGCCGGAGGTGAGCTACCCCTGCACGCCGTCCGCAAGCCCGCGCCTACGGTGGCCGGAAATCGGCTCGCGATCCCACGAGTATCAGCCTAGCTTCTCTAAAACAATAGTTTAGGTCAGCTTTCAGTCTTACTACATACAGCTGAGTACCTGTATGTAGTCGCTGCCTATCATACCTAACCAAGTAACTGGGTAGCATGATACCCTTTAACAAGACTGTAGGCAGACTTTCTGCCTAATCACTCCCCATAATGACTGCCAAAAATCTTCAAATGTAGCTATACCTACGCAGCAGCTTATTATGATTTCTAAAGAACGGAAAAATCGGATCGACCTAACCACAATAATGTCAATACAACAACCATTACAACCCTGAATAAACTTCCAAGAAATCCATATCAGCATTTGAAAATAACTCCAATCATTGGCTCAATTATCCGTTGGACTATCCACAAATAATTTTATTTACTAGCTTTGACGAGTCGTATTTTTCCTCGGAAATAGCCCTAAATACTATCAAACCTACTTTGGCGAAATTCGCAGAAGCAGAACCACTGAAATTATGAACTGGATTCTTTGAACCAATGGTTTATGTGGTGATAAGGAGCGCAGTTAGATTTGGATGGGTAGAGGCAGATTTAGGTCGAATACTTGGAAAAGATTCACTCCTAAGCTCAAAGTTGTAATGCCAAAACTTTTGGATAAACCAAAGATACTACGTTGGATTTGAGTGAGCGAACGTGTTTTGCCAAGTTCCGTCCTTATGGCGGAAAGTTGTTTTCATGATAAAGCATGGATATTATTGGATATCTCAATATTTGAGGATACGTGAGGACAGATGGAGCAACCGTATTTATGTCCTCACCCAAGAAAACATTGCCATAGTGGTGGGCAAAACTCAATTTTAGCAAAAAATATCCTATGCGTGAAATGTTATATTTTTGCGAACAAAAAGGTACCCTATGCTGCTATCCGCTCTTTAACTATCTGTACACAGAGGCCAACAAATAGTGTACTTTCGCATTTGTAAATTTTTGTATTGATTATTATTACTAACTGAATAGACATACTATGTTCTGTCCAACGTGAAACCGAACGCACCCTTTGGTTGGCAACATTATTCTATTGTCTATAACTTTTTTCACTTTGACGTTTCCGTCCCTTGTAAAACTAACTGCCTTGGTTGTTGAGATTGATTTATTGGTTCTTGTTAAAAATCGTGTTGAATCTGCGCAGTTAAAGACAAATTAATCGTGATCAGTGACTAATTGAACTCTAGAATCCCGAATTGAGTGGAAACCTGGGATATTTTGAACTACCACGCCGAATGTCGTCAGCCTGTCTGGCACGCGAGATTTGCTAAAGTAATTGTGCTGTGAGGCTATCTGGACCACGCCATCTGGAGACCGGCGCCTTGTGAACGTCCATGAACACTCCACACTACACTTTTCACTTACTCATTTCATGCTTATACACACACTTTGGACGTGGCCTCAGGAAGGTCGAAGCTTGGCGTCTACAGCTCAGGTAAGTGGTTAGTGTTAAATTGTGTAAAGTAATATTATATTGACTGGCCTAAGGCTATTGGTTAAGCAACGTTTAGAGCTCCACGTACCGTGGACTGTTCGGACACACCAGTATCGTTGCGTTGGCTTCTTGTAGTCTTGAACATACTACATAATTAGATATAACAGTAATTATAGGTTGGCGAATGACGCATATCTTCGAATTTGATATATAGTTATATGATACTAGCGACCCGCCCCGGCTTCGCACGGGTGCAATGTTTATATTAAATATAGGCAGCGTTCGCGAGAATCGTTAACGTACGGCAGTTTTTTCGACGCCTTATTCCACAATTTTAACTACCACGAAAAATCCTATCTATTTTCCGGGATAAAATATAGCCTATACGGATTCGGAAGAATCCCTCTAAGTAATGGTAAAAGAAATTTTGAAATCGGTCCAGTAGTTTTTGAGCCTATTCAATACAAACATACAAAAATACAAAGGTTTCCTCTTTATAATATTAGTATAGAAGTATAGATATGTATACGTTTAATTACTGATTTACCTGTATACATAATTTTAAAAAAATATTTGCTTTAAAGACTAAAATAAAGTAAACGCGTCAGTTCTTTAGAAAACAATTGTTTTTATGTATGCGAACGTGAAAAAAATAATCTAGTTTTATGATACCATTGTCTTTAACTTATATTCTGATAGAAAAAACAAAGAGTAAACTTTAATACATTATTAAAGCAGGACTTGGAATGTACAGTTTGCAAGCAGACGTTGATTTGACCCGTACAGATACGGGTCATTTAAAATTCTAGTGTTTTCCCAGCAATCTCAAAATATAAGAGACGTACCGAAGCGGAACATGGCGGGCATTTTTTAGTTTCTTGTTTTATAGAGGGGGTTACAATGTGAAATTGGTTTTTGGAGCGGCTGCAAGTTTAAAGAGTAATGGTAAGTTGGAACGTAAACAAGTCTGATTGAATTTTTTAATGTTATATACCTTTCTCAGTAAATTTACAATGTATTTATAGTGTATTTTTTTGTATATATTTTTAAGGAACGCGAGAATATATCAAGTGAAATTAATATTGAATAAGGTTCCTTAAAGTTCAAAATAAAGACTTCAAACTAGTCCTATATTTTAGTCCTTGCACATGAAAAATTATTTACGAAAATATCCGAAAACCGATAATTTTTCCACTGAAGTCTTCAAAGGTGTACGTATATAAGGAACTTGAATAACTTTTGAACTTTTTGAACTTCGCTTAGTACTTCGCTTTTTCACTTCATAATTATTAGCGATTACAAAATAACAATATCAGTTTGAGCGTTAATCTTATTTATCTTTTCATCATCTTCTTCATCATTCATCAGCTCTTAAATTAAAACGGAGTCACCATTTTTTTTGTTAGTAATAGGCTCGCGTTTGCCCATTACCTCACCTGACGGTAAGTAATAATGTGTTCGATGATGAAGCACGCTTACCTAGAAGTAACCTAAACACTCTTGACTGGAAGACCTTCAGGTCTATCGGGAGACACAGACTCCGCAGGGAATTCCAGTCCTTAGCCGTACACACAACGAAAGTATTTCGACAAGGTTATTGCGTATGAGTGTGGTGTCCACCATTATCACTTGGCTGGTTTTTATTCAGTGTGGTTTTCCTTGTTAGTAATCAGATAGGAAACTTTAAGAGTAGTTAGAATAATTCAATATCATGCTGCTATTAATGTTCCAAACCAAAACCTCGCCATTAGCAAATAGTATTCCTCAAATCGCCCGACTAAAAACATCAAAGACACGAGTGTATTTGCCAAAACAATGTCAGCGTTCAAGTCAAATGAAAACAAAACTGGCTTCAGTGCGGTGGGTCGTCGCCCCGGGTGCCACGAGAATTTGTAGGAATTCCCAGAAACACCTATAGTTACGATGCAAGTGATAAGATTAGAGCGATTTAGAAAAACTGTACAAAAACCGTGTTTATCACATTTGTGAATTCGATAGTCTCAAATAAATTAAATTAAATTAATTTATTTCAGATCCAAGACCCATATTAAGTATCAATAGGTACAGCATTTAAACAATTACCCGGCTTCCTAGATTTTAAATACAATTGGAGAGAAATTTATATGCAAAATATGCAACCACGCCCGATTCAAAGAGCAGTCAGTAGCATTGACGGGGTCCTACAGGGATATTGCTGGGGTTGCGGGAATGTTCTAACGAAATACCATGGCTTAGGAACGTAACGGGCGGTTGAAAGAACAAGGTGTGTTTTTGATCAGTAGAAATCTGTCACTTCCTTCCGCTCCACCCAGAACGGGAAACCTACCCTTTTTTTTTCGGTGGCTAAATCATCTGGTGAGACCCATTTGATGATTTATCCACCGAAAAATTTGCTGGGTTTTTATTCAGTTCCACCAAGAGCCGGACGAGTCATTATATGATTTTCTAAACGGAAAAAGAAACCTTATTAAAAAGTCAATTCAACATTAAATCGCTATCAGTTTATCCCTTACCGGTTGCTCAGCCAGAACACAGCCACACAGAGTGCCGAATGCCTCATCAAATCCGAGCAATTTACTTGACTATACGAATACTCGTAAACACACGATAGAATTGTGCAAATCATTGTTTTTCCCCAATTTTCCATGAAACACTATTACATTATATAAGCTGCGTTGTTTTTCAATCGAGCTCGTTGATAGGCATTGAGTGAAAGTATACTGATTGAGTAGGCAATGAGTTTGCTGAAAATACGTGGCTAATATGGTGAGCCAAAAAACAAACCTAGTATTTAGAATTTTAGTTCGCACTTTTATACTATAGACGTTAGAGGAGCTAAATAATAACAGCCACAATGGTCTATCTATAAGGTAAAGCAAACTGAGATGAGGTCATTTCATAGACGTTTGGGCCATTTTTAACCGATTTCAAAAAAGGAGGTTCTGTATTCGATCAGTATGTATGTGTGTATGTATATACGTATATATGTATATATGTTTGTATATCCGCGATTTTCGTTGTTTGAAAGCATATTTGACAAGGAAGGTTTCAATATATAACACATCAGGTTCCGATGAAGACCTTCGGAGATAAGTGACGGAACTCTTCAATTTATAACAGCAAATCTCCCGCGATTGCTGCCGTCGTATATTTATGTACTGTTTAGCATAATTAGTCTATTAATATCACCACAGCTGAGGCACAGACCTTCTGAATCACGTCTGAAATATGATTTAAGTGAGTAAAAAAGACGTGTACAGCAAACTCTCTTTTTAAAAAGTAAGTGCGTACATACCGTTATGTATGTATCTCAAATAACACAAACAATGATACACTTAAACGCATAAAATAAAAACTTAAAAAAAAAATTGAACCATCTTCAAAACTTACAAATAAAGACTTGCACTACAAAGAGCTAGAGAAAGAACCTTAAATATTGTTTTATTGGATGTCTTATTCCGTTCAAAATAAGGGCTAGGTAACTTACTCACATGGCTGAAGTTGGTGCCACGATAAATGAATAGGTTTCATCACCTCGGGTGTGCCCGAGAATGCGGCGTTCTTTGCCTATCAAAACTATTCATTGGGTTGGCACCGACTTCAGCCATGTGAGTAGATACCTAGCAGACATACAATAAAACAATATTTAAGGTTATTTCTCTCTTTGTAGTGCAAGTCTTTTTTGTAAGTTTTGAAGTCGGTTAATTTTTTTGTAATATAAGTTTTTATAACATATCAAGATCCCTCCGTGCCTCGGAACGCACAATAAGTCGTTGATCCCGGTCCCGGTACCGGCTGTCATTTTTACATCATTGAAAGTCGTTACGGGTCGTCAAAAGCAAAAAAAATCTGCCACAAGTTTTGCCATTGGTTGTCGCTTACTGAGCTAATGGGTTGTGACGTCAGATAGCCAATCGCATCATCTAAATGTCATGCATTCTGCTAGTAGCCGGTTAGACTGCTGACCCCAATATGGTACGGAAAGGTTACCTATGCAAATGATGCTGAAGTTAGTGCACGGGTCGAATGAGTTGTTGGCTAATGTTCAAGAAGAAGAGTTTGGAAAGAAGTTTACGAGGGCCACTCCCAAAAAATAAATGCTTTTTTACAAAATACAATATTAATAGTTGTGGGAAAACTAAGTAGACAAGTCAATATACCATTATGAGTCACACCAATACATCAAAATAGGTTGCTATAAAAGTTCACGTTCAGCACGAAATTTCAGAAACTACAAATAGTAGGGCTCCCAAATTTTGCATGGTGTTTCCTTTTAGTACATAGATGCTCGCCAAGACGGGATTTTGCGAAATTCCCACGGGATCGGGATTTACACGGGAAAAACTTCGCACGCGAACGAAGTCACGAGCAATTGCTACTTGCTAGTAATCTTATAAATGTCTTCAATAAATGAAATACGAGCCGTCGTTGGAAAATTTCATTAGAAAACCAGCATTAAACATAATCAGCATGTCACAGAAATGGACCATTTTACTTCAGCCGCCTGGCACTCATTCAAGTTTCATTGCTTTGTATTAAATTATTTTGTTGTCACTACAACAGCCTGCTCTAAAAACAGTCAAAAATATTGTATACAAAGATATTTCATCTACTTAGCCTTTTTTCAACTATAGGTACTCGGGTAGGCTTCTAGTCTAACTGGTTTCAGCTGAAACTACTAGTTAAAAAGTTGGGAATCCTAGCAAAGGTGAGACGGTACTTCACACCCGAACAGCTGCTCAAACTCTATCAAGCCCAGGTTCGGTCGCGTATGGAGTACTGCTCTCGTCTTTGGGATGGATCTGCCTAGTACCAACTGGACGCGCTTGAGTCTATTGAGAAATGGGCCAAAAGACTCATTGGCAACGATAAACTGGTCGAATCAAAGCCTTGAACATCGACGACGAGTTGCTAGTCTATCGGTTTTCTATCGGTTACATTTCGGGGAGAGTGCAATGGAATTACACAATCTAATTCCGTCAAGTCCGTTCCATCATTGGACTACAAGACAAACGGCGATGCGTCATCGTTACATGGTGGACATCCCACTTGTACCCACTAAACGTTTTGGGAATACCTTCATTGTGCGTACGACTAAGGAGTGGAATTCCCTGCCAGCGTCTGTGTTTCCCGATAGCTATAACCTAGGGGTATTTAAGTCAAGAGTGAATAGGTTAGTTTTAGGTAAGCGTGCTCCATCTTCGACCACATCATCACTTACCATCAGGTGGGATGGTGGTCAAACGCTAACCTATTATCAATAAAAAAAATGCTTAGCAAAACCAGTGTCAGTTTTCTGGCTTCTGACTGCCCGTAACGACTGTCAAAGATGTGCAAATGAAAACCGGAACTAAAAAAAGAATCTTGAAATGTTAAAATGGTCACCATTCTGCCGACCAACCTCATTAAGCGTTGCTTAACCTTGAAAATCGACCCGTGCGGCTGTTATTACTTACTAAGACCGGCCGCTCATTACAACTTTTTAACCGACTTCTGAAAAAGGAGGAGGTTCTCAATTCGGATGTTCGTTTGTTTGTTTTTTTTTTTTTTTTTTTATGTTTGTTCGGGCATAGCTCCGTCGCTCGCCAACTGATTTGAAAAATTCTTTTTTTGTTGGAAAGGGTATACTTCCCAAATGGTCCCATGAAAATTTTATCGACATCGAACAAGCCGTTTCTGAAAAATCAACAAAAGTCTAAAAAAAAATATTTACTTTGATGATCTTTTCGGTTACTCTATATTGTGTTTTTTGTTCGCGCGTTTTTAGTTTTTTGTAGTTGACATTTTGGCTTTTATAACTAGATTAATTACAAATTGACCCACTAAAAAGCGCGAAAATAAAAACTTTTTTGCAAAAAAATAAAACCGACTTCCATATAAAAACACTACAAAGCCAAAAATAATTTTAATTTCGGAAGGCGGTGTGAAAAAAAAAATACAAAACCAATAACACCGACTTCCGAAATTAAAATTATTTTTGGCTTTGTAGTGTTTTTATATGGAAGTCGGTTTTATTTTTTTGCAAAAAAGTTTTTATTGTCACCGTGACTTTTTGTCACTTAGTCAAGTGCTATAAAAACTATACTGAGTGCGCTCATTATGGTGACTTGATAAGACGGTGACAAAAAGTTGCAGCGACAGGCAGTACCAGAGTGACGTGACTGTCACTCGCCCTGTACATTACTATGGGAGTCCGCTCTAACTAACCACAAATATGATCACGTATCCAAATTTCGTACGAAACTCAAGTGGCTTCTAATACGTCTTCGCCGGAACATGTATGGGGAGACCCACTTTTTTTTTTCTTTTCTTAAAATCGGAAAACGGTTCATAGAATACATCTTACCTACCGAGTTTCACATGTATAGTCCTAATAGTTTCGGAATAAAATGGCTGTGACATACGGATGGACGGACAGACAGACAAACAGACATAACGAAACTATAAGGGTTCCGTTTTTTGCCATTAGGCTACGGAACCCTAAACACCCTAAACTACATATTTACATCTAATAACAAACTAAAATATGGCATCCAGAATTTCACTGGTAATGTGCCCAAAAGACTGGCGGCATTGCCACGTTGTATGGCAATGCCTAACCAGCAAGGTAAAAGCCAGCCCTTGCGTCACGAAGTGTCAACTAGGCGTCTGAATAGATCTTTTATCTTTAGGTATATTGAGTACTAAATTCAATTCAATTCAAAACATTTATTTCAGACTTATTCAGTCAGTATTACATTGAAGGAACTTAAAACTATGTTAGTAAATTACAATAAGATGTCCTGTAGTAGAGTCTAATCATAACAATAGTATTAATAATCACTCCACACTGACACCGCAATATCAACATTGCACCCGCGCAAAGTTTGGTCGGGTCGCTAGTTTAATAATAAATGATATAGCGGTGGACATTTTCTACTAAAAGCTACGTATGAAATTTACGACTTTCAAGTCCTACGTATGCTAATGACAGCTACCCGGCTCAAGTTTATCTGCAAGTCTGCCACACTACAACTAAATTAAACAAAGATTACTGCAAAATGGTGACTTCTTGAAATATATAATTTTGTTATCTTCGTGTGAATTTAACCTATTCAGTGTGTAAACGTATTCTGACATTCACGGCTCATTTTGCCAAGACCTTCGTGGCGAAAGTTTTATAGTTATTTAAATGCATTTATTTTCAAACTGAAATGTGATATTCTTTTCTTTTACAAGTATTGAATTAACTATTTAATCGAAACAATAAGAACTACAGTCTACATCAATTTTCTAAAGAGGAAAGTTTTTATTAACCGACTTCAAAAAAGGAGGTTCTGTGTTCGACCAGTATGTATGTATATTTGTATATCCGCGATTTTCTAAAAACTACTGATCAGATTTCGATCGCGTTTCCGTTGTGTGAAAGCATATTTTACACATCATCACAATATACAACGTGTAACGGAAACCCCATATCTATACAATGGAGCTGAAGACAACATCTGGTATGGAGTCTCTATGCACAGTTTCAGCTCAAAGAATTGATGCCAAATTATCGGTTTCATAATTATGTTTCTTGAATACCAATCATAACAAACGTGTCACAGCACTACGAGGGTCGATAACTTTCCACGTCACTTGCCAATAACACGGTGATTCTCTTCGTTCTTCTTAATTTGAAAATTCTGCCTCTTGTATCAATGTATTGAAATTTCTATTATACTTCACACATTACAAAACCTTTGCCATATCGTTTATTATCATCCAAAGAAGCCGTGCACTTGGTATGTATATACCCTTTAAATTACACGTTGTATAACACATCAGGTTCTGAGGAACATCTTCGGAGATAAGTGATAAAACTCTTCAAATACAAACAGCAAATCTCCCGCGATTGCTGCCCTCGTATATCTATGTACTGTTGAGCATAATCTGCCTATGAATATCACTACTGCTGAAGCACAGACCTTCTCTACGGATAAATACCATACCTAACGAGAATCGGCTCCGACTACGCAAGCCCAATGCGGATTAATGGGTGCTAATGACTGCAGCCGAGACTAATGGCTTATCATGTCTTCTGAAGCACAGAAAAACTCGATATAACAAGTTTTGGATCACCCACCCGATGACCAGTCTCTGCGAATACGGCTTAACTCATCAAATCATGCCCTAACACGCTACGCCGTTTACGTCATTGAGCTCCTCGAGTTTGTTTTAAACCTTTCCATAATATAAAAATTGTCTGAAATATGGTTTTAGGGGGTAAAAAGATGTGTACAGCACTCTTTTTTAACCGACTAAAAATGTGAGAACGGTGTCTGTGGTATCTCAGGTAACACAAAGAATGAGATAAGTACTGAAAAGCATAAAATAAAACTTTTTTACAAAAAATTGAACCGACTTCAAAACAAACAAAACCACTTCTGCACTGCAAATCGAAAAACAACCTTATACTCGTATATTGTTTCATTGGATGTCTAATTCCGTTTCAAATAAGGGCTACGTATCTACTCATATGACTGGAGTCGGTGCCAAGATAATTGAATAGGTTTGATTACCTCGGGCATGCCCCAGAATGCGGCGTACTTAGCCTATCAAAACTATTAATTGCAATTTAAATAAAACATTTTGTTTTATTTAAAGTTAGGAAGCGCTTAATGAAAGACCCTTTACATACTGGTCGAATACAGAAACTCATTTGTTTTAAATGCGTTAAATAACTATCACCACACCAAAGATCAAATCGAATCTATACTCCGTATCGTACCTATTATCTATTTTGTATCTACTACATAGCGGTCGTATTATGTCTATACTATTAATTAAAATAAAAATAATGTATTCGTCTGTGATTTCAAATTAACTGTGTTTACTCACGTGCTTGCAGATATTTACACGATTTTAAACGCGAATGGTGTTTGCGGGCACAACTAGTATGTTTTACGGGAATTTTTTGTAATATACCTACCCATATATTACAAAAAAATCGCATAACGACTTTGGTGACTTATGCCATGTGAGTAGGTATCTAGTCCTTATTTTAAACGGAATTAGACATCCAATGTAACAATATTTAAGGTTATTTATCGCTTTGTAGTGATTTGCTTGTTGTGAAGTCGGTTAAATGTTTTAGTAAAAAGTTTTTATTATTTTCTGTACATAGATTCATTCATTAGTTTATAAATGCTGTCATAAACGCCTCCATACAACATTCCCCAGAAGTAACCATCACAGTAACAAGCAAGAGAATTAGACGCCCGCACCAAAAGGAACTAAACCATTTGACGACATTCCGAGCCCATTAGCTAACCTACAAGCTTACCACAAAATATGCAGTGACATTATCCCTTATTTAAATAAGTATACGACTGATTTTCGATTGCCTATTTACCTTTGTAAGTTTGTCGAGTCGACATCTTTACGTTTGCGTTTAGTTCAATGATGCGTCGGTAGTGTAAATACGGGGTTTTGAGTTTCGGAGACGCATTTGGTAAGTTTGTGCCGTCAATGCCGTTTAGATGATATCGGAAATATCCGTTCTGTTATCGCTATGCTAACCTAGTTCTGTTTATTTGCTAGATTTTACTTTGGGCTTCGTATTTCGTAATTACGCTTGTATATCAGATAGAGGTATCACTACATTGGTAAATGTTGTTGAATAGATAATTGAGCTTAGCCTAGTTGGACTTCATACTAGTGAGGTTTACATTTTATCCAACTTTCTAAAAAAAATTTACTTATTTGTCTCAGACCATTGATTCAAGAGAGAGATTCGAGAGGATATATGTATATTTATTTACTTAATATTATTTGCATACATAAGTACCGAGGCGGAATAAATGCTATTTAGGGGGAAAATCATCAAATGTTATATGTTAGATAACCGGTATGCCCTGGGATCGTAGTGGACTTCCCATTTCCTCATTATTATTATGTTTTTTTTCTTATTTGCCCATTTCCTCTTATCAAGAGAAGTCTTGTGTCCTAAAAGAAGGAGCTATAGTAATATGTACTTAAATTAAAAAGTTTTTAATTTTGTGTGCATATCGTCTGTTTTAGTAGTACTTTGTTATTCTTTCTTTTGTTATTTTCTTTCTTTTTTTCTTTTTTTATTGGCTGAATATAGATGATGGAAAATATTTTAGCTATGTGATTGTATTATCCACAGTCAGCTTCTTACGAATAGGCTCGCCAACTTCAATTTAAAGGTTAATCTATTGATTGTCATCCTAATTTCCTAGAGTGGCGCAATTTACAGAGAACGAATAACATGAAGGAAGACAGAAGGATGAGTGAGACATTGAAGACGAATTATGCGCAAACAATAAAACATTTTATTTGTATTTATTAACATACATACAAGTTATTAAGGAAAAGTGATATACAGAGTGAAAATTAAAATAAACAAAATACCATAGATATTCATATTAATTTATTTGCTTTCCACAATATACAACGTGTAATTTAAAGGGTATATACATACCAAGTGCACGGTTTCTTTGGATGATAATAAACGATATGGCAAGGGTTTTATAATCCTATGTCTACATGTGTGAAGAAATTTCAATACATTGATACCAGAGGCAGAATTTTCAAATTAAGAAGAACGAAGAGAATCACCGTGTTATTGGCAAGTGACGAGGAAAGTTATCGGCCCTCGTAGTCCTGTGACACGTTTGTTATGATTGGTATTCAAGAAACATGAAACCGATAGTTTGGTATCGATTCTTTGAGTCACTTATTTTGAGCTGAAACTGTGCATAGAGACTCCATACCAGATGTTGTCTTCAGCCCCTTTGGATAGATATGGGGTTTCCGTTACACGTTGTATATACAATATAATAGATGTTATAAAGTTTTAAACATAAAAGGAACTATAGGACCTAACCGGGTCCATAATTAACCCTGTTAGGGCACAGCAATATATGTACTAGGTATGTATTAGAGTATGTATGTTGTGTGTCTATTTCTTAGTCTCACTCTGTTGCCCACACAGCTGGATGCTTTCAACAAATTCGGTATCATTGGATTCATCTTAAGTGCCGTAGTAGCATAAGCTGCCTATATGAATTAGGAAAAGAAAAATGGCGGAAGCCATTGCCACGGGGCATACAGTATCAATCTAGATATTTATACTTATATGGATAGATGTAACTGAGTAGGTATTTCGCATTGAGATAGGCTTTAATTTGGATTAGACTTTACGAGTACTAACATAATTTAAGTAGGTACCAACAACACCATAATTGAGAAATTTTGTATAAATTTATAATTTGTACACTTTCACACGTAATTTATAAATAAATTAATAAATACAGATCCTTTATCCAGTGAAAATGAATGAAGCAAAGTTGGAAAATTTCCACGCGAAAGTTGCTGTATTTTATAGAAATAATTGAGTCATCGTGCATTGCTAATATTTACTAAAGTTTTCTTCAAAGAACAGTTCCTACAAATTCTCCTAATCAACTCCATTAAAGAGGGCTTTATATTACGGTTTGTATTGCAAACAAAAATGCAATCGCGTGTCGATATTATCAGCAATAAGAGGAACATTAAACTTTCTAGTGAACTATCTAAGTGCCATCTCTCACGAAGAAACTATTTAGTTTTCAGAAGGGACTGAAATATGAAAGGTTGCGGCAGCATGTCGGGAAAGTTTGCGGATGTAATGTTATACTTTAGAAAAGGGAATTGAGAGAAATATAACACAAAACCTTATTTATATCCCACTAATATTATAAACTAGCTTCCGCACGCGACTTCGTCCCCGTGGAAAAAAAAATCCCCCGATTTTGAAACATTCTTCATTACTGCTCCGCTCCTATTGGTGTTAGCGTGATGATATATAGCCTATAGCCTTCCTCGATAAATGGGCTATCTAACACTGAAAGAATTTTTCAAATCAGAACGGTAGTTCCTGAGATTAGCGCGTTCAAGCAAACAAACAAACAAACAAACAAACAAACAAACTCTTCAGCTTTATAATATTAGTATAGATGCGAAAGTTTGTACGGATATACGTAGGTTTGTTGCTATTTCACGCAATAACTACTGAACGGAACTCAATGAAATTTGGTAAATAGATAGTTGACATCCTGGAATAATACATAGGCTACTTTTTATTCCGGAATTCCCACGGGATCGGGATATACGCGGAAAAATCCTCCCACGCGAACCAAATCGCGGGCAAAAGCGAGTAAACTAATATATTACCTCACCTGTATTGTTACTGTATTCTAATTATAATAGCCACACGGGTTGTTCTTCAAGGTTAGTGTCTGATTGGATGGCCATCTTAACATATAGGTATTATTGTGTTTCCTCCGTGCCTCGGAAAGCACGTAAAGCTGTTGCACCCGGCTTTCATTTTTACGCTTTTGACAGTCGTTACGGGTAGTCAGAACAAAGAAATCTGGCACAAATCTCTTATTAACCGACTTCAAAAAAAAGGAGGAGGTTCTCAATTCATCTTGAACTTTTTTTATGTACGTTAACTCATAACTCGCAGATGGCTGGACCGTTTTGGAAAATTCTTTTTTTGTTTGATTGGGTATACTTTCTAGTTGGTTCAATTGTCGTCACGTTTGGATCTGATGATGGAATCATGGAGAAATCGAGGGAACTTTTCAAATATTATAGGCACACCTATAGCGTTTTGGGTATTTCTTATAGTACCTTGTGCAGTTGCTCTTGAAAAGCACCATTTGAGGAAGTGGAACTGATGATGAAGACCACAGATGGCCACCGAAACTACTCAATAATAAGTATTTCGTGGATTGCGATTAGATTACTTGAATATAGATGCATATGGTGAAGTAGAGCTGATGGTGAAGTACCAGGAGAACTCCTCAAAAATTAACGGCTCTGCACCGGGAAAAGCAATATTTTGTAAAAGATGATAAGAAGTTGACATTTTGACTTTTCTAACTAGATAAATTACAAACCGACCCACTAAAAAGCGAGAAAAAAAAAACTTTTTAGAAAAATATGAAACCGACTTTTTTCTCACTTATTTTTCTTGTGTTTATATTCACTGTGTAAAAAAAATATTATCTTTATATCTAGCGATTGTACGGTTTCTGATAAGGGTTAAAACGAAGTCCAGGCGACAGTAGAACACTGCCTCCAGACACAGGCTATCCTAGTTTAGGAGGCCGGGTTGAAATATTTATGTATGCCTTCCACAAGTTGTAAATTAGCTAGTTTTAAGAAATTTGTAAGGTTTTTGTCAAATAAATATATACAGTATGATAGTTTAAACGAGGGACATATTTAAACCCACTATAGTGTATGCTTACATGATATTAATAAAAATATGAACAAAAAAAAAACACTGATAAATAACAAACAGAACAATACCAAAAAATTTCGTAATAGTCTCACAACGTGTATACACCCTTTTTTTTTTTTTTTTTTAGCGTGGTAAAATTATCAAATAAGTCCTCCCACTCCGGGCAGGGTGGGAGGGACTGTCAGACTTTTACTGACTAAAATCCACGGTGTTCCTTCAATAACCCTTTACATACCGGGGCCACGGTAACGGGATGAGTCCCACGACCCCGGCGGGCTTCGGCCCTCTGCAGAGGGGGCCTCGTCATGTTGCTGACGCTCTTTGAGGCGCGCGTGGAACACGACGCGCCGTCGACCCGGGCATGGTCCATGGTCGGACAGCGAGTTGCCCTTTACTCGCTGTCCGCATGCCCGCGCCTACGGTGGCCGGAGATCGTCGGCCGACGTCCGACGCCGTGGGCGTCCGTTGCGCTAACGTTTTAATATTATCGCTTTTTTGGCAGGATCGGCGCTTGTTTTGCCACGTGATTACTTTAGGTACTGTTTACAAGTTCATTCACCTCTTGTGGCTCAGTGTTCGTGATAAACGAATTTTATCGGACAATTACGTAAAAATCTCAGGTTATAGGTTTTTCACATATTTGGGACGAGAATCTAATACTGAATATCCTCCCTCAATAAGTCCCTCGTTTAACCTAAAATACTGTATATTTTTGTCAAATATATAATCTTGCTAAGGGATAAGGGTAACTAACCCAGCTACATAGTATTGGAGGTCAGATAATCAGACTAGTACTCAGCTGTATCCGGTTACAAGCTGACCACAAAATAGGTGGGAAAAGCAGATGATAAATGATCTTTGTTTTGCAAATTGGTTATTAATAATAAATTCACACGTCATTTTTTTTGTAAACTTAAACCAGATGAGGCCGGTGTTTCCTAACTGACTACCCTGAGAAGAAACAGAGAAACAAACTCAGGGGTCCGTCTCTTTTAAAGTACATAAAATCTATACTGGTTAAAAATATATGGGAACCCTGTAGATTACCGTCTGAGGCGATCTTTTAAGGAAAGATGCTCACAGATTTGAGTGGGCCTGTCTATACTAGGGCGTCCAATCCCGGAATACCGAAATCTCGGTATTGCGGGATCCCGCGTCATTTTCCAATCCCGCGTGATGCGGGATTACGGGCGCGGGATCCGCGGGATTTGCGGGACTGAAAAAAAGCATGCATACGATCTCTCGCGAGCGCGATCGCTCGGTGACTGGCGGCCGGCAGTGTTGCAAACAACGCGGGGGCCGATGTCGCCCGTTTTTCACAGTTTATGTAGCCTAATATAGCCGAATTTCAGTCAGTGGTAGCCTTAGTATGTAGCCCAAAATATCAGACAGTTTTTTTATTCAGTATTTTTTACTATTTTTGTGAAGAAAAAACGGTGTAATTTGTTTGATCTCATACTAATAGTAATACGTAAATAAATGTGGAGTTAGTTGATTAATTCATTGTTTTTTATGATAAATCAATAATGTAATTTGATTGATCTCATACTAGTAGTAATACCGGAATAAATGTGGAGTTAGTAGATTAATTCATTGTTTTTTTTTTGTGATAAATAAACGGTATAATTTGATTGATCTCATACTAATAGTAATACGTAAATAAACGTGGAGTTAGTTGATTAATTCGTTGTTTTATTTGCCTTATATAAATGTGAATATTTTCAATATGCGGGATCCCGCATTTACCGAGATCCTGCGGGATTGAAAATGTGTAGTCCCGCAAATACCGAGATTGAATTCAGGCTGCGGGATTGGACGCCCTAGTCTATACAGTGCAAGCATTTGTCAGATAACGTATAGCTCACCTTAAAACAAGGAGCTTAACCTTATGATGATTCTTCTAAGCCAAAGACTATAAAACCACTACTCTCTGTTCTAAACACTAGTTTCTAACTCTTTGCTTGACGCGAGAATGGATTCCAAGAACTTTTGTTTAGCGTGTAAATATTTTTTTTACGAGGTGGATACCCTCAAGGAAGTCGGTCGCTCTGGGGAGGGAGAAAGGATATTTCTGACCTATACTAACTACTAGAAGTATGGTTTAGTTATGGATGCCTTATTCTAAAATTTAATCATCCTTCTATTTCCTTAATAATCAATCAATATTCCTTAAAATTTTCCATATACTTAACACCACATAAACGAGTTTATAAAAACACACACAAACACACCATTTAAATTCACACAATCCCCAAAAGTTTTCATTAGTACTGCAAAGAGCGCGACGTAAAAACTAAAACAGGCTAGGCCTGCCTAAAAACCATAAAATGGCACATCAAAAACTTGTATATAAGTGCTCAAACTACGAGCGGTATTCACGGACCGTAAACAAAATATCAAATGTATGAAAATTTCGCATTTCCCAGCGGTAATGTTCGGACAGGGTAGGGGAATAAAATCCTTTGCAAATGGCCTCACTTTCCTACTTTTGCTATCTGATTTCGGAATAGGCCTGTACTGGTACGAAATAAACGGGTACTGAAAGTTTCAGACGAGTGATAGTCTCAGCAATAACGATCTAGAACAAAACAATTCGGGATTATAATGTCACATGGTTTTTTTCGGGTTGTAATTCATCAAATGACTGCTCTTGGTGGAGCGAAAGGGAATGTCAGACTTCTACTAATTAATAACTCAGCCTGTTCCTTCAGTTGTTATTTCGCTCCGTGGTATATCGTTAGAACATTCCCGCCACTCCGGCTGGCAATGATCCTATCACCCTTTGCTCACTGCTATTTGAGGCTCATGAGGATCATGACGCACTGTCGACTCAGGACGATACATGGTCAATTTCCAATTTCGTCAATCATGGATTCTGAGAGTTTTTCAAGAGACAGAAACTGTGTCCCCCTGTGTCGAATGGTTTTGAGAATCTTATGGCTAAAACAATAACCGCAGCCCTTTGCTCACTGCTATTTGAAGCTCATGAGGATCATGACGCACTGTGGACTCAGGACGATGCATGATCAATTTCCAATTTTGTCAATCATGGATTTTGAGAGTTTGTCAATAGACAGAGAATGTGTCCCCCTGTGTCAAATGGTTTTGAGAATCTTGTGGCTAAAACAATAACTGAAGCCCTTTGCTCACTGCTATTTGAGGCTCATGAGGATCATGACGCACTGTCGACACAGGACGATACATGGTCAATTTCCAATTTCGTCAATCATGGATTTTGAGAGTTTGTCAATAGAGTGTCGAATGGTTTTGAGAATCTTGTGCCTAAAACAATAACAGAAGCGTGGATTGAGATTCAAGGTTAAGCAACCCTTTATGAGATAGATGGCCATTTAAACATATCGAGATTTGGAGTCTCGTAAAGCGTGCTAAGCCGTTGGTCCCAGCTGCCATTTGCTCGTATTTGACTGTCGTAGCAGTTAGTCAGAAGCCAGAAAATCTGATACAAATCTTGGAAAAAGGAATCGTGTTACCCATTATTAGGGCTGTGAAGATCAGATAGGTGGGAACGTAATAGGCTGATTATACAAGGTATCTCGAAAGTAAGTTTACATTTGTTTAGCTTACTGTGTAAAGACAACAAATTGGCGGGGCGCGAGAGATATGTTAGTCGGTAGCCTGGTTCTTGGGAATTAAGTTACTATGAGCGTTTGAGCGCTATTCAGAACGACGGCGTTTTTCAGAACGACTACGACTAGCCACTGCATTTCCAAGAGCTAGGCTATCTATTAACATATCCCCCGCGTCCCTTCTAATCATTGCACAGCCAAGGTGTGGAACTCTCTGCCGACTTCTGTGTTCCCTGCCACAAATGACCCGTCAGCCTTTAAAGCAAGAGTGAATAGGCATTTTCCGGGTTCGCTCGTTCGTTCGTAGACCTCATCTTACACTTACTATCAGGTGTGATCGAGGACAAGAACGGGCTCATTCGTAATAAAAAAATATGAAAAAATCCGTTCACTTTGTAAGCTAAACAAATATAATTTTAAAAAATAAAACTTTTTTTATCCACTTTGTATTGTTGTTGCTTATTTAATGTACACCAGATGATATCACTTTCATACTTTTATAACAAGTAGCCTATAAAATTATTCACGCTATCCTCTAAGGCTCTTATCGCTAAGTAATAGCGATGCCTGTAATAGCTTGCAAGCATGTTTACCTACCGCACTAGCTAACACTACTTACGAGTTATCGCTCGAACGCGATGGCACTCCACTTCGAGTTTAGCATAACAAATTGCGCTCGGGCTAAGTTCCATAATTAATACCCGTATGATAGCTACCCGTGTAGCAGATGCAGGGATATCGACGAGCTTTGGCTGTGTATTCTATTTAGCAGAGAATTCATTCATATAACATAACATCATATGACATTTTTGTGATCAAAATAAACAATGTTTATGGATCCATGTCATCGTGCATACAAGTGATTCTATATTTATTTAAGTATATACGAATACACATGGTACTTAAAAAAATACAAATACAGACAAAAAAGCACAAAGGTACTGCTTATTTCATAAGCAATTTTTTCGAGCAGACCTGCGACAGGAAACTCGGATACGAGATGGTAGAGAGTAAATGCTTATTATGTAGACTAAAAAAGCTTTGTCTAATAATCAAATATTATTATGACTAATGGACGTGGTCAAAATTTGACTGTTATTAAATTATTTCATATACATTTATAACTGTATCTATACTTATAACAAATCTGTAGAGAGGTCAATTCTGTACATCAAATATATTTCCAAAATAATTATCAGGGGGTGATTAGGGATCGATACTGATGCCAAAAATGCAATCTGTAAAATTTTTGTCTGTCTGTCTGTCTGTCTGTCTGTCTGTCTGTATAACCATTATAGAAACAAAAACTACTCGACGGATTTTAACGAAACTTGGTACAATTATTTTTCATACTCCTGAGCTGGTTATAGTATACTTTTCATCACGCTACCATCAATAGGAGCAGAGCAGTGAAGGGAAATGTTGGGAAAACGGGAGAAGTTACTCCATTTTTAACCGACTTGAAAAAAAGGAGGTTTACAATTCGTCTTGAACTTTTTTTTTTTAATTTTTTTATGTATGTTACCTCATAACTCGGAGATGGCTGGACCGATTTGGAAAATTTTTTTTTTGTTCGAATGGGTATACTTTCTAGTTGGTCCCATTGTTACGAAATCAGGATCTGATGATGGGATCCTAGAGAAATCGAGGGAACTCTTCAAATATTATAGGCACACCTATAGCGTTTTGGGTATTTCTTATAGTACCTTGAGCAGTTGCTTTCTAAAAGTACCATTTGGGGAAGTTGAACTGATGATGAAGACCACAGATGGCCACTGAAACTACTCAATAATAAGTATTTCGTGGATTGCGATTCGATTACTTGAGTACGGATGTTAAACACTTTATGCTCGTCGAAATACATACGAGTATGGTGATGTAGAGCTGATGGTCAAGTACCAGGAGAACTCCTCAAAAATTAACAGCTATGCATCGGGAAAAGAAACATTTTGTAAAAGGTGATAAGTTGTTGACATCATGGCTTTTGTAACTAGATAAATTACAAACCGACCCACTAAAAAGAGTGATAAAAAAATTTTTTAACAAAAAATAGAACCGACTTGCATATCAAAACACTACAAAGCTAAAAATAACTTGAATTTCGGAAGGCGGTGTGAAAAAAACAGAAAATCCAAAACCAATAACACCGACTACCGAAATTCAAGTTATTTTTAGCTTTGTAGTGTTTTGATATGAAAGTCGGTTCTATTTTTTGTTAATTTTTTTTTTTTTAAGCTTTCGTCGCGTGTGCAACCTTAATGGTTAAAGCTACACAGAAATCATTTCATGACGGAAATGTTCTCCTTAAAATTACATAAAAAATATCCCACGACAGCATTTGTCTATCTTTTATGGTTGACTCACAATAACACGTGTAACTCCCGATAGCTTAGCAGTTCGAAGCTTTCTGATTATAATATTTGTCTACTCTTACGTTTATAACACTATCAGTCACCCCTAATTGAAAAAGTTAACATTATTATCTATTCCATAAAAAAGAATCATATAAATCGGTATAGAAACACCAAAGTAATACATGAAATACGCTAATAATAAGCCATCGCGCGTGAATACTGAATCATGCTATAAGGATTATTTTTGAGAATCGGTCGCCGCGCTCGACGCGTCTAGCGGGCAAAGGTATAAAATTTCGTTCTATAAGTACTTAAGCCTCATATGAACGTGATCTAAACAATATTACCAATACATTAACTTAATAACACACAAGGAGTTACACGCTGACGGAGTCGCGGGCACAGCTATTAACAATAATATTGTGAGGTTCCGTATTGCGATATTTTTCAACAGTATTAGAGATTGACATATTATATTTCCCTAATAAATTAAGAAAGTTAATCTGTCTGTTACATCAAAACCACTGAACCGTGAGGAAGGACATAGGCTACTTTTTTTTTACGAAAAATGACGGAAACGTGGATGAAGTCGCGGGCAACAGCTATCTATACTAATAATATAAGGCTGAAGAGTTTGTTTGTTTGTTTGAACGCGATAATCTCAGGAACTACTGGTTCGAATAGAAAAATTATTTTTTAATTAAATTGTCAATTTATAGAGAAAGGCTATAGGCTATATATCATTACGCTAAGGCCAATAGGAGC
Source organism: Tholera decimalis (assembly GCA_943138885.2). Classification (NCBI taxonomy): domain Eukaryota; kingdom Metazoa; phylum Arthropoda; class Insecta; order Lepidoptera; family Noctuidae; genus Tholera; species Tholera decimalis. The sequence continues at coordinate 5,821,664 of OW964565.2, read as the reverse complement.
GGAGCTCCAATGAAGACTTCCTCAAAATCGGTGTTAAATTTAACGTTAGCCCAAAGTAACTATTCCACGCGGACGAAGTCGCGGGCAAAAGCTAGTAAGAAATAAATGACTATGTTCGCGTGGATTTTAAAATCATTTATAGATTATAACACTCACAAACAAAGCCGTACTACCAAAATCAAAAAGGTTATAGCTATGAGGAAATACAAGCAATATATACGCAAATAACTAGCACGAAATTGAACAATATTTTTGATAACTTAACAATCGTTGTAAATATTATTATTTTTGTTATAACTACAGGAAATATACATATGTATTTAACTGTGTTCAAGTGTGTTTATAAAATTCTCCAAATAATCGAACAGGTCTTTAACAGGTGCCAAATATTTAATACGTAGATATGAACTGGTAGCTATGGGAACTAAGTAACTATCTGACAACATTGCTACATCGTTTGGTAGAAAAATTGTGATGTAGGATTATCGTAGTAGGATCGTTTTATGGTGTAGGTAACACAGTTTGAATAATGCAAATAATACTCAGGAATGCTTAAACATTTTATATCATGTGTATAATTGCCAATATTAAAAAAACAACCTATTAATGCCCACTAACCAATTACAACCAAGCTTCAAGCTCGTTCCATACCATTACATCCAAATCCACCCAGTACTTTCCGAGTTTAGCGCGTTGAAACAAACAAACTTTAACGCTTTATAACATAAGACATAGATGTATGTATGACGATGGATATACAGCCGATTCCGGTAACAGTGATAGCATTCCCGTTACTTGATATGTACCATCAGATGACTGATGTAACCAATTTTAAAAGCAAACGTGCGAGCTAAATTCTTAAATGCGAGGGCTATGCGATGTGTATACATCTATAGAAATAATACCTACCAACTTTCATACAAGATTTTTCCAAATCCTACAAGTAGCAAAGTATATTATATATTTCCATAACTTTCACACAACGCCATCTAGTCCCAAACTAAGCAGAGCTTGTGGTATGAGTACTAGACAACTGATAAACATACATATATATTTCTAAATACATACATATTATAGATAAATTACACCCAGACAAAGAACAAGTGATCGTGCTCATCACACAAATATTTGTCCTGGATGGAAATCGAACCCACGACCTTGCGCATAGCAGTCAGGGCCACTGACCACTATACCAACAGGCCTGTATATAAAACAGAGAGGTCGGTTTTTTACATTAAAGTTAAATGAAACGATACTCTAGTACCTACATTTACTTTGAAGGTCTTTATAAGATAAACCTAATGGTCACCTGATACAAATTACTCCTGGTAATGACACCCAAGAGTGCTGTTGAAACTGTCTTACAAATTAAATATATTAAGATAGATCGTCAACCACTTAGAAGCCGTGTATTACTTTCTAAGTCGTTCATTGTGTTGTTAAACAGGGCAATTACAATGCGAAAAATTTCACGGGTATCTTTATGTAAGTAATATATTTAGAAAACAACCAAAAAGCATATGCAATAAATAAAAAATAATAATTGGCCAAGTGCGAGTCAGACTCGCCCATGAAGGGTTCCATAGTAACTATAATAATATAATAATTATAATATGTATATTATTTATTTATCAAAAAAAAAACAACAAAACCTTACAAATTTCTTGAAACTAGCTTATTTACATTTTTTACAACTACGACAAATAACTTTGTTGTTCATAGTGTTTGCATGAATTACAAAGTAATATTTGCGGTTTTAGAAAATATGCTGTATCTCAAAAACTGTCAACTCCATCTATTTTTTTAGATTTTTCACTCCATTATTCCTATAGAAGTTAGAGGGAGGGGGACACGTTTTAAACGATTAACTTTATGAAAAAGTGGTTTTAGAAACCTCAATGTCATTTTTAAAGACCTGTCTATACACGCAAAGGTTTCATGAAAAAAAAAATATTTTCAGTTTCAGTTCCATGTACATCCCTTAATTTTAAACATTTTTTTTTCTTAAAATTGGAAAGTGTACAAAGATTCATTTGTACTAATAATCTTAATAGTTTCGGAATAAAATGGCTGTGACATACGGACGGACGGACAGACAAATACACAGACAGACATGACGAAACTGTAAGGGTTCCGTTTTTTGCCATTTGGCTACGGAATCCTAAAAAGAGAAAAAAATGCAAGGTACCTACTCCATTAGCAATCTTATCTCTACTATCTAAACTAATATTATAAAGCGGAAAAGTTTGTTTGTTTGTTTGTTTGAACGCGCTAATCTTCGAAATTACTGGGTGGATTTGGATAAATTCGGTATGGAAGTAGCTTGAGAGACAGGTTACTTTTTGGCCAACTGCAAAAAAGGAGGGTTATGTTTTTATTGTGATAAAGTCTACGGGAGCGAAGCCACGCGTGACTGATAGTCGATCAATAAAGCTACGCAGACCTAGCAAAGCTCATGCTATGTAGACAGCCTTACTCTAAACGCTGTAAATCATTACCGTACGTGTGTGTAGGACCCTATCGTAATATCATTGGAACACATATAACTCGATGTCATAAGTCATGTGTAACTCTGGCTCAATAACTAATATTGCGGGGTAATAGTTGCCCTTACAGCGGAGACAGGGTTAAATTAGATAACTTTATTAATACGTGTTTGCCGTAATTACACTCCTAGAATGTACCAGCGATTTCGGCTGAGGATATGTTGAAATTATCACCACGAAAATTATGTCTAAGATAAATAAAATTCTAACATTTTTATTTTGAAAAATTGTTGAACATAAATTTTGTTCCACAGAAATAATTTTGTTGTAGTTTTTCTGCTAGTCTGCGGGAGCCTTAAAGTTAGAATACACCAATTTGACAAAAGCCAATATAAACTGATGTTGTAGTTTGTATCGTCATGTTGTACATCTTATCTTATTATCTTCTTACTCTTACTAATATCATAAATGCGAAAGTTTGTGGGGATGTATGTATGTTTGTTGCTCTTTCACGCAAAAACTACTGAGCGGATCTAAATTTTGGTAAGTAGATAGTTGACATTATGAAATAGCACATAGACTACTTTTTATTCCGGAATTTCCACGGGATTGGGATTTACGCGGGAAAACCTACCTGCACGAACTAAGTCGCGGGCAGAAGACACCATACTTATGTATAATATAGGCTCGAGATCACACGTTGACTGTTTAAACTAAAACTTAGTTTGAGGGTACAAATTGTATCGTTTAGCTTTGATCCTAAAATAATATTAAACGGTCCTCACTAGAGATGGACAATCAACCGCCAAAGCCTTGTTATTGGTATCCCTATTTCTGACACAATTCTCGGCCGAACTGTGTAAAATGAACATTTTTTAACACGCTTTTGTTAGATGGAGCTGTAACAGATTCTTAGATATAAAATCTAAGAATCTGAATTACACGGACTTCTAATTGTTGTATTATCATGAAACTTGGCAATTACATGTAGACAAGATGACAATACAATATTATGGTACCATCGAGCTGGTCTTATGATGGGACTGGAAGATAGCTGATGGAACCTTGGACTGTCTACTAGTAAACATATCGAATTTGTGCTCATTAAATTCGTCTTAGAAGCGTGTTTTTAGTTTTTTTTTTTTTACTGTTAATTTATTTATATTGTGTTCATCTGATGAAAAGTGATGATGATGTTAGCGACAGACCACGCTGCCACTTAACTTTAAGACTACCAAGTTCTAGCCATCAGGAAAAAACTAGCTAAGTTATATTTGTACTAAGCCGCATCGAGGGTTTCGTATTAACTTATTTAAGCATATAATTATGTGATAAATTGTATACATGTGTTATGTGCCTGCCAGTGTTCGAACTTACAATCTACAGCTTGTAAGTCGTGAAAAAATTCAATAAATTAAATTGAAAGTTTAAAAACCCCCTATACAATGAATACTTATAAGTTGTTTAAGAAACATTCCAATCCAGAATCGATGTTTAAAGTTTGTTACATAGCGCCCCCCGCCGCGATTTTATATTTTTTATTTTTTTCATTGCACAGGGGATTATTTTTTTTTTTTTTGAGCTTCTTAAACTTTTCACCTACCATAGCTTTTGTCAATTTGACCAATTTCATGGAATTGACAGTTATTGTAATATAGTACACGTCGTTTCCTTTCATTTGATACGCCAATTGGGTATATTTGACAATATTTGATTAATCTTCCCCACTTTCCTAGTAAATGGCTGAACCGATTTTGACAAAACATATCTAACAGCTTTCACCTTCCATACCTAGTAAATAGCTGAATCAATATTTATCAACTATATCTGATTGTAATATACACGTCGTGTTCTTTCATTTGATACCCCATTTGTGTATATTTGACAACATTCAATTAATCTCCCCACTTTCCTAGTAAATGGCTGAACCGATTTTGACAAAACATATCTAAGAAACACTGCCGGGAAGCATTCTTTCTAACAAAAAATCCGCATAGAAATCAGTTAACCCGGTTAGAAGCTACGGTGCCACAGACTGACACTCAAACACACATAGCGGTCAAACTTATAACATCCCACTTTTTGCGTCCGGTGGTTAAAACTGGTACATCCAATATAGAAATATCTCGTATCACTGTTTATTATCGAACTCCTCCGAAACTTTTTATGTTTATTTGGTAAGTCTGAGAATAGGTCATAGACTATTTTTTGTTCACTATAAATGTATACTAATATTACAAAGCGGAAAAGTTTTTTTGTTCATTTAAGACCAGGCACTCAAAAATAATTTTCACGTAAGCTCAGCCCCCATGCACTCCCGGTCAGGCCGTTGTGTGCTAAACGCTAACGCAGCAGTAATAAAGTTGAATATCGCGTGCGCTCTTTCACCATATTCGGGTTTGAAACATGCAGTTTAAGTAAGTCTCAATTCTTATTTCGTTTATAACTAAATCTAGAGAAAAATATCTTATATTTGGATAATAAAGTATATTTTCAAACATTTTTTAATTATTTTTTAGACATAAAAGCCGAGTAATCTTGATTAAATTTTGAATAATCTTTTAAAAAGACATGATTTTCGATTAAAAAATGAATCGAGCGAAAATGTTCCAATTACGTAACTGGTCTTAGACATATAAAGAAAGAGATCCAATAAATCATATACTAAAGTTCCATTTTGATTGTATGCATGATTAATTCAGAATATTAATACAAAGTTACATACAATTTAGGGAGCCTCCTCTTAACCGCGGTAATGTAGAAAAGTCCTAGATGGATTTGGATAAAATTTGGTATGTAAGTTGCTTGAAGCTTGGGGAAAGTTATAGGCTTGTGATTAATTCCATGAGAGCGAAGCCCGGATGACTGCTAATTATATATATAGAAATGCAACGTTTGCTGGTTCAGCTAGGTTATATAGTCATAGGTTTTACTTTAACCATAAATCGCACACCATTTAATTAATTGAATTTATTGCGTCAAGCTGACCTCCACACTTAACAGCACAAGCGGGAAATACTCGTTATACGAGCCTTAATGCGATGGGTAGAAACCTCTTATGAGTTAGTGTGTTGAAAATAAATTTTCTACCCATGCCAAATAAATTGAAATAGTCAGACATTGGTATATAAAATAGTATAGAAGAAAAAAGTTACGTATACTATCCCAATATTTCCACAAGGGACGTCCTAATTTTTCAGAAATTGCCGTCAAATAGGTTTTGGCGTTGTCTCTCACTCTGCTCAACATGAATGCTGGTATTTTTCTGATGCTGGCTTGCAAGCCATCTACGGTACCATGCGTAAACATGGCTGATGTATTACAGAACCGAGCCCCAATCGCTTCCTGAATACATTGTCATTATTGTACTCGCAGATTACTGATCACTCTGCTGGGGTTGCGGGAATGTTCTGATGAGATAGCGTGGCCCCGGAACTTAAGGGCAGCTGAAGGAACAGGGTGGGTTTTTAGTCAGTAGAAGTCTGACACTCCCTTCCGCTCCATCCAAAGCGGAGATGTCAAACGACGAATTTACCACCCAGAAAAAAAAAGATTACTGATCACTGATAAAAAATGTGAGTACCTATCATTCTAAAACTTGATCTCACCACAACTCAAGAATTAATATTCAAGAAACCCCATATCTATCCAAAAGGTCTGAAGACAACATCTGGTATGAAGTCTCTATGCACATTTTCAGCTCAAAATAACTGACTCAAAGAATTGATACCAATTATCGGTTTCATATATTTCTTGAATACCAATCATAACAAACGTGTCACAGCACTACGAGGGTCAATGACTTTCCACGTCACTTGCCAATAACACGACAATTCTCTTCGTTCTTCTTAATTTGAAAAATTCGGTCTCTGGTATCAGTGTATTGGTATTTGTAATAAATTCTACACACGTAGACTTAGGATTACAAAACCCTTGCTATATCGTTTGTTATCATCCAAAGAAGCCATGCACTTGGTATGTACCCTTTAAATTACACGTTGTATAGTTTTAAGTCTATATTTTCTCACTTCCGGACTCCTTTACGGAGTTCTTTAAAGTATCTTGTCTCACAAACGAGGACCCTTTGGGGCTACATGTATGTTATCACCAGAATGTGATCATATATTCCGAGATGCGTACGTTTATAGCATGTCTAACTGCTATTTATGAAGGGAAATGGGTTATTTTTTTAAAGCAGTTCACTGTGGAATTGGGTCTTAGGTACCTAAGTGAAATATTGGTTTTAGTAAGCAAGCAATTTTGGACTTTGTTATTTGGACTGTTTTATTTAGTTTCATATGGATGTTTATATTTTTATTGATCATTTTTCATTTGACCACCATCTCACCCGATGGTAAGCGATGATGTGGTCGAAGACGAAGAACGCTTACCTAAAAGTAACCTTAAAAAAAATCCCCCTCCTAAATCAACTAAAGACAAATAGCTCTCACAGTTTCGCAGAAGTTCTCCGTATGGCCACCGATCGCAACAAGTGGAAAAGCCTAACTAACTGAAGAATGGTGATCACGATATTCAGCCATGAAGGATCGACTGCAGAGAGAGAGAGAGTACTTCGTCATTCTGACTAAAATGACAAAGCAATAGGATTATCGGTATGTTAGTTTTTAAATATGATCCTCATTTTAAGTTAAATGTAACAAGAAACATACATTTTTCATTGCTTAAAGTGGCCTAAAAATAACAGCAGTCATGCGTCATATCGTGACGCACTAGCGTCAAAATTATTTACATTATGATTTTTATTAATAAAAACTGTGTTTTAACTTACACAATGATCTGTTTGTTACTATTTTTAAGCTATTTTAAATCCAGTGACAGTCGGAAAATATGCATGCTGAAATCGAACAGTTTTTAGCATACTACTTTGATATGAGCACACCTTTTTTCAGTAATTCTGCAAGTGAATAATTCTTTCTTTCACTTGCCTTTACACCAATAAGATTACTCCAAAACTAATTTATATAAGGACATTATTAAACTCCACGATTGATTCAAATGTAATTTATACAAATTATATTGTAATACGGCAAAGACGCGGTGCCACGGCGTGGTACCATTCTACATACGTGACAGATTAAATTGTACATTACATGGCTTCCCTAAGGGGCTAGGAGCGCGTAGGAGTCAAATAACACCGCGCCGCTTCAAATCAATCTCTGTTACAAGTAGAATGTTAATAAAGTATTTATTTATGTTTTAGCACATAAGTAAATAATTGTTATATCGTAATACATTTTAAAAGGTTATAAGAACTTATGTTCTTATGACCTTTTAAAATGTCTCTTTTCCTTACTTAATTTCGATATTGTTATCGTAAACACAGTAGCTATATAAATGAAATTAAAGCAAAATGTAAGACGGGGAGACCTGGTGTCCTGAAACAATCCAAGGTTAGGCACCAGTCACCCACAATATCTACCGAGAGAGTCAGACTTATTTAAGATCTCCGCCGCAGCATTGTAGTACAATTTCAACGAACAAATATTATATTTCTATCAAAATATACAACGTGTAATTTAAAGGGTATGTACATACCGAGTGCACGGCTTCTTTGGATGATAACAAACGATATGGGAAGGGTTTTCTAATCCTATGTCTACATGTGTGGAGCATATTAGAAATTTCAATACATTGATACCAGAGGCCGAATATTACAAATTAAGAAGAACGAAGAGAATTATCGTTTTATTGGCAAGTGACGTGGAAAGTGATGACCCTCATAGTGCTGTGACACGTTTGTTATTACTGGTATTCAAGAAACATTTATGAAACCAATAATTTAGGGTCAATTCTGTGAGTCACTTATTTTGAGCTGAAACTTTGCATAGAGACTCCATACCAGATGTTGTCTTCAGTCCTTTTAGATAGATATGGGTTTTCCGTTACACGTTGTAGATGTAACTCGATTAAATTTGATGGCTCAACATTAGGTATTCTTCTTGGCGTTAGGGGTTTTTTAAATTTCACTAACCGACTTTAAAAAAGAGGAGGTTCTCAGTTCGTCTTAAACTTTTTTTTACATATGTTCCTCGATTATTTGAAGATGGCCGCACTGATATGGAAAATTATTTTTTGTTTGAAAGGGTATACTTTCTAGTTGGTCCCATTGTCATGAAGTCAGGATCTGATAATGAAATTCTTGAGAAATCGAGGGAACTCTTCGATTATTACAGGCACACCTATAGCGATTTGGGTATTTTTCATAGTAACTTGTGCAGTTGCTTTCGAAAAGCACCATTTGGTGAAGTGGAACTGATGATGAAGACCACAGATGGCTACTGAAACTACTTAATATTAAGTATTTCATTGGTTGCTATTCAATTACTTGGATACGGTTGTTAAACACTTTATTCTCGTCAGAATGCATATGGTGATGTGGAGTTGATGGTGAAGTACCAGGAGAACTCCTTAACAATTAACAGCTCGGCATCGGAAAAACAAATATTTTGCAAAAGGCGATAAGAAGTTGACATTTACGCTTCTGTAACTAGGTAAATTACAAACTGACCCACTAAAAAAAGAGGAAAAAACTTTTTAACAAAAAATAAAAGACAGTGTTTTGTACATTATATTTTCGTTTTTGACACCGACTACTAAAATTAAAGTTATTTTTCACTTTACAGTGCTTTTGGATTTGTTTTGTATATATACATTAAATTATTTGCAGTGAGATAAGCAGACTACATTATTGCCATCGCTAGTATTCCCTAGATGAGACTGGCACAGGTACGCGGAGCTTGGTACAAGCGAAGAGAGGCCTACACCCAGCAGTGGGTGAGTTCAGGCTGTGGATGGTGATGATAGTACTTAGAGGTGCCGGTTTAGTAAAAAAAAAAAACTACTAGGATCGATATTCAAGGTGAAGGGCCTATACTACCTCAGTGCTTCTCACTCTTTATCTCGCTCGCACACTACTGGCCGTGGTCACGCGAGCAAGCGAGACAGGGTGACAGGGAAAAGACTCCATGACACCGATGATTTAGTTTATATCTTTTTACGGTGAAAATAATGGTAATTTAAAAAAAGTAAATAACATACGACCTGCTTTATAGTTAGTTCAATTAATATGCAAAGTTTCATTATCTAATTTGAAGTTATTTTTGAATACCAGCGGTTTATTGTTCGATTTGGAGGTAACTTTGTATTTTTTTCTATCAGGAAAATTTTATGGAATCGTGTTTTCGTCAAACATTAATCGTCAACTTTACCGTATATTTATTTCAAAATTATTGCTGCAGTATTTTCGATATAACGGAGGATCATGCTAAGCCATTTGAGGTAGTATAGGCTCTTAACAGCGGGGCCCAACGGCGCGTGCTTTCCGAGGAGTAGAAGAATCTCGTTTTCTGAAGTTGGGCACCCATCCACATATTGACCTCGGAAAGCAGTGCTTAATCGTGACGATCGACTCTTGCAGCTATTATTATTTAGACACGAGCGGCTCTACTGTCTAACTCGCTTCTGCGGTATCCTCGCTAAATCTTTTTAATGTTTGTTCGGGACAGTTTTTATTGTTATCTACTAAGGTGGCAATAAATCGTCGCCCATTTTAAAAGACCGCTTTTATTTTACAGCTCGATCTAAAAGTATTATGAGACAATAATGTTACAAATCTGGCATCGTCATCTGCCTAGCCTGTCCTAGAATCCTAGAACCCAACACTGTATTACTTAAATCTGATGTCAAAAGTGACCATATTGAAGTTATTTTTGTGCCCGTTACAGTAAATAAACAAAATAATTTGAAATAAATTAAGTTTTATAAAAAAAAAATACTGCATATTTATGCGTTTTTTTTTTTGGCATTTGGATTTTTATATAATTTTTAAATGAATTATAGCTTTTCACCACCATCTCACCTGATGTTAAGCGATAATGTTGTCGAAGATGAAGCATGTTCACCAAGAAGAAACCAATTCACTCTTGACTTAAAGACCCCCAGCTTAAAGTTATCAGGAAACACGGACTCTGGCAGGGAATTCCTCTCCTTAGTTGGTACGTATAATGAAAGTATTGTGAGTAGGTTTGTATTTTTAACCGACTTCAAAAAAAGGAGGTTTACAATTCGTCTTGAACTTTTTTTTTTATGTGTGTTACCTCATAACTCGGAGATGGCTGGACCGATTTAAAAAATTCTTTTTATGTTTGAAAGAGTATACTTTCTAGTTGGTCCCATTGTCGTCACGTTTGGATCTGATTATGGAATCATGGAGAAATCGAGGGAACTCTTCAAATATTCTGAGTTTGTTTCGGTGTTTCTTCTCAGGGTAGTCAGTTAGGAAACATCGGCCTCAACTAGTTAATATTTACGGAAAAAAATGACGTGTAAAAGTGTTATTTAATAACCAATTTGCAAAATAAAGATCATTTATCATTTATTATAGGCACACCTATAGCGTTTTGGGTATTTCTTATGGTAACTTTTGCAGTTGCTTTCGATGGTGCTTACCATTTGAGAAAGTAGAACTGATGATGAAGACCCCAGATGGCCACCGAAACTACTCAATAATAAGTATTTCGTGGATTGCGATTAGATTACTTGAATATGGATGTTAAGCACTTTATGCTCGTCACAATGCATGTGGTGAAGTAGAATTGATGGTGATGTACCAGCAGAACTCCTCAAAAATTAACGGCTCTGCACCGGGAAAAGCAATATTTTGTAAAAGGTGATAAGTAGTTGACATTTTGGCTTTGGTAATTAGATAAATTACAAACCGACCCACTAAAAAGCGTGAAAAAAAAACTTTTTAGCAAAAAATAGAACTGACTTCCATATCAAAACACTACAAAGCCATAAATAACTTTAATTTTGGAAAGCGGTGTCAAAAAAAAAAGAAAATACAAAACAAATGACACCGAATACCGAAATTAAAGTTATTTTTGGCTTTGTAGTGTTTTGATATGGAAGTCAGTTCTATTTTTTGCTAAAAACTTTTTTTTATAATGCTTGTAATTCTTTATCAAACTACTTTAGAAGAGATTTATTTGCGAACATGAAAATAACGTACAAACAGCATAAATATTTTAAAATAGCTAATTACATAATAAATACCGAAGATTCGACTACTTGATACTCTACAAAATACATTTTCGATACGAAAATCAATACGAAAGTAAGTGGCATCGCGTGATTCACTGCTTATCCCTAAATGGCTAATATTTATGACGCTAGGCCAAGGTAACGTCGTAAACTGCCTAATTAATTACTGGAAAATAAAACACTCGTATTTTATTGACTTATATAACATGGAGGAGATTATAATATAAGATATTATTTCGTTTATTCCTATTTCCCACTCTCAGTGGAGCAGAAGGGAGTGTCACACTTCTACTGACTTAAAACCCATCCTGATCCTTCAGCTGCGCTCATGTTCCGGGGCTAAGGTATCTCGTTAGAACATTTCCGCAACCCCCGAATTTCTATAAAAATTAATAAAATTTTGATATAATGATATAATAAATTAATAGTTTAAAAAACACTAGAAAAACACGCTTTTATAAATGCACGTAAAAACAAAAAAATGTTTATGCCTTATTATTCCCACGAGTAGTGAACAATTAAACGGTCGATCTCCCCAGAGGATTTGAAAGTGACATCTATAAAAAAATAAATCTATGGATTGCGTGGTAATTCAAAAAGGTTAAGAAAACCGATAACGGATTTTCTTTAGGTTTGTTATAACCTTGAAACCTGATCGTGTTCAAAGTCGATTACGTGGCCTTTCTCAAAAGTGCAAACACGACTATGATTAGATATTCCATCATGGAATGCCAGTGCCTATCTACCGGCTTCATCATCAGACCTTGAAACCTAATGGTGGTCAAAGTTCATTACAAGACTTTTCTAAGAAATCCAAAACAGCTATGATACTATTTTCCATCATGAAGTTCCAGTTCATATCTGCCGGCTCCATCATCAGATCAGTTCCACAGTACCATATTATTGTATTGTCCTCAGAACTACATACAGCTGCCAATTTTCATTACGCTACGACCCTTGGAAGATGGTTAAATTAGTTACCTTAAATTCCATTACATAGTTACATACTGATCGACCTAATAAAAGCGTGTTAAAAATACTTATTATCCCATAAAAAACAATACTTGTCAAAAACCCAAGTCTCGCAACTTAGTTGTTCTACCGTAAAAAGTTGTGAGATCCATGTAATACCAAGTCGGTTATTAATTTATTCAGTCCCTACTGTCTTAAGTTGTTACGTAATTATCTAACCTAACGACATCTTATAGTGACCATATCAATATTAAAAATCTTTACCGTTTTAAATAAATAGATTGACTCGGCCATCGCATGAAAACACAATATATCTCACAAGTAATACATATATAAATAAATTAAATTTTTTATTGCGATTGCCATAATTATTATACCTATCTACACTGGAAGACACGGTGGAGCATATGGTCGAGGTGTGCCCTGCATGGGTGGAGCACCGTCGTATCCTCATAGAGGCGATCGGCGGCGGCGACTTCTCGCGCCCTGCTCTGGTTTAGACCATAGTGCGAAGCGAGAGGGAATGGGATGCAGTCACCTCCTGCTGCGAAGCAGTCATGCTAGCGAAGAAGGAGGCCTAACGTGCGAGGGAGAGGCAACTCTCTTCCTCGCGCCCCAGCCGCCGGGGGAGACGCCCCGGGCATCGTGGATCGCGAGTCGATTTCGGGCCACCGTAGGCGCGGGCCTGCGGATGGCGAGCAGGGGTCGCTCACCGTCCGGTAAGGACCAGGCCCGGGTCGGCGGCGCGTTGTGTTCCACGCGCGCCTCAAAAAGCTGTTAACACCAGTGACGGGGCCTCATAGGGCCATTACCTGTCGGGGTTTATGGGAAAGTTCCATCGAGATACCGCGGCCCCGGAACTTTAGGGCTTACGAAGGAACAGGGTGGGTTTTTAGTCAGTAGAATTCTGATACACCCGAGCGGAAGAAGTCATTCGATGATATTTTTCACCAAAAAAAAAAGTACCCATCTACATCTATTATTTCATTATATTATACAGGTACACTGATTAATTAACTGCAAATGTAACTTTGTAATCCTATATATTTATATGGGATTACAAAGTTATTTATGCAGTTGATGTATCTAGAAAACTGGAACGAAATTGAAAAATATTATAGTTTTTCCTTGATTCATATACTAAACACTAATTGTATTCTAAATTTGAAGCTTCTATGTCTGCTAGAAGTGCTTTAGACTTTTGATGATCGGTCAGTCAGTGAGTGACAAAATTTACAAAATTAAGGAACTTTGACTCATTATAATTCTTAAACTACAGGTTCAAATTGAATGAAATTTGAAATATACCGTGTTTATACAATGCCTGTTTGGTTACTGAAAATTCAGGCTTCTAGTTTTATCCACAACGAAGTTATAGGGGGTCGAAAATGGCCTGAGTTGCTTCGAGAAAAGAATGGTACGGCCGTGCCGCTTTTTTTCTCGACTTGGCGGGGGCACTGCCGTGCCCCCAGATTTTATCAAAATGTGGACTTGTCGTACTCGAGCACGAAATAATCCGTCCTAAGTAGTGTTGAGTTCTTTTCCGAGTACCTATACATCACTTCCTAAAGTTTATAAACTATGATACCTACCACAATATTAAAATTTAATATGTGCCACCATAGAGCAAATATTAATTTTTAACACAATATTCATGTCTTTTCTCATCTTTTTATTTCAGTAATACTGAGAGGTAGGTATCACAGTTCAAAGCTGGACAGACAGGCACAATAATTTGTGTAATTTTTTACATCAGCACTCCTCTTAAAAAAGGTGAAGGAAAACATAGTGCGTTACATAAAATGTTTATGCAACAGAATAACGGTTATGGAAGTTTTTCCTTAACTTGAAAAGCTTCTCAAAATCCAATACCCATAATACGTTAACAAAACTGCAATATTATGCACCAAGTACCTAGTATAAATAACAGAAGAGTATTCGCTGGAACTGTGACTCGTAACAGTGATACTAGTTCGCATATCGCCCGGGGTTAACCGGTTAATCTCCTAAAGCCATAAAAGTGCAGCTTTATCAACGAAGCTAGTGTACTGTGTGTGGTAGGTATATATATATATAGATCGAGAGAGAGGTCTGGTTTTTATACATATATGTAGTAGTTGCGTTTTAGTATGATTATAGCCGTAAGTGTTCAACTTACATTATTTTGTTGACATACCTAAATTAAGATTTTATTTTATTTTTTCCGTTCTTTTCTAAATAAAACACGAATTTCATTTTGAAGAAAAAAAAACGGAAAAACAAACAAAAATATGTCCTAAATATTTCATAAACCTCGATCTTTTTAAATACTGAAAAATCATCTCTTCTGGTTTCCATAAATGCATTTTCCATAGAATCCATTCATCTTAGACAATTCTGTATCTATTAGCAAATAAACCAACAATAGTCGTTTTATTAGGGTATGCATATTAACAGCCTCGTCTGGATTCTGAAGCCTAACGCAATGATCGCTGAAATCACCTGGTGGGGTATGGGCACAAACCAATACATACTGAGCGATATAAGCATGCCTGTGGAAGGCAGGCGGGCCGGATTTAGGCGCCTATACCTACATATCTCATCGTTCGTGTGTAATAGTCAAATGGTGTTTTGGGGATATTATGGCTATCAAAGGTACATCTCTGAATTCCTGGAATGTTGGTATGCTTTGATTTGTTGTGATGTTTTCAAACTCAAACTCAAAATGTTTTATTTCACATGGGCCAAATGGGCAGTTATAAAAAGTCAGCAGTTTGGCGCAGGGCACGGTTCGAAGTTGGTCGTTTTCTTTGGAGAAGAACCGGCAAGAAATTCCACAGTTACTCTTTTAAAGTATCATTCTGACAATGTATCCATAATACAGGTTAATTAGGTATGAGAGAATAGTATAGACCAATTAATACAGCACAATGCAATTACAAATAAAAAATTGTTAAACAAATCTAAGATTCTACAGTGTTCTCCCATTCACAAAAAATCTTTATATTATATTAAAATAAACTTGAGAAGCGACTTCAATAATCAAATATAAATTAATAATAAAATTGAAGCAAAATAAAATCTGTCAAATCGGATGGATTATCGTAGGGAAAAAATGTAATAAAAAATTTTTAGCAAAAAATAGAACCGACTTCCATATCAAAACACTACAAAGCCAAAAATAACTTTAATATCGGAAGTCGGTGTTATTGGTTTTGGATTTTTTTTTTCACACCGCCTTCCGAAATTAAAGTTATTTTTGGCTTTGTAGTGTTTTAATATGGAAGTCGGTTCTATTTTTAACTAAAATTTTTTTTCTCGCTTTTAGGGGGTCGGTTTGTAATTTTTCTAGTTACAAAAGCCATAATGTCAACAACTTATCACCTTTTACAAAATATTGCTTTTCCCGATGCAAAGCCGTTAATTTTTGAGGAGTTCTCCTGGTACTTGACCATCTGCTCTACATCACCATATGTATTGTGACGAGCATAAAGTGTTTAACATCTGTACTCAAGTAATCGAATCGCAATCCACGAAATACTTATTATTGAGGAGTTTCAGTGGCCATCTGTGGTCGTCATCATCAGTTCAACTTCCCGGAATGGTACTTTTCGGAAGCAACTGCTCAAGGTACTATAAGAAATACCCAAAACGCTATAGGTGTGCC
Source organism: Tholera decimalis (assembly GCA_943138885.2). NCBI lineage: Eukaryota > Metazoa > Arthropoda > Insecta > Lepidoptera > Noctuidae > Tholera > Tholera decimalis. Next base: position 5,805,497 of record OW964565.2, on the reverse strand, counting down.
TATAATATTTGAAGAGCTCCCTCGATTTCTCCAGGATCCCATCATCAGATCCTGATTTCGTAACAATGGAACCAACTAGGAAGTATACCCATTCAAATGCAAAAAGAATTTTTCAAATCGGTCCAGCCGTCTCCAAGTTATGAGGTAACATACATAAAAAAAAAAAGTTCAAGACGAATAGAGAACCTCCTTTTTTTGAAGTCGGTTAAAAAGAAAATAATTTCCTCATACTATGAATTTCGCTTGCATCGTGAGTGCATTTTTACAAACACTGAGACCCAGAACAGTTATTTCTGGGTCATATGAACATTTCAAACCTGCGACACGCAGCACAGAAACCAATCGCTTAACCACTACGGTAGTCGTAACGTCAATTAGCATCGTTTTGGGGTCTTTTAGTCAAGGGTGAATAAGTTACTGCTATGTGTGTAGAGAGAATCTTATCTTCGAATAAATCATCACTTACCATTAGGTGAGATGGTGTTCAAGCACGAGCCGTTTTTTAACCGACTTCAAAAAAAGGTTTACAATTCGTCTTGAACTTTTTTTTTTTATGTATCTTACCTCATAACTCGGAGATGGCTAGACCGATTTGAAAAATTCTTTTTTTGTTTGAAAGGGTATACTTTCTAGTTGGTCCCATTCTCATCACGTTTGGATCTGATGATGGGAACATGGCGAAATCAAGGAAACTCTTCAAATATTATAGGCACACCTATAGCGTTTTGGGTATTTCTTATAGTACCTTGTGCAGTTGCTCTCGAAAAACACCATTTGAGGAAGTGGAACTGATGATGAAGACCCCAGATGGCCACCGAAACTATTCAATAATAAGTATTTCGTTGATTGCGATTAGATTACTTGAATATGGATATTAAGCACTTTATGCTCGTCACAATGCATATGGTGATGTAGAGCTGATGGTGAAGTACCAGGAGAACTCCTCAATAATTAACGGCCCAGCATTGGGGAAAGCAATATTTTGTAAAAGGTGATAAGTAGTTGACATTTTGGCTTTTGTAACTAGATAAATTACAAACCGACCCACTAAAAATCCACTTTCTTCACCAATAAGTAGAATTTCCATATTTAATTTTCATTTGCTTCTTAAGTATATATGTATATATATGTATTTATATAAGTATTTATTCATATATATTATTTATGTTGATTTCTATTTTATGATATTAGGTTTTTTTGTTTTATCACTATTATTATAATTATTTTTCCAATATAATTTTCACGTACATATTGCACCTCCCACTCTATCTCTTCACCACTCATGGTTGACTGGTAGAGAATGCCTACGGCATTAAGTCCGCCTTTGTACCTATGTGCATAAAGTGTAAATAAATAAATAAATAAAAAGCGTGAAAAAAAACTTTTTAGCAAAAAATAGAACCGACTTCCATATAAAAACACTACAAAGGCAAAAATAACTTTAATTTCGGAAGGCTTCTTTAGTTTTGTGTATATTTTCGTTTTTGACACCGCCTTCCAAAATTAAAGTTATTTTTGGCTTTGTAGTGTTTTGATATGGAAGTCGGTTCTATGTTTTGCTAAAAAGTTTTTTTTTTATTTGTCTACACTGTTCCATAACTGGGCAATGGCCTCCCCCAATTCCTTCCATACACTTTTTTTCCAACGCCGCTACAATCCAACTCTCGTAGTTCACACGGGCCTATCACTAATTAAACATTTTTGTTATACATTACACTCGTTTTCAACCGACGACCAAAAGAGGAGGTTATCAATTCGACGCGTATATTTTTTTGTATTTTTAATGTATGATCACCGATTGATTACTCAAAGACGGCTGAACCGATTTGGAAAATTCTTTTTTTGTTTGAAAGGGTATACTTTGAAATTGGTCCCTTTGTCACCAGGTCAGGATCTGATGATGGGATCCTGGAGAAATCGAGGGAACTCTTCAAATATTATAGGCACACCTATGGCGTTTTGGGTATTTCTTATTGTAACTTGTGCAGTTGCTCTCAAAAAATACCATTTGGGGAAGTGAAACTGATGATGAAGACCACAGATGGCCGCCGAACCTACTCAATAATAAGTATTTCGTGGATTGCGATTCGAATACTTGAATATGGATGTTAAGCACTATGTTCGTCACAATGCATATGGTGATGTAGAGCTGATGGTGAAGTACCAGGAGAACTCCTCAAAAATTAACGGCCCAGCATTGGGAAAAGCAATATTTTGTAAAAGGTTATAAGTAGTTGACATTTAGGCTCTTTTAACTAGGTAAATTAAAAATCGACCAACTAAAAAGAGTGAAATAAAAACTTTTTTCCAAAAAATTAAACCGACTCCCAAAAACACTGCAAAGTGAAAAATAACTTTAATTTCGGAAGTCGGTGCCAAAAACGAAAATACAAAACTAAAGACACCGACTGCCAATATTAAAGTTATTTTTCACTTTGCAGTGTTTTTGGAAGTCGGTTTAATTTTTCGGAAATAAGTTTTTTTTATTGTCCCCAAAAGATGATAACCTGTCGCGAGCAGTAGCCATTTTTAAATTCAAATATATATATTTTAAAAACTAGGGGTTCGTAAACAACACAATACAGACATATACATGCACATGTAACTGACAGCAGTGGACTAATATATAGACGGTTCACTCTGTCCGCAACCAACTTCAGAATTCTTCAAATAACGTGTTCTTCAAATAGTTCTACCTTGTTGTAAGTATAGTAACCTAATGCTTAAAGCTTGCTAGTAGCAAAGTGTACCCACAATATTCCACATGTACGTAAAGTTTTATCCGAAGTAATGGCGCTTGCCAGACCCAAATAATGGCGTGTGAATAAAATATGCTCTCGTAACAGCATTTTAGAGGTAAACCTATCACTTTGTAATATTTACGGGCGACAAAGGAGATAACTGAGTGTTTTGAAAAAGGAGATTGTGAAGAATGGAATCTGAAACAGTTGAACGTTATTCATGAAGCTAGTAATGTCTCTATAAAGGTTGTCAGTAAAACAATCGCTTTTAGCGAAAAGACTGCCCATTGTATCGCCCTTCTTAGGGTTCCGTAGCCGAATGGCAAAAAAACGGAACCCTTATAGTTTCGTCATGTCTGTCTGTCTGTCTGTCTGTCCGTCCGTCCGTCCGTATGTCACAGCCATTTTATTCCAAAACCTTTAGGACTATACACATGAAACTTGGTAGGTAGATGTATTCTGTGAATGCGTGTGTGGTATCTATAGACAGGTCAAAAACTACTTTTTTATAAAGTGAATCGTTTCAAAAATATACGCTTCCAAAGTGATTAAATGTGTCCGCCCCCCTAACTTCTATAATAATGGAGTGAAAAATCTAAAAAAAAATGCTGTAGACCTTAATGTAAACTTTCAACGAAAATTGGTTGGAACGATATCGGGTCAGCATTTTTTGAGGTATAGCATATTTTGTAAAACCGCATACAAACACTATGAAAAACAAAGTTATTTGGCGTAGTTACTACGGAACCCTTCATGGGCGAGTCCGACTCGCACTTGGCCAACTTTTTGTTTTAAGTCCTTATTTGATTCTGGTAAGGTGTAAAATTAAGAGTCTAATAAATTTATCAGTCTACTAGTAGAGAGTTAAATGCTAAGTTAAAAGATTTATCAAATGGTCTAAATTAAATGATGACCTGGTTGGCGTAGTGGTTGAGCAATTAGCTGCTGCGCTGCGTGTCGCTGGTTACATTCCCGTTTCAGAACAAATTAGTCGCTCGCTGTACTATCTACTCAGATAAGTATGAGCCAATTATGTTTGTACAAAAATATTTTTTTATCTCGGGTTTGCATAAGAATATTCTGTGTTCACTGCCAAAAATGTTTAATCGAAATTATCTTTGAGATAATGGTTACGCAATTTAATGCTTGCTAAGTTTTATAGTTTCAGTATCTTGTAAGTACTAATTTCGCTGCTTAAAAAGACTAGCCAAGCTTAAAAAACCTTAATATTACACTTAGTCTTCTTAATTCCAACTCTTATGAAACCGGATCGAAATTAGATTGAAACGACTTTGTTCAAGTACAGAATTGACCAAAAGCCAGTCAAATACTTTTTTTAATAAGACTTTTTTTAAACTATAATCTATATTCGAGTATATCCTGATCGCGGGGCTTTGGGCATTTGCTCAGACTACCCAGCGGGAAAGGTGGTGCTGTTGCTAGTCCACCCCAAAATAGTTAGGAAAGGTCTAGTTTAGGCGGATAGACCAACACGTACGATGACAAAAACTATACTACAATTAAAATTAACTGTAAATAGAATTTATTTATTTACACTAAGGGCCACTTGCAGCAACACTTTAAATCGAGATTTACTTTAACAAAAACTCGATTTAGGTCTAAATCTGATTTAACGTCTTGCTCACTACTGATTTAGCTCAAAATCTCGATTTGAATAACAGATGACGTTATTTTTAACCGACTTCAAAAAAAGGAGGTTTACAATTCGTCTTGAACATTTTTTTTTTTTTTTATGTATGTTACCTCATAACTCGGAGACAGCTGGACCGATTTGAAAAATTCTTTTTGCGTTTGAAAGGGTATACTTTCTAGTTGGTCCCATTGTCACGAAATCAGGATCTGATGATGGGATCCTGGAGAAATCGAGGGAACTCTTCAAATATTATAGGCACACCTATAGCGTTTTGGGTATTTCTTATAGTAACTTTTGCAGTTGCTCTCGATAAGCATCATTTGAGAAAGCAGAACTGATGATGAAGACCCCAGATGGCCACTGAAACTACTCAATAATAAGTATTTGGTGGATTGCGATTAGATTACTTGAATATGGATGATAAGCACTTTATGCTCGTCACAATGCATGTGGTGAAGTAGAATTGATGGTGATGTACCAGGAGAACTCCTCAAAAACTAACGGCTCTGCACCGGGAAAAGCAATATTTTGTAAAAGGTGATAAGTAGTTGACATTTTGGCTTTGGTAACTAGATAAATTACAAACCGACCCACTAAAAAGCGTGAAAAAAAACTTTTTTGCAAAAAATAGAACCGACTTCCATATCAAAACACTATAAAGGCAAAAATAACTTTAATTTCGGAAGGCGGTGTCAAAAAAAAAAAGAAAATACAAAACAAATGACACCGAATACCGAAATTAAAGTTATTTTTGCCTTTATAGTGTTTTGATATGGAAGTCGGTTCCATTTTTTGCTAAAAAGTTTTTTAATCAGTTCAAATCAGTTGTTCTTTCTAATATTACGTGAAAATGGATTTATTGGCTTTAGAAGTGTACAATGATATTGATTTGTTATCAGATGATGACGAGGTAATCGTGCAGTATTTAGAAACCCCGTTTTCTCTCGAAAAGTCTATACTGGAAGTGATTTATTTAATTTAAGATTTTGAGTTAAATCTAGCGTTAATAAAATCGAGATTTTAGAAATTTTGCTGCAAGTGGCCCTTAATATACATAGGTCCTAAGGCTGACTTAATTAAATTCAGTTATCATTTCAGATAGCTAAAATCCATTATGTTCGTAAAGGTACTTTATAAACTCGTATTAGTAAAAAACAAAGTAGTAAAATTGGATTAAAAATTAGAAACCTGTCGTGTAGAACATGACCAAGGAGAAATTATATGTATATGTATTTATATAAGTATTTACTCATATATATTATTTATGTAGATTTCTATTTCATGATATTTCGATTTTATGATATTAGGTTTTTTTGTTTTATCACTATTATTATAATTACTTTTCCAATATAATTTTTACGTACATATTGCACCTTCCACTCTATCTCTTCACCACTCATGGTTGACTGGTAGAGAATGCCTACGGCATTAGTACCTATGTGCATAAAGTGTAAATAAATAAATAAATTATTTTCCTAGATGATTATCTTTCCCACAAAACGTCTCATAAAAGTGGAATATGGACGAGCACTGTTTTTTATGCCATAAACATTATCTACGAATCAATTAAGGTTGTGTCCAAGGGGGCGAAGTCAATTTAATCATCAATAAAAAAATATAAATACCTTTTAATATACCAACTCAAACAATTAACGTAAATTCGTCATCCGATTATAGGCGGTGCCAACAACGCAAGCCTGGCAACGCTCAAAATTCCACCCCGAGCGTGAACAAAAAAGTTATTTTAAACGCAAACAAAAAGCTAGATTTCGCATCGCAAGTTCGCACCAGGAACTTTGTTAATAAGTAAAGTTCCTCAAATATTCCCTGCTTTACCGAACTGAGAGAACTTGAATTAATTTCCAGCAGTTCCAATATCTATGCGTCTATGCTATCGTTTTAATGAGGGCTCCAACTTGCTCATAGACGTAGAAACCACATCATCTTATTCATCATGTAAGCCCATGAACTTTGCTTGGCTCACGAATATTGTGTGTCTTCCTAAATATAATCATTCAAGTAACGTGCAGCCCTCGAACACGTCCTGGCTTTGCACTGTTGCCAATTACAATTATCTATCCTTATATCATAAAGCGGAAAAGTTTGCTCGGTTGTTTAAATGCGCTGATCTCCGAAAGTATGTAGTGGATTTGGTGTGGATCTAGCTTGAAGCTTAAGGAAGGTTAAAGGCTACTTTTTAGCCCACTGCAAAAGAAAGTGATAAAATTCACGGGAGCGAAGCCCCACGAGACGGTAAGTTTAAATAAGATTCTTTTATTTCGGACAGATTCCATTTGTTTAATACAAACAATTTGGAAAACGAATGTTAGTATTTAAAACTACCAGAGAGATAAAACAACTACTTATTGTACGCCATGAAAGTATTCCCAAAACGTTTAGTGCTTGCGATAGAACGATAAACGAGGATGGTGTGTTCATCATACGCAAGCAATCCGCTTCAATCATGCGCAGGGTATGCGTCAGCTCCAATAGCATCCAGAACAAAATAGCGGACAGGTGGGACTGCCCAATACTGGGATAGGTTACGCCTATATGCCACGTGCGTATAGCTATGGAGTGGAACTCCCTGCCAGTCTGTGTTTCCAGATAACTATAACCTGAAGAGTAACTATGTTAGTTCTAGGTAAGCGTGCTTAATTTCGACTACAACATCGCTTACTCTCAGGAGAGTTGGTGGTTAAATGCGAGCCTATTTATAGTAGTAGTAGTAAAAATAAATCTGAGACAGCATATCACAATCCGAATAGATGGAAAGCCAACACTTGAAGGAATGTACTCAGCACTTTTTATATTTTCAAATTATGTAAGCTGTGCTGTGACTTAGTTTGAGTGGGAAGATTTTTCTTTGTAAATCCCGATCCCGTGGGACACATGAGATAGAAATAAGCATATAATATGTAGCCCCTTTTATTTCTGGGTGGGAAAATCATCGAATGACTTCTCCCGCTCTGGGTTAAGAGGAAGGGTGTGTCAGACTTCTACTGACTGAACATCCACCCTGTTCCTTCAGCTGCCCTAAGTTCCGGGGCCGTGGTATCTCGTTAGAATATACCCGCAACCCTGGCGGGCAATGGCCTTATGGGGCTTCATAACTGGTGCTGACAGCTCTTTGAGGCGCACGTGGTACACGACGCGCTGCCGACCCGGGCCTGGTCCTTACCGGACGGTGAGCTACCCCTGCTCACCGTCCGTAAGCCCGCGCCTGCGGTGACCGGAGATCGGCTCGCGATCCCCGACGCCCGGGGCGTCTCCCCCGGCGGCTGAGGCGTGAGGAAGAAAGTTGCCTCTCACTCGCGCGCTCGGCCTCCTCTTTCGCTAGCATGACAGCTTCGCAGTAGGAGGTGACTGCATCCCATTCCCTGTAGCTCCGCACCGTGGTCTGAACCAGGGCCGAGCGCAAGAGGTCGCCGCCGCCGATCGCCTCAACAAGGACACGGTGAACAAAGCTCTGCCCAAGCGGGGCACACCTTCACCGTATGCTCCACCGTGTCCTCAGGGTGGTCCGCACAATGACGACACCCGAGCGTGTCCTCCCGCTGAATCCGAAACAGGTACCTCCCGAAACATAATATGTTGCCCCAAAGCCTCTACAGATATAGTACTCTCCGTGAAATCTGTTCAACTGTTCCAACAATTTTTCCGGACAAATAGAAAGACAGACAGACCAACAAAATTAAGTTTTTTAGTATCTAAATCTCTAAATAAATGTAAGCACAATCACATTCATTATATTTATATATAGGTATGTATAGAAGTATTAATTACTCATTGCGTTATTATAAAAATATTGAATTCAAGAGGACCTTAATGTAAAACACAATATACAGTAGTGTCTGCTTTTGTTACTAAGTTTATCACAAACTGTCAACTACCCGTCACTTTAAACAGAGGCTTAATATATCAGGTAGAGTGACATTCATTGACCACAATGATATATGAGTTAGCATTCAGTAGGCTAGGCCTAACTTGGCATTGCGAAACAATTAGGTACCTACTGGTTTTAGTAACATAACATTGTACCAACTTATATTGAGGAGCTAAATAATAACAACCGCATGGTTCGATTTTCAAAGTTAAGACGCTTGGCGTGGTAGGTCCTTAGATGACGATCGTAGTATCAAATTTTACTGAATCGGAATTGCTATAGATAGACACACAGACAATAAGAGTTCTGTTTTATGATACGGAAATGAAATGAAATAAAATAAAATATTTATTTTGTAAATTGGTTATAAATAACACTTTTACACGTCATGTTTTTTTGCGTGTTAAGTTTAGCTAGATGAGGCCGGTATTTCCTAACTGACTACTCTGAGAAGAAACACCGAAACAAACTCAGAGGTCATAGTCTCTTTTAAAGTCCAGACAATTTGTATTTTTATATGAGAAGCATGTAGGTTCATGTCTATGGTATTCTTTTGAGGAAATAACCACGCAAATTTGAGCGGACCTGTCCAGACAGTGCAAGCATTTGTCAGTTATCGTGTAGCTCAACTTAGAACTTAAGGAGCTCAACAATTTGACAAAAAATACCAACGGACATTTGGGTAGTGCATTTGCAAGTGGACGTTTTAAACCCTCAAAAGGAAATAAGGAAAATCAATATTTATCATCAGCTTAGCTATTTCCCACGTACCTATGTCTGGGTCCGCTTTCAGTCTAACTGGATGCAGTATCGTAGAGCGTTTTACATGGAGCGACTGGTTATTTGACCTTCGCAACCCAGTAACTGGGTAACACGATACCCCTTGGAAAGACTGGAGTCAGATTATCTGGCTATTGACTACCCAGCTCAGTCACTCGCTACTTTTAAGAGCTCGGTTGCTAATCATTTTCTCTCAAAGTTATGATTATTCTTTTGTTTCTTCTCCACATGATGTTAAAGAACACATTATATTTATATATAACTAGCTTTTGCCCGCGACTGCGCTCGCGTGGGAGTTTTTCCCGCGTAATTCGCGATCCCTTGGGAATTCCGGGATAAAAACTATCCTTTGTCCTTTCCTGGGTCCTAAACTATTCCCATGCCAAATTTCATCTAAATCGGATTATTGGTTTAGGCGTGAAAAGATAACATACAGACAGACAGTTACTTTCGCATTTATAATATTAGTATGGATTACTTATGTATTGTATTGTATTTATATGTATATATATATACAACGTGTAACGGAAACCCCATATCTATCCAAAAGGACTGAAGACAACATCTGGTATGGAGTCTCTATGCAAAAGACATTGTTCGATTTTGGCCTATATAACCGATGTGAATATAAATTACATGATAATTTTCATTTCTTTTTATATTGCTTGAAACATATTTTAGTATTCCACGGACACTTGAAATAAATAAATTCAAAATAAAAAGTTGGGTCACGATTAACGAATGCGTGGTGCCCATTGATATACAAAAAACCCAAGATGCACACTCAACGTCTCAAAACCGTCCGCATAAAATGAGTGCTTAATTCAAAATTATGCGCTCATTTCAAATAGTAACGGCAAATTTCAATGGCCGCGTTTTCAGTGTCAAATCAATGTATTATGGCATCATTTTTATTTTAGTCGCATAATAAAAATTACCCTGTTGAACAAATAATGGAGTCGATTTTTTTTTCTTGTATTTATTTATTTTTTATTGATATGTTTATGCTTTATTGTCCATATTGTCCATACTAATATTATAAATGCGAAAGTAACTCTGTCTGTCTGTGTGTTAAATAAGCCGCTGAACCGATTTATATGAAATGTGGCATGGGAATAGTTTAGGACCGTGGGAAGGACATGGGATAGTTTTTATCCCGATATTCCCACGCGATCAGGATTTACGCGGGAAAAACCTCTACGCGAATGAAGACGCGGGCAAAAGCTAGTATTTAGAATAGATTAAAATAAACTTTATTGTACACCAAAAGTTAAACACATCTATTTTACAATAATTAATACTTACTAATTTAGTTTTTGGCAAATATGTATACGTTATATAATATGCTGAAGGAGAAGATGTCGTCAATTTTACGGTTTTTTTAATGTTCATAAATAAAATAAATAAATAATTTATTGAACATAAAAATATTGCATCTTTCAAGTGAAGCCCCTGACTCCTATGCTAAGCGAACCTGTGTTACAGGAATCAGTGTCTTACGCTATATATTAAAACACATTTAAATTTTTATGTAATAAATTAAAAACAAAAAGTAACATTAGAAGGTATTGAGAACAAAAGAAATAGAAGCGAAACGTGTATGTGTGTGTAAGTTTGAGTGTATGTGCGTAATTGCGTGTGTGTGTGTGTGTGTGTGTGTGTGTGTGTCTGGCTGGGCGCGTGTGCGTTAACATGAGTATGTGTTTTGAATAGCTTAATTTACTGTACCGACGAAAAGATTTTTTTAATATCGTCATAGCTTAAAGACTGAAGCCATGGTTTTAAAATTTGTTTGACCTTATGTCACATAAGATTCTAAATTGGGATAGTTTTATTTGCTCTATTGTAGATCCTACAACTTAATGCCTAAAAGTATCTAGACGTAAGTTTAGTGTGACATTTGGGAACTTTACAAACGGGAAACCCAGTGCGTTTGCTTATTAAATCTGGGCTTACTGGTAACAATCTGTGTCTACGTAGTATGGTACGGAGGATATATATTGGGAACTGTAAGTACTTAAGCTTCCAAGTATAGCAATCCAGTGGGATAAATTCGTTTTTTGAACGAGATCACTTTAAGTATTGCCCATTGTGCGTGTTCCGCTATTAGTATTACAATTTTAGACGTCCCTCCCCATACTGGAATAATTTAAATGATTTAATAATAGAATAAAAATATATTTTAAGTATATCGATTCTTTATGGGATAACTTATGGGTTCACGACATGCGGTATGCTAATGATAAAAGTGTGTATGAGTGTTGCTTTGGCGCAACACCAATCTCATTAAAAACTTCTTATTTTTATACTTTAGTTTTTCTCGTGACCAAATACGATGCGGAGAACGGACATCACTCGTTAGCCAACAAAGGCGAGAGATTTTTTTATGGCGAATTTTTTTGACGAAGATATTATGTATATCACGGCAAAAGGTATAAGCTTTATTGAATTAAAAAAATTAATAAACGATTTTAACAGTTAATATTTGTTTCATTGATATACACATATTCTACACAAAAACATTTACGCTATAATTACGTCTTTAGAACATAATTTAATTAACTTATAATACTAACAAAAATGTCTTATAAAAAAAATTAGTATAAGGTGTAAGTCTCCACTCAAGGCCTAGTCCTATCGAGCAACGTCAGTCGTAAAATTTGATTGTCTTTCGCACACTGCTTTGTAAAAACAACTTTAAACAATAATTGTCATAAGATGGAATTTGCAAAAACATATTTTATACTTATAGCATTACTATTACTACGTAGGTGGTGAGTGTTTGGCGACTGTTTCGAGCGTCACTTTTCTTCGAGACTGTGCATCTTGGGTTTTTAGTATATCAATGGTGGTGCCGTAAAAAATGTCTATTGGCCAGATAGTGTTGCCGATTTACGGGATTTTTCCCCGATTTCAGGAAATACGGACGGTTGTCTAGATTAAATCAGAAATTGATAAAATCCGGACTATTTCGGGTATTTTCAACGTATAGATAGAAATAAAAATAAAATATTGAATGGGTTACGTTATTAAGTTGACGATTATATATTATTTACTAAATGAAAATGATTATTTCTGAAATTGAGTTGATCACATATAGGTACATAATAATATGAATTCAATAATTCAAATAGGCATTGTATCCTATTATTGACAATAAATTAATTAATATCTAAAAAAATATTTATTTAACACTTTATTCATTATTTTATATCTTAAATACCTGAATTGACTAGCTGGAGAAGAAAATGTATTCCATAATTTTTTATCTGAAATCGGGAATCGTAATTAGCAACACTGGTGTGCTTATATTTCATTTCGTTTCAATTTTTATTGCAAAGTTCTTTTCTTTGCGATTTTCTATGCGTTTTATGGTTTTATTCTAACAACTTTGGCTTGATAACGGACTCTGATTAGATTGCATACTTGGTAGACTCGGCTGTGTATAAAGAATTCTGTGAATCTTACTACCTGGCTATTTTCAGACTAGATTGCGATGAATTGATTATTTTTGGATCTTCAAGTGTCCTTTAGTAAAAATTGATTTACTATGATTCCATAAAATATTTATAGTCTATCTAAGTCATTTTCGATTCAAACGAGTCTTAGGCGTGACATGTATGGAGCCGTAACAATGTCCTTTCAGCTCAAAATAAGTGACTCACAGAATTGACCCCAAATTATCGATTTCATATGTTTCTTGAATACCAGTAATAACAAACGTGTCACAGCACTATGAGGGTCATCACTTTCCACGTCACTTGCGAATAAAACGATAATCCTCTTCGTTCTTCTTAATTTAAAAAATTCGGTCTCTGGTGTCAATGTATTGGAATTTGTAATAAGTTCTACACACGTAGACTTAGGATTACAAAACCCTTGCCATATCGTTTGTTATCATCCAAAGAAGCCATGCACTTGGTATCTATATACCCTTTAAATTACACGTTGTATATTATTTTCTGTTTTATGAGTACACTAATTTAGCCCTCCCCACTTTAATTAAAGTTTTGAAAGTCCTTCCAAAGGTTGTCTGAAAGATATCGCTTTTATTTTTTTATTCGCTTTTAACCGCCATTGTAACCATAGAATTAAGAAATAATGTAGGTGTGTTTAAATTTTGGTGTACAATCTATTATAAAGCGGAAAAGTTTGTTAGTTTGTTTGTTTGTTTGTTTGTTTGTTTGTTTGCTTGAACGCGCTAATCTTCGAAAGTACTGGGTGGATTTGGATGAAATTTGGTATGGAAGTAGCTTGAAGCTTGAGGAAGGTTATAGGCTACTTTTTACCCGACTGCAAAAAAGGAGAGTTATGTTTTTACCGTGATAGAATCCACGGGAGCGAAGCCCCGCGAGAGTACTAGTAAAGTATATTCTATCTACCTACTACTACCTACTATTAAAGATGTCCGAATAACAGCCAATACAAATAACTTAACTTGCTTCCTGAGGCAAGGAGCTATAACTGAATCTTTAACTTTGAGCGCAAGAAAGGAACCTCCTTAAGTGACGTACAGACGCCAGCACATAAAGCTAACCGAAACTGTCAAATTTTCCCAATCAACCTTGAACCTAATTTCCCTAACAATAAAGTTGAAAATCTATTAAAGAAATTTGACAGATTGTTGTAGCTTCATGTGCTGGCGTCTGTACCATATTACCCTTTTTAACGTCCGGTGCACCCTGGGCAATCGATTCCTGTCAATTGGCTAATTTAAAGATAGTAGGCTCGCGTTTGACTAACATCTTACCTGATGGTACGAGATGATGTGGTTGAAGGTGAAGCATCTGCCTAGAAGTTATTCACTCTTATCTTTAAGGGCCTAGACTACCTCAGCGCTTCTCACTCTTTATCTCGCTCGCACACTACTGCCAGCGGTCACGCGAGCAAGCGAGACAGGACACCGATAATTTAGTTTATTTCGTTTTACGGTGAAAATAATGGTAATTTAAAAAAAGTAAACAACATAAGACCTGCTTTATATTTATTTCAATTAATATGCAAAGTTTTATCATCTAATTTGAAGTTATTTTTGAATACCAGCGGTTTATTGTTCGGTTTGTAGGTAACTTTGGAATTTTTTCTATTATTTGTTTTTTTTTTGGATCGTGTTTTGCCAAACATAGTAACTAACATTAATCCTCAACTTTACCATATCTAGACACGCGGGAGCGTGTCAAGCCAAGAACAGGCACGCAGCTCACAGTGTGTAATATTACACGAACCATTTGGAGCCACTTTTGAGCCCTTCATAACTCAAAAACTATTTCACCTAAACTTGTCAAATTTGGCTCATGTATTGAGACTGGCGAGATACATATGTGTTCCAAATTTTATAAACATATCTCAAACGGTTATTTAGATATTAACGTCCAAAAATCGTCATTTTTATGACTGACCTATTGATCAAAACTATAACCCAGTTCCAGATGACCTAGAAAGTTCAAATTTGGCATGAAGATAGGTAATTAGGTGAGTACAAAGGAAAAAATCAGAAACTGGTAATTTTTTATCATTTTATTATAATTTTCACTTAACTTATAATTAGTGCCTGTAAATGTCTATATGTGGATTTTAAGATCTTTACGTGAATATATAACGAGTTAAATACCACCCTTAATTTTTTTAATCCAAATATTTCCGTTTTTGTACTTACAAATAAGAATATAGTAAATTTTCGTATTTATTGCGCGTAACTAACCGTATTCTACAACCACTAGCGCCACCTATTATCTTAGAGGGTCACTACACCATGGAGGGAAAACGCGTAAAAAGAATTCCGGATACTGAATGGGCAATTCATTCAAACATTTCAAAGGTACAAGAAAATATAGAAAATAACACAAAAAGGACAATTATACCCCGTAAACGTAGGAAAATACAGTAGTTTAACAAAAACCATTTAGTATTAATTTTGTTATAAGTAAGTACCTACTACTAATTTATGTACAAAAAGTAATGATATCCCATGAAAAACATAAATGTGAAATGAGAGCCAAGTTCAATATTATCATAAATGCCTTGGTTGTTTGTTGACTTCAACGACAAAAGAACTGAAATCTAAATGGGTGCCAAGTTCAATGGTCAGTCCTGAAATTTATTTATAACAACATAAAATATCATTTATTCTTATAACTTAGGAGAATATATTGTAGCCTAAGGTTTGACTTGGCTAGTTTTCATATACGAATTATATTATAGCCTTTGCAAGTTTTAAACCTGTTACTTGTCGGTTCTTATTTTATTATTCCGAAAATTTGGCTTGCTGGTAGAAACTAACCATCGAACATAATAATTCGTATATTAGAACTAGCCAGGTCAAACCTTAGGCTACAATATATTCTCCTTGTTAAAGTCGTAATAGTTAAAAGATTAAACCTTAAACCAATTTTGTATGAAAGTTTACCTCATGGCTCGATAGATGGCGTTGGCCGGTTTAAATGCGCGCTATCGTTTCGTTACCACGCAAAGCATAAGAGACTTCGAAAATATTAACTAAATGTCCGGTTAAGTAGACTCACAGCCTTAGTGTGCTGATCTACAAGTGGCCCTACCTAAAAAAAAAAAAAAAAATAACTAAATGTCTTCGTTCTGAGTACATGGTGTGATTTTATTGTCATAAATTATTCCCGACTCGTCGATAAAAAAGGGCTAAATAGATCTTCGATGAACATAAGGTCCTACGATCCGGAACGATTTTTGAGAAAAGCCAAAGGTGCCCTCTGGTGTCGGAGTTGGGAGCCGAATTGGTGCGACGAGCTGAGCGGAGCGTGGTCGACGTAGCTGAGCTGAGCTGAGCGGAGCGAGATCGACAAAGCTAAGTGGAGTGTGTGTGATCTAAGTGCAATAGAGGTGGGTTGTAACAGGTTAAACGCGATACGTGTTACCACTGTTACTGTTACATAAAAATAACAGTTCCAAATATCTGTTTTTAAATAACAGGCTGTTATTTTTATACGGACAATAAATACGTATTTAAATCTCAATTGAAAATCTTCTTTGTTTATTCCTCTTTAAAGTCGAAAATCGTATAGAAAATAGGTATAGAAGAATATTTATTTATATTTTTGTCGCCCAGTTACTGCTAAAATACTAGAAAAGTGCTGTCACTGTCTAATTTGAATAAATGAATTTTTATTTTTGTCACCCCAACCCTAACATCATTTAAAAGAAAATTAAAAATGTAAATTAAATTTAAATTAGTCAGAGAGGCTTTAAAAGATAATTTTGCTTTGCATATTTTGCAAGTCGCGTAGTGACCACCTATATCTACAAAATGGTCCCACACAACACTCACTTTTCTATTTATATTGGACATTGTCGTGAAAAATCAACCTAAATAAAAAAAATACTTATTCGCTACAACCTACACTAAGTACCTATCTAAATTATGAAAAGAATAAACTAAACTAAAAAACTACGCTTATTTTAAATACAAAAATGTACCTTTTTACAACCTACACTAAGTACCTACCGAACTATAAAACGAACCTAAACTTATACATAAACCAAATATGAAATGAACACTAAACACTAGTAAGCCGCAAACAAACACTAAGAAACAGAGAAATCTTTACGAAAATGATCACAGAACAACTTGAATTCACTCACCACTCACCACCTGTACTGCTCACCACTTTCGTTCTAATCATAGATGATACAATTAAAGAAAGAAGAAAAATTAAAAATTCATATATTCGAATTTTTAAAAATATCAACAAACAAATCAGCCAAAGAAACTTTCAATGGAATGTCATCTTTATTTATACTTTAATAAAGTCGTAAATACATGAAACATTTTGTAACCAATCCCATTTAATGTCAAACCAAAGACAATAAGGAGTCCTGAGACAATCAATAAAATTGTTTTTGGTTGCCTCGCAAATAAAAAAAATATTATTAAATAAATAATACTATTTCTATCAAAACATACCAACTATGAATTACTCTCAATATACTTAATTAATATACTGGTTGGTCAAAAAAATCGTGAATACCTGGAAAGTTTTATTAATTCCGTTAAACCAAAGATAATCAATTACATACTATTAAAGATAGATACGATTATATCATCAACATTTCACTTATTTAAAGCTATTTCAATTCAATTCATTACTGCGATCGCGTTGCGTTTTCGTTGGCAGGCTTAAAACTATTTACTATAATATGGACCCATTTTTTTTAAACTGAATCTAAAATTGCCATGAAGAAAATAAATTATAAGTTTTTTTACAATGGTCACTGGTCAGTAACAGGCCATATATGGCTAAATTTAGGAGTCACGTTTATGTAACTCATTGTTCTTGTAAGACTATCAACTATATTTTAGGGGTAATAAATACTAGCTGCTTCTCTTTTTAGCGTAGTTAAGCCGCCTTAGTAAGAGTGAGAAGTAAAAATATAAATAATAGGTGTGTCTCTTTTTAGCATATGTCATTCTATAATGAAGAAAAGAGACACACCTATTATTTATATTCAAGGTACTCTTAATAACAGTCGTCAATACGGCTAAATTTAGGAGTCACTTTTTCGTAACTTAATGTTCTTGTAAGACCACCAACTATATTTTAGGGTTAATAAATACTAGCTGCTTCTCTTTTTAGCGTAGTTTAACCGCTTTAGTAAGAGTGAGAAGTAAAAATATGTAGAAATAAATAATAGGTGTGTCTCTTTTTAGCTAATGTGATTCTGTAATGAGGAAAAGAGAGAAAAGTAAATCATTTACTCTCAATGTCAAACCAAAGACAATAAGGGAGTCCTGACTCACACAATCAATAAAATTGTTTTTGGTTGCCTCGCAAATCTAAAAAAAATATATTATTAAATAAATAATACTATTTCTGTCAAAATATACCAACTATGAAATTGTGAATCCCTGGAAAGTTTTATTAATTCCGTAAAACCAAAGATAATTAATTACATACTATTAAAGGTAGATACGATTATATGATCAATATTTCACTTATTTAAAGCTATTTTAATTCAATTCTTTATTGCGACCGCGTTGCGTTGTCGTTGGCAGGCTTAAAACCACTTAAAACAATTTACTATAGACTAATAATAATATAATCATTTTTTTTTAAACTGAATCTCAAATTGCCATGAAGAAAATAAATTATAAGTTTTTTTACAATGGTCACTGGTCAGTAACAGGCCATGTAGTAGGTAATACGGCTAAATTTAGGAGTCACGTTTTCGTAACTTATTGTTCTTGTAAGACCACCAACTATATTTTAGGGGTAATAAATACTAGCAGCTTCTCTTTTTAGCGTAGTTAAGCCGCCTTAGTAAGAGTGAGAAGTAAAAATATAAATAATAGGTGTGTCTCTTTTTAGCAAATGTCATTCTGTAATGAAGAAAAGAGACACACCTATTATTTATTTTCAAGGTACACTTAATTAATAGTCGTCAATACGGCTAAATTTAGGAGTCACTTTTTCATAACTTAATCTTCTTGTAAGACCACCAACTATATTTTATGGTTAATAAATACTAGCGGCTTCTCTTTTTAGCGTAGTTTAACCACTTTAGTAAGAGTGAGAAGTAAAAATATGTAGAAATAAATAATAGGTGTGTCTCTTTTTAGCAAATTTCATTCTGTAATAAGGAAAAGAGACACACCTATTATTTTAAATAATAGGTGTGTCTCTTTTTAGCAAATGTCATCCTGTAATGAAGAAAAGAGACACACCTATTATTTATTTTCAAGGAACACTTAATAACAGTCGTCAGTCAGTAACAACTAACAAGTAACAGCCGTGATAACAGACAACAGTGTTTGACAAGTTTGACTGTTCCACTGTTCTTAATCACATAACAGTCTGTTATTAAAGTAACAGATAAAATAAGTTGTTCGGAACAATTGTTATTTGTTATTTGTAAATATCTGTTAGTTCTATCTGTTACGATAAATATGCCTCACTCCTAAAGTGCAACATAAAAACTGTGAGTACATTTTATTTAATTAAAAGTTCCAAGTGTCAGAGACTTGTAAAAATCTAAAGTTAAATGCAAAGACTTAGAAAAATTTGAAGAAACTTGGGACTTAGAATAATTCGTAAAAAAGTGAAGAGACCCCGAATCTATGCCCGATTTCACTTAGAATTAAAGTACAGTTCAAACACTTAGAAAAATTACGACATTCAAACACTTGTGAAATTCCACACTGACACTTAGCAAATTAGACATCGAATTATTTGCGAAGTATTTGGAATCATGGAAGCTAAGTTAAGGCTATTGGAAGATATAAAAGGTCGCATTCAGAAAGGACTTATTAATTTCAAAAAATCACCAAAAGACAGACTTAATCAGGCATATGTGGACTCACGTTTGGAAATTTTAGATAAACAGTTTGAAGATTTCACAAGAAAACATGAAGAGCTGTTGGTCAACTACACAGAAAGTGAATTAAGTGCAACCAGTTACATGAAAAATGATGTGTTTGAAGCAGTTACAGACACTTTTATAACATATAAAGTAGAATTAAAAAATGCTTTACCTGAATCTAAGTCTTCTGTAATGAGTGATGTCTCACCAGACCATAGCCAACCGAAAATGATGTCAATTGCTAAATTGCCCAAAATAACAATTCCTGTTTTTAGTGGTAAATATCAGGAATGGTCAACGTTTAGAGATTTGTTTTTGTCATTAATTGATAAGAATCAGTCTCTTGATGATGTACAACGTTTACATTATTTAAGATCTCAGTTGTCAGGTGAAGCATCACAACTCATAAAGCACATACCGATCACGCATGCAAATTATAAGAAATGTTGGTCTCTGTTAAATAGTCGTTACAATAATAAGAGATTTTTAGCCAATTGTATTCTCAAGCGTTTACTAAACCAAAAACAAATGACGGCTGAGTCATCTATTGCTCTCAAAGAGCTTTTAGATACCACAACCGATTGCTTACATGAATTGTCAAATCTAGGGGTGCAAGTGGACGCTTGGGATATTATTATTATTTATTTGATTAGCTCCAAGTTGGACGTTGAGACTCGGAAGCAGTGGGAATTGCAGATAAGTCAATCTTGCAAGGATCTTCCCACCTTCAAGGATTTTCAGGACTTTTTAGATAAACGTTTTCGGGCCTTAGAATTTGTAGAACCTCAAAGTAGTAAGTCTAAAGTTAGTACAAAAGCATTTCACGTAGCTTCAAAAATATCCTGTCCACATTGTTCCGAGGAGCATCTCTTGTGTTATTGTAAAAAGTTTGCTCAGGAGACCACCGTCGATCAGCGCCGTCAAATAGTTAAATCTCAGGGTTTGTGTTTTAATTGCCTTCGCTCAAGTCATCTTAATATTAATTGTCGAGTCAATACCAAATGTAAAATATGCAACAGAAAGCATCATACTCTCTTGCACCAAAAAACGGATTCAGACGCACAGGCGAGCAGTTCTGTGTCTCCATTGGAAAAGGAAACGCCACAGAACGAGACCACGGCTGAACCTCACATTGCAACCCATTTTACAAAAAATATTCATAGTCAGGTCATACTGGCTACAGCCCTTATTAAAGCTAAATCGGAAAATGGGTATCCACAAGTCTTGAGAGCCCTGTTAGATCAGGGTTCACAAGCTTCTTTTATTACGGAATCTGCGGTTCAGTTATTGAAGCTAAAAAAGATAGCAGTTAAAACGTCTATCTCAGGTGTAGGGGGAGGTCAGAGCGATCTAACGTCAAAGTTTATGGTTAGAGTCAACATTCAGTCGTTATGGGATCCTGACTTCACCCTTCAAATAAAAGCTTATGTGCTGAGTAAGGTGACTTCGATGTTACCTGAAAGGAAATTCACGTTGGTGGATTGGCCAGAGCTTAATAACATTAATCATTTGGCTGATCCAAATTTCAATAAGCCTAACAAAATTGACATTTTGTTAGGATCGGGAGTCTATACTAAAGTCTTAAAAGAAGGCTTAATCAAGGACCCTAAGGGTAAAACAATGGCTCAAGATACTTACCTTGGTTGGATCATATCGGGAGAAGTCAGCGATGAAGATGGAGTGATGTCTTGTCACAATGTAATTGTAAGCATGCACGCTAAGGTCGAAGAAAATGAAATCCTAAAAAAGTTTTGGGAACTAGAGGCAGAGCCAACATGCTCTGAAAAGTCAATTCTCAGCCCTGAAGAGCAAGCATGTGAAGATTACTTTGCTGCCACTACATGTAGGGATGCCGATGGTCGCTACATTGTAAAACTGCCTTTTCGATCCAGTAAAACGCCCTGCAACACAAAGGAAATAGCGTTAAAAAGATTATACAGTCTTGAACGGAAGCTATCAAAAAATAGCGAGCTTAAAGGACAATATACATCAGTAATAAACGAATATTTATCATTAGGTCATATGGAAGAGATTTCCAATGAAAAAGACAAGAAGAAAGTTGGCGCTGTTTACTTACCGCATCACGCTGTAGTCCGCGAAGATAAGTCGACCACAAAATTAAGAGTGGTATTTGATGCGTCTTCCAAGGGATCCGATGGTGTCTCATTAAATGACACCTTAATGGTAGGACCAATCTTACAGGCTGATTTGCGTCATACAGTTATGCGGTGGCGACAGCATCCAGTATGCTTGGCAGCCGATATCATAAAAATGTATCGCCAAGTTAAAATAGCTGATGATCACGTGGACTTTCAAAGGATTTTATGGCGGGATGGCGTTCATTCTGATATAAAGGAATACAGGCTTTTGAGAGTTACATTTGGAACATCTAGCGCACCTTACCTGGCAGTCAAGGCATTGCAGCAAACTGCTAGCGATGAAGGTCACTCGTATCCATACGCTGCTAGTAGGGTTAGGACAGATTTTTACATGGATGACCTAATGACAGGCTGCCAGACTGATGAAGAAGCTGTAAAAATATATAATGACTTTAATGGATTATTGAACAAAACCGGTTTCACTTTGCAAAAATGGACAAGTAACCGAGAAGAGTTGCTAAAACAGATAAGGCTGGATACTGGAAGAGATCTGGAAATAAAGGAAGATGAAATCACTAGAATTCTAGGACTTACCTGGAATCGCAATTCCGATGAATTCCATTATACTGTAAACTTACCCTTTTCAACATCGTCGTCATTGCCGCCGTCTGCATCTGAAACTAAAAGAAGCGTTATATCAGAGATATCCCGTTTATATGATCCGCTAGGTTGGATTGCACCATGTATAATTACCGCTAAAATCTTCATCCAAAAACTATGGATATCTGGTTTGGATTGGGATGACAAGCTGCCTGAGGATCTTTTAACAGAGTGGCAGACTTATCGTAGTGGGTTGCACACCCTTAACCACTTCCGAATCCCTAGGTGGCTGAAACGAAAAAGCGATGACCAAACGGTTGAACTGCATGGTTTTTCTGATGCGTCAAGCGTAGCATACGCCGCGGTTGTTTACATCAGGGTCGTCGAGGCTGCAGGTCTGGTCCACTGTAATCTGGTAACTGCAAAAACGAAGGTGGCTCCAATAAAGCAAATTTCTATACCACGACTGGAGTTATGTGGCGCAGTTTTAGTTACCAAATTGCTTTTAGAAGTGGCTTGTGTCTTGAATGTCCAAAAATCCAACTTACATGCTTGGACAGATTCAACGGTCGTGCTGGCTTGGTTAAGCGATCACCCGAGTAGATGGAAAACCTTTGTCGCAAACCGGACATCTGAAATTCTTAATTCCCTTGATTCTACTCAATGTCATTATGTCGATACGAAGAGCAATCCAGCTGACATTGCTTCGAGAGGTACAACATCCACATCTTTGTTAGACGACTCACTTTGGAAACATGGACCGTCGTGGTTGCTTGCGGATGCCATAGAATACTGCAGACCTAGGGCTATAATGACTAAACTGGAACTAAAATCTGTCAAGGTTCATGCAGCACAGATAGATGATCACCCGATTGAACTAATGTGGTCCAGATTTTCATCGTTCCGTAGGTTGATCAGGACTCTCACCTATTGCAGACGATTCCTAAAAATAAAGATTGCCAGAGAATCACGGACAAAGTTGCCACCTTACCTTGCAGCTTCTGAGATTGCGGACACCATGCATTGCTGTCTCAGGCAAAGTCAGAAGGTTTGGTTTGAAACAGAAATGAAGGCAATACAAGCCGGAAGGGACGTCAGCAAAAGCAGCGGCTTGTCTTCTTTGAATCCTTACTTGGATGATAAGGACTTGATGAGAGTAGGAGGTAGGATCCAAAACTCGCAACTAAGTAATGATATGAAGCATCCCATCATAGTTCCTCATCAATCCCATTTGACAAGATTACTCATATCCGATGCTCATGAGCGTGTACTACATGGCGGACCCCAATTAACACTTAATTTTCTTCGGTCAAAATATTGGATTACTCGGGGAAGGAGTTTGATCAAGGCTCACATCCGCGAATGCGTATCGTGTATTCGTCATGCAGCCGTAACAAAAAATCAATTGATGGGTCAGTTGCCATCATGCAGAGTGACTCCTAGTAAGCCTTTTATCCATTCAGGTGTTGACTACGCGGGACCGATTCAAATAAGAACAGCAAAGGGTCGTGGACATAAGTCCTACAAAGGCTACGTATGTCTCTTCGTATGCATGGCAACCCGGGCTGTGCATATAGAGGCGGTCTCTGATCTGACCTCTCAAGGCTTTCTTGCTACATTTAAACGTTTTGTAGCTAGACGGGGTCATTGTAGTCACCTTTACAGCGACAATGGCACCAATTTTGTAGGGGCGTCAAAAGAGCTTAAAGCAATGTTTCGCGATGAATGCGCATCTCTTCCCCGAGAAATTGCGCCGATATTGGCTAATAATGGAACCGAATGGCATTTCATCCCACCTCATTCTCCTAACTTTGGAGGTCTATGGGAGGCTGGGATAAAAAGCACCAAGCATCACCTCAAACGGGTGATTGGCGAATCGACACTGAATTTTGAGGAGCTGAGTACCGTCTTATCCCAAATTGAGGCGTGTCTGAATTCAAGACCTATATCACAGTCTAGTGTGAACTCGTCAGATCCAAATCCGTTGACGCCAGGACATTTCCTGGTCGGTCAACCACTGGTAACAGCACCAGATTATGAGTATGAGCACGTGACAGTCAGTAGCTTGAGACGTTGGCAATTGACACAAAGAATGCTTCAATCTTTTTGGAGACGTTGGTCTCAGGAGTATTTAACTATGTTCTTCCAACGACACAAGTGGGCTAAACGTACGCGCGATCCGAAGGTTGGTGACGTTGTTCTCATAAAAGAGGACAATTTACCACCTGCTAAGTGGTTATACGGGAAGGTAGTCGAATTACACCCTGGCAAGGATAATTTAGTGCGCGTAGTTACTCTTCAGTGTAAGGACTCCCGAGTCAAACGTCCAACTTCTAAGCTATGCATTTTGCCTGTCAACGATGAATGATAAACGTGTAATTTTATTGTTTTTCTTTAATTTTATTTTCTTATGTTATACAATATACAGTCCACTCAGATGCTAATTTTAGATATGTAAAAGTAAGCACATTGAATATGTTATCCTGTTAAAAACCTGAACTATTTTTTACATTATTTATATTAAGAGAATGTGAACATTGTAGTCTCCAAATACCAAGGACTTCAGTACAACGCTGAATTTTTCCACATATTTAGTCTCAATTATGTAATGGTGGGCGGCTTGAAAGGACTGGGTCCTTGGTGGGCGGAATGTTAAAGTCGTAATAGTTAAAAGATTAAACCTTAAACCAATTTTGTATGAAAGTTTACCTCATGGCTCGATAGATGGCGTTGGCCGGTTTAAATGCGCGCTATCGTTTCGTTACCACGCAAAGCATAAGAGACTTCGAAAATATTAAATAAATGTCTTCGTTCTGAGTACATGGTGTGGTTTTATTGTCATAAATTACTCCCGACTCGTCGATAAAAAAGGGCTAAATAGATCACCGATGATCACTCCTAAGTTATAAGAATAAATGATATTTTATGTTGTTATAAATAAATTTCAGGACTGACCATTGAACTTGGCACCCATTTAGATTTCAGTTCTTTTGTCGTTGAAGTCAACAACCAAGGCATTTATGATAATATTGAACTTGGCTCTCATTTCACATTTATGTTTTTCATGGGATATTTATTTCAAAAATAGTTTTTTTGACATAACGGAGGATCATGCTAAGCCATTTGAGGTAGTATAGGCCCGTAAGACCCCCAGGTTATAGCTATCAGGAAACACAGACTCCGGCAGGGAATTCTTAAGTTCTATATTCTTGCTATGGACACGCTTAAAAGAATAAGTAGATTTAAACTCTGACTTTTAAACAAGAAATTATTTCAGCAAAGAAATCCTTATGCTTCACATTTCTCAGTGCTTACTTCCCTGACTTACAAACTTGGTCCGTTCGCAGCGGTATAACTGTCAAAGTTTGACAGCCATACAAAAGTCGCACTTCAGAAAAATACGAATCGAAGTCACTAACTTAGTTGTGCAGGAGCTTTTAGTTGGACTTCGTTTTAGAAGTAAATGTGTAAGTGCTTAAGGCTATTCGTGCTTGCATATCAAATATGAAATGAATAGGATGAATTTTAAAATTAACTGATAATAAAATTGATCTGGAAATCAGTGCTTGCCTATTGTTTACACGACACGACTACGTATTGTGGGTTCTAAATTCTAACCCAGGTAGGCTTATTTATTTGTATAATTTTCATCAACACCATTTCTTTCAAAACGGTGAAGAAGAACATTGTGAAGATATCGACATATCTGTACAGGTACACATTTGTAACATCCAACTATCCGCACTGCAACTTTGAATTTCGGTCATATAGGATGAAGTTAAGTAAGTATATAACTTAAGTCCTAAGTTGAGCTACACGATAACTGACAAATGCTTGCACTGTCTGGACAGGTCCGCGCAAATTTGCGTGGTTATTTCCTCAAAAGAATACCACAGCCATGAACCTACATGCTTCTCATATAGAAATACAAATTGTCTCGACTTTAAAAGAGACTTTGACTTCTGAGTTTGTTTCGGTGTTTCTTCTCAGAGTAGTCAGGAAATACCGGCTTCATCTAGCTAAACTAAACACGAAAAAAAAACATGACATTTAAAAGTGTTATTTTTAACCAATTTACAAAATAAATATTTCATTTCATTTCAGAAGTATGATGTCACTGTACTCATAGAATAAGCAATATTGTTAAATAGGTGTGTTTAAATTTTGGTGTACAAAAAATTCAGTAATTTGGAGATTACTGTCTTGAAATTCAGTATTCAGCTCAGCTATACTTATTATTTTTGAGTAGCAAAATGACGAATAAACAGACATTTTCATTCTTTTAATTTAGAGCAGCTTACATACATAAATATGAGTAATCCTCACATTTCCTTAAATATAAAATGTTGCCACCTACTAGGAAATTGTATTGTATTGTGGCTGCATTTGGAAATATTTAAATTTGTTCGCACAAACACTTACGACTCGGAAGAAATATCTAAAGGTAAAATAAACAGTAGCGTCGAGCAAAAATCGAACCCACGATACGCAGTACAGTATCAATCGCTCAACCTATATTCCACGGTATCATAATTATAATATATATGACTCATATAACAGGGTGCTTAACACAAGAAACGGTGAAATTCATATCAGGTCATGTTTTTTTAAACAAAACTCCCTAGATACTTAAAAAAAATTGGCCAAGTGCGAGTCGGACTCGCCCATGAAGGGTTCCGTAGTAACTATAATAAATATAACATATTTAATAGATTTCTTTGAAAAATAAAAATCTTACAAATTTCTTAAAACTAGCTTATTTACAATTTTTACAACTACGCCGAATAACTTTGTTTTTCATAGTATTTGTATGAATTACAAAGTTATATTTGCGGTTTTTGAAAATATACTGTATCTCAAAAACTGCTGACTCGATCTCGTTCAAACTAATTTGTGTTTTTTTTTTTTTTTTTTATTCTTTTTTTTTATAGGAACTTTTACGCATAGCGTATGTCAGTTCCATCGTACCCTAAACATACATACATAAGGCAATTATATACTATAAGTAGGCCATAAATTTGAACAAAACCTTCGCATCATCTCCATTCGGCTGGGACAAGATTTTATGAAATATGCCTACGTCAGCCCTGTTCAAATTCAAGGCCGATATTAAATTATTTCTAGCAGACTCAGATCGGACACATTCCACCAATAAATGGTGTAAGTCTTCAATAACCCCACATTGTTTACAATTGGGCGAAGTAGTTTTCCTCATCATAAAGGCAAATTTTTTACATGGAATATGGCCCGATCTGAGTCTGTGAGCAGTAACAACTAATTTTCTACTTAAATTACTATTCAGGAACCAGGGCACATGAAAATTTTTGAAATTTTCACATGAATTTTGGTTGAAAGTTTAAATTAAGATCTACAACATATGGTTTTTATAGATTTTTCACTTCATTATTATAGAAGTTAGAGGCACACATTTTACCACTTTGGATGCGTGTATCTTTTAAACGATTAACTTTATGAAAAAGTGGTTTTAGAAACCATAATGTCATTTTTAAAGACCTGTCTATAAATACCACACACGTATAGGTTTCATGAAAAACTATATTTTCAGTTTCAGTTCCATGTATGGGGAGCCCCCTTTATTTTAAATATTTTTTAAATTTTCTCTTAAAATCGAAAAGCGGTTCACAGAATACATCTACCTACCAAGTTTTACATGTATAGTCCTAATAGTTTCGGAATAAAATGGCTGTGACATACGGACGGATGGACAGACAGACAGACGGACAGACATGTCGAAACTATAAGGGTTCCGTTTTTTGCCATTCGGCTACGGAACCCTAAAAAACAAATCAAAAACATCCCTTTCTTGTGAAGGGTTTTTTTTTTCAGCAAAAAAAAAAAAGATTTTATAACAATAAAACCAAAAACCCAATTACCTCTGAGGAAAACAGAGGCGTAACTTACTCTTTTCGACGCCTTTTCATTGGACACGAGAGGGAAATAAAAGAAACAGTGTTTGTCTAGAGGGGATATAAAAGGTGGAAGCCAATATTGGCTTCCCTCATATGGTAACGAAAGAGTGATTGATAACAATTGTGAGGAGGGTCGCTTGGAGGCATTTGCTGTAAATATTTGACTAAGGACTTAATTTGACGTGATTTGCTACTGAGTTGTCGCCATGTTTATCAGCCTTATTTGAGTAGTAAATAGCTATCTCTAAGTTGTATGCTGTCGTTTTTAATACATACAATACAATAAAGTTTATTCACTACACGTGACACTGGATCCTGCACTAGGATACCCTGTGTCTCAGGATCCAGTCCTTTTGCCATAAATGGTTTAGCAATTTATTAATCTAGTTATTGTTGAGGTAGGTTACAATATGAGGGTGAGCTGATGTGAGCAATAGTGTGTATGTTAGGCCTTGATAATTTAAAGGTTTTCAGTTTCCAGGTAGTTAAGACCCAACAGCCAATTTTGATGTACTCCGACGCATTGATGGTTATGAGATTGAAATAATACATGTACCACTTTTCTTTCCGTACGGAAAAACATCAATGATCAAATGACTTCTCCCGCTCTATGTGGAGCGGAAGGGAGTGATACTTCTACTGACTAAAAGCCCACCATGGTTCTTTAGTCACTCCGCTCTTCTTCTTACTCATTTTTTAGGGCCGCGGTATGTCGTTAGAATTTTTCGGCTACTCCTTAAATACTTAGATAGCACAATAAACTTTTATTGGGCAACAAAAGAGAGCACACGAAATCACAGCTTAACATTTAATTTAAGGTACAATTCAACATTAGCTTTATGTTATAACTTATAAGTAAGTAGCTATATTTATGTAGTCATCAATTCGAAGGAATTGATAGCAATAATTTTGTGATTCAGCTAATATAAGTACAAACTCCTGCGTAAAACTTCTTGAGAAGAGTGTATTAGGTACCTTTTATGCGGGATTTCCGATTTCCTAGTTTTTACCCGACTGCAAAGGAAGGGTTATGTTTTTCGCGCGTATCTTGTATGTATGTATGTATGTATGTAATATTCTTTATTACCTCATATTCCAGAACCGCTAAACGGATTCACACAATTGAGGTATCATTAGATTTGTCTTAACAGCCCGAGTGTTCTTAGATAGGTGACATTTGAAAAAAATAACCATGGCGGCTGTGCGAAGCCATTATACATGGGGATTTTTTTTTTTTTTTAAATACTACAATATGGGTATCAAATTAAAGGGCTTAACATAAGGATTTCAAAAAGGTATATCATGTTCATCATTAGTGTAATACTAGCAAAATAACACAATGAGAAAGTTTAAAAATATGGACTCAGTTTCTGAATCCGGTGGAGTACCAATGTGACACGACCGGGAATACTAAAAAATTGTTACTTAATATATTAACTAAAAAGTTGAAAAAAAAACTTATTTAAAAAATCTAAAAAACCCGACTGCTCAACTGAAGTGTAAGAAACAAGCACATTTTTATTTTTAAAAGTGACAAGCAGGTGGACCCATCCCATTTTTAACCGACTTCTGAAAACGGAGGAGGTTCTCAATTCGGATGTTTGTTTGTTTTTTTTTTTTTTTTTTTTTTTTTTATGTTTGTTCGGGCATAGCTCCGTCGCTCGCCAACCGATTTGAAAAATTCTTTTTTTGTTGGAAAGGGTATACTTCCCAAATGGTCCCATGAAAATTTTATCGACATTGAACAAGCCGTTTCTGAAAAATCAACAAAAGTCTAAAAAAAATATTTACATTGATGACCTTTTCGGTTACTCTATATTGTGTTTTTTGTTCGCGCGTTTTTAGTTTTTTGTAGTTGACATTTTGGCTTTTATAACTAGATTAATTACAAATTGACCCACTAAAAAGCGCGAAAATAAAAACTTTTTTGCAAAAAAATAAAACCGACTTCCATATCAAAACACTACAAAGCCAAAAATAATTTTAATTTCGGAAGGCGGTGTGAAAAAAAAGAAAATACAAAACCAATAACACCGACTACCGAAATTAAAATTATTTTTGGCTTTGTAGTGTTTTGATATGGAAGTCGGTTTTATTTTTTTGCAAAAAAGTTTTTAAAAAAGTATGTTCAATTGGGTCCCGCCTGCTTGTCACTTTTAAAAATAAAAATGTGCTTGTTTCTTACACTTCAGTTGAGCAGTCGGGTTTTTTAGATTTTTTAAATAAGTTTTTTATTTTTATTTTAATAAGAAGCTATTTCAATAAACGAATACTACAGAAAATATGTAGTGTAAATTCCGACATAAACTTTCTTAAATAACACCAGATATACACTTCTGTTATGTATAACGGTTGTCAAAATGGATAAAAATAACAGACACCAACAGAATTACTTGCTCTCCAATCGTAACGTCATCCAACAAAAAAGGCACGCAAATCCGAGGCATTCCTACAAAAAAGTACGAGTTCAACCCTTCATTTGAATCCTAAAGACAAATAGCCAGGCTTTACTGATGTCGACAGTAAGGCTTAACTATCCAAGAACAAAAAGAGCTTGCCGAGAGACTGTGGTACAACGCTGGCCCATCTCACAATGGTACGAATGAGATCCAGTGAGAGCCATTACCAACACATGCGGTGGACAATTCTATGTGTTATCGGTGACACTACTACTAAGAAACAGTTGAGAATGGGTAAGGTGAGATATTTTCGAGAACAGTGGTCTTTTGACCATTAACGTTTTATTTATTTTATTTATTCAAAAAGGTTCACCAGCAATTAAATCTGAAATGGGTCTTTGTAGCTATAACTATGATATATTTTGCTACAATAAAAACTTTTATAAAATAAATATTTTTTTAAAGAGAAATATATTATAATTAGTTTTTATTTTAGCAAAATGATATATTTTGCTATGAAAAAATCTTATTATAATATGTGTATATTCCTTAAAGAGAAATCGTTACCTAAATTACATCTGCAAGGTAAGTATGTACTCATACGTACTAAAAAACAAAATTTTCGACTAAGTGGGTGAACTGCTGTTCTCCTATCTACAGAATAGCCTATACCAAGGTGTAACAGTGCAAAAAATGTAAATTGAGGGGTTCGCTCAAATTAATATTTAAGTAATTTAAAAAAAAATAAGTTCAAGTTCAAGTTCAAGTTCTTTATTTCATAACAAAAATACATTTGTGTTGAAATATTTACACAGTAAGTACACACAAATAAATAATAAACAATTATTATAGGTAACAAAACAAATTCCCTAGAAGATAATGCTACAAAAAACATTTAATGTCAAAATTTTAATTAAAAAAAAGTAAAAATTATAAAAAAAGATAGATAGGTATACAATAATAATAATCAGCGTATGGTTCCTATTGCTGGGATATATACCCTCTTCTCTATTAGAGAATATGCCGTAATCCAGCACACGGGCCAGACCTTCGCAAGTTTTTAGTTCTAGAACGTTTCGTCACGCTATTTTTCTTCACCGTTTTTAAGGGCAATAGCGATAATGAAAACAATACATAGTAATGTGCCTGTCTGGGTTTGAGCCTACAACTCTGGGCTTTCAATGCTCTCATTATTTCTTAATGTATTATACCTAGGTACACTTAATTGTACGCCAAACATTATCACGAATACGGTACGTGACTTAAAACTTAAATACATACAATGGGCGGCCTTATCGCGTCATCTGGCTGTCATTGGTGTGAAAATACTCATTTTTTTTCTTGTTACCTATTAGGAATACAATTTTTTTGTTATTGATTGCTTGCGTTTTACCACCATCTCACCTGATGGTAAGCGATGATGTGGTTGAAGATGAAGCACGCTTACCTAGATGTAACGTATTCACTCATTAAAAATCCATAGGTTATAAGCTATCAGAAAATACAGACTCCGAATTAAACTAATTATACTATATAAAGCTAGATTACCACTGACTGACTGACTGACTGACTGACTCACTCATTGACATAATTGTTCTCCCAGATGGTGGATGGGGAGGTGGGTATATTTTGACAGATTCGTAAACAAGTAACTCTCAAACCTACGGGAAAAGTGCCAAACCTCCCCTTTTCCCCCCCTTCTCCCCCCCCCCCCCCCCCCCTATCGTATCTCGGAAACTACGAGACCCGTATTTTTTTCTTTTTACGGATTCGTATAGAGGAGGCTCGGTAAAGTAAAAACCATTTTTCAAAGTCCCCCCCCCCGCCCCCCTTCTCCCCCCTTTAGGCGGATCTCGGAATCTAAGAGACTTGGAACATTTTTTTTTCAGATTCATTTAGAGGGGCAATGCTTTAGTCAAAATACTTCTGCAACCCCCCCCCCCATCCCCCCCCCCCTTTTTTTTTTTTTTTCACAAGCACGCGAGGTGCTTGCACCTCGCGCAACACGCAAATACTTGATTTAGAGGGGCAATGCTTTAGTTTTTTTCACAAGCACGCGAGGTGCTTGCACCTCGCGCAACACGCAAATAATTGATTTAGGGGGGCAATGCTTTAGTTTTTTTCACAAGCACGCGAGGTGCTTGCACCTCGCGCAACACGCAAATACTAGTCAAAAATATAAAATCGGAATCTAAACTATAAACTAAAATAGAACATTGAAAAATTCGTCGTCAACGCTGTAGGCTGGTAATGCACCATGATACTGGTGGCATAACTAATTTTTAAGGAAATATAAGCCTTTTTCCAAAGTAAATACCAACCCGGCCTTGGGTAGCGGGATGTATCAACTAGCCTTTTCGACATTTCTTCGAAAATGCTGTTAGCACAAATGGCCTATTGATAAAGTTTATACGAGTCGTTCTAGAACAGTTGGTAAGTCCACTAGAAAATAGTCGCAGAGTGTAAAGTTGGCAGTAGTCTGCACTTCACGCCCGGTACGTTGATTATGCATTGGGACGAACAGCCTCAGAGGACGAGGACCGAAGGACCACTCTTTATTGAAAACGTTTTGTTTTACAGTCGTATCGATGTGGTTTTATTACGCTTAGGGTGGCTCTCCATCAGGATAACATGGTACTTTGAAAATGTGGGATTATTTATTGAACCTATTCTGCATGTGCATATATTTGCGGGCAGGAGGGCGGTGTTGCTTACTACATACAAGATTGATCATCTAGTTTTTGGCGGAATTAATACTAGATATATTTTTCGGAAGGTTTAGTTAGGTATGGATTTTGGCAAAGTAACGCCTGATTCCAATCTGTGTATATATGTGGGATTCTTTCCACCAAAGCTGTTTGAGGATGCGAAGCGAAGCTATGTAATAGAGTGAAACTGAGCGGAACGAGGCGAAAATGAGTAGTGGACTATTTACCGCTTGTCGTGAACATATTCCTCACTTTAGTGTTGCATACCCGAAGAATAACCAACCGATCGCTAGTACTAAGACATCACAGTCCGTCTATCCGTCTGTCCGTCACCGGTCTGCACAATTACGGTTACAAAATTAATGATATTTGTCAAGTCATTGATGCTAAGATAAGTACTTCTTGAATATCCTATACCACCACTTTAAGAAAAAGGTGGAAAAGGAAAAGTAAGCAACTG
The DNA here is from genome assembly GCA_943138885.2 of Tholera decimalis. NCBI lineage: Eukaryota > Metazoa > Arthropoda > Insecta > Lepidoptera > Noctuidae > Tholera > Tholera decimalis. Next base: position 5,771,914 of record OW964565.2, on the reverse strand, counting down.
TTACATTTTAAGTAGCTTTTTGATACAGACTCTACTAACTTTATTAAACCGTAGTCACATCCACTACAAATGTTTCAAGCTATGGAGATTAATTCATAGGAAACTCCATACTTCATTACTAGCTTAGCACACGAGCATTACGCAGGTGTGCCATTTTGCGTAAATGTAATGCATATTTTTTCAACCAATAGTATGTATGTGCTAATAATTTTTTTTCCTTGTTTTAATCTAGTTTAAGAAATACAATAATCATCCCATTGGTGAATCTTTTCCTCATGCATCGCCTAGCTCTCCGATGGAAAAACATCCTTACTGTGGTACTGAAATGGACGATGCAAATTGAGCTGTAAAGGTTTTACGGGCGTGTGTTCAGCCCTTGTTTGTATAAGCCGAATCTCGCATAAAGTTTGCTCGATTAAAACTGAGGTACTCAACCTTTTTTAAGCCAAAGCTGCATTATGGTAGTTTGGATTAAAACCCATTTTTTTACTAAAGACGCAGCATGTTTCCTCTTGCTGGGATTAAATTATACAGCTGGCGACTTTCTTCCGCTTTAGACTTTATTACATATCATTTTATATTACGTAAGTTAAGGTTGCATGAACAGATTTGAGTCTTACATTGGCTTTAAAGAGAAACAGACTGAAATGTTTAACAGAATACCTCCTTACTTTTCTGCAGGTAATATTTTTTTTTTTTTTTTTTTTATTAAAAAGAAACTATATATACCACACATAAACAAAATATAGAGCTAGTTACGTTTTTAAAATATATACCTAACTCATGTGGCAATTTCGTACATTTCCCGGGATAAAATGTGCTATTCCGGACTATTATGGCTGTGTCAAATTTAATATAGACTAGTATTTGCGTGTTGCGCGAGGTGCAAGCACCTCGCGTGCTTGTGAAAAAAAAAAAAAAAAAGGCGGGGGTTGATGGAGGGGTTTAGTATTTGCGTGTTGCGCGAGGTGCAAGCACCTCGCGAGCTTGTGAAAAAAAATAAAAAAAAAAAGAGGGGGGGGGGGGGTGATGGGGGGGGGGTTGCACAAGTATTTCGACTTAAGCATTGCCCCTCTAAATGAATCTGAAAAAAAAAATGTTCCAAGTCTCTTAGATTCCGAGATCCGCCTAAAGGGGGGGAGAAGGGGGGCGGGGAGGGGGGACTTTGAAAAATGGTTTTTACTTTACCGAGCCTCCTCTATACGAATCCGTAAAAAGAAAAAATACGGGTCTCGTAGTTTCCGAGATACGATAGGGGGGGGGGGGGGAGAAGGGGGGGGAAAAGGGGGGGTTTGGCACTTTTCCCGTAGGTTTGAGAGTTACTTGTTTACGAATCTGTCAAAATATACCCACCTCCCCATCCACCATCTGGGAGAACAATTCTGTCAGTGAGTCAGTGAGTGGTAATTTAGCTTTATATAGTATAATTTGTTCAGCCATTTTGGCGTGATTTACTAATAAACATCCATAATACCCATGCCCGCTCCATCATCGGACTACAAAACAAACGGCAATGCGCCATTGTTAACGGTGAACATCCCACCCACACGCACGAAACGTTTGTGTATACTTTCATTGTTAATTTCAGATAGCTACAACCTAGAGGTCTTCAAGTCGAGAGTGAATAGGTTACTTCTAGGTAAGCGTGCTCCATCTTCGACCACATGATCACTTACCATCAGGTGATATGGTGGTCAAACGCGAACCTATTTTCAATAAAAAAATATATCCAGCAGAAGGTTAAATACGAAGTTATAGTTTGATGTAATGATTTATCTAAGAGATTTTTTTCTTTTTAAATTGGTTCGCGTTTGACCACCATCTCACCTGATGGTAAGTGATGATGTGGTCAAAGATGGAGCACGCTTACCTAAAAGTAACCTATTCACTCTTGACTTAAAGACGCTTAGGTTATAGCTATCGGGAAACACAGACTCCGGCAGGGAATTCCACTCCTTAGCCATACGCACAATGAAGGTAAGTTTAAATTGAATGACGACACGTTTGGCGTAGTGGTTGAGCAATTGGCTGCTGGGTTGCGTGTAGCGTGATTCCCGCTCCAGAACAAATTTTTGTATGGCCTATTCTCAATAAATTAAAAAAAATATATCTTTGACAGTCGTTACGGGTAGTCAGAAGCCAGGAAATCTGACAGTGGTCTTGCCAAGGGTGTCGTTTCACCCACCTGGCTTGTGGAGATCAGATACAAGTCGCTCGCTCCATGTAAAACACTATTACTCAACTGCATTTGGTTAGACTTAAAACCGACCCCATCATAGTAAAGTATTAAATAGAATAAAAAATTAGCATGTGTATTATTCTGATATAATACCTAGAGTCGTTAGGGTTATGCATAACCCTCAAGTCATCTCGACAGAACGCCACTATACAACGTGTAATTTAAAGGGTATATACATACCAAGCGCACGGCTTCTTTGGATGATAATAAACGATATGCCAAGGGTTTTCTAATCCTATGTCTACATGTGTGGAGCTTATTAGAAATTTCAATACATTGACACCAGAGACTGAATTTTTCAAATTAAGAAAAACGAAGAGAATTATCATTTTATTGGCAAGTGACGTGGAAAGTGATGACCCTCATAGTGATGTGACACGTTTGTTATTATTGGTATTCAAGAAACATATGAAACCGATAATTTGGGGTCAATTATGTGAGTCACTAATTTTGAGCTGAAACTTTGCATAGAGACTCCATACCAGATGTTGTCTTCAGTCCTTTTGGATAGATATGGGGTTTCCGTTACACGTTGTATACCAAGACTGGTAAGGAAAGCGATTGATATTAACAAATACGACAATTTCAACCGGGAGGATGGATTTCATCTGTCGAGGGACTGGAATCCAGTGGTTTGAATGTGTAAAAACCGAAAAAGTTTCGTAGAAAGTTCGCGAGTCGACACGGTGAGTGTTGTGTGTCGGGAACAGAATCGAGTGTTTAGTGATTCATGTGACAGTGGTAGCGGTGTCGCTAACAGAAAACGAACAAGAAAGAGCGTAGACCGATTTGTCTGCTCATAAACTTCCACCTGCAATTACTTCAGTTCATCCGTGATCATGGCGCTTGCAACAGTGCCGAAATATCGGAAACTCAAAACAAAAAATACACACAGTAAATATCACGTTTTAAGTTCTAATGATACTGTTAGTGACCATGTTAGCTTAAAAACTTATAATAGCTAGATTACTGTGCTGGGGTTGCGGAAATGTTCTCACTAGATACCGCAGCCCTGGAACTTAAGGGCAGCTGAAGGAACAGGGTGGGTTTTTAGTCAGTAGAAGACTGACACTCCCACTCCACCGAGAGCGAGAGATGTCATTCGATGATTTTCCCACCCGGAAAGAAAAAGAGTTAGATTACTGTAAAGTTTTATTAAAATCCATTCAGTAGTTTTTGCGTGAGAAAGTAACAAACTAGCCAATAACGTTACTAGCTTCTGCCTGCGGCTTCGTTTGTTTGGGACGGTTTTCTCGCGTAAATCCCGATCTCGTGGGAATTCCGAGATAAAAAGTAACCTCTGTTGTTCCAGGATGTCACTATTTTTTACCAAATTATTTTATTTATGCATTTAAAACACTACACACTTAACATTATTTTATTTTATTTACTTGCTCTCGTCCGTGTCACTGCTGGGTGCCAACTGAAAACCAGCGCTGGGTGCCTTCTGCCCAGCAAATGCTGAGTTGGTGTCTCTTTCTGTGTGGACATGCTCAACGATTATTTTTATCCTATTTTAGGGTTCCGTAGCCGAATGGCAAAAAACGGAACCCTTATAGTTTCGATATGTCTGTCCGTCTGTCTGTCTGTCCGTCCGTCCGTATGTCACAGCCATTTTATTCCGAAACTATTAAGACTATACATGTGAAACTTAGTGGGTTATTCGTATTCTGTGAACCGCTTTCCGATTTTAAGAAAAAAATTAAAAAATATTTAAAATAAAGGGGGGTCCCCATACATGGAACTAGAACTGAAAATATTGTTTTTGATGAAACCTTTGCGTGTGTAGTATCTATAGACAGGTCTTTAAAAATGATATAAGGGTTTTTAAAACCACTTTTTCATAAAGTCAATCGTTTAAAAGATATAAGCTTCGAAAGTGGTAAAATGTGTGTGTGTCCCCCCTCTAACTTCTATAATAATGGAGTGAAAAATATACAAAAAATATGTGTCTGTAGACCTTAATGTAAACTTTCAAGCAAAATTGGTTTGAACGAAATCGGGTCAGCAGTTTTTGAGATACAACATATTTTCTAAAACCGCAAATATAACTTTGTAATTCATACAAACACTATGAAAAACAAAGTTATCTGGCGTAGTTGTAAATAAATGTAAATAAGCTAGTTTTACGAAATTTGTAAGGTTTTTTTTTGTCAAATAAATATACATATTATATTATATTATAATAGTTACTTCGGAACCCTTCATGGGCGAGTCTGACTCGCACTTTGCCAATTTTTTTTTATATTTTTTGTAATTTTGTATTGTATATTGTTGTGTGTGTCTTGTGTGCGTGAAGAGTAACATATATCCGTCCATCCGTCCTCACAAACTTTAGAGTTTGTAATATTATAGTAAAAAGTTGGGTTTGTGTAGATAGTCTAATCTAGATTTAGTTTAATATTTCAAGACTGAACTGAACACCTTATCTAGATCATTCGTGTGGAGCATTCCGTGCCAAACTTTGGCAATGGACAAGCGTACCTTCGGCCATGGAATGTTGCCAGGACTATGGACGATATTGGGAGACAGGACATCAGTTAACGTAGTTATCGGAAATATTGCCACGAAAACAATATTGTAGGACGGACGGTGGAATTGAAAATTCATTTGAAATGTATTTTGTAACTCAATGTAGGGTAGGGTAGGGTAAACTAAGATGGTGCCATGATGATATCAAAGGCTATATAATAAGAAAAACTTTTTAAGACGAGATAATATTAAATTATTAATCTTTAATGAGAGAAAACATTTATTTCAGCAAATATACATAATTATGCACTAAAATACAAACTAAAATAAAGCATAAAAATTGATCCTCAACGCTGTCGGCTGGCAACGTACCCAAGATAAGCTTTAATTATTTACCAACATTAATTTCAAGACGATCAATCATGAGATTAACAGTTTCCATTTTGAAGTCATATACATAAGTACTTACCTATCTACGTGAATAGACAAATGATACCAGTTATTCATATTTCTAACTACTACTCATTGCTCGCAGCCCCTTCTAGCCAATTCCTAAAGAAGACATCTAGGACACCCCAGCACTTAAAGTATGCCCAATTATGCAATTTATTGAACAATATATAAGAATTTATTTCAGAAATAAATACATATCACATAAAAATAACAAATTAAAGAAAAGCATAGTCATAATAAAATTATTATTAAGATTAATTAAAATTATATTATCAACATAATAATTTACGTAGGTACTTACTACGTACATATATCAAAAGCTACGTAACAAAGGATCAAAATTAATTACCCTGAAGTACCGCGATAAGTATCCACCTCACCAAGGAAACGGTTAGATAAGGTGAATATACACTTATCTCGGATCACCGATCTTACCTTCTTAAAGGCCTGTACTCACATACGCGGTATCGAGCTTTAGGCTGACCGCTAGCAAACGCCATGTGGGTAAGCGGCTATCCTTTTCAATTCTAGACTAATATTGGCGCTGCTGTGGGAAATTGTTTTCTATATATTCACTCTGACGTGTTTTGGAAAGAGAGAAAAAAATACAAACAAATAAAATATAATAATCGATTTTTCTTGAAATTATTACACGACTGATCAACCCTTTTTGCATATTAAGAATTAGCAATCCTGGCTGGACTAACTACAGAAAGCATTGTGGGGAACTTTCCTATAGACAGCAATGATGACGATTTTTTTATGCCGAGTAATGCTCTGAAGTAAACTATGAATTCATTCTGCATTTGCCTGTACACAATTTATTATAAGATATCTGTCTGTAAGAGATCGCCCTGTGCGATAAAATCGCCCTTTATACAATATAAATATAGTAAGTTGCACAATAAAGTATGTAATAATATTTATAAGAGTTATAAAGAACCATAATTATTAAAATTAAAGTTTTAAAGGATATACGTTTTGCGCCTCGCAGATACGCCAAACAATGGGGATGAAAATATTTGCAATTTTATATAACCTATTTTGTAAAGCATGTTAAAAGGTATCGTCTACTGGAGCGCAATAGCGTCACTGATTTCGCCTGTTCTGCTCTTGCATCGGAACTCCATACAAAATACCCGACGGGATACCGCGCGATGCCTAGCGAAATTTATCGCTACCGTTCTAGATAACAAACACAGCGTAGCTCTGAACGTCGCCTTTATAGGTCAACAAGGACAAACAAAAGAGCCTACCCGTTAAAGTTTTATTATTACTATTATCGTTTATTTCAGGCACCAGACCCATACTTAATACTATTCATATACTTATAAGTATTATATTAACAATACACTAATACATAATTAAAACTTAAGACAAAAATAAAATAAAAACAAACAAAACATGGCATTATAAACAGCCTATATACGTCTCGATGGAGTCGCATGCAAGCAGAGCCAGTATTCGAGGACAGGGCTATCCCATCTGTCCGCCAATGTTTTCAGGATGCTGTTATGGCTGGTGCGTATTCGGCTCAATAAAGAAGCGCACCGCTTCCTAATGATAGCGCTACATAATTTATATTTCTAAACTAACATTTATAAAAGCTAAAAGATTATTATTACCACCGCTGTACCGTGGTGGATACCACGCGAGCCCAGTGCTGATTGCACTGGTTCTGCTTGGTGGATACGGCCTATTCCTTCTCATAGTGAGAAGGCACGTGTCCCAGCATTTCCTTAGGTGGACGTAATCTGATTCATCTTCTGCTGAGCCTTTTACCAACTTTATAAGGGTCTGCTTCCAGTCTAACTGAATGCAGCCGAGGAATAATGCTGTTGCTGAATGCAGCAAACCTCCACAAGCCAGCAATTGGGTAATACTATAACCCTAACAAGTCGGATTTTCAGATTTCTGACTATCTGTAACGAGCATCAAAGATGTTCAATTGACAGCCGGGACCATTAGCTTAACGTGTTTTCCGACACATGGAGCAATCTATTATTAGGGTTCCGTAGCCGAATGGCAAAAAACGGAACCCTTATACTTTCGTCATGTCTGTCTGTCTGTCCGTCCGTCCTTATGTTACAGCCATTTTATTCCAAAAATATTAGGACTATACATGTAAAACTTGGTAGGAAGATGTATTCTGTGAATCGCTTTCCGATTAAAAAAAAAAGAATATTTAAAATAAAGGAGGGCTCCCCATACATGGAACTGAAATTGAAAAAATATCTCTTTTATATCCAGGTTTTCAACCGACGACCAAAAGAGGAGGTTATCATATATTCGACGCGTATATTTTTTTTTGTTTTTTTTTTTTTTTTTTAATGTATGGTCACCGATTACTCGAAGACGGCTAAACCGATTTGGAAAATTATTTTTTTGATTGAAAGGGTATACTTCGAAATTGGTCCAATTTTTATAAAAGTCAGGATCTGATGATGGGATCCTGGAGAAATCGAGGGAACTCTTCAAATATTATAGGCATACCTATGACGTTTTGGGTATTTATTATAGTAACTTGTGCAGTTGCTCTCAAAAAGTACCATTTGAGGAAGTGGAACTGATGATGAAGACCGCAGATGGCCGCCGAAACTACTCAATAATAAGTATTGAGTGGATTGCGATTCGATACTTGAATATGGATGTTAAGCACTTTATGCTCGTCACAATGCATATGGTGATGTAGAGCTGATGGTGAAGTACCAGGAGAACTCCTCAACAATTAACGGCCCAGCATTGGGAAAAGCAATATTTTGTAAAAGGTTATAAGTAATTGACATTTAGGCTCTTGTAACCAGGTAAATTAAAAATAGACCAACTAAAAAGAGTAAAATAAAAACTTTTTACAAAAAAATTAAACCGACTCCCAAAAACACTGCAAAGTGAAAAATAACTTTAATTCGGAAGTCGGTGCCAAAAACGAAAATACAAAACTAAAGACACCGACTACCGAAATTAAAGTTATTTTTCACTTTGCAGTGTTTTTGGGAGTCGGTTTAATTTTTTTGTAAAAAGTTTTTATTTTACTCTTTTTAGTTGTTTATAGACAGGTCCTTAAAAATGACATTGAGGTTTTTGAAACAACTTTTTCATAAAGTTAATCGTTTAAAAGATATACGCTTCCAGAGTGGTAATATGTGTCCCCCTCCATCTAACTTCTATAATAATGGAGTGAAAAATCTAAGAAAAATATGTGCTGTAGATCTTAATGTAAACTTTCAAAGAAAATTAGTTTGAACCAGATCGGATCAGCAGTTTTTGAGATACAGCATATTTTCTAAAACCGCAAATATAGCTATGTAATTCATACAAACACTATGGAAAACAAAGTTATTTGGCGTAGTTACTACGGAACCCTTCATGGGCGAGACTCGCACTTTTTTATTTATTTATTTAGAATAGGGTTTGACCTCCGTCTCACCTGATGGTAAGCGATGATGTGGTCGAAGATGAAGCACGCTTACCTAGAAGTAACCTATTCTTTTTTTTTTTTTTTTATTTTATTTAGAATAGGTTCGCGTTTGACCACCATCTCACCTGATGGTAAGTGATGATGTGGTCGAAGATGGAGCACGCTTACCTAAAAGTAACCTATTCACTCTTGACTTAAAGACTCCTAGGTTATAGCTATCGGGAAACACAGACTCCGGCAGGGAATTCCACTCCTTAGCCGTACGCACAATGAAGGTATTCCCAAAACGTTTGGTGCGTATGGGTGGGATGTCCACCATGTAACGATGGCGCTTCGCCGTTTGTCTCGTAGTCCGATGATGGAACGGGCTTGTTGGAATTAAATTGTGTAATTCCATCGCACACTCCCCGAAATGTAACCGATAGAAAACCGATAGACTTGCAACTCGTCGTCGATGTTCAAGGCTCTGGAGCTTTGATTCGACCAGTGCATCGTTGCCAATGAGTCTTTTGGCCCGCTTCTCGATAGACTCAAGCGCGTCCAGTTGGTATTTAGCAGATCCATCCCAAAGATGAGAGCAGTACTCCATACACGACCGAACCTGGGCTTGATAGAGATTGAGCAACTGTTCGGGTGTGAAGTACCGTCTCACCTTTGCTAGGATTCCCAACTTTTTTGATGCTAGTTGAGCCTTAGCCTCGATAAACGGGCCAAAATTGAGGGTAGAAGTTAATGTTACCCCCAGAAGCTCGATATGGTCAGTTATCGGCACAGTTACACCTCGGAAAGTAGGAGCCGGTTCAAATTGGCTCCTTTTTGCGGAGAAGAGACACGCCTGGGTCTTAGCTGCATTAAACTTGACCAGGTTGGCATCGCCACATTCGGAGACAGCCTTCAAGGTCAAGTTCAAGCGCCCGACCATGTCCTCACGGAGAGACTGGATCTGTGACCCACCAGCTCGCGCGCTGGACACATATCTCTCAGAAACTGTTGATACTAAACTCTTGATTTAAAGACTCTTAGGTTGTAGCTATCTAATCTTGATAATCTACATTAATAATAATCCACATCTGGAAAATAGTTCTCGATATTGCAAGCCCGCACTTTGTCTAGGTTCTATATTTTCATAAACCTGGCAAATCCAGGTTAGCTCGCTGGTTCCGTACTAAAATAAAAACAATGGATGCATTTTATTCACTGGACGTCCACTCGAAGTAGTTTTAATTCGTTTGCGCAACTTCTATACAATCTCGTTGAAAACGTACGTAGACTGTACATTCGAAGCAGTGTGTAGTGCCCGAAAGTACAGTTGAACAAGCTATTTGGTGGGCAGGTAACTTGCTAATTGTATACAATGTTGTTAACGAGCGGAGTTGTCGTTATGTTACATTATTTTTAAGCATAGGCTTAAAAGCAGGATAAATTGATGAAAATCCCACCCACGCATAGTACGTTTTGGGAATACTTTCATTATGCGTAAGGCTAAGGAGTGAAATTCCCTGCCGGAGTCTGTGTTTCCCAATAGCTATAACCTAGGGGTCTTTAAATCAAGATTGAATAGGTATTATCAATAAAAAATAAATAAATGAAAATTAATTCATGAAGCCTATTTTCTAACAAAAACTTATCTCCGATAGTTCTCTGACATAATTATATTTATTTATTTGATCTCAGATAGAAATAAATTACCTAAAATTTTGAAACAAATATAAGTCCCATTTTAATAAAAAAAAATATATTAAATTCATAGGCTGATTTTGTGCTCTGTGTAATTTCAATAAATGGAAAACAGATTTTGCTAACCTCAAGTCTTTCATGCAATAGTGAGTTGCAATTCAAAAGCGAACAAAGACAGGGACAGTACTAATAGAACAATACAAATGCATCTACAATTACTGTATAGTTTCATTCTACACAATGTCGCTCTGCGGACGTTTCGACATTTTGTTTTGTCCGTCGCCGTTTGCCAGTCAAAAGTTAGCCGGTACCCAATACTGGTCTTTCAGCGACATGTGCCCGAAATACAAAAATCCAGCACAGTTCTAGGAAAAAAAGAAATGAGCGAAAAGCACAGAACAAGGAATCGGCATAGGATAGATACTAGAGAGGCTATTTTACTCCGCTCTTATTCCACTGTTGAAGTCAAGCAAGATCTTAGGGCGTCGTTCTTTACAATTAGACGTTCTTAACTTCACTTTAAATTATTACAATTGGCTTAAATTGCTTTAATTTTGACATATTCAAAGTAACCATCGCTTGTTTACGTTGTCCAACTCACGGATTTTTTTACATATGGAGTAATGGATATGGAATTATATTCGCTACTAGCAGTTGCTCGCGACTTCGTTCGCGTGGGAAGATTTTCCCGTGTGAAGCCCGATCCCGTGGGAATTTCGCAAAATCTCTCTCTCTCTCTTAGCGAGCATCTACGTACTAAAAGGAACCACCATGCAAAATTTGAGAGCCCTACTATTTAATTTTGTAGTTTCTGAGAATTCGTGATTAATCAGTGAGTGGTATTTCGCTTTTATGTATATAGATTTTGAAAGGTACAAGCTTAGTTTAATTGGTGACAACAACAATCAGATTTGCGCAGGAAAGATTTATGTTTGACTTAATTTTAATAGAATGTCATTAAAATGCACTTGACTTCGATGTTCTTATGCAAGAGTTGGTCATTGCTTAGACGAGCAATATAACGACCGCTCGTGGTTATATACATACGTTTCATAATATTACTTGGAGTCGCGCGAAGCTTCGCTCTCGTGGACTTTAATTCGATAAAAATATATCCCTCCTTTTTACTGTCGGGTAAAAGCCTATAACCTTCCTCAAACTTCAAGCTACTTCTATACCAAATTTCATCCAAATCCACCTAGCACTTTCCAATATAAAAGCGTTGAAACAAACTTTTCCGCTTTATAAAATAAGTGTAGATAATTCTATTACAATTAACTATTATACTGTTTACAATAAATGCCTTTAACCATGCAATACATGCTTTTACCTATGAGTAAAAGCTGATAGTCAATGACTATTAAGGTTTCCGAAAGTCAACGTTCTTTATTGGATTCCCAGGGAAATGCCTCAACAGTCTCCTAAGAGGACCCAGGGCTTCCATCCATGCGCTGATAGTGATCACTAGGAAGGTTTTACTCACGTACAAATTTCACATACCTCGGTCTTTACCCGCGGTATTGACGAAACTTTCCACGTAAACCTTTTTCCTTTGCTATTCGGGGGTTTGCATAGAAAGTTTTGTCGATGCCGCTTCTGCAGTTACTTTGCGTCTATACTCTGTGGCACAAACGAAGTAGAATTTTGCCTCGCCTATTGAAATAATCAACGTTTTTGAAACTGACTAAAAGCAAAATAAATGTCTGCTGTTGGCTTTCAGTTTATAGGATAAAAGTACACAATCTGTTCAGTGTAGTTCGATATCTATATACGAGAATACTAGCATAGTATCGTATACACGAGTATTTTAGCCTTATTAAGTCCTTATTCAATTCTTCTGTTATGGTGTGCAATAAAGAGTATATCTATCTATCTATCCTCAGCATAACTTTGCGTCCGTTTAGGAAGGCGGAAGTTTAAGCAGATGTACCCTTACATAGAGTGAAATTAGATATTTAGAAACGTTTAACCAACCAAAAGCAATCTTAAATATGGCATCGGATTATCAATAAGCATCTCAACGAATAAATTTTAATAATATTTAGTTTAAAGCATAGTATCGCAATGTATACTTCTTTCCTCAAAATATCACCTCAGACATTAGCTTGCATGGTTCTCAAATTTATGATTTGGGCAGCACCATTTTTAGGGTTCCGTAGCTAAATGGCAAAAAACGGAACCCTTATAGTTTCGTCATGTCTGTCTGTCCGTCCATCTGTCCGTATATCACAGCCATTTTATTCCGAAACTATGAGGGCTTATACATGTGAAACTTAGTAGGTAGATGTATTCTGTGAACCGCTTTCCGATTTTAATAAAAAAAGATAAAAAAATATTTAAAATAAAAGGGGCTCCCCATACATGGAACTAAAACTGAAAATATTTTTTTTCATAAAACCTATGCGTGTATGGTATCTATAGACAGTTCTTTAATAATGATATTGAGGTTTATAAAACCACTTTTTCATAAAGTCATTCGTATAAAAGATATACGCTTCCAAAGTGGTAATAGGGTAATGGGTGGGGTTCGAACCTACGACTTCTCGATCACAAGTCCGACCCCTTAGGCTATTGACGCTACAAAATATGCATACCTATTTTATAACCAATAAATAATGTGCGTCACTTTTTTGCGTATAAAAGCCAGCCCTTAAGTGACGGGATATATCAACTAGGCGTCTGGAAAGATCTTTAAACAATATATTCACAACTTACAAGTCGGAGATCGTAGATTCGAACCCAGATAGGCACATTACTTTGTGTAACTTTCATAATTACCACTGCAGCTCTCAAAGTCGTAAAGGAAAACATCTTGAGGAAACCGGTACGTCCTAGTAATGAAAAAAATTTAATTGAAAGTTTAAAAAACCCTGACGTTTAAAAAAGTAAAAGAAAATAATAGTCGCGTCAGGGTACCGCCATTTAGAGCTGTCAACACCAGTGACGGGGCCTCATAGGGCCATTGCCTGCCGGGGTTTGCGGGAAAGTTCTACCGAGTTACCGCGGCCCCGGAAATTTAGGGCAGCCGAAGGAACAGGGTGGGTTTTTAGGCAGTAGAATTCTGACACACCCTTCCGCTTGACCCAGAGCGGAAGAAGTCATTCGATGATTTTCCCACCCCAAAAAAAAAAAGGGTACCGCCATTTAGAATCGACATTTAAAGTTTATTACATAGCGATAACCCGCCGCGACTATTTTTTTTTTCACTTTTAAAGGATGTTTCTTAAACTACTTCTAAGTATTTTTTGCGTAGGGGGTTTTTTAAATTTTTAATTTAATTTTTATTTTATGCTTTTTAAATTTTTCACCTACCATAGTTTTTGTCACTTTGACCAATTTCATGGAATGGACAGTTTTCGCGATATAGTACACGTGATGCCCTTTCATTTGATACGCCATTTGGGTATATTTTACAATATTCGATTGTTTCACCCCCCATATCTAGTAAATGGCTTAACCGATTTTGACAAAACATATCTAAGAACCACCGCCGAGATACTTGCTTACTAACAAAAAAAAAACCACATTGAAATCGATTCACCCGCTTAGAAGCTACGGTGCCACAGACAGATACACAGATACACTAATACACAGATACGCAGATGCACAGATACACACGTTAAACTTATAATTATTATCCCCACTTTCACCTACTTCACAATATCTAGTTAATTGCATAACCGATTTTGACAAAACATATCTAAGAACCACCGTCGGGATACTTGCTTACTAATAAAAAACCGTATTGAAACACAAATACACAGATACCCAGATACGCAGATGCACAGATACACACGTTAAACTTATGATTATTCATACCCACTTTCACTCCCCATATCTAGTAAATGGCTTAACCGATTTTGACAAAACATATCTAAGAACCACCGCCGAGATACTTGCTTACTAACAAAAAAACCGCAACAAAATCGGTTCACCCACTTAGAAGCTACGGTGCCACAGACAGATACACAGATATACAGATACGCAGATACACAAATACACAGATACGCAGATGCACAGATACACACATTAAACTTATAACACCCCTCTTTTTCCGTCGGGGGTTAAAAATTGGAAGACATGAGACATTCACCATCCATCAACCGCACTGGGCCCGCGTGATAAATTACGGCCCATTTCGTCTCACAGACAGGAGACTTGTGTCGCTTGTGGCTGATTATTATGTAACAAATATTGCAAATGTAAATAAGTTTATTTCAACTTAATCAGCAACTCGTAAAATATATGAGGCTTTTACAAAATTAAACGTTGGTAAATAAATAATGTAGGTAAAACATATTCAACTCCAAATATATTCAACACAATTTTGGCACTGTATTTCCAATTTAATTAAATCACATGACTGTGAAGTCTCGCAATTATTTGTCAGACGTAAATCGTTCGTGAAATTACTTTTCATTACAATATGCGTCAGTACAGGGTGCTCCAGATACGAGTGGTCGTGTGAAACATTAATCTTAAATATTTAAGGATGATATTTTGTTTCTAACATGCAGTTAAGAAACAATTATAAAAGTATGAAGAAAATAAATATAAAAAATCTATTACAAAAGCTTGATGGCAGTCTGATTCAGATGATAACATCAATTAAGTGTTTCAAATATAAATATAAAATATAATATAAATGCCACTGCTTGAAAAATTTAATATAAATAAATATAGATCATTGTTTACATCTTTTCCTGCGTTTGTGTTCATTATGTCAAAGTTTCTCTGATGTGCATGTAATACAGAATCTACCTTCCCCCATCCCCCCCCCCCATTTATAAATCATTCTATATTGTATTCTCTGTATTTATGTATGTAAACGCACCCACGATACAGGAGAAATTCCTAGCATGGGACAAAGTTTAAAAAAAAAAAATGAATATGGAATCATTCCTATGCAAGAAAAGTAAAGTAATAAAAGTACATTAGTCATGGAAAATCGTTAATAATGGCTAAGGTGTCAGACTTGTGATCGAGAGGTTCCAGGTTCAAACCCCACCCATTACACTGCCGTGAACTCACTCCAGACACAAGCATATCTGGCATTGTTGGAGGGGTTAACAAGATTGCTAGTAATGTGAAATCCACCCACATTGCTAATTCTCTTAAAAAAACCTCTTTGTTAGGAGTTTCCGGGGAAGAACTACCGTCATACCAATATTCTAATACATTAGAATATTGTACACAACGTGTAACAGAATAAACGCAATTCCTGTAAGTAGTTGGTTCAGAATCGGCTTCTAAATAGATTACCGTCATAAAAAATAGGTGTTAAATTTTGACGGAAATGTCTTTTATTTAACTTTAAATAGAAACACAGTATCATGACAAATTAATACAATCCTTAATTCAAGGAAATGCGCTCGTGTGCGTGTTGGTCGCTAATACTACATGAGTGTATGCTGATATTGTATGACGCACATACGTTTTGCGTTTAGTAAGGATAACTATTTTACAAAAAATGTCCAGGTTTGGTTTCAATTTATTTAGTTACGGATGTTGTTTTAGACTTGCAATTTAATATTCTAATTGGGGTGTCTGTGGTATTGCGCTTAATCTGTTACTCCATGTATATGTATATAAAATATTGTTACATATAACAATAAGGGTCCAGGCTATTACCATCGTAGGCCCGGGCTTTCGGGAGGCGGGAAGTGATAGCTCACCGTCCGGTAAGGACCAGGCCTGGTTCAACGGTGCAGCGGTGGTGAAGAGTAGTCAACACCAAGGATGGGACCCGATAGAGCCAATGCCTGCCGGGGTTGCAGAAATATTCTAACGTGATTCCGTTGACCAGGACCGCAAGGGCAACTAAACGGAACGGGGTGGGTCAGTAGAAGTCTGGCACTTCCTTCCGCTCCACGGAGCGGGAGAAGTCATTCGATGATTTTCCCGCCCAAAAATATATAAAACTAACTTTTGCCCGCGACTTCGTTCGCGTGGGAGATTTTTCCCGCGTAATTCCCGATCCCGTAGGAATCCCGGGATAAAAACTATCCTATGTCCTTCCCAGGGTCCTAAACTATTCCCTTGCCAAATTTCAGCTCAATCGGTTCGGCGGTTTAGGCGTGAAAAGGTAACAAACAGACAGACAGACAGTCAGACAGAGTTACTTTCGCATTTATAATATTAGTATGGAAGTATGGATAGAAAGGTTCACGGGATGAATCAACTAAGAGACTTCTATACTAAGTCCAACTGACTACAAACCCTCCCTGTTTCTCCATGTCACCCACCGATTTTATTGAGACTTCCTATATATGAAGTCTCAATAAAACCGGTTCTTTAATTTCCAAGAACAAGACTTTTAAAACTTTGTACATCTTCATGACATTAAGCCAATTTTGCACTAACAAACATTTACGTAATTGTGATTTTAAAAAGCTGTCCGACCTGTAAAGACGAAAAATAAAGTTCCTAAGCCTTTTAATGACTGTGTATACTGTGTACTGCTGCCACAGCAAACACCTATAATTAATGTCGTTTTAATTACTGCATCATATTTACATAATAATGGCGTCCTTAAGCGTGTTAATTACCTTCATTTGACATAGTTGTTGCTGCTTGTTAAAATGCTCCGTAAGACAAGAATTATAAGATTTAGACATAATCTTTTCTACTATGGTAAGTCGCTCGCAGCTCAAGCAGTGCGGCTGTGGAATGATCTACCAGTGTCAGTAAGACAAGCACAAACCCTATCGTCTTTCAAAAACTTGGTAAAGGATCTATATATCTCTTCTTAAATTTTTGTTATTATGTATGTCTTTGTTTCTTTTTTGAAGTGAAAACTTCTTTAGCGGCGTTGTGCACTTTTTTAACCGACTTCTGAAAAAGGAGGAGGTTCTCAATTCGGATGTTTGTTTGTTTTTTTTTTTTTTTTTTTTTTTTTTTTTATGTTTGTTCGGGCATAGCTCCGTCGCTCGCCAACCGATTTGAAAAATTCTTTTTTTGTTGGAAAGGGTATACTTCCCAAATGGTCCCATGAAAATTTTATCGACATCGAACAAGCCGTTTCTGAAAAATTATTAAAAGTCTAAAAAAAATATTTACCTTGATGATCTTTTCGGTTACTCTATATTGTGTTTTTTGTTCGCGCGTTTTTAGTTTTTTGTAGTTGACATTTTGGCTTTTATATTATACAAATTGACCCACTAAAAAGCGCGAAAATAAAAACTTTTTTGCAAAAAAATAAAACCGACTTCCATATCAAAACACTACAAAGCCAAAAATAATTTTAATTTCGGGAGGCGGTGTGAAAAAAAAGAAAATACAAAACCAATAACACCGACTACCGAAATTAAAATTATTTTTGGCTTTGTAGTGTTTTGATATGGAAGTCGGTTTTATTTTTTTGCAAAAAAGTTTTTATTGTAATGGGTACAAAATGTTAAACTCGCGTCAGGACACGTGACCTGATCGAAAATTCGTAAGACGGACGGAGAGTAGACAGCCGGCGCGACGGCGGCGTAGGAGAGGAAGTATCCCCTTCTCTTTCTACGGCGCGGCGAAAATGTATGCCTGCGCAAACTTTTTAATGTAATATAAATTGTCATGTTTGTGTACGATAGCGCAATAAATAAATATTGTATTCTACCACATAAATTATAGTACTTCTATACTGATAATTAAATCAATTCGTGCAAAATTATTCCCTAACCATTCCAAAATATCAAAAATGCACAACGTTAATATTCAAGTTTTCACTTCTGCCGGCACTCCCGGAGTGCAACCCGTCGTTTTTTCTTATATTTATATGTATACCTATGTTTTGAGAATGTTTTTATATTTTATAAAGATAAATAGTACACCGTGGACTACCCGCGTATTTATTTTCTCCTGTGTCAAATCCATCCAAAGGTTGTCTGTAAAAGATCGCTTATAGCGATAAGACCGCCCATTGTATCACTCTTTTTAGTTGTAAAGTCCTTATTGTTTTACTGTTATGGTGTACAATAAAGAATATATCTATCTATCTCAATTGGGTTCGGATCTAGTCTAACCGAATAGAGCTGAGTACTAGCGTTTTACATGGAGTGACTGCCTACGAGTATCTGACCTCTGCAACCCAGTAGATGATTAACACGATACCTCTTGGCAAAACCATTGTCGTATTTTCTGGCTTCTGACTACCCGTAACTACTGTCAAATATGGACAAATGATGCAGGAATTTTAATATATTAACACGTTCGCTGACAGTGAGCACTTACCCTGACACCACATTACGACAGTAGAATTTTCCACGACGTACTCTTAAAAATAAGGCCCGTCCCTCGACGTACTGTCATAACGCACTATTTTAACGTCAGCGAACGTGTTAAGATGGTCACTCGTCCACGGCTCTTGTAAATCAACCCATTCAGCAGTTATTTTTTAAACACGAGCTCCACTGAATTTACAGTGTGAAATGTAAAATATTAAAGGCTTTATTTATTATTTTTAATTCAACAGATAACTTATAAACAGGGCCGCGCTGACCTAAGACAGCGCCTGTGTACAAAATCTATGAAGCGCCTAAAATTTTTTCCACAGGCGTGAGTATTTGCGAGGCGGTGAGGATTTGTGAGGCGTTTGTTGCCCGTGGTACTACCGGTGGTACTACCAGTAGTACCACGGGTAAAAAAAAATTCCCGTGGTACTACCAAGCAGTCTAGTAGTACCAACTACGGGCAAAAAAAATTCCCGTGGTACTACTAACATTAATTTAAAATGTTATTATTATTTATTGTTGTAAATCTTGGAATTCGATGTAAGAAATTAACATTAGTGACATTACAAGTTCAATTTTATTATTTAGTAGCTGTGCGCGTTTCAGCCGCGTATAATCCTACTAATATTATTGTTGCGTCCCAAATGTAATTTTGAACGCTCTTTTTGGTGTGGCAACATTCTATTGTCTTTGATCTTGACATTACTTTGACTTGACAGATTGACTTTGCTGAGAAAAAATGTCCGCCCGTTGGGACCTGTTGAGATAATTATAATTGGTAAAATATTGTTGGATTCGCGTGTTGAAACCGATAATTGGGTCGCGAATAATCTAATTGTTGAAGTGTATTCCCCATTTGTTGAAAACCCCGGAATATCGTTGAATCATACGCCGCCTTGTCGTCGGTCGGGCCGGCACGCGGAATATAATTGGAAATCATCTTGGATCTCACGTGAGATTAACATATTAATTGTGTTCAGTGCTTGATTAAACTTTGTATTCTCGGATTATCAAGAATCCACTGATATTTCGTGAAACATATCGCCTTATTGTGTCTACCACGCGTAGCGCGCGTTTGTTGGGAACGAGTTAAGCTGTGATTGCTGTTGTGACCGCTACCTGGATATCGGCGCCTTGGGAACGTTCATCCACACTTGTCTTTCGCCACACGTTACAATTACTCACCCTCATATTACATACAAACCACACTTGGAGCGTGACCTTGGAAGGTCGAAGTTGGCGTCCCCAGCATTCAGGTTAGTGGTACATTTTGTTTATCGAAATAAGGCCTAAGAGCCTACCACAACGTAGGGCTCCGCGTAATCGCGGACGGTTCGACATACCAGTTACCGTTGGCTGGACTTGGGGTCGAACAAATTGGTAGCAGAAGCGCGGCTCTTATAATATAAGATCCACTGGTTTAATTGGAAGTTTTGAATATTGTTGAAAACTTAAAACTTGAGTTTAATTACTTAACACAACTTATAACTTGATAAGTTTGAATATATTGCTTTGTCAGCCGGGCTCAAATAGTACTTGTAGTTTGTACTGTAATTTGTAGTGCTAGCCCCTTAGAATTGAATGACAAACAGGATTTATTTGTGAAATTAGGAATTATTGGTATAATTTGGTACATAATTTGGTACATAATTTGGTATTTGTTGAAATTAATAATTGAATGTCATTGATCTGAATTTGAAGGGTTATCTAAATAATAGTTACACATAGTCTAACATAATAGGACTTGAATGGTGTGGATTGACTTATTGCATTTATTTGTATTTATTGGATTTTGTTAGAGATTCTCCGGCTCAATATTATACAGACAATTGTTGTGCTTATTGATGTTTAATTTGAGGTTGATCCAGCATTGTATTATGCATTCAATTGTTATTTATTTTGTAACTAGCCATCCTTAGCAAGCTAGATTCACACTTGGAATAAGTACAGGGTCGGATTGGGACTTGAAATAATTGAATTTGAATTTTTATTTGTTGAAACTATTTGGTCGGCTAACAAGTCATTACTGTTTGTTTAATATTTGATTGTTGGTTGTTGATTGTTGTTTGCATTAATATTTGATTGTTGCAATGGCCTCATTGAGGGCGGTCAGGGAGGCTGCTGCGGGATTGACCTCACAGTTGAGATGGTTCACATCGGCAGCTGCAACTGTTGAGCGTGTGGAATTGGAAGAGCTCACCCTTGCTCGGTATGGGCAAGTGATTGAGAGGATCAAGTCAGCTGATGCTGCGCTCATACGCTTCAACGAGTACATCATGGACGTGGATTTGGGGGTGATGGATCAGACGGCCCGCGATAGGATTTTGGGTGACTATGACCAGATTATCCACCTGGGGGATGTCATAGGTCAACGAGCTCGGGAAATTTTGAGGAGCCGGATGCCTGAGGAGGCCAAGCCTCAGACCTCCGTTGTCAAGGGCCCTGAACTGTTGAGTAGGCTGTCCACCCTGGAGCTGCCACATTTTGACGGTCGCTTGGACCACTGGCTGGGCTTCATTAATCTCTTTGAGAGTCTTGTGGATGCACGCTCGGACCTCGGACCTGCCCAAAAGTTGGCCTACTTGTTGTCCGTTTTGGAGGGCGAAGCCAGAGCCTTGGTGCAACACTTGCCGGTGACGGACTCTTCTTACCCTACCGCTCTGGAGCTTCTCTCCAGACGGTATCAGAATAAGCGCTGTCTGGCTGATGTGCACATCGACCAGATTTTGGGGCTACCGGCCATCGCCAGCATGTCGGCGTTGCGCACTGACCTGCTGAACCCGTTGGTATCAGCGACCCACGCCTTGCGACGCTTGCAGTTACCGGTGGACCATTGGTCCTACCTGTTGGTGCACATAGTGCTGCGGTTGCTCCCGGCAGAGTTGAGGTCCCGCTTTGAGCAGAGATATGGTGGGGACAGTGCCACCCATCTTCCCCCCTTTGACGACCTCCTCAAATTCTTGGAGGACGAGTGTCGGTTTTTGGACAACACTCTTGGCGCCACGGGGTCACGCCCGCCACCTTCTCGGCCTAGAGACCAGGGACGGACTAGGGCTCGGGGGCCTGTTGAGGTTCGGCCCGCCCCCCGTTTTGCTGGAGCCCGGAGTTCTCACGATTGCCACTTTTGCAAGTCCACGGGACATGTCATGGCACGTTGCTCGGCTTTTTTGAACTTACACGTAAGTGCCCGCCGCCGTATTGCCAACGCACGCCGTTTGTGCTTCTCGTGTTTGGGAGCCCACTTCCATCGGGACTGCCCCGACCCCCGTCCGTGTAGAATTTGCACGGGATCCCACCTGGAGATTTTGTGCGCCAACGCGAACCGCTCCAGCAGACCTTCTTCTGAAGAGGGTTCGCGCAGGGGGGGGTATTCCGGAGATGAGCACCGGGCTGAGGCCCGCAATTCTGCACGCCGCTCTCCACCCCCCGCGCAAGTTGTACAGGAGCCCCGCGATCGAGATTTGGTCTCCCCTTGTCAGGGAGAACGCGCGTTGGCTGCTAGGCAGCAGTGGCCGGACCAGCACCGCCACCTCTCCACTCCGTTGGCGGAACGTCCCCGATTGGAGTCACGTCCTCCGCCATTCAGGCATCCGGTAGGATATGCCCTTCCAGCGATGGCGAGCGGCTTGGGACACCGCGCGGACGAACCATTCCAACCTTATCCTCGTCGTGGAAGAGGACAGCCTGGATGCGGCGATCGGTCGCCGCCCAGGCACCGCTAGGAAATTGCCGCCCGCCCCGCTAAAGAACCCCCCCCGATCGAGTCGATTTTGTTGCCAACGGCCTCGGTCAGGGTCTGGGGACCCTTTGGTGACTCGATTGTGGTCCGTGCCCTTTTGGACACGGGAGCCCAGGGTTCCCTTTTGTCGTCTTGGTTAGCGGGACAGGTTGGTCTGAAGGTGAACGACTTTTCAGGCAAAATTCAGGGAATTGGCGAAGCGGCTGTCACCACTGTTGAGGGAGAGACCTGGTTTGAAATCACCCCTGTGAGTTGTCCGTACCCTAAAATTGGTGCTCCTGCCCTTGTTATGCCGACTATATTGGGTAGCCATCCCGATTGTCAGTTGCCTTTGGATGTTCTACGGTTGACGTCAGGTCTGGATTTGGCTGACACCCGGTTTGATTCCCCTTGTACGGTGCATTTGTTGTTGGGTTCCGATGTTTTGGGGAAAATATTGTTGGGAAATATGACGGTCTTGCAGCCGGAGACCCCATGGTGCCACCCGAGAGGTCTGGTGGCGGTCTCAACCATCTTCGGCTTTGCGATTATGGGCCCAGTGTTGAACGTGCCCCCTCCACCTGAACCTGTCCTTGCGTTGGTGTCCGGCTCAGCCCTCTCTGACGCCGTTCAGAGGTTTTGGGAGGTTGAGGAGCCCCCTCAGGTGGCCCGCTTGAATCCGGAACACGAAGAGTGCGAGTTGTTCTATCAGAACAACACTGGTCGACTCCGCTCCGGTCGGCTTGAGACCCGGCTGCCTTTTGTTGCGGTGCGACCACCTCTTGGCCAATCCAGACCTACGGCTGAGAAAAGATTGTTGGCAATGGAGCGCCGCATGGCCAGGGACCCGGTGCTGCGGCAAAAATATGTAGAGTTTATGCGTGAGTATGCAGACTTGGGACACATGTCGGTGTCAGATTTGGATTGGCGTTCAGTAGAGCATTTCTTCTTGCCACATCACGCGGTCCTCAAGCCATCCACTGGTAAGCTGCGCACAGTGTTTGATGGGTCTGCGCGGACTTCTTCCGGCGTCTCCTTGAATGATTGCCTGCATTCCGGCCCCAAATTGTTGAGGGATCTTTGTGACGTCATCACGTCTTTTCGTCGTCATCAAGTAGTCTTTGTGGCCGACATCAAAATGATGTTCCGGCAAACGGTCATTCACCGGGATGACAGACGTTATCAGTTGATCCTGTGGCGGGAACATCCCCAGGATCCCATGATTGTGTATGAGCTCAACACGAATACTTACGGCCTTCGGTCAAGGCCAGGGGGCCTGTTGATGATCGCCCCGCTCCCCGTTTGGTTGGTGCCCGCAGTCCTCGGGCTAGGGGGCCTGTTGATGATCGCCCCGCCCCCCGTTTGGCTGGCGCCCGGAGTCCGCGGGCTAGGGGGCCTGTTGATGATCGCCCCGCCCCCCGTTTGGCTGGCGCCCGGAGTCCTCGGGCCAGGGGGCCTGTTGATGATCGCCCCGCCCCCCGTTTTGCTGGTGCCCGGAGTCCTCATCATTGTGACTTTTGTAAGGCAACGGGACATGTCATGGCGCGTTGCCGGGACTTTTTGAATTTGCACGTAAGTTCCCGCCGCCGCATTGTCAACGCACGCCGTTTGTGCTTTTCGTGCTTGGGGGCCCACTTCCATCGGGACTGCCCCGACCCCCGCCCGTGTAGAATTTGTGAAGGGTCCCACCTGGAGATTTTGTGCGCCAACGCGAACCGCTCCAGCAGACCAGCCTCTGAGGGGGGTTCGCGCAAGGGGGGGTACCCCGGAGACGAGCACCGGGCTGAGACCCGCGATTCTGTACGCCGCACTCCACCCCCCGCGCAAGTTGAACGGGAGCCCCACGAGCGCCATTTGGTCTTCCCTCGTCAGGGAGAACGCGCATTGGCTGCTAGGCAGCAGTGGCCGGGTCGGCGCCGCTGCCTTTCCCCTCCGTTGGCGGAACGTCCCCGGCTGGAGTCGCGCCCTCCGCCATTCGGGCATTCGGTGGGATATGCCCCTCCAGTGATGGCGAGCGGCTTGGGACACCGCGCGGACGAATGGTTTGATTGTTGGCCTCGTCGTGAACGAAGGCAGCCTGGAAGCGGCGATCGGTCGCCGCCCAGACATCACTAAGAGATTGACGCCTGCCCCGCTAAAGGAACCCCCCGATCAAGACGGTTTTGTTGCCAACGGCCTCGGTCACGGTCTGGGGACCCTTGGGTGACTCGATTGTGGTCTGTGCCATTTTGGAGACGGGAGTCCGGGGTTGCCTTTTGTCTTCTTGGTTAGCGGGACAGGTTGGCCTGAAGGTGAACGACCTTTCAGGCAAGATTTGGGGAATTGGCGAACCGGCTGACACCACTGTTGAGGGAAGGACCTGGTTTGAGGTCACCCTTGTGAGTTGTCCTTACCCTAAAATTGGTGCTCCTGCCCTTGTTGTAACTGATCTTGGTACAATTGTTGGTGACTGATCGTCACACTAAGAACTCGCATGCCGGTTGCAATGCGCTGTTGGCCATTCTGCAGCGAGAATTTTGGATTTTGTCGGCTGATCGCGTCAATGAGGCGAGGCCCTTTGCTGGCGTCGTAACGGATTTTGTTGGTCCCCCTTTGTTGAAGACGTCCACCCTTCGTAATAGCAAGATTGTTAGGGCTTATTTGTGTGTTTGTATGCCTGTCAACCAAGGCAGTACATTTGGAGCTGGTAACCTCCCTCTCGACAGAGGCCTTTGAGGCGACTTGGGAAAGATTTGTGTCTCGCCGTGGGTTACCTTCGTTGATTAGGTCTGATTGCGGTACGAATTACAAGGGTACAAGTAACTATTTGAAGGAGCTATACGCCTTCCTTGATGAGAGCCGGGTTGATATTGGTAATGGTTTGGCCCGCCGAGGGGTCACTTGGTTGTTTGACCCGCCAGCCTGCCCCCCATTGGGGGGGTATTTTTGGGGCCGCGGTGAAAGCGGCAAAGGGACGCTGGCGGAGATTGTTGGGAGACACCGTTCTCACCTTTAATGAACTAGCCACGGTATTTGGCCGCATTGAAGCTGTGTTGAATTTGCAACCTTGTCAAGACTTCCAATTGATTAGCGGACGGGTAGGCCCGTCCGGGGGGGGTAGATGTTGCGTCCCAAATGTAATTTTGAACGCTCTTTTTGGTGTGGCAACATTCTATTGTCTTTGATCTTGACATTACTTTGACTTGACAGATTGACTTTGCTGAGAAAAAATGTCCGCCCGTTGGGACCTGTTGAGATAATTATAATTGGTAAAATATTGTTGGATTCGCGTGTTGAAACCGATAATTGGGTCGCGAATAATCTAATTGTTGAAGTGTATTCCCCATTTGTTGAAAACCCCGGAATATCGTTGAATCATACGCCGCCTTGTCGTCGGTCGGGCCGGCACGCGGAATATAATTGGAAATCATCTTGGATCTCACGTGAGATTAACATATTAATTGTGTTCAGTGCTTGATTAAACTTTGTATTCTCGGATTATCAAGAATCCACTGATATTTCGTGAAACATATCGCCTTATTGTGTCTACCACGCGTAGCGCGCGTTTGTTGGGAACGAGTTAAGCTGTGATTGCTGTTGTGACCGCTACCTGGATATCGGCGCCTTGGGAACGTTCATCCACACTTGTCTTTCGCCACACGTTACAATTACTCACCCTCATATTACATACAAACCACACTTGGAGCGTGACCTTGGAAGGTCGAAGTTGGCGTCCCCAGCATTCAGGTTAGTGGTACATTTTGTTTATCGAAATAAGGCCTAAGAGCCTACCACAACGTAGGGCTCCGCGTAATCGCGGACGGTTCGACATACCAGTTACCGTTGGCTGGACTTGGGGTCGAACAATTATAAACATGTTTTTTTCTGAGTATTAATGGATACATGATAAAATTTAAAAGTAGGTATCTAATTCGCACTAGATGATAGAGAATCACCAAAGTTATTCATTAATTATATTGTTAAGAATTTTTGTTTTCGTATGTATTGGTTTTCTCTGCATCCGAATGTAGATAGGTAGAGCAACTTATAGGTAATTGGTCATGTGAAAAATAACATTCCTTTTAAATTTATGCCGACTTGTTTGAATTCCGACCCTACGTTTCCTACTAACTAAAATTACAAAGAATCGATAGGATAAACTTGCTAATCCAATAACTACAATTAAAAAGAAATTAACATCTATAGACATCTCACCTAGTAATACTTAACCACCTATTATATTAAAATTGATTCACTTAATAAAGATTTTAAATAAAAGGACAGGAAGAAGAACAGGTTGGTCAAGTGGTCGCAAGCGCGACTCACGCGGGCCAAAAAGAGCTAAAATATAATCTCAGTAGTAGCCCAGAGTCCAAACTCTGGGCTACTACTGAGATTATCACACTCCAAACACACCGCAAACTTCCAAAAGTTTGCGGTGTGATACCCCCGTGCCTCGAAAAGCACGTTAAGCCGTTGGTCCCGGCTATCATTAGATAGCTATCAATAGAACATAAAAAAGAAACTTTAATACGATAAACTACATACTTTATACTTAAACACAAAAACTGATATATACACCTACTCATTAAATTACTTAAACTATTAAAAAAACCTATTTATTGATATATCATAAAAAGAAATTGAATTGTGCCTACACAACGTTAAGAACCGTAAAAATATAGACTACACACGTATTTTAATAACTATATACAAATGGTACCAAAATAAAACAAATACGAATAAACTAACCTACATTATCGAACAAATTATTGAAATGAAACACCGTTCAGCAAATCTGCAAAAGTATCAACAATCCGAGCGCCCGTTCGGTAAATAACGTTGTTGAATAATTAAAATTTTACATTTTCTCCTAAACGTTACGCCCAAATTATATACTGTATTGTCGTACAATCGTGGTATTGGCTTATCACTACTTCAACTTTTTCTTTTAATTTTGATAAAGCGATATCTATCGTATTTTATGCTACGTTGGGTTCACACCCGTGTGATGCCCTTTGCAGTATTAGCTGGTCCTATAATGAAATAATCAGTAACTAGTTTTGTATAATTACATATTAAAGAATTAGTTACGTACGTACCTACTTTCATAGTCAAACTTCCAGAGCACTTTGACTTCTTAAACATACAACACCTCCATATCGAAGAATCGTTCATGTAATCTTTTAATTTATAGTACTGATGACCATCATCGCCAATAAAAACATTGCCGCCCTTTCTTATAATCATTGTTATTTTAGATTCAGCTGTTTCACACATTTTCGCGGAGTTGATACAGCACCATCTATCTACATTTGACCTTTGCTAGAAAATTGTATGCCTAATTAATTTCAAAATAATTATTAATGTATCATGAATCTTGAAGTGGAATGATCTAGCACAGCAAATGACATGTGTAAATAATTTGAACTTGTAATGTCACCAATGTTATTTTCTTACAAAAGGTTTTACAAAAATAAATAAAAATCTTAGTAGTACCACGGGTAGATTATTTTTGCCCGTAGTACTACTGGACTGCTTGGTAGTACCACGAGAAAAAAAAATTGCCCGTGGTACTACTGGTAGTACCACCGGTAGTACCACGGGCAACAAACGCCCAAGACAATACTCACGCCTGTGGTTTAACTTTACACTGTTTGTACTCAATTATAAAGAATAATATGTTGTAGTTTTACAAAAATAATTACAATAATTAATGCTGGCATTACATTCGGCGCCCCTTCTGCTTTGGCGCCTGTGTGCGCCGCACACTTCGCACATAGGGACGGCTCGGCCCTGCTTAGAAACAGTGCAGAGCAGAGCAGCAGTGGCTACATCGTTACGGGCCCAACTTACGAGAAATTGGTAGTGTTTTCGAACACAGCCAAGCACATTAGTTTGGCACAGGCACATTAATTTATATCATCGCTACTACTCTCAAAATTATGAACGGTGAAAATACGTGCACCTTCCACCCTCCTCACGACTCTAACACTGACTTTAAAATAAAAGAGAGTAAAATCTAATTCTAATCTGCGTGCTCCTTTCCTCAAAAGAGCACAACAGTCATGAAGCTTCATGCTTCTCATATGATTTGACCAATTTACAAAATAAATATTACATTTCATTTCAATTATGATCTCAATGAACACTTTCAATGAAAATCAAGGATTTTAACAAGATATAGTCAGCAGTTTTTGAGATAAATATTACATTTTCAAAAACTGCAATTCAATTCGCAATAAATAAGTACAATAATAGGACCGGAGGAACAAAGTAAAATAACAGGCGTAGGATCTATGCTTGCTACTATGGAATGCATCATGGGTTATTCCGACTCTCATATGGCCACTTTCTTGTTTTTCGTATATTTATAGGACTGAAACTTTGGTTTTTTGCTAAAATTTTTAATGTGGCATAAAAACTACACAGTAGTGACAACCGAGGACCTGATTTTTGTACTGCTTTTCTTACACATAAGAAATAGGAAAGTTATGTAATGGATCTCCTCAAACTAACCAATAATTACATTATGTAAAATATCTATTGTATATACACTTAAGACGGGTCAAGAATTAATTTTCCCTATAGTAAGATTCCTCAGGCTGACTAGAACAGACTAATTTGCGAAGTTCTCTTAGTATTTCGGCAACATCTGTACCTAATACGTGCCGCCGAATGTTTGGTGACATCTGTGGCGGTATTGGAGACGAAGTTTGGTCATAGCAAAGCGAATAAGCCTTGGCTTTAACACAACAAAATTTGAACAGGAATTATATATCTTAAATAGCTTGCTTATAGACACCATGATGGAAAACGACATATGATGGAAAACATGAGGGACAATCCCAACAGCTACCTGAAGGTAACCCATTCATAGTCAGATATGCAGACTTCGGATAAAAATTAATGTAATAAAGGTGGGCTCTGATATGTAGGTGAAATCTTTTTTTTTTAATCAATGTACTACTGAAACTGAAAAGTCTATAATAAATGTTTTGAATTGAATAAAACCAGAGTTTTTCCTTTACCATGGTGACTGGGTCATGTTGAGTAAAGGAAGAATCTTTCTGAATTATGTCAAATATATTATACTAGCTGCTTTCCGTAACTTCGTTCGCGGGGAAGGATTTCCCGCGTAAATCCCGATCCGCGTAAATTCCGGGATAAAGAGTAGTCTGTGTTATTCCGGGATGTAAAATATCTACTTACCAAATTTCATTAAAATCCATCCAGTAGGTCCGGAGATTAGCGAGTACAAAACAAACAGACTTTTTTTTTGCCGTGTTGCCGTTTCTTTAACCACCTCAATTATTTTTTTTGTATATAAAATTTAAATGTACTTACAGACACTTTTTTACTGTTTTATTATATGTATATACAACGTGTAACGGAAACCCCATATCTATCCAAAAGGACTGAAGACAACATCTGGTATGGAGTCTCTATACAAAGTTTCAGCTCAAAATAAGTGACTCACAGAATTGAAGCCAAATTGTTGGTTTCGTATGTTTCTTGAATACTAATAATAACAAACGTGTCACAGCACTATGGGGGTCATCACTTTCCACGTCACTTGCCAATAAAACGAATTCTCTTCGTTCTTCTTAATTTGAAAAATTCGGTCTCTGGTATCAATGCATTGAAATTTCTCATAAGTTCCACACATGTAGACATAGGATTACAAAACCCTTGCTATATCATTTGTTATCATCCAAAGAAGCCGTGCACTTGTTATGTATATACGCTTTAAATTACACGTTGTAGATATAGGTATGGATCCGAGACTTAAGCGGTACCCGCCGTGTCGAAAACCACTAAAACTCGTGTTAAAACGTTCATTAAAACTGGTACAGTTGATGGAGTTCAATCGCATACTGAATTCAAAATGATGAAGGAAGTATTGGATATGTGACATCGACCAACCTGCACTGAGCCTGGGTGGTGGATTGTGGTCTATTACCTTTTATAGAGAGGCGGGCTGGGTCGCACTAGTGGGACCTACATAAATTAACAGAAGATTTGCAAAAGAAATATTTTTGGGGTTTATGTTTTGAAATTGAAATTGAAAAACACACACAACAACAAACAATAGAAAATTAGAAACAGAAATAAATAACACTAAGAATTTCGCTGAGCATGTCTACACCGAAAAGGTTATTTAGTGTTTGTTATAATAACTGTCTTCAAAATAAATTTGTTTGAAGTCACAAAGTGATTGACGTATAAGTGTCTATCTTACTTAAAAATAAATATTATTAAATTTATAAAACCATCATAAAGCCCAAAAGACTATATTTAATTCAGTGTTAAGCCTGCAAGAAAAAATACAACTTTCTATTTTTTTAATTAATATATATTTTTACAGATTTTTATACAATGAAGCAAATCAGCTTATCCTTAACTTAAGCTTAAGCCTAGTCAATTTCCTAAGAAATAAAACTAGTTATCATTTTAAAAAATCATGGCTATTTGTTTACGTTCCTGGCTGTTATATAAATGATCTACACGTTGATTAATTATAATTAAGATCTTTAGTCCAAGACACATTCTGCCACAATGAATTGACTTTTTATAACATTAACATCGGACTTTATACACTTCTTTCTTAATTCAAATAATTCTTCCCTGTTCATTGTTCCAACTTTAAAATCAGTTACTATCAGTTTAAGAAAAAATAATAAAAGTTCGAGGTCTCCTCAACAATATATCAAAATTTCCGAATAATAACAGCAATTCTGTGGAAGCAATGTATATTTTTCTTTAACTTCAAACCCAGGCAGAAATAAAGAAAATGAAAGAAATCTAGGACGCATCAATTTGAACGTGATCTTAGAAAATGTGGAGCAAGGAATATTTGAAACGGTACGTGATATAGAAACTATGAAAGCGGAGGAAGCTAAGAAATCCATACATAGATATTAGTTGGCTGATCGGCCGGTCCGCTTTTCCGTATTTCTTAGGAAAATGGAGCATCTACTCGCAAATTGAGAAAAACCGTAATAAGAATTTTCCTATCTAAAATTCTCGGTTGTCGACCCGACCCGATTCACGGCAGATACAAATTATATTTGAGTTATTTTCTATAGGCGGTAAAATAGTCACGTAATAATAGCATAGAAAAAATATACCTACTATGTCAGCTTACTTTTTAGAAAAAGTAATCGAAACTTTATTTATTATAATATAAACCATTACATAATAAATAAAGGTTCGATTACTTTTTTGTAACGGGTATTTTCTATTTGAATTTTCAATTATAGCCTGGCGTTTGGAAGTTGGTGATGTGATATTAACCCCGTGCCCCGGAATTCACGTCAAGCAGTTAGGCCTGCGCTTGACCTCTCTTTGATCGTGTCGAATTACCGTCCCATCGGACAATGAGAGTAAAAGAACAGAGATTGCACCTTCAATATCTTCTGTGCGCGTAAGTACGCGATCTCTTACCATCAGCTGAGATGGTACTCAAATGCAAGCCTTTTATCAATAAAAAAATGTTAATCGTTGAATAATTATATTATAGACTTCCACGGAGCTGTTGTAATTGTAGCAAGCTGCTGCAGCAGCCAGAAGCTGGACATACATGGTTTTTTTTTACTATAGGTCTGAAAATCCATATATTTTGATATACTTGTATCCTATAACATTATAAAATATGTGAATGTTTGTAAGTATACAGAGTTGATACGACAGAGGGGCATTAAATTACACTTCGTATACTATGCGTGTTTAGTGTTAATTCGATACAGTTAAAAAATAAAAAGCGCCAAAAGTTTTTTTTCTTTTCAATTAAACTAAATAGCTTACAAATCAGAGTAAAATGCAACTACCCTTTGTAAATAAATGTGACTGACCTTAAATACCTAGGTAACAAAGTGGCAACGTAGCGCGGCTTCTCTTGTCTTGGTCAGATTTATCGCTTTAAGGTGCATCTCATCAAAATCATTTCCGACTAAACTACTTCTCCTATTGAATTGATTTTTGGTATAGAGCTTGAAAATGGTACCTAGTATACGCAGTTTAAAGGAAACCCCCTCGGTCGTATCAACTCTGTATATATTGTATGTTTGTTTGTGCAACTGATCGATATTTTTAGTGTGGAGATAGTTGAAGGGCTGGATACTTTATCTTTGTTACCTATACAATACACTTGTGGGAAGACGCGAGCAGAAACTAGTCGTTACATGTTATTTAAATTGAAGTATCTATCTTTTAATTTTGCACTAAACTTTTTCTCAAAGATTTATTTATTTACACGATACTTAAACACAAACAAGCTTTTCTTGTACAGTCTGTCTTTCTATTTGTGAAGATTAAGCTCTAGGCCGTCAAGGTAATATCGACTTTCATGCGAGCGAACTCGGGCAATACTAGTCATAAACAAAACCGTTACTAATTACCAATACAATTTATACATAAAACTATGTCAATCATTAAACAGCGAGCAGCACGCATAAGAAAACGGCATTATATATTGCTGAGCTCCTTTTACACATAAAATAAAAAAGAGACGGAAGGTATTAAAACGATCCGTCTATACCTCTTGTAGTATCCTCCATCAATCACTTGAACACCTCTATTTTTTCTCTTTTCACACCGAAATTCCCCAAAACTTACGTTCACTTTTCCACAAAGAAAAACATGGCGTTCTTAATAGAAGACCGAAAATATTCTCGTTAGAATTATTATACGTATTACCAACGAAGGTTTTGGCGACCTTCTAGTTATTTTGGATGTGCACGCGATGTTTTAATTTGAGCACGGGTTCGGTGTGAATAAAAATAAATAATGTGTTATAACTTATTTTCTACATAATTACGAATACCGAATTGATGTTATCGGCGAGTCCTGTGACGCGATTAGCGATGTGATTAATTACATAATAATTATGTACGTACTTTCAATTTAAAAGTTTTTTTGCGGTCTGTTTTATTGATACACTAGCTTCTGCCCGCGACTTCGTTCGCGTGAGAGGGTTTTCCCGCGTAAAATCCTGATCCCGTGGGAATTCTGGGATGAAAAGTAGCCTATGTGTTATTCCAGGATGTCAAATATCTACTTGCCAAATTTCATTCAGTTCCGATCAGTAGTTTTTGCGTGAAAGAGTAACAAACATCCATCCATCCTCACAAACTTTCGCATTTATAATATTAGTAGGATAGGATAGGATGTAAGTCAGTAATTTTTGGTATTATATCTCATACAAATTAATCTTCGTGCAATTTATTAATATTGATAAACTTTTTGTATACTAGTAAATTTTGCTAAATCGCGGATGCAATATACATCCAGACCCGGAACAACTGTGTTTAACTTATTCATATATTCATGCCCTTGTCATTTCGACTCGCAGCAAACCCACAATATTATCACGCGTAGGTACTGTAGACGCCCTCTGCCCCACCTAGGAGACTTAGGACATTAAGTGAAGAAGTTTAGTTTATTGGGAACTCAATATCATGTAAGTGTCTTAACCAATGATAGCAAATACAACCCTACTTTTTTCATCCAAGTAGGATCTCTCCAAAATTTAACAGCACCATAGTATAAAAATAACTTACATACTTAATACAACCTTTTTATTCTTTTATAAAAACAAAGAATACAACACAATCATAACAAATTATACTCAACAGCATTTGGGGGCTTTCATTACAAAATTGCCACGAAAAATCTCGCGAATTTATAAACGAAATAAGTGAACAATATAAAGAAGAGTAAAATGGGAAGAAGGGTAGGTATATTGCATATGCTATGCAGAGGTCAGGGACCATTCGGTTACAAATGTGTTGTCTCCCATTCAAATATTTCAGATTGCAATCGTAGTACCCCATACTAGAGGGACTACTTGGGGGGAGGGGTATGACTGACATTTTTTCACCTTATTTGAATATTTTTCCTGTCTGATGTGAGAATATCAGATTTCTATTTCGTTGTGAAGATATTGTTTCATTTGGTTACGATAAATCGATGAAGTCGTTTTCAAGGTAAGATTTCCGCCACTATTGACGGGAATCTTTTGTTGGAAAATGTCTTTATTTGTTGATGACATACTTTTGAAATAGGTTACTACGTGCGTACGTATGTATTATAAGATTTGTTTTTTATTTATTGATGGCTCGCGTTTGACTACTATTTCACCTGGTGGTGAGGTATGGTGTGATCTAAGATGAAGCACTTACCTAGAAGTACCCTATGTACTCTCAACTTTTTTATAGATTATTAAATTACAAGTAATCTTTAAAAAAAACTTTAGAAGAAAACGTTTTGGGAATAGTTTTATTGTACAGCTAAGGAGTGGAATTGTCTCTCTGTTTGTTGCTAGCTATAACCTGGGAGTCTTTAAGTCAAGAGTGAATACGTTACTTCTAGGCAAACGTGTTTCATCTTCCACCACATCATCGTTCAACATCAGGTGAGATGGCAAGCCTATCAACAATAAAAAATAAGGAAATCATTTATATTTTTCTATGAAGTATGTTCAGTTTTTTTTTTTCATCAAATTAACCCAGATGGCGCCTTTGTTAGCTAGGTTTCAATAAACACCTACTGATCACATCATATGAGAACTATGTAGGTTAATGTCTGTGGTAGTTATATGAGGAAAGCACTACACTACTTTTGGTGAACCTATCCAGACAGTACTGAAACGAACCATTAATAACATCATAAGACAATATAATTAGGTTATCAAATTCCCTTCTAATAGAATATAAGCCTCGTTATGAGAGAGATGTGCCGTAATCTATCATACGGGTTCAATACGGGTTGGTGGATGGTACATGTCTCCGGACTTTTCAGTCCTAAGTCTACTCACTTCCTTGGGTTGCGGGAATTGTTTTAACGAGATACAGCGGCCTAGAACGTAAGGGCAGTTGAAGGAACAGGCTGGATTTTAAGTCAGTAGAACTCTGTCACTCCCTTCCGCTCCACCGAGAGGAGTCGTTAGGTGATTTTTCCACCAAAAAAAACGAGAAATAAAGTCTTGACACTATTTGATGAAAGAAAGAAGGTTGTAGCTACCCACGAACCTACGACTTAGTATAAGTCCTGTTTATAACCACTGCGCATCAAATATCCATAAAATATAATTATGATATATTTTCATGCATAGACTTTTTTCGCTTATGTAAACTCTATTAAACTTTTTCGACAGCTCACCTCTATATTACGGCAACGGAATGTCCGCCTCCTATGCTAATCGCCCTAGCTTCGATTCCGTATTCGGTCAAACATTTACATACACTTGAATTTTATTTTTGTAGTCTAGATTTTTGTGAAATATGTAGAATCGTGATATAAGTTATTTTAGCTACGAATTTCTACTAGATTATTTTGCGAAAATCTTAAAACTTTTGGCAACCCACACGCATTTAAATTTAACGTCGGCCGACGATCTCCGGCCACCGTAGGCGCGGGCATGCGGACAGCGAGTAAAGGGCAACTCGCTGTCCGACCATGGACCATGCCCGGGTCGACGGCGCGTCGTTTTCCACGCGCGCCTCAAAGAGCGTCAGCAACATGACGAGGCCCCCTCTGCAGAGGGCCGAAGCCCGCCGGGGTCGTGGAACTCATCCCGTTACCGTGGCCCCTATATGTGTGGCTCTTTTGGCAACCTACACGCATTTAAATTTAAATAAAATGAAAGAGTATTAAAGGGTATATCTATCTTAGATATATCCTTTATTGTACGCCGTAACAGAATTGAGCACTGAAATAAGTGTGTAACCACAGAAAATACTGTCAAAGATGTACAAATGACAGCCGGGCGGCTTAGCATGATTACCGAGGCATGGACGAATGTTAACATGTTAAGATAGTTACCCATCTACAGACTTACCTCGGCTAGCGTTGCTTAACTTCGAAGATGGACCCGTGTGGCTATTATCATTTAGCTATGAACTCCTAAATAATAAAATATACGCAATAATAAAAATATTCATCTTAATAATCAAATTTAGAATAGCCTAATGGATAAGGTGTCGGACTTGTGATCGAGAGATCGCAAGTTCGAACCCCACCCATTACACTATTGGCGTGAACCCACTCCAGACACAAGCATATTTAGCTTAGTTGGAGGGGTTAACAAGATTGCTAGTAATGTGAATTCTACCCACATTGCTAGTAATCTTTAAAAAAAAAAAAAAAAAAAAAATTTGATACAGAATCCTTACTAATATTATAAATGCGAAAGTAACTCCCGAACCTCCTAAACTACTGAACAATTTTAAATGAAATCTGGTATTAACATAGTCTATCACCTGAGAAAGGACATAGGCTGCTATTTAATGCGAAAAAAGGGAAGGGTTGAAATAGGGGATGAAAGTTTGTATGGAAATTACGTCATTTTTAAAGCTGAAAGCTTGGAACTTATTTTTTAGACTTTTAATTAGAAAAATGTACTTAAATAAGCTATTAGCAATAAAATATTGTAAATAGCTTATTTATATATGAGTTTTATTTTCAAAATAATTAGTCAAAAAAATTAAAAATGCTGCCGAAAGTCACTATTCCGCGTGGACGAAGTCGCGGGCATAGCTTTTAAAATAAACTAATGTTAACAAGTAGCCAACAGTCTCAAACCATAATATGATAGAGCAAAGTCAGAACAGAGCTATTATAAATTTGATAGTTGAGTCGACTCCGAGGCGCCCTGAATAATTTGATTCAAATTAACCAGTATGATGCCTGCTGGCTATGCTTACTACGCCATTTTAACCGTATTTCAGTCTTAGAAGTTAGCTGTAATTTCTATGGAAATAGACTAACATCAGGTCCGTATATTTACCACGTGCTGATCTGAACTCCCATTTATAGAGACATATCGGTCGTTGATGGTTCTGAGTACCATTTACAGTTCAAAACAAAACAAGGAGTTGATAGAATCATCACAGCGTTAATTTATTGGATGCATTTTTGTAAGAAAATTAATATTAATAATTCAGCCTATTACGTTCTTACTGCTTGGACAAGAAGATCTCATAGAAAGGAGGCCCCCTTCTATGAGAATAACATAAAACATAAGATAAATACAAGAGATTTAAATAATAGAGAGGGAGCCAAAGTGCCAGTAGTAGATCCAACACGCGAGCATAGTTCGGTTTGGAAGATATCACATAATATCTTTAGATGTTTAGTCCTAAGACAAAATACATCACGACGACTTAAGAGGAGGCTCCCTAAATTGTATGTAACTTTGCATTAATATTGATTGTTCTGAAACAATCACGCATACAATCAAAATGGAACTTTAGTACATGATTTGTTGGACCTTTTTCTTTACATGTCTAGACCAGTTACATAATTGGAACATATTCGCTCGATTTATTTTTTAATCGAAAATCATTTTTTTTTAAAGATTATTCAAAATTAATCAAGATTACTCGGCTTTTATGTCTAAAATTAGTATTGACAGTAAGAAAATATACTTTATTATCCAAATATAGGACATTTTTTCTCTAGATCAATTATTACTTTAGTTATAAACGAAATAAGAATTGAGACTTACGACATTTATTTTCGAGCCCGAACATGGTTAAAGAGCGCACGCGATATTCAACTTTGTTACTGCTTTGTTAGCGTTTAGCATACAACGGCCTAACCGGGGTGCATGGGGGCGGAGCTTGCATCAAAATTATTTTAGACTGCCTGATCTTAACTAGGTGACCATCGAGTTAAACACACGTTTTTCATAATTACAAATTTAACAGATCTTTTTTAACTTATACACATAGGTACAAGCAAAGACAGACTTCTTCTCCTACCATTCAACCATCTTGATGAAGGCTTTAAGCTGATTAAAAAATATGGATTACAAGAAAACTTACGTATGGTTGTAAGTTTTCTTGTACTTCGTTATTTAAATCAATAAAAATAAAACATGGTTTTTGAAGTGTCTTCATACTATGTTGAGCACCGACGACGGTTTGATGAAAAATCAAAATTGTATTGCGGTCACTTCACTCATTTATTCAACTGACTTTTGTCAAGTCGTAAAAACCTCTAGAATACAGCTAAACACAAAAAAGCTTTTAAAAAATACCATTTTCTGCATCTACCCAAACAATATTTTAGCCTGACAGAAACCTTGAAAGCCTACAATGGTACAATTCCCTTTTCTGAAACCGTAAATGGTTTTACAAGGGGATGAGACAACAGCCGCTCCATTACAAACTTGCTAATGTAACGTCCTCGTTGTCCCAACAGGACCCTGCATGAATCAGAACTGCCAAGTGTGACTTGAGCAGATAGTGAAGGGATTCTGGACACTATCCGTGCCCGTGAAACTGTTTCATGTATATCTCATGTTTTTTAATACCATTGTCTCACAGTAGAAATTTATCCTGTATCGTGAGTGCATTTTTACAAAACCCAGACCCTTGACCCCGGGAATCAAACCTGCGACACGCAATTAATTCATCATCATAGCTCTCTCAGAAATTATGGACAAATAGGCTCAAACCTACAACAGCAAAAACAAACGGGACAAGCTTAAAGTAATATCAAACTTAATGTACTAATAACTTTCGTCCACTCGTAGACTCGTAAATAATTGAAAAACGAAACTATGTAGAAGCAAATCCCTTACAACGCTAAATACATACTAAGTTGGTCCTTTGGGATCTAAATTGGTCTTTTGTACCCCGAAAGGCCCCATTGGTATAACCCTACAGAGCTCTGAAATGTTTTGGGGAACACTAGTCAGATTTAAATTTCTTCAATCTCTTCATACTTCATCACCTGCTAAGCCTTTTCCAACTATGTTGTATCAACTTTCAGCCTAACCGGATGAAGCTGAGTTCTAGTGTTTTACAAAACGTCTGCCTATCTGACTCCCACAATCCAATAATGAAATGAAATAATAATAAAATGAAATACCTAATGATGTTTATTTTGCAAATCCTTACTAACATTAAGAGCGAAAGTAACTCTGTCTCTGTGTTCCGCAATCACGCCTAAACTACTGAACCGATTGTAATGAAATTTGGTACTGACATAGTCTAGAGTCTGAGAAAGGACAAAAGCTGCTTTTTAATGCGACAAATGGGCTGTAAGGGGTTGAAATATGGCATGAGAGTTTGTATGGAAATTACGTCATTTCTAAAGCTAGAAGCTTGAAACTTAGTTTTTAGACTTTTGATTAGATATTAATAAATACGATATTCAAATTATGTATGTTTTTCATTTTCAAAGTAATTAGCCTAAAAAATTAAAAATGCTGCCGAGTCACTGTTCCGCGCGGACGAAGTCGCGGCCACAGCTAGTAGATTATAAATAACACTTTCACACGTCTTTTTTTTTTCGTAAATGTAAACTAGATGAGGCCAGCGTTTCCTAACTGACTACTCTGAGAAGAAACACTGAAACAAACTCAGAGGTTAACGTCTCTTTTAAAGTCCAGACAATCTGTAGTGATCAAATCATATGAGAGCCATGTAGGTAGTCATGTAGGAGCAATGGCTGGATGACACGACACATCTTGGCTATACTGGTGTCAGATCTTTTGGCTTCTGACTGCCTGTAACGATTATCAAAGATGTTTAAAGGACAGTCAAGACCTTATAATATATAAGTTTAAGTTAAGTCCTAAGTTGAGCTACACGATAACTGACAAATGTTTGCACTGTCTGGTCAGGTCCGCTCGAATTTGCGTGGTTATTTCCTCAAAAGAATACCACAGACATGAACCTACATGCTTCTCATATAAAAATGCAAATTGTCTGGACTTTAAAAGAGACTTTTACCTCTGA
Source organism: Tholera decimalis (assembly GCA_943138885.2). Classification (NCBI taxonomy): domain Eukaryota; kingdom Metazoa; phylum Arthropoda; class Insecta; order Lepidoptera; family Noctuidae; genus Tholera; species Tholera decimalis. The sequence continues at coordinate 5,731,992 of OW964565.2, read as the reverse complement.
GTTTGTTTCGGTGTTTCTTCTCAAAGTAGTCAGTTAGGAAATACCGGCTTCATCTAGCTAAACTAAACACGCATAAAACATGACGTGTAAAAGTGTTATTTATAACCAATTTACAAAATAAATATTTCATTTCATTTCATATATTTGATTTTCAGACCCTTTTAAATAAATAAAAAATAGTGAATTTTATCCAAACTACTGTACATTATAAATGCAAAAGTCTGTCTGTTTTACTTTCTATACCGTTGAACTGATTTTGATGAAATCTCATGCTAGGATCCTTGAAGATTTGAAGTTAAACGTAGGCCACTTTTTTCATAAATCCTCCCATAATGGCCTGAAAAATTGTATGGCAAATCGTTGCAAAAGAAGTCTCGGGAAGTATAGTGGTCAGTGGCCCTGACTGCTGTGCGCAAGGTCGTGGGTTCGATTCCCACCTAGGACAAATGTTTGTGTGATGAGCACGGTCATTTGTGCTTTGTCTGGGTGTAATTTATCTATAATATGTATGTATTTAGAAATATATATGTATGTTTATCAGTTGTCTAGTACCCATACCACAAGCTCTGCTTAGTTTGGGACTGGATGGCGTTGTGTGAAAAGTTGTGGAATATTATTATTATTATTAGAAATTAGTCCAGTGTTCGCTCTAGTTAATAGCCTATTAGTGTGAAACCTCAAATCATTACTTAACTTAAGATATTCAAATGGATCTCTCCGATTGCTCAAAATGACGGCCTCAGTCTCTGCCGGCGCGGCATCTCCGTAGTCTATGTTCGGCCCTAATCTACTGAGACGTAATAACTGTGTTAGCGAGTCGAGTAATTTGAATTTGGTTACGTTAGGCGGCGGTCAGACATGACGAGCATTTAGTTGCTTGTTATCTACTTGTCATTTTATGGTTAGCAGTCTCACTGGAAATCAGAAATTGAATAAACATCAATATTTTATGCAAAGGAGGAGCTTGTGGCTTAATAAAAACAGCCGCACGGCTCGATCTCACAGCGCGTCGTGTTCCACGCACGCCTCAAAGAGTGTCAGCAAAATTGTCGGGGCCCACAAGGGGGCCGTTGCCTGCCGGGGTTGCGGAATTGTTCAAAATAGTTACCGCAGCCTCGGAATATGAAGGGCATATGATGGAACACGGATGTGTTTTAGTCAGTAAAATTCTGACACAACCTCTCGCTTTGCCCAGAACGGGAGGCAGTCATTGAATGATTTCCCATCCTTAACACGTTCGCTGACAGTGAGCACTTACCCTGACACCACATTACGACAGTAAAATTTCCATACTAAATGACAAATCAACGTAGTACTCGTGCACAAGCAAGCAATATGAAACTACCTACAAAATACTCGTGTTACGGCAGTAAGAAATATGAAATTGCTTATAATATGACAGTGGATACTGCTCTTCTTAATACTTATATGAAAAATTATCGTGAGACGACGTACTCTTAAAAATAAGTGGCCAGTCCCTCGACGTACTGTCATAATGCACTATTTTAATTTCCCGCCTAACGACGCACTGTCAGCGAACGTGTTTAAAAAAGAAAACGGGTCGGTGTTCAAGTTTAAAGCAACAGTTACCGAGTTTGGGCCGTCGATGGATGACGATGTTAACATATCGTGAATTCGACGTTTCTCGGAAATATAGACAGATAAAACATTTATTTGCTACAACATAAAATACAATTAACATAAAACACGTAAAAAAGAAGAAAAGAAATCATACAACCGGAATAAACAAAATCCTACCAGTGTTGCAGGAATATTCTAACGAGATACCACAGCCCCGAATCACAAGGACAAGTGAAGAAACAGGGTGGGTCTTTAGTCAGTACAAGTCTGCCACTCCACTCCACTCCACCCAGAGTGAGAGGAGTTATTTGATGATTTTCCCTACTGACTACAAATTCACCGGAGGTCGCGGTATCTCGTTAGAACATTCCCGCAACCCCGACAAGTATTGGCCCTATCAAGTGCCGTGCGTACTACCATCTTGGCTCTTTATTTTTTACAAGTTTTAGTATAATTTTATATTCACTTTGTTCTACCCGTAACTTCACTCGCGTGAATTGCTAATTTTTCAGCAAAAACGAAGACTTTGTCACTTAATTCAGATTCAGTTCACGACACTAGCCAACAGTATAATATTTAAATACTTCACTTATTCTTTCTTGTATACTAATAATTTGCGAAATTGTAGCCATTGTAATCGATTTAATTCATAAGTTTTGTATTTTTTTTCCTTCAAATTGTAATGTTTCTTTTAATTTGTTATACAAGTGATGTGCACGCCTTCAATAGTGAAATTCATATTATATAAGAATATATGTTATAAACCATGTTTATTTTAAGTTGAATATGTCACTGGTGTGTCAATAAATAAATAAATATATAATAATGAGTTATTTCACCATAAATCAATCAAAAATTAATAACATAGCACTCTAACGGTGATTTTTTTAAAAAACGTTAAGTTTTACGTTCTAATAATTAAACTTCAAATTAATTCACTGTTCAATCTAATTTTCCGTAGACATAGACGCTACGCGATCGTAGCACTTACTGCTGCGTAGCACGCTACGCACTACGCCGTAGCGGATGCAGACTATTTTACATTTGTAGCGCATTTTCTTTTGTGTGTTTATATTGACTCATTTACTCGATTTGTTGGAATTTTTTCTCTTTTATGTTCAGCGTTGTGAGAAGCTCATGGCTTTATAATAACAGCTGCACGGGTGGATCTTCAAATAACAGCCAGTACATGCCATTATCACACCACCATCTTCCAAACTTGGGGTTAGACTGAGAAATCCCTTACAGAAAAACCCAATAGTGCTCTTGGTTTTTTTTTTCTGACCCGGGAATCGAACCCATAACCTAATGTTCAGCAGTCACGCTTGCAACCAATACACCAACGGTTACTTAAAATACGACAACATAATTATTTCCGTTACAACCTGTTTACATCAACCTGTTAGTAATTATAAGTTTAGAAAATCCCATTCAATGACAACATTCTGGACCCGAAACTAATTTGTTGGGTAAACTTATAACGAAAAGCACAAAATATATCCTGAAAATGGCAGCAGTATGGCAACACTGAAACCACTTACCGGTTAGTTTGTGAACGTACAACTTTTATTGGATACCAACAGATATAAGCCTGAAGTGAAGTTTTGAGTACTTTCGATTGCGTCGTGGTTTTGTTGGATCTACTAATTACTTTGTACATTACACTACATATTTTAAGACCTTCAGGTATGTGGGTAACGTATGTGCGTCATACTATATCCTTACGAAGACGCATGCACTCATGCAATATTAGCGGCCGACGCGACACGCACACAAGTTCCTTGCATTAAGGATTGTATTAATTTGTCATGATACTGTGTTTCCATTTTAAGTTTAATGAAAGATATTTCATCAAAATTTAACACCTTTATTTATGACGGAAATCGATTCAGAAGCCGATTCTGAACTATCTACTTTCAGGAATTACGTTTATTCTGTTATATACACGTTGTATATAAGACTGGAAGGCAACCCCAATATAGTTTCGAAAAGGCTAAATAGATGATGAGCATGATATTTTAGAACGTTCCTTTCTTTCATTACAATGTTTAGATTACTTTGCATGATTGAATGAAAGAAAAAAAAAACAATAACTCTGCTTGAAGAAACAAACTCAAAAAATTGGCAAAGTGCGAATCAGACCCGCCCATGAAGGGTTCCGTAGTAACTATAATAATATAATAATAATATTTACATTTATTTGACGAAAAAAAAGCCTTACAAATTTCTTAAAACTGGCCTTTTTACATTTTTTACAACTACGTCAGATAACTTTGTTTTTATAGTGTTTGTATGAATTACAAAGTTATATTTGCGGTTTTAGAAAATATGGTGTATCTCAAAAACTGCTAACCCATCTCGTTCAAACTAATTTTGATTGAAAGTGTAGATTGAGATCTACAGACATATATTTTTTTTAGATTTTTCACTCTATTATTATAGAAGTTAGAGGGGGGACACACATTTTACCACTTTGGAATCTTGTCTTTAAAACGATTGACTTTATGAAAAAGTGGTTTTAGAAACCCCTATTTTATTTTAAAGACCTGTCTAGAAATACCACACACGCATAGGTTTCATGAAAAAATTTTTTTCAGTTTTAGTTCCATGTATGGGGACCCCCCTTTTATTATAAATATTTTTTTCTTAAAATCGGAAAGCAGTTTACAGAATACATCTATTTATCAAGTTTCACATGTATAGTCTTAATAGTTTCGGAATAAAATGGCTGTGACATACGGATGGACGGACGGACAGACAGACAGACAGACAGACGGACAAACAGACAGACAGATGGACAGACATGACGAAACTATAAGGGTTCCGTTTTTGCCATTCGGCTGCGGAACCCTTTTTTTTTCAACCTTTCAGTTAAAATATTAATTAACAATTTTTTAATTTTCCCGGACGTGTCACATTGGCACCCCACCAGATTCAGAAAGTGAAAGAGCTCAAGTCCATATTTTTTAACTTTCTCTTAGTATTATTTTTGCTAGTATTACACTAATGATAAATATGATATACCTTTTTGAAATCTTTGTGATAATCCCTTTAATTTGATACCCATATTGTGGTAATCGAAACAAAAAATTTTTTTTTTTCATTGTGATAATGTCTTCGCACAGCCGCCATGTTTAATTTTTTCAAATGTCACCTATCTAAGAACACTTGGGCTGCTAAGACAAATCTAACGATACCTCAATTATATGAATCCGTTCAGTGGTTCTGTAGATATGAGGTAATAAAGAATATTACATACATACATACATACAAGATACGCGCGAAAAACATAACCCTTCCTTTGCAGTCGGGTAAAAAGCATATAATAATAAAATAACATAATTACTTATCAGACTATAACGTTACTTCTGCTAGGACACAGGCCTTTTCTTTGCTATGATAGGGAAAGTCCCGTAATTCACCACACAGACCCAATGCCGGTTGGTGGATGTTGCATGTCTTTGAAAATTTGTTCCTTGGGCGGTTTCTTCACGATGTTTTCCTTCAACGTTTAAAAAAATATACAGAAAAAAGTACCTGTCTCGTTTGGAACCAACGGTTTTTAACTTATAAGTTATGCTTTTAAGCACTGGGCCGCCACTGCTCTTATGAATTAATTAAGAAACTTAATTTCTAAATCACCAGACAACCTGAAACTTCGACGCCTCGGGCGTCGGGGATCGCGCACCGATCTCCGGTAACGGAGAATAGACGCGGGCCTCAAACTCACCGTCTGGTAAGGACTTGGGCCAAAGAGCAGTTAGCAGCATTGACGAGGCCTGACAGGGCCATTGCCTGCTGGGGAATGTTCTAATGAGATACCAGGTCCGCGGCTCTGGAATGCAAGGGTAACTAAAGGAGCAAGGTGAGTTATTAGTAAGTAGAACACATCCATCAGCTCCACCCAGAACAGGAGAAATCATTCGATTAATAAAACAAAGACAACCTGAAACTTACTTGTGTAGTGGGAACGTTATAATCTAATTATATTAATATCCGAATTCTACGTTTTTTTTTAATGTATGTGCCAAATAAGTATTTATGTTTAAGTAAAAAAATAAAAAGTTATTTAACTGTCATGTCTTCTTTGAAATATTGAAGGAAATGACTCAAGTTTGTGATCAAAATCAACTCATTCCACTAACCAACCGTATTCTTGAAACTTGCCATTGATATTATCAATTTTCACGATGCAAAAGCAGTGGATTTCCTAGAACCTAACCAACTTACAGTCAAGGTAACCTCGCAAAGGCAATCATAGACAATATACTATTTGGTATTGACCTTTTTCGTCTCTAAGGCGTGTCTGTACGAAATTATAGACGAGTCCAAGGCGGCGCCTAGTATCTTTATTATTAATTAATTTAGGAACTTATTTTGAGGTGTTTGGAGAGGCAATTACGTAATTTTTAGAGTTTCGTAACCGAATGGCAACACACGGGGCCCTTATAGATTCGTCATGCCTGTCTACATGTGTATTCCGAAACTATTAGGACTACGCACTTTAAACTTAGTAGGTAGATGCAGTCTGTGAACCGCTTTCAAATATTTAAACGAAAATTTTAAAGGCTTATTATAGACATATACTTTGAAAGAGATTTAGCCAACAGCTATTGATATAGGACATTTTCAAAAACCACAAAAACAACTTTTTCTTTAATATAAACTCTATGAAAAACAACTTAATTTTACGTTGTTACTTCGGAACCCTTCATGGGAGAGTCTAACTTGCACTTGGCCACTATTTTCGTGGGTTATGTCAAAGAAAGGAAGTCTTCACATTTTACGATTGAATACGGTGTTGATGAAATGTGTCAGGTTTCGGACGGAGAGAGAAATGCTTATAATTGATCTACATTTAATCAACAATAATATATGATTATTTCACGAGATTTTGTATATGCTAATGTCTGATGGTGCTAAACTTTTTATTTAAATTTGTATAAATCTTTGTAGTCTTAAGTTTACTTAGAATATTTTGTACTAGTATTCACGCGGGGCTTCGCTCCCGTGGATTCTATCACGGTAAAAACATAACTCTCCTTTTTTGCAGTCGCGTAAAAAGTAGCCTATAACCTTCCTCAAGCTTCAAGCTACTTCCATACCAAATTGCATCCAAATCCACCCAGTACTTTCGAAGATTAGCGCGTTCAAGCAAACAAACACCCTAACCAACCCTAAAATCAGCGCCGTGGTGTGGCACGCCCATGGCATACCATAATGCTGAGGCCCTTGTTGGCACGGCCACGACGTGCATTTGCCTTGTTTTTTGTTGTTTTCTTTTTTTCTTTAATTGTTAATATTTAAATCTTTGTCCTTACGTTCCAACATAATTATAAGATCCAATTACTAACCCTATTCTTAAGGAACTAAAATTAGTTTTTAATATTGTTAGCATGTCGTTTGACATGTCTGTTGGCAATAAATACTTTTTCTTTCTTCTTCTTCTAACTAGTCATAACATGCCCACGGATATACGAGGTTTTTTAACTGCAATTTCACTACAAACACTCCTTCAGAGTAGAGAATTACCCCTGATTTCTGACAGCCTTAGAAAATTGTAGCGCAAACCACTAGGATGCGACGGTGCTGATTAGGTACACAAGAAGCGCCGGACGTTCATTTAAGTATCATTCGTATTTAAATGAGCCATTGTACAGTCACGTCGCTAATACCTTCGTCAGCTTTCCAATTCTTTTTTATATCAAATCAAGGTACGTCATACCTTTTGCAGAGTTTGTTGTGTTTGTCTTTTACCTCATATATTCATAAAGGGGGATAAAATGTGTATTTTAACCCCTTTAAATGAAAGATAAAAATTATAATGTCCAGTTGTCATTACAAAATACTGACACCATTTTATATTACAGCGACTAGTGACTCAGCCCGGCTTCGCACGGTTACATTCCACTAATTCACAAAAAAAAAATCTGAATAAATTATACAACAAAAACCGCATTAAAATTTGTTCGGTAGGTTTTGTGTTTATCGCTCACACAGACAGACGTGGCGAGATATTTAGTTTCATAATATGTATAGGTTTAATTTTATGAAAATTTAATCAAATTTGTGTTTTATTTTCTATGTTAAGAGTAAACCAGTATTAACGTTCACTGTAAATGCTACTGATGTTATGGATGTGAAAGTTTGTGTTTCAATCACACAATGGCTTTTAGCATTTGGACAAAACTTAGCCCACTCATAGTTTACAACTTTAAAGAACACATAAGCTACTAACAAACTTTAAATATCGATTCTGACTTGGCATAATAGTTTTTAAATTTTTAATTTTAATTTAAGCGTTTTAATCTTTTCACCTACCATAGCTTTTATCAATTTCACCAATTTCATGGAATGAACGGTTTATGTAATATAGTACGCGTCGTTCCCTTTCAATTGATACGCCACTGGGGTATATTTGAAAATATTCAATTATTCATCCTCACTTTCACTCAACATATGTAGTAAATGGCTAAACCGATATTTATAAAACATGTCTGATTGTAATAAACACGTCGTGTTCATTCATTTGATACCCCTCTTGGGTATATTTGACAACATTCGATGTATCATCCCCACTTTCACCGCCCATATCCAGTAAATAGCTGAATCGATTTTGACAAAACATGTCTAAAAACTACTGCCTGAAAACCTGCTTTCTAACAAAAAAAAAAAAACGCATCGAAATCAGTTCACCCGCTTAGAAGCTACGGTGCCACAGACAGATACACAGATACACACGTTAAACGTATAACACTTTTTCCGTCAGGGGTTAAAAACAGTTAATGACACAGTATAAAATCAATTTACGGTTTAAGTTTCAAAGTTTTAAGTAACAAGCACTAAAGCCAAAAAAGTTATACTTTAGGTGCACTTAAGTTGTCTACGAGCCAAATATATACTCGTGACCAGACTAGAGATGCGACTCGGGTCTACTTTCACTGTTGTGACAACGTTGAAAAATGTATTTGATTAAAAAAATCTTGACTCTAGACCCTCGCTCATTAGCCTAGAGAATCATTGTTTCTTTTTTAGGGGGACGATACCATAAAAAGGTAGATTAAATGAGTTTTATCAGAGCCATACCATGGCACGCACACCCATGGTTGACTGGTAGAGAATGCCTAATGCAAATTATGTCTGCCACTGTACCTTTTTATGTTTAGTTTTTAAGCGACTTCAAAAAAGGAGGAGGTTCTCAGTTCGTCTTGAACTTTTTTTTATGTACCTCATAACTCGAAGACGGCTAGACTGATTTGGAAAATTCTTTTTTCGTTTGAAAGGGTATCCTATTTAATTGGTCCCATTGTTATGAAATCAGGATCTGATGATGGGATCCTAGAGTAATCGAGGGAACTCTTCAAATATTATAGGCACACCTATAGCGTTTTGGGTATTTCTTATAGTACCTTGTGCAGTTTCTCTTGGAAAGCATCATTTGGGGAAGTGGAACTGATGATGAAGACCACAGATGGCCACTGAAACTACTCAATAATAAGTATTTCGTGGAATGCAATTCGGTTACTTGAATATGGATGTTAAGCACTTTATACTAATCACAATGCATATGGTAATGTAGAGATGATGGTGTAATACCAGGAGAACTCCTCAAAAATTAACGGCTCTGCATCAGGAAAAGCAATATTTTCTAAAAGGTGATAAGTAGTTGACATTTTGGCTTTTGTAATTAAATAAATTACACCGACCACTAGAAAGTGTGAAAAATCTTTTTAGCAAAAAAAAATAAAACCGACTTCCACTTCCACTTCTTTTGCTAAAAAGTTTTTTAATAAGGTAGCATTTTAAAAAGATCACCACACACATAAACCTACATACTTCTCATATGATTTGACCAGTACGAATTGTATGAACTTTAAAAGAAACGTTGAGTTTGTTTCGGTGTTTCTTGTCAGATTAGTCCGTTAGAAAACACCGGCCTCAAAGAGCTAAACTTATAACGGCATAAAAATTACGTTTTACACGTATATACGTTATTTATGACAAATTACATGAATTAATAAATCAATTCAGTCATTGAATAAATACAGTCCGTATAATAAATAATAAATAAATAATAAATGTTTTATTGATATAAAATGGTATTTACATTTCTAATTGTAACCCTGACTGCTGTGCTAGGTAGTACCTGTGTTACAGGAGTCAGTGTCTTCACCTGTTTGTGTTGCATTAACATTATTTATACGAATAAAACAGAAAAATAATAGAATTTATATAAAGACAAAAAGTAATGGCTGCATGCTCTTATATGGTGTGTGTATGTGTGTGTTTTTTGAGAGTTGTGTATGTGTATGTACGAGTAATTATTGTGCTTGGTGGTAGTCTTTCTGTCGCTTGCCTATGTTACCTATAATTATGCTGTTAGTCTATTGTTCTTTCAATAAGTTTTCCGTCTGCAAATAGTTAAGTGTTTGAAACCATGTGCAAAGCTTTCTTTTAAGCTTATTTTTTGTTAAAGGGTTTAGATTGAAAGCTGTATTTAATTTATTATAAATGTAGCTAGCTAGGTATGGACGTTGTCTTCGAGCAGCTGCGGTGTTACATTTTACTGCACGACAAACGTTAGTGATCGTCCTTTTATGTTTGCTTGCGTGATTTACCGGCGTGATTCCATGTTGTTTCATTATTAGATTATAAAGATATAATTGCCTCACTGTTAAAACGTGACAATTTTCATATAACGTTTTGGTGGGGAAACGGTACGGTTTAAAAGTCATAGCTTTTAACAGAGATCGTTGGGCTCTCTCAAGGCGTATCATGGAAGTTTTACAAGCTCCTCCCCATGCTGTGATACAATAGCTTATAATTGACTGTGCTAGCGCTAGATACACCGTGCGTAGCAGCTCAAAGTCAGCCACTTGCCGAAGGCTCTTAAATGCCCATACAAGCTTCCTAACTCGTGAAGTAATCACTTCAATGTGGGTATGCCAATTAAGCCTGTCATCCACGATTACACCCAGGTACTTCATTGTTTTCTGTTGTGTTATTGGAAGACATGAGCATGTAAGACTGTTGTACGGGTCATCACAGGAGTGCGCTTTCAAAGTTATCTCTATTGGTTCAGTTTTGGCGAAAGTAAACTGCAGAAATGAGGTCTTCGAGATATTAAGTGTAAGTAGGTTGATTTCTAGCCAGCGAATTATTTTACGTAAGCCTATTTCCGCAGTTTTCCGCGCCTCGTCCCAAGTATTCCCATGAAACACTAGCACGGTGTCATCTGCGTAGCTAAATAATTTACCGTCATTAAGAGACTGTTGGCATAAGTCGTTCACATAGAGCAAAAAAAGGCTCGGGGATAGGCAGCTGCCCTGGGGCACACCATAATCGACTCGGGCTTCGTCGCTAATGACTCTACCTATTTTTATTCTTTGTGTTCGGTCCTTGAGGAAATCTGTGAATATACTGAGTGCTTTCCCCCTGATACCAGCATGTTCTAACTTGGCCACAAGGGTTGGAATACAGACAGTGTCAAACGCCTTGGCCAGGTCCAGGAAAACACCCAGGCATTTTTGTTTTTTATCTAATTTTCCAGTTATATATTCGACCAGTTGATTGACTGCGTCTGCGGTGCTTTTCCCAGGTCTAAACCCAAATTGTGCTTCCGATATTATTTTGTTATGCTCGAGAAATTTCATAAGTCTACGATTCAATAACTTTTCTAATATTTTTGATAATGCAGACAACACTGATATAGGCCTATAATTTTTAACATCGTCGTAGTTCCCACCCTTGTGAACAGGCGTGATCAAAGACTGTTTGAAGATTAGGGGAAACACTCCTTGTTCAAAACAGATATCTATGAGTTTTGTAAGCGGTGGAACTATTACATGTTTACCCAGTTTGAGGAGTTTAACTGGAATATTATCTACCCCCGTAGAACAATCATTTTTTAAGTTATTTATTACTAACTCAACTTCGGCCTCGTCTGGAGACAGAAGCACCATAGAGTCACGCACAGAAGGCGTCTCTATTTTATATGGAGCAGCTGGGGATTGTTGTTTTTTTATAATTTCCCCGGCTAAATGCTTTCCTACATTTGAAAAATAGTGATTAATTCGCTCAATGGAATTTGGCGCATGATCATCATCAGTGGAAGAAAGAAGTTTATCGGCAGATACCGGTTTTCTGGTTTGGTTCGTTAATGACTTAATAATATTCCATGTTTCCTTGTTGTCTTTTGAATTTTTTAAAGCGGATCTTTCATGATAATTTTTTAATTTTCTAAGTAATAAATTACAGTAGTTTCGATACCTTTTGTACGATAATTCAACAATAACATTTCCTGCGTCTGCCAGAGATTTACGATGGAGGTTGTCCCTATGACGATAATAAATGTAGTTTGTACTGAAAACGTAATATTTAAATAATCATTATCTTCCCTTATTACCAGTGACTAACAGTCGCGCGGGACTACGCTCCTGTGGACTATATCACAATAAAACATAACCCTCCTTCTTTGCAGTCGAGTAAAAAGAAGCATATAATCTTTCTCAAGCTTCAAGCTACATCCATACCAAATTTCATCCAAATCCACTTAGTAATTTCGAAGATTACTGCGCTCAAACAAACCAAGAAATCACAAGCTTTTCCACTTTATAATATTAATTTACCTACATACACGCTATTAGGTTAGACACATTCTGCTAAACTATGAAACTAAGCTCGATTAAATTAAGCTCTAAACTTAGATTAAGCAACCTGCGTACACCACAGTCAATCAAGAATTACGCTTGAACTTAAGCACGCTGTAAGTTACTTGGTTACCGTACGGTGGAGCGTGCTCATAGAACAACGAAACTCCTTAGTGGAAGAAGCTGGAGACTGAATTTGTTACACTCTTCATACTCTTTACAGTGTAGCGAGTGCCATTTACTATAAAAATTAACGGTTTCCGGCTCGGAGAAACAGGAAAACAGACGAAAACAAAAAGTATCTAAAACACTGTTATTTTGAAATCAATGAGAGACACTTCAATTTTGTTTATATATCGCACAACTAAATGAAAACTCCGAGAAATCGAAAAACCTCTTTTTTTAGAAATGAGCGAATACTGATTTTGGAATATTCACTAGAGATGTCAAGAAATTAGTAATTAATGCATGATATTCTAAAGCCTGTTCAATTAAATATTTATTAAAGCATCCCTCGAAACTTGATAAAACTAATTTTTTTAGTTATTTAGTCTATTTTAGGTAATAGGCACCATTTTTGTGTCGTAAGTAGAATTACTTTACTTTATCGTATATATAAGTTATCGTAACGTAAGTTTTAACTCCGCGTATGTACTTTCGTGGGGATTTTGAAAATGCCATTAACTCAATATGAGTACTTTTTGAATTAGTGAGGTTTTCATCTAGGGGTGCGATATGTTAATGTGTGAAATTCTATTTTTTTTTTAATAGAAGACTTTTCACAATTCAATATGAATACCAGAACACACTTAGATTCGTCTTTGAGTAGAAGGTAACTATATTAAACTATGTTAATTGGTATACACTGTCCTCTCATGTAAACCGTATTATGGAAACATTATGAAAATCAGTTTTATTTTGGAAACCGTGCACTAGCTTCTAACATCTTATGAGTGCCCATGTAGGTCTATGTGAAATAAAATATTTTTGAGTTGAGGAGATGTAAACATGATAGAATAAACGAAATTACAACTTATTCTCGGAAACTACGAGACCCGTATTTTTTTTTTACGGATTCGTATAGAGGAGGCTCGGTTAAGTAAAAACCATTTTTCAAAGTCCTCCCCCCCGCCCCCCTTCTCCCCCCCCCCCCTTTAGGCGGATCTCGGAATCTAAGAGACTTGGAACATTTATTTTTTCAGATTCATTTAGAGGGGCAATGCTTTAGTCAAAATACTTCTGCAACCCCCCCCCCATCACCCCCCCCCTTTTTTTTCTTTTTTAAAGTGAACCGCGAGGTGCTTGCACCTCGCGCAACGCGCAAATACTAGTCTTAATATAAAATTGGATGGGTTACCATCTGGTAACCCATCCAAGACCCGACTTCCGTGAGCATTTTAAGACCTTGATCCACCTGTGTGGCCGTTATTATGCTCTCTCCTAACTCCTTTGCCTTTACACGGCACCAAATTAAAAGCGTATTCTAGCCGTGAATGGGACTGGTAACCTGTAAGAGTGTTTATACTACACCTGCTTGGAAAGTACCTTGATACTTTATCAAATTTACGGTAGAAAGTACGTCATTGCATATCGAACAAATATGCGTGGAGAAAACGCATCTGAGCGGGAGAGAAAAGTGTATGAAAATCCATTTGTTACGTGGTTTTTCTTTTTAATTTTGGGTAAGACTATGCGCCGGTAACCTAAATATCAAAAGCCAAAAAGTTTTTACATTGAGTTTTTATCTCCAAGTTCGCAAAATGACACTGGCTACTAGCTGTGTGTTGGATGGTGTCGGGCTGGCAGTGCGACCCTGCGGCGGCAGGATAAACAATTTGAAAAAAGAACATGTGAAAATTGCAGACGCCATTCTGCAACAATTTCAATATAAATTTCAATTAGTAAAGATTTAGTTTTTTATTTTCCTCGTAGGTGTAGTATAAAGCACTATGTATCACTCGAGAGAAAGTGCGATTCCCGATCTCGGGTGTTACAACAACACCCTCGACGGTAATCGGTCACTTTCTCCTCTCGGTGAACAATGTACTATTTTTTTTCTTCCAAAAACCTATTTCAAGCACCAGTCTCTCACAAAGAATACAGCTTATGAAATTGTACTACATTAATTATGTTATAAGACAACTTTGTGGCTCCCCTTGTATGACGTCGGCGAGTGCAGCAAAAATGTAGTCGCTTCAAGAACAGTATTCTGTACTCCATGGCTGTGCAGTGCCTTATGTAAGAGAATATTTCACCGCAGTATTAGGAAAAGCCGTCCACTTCGAATTTTAGGTGTGCCTTGTTTATGCTGAGTTTATGTTTCTAGTAAAGTGAGCGATGCAAGTGTATTTTAGCGAGGTGGAAACACGTGACTGAGATACAAACGGTAAAGTGTAGATGAAAAGTGTATGGATATGAGAGTTGACGGTTTTTTCCTAAGTACCTAGTGCAGACTTGTTCACTAATCTTACTTTATATCCCATTCTATTCACCCTGATATACTAGAATCCTATTATAAATCCTATCCTAATTTACTCATGCTACCATGCATGCATCGAAGCTTATATTAGGCCACTGAACGGATGTGGATAAAAACGTTATAGTAATATACCTAATGCAAATCTTTATTATAACCCGTTACCAAACTTTTCACTCGTTCTCACTCTTTGGAAATAGGTCTTATAGAGAGATGGGCCGTAATATACCACGAGGGCCCACTTCGGGTTGCTGATTGTCGCGAGTATTCCGGTTATTTATAGGTGTTAGGGCTTCAAAAAAGGAGGAGGTTCTCAGTTCGTCTTGAACTTTTTCTTTATGAATGTTACCTTATATCTCGAAGACGGCTGGACCAATTTGGAAAATTCTTTTTTAGTTTAATTGGTCCCATTGTCATCACGTTAGGATCTGATGATGGAATCATGGAGAAATCGAGGGAACTCTTCAAATATTATAGGAACACCTACAGCGTTTTAAGTATTTCTTATAGTACCTTGTGCAGTTGCTCTGGAAAAGTACTATTTGGAGAAGTGGAACTGATGATGAAGACCAGAGATGACCAACGAAACTACTCAATAATAAGTATTTCGTGGATTGCGATTCGATTACTTGAATATGGATGGTAAGCACTTAATGCTCGTCACAATGCATAAATGGTGAAGAAAATAACTTTAATTTCGGAAGACGGTGTGAATAAACAGAAAATACAAAACCAGTAACACCGACTACCGAAATTAAAGTTATTTTTGGCATTGTAGTGTTTTGATATGGAAGTCGGTTTTATTTTTTGCAAAAAAGTTTTTTTTATGAAGAATAGTAGAAATGTGGGTAGAATTTACATTACTAGCGATCTTGTTAGTCCCTCCGACTAAGCTAAGTATGCTTGTGTCTGCAGTGGGTTCACGGCTATAGTGTAATAGATGGGGTTCGAACCCGTGACCTCTCGATCACAAACCCGACACCTTAACCATTAGGCTTATGTATGTAGAGGTTTCTTTAATACGTGTTCCTTCACCGTTTTCAGAGAAGCGATGATGATCAAAATCACACAAAGTAAAATGCCTGGGTTTGACTCTGGACCTGCAACTCATAGATCCTGCCGGTAACTAATGGAAAACCACTACTCATCACTCTCACTCACTCATCATTATGAGAGGATTGAGGGACCAGTTTTAATCATTGCTATCTTCAAAATGCTTCGATATTATTGCTCCATTTCTTTTTACAAAATGTTTTAAGACTTTTACTAAAACTTTATGTAGAAAAAGAACGGTTGTATTAATTTTATTCAGTAATATTCACTAAAATATTTATCTTTGTTATGTGGACTGAGGGACCACAGTTTAGTCGTTATATTTTTTTTATCTTTAATGCTTTGTGGTCTGTTATACAGTCAATATCTTTAAAAATTCTGTACTAAATGTCTGTATTCACAAAACCTTCTTTTGTAAGATACTTTCCGAGATCTGGCTGATCGTCTGTGAGAACTGAGGGACCACACTTTATGGGTCGTAGTTTTTAATATATTTGTTTACAAATTCACAGATTAATTCTACAATTGTTTTAAGTCTACTACTAAATCCTAGGATTTTCATTTCGCGAATTCCCACTGTGGTCCCTCAGTTCACACGCACATTTTTTGAAAGGGGTGGGGGAGTACAAATTCTACTTAAGATCCCGTTGCAAACGTAGGAAGGTTATTTTTTTATCGTGATAAAGTCCACTGTAGCGAAACCCCGCGCACGTTTATGTTTTAAAATGGACATAAAAATAAAGGAAGAAAAAGAGAAGTATAGTCGTACTAAGCGTAACTGCTAAACATTTACTACACGCACAGCCAAGATGTGGTAATCTCTACTGGCGTCCGTGTTTCCTACCACATAATGACCCGCTTTTAAATCAAGAGTGAACGTACATCTTCCGGGCTTGCTCGTTCCATGGAAGACCTCATAGCTTATCATCAGATGTGATTGAGGCAAGAGCAGGCTCAGGCATAGTAAAATAAAAAATAATAAAAAATAATATTTTATATATATAGTAAAATGTATGCTGCAATCAAAGTACTGTACATGAATACAAATCATTAATAATAATAATAAATAAGTATTTTAACAACATTTTACAATTTTTTTAACAACTACCGGAAATTTATTGTGAAAGATGGCACGGTTGACCTATGTCGGGCATGTCACCGTCCGGGTGAATCAATCCGCCACATAATCTCTGGTTGTTCTCGCTTTGCTAATGGAGAGTACTTGCACAGGCACAACCTTGCAGCCGAGATAATTCATCAGCAACTTGCTCTGAAATATTCTCTTCTGGAATTGAAAGTGCCGTACTATAGGTATGTGCCCGACTCAGTTCTCGATAACGGCCATATAACATTATACTGGGATCAATCCATCATCACTGACAGGACTATTGTAGCTTATAAACCTGATATAGTGGTAGTGGACCAAATCGAGAGGCGTGCCATGATTGTCAACATAACCATCCTGCATGACGAGAACCTCGTGAAAGCTGAGAAAGATAAGCAAATCAAGTATCTTGACTTGGCACACGAGATTGTCGATATGTGGGATGTGAACTCGGCAATCATTTTACCGATAGTCATCTCAGACAATCGCTTAATAGCCAAGAGCCTCGACCAACACCTCAGGAGGCTCTCGTTAGGCGGTTGGATCAAGATCAAGCTTCGACCCTGTTCCCGATACCAGTGGGCTACTATTTTTTATATTTTTTAATCTTTTTTTTTTGAGAATATTTAAAAATGTAATTTATAAGTATGTATTGGAAATAAAGGAAATAATAAATAAATATTTTCCTCGTATTGTAATACTCAATATACACGTGGCTTTACCCGTGACTGTCGATAATATTATCTGTGGTCTACTAACGGCCACTAAATAACATAACCACATTATACAGGCTGATTTATTTTATAATTTAGCTTCCTACAGGGCAGGCACGGCCACTGAAGCACACTCCAGTGCTGTGCTGTGAAATATTATTCAACAAATTATATTGTAGGTTTATTTAAATAATCTAGCTGGAGGCTTGATTTTATTGACTATTAAGCATTAATTACATTGAAACGTTCAAGTTTAACTGTTTTTTGAATATTAATTGTGAATATCATCACGCCTGTATTGCTAAGGTATAGGAATATACAACGTGTTTCGGAAACCCCATATCTATCCAAAGAGACTGAAGACAACATCTGGTATGGAGTCTCTATGCAAAGTTTCAGCTCAAACTAAGTGACTCACAGAATTGACCCCAAATTATCGGTTTCATATGTTTCTTGAATAACAATAATTACAAACGTGTCACAGCACTATGAGGGTCATCACTCTCCACGTCACTTGCCAATAAAACGATAATTCTCTTCGTTCTTCTTAATTTGAAAAATTCGGTCTCTGGTATCAACGTATTGAAATTTCTAATAAGTTCCACACATGTAGACATAGGATTACAAAACCCTTGCTATATCGTTTGTTATCATCCAAAGAAGCCGTGCACTTGGTATGTATATACCCTTTAAATTACACGTTGTATAACATTTGGCTGATGAAAAATAAATAAAACATATATATATATCAAAAGAACCGAGATTAGACTTATTTTTTATTAACGCATTCGAAGTCCGTTCAGTCACATTAATTGAATACCTATCAAATACTTATTAAGAAATCACAATCACACAATCATCTTTCATTCATTGTCATATTCCTGCTTTGTGGGATCTGGGATATTACTATACATATAACGTCTACTGGCATATGAATACATTCTAAATCTCACAACAGCAAATTTGGTGTATTAACATCATGAAATAAACACAATATCTTGTGGCAAATATACACAAAAACCGTAACAAGGTTAAACATTGAATCGAGAACACGTAAATAAGCCAAAAACAAATTGTTAATTCAACGCAGAAAAGGGAAAATAAAATTGTCCCCGCTACGTACAAAGTTTTACAGGAGTTAACATAATCAAAACCAAAGTTACGATTTTTGATACAAGGGCAGACCTACTTAGTATTACAGTAAAGTTGTGTTTGTTACTGGGAACATAAATAAACCAGATATTAGGCAGCTGTGTTATTATTGAATTAGGATCGGTTTGAATTTGGAATACGATAGCGTTTATGAATTTTCATTTAGACTGTCTACACATTTATAAACTATTTAATAATAATATTATAAGTATTAGATTCTTATTTTTAAATTTCATAATGATTCTGCTCTTGAATCGAATCACAAAAAGCGAATTAGTAGTTGCGATTAGATTGATTGCAATAATTATAAAAGGACACTGTGTCACCTGAAAGTATTTAATAACTGTCTCTACTTTTTATTACTTACTAGCTGTGCCCGCGACTTCGTCCGCGCGGAATAGTGACTTTCGGCAGCATTTTTAATTTTTTAGACTAATTATTTTGAAAATAAAACTCATACATAATTTGAATGTCGTATTTATTAATATCTGATCAAAAGTCTAAAAAATAAGTTTCAAGCTTCTAGCTTTAAAATTGACGTAATTTCCATACAAACTTTCATCCCCTATTTCAACCCCTTACAGCCCTTTTTTCGCATTAAAAAGCAACCTATGTCCTTTCTTAGGATCTATACTATGTCCGTACCGAATTTCATTTAAATCGGTTCAGTAGTTTAGGCGTGATTGCGTAACACACAGACAGACAGAGTTACTTTCGCATTTATAATATTAGTAAGGATTTATTTAAATTATCCATAATTGTTCCATTAAACAAAATTCCATTTGCAATAGTATCCAGTATGTCCACCATTGTCCTTTTCTTGCTCATTTAGGGTGCGTTTTCACCAGAGATGTGCGATGGAAATGTGTCGTGCGAGGATGTCTAGCTGTGCTGTGAAAATGTGTGGGCGTTTCCTCCAAAGCTGTGCGATGAAAATGTGCCTACGAGGATGTGTATCGGAGCTGTGAAAATGCGCATAAATGTGTGGTGCGAGTATGCGCAAACCTCGCAACACATCCTTCTCAACACATATTCCTCGCAACACATCCCTCGCAACACATCTCTCGCACACATCCCTCGCACACATCCCTCGCTTGTTTTGTATGCGCAAAAATCTAGCTCCGCTGAGCCGTTTCCACCAGAGCTGTGCTGACCGAGGCGAGGTAAATGAAGCGATTCTATTGGTTCTTTACAAACACATCCCTCGCTACGCATCCTCGCACATCTCTGGTGGAAACGCAGCCTTCGGGTCGGCTTCCGATCTAACTGGATTTAGTTGGGTACTAGAGTTTTACGTGGAGCTACTGCCTAGATCTGACCTTCACTACCGAGTGGCTGCGTAACGCGATACCTCCTCGCAAGACTGCTGTCAGATTTAGTGGCTTCTGACTACACGTAACTATCAACTAAGGTGCATAAATGACAGCTGGAACCAATTGTGCCATTCATTGTGCGCACAGCCAAGGTGTGGAACTCTCTGCCGGCTTCTGTGTTCCCTGCCACATAACCCGTCAGCCTTTAAAGCAAGAGTGAATAGGCATTTTCTGGGCTCGCTCGTTCGATCGTAGACCTCATCTTACACTTACTATCAGGTATGATCGAGGTCAAGAGCAGGCTCATTCGTAATAATAATAAAAAACGGCTTATTATAACGTGATTTTAAAAGCACAAAGGAATCTCGGTATGTTTAAATGGTCACCCACCGACGAGCAGACCTCGGCAAGTGTAGCCTTCCCTTGAAGATCGAACCGGGCGGCTGTTATCTATAATTTAGCCACGATTTCCTAATTTTCCCTTTCTTATTAAAAACTTTGAATTAAAACCATAATTTTAATTTAGTCTTGAAAAAAAAAACCGGTGAAATGAATGCTACCTTCGGGCTGTTTCAACACAGATGCAAATAGTTCGAAAACTTATGCAGAAGAAAATTATAATGAAGGGAATATTTATAAGCTAAGCCCTTGGCAATTGACCCTTGAGAATAAATGCCACTCTCCTACTGAAAGTAGTGGACTGTAGCCTGAATTAGAGTACGTTTATTACAGGGCTCTAGGACCCCTTTTTCTGGGTGGGAAAATCATCGAATAACTTCTCCCACTCTGGGTTAAGTGGAAGGGTGTGTCAGACTTCTACTGACTAAAAACCCACCTTGTTCCTTCGGCTGCCCTACATTTCCGGGGCCGCAGTAACTCGGTAGAACTTTCCCGCAAACTCAGGCAATGGCTCTATGAGGCCCCGTCACTGGTGTTGACAGCTCTTTGAGGCGCGCGTGGAACACGACGCGCCGCCGACCCGGGCCTGGTCCTTACCGGACGGTGAGCTACACCTGCTCGCCGTACGCAAGCCCGCGCCTATGGTGGCCGGAGATCGGCTCACGATCCCCGACTCCCGGGGCATGTCTCCCACGGCGGCTGGGGCGCGAGGAAGAGAGTTGCCTCACCCTCGCGCGTTTGGCCTCCTCCTTCGCAGAAGAAGGCGACTGCATCCCATTCTCTCTCACTCCACACTATGGTCTGAACCAGGGCCGGGCAGAGAGGTCGCCACCGCCGATCACCTCTACAAGGACACAGCGGTGCTCCGCCCAAGCAGGGCACACCTCGACTGTACGACGTATGCTCCACCATGTCCTCATACCTACAGTGCCCTAGAAGTCAGTAAGTATAGTATAGTACATAAGTCACAGCGGTAGATAGAATCAATAACAGAGGAAGTCATTATTATAAACAAATTAACTTTGACTGTTTGAAGTATAACGTGAAAAAAAAAAATTTAACAAAAAATAGAACCGACTTCCATATCAAAACACTACAAAACCAAAAATAAATTTAATTTCGGTAGTCGGTGTTATTGGTTTTGGATTTTCTTTTTTTTTCACACCGCCTTCCGAAATTAAAGTTATTTTTGGCTTTGTAGTGTTTTGATATGGAAGTCGGTTCTATTTTTTGTTAAAAAATTTTTTTTCACTCTTTTTAGTGTGTCGGTTTGTCTAGTTACAAAAGCCATAATGTCAACAACTTATCACCTTTTACAAAATATTGCTTTTCCCGATCCACAGCCATTAATTTTTGAGGAGTTCTCCTGGTACTTGACTATCAGCTCTACATCACCATACTCGTATGTATTGCGACGAGCATAAAGTGTTTAACATCCGTACTCAAGTAATCGAATCGCAATCCACGAAATACTTATTATTGAGTAGTTTCAGTGGCCATCTGTGGTCTTCATCATCAGTTCAACTTCCCCAAATGGTACTTTTCAGAAGCAACTGCTCAAGGTACTATAAGAAATATCCAAAACGCTATAGGTATGCCTATAATATTTGAAGAGTTCCCTCGATTTCTCCAGGATCCCATCATCAGTTCCTAATATCGTAACAATGGAACCAACTAGAAAGTATACCCTTTCAAACGCAAAAAGAGTTTTCCAAATCGGTCCAGCCGTCTCCGAGTTATGAGGCAACATACATAAAAAAAAAAAAGTTCAAGACGAATTGAGAACCTCCTTTTTTTTAAGTCGGTTAATAAACAAAGTGACTAATGTTATGTGTGCCAGTATATATTTGTTCATCATCATCATCCACAACCTTAATTCACCCACTGCTGAGTATAGGCCTTCCTTCGCTTGTGCCAAGCTCTACGTTCCTGTGCCAGTCTCATCCAGGCTATACCCGCGATGGCAACAATGTCATCTCCCCATCTCGCTGATGGAAGACCAACGCTGTAACCAATATTTGTTCACAAAGCATTACTCTTTGGCTAACATCTCCGACAAAAATGTCTAATATTTAACTCACATTCCATTAAGGGCTGAAAAGAAATGAATAGAAACATTTTGCGAGAATCTGTTGAAATTCAATAAAGTTAATGAACTTTTGTTGTTTTACTAAGCAGGTGTCAACTTACTCATTTTTAACCGACTTCAAAAAAAGGAGGTTCTCAATTCGTCTTGAACTTCCTTTTTTTATGTATGTTACCTCATAACTCGGAGATGGCTGGACCGATTTGGAAAATTCTTTTTGCGTTTGAAAGGGTATACTTTCTAGTTGGTCCCATTTTCATAAACGTCAGGATCTGATGATGGGATCCTGGAGAAATCGAGGGAACTCTTCAAATATTATAGGCACACCTATGACGTTTTGGGTATTTATTATAGTAACTTGTGCAGTTGCTCTCAAAAAGTACCATTTGAGGAAGTGGAACTGATGATGAAGACCACAGATGGCCGCCGAAACTACTCAATAATAAGTATTGAGTGGATTGCGATTCGATTACTTGAATATGGATTTATTTATTTTATTTTATTTGGGAAAACCAACAATTGTACAATGTGTCTTACATCTAAATACATAAAAAAAATAGGTTAAAGTACAATTCACTACGTTTCCACAGGTTACAATCGATTTTAAAAGTACATGTGGCTTATTATAACTATTAATATTACCAACTAAATATTATTGTAAAAATATAATCTAACTTGGTTGTAACATCTTTACAATACTTTTCTTAAACTTATGTCGAGATTCTGCAAATATATCTATTTTACAAAAGTATTGGAATGGAATGGATGTTAAGCACTTTATGCTCGTCACAATGCATATGGTGATGTAGAGCTGATGGTGAAGTACCAGGAGAACTCCTCAAAAATTAACGGCCCAGCATTGGGAAAAGCAATATTTTGTAAAAGGTTATAAGTAGTTGACATTTAGGTTCTTGTAACTAGGTAAATTAAAAATAGACCAACTAACAAGAGTGAAATAAAAACTTTTTACCAAAAAATTAAACCGACTCCCAAAAAACACTGCAAAGTGAAAAATAAATTTAATTTCGGAAGTCGGTGCCAATAATTGATAACCTCCTATTTTTGTCGTCGGTTGAAAAAGAAGTGCTATTCAAGTGTTAACAAACTGCGCAGAAATGGGTTTTTTATTGTTTCTAGATTTTTTTTATCAGCACAGGCCTCCTCTCTGTGAAAGGGTCGTAAACCGCCACGCGTGTACAGTGTGGGTTATATCTTTAGATTTGTCAGTTCTAGGACACGCTGTTTACACCACTATATTTTTGTAAACCGTTTTAAGATCAGTGTTAATGGTGGAAATGACACAAAATATATGAAATATTTATTTTGTAAATTGGTTATACACGTCATGTTTTTTTACGTGTTAAGTTTTGTTTAGCTAGATGAGGCCGGTGTTTCCTAACTGATTACAAAGAAACACCGAAAAAAACTCAGAGGTCAACGTCTCTTTTAAAGTCCATACAATTTGACTTGGTCCAATCATATGAAAAACATGTAGGTTCATGTCTGTGGTGCTCTTTGAACAAATAACCACACAGATTTGAGCCCACATGTGTGTATTTATATGACTGTCTAGGTGTGAACGACGTACAAATCGAAACACACTACTGCTCTTATAATTAAAAGACCATTATAATTATAAAACCCCAAACAAAACAGCCAACCAATAACTTCACCCAATATCTTCGAACTTGATCGAATTTAATTCTGTCATGTAGTCACTTAATGGTGGAAATGACACAACATCTTTTTTTTTTTATTCGGGATGAGCCCACATATGTGTTATTATATGACTGTCTGGGTGTGAACGAACTGCAAATCGAAACAAACCACTGCTCTTATAAGTAAAAGACCATTATAATTATAAAACCCCAAACAAAACAGCCAACCAATAACTTCACTCAATATCTTCGAACATGATCGAATTTAATTCAAATTAGTGTCAATATCAACTTATCTGAATGGAAATGAATGTCAATATTCATTCCATTCAATTCAGAATTAGGAGATGTCGGAAGTATTCCCTTTTGGGCACATTCAATTACTTGAAAAGGAAAAGGTAACTTTAAAAATGTCAAATATGTCCTCGTCTTAAAGAAATTGAAATAAAAAATAAGTAAAAGGCAATTACATAGTTTCATCAATCACTTAAAATATTCGAATTTTTCTATATTCCAAAATTGACGGCAGCTTTAAACGATAAGAACATTAAGACCTGACTTAGTTGAGTCAGCGACTTTTGTACCATTGCAAAAACGACTTTATTTTGAGAAAGATAGGGTTTCAGGTTATGTAGCGTCTGCAGTAATGGCTTTCTAAGATATATTTTATTCATGTTGAAAAAAGGGTTTGAACCGTTTGAGATAGCAAAAAGGTTATGATCTAGTAGGTCCAATTGTGTGCGAACTTCATCATTGCATAATCCCTGGGTCATCAATTTTGTTATATTGTACATATATCATTGTACTCATATTCACAAACACAGTACATACCTACCGATGTAGATATAAATGTGTACTCCGCAATCAATCAATATGAATTAGTCTGGTACCATTGTATATTGTATCCACAAATACATTCCTAGAAACTGTATTGATAATAACAGAAATATAATAAAACAAACGACGAATTAAATAGACGCATTGATTTGTTTGGTTAAAAAATAGACACATTATTGGAATACGAATGTCTTTTTCCAATTTCGAATAGTGATTCGAAAATAACAATGTCTTGAAATAAATTAAATCAACATGACGTAGCAAGTTTGTATTATGAAGTGAGTGTTCGCAATTAGCTTTTTATTTGAAAAACCAAGGGTAATAAAAACATTTGCCCTACTAGATAGCAAAGGTGACAAGACCGACGGATTATCTAAAAGGGATTATTTCAGAATAACATTGACGAGCAAGGGCCGGTGGATCACGCAACGACCCGGCACTAATCGGCCCGAACAATCTATACTTCATTTGGCACTTACACGGCTTCCAGAGAAACCTTATATTATCGCTTTTTCGGTATTGCACATACAGCACAAGAACGGCTTAGTAAAACTTCCGTGTTAGGATAATTACCCATAATGCGACCCTCGTTAATATTTCAACGATCCAGCAGTTCATGGGCGGCGGAAAAAGACATTAAGCTAATCGCCGAAAACTACAATCCTCAAGTCATTTGTCAATTAAGTTAATAAGGAAGTCTACATCAGTTTTTTTTAAATTCATTAATCACTTAGGAAATTGTTTCATACGATAATTTAGTACTCATAATTAACTATCTATGTGTTAAATATTCAAGCGAAGACTCGCTACTTACACTAGTGATTTAATATTACATGATACAATTTACAGTTTACGCAAACGTACATTTCGACACCCGTAAGTCGCGGGGTGTGGAACGTGCTAATTCGCAGTAAACACGTACCAACCATAATTTCCTAATTTAGCCTAAATCGATTTAAGTACTTCAACTATAACACTACAATTGGATATATGTTTCATATCGATGAACCCTATAATTATTATACATTTGACACGGAAATACGAAACATCCAGTTATTTATGATATTATTTCAGTATAAGAATCATAATACGGTATTAAAGTAGTACATATACTATCCAAGTAGGCTCATTCATCACGAAATAAATATATAAAACAGAGGAATGTTCTCTGATCTGAACCCTGAAAACGCTCAATAAGGATTATAAATAATTTATAAGTGAAAAGTACTCACTCAGTTTCGTTGTTTTCGAAGATTACGCTGCCTTGGGCAGACTCGTACTGGGCACCGTTCTTGGCGGTGCCATCTTCGGTCCAGAATGGAACTCTGACCTTGCCACGGGCGCCAGCTGTCCTCACGACCCTTAAGTCATATGTCCCCACCGACTCTGTCAGCTCGAAGTCCCGTTGAGGAAAAGAGAACACACCAGAATGATCATCGTCCAAAATAACCACTGTTGCTGTTGACGGAGATGCTAAACAAGCCCCCCTAGGAGAAGTCAGGCGCACGTAGAAATGCTCGTCTTCTTCAAATACGTCATCGTCAATCACTTGGACGCTGAACGTCTTTTCTGTTTCCCCGTGCCTGAAGGTCAAGGAACCTGCGGCAGCGACGTAATCGGATCCAGCCTCCGCTGTGCCATCCTCCGTGGTGTACTGCACTGTCACTTCTCCGTTCAAATCACCAGCTCTTACGACTCTCACTTCGAAGGTCCCGCAGTTCTCCATCACGGTGTAGTGGTCCGGGTCGAAGCGTACGTTCGGACCACGTGACTCAAGAGATAGGGATCCTGACTCTCTCCTCTGTAACTCCGCTTTCACTTCGCTCAGATCACTTTGAGCACGTTCTGATATTTTTTTAGAGAAATCACCGCCGCCTGTCATTTTGCGAGTGGCAGCCACTCTGTAGAATGCTCTCGACTTCGGACCTCTTGACATCAACGTCTCCAGAGCCATTCTTTCCATTGTTTCCAAATCTTCTTCGGGATGTTGTCTTCTTAATTCTTTTAACACTGTTACGTATTCTCGTCTAGACTTTTCTTGTTCTCTTCCTTCATCGTCATCTGAGATGAAATCATCTCCTCCTGGCTTTAGAGCCATTTCAACAGAGCCATCGCCTTCCCCTTCTACTATAACTCCTCGTTCATTCACTCTGTAGCCTTTTTTTAGATATTTATACATGAGGAGACGACGGTCAGCGATGTATGCTGTTAAAACCGTCGCCGGGAAGAAGAGAAACGTAACAAGACCTTCCCAAACTTCAACTTCGTTGGGTGAGATGACAGCTAGTATAAGGTAGAGCCACACATATGCGAAGATGGACCACGTCGCTGTCACAAGGAACACTCTTAGATGTTTAATTTTTCTAACTTCGCCATCTGGTATCACCACTACACAGATGGCTATGATCACAAACATGTTATAAGCAGCCGATCCCACGATGGTACCGGGTCCTAAATCGCCTGCTTCGAAGTTCTTTCCAGCTATCTCAATTACAGATAGTAAGATCTCAGGTGCACTAGAACCTAATGCCATCAAAGTTAAATTAGCGACCGTTTCATTCCAAACTCTAACAACAACGATCTGTTCGCTGCCGTTTCGTCGCACGCGCACCTCTTTCTCTCTTGATGTTATGACTTCTATGGCGGCCATAAATCGGTCGGAGACGATGGACACTCCGATGAAGAGGTACATGAGGCAGAGGAAGTAGATGACGCCTCGGAAGGCAATCTCATAGGTGGGTACATCCACGAGGGGCTGCCACGCGGGGAGGATGAGCCCATCCGAACATGCAAGTACATGGTGGGGGGTTATATTGCGCAGAGCGAGACGCGCAGACGGCTCGGCGCGTGTCACCGCGCAGCAAGCCGCGATCGCGGCGAGCGCGGCCTGCATGCCGCGATAGTGGCGGCGACCGGCGCTGCACGAGGCCGGCGCCCGACTGAGCGTCGCGACCAAACGACGCCCCGCCCCACACCCTCACCCTCCATTTCCGCGTAATACAGTGCCCGAATATTCAGTAGGTCGACTTCAAACAAACCGAGAATTGATTTGGTGATCCAAGTTTATGTCAACATTCCAGTTGGAACTGCCAAAGTCTATAACTGATGCTTATCGGCCGCCTGTAAACCGATACTTGAGTCATCAGTCAATCCAGTTTCGGATCAGAAATTTGCTTGTTTAGGAGACATTTTGGTTTGTAGTTCTGTTTTCCTTGCTTTATAATAGTGGGCTCTTAAGCCGCAGAGCTGTTCCCGTACGCGCACGTTCCTACACCTTACTTGATGGAATTTTATTGGCGTTGCGGGTCGTAAAGTTGACGGTGGAAAAAAGCTTATTAGACGAGGGACTTATTAAAACTTAGTTTTGGGCACAGTAATGTTTTAGAAAACTTAGTTGAATTTCATTACAAATTTAGTTCAGGACCCTGAAAGTTTAAGTTGTGTACCGATGAAAATGTGTGAGTAGTTCAACCGAAGTTACGAATTTAATCACTGAGTATGTATATATAGGACTTGAAAGTAGCTGTATGACTGCGACGTATCTGATTGCAAAACAGTGATTATGAAAACGTCATTGAAGCGCTAACTTGTTAAAATTTTGTTTGTTTTATAAACTGAATCATTTAGCATATATAAAGATTACATTAACCTTTAAACTAAAGTATAAAATAACACGTGTGAATATTAATATTTCAGCCTAAGACGTATTTAGCTTTTAAGCAGCAGCATTGACGGCGTCTGATAGGGCCGTTTCCTGCTGGGGCTGCGGGAATGTTTAAACGAGATACTGTGGCCCCGGAACACATAGACAACTGAAAGAACAGGATAGGTTTTTAATCGGTAGAAGTCTGACACTCTCTTATGCTCAACTCAGCGCAGAAGAAGTCATTTGATGATTCTCACCCCTGAAAAAAGCTGTTTGGTTGCACGAAAGTTTGGTCTACTTCGAGACTTAAACTACTGTGAGAAAATTACTAAACATGTACAACGTGTAATTTAAAGGGTATATACATACCGAGTGCACGGCTTCTTTGGATGATAATAAACGATATGGCAAAGGTTTTCTAATCCTATGTCTACATGTGTGGAGCATGTTAGAAATTTCAATACATTGATACCAGAGGCCGAATTTTTCAAATTAAGAAGAACGAAGAGAATTATTGTTTTATTGGCAAGTGACGTGGAAAGTGATGACCCTCATAGTGCTGTGACACGTTTGTTATATATTACTGGTATTCAAGAAACATATGATTCCAATAATTTGGGGTCAATTCTGTGAGTCACTTATTTTGAGCTGAAACTTTGCATAGAGACTCCATACTAGATGTTGTCTTCAGTCCTTTTGGATAGATATTGGTTTTCCGTTACACGTTGTATAAAATGTCGATCCCCATATTAATTTTTCTCAGGTACCAGGTTTCCAACCGAAATGTTCTTGTAATTACACTTAGGTAATTCATTATAACGGTTCATTGGGCCCTCTTTGAACACGCAAGTCGCTGATTGGCGACAAAGACCTCACGTTTTGGTCGGGTCGAAAGTAATAACAATTTTTATTTATTTTGAAACATAAACAAAAATAAGTACCGTTCTTTCCAGCCTATTCGCAACTAAGCTTGTTAGGGGCAACTTTCAGTCTGACCATACGATGTAGCTGAGTTGTATATGACAAAACTAGCTTTTGCCCGCGACTTCATTCGCGTGGGAGTTTTTCCCGCGTAATTCCCGATCCCGTGGAAATTCCGGGATAGAAACTATCCTATGTCCTTCCCAGGGTCCTAAACTATTCCTATACCAATCCAAATTTCATCTAAATCTATTTAGCGGTTTAGTCGTGAAAAGGTAACATACAGACAGAGTTATTTTCGCATTTATAATATTAGTATGGATAATACAGAATTAATAAGTAGAAACTGATCCCACCCAATATCGATAATTTAATTTGTTTAATGTCGTCTAAAATAATTGTATGTTAATTTTAGTTCGACGTCTATAATATAATATTTAACATTGCTCGACTATAATTTAACATAGCTCTGCTCGACAGAGTATGTAATGATCCTGTTTGTATGTGTGCATTGTTGAAAAATCTTTGAATGAAAAAAATCCGTAACGACGTTCAAAGACACACAAACAAAAGCCATAGCGAACAGCATAACGTACTTTCCAAAGCACGGTGGGTGTATGAGAGGGTCATCCAGCCAAGAACGGCTCTTGACATACATAAAAGTAACCTAAGTGTTATTCCAGGTTACTAATATTGTAAATGCGAAAGTAACTCTGTCTGTCTGTGTGTTATGCAATCACGGCTAAACTACTGAACCGATTTTAATAAAATTCGGTATGGACATAGTCTAGAGCCTGAGAAAGGACATAGGCTGCTTTTTAATGCGAAAAAGGGCTGCAAGGGGTTGAAATAGGGGATGAAAGTTTGTATGGAAATTACGTAATTTTTAAAGCTAGAAAGCTTGAAACTTATTTTTTAGACTTTTGATTAGATATTAATAAATACTAGTTTTATTTTCAAAATAATTAGCCTAAAAAATTAAAAATGCTAACGCGGACGAAGACGCGGGCACAGCTAGTAAACTATATCTGTGTCAAGTTTCGTCGAAAATTTTAAAGCTATTTCGGCTTGATTGAAACACAAATGCCTGTATTCTACTTAAATCGATTACGCATAAATCGTACAGTTCCGTCCACATTGTGTATTATAATGCCTTTAGAGTGCAAGCTGATGGGCTGTCCCACTTTTGTAGCACATCTGCGGTATTTGCTGAAATGCGTTTCCCATTTTCTTTCATTTTTGCATTTTAAATTAAAGTTAAGTTTTTAATGCGGAAAATACTACCACTGAGTGCTCGTGAACCTAGTAGCTAAGTAATAACAGACTTAGGCTGCGTTTCCACCAGAGATGTGCGAGGATGCGTAGCGAGGGATGTGTTTGTAAAGAACCAATAGAATCGCTTCATTTACCTCGCCTCGGTCAGCACAGCTCTGGTGGAAACGGCTCAGCGGAGCTAGATTTTTGCGCATATAAAACAAGCGAGGGATGTGTGCGAGAGATGTTGCGAGGAATATGTGTTGAGAAGGATGTGTTGCGAGGTTTGCGCATACTCGCACCACACATTAATGCGCATTTTTACAGCTCCGCTACACATCCTCGTAGGCACATTTTCATCGCACAGCTTTGGTGGAAACCCCCACACATTTTCACAGCACAGCTAGACATCCTCGTACGACACATTTCCATCGCACATCTCTGGTGGAAACGCAGCCTTAGGCTCGATCTACGAGGTTAAACAACGTTTGCCGCGGTCAGACCATGGATGTCCAACATCCAACTTAGCAAATTGAGATACTTCCGTGCCTCCGAAAGCCCCATTGATCCCGACTGTCACATGTACACCTTTGACATTTGTTTAGATTAGGTAATAATCCTTACTAATATTATAAATGCGAAAGTAACTCTGTCTGTCTGTGTGTTACGCAATCACGCCTAAACTACTGAACCGATTTATATGGAATTCGGTACGGACATAGTCTAGAGCCTGAAAAAGGACATAGGCTACTTTTTAATGCGAAAAAAGGGCTGTAATGGGTTGAAATAGGGCATGAAAGTTTGTATGGAAATTACGTCATTTTTAAAGCTAGAAGCTTGAAACTTATTTTTTAGACTTTTGATTAGATATTAATAAATACGACATTCACATTATGTATGAGTTTTATTTTCTAAATAATTAGTTTAAAAAATTAAAAATGCTGCTGAAAGTCACTATTTTGCGCGGACGAAGTCGCGGGCACAGCTAGTAATAATATTCCACAACTTTCACACAACGCCATCTAGTCCCAAACTAAGCTAAGCTTGTGCTATGAGTACTAGACAACTGATAAACATATATATATATTTCTAAATACATACATATTATAGATAAATTACATCCAGACAAAGA
Organism: Tholera decimalis; assembly: GCA_943138885.2. Classification (NCBI taxonomy): domain Eukaryota; kingdom Metazoa; phylum Arthropoda; class Insecta; order Lepidoptera; family Noctuidae; genus Tholera; species Tholera decimalis. The sequence goes on along the minus strand of OW964565.2, from coordinate 5,700,017 downwards.
ACAAATGATCGTGCTCATCACACAAACATTTGTCAATGTGGGAATCGAACCCACGACCTTGGTGCATAGCAGTCAGGGCCACTGACCACTAGACCGACAAGCCAACAACAGTCATTACGGGTAGTCAGAAGCCAGAAAATCGTACACCAGTCTTGCCAAGAGATACCATGCTACCCAGTTACTGGGGTTTTTTTTTAAGAGTATTACACCGCGGACTTGGGGGTCCGCGCCTTTGTTTAAATATTTTATTGTTTATAGAGATTGATTTTATTTTATTTTTACAATATTTGGCTCCTCCTCGGACGATGGAGCTAAGGAAAATTACTTATATACTAATTAAAACTACGTGAGTCCATCTATAATATTTTTTTTTGTTTTCTATTCTTTAATTTAATTTAAGTTTAAGTACCAGTTACTGGGTTATAGAGGCCAAATTGGTAGTCGCTCCATATAAAACGAAAGTACTCAACTCCATCACTGCAGCATCAGAACAAACGCTACAAAGGGTGAAATATATGCATAAGATTTTCCTTAGGGACAAGAAAAATTGCAATTCTAACATCGAATGCGATTGTAGAAATGCATACTAATGTACTAAATGCGAAAGTGTCTTTAATTGTCGGTCCTTCTTTCACGTCAATACAGAGCACCAGTATTTTTTTGGGTGTGTAGATAATTGAAGGGCTGGACTGAGACATAGGCTATTCTGTTGCTAAGGATCCTTTTTATTACGAAGAAGCCGCCTGCTAGTAACCAAGATGTATGGTTAACGACAATTCTGAGGTCTAGTTTTCACTTTTTTTGGTAACTACACCACCATAATGAAGTTCTAATACTAAACTTATGCACTATTAATATCACTTAGATATCATTTCCCAGATCATGACATGATATCACTTTACAGATCATACCTCTTTGCAGATCTTATTTGTCATCTTACTATTTATCATATAATAAAAAAACTATACAAAATAAAAAAAAAATAATAGATCTTTTTTTTATTTGCATCCTGTTTTCATTTGTTGACACGCTTTTATTAGGTCGACCTGTATGTAACTAACAATGTAATGGAATCTAAGGTAAATCATTGAACCATCTTCCAAGGGTCGTAGCATAATGAAAATTGGCAGCTTTGTGTAGTTCTGATGAAAATACAATAATATGGTACTGTCGAACTGATCTGATGATGGAGCCGGAAGATATGAACTGGAACTTCATGATCGAAAATCTTATCATATGAAAACACAACATATCTCACAAGTAATATATAAATTAGATTGTTTTTGCGATTGCCAAGTCAATATATTTATTTAAAACATTAAAAAAATTTAATATTGATATGATCACTATAAGATGTTGTTAGGTTAGATAATTACGTAACAACTTAATACAGAAGGTCCCTTAAGTAGGGACTGAATATTCGAATAACCGACTTGGTATTATGGATCTCACAACTTTTTACGGTAGAAGAACTGAGTTGCGAGACTTGGTTTTTTTGACAAGTATTGTTTTTATGGGATCTCATTTCTTTTTGTAGATAGTCCTACTTTTTTCCTTTCCGGTACCTTCTACTTCTTGTATACCAACAACGAATTTTCTTAAAACCCTCTCTCTGGCTTTTTTATTCCGTTAACCATTTTACAAGTTACCTCTGAACATCATTATATCTAGATACCTATCTACACCTATTATTCCATTATATTATACATAATTATATATAGGTACACTGATTAGTTAACTGTAAATGTAACTTTGTAATCCCATATAAATATATGGGATAACAAAGTTATTTATGCAGTTGATGTATCTAGAAAACTGGACCGAAATTTAAAAATATTTTAGTTTTTCCTTGATTCATACACTAAACACTAATTGGATTCTAAATTTTAATCTTCTATGTCTGCTAGAAGTGCCTTAGACTTTTGATGATCGGTCAGTCAGTGAGTGTAAAAATTAAGAAACTTTGACTCATTATAATTCTTAAACTACTGGTTCAAATTGAATGAAATTTGAAATATACCGTTTTTATATAATACCTGCTTGGTTATTGAAAATCCAGGCTTCTAGTTTTATCCACAACGAAGTTATACGTGGTCGAAAATAGCCTAAACTGCTTCGAGAAAAGTATGGTACGGGCGTGCCGCTTTTTGCTCGACTTGGCGGGTGCACTGCCGTGCCCTCAGATACATATATATAACCCCAATAACCTCCACTATTTTTCAGTAAAAGTCCCGTTAAAATCTGTTAAGACGTTCCTTAGATAAGCTCGGACAAACAGAAAGACAAACATAAAAAAAATTGTTAACAGTACATAGTTATTTTGAATTCACAAACATATACTACAATGTATTTAAGTATATAGAAATACAGACGGATAAAAATTGTTTTATCACATGCCACACTTCTATAATCATTAGTCGTGGCTAAAGGAAATATACATAATGTAAACACCCCAGTGGTGTCGTCAACTATCCATGGTAATAAGGACTTCACGTGATACTTTTACAGCGTCGATTAATCGTCTTTAGGCAGTAGTCCGACTGCCGGCGAGTAAACGACTAACTATCGGCGATTTGCTCGCTCAAGAAACGCACAATGACATAAACATTCCGTATAAACGAAAGAGTTAATAGTTGCTCTCTGACTGTTCACACTGACGGTGACTACTCGTTTCACTAGTTCTGTCGCTGAGCGACAAGAGCTGTCAAAGATAATACTCGCTCAGCGATCACTTAGCGGTCAGAACTCACGCTGAGAGACCAACCCAGATGATAGCTCAGCGACTAAACTATCGGAACAACACACTCGCTGCTCGCCAACTCGTTTTCAGATGCTAGCTCCACTTGCTACTCGTTCATCGTCGGCGGTGGGACTACTGCCTTAGTGTCGCTTTGACAATGGTCTTTACCACGCTACCGCAAACAAAATGTTACTTGTATAGAGCTTCATTTATCAAGTTACTATCCTGATCAATGTGTCACTTAGATTAAGTATTAAATTAAATTACTTCCTTATTTTTTGCTTTAAAAACACCTAGTCATCACATGCTTAGCCTTTTCTAAATTGTATCTGGGTCAGCTTCCAGTCAAACTAAATACCGCTGAGCTGGCACAAGTGCTTTACGTGGAATGACTGTCTATTCGACTTCCAAAACCCAGAAGCTGGGTAACACAACACCGCTTGGTAAGACTGGTGCCAGATTTTCGCTTCTGTAACGACTGTTAATGTTCAATCCAACAACTCCGTTTTACTCAAAGAACGTTTTAAGTTCGTCCATGACACACATGTTAGAGATTTGAGATCATCGGAAAACTTGAGACTTTCAATGCCTGCACATACCATAAAATTTTATAGCTGATCGTTTACGGTGCAGGCTGTTCGTTTGTAGAACGCATTGCCGGTGTCAGTAAGACAAGCTCAGTCACTCCCTACTTTTAAAAGCTCGGTTGCTAATCATTTTCTTTCAAATTTATGATTATTCTTTTGTTTTCTCTTTACATGATGTCAAAGAACACATTATATTTATATATAATTATTTAGATATATAGATATATTCTTTATTGTACACCATAACAGTAAAAACAAAATTATGGACTTAACAATTAAAAAGGGTGATACAATGGGCGGTCTTATCGCTAAAAGCGATCTTTTACAGACAACTTTCGGATGGATTTGACACAGAAGGAGAAAATAATTTATATATTGTATTTTATTTATATATTTGTATACACATATATATAATTAGGTAGTACACTGATGTAGCTCTCCCTATTTTAATTAAAGTTTTGAAAGTCCTTCCAAAAGTTGTCTGGAAGATATATTGTAACCACAGAATTAAGTAATATTGTAAAATAGGTGTGTTTAAATTTTGGAGTACAATAAAGTATATAATTATTGTATCTATCTACAAACTTCAGCCGAAACCAACGGCGTAACGTACTTTCCGAAGAACGGAAGAATCTCAATATAATAAGATGAGCACCCATCTATGAGCCGACCTCAGCGAGCGTTGCTTACCTTTGCAGATCGACCTGTGCGGCTGTTATATTTAACCACGAACTCCTTCAAACAATTTCCTAGTACCGATGCCATTAAGTTTCAAGTCAAAGTGATGTGGCGTGCATGAGGCAAGCTCGCGTGCCTTTTACAATGTATTTAATCGTTTTATATCGGACACACCAACTTTATTGCTCTCCTCCATAATAGCTGGTAGACCAATTTTTGTTGCGGTCAGCTACGACAGTTTATTGGCAACACAGCTTACATAACAGGCGGGGTTGCGGGAATGTTTTACCGAGATACCGCAATCCCGGAACGCAAGCATCTGAAGCCCTTTTCCGCTCCACCCAGGGTGGGAGCGATAGTTTGATGATTAACCCCCGAAAAAAGGATAATTTGGGATATGCCTAATACTTTCAGTGTACGTACGGCTAAGGAGTGGAATTCTCTGCCGGAGTCTGTGTTTCCCGATAGCTATAACCTAGGGGTCTTTAAGTTAAGAGTGAATAGGTTACTTTTAGGTAAGCGTGCTCTACGCTATCTTCGACCACATCATCACTTACCATCAGGTGAGATGGTGGTCAAACGCGAACCCATTACCAATAAAAAAAGAATAGAATTACCTATTTTGTTTCCACAATCACACACAGAGCAATCTCTGGTGGTAAATAGACTAGATTTTCCCATAATAATATCAAATCACACAGAGCGGGAGAAGTAATTCGATTATTTTCACCTCGAAAAATAACATAACACCGAATTTTCTTCCCGAACCTTTCAATTCGAGAGTTTACATTTCTATTTTTTACTTATTTATGTATGTATGAGATCGTGGCTGAATAATCACAGGTGCGAGGGTCGGTCTTCAAGGATCCTCATTCTTCACCTCTTGGCCGGGAATGGGTCACCATATTAGCATAACGAGATTCTTCCATGTCTTGGAAAGTAATTTATCTATACTAATATTATAAAGCTGAAGAGTTTGTTTGTTTGTTTGTTTGTTTGTTTGTTTGTTTGTTTGCTTGAACGCGCTAATCTCAGGAACTACCGTTCTGATTTGAAAAATTCTTTCAGTGTTAGATAGCCCATTTATCGAGGAAGGCTATAGGCTATATATCATCACGCTAACACCAATAGGAGCGGAGCAGTAATGAAGAATGTTTCAAAATCGGGGGATTTTTTTTTTCCACGGGGACGAAGTCGCGGGCGGAAGCTAGTTACTTAATATTTATACTGCCTGCTGCTTTAATCTATACACTACATAACACGGAAATGTCATCACTTATTTTGTTCTTTTTTAGGGTTCCGTAGCCGAATGGCAAAAAACGGAACCCTTATAGTTTCGACATGTCTGTCCGTCTGTCTGTCTGTCCGTCCGTCCGTATGTCACAGCCATTTTATTCCGAAACTATTAGGACTATACATGTAAAACTTGGTAGGTAGATGTATTCTGTGAACCACTTTCCGATTTTAAGAGAAAATTTAAAAAATATTTAAAATAAAGGGGGCTCCCCATACATAGAACTAAAACTGAAAATATTTTCTTTCATGAAACCTATACGTGTGTGGTATTTATAGACAGGTCTTTAAAAATGACATTAAGGTTTCTAAAATGACTTTTTCATAAAGTTAATAGTTTAAAAGATATAAGCTTCCAAAGTGGTAAAATGTGTGTCCCCCCCCCTCTAGCTTCTATAATAATGAAGTGAAAAATCTAAAAAAACCATATGTTGTAGATCTTAATGTAAACTTTCAACCAAAATTGGTTTGAACGAGATCGAGTCAGCAGTTTTTGAAATACAGTATATTTTCTAAAACCGCAAATATAACTTTGTAATTCATACAAATACTATGAAAAACAAAGTTATTTGGCGTAGTTGTAAAAATTGTAAATAATCTAGTTTTAAGAAATTTGTAAGGTTTTTTGTTTTTTTTTTTCAAATAAATATATTAAGTATATTATATTTATTATAGTTACTACGGAACCCTTCATGTGCAAGTCCGACTCGCACTTGGCCAATTTTTATTGACTTATGGATTGAATTAGGGATCAGGAAAGATGGTAATGGGAGGACTCATTACCATCTCTCCCCCCCTAACCCCTCCCCGCGGTCGAAGATGAAGCATGCTTACCTTGAAGTAACCCTACTCACTCTTGTCTTAAATACCTCCAGGATACAGGTAACAGGAGACACAGACTCCGTCAGGGAATTCCTTTCCTTAACTGTACGCACAATGAAAGTATTACCAAATCTTTTTATGCGAATGGGTGGGATGTACCCAAACGATGGCGAATCACCGTTCGTCTTTTAGTGCGATAATGGTATTAGTTTTTGCAGATCCATCGCACACTCCTCGAAATGTAACCGATAGAAATCCGATAAACTTGCAATACGCTGCCGATGTTCATTGCTCAGGCCCGTTTCTGGATAGGCTCAAATACAAGCTGGATGGACGCTGGTATTTGGCAGATCCGTCCCAGATATGGGAGATCCTACACGACCGAACTTACTTGGTAAAGGTTGAGGCAGTGAAAGTATTGTGAAATACTGATTTTATTATTATTTACTACCTACCTAGGTTTCACCCGCGTTAATTTGAGGAAAAACCTACAAATATTATATTATATTCCCTGACTTTAAGATTACTACTTAGTACATTAATTTAAGGAGCTTTAGAATTTAGAGTTTTAGAATTTAAGGAGAGGAGAACCAGCGGCGGCCGACCATTGCATGTCGTAGTTGAGCATTATTTTGGTGCGGAGCTATTTTAAAACTATGATAAGATATTAATTAAAATCAAATGATGTCAACGGCAATTTTGTTCAAAATTAAATACTTATGATGAATAACGTATTTATTTGGATAAGAAATATCATATTTATTAAAAGACCTTAGCAAATAATTCATTATCTTAGAACAAATTCGATTATCATAAAAAGGTTGTGGTGAGTCAACCTTAAAAGGTAGACATTAATTAGAAATATCTATGTATATATCTTCATCTAGAAATCTTCTTGTCTTCAACTCCAATAGTTCAAACAGCGTGCCCCATGATAGGAAGTTACAAGGCAGGATTTTTCCAACTCATTTGATACTTATCATAAAGTATTAGTCACGCGGGGCTTCACACTCGTGGACTTCATCACTATAAAAACACAAACCTCCTTTTTTGAAATCTAATAACTCCCTCAAGCTTCAATGGTCAAATTTCATCCAAATCCACCCAGTAGTTTCTAAGATTAGCGCGTTCAAACAAACAAACTTTCCGCTTCATAATATTACTATAAATGTTACATCTTGTATATAAGAGATTAATGACGTGACATTTCGAGAACGTTCATCGATCAACTTTTGGCATTCGCTTTCGCCAAACTACCGTTGTCAAAATGTCGCTTCTAAGAGCCAGGACAGAGTACGAAAACATCAATTGTCTCAGAGGCCATTTTTCTTAACATCAAAAGCATATCAATACCTCAAAACCACTTAATTGGGTGCCTGCTCCCGATGAATCATTATGTCTGCCAAACCAAACCAGTTCGCTTCGGTAGCCAATAATGATATTCTGTTAATTAATGAAGTTTATTATTTACATGAAAGAATACAATTTTAATTTAAATAAAAACCCTAAACTACATATACACACCTAAAAATAAACTAAAATATTGCATCCAGAAATTCGTGCGCATCGCTGTCCACTGGCAATGTGCCCAAAAGACTGGCGGCATTGCCACGTTGTATGGCAATGCTTAACCTCTGTCCAAGGTAAAAGCCAGCCCTTGGGTCACGCGAAGTGTCAACTAGGCGTCTGGACAGATCTTTAAATAATTTGTGAGCACTCGGACCCCACGACCCCAAGGTTTCAACCCCAAACGGCTCGAAAATATAACTACCAACAAGGTTATTATATTTCCGCCGCTTGAGGTTCTCAGCAGCCGCAGCGGCAGCGCCAGCGCAACAAGATGAGCTAGGAAGATGGGATGGTGCAAGAGTATCGACACAAGTTGCGTCCCACACTAAAGGCCTACCCATCTTCCAAGGAAATAAAGACATACCGTCCGGTCTTTTGCCATCGTCGCGTGCCAGGCCATTTGGTTCTAAAACAGCTGGAACGCCGACAGTGACAAGAGCTCGTCGGATAATGTCGTTAATATTCGCGTGCCGTGCTATGTGACCCGCGCTGCGGCCGCATGAAAGGCCGTGGTGACCGAGGCTGTTGACAACTTCGCCACAGTGACAGCGATGAGCAGAACAGCAGGGAGCACCTAATCGAAGGGAAGCAGCGAGGCGGAAAGTAGTATCATCGAACAAGGTGCCTATGTTCGATGACGGAAGTGCATGGAGCCAGAGACCCGACTCCCATTCACCCACAGCCAGCAGGCGCGCACGCTCTGCAGCCGAAGCAGATGTGGCAATAAGGTCACTCTGAACTGCTTTACAGAGCGGCTCATCCCACCGCCTCTGAGATGATGGATTGTCGGGTGGATTTAGGTTCGGGCAAGCGAGTCTCCAGGTATCTATAGCCTCGGTGAAATACGGCACATTGAAATCAACCAGTGATGGAGCTAGGATATTCCTGATTAATTTCTCAGTGCCGTGTACCGAGGATACAAAAGCCGGTAGACTGATACTAGTAATTTTGCGGACGCCGAGACCACCCATACGAATGGGAAGAGTAGCTTGTGCCCAAGCTCGGTCGTCCATAGCCACATTTAAAATTCCTGTCAGAGTTTGACGAATAATTTGGTCCATTTTTTCCAAAAGGTGAGGATGATGCCATAGATGTGAAGAACGAAGAAAATACATTAATTTGGGTCCAAAACAACAGTAACGAATTAAGGTGATGGCCGAATGCATATTAATTTGGTATATCCTGTCCAAGATGTCATTAAAATTTTGTATTTTTTCCTCGACAAAATCGGGAAAGGAATTCTCATAAATTGGAGACCCAAGAAGACGAAGAGAACTTTTTTCCACAATTTGGATATCTGGGGCTATTGCGTTGAATTTTGAAAGTGTTTCTGTTAATTTGTTCATTTTCACATCGGCAGCTCATTAAGAGTACGATCCCACTAAAAATGCGCATAAATGCGTCTTAAGAGATAATATGGGGTTCTACGGGAGGTGTCTTTCGCCCAGCAAATGCTGAGTTGGTAGCCGTTTTCGGACATGCTCACCGCAATTTTCGTTGTTATTTTGATAATGTTGTAACTTTGTACTGTAGTTGTTGTGTGTCTGTACTAGAATAAATATGTTACTATTATATTCAATACATCCTTAAATTCAGTTTCCTTTTACAATTTCTGTGGATAAAGTCAAAGAGTCTAAACGCACGGTTAAATTACCGTACAAAAAGAAAATTTCTAAAGACAACGACACCTTCAATGGTGATCTAATATTAACATAGTTGACTCCACTATTCAATGCATGTTCATTTTGGAATTAATGATGTTTGCGCTAGTTTAGACGTTGATGAATTACAATATAATTGACCCGACAACACGGTTGGACAATGTACTTCTACGCTGCGTATCGTCGATTCGATTCTCACATTGGATCAAATGTTACTATGGCCTTCAAATAGAGGTTGCGGGTAAAAAAGTTTTTTAAAAACAATATTTTGTAAAAGGTTATCCCACCAAAAACATCCTGTAAAAAACTAGCCAAATCTCGCCTAAGCTGCTTGTTTCTCTATAAAAACTAATGAAATCTCTAAGCAAAGCGAAGCCAAGTCTAAGGATCTTTACTGCGATTTCTTCATTAATATAGTTAGATTTTATGTAACCGGCCGTTGAACATACTCTCTGCACTTTTACTAGTTAATACATCGAAGTCAACGGCCAAGTCACATAAAATCTAAATATATTAATAAAGAAATCGCAGTAAAGATCCTTAGACTTGGCTTCGCTTTGCTTAGAGATTTCATTACTTTTTATAGAGAAACAAGCAGCTTAGGCGAGACTTGGCTAATTTTTTACAGGATGTTTTTGGTGGGATTTCACTTCTTTTTGCAGAAAGCTATTTTTTACTTGATTGGTTTCTTAATTATTCAGACTCCAGTTTCATATTCATTCATAAGAAGGGGCTCGTCACATTGAATATCTTTTGTCAAGGCGCATTTCCATATCTCCCATAGTTCAGCTGAGCTCTAAGGGTTCTTCATCAGATACTTCAGACCTTCAATTTTTTATTATTTTTTATATTTCAGAAGAAAGGGCTAACCACGCCCAATAAACTTTGTGAACATAGCATGTCGATAATTTCAATAGTTTGGCTGGTCTGTTACGGTTTCTCCTCAGGGTCATAAGGTACTCCAGATCTTCCGTGATGCTAGTATTGATAGTTTTCCCTTAGCACTAAACTTTAGTGCTTATATGAAGGGAAAACTATCGTTGGCATAGATATAACTATATTTGGCATAGAGATAGGGTTTAGTGACTAAACCCTACCTCTATGCCAAATTTCAGCTCTCTAGGTTTATGGGAAGTACTAGTTCTATTTTGATGATCAGTGAGTCTATATATGTCGAAATAGTACAACTTTGCTTTTGCATAACTTAGGAAATAAACAAGCTACAACCATAAAATTTTGTGGTTTAAGTGTATGCTGGTAGCTTACTAGATAACGATAATTTCAGCGTTCTAAATTTATCCAGAGGTCCCCAAATAGGAGCCTGAAAATACGCCGAAATGGTTCCAGAAAAGGACGGTACGGCAGTGTTTGCATTGCGCTTGACTTGGCGGGGGCACTACCGTGCCCCCAGATAAATAGTTGTACTTATAACCTTTTACAAAGATTGCTTTTCCCAATGCTGGGCCGTCAATTGTTGAAGAGTTCTCCTGGTACTTCACCATCAGCTTCACTTCACACCATGTGCATTGTGACAAGCATATTGTTATTCAAGTAATCGAAGCGGTACCCATAAAATACTTATTATTACCTAATACTTATATATTGATTAGTTCCGGTGGCCATCTGTGGTCTTCATCATCAGGTCCACTTCTTCACCTTCACGAAATGGTGCTTGTCAAACACAACTACACAAGTTAATATAAAAAATATCCAAATCACTATAGGTGTGCCTGTAATATTTGAAGAGTTCCCTCGATTTCTCCAGGATCCCATCATCAGATCCTGACTTGGTGACATTGGGGCCAATTTCAAAGTATACTCTTTCAAACAGAAAAAGAATTGTCCAAATCGGTTCAGCCGTCTCCGAGTTATCGGTAATCATACATAAAAAAAATATACGCGTCGACTTGATAACCTCTTCCGTTTTTTTTCGTCAGTTAAAAATGCATTCACGAGAAATTTCTAGTGTGGGTCAAATTAAAAAATACAATGTTTGAAGCATCAATAGTCTACTGGCTACGGTGCCAGATTTGTGATCGATAGATCGCGGATTCGAACCCCTTCATATAAACTTTTGCCGATAACCCACTCCATACACAAGCATATTTAGCTTAGTTGGAGGAGTTAACAAGATTGCTAGTTTTCTTTAAAAAATCTACTTACTTGATTTAATATAGTAACCTTGTTGGTAGTTATATTTTCGAGCCGTTTGGGGTTGAAACCTTGTGGTCGTGGGGTCCGAGTGCTCACAGATTATTTAAAGATCTATTCAAACGCCTAGTTGACACGCGTGACCCAAAGGCTGGCTTTTACCTTGGACAGAGGTTAAGCATTGCCATACAACGTGGCAATGCCGCCTGTCTTTTGGGCACATTACCAGTGGACAGCGATGCGCATGAATTTCTGGATGCCATATTTTAGTTTATTTTTAGATGTATATATGTAGATTAGGGTTTTTATTTAAGTCTATAAAGTGTTAAAAATTTATTTTAAAAACTAATAAATATGTTCCTTTTTCATTTCAATTTTCAAATTTTACTTCATTTAATTAATTTAAAGCTTCGCATCACAACACTCTGATTCCTCGCACATCCCTGCTAAAAACGCGGTCTAAGGGGTAATTAGTGATAATTAAATGTTCAATGATGTGTAAAACGTTGGGGTAGGTGTGGTCTTTGATTGGATAAGTTTTGGTGGCGGTGGCTTTTGATTCGATATTTGATAGTATTTTTAATTTAGCATAAAATATATCTTTCTCATTGATATTATAAATGCGACAGGATGGAAGCATAGATGTTTGCATGTTTGTTACTCTTTCGCGCAAAAACTACTAAACGGATCTGAATGAAGTTTAGTATGCAGATAGCTAAAATCCTGGATAGGATAGGATTTCTATACTAGGCCACTTTTTATCTTGTTCCCGCGCGAACGAAGTCGCGGGAAAAAGCTAGTTGTGGTATTTTTATAAACCACCATGTATATTTTTGTATGCACCTACCACCTAAGTTCACATTGTGGAACGCAATAAATGATTGAGTACTATGTATCTATACTGAACTAAACAACAAAATTAATTATCACCATCTGTTTACCTTATTCCGAATTATGCGGGGGCTGACTTCTTCTTCCTCAGTCTAACTGGATGTAGCTAAGTACTAGTGTTTTACAAGGGTCAAGGGGTGACTGTCTTTCTGATCTCCACAACCCAGTAGCTGGGTAGACAAGACTGGTATCATATTATTGGTTGTTTTTTCAAGCAATTAAAGTACCTTTTTTAAAATTTATCATACTAAATAAAACATAAACAAATTGAGGGATGGGGGTATCACACTACCAATTTACTTCAAGCAAGCTTCTATTTTATTTATTTATTTATTTATTTATTCAAGGTTCACCAACAGCTTCTGTGTATAAAATATTTTAACAATATGTAACAAATCGTTTTAGGCTTACACAGTTGCCAATTACAGGTTAACCAGCATTCTTAGTAGAAGTGGTAACTAACTTAAGCATATATTCTTATACAATTACAAATACAAAATAACAAAAGACAAATTATAAAATACATAAATCAAGAGAAGAAAAAAAAAAATTTTTATAAAATAAAATAAAAAGTTATTTCGATGAATGAGATCAAGCATACGCTAACAGCTAACAAAGTAACACTTATAGTTCAACAATATAAGTATACTATATATCTTAATAAATTTGGGATTTTGGGTCTCGGGATTCTAGCAATTGGGTTTTAAAGATAGTTATGGAATCATGATGTATATCAACATCTGGAACGGATTTTATAAATGAATTCATCTGCTGACTGAGCCTATTAAGAGGTGAGTTTACTCCTATATTTGTGTAAGATTTTTTTGTATGAAATAGATGAGTTATGGGATATCTGGGAATTTTGCAGGGAACTTTTAGTCCTATTTGTTCTATTAATTTAGTGCTGTCTAATTTACGATTAATCAGTTTGAAGAAGAACATTAAATCATGTATCAGTCGTCGGTCGCGCAGAGTATTCATTTGATAACATTGAGTACGTTGCTTATATGGAAATCGAGGAGATATATCACCGAAGGTATACGCTAAATGTTTTGTGAAGGCCCTTTGGATATTTTCTATTCTTTGCGAGTGAACTGCGTAGTGTGGATTCCACACCACGCTGGCAAATTCTAGGTGGCTCCGAACTAAGGCATTATATAGCACAATTTTTGTTCTTACTAGCTTGAACCCTTTAGTGCTCCTCTTTAGAAATCCTAGTAGTCGTGCTGATTTCGTAACGATGTTATCAATATGACTTCTGAAGTTTATTTTACTGTCCATGATAACTCCAAGATCACGAACCTCATTTACAGTTTCTAACGGCACTCCTTTTATATTATATGATACAGTATTGGATTGTTTTTTCCTAGTAAATCGTATATGACTACACTTTTGTACGTTAAGTTTCATGTGATTCCGGTTACACCATTGGTTAATTCTATCTAAATCCTCTTGTATTAGGGTAGCATCTTCATTTGAGGTAATGGTTTTATAGATTTTGAGGTCGTCAGCAAACATAAGATACTTACAGTGATGGATTTGGTCAGTAATGTCATTAATAAAGAGTAAAAATAGAATTGGTGCAAGGTGAGAACCTTGAGGAACTCCTGAGTCAGCATAATACGGGTAAGATTCGTAGCCATTAACAACAAGAATCTGCGATCTACGGGACAAATATGATGAAAACCAGTTTAAAAGCGATCCATGTATACCATTAAATTCTAATTTGGACAGTAACAGGGAATGGTCAACTTTATCAAACGCACTGCTAAAGTCCGTGTACACTGCATCTACTTCTAATCGTTTGTCAAGAGCAAGGGTCACATCAGAAACAAACTCTACTAGATTTGTATCGACGCTGCGACCTGCTTTAAAGCCATGTTGGCTAGGTGAAATAATTTTATCAATGTGGTGAGTAATTGTTGGACAGACAAGACACTCAAAGATCTTAGAAAAACATGACAGTATTGAAATAGGGCGGTAATTTTTGACATTAGCAGGATCTCCTTTTTTGAGAACTGGGACAATCCTTGCTCTTTTCCACACATTAGGGAAGGTTCCTTCTGCAAGAGAAGAATTAAAAATAATCTGCAACGGCAGGGCGAGTTCATGGCAGCAGCGTTTTATAAACAAAGATGGTATAGAATCAGGTCCAGCACTTTTAGATGGATCTATGTGTTTTAGCTGGTTAAAAATTTGATTTTCTGTAAACTTAATAGAGCTTATAACAGATTCAGAACCTGTAGATCCATTGAGAGTATTGTTAGCATTGGATCGGCTATGACTAAAAACGGAGACAAATTGATCAGCAAAAAGTTTAGCGATTTCTGGACCACTGCTAACTACCCTATCATCCATAAACATATCGGCAGAAATGCACGATTCTCCACGTCGTTTATCTTTTATGAACCTCCAGAAAGCTTTAGGGTTTTTGGGAATATCATTTTCTATTTTAGATTTATAATTATTGTAACAGTTATTTATTAAAGTATGGCAGTGACTGCGCAGTAGCTCAAAGGTGAGTCTGTCGCGGGGATTATTATATTTTCGGTATTTATTCCTAAATTTATCTTTTTCAGACAGAGTTCTAATAAGTGAGTCAGTATACCAAGAAGGATATTTAGATTTTATTCTTGTGTATTTAGGTACAAAATTATCAATAGCGCTTTGTAGCACACTATAAAAGACCGCAACCCTTTCATTAACATCTGCACATTCATAGAACGTATTGTGCCAATTTACATTTTTAAGATAGCATTTGATTTGTTCATAGTCAGCTCTATAGAAGTTGTAACCAGAACGATATTTAGCTTTTAATTGTTTCACGTTAGAGAGTGGAATAGAGACAAGTATGTTAGGGTGATGGGAATCTAATTTACTAAGCAAATTATTAGGTTTAGTAACAATTACATTTGATATGTTACTTAGAACAAGATCTAAAACTCGGCAATCTGCATTAAGAACAGAATTAAATTGGTGTAGTTCATTAACTGACATAAAGTCTATAAAAGAGTAACCCAGAGTATTTTCATAATTTGATGGTGACAGATGCAGGTCATCGTCTTTCCTGCTCCAATCAATAAAACCCAAGTTAAAATCCCCAAGAATCACAACTTCGTCGACATTATTTAGCACATTATTAGCATTATCTAGGAATAACTGTAGAGAGTCCAGTTTGACTGGCGGTGGCATATAGATAACACAGAGTGCAATTTTCTTAATATTATTATTAACAGTTAAGTCTATAGACAACCATAAATCTTCCAAATCAGTTTCCCAGCTTTTCATTCTAATAGATTTAATTTTATTACTGACAGCAACCAAAACCCCGCCCCCATCTTTTTTGTTGGTCTTAGAACTAAACCTATCTCTGCGATATACCACGTACCGCGGGTCAATGAACTCTCCATTACTTATATTAGGGTTTAACCAAGATTCGGTAAATGCTATTATATCATAGCTAGTGAGCAAAATATTTTTATAGACATCTTCGGTTTTAGTCCTCATTCCACGAACATTTTGATAGTAAATATCAAGCATTACAAATACAAATAACGCCAAGAACATTTTATACATAACATAAATACATACCTAAATTTAGTTTGTGGAGTTAGTTGTTTTCATTAGTTTTAAACTGTCCTGATTGCGAATATAGATAGGCTTCGAATAAATATCTTTTCTTACAAGAATTCTGCCATTGCGTATCCAGACAAATTTATATGACATCTCCTTAGCCAGTTTTCGTGTTGCCGCATGTAATTGTTTGCCAGTAGGGCATAAATGCTCACTAACAAAAATAGGCAGTTGGTTACCAGCTATGCCTAAGTGATGTGAGTTTAATTTGTCAGAGGGTTGCTTTTTGTTGAATTCTCCTACAGCAGCCAAAAGGTAGTCACGCTGGCGGGGGCTGCGGAGTTTGGCAATCACAGTGCGTGGGCGGTTATTGTCCTTATTTAGTTTAGCTACTCTCGTAATTTGCATAATGTCAGAGTCGCCAATTTCACAACTAGTTACACTCGCAATTTTTTGAAGCGTTTTTACTAGGTTTTCTGACTTGTCTTCAGGCAGACCTCCAATCTCCACATTGCATTCACGCATGTTTTGTTCTACGATACATAATCGTGTATTAAGATCATTGACACTTTGCTGAAGGTTTGCATTATCGCTGCGCAGATGTTGAATTATGGTGTCTTTTTCATCAAAGCGTTTCTTGAACTCCTCGAAGTGGTCATTGAAAAATCCGAACGAACTTTTGAAATCAGATAATTCTCCTTGTAGATTTTTCAATTGCTCGGCAAATAATTCTTTGAAAGACGATTTTAGAGCCGCAGTTAATTCTTCCTTAATAATATCTCTGAGATTAGTTACGTTTAAGCATTGTTCCTGAATATTTGAGCTTGACACGGACTGACTACTTTTCTTCCTAAGAGTTACATTCATCGTATCAGGTGGAGTGTTCTGAGTTCCAAAAGTTTTAGGTATAGATTTGTGGTACGATGATTTATTCCGAATTGGTGAATGACCGAGGTTCCCAGAATTAATAGCTGGGCGCGCAGGTGTGTTTGTGTTGTCGGTTTTTAGTTGTTTGCAGCAACATTCGGGGCATTTCCAGGTGGACTTGTAAGCTGGGTCCATTAGATAAAAGTTGTTGCTTGGTATGTTCACACAAAAAATATCAAATCTCAATTTGCACTCGCAACAATCCAAAAATTCCACATTTTTTATTTCATGCCGACATCCAGCACAAATATTTCGGTTTGGTTCCATTTTATTAATATTAATTTTGAGCTTAAAATAACTCCAAGCAAAGCTGGGCTTTATTAGTATTGAATATAAAGTTTAAGTTCGCAAAATCTCAAGGCGGCCAGCGAGCGTCCCTGTAAGCGCTGCACGTGTGCGCGTCGAAGCGAGCGATCCAAAGATTGTCCTAGGTCAGGGACGCAAAAAACAACGCCGCCGTTAAAATATATTTTTTTGAAAGTAATGTGCTTATTACTCATGTGCTTATTACTATTGAAAAACGTCTACTAGAAAATGAATACCTACCACTTTACCTGGGAATCCCCGATGACCCCAGAAAAAGCGCTAGATATTTCTCTTGTATCGTGGATCTGGGGGCACGGTAGTGCCCCCGCCAAGTCGAGCAAAAAAGCGGCACGGCCGTACCATTCTTTTCTCGAAGCAATTCAGGCTAATTTCGACCCCCTATAACTTCGTTGTGGATAAAACTAGAAGCCTGAATTTTCAGTAACCAAACAGGCATTGTATAAACACGGTATATTTCAAATTTCATTCAATATGAATCAGTAGTTTAGGAATCATAACGAGTCAAAGTTCCTTAATTTTGTAAATTTTGTCACTCACTGACTGACCGATCATCAAAAGTCTAAAGCACTTCTAGCAGACATAGAAGCTTTAAATTTAGAATACAATTAGTGTTTAGTATATGAATCAAGGAAAAACTATAATATTTTTCAATTTCATTCCAGTTTTCTAGATACATCAACTGCATAAATAACTTTGTAATCCCTTATAAATATATAGGATTACAAAGTTACATTTGCAGTTAATTAATCAGTGTACCTGTATAATATAATGAAATAATAGATGTAGATGGGTACTTTTTTTTTTGGTGAAAAATATCATCGAATGACTTCTTCCGCTCGGGTGTATCAGAATTCTACTGACTAAAAACCACGCTGTTCCTTCGTAAGCCCTAAAGTTCCGGGGCCGCGGTATCTCGATGGAACTTTCCCATAAACCCCGACAGGCAATGGCCCTATGAGGCCCCGTCACTGGTATTAACAGCTTTTTGAGGCGCGCGTGGAACACAACGCGCCGCTGACCCGGGCCTGGTCCTTACTGGATGGTGAGCGACCCCTGCTCGCCATCCACAGGCCCGCGCCTACGGTGGCCTGAAATCGACTCGCGATCCACGACGCCCGGGGCGTCTCCCCCGGCGGCTGGGGCGCGAGGAAGAGAGTTGCCTCTCCCTCGCACGTTAGGCCTCCTCCTTCGCTAGCATGACTGCTTCGCAGCAGGAGGTGACTGCATCCCATTCCCTCTCGCTTCGCACCATGGTCTAAACCAGAGCAGGGCGCGAGAAGTCGCCGCCGCCGATCGCCTCTTTGAGGATACGATGGTGCTCCACCCATGCAGGGCACACCTCGACCATATGCTCCACCGTGTCTTCCAGTGTAGATAGGTACCTAGATATAATAATTATGCTCAAAGGTAACTTGTTAAATGGTCAACGGAATAAATAAAAACTTTTGACTCACTGCAAAGTGAAAAATAACTTTAAATTCGGAAGTCGGTGCCAAAAACGAAAATACAAAACTAAAGACACAAGTCGGTTTAATTTTTTGGTAAAAAGTTTTTATTTCACTCGTTTTAGTTGGTCTATTTTTAGGGTTCCGTAGTTAACAAGGAACCCCTATAGTTTCGCCATGTCCGTCTGTCTGTCCGTCTGTCCGCGGTTTAGCTCATAAAACCATTGGTACTAGAAAGTTGTAATTTGGCATGAGTATACACGTTAATGATGCCGAAATAGTGGTAAAATAAAATTTTGAAAAAAAAAAAAACAATTATTTAGGCTACCTCCCCTACATGTAAAGTGGGATGACATTTTTTTTTTCGTCCTTCCCATAGTGTAGGATATCGTTGGATAGGTCTTTCAAAAATATTATGGGTTAGGGAAGACCGTTTTTTGATTAAGCAAACCGTTCGTGACTTATCAAGCTTTAAAGTACCAATTTTCATTAGAGTCAAGTGTCCTCCCCCTCTATCAACTAAACGGTTATAGTTAGAAATTCAATTCACACGGCAGTAGTACCTATATATAACGAAGTTTAAAGGAAAACTATCACACATAAGTGGGCTTTACAAGTTTACGAGTAATAGTCGACCAATCGTATTTGACTCGAAAATTTCGAATAACTCCATAGAAATGTCGATAGATGGCACTAAGCGTCAGTTGTATCGCGCTAGTTTCATATTTAAATAATTTATATAAAAAAAACTTTTAATAAAAAAAAAAACCACTAGGTACAATGTGAAAAATAACTTTAATTTCAGAAGATGGTGTCTTTGGATCTGTATTTTAGTTTTTTGCCACCGACTTCCGAAATTGAAGTTATTTTTCACATTGTAATGTTTTTTTGGAGGTCGGTTTTTAAAAATTTAAAAATAATTTGCAAAATCCATCCACAATTGAAGGAGAATTCCGTGCAAAATAGTCGAATCAGGTGAGGATTTGTATAGGAAGTAAATTAGTTAGGTAGTCAAGTTTGGCTTTTAGTTAGAGCATGGTACGAAATGATCAGTCAGCGAATACGACACGCACTTGACTGTTATAAAAACCACGGAACCCTACAGTGCGCATGGCCCGACACGCACTTGACCGGTTTTTTTTAATTTATCGCTTTTCCCAATGCTGGGCCGGCAATTTTTGAGGAGTTCTCCTGGTACTTCACCATCAGCTCTACATCACCATATGCATTGTGACGAGCATAAAGTGCTTAACATCCATATTCAAGTAATCGAATCGCAATCCACTCAATACTTATTATTGAGTAGTTTCGGCGGCCATCTGTGGTCTTCATCATTAGTTCCACTTCCTCAAATGGTACTTTTTAAGAGCAACTGCACAAGTTACTATAATAAATACCCAAAACGTCATAGGTGTGCCTATAATATTTGGAGAGTTCCCTCGATTTCTCCAGGATCCCATCATCAGATCCTGACGTTTATGAAAATGGGACCAATTTCGAAGTATACCCTTTCAATCAAAAAAAGAATTTTCCAAATCGGTTCAGCCGTCTTCGAGTAATCGATGATCAAACATAAAAAAATATATATATAAGCGTCGAATTGATAACCTCCTCTTTTTGTCGTCGGTTGAAAAGCAAGAAGTAATAAGAGTATTGGGGAGTATTAAGTAGAGTAAATTGCCCGAAATTGCATAATTACTTACTTATGGATTAACTTTAACCGAGACGTTTGACGAGTGCGGCATTAATTATTACTAACTAATGCAAAAGACGTACGTGCGTATCCATATGTGCGTATCAAAGCCTCCGAAATAAACCCATAGAGACAGGGAGTGGGCTTTGAAAAAAACTTTAGCTGAAGTTCAAGAAGTAGTACCGGAAAATAAAAAAAGGAAGGCTGTCTACAAAAATAAGAAAAGCTCATAAGACAGAGAGAGGGCTTTAAGAAAACTCGTTGTTGGTATACAAGAAGTAGAAGGTACCGGAAAGGAAAAAAGTAGGACTTTCTACAAAAAGCAATGAGATCCCATAAAAAACAATACTTGTCAAAAACCCTAAGTTTTGTATGGGATACATTTTTACAAATACAAACCCGGAACAAATATTCGCAGATCATACAAACATTTATTTCGATATTGGAATCGAAACTGCAACACGTTGCGCAGCAGTCAGTCGCTAAACTACTTACTCGTTACATGGTGGACATCCCACCCACACGCACAAAACGTTTTGGGAATACCTTCATTGTGCGGATGGCTAAGGAGTGGAATTCCCTGCCGTGCCGGAGTCTGTGTTTCCCGACAGCTACAACCTAGGAGTCTTTAAGTCCAGAGTGAATAGGTTACTTTTAGGTAAGCGTGCCCCATCTTCGATCACATCATCACTTACCATCAGGTGAGATTAAGTGGTCAAACGCTAAACTATTTTCAATAAAATAAAAAAACCACTGCGCCAAACTAGTCGTCGTTTTGATAAATGGTAATTGAGTACCTTCTGCCAGTTCTACATTTTGTCGAAGTACCAGACTTGCCAGTACAAAGCATGCAGTAAGCTATAGAACGCCTTTGTTTGATAGAACTACATTGTGAAAGGATTTGAATAATTTTTCGGAAAAAATATTTCCTACTATCATACCTAATCTTTTTGCAGAAATCAATACAAACTCATATTTACAGTAGTCAGAAAGTAGGTACGTATACGGAGGACTTGTTAGCAAAAGTTTTTTAAGCGCACGCAAAGTTTTTAATGAGCTAAAAACGCGGAGCGAGAGGAATAACATGAAAAATAATTAAGTCTCGATATTGGAACAAACTAAATAGATTTTCATTAATATTTTTTGTTTCATTATATTATATAATTGGTTTGTGTTTTTCGACTAACATTTTTAAATTGTTTTTTTGTGCAATCTATACTATCTATACTAATATTATAAAGCGGAAAAGTTTGTTTGTTTGTTTGTTTGCTTGAACGCGCTAATCTTCGAAAGTACTGGGTGGATTTGGATGCAATTTGGTATGGAAGTAGCTTGAAGCTTGAAGAAGGTTATAGGCTACTTTTTACGCGACTGCAAAAAAGGAGAGTTATGTTTTTACCGTGATAGAATCCACGGGAGCGAAGCCCCGCGTGAGTACTAGTGATATATAAAGGTATTGTACATAGGTTGAAATAAAACTTTATATATGTCTTTTTAGGGTTCCGTAGCCGAATGGAAAAAAACGGAACCCTTATAGTTTCGATATGTCTGTCCGTCTGTCTGTCTGTCTGTCTGTCTGTCTGTCCATCCGTCCGTATGTCACAGCCATTTTATTCCGAAACTATTAAGACTATACATGTGAAACTTGGTAGGTAGATGTATTCTGTGAACCGCTTTCCGATTTTAAGAAAAAAATTAAAAAATATTTAAAATAAAGGGGGGTCCCCATACATGGAACTAGAACTGAATATTTTTTTTTTTCATGAAACCTGTGCGTGTGTGGTATCTATAAATAGGTCTGTAAAAATGATATGAGGGTTTTTAAAATCACTTTTTCATAAAGTCAATCGTTTAAAAGATATAAGCTTAACTTCTATAATAATGGAGTGAAAAATCTAAAGAAATATATATCTGTAGATCTTAATGTAAACATTCAACCAAAATTAGTTTGAATGAAATCGGGTTAGCAGTTTTTGACATACAGCATATTTTCTAAAACCGCAAATATAACTTTGTAATTCATACAAACACTATGAAAAACAAAGTTATTTGGCGTAGTTGTAAAAAATGTAAATAAGCTAGTTTTAAGAATTTTGTAAGGTTTTTTTTATTCGTCAAATAAATATACATATTATTTATTATTATAGTTACTACGGAACCCTTCATGGGCGAGTCTGACTCGCACTTGGCCAATGTTTTATTTTTAAGCCAGGACTGACAACAGTGTTTTTTTTTTTTTAAATCAGGCCCGTGTAGACGGCGCGTCGTATAACACGCGCGCCTCAAAGAGTATCAGCAAAATTGTCGGGGCTCACTAGGGGGCCGTTACCTGCCGGGGTTGCGGAATTGTTCGAAAGAGTTACCGCGGCATCGGAACATGAAGGGCCAATGATGGAACACGGATGGGTTTTAGTCAGTAAAAGTCTGACACACCTTCCCGCTTCGCCCAGACCGGGAAATCATCCAAGGATGGTCACCCTTGGATGATTTTCCATCCTCAAAGAAAAAGGTACTATAAAATGAGGAAGTTAAGGAGCATGGATGTTTGTAACCACGTCAAACGGCTGTATAGATCTGAAATAAATTTAACACCGAGATAGATTACCTTTTTTTGAGGATAAGAAATCATCCAATCACGTGTGTCAGACTTTTACTGACTAAAACCCATCCATGTTCCTTCATTTGCCCGTCATGTTCCGAGGCCGCTGTAACTCTTTCGAGCCGACAATTTTGCTGACACTCTTTGAGGCGCGCGTGTTATACGACGCGCCGTCTACGCAGGCCTGATTAAAAAAAAAAAGACTGTTGTCAGAACTTCTGGCTTAAAAAATAAAATTGACATACATAAAGTTTTATTTCAACCTATGTACAATTCCTTTATATATCATTGCACAAAAAACAATTTAAAAATGTTGGCTGAAGTACGATTCCTCAACCCCGGTAGAGGATAGATTACCCTGCCGGGGTCTAGCACATAGGCTGAGTTTATCCCGAGTAATTTACTTATCAAATGGTGACGAATTATACTAAATACTTTTTTGTAAAATAAATACTGTATTAATAGAATTTACCCACAAAATAAAGTCGTATGAACTAATTTACGGTTTTATCGGATGGATCTAAAGCCACCTAAGCCACAAATTTTCTTAACGGCTTATTTGGCTGAGCAATTTATTTTGGACAATTTATCTATATGGCTCCACTGAAAAAGCTTGGCATACAAAGTTATGTCTAAGAATACTGGTATCATACAACTCTTAATCCCTTATATTTTTATTTATTTTCAACCGACGACAAAAAAAGGAGGAGGTCATCAAGTCAACGCGTATATAATTATATATATATATATTATATATTTTTTTAATCATAGGTTTAGCAATGTGAGTACAATTCACATTACTAGCTTATGTTATACAACGTGTAATTTAAAGGGTATATACATACCAAATGCATGGCTTCTTTGGATGATAACAAACGATATGGCAAGGGTTTTGTAATCCTAAGAGCCGGGGCACACGATGCGTTGCGGCGGCGGTGCGGCGCCGGAGCGGTGTCGCTGCGTCGTCTTACATAGAAATATCTGTGGCATGCACACGATGCGCTCCGGCGCCGCACCGGACTTGCAACCACCAAGACGAGGCGGGGAGGGGTGAATGCAGTGTTGCCATATCTACCAACTTTTAGGTAGATCTACCTACTTTGCCCTCAGTCTACCTGTCTACCAACCTAAGCCTCAAATCTACCTATTTTTCAAAACTTTCAACGCCATTATTGGAAACATTTTTTTCTTACTGAAGGATGAGGCGGTATAGATTTGTGACTTAGCTCAACGGCGAATAAACAAAAACTTACGATTGACAGTGGACATTGATTGACATCTGACAATTCTGACATTGACACTTTCGTACCATCGTTGAATTTGTTGTAGTAATTGTGATTTTATTTGTTTTTGTCTAATTTTGTTAGTTACTACAGAGTTGTGAGTTGTGACCTGCTTCTGCTTCTAGCAAGCTAGAGTCTAGGACAAAGAGCAATGGATTCTGATAGCAGCGATGCACAGGATAGTGGCGGAGAAGGTACGCGGAGTCAAAGGTCAGAAACTCCACTACGAATAGGGTTACCATATGACAGCCGTTTGTCGCATTTGACAGGCATTTTAAGGCTTAGACAGGCGTGCGGCCGGCATTAGTCTGAGACAGGCATTTTGAAATTTCGCGCCCGCACGCGATTCGCGCTTGTATTTGAATGACACCGGTGAGCGGCGGCGGTGAGCGGCAGACAACATATTTTTTTCTGAAAGCTTAACTGTAAATTGGTGCAATTTTCTCAAAAGTAGGGAATTGAATGGTGACATTACAGAATTCATGAAAATCTGCCAGTTTGTGTTCTCTATTTTGGCACACAATGCGATCGTAGAAAGTACATTTTCTCTCGTCAACACCCAGTGGAGTAAAGAAAGAAATCGGTTGACAATTGAATAAGTAAAAGTAATATTGATTACTCAGGAAAATTACAGAACTGTATCTTGTGAAGATTTTTACGTTTATGTATTAGAAAAGAAAAACCTATTAAAAATAAATAATATCCTATGACAAATATCAGTAATAAATATCCTTCTTCATTATTATCTGTTGGCTTTTAATTATTACCTACAGCGTTTTGATTTAGACAGGCATTTCTCTGAAAAATCAGGCATTTTTGGTACCATAAACAGGCATCCCTCTATTCACATATGGTAACCCTAGCCACGAAAGGCCAGAAAAAGGCACTATGATCAAAAATATATTAAGTCATGGGAAAAAGAAAAAGGAATATGCAGGTTGGCTACAAAGGTAGTACGAAGGGGGATGGATATTTGTATTTTAAAGCATGCAGGTGTGATCTTAAATGCGCTGGTGGAAGATTTATTCTAAATAAACATGCGAATAGTTCGTTTTTTAATTAAAAAAACCTACTAAATTAAGGTGGTAGATCTACCAATTTTTCATTTTGGATTCTACCAATTTCTACCTATTTTTGGCACATATTCTACTAATTTTCTAAAATTAGGGTTGGCAACACTGGGTGAATGCGTTGCGACGTCGGAGCGGCACCGCTCAGTTGTTTTGCGTCACAAGGAAGGAAACACGCTCGCTCGTTTCGATTGTCTGTCAACAGACTGTCCAACGCTGCTACGGCGCCACTGCGACATAACAACGTTACGGCGCCGCACCGCTCGTGTGCCCACTGACACGGTGAAATCTTTGCGGTGCGGCGCCGCAACGCATCGTGTGCCCCCGCCCTAAGTCTACGTGTGTAGAACTTATTACAAATTCCAATACACAGATAGCAGAGACCGAATTTTTCAAATTAAGAAGAACGAAAAGTGTTTAGTACCGATCGTTTCCGAACGTACTCTTTTGACATAAAGAAATTTGATCTTGACATTACTCTGACTTGACAGATAGACTTTGCTTGCCCGTTGAAAATGTCGGTCATGGGACCCTGTTGAGATAATTATAATTGGAAAAATATCGTTTGGAATCGCGTTTTGAAACCGATAATTGGGTCGCGAATTATCAATTGTTTGAAATTGTAATCCCCATTTGACGAAAACCCCGGGATATTTTGGGATTCCTCGCCGATTGGTTGCCATCGCGTGGCACGCGCTTTTGCTGGAAACGAGTTGTGCTGTGATTGCTGTTGGAACCGCGCCATCTGGAGACTGGCGCCTTGTGAACGTCCACACACTTGATTTACATCACACTTTCACTTACTCACCTCATATTACATACATACCACACTTGGGGCGTGGCCTTGGGAAGGTCGAAGTTGGCGAACCCAGCACAGAAGGTTAGTGGTTAGACCTGTTATTTGTATTCATAAAGCCTCAGAGGCTATAGGTTGTCGTAAGGCCTTTTGTTTATTGTTGTTTGTAAGCAACGTTTATAGCTCCACGTACCGTGGACAGTTTCGGACACCCAGTTAGCGTTGCACTGGCCTATTGCAGGACTGAACAAAAAGAATTATCGTGTTATTGGCAAGTGACGTGGAAAGTTATTGACCCTCGTAGTGCTGTGACACGTTTGTTATGATTGGTATTCAAGAAATATATGAAACCAATAATTTGGTATCAATTCTTTGAGTCAGTTATTTTGAGCTGAAACTGTGCACAGAGACTCCATACCAGATGTTGTCTTCAGCCCTTTTGGATAGATATGGGGTTTCCGTTACACGTTGTATAGTATATAACCCCTTCAACTAAGCTAAATATTTTTGTGTCTGGAGACGGCTCACGGCAATAGTGTAATGGTTGGGGTCCAAACCGACAGGCAATGGCCCTATGAGGCCCCGTCACTGGTATTAACAGCTTTTTGAGGCGCGCGTGGAACACAACGCGCCGCTGACCCGGGCCTGGTCCTTACTGGATGGTGAGCGACCCCTGCTCGCCATCCGCAGGCCCGCGCCTACGGTGGCCTGAAATCGACTCGCGATCCACGACGCCCGGGGCGTCTCCCCCGGCGGCTGGGGCGCGAGGAAGAGAGTTGCCTCTCCCTCGCACGTTAGGCCTCCTCCTTCGCTAGCATGACTGCTTCGCAGCAGGAGGTGACTGCATCCCATTCCCTCTCGCTTCGCACCATGGTCTAAACCAGAGCAGGGCGCGAGAAGTCGCCGCCGCCGATCGCCTCTATGAGGATACGATGGTGCTCCACCCATGCAGGGCACACCTCGACCATATGCTCCACCGTGTCTTCCAGTGTAGATAGGTACCTAGATATAATAATTATGCTCAAAGGTAACTTGTTAAATGGTCAACGGAATAAATAAAAACTTTTGACTCACTGCAAAGTGAAAAATAACTTTAAATTCGGAAGTCGGTGCCAAAAACGAAAATACAAAACTAAAGACACAAGTCGGTTTAATTTTTTGGTAAAAAGTTTTTATTTCACTCGTTTTAGTTGGTCTATTTTTAGGGTTCCGTAGTTAACAAGGAACCCCTATAGTTTCGCCATGTCCGTCTGTCTGTCCGTCTGTCCGCGGTTTAGCTCATAAAACCATTGGTACTAGAAAGTTGTAATTTGGCATGAGTATACACGTTAATGATGCCGAAATAGTGGTAAAATAAAATTTTGAAAAAAAAAAAAACAATTATTTAGGCTACCTCCCCTACATGTAAAGTGGGATGACATTTTTTTTTTCGTCCTTCCCATAGTGTAGGATATCGTTGGATAGGTCTTTCAAAAATATTATGGGTTAGGGAAGACCGTTTTTTGATTAAGCAAACCGTTCGTGACTTATCAAGCTTTAAAGTACCAATTTTCATTAGAGTCAAGTGTCCTCCCCCTCTATCAACTAAACGGTTATAGTTAGAAATTCAATTCACACGGCAGTAGTACCTATATATAACGAAGTTTAAAGGAAAACTATCACACATAAGTGGGCTTTACAAGTTTACGAGTAATAGTCGACCAATCGTATTTGACTCGAAAATTTCGAATAACTCCATAGAAATGTCGATAGATGGCACTAAGCGTCAGTTGTATCGCGCTAGTTTCATATTTAAATAATTTATATAAAAAAAACTTTTAATAAAAAAAAAAACCACTAGGTACAATGTGAAAAATAACTTTAATTTCAGAAGATGGTGTCTTTGGATCTGTATTTTAGTTTTTTGCCACCGACTTCCGAAATTGAAGTTATTTTTCACATTGTAATGTTTTTTTGGAGGTCGGTTTTTAAAAATTTAAAAATAATTTGCAAAATCCATCCACAATTGAAGGAGAATTCCGTGCAAAATAGTCGAATCAGGTGAGGATTTGTATAGGAAGTAAATTAGTTAGGTAGTCAAGTTTGGCTTTTAGTTAGAGCATGGTACGAAATGATCAGTCAGCGAATACGACACGCACTTGACTGTTATAAAAACCACGGAACCCTACAGTGCGCATGGCCCGACACGCACTTGACCGGTTTTTTTTAATTTATCGCTTTTCCCAATGCTGGGCCGGCAATTTTTGAGGAGTTCTCCTGGTACTTCACCATCAGCTCTACATCACCATATGCATTGTGACGAGCATAAAGTGCTTAACATCCATATTCAAGTAATCGAATCGCAATCCACTCAATACTTATTATTGAGTAGTTTCGGCGGCCATCTGTGGTCTTCATCATTAGTTCCACTTCCTCAAATGGTACTTTTTAAGAGCAACTGCACAAGTTACTATAATAAATACCCAAAACGTCATAGGTGTGCCTATAATATTTGGAGAGTTCCCTCGATTTCTCCAGGATCCCATCATCAGATCCTGACGTTTATGAAAATGGGACCAATTTCGAAGTATACCCTTTCAATCAAAAAAAGAATTTTCCAAATCGGTTCAGCCGTCTTCGAGTAATCGATGATCAAACATAAAAAAAATATATATATAAGCGTCGAATTGATAACCTCCTCTTTTTGTCGTTGGTTGAAAAGCAAGAAGTAATAAGAGTATTGGGGAGTATTAAGTAGAGTAAATTGCCCGAAATTGCATAATTACTTACTTATGGATTAACTTTAACCGAGACGTTTGACGAGTGCGGCATTAATTATTACTAACTAATGCAAAAGACGTACGTGCGTATCCATATGTGCGTATCAAAGCCTCCGAAATAAACCCATAGAGACAGGGAGTGGGCTTTGAAAAAAACTTTAGCTGAAGTTCAAGAAGTAGTACCGGAAAATAAAAAAAGGAAGGCTGCCTACAAAAATAAGAAAAGCTCATAAGACAGAGAGAGGGCTTTAAGAAAACTCGTTGTTGGTATACAAGAAGTAGAAGGTACCGGAAAGGAAAAAAGTAGGACTTTCTACAAAAAGCAATGAGATCCCATAAAAAACAATACTTGTCAAAAACCCTAAGTTTTGTATGGGATACATTTTTACAAATACAAACCCGGAACAAATATTCGCAGATCATACAAACATTTATTTCGATATTGGAATCGAAACTGCAACACGTTGCGCAGCAGTCAGTCGCTAAACTACTTACTCGTTACATGGTGGACATCCCACCCACACGCACAAAACGTTTTGGGAATACCTTCATTGTGCGGATGGCTAAGGAGTGGAATTCCCTGCCGTGCCGGAGTCTGTGTTTCCCGACAGCTACAACCTAGGAGTCTTTAAGTCCAGAGTGAATAGGTTACTTTTAGGTAAGCGTGCCCCATCTTCGATCACATCATCACTTACCATCAGGTGAGATTAAGTGGTCAAACGCTAAACTATTTTCAATAAAATAAAAAAACCACTGCGCCAAACTAGTCGTCGTTTTGATAAATGGTAATTGAGTACCTTCTGCCAGTTCTACATTTTGTCGAAGTACCAGACTTGCCAGTACAAAGCATGCAGTAAGCTATAGAACGCCTTTGTTTGATAGAACTACATTGTGAAAGGATTTGAATAATTTTTCGGAAAAAATATTTCCTACTATCATACCTAATCTTTTTGCAGAAATCAATACAAACTCATATTTACAGTAGTCAGAAAGTAGGTACGTATACGGAGGACTTGTTAGCAAAAGTTTTTTAAGCGCACGCAAAGTTTTTAATGAGCTAAAAACGCGGAGCGAGAGGAATAACATGAAAAATAATTAAGTCTCGATATTGGAACAAACTAAATAGATTTTCATTAATATTTTTTGTTTCATTATATTATATAATTGGTTTGTGTTTTTCGACTAACATTTTTAAATTGTTTTTTTGTGCAATCTATACTATCTATACTAATATTATAAAGCGGAAAAGTTTGTTTGTTTGTTTGTTTGCTTGAACGCGCTAATCTTCGAAAGTACTGGGTGGATTTGGATGCAATTTGGTATGAAAGTAGCTTGAAGCTTGAAGAAGGTTATAAGCTACTTTTTACGCGACTGCAAAAAAGGAGAGTTATGTTTTTACCGTGATAGAATCCACGGGAGCGAAGCCCCGCGTGAGTACTAGTGATATATAAAGGTATTGTACATAGGTTGAAATAAAACTTTATATATGTCTTTTTAGGGTTCCGTAGCCGAATGGAAAAAAACGGAACCCTTATAGTTTCGATATGTCTGTCCGTCTGTCTGTCTGTCTGTCTGTCTGTCTGTCCATCCGTCCGTATGTCACAGCCATTTTATTCCGAAACTATTAAGACTATACATGTGAAACTTGGTAGGTAGATGTATTCTGTGAACCGCTTTCCGATTTTAAGAAAAAAATTAAAAAATATTTAAAATAAAGGGGGGTCCCCATACATGGAACTAGAACTGAATATTTTTTTTTTTCATGAAACCTGTGCGTGTGTGGTATCTATAAATAGGTCTGTAAAAATGATATGAGGGTTTTTAAAATCACTTTTTCATAAAGTCATTTAAAAGATATAAGCTTAACTTCTATAATAATGGAGTGAAAAATCTAAAGAAATATATATCTGTAGATCTTAATGTAAACATTCAACCAAAATTAGTTTGAATGAAATCGGGTTAGCAGTTTTTGACATACAGCATATTTTCTAAAACCGCAAATATAACTTTGTAATTCATACAAACACTATGAAAAACAAAGTTATTTGGCGTAGTTGTAAAAAATGTAAATAAGCTAGTTTTAAGAATTTTGTAAGGTTTTTTTTATTCGTCAAATAAATATACATATTATTTATTATTATAGTTACTACGGAACCCTTCATGGGCGAGTCTGACTCGCACTTGGCCAATGTTTTATTTTTAAGCCAGGACTGACAACAGTGTTTTTTTTTTTTAAATCAGGCCCGTGTAGACGGCGCGTCGTATAACACGCGCGCCTCAAAGAGTATCAGCAAAATTGTCGGGGCTCACTAGGGGGCCGTTACCTGCCGGGGTTGCGGAATTGTTCGAAAGAGTTACCGCGGCATCGGAACATGAAGGGCCAGTGATGGAACACGGATGGGTTTTAGTCAGTAAAAGTCTGACACACCTTCCCGCTTCGCCCAGACCGGGAAATCATCCAAGGATGGTCACCCTTGGATGATTTTCCATCCTCAAAGAAAAAGGTACTATAAAATGAGGAAGTTAAGGAGCATGGATGTTTGTAACCACGTCAAACGGCTGTATAGATCTGAAATAAATTTAACACCGAGATAGATTACCTTTTTTTGAGGATAAGAAATCATCCAATCACGTGTGTCAGACTTTTACTGACTAAAACCCATCCATGTTCCTTCATTTGCCCGTCATGTTCCGAGGCCGCTGTAACTCTTTCGAGCCGACAATTTTGCTGACACTCTTTGAGGCGCGCGTGTTATACGACGCGCCGTCTACGCAGGCCTGATTAAAAAAAAAAAGACTGTTGTCAGAACTTCTGGCTTAAAAAATAAAATTGACATACATAAAGTTTTATTTCAACCTATGTACAATTCCTTTATATATCATTGCACAAAAAACAATTTAAAAATGTTGGCTGAAGTACGATTCCTCAACCCCGGTAGAGGATAGATTACCCTGCCGGGGTCTAGCACATAGGCTGAGTTTATCCCGAGTAATTTACTTATCAAATGGTGACGAATTATACTAAATACTTTTTTGTAAAATAAATACTGTATTAATAGAATTTACCCACAAAATAAAGTCGTATGAACTAATTTACGGTTTTATCGGATGGATCTAAAGCCACCTAAGCCACAAATTTTCTTAACGGCTTATTTGGCTGAGCAATTTATTTTGGACAATTTATCTATATGGCTCCACTGAAAAAGCTTGGCATACAAAGTTATGTCTAAGAATACTGGTATCATACAACTCTTAATCCCTTATATTTTTATTTATTTTCAACCGACGACAAAAAAAGGAGGAGGTCATCAAGTCAACGCGTATATAATTATATATATATATATATTATATTTTTTTTTAATCATAGGTTTAGCAATGTGAGTACAATTCACATTACTAGCTTATGTTATACAACGTGTAATTTAAAGGGTATATACATACCAAATGCATGGCTTCTTTGGATGATAACAAACGATATGGCAAGGGTTTTGTAATCCTAAGAGCCGGGGCACACGATGCGTTGCGGCGGCGGTGCGGCGCCGGAGCGGTGTCGCTGCGTCGTCTTACATAGAAATATCTGTGGCATGCACACGATGCGCTCCGGCGCCGCACCGGACTTGCAACCACCAAGACGAGGCGGGGAGGGGTGAATGCAGTGTTGCCATATCTACCAACTTTTAGGTAGATCTACCTACTTTGCCCTCAGTCTACCTGTCTACCAACCTAAGCCTCAAATCTACCTATTTTTCAAAACTTTCAACGCCATTATTGGAAACATTTTTTTCTTACTGAAGGATGAGGCGGTATAGATTTGTGACTTAGCTCAACGGCGAATAAACAAAAACTTACGATTGACAGTGGACATTGATTGACATCTGACAATTCTGACATTGACACTTTCGTACCATCGTTGAATTTGTTGTAGTAATTGTGATTTTATTTGTTGTTGTCTAATTTTGTTAGTTACTACAGAGTTGTGAGTTGTGACCTGCTTCTGCTTCTAGCAAGCTAGAGTCTAGGACAAAGAGCAATGGATTCTGATAGCAGCGATGCACAGGATAGTGGCGGAGAAGGTACGCGGAGTCAAAGGTCAGAAACTCCACTACGAATAGGGTTACCATATGACAGCCGTTTGTCGCATTTGACAGGCATTTTAAGGCTTAGACAGGCGTGCGGCCGGCATTAGTCTGAGACAGGCATTTTGAAATTTCGCGCCCGCAGGCGATTCGCGCTTATATTTGAATGACACCGGCGAGCGGTGGCGGTGAGCGGCAGACAACATATTTTTTTCTGAAAGCTTAACTGTAAATTGGTGCAATTTTCTCAAAAGTAGGGAATTGAATGGTGACATTACAGAATTCATGAAAATCTGCCAGTTTGTGTTCTCTATTTTGGCACACAATGCGATCGTAGAAAGTACATTTTCTCTCGTCAACACCCAGTGGAGTAAAGAAAGAAATCGGTTGACAATTGAATAAGTAAAAGTAATATTGATTACTCAGGAAAATTACAGAACTGTATCTTGTGAAGATTTTTACGTTTATGTATTAGAAAAGAAAAACCTATTAAAAATAAATAATATCCTATGACAAATATCAGTAATAAATATCCTTCTTCATTATTATCTGTTGGCTTTTACTTATTATGTTCGGTCCGACGTGAAACAGAACGCACCCTTTTGACATAAAGATTTTGATCTTGACATTACTTGACTTTGACAGATAGACTTGCTTGCTTGGAAAAAATGTCCGCTTTTTGGGACCTGTTGAGTTAATTATAATTGGTAAAATATCGCGTGTTGAAACCGATAATTGGGTCGCGAGTAACGATTGGTTGGAAATTGTAATCCCCATTAATTGAAAACCCCGGGATATTTTTGGATCATACGCCGTATTGTCGTCAGTCGGGCTGACACGCGGAATTTGTTGGAAATCGAATTGGATCTCACGAGATATGAGCAGATTGATTGTGAACAGTGTTTAATTGAACCTTGTAATCCCGGATTGACGAGAATCCAGGGATATTTCTCGGAACACATCGCCTTATTGCCTCACCGCGTAGCACGCGCTTGCTGGAAACGAGTTAGGTGTGATGCTGATCTGGACCGCGCCATTTGGAGATTGACGCCTTGTGAACGTCCTAGAACACGTAACTTACATCACACGTTTCAATTACTCACCTCACACCTATACACACACACACACACGGACGCGGCCTCAAGAAAGGTCGTAGCTTGTCGTCATCAGCCCTTGGGTAAGTGATTATAATTATTAACCACTAAGGGGAAGCCCAGAGGGCTATAGTGTAACCTTGTTTATTGTAAGCAACATTAGGCTCCACGTACCGTGGACCGTTCAGCATACCAGCCCCGTTGCGCTGGCTTGGGACTGAACATATTACCTACAGCGTTTTGATTTAGACAGGCATTTCTCTGAAAAATCAGGCATTTTTGGTACCATAAACAGGCATCCCTCTATTCACATATGGTAACCCTAGCCACGAAAGGCCAGAAAAAGGCACTATGATCAAAAATATATTAAGTCATGGGAAAAAGAAAAAGGAATATGCAGGTTGGCTACAAAGGTAGTACGAAGGGGGATGGATATTTGTATTTTAAAGCATGCAGGTGTGATCTTAAATGCGCTGGTGGAAGATTTATTCTAAATAAACATGCGAATAGTTCGTTTTTTAATTAAAAAAACCTACTAAATTAAGGTGGTAGATCTACCAATTTTTCATTTTGGATTCTACCAATTTCTACCTATTTTTGGCACATATTCTACTAATTTTCTAAAATTAGGGTTGGCAACACTGGGTGAATGCGTTGCGACGTCGGAGCGGCACCGCTCAGTTGTTTTGCGTCACAAGGAAGGAAACACGCTCGCTCGTTTCGATTGTCTGTCAACAGACTGTCCAACGCTGCTACGGCGCCACTGCGACATAACAACGTTACGGCGCCGCACCGCTCGTGTGCCCACTGACACGGTGAAATCTTTGCGGTGCGGCGCCGCAACGCATCGTGTGCCCCCGCCCTAAGTCTACGTGTGTAGAACTTATTACAAATTCCAATACACAGATAGCAGAGACCGAATTTTTCAAATTAAGAAGAACGAAAAGTGTTTAGTACCGATCGTTTCCGAACGTACTCTTTTGACATAAAGAAATTTGATCTTGACATTACTCTGACTTGACAGATAGACTTTGCTTGCCCGTTGAAAATGTCGGTCATGGGACCCTGTTGAGATAATTATAATTGGAAAATATCGTTTGGAATCGCGTTTTGAAACCGATAATTGGGTCGCGAATTATCAATTGTTTGAAATTGTAATCCCCATTTGACGAAAACCCCGGGATATTTTGGGATTCCTCGCCGATTGGTTGCCATCGCGTGGCACGCGCTTTTGCTGGAAACGAGTTGTGCTGTGATTGCTGTTGGAACCGCGCCATCTGGAGACTGGCGCCTTGTGAACGTCCACACACTTGATTTACATCACACTTTCACTTACTCACCTCATATTACATACATACCACACTTGGGGCGTGGCCTTGGGAAGGTCGAAGTTGGCGAACCCAGCACAGAAGGTTAGTGGTTAGACCTGTTATTTGTATTCATAAAGCCTCAGAGGCTATAGGTTGTCGTAAGGCCTTTTGTTTATTGTTGTTTGTAAGCAACGTTTATAGCTCCACGTACCGTGGACAGTTTCGGACACCCAGTTAGCGTTGCACTGGCCTATTGCAGGACTGAACAAAAAGAATTATCGTGTTATTGGCAAGTGACGTGGAAAGTTATTGACCCTCGTAGTGCTGTGACACGTTTGTTATGATTGGTATTCAAGAAATATATGAAACCAATAATTTGGTATCAATTCTTTGAGTCAGTTATTTTGAGCTGAAACTGTGCATAGAGACTCCATACCAGATGTTGTCTTCAGCCCTTTTGGATAGATATGGGGTTTCCGTTACACGTTGTATAGTATATAACCCCTTCAACTAAGCTAAATATTTTTGTGTCTGGAGACGGCTCACGGCAATAGTGTAATGGTTGGGGTCCAAACCCGCGACCTATCGATCACAAGTCCGATACCTTAGCCATTAGACTACTGATGCTTCTTCTCTTATTTTAAATAATAGTAAATCCTGATTCCGTGGGAATCCCGGGATAAAAAGTAGCCTATTTGTTGCTCCTTAAAGTCCTATTGAAATCAGTTCAGCCATTCCAGAAATTAGCCCAGATAAACAGAAATACAGATAGACATTTTTTTTGTGTAAATAACTGACTACAAAAAAAAAAACAGACACTTCCATTTTGATATGGACGTACTATATGCAGCACGTATGTACCACAGAACAGATAAAACAGGTTAGAAAGGAAATAGTTCCTGATTTGTATGAGAATGCGTGTCGCCGCTTGTCTCCCACTTTTTAGCTCCATTACAAGCAAAAGGCCCGTTATGTATGCGAATTACGCACACAAATAAATTACACACACTTAAATCGAGAGCTTGCCACTGATTGTAACTCACTGTCGATAAACATGCAGCGTACATCACGGCCAATCAGGGCAAAGGACGAAACGTCAATGGTTGAAGTGTTGAGAACGCAGCGCATGCAGTACATTGTAAGCAACTTTGTCATGACGTTGATTAAGCGAGTACACATCAGGCAATGTATATTTTTTGTAACTTGTTGCAATAATGTTGTTAATGTTTGGAATTTCATAGTGATCAGAATATTTTTATGTGTTTTTTAACCGACTTCAAAAAAAGGAGGTTTACAATTCGTCTTGAACTTTTTTTTATTTTTTATGTATGTTATCTCATAACTCGGAGACGGCTGGATCGATCTGAAAAATTCTTTTTGCTTTTGAATGGGTATACTTTCTAGTTGGTCCCATTGTTACGAAATCAGGATCTGACGATGGGATCCTGGAGAAATCGAGGGAACTCTTCAAATATTATAGGCACACCTATAGCGTTTTGGGTATTTCTTATAGTACCTTGAGCAGTTGCTTCCGAAAAGTACCATTTGGGGAAGTTGAACTGATGATGAAAACCACAGACGGCCACTGAAACTCCTCAATAATAAGTATTTCGTGGATTGCGATTCGATTACTTGAGTACGGATGTTAAACACTTTATGCTCGTCACAATACATATGGTGATGTAGAGTTGATGGTCAAGTACCAGGAGAACTCCTCAAACATTAACGGCTATGCATCGGGCGACGGCTATGTATCATAATATTTTGTAAAATGTGAAAAGTTGTTGACATTATGGCTTTTGTGACTAGATAAATTACAAACCGACCCACTAAAAAAAGTGAAAAAAAATTTTTGGCAAAAAAAAGAACCGACTTCCATATCAAAACACTACAAAGGCAAAAATAACTTTAATTTCGGAAGGCGGTGTCTTTAGTTTTGTATATATTTTCGTTTTTGACACCGCCTTCCGAAATTTAAGTTATTTTTGCCTTTGTAGTGTTTTGATATGGAAGTCGGTTCTATTTTTTGCCAATATTTTTTTTTATCAATTGTTTTGTTACGGTTGATATCCTATATAACGTGTGACTGTGGCTTTTATTTTTGTTCTGCTCTTGTTTTTCCAGTAACCTTGTTTATTTCAGCATCCTGAAAATCTTGTTTCATAATTTTTCAGCGTCGATTTTTTTGTCGTAGTCGGGTTTTAGTTTTTTACTTTTTTAAAAGTAAATTATTCAGAAAAGTTAAGAAAACTTAGTTACATAGTTAGCTTAAAAGTTACAAATTAAAAAAAATATATACTATTAGTTTAGTTATATTTATATTTATCAGAGGAACAAATCTGCTTTAATATAGGTGATTTTAAGTACGAATGCAACTCTTGCTACGTTTTCTTATATTCGCCTTACTTATCAACATCGCCTTTAGAACTAAAGAGCCAGCTCGACTACCCAAATTTTCGCACAGTTTCAGAAAACGGGACAATTTTGCGTCCCAGAGTTGATTTCGGGGACACCGGGACTTGTAACTATAAAAAGGGACAGTCCCGTTCAAAACGGGACGTCTGGTCACGTTATGTAGGGCGCAACCACCCTGTGATTTCACTTGCCCTTGCGTTCCGAATCTGCGGTACCTCGCTAGAACATATCCACAACCCTGGCAGGAAATGGGCCCCATCTTTATTGGTGATAATTCTTTGAGGCGCGCATGGAACACGACGTGCTGTCGCGTCGCCTTGGGCTTAATCCTGCCCGGACGGTGAGCTACAGTACAAACACGATAGCAACTTGTCTATTATGATCTGACATGCATATATCGCGACGTTGAAACGTCATATGCAAAGGGACAGACAGTAGCATCTGTCTGACATGAATGCTGAAATAGGCCTTTTTAACGTCGCCGTGAGGCACGTATTGTTTTTTAACACATTCGCTAACAGTACGTCGTTAGGCGGGAAATTAAAATTGTGCGTTATGACAGTACGTCGAGGGACGGGCCACTTATTTTTAAGAGTACGTCGGGGAAAATTCTACTGTCGTAATCTGGTGTTAACGCAACCCTTATAGATTCGTCTTGTTTATCTGTCCGACCATATGTCACACCACTTAATTCCAAAACTATAAGGACTACACGGTTGGAATTTAGTAGTTAGATGTATTCTGTGAAATAAAAAAAAACATCAGACCTATAAGTGCGGGCTGCTTATACATAGGACTTTCAAAATAACACTGAGGTTTCTGAAAAAACAAGCAAATTTTTATTTTAAAATAAAATGTCTAAAAACCCCGACTGCTCAACTGAAATGCAAAAAACAAGCACAATTTTATTTTAAAAAGTGACAAGCAGGTGGGACCCAATTGAACCTAATATATATATTTTAAATGGGATGGGCTCAAATAACTTTTTTTATTTTCATCTTTTTAGTTCAAATATAATTAACAATTCATTAATTTCCCCCGTCGTGTCACATTGGCATCTTTTGTACATTTATGTGTACCTGATGAACTGATGCGAAATAAATGTTTTTCTTTCTTCTTTCTAGGTGCCTCACCCATAACGTAGGTACTGCAATATCCAACCAGGCAATCGATCATAAAACCTCATCAGCGGTAGTGCTTGTGAACACTAGCCTCGATCGGAAATAGTCAGTTATTAAACGCTTTTAACCGATCCAATTTTAATCAAACGATTGAAACAAAGCAATCCATATTTTCATTTAATCCTCATCCCCCACAAAAACTCCATTACACTTGGTTTAATACAGCGGTATCCATGATTAATGCACACTGTCTCCCTGCCTTCTAAAACAAGACATTCACGACTAAGCGTAGCTCTAATGGATAGCAAACAATTCTTTCTTTCCACAAAGAAAAACAACCTCGATTATGGAGTGAAGGATGACGTCACTAATAGATATAGTGATACAGAAGTTCAGGTCCGTACAAAAAGTGAAAATGCAAGCAGACAAACATGATTCAGGTACTGTAACGCAGCTCTGACTAACATTCATTATTATTTCATTCACTTACACCCGGTTTCTAAATCTCTTTAAGAGCCAAAGGACAAGGCCAAAGGGCCATTTTCGTTAGTTAAGATCATAATCAGCTTTGTTAGTTGACATGTTTTTGAAATCAAACTCCTCAACCAAGCTTTTAGCAACCATTTGCGTTGACAGGAGATTTATCAGCCAATTAGTTGATTTTTGCGTTGATCAGTCTTTCAGAAACTAGGTGTAAGTACACACATCAAAAGTGTCTAGGGATCAAGCATTTTTATGCGGATTTCTTGAGATTGAGATGTGGCTTTGTAATAAATTTATGATTTTATAAATTTATATGGATCCTTTTTGGTTCATTTCATAATTTGAAACAGGAACTGTTAATCAAATTCGAGTAAAAGATGAAAATCAGCTGTCAATATTTTCCCTATAAAAACATACAACGCATTGAAGACATTATTAGTGCTACTGTTTCCCTACTACTGATTAAAACCAACGTTATTATGGAGCGGCGACGTCATTTAAGCAGGGAAGAAATGCTCAGAGCCGTGGGAATGATAGAAGCTGGTTCCCGGCAACGTACTGTGGCTTTAGCTCTGAATACAAGTC
Source organism: Tholera decimalis (assembly GCA_943138885.2). Classification (NCBI taxonomy): domain Eukaryota; kingdom Metazoa; phylum Arthropoda; class Insecta; order Lepidoptera; family Noctuidae; genus Tholera; species Tholera decimalis. Next base: position 5,660,069 of record OW964565.2, on the reverse strand, counting down.
AGAGTGTTATCAGTCGACTTTGGACACGTTACCGAAGCACTGGTACCGTGGCTGAGCGCCATGGAGGACGGTATCACTGCACCATACGGAGACAAGACCGATACATTCAATCTTAACTCGAAGAGCTCCAACAATAACCGCCATGATGTTAGCCGTGAGGCTTCATCACTCTTCAGGGAACTTAATTAGCGACCAAACAGTCAGAAACCGCTTGCATGAAGTGAACCTTCATTCCCGAAGACCGCTACGGGTACCACCTATAGCAATGCACAATCGTAGGATTCGATATCAATGGGCTCTTGAACACAGAAATTGGGCAGAAGAACAATGGCGTTTCGTGTGCTTTTCTGATGAGTCTCGTTTTGGTATGAGACAGGATACAAGACGTATACGACACTGGAGAACCCCTGGACGCCAACAGCGATTAAAATCCTGCCAGGAAGTCCATCCTTATAGTGGTGGAACCATCATGGTATGGGCGGGTATTTAGATCGGCGGAAGAACTGAGTTGATTTGGATTAGAGGCAACCTCAACGCTTAAATTTATGCTGAGACGATTGTATCTGACGTCATCGTTCCTCTACAAGTGCAAATCGGTCCCTTATTTCAGTTAATGCATGATAATGCACGACCTCACACCGCAAGAGTTGTAAGACAGACTCTCGCCGCAGCTAACATCAATGTCCTGCTCTGGCCTGCTCAGTCGCCAGACTTGAACCCGATTGAGCATGCATGGGATATGCTACAGAGAAGAGCTCTGCCGAATATGGACGGTATCCAGTCGCAAGAAGACCTTTTTTTGTTGTTGCAACGAACATGGGCGGCCATTCCACAACGTGATTTGGATGAACTCATTTTGAGTATGCCAAACCGATGTTCTTGTGTTGTTAGTGTTCGCGGTAGAAACACGGATTATTAATTGTTTAAGTTACCCAATAAAATTTTAAAGAAAACTGTTATTTCAGTCTTTTTTTCGATGTTAGTGGTTCAAATGTCAAAAATCCCTTTATTAGGAAAATGGCAAATTTCTTTATTAATGCAAAGGTGACTTGGTTTATCGTTACTGTGACAAACGAAAACACTTTATTTGATGAATCCTTAAAGAAAATTTTAATTAATATCAATCAGGAGAAAAGTTATTGCAAAAATATATGTTGATCCCTAGACACTTTTGATGTGTGTACTTTACAAAAGGAACATTTTATTACGTATCATGTGTTTACGAGGGCGACACTCAAATTTTTTAGAACTGGCCTCTTGTAAACGATATAATAAAAAAATAAGTTCGAACTTTGAAAATGGAACTCTTTGCCAATATTATTGTGCATGTATTTTTTTCATTGGTCATTTGTTTACGATTTGGCGGCAAATTGAAAATTGTCTGTCTCCCGTCAGCATGAATTTAACGTGAGAAAATTTTCGTACAATGATTTTTTATGACTTTCGATGTCATTTAAGTTAACAAGAAAGTTATGATAGACTTCGATTGGCCATTCACGATGAAGCCCCATCGGGCCACTGTTTACAACTGGTTTAATGAGTTTAAACGTGGTCGCACTAATCTAAGGCAGCTTTCTACGGCGACGACTGAAGATAACATCAATGTTGTGCGGCGTATGATAGAGACTGACAAAAGAATGATTTATCAGCAGATTTGGACAAGCTTAGGCATCGGTATGAGTCAAGTGCACAACATCCTTCGTAAACATTTAGCGATCAGGAAGCTTTGTGCCCGGTGGGTACCTCATAATTTGTCATAGGCCCAAAAACTCCGTCGTATTGATTGGAGTCGTGAAATGGTTCAAAGATTTAACGGAGGTGACTCAAATGCTGTGTTCGACATACCTACGGGTGACGAAAGCTGGATTAATTGTTATGATCCTGAAACTAAGAGACAGTCTGCTGTCTGGGCGTTTCCTTCCGAGAAGTTGCCAACTAAAGAAGAGAGGTCGAAGCGTGGGAAAAAAGATGGTGGCCTCGTTCTTCGGAAGGACAGGTCATTACGCAACAATTGTTTTAGAATGTCGAAAAACAGTTACTGCAGAGTGGTACACTAACAATTTTTTGCCAATTGTCTTGGAAAAAGTTCGGTTCTAGTATTGTTGAAAACATGTTTAATTAATCTTATTAGAAATTGACGCCGTGTACTCACAGAACTTGAATAATGCCGTTTAAAATACTATAGATAGCCGCACTGGTGTGGCCAGATCTCTTAAGATCTTAGAGACATTAAATTGACGCCAACGACATGTTAATGACAATTAATGGTCACGTCTTCATAGTGGAGGCCTACTTGTCCTGGTGGCGCAAACTGGTGTCGTGAATATTAAGAAAGAAAAAAATAAAGTCTTGTTATTGACCTTCTGCACTTTTCTATATATGTATTCCATATAACAATTTCCATAAAATGTTTTCGTCTGCATTTGACAGGGATGCTGAATGCAGGTTTTAATGGTCATGTTTTATGCATTACAATATTTACACCTTTGTTCGAGTAATTATTATTATTGTAACGTGCAATTTTCGGTAGCTTACCAATTGAATTATCTTACTAGCTGTGCGACTTCGTTCACGTGGGCAGTTTTCCCCGGGTAAATCCAGATCCCATGGGATTTCAGGGATTAATATTTCAGCTACCTTTTTTTTTTAGCGTGGTAAAATTATCAAATAAGTCCTCTCACCCCGGGCAGGGTGGGAGGGACTGTCAGACTTTTACTGACTAAAATCCACGGTGTTCCTTCAATAACCCTTTACGTACCGGGGCCACGGTAATGGGATAAGTCCCACGACCCCGGCAGGCTTCCTAAACACAAAATTTCATTTAGATCCTATAAGTAGTTTTTGCGTGAAAGAGTTACAAATAACCATCCATCTATCCATATATCCGTAAGTATAGTTAATATAATAGAAGCGCCAATACCCTAATGGCTAAGGTGTCTCTCTTGTGACTTGTGATCGAGAAGTCACGGATTCGAACCTCACCCATTACACAATTGACGTAAACCCACTCCAAACCAAGCATATTTAGCTTAGTTGGAGGGATTAACAAGATTGCTAGTAATGTGAAATCTTATAGCCACATTACTAGTAATCTTTAAAAAAGAGACTTAATAGAACATGGTAATGTGACAAGAACATTTTCATCCTCACAGTATCCTATATTATCCCATAGTCTACTTCATGAAATAGCAATAAATCAGTCGCCTTAGCCAAAATTGGCTAAAAAGAACATTCTATATTTTTACTTCCCTAGGTCACATCTCGACTGAGCCCCCATCAATCAGGCACACTTGATATAAGGCGACAAGAGGCGATAAACGTCTTCGCCTCGACTGTTTTCAACATTTTTAACGTAGTATTAACAACAAAACACCAAAACAAAGTAAGCTACCAAAAATACCGCGAAAGTCGGGCCTAGAAAACACCGGATTGACTTTCTAGGGTAGCAACAGGCGACGAAAATGGATATCTTTTCCAATAATTGAAAAAGAATAAGCGCAAAATATTATGACAGTTAGAAAGAATGAAGTGAATACTTTGACTAGCAGCGGGACAGTAAGTCCCAGTAGTATAATAACGTCTATCAGTCAATTTGATCACGGAACGCTCTAGTCGCGCTTACCATCAGGAGAGATGGCGGTCAAATACGAGCCTATCAATAATAAAACAATGTCAAGGAGGATACAGACAGAAACTTATTAAGTGTAAAGGAAAATGAGACTAAAGAACATACATTTCAAATTCTCTATTGTCACGCACAAGAAACCCTACCTCAACAGAAATAATAAAAACCGGCCAAGTTCGACGCGGACCTGTGCGCAAAGGGTTCTGAGTAAAAACATAAATTTGTGTGAACTAATCGTCTCAAATACATGTGTTGAGGTGAATGCCATCAGCAGAGACTCCTCTTGCTATGAGAGGAAAATATACAACGTTTAATTTAAAGGGTATATACATACCGAGTGCACGGCTTCTTTGGATGATAACAAACGATATGGCAAGGGTTTTCTAATCCTATATCTACATGTGTGGAGCATATTAGAAATTTCAATACATTGATACCAGAGGCCGAATTTTTCAAATTAAGAAGAACGAAGAGAATTATCGTTTTATTTTCAAGTGACGTGGAAAGTGATGACCCTCATAGTGCTGTGACACGTTTGTTATTACTGATATTCAAGAAACATATGAAACCAATAATTTGGGGTCAATTCTGTGAGTCACTTATTTTGAGCTGAAACTTTGCATAGAGACTCCATACCAGATATTGTCTTCAGTCCTTTTGGACAGATATGGGGTTTCCGTTATACGTTGTATAAGGCAGTGTACTAACTCCTGTTGGGGTTGCGGAATTGTTTGAAAGTTCGAAAGAGTTACCGCGGCCTCGGACCACGAAGAGCAAATGACAGAACATGAATGAGTATATAGTCAGTAAAAGTCTGACACACCCTCTCGCTTCGTCCAAATTAGGAGGAAGTAATTGGATGATTCCCCATCCTAAAAAAAGACTTTACTGACTAAAAACTCACCGTGTTCTTTCAGTCGCTCTTGCGTTCCAGGGCTACAATATCTCGTTACGACATAACCGCAACCCTGGCAGGGAAGGTAAATTTAACCAAAGACACAAGAGTGATCCTATAATTCCATTTTATTTTCCGTACGGAACCCTAACAAACACTTTTAAAGATATTTAGTTTCAAAGCAAGCATTTCACTTGAGATTTTAGCTTTTAACGTGTCAAAACCAAAAGGTTTTGCTTTCACTCTGTTGTTTTTTCTTAGCATAAATCTATATATGAATAATATATATAGATTGATGTTAATGTTATAAATGTAAAAGTATGTCAGTTTGTCGGTCTTGAACCGATTCTGATGAATTTTGAAATGGAAATAATTGAAGAATATTAATATAATTCTACCCACATTGCTAGTTCTGTTTAAAAAAAAAAGGAAAAGAAAAAATTGGCCAAATGCGAGTCAGATTCGCCCATGAAGGGTTCCGTAGTACCTAACTATGCAAAATAACGTTGTTTTCAAAGTTTTTGTATGAAATACAAAGTCATATTAATGTGGTTTTGGAAAACGTGCTATATCTCGAAAACTGCTAATCCGATCTTTTTCAATCAAATTTTCGTTGAAAGTTTCTGTTAAGGTCTACAGCATTATTTTTAGATTTTTTACTCCATTATTATAGAAGGTAGAGTGGGGGGACACATTGTACCACTTTGGAAGCGTATATCTTTTAAATGATTTACTTTATAAAAAAGTGGTTTTAGAAACCTCAATGTCATTTTTAAAGACCTTTCTATAAATATCACACACGTATAGGTTTCATTAAAAACGAATATTTTCTGCTTTTCTGCTTCAGTTCCATATATTATAGCCCCCCTTTATTTTAAATATTTTTTTTATTTTTTTCTTAAAATCGGAAAGCGGTTTACAGAATACATCTTCCTACCAAGTTTCACATGTATAGTCCTAATATTTTTGGAATAAAATGGCTATGACACACGGACGGATGGACAGGCATGACAAAACTATAAGGGTTCCGTTTTTTGCCGTTCGGCTACGGAACCCTACAAGAGCTGGAGTCAAACATAAGCTTCTTTCTTTTACAAAAAAAAAAGTCTTAAGGGAAGAAATAGGTGATGAAAGTTTGTAAGAAAAATCGTCACGGGCAACATATTTTGTTCTATATAAATTAACAAACTATTTATCCATTAACCGTTTGCCTCTCATGGAAAGTAAAAATACATAGTTAGGTACTATGCCAATATCAATATTCATGTATTCTACGTGAAACGCTTAGACAGAAAACAGTATTATTTAATTACGTCAAATGTTTTTGCAGCACTCGAATTGTTTGGAATAAAACGTCAGCCTATTTTTTCAGCGGATAAATTGGAAACGAAGTTTTGGTTTTGAACATCGACCTTTTTGTATCGCCCGAACTCGGTTAGAGCTGCGAAATAATCCTGTTATTTAAAGACAGCACAGAGGAGTTGAAGTCGTAGCTAAATAATAAACAGCCACATGGATTGATATTTAAGGTAAAGCAACGTTTGCCAAGGTCAGTATGCGGATGGGTGATCATCTGAACTTATCAAGATTAATTCGTGCCTCGGTGAACACATTACGCTATTAGTCAGGGCTAAATTTGTACATCTTTGACAGTCGTTACAGAAGAGTCATAAACCAGAAAGCCCTTGGTTTAGTAGATTTTAATCTAACTGTATTTACAATTTTAAGGTGACATAAACATTTTCAAAGTGCTTCTGGCCAAAATAATAATAACTATCAGCCGTGCGAGTAGATCTTCAAGATTGCCTCAGCAACACTTGCTGCGACATAGCCATGAGCACCTATAATTTATGAAGAGAATACAATTATGGCGGCGTTTTTTTTTTGAGTAACTTTATTGTGCTTATTGCTCGTTTGCGAGAATATCGACATTTTTTTCCAATTTAACTAGATACTTGTGTGAAATAATCATAAATTTAAGTATAACATCGTGAACTGAGACACAATGCCAATTTTGTACCGACGTTCATCAAAGACTGGGCCTGGCTTTGATTCAAACCCAGGCCTAGTCTCTCTCAGAGAAGAGCTTTGCATGCTTAAGTTTTAAGCAAATCATGTTGGATTCCATATTTAAAATAACATCGTATATTCTATGTTTTATGCAAATAAAATATAGTGTTTTGTCTCAAATGAATAATAACACTGTTTCTTTCTGATGAACGTCGGCGCAAAATTGGCATTGTGTCTCAATTCACGATTTATACTTAAATTTATGATTATTTTACACAAGTAACTAGTTAAATTGGACAGCATTTCGAGTTATGTCGATATTCTCGCAAACGAGCGGTATTATTGTTTCGACCTCCCATCCTCCTCTAGATATTATAAAATATTTCCGTACCTCCAGAGACGTCAGATTCATATTAAGTATCAGCAAACCAATTTACTTGGAGCTCGAGCCCGGAATGATATTCAGTGACAAGATGACCTGTGTTCATGACCCACTGCGAATTGCTTCTTAATAAGTTTAATTTAAACCTACTAATACATTGTTTTTCTTTTAAACATATACCTTACACTAAGAACTTCTCCTATATCGTGAGTGAATTCTTACAAGTGGCATTTTACTTTGGGAAAATGCCGCCGACATTCACACAATATTTGTATTACAAAAAAGGGCCATTCGTGCAATTTATAAATTAAGTCCTAAGCACTCCTTAAGAGACAAATTTAAGGAGATTAATATTATGACTGTGCCATCTCAGTATATTTATGACAACTTCTTGTATGCACACAAAAATATTAATCTGTTTAAAAAATACAGTGATATTCATAGTGTAAATACAAGGAACAAAGACACATATGTCATTCCTAAAACAAGGTTAAAAAAAATAGGTGGTTCGTTTAGAAGCCAATGTATACGTTTTTATAATAAAATTCCTAGCCATATTCAAAAACTAAGTATTAATAAATTCAAATTATTGATAAAACGTAAGCTATGTCAGAAAGCTTTTTACAGTGTTAAAGATTATATTGAGGACAAGAAGGCTTGGGAATGAGATGCTCCAGTGATATACGTGTGCCTTTTTTATTTTCTTTTTAAAATTTTGATTAATGATTTATTTTTGATTCATTAAAATTTTGCTTTCTCAAGTATTGTATATACCTATTAATTTTTGTTTTTGTTTGTTGTTTTTTTTATATATATAATTATTTCATTATTGTAAATGTGAGGACAATGTAGGTTATTCTTTCTTCATTGTTTTTGCTTTCACTATAATTTATTTAATGATGTCAAGCAGTTTGAGTACTTGTGTGGCCTACCCAAAGGTCCTTACTTAGGTTCGTCAAATTGTTGAGCTCCTTAAGTTCTAAGTTGAGCTACACGATAACTGACTAATGCTTGCACTGTCTGGACAGGTCCGCTCAAATTTGCGTGGTTATTTCCTCAAAAGAATACCTACATGCTTCTCATATACAAATACAAATTGTCTGGACTTTAAAAGAGACTTTGACGAAGAATTTGGAAGAGTTAGGAAATACCGGCCTCATCTAGCTAAACTAAACACGCAAAAAAAACATGACGTGTAAAAGTGTTATTTATAACCAATTTACAGAATAAATATTTCATTTCATTTCATTTCAAGCACCCAAACCAACGACTGTTGAACTATTTATAGGCTTCACAGACATTAATTTGTTCCGATGCAGAAATCGAACCTGGGACAAACAGCACAGCAGCCAATCGCTTCATCATTGTGCCAAAAGAGTCATCCAAATATATCTATAGTAATATTATAAAGCGGACAAGTTTGTTTGTTTGTTTAAACGCGCTAATCTGCAAACATACTGAGTAGATTTGGATGAAATTTGGTATGAATGTAGAGCTTGAGACAGGTTATAAAAAAAAACTGATACTACCCCACACATTTGTGTGTGCATAAGTCGACCAAATGTACTGAACAGTTGTTTTTTTTTACCCCGATTCCAGTGTTGACCTCATATAAAAAGTTGTTCATTATGATGAGTATTGCCAGTGTTTTCATTTATTGCATATACTCGTATGTCGTATATATACTGTATATGGACGTGGACGTGTGGGGGTTGTGGGAATGTGCCTAGGTTGCGGGAATGTTCTAGGGAATGTGCCTAGGTTGCGGGAATGTTCTAACGATATTCTGCGGTCCCAGAACGCAAGGGCAGCTGAAGGAAGAGGGTGGGTCACTAGAAGACTGACACTCCCTTCCGCTCCACCCAGAGCGGGAGAAGTTCTGCGATGATCCCCCCCACCCCCCAATTAACGGCCCAGCATTGGGAAAAGCAACATTTTGTAAAAGGTTATAAGTAGTTGACATTTAAGCTTTTGTAACTAGGTAAATTAAAAATCGACTAACTAAAAAGAGTGTAATAAATACTTTATTCTAAAAAATTAAACCGACTTCCAAAAAACACTGCAAAGTGAAAAATAACTTTAATTTCGGAAGTCGGTGCCAAAAACGAAAATACAAATGCAAAGACACCGACTACCAAAATTAAAGTTATCTTTCACTTTGCAATGTTTTTTGGAAGTCGGTTTAATTTTTTTGGTAAAATGTTTTTATATTATACACACACCTCTTCAAAATTTGCCAATCATCTTTAATATTATGCACTCTTAAAAGTATATTCGTTTACCCTATGTATCTACAGTGGATAACTATTATATCTTTAATCTTAGTTAAGTACCTAGTTAAGAGTTGGAAGCTGTTGTCATCCCCAAAAATAAATAAATAAAATTAATTATGTTTACATAATTAATTTTATTTACTTTTTTTTTTTGACAGTGACACTTTGTTTACAAAGTGTCACTGTCAGACCGTCCGTTTCTATGCTTACTTATATTACAAGTGACAGGACTATCTGTGACTAATAACTAATCCAATTCCATTTTATAAATTGGTCTACTATTACTCATTACCTTGTCTAGATAGCGGTCTTATGGTAGAGCTATCATAAGACCGCTATCTACATATATATATGCTTTTAAGTCTACTACACATATTGTATTTCAAGCCCGTTCCATCATCAGACTACAAGACAAACGGCGATGCGCCATTGTTACATGATGGACATCCCACCCATACGCACTAAACGTTTTGGGAATACTTTCATTGTGCGTACGGCTAAGGATTGGAATTCCCTGCCGGAGTCTGTGTTTTCTGATAGCTATAACCTAGGGGTCTTTAGGTCACGATTGAATAGGTTACTTTTAGGTAAGCGTGCTCCATCTTCGACCACATCATCACTTATCATCAGGTGAGATGGTGGCCAAAGCAAACCTATTATAAAAAAAAAAAAAAAATAGAGTTGCGTAAGTTTTTTTTCGTTGAGAAAATCATCAAATGTTTCCCGCTCTAGGTAGGGTGGAAATGTGTGTCAGACTTTCACTGACTTAAAACCTACCCAGTTGTTATTGGGTAGGTTTACCTGCCCTTGCTTTCCGGGGCTGCTGTAGCTCGTTAGAATATTCGTACAACGCCAGCAAGCAATAACCCTATCATATAATTCGTAGGTACTAAAATACCATACTGTAGTAGTACAACCAAAAAAATATGGTTTACTTTGTAGTAACACGCACATGACTCACAAAACTGACGAGTTAAAAAAGTTATTTAAAAATCTAAAAAACCCGACGGCTCAACTAAAATGCAAGAAACATGCACATTTTTATTTTAAAAAGTGACAAGCACCCGTCCCATAGTGGGTCCGCCACCCATCCCACTAAAAAAAAATCAATGGGGTCTCGCCTGCTTTGCTAGATTTTTTAAATAACTTTTTTTTTCAACTTTTTAGTTAAAATATTAATTAACATTTTTATAGTTTTCCCGGTCGTATTACAATGGCACCCCACCGGATTCAGAAAGAGAAAGAGCTAAGTCCATATTTTTAAAATTTCTCTTTGTTTTATTTTTGCTAGTATTACACTAATGATAAACAATCATATACCTTTTTGAAATCCATGTGTTAAGCCCTTTAATTTAATACTCATATTGCAGTATTCGAAAAAAAAATTTTGTTTTTTTCATTATGTATAATGACTTCGCACAGCCGCCATGTTTGATTTTTTCAAATTTCACCTATCTAAGAACACTTGGGCTGCTAACGAGTGTAACGATACCTCAATTATATGAATCCGTTCAGCGATTCTGGAGATATGAGGTAATAAAGAATATTACATACATACATACATACAAGATACGCGCGAAAAACATAACCCGTCCTTTGCAGTCAGTTAAAAAAACAAGACTTTATTTTACAACTTTGTAGGCATGATTATAACCATACAAATACTGCATTTTCAAAAAAAAAAAAAAACTGTATCTTGATCTGTAACTATGTAGATCGCGCTGCATTCAGGTTCTAAATTTTTTTGTTACTAACCTATATTGAAGCACACAAGTATTTTTAAGCCTCGGTGTAGGCCGTAGGACTAGGACAATGAGGATTCCCACTTCAAGAAAAAGAAAAGATATCGGTAGGGACCATTTTAGTTTTCTTATAACCTTTCCAAGTCGGAAAATTCGGCACTCGCCCATTTCAAGTTGCATTCAGTAAAACTATAAATCTTTTCGTCCATTTGTCGAATTCAGTCATTTGTCAGTGTTGAACACAATTGAATCTTCAAAGACTTTGGATCAAGGGGCTGTCATCAATTGGGCTCAAAAGAATTGAAAAGGAAAGAGAATCGCTCCCATAATAAGACATGACTGTTGAAAGGCACAATTGGATGTCACTTTATATTTTCGATTGAAAACCGAGATTAAAGAATTGACAAAGAATTATGGTGGAAGCATGATCCTGGTTGTTTGTTCTCAAATATCACGCAAAGACATACATAGGTACACAATGTCATTGTAACAATTACTTACACGTGTGTACATTATAATGTTGTACAAAAAACATAATATAATATTGGCCCAGTACAGAGACAATATTTGTTCCTAAAAATGATCCTTCAAAGAAAGTTAATTAACTGTAATCAAGAGAGATCTAATTACAAAAATAGTAATTAAATCTTTTTATTAGTTAGTAACTTATACCTAACAGCTTATTATCTAGTGTCAGTACCCATCATACTCCAGTGGTTGCAACTCTCAGTAAGCAGAAAACAAAATTAAACGAAAACCAATAAATAAAGAAACAATATAATTTTAATTTCCTTTAAACACGATACAAAACAGTGTGTCTTGCGGGAAATTGAAATTTAAATATTTATCAAACTATACTTTGAGCTAAAAACCAGTCAAAGTTTATCATTAAAATACGTTTCGAGATGTTCTTAAAGAAGAGACATTTTCGTAACAAATTTAAATGACAAACTCAATATCAAAAACTAGTTTGTAAAATTGAAGCAAATAAAACGACGTCCCATCACGTCAGCCTTCTCCCCAAGCAATCAAAATCCGGGCCAAAACAAGCCAGTGGAATTAAACCGTCGTTTGACGAGAACGTCATGTTTACAGCCACCGAACAAGATGGGAGCACACAGCGTCACATCACAGAGATTAGATCTTTTATACATATAATTATTCTTACGTTTCATTGACATTTTATTTTAATTTTCTTGATATTTATTTTTGATCAGTGGTGGCCCGGTGGTATAGGCCCTGCCTTGCGAGTTGCAGGTCCTATGTTTAAACCCAGTCACACATTATGATGCATAATTTATAGGTATCATCACTAGTGCTGCGTGAGGAAAATCTCCTAGGACCAAAAATTCGAACACACGTGACATCCACCATCAATAAGCCCGCGTTGTGGATGAAAGGAGGCCTGTGTCCTAGCAATAAGCACGTTACAGGTTATTTAAATATTAAGTAAAAAAATAAGTTTAGAAGTATTGTGCGCGTTACGCAATCACGCGAAAATGTCTGAGTGAATATGGAAAAAAATCGGAATAGAAATAACTTTTTAAATAATATTAAAATGCAAACTTCGTTTCAGACTAGGTATAAATAACATAAATTAATAGTTTAAAAACACTAGAAAGACACGCCTTTATAAATGCACGTAAAACAAAAATTTCTTTAGGTGTGTTATAACCTTGAAACCTGATGGTGTTCAAAGTCCATTACGTGGCCTTTCTCACAAGTGCAAACACGACTATGATACGATATTCCATCATGGAATGCCGGTGCCTATCTTCCAACTTCATCATCAGACCTTGAAACCTAATCGTGGTCAAAGTTTATTACAAGACTTTTCTAAGAAATCTAAAACAGCTATGATACGATTTTCCATCATGAAGTTCCAGTTCATATATTCCGGCTCCATCATCAGATCAGTTTGACAGTACCATATTATTGTATTGTCATCAGAACTACATATAGTAGTAGTAACTGCCAATTTTCATCACGTTACGACCCTTGGAAGATGGTTAAATTAGTTACCTTAGATTCCATTACATAGTTACATACAGGTCGACCTAATAAAAGCGTGTTAAAAAGGTTAAATTCAGTATCCAAAAGTCTCGTACAGAGAGCACACCTTACATAATAAATTAATTAAAACATCCACACAAAATAACAACAAAAATATCAGAAAAAGGAAACAGAATAGATAGGCTATCCCACCCCGCAAGCGACATGTCTCTCACACATGATAGTGTTGGAGCTAGCTCACACTCCGCTTACGCATAGTCGTATAAAAGCAGCTATTACGCGCCTCAGCAAAAATGCCCGAAGCGCTGCTGAAGCGAGGCAGCCCCACAATAGCCCTAATTGCTGAAATGCTATGTAGTCACTCCCTGTTGTACCTCCCAAGAGTGTCAATCATTCATTCGAAACTCAGATTTCAATTCAACAATAGTTTTCATTTATATATTCCATTCTGAAGAGGTTTGTCAAAGTAGAGCTTTCAGAATAACGTGGTATAATAAGCATGGAGTTTAAAGCTAAAACATCTTGTTACAGCACTCCTTAAAAACGCCGCAGCCAACCCGCAAGCTATTATTTTTTACCAGCCCAAACTCAAAGTTATAAAATCGATTCTTGCACCGCAATCCAACTTTAGCGTTGCTTGATAAGGATCCTCGCCCATATCCGGTATCCGGGAATTTAAAACGAGACTGAATTGACCTATATTCCGGAACACCACGCTTATCTGGAGCAAACGGTTTAATGCTTTACCTTATTCTAGCAATCTTGTGGGCACAAAATGTTTTATTTTGTTCACGGTTGGACAGAATTTTGTTATTTGCTCGACGGTATGTTTTATATGCAAAGAAATAAAGAAAAAGGTTTTATCTGCGCTATGCAAGACGTACAACATATAAAACATTATTATCTTATTACATACATTTATGTATTTTATATATCGCATTGTATATGTCGCAGTCATCTGGTTGAATCTGCTATTTGATTGAATGACTAGCGCGTTTATTGAATGACGACATTTAATTGAATGACTAAAGGACAACTCGTCAAGTCGTTGAATGTTACGTTCAACGTCTTGACTGAACGTCATTTAGTGAAGTCGTTGAATGGGATATAGCCGACTTTGTAATGTTTGGTTAGGTTAGGTTAGGTTAGGTAAGGAATAATAGGTAAATCCATGCTGTCACACTATTGTATTAAAAATAACTCACATTAAAGTAAATTTAATCGAAAAAAAATATCAACACAGTGCTATCTGTGCGAGCTGTTTGACACCATATTTGTTTTGGTGGCTACTAGCGCCGCAGTGGGAAAAAATGAACTAAATTTGTAAATCACCTGACCGATTTTATGTCCGCTCTGTTCAAAGAGCTATGTTACAATCCACTAACTAGTTGGACGTTAAGTGACGCTTGTTCAATCAACGTTCGACCTAGTCATTCAATTAAATGTCGTCATTCAAAGAACGCGCTAGACATTTAATCAAATAGCAGATTCAACCAGATGACTGCGACATATACAGGGTTAAATGTAAAACACTGAAAACCTCTCAGGACTATGTTACTAACATCATAATCAACAACTTTTGTTCTATGACTTTTAAGAATTCGTCATATTTTAGTTCACCAGATTTTCATCTATCTTCTATACTTATAATAAATCTGTAGAGAGGTCAATTCTGTACATGAAATATATTTACAAAATAACTATCAGGGGGTGATTAGGGATCGATACTGATGCCAAAAATATAATTAGTTAAATTTTTGTCTGTCTGTCTGTCTGTCTGTCTGTCTGTCTGTCTGTATAACCGTTATAGAAACAAAAACTACTCGACGGATTTTAACGAAACTTGGTACAATTATTTTTCATACTCCTGAGCTGGTTATAGTATACTTTTCATCACGCTACAATCAATAGGAGCAGAGCAGTGAAGGGAAATGTTGGGAAAACGGGAGAAGTTACTCCATTTTTAAATCTTCCGTCGCGTGTGCAACCTTAATGGTTAAAGCTACACAGAAATCATTTATGACGGAAATGTTCTCCTTAAAATTATATAAAAAATATCCCACGAATTCCCATAATACTATCTATACTTATAATAAATCTGTAGAGAGGTCAATTCTGTACATGAAATATATTTACAAAATAACTATCAGGGGGTGATTAGGGATCGATACTGATGCCAAAAATATAATTAGTTAAATTTTTGTCTGTCTGTCTGTCTGTCTGTCAGTCTGTATAACCGTTATAGAAACAAAAACTACTCGACGGATTTTAACGAAACTTGGTACAATTATCTTTCATACTCCTGAGCTGGTTATAGTATACTTTTCATCACGCTACAATCAATAGGAGCAGAGCAGTGAAGGGAAATGTTGGGAAAACGGGAGAAGTTACTCCATTTTTAAATCTTCCGTCGCGTGTGTAACCTTAATGGTTAAAGCTACACAGAAATCATTTATGACGGAAATGTTCTCCTTAAAATTATATAAAAAATATCCCACGAATTCCCATAATACTAAATAATTTTTTATTCCAATTTAAAAGAACGCAATTCCCAGTATTGGTGTGTTATGCAATGACAATTAATAAGGCTCAAGGGCAGACTTTTCGTGTTGCTGGAGTAGATCTCGGTGTCAGTTGTTTCTCGCATGGTCAGTTGTACGTCGCTCTTTCCCGGGTTAGCAGTTCTAGAAATCTTTATGTTCACGTGCCGGACGGGTCAACTTTCAACATAGTTTACCCGGAAGCTTTGCGCTGAAGTATTTTCGTTCTATAGGTACTTAAGCCTCATGTGAACGTTATCTAAACAATATTACCAATACATTAACTTAATAACACACAAGGAGTTACACGCTGACGGAGTCGCGGGCACAGCTATTAACAATAATATTGTGCGGTTCTGTATCGCGATATTTTTCAACAGTATTATAGATTGACATATTATATTTCCCTACTAAATTACGAAAGTTAATCTGTCTGTTACATCAAAATCACTGAACCGTGAGGAACTACTACTTTTTTTACTTACTAGGGTACTTTTTTTACGAAAAACGACGGAAACGTGAACGAAGTCACGGACAATAGCTATCTATATTAATAATATAAGGCTGAATAGTTTGTTTGGTTGTTTGAACGCGATAATCTCAGGAACTACTGGTTCGAATTGAAAAAATAATTTTTAATTAAATAGTCAATTTATAGAGAAAGGCTTTAGGCTATATATCATTACGCTAAGGCCAATAGGAGCGGAGCGCCAATGAAGAATGCTTCAAAATCGGGGTTAAATTTAACGTTAGCCCAAAGTAACTATTCCACGCTGACGAAGTCGGGGGCAAAAGCTAGTACAAAAATAAAAATATTTAAGTTGAACGCCCTAAATGTTA
Source organism: Tholera decimalis (assembly GCA_943138885.2). Lineage (NCBI taxonomy): Eukaryota > Metazoa > Arthropoda > Insecta > Lepidoptera > Noctuidae > Tholera > Tholera decimalis. Next base: position 5,643,749 of record OW964565.2, on the reverse strand, counting down.
CGAACTCTATCCGAAGCAAAAGAAAACAATTTATACTATCGCTTTCTTTTGCTTTGCATAGACGCTACATGCGTTTAGGGCGTTCAATTTAAATATTTTTATTTTTATATGAAAATCTGGTGAACTAAAATATGACGAATTTTTAAAAGTCATAGAACAAAAGTTGTTTGTTATGATGTTAGTAACATAGTCCTGAGAGGTTTTTGGTGTTTTACAAATAACCCTGTATATAGCACTCATCATCCTCTTAGCCTTTTCCAAACTATGTTGGGGTCGGCTTCCAATCTAACCGGTTGTAGCTGAGTACTAGTGTTTTACATGAAGCGTCTGCCTAACTGACCGCCACAACCCAGTAACTGGGTACAACTGGCAAGACTGCTGTCAGATGTAAACCGAGTCAACGAAAATTTGTATTTTTTCAGTTAGCCTTTGTTTACTCGAGGTAACACAAGACGTGACTCTTCAATCTATTAATATTATAATCTATCTGTTAAACTGGTTAGGTGCGTATAGTTACAGAACTCCAGAATGTAAGAATAACAAAAAATTCCGAATTTTGAGTTATGACAGTTTAGATTTAGCAACGAGATTCAAAGAATGTTTTCAATATAATCAAACGATGTGTGCACATGTTTCTTTTGACTGTCTTTTTGCAAGTTATCTTTAGAATTGTGCATAATTATGACCTCGTGGCCGCACGAGTTAAGCAACGCTTGTCGAGGTCAGTCTGTGAACGGGTGACCATCTTAACATATCGAGATTCCACCGTGGCTAGGAATGTACGCTAAAGCTTTGTTTTCCTAGGAAAGCGGTGCCGTCATATAGCGGCCGTAATATTACGGACGCAAAAAGGCGGCCGTCTTTACGGTGACGACATGTGGAAAGTTCCACGGCCGTTTTGACACATTGTCTGCTTCATCGCTATCTAGTATATTACATTCTCTTTGGAAACGTTCACGAAACCATCTGACACCGACAAGACGGCCGTCATGCAAATGGTGGCACCGCTTTTTACGTTACGGTGTCAGTTACCGCTCTCTAGGAAACCGCGCCATTTTGTTTACATAGACCACGTTCTAGTGACGTCATTCACCGCTGTATTACGGCCGCTATTTGACGGCACCGCTATCCTAGGAAACCAAAGCTTAAACCGTTGGTCCCGGTTGTCATTAGTACAGACGCCAGCACATGAAGCTACCCGAAACTGTCAAATTTTCCCAATCAACCTTGAACCTAATTTCTTTAACAATAAAGTTGAAAATCTATTAAAGAAATTTGTTGTAGCTTGATGTGCTGGCATCTGTACATCTTTGACATTCGTTACGGGTAGGTATTTATCTTACTTAGGTATTATACCCGGTCTTTTAATTCGATGCAGTAAACTGACAGTTTCTGAGTTGTCAGATAATGACGACTACGAAATTTTGATGTAAATAAATTATTAATCGATTCTCGGATAAAATCGAATAACAATGTGAACGATTTTATTTAATAATATTGTGTGAAAATAACAAAAAGTAAAATGTGGTTATAAAGGGGCGTGAAAAAAAAAACGAATAGATCATGATTATATTTTTTATTTTTTACAATATCTGCCAGCACCTGTACCCATTCCGGGGTTTAGGTCACAGTGGTGCCGGAGGAGTCTTTTTAATAGTAATCCCACGCCATTTACTAAAATATTCATCACATGAAACAATTTCCAACACAGTGGCTTTTATCATGTCTGGTTAAATATGAATGTTTTTAAATAAAAACTTTTTTTGCAAAAAATAAAACCGACTTCCATATCAAAACACTACAAAGCCAGAAATAATTTTAATATCGGTAGTCGGTGTTATTGGTTTTGTATTTTCTTTTTTTCACACCGCCTTCCGAAATTAAAATTATTTCTGGCTTTGTAGTGTTTTGATATGGAAGTCGGTTTTATTTTTTGCAAAAAAGTTTCTATTTTCGTGCTTTTTAGTGGGTCAGTGAATTTTCCAAATCGGTTCGTAAATGACGGAGTTATGCGCGAACAAAAACCACAATGCAGAGTAAATGAAAAGATCATCAACGTAAATATTTTTTTAGACTTTTGTTGACACAGTGGCTTTTATCATGTCTGGTTAAATATGAATGTTTTTATATAAAAACTTTTTTGCAAAAAATAAAACCGACTTCCATATCAAAACACTACAAAGCCAGAAATAATTTTAATATCGGTAGTCGGTGTTATTGGTTTTGTATTTTCTTTTTTTTCACACCGCCTTCCGAAATTAAAATTATTTCTGGCTTTGTAGTGTTTTGATATGGAAGTCGGTTTTATTTTTTGCAAAAAAGTTTTTATTTTCGTGCTTTTTAGTGGGTCAGTGAATTTTCCAAATCGGTTCGTAAATGACGGAGTTATGCGCGAACAAAAACCGCAATGCAGAGTAAATGAAAAGATCATCAACGTAAATATTTTTTTAGACTTTTGTTGATTTTTCAGAAACGGCTTGTCCGATTTCGATAAAATTTTCATGGGACCATTTGGGAAGTATACCCTTTCTAACAAGATAAGAATTTTTCAAATCGGTTTGCAAGCGACGGAGTTATGCCCGGACAAACATAAAAAAAAAAATACAGACATCCGAATTGAGAACCTCCTCCTTTTTTAGAAGTCGGTTAAAAAATATATTTATTTATAATAAAATCTATTTACTACTTCAAAAAAAAGATAATAGTATTTTTAACCGACTTCAAAAAAAGGAGGTTTACAATTCGTCTTGAACTTTTTTTTTTTTTTTTTTTTTTATGTATGTTACCTCATAACTCGGAGACGGCTGGACCGATTTGAAAAATTCTTTTTGCGTTTGAAAGGATATACGTTCTAGTTGGTCCCATTGTTACGAAATTATGATCTGATGATGGGATCCTGGAGAAATCGAGGGAACTCTTCAAATATTATAGGCACACCTATAGCGTTTTGAGTATTTCTTATAGTACCTTGAGCAGTTGCTTTCGAAAAGTACCATTTGGGGAAGTTGAATTGATGATGAAGACCACAGATGGCCACCGAAACTACTCAATAATAAGTATTTCGTGGATTGCGATTAGATTACTTGAATGTAGATGTTAAGCCTTTATGCTTGTCACAATGCATATGGTGATGTTGAGCTGATGGTGATGTACCAGGAGAACTCCTCAAAAAGACAAGTAGTTGACATATTGGCTTTTGTAACTAGATAAATTACAAACCGACCCACTAAAAAGCGTGAAAAAAAACTTTTTAGCAAAAAATAAAACCGACTTCCATATAAAAACACTACAAAGGCAAAAATAACTTAAATTTCGGAAGGCGGTGTCGAAAAAGAAAAAAAAAAAGAAAATACGAAACAAATGACACCGACCACCGAAATTTAAGTTATTTTTGCCTTTGTAGTGTTTTTATATGGAAGTCGGTTTTATTTTAAGCTAAAAAGTTTTTTAGTTCACCAGATTTTCATACAAAAATAAAAATATTTAAGTTGAACGCCCTAAATGTTACGAACTCTATCCGAAGCAAAAGAAATCAATTTATACTATCGCTTTCTTTTGCTTTGCATAGACGCTACATGCGTTTAGGACGTTCAATTTAAATATTTTTATTTTTATATGAAAATCTGGTGAACTAAAATATGACGAATTTTTAAAAGTCATAGAACAAAAGTTGTTGATTATGATGTTAGTAACATAGTCCTGAGAGGTTTTTGGTGTTTTACAATTAACCCTGTATATAGCACTCATCATCCTCTTAGCCTTTTCCAAACTAGGTTGGGGACGGTTTCCAGTCTAACCGGTTGTAGCTGAGTACTAGTGTTTTACATGAAGCGTCTGCCTATCTGACCGCCACAACCCAGTAACTGGGTGCAACTGGCAAGACTGCTGTCAGATGTAAACCGAGTCACCAAAAATTTGTATTTTTAACCGACATCAAAAGGAGGTTCTGTATTCGATCAGTATGTATGTATGTATGTATATATGTATGTATGTATATTTGTATATCCGCGATTATCTCAGAAACTACTGATCTTATTTCGATCGCGTTTTCGTTGTTTGAAAACATATTTTACAAGGAAGGTTTTAGTATATAACACACTAGGTTCTGATGAAGACCTTCGGAGATAAGTGATGGAACTCTTCAATTTAAAACAGCAAATCCCTCGCGAATGCTGCCCTCGTACATCTATGTACTGTTTAGCATAATTAGCTTAATAATATCCACCACAGCTGAGGCACAGACCTTCTGAATCACGTCTGAAATATAGTTTATGTGGTTAAAAAAGACGTGTACAGCAAACTCTCTTTTTAAAAAGTAAGTGCGAACGGTATATAGGTATTTCAAGTAACACAAACAATGATACACTAAAAAGCATAAAATAAAAACTTTTTTACAAAACATTGAACCGATTTCAAAACTTACAAAAAAGACTTGCACTACAAAGAGGGAAATAACACTAAATATTGTTTTATTGGATGTCTAATTCCGTTAAAAATAAGGGCTAGGTATCTACTCAAATTAATAAAATATTAGAATCACCTCGGGTGTGCCCGAGAATGCGGCGTCCTTTGCCTATCAAAACTATTCATGGGCTTGGCATCGACTTCAGCCATTTGAGTAGATACCTAGCCCTTATTTTTAACAGAATTAGACATCCAATAAAACAATATATTAAGGTTATTTCCCTCTTTGTAGTGCAAGTCTTTTTTGTAAGTTTTGAAGTTGGTTCAATTTATTGGAAAAAAAAAGTTTTTATTTCAGTTAGCCTTTGTTTACTCGAGGTGACACAAGACGTGACTCTTCAATCTATTAATATTATAATCTATCTGTTAAACTGGTTAGGTGCGTAAAGTTACAGAACTCCAGAATGTAAGAATAACAAAAAAATTCCGAATTTTGAGTTATGACAGTTTAGATCTAGCAACGAGATTCAAAGAATGTTTTCAATATAATCAAACGATGTGTGCACATGTTTCTTTTGACTGTCTTTTTGCAAGTTATCTTTAGAATTGTGCATAATTATGACCTCGTGGCCGCACGAGTTAAGCAACGCTTGTCGAGGTCAGTCTGTGAACGGGTGACCATCTTAACATATCGAGATTCCACCGTGGCTAGGAATGTACGCTAAAGCTTTGTTTTCCTAGGAAAGCGGTGCCGTCATATAGCGGCCGTAATATTACGGACGCAAAAAGGCGGCCGTCTTTACGGTGACGACATGTGGAAAGTTCCACGGCCGTTTTAACACATTGTCTGCTTCATCGCTATCTAGTATATTACATTCTCTTTGGAAACGTTCACGAAACCATCTGACACCGACAAGACGGCCGTCATGCAAATGGCGGCACCGCTTTTTACGTTACGGTGTCAGTTACCGCTCTCTAGGAAACCGCGCCATTTTGTTTACATAGACCACGTTCTAGTGACGTCATTCACCGCTGTATTACGGCCGCTATTTGACGGCACCGCTATCCTAGGAAACCAAAGCTTAAACCGTTGGTCCCGGCTGTAATTAGTACAGACGCCAGCACATGAAGCTACCCGAAACTGTCAAATTTTCCCAATCAACCTTGAACCTAATTTCTTTAACAATAAAGTTGAAAATCTATTAAAGAAATTTGACAGATTGTTGTAGCTTGATGTGCTGGCATCTGTACATCTTTGAGATTCGTTACGGGTAGGTATTTATCTTACTTAGGTATTATACCCGGCCTTTTAATTCGATGCAGTAAACTGACAGTTTCTGAGTTGTCAGATAATGACGACTACGAAATTTTGATGTAACTAAATTATTAATCGATTCTCGAATAAAATCGAATAACAATGTAAACGATTTTATTTAATAACTAGTACTTACGCGGGGCTTCGCTCCCGTAGATTCTATCATGGTAAAAACATAACTCTCCTTCTTTGCAGTCGCGTAAAAAGTAGCCTATAACCTTCCTCAAGCTTCAAGCTACTTCCATACCAAATTGCGTCCAAATCCACCCAGTACTTTCGAAGAATAGCGCGTTCAAGCAAACAAACAAACAAACTTTTCTTCTTTATAATATTAGTAGAGATATTGTGTGAAAATAACAAAAAGTAAAAAAAAATTTAACAAAATATAGAACCGACTTCCATATCAAAACACTACAAAACTAAAAATAACTTTAATTTAGGTAGTCGGTGTTATTGGTTTTGGATTTTCTGTTTTTTTTTTCACCGCCTTCCGAAATTAAAGTTACTTTTAGCTTTGTAGTGTTTTGATATGGAAGTCGGTTCTATTTTTTGTTAAAAAATTTTTTTCACTCTTTTTAGTGAGTCGGTTTGTAATTTATCTAGTTACAAAAGCCCTAATGTCAACAACTTATCACCTTTTTCAAAATGTTTCTTTTCCCGATGACTATCTTATACTTGACCATCAGCAGCAGAGCCGTTAATTTTTGAGGAGTTCTCCTGGTACATCACCATCAGCTCCACTTCACCATATGCATTGTGACGAGCATAATGTGCTTAACATCCATAATCATGTAATCTAATCGCAATCCACGAAATACTTATTATTGAGTAGTTTCGGTGCCCATCTGTAGTCTTCATCATCAATTCAACTTCCCCAAATGGTACTTTTCGAAAGCAACTGCTCAAGGTACTATAAGAATTACTCAAAACGCTATAGGTGTGCCTATAATATTTGAAGAGTTCCCTCGATTTCTCCAGGATCCCATCATCAGATCATGATTTCGTAACAATGGGACCAACTAGAACGTATACCCTTTCAAACGCAAAAAGAATTTTTCAAATCGGTCCAGCCGTCTCCGAGTTATGAGGTAACATACAAAATAAAAAAATAAAAGTTCAAGACGAATTGTAAACCTCCTTTTTTTGAAGTCGGTTAAAAAGAGTGAAAAAAAACTTGTTAGCAAAAAACAGAACCGACTTCCATATAAAAACACTACAAAGGCAAAAATAACTTTAATTTCGGAAGGCGGTGTCTTTCTTTTTGTATATTTTTTGTTTTTGACACCGCCTTCCGAAATTAAAGTTATTTTTGCCTTTGTAGTGTTTTTATATGGAAGTCGGTTCTGTTTTTTGCAAAAAAGTTTTTTTTTATTATAGGTCGCAGTGGTGCCGGGGGAGTCTTTTTAACCGACTTCAAAAAAGGAGGTTTACAATTCGTCTTGAACTTTTTTTTTTTTTATGTATGTTACCTCATAACTCGGAGACGGCTGCCAAACCGACCCACTAAAAAGCGTGAAAAAAAACTTTTTAATAAAAAATAGAACCGACTTCCATATAAAAACACTACAAAGGCAAAAGTAACTTTAATTTCGGAAGGCGGTGTCAAAAACGAAAATATATACAAAACTAAAGACACCGCCGCGCCGGTGTCTTTCTTTTTGTATATTTTGTATAGTAATCCCGCGCCATTTACTAAAATATTCATCACATGAAACAATTTCCAAAACAGTGGCTTTTATCATGTCTGGTTAGATATGAATATTTTTAATAAAAATAGATTTATTTATAATAAAATCTAGTAACTGTTTCAAAATAAAAGAGAATAGTATAAATTTTATCATTTATTTATTTCTCACATATTATATTCTCACGATAAAAAATCGCTCATTTATTATTCGATTCGATTCGGTATCATTATTTTAGTAAGTGACACTAGCTTATGACAGCTTACTGCATCGAATTAAAAGTCCGGGTATACTTAGGTGTATTTGATTAGACTGGAACCCAAACCCAACATAGGAAACGGAAAGCTCATAGATAATGATATAGTCATGTGAGATAACAAAAATCAGTTTGAAGAGACAATTCAGTCTACGAGTATCTGTAAGTACTTACAGATACTCGTAGACTGAATTGTCTCTTTAAACTGTTTTTAACTTCGGGTTACGAGCACTCACAGCAGGGACTCTGTTTGCCTACCTAGTGATCCCAGGGAAGACGGTGACTCAGTGACTTGCTGCTCAGGCTAGCGAGCATAGTGAGTCTCAGGGGTCCTTTACGGTCTTCCCAACTTAATAGGCGTTGCACATCCCATATGTGCAACGCCTATTAAGTTGTTGCGTTGCACATATGGGGCTCCGCAGAGATCTTTTAAGAAGTAACAGGGTACTTTTATATCCTTTTCACCGGGGTAGTGTTAGTGAGGTAAAAATCCCACACTCCTTGCTTTCCCCCGATAACAAAAAAGCATACCTACGTAACTTGTCTTTTAATACAAAAACGTTGTAAGTATCAGCTTATACAAAGTACCTTGAAATATTTTGCTTGTAAACTACTTTAGAGTACATCGACCCTCCCATTATTTCCTCCATGTTCTACCTTGTTGGAAAAACAAAATGTCATCACCGGTAACTTTCCCCGCTGCCTGAAGTGAAACAGTATCTTGTGTACAGAGCGTGGAGGCTTCTCGCTGGCCAGTGTTCGAGATGGCGTAAAGAAATTCCATACATATATTTCAAATGGAAATTGCTTGTAGAGATGATTCGAAACAATTGGAATGTTTTTGTGATATGCTGATTGCTTTTATATAATGCTAGCCGGTGCTTTTGACTTCGTTCGTTTTTATTGTGGTTTTTTTTTGTGGAGATTTTCATCCCCTATTTAAGCCTATTCAGTGATGATTTTTTTTTAATAAGAGCTGGTCTTTGACCTCGGATCATCAGCTATCTCCATGCCAATTGCGTCAATATCGGTTTGCAGTTTAGCGATGAAAGCGCAGCAGTTAGACATGTGATATAGATGTATCTGTATCCACAGACAAACCGAATAAACAAACATTGTTGGTGGCATTGTTCTTACAGGAAGTTTCCTTTAATGGAAAAACTTTTAAAATAGAAAAATAATTAAAAGATACAGTTTTGCATTTATTATTAGTACCTATGGATTTGGCAAACATTTTTTTACCAAACTTCTTTGTCTACTAAACAATATAATGTTCTTATTTAAGAAGAACCTACTGGCCACATCATGATGTTTAACACACCAAAATGCAGACAGGGCCACTTGTCATTTTCTAAAATTCTGATTTAGCTACGACACCAACGGAAATTCCCTACGTAATGGATATTCAGAATGTGAAAAGGGACAAGCCGCACAATCGTAGGGTCTCTGTTCAGACTTTATCATTCAAATAAGGCTATTGATTACTCTCAGAACGAATATGTGCTGGTTCTGGAGTACTGGCCAAAAGACGCAGTGAAGAAAGACCGCGGAAATCCGATAAATGTGAAGAGACACACAAGAACAATCGAAGTGACGATACCTTGGAGATGATGATAATGATGATTATATAGTATCTTTATATGAAGAAAACATGATTATCTGGCAGTTTAAGTACTTTTTGTGGCCTACCCAAACGTCCTTGCCTTAGTATTGTTCATCAAATGGCTGAACTCCTTAAAGTTCTAAGTTGAGCTAAACGTTATCTGACAAATACTTGCACTGTCAGGATAGGCCCACTCAAATCTACATGCATATTTTATCAAAACAACGCCTGAGACATTAACCTACAAGGTTCTCATATAATTCAACATACACAGATTGCAGGGACTTCAAAAAAGACTTTGACCTGAGATTTGCTTCGGTGTCTCTCAGAGTTTTTTTTTTAATTGATAATAGGCTCACGTTTGACCACCATCTCACCTGATGGTAAGTGATGATGTGGTCGAAGATGGAGCACGCTTTCCTAAAAGTAACCTATTCACTTTTGACTTAAAAACCCCTAAGTTATAGCTATCGGGAAACACAGACTCGGGCAGGGAATTTCACTCCTTAGCCATACGCCTAATGAAGGTATTCCCAAAACGTTTTGTTACGCACAAAACGTTTTGCGTGGGATGTCCACCATGTAACGATGGCGCATCGCCGTCTGTCTTGTCTGATGATGGAACGGGCTTGACGGAATTAGATTGTGTAATTCCATCGCACACTCATAGAGTAGTAAGTTAGTAAACACCAGCCAATCTAGTTTAAATTTACGAAGAAAATAACGAGCAATAGTGTTATTTGATAGCCAATTTACACAATAAAGATCATTTATTATTTATGAAAAGATAAAAATATTTATTTGACACATACCACTAAATACGTTAGAAATTGTCAAATGTGAATTTGTCTTGATTACCTTTAAATTGATAATGAATTATTATTTTATTTTTTTATTATTACTGATGGGCCCACTCTTGACCTCAATCCCGCCTAATGGTAAGCGATAGATGAGATCTACGATAGGACGAGCGAGCCCAGAAGATGCCTTTTACTCGTGCTTTAAAGGCTGAAAGGTCATAACCTCGTAAGGCCCAACAACCTAATTTAATGACAAAAAAAATATAGGCACTGCGGCCCAAGACAGTTATTAAAATCATTAAATTACGGCCCAGCGACCTAAAATTATGACGTGATATTATTAATATAATTAATCCTATTTTTGGTTCAAATAATCGCGCCAATTTAAATGTGCCACCACACAAAATGGACAGGATTAAAATTGGCGGAACCTAAACTAATTTTAGATATAGGAAGTACCCCTTAAAAGAATAAAGTCAAAAACATTTCGTAATAACACTTTTTTGTTCAAAGTTCTGGGCCGCAACTACTTACACCTATTTTTAGTACATGGGTCGTAACTTATATCAACCTAAATTTAGGTTGGGCCTTACGAGGTTAAGTGGCAGGGAACACAGAAGCCGGCAGAGAATTCCACAGCTTGGCTGTGCGCACAATAAATGTGGAGGAGAAGCGCTTGGTACGACAAGACGGTAATCAACCAAGTGTGGGTGGTACCCAGCCGTGCGTCTGGGTAATTACTTTTGAAAGGCTCGTGACTAAATAATAAAAGCCGCATGTATCAATGTTGAAGGTTAAGCGTACGCTTGCTGAAGTCGATCCTTGAATAAACGTTAAAAGCACGTTAAGGCGTTGGCCCCGACTCTCATTTACTGGTACATCTTTGACAGTCGTTATGGGTAAGAGCCAGAGTCAAAGCCAGAAAACCTGATCTGGTATTCCACAGCGCTTAAATAAATAATAAATAAAAAAAAATCTTATATTTCCAGGCTTCTAAGGCCCATAGTGTTAGTCAAACAATTTACTTAATAACTATGTTAGTAAGAATTAATTAGGCATACACCATTGATGTATTAAAAGGAGGAAGATATGTTACTCTCTAACATCGCAATCAGTAAACCTGGGCTCGGCGCACGAATACATGCACAGTAACTCACACATCTGTGTTCAGTGTCGTCATCAGTCCCAAACCTACAGTTACCGATAGACAAGGATAGAGATAGGAGAGGGCCCTGTAGTGCGAGTGAAATCGCCTCAGCTGCCGAATGTTTGCGCTTATGAATGAAATAAGATTGCATGTATTACGTAAGTACGTAATAAGTGATCCCATGACCCATGTCTCTTATTTTTCTTCCTGGTGTAATTAAAACACTGTCTAGCTACACAAGAAGTTATTTTGATGCGTATTTATTCCAAAAAAATCCTTAAAAACACGAAGAGACGAGAATTTCTTGAGCTGTGTGATCAACAACGTTCCGTATGCGACTGAGAGTGAGCGCCCGCCAACTGCGGGCAATCACTTAGTTTTGTATGACCAAACGCTGTGTCTAGTACCGTATCTTCCTCCTTTTAATATATCAATGGCATACACAGACAATTATAAAGGACGTAACAAAACAAAAACAAAATAAACGACTCACAATCACAGGAAGGTTTATCAAGCCCCATGTCTAACATGTAGTTTTATAAACCTATCCATTGTAGGCCCTTCTAGTCTTTCCGCAAAAACTTTCAGAACGCTATTGTTGCTTCCTCTCACTCTGCGTATTATAGACTGCGTATTAAAGCAGCAGTTAGCATCATTGACAAGGCCCGATAGAGCCATAGAAGAGTTGCTGAAAAGTTTTGATGACATACTGCGGCCCTGAAACGCAAGATCAACATAAGGAACAAGGTGGCTTTTTAGTCAGTAGTAATCTGACATCCCAAAGCGTGACGGGTAATTTTCCCCCCGGCTTTCTCCCCGAAAAACAAAATATTATTTATTTATATAAACTTTATGCACATAGGTAAAAAGGTAGACTTAATGACGTAGGCATTCTCTACCAGTTAACCATGCGAATTGAAGAGATAGTGTGGGAGGTGCAATATTATGTACGTGATAAGCAATAATAAAAAAATATCTTGGGTACGTTGCCAGCCGACAGCGTTGAGGATCAATTCTTTGATACTTTATTCTAGATTGTATTTTAAGTATTTTAGTACATAATTATATATATTTGAAGAAATATAATATTGAACAATACAAAAAATTAAACAAAATATCAAGAATAAGCTAGTTTTACTTCTCTAGACGTTTCCTTACTCTATGGTCCCCTGTAATAGTGTCCATAGGAAGGGTCACCATGCTGTCAACACCACAGACTTACCACAGGGTAGAATGCTAATCACTATTGTTATTATTCCGCATAGTTTTGTCCAAATGGTTACACGAGGCGTTTGCACAACGAGACTGCTAACTTAGTTGGGATGACAGGAGTTTTTAGTTTGTAATTGAGCTGTTGTCGACGAAGGTTTTGTTGTTTCATTGGCGACTGGTAGGCCAGAACCACTTTTACATCTACAACCTTTTTAGGGTTCCATAGCCGAATGGCAAAAAACGGAACCCTTATTGTTTCGTCATGTCTGTCCGTCAGTCTGTCTGTCTGTCCGTCCGTCCGTATGTCACAGCCATTTTAATCCTAAAGTATTAGGACTATACATGTGAAACTCGGTAGGTAGATGTATTCTGTGAACCGCTTTGCGATTTTAAGAAAATAAAATTAATAAAATAAAATATTTTAAAATAAAGGGGGGCTCCCCACACATGGAACTGAAACTGATTTTATTTTCATGAAACCTATGTGTGTGTGGTATCTATAGACAGCTCTTTAAAAATGATATAGAGGTTTTTAAAACCACTTTTTCATAAATTTAATAGTTTAAAATATATACGCTTCCTTAAAATGTGTGTGTGTATGTGTGTGTGTGTCTCTAACTTCTACAATAATGGAGTGAAAAATTTAAAAAAAATGTGCTGTAGATCTTAATGTAAACTTTCTATCAAAAAAAAACTTTTTTGCAAAAAATAAAACCGACTTCCATATCAAAACACTACAAAGCCAAAAATAATTTTAATTTCGGTAGTCGGTGTTATTGGTTTTGTATTTTCTTTTTTTTTTCACACCGCCTTCCGAAATTAAAATTATTTTTGGCTTTGTAGTGTTTTGATATGGAAGTCGGTTTTATTTTTTGCAAAAAAGTTTTTATTTTCGTGCTTTTTAGTGGGTCAATTTGTAATTAATCTAGTTATAAAAGCCAAAATGTCAACTACAAAAAACTAAAAACGCGCGAACAAAAAACACAATATAGAGTAACCGAAAAGATCATCAATGTAAATATTTTTTTAGACTTTTGTTGATTTTTTCAAAAACGGCTTGTTCGATGTCGATAAAATTTTCATGGGACCATTTGGAAAGTATACCCTTTCCAACAAAAAAAGAATTTTTCAAATCGGTTGGCGAGCGACGGAGCTATGCCCGAACAAACATAAAAAAAAAAAAAAAAAAAAAAACTAACAAACATCCGAATTGAGAACCTCCTCCTTTTTCAGAAGTCGGTTAATTAATTTGAACGAGATCGGGTCAGCAGTTTTTGAGATACAGCATACTTTCTAAAACCGCAAACATAACTTTCTAATTAATACAAACACTATGAAAAACAAAGTTATTTTGCGTAGTTCTTACGGAACCCATCACGGGCGAGTTTGACTCGCAATTTGCCAATTTTTTGTATTGATGATTTGCACTTCGTCCAGAACTTCATCCTCGTGGATTTCGAATAATTTATATTCTGTAGCATTCAAAAATTACCTCAACACCAATGAAAAATATTTCAGAATTGTATCATTGGTTCCGGAGATTATCCCTACACACAAACAATTTTTATTTCTTTATAATATTAGAATAGATAGTCCCGCGTTTGGCCACTATTTATTGTAATGGTAACAAATGATGTGGTCGAACATAAAGCACGCTAACCTAAAAGTAACCTATTCACACTTATCTTAAAGAACCACAGTTTATAACTATCAGGATAAACAGACTCCGGCAGGGAATTTCACCAAATTTTATAAAGAGTTATATAAAGTCTACCCGCTTTCTTATATGTTATTTATCAACCGACGACAAAAAGGAGGAGGTTATCAATTCGACGCGTATAATAAATATTTTTTTTTATGTATGATCATCTAGTACTCCAAGACGGCTGAACCGATTTGGAAAATTCTTTTTTTTGTTTGATAGGGTATACTTCGAAATTGGTACCATTTGTCACCAAGTCAGGATCTGATGATGGGATCCTGGAGAAATCGAGGGAACTCTTCAAATATTATAGGCACACCTATGGCGTTTTGGGTATTTCTTATAGTAACTTGTGCAGTTGCTCTCAAAAATTACCATTTGGGGAAGTGGAACTGATGATGAAGACCACAGATGGCCGCCGAAACTACTCAATAATAAGTATTTCGTGGATTGCGATTCGATTACTTGAATATGGATATTAAGCACTTTATGCTCGTCACAATGCATATGGTGATGTATAGCTGATGGTGAAGTACCAGGAGAACTTCTCAAAAATTAACGGCCCAGCATTGGGAAAAGCAATATTTTATAAAATGTTATAAGTAGTTGACATTTAGGCTCTTGTAACTAGGTAAATTAAAAATCAACCAACTAAAACTCACACACACACCTACATATCCACACATCACACACATCTACAAACTCACTAATACATACATCATAAGCACGTACCCGCACATATTGGTAGATACACCACACAAAACTCAATACATTACACACAATACATTTAATAATAAGATTATAAAATTATACTTATCTGGAATATTTCTTGTTTAAAGAGTAACTTAAATTATGTTTTTCTACAATTGATTATGCATGCTTCCACTGTTTGGCACCTATTTTATATGTATAAAACAAGCGAGGGGAATGGTACTGATAGCCGAAATACAGGCTATGCCTAGTTCGGCTACAGATGCTAAACTCTACGCATTAACGGAATTTGTTGCCATAAAACACATATGTCAAGTAGTTATAAGATTGTTTAGAAATAAATGGTAATGGTAATAGTAAAAAAAAAAAAAAAAAAAAGAGTGAAATAATAACTTTTTACCAAAAAATTAAACCGACTCCCAAAAAACACTGCAAAGTGAAAAATGACTTTAATTTCGGAAGTCGGTGCCAAAAACGAAAATACAAAACTAAAGACACCGACTACCGAAATTAAAGTTATTTTTCACTTTGCAGTGATTTTTGGGAGTCGGTTTAATTTTTTGGTAAAAAGTTATTATTTCACTCTTTTTAGTTGGTTGATTTTTGGTAAAAAGTTTTTTTTTTTATTCAAGTACTATCATCATAATTGCTCTAAAGTTTCGTTTGTGTATATGACGCATATTGTTCTCCTATTCAATTACTAATATTACATTTACTATAATCATCACTACTACCTACTATAACACACACACACTACTACCTATACACTACTAGCTGTACCCGCGTCTTCGTCCGCGTTAGTATTTTTAATTTTTTAGGCTAATTATTTTGAAAATAAAACTCATACATAATTTGAATGTCGTATTTATTAATATCTAATCAAAAGTCTAAAAAATAAGTTTCAAGCTTCTAGCTTTAAAAAACCGGTCAAGTGCGTGTCGGGCCACGCGCATTGTAGGGTTCCGTAGTTTTTATAACAGCCAAGTGCGTGTCGTATTCGCTGACTGATCGTTTCGTACCATGCTCTAACTAAAAGCCAAACATGACTACCTAACTAATTTGACTTCCTATACAAATCCTCACCTGATCGACAATTTTGCACGGAAAGTTTTAATTTTTTTTTGAGTTTTGTATAAAACTTGTCATAGTCCGTGTTTTGAATTTAAATACGGACACAGAGCTACACTACTCAATCGTCACAAGAAACTAGCACGATACAACTGGCGCTTAGCGCCATCTATCGACATTTCTATAGAGTTGTTCGAAATTTTCGAGTCAAATACAATTGGTCGACTATTACTCGTAAACTTGTAAAGCCCACTTATGTGTGATAGTTTTCCTTTAAATTTCGTTATATATAGGTACTACTGCCGTGACATTTGAATTTCTAACTATAACCGTTTAGTTGATAGAGGGGGGACACTTGACTCTAACGAAAATTGGTACTTTAAAGCTTAATAAGTCACGAACGGTTTACTTAATCAAAAAACGGTCTGAGCAAACCCCTAATATTTTTGAAAGACCTATCCAACGATATCCCACACTATGGGAAGCACGAAAAAAAAAATTATCATCCCACTTTACATGTATGGGAGGTTCCCTAAATAATTGTTTTTTTCAAAATTTTATTTTACCACTTTTTTGGCGTCATTAACGTGTATACTCATACCAAAGTATAACTTTCTAGTACCAATATTTGTTGAGCTAAACCGCGGACAGACGGACAGACAGACGGACATGGCGAAACTATAAGGGTTCCTTGTTGACTACGGAACCCTAAAAATGACGTAATTTCCATACAAATTTTCATTCCATTCAACCGCTTACAGCTCTTTTTTCGCATTAAAAAGCAGCCTATGTCCTTTCTCAGGCTCTAGACTATGTCCGTACCGAATTTCATTAAAATCGGTTCAGTAGTTTAGGCATGATTGCGTAACACACAGACAGACAGAGTTACTTTAGCATTTGTAATATTAGTAAGGATTAACTATTATATTATATTATTATTTAATTACTACTTATTTATTTATTTATCTACCCACATGACACTTACAAAAAAAATTAAATACAGACAAAAGAGCACAAAGGTGCTGCTTATTTCCTAAGAAATTTCTTCCAGCAGACCTACGACAGGAGAGAGTTCAAGAGGAGATGATAGACACAGTGTGTATAAATACTAATTACGCTAAATAAAACGTACTTAGCTATAAAATTAAACTATAATGATATAATAAACAAATATATACATACATATAATTAAAATACATATTTATATTAATGCTATAAAAATATATACCTATAATAAATATATAAAACTAGCTGACCCGCCACGACTTCGTTCGCGTGGTATCCTACCCCTACCCAACCGATACCCTACCCCTATCCTACCCTTACCCTACCCTACCCCTATCCTACCCCTACCCTACCCCTACCCTACCCCTACCCTACCCCTACCCTACCCCTACCCTACCCCTACCCTACCCCTACCCTACCCCTACCCTACCCCTACCCTACCCCTACCCTACCCCTACCCTACCCCTACCCTACCCCTACCCTACCCCTACCCTACCCCTACCCTACCCCTACCCTACCCCTACCCTACCCCTACCCTACCCCTACCCTACCCCTACCCTACCCCTACCCTACCCCTACCCTACCCCTACCCTACCCCTACCCTACCCCTACCCTACCCCTACCCTACCCCTACCCTACCCCTACCCTACCCCTACCCTACCCCTACCCTACCCCTACCCTACCCCTACCCTACCCCTACCCTACCCCTACCCTACCCCTACCCTACCCCTACCCTACCCCTACCCTACCCCTACCCTACCCCTACCCTACCCCTACCCTACCCCTACCCTACCCACACCCTACCCCTACCCTACCCCTACCCTACCCCTACCCTACCCCTACCTTACCCCTATCCTACCCCTACCCTACCCCTACCCTATCCCTACCCTACACCTACCCTACCCCTACCCTACCCCTACCCTACCCCTACCCTACCCCTACCCTACCACTACCCTACCCCTACCCTACCCCTACCCTACCCCTACCCTACCCCTACCCTACCCCTACCCTACCCCTACCCTACCCCTACCCTACCCCTACCCTACCCCTACCCTACCCCTACCCTACCCCTACCCTACCCCTACCCTACCCCTACCCTACCCCTACCTTACCCCTACCCTACCCCTACCCTACCCCCCCCTACCCCTACCCTACCCCTACCCTACCCCTACCCTACCCCTACCCTACCCCTACCCTACCCCTACCCTACCCCTACCCTACACCTACCCTACCCCTACCCTACCCCTACCCTACCCCTACCCTACCCTACCCTACCCTACCCTACCCCTACCCTACCCCTACCCTACCCCTACCCTACCCCTACCCTACCCCTACCCTACCCCTACCCTACCCCTACCCTACCCCTACCCTACCCCTACCCTACCCCTACCCTACCCCTACCCTACCCCTACCCTACCCCTACCCTACCCCTACCCTACCCCTACCCTACCCCTACCCTACCCCTACCCTACCCCTACCCTACCCCTACCCTAGATAGGTAATGATCTTTGACCAGCTATTGTTTAATTAAAGCTCATAAAGTCCTTCCAAAGGTTGTCTGGAAGATGTCAGAACCATTTTCAAGAAGCCATTGCAACCAATTTTTTTACAACATTGTTATTTAAGTGAGATTCAATTATTAGTGTCCAATAAAGTATATTCTATCTATCTACTTTAAATTATTTTAGTGCAAATAAACTTTTCTCTTTCTTTCTTTGTGTGTGAATGTGACCATGTCCAAATTTAACATAATTATGTTTACTTTTAGGCAAGAGGACAGAGCTGCATTAAAGTTGAAACACATTTTTATTCGGGGAATCAACACTACGATTAATAAAAATCGCATAGAAATCCGTTACGTGGTTTGAAAGATCTAAGCGGAAAGCGACTTTGTTTTTAACCGACTTTCGGTTTTTGCCTATCAAAACTACTCATTGGCTTGGCACCGACTTCAGCCATGTGAGAAGATACTTAGCCCTTATTTTTAACGTAATTAGACATCCAATAAAACAATATTTAAGGTTATTTCTCTCTTTGTAGTGCAAGTCGTTTTTGTAAGTTTTGAAGTCGGTTCAATTTTTTGTAAAAAAAGTTTTATAGGTACTACTCGTATGTGGAGATTTATGGCAAGTGTAGCGTAAATAAAATTAAGTGCACAAGTAAAACACAAACCGCTACTTTACACGTTTAATTTTGATTAAAAGGAAAAAGATAGAAAACAAGTACTTAATTAAAAAATATAAAAAAGTTAAATATTAGTTATTATTGGGAACCTTTCAGTGATGGCGTGGGTTAACTTAGCGGAAAGAAAAGAATATTATCGAAGGTATTATGCAAAATATTTTTAACTTACCTAACAAAAAATCGATTGCAATCGGTTATAGCTAGGCGAATACGCATTATTAGTAATTTTAATTACAAAAACACTAAGAGCATCCAACGCGTCTTGATAGGCCTTAGGTTAGAAAGAGTTTTTGACGTGATAATTTTTAGATTAGAAATATACAAACTAGGTGCACTATTTAAAATAAAACTCCTGCTGCGAAAACTCGGTAATTCCTGGACGGCTGGACACGACAGTGGGAAGTAACGTAGAAATCACGGAGCCACTGCGCTGCGGGGTCCGCATCTACCTCGTACTCGCTTCAGGCCTTTGAGATGGACGTCTCAGGCACAGGGTGTGCTCGGATATCGGGCGAGAGCCCCCCGACCTCCGTCGTCGATAACCGACGTCGCTTGCCCGTAGGGTGGAGCCAAAAATTGGCTTGTAACGGGATCTAAACAAAAAGAAACTTCAGACCACCGATGCAAGCTGAATCTTTGATTAATTATGAAACTAGTGCGAAATGGATCAAAAAGAAAAAGGGCGACAAAACATACCAAATTAACCAGAAAATCACCCACAGACTATCCTTTTGCTAGGACACTTTATATTTTTTATTGGCTTTACACCAACAGAAAAAAACTTTCACTTCATAATTTCGGTATGAATCAAAAAATAAGGTCGACCATCACATATCGGGTCCCAAAAATGTAATGACGCCGTCAAAAGGCAAAACATCCGAGGATTTTTTTCACGATTCCTTGTTCAAATGTGAATAACAGCTATGAAGAAAAAATTTTATTGAAAAGTTTGGATTAGAATTGGAGGAAGTTTTAACCGTAGCGGTTTTACGCTACAGTACCCCATTTCCAGTAAAAAAAAAAATGAGAGTAGCAACCCTAAAGGTGAGTGGCAACCCTAAAGGAAAGGTGAGTGACAACCCTAAAAGAAAGGTGGTTGACAACCCTAAAAAAAGGGTGGTTGACAACCCTAAAAGAAAGGTGGTTGACAACCCTAAAAGAAAGGTGGTTGACAACCCTAAAAGAAAGGTGAGAGATCAACCCAAGTGAATGTATCAACCCAGTGAGAGGGTGACAACGCTATAACAGATTGACATCACAACAACAGATTGAAAACACAACAACAGATTGAAAACACAATAACAGATTGAAAACACAATAACAGATTGACAACACAAAAGGGATAGCATCAACCAAGAGTGAAAACCATAATATATACAAATTAAATAAACTAGCCTAACTAACTTTAAACTAAATACATCAAATCAACGACATCGAAGTGCAGCTGATACTGAATAAAATTGAAAGCCGGCCTCCAGTTTAGACGTTAACAGTGCGAGCTTCAGATGCGTCTCCTAAACCTACATTAGAATAGAAAAACAAACGATAGAACTAGAATAATATTCTTAAATATATAGGAACAAAGAACAATATTCAAGACGAAACAAATAAGAGTTGAGATTAAGAAATAACCTAAAAATAACTTCAAAGGAAGTCAAACAAAAACTCGAAGTCGAACACAAAAGCTCGAAGTCAGATAATAACTCGCAGTGAGACACGACCCAAAGTCCAACACGACTCAAAGTCAAACACGACTCAAAGTCAAACACGACTCAAAGTGAAACACGACTCAAAGTCCAACACGACTCAAAGTCAAGAGCTTAAGTTATAGAGGGATAAGTTAGAAGGTTAAGTTAAAGAGAGAGGGTTAAGTTGAAGAGGGTGGACCTTAAATCAAAATCAAAAATACGACGCTTAATGAGAGGAAATGGTTATGAATAAATATTAACTCCAGGGAGGAATGAGGGTCGAAATAATAAAAGAGGTGTCGTTAATTGAAAACTAATGGCCTAACATAAGTAATGCTGATCAAGTTAAGAATATGGAACAAATTAATTCATTTAAGTATGTCTTTTATATGATATTGTCCAATATGATGAGAATCACAGTCTTGTAGGACATATGTAGTCATGGAGATGACTCTGATCACACGACATTTAATGAAACGAGGAGCAAGCTTTCCTGTAAAGTATTCAGCAGCTGACGATTTTGAAAAATTACGCCTCCATACAATGTCGCCGGCATTGAGTGTAATAGCCGTGCGGTTCGTATTGTAATTTCGTGAATTACGGAGAAAAGCAGAGGAAAGATTGTCCGCTACTTTTGCGTAAATCTCGGCGAGCGAAGTCAGATTACTCGCGTGTTGTTCCCGACTTTCAGCTAAATTAGTGCTTAGAGTCTGGATATTCGCACGCGATGAATCCATACAGACTTCTCTACCGAATATGAGAAAGTTTGGCGTAAACCCTGTGGCTAAATTAATACATGAATTGAGGTAAAGTTTGACCTTGGGTAACAATTTAGCCCAATTCCTTTGGTTCTCGCCAACCAATATGCTCAAACAAGTAACGACACTTTGGTTATAACGTTCTACCGTGTTTGCTTGTGGAGTGTAATAAGGGGTATACGTAGGGGATTCAATGCGAAACGATCTAAGAAAGTTTAAAAACTGATTACTACGAAAAACGGTAGCATTATCACAGAGAATAGACCGTGGAACTCCGAAGTTAAAAAATATTTCAGATTCCAAAGCTTTTATAACTGAATTGGCGTCAATCCTTTTAAGGGGGACTAACCAAACATATTTAGAAAAAACATCGACCATAGATAAAATGTATTTGAACCCATAATAAGCGATTGGAAGCGGTCCAATAACGTCGATAGAAATCATTTGTAAAGGTAAAGAAACTTCCTTTGGATAACACATATGACCACGTGGTTGGGAATTCGCGATCTTATAAGCTTTACAAACCTCACATTGCCTTAAAGTCTCAGAAACATCTCGAAACATATTTGGCCAGTAAAAGTTATCCTTGAGCTTAAAATAAGTCTTTGAAACTCCAGGATGTATAGAGAGAGGATTATTATGAGCTTCCCATATAGCGGATTTAACCTTTTCAACGGGTAAAACTATGCGCCAAGGATCAGAGCACAATGGGTTAGTGATTGGCATGCGTCTTAACAGAACACCGTTCCGAATGGCGTAAGCTGGAAACGCTTGAGGGGAGTCACGAGCCCCTAAATACACCTTTTTATACCATCTATCATTGGTATGGTCAGGTCCTTGATCGAATGTAACCGGACTCGCGTACATTCTAGATAAAGCGTCTGGAACGACGTGTTGCGACCCTTTGCGATGAATGATATCAAACGTGTATTGGGAAATCACAGTAGCCCATCGCGCCAAACGCCCTGAGGGATTACTTAGTGTGAGGAGCCATTTCAAGGCCATATGATCGGTTATAACAGAAAACTTCATTCCATCTAAATAACAGCGAAAATGCTTAATGGAATCAAGAACGGATAAAAGTTCACGTTCGGTTGTACTATAATTGCGTTCTGCTTTTGAGAATAAGCGTGAATAATAAGCGATAGGATGTTCAACACCATCGAACTTTTGAGAAAGAACTGAACCAAGACCGACAGCTGACGCATCACATTGCAAAATGAAGGGCTTCGAGAAATCTGGACAAGCCATAACGGGAGTATTGATGAGCGCATCCTTTAATTTTAGGAATGCTTGATCGGCGGCATCATCCCAACTTATAGGGTCACGACCCTTCTTTTTTCCTATAAGGGCAGTGAGTGGAGCTATTATAGAAGAAAAACCATCAACAAAACGCCTATAATATGAGCATAACCCAATAAAACCACGTAGTGACTTAGCTGTAGTAGGAACGGGATAATCCCTAATAGCATCGAGCTTGCTGGGATCAGTTTGTAAACCCTTTTCGTTAATGATATAACCCAAATATTTCAATTCGCTTTTACAGAACTCGCATTTTTTTAGGTTAATAGTTAAACCGGCCTCCTTGAGACGGTCTAGTACTTTTCTAAGGAGCGTGAGGTGACTATCAAAGTCTTTTGATATTATGATTAGATCATCGACGTAACCGAAAACGCAATTATCACTGGTCGAAGTGAATTCAAAATTGACGATCATATCAGTAAGGCGCTGCATCTCGGAAGCTGCATTCGTGAGACCAAATGGCATTCTGACGAACTCAAATAAACCTCGTTGTGGAACTATGAAAGCGGTTCTTTCACAACTCTCATCATCAGCGAGAGGAATCTGCCAAAATGCACTCCTAAAATCAAGAGAACTTATATACCTTGCACCTCGAAGGTTGTCAAGAATATCGTGAATACGGGGGAGCGGGTAAGAATCTCTAGTAGTAACGCTATTCAATTTCCTACTGTCAACGCAAAAACGTACAGAACCGTCCTTTTTGGTAACCATCACAACAGGACTGGCCCATGGAGAACGTGAGGGACGAATGACACCCATCTCCAGCATCTTATCGATTTCCTCATTGAGCAACTTTAACTTAACAGGTGAAAGAGGGTAAAACCGTTGTCTAATTGGTGGTCCAGTAGTGTTTATTTTGTGTGATAGCCAAGTAGTCTTACCAAGGCCAACTTTATCGGATGAAATGACATCGAATTCCTCAATGACCCGTTGCAACTTTAGCTCTTGGTCTGGTAATAAAACGTTACGAGGGTGAATGTATCGAACCTCGCTAATGCAATTAATCTGAGGAAGGGATTGAGAGTCAGAAGGAAGGGTATGTGGGTCAGGAGGTAGGGAATTAGAGTCGGGAGGAAGGTACATATTACCTTTGATATTTTTGTTAAAAGCTTGACTAAAAACTGAAGTCAAACCGAACTTATTCCAAAATTCGATACCTAAAATAACTGAAGAAGACATAGAACGTGCTACTAAAAATTCGTGGATAAAAGTCGTACCATTAAACTTAACTGGGAGAAAGATAGTTCCTAAAATATCAATAGGAGAGTTATTAGCGGAAATAACACGTGGGCACTGAACGTTTGATTTTAAAGAAATACCCAGTTGTTGGGTTAAACAATCACTAATAAGGGACATTTGTGCACCAGAGTCAAGAAGGGCCTTAACGACCCGGTTACACAATATGATCTCGATGAAAGGACGGTTATCAGATGAATCGGACGCTATCACCGGTGACACTGTACGGAGTAATGCGTGTCGCCGGTGGGCTAAACATTTTTTGGATTGCATTTTGGGCAATCACGAGTTATAAAACCAGGTGTGCGGCATTTAAAACATAGCATACCAGGGAAATCAGGGCAAGTACGATAGGGGTGTCCCGTTTTATTGCATTTTGGACAGATTTGTGATTGATTTGTTGCACTTGAAACTAATTTTGTAGATTTGGGCAAAAAACTTTCAAAATGCGATGCAGTGTCAATGAGCGCATCTAAGTCAGTAAATTTATGTATCGATAAGCATGGAAAATATCTAGGATGCATGTTGTGAGTGATAATTTCTAATAGTTCAGATTTATCGACCGGTTTACGTAATGTATCATTCAATTGAGAAATCTGATGCACAAAATGTAAAACAGGTTGATCTGATTTCTGTTTTGTATTCCTAACTTGTTGACCGGTTTTAAATTCGAAATCAATTTCCCCGAATGTTTTGAAGAATTTTTCTTTTAATTCGGGGTAAGTCATATCAGGTCGACGGATTGACCTATAATAATTCAAGGCGCGACCGGATAACACTTCGTGGAAGCGTTTAAGCAGATAACTGTCAGTTATGTCGTCTGCATCCTTCTCTTCTTCGATACTGGTAAAAAAATTTCGAACACTGGTATCTCCAGTATAATTTATGTTCCATTTTCTTAGCGAAAATCGTTTTAGAAAGTAACCGGGACAGTCCTCGGATTTCATCGGAGAAGGTAAG
Organism: Tholera decimalis; assembly: GCA_943138885.2. NCBI lineage: Eukaryota > Metazoa > Arthropoda > Insecta > Lepidoptera > Noctuidae > Tholera > Tholera decimalis. The sequence goes on along the minus strand of OW964565.2, from coordinate 5,618,713 downwards.
TTAGAACGACTAGTACCCGGAGTGGGCCTAGGCGGAATGGGAGGAGGTCTAGAAATAATAATACTTCCGTGTAAAGGAGTCTCAACGATAGAACCTTCTTCGGACATTTTTAAACACAAAATAGAAATAGGTTAAATGAAAGAGCGGGACTTAGCAGGAAATCGTTAGATATCGTGCCGTAATATCGATGCGGGAAGAAGACAACAACATGAACGTCAAAGGAATCGGCTGGGCTAAGAATCCAACAAAAACAGATACTAGCAAATAGCAGAAAAGCAAACAGACGGGCTAAAAAAAATAAGAAAGGTAGACACTAGCACACGACCATTCAAAAAGCTTACCTTTGGTCACGATGCCTAACCATCCACACATCAAACACACTCTACGGGAAACTAACTACCGCTACCTACTGGGATAAAATAAAACTCGGGATAGATAAGTATATTTTGGGAGAAAATAAAAGAATTGGAAATTGGGTATAGTTACAAAGTTAATCTTTAAAATTGAATTTCACAAACATCACACAATTAAGCAAAGAACATAAATTCAGTTAGCAATTCCGTAGTCCAGTCGTATGAATCGGGAAAACATTCAAGACAGGTAATCCTTTTAACTTCCATACGGGTATCTGACCAATTCTAAAACCTGAAACTCGCAACAAGAAAGATGAAAATTAAAGATTGCTCTCAAGAGCAACCACACACGAGATAACAAAAAAAAATAGGTATTTTAGTAATAATTAATATGCAAACTTACTTTAATTCGGGCGCCATATTGTAGCGTAAATAAAATTAAGTGCACAAGTAAAACACAAACCGCTACTTTACACGTTTAATTTTGATTAAAAGGAAAAAGATAGAAAACAAGTACTTAATTAAAAAATATAAAAAAGTTAAATATTAGTTATTATTGGGAACCTTTCAGTGATGGCGTGGGTTAACTTAGCGGAAAGAAAAGAATATTATCGAAGGTATTATGCAAAATATTTTTAACTTACCTAACAAAAAATCGATTGCAATCGGTTATAGCTAGGCGAATACGCATTATTAGTAATTTTAATTACAAAAACACTAAGAGCATCCAACGCGTCTTGATAGGCCTTAGGTTAGAAAGAGTTTTTGACGTGATAATTTTTAGATTAGAAATATACAAACTAGGTGCACTATTTAAAATAAAACTCCTGCTGCGAAAACTCGGTAATTCCTGGACGGCTGGACACGACAGTGGGAAGTAACGTAGAAATCACGGAGCCACTGCGCTGCGGGGTCCGCATCTACCTCGTACTCGCTTCAGGCCTTTGAGATGGACGTCTCAGGCACAGGGTGTGCTCGGATATCGGGCGAGAGCCCCCCGACCTCCGTCGTCGATAACCGACGTCGCTTGCCCGTAGGGTGGAGCCAAAAATTGGCTTGTAACGGGATCTAAACAAAAAGAAACTTCAGACCACCGATGCAAGCTGAATCTTTGATTAATTATGAAACTAGTGCGAAATGGATCAAAAAGAAAAAGGGCGACAAAACATACCAAATTAACCAGAAAATCACCCACAGACTATCCTTTTGCTAGGACACTTTATATTTTTTATTGGCTTTACACCAACAGAAAAAAACTTTCACTTCATAATTTCGGTATGAATCAAAAAATAAGGTCGACCATCACATATCGGGTCCCAAAAATGTAATGACGCCGTCAAAAGGCAAAACATCCGAGGATTTTTTTCACGATTCCTTGTTCAAATGTGAATAACAGCTATGAAGAAAAAATTTTATTGAAAAGTTTGGATTAGAATTGGAGGAAGTTTTAACCGTAGCGGTTTTACGCTACACAAGGCATTCCGCCATATTAATACAAAACAAAACATAAAACATAGAAGCGATAATAGCCCAATGGCTAAGGTGTCGGATTTGTGATTGAGAGAGGTCGTAGGTTCGAACCCCACCCATTACACTATTGCTGTGAACCCACTCCAGGCAAAAGCTGGAGGGGTTAACAAGATTTCTAGTAATGTGAGCTCAACCCACGTTGCCAGTTCTTTTTTTTTTTTAAATAAAATCCTTACAGTAGATCATATTGGTCAAAACCAGTGGTCAAAACCATAATAAAATAATCGACAGAAAACCATGTTGCTCTACATTTTACGTATCTTTAAAATATCGTGATAGCGGAATCCGTATCCTCTCATGACACAACGAAGTCGAGACTTAAACTTTTACTCCCTAGAGTGCCAAAAACTTGTAGGGCCGCGGCCGTAACAAATACGCGTGGAAAACTAAACATGAGTCATGGCAACTTTTGTAAGTATTTGCAAACAAAACAAATAACGCAATGTTGATTTTATTTATTTATTTTGCACTGGCTGTAAACAGTTTCAAACAACGTAATCGATGAATAAATGACTGTACTCTCATACCTATTAGTATGATGATGCGCAATTGCGCACAAGTGTTCATGTCACCAATTATATTATTTCTTTTCTTTCTTTCTATTCTTTGTTTCTGGGAGCACGGCAGTGCACCCGTTGAGTCGAGCGCGAAGCAAACACCGCCGTACATTCCTTTCCTGGAACCATTCCATCGTATTTTCATGGCCCTATTTGAGGACCTATGGATTAATTTAGAATGCTGAAGTTATCGTCATCTAGTAAGCTATAAGCACATACTTATACCACAAAATTTCATGTTTGTAGCTTATTGATTTCCTATGTTATGCAAAACCAAAGTTGTGCTAATTCGACACTCATTGACTCACTGATTATCAAAATAGAACTAGTACTTCCCATATAGAGAGTGCCCATATAAAGGGAAACCTATCAAAACTAGGATCATAAAAGATCAGGAGTACCTGATGGGCCTGAGGAGAAACCGTAACAGACCAGACAATCTAATAAAGTTATCGACATCCTGTGGTCACAAAATTTATTAAGCGTGGTTAATCCTTTTTTTTAAAAATTACAGTCTGAATAATGTTCTAGAAAAATACAATGTCTAATAAGAAAACCTAATAATCCAAGGTCTAGAGTGTAGAACTAAGAAACTAATCAAGTAAAAAATAGCTTTCTGCGAAAGGAAGTAAAATTCCACGAAAACATCCGGTAAAAAAACTTCTGAGCAAAAAATAAAACCGACTTCCTACAAAAGCAAAAATAACTTTAATTTCGGTAGTCTTTTTGGAAGTTTTTTTCACGCTTTTTAGCCGTGGGTCGGTTTCGACCCACGGTTTGTAATTTATCTAGTTACAAAATCCACTTATCACCTTTTACTAAATATTGCTTTTCCTGATGCTGAACCGTTAATTTTTGAGGAGTTCTCCTAGTACATCACCATCAGCTCTACTTCACCATATGCTTTCTGACGGGCATAAAGTGCTTAACATCCATATTCAAGTAATTGAATCGCAATCCAAGAAATACTTATTATTGAGTAGTTTCGGTGGCCATCTAGGGTTTTCATCATCAGTTCCACTTCCCCAAATGGTTCTTTTCAAGACCAATTGCACAAGGTACTATAAGAAATACCCAAAAAAAAGGTGTGCCTATAATATTTGAAGAGTTCCCTCGATTTCTGCATGATTCCATCATCAATTCCTAACGTCATAAAATGGGACCAACTAGAAAGTATACCTTTATAAACAAAAAAAAAACCAACTTGGTCCATCCATCTTCAAGTTATGAGGTAAGACACATTAAAAAAAATTCAAGACAAACTGAGAACCTCCTCCTTTTTTGAAGTTGGTTAAAAAACTAGCTAAGTCTCGATAGAGCTGCTTGTTTCTCTATAAAAAGTAATGCAATCTCTAAGCAAAGCCGCCCCAAGACTAAGGTTCTTTACTGCGATTTATTTTTGACAGGCCCGTTGGTATAGTGGTCAGTGGCCCTGACTGCTATGCGCAAGGTCGTGGGTTCAATTCCCACCTAGGACAAATGTTTGTGTGATGAGCACGGTCATTTGTTCTTTGTCTGGGTGTAATTTATCTATAATATGTATGTGTTTAGAAATATATATGTATGTTTATCAGTTGTCTAGTACCCATACCACAAGCTCTGCTTAGTTTGGGACTAGATGGCGTTGTGTGAAAAAGTTGTGGAATATTATTATTTATTAATATAGTTAGTTAGATTTTGTGTAACCAGTCGTTGAACATTCTTTACACACATTTACTTGTTGACACATCCAAGTCAACGGCCAGGTGACATAACATCTAACAATATTAATAAAGAAATCGCAGTAACGAACCTTAGTCTTGGCTTGTTTTTAAGGATGGGATATCATCCAATGACTGCCTCCCGAACTAGGCAAAGTGGGAGGTTGTGTCAAACTTTTACTGACTAAAACCCATCCGTGTTCCATCATATGACCTTCGTTTTCCGAGGTTCCGGTAAATCTTTCGAACATTTCCGCAACACTGGCAGGCAACAGCCCCCTTGTGGGCCCTGACAATTTGCTAACACTCTTTGAGGCGCGCGTGAAACACGACGCGCCGTCTACACGTGCCTGGTTTCAGTCGGGCGGCGAGCTACCTATTGCTCGCAGCTCGCAGGCCCACGCCTACTGTGGCTGGGAGTCACCCTGCGACTCCTAACGCCCGGAGCGTCTCCTGCGGTGCCTGGGGCGCAAGGGCTGTGAGGGCCTTGGAACCCACCTTTCCCTCGCGCGTCCCGCCACCTCTTACGCTTGTATAACTGCCTCGCAGAAAGCGGTGACTGCTTCCCATGCCTCCTTGTGGATTGAACCAGGGCCGGGAGCGAGAGGTCGCTGCCTATCGCCCCTACGAGAACACGGTGGAGCTCTACCCAAGTGGGGCAAACCTCCGCTGTATGTTCCACCGTGTCCTCAGGGCGATCCTCGCAATGGTGACACCCGTGGGGTGATCAAAAACATACCATCTCGAGTTTTTCTGTGCTTCGGAAGGCACGTAAAGCGATTAATCCCAGCTGCATCCACAGTCATTAACACTCACTAATTCGCATTGGGCTTACTTAGTTTGTCTAGCCCATTTTCTATAGGTACCTACGGTGTTTATCCATAGGGAAAGTCTGTGCCACAGCAGTTGTGATAATAATAGGTTGATAATGCTAAATAGTCCATAACTGTACGAGGGCAGCAATCGCGGGAGATTTGCTGTTTTTAATTGAAGAGTGCCATCACTTATGTCCGAAGATCTTCATCAGAATCTGATGTGTTATATACTCAAACCTTCCTTGTAAAATATGCGGTCAAACAACGGAAACGAGATCGAAGTCGGATCAGTAGTTTCTGAGAAAATCGTGGATATACAAACATACATACTTACATACATACATACTGGTCGAATACAGAACCTCCTATTTTGAAGTCGGTTAAAAATGATTTAATATAACACTACACATACACATGACATGACAATCAAATAAATAATAAAAACATAGGCATGGCTCTTATTAGCCATCGTAATCTCAAATCAATGCAATCGGAGATACAGGCTACAGGAGGCCCCAATTATTACAAACGGTATGCTGATTTTAATTTGTAAATTCGTGATTTTTCTTTAAAAATAGTGTTTGTAATCCATACTATAATATTATAAATGCGAAAGTAACTCTGTCTGTCTGTATGTTACCTTTTCACGCCTAAACCGCTGAACCGATTTAGATGAAATTTGGCATGGGAATAGGGACTCTGGGAAGGACATAGGATAGTTTAAAAACTACTGGAATTTCCACGTGATCGGGAATTACGTGGGAAAAACCACCCACGCGAACGAAGTCGCGGACAAAAGCTAGTATAATATAATTGTGCCAATTTTATATTATATAAATAAAAATAACAACAAAAAGTAAATAAATCGTTGTGTAATAATTATTCCAAGAACTGACTTCCTATCTGCCGTATAGCTATAGCTTAAGTATAAAAAAACCGAGTTCCTAAAAAAATCCTATCATAATCTACAAAGCTTTCCATACTATAATTGTCCATACCATAAATAAATAAAAACAACTTTACAGAATGTTACGTATTTGATGAATAGCGAAATTAACAGGGAACTTTTTGAGCTGACCACTCTCTTTCTCGCTACTGAAGCCACCATGATTCAATACTCAAAAGTCGAACTTTAGAATACAGTAATGTATTCCATCTTCCTTGTTCAATGGTTTAAAGCAACTCCGCTTAATAACGTCAAAAATCATTCACCCCTCATTCTCCCATTCATTCACTGGTTCATTTCATATTTCCCGAGAAGAAGAACAACAAAGCAACGCTAACGGCAGCTATGTTGCTATCTCGTATCCGGTTCCGGTCGCCATCTTTCCGGTTGTCTCCCTTCACGTAATTGTTCATGATTTCCTAGCGATTTAATTTGTGTTATGGTGAATGAATTACTTCGTTCTTGTTCTTTCATTCGTTCATAGGATGACAGCCGACGATAGAAGCAAAGAGAAATGTAGCTTGAAAGGTCGAAGCCAATTTGTTGTGATAATATTTGCTTCATTTCTGATTTTCTGCTTAAAATTATGTAGATTACAAAGAGACGGATTTGTTTTTTGTTCGTTCTGAGCATATCTGTGTACGTTTAGGAAGGAAAATTCTCAAGAACAATATCTCTATTTCTGCATGCTTCATATGCTTACATTGGGAAGTAAACTTTTATGATATTATATTTATGCAATAATATTTATGCAAAGGTCTTGGATTCGATTCCCGGGTCGGGCAAACAGTATAAGTAAGAAAATTCTCAGTAGTAAATAAATAAAATAAAATTGTTTAATTGGAACAAAAACAATAGACAAGCAAACAGTTCAACGATGGTAGCTGCAAAAGTTAAAACTATGGCGCAGCTACCAACGCCCGACTCCTAATGAGGAGCGTTGTTCCAGCAATAGCAAAAAATAAAATTAATTAAATTAAAATAAATCAAAATCTCATAAATTAAAATTAAAATAAGTAAAATTTAAATTCAAAGAAAATAGGCTAGTTTCCTAAAATATTTTATTTAGTCCGTCACGTAGTTTAACAAAAAACATTGGACACGTATTTTTTATTTTTTCATGTAATTGAAAAATTAAGACGATACAGTGAGTTGAAATTTCGCGTGACGTCACACCTCTGTATAATTCTTAGCAAGGTGTGACATCAGCAGCCCCCACTCCTGTACTTTGAAGCTTTCCATCTTTGTGAATTTTTCTTGGCTTAAAAAAGCAAAAAACACGTGACCAATATTTTTTGAAAAACTACCTAATGGACCAAATAAAATAATTATTTTGTAACACAGAAAACTACCCTATTATACTTATTCAAAATTATACAATTATAATATTACATTATTATAACGATAATATTACGTGCCGTGATTATGTAAGCGTGTTTGTGTATGTGTGTGTACGAGTTGCTTGTGTGTTTCTTGGAAATCGTGTGTAGTGATAATTTTTATTTCCAGAGTGTAAATATTATATTATACCTCCACGAGTAGCAGCCCTAAGTTTGGCCGTTGGCGATGTAATCACATTAAGCCTCGGAAATCACATTAAGTCGTTAGTCCCGACTATCATTTAGACATCTTTGACAGTTGGATTTTGAAGCCAGAAAATTTTACACTGTTCTGTCCAAGGGGAGTTGTGTTACCCAGCTACTGGGTTGTGGAGGTCTGATAGACAGACGCTCCATGTAGAACACTAATACTCAGCTGCTTCTGGTTAGACTGGAAGCCAATCCTAACATCGTTGGAAAAGGGTAACGAGATGATGTCCCCTAAAAATCATTAAATTAAAACAGGAGTTCCGAAATTAGTTTCACATCCTTTTTCTAATTTATTAATAATTACCCGTCTGCAAAGGAAGGGTTATGTTTTTCGCGCGTATCTTGTATGTATGTATGTATGTAATATTCTTTATTACCTCATATCTCTATATCTATATAAAGATCTCTATCTCTCTCTTTAATATGTTACTATTTTTTATATATCTCAGCTTTGTTATTTTTATATATGTATATGTATATATGTATATGTATATGTGTATTGAGTATGTAGGTTATTACTTATTATATTATATAAAGCTAGATTACCACTCACTGACTCACTCATTGACATAATTGTTCTCCCAGATGGTGGATGGGGAGGTGGGTATATTTTGACAGATTCGTAAACAAGTAACTCTCAAACCTACGGGAAAAGTGCCAAACCTCCCCTTTTCCCCCCCCTTCTCCCCCCTCCCTATCGTATCTCGGAAACTACGAGACCCGTATTTTTTGTTTTTTACGGATTCGTATAGAGGAGGCTCGGTAAAGTAAAAACCATTTTTCAAAGTCCCCCCCCGCCCCCCTTCTCCCCCCCTTTAGGCGGATCTCGGAATCTAAGAGACTTGGAACATTTTTTTTTTCAGATTCATTTAGAGGGGCAATGCTTTAGTCGAAATACTTGTGCAACCCCCCCCCCATCACACCCCCCTCTTTTTTTTTTTTTTTTTTTTTCACAAGCTCGCGAGGTGCTTGCACCTCGCGCAACACGCAAATACTTGATTTAGAGGGGCAATGCTTTAGTTTTTTTCACAAGCACGCGAGGTGCTTGCACCTCGCGCAACACGCAAATACTAGTTTATTGTATATAAGTAAATAGTACACCATGGACTACCCGCGAATTTATTTTCTCCTGCTGTGTCAAATCCATCTAAAGGTTGTCTGTAAAAGATCGCTTTTAGCGATAAGACCGCCCATTGTAACACCCTTTGTAGTTTTTAAGTCCTTATTTAATTCTGTTATGGTGTACAATAAAGAGTATATCTATCTATCTATCTATCTATCTCCAGAACCACTGATCGGATTCACATCATTGAGGTATCATTAGATTTGTCTTAGCAGCCCAAGTGTTCTTAGATAGGTGACAATAGAAAAAAAAACAAACATGGCGGCTGTGCTAAGCCATTAAATGAAGCGAAAATTTTTTTTTCTGATTCTAAAATATGGGTATTAAATTAAAGGGTTCAACACAAGGATTTTAAAAAGGTATATCATGATTATTATTAGTGTAATACTAGCAAATATAATACAAAGAGGAAGTTTAAAAATATAGACTTAGCTGTTTCACTTTCTGAATCCGGTGGGGTGCCAATGTGACACGACCGGGAAAAGTCAAAAATTTCGGTAATTAATATTTAAACTAAAAAGCTGAAAAAAAGTTATTTAAAAAGTCTAAAAAAATCCGACTGCGCAACTGAAATACAAGAAACAAGCACACTTTTATTTAAAAAAATGACAAGCAGGCGGACCGAAAATGACAAGAAGGTCCCTTAAGCAGGGTCTGAATAAATTAATAACCGAATTGGTATTACATGGATCTCACAACTTTTTACGGTAGAAGAATTGAGTTGCGAGACTTGGTTTTTTGGACTTGGACAAGTATTGTTTTTTATGGAATCTCATTTCTTTTTGTAGATAGTTCTGCTACTAGGCAAGCGTGCTCCATCTTCGTCCACATCATCACTTACCATCAGGTGAGATGGTGGTCAAACGCGAGCCTATTGTCAAATAAAAAAAAAACGAAATTGAAAATTATTATAGTTTTTCCTTGATTCATACACTAAACACTAATTGTATTCTAAATTTGAAGCTTCTATGTCTGCTAGAAGTGCCTTAGACTTTTGATGATCGGTCAGTCAGTCAGTGAGTGACAAAATTAAGAAACTTTGACTCGTTATAATTCTTAAACTACTGGTTCAAATTGAATGAAATTTGAAATATACCGTGTTTATACAATTCCTGCTTGGTTACTGAATTCAGGCTTCTAGTTTTATCCACAACGAAGTTACAGGGAGTCGAAAATGGCCTGAACTGCTTCGAGAAAAGGATGGTATGGCCGTACCGCGTTTTTGCTCGACTTGGCGGGGGCACTGCCGTGCCCCCAGATGATATTATAAGATTTCCATAATGTTATGAACACAACAATATCAAAGAAGAATCAAATGGAGCGATAACAAATGGACCACAAAATTCGAAACACCAATACACAAGCCTAAACCATACTATAATATTATAAATACAAAAGTCTGTCTGTCTTTTACGCTGTCACTCCTAAACCACAGCACCGATTTGGATAAAATTGAGGGCCAAACAAAGGCTACGTTTTTTTTTTCAAAAACCAACTCCTAAAGGATTGAAATAGGCGATGAAAGTTTGTATGAGAAATCTAAACCGCTTTACCGATTGTTAAATTTATTTTAATTTTTCCTCAAATTAACACGGGCGAAACCGCGGGGAACAGCTAGTTTAAAATAAAGGACAATGGGCAGATTTGTATGGAGTTTGTCCCAACCCTTGTAGCAATATATGACATGTGGTCAAATTTTGTAGTTGTTCCCCTAATTACATACATATATTTTTTTTTACTCTAAGTAATGTCCAAGTAAGGAAAAAATATTTTTGAAAACAAGTTAATAAAATCCATTAAAAGCAAATAATCTTCTTTTAGTACGATTTCGCCTAGCTTTTTATTGCTATGCTTAGGTAACGGTAAAGGAATAGGCATATGAAATGAGAAAACGATTTTTTATTAACCATTATTTTTTTATTTGGCATAATAACACACACTTTTCACAGTTATCGATTAACGTAAAAAATGGATCATCTTATTTATTCATTATGATCAATTAGAATTACATCATCCAAAAATCTTGCCGGGCATTGGAAATAATTAGTCTGGTGCCTCACAAATCCCAGGAACCAAATAATGCTCATAATGTGTGCACAAGTTCCTATGGTACGATTGCCTGTTAAACATGAACAGTAAAGCTGTGGCAAAGCATTTCTACCTGTCAAGTGGGTTTTGACTAATATACATATATGAATAATACGTTTTTGACAAACCCGTGCACTATTTGGAGTATATATTTTGAAATGTATAAGTAAATTGATAATTATATTCTTCGGAATCCTCAATAGGTCGACATTAGAGCATCCTCTAAATATACAATGGTTAGATGTATTTGATAATCTTTTATAGCCTGATACAATTACAGGCTGATCTTGTACTTCTATATTTATAGCACCAGCTTCGTCTTGTGGTTGATCTGTAACGTTTGCGCGTTCATTCTCCTGATTCACTCTGTCTTCATGACGCCTAGCAGCCACCAAGCAGCGGTAACACATCATATTTTGGTCATTTGCGACCTATAACAAAAAAAAATAAACACTAAGCATCTATATTGTTTTGTGTCCGATTTGTTAGGTTTCTCGCTATATATAGTTTCCCTAGAGGGGTAGTTGTCTTTTTAAAATAAGAATAATATTTTTATTAGCTGCACCAGCAGCCATAAAAAAAAAAAAACCTAAAAGTCATCGGGACTGCCGACAGAAGTGAACACTTAAAACTGGTATTAGCGCCATATATATTTTAGGTTACAGCACTACGATGCGCGGTGACGCGAATCCATAAGTTTACCCCCTACCAAAAATCGCTCAAAACGCTAGAACTTTTCTCTACAGAAATAATTATTTAAATGTGGTTTTCTAGTTAAAAGCACATTAACTGGTAAACAGACAAATAGACGTTACGCTTTATAATTCTTGAGGATGTTTAATTTAATCTTATACCTTACACAAGTGTCCTTCGTACATGTATATTATACTACCCGTACGAAGTTGGGACCTGAGCGCGGTGACGTCACAGTGGCATGTTTGTACCCTAGTAAAAAAAATTGCGATGCGAACGGTACAATACGGGTGCCATCGGGGAAGCGCGGGGAAAGCGGGCAAGGAGTCGCATTCCTAGAAGGTCTCAACTTATCGCGCACGGGTAGTACCTGTCTACTATTTTATATGAATAAAATCATAGTGACTTACCTGATCTATGTTCATGTTCATGCGTCGGAGTATATATTCAGCAAATCCAAGTCTTGTTTCTAGCTGGTCTCGAGTCAAAACATGTCGCGACCTATCTCGTCGAACACTCCGACCAGACGCGCGAGTGCCACGCTGTGCCAGCGCACGCGGGTTTTTTTAAACACACGTATGCCTGGTTTGCTTTTAATGACTGAACTTTTTCAGTTTTTAGAGTATTTTATTCTTTTACATATTAAATAGGTACGATTATAAAGCTAACTTTTAATAATATTTAAAGGACAGTTAAACGCCTTTAATTTTTTCTGACGCGGAATACAGCTTGGTGGTCATAGAATAATTTGTTCCGCTAAATGATATCTACCTAATGATATAATACTCAACGTGCTACAACACTTGGGACATTTTGCTCATCATCCTTTGAATTTAAAATTCCTAACCAAGCGCCAGATATTAGACATCATAGTGGCCAGTTCCACAAAATGCCAATGCAAATTTATTCTTTCTTTTTAGGCAAACCAAACATTCTCAATAAACCAATGGGCCACTTTGGTAACAAATATAAACATTTTCTTATTTTTAACCGACTTCAAAAAAAGGAGGTTTACAATTCGTCTTGAACTTTTTTTTTATGTATATTACCTCATAGCTCAGAGACGGCTGGACCGATTTGAAAAATTCTTTTTGCGTTTGAAAGGATATACGTTCTAGTTGGTCCCATTGTTACGAAATCATGATCTGATGATGGGATCCTGGAGAAATCGAGGGAACTCTTCAAATATTATAGGCAAACCTATAGCGTTTTGAGTATTTCTTATAGTACCTTGAGTAGTTGCTTTCGAAAAGTACCATTTGGGGAAGTTGAACTGATCATGAAGACCACAGATGGCCACCGAAACTACTCAATAATAAGTATTTCGTGGATTGCGATTAGATAACTTGAATGTAGATGTTAAGCCTTATGCTCGTCACAATGCATATGGTGAAGTAGAGCTGATGGTGATGTACCAGGAGAACTCCTTAAAAATTAACGGCTCTGCACCGGGAAAAGCAATATTTTGTAAAAGGTGCTAAGTAGTTGACATTTTGACTTTGATAACTAGATAAATTACAAACAGACCCACTAAAAAGCGTGAAAAAAAACTTTTTAGCAAAAAATAGAACCGACTTCCATATAAAAACACTACAAAGGCAAAAATAGCTTTAATTTCGGAAGGCGGTGTCAAAAAAAAAGAAAATACAAAACAAATGACACCGGCTACCGAAATTAAAGTTATTTTTGCCTTTGTAGTGTTTTTATATGGAAGTCGGTTCTATTTTTTGCTAAAAAGTTTTTTGTACTACTACATGTTAATGTCACACATTCATACTCTGCAAACGCTGCTCAACTTTAAAGCTCGATCTGTGTGGCTGTTATTATTTAGCCTCCTCCTTACATAAATATCTATTGAATATAATTATTCCTGATTTTTCGTTTCACAGACTTCGGGGATAAGGGGGACGCTATATTTTTCATTATAACTAAGAATTTATGATCATGTTTTGGAATATTATGCACATCAAGCCCTTTCAAATTATGATACCTCACTTAAAATTGTAACCACTATTCTCAATTTTAAATGATAGATAATATCGACAAAACTTTATTTTTTTAATTATGAACTTATAGTTTTTAGATTTTCCCTCGAACTTGTACTATAAAACGATGTTACTTGCCAAATTTCGTAGTTCTAGGTCAACAGGAAATACCCTATCAATTTTGATTCCCTTGAGAGTGTCGAAATATACGATCTTTGCGGCATAAACGACCGGATCTTTTTTACGTTAATTTAGAAGTTTGATTTTTCATAGCTTCAAGGGACTGTAGACCTAGAAAGAAGAAAGAAAGGAAAAACTTTTATTGACACAAGTAGGCACACACATTAAAAAAACATTCACATCATAATAGTATTTAAAAAAAGTATAAAATAAAAAACTTAATAGGTTACTAGGACCTAGCTATATCCATTTAATTTCAACTAGATATCTCCACGCGTTCCCGAAATAAAGGGTCTTGACAGATAGTCAAACGCTTGTTTTCCTTTTGAGTTAAAAACAGACAGTTTATGTGAAGATTGAAGCCCTGGAAAAAAGAATGCATAAAAACCTTTCATAAATTAAAAATAAATACAAGTAATACATTTTTTTATAATATTTCCTTAAACTATAAGACAGGTCCGAGTCGACGACGCGTCGTGTTTCACCTGCGCCTCAAAGAGCAGTCAGCACTAATAACGGGGTCCGATACGGCCATAGCCAGCAGAGGTTACAGGAATGTTCTAATAAGATACCGCAGGTCGAAAAGTAGGGCAACTGAAGGAACAGTATGCGTTTTAGGTAAGTAGAAGTCTGACAGTCCGTTCCACTTCATTCAGGAGGAGTTATTAGAACTTTACGAATTTTACGACTGGTCTTTTCAAACTTTAGCTTCAGCAAATATCAGTATCATAGGGACCAGCGTCTTCGCCAGTTTAGGTTAGCACATATTATGTCACATACACATGCAATAAAGTAATATAAAATAATTAGAATAATAATAAGACGAGCCCGAGTCGACAACGCGTCGTGTTCCACGCGCTTCTTAAAGAGCTGTCAACACTTAAGATGGGGTTTGATAGGACAGATTGCTTACTGGGGTTGTGTGATTGTTCTTACGAGATACGGCAGCCCCGCAACACAAAAGCAACTGAAGGAACAGGATGCGTATTTAGTAAGTAGAACTCCGACAGTCCCTTACGCTTCATGCAGAGTGCGAGGAGTCATTAGAAGGTTTTCACAAAAAAAAAGACTATACGACGAGCCATCTCAAAGTACAAGCTAAATACAACAAAGACAAAGTATATTGTAGTATAGTTCTCCTAATCAGATAAACCCTCACACACACATTAACTTAACAAGTCTAGCTAGCAGCTGATGGATCTTCCCGAAAGTGCCACAAAATAGATCCAATGTATCATTGAGTGCTGGCCTGCGGAGCCATTTTATGACCATCGCAGGCGCGGCGCCCAAACCTATACGTTTTATTAGTGTGGTACGGTCTCAGTGTACGCGGTTTGAAAAAATATATATTTTTATTTGTTACTGACTGCAAATTCGATTGCCTGATGTTCCCATAGTCCTTAAGGGTTCTTTTTTTTTAAAGTAGCCTATATCAGATCTCAGGTTTTCAACTAACTTCATGCAAATTTCTTAAAATCAGAATAAGTGACATACAGACTCTCACATTTATAATTTCAGTATGGATACTAAAACATTTGCATTTTTGTTTTCTTTTTTGAGTCGATGCTCAGACTTCCTTGGACCAATATGCAGCTACCTGCAAAGCTGTACACGATGGACATGGTGGATGGAAATGGTGGCTCACATCTTGTACAGGAGCTCCCCACTGGCGGCGATGGGTCAAGGAAACCCTATTTGGCTAGATTATATTTACAGCGGCCAACCTGGAAAATATCAGTTATATTGTTATGGCTAAATAGTTTGCCATTGAATTTCCTGATTTAGTGGTCAGCGTATTAACACAAATGCCTCTTCTCAGACTAGACTAGACCTAGATTCCCTCCAGTACTCTTAATGTTGTTGTTGTATGATAAAAAATAAAAACTCTTTTATTGTCAGGCTTCTAAGGTCCATAGAGTTAGTATAACAACAAATTACTTAAAAACTATGTAAGTAAGAACAATTAGGCATACAATTACAACACGTAGGCCTTTCTAGCCTATCTGCGAAAACCTTCAAAACGCTATTGCTGCTTCCTCACTCTGCGTATTATAGATGCGACGTTCTTGTGCAAGATCGCGAAGTAATCGTCAGTACGCGCATCCGCGAACATCCCAGACGCACTACAATAAGGAGGAAGCCTCAACAGCGCTCTGATAGCATTATTATACTGAATTCGCAGGGTGTTGGCAGTTTTTTGGGTATGGTTAGCCCACAGGCTGCTGGTGTAAAACGTTTGGGAAAAACGTTTGCTTTAAAAAGGATGACTTTAACTGGACAGTATATTCTTAGCTTGTCTTTTATGTAATAAATTCACCTCGCTGTAACTCGCACCCAACAGGGAAACTACGAACCATATCCTTCCCGCCGTTTTTATCAACTATTCACGGCACAGCGGCTCGGCATTCGATGAGTTGATGCCAGCCCATCGCGCCACCCATTACGTTAATAAAATGAAAGCTAGATTATATTTACTGCAATAGTGGAAGTTCGTTAGCGTTGCTACGAGTATGTCAGTCATTTTGTAGAGAGTGAATAGTCATTGAGTTTTATATTTATTCTTCTTTTTTTATTGGTTACTAGCGACCCGCCCCGGCTTCGCACGGGTGCAATGTTTATATTAAATATAGGCAGCGTTCGCGAGAATCGTTAACGTACGGCAGTTTTTTCGACGCCTTACTCCACAATTTTCACTACCACGAAAAATCCTATCTATTTTCCGGGATAAAATATAGCCTATACGGATTCGGAAGAATCCCTCTAAGTAATGGTAAAAGAAATTTTGAAATCGGTCCAGTAGTTTTTGAGCCTATTCAATACAAACATACAAAAATACAAAGGTTTCCTCTTTATAATATTAGTATAGATTAGCATTTTGCCCGCAACTTCGTCTTCGCGTGGATTTCGAAATAGTTTATAGCCAAATTTTACCCCTTAATAATATTAGGATAGATAAGCCCACGTTTAATGATGTGGTCGAAGTAATCTTACCTCAATCACTCATACCTTAAAGTTACCAATTCTTGCAATTAGCTGTACGCACAATGCAATTATCTGAAATACTTCGGACATATTGTTCTTGACAACTTGTTGATCTTAGGCAAGTGGAAGGTAAGCGATCACGCGGTTGGTCATCTATACAACGTGTAACAGAATAAACGCAATTCCTGAAATGGTTCAGAACCGGCTTCTGAATCGATTTCTATCGTAAAAAATAGTTGTTACATTTTTGACGGATTTTTTTTTCATTTAACTTAAAATTGAAACAGTATCATGACAAATTAATACAATCCTTAATTCAAGGAAATGCGCTCGTGTGCGTAAGGATATTGTATGATGCACATAAGTTTTGCTTTTAGTAAGGATAACTATTTTATAAAAAAAAAAACTAGGTTTGGTTTCAATTTATTTAGTTACGGATGTTGTTTTAGACTTTAAATTAAATATTCTAATTGGGGTGTCAGGTATTGCGCTTAATCTGTTACACCTTGTATTCGTGTGCTTTGTATAGAACTGATAAAAGTGGCAAAAGAAGTAAACTTAGTCCAAATCTCCCGAGACGCTGTAGACCGCAAGAAAAGGAGGTGCATTGCAAGGGCTACATTATCAAGAGTATTATCGACATCTACGACCATTTTCTCAAGAACACAACCGAAGAGGATGATTTTATATCAGACAATAGACAACCTTCACAAAGTAGCTTGTGGCTTAATAACAACAGCCACACGGGTCGATCTTTTTTTTTTATTGGTAATACGCTCGCGTTTGACCACCATCTCACCTGATGGTAAGTGATGATGTGGTCGAAGATGGAGCACGCTTACCTAGAAGTAACCTATTCACTCTTGACTTAAAGACCCCTAGGTTATAGCTATCAGGAAACACAGACACCGGCAGGGAATTCCACTCCTTAGCCGTACACAATGAAGGTATTCCCAAAGCGTTTAGTGCGTATAGGTGGGATGTCCACCATGTAACGATGGCGCATCACCGTTTGTCTTGTAGTCCGATGATGGAACGGGCTTGACGGAATTAGATTGTGTAATTCCATCGCACTCACTCACTTACTCACCACTCACTCACTCACTCTTCAAGGTTAAGTAACGAAGTCGAAGCTTTGAAGTCGTTCCGTGAATGGGTGATCGTCTTAACATATTGAGTTTAATCAGTGCCTCGGAATGCACATTGAGCCGTTGGTCCTGGCGGGTATTTGTACATTTTTGACAGTCTTTGTCTGGAAACAGTGCTTGACCGACGGTCGGCGCTGACCGTCAGTCAGCGTAGCTATGTCTATGCAAGCCTATGAATGCGCACTCAGCTACGCTGACGATTTTCACAACCGACGCGACGGTCAGCGCTGACGGTCAAAATGTACGGTCAGCGCTGACCGTCGGTCGAGCACTGTTTCCAGCCTTTAGTCAGTCAGAAGCCATAAAATCTGACACTCTGGTCTCGCCAAGGTTTATCGTGCTACCCAGCTTCTGGTTTGTTCAAATAGGCAGTCGCTTCACATAAAAAACTGGT
Organism: Tholera decimalis; assembly: GCA_943138885.2. Lineage (NCBI taxonomy): Eukaryota > Metazoa > Arthropoda > Insecta > Lepidoptera > Noctuidae > Tholera > Tholera decimalis. Next base: position 5,600,630 of record OW964565.2, on the reverse strand, counting down.
ACTCAGTTGATCCGGTTAAACTTGAAGCAGATGTTGAGCTGCTGACCATGGCTTCACCCGCGAAAATTGTCTATTTATCAATCGACGAAAAACTTGGAGGAGGTTATCAAGTCGACGCGTTTATATTTTTTTTAATGTATGATCATCGATTACTAGAAGATGGCTGAGCCGATTTGGAAAATTCTTTTTTTGTTTGAAAGGGTATACTTTGAAGTTGGCCCCATTGACACCAAGTCAGGATCTGATCATGGGATCCTGGAGAAATCAAGGGAAATCTTCAAATATTATAGGCACACCTAGTGATTTGAGTATTATTTATAGTAACTTGTGTAGTTGCATTCGAAAAGAACCACCTTTTTTTTTTTTTGGGGTGGGAAAATCATCGAATGACTTCTTCCGCTCTGGGTCAAGCGGAAGGTTGTGTCAGATTTCTACTGACTAAAAACCCACCCTGTTCCTTCGGCTGCCCTAAATTTCCGGGGCCGCGGTAACTCGGTAGAACTTTCCCGCAAACCCTGGCAGGCAATGGCCCTATGAGGCCCCGTCACTGGTGTTGACAGCTCTTTGAGGCGCGCGTGGAACACGACGCGCCGCCGACTCGGGCCTGGTCCTTACCGGACGGTGAGCGACCCCTGCTCGCCGTCCGCAGGCCCGCGCCTACGGTGGCCGGAAATCGGCTCGTGATCCCCGACGCCCGGGGCGTCTACCGCGGCGGCTGGGGCGCGAGGAAGAGAGTTGCCTCTCCCTCGCGCGTTCGGCCTCCTCCTTCGCTAGCATGACTGCTTCGCAGAAGGAGGCGACCGCATCCCATTCCCTCTCGCTCCGCACCATAGTCTGAACCAGAGCAGGGCACGAGAGGTCGCCGCCACCGACCGCCTCTACGAGGACACGACGGTGCTCCGCCCAAGCAGGGCACACCTCCACCGTATGCTCCACCGTGTCCTCCAGGTGGTCCTCACAATGACGACACCCGGGCGTGTCCTCCCGCTGAATCCGAAACAGGTACCTCCCGAAACAGCCATGTCCGGTCAGCACCTGCGTCAGGCGGAAGGTGAGGACGCCATGGCCTCTCTCCAGCCACTCCTCAAAGAGGGGACTTATCGCCGCGATTGCGGCGTACCCAGCCTTCGGTTGCGACAGCCGCTCTTTCCATGCTGCCGTGAGATCGCGCCGGAGTTCTATCCGCTGAGCCGCGACTTGCCGCGGTAGTGGAGTTTCACCCCGGCTTAGCACCTCTGCGCGCCAATTATGCACGCGCGTGAGGGATACGGCCTCCAGTTCCCACGGCAGCAATCCGGCAAGGAGGTTCGCCGCCTCCCCAGAGATCGTGCGGTATCCCCGGATCATCCGGATAGCCATGACCCTCTGAGACGCGACCAGCCGGCTAGCTGGTCGCCGCTGCAAATTCAGCGCCCACACAGGGGCCCCATAGAGGGCCATGGACCGCACGATCTCCGCATAGAGCTTCCGGCAGGAGGCATTTGGCCCCCCTAGATTGGGTAGGAGCCGCTTGAGTGCAGCCCCCGCCCGGTCCAGTCTTGGAGCCAAACGTCGGAAGTGCTCGACGAAGTTCCACCGGCTGTCGAGGACGAGTCCCAGGTACTTCATCGTCGTCTCGACGCCGATGCGAACTCCTCCTACCGTTACTTGGGAACCCGAAGGTGGCGCGTTCCGACGGCCATGGAAACACATGGCCTCGGAATTGTGCAGGGCCACCTCGAGTCCCAGTTGCCGGATCCTCTCTACGACTGTCGCAACCCCTGGCATCGCCAGTTCGGCCGCCGCCTCGTGCGACCCCCCATGCGCCAGGACCAGCGTGTCGGCAGCGTAGCAAACTACACTGACGCCTGTAGGGAGGTCGGCGCGCAACACCCAGTCGTAACCGATGTCCCACAAGGGCGGCCCCAGAACCGATCCCTGTGGGACACTGCACGACATCTCTCGCCGATTCCACTCTCCCTGGTGACCAGGGTAGATGACGGCTCTGTCCGTCAGGTAGGCCTCAACTACACGACAGAGGTAGGTCGGCATCCGGTGATACCGGAGTGCCTCCCGTATGCAACTCCAGGACAGGGTGTTGAAGGTATTGGCGATATCGAGAGACACCGCCAAGACGACCCCACCCCGGGACACCGCAGCCTCTGTCGAGAGAGCCCTCACACGCATGATGGCATCCACCGTAGAGCGCCCCTTGCGGAAACCGAATTGGCTATCCGCAAGATCCGGCCCCACCCTCTCCAGGTGCCCGACGAGGCGGTTTGCAATAATTCTTTCAAAGATTTTGCCCACCTCGTCGAGCAGCACAATAGGCCGGTATGCGGACGGAGTATCCGCAGGGCGCCCCGGTTTCTTGATGAGTACCAGTTTTCCCGTCTTCCAACGAAGCGGGAACTGGCCCCTCTCCAAACATGCGTTGAAGAGCCCTAACAGTCGAGGCCCGAGAGCCTCCGAGGCCAGGACCCAGGCTTTGCCAGGTAAGCCGTCGGGTCCCGGGGCGGTATTTTTGGCATTCAGCCTACGTACCGCCACTCTCAGTTCTACCTCGGTCACCTCTGGAACGTTGTCGTCGTCGTCACTGTGGCCCGCGTCGGACACCGCAGGTGGCGGAGCCATGGGTGGGGGAGTATGCCCACCACTTGAGGGGAATAGAGCGTTCACCACGTCCGCGACTAGCTGGGGCCGGAGACTCTGTGTCAGCGGGGGAGCCCAGGTGAGGAGTTTGTCCCGCACCATTTTGTATGGGCGTCCCCACGGGTCCCGATTAAGAGCCTGGTGATGAAGATCACACATGGCCACTGGAACTACTCAATATATAAGTATTTCATGTGTTCCGCTTCGATTACTTGAATGTGGTTATTAAGCACAATATGCTCGTCACAATGCATATGGTGAAGTACCAGGAGAACTCCTCAACAATTAACGGCCCAGCATTGGGAAAAGCAATATTTTCTAAAAGGTTATAAGTAGTTGAGATTTAGGCTTTTGTAACTAGGTAAATTATAAATCGACCTACTAAAAAGAGTGAAATATTTTTTTTTTTAACAAAGATTAAACCGGCTTCCAAAAAACACAGCAAAGTGAAAAATAACTTTAATTTCGGAAGTCGGTGCCAAAAACGAAAATACAAAACTAAAGACACCGACTACCGAAATTAAAGTTATTTTTCACTTTGCAGTGTTTTTTGGAAGTCGGTTTAATTTTTTGGTAAAAGTTTTTATGGACAGATATAATATGTGTATACTTAAGTGTTGGGGTTTTTCTACAAACAACTTATATTTGACTCACACTTTAAGCCATTCAGTGGCTTAAAATGTAAACCAAAACATATGGCCACACACTGGTTTACCCTAGTGAGCTCCATACTAAATACCTATATTACATATGATGACTTCCGATGTAACTCTTATTAGCCCAGTAATTGGGTAACACAAAACCCATTGACAAAGCTGGTGGCACTCTTATCTTCTGTAGCAAATATCGAACTATTTTCTTTCAAAGTCAGTACCTATAAGGATTAGGGAATACTACCCCCATGCAAATTGTAAAGGTCAAGTCATCCCCGTACGCACACTGACTCCTTGATATTTTAAATCGGGTCAGTGCAAGCCTTATTACTGTAGCCCTGAAGGTTTTACGGCCGCATCAAACGTTTATGATAAGCCTCAGTACATGGGAATGGTACTAATTTTGAAGGTCCTTGTCAGTGCCACCGGAGTGATAACAAAACGTTTCTTTTTTAGACCTGCTGGTATGTTTTTGAAGATTGTGTAGCGTAAGGTTATGCTCTAAGTGTCCCTTCAAAGAAGTGGATAATGAACACGCGCAATTAAATTATGATATTTGAATACCTTCTTAACACGTAGTTGCATTTTTTATAGTTTTTCTGTCTACAGAAAACGAATAGACGTTATTGCAAAACGACAGAAAAATATCTAGTGTTAATTCCACTTATCTGAAATAATAGTTTAATTTTCCTGTAATATTTCCGTAAAAATATTATATTATTATCGATCTGTATTTTCAACCGACGACAAAAAGAGGAGGTTATCAATTCGACGCGTATATTTTTTTTTTTTTTTTTATGTATGATCATCGATTACTCGAAGACGGCTGAACCGATTTGGAAAATTATTTTTTTGATTGAAAGGGTATACTTCGATATTGGCCCCATTTTCATAAACGTCAGGATCTGATGATGGGATCCTGGAGAAATTGAGGGAACTCTTCATATATTATAGGCACACCTATGTCGTTTTGGGTATTTATTATAGTAACTTGTGCAGTTGCTCTCAAAAAGTACCATTTGAGGAAGTGGAACTGATGATGAAGACCACAGATGGCCGCCGAAACTACTCAATAATAAGTATTGAGTGGATTGCGATTCGATTACTTGAATATGGATGTTACGCACTTTATGCTCGTCACAATGCATATGGTGATGTAGAGCTGATGGTGAAGTACCAGGAGAACTCCTCAACAATTAACGGCCCAGCATTGGGAAAAGCAATATTTTGTAAAAGGTTATAAGTAGTTGATAATTAGGCTCTTGTAACTAGGTAAATTAAAAATAGACCAACTAAAAAGAGTGAAATAAAAACTTTTTAACAAAAAATTAAACCGACTCCCAAAAAACACTGCAAAGTGAAAAATAACTTTAATTTCGGTAGTCGGTGTCTTTAGTTTTGTATTTTCGGTTTTGGCACCGACTTCCGAAATTAAAGTTATTTTTCACTTTGCAGTGTTTTTTGGGAGTCGGTTTAATTTTTTGGTAAAAAGTTTTTATTGCCTAAGTGATCGATCGAGAGAGTTTTGACGTGAATATCTTCAAAGTCTACTTTGGTAGCTGATAAAAATAAAACCTATTCTTTATTTACCTTTTGATCATTATGTTTTCTTTCTGTAAAATTTAGTTATTCATATTAGGTACCTATGTAAACTTATTCAAAGTCAGTATGCATCATTAATTTTTGTACTTTATTTCTATACACGTATCTATATCTTACTCATTGCAAAAGAAAAACTACATAATTAATAAATACATAATCTTGATCTTGGGAAAAATGGTGACAGATTTTATAGTCTCTGGGCATTCAGAGACCTGTCGAGAGATCTAGACACACGGCAGCGTGTCAAGCCAAGTTCAAGCAAAGAAAACTGGCGAGCAGCGGCCGTGTGTAATATTATAAAAACGTCAATGATGTAAAATGCACAGGGACCCAGGCAAGGATGAATCCCGTTATGTTATGGATGACCCATCCAAGAGATAGTACAATGTTTAAGGTTAATTCAAACGCCATGCGGCTGTTATTGCTTAGCCACGAGCAACACAAACCAGCATTCTCAATAAAGGCAAAATCTTCTACTATACTTTTTCTAACCATTCTATTCATACACACATTTTTTAACGACTTACTATAAGGAGTTCAAGCTTACGTAAACCGTGTTTAATTACCAACGACGGCAAAATCATAAAAAGGAACAAGTACTACTTTCATATGTTTTACAGATACAAATGAAAATTAAATTATGCATAATAACATAAATTCACTCAAAAGTCCGGAGTAATGTTTTGTGTATAACAAATTAATGACTTCCTGAATACGTACGACCGATCTCGTAAAAAGGGAAAAAAATATTTTCCAATTATATTTTAAACTAGCTTTTGCCCGCGACTTCGTCCGCGTGGAATAGTTACTTTGGGCTAACGTTAAATTTAACCCCGATTTTGAAGCATTCTTCATTGGCGCTCCGCTCCTATTGGCCTTAGTGTAATGATACAATATAGCTGTGCCCGCGACTCCGTCAGCGTAAGTTAATGTATTGGTAATATTGTTTAGATCACGTTCACATGAGGCTTAAGTACCTAGAAAACGCTTCGACCGCGAGACGCGTCGAGCGCGGCGACCGATTCTCAAAAATAATCCTTATAGCATGATTCAGTATTCACGCGCGATGGCTTATTATTATAAGTGTATTTCATGTATAACTTTGGTGTTTCTATACCGATTTATATGATTCTTTTTACGGTTTCGTAGCCGAATGGCAAAAAACGGAATCTTTGTAGTTTCGACATGTCTGTCCGTCTGTCTGTCTGTCTGTCTGTCCGTCCGTCCGTCTGTCACAGCAATTTTATTCCGAAACTATTAGGACTATAAATGTGAAACTTGATAGGTAGATGTATTCTGTGAACCGCTTTCCGATTTTGAGAAAAAAATTAAAAAATATTTAAAATAAAGGGGGGCTCCCCATACATGGAACTAAACCTGAAAATATTTTTTTTCATGAAATCGATGCATGTGTGGTATCTATAGACAGTTCTTTAAAAACGACATCGGGGTTTCTAAAACCACTTTTATATTATTATTACTTATATATTATAGTTACTACGGAACCCTTCATGGGCGAGTCTGACTCGCACTTGGCCAATTTTTTTATGGAATAGTTAATAATGTTAACTTTTTCAATTAGGGGTGACTGAGAGTGTTATAAACGTAAGAGTAGACAAATATTATAATCAGAAAGCTTCGAACTGCTAAGCTATCGGGAGTTACACGTGTTATTGTGAGTCAACCATAAAAGTTAGACATATGCTGTCGTGGGATATTTTTTATATAATTTTAAGGAGAACATTTCCGTCATGAAATGATTTGTGTAGCTTTAACCATTAAGGTTGCACACGCGACGGAAGCTTAAAAAATGGAGTAACTTCTCCCGTTTTCCCAACATTTCCCTTCACTGCTCTGCTCCTATTGATTGTAGCGTGATGAAAAGTATACTATAACCCGCTCAGGAGTATGAAAAATAATTGTACCAAGTTTCGTTAAAATCCGTCGAGTAGTTTTTGTTTCTATAACGGTTATACAGACAGACAGACAGACAGACAGACAGACAGACAAAAATTTAACTGATTGCATTTTTGGCATGAGTGACTCCGTCAGCGTAAGTTAATGTACTGGTAATATTGTTTAGATCACGTTCACATGAGGCTTAAGTACCTAGAGAACGCTTCGACCGCGAGACGCGTCGAGCGCGGCGACCGATTCTCAAAAATAATCCTTATAGCATGATTCAGTATTCACGCGCGATGGCTTATTATAAGCGTATTTCATGTATAACTATGGTGTTTCTATACCGATTTATATGATTCTTTTTAAGGTTTCGTAGCCGAATGGCAAAAAACGGAATCTTTATAGTTTCGACATGTCTGTCCGTCCGTCCGTCTGTCACAGCAATTTTATTCCTAAACTATTAGGACTATACATGTGAAACTTGATAGGTAGATGTATTCTGTGAACCGCTTTCCGATTTTGAGAAAAAAATTAAAAAATATTTAAAATAAAGGGGGGCTCCCCATACATGGAACTAAACCTGAAAATATTTTTTTTCATGAAATCGATGCATGTGTGGTATCTATAGACAGTTCTTTAAAAACGACATCGGGGTTTCTAAAACCACTTTTCCATAAAGTCAATCGTTTAAAAGATATAAGCTTCCAAAATGGTAAAATGTGTGTGTGGCGGACACAACCTCTAACTTCTATAATAATGGAGTGAAAAATCTAAAAAAAATATATGTCTGTAGATCTTAATATAAACTTTCAACTAAAATTAGTTTGAACGAAATCAGTTCAGCAGTTTTTGAGATACAGCATATTTTCTAAAACCGCAAATATAACTTTGTAATTCATACAAACACTATGAAAAACAAATTTATTCGGCGCAGTTGTAAAAAATTTAAAAAAGCCAGTTTTAAGAAATTTGTAAGGTGTTTTTTTTCAAAACAAATTTATTTGGCGCAGTTGTAAAAAATGTAAATAAGCTAGTTTTAAGAAATTTGTAAGGTTTTTTTTTCGTCAAATAAATTTGCATATTATATTATAGTTACTACGGAACCCTTCATGGGCGAGTCTGACTCGCACTTGGCCAATTTTTTTATGGAATAGTTAATAATGTTAACTTTCTCAATTAGGGGTGACTGAGAGTGTTATAAACGTAAGAGTAGACAAATATTATAATCAGAAAGCTTCGAACTGCTAAGCTATCGGGAGTTACACGTGTTATTGTGAGTCAACCATAAAAGTTAGACATATGCTGTCGTGGGATATTTTTTATATAATTTTAAGGAGAACATTTCCGTCATGAAATGATTTGTGTAGCTTTAACCATTAAGGTTGCACACGCGACGGAAGCTTAAAAAATGGAGTAACTTCTCCCGTTTTCCCAACATTTCCCTTCACTGCTCTGCTCCTATTGATTGTAGCGTGATGAAAAGTATACTATAACCCGCTCAGGAGTATGAAAAATAATTGTACCAAGTTTCGTTAAAATCCGTCGAGTAGTTTTTGTTTCTATAACGGTTATACAGACAGACAAAAAATTAACTGATTGCATTTTTGGCATGAGTATCGATCCTTAATCACCCCCTGATAGTTATTTTGGAAATATATTTCATGTACAGAATTGACCTCTCTACAGATTTATTATAAGTATAGAAGATAGATAGATATCACTTTTGCTTTTAAATCGTTATCTGCTACGCCGTTTTCTATCTAAATCTATATTGTACCCGGATTCAGGTGAATAAAGGTGTGTCCAAACATCGAGCGGCAATCGAGCGCGATTGCCGTGCGTGGCCCACCGCCCTGTGTTTAGACGACTGCTGCACAAACATTAGTCGGGTTGGTCCTAACCAGAGTGCGGCAGAAATGTATCCTAGAAATGCCGCGTGTTGCCGCCGCACTCTTGCTGCTCAATGTTTGGACACACCTTAACTGTATCTTGCATAAAGCGACTGCCTATCTAGTCCCCACCCAGTAATTAGCTAACATGATACCCCTTAGCAAGACTGGTGTCAGATTTCCTGGCTTCTGATTATCCGTAGCGACTGTGTACAAATGACCAACGGCTTTGTATGTTTTCCGAAGCAGGGAGGAATTTTGATATGTCAAGATGGACACCCATTCTGCCTTGCAATAACTAAAAGGCCGTTAAGCCACAAAATGTCACTTTTCATTTTTTAATGTATCCTTAAACTACTTTCAATTTTCCATCTTCTGGGCTAGAAATCATTTTCCTATGATGTTTACTTTTCGAGATACAGCAATTTTGCTAAGCAGTTAAACCACATAATTTTTGTCACTTCCTTAGTTAAAAAGCGACTAAACCACAATACTATACATATAATACTAAAATATAATGCAATACTAAAAGTTAATCTGGGGGCACGGCAGTGCCCCCGCCAAGTCGAGCAAAAAGCGGCACGGCCGTACCATACTTTTCTCGAAGCAGTTCAGGCCATTTTCGACCCCGTATAACTTCGTTGTGGATAAAATTAGAAGCCTGAATTTTCAATAACCAATCAAGCATTGTATAAACACGGTAAATTTCAAATTTCATTCAATTTGAGTTTAAGAATTATAATGAGTCAAAGTTTCTTAATTTTGTCACTCACTGACTGACCGATCATCAAAAGTCTCAGGCACTTCTAGCAGATATAGAAGCTTCAAATTTAGAATACAATTAGTGTTTAGTGTATGAATCAAGGAAAAACTAAAATATTTTTAACCGACTTCTGAAAAAGGAGGAGGTTCTCAATTCGGATGTTTGTTTGTTTTTTTTTTTTTTTATGTTTGTTCGGGCATAGCTCCGTCGCTCGCCAACCGATTTGTAAAATTCTTTTTTTGTTGGAAAGGGTATACTTTCCAAATGGTCCCATGAAAATTTTATCGACATCGAACAAGCCGTTTCTGAAAAATCAACAAAAGTCTAAAAAAATATTTACATTGATGATCTTTTCGGTTACTCTATATTGTGTTTTTTGTTCGCGAGTTTTTAGTTTTTTGTAGTTGACATTTTGGCTTTTATAACTAGATTAATTACAAATTGACCCACTAAAAAGCGCGAAAATAAAAACTTTTTTGCAAAAAAATAAAACCGACTTCCATATCAAAACACTACAAAGCCAAAAATAATTTTAATTTCGGAAGGCGGTGTGAAAAAAAAGAAAATACAAAACCAATAACACCGACTACCGAAATTAAAATTATTTTTGGCTTTGTAGTGTTTTGATATGGAAGTCGGTTTTATTTTTTTGCAAAAAAGTTTTTCCATTTCGGTCCAGTTTTCTAGATACATCAACTGGATTATTTACAGTTAATTAATCAGTGTACATGTATATAATTATGTATAATATAATGGAATAATACGTGTAGATAGGTATCTAGGTCCAGGCTAAGGTGTCGGACTTGTGATCGAGAGGTCGCAGGTTCGAACCCCACCCATTACACTATTGCCGTGAACCCACTCCAGACACAAGCATATTTAGCTTAGTTGGAGGGGTTAACAAGATTGCTAGTAATGTGAATTCTACTCACATTGCTAATAATCTTAATATAAAAAAAATCATGTTCAAAGGTAACTTGTAAAATGGTCAACGGAATAAAAAAGCCAGAGAGAGGGCTTTAAGAAAATTCGTCGTTGTTATACAAGAAGTAGAAGGTACCGGAAAGGAAAAAAGTAGGACTATCTACAAAAAGAAATGAGATCCCATGAAAAACAATACTTGTCAAAAAACCAAGTCTCGCAACTCAGTTCTACCGTAAAAAGTTGTGAGATCCATGTAATACCAAGTCGGTTATTCGATTATGCAGTCCCTACTTAAAGTACCTTCTGTCTTAAGTTGTTACGTAATTATCTGACCTAACAACATCTTACAGTGACCATATCAATATTAAAAATCTCTAACGTTTTAAATAAATAGATTAGCTTGGCAATCGCAAAAACAATCAAATTTATATATGTATGTATTACTTGTGAGATATATTGTGTTTTCATGCGATGGCCGAGTCAATCTATTTATTTGAAACGTTAAAGATTTTTAATATATATATGGTCACTGTAAGATGTTGTTAGGTTAGATAATTACGTAACAACTTAAGACAGAAGGTCCCTTAAGTAGGGACTGCATAACTGAATAACCGACTTGGTATTACATGGATCTCACAAATTTTTACGGTAGAACTACTAAGTTGCGAGACTTGGGTTTTTGACAAGTATTGTTTTTTATGGGATTACGTTTACTCGAAAAGTACTTTTTGGGGTTAGCGGCTTTTTAGTTAGTGTAGGGCAGCATTCACAAACTAACCTTGGCTAGCGTTGCTTATTCTTAAAGATTGATCCATGCAGCTGTTATTATTTAGGCTCGAGCTTGCTCTTAGTTCACTTTTACACTAGGTACTACACTTAGGTCCGTCGTAATTTAAAGAAAACCTATCGAATGTGGCTTGTAGATACCAAATACTAGGTCTGTACATATGGACTTTCTGTAGTGGATATGTACGGGTAATGCTCTATATTTGATGTACAGAAAAGAGAAGAATTCCTATAATTTTTTCACAATCTATGTACTACCTGCAAGGACTTATAAATGTATTTTAATAAGTGAAGCGATAGAGCGGAAGGCGATGAAATAAAATGCCAAGCGTAAAGCGACAGTATTTACTTACTGTGTTCAAGCAAAGGCAGCAATAAACAATGTGTTATTGAAAGTAGTATATAGATTTTAATATAACGGATAATACCCGCGTATTACGTTACCACTGGTTTGCTCTGCATTTAAATGTTCTATGACTAAACGCACATAACCAACTGTTTTTTTCTGCGAAAGGGAGTGTCAGACTTCTACTGACTAAAAACCCACCCTGTTCCTTCAGTTTCCCTTGCATTCCGGGGCCGCGGTATCTCGTTAGAACATTCCCGCAACCCCGGCAGAGCCATTCTATCAGGCCTCGTCAATGCTGCTGCACTAAATCACAGTGAATATAATCAAATTAAGTGTTAATACACTAAGGGGTTACGTCTTGCAACTTAGTTTAAAATACAGTTTCATGATGTGACCTCGAATGGAAGGATATCAGAAAAAATCCAAATATTGAGTTGTCAAGTAGGAGTTCGACAGACCAGAACCGTCAATATTCTAACAGGCCACACGATGCGTTGCGGCGCCGGAGCGATGTCGCTGCGTCGTCTTACATAGTAATATCAGAGGCATGTCACACGATGCGCTGCGGCGCCGCACCGGACTTGCAACCACCGAGACGAGGCGAGAAGGGGTGGATACGTTGCGACGCCGGAGTGACACCGCTCAGTTGTATGTACGATCCATTTTTATTAACAGACTGTCCAACGCTGCTGGGGTGCCAGCGGCGCCGCTGCGACATATAACAACGTTGCGGCGCCGCACCGCTCGTGTGCTCGCCGATACGGTGAAATCTTTGCGGTGCGGCGCCGCAACGCAACGTGTGGTCTGGCCCTGGTGTTGGACTTGTGATCGATGGTCGCAGGTTCGAACCCCACCCATTACAGTATTGCCGTGAACCCAACACAAGCATAACATGAGCTTAGTTTGTGGAGTTAACAAGGTTGCTATTAATGTGATATATATTCAAGTTACTAAGTTCTCTTTAATAAAAAGACCTCTTCGCTCTACCCTAAGGCGGAGGACATCCATAGTCATAGTCATAGTCATTTATTCATAAACAAGTAATTTGTATCTGAATTTACACACATAAATAAATTACAAAATTACAGTATTACAGCATCAAAATTGCAATATTACAGTTTTACAATAAAATAAAATAATTAAATTTGGATTTTTCTATGTATGTCAACAATTTAAAAATTATAAATTTAAATATCATCAAAAAATTAAACAGGGTCAAACCATAAAATTTAAAATAAATTACATTAAAGACATTAGTTACACATAAAATAGCAAATAATGTCACAATGAATTAAAAATAACAATTATATAATGTACAGCTAAATTAATGAATAAAATCCATAAAAAGTAACACAATTATACACCAATAACTTAGAGTTCTTCTACAGCATATAGACACCTATTCAATAGGAATTGTTTCAATTTTGATTTGAAAGCGGTACTATAGACAGCACTTTTTATGTCTAAAGGCAACCTGTTAAATAATCTTACAGACTGGTATCGTGGACAGTGTTTGACAATTCGTAGGTTATGATTAGTTAAATTTTTATTATTCATATCTAGTCTACGGGTGCCTTCCCTAATCTGCCGCTCTTCTTCTGACTCATAGTCTTGAATGTATTTGGCCATATTACTTAAAAGTACTAGAACATAAAGACCTGGGACTGTAAGAATGCCTAAATTAATAAAATGTTGTCGGCAACTTTCCCTTTGTGAGATGTGAATGAACCATGAACAATCTCACACGACAAAAAAGAAAGTTTTTATCTAGTAGTGCGATTTGTAAGAATTTCCCAACTTTTAACCTTTAAGAGTAAAATTCCAAAACAGTCCGTTGGGACGACGAGGAATATGTATCTACGTCGAATTCTCGACAAAATATCCAAGCGTACATTTTTTATGACCTCGTTTACACCACGTCCGTTTTGGGACCACCGCGTTCTGTCCACGTCAGGGGCACGGAACTGATATGAGCAGATTAATCTTTATCGAGATTTCGAGAAACATTACCTGCTTAGCGTCTTCCCGCCTATATTGGGGTTGGCACCCAGTCTATCAAGATGCAGCAGTATTTTACATGGGGCGACTACTTATATGAACTCCACAATCCAAAAGTTGAGCAACACCACGGAATAGATGAATAAGGTTGGAATGGTAATGTGGGCGTGGCGAGCGCTGCTTGCGCTCTGCTTTAAAATGCTGTGTTGTGGAATTATAACCTGTAAAACAAAAAGTCAGACTGCAAGTATAGAGCGAGGAGGGATATCTTTCCATCGGTAAGTCGAAAATAACATTTAATTAAAATTTTATTTGTAAAAAACATAAAAATATTCTGATCACTATGATATTCCGAACATTAACAACATTATTGCAAGTTACAAAAAGTATACATTGCCCGATGTGTACTCGCTTAATCAACGCAATGACCAAGTCCGCTTACAATGTACTGCATGCGCCACACTTCAACCATTGACGTTTTGTCCTTTGCCCTGATTGGCCGTGATGCACGGCGCATGTTTATCGACAGTGAGTTACAATCAGTAGCAAGCTCTCGATTTAAGTGTGTGTAATTTATTAGTGTGCGTAATTCGCATACGTAACGGGCCTCTTGCTTGTAGTGGAGCTAAAGAGTGGGGAGACAAGCGGCGACACGCGTTTTCATACAAAACAGGAACTATTTCCTTTCTAACTTCTTTTATCTGTTCTATGAGCAACAATAATAATAGTCCTCCAGACCGATCTTGACTACGACGGAAAATCTCAGTAGAAGATACTATAGTTTACAAGTAACTCTGAAACTTTTCTGGCCTCCGACCACCAGAAACGACATTCAAAGATGTACGAATGACAGCTATAACCAACGGCTTTACTTGAGGCATGGAGAAATCTCGGTATTTAATGCTGCGTCTACGCTAGGCGAGCCGAGCACGAGCGGAGCCGTTCTTGGCTTCGTCGTTCGCGGCGTCAAGTGTGGACGTAAAACGCGAGCGCGAAGCAAATCCCTTTGTACTCATAAAAAAACTGACAATCGGCGCAGCACTGCCAAGTACGAACGAAATGCTCGCAGCGCGCTCGTTCGAGGCTTGTAAGTCGGTCCACACTAGACGAATTGTGTTCGGCTCGTGCTTTGCTCGTGCTCGGGTCGTGATAGGCTCGTCTAGCGTAGACGCAGCTTTAAGATAGTCACTCATTCACAGATCGCCACCTGCAAGCGTTCCTTAAACTTGAAGGTCAACAGATGCGGCTTTCATTCTTTAGTCACGAGCTTCTGATTAGATTAATGAGCCTAATTTATAGTCGATTGCCAATCGACTATGCGCAAAGAATCTAGAACTAATGAGTTTTCAAAGATCTGGGACTCGATTTAAATTCCGATCGAGGTAGAAACTTTGTCGAAACTAGTGTCGAACTGAAATCCGTGTCTCGATTGAATGCTTGACACCCTCGGGAAGTACTTAAGTACTATTGCTACATAGTTTTAGAAGAAGTTTTCGCTTTAAGTACTAAATTCATTTAGACTGGCTACTGCCCGCAGCGCTGCTCGCGTTAGAATGTGTTTTTAGTTTTTAGAGAAGAATATCTTAAAATTAGACCACTCAACTACAAATGGCACCGGCTGCTTGTCACTTTTATTAATAAAAATAAAAATAAGCTTGTTTTATGCATTTTAAGACAAATCGATTGACGTAACTAAGAAGAATTACTAAAATCGTTTGGGCTTACATACATATGTACATGCATAAATAGACTGATAGACATAGTACCATCCTTTGCGTCGCGCAGTCTTGTAAAATGAAAGCCTATATCACTCTCTAGCCCTGCAACTATCTCCCTATCAAAATTACATCGAACCGTTTCTCTTTTTTGACGTGCAAAATAGGCAAACAAACAAAAAAATTGCATGGATTTATCTAATCTGTAATTGTGCTCATAAGCAAGTAACTATGCTGATTAATACCCGTCTCAAATATAAGGCCAAAGGTCTTTACCCCACACAGAAATAACCACAAATAACGAATATTTGGAAATATTTCGTGTGTTTCAGTAATAAGGAATAAAATATAAGAGCGTTGTAAATTAATGTTATAGTAACTAAATAAAACCTGAAAGTATTTTATTTTATTAGTTGAGACACGCGAGTGACATGGTCGACTAAAGTAAGTTAACTATATATACATCTTGTACAGTCATGGTAAAATAAGTCCGCTACTTTTTTTCCTCTGATAGACCGGTAATAAAAGGGAGTTGGAGGGATCTGGTCATGGAGCTTTTGCTCGCAATCCCCATATGCTATATAGTCTGTATAAAACTGACAAGCAAGCAACGCTTCGCCGATAAGCCAGGTGAAGCTTGTCCATTTGTCCAGCTTTTAGCTCTGCGCTCGATCTAGTCCAGTGCAGCAAGTTGGTATTTTGCAGAGCCATCCCACATTGGCTGCAATACTCCACGCAGGAACGGACCTGTGCTTTATACAGATTCAGAAGCTGTCCAGGCGTGAAGTGCCGCTCACCTTGTGTAGGATTACCAGCTTTTTTGCTGCAGTCCTAGCTCTGGGCTCGCTGGTTGAGCTGAAGTGGAGGTCTGACGTCAACTCCATGCCCAAAAGCTCGAGGCAATTTATGTAACCGGCAAAGATGCACTAGAGAAAGTAGGGGATAATAATTCTTATTGGCTCGTTTTATCGCTGAAAAATCCTCCACAGACCAGTAATTAGATAACGTAAAACTTCTTGGCCAGACTAGTTAAATATTTCCTTGCTCACCTTAACTGTCGAAGATCTACAAATGACAGCGTCATAGAGGTTGTATGAGGCTGTTATTTGTAGTAAAGCAACAAATGCACAAAAAAAAACGCAAAATGCATTACATTACTACGTGTCTAGGCACGGAGTGGTATGTTAAGTGGGTCCACGGTGCAACCTCGGCAAACATCGTTTAACCTTAAAGATCAACCTGTAGATCTGCTGTTATTTAATCAAAAACTTTTGAAAAGTAAATTTATCAACAACTCTCTGCTCTCTTTATGTTTTATTATATCATTATTATACTAAAACATAAAAGAGCACCCACATAATAATTCGTTGAACAAAATTGTTATCCAATAATTGTGTTGGAATTGAGTTTGTGGTTCCACATGTGCGTGCAAAATGTGGAACACCAACCAACCACACGCCAAATGTAACGCCCTTTTAATACGAGCCCTTGTTTTTTAAAGCCGACGGTGTTTAAAAACGGGGTATAAATCCTTTAGTGCTTTATTTAACGTGTTATGCATTTGTGTTTGTGAGGTATGCTTAAATTTCAGGTGCGGTAAATTAATGTGTGGGAAATTATGATGAATGAATGTTGAATGATGATGAAGTATGATAATCCTCTAATGTTGAAGGGGCCAAATGGGAGATCATGAGCTTGTTAATTAACCTTTATAACGATGGGTCGTTCAAAACACACGATACGGTACGGTTGGCGCAAGCAAGTACTGAAAGATTGGCAGCAACGATTTAGTTCACTCTATAGATCAATTTTTTTTTAAAGAAATTTAGCAATTTGGGTAGAATTCACATTACTTGCAATCTTGTTAATCCCTCCAACTATTAAGCTAAACATGCTTGTGTCTGGAGTGAGTTCACGGCAATAGTGTAGTGGGTGGGATTCGAACCCGTGACCTTTCGATCACAAGTCCGACACCTTATCCATTAGGCTATTGACGCTTCAAATTCTCCATCGGCTGCTTAAAATTTGTATTTATTTTTAATTAATAAAAAATAAAAAAAAATACAGTGATATTCATAGTGTAAATACAAGGAACAAAGACACATATGTCATTCCTAAAACAAGGTTAAAAAAATTGGTGATTCGTTTAGATGCCAATGTATACGTTTTTATAATAAAATTCCTAGCCATATTCAAAAACTAAGTATTAATAAATTCAAATTATTGATAAAACGTAAACTATGTCAGAAAGCTTTTTACAGTGTTAAAGATTATATTGAGGACAAGAAGGCTTGGGAATGAGATGCTCCAGTGATATACGTGTGCCTTTTTTATTTCTTTTTAAAATTATGATTGATGATTTATTTTTGATTAATTAAAATTTTGCTTTCTCAAGTATTGTATATACCTATTAATTTTTGTTTTTGTTTGTTGTTTTTTTTTATATATTGTTGTTTTTTTTTATATATATAATTATTTCATTATTGTAAATGTGAGGACGATGTAGGTTATTCTTTCTTCATTGTTTTTGCTTTCACTATAATTTATTTAATGATGTCAAGCAGTTTAAGTACTTGTGTGGCCTACCCAAAGGTCCTTACTTTGGTATTGTTCGTCAAATTGTTGAGCTCCTTAAGTTCTAAGTTGAGCTACACGATAACTGACAAATGCTTGCACTGTCTGGACAGGTCCGCTCAAATTTGCGTGGTTATTTCCTCAAAAGAATACCACAGACATGAACCTACATGCTTCTCATATACAAATACAAATTGTCTGGACTTTAAAAGAGACTTTGACCTCTGAGTTTGTTTCGGTGTTTCTTCTCAGAGTAGTCAGTTAGGAAATACCGGCCTCATCTAGCTAAACTAAACACGCAAAAAAACATGACGTGTAAAAGTGTTATTTATAACCAATTTACAGAATAAATATTTCATTTCATTTCATTTCATTTCAATTCAATTTAATGGTTAGTAACAATTAATACTTTTAAGCTACTTTAGTACGTACATACAAAGTCGTGAAATTTTAAGTTACTTTACAATGCTAACCGCAATTTGAACCCAGAGCGAGTGTATCGGACACTGATATTTAGTAGATATCATCTTCAGGATGTCATTCCTGCTGCCTCGTACTCTGCCTAAACAGACATGATACTCGCTTGCTTCTTATTGAGTAGAAGTCATCCGTACGCGCTTCGGCAAACATCGCAGCCGCACTGCAGAACCGCAGCAACCGGATGGGTCCAGAAATGTCTCACATTTATGGTAATCCTTTTATCATTTCTGAGAAATTTTTAACATTTTGACCCTAACGGTAGGGTTGATATTTTTTTGGCATTTGATAGTAGTTTCAACTTTATGCGTCCCTATCCCCCCCCCCCCCCTTCCGGAGAAAAGAGTATTGACTGACATTGTAAAAAAGATAACAAAGTGGACCTGTAAGCGTTCTTATTTATTTTTTTCCTTTTTAAATATAAAATATACATAAGTCATATAGAATGCTACAAACGCAAGGCGAGCGTAGAAAGACTTCTCGCTATATTGTTTGCCCGCAGTTGTGGGCTTGATTTCAAGCGAATATGGAGACAGCGATCGATTTTAGACTAGGGATATATCTGATAACATTATTCTCGCTGTAAACGTTATTTATTTATCTAAACATATAATAAGAACTAGTATTTGCGTGTTGCGCGAGGTGCAAGCACCTCGCGTGCTTGTGAAAAAAAAAATGGGGGGGGTGATGGGGGGGTTTAGTATTTGCGTGTTGCGCGAGGTGCAAGCACCTCGCGTGCTTGTGAAAAAAAAAATGGGGGGGGGGGGGGGTGATGGGGGGGTTTAGTATTTGCGTGTTGCGCGAGGTGTAAGTACCTCGCGTGCTTGTGAAAAAAACTAAAGCAATGCCCCTCTAAATCAAGTATTTGCGTGTTGCGCGAGGTGCAAGCACCTCGCGTGCTTGTGAAAAAAAAAAAAAAAAAAAGAGGGGGGGTGATGGGGGGGGGTTGCACAAGTGTTTCGACTAAAGCATTGCCCCTCTAAATGAATCTGAAAAAAAAAATGTTCCAAGTCTCTTAGATTCCGAGATACGCCTAAAGGGGGGGAGAAGGGGGGCGGGAGGGAGGGACTTTGAAAAATGGTTTTTACTTTACCGAGCCTCCTCTATACGAATTCATAAAAAGAAAAAAATACGGGTCTCGTAGTTTCCGAGATACGATAGGGAGGGGGAGAAGGGGGGGGAAAAGGTGAGGTTTGGCACTTTTCCCGTAGGTTTGAGAGTTACTTGTTTACGAATCTGTCAAAATATACCCACCTCCCCATCCACCATCTGGGAGAACAATTATGTCAATGAGTGAGTCAGTCAGTCAGTCAGTGAGTGGTAATTTAGCTTTATATAGTATAACCAGTATTTGCGTGTTGCGCGAGGTGCAAGCACCTCGCGTGCTTGTGAAAAAAAAAAAAGGAGGGGGGGTGATGGGGGGAGATGGGGGGGGGTTTAGTATTTGCGTGTTGCGCGAGGTGCAAGCACCTCGCGTGCTTGTGAAAAAAACTAAAGCATTGCCCCTCTAAATCAAGTATTTGCGTGTTGCGCGAGGTGCAAGCACCTCGCGTGCTTGTGAAAAAAAAAAAAAAAAAAGGCGGGGGTTGATGGAGGGGTTTAGTATTTGCGTGTTGCGCGAGGTGCAAGCACCTCGCGAGCTTGTGAAAAAAAAAAAAAAGGGGGGGGGGGGTGATGGGGGGGGGGTTGCACAAGTATTTCGACTAAAGCATTGCCCCTCTAAATGAATCTGAAAAAAAAAATGTTCCAAGTCTCTTAGATTCCGAGATCCGCCTAAAGGGGGGGAGAAGGGGGGCGGGGGGGGGGACTTTGAAAAATGGTTTTTACTTTACCGAGCCTCCTCTATACGAATCCGTAAAAAACAAAAAATACGGGTCTCGTAGTTTCCGAGATACGATAGGGAGGGGGGAGAAGGGGGGTGAAAAGGGGAGGTTTGGCACTTTTCCCGTAGGTTTGAGAGTTACTTGTTTACGAATCTGTCAAAATATACCCACCTCCCCATCCACCATCTGGGAGAACAATTATGTCAATGAGTGAGTCAGTGAGTGGTAATCTAGCTTTATATAATATAACTAGTATTTGCGTGTTGCGCGAGGTGCAAGCACCTCGCGTGCTTGTGAAAAAAACTAAAGCATTGCCCCTCTAAATCAAGTATTTGCGTGTTGCGCGAGGTGCAAGCACCTCGCGTGCTTGTGAAAAAAAAAAAAAAAAGAGGGGGGGGGGTGATGGGGGGGGGTTGCACAAGTATTTCGACTAAAGCATTGCCCCTCTAAATGAATCTGAAAAAAAAAATGTTCCAAGTCTCTTAGATTCGTAGATCCGCCTAAAGGGGGGGAGAAGGGGGGCGGGGGGGGGACTTTGAAAAATGGTTTTTACTTTACCGAGCCTCCTCTATACGAATCCGTAAAAAAAAAAAATACGGGTCTCGTAGTTTCCGAGATACGATAGGGAGGGGGGAGAAGGGGGGGGAAAAGGGGAGGTTTGGCACTTTTCCCGTAGGTTTCAGAGTTACTTGTTTACGAATCTGTCAAAATATACCCACCTCCCCATCCACCATCTGGGAGAACAATTATGTCAGTGAGTCAGTGAGTGGTAATTTAGCTTTATATAGTATAATAACTAGTATTTGCGTGTTGCGCGAGGTGCAAGCACCTCGCGTGCTTGTGGAAAAAACTAAAGCATTGCCCCTCTAAATCAAGTATTTGCGTGTTGCGCGAGGTGCAAGCACCTCGCGTGCTTGTGAAAAAAAAAAATTGGGGCGAGGTGACGACTTTGATAAATGGTTTTTACTTTACCGAGCCTCCTCTATACGAATCCGTAAAAAAAAAAATACGGGTCTCGTAGTTTCCGAGATACGATAGGGAGGGGGGAGAAGGGGGGGGAAAAGGGGAGGTTTGGCACTTTTCCCGTAGGTTTGAGAGTTACTTGTTTACGAATCTGTCAAAATATACCCACCTCCCCATCCACCATCTGGGAGAACAATTATGTCAGTGAGTCAGTGAGTGGTAATTTAGCTTTATATAGTATAATGTAAGTTCGCGTGTCTGTACATTGCACGGGTATGGAAAAAAATAGTTTGGGGGACTTAAAATAAATAATACAAGATATTTTTATAATGTTTAGAACTATTGTATGGCGGAGTATTAAACGATAACTTCTACTAGTCCGTATCTTGACTTAATATGTAATCTTTACTTCATTAAAATTGATTCACTCAAAACTCTAACAAACTTACAAAGATAACCCGGACAATTTATCTCGTAAAACGTCTCCCACGGGAATGAAGTCGCGGGCATAGCTAGTTTATGTATAAAATGCTGCGTAAAAATGTCTTGCGTGGCGAACTAAAAATAACATCACTCAAAGATTCTATTGACGCATGTCTTGTTAAGGAGAAGCAGCCACTTACTGACTGGATTATGGAGGTCAAATAGGCAGACGCTGCAAGTACAATACTGGAAACCAACTGCATCCGGTATATAAAACTGGAAGCCAAGCCCAACATAGTTGGAAAAGAGGTAAGCAGATTATATACAGGGTGGTGATTAGGTTATCACATTAAATTGTACAACAGGTATAGTCCGTTAAAATAATATAATAAATAATTTTACTAAAATTAAGAAAATGCATTTTTTAAACAAAATAAATGATCTTTATTTTAAATTGGTTATTAAATAACATTTATGATCTATACCGTGGCTTCGGAACGTGAGGGCTGTCGAAGGAACAGGGTGGGTATTTAGTCAGTAGAAGTGTGGAGGAGTCATTAGATGATTTTCCACCAAAAATAATTAAATAAGGATATACTCTGGATGAGACTGGCACAGGAACGTAGAGTTTGGCACAAGCAAGGAGTGGCTTATATCCGGGCAGGCTGTGGATGATAATGATGACGAAGATGATCGGAGAAATCAGTTATGGCAGTGGACATTGAAAACGTTAAGTTCGAAGGGAGGCCTTTATCCTGCAATTAGACACAATAGACTCATAACAGAAATAATTAAAAGATCATAGGAAACAGCCCTGTGACATTCAAGACTTAGATGCTAGCACTAAGTGGTGGTGACACCCAGGCGTTTCCTCAAAAAAAAAAAAAAAAAAAAAAAAAAGCACTAAGTGGTTCCAACTAGTGTTGCCCAAACGAGAGTCTCGCAAGAGTCTTGCAATTAGCGATTATCCTATTGCTATTTATTAAACGGTAGTTGAGATCTCAGAACAATGTAACAGACTCTGTTACATTGTTCTGAGATCTCAACTACCATTAATTAGCCATTATCCTATTGCTATTTATTAAATGGTAGTTGAGATCTCAGAACAATGTAACAGAGTCTGTTACATTGTTCTGAGATCTCGTATTTAGTATAAATACTAGTTCTAAGTTAAATAACAGTTTTATAAGCAGCCTTAACTTGAAAGTATTTTGTGTCTTTTCTATTGTTTACACAAAAAATCATAACAATATTAGCCTATGCTACTTATTGCAATACTTTTTGTTTCAATTCTATTTGTTAATATTAGGTAATGTTATAAATTTAATTATTCTTTATTCATTCAAATATGAGTGCAGTCTGGACTTCATACACGACTTATTTGTGATATTTTTGGTCGTATCGCGGCATCTTACACTATTAGCGCCTATTAATTTAATGTTATTCGCACCTGATGTCACATAATTTAGCTGTGTATTATCAAAACTGTAGGGGCTTACGTACTAAACTAAATACTCTCTACATTAATATTTTAACTAATTGTTACGATATTATTATTCTGACGGAGACCTGGTTAACGCCTCAAATACAGGACAATGAATTTATAGACGAGCGGTACGCGGTTTTCAGATGCGATCGAGATCGTATTGCCACAAATAAAAAAGATGGAGGCGGAGTTCTAATAGCCGCACTGAAAACCCTCAACGCCGTACATGTAACGCTTCACTCATGTACAGAGCATGTCATTGTCCAACTACCTGGAGATGGTCTTGATAAATATTATATAAGTGTTGTTTATATTTCGCCTAATACCCCGGAAAGTATTTACTTAGATCATTTTGAAGCGATACAAAAGTTACTCGAATCAACGGACCCAGCAACTCTTTTCTTATTTGGTGATTATAATTTACCGGAAATTGAATGGCTTCCTGTTACTTATAATCAATTTGGTGCATTGTATAGCAGCGGCAGCTCATCTATATGTAAACACATGGACAATTTTATGTCAGTAATAAATAGTTACCAATATAATACTATAAAAAACAGTATGGGACGAACTTTAGACTTAATAATCAGTACTACAAGTTGTAATGTTTTCGCGCCTTCATCTTTGGTACCGCCTGATAAGTTTCACCCCCCCATAGCTACAACAATTACTTATAAAACTGACCTCCAAATGTTACCACGCGCTAAAATTCTAAAATATAATTTTTACAAAGCCAATTACGATTTAATAAACGCAGACTTAGCTAAAATAGATTGGAATAACATATTCAGTAGTGTATCTGCTGAGAATTGTGTAGATATTTTTTACGACCATATTTTGAACACAATAAAAAAACACGTGCCTAGGACATCGTCACATTCTTCAAAGTTCCCTGTTTGGTTTTCGAAATCCCTAATAAAAATTTTTAAAAGTAAAAACAAAGCTTGGATTAAATGGAAAGTATACAAAAACTTGTCAGACTATGAGCATTTCTCTTTCCTAAGACATAGATTCCAATTGGAGTGCCAAAAGCAATACAATGCGTACATTAGTTCCGTTGAAGATAACATAAGTAAGAACGTTAAGTATCTATGGAGTTACATTTCAAACAAAAAATCAAAGGCAGGAATACCTTCTACAGTCTCATATAAAAACCAAAGCACCAGTAACCCTACAGAAATATGCAACTTATTTTCCGACTTTTTTCAATCCGTCTATGAACCATCATCTCTTAAAATGGACAATTGGTCTCCTCCCGATAATTATCTAGACAATTCGGATATCATTAGTGACATTCACTTTACTGTTGACAAAGTTTTGAAAGCATTGAAAGCATTAGATAATACAAAAGGTCCCGGACCAGATGGCATACCCGCATATTACCTTAATAAAACCGCGAGTACCATATGTGTGCCATTGTGTATTATTTATAACAAATGTGTCGCAGAGGGTACTTTTCCTGAAATCTGGAAAAGAGCAAATATTACTCCAGTTCATAAAGCAGGTCCCAAAGATGATGTTGAGAATTATAGACCTATCTCTATACTGTCTGCCTTGTCGAAGCTTTTCGAGAGACTTATTCACGATGAGTTTAGTCCTATCTTGTACAACATAATAATAAAACAACAGCATGGATTCGTTAAAAAACGATCTACCGCGACCAATTTGGTAGTTTTTACCGATTATTTGTTTAACAATATGGATCAGCGTGTGCAAGTGGATGCAGTGTACACTGACTTTCGGAAAGCTTTCGACAAGGTAGACCACGAGTTACTTCTTACTAAGATAGCATACAATGGCATACGTGGAGATCTTTTGCGGTGGTTCTCATCATACGTGACAAATAGGACCCAAAAAATTGCTATACGCGGTTATGAGTCCTCTTCAATTAGTGTTACCTCTGGTGTACCCCAAGGCTCAATTCTAGGCCCTCTTCTTTTTATTTTATTCATTAACGATATTCATAGTTGCTTTAAACATTCAAAATTTTTAATCTACGCTGATGACCTCAAGATTTATAGAAAAATTGAAAATATTAATGATTGCAATTTATTTCAAGAAGACTTACATCGATTTTCATGTTACTGTAACAATAACAAGCTTCAATTAAGTATCTCGAAATGTCTATCTATAACGTTCACAAAAAAAACAAAGATAATATCACACACTTACTATCTAAATCAGACCCCTCTGCAGAATAAATCTTCAGTTCGAGACCTTGGGGTGCTGCTAGATACTAAACTGCATTTGAACCAGCATATTAATAATATTATAAGCAATGCGTTTCGTATGTACGGATTTGTAATGAGAGCTACAATTGATTTTAAACG
Organism: Tholera decimalis; assembly: GCA_943138885.2. Taxonomy (NCBI): domain Eukaryota; kingdom Metazoa; phylum Arthropoda; class Insecta; order Lepidoptera; family Noctuidae; genus Tholera; species Tholera decimalis. The sequence continues at coordinate 5,575,342 of OW964565.2, read as the reverse complement.
CCCACATACATACATACACCTATTTAAAGCTCTTATTAGATCACAGCTAGAGTACGCCGTCACAGTGTGGAATCCTTATTACAAAAAATACATTCACAACCTAGAGAGGGTACAGTATAAATTTTTAAGATCAACGCACTACAGATGCTTTCGTAGAACTTTAAGTTACGATAAACTATTAAATTATTACAAATTAAGCAAATTGAAGTCCAGGCGCACTCTTCTTGAGACAATGTTTCTGTATGATCTCTGTAATAACCGTTATGACTGTTCTGACCTAACGAATAATCTATGTTATATTGTACCTAGAACTGTGGTAAGACGAGAGGTGCGCGTGCGTCCACTGTTTGCGGTATTTTCTTGTCGTACTAATGCTGGGAACCGTGCACCTTTGCGTCGCATAGTGAAAACCTATAACTCACATTTTGCAGATATTGATATATTTTCGTTGTCTGCCAACAAATTTCGCAATATTGTTAGTGTTGAAATGAAAAACTCAGAAACATAGGATATAGTGTCACTCGTGCATGTTTTAAAACGACTTAGTTTATAATTATATAAAATGTGGATAACGTAGTGGGTTACACACTTATACATATTGTTGCATGATAATTTTAAGTTCATCTACAGTGTGTAATTGTTTGTTTTCCCGAATAAATAAAATAAAATAAAATAAAATCTCAACTACCGTTTAATAAATAGCAATAGGATAATGGCTAATTGCAAGACTCTTGCGAGACTCTCGTTTGGGCAACACTAGTTCCAACGGGAGCATTTAACGAGAGGCTCCAACTTGCGCGGCGATGCACTTATTATACAGGATGACTATTAATTCATTGGTAATCTTTCATGGGATTAAACGAATCATGAATATCATTGGATCGACTATATGTGAGACGTATTCGCGAGCTCACGGTTCCGATAAATAACTAACAAATAGATCTAATTAGTATTTTTTAATTGTAGTTAGTGACGGAAGGATTAGTAAATTGTTATCGAATTTCTAAAATTATTGAAAAGTTATTTATTATTCAATGTTACCTTTGGACATTGACATTCGGCCCGACTCACACGCGGCCCATTTAAAATAATGATTTGGTTCTATCTTACACGCATAGGACACAACAATATTGCATAATAAATAAATAAATAAATAAAATAAAATACGTTTAATTCAGGATTTAAAAGTCCCAATACAGACACGTACATTACAGACGACATTGCAATATAAATTAACTTAAACAACCACACAAAAAATAACAAAAATTACAATAAAATAAAATAAAAACATGCAAAACAGATAGGCTATCCCACCCCACAAGCGACCTGTCTCCCACAACAATGTCGTATATAGGGACAGTCTAGCCTACCTGCTATCATTTTCAAAATAGTGTTGTGTTGGATACACTACGCTTGCACATAGTCGCATAAAAGTAGCTAGTACGCGCCTCAGCAAACATCCCTGACAACCCCACAATTGCCCTAAACGCGTTATTATATTGTACACGGAGAGCACAGTAACTTTTCTACGAGTAGTTAGCCCACAGCACGGAATAGATGAATAAGGTTGGAATGGTAATGTGGGCGTTGTGAGCGTGCCACATTTATGATACGAAAAACATAGCTAGACCGATTAATTCATTCACCGCGTTTAGTGCGCTTCGGATTACTTCGGAACACAGAGCTCTGCTTTAAAATGCCGTGTTGTGCAATTATAACCTGTAAAACAAAAAGTAAGACCGCAAGTATAGAGCGAGGAGGTATATCTTTCCATTAGTAAGTCGAAAATAACATTTAATTACAATTTTATTTGTAAAAAACATAAAAACATTCTGATCACTATGAAATTCCGAACATTAACAACATTATTGCAAGAAGTTACAAGAAATATACATTTCCCGATGTGTACTCGCTTAATTAACGCAATTACCAAGTCCGTTTACAATGTATTGCATCCTCTCACTTCAACCATTGACGTTTCGTCCTTTGCCCTGATTGGCAGTGATGCACGGCGCATGTTTATTGACAGTGAGTTACAATCAGTAGCAAGTTCTCGATTTAAGTGTGTGTAATTTATTTGTGTGCGTAATTCGCATACGTAACGGGCCTCTTGCTTGTAGTTGAGCTGTGGGAGTGGGAGACAAGCGACGACACGCGTTCTCATAGAAATCAGGAACTATTTCCTTTCTAACCTCTTTTATCTGTTCTATGGCCCACAGGCTGCACGTGTCGTGTATAAAAGTGTACAATAGGCCCGAAAGGTTCATAATGGTTAAGAAATAGAGGTATATAAGCTGTAATTAAATAAGGAAATGTTGAGACACATCACACACACCATCCAATTTTTGAATTGAATCCCGCAACTTCTATTTATTATTAACGTCCGCAGATACCAACGCCCGTTTAGACAAGCGGCATAAGCATAAACATGTCTCCACGGACGAGCGTTTGGCGAACGTTTCCAAAACTGCGTACGTCAAGGAAAAAAGCATTCAATGTGTTACCAATTTGATGTGACATTTTATTTATCTGGAAAGTTATAACAAACCAAGCCCGTGTTTTAAGGACAAGCTGATTATTTTCATGTCCCAGTTGATCTCAAAGTGAACATAAATGGATCAGCAATACTAAGGCGTTCTTCCCGAGATACGAACTAGTACTCTCGGTATGTAATAGATCACCAACCCATCCACAAACCTAGCGTAAATTAGTGTGAATTGTGAGCTTTCGCGGCTACAATCGTTGCTGCTCTCTCTGAGGCGCGCAGGAAACACGACGCGTCGTTGACTCGGATCCCAAGACAAAGCGTGCAGATTATTCATATCACACAATTGTTTATGAATAACAGTGACCCAAATCAATCCTATCGCCCCCCTCCCCTTATCTCAGTTCCATTACCACCATAATCTATAGTAATATTATATAGCGGAAACGTTTGTTTAAACCCACTAATCTCCGAAAGCACTGGGCGGATTTGGATGAAATTAGAAAAAAAACTGCAAAAACTGCAAAAAAGGTGGGTTATGTATTTAGCGTGATAAAAACCACGGGAATGAAGTCACTCGTAATTTCTAGTAATTATATAATTATCAACCGTATGGCACTCGTAGGCTGCAGCAATCTTGCGTTGCCACCTGACATTATGCTGAGCTGAGCCCTTTTAATTAAAAGCGTTGTTTGCTTATTTTATTTCGTTTACTTTTAAGTGGTTTTAATAACAATAAACTAATTACATTGGACTGCAGACGAGGATGCAAATAAAACCCATATAATTTACTTAATGAAATTTAAGTTTGTGTGTAATAGTGTGTAAAATTATATTTAAATCGGTAAAACAAAGTTGCAAGACAGCTGTTCGATGTGAGAAACAAGAGTGAAGCACTAACACAAAATTAACATTAATTGATTTATTTATTTTATTTTCGGAAGGCATTACAGACTAATAACATTAAGGCTTACAAACTAAGTTGCTAATTACAAGCCCTCATAGATATATACAAATTTGTGTAATAAAGGCTATGTTTAAACTAAACTAGCATAATATAAAATAGACAGATGATAATCACTGATATTGAACTGTCTTCGATCCCACGCTATCGGAATGCTGAGGAGCCGAATCTCCCGGTGCACCGCACAACGCGATGTTAGTCATTTTCTTAAGAATATGGAGCTTTGCAAGTAGCAACATAAAAACCATTTTTCTTTCACTAAAAACTCTCAAGATATTTATTAATTTATTTACACTTCATGCACATAGGTACAAAGGCAGACTTAATGCTGTAGGCGTTCTCCACCAGTCAACCATGAGTGGTGAAGAGATAGCGTGGGTGATATCAATCTCACAATAAATAATGCACCTCTATAATCAGACTCGCACTGCGTAACTCCCACCCTTCATTATCAGCTTCCCCCTCTGCAGCGTAGTCGTGAAGATACACAAATATATCCCCGCTATCCGTCGCTTGACTGTAATAAATTGCAACACACAGTAGACACATATGTAATGCGGCACAAACAAGTTGGTCCACATTGGTAGCAGCAAATATTTAACTGACTTTAGTTTCAACGAGATGGCTCGACGGGGAGTCTTGTTGTTATTTGTGTTAATAATTAAATTATAATTGCAACTTACTTGGGAGTAATTTATTACTGCTTTCATTCCCCAGTCGGGTATATCATATCGAGCAACGTTTTCTTTTAAACATACACTTTTTATATATGTAGGTTTTCCTGTTATATTTAAGTTAAAAACAATTTGCTGTTTTAGGGTTCCGTAGCCGAATGGCAAAAACCCTTATAGTTTCATCATGTCTGTCTGTCTGTCTGTCCGTCCGTCCGTATATCACAGCCATTGTATTCCGAAACTATTAAGACTATACATGTGAAACTTGGTAGCTAGATTTATTCTATACAGGCTAATGTATAAATATTATTCTATATTCTTTTAATTTAAATTTTTATGTGTGTCTTTTAATATTTTCTATTAATCTAATTTGTAATCGGTCCACATGTTGACTTTGAATAAATGAATTAATTGATTGATTGATAAACCACAGACTACTAGGGGGAGAGACTTTTATGTAAATGGCAATTGTAGGTGTGATTATTCGATATTATATGAGTATGAAAAATTTATGAAGAATTTATTAAAACATTCTACACAACGATATCGCGAACACTGCTAGTTTTTAATGTGCACCAAAACTCAGAAAACCGGAAACAATGATAAACGACAGCTACAGACGCCATTAGTGGGTACTTTTTACCGCAGTAGTACATTCTCATCAGTCGCGCAAAGACGCTAGCAAGGGAATATAAGGCCGACCTAAAATACGAGTCCATTCATTAAAGGCTTTTAGAAACAAGGTAGCACTTTACCTAAAACCATACCTACATCTACCTCTCACTATTAATACCACAGTCACTAAGGGAATCGCTTGCCATAATTTTCCCGCGTAAAATAACAAAATGGCGACGCGTCTGGCTGTTTGTCAAGGCCGTCATTATCCGGTAATGCGGCCAAACATTTTCTTAATGGGCAACGTCGACTATGGAATAAAGAAATAACTTGGGCTCACGCTATTTTGAGGGGCTGTTAAAGAAGTTTCCGTTGATAACTCTGTACAGACCAAACATAATACGTCATTGGTACAGACACTATCTTTTGTGAAAGACTACCCACTTTTGCCCAGCATAGAGCCGACGTATTATAAACTTTTTTTTTTTCTCTTTATTGAGGGCTTTATCGCTTTGCGATAACGTCGCCCTGTTCGCTAAACTAAGTACATACAATCAACAAACAAAAAGAAACTTATTACCTAATTATAATAAAACATGATACACTTGGTACAGCATCCTGGCTTGCTCCGATACTGGGTAAGCCAAGATACTGTTGCAAAACCCGACATCGAAAAATTTTGATGCACCCAAAGTGTCCACTCTCACGTCTTCGTTCCGTACACATTCCATTAACCTGTGTTGAACATCATCTACAAGATTACAGTCTGTGCAATTAGGGGAAGCAGTTTTCTTCATCAGAAAGCCAAAATTGTTAGATGGAATGTGTCCAGAAAGAAGTCTTAAAGCAGTGGTTAGGGTACTTCGTTTTAACAAAATTTGGTCTATCCATATGTTTTTGGGAAGCTGTGGTTGGATAATTTTGTACCAGATTCCTTTGTCAACTGATCTTTTGTCAAAGTATTCACTCCAAATTTGAAAACATTCTATTTTGAGACTCTTAACATAGTCAGTGTACAGAGGTTTAACATAAAATGGTATTCCATCGCTTATTGCAATAGCTAATAGCTAGCTAATAGCTAATAGCTAGCTAATAGCTTATAGCTAATAGGTCCACTTGATCGTTTTCTTTTATATTTGTGTGGGAGGGAATCCACTACAAAATCACCGTTTTAGATTTAGAAGCAAGTTTATGAATTGAGTCCAAAATCTTATAGGCAATCGGTGTGCCTCGTATGGACGAGGCGCATAGAGCCAAATGTTGGAGGGCGCTTTTGGAATCTGTTAAAATAACAAATTTTTCGTGATCAATGGAATTTGCATAGGAAATGGCTTCGGCTATGGCTATCAATTCCACGTGCATAATAGAAATATTGCTTATAAATACTTATTAAAGATTAGTTTGTACACCGACGTGTATGAATTCCATTTAAATCAAATACCATAATAACGGTATATTTGCTAAAGTCCACTCATTCATTAAAATCTATCCCACAGAGCTTTGCTATTAGAAAACACAATTCTGGGTAAAATAACGTAAAAACTGTATAATAAAGCACACAAAACCATACAAATAATTAGAACAGGACAGTTGTACCTATTTGTATGATTTTGTATGCGCAATAAATAAATACTTACCTAAAAATAAAAGCTACTGATATGAAAATATGATGCAGTAACTTCTGGGTGACTTTTCCTAAAGTTTTGCGAAACCGTCCAGTGCCGACTGAGTTACAAACATCTATATCTCATTCTAAAGTTCTACATTAATAATAAACTACTTCTATCACCGACTTTGTAGACGTTATAGTTCCAATTTGTATAAATTATTATCTCAAGGTGACACTCTCGAAATTATAATTAATATCTATTGCGACCTAGAGAAAACGGTGGTCTTTATTAATTTTTAACATAAATTTTTTACACTTTATAGATTTAAATAAAAAACCCTAAACTACATATATACATCTAAAAATAAACTAAAATATGGCATCCAGAAATTCGTGCGCATCGCTGTCCACTGGTAATGTGCCCAAAAGACTGGCGGCATTGCCACGTTGTATGGCAATGCTTAACCTCTGTCCAAGGTAAAAGCCAGCCCTTGAGTCACGCGAAGTGTCAACTAGGCGTTTGGATAGATCTTTAAATAATCTGTGAGCACTCGGACCCCACGACCCCAAGGTTTCAACCCCAAACGGCTCGAAAATATAACTACCAACAAGGTTATTATATTTCCGCCGCTTGAGGTTTTCAGCAGCCGCAGCGGCAGCGCCAGCACAGCAAGACGAGCTAGGAAGATGGGATGGCGCAAGCGTATCGACACAAGTTGCGTCCCACACTAAAGGCCTACCCATCTTCCAAGGAAATAAAGACATGCCGTCCGGTCTTTTGCCATCGTCGCGTGCCAGGCCATTGGGTTCTAATACAGCTGGAACGCCGACAGTGACAAGAGCTCGTCGGATAATGTCGTTAATATTCGCGTGCCGTGCTATGCGACCCGCACTGCGGCCGCATGAAAGGCCGTGGTGACCGAGGCTGTTGACAACTTCGCCGCAATGGCAGCGATGAGCAGAACAACATGGAGCACCTAATCGAAGGGAAGCAGCGAGGCGGAATGTAGTATCATCGAACAAGGTGCCTATGTTCGATGACGGTAGTGCGTGGAGCCAGAGACCCGACTCCCATTCACCCACAGCCAGCAGGCGCGCACGCTCTGCAGCCGAAGCAGATGTGGCAATAAGGTCACTCTGAACTGCTCTACAGAGCGGCTCATCCCACCGCCTCTGAGATGATGGATTGTCGGGTGGATTTAGGTTCGGGCAAGCGAGTTTCCAGGTATCTATAGCCTCGGTGAAGAACGGCACATTGAAATCATCCAGTGACTGAGCTAGGATATTCCTGATTAATTTCTCAGTGCCGTGTACCGAGGACATAAAAGCCGGTAGACTGATACTAGTAATTTTGCGAATATCTTATATTTAAGTTTTAGCCATTAGAACGTGAAGAAGTTACAAACAGACAGAGTTACCTACTCTTAGAAATGCACATTAATAATTACTACAAATGCGAAAGTACGTCTAGAACTAGCTATAGCAATCACTGAGCTTATGGAAAGGTGATGAAATAGAGAATGGAAGGTTGTATGAAAAGTTCTACGAACGAAGTGGCAGGCAACAGCTAGGCTATACAACGTGTAACGGAAACCCCATATATATCCAAAAGGACTGAAGACAACATCTGGTATGGAGTCTCTATGCAAAGTTTCAGCTCAAAATAAGTGACTCACAGAATTGACCCCAAATTATTGGTTTCATATGTTTCTTGAATACCAGTAAAAACAAACGTGTCACAGCACTATGAGGGTGATCACTTTCCACGTCACTTGCCAATAAAACGATAATTCTCTACGTTCTTCTTAATTTGAAAAATTCGGTCTCTAGTATCAATGTATTGAAATTTCTAATATGCTCCACACATGTACACATACGATTAGAAAACCCTTGCCATATCGTTTGTTATCATCCAAAGAAGCCGTGTACTCGGTATGTATATACCCTTTAAATTACACGTTGTATAGGATGGGCCCGCACACATTTCCACAACCCTGGCAGGCTCCAGCCATTGCCTGCCAGGGTTGTGGAAATATTGTAACGAGATACCACGGCCCCGGAACCCAAGTACAACTGAAGGAGCGGAAGGGAGTGTCAGACTTCTACTGACTAAAAACAGTGTGGGTTTTTAGTCAGTAGAAGTCTGACACTCCCTTCCGCTCCACCTAGAGCGGGAGGACTCAATTGATGATTTTCCCATCCAGGAGCAAAAAAGGCTATATTTAGGATGCATTATAGTATGTATATCAGGATGTAGTAAACAGTAAATTTATATTAACCTCTAGAGCCCCAGCGGCACAAAAAAGTGCCAGTAAACAACTATTAGTTGACACTAGATACTTGACTTTACCAGCCAAGTGTCGAGTCAAGATGCAAACTGAGATCTTTTACGCTGAGGCTAATGGGAATGACGACACCATTGAAAATAATAGGAGGTAGAGAGATAGCCGCCATTCTACCCATCATACGTGAACTACCAATATCGATGGCCTGATATTTTGAGGGGTTTACTGACACTCCAAATCTATCAAACTAGTCATTGATAGCCTCTAAATCCCGGTTTACATCCCCCATAGCGTCCGACAAAACTACCCGCACAGCTGTATATAATTGAAGATCATCGGCATAAAGATGATACGTTACGCCAGTCGCTTAGTGAAGTACATCGAGAAACTTCGACATAAATCTAGAATGTTCAAGACACTAACGCCATCTAGCGGTGAATAGCAGTACTGTGTATATCTAGTCGAGACACTAACGCCATCTAGCGGCGGAGCTCTGGAATATTCTAAGCAGTAAACAGTGAGTCGATTTTACAGGAATGTTCTGGAACTCATAGACCGGGATATAAATAGATCGCAAAGGGGCGCAGAGAGTCAGTCTTATTACGAGGCGAATACGCGATATAATCGAAGCTTTACTAGTGAATTTCAGTGCGATTTAAGTGTTAAGTGTTGTGGTGCGAATAATTGTGTTAAATTTTTATTTTGAGTTTTTCATTAAAATGTTAATTTTGGTTTAATTGGCGTTAATTATTTCTATCCCGAACCCCAGCTCGTAACAATACGAACACCGAAGACAGCGAGTAATAAAGTTAATGAAGATAGAGAATAATAATGGAGAAAGAATACCGCCTTGTGGAACACCAGCATCTAGGCCACGCCAACTCGAAGATCTCTCATCAATGCGTAACGACTGCTGATGTCCCGGAAGATAAGAAGAGAACCATTCCAGCGCCTCGGAAGAAACCATAAGATGGGAGAGGATAGCAAGGAGTATATCGTGACTGACCGCGTTAAAGGCATTGGAGTAATCAATTAGTACTAATACTGGAACTTTAGTATCCTCCATAGCTTCTCTAATGTCACCAGCCACTTTAAGAAGAGCAGAGGATGTACTGTGCTCGGTTTTGAATCCAGACTGGAATGGGCTTACAAGGTTATTGCGGTAAGCAAACGCAGAAAACACAGGCCTCGAGCACTTTTGACAGGAAAGGGAGAATGGATATAGGTCGAAAATGATTAGACAGGGAATGATTTGATATTTTAGGAAGTGGACGGACATAGGCCATACGCCATAAGGACGGAAATTGCCCGGAATCTAAGGAAAAGTTAATGATGTGTGTAATTTGCGGGAGAAGACAGTCAAGGATCAAGGTAACCATACCTCGACTGATGTTATCATGGTCTACAGCTTTGGATTTAATAGAAAGGATAATCTTTTTAATTTCTTCCAAGGTGGCTGGTGAAAACTTAAATGGTTCAATGATTGGACCAGGCAAACTAGTGATGAAATCAACCGTCTGAGATAAAATAAGGGGGTCCAAATTACAAGTGGTAGTAAAATGACGGTTGATATCATCCCAAATGATTGCTTTAGGAAAATCAACATGACTTGGCCTGCCAATACCGAGAGTTCCAAGGAATTTCCAGATATCAGCAGGCGAAGAAGTTGGAATGTTTTCAAGAATATGGCGGCGTTTAGCGTCGCGTATCATCTGATTACACTGATTCTTTTTTGTAGGAGTTTTTATTCTGTTCACTGCGATCCTTTTTAAACTTCCGAAAGGCCCGATTCCTGCACCTCCTCTCTAAACGAACCCCTGGTGACATCCAAAGGTCTGGTGCTCACCTAAGTTTAACCCAACGAACAGGAGCATGTTCATCGAAGAGAGCAAGGACGGCCTGATTGAAGATACGCAGTTTGTCATCAATTGTCGTTGCTACATCCGCCACTCCAGCATTTACTACATATTGACCACCATCACTCTAGCAAGAGTGATACGACTGAGAAGAAGATGTACATCTTTCAGAATTAACCACACTTATTTATTAACTAGTTAGTTAACCTTACCTAATTTTATTTTTTTAAATCAACTATAATTTAAATATTCGGTAACTATTCGGCAAATTAACCGAATATTCGGCCGAATACGAACATGAAAAAATGTGCCGAATGTACCGAATACGAATATTCGGCCGAACTTTCGGCGCATCTCTAGTTATTACTATTCCAATTGTAGTTTTCAATACGTCATACTTTCTTTAAGGGACCTGTATGTGAAATAAATGCTAGTCGTAGTAGCAAACAACATAAGCATGTGTGAAAGATTATATCAGAAACTCCTTATCGTTTTATGAACTAGATAATAATACAGGGAGTACACCAGCCTGTGGTAGGTAACTTAATTATTTATTTACACTTGATGCACACGGCATACATGGCACGGCCAGGCGACTCGTAACAGAATACCCGTGATATAACTTACCTTCGTCCGTGCATAAAGTGCTCGTTCACGGAGCCGTAGTAATTGATAACGCATTAGTTTCTATTGGTGAACTTTCTGAAGGAGCCGCAGAGTCAACTAATAAAAATATCAAGGCGTTTAGGCTCAACCACACAAGAAAAATGTCACGAGCAGTGGCGTAGCGTGCCTTGGAGGGGTCCTGTATCAAAATTAGTTGTGGGGCCCAAATAAAGGGCAAAGATTTCCCACAAAAGAAACAAAAATACTTGCATTAAATTAAAATAAATATTTATTCCGTTGGTATAGTGGTCAGTGGCCCTGACTGCTATGCGCAAGGTCGTGGGTTCGATTCCCACCTAGGACAAATGTTTGTGTGATGAGCACGATCATTTGTTCTTTGTCTGGGTGTAATTTATCTATATCTATCTATACTTATAATAAATCTGTAGAGAGGTCAATTCTGTACATTAAATATATTTACAAAATAACTATCAGGGGGTGATTAGGGATCGATACTGATGCCAAAAATGCAATCAGTAAAATTTTTGTCTGTCTGTCTGTCTGTCTGTCTGTCTGTCTGTCTGTCTGTCTGTCTGTATAACCGTTATAGAAACAAAAACTACTCGACGGATTTTAACGAAACTTGGTACAATTATTTTTCATACTCCTGAGCTGGTTATAGTATACTTTTCATCACGCTACAATCAATAGGAGCAGAGCAGTGAAGGGAAATATTGGGAAAACGGGAGAAGTTACTCCATTTTTTAAGCTTCCGTCGCGTGTGCAACCTTAATGGTTAAAGCTACACTGAAATCATTTATGTCGGAAATGTTCTCCTTAAAACTATATAAAAAATATCCCACGACGGCATATATCTATCTTTTATGGTTGACTCACAATAACACGTGTAACTCCCGATAGCTTAGCAGTGCGAAGCTTTCTGATTATTATTCTGCTCCGAAATTTAAAACCACCACAACTTTGCAATGGAACTCGGCTAAAAGTAACCCAGTTGCAACAAAATATAATCGAGGCTCAAATTTTAACAGGTTGCGGTGCAGGAGAAACCGTCTTTATTCCCAGAATTCCCATAACACCAAATAATTTTCCATTTCAATTTAAAAGAACGCAATTCCCAGTATCGGTGTGTTATGCAATGACAATTAATAAGGCTCAAGGGCAGACTTTTCGTGTTGCTGGAGTAGATCTCGGTGTCAGTTGTTTCTCGCATGGTCAGTTGTACGTCGCTCTTTCCCGGGTTAGCAGTTCTGGAAATCTTTATGTTCACGTGCCGGACGGGTCGACTTTCAACATAGTTTACCCGGAAGCTTTGCGCTGAAGTATTTTCATTCTATAGGTACTTAAGCCTCATGTGAACGTGATCTAAACAATATTACCCATACATTAACTTAATAACACACAAGGAGTTACACGCTGACGGAGTCGCGGGCACAGCTATTAACAATAATATTGTGCGGTTCGGTATTGCGATATTTTTCAACAGTATTATAGATTGACATATTATATTTCCCTACTAAATTACGAAAGTTAATCTGTCTGTTACATCAAAATCACTGAACCGTGAGTAAGGACATAGGCTACTTTTTTTTACGAAAAACGACGGAAACGTGGATGAAGTCGCGGGCAACAGCTATCTATGCTAATAATATAAGGCTGAAGAGTTTGTTTGAACGCGATAATCTCAGGAACTACTGGTTTGAATTGAAAAAATATTTTTTAATTAAATAGTCAATTTATAGAGAAAGGCTATAGGCTATATATCATTACGCTAAGGCCAATAGGAGCGGAGCGCCAATGAAGAATGCTTCAAAATCGGGGTTAAATTTAACGTTAGCCCAAAGTAACTATTCCACGCGGACGAAGTCGCGGGCAAAAGCTAGTCTATAATATGTATGTATTTAGAAATATATATGTGTGTTTATCAGTTATCTAGTAGTCATACCACAAGCTCTGCTTAGTTTGGGACTAGATGGCGTTGTGTGAAAATTGTGGAATATTATTATATTATATTATATTATATTATATTATATTATATTATATTATTCCTCCTATAAATTGACCTAGCCAAACATTTCAAATAAAATATACAGTTTTCTTGCTTTTCTTCGGCAAATTGCTTTATTAAATCATCAATAGCAGAAGACAATTTCAGTTTTTCTAAAATTTCTGCCTCTTCAGACAATAGTGACAAGTCTGATAGCCGTTTCTGCCCCACCGAAGTCCTTAGGTAATTTTTATCAGTTTTTATTTTGAAAATCTTCTTCCAGCTGTTGCGGTTGTAACTGGAAGAGTCAAGAATAGAAAGCATGCTGTTATTACTTAAAACTGGATGCAAGGCTATTGAATTTTATCAGCAATAATTCCATGAGTTCCTTAATGGAATGAATATTTTGAATTTCTGATTTGAAGTATGTATATATTCAGAGCAATGAATTGTTCATAAAGATTACCTGTGATGTCTTTATTGTATTTAGCCGACAGTTTTCACTTCATTTGAAACAAAGCTTAAAGAAGTAGAGCTTTCTATTTTCTGAAATGTGACAAAGTGACAAGCAGGCAGGACCCTTTTGAATATAATTATAATTACGAAAAACATGGGATGGGTCCCGCCAGCATGTCCCTTTTTTAAATGAAAATGTGCTTGTTTCTTGCATTTCAGTTGAGCAGTCGGGTTTTTTAGATTTATAAATAACTTTTTTGTTTTCAGCCTGTATAGTAGTAACAAAGGAACAAATAAACGGACTTGGTTCATCGTCTTTATTTACGATTTGTCATTCTAAATTACTTTTAAACAAGTTTTATATATTTTTATAACAAGCTTTTAAAAATGGGCGGAACCCTATTGAACATAATGAAATATTAATTTAAATAAAAATTTGGATGCGTCTCGCCAGCTTGTCCTGATTTTTTTTAAATAACTTTTTTTTTATATTTTAGCTTTTTGTTTGTAGCTTTTTACTTTAAATATGAATGAACAATATTTCAGTCTTTTTATACGATTTAATTCCGTTTTAAAACATCACATTACCTAAACGGTTGCTTTAAATGAAAAATAGTAATAGAAACCTTAAATTTATTTTTAAAGATCTATTTATTGATACCTCATTCGACATAGTTTATCGATTTTAGATTTTTTTTTTGACAATATGGCGTCTGGTTGTCGTTGTGGTGATTTGTTTTTATTTTAATGTATTCAATAACACTCGCGCCATTAAGACAAATCCAACGACGTATCATTTATCAAAATCCGTTCACTGGTTTAATAGTTACGAGGGAATAAACGAACAGACATACATACATACATACATACGCTCTAAAAACATAACCCTCCTCCTTTCGGGCTTCGCCGCAGTCGGGTAAAAAGAGATTGGTTTTGACTTTTGTCATTTCTGACGTGAAAACTCTATAGGCACATATAACAGCTTTTTTTTATGTTTTTTTCCCGGGAAGCACGAGATTAAGTGACATTGTGGATATTATTTTACAAATTTTTGCTTACACACGTTAGGGGCCTCCGTAGCCCGGGGGCCCCGTATCATTGATACAGCTGATACGGCGGTAGCTACGCCCCTGGTCACGAGTCTCCACTAACACAGACCTTATAAACAGACTTCTGCTGAACTCAGATCCTTCGATCACTTCCAGCAGGAAATTGCCCCGAACAAAGAAATCTCTATGGTCTAGTAGCGTTATAATTTTATGAAATAGTACTAACTAGCATAGAATGGAAGATTTTATTTTACTTTGATTAGTTTTAATTTGTTATGTACCTATTTTGTTTTTATTCATACATTTTTCATGATATAAACCTAAAATTGAGTTTTCATTAAAATATCCTATAACTATATAATTATACTTTAATTGCTTTTTCAATAGAAATAAAAAAAAAAACTTGAATATATACCTAAATAATTATGACCGCCTTACGAAGGCGCGCGGACCACAGTGCACTGCTGTACCATCTTTTTGTGTTGGTCGTTTTTGACATCCGTACCTAATTGGGCTTTTTTGTAAGCAATAGTGTCTAATACGTTTTCTTTTAATTTCAATTTATATGGGTCATGGACCTCAAATAAATGTATTTTATTTTTATTTATATCAATTCGGCCCTTCCCGCAGCCCATAAACCTTATTTCCACTTACCAGTTAATATCCCACAAAATAGAAAATCCTCACGGTAAACAAAGAGACGATTTCATTATTATTCATGTATGCCATCCGTACCGTACCTGTCGCCTGCGTGCCACGAACAATGTCAAGTGATGTCGTGTCGGCAATAATTTGCTTTCCAAATAAACGAGCAATTATTTCACTTCACTTTGGGTGGATGATTTTGGACATAATTTTACTAATAAGACAAGCTTAGATTTTCTGGCATATATTGTGTTGCTAACAAACTTAAATAGATCACTGGAACGATGGATTGGTTTTTTACCCGACTGCGGCGAAGCAAGGAGGAGGGTTATGTTTTTACCGCGTATGTATGTATGTATGTCCGTTAATTTGTTCCCTCGTAACTATTAAACCAGTGAACGGATTTTGATAAATGATACGTCGTTAGATTTGTCTTAATGGCGCGAATGTTATAAAATAAATTAAAATTAAAACAAATCTCCACAACGACAACCAGGCGCCATATTGTCAAAAATAATAAAACTAAAATCGACAAACTATGTCAAGTGGGGTGTCATTAAATAGGTCTTTAAAAATTATTTTGAGGTTTTTTTAACTATTTTTCATTTTTAGCACCCGTTTAGGAAATATAACGTTTTAAAACGGAATTAAATACTAAAAATCTGAAAATAAAAATAAAAAATATTTAAAATCTAAAAACCCCGACTGCTCAACTGAAATGGAAGAAACAAGCACATTTTTATTTAAAAAAATGACAAGCCGGCGGGACCCATCCCATTTTTAGGGTTCCGTAGCCGAATGGCAAAAAACGGAACCCTTATAGTTTCGACATGTCTGTCCGTCTGTCTGTCTGTCCGTCCGTCCGTATGTCACAGCCATTTTATTCCGAAACTATTAGGACTATACATGTAAAACTTAGGTAGGTAGGTAGATGTATTCTGTGAACCGCTTTCCGATTTTAAGAGAAAATTTAATAAATATTTAAAATAAAGGGGGCTCCCCATACATGGAACTGAAACTGAAAATATTTTCTTTCATGAAACCTATACGTGTGTGGTATCTATAGACAGGTCTTTAAAAATGACATTAAGGTTTCTAAAATGACTTTTTCATAAAGTTAATCGTTTAAAAGATATATGCTTCCAAAGTGGTAAAATGTGTGTCCCCCCCCTCTAACTTCTATAATAGTGAAGTGAAAAATCTAAAAAAACCATATGTTGTAGATCTTAATGTAAACTTTCAACCAAAATTGGTTTGAACGAGATCGAGTCAGCAGTTTTGAGATGCAGTATATTTTCTAAAACCGCAGATATAACTTTGTAATTCACACAAATACTATGAAAAACAAAGTTATTTGGCGTAGTTGTAAAAATTGTAAATAAGCTATTTTTAAGAAACTTGTAAGGTTTTTTTTTTCGAATAAATATATTAAGTATATTATATTTATTGTAGTTACTACGGAACCCTTCATGGGCGAGTCCGACTCGCACTTGGCCAATTTTTTTAATTAAAATTATATTAGATTCAATTGGGCCCGCCTGCTTGGTGTGCGTTACGCCAACGGAATGTTGTCGCTTTTCAGGATTTCGGCTTGAAAGATAATTAGTACCCTATCTCGTGTAAATGTGCCCGAAATTTAGAATTTGTGCGTCTAGCCGATCCAAAGATATTCACGAAAAACAGATTCCGCTGGAGTAACGTTACCCCAGCGGCATGTTTTTTAACCGGTGGTCGTAGCTGAGTACAAACTAGCTATTTAGATAGATCACATTTGTGCCTAAATGTGCCCAAGAAATTAAATTTGTGCGTGTTGAGGTTTCAGAGTTTTATTTATTTATTTATTTATGGTTCACCAACAAGTGTTACAGCTAAACATGATTGATATTTGTTAGATAACAATATTAATAATACTGCACACCTAATTACAGGTAAACACCGCATGCTTCGTGTTTGACAGGTAACAAAAAGAGATAAACAGACTAGTAATTATGAGTGTTAGTAGCTTAGACTAAATGTTAGTACTTATTGCTATGTGCTTCTACATGCTATATTGTGACAAATTTCATCGATTGGCGTTACGGATAAATTCAGACAGGCTGTTTATGTGGATGTCTATTAGACCACTGTGCTCATTTATGTATTTGCATAACCGTGGTATTGGGGAGCTTGCGCCAAATTTAGTTCTACGAAAGGGGGGGGGACCAAGGGCGTGATTGGTTTTCGGGGAGGTTTCCGAGGCACTTGGAGAGAAAATTTGCTTAGGAAATGCGGGCATTCAATTTTACTCCTAAATATTTTAAAGAAAAACTTAAGATCTAAAGTGTCCATCTAACGTTCCTCAAGAGGTTTCATTTTGAAAAATTGTAGTGTTTCTCTGTAAGATTTTCTTTTCAGGCTTCTACTTCCAAATGCATATGTTAAGTGATTCAATAGCCGTTTTTGAACCCTTTCCATATCGTGAATATCTATGTATCGGCCGGACTCACAAATTCTAAATTTCGGGCATATTTACACGAGATGGGGTACTAATCATCTTTCAAGCCGAAATCCTGAAAAGCGACAACATTCCGCTGGCGTAACGCACACGCCTGCTTGTCATTTTTTTTAATAAAAATGTGCTTGTTTCTTCCATTTCAGTTGAGCAGTCGGGGTTTTTAGATTTTTAAATAAGTTAATTTATTTAAACTTTATGTACAATTGTGTTACATGGGCGGACTTACATGCAGCAAGGCATTCTCTACCAGTCAACCTTTGGGTTAAAAAAAAACACATTGTGGTAAGTGTACGAGAAAATGGAAGAAATAATATATTTAATACTAATAAATATGATACTAATATATAATAATACTAATAAAATACACATATATACTAAAATGACAAACTAATAGATACAGTGCTTTATAATATTCTTTCTGATTAAGAGAGCTCATAATAATTATGACGAAGACCAAACTAAGAATAACAGTTAATTTTAGGCTTAAAAGAAAATTTTGACTCAGCCTTCTTGATGTCAAGGGGTAGCAAATTCCAGAGTTTAATAGTAGAAATTGCGTAAGAATTAGATAGATAAGTTTTTTTTTATTTATTCATGATAGCCTTACGCTTAAACACCCCCAGGTTATAGCTATCAGGAAATACACACTCTGGCGGCAGCACTCTTTAGCTATAATCACAATAAAAGTATTTCAAAGAAATGTTTTGTGCGTAAGTTTTGTACGTCCACCATTTGGAATTGTGATAATAGAGAATGTGCATGTAAATTTTATTGTGAACGATTACGATGTTTTAATATGTTTTTTTTTACATCTCTGATGAAGTTATAAAGCTTTAAAGTTGACAATTAGAACGAGCGACATAGACCTTCACGTCAGTCTATGACGCTCATGAGCTGCAAAAAATTGGCCAAGTGCGAGTCAGACTCGCCCATGAAGGGTTTCGTAGTAATCCTGTATCTCAAAAACTGCTGACCCGATCTTGTTCAAACTAATTTTGGTGGAAAATTTACATTAAGATCTATAGCATATATTTTTTTTTTATTATTTTTCACTCCATTATTATAGAAGTTAGAGGGGGACACATTTTACCACTATGGAAGCGTATATCTTTTAAACAAGTACCTTTATGAAAAAGCGGTTTTAGAAACCTCAATTTCATTTTTAAAGACCTCTCAGCTCTCTATAAATACCACACATGCATAGGTTTCATGAAAAAAAATATTTTCAGTTTCAGTTCCACGTAACCCCCATTTATTTTAAATATTTTTTTCTTAAAATCTGAAAGCGGTCCACAGAATACATCTATCTACCAAGTGTCACATGTGAGTTTCGGAATAAAATGGCTGTGACATAGGTACGAACGGACGGACAGACAGACAGACATGACGATACTATAAGGTTCCGTTTTTTGCCATTCGGCTATGGAACCCTAAAAAGGTACTTAAAACCTATTACCGTCCTGCATTGAAATCGATACCCTAACATCTTTTCTCGGAGCTGCGGGAATTTCGAGGCTGCAGAAATGTTCGAAAGAGATACCGCGGCCCCGGAACTTAAGAACAGCTGAAGGAACAGGGTGGGTTTTTAGTCAGTAGAAGTCTGACACTCCTTTCCGCTCCACCCAGGGCGGGAGAAATCATTCGATGATATTCCCACCTGGAAAAAAAAACAAATTTTCTAATAATAAGCAACGCGTAGTAGGTACTTACCTAATATTTGTAAATATAGCATGCTGCTTTTGTAAATCGTAAAATCGTAACAACTATACGAAATGATACTTTCCAATTTTCAGGAATCCTTTAAAAAATATAGGTATCAAAAGAATCTAGCCAGTACAAAAATCAAAAACACACTTTCGAAATTGGCCTAGGGCAAATGTAAACGAATTTCATAGTTTGAACAGCGAGCCCGGCGGGGCCTGACTCAATAAGGAATAGCCTAAGCAAACAACACAAATGTATTATATTTTTATATTAAACTCTGGCCCTAGCCGGAATGTGCACAATATGGGGCTTGAGAAAAATACCAGACATTTACTAGAAACGCGAATATTTTTAATCTTTATCGTAACCCTTTCTCGGAGCTATACTTACCTATTGTTGATATTAAGATACAAGAACAACGTTTGTCGAGGCCGTTTCTTGGATAGGTTTGGAGAATTGTCCGTGCTTCGGAAACCACATTAAAACGGCTAATCCTTAAACAGTAGTACCTAGTACCAAGAACCCAGTAACTGGAGTATGGTGATCAGTACGTCGATTCTGTAAAATTCGAACAACAACTCGCATCTCACATAGGTATTCACTGTCACTTCGCTTATGGTTCAAAGTGACCTTGATTTTGCATTCTGTAAACAGCGTCGAAGTGACGGAGGAATTACCTTACCGAATGCCATTTCTCACGTCATCTCATACTTTATCTGTCAAAATCCTTAGTTCAACTCGCTGACACGCTCGCAAGGGTAGCGCTAGTGTAAATTCGAATTATCAACCGAGTTTTGTAGAATGCCAATCAATAAACTCACAGCGGATTCAGATTCGAAGTTTAGAATGAGGTCTTACAGAATAACTCAGCAGATAGCTAGCCCACATATTTGAACCTTAAAAAATAAACAAAAAATATAATAAGAAAATTATTCTTATGCCAGTGGCTTCTTTGATAATTAGTCCCATTCATATATTAGACTTATGGGATATCCAAAAAGCACCTTGTATAGGATCATAAAAATCAATGTAGGTATGTCCACTATGCGTTTTAAACCATCTATCACCACCACATTGGAATGAAACATTGGCGGGATGTTCTGAGCAGGCCCAAGTAACTTTCTGAACCAAAACATCCAGTGCAAAATAAATTTAACATTAAGTACAGTAGTAACACGTTACAAAGTATATCAACGCATGCCGTGTACCTACAGCTCGTAGGTATAGTGATTCTGGCATTTATTTTAGTTCAATCATAGATTTTTTTTCAACTGAATCAAATTATTTGAATGTGTTCTTTTGTTGCAACTACCTACCTACTTTCTCCTTTTTTTCTTTAAGGAAGAGCGAAAGAGGGATTTTTAAAATATCGAACGGTCTGTACTTGTCTTAATATCTCGAACAAAGAAAACAAAACACTTAACAACACTCTTACCTAAACTAATACGTAAACTATTTCAACTGATAACGGTTTATCGTGAAAATTACTGAAATGGCTAGTATGCGTGAAGAAAATTCAAAAAGTCTTTAATATCGCGAAATATATATAATTTTCAAGTTCCTATTCGATAATATCAATTCAGGACCCGGGAGTAAACGTGTGACAATGATATTCTCAGTAGCAAATGCAGCCTTGCAGCTCAACATGAAACGTAATCCTCAAACATGAAATATTCTAAACCACAATGACCAATATTCCAAAAAATAAAAAAATCTGGAGTTCATGAACAATATACTGCTGTTCATAAACTACAGATTTTACAACTAAAATACCTCTATGAGTTAGCTTCGCAAACAACGGTGCGCTAGCTGGCTGGCTTCCAAAACCATGTTCCAACATGTCTTTGCTTAAAAACCAATATTCTCATACCAAATTCATCACCTCTATGTCAAGAACATAAGTTCTATATTCCTGTAAACTATCTGCGTGGGTGAGTTTGCTTTAGTTAAGGTACGGACGTGCTGTGTTTCGCAGTCTATGAGCCGTTGTATGTAAGAAATGTTCACAGATTTACATTTATTAAAAGTACAATTAAGCTGATCGATTTCTTGCGTGACCGGAGGGCTGGCTCGTTCTTTGCCCAAAGAATAAGCATTGCCATACAACGTGGCAACGCTACCAGAATTCTGGGTACGTTTCCGGACGACAGCGATGTGGAGGAATACTTTGACGCCTAAGCTTGTTTTTTGTTTTTTATTTAATTTTTTTATGTACAGTTAGGTTTAGCAGTGTTTTTTACTAAGTAGTAAATAAATATAATATAAAAATTAAGGTTGTAACATAAAATAATCAGTCTATAACGTTCCCACTGCGGAGACACAGGCTGTAATCTACAACGCAGGCCCAGGCCGATTGGTGGACGTCAAATGTCTTCGAATTTTTGGTCTTAGGTTATACTGATTTCGTCACAAAGTTGTGAAAAAAACTTTTTAGCAAAAAATAGAACCAACTTCCATATCAAAACACTACACAGCCAAAAATAACTTTAATTTCGGAAGGCGGTGTAAAAAAAAAGAAAATACAAATCAAAAGACACCGACTACCGAAATTAAAATTATTTTTGACTTTGTAGTGTTTTGACATGGAAGTCGGTTCTATTTTTTGCTAAAAAGTTTTTTAGTGGGTCGGTTTGTAATTTATCTAGTTACCAAAGCCAAAATGTCAACTAATTATCACCTTTTACAAAATATTGCTTTTCCCAGTGCAGAGCCGTTAATTTTTGAGGAGTTCTCCTGGTACATCACCATCAATTCTACTTCACCATATGCATTGTTGACAGGCCCGTTGGTATAGTGGTCAGTGGCCCTGACTGCTATGCGCAAGGTCGTGGGTTCGATTCCCACCTAGGACAAATGTTTGTGTGATGAGCACGATCATTTGTTCTTTGTCTGGGTGTAATTTATCTATAATATGTATGTATTTAGAAATATATATGTATGTTTATCAGTTGTCTAGTACTCATACCACAAGCTCTGCTTATTTTGGGACTAGATGGCGTTGTGTGAAAATTGTGGAATATTATGTTATTATATTATTGTGACGAGCATAAAGTGCTTAACATCCATATTCAAGTAATCTAATCGCAATCCACGAAATACTTATTATTGAGTAGTTTCGGTGGCCGTCTGGGGTCTTCATCGTCAGTTCTACTTCCTCAAATGGTGCTTATCGAGAGCAACTGCACAAGATACTATAAGAAATACCCAAAACGCTATGGGTGTGCCTATAATATTTGAAGAGTTCCCTCGATTTCTCTATGATTCCATCATCAGATCCAAACGTGACGACCAAGGGACCAACTTTCTAGCTGATCTTTTTTTGTTTGAAAGGGTATACTTTCTAGTATACCCTTTCAAACAGAATTTTCCAAATCGGTCCAGCCATCTCCCAGTTATGAGGTAACATACATAAAAAAAAATTCAAGACGAATTGAGATCCTCCTCCTTTTTTTGAAGTCGGTTAAAAATTGAGAAAACAAAACTTTTTTACAAATAAGTAAACCAATTTCCAACAAAAAAAAATACTGCAAAGCCAAAAATAACTTTTCAAAACCCAAAATTAACGTTCCGGGGCCGCGGTACCTCGTTAGAACATTCCCGCAAGGCTGGCAGGCTTTCATAAGATATAGTAGTATGGTAAACTATAGGACATTGCTTATCTGCATCCGTATAGGCTGTAGTTAACTAAATATTTTCATTGTTTCTATACCTATAGTATACCTTCATTTTTCGAGTAATGTTTTAATCCCACATTAAAACTTTTTAATGTGGGATTAAATTAAACTAATGTCTTTAGTTTTGTATTTTCGTTTTTGGCACCGACTTCCGAAATTAAAGTTATTTTTCACTTTGCAGTGTTTTTGGGAGTCGGTTTAATTTTTTGGTAAAAAGTTTTTATTTCACTCCTTTTAGTTGGTCGATTTTTAATTTACCTAGTTAAAAGAGCCTAAATGTCAACTACTTATAACCTTTTACAAAATATTGCTTTTCCCAATGCTGGGCCGTTAATTGTTGAGGAGTTCTCCTGGTACTTCACCATTAGCACTACATCATCATATGCATTGTGACGAATAAAGTGCTTAACATCCATATTCAAGTAATCGAATCGCAATCCACGAATTACATATTACTGAGTAGGTTCGGCGGCCATCTGTGGTCTTCATCATCAGTTCCAACTCCCCAAATGGTATTTTTTGAGAGCAACTGCACAAGTTACTATAAGAAATATCCAAAACGCCATAGATGTGCCTATAATATTTGAAGAGTTCCCTCGATTTCTCCAGGATCCCATCATCAGATCCTGACCTGGTGACAATGAGACCAATTTCGAAGTATACCCTTTCAAACAAAAAAAGAATTTTCTAAATCGGTTCAGCCGTTTTCGAGTAATCGGTGATCATACATAAAAAAATATATATATACGCGTCGAATTGATAACCTCCTCTTTTGGTCGTCGGTTGAAAATAGCGAGCAAACACACAATACTTACGATAAATATTACCAAAACCCTTATTTTTCGCCAGCCGTCGCTACCTACCCGGCTTTTTAAACAGCCAATTTTATAACCCTCTAGCACCACGTAAAATATGTAACTTTTTCCTTCATTTTGTACAAAAATAAGCCTAACTTATCTGAATTAAGGTGTTGGGCTTGAAACCGGCCCATTCCCTGGGCGCCGCTCTGATTAGCACTGCCGATTACCTTATCTGGCCTTGTTAACAGTTGAGGGCTTCTAAGTCAGCGGTTTGTGAAGAGTGAAAGCGTTTTGTTAGACAGAAAGAAAGAAAAATAAAGAAAAAAGAAATCAATTTATCTATCTCAAACTGAAGTCGAAATGGTGACTAGGTAAGTACTTAGTTTTCACGTGGAATTCGGAAACAGACATTTTCACGTAAGGCATTTTCTTTATTTTTTAATCAGGATGAGCCCACTATTGAACTCGATCTCGCCTGATGGTAAGCAATAGAAGAGGTCTACGATGGAACGAGCCAGCTCAGAAGATCACTCTTGCTTTAAACGCTGAAAGATCATAAGTGGCAGGGAACACAGAAGCCGACAGAGAGTTCCACAGCTTGGCTGTGCCCACAATAAATGTGGAGGAGAAGCGCTTGGTATGACAAGACGGTATATCAACCAAGTGTGGATGGTACCCAGCAGTGGTCTGGTAGACCGATAGTGAAATTATTATGACCGGTATTATCATAGCTTCAATCTTGTTTAGGCCTATTTTGCTTCCCACATCTGGGCAAAGGCATATCCTTTCTCGTCACAAATCTCGCTATCCTGTGCGATTTCTGAACATATTTATACTGCGAGGGTGGTGTGATCGTCAAATCGATCATGTGGTCGTTCATTGTATCGTAGACCGCATTTATCGCTTACCCATTACCATCAGGCGTCACCGAGGTCAAGAGAAGATTCAACCCTATTAAAAAAATAATAAAATACTTCTTGGCTGAACACTTGCCACCAGAGAGTACCACGTGAACAGAATACAAAGGGGGATTTTACCCAAGGACCCATTAATCGGATTAAAAGGTTAACCGGTTAGACGTTTAACCCATTTGTTTGATTAACCTTTATACGGGTTAACCTGTATACTATAAAGGTTAATCTATAAAATATTGCTGATTAATCTGAATGAAAGAGACAGAACCTGTAAGTTGCACAATCTCGGCTGCGTCGCGGTATCTTACGTCACACGCGGCTGAATGTTGCTCAGGTTTATTTGTCGCTCTTTTGTTGAATTTTGCACTTATTCAAAATTATGTGCGTAACCACGCACAGTGGAATGAAAATGTTTGGTAGGTAAGTGTATGGTGAACATTAAAAATTCAATGACAAAAGCAAATTGAGAAATGTAGGCAGGTAAGTAGGTAGGTGTCTTTTTAACCGACTTCAAAAAAAGGAGGTTTACAATTCGTCTTGAACTTTTTTTTTTTTTATGTATGTTACCTCATAACTCGGAGACGGCTGGACCGATTTGAAAAATTCTTTTTGCGTTTGAATGGGTATACTTTCTAGTTGGTCCCATTGTTAAGAAATCAGGATCTGATGATGGGATCCTGGAGAAATCGAGGGAACTCTTCAAATATTATAGGCACACCTATAGCGTTTTGGGTATTTCTTATAGTACCTTGAGCAGTTGCTTCCGAAAAGTACCATTTGGAGAAGTTGAACTGATGATGAAGACCACAGAGGGCCACTGAAACTCCTCAATAATAAGTATTTCGTGGATTGCAATTCGATTACTTGAGTACGGATGTTAAACACTTTACGCTCGTCACAATACATATGGTGATGTAGAGCTGATTGTCAAATACTAGGAGAACTCCTCAAAAATTAACGGCTATGCACAGGGAAAAGCAATATTTTGTAAAAGGTGATAAGTTTTTGACATTATGGCTTTTGTAACTAGATAAATTACAAACCGACCCACTAAAAAGAGTGAAAAAAAATTTTTAGCAAAAAATAGAACCGACTTCCATATCAAAACACTACAAAGGTAAAAATAACTTTAATTCCGGAAGGCGGTGTCTTTAGTTTTGTATATATTTTCGTTTTTGACACCGCCTTCCGAAATTAAAGTTATTTTTACCTTTGTAGTGTTTTGATATGGAAGTCGGTTCTATTTTTTGCTAAAATTTTTTTTTTAGTAAGTAGATAGTTAGACGGTAGAACAGGTTAGGTATCTTTTTAGGGTTCCGTAGCCAAATGGCAAAAAACGGAACCCTTATAGTTTCGACATGTCTGTCCATCTGTCTGTCTGTCTGTCTGTCCGTCCGTCCGTATGTCACGGCCATTTTATTCCGAAACTGTTAGAACTGTACATGTGAAACTTGGTAGGTAGATGTATTCTGTGAACCGCTTTCCGATTTTATGAAAAAAAAAATTAAAATAAAAGGGGCTCCCGATACATGGAACTGAAACTGAAAATATATTTTTTCATGAAACCTATGCGTGTGTGGTATCTATAGACAGGTCTTCAAAAATGATATAAATTTGTCTAAACCACTTTTTCATAAAGATAATCGTTTAAAAGATATACGCGTCTAAAGTGGTAAAATGTGTCCCCCCCCACTGTAACTTCTATAATTATAGAGTGAAAAATATGAAAAAAAAAATATATGCTATAGATCTTAATGTAATCTTTCAACCAAAATTGGTTTGAACGAGATC
Source organism: Tholera decimalis (assembly GCA_943138885.2). NCBI lineage: Eukaryota > Metazoa > Arthropoda > Insecta > Lepidoptera > Noctuidae > Tholera > Tholera decimalis. Next base: position 5,548,716 of record OW964565.2, on the reverse strand, counting down.
GGGTCTGCAGTTTTTGAGATACAGCATATTTTCTAAAATCGCAAATATAACTTTGTAATTCATACAAACACTATGAAAAACAAAGTTATTTGGCGTACTTGTAAAAATTGCAAATGAACTAGTTTTAAGACATTTTTAAGTTTTTTTTTTCAAATAAATATATTAAATTATATTTATTATAGTTACTAAGGAACCCTTCATGGGCGAGTTTGACTCGCACTTGGCCAATTTTTTTTATTTATTTTACTATATTTATTGGTTTACTTTGTTCTGTATATTACACACCTGAAAGGTGTTCCGAGGTGGGAATGTTTTACCCGTAAGTATACAACATTATGTTTAGTATATGCGAAATGTGAATATAGTTCGTTCGGAATAAGTAACTAAATCGAATCTAATATTTTATAAACCTTTTTTGTTTTTGCCCCAAAAATATTTAAAAAGAAGTTACAAGTTGGACACTTAGTAGCATATATACGCAATGATACGGCGCACAACACAGGTCACGCAGCACGCCACTAGACGCGCACGGCGCGACGCACTATGGGACCAACCGGTATTTTCCATCTCAAAACTAGTTGGGACAAAAGTCGTGTTACTGAAACTGTTTTGATTGTTTTACATTCTAAGATGATAAAGCCACCCGAAATAATAGTAAAAAAAAAAATACAAAAATTTTTTAGGTACATTAACACGTTCGTTGCATTACGAGATCTATCAGATCTCTTGCAGGACTTTTGTATTGTGCGTTGAACATAATCGTGTTGTTTCACTCCTTGCGGGAGTATCTAACGTGTAAAGTTCTTTAAGTATGAGCAGGACAAATATACATATTTGCTTCCTACTTAAAGCTGAATTCAAGGACATTAAAAAAGAAATTAGAGATGGATTAGGTCCCTAACGCACAGTACTGTAATTATTATAATTCCTTACGTTAGGAGATATGTCGGTACTCGTGAAATCGTACGCCTCGTAGACGCAAGATTGGGAGGGTGGGCGGCGCGGACGCTGCGTGACTCGTTTTAGTGTTGTCCTAGTATCGACGTGGGAAGTCGCGGGCACGTTTTGGAAATAACAGTCGCGTATATACCACGTGTTGATTATTTTTGATAAACAATGAGTGCTTTTAAAAGAAAAAAGTTTAAAAAATCTATTTATTTTGGTGAGGTTTCTAACAAAAAATCAACGCCGGATTATACTGCTGCATCGTTCAGTAAAATGAAAATTTTGGAAAATGTTCAAATTTGCTCCCCATTGACTAATAATGACAGTGATTCTGATTATTAAATATTTGACGTACCTAAAAAGAAAACGATAAACCTTTCTACGTTGGAGCACACGCAGTTAAGGAATGAAAATATATATATCAGCTCATATACTGGAAAACGATATAGTGTGCTTCAGAATACGATATAAAGTCCAAAAAATAGTAACAATAATACCACATTATTGATGACGAATACTACACCGACTATACCTACTGATCCTATGACACCTACTCGTAGATTTTGTGGTACTGTTTCTCGTAACCATAGTGGTTGATCTACTCCTAACTCGTGCACTCAAATGCTAACAGAAACATCCAACACAAATGCTAAAAGCTTCTCCTGCCTCATTGAATGCTTTATGTACATCAAGTAGGTGCTCGTCTTTGAATAATATTTCATGTTCGTGCTTATTACCTTTAGAATTTAATGAGAACAGTATGCAAAAATTAATTAAAACAACTATAAACGAAAGAAGAACCACAGGTAATGAAAAACACTTTGCGTAATTAATAAAGCTTTTTGAATCGATAACCGAGATAATATTTTATTCCCATCACTACTTACTAGACATATTGAACTATCATCGGTTGCGGTACGAGATACAATCGATATCAATTTTTTTTTTTTATATTTGTAGTTTATTCAAATGTCATAACTGCGTGCGAACCTAGCAAAATATAAAGCAATAGGCTATCTTTCACCCACAAAAACTTCAAAATATATATCATTGTTTTTTTGGAAGATATAAATTATTTTCAAAACTGTATCTTTAGGTGACTGATTAGGTCTCAAACGCACCAAAGGGTAGGTTTGTTTCGAGATCTTTTAGGTCTCCAAAGCACCAGCTGAAAGTTCTTTGAAAATGATGGCGCAGGGAACGTGTTAAATTACACCCAAACTTTATACTTTGATAATTTGATATTAACTAGACTACTCGTTATGGAAGTTCAACTTAAGATTTCTAGTTCATAACTACGTTATTTTGTGATGAAAAATATATTTTCGATTTTTTTAATATAATTTTTAATTGTCATAAGGAAATTTTACGTCTATTTAATTTTCAAGTTGAGGTTTCCTTGTTACCGATGGCTGTGTGGCGGTGGCCGATGTTTAGATACCTTACCTATTCAGTAATACAAAAAAAAACTGCGTCATTGCTGCGCCATTTCGAACTAGAAGCAAAAATGTCGACCTAAATATATTTTCACACGAAATTTTTTTTTGCGGTGACCATTTTAACCACACGTGTGATAAAAATCATGTTGCATAGTTCTTATCCGTTGTTGTAATTATAATAAGTATTAGTGTGAAAACTGTTTTTATCAATTTTCTTATTGGTTTTGCACAAGTTACTGAAACTAGGGTCCTATAAATACTCGGGTTTGCAGCGTGTTCATCAGTGTCCGGATACCTTCCTTCGGTAACTGTGAATTTGCTGAAAAAAGTTTAAAATGAGTGAATTTGTGTGTTTTCGACGCGATATATGTGCTCAGATAATAAGCGGGAAAAGTACTTCAGTTATTGAAAATATTTGTTGGACAATTTCCATTTATCAACAATAGATGTGAGCACGGTTATGCAAAGTATTCAAAGAAATTTGATTACGATTTGTAACCAAAAATGGGTGAAAGCTCAAAGAAAACAAGATTGCTTCGAGAGCCAAAACACAAATTGGTTAAATGGCGAGTTTAGAGTACGTGAAAAAAAAGAAAATCCTGACGTGTTCGGAGAGTACGAAAAAAACGTAAAAACTTGGAATTACTCCAGGAGTATGGAATGGGACATGTGCATTACGCTTATGTTCAAGGTTTACGATCTATGGGTGAAAATGATGAAGCTTCGATTGTGACTATAACGAGATATACAGAAAAGGAGGAGAAAAAGTCATTTTACGAAGTCCAGATGGTGTACCTTCCCATACCAAAGAAGAAGCATTATGTATATATATTGAAACCGATCTATCCAAAGCTCAATATTCCTACCTGAGGCTGAGACTTGTTGAGAAAAACTTATTTTCGGTATTTCCATCATACCAAATTTTGGCTGAAGCAAAGAAGGATTGCTATCCTCTTGCGTCAAGCATATCCGTAACGAATATAAGTGCTAAAGTGAACCTTCAAGAACTCTCAGATCATACTGCCTGTCGTATTTTAAAAATAGACTCGGTTTCGAAAAAGTTCACCCGTTTCAAACTGTATAGCAAATGGGGTAGCGATGGATCCTCGGGACAAAGTGAGTATAAACAAGTTTTACCGGAAGAAAATGAACAAATATCGGATGCTAATATGTTTATAGTTTCACTTGTACCATTGAGACTAGTGGATGAATAAAGTAAAGTAGTTATATCGCAAAATCCAACATGTTCTTCAGTTAGATATTGCAGACCCATTTCTCTGGAATTAGCAAAAGAAACTCCTGAAAAAACTAGAGCTGTTGTAAGTGAACTTGAAGCAAAAATTAATGAATTAAGTCAAACGCGAACGCCTGCAGCAAAAGAAGGTAACATGAGTAAGACATGAGCTGTTTATGACAATGATCGACGGGAAAGTTGCTCAAGTGTTAACACTTGAGCAACTTTCCCGTCGATCATTGTCGATCATTGGCAGACTCCATCGAGTGCTTCATGTACTGTTTGTGGAGCAACTCCTAGACAGATGCACAATATAACAAAAGTAACTGCAAGAATTGAGAATGAAGATACGTTTAAATACGGGCTGTCTACCTTAAATGCTTGGATAAGATGTATGGAAATGATTCTGCATATTTCTTATAACCTAGGATTTGAAAAGTGGGCTGAATCGACTCCAGAGAATAAAAGATTAAAGAAGAGAAAAAGAAGCACGTTCAAACTCGCCTCCGGAAATTGCTTGGTTTACACATTGATAAACCTCGTCAAGATTCTGGAAACAGCAATGACGGAAATACGGCAAGGAGATTCTTCCAAACCTATCAATGTTCTGCAGAAATCACGGGTATCGATGAAGAGTTGATCAAGAGATTATACATAATTCTGCAAACTATGTCATCAGGATTTTCTGTTAACGCAGTAAAGTTTGGTGAATATACGCTGAATTTGCTTGACTTCTGTAGACTTCCTCTGTCGCTAAAGTGCGTATGATTATAATGCCGTTTTTAATATATTGTACCTTTATGCCCATAAATGCACGGTGACTTGGCCGTTGACTTCGATGTATTAACTAGTAAAAAAAAGTGCACAGAGTATGTTCAACGGCCGGTTACATAAAATCTAACTTGTATATTAATAAGGAAATCGCAGTATAGATCCTTAGACTTGGCTTCGCTTTGCTTAGAGATTTCATTACTTTTTATAGAGAAACAAGCAGCTTAGGCGAGGCTTGGCTAATTTTTTACAGGATGTTTTGGTGGGATTTTATATTTTGTACATTGATTGTGTTAGCTTGGTCCTTATCTTGTAATGCAAAACCAGTAAGCAACATAGCCGCCGAGCGCTACATCTAAGCTAACGACCAATAATTGATAGGCACGCGGTGCCGTCCCACTGTGCAGCCACAAAATAGATAGGTTCAGAAGTCAATCTACATAAAAAGCGCGCTTGAGCAACGCACTCATAGACACCGCTCACGGAGATATATTGGCGCAATGCAGCTCAATGCGAGCGCGGGTACCTAATAATAATAATACCAGCTGTTTGCAGCGAGAAGAAATGTACCATAATTCCGTACACAGGGAGTTAAGATTGTTTTAACCGCCGCGCGGCCCACGAATGTGTTAGGGTTGTACCCATAAATATAATATTATATTTCTATGGTTGTACCTATGCTGATATTGGTAAAAAAACGAATGTTGTAGAAAAACAATTCTTTTTTTATTTGTTGATCAAATATGTTTCAGTTTAATAAAATGATAGATGCATTTTTTTCCTTCCCTGATTTCCCGATTATATAAATTTTAACGTCTAAAATATCCGAAACGCGTAAATAATTGTAATAAATAATTAATCAAAATGGAAACAGTAGCAAAGCGGAGGAAAATCAATTGTTTTTAGGTCGATCCATTATGACGTTGTCAAAATTATTTAAAAAGGTTCAGGCAGGCGTGCGGCAACCCACTGTCGGTTGTACCGACGGCGATACGCGAAGCGGTAGGCATATAACACGTGGCCTTGAGCGAGTGACGGACGCCTGGTTTTAGGCATACTTAATCAGATCACTATAAGTTCACGTAGGAATAAAAATAAAAAAAAAACATGTGGGCAATTCACACGTGGTAGAAGTGAAACCTTCAATGTTGGCTTTTTTTTTCTTATGAATTCCTGTGTCTGTCTCTTTTTACTGTCACTTTTTTGTTTCATAAACTTTCAAATCACAACGATGCTAAAGAAGTTTTGACTTCAAAACAGGTTGGTAATAACGCTACTTATGTATGTGCTAATTATGAGATCAAAAATTTTTTAGCAAAAATTAGAACCAACTTCCATATAGAAATTAAAGTTATTTTTGGCTTTGTAGTGTTTTGATATGGAAGTCGGTTCTAATTTTTGAAAAAAAAATTTTTTTCACGCTTTTTAGTGGGCCGGTTTGTAATTTATCTAGTTACAAAAGCCATAATGTCAACAACTTATCACCTTTTACAAAATATTGCTTTTCCCGATGCATAGCCGTTAATTTTTGAGGAGTTCTCCTGGTACTTGACCATCAGCTCTACATCACCATATGTATTGTGACGAGCATAAAGTGTTTAACATCCGTACTCAAGTAATCGAATCGCAATCCACGAAATACTTATTATTGAGGAGTTTCAGTGGCCATCTGTGGTCTTCATCATCAGTTCAACTTCCCCAAATGGTACTTTTCGGAAGCAACTGCTCAAGGTACTATAAGAAATACCCAAAACGCTATAGGTGTGCCTATAATATTTGAAGAGTTGCCTCGATTTCTCCAGGATCCCATCATCAGATCCTGATTTTGTAACAATGGGACCAACTAGAAAGTATACCCATTCAAACGCAAAAATAATTTTTCAAATCGGTCCAGCCGTCTCCGAGTTATGAGGTACTTAACATACATTAAAAAAAAATTGTTCATGACGAATAAAATTGAGAACCTCCTTTTTTTGAAGTCTGTTAAAAATAACAAAGTTCTACTAAGTACCTACGACAAACGACGATATGTACAAGTACAAACACACTCACAATTCAACCGTGTCGGTCGGTGAAATGCGCTAGAATCGAAATATTATTTTTAATATTTTAGCGTCGAACATTAGTCAATATTAAAAATAGTATTGTGCAACATTAATAGGGCTCAAAGTTCAATGCATTCTACGCGGTGACTACGAGAGTCATGTCGGTACACGATCAAACACCGCGTGGTAGTTATCTCTGTCACTTTCTTGCAGATGTTTTATGTGCTAAAATGCACCTTATGTCGAAACCGGTTCTTATAGGCTGATTAACCCTATAATACGGGTTAACCTTTATTGAGGGTTTTGTAACCTAATCCTAAAAATTAACCGGTTTAAAACCCTCATACGGGTTAACCTTTCGGTCCCTGATTTTACCACAAAATATACACCGATATTGAAGATATCTCAGCGTTTTATCTACCAAAACATTAGCCAGTATAATAGTCCCGGAAGGAAAATTTTAGTCACTTTTACACATTTACATATATTTTGTCCGTTTGGTTTGCATCGATAATCTTGGATCTTCAGATGTAACTGAGATTTCTGTCTCTTATGACGAACCATCAATCTCCACAATAAGTATTAAACAGTTCAAGCAGTATCTACGGCTATAGGCACCGTGCGTAGCGATGACTCTGCCATCTGGTGACTCGTATCCGAAACTTTTACCTCAAGTGTCAAACATTCTACTGTGAAACCACGGAAATCATTTTTGAATTTTCGTGTTTAATTTTGCTAATTTAAGTTATTCAAAATGTATTGTTGTATTTCTAGATGCTGTAATACATCCAAAACCAACTCCTTGTGGATTCATAAGTTTTGTATCTAAATGGTATGGAGGTCGCTCTAGCAACTGTTTCATAACAAATCATTGCGGAATGATAGGTACATTTATTGGAGCCTGGTGATACTGTTCTTGCTGATAAAGGTTTTCCTGCTATTAAAACATCAGTTGATAAGATTCTGACATAATGATTAAGACATTAGGTTTCTTCATGAACTTTTCACCAGAGGAATTAGAAAAACATATAAAATTGCTTCATTGCGAATCTACATAGAAAGAGACATACAGAGGGTTAAGCAATTTCATATTTTTTTATAAAATACCAATTAGTATGTTTAAATATAGAGATCAAATAGTTTATGTTGATTATGCGTTAGTAAACGTTGAAAATCCAATTATTAAACAATAAATGTAGGTAATATGTACTGTTTTAAAACAACATTTTTGTGAAACTCCGCTTATAACTTATTTTTATACTGATTAACACTATGTAAACTAAACATTATAATAATTGTACTTGAAAAAATAAACTTGTGTCGGGTCAGGAATCGAACCCGGCGTGCTACACAATCAGTTTAGTAATTTGAAAGTTAGAAACACAGGAAATAAAAACATTGATAAAAAAAAAGATTAAAAAATATATATTATACATATGTACCTATAAAAACATCAAGATTTGACCCTAATGTATGTAACATCTCTACAATGGGTCTGGAAAGTTTATTTTTTTACTCGCACGGTGTCTCTACTGTCGGGATTATAACGCCATCTATAGTTTCTGCACGGAGCGCATAGAAAGATCTACCCGTGATAGCACCAGAGTGCGGCAATCCGACACCACCAGACTGAGATCAGGCGCAGGGTCTACGGCTTTCCCAGGCACGGGGGTATTAGTGTAACTCCGGGCTACTACTGACAAAAGTTTATTATAAAAACCCGATAGTACTCATTGCCGACTCGGGAATCGACCCTGGGACCTCTTGCTCAGCAGTCACACTGGCGACCACTATACCACCGAAGCAGCTACATACCTGAGTACACATATTGGAATACCTCCTAAAATTGTATTTATTTTCCCAACACACGTTATTCTGACCACATAAAACGAACAGAATAATACTAGGTACACATACACACATGCATTATGCACGACTTTCGGTCGGTGGATTTATCAAAATCTAGTGATGCTGCGGGACCGCCGCGCCGTGACTTTTTCAGAGCTGGAAATATAATTTTTCATGGTATAAACTAGGTTTTAGGTTGGAGCAAAACTTGCCTCTAGATGCAATGTAAAATATACGTCAAGCGCATGCCAGAACACGATCAATATAGGATCCCATAGTTAGGTACCCTGACAAAATAAGTTTTAACTTAGATAACATTTAAAATGAACTTTGTTTGAAATAAATTTTATGGAATTATTTGTTTGCTATCTTTATACACATATTTTTGATCTTCAACGCCAGATGCAGCAGAAGAAATGATCGAAATAAAGTTAAATCATCAGCGAGACATCCCCGCAGAGATGTATCAGCATAAAACGATATATAGGTAGGTATCATTAACTTATATTGATATATAGGTATTAGCTGTAAGTTTATCTTAAATAAAATAAAATACTTTATTTTACTGCTCGTAGTATTCACATAATAAAAATTAGAGAGCAATCTCGTAGGTACCTTTCCAAGGTAACCTTCGGATGAACAGAATTAAAGGAGGATTATTGCCAAATTTTAATCTTTACTTAGAAATACATTTCACAAGTTGCTAAACCAATATTTAGTACCTTGTTAAGCCTAGATAGCGCTGATATTGTTATTTTTACTTCTCTATGTATAGTATTTTTAAGAATACTTTCACGGTTGGTGGATTAAAATACCAATTTGAAGATAAATATTTTGCGCCTGCATAAAATGAATTGCAACGCGCATTGTGCAGCGTTCATGTGTGTAATTGCATATTTAGTATTTAAGGCGCACTGCGACGTTAGGAGTTAGGACTCAGCGCTGCGTCTTCACGACACCACAGCCAGCCAGATCACCAGTTGCCTGAAGCAATCCCGAAGGAGCTACATGTCTTCCTTTAGATATGAATGTTGTTTATAAAGTGAAAACTGTGTGCTACCTACCTTGGTTCACATTATGATTGCAGAGCGTTTTAGTACTAAGCACCTTCATTGTGCGTAGTTACGATTAAAGAGTGGAATTCGCTGCCGGAGTCTGTGTTTGCGGAGTGAAAAGGTTACTTTTAGGTAAGCGTGCTCCATCTTCGACCACATCATCACTTACCATCAGGTGGTCAAACGCGAGCCTATTATCAATAAAAATAAAAACTAAGCATGATTGAGTGTCGACTGGACCAAAGTACCTACATGGTGTGCATCTCGGCTAATACTTGCTGTGTATTATTTAGCTATACCTACTAGCGGTTCCCGCAACTTCGTTCACGTGGTAGTCGATATTTTCTATTTTCTAAATTTCGTAATAAAAGCCTATATTTTTTTCCTGCTGCATCGGGCGATAGGTATGAGGCCAACCTCATACCTATCGTCCTACTCAGCCAATAGTATGGCGATTTAGTTATTTATTATTAACTAGCTTCTGCCTGCGACTTCGTCCGCGTAGAAGTCGAAAATATTCCACGGGATCCCGTCCCCGACTTGCTTGACAAAGATTGTAATAGCTTGGCTAATATGCATGATATAAAGATAATTTATAGCTTATAGCACTCAGGGATAATGCAGCTACATGTAAGCGAAAGAATTTTCTAAATCGGTTCGGTATAGTTTCAGAGATTACCCCATACATACAAACTTACAAATTTTACCTCTTTATTATATTAGTATAGAAGTATAGATATAGATTTGAAAGTTCTACTCATAATTTTAGTCATTTCTTTTTGATGTGTTCATGGTTTGCATTACAATAGTTTACTTAAAAACTTTCAACAAACATTGTTGTTTTCTTTTATTCCTCTATCACTGAATCTCAATGTACCTAAATGTGTGGTCAGAGTGTCTACTAAGACACTGAAATATATTAACATAAAAATATTAATACTACCTTCCGCATTATTTTAATGCGCCGTCATGAGATCTCGCTCCATCAAAAAATAGTACTAAGGTCGCTACTGCTTCCCTATATCCAGTAAAATAGTTGAGAAAAGGCTAACCAGATGATAATCGAAAAGGTGATGGTGCTATGAAAGAAAGTACGGATACAAGCCTTTATTGCTCAATAATAAAACATACCGTATTCGAGGTCATAGTCTAAGACTTTACGATTATCCTTCTCTGACTCTGGTTCTCTAATCTCTGACGTGGGCTCTAACTCTACCACCTGCGGTTTTAAATTTAAACCCGTCCGCCTGTGCTTAAAAGACTTGGCCAAATCTGGATGCGCACGTAAAAATTTCTTCAACTTGTCTTTATTGACCGTTCCGTTCACGACTATATCTCTGAACGTTTCGTTGGTCATATAAGCTTCGTTCACACCTTGGATCTTATCCAGCTTCGCTTTTAATTTCTCGTCTATCTTCACCAGTTCATACTCATGAACGTTGACCACGGATTTGCGATCCTTCCTGTATTGCTTCTTCATTAATTCAATGAACCTCTTTAACTCTCTCGTCTTCTTCTTGCGTTGGGCTGTCCCATTTCTATAGGCTTTCAACAATAAACTTTTAATTTCGCTTACTATCCTTCGGATACTCTTCGCAATTTTTTTCTTTCTCCTTTCCCGTTCATCTTTCCGTTTCTTTCTTTTGGAATCACGCCTTTTCTTGTCCGTTTTCTTTTGTCCTTCACGGTTCTTCTCGTTGGAGTCGGTTTCGAAGCTGCTCCCTTCGAAAGATAAGTCCAGTCCTTGGTACATGTCGTAGTTGGTGACAAGGAGAGCGCAGCAGATATATACAGTCCTGCCGCAGAAGTAATCACCTCGATATATTCGATACTCTGCGTCGCATTCTGCCGGTAGCATGCAGGAGCCCCAAGGCGCGTCGTGTTGGTTTGGATCTCCGCAAGGAACTCCCCATGGTCCTTAAAAAGTAAAATAATAAAACCTAAAATAGCTGTAAAATATTTCTTGATTTAGACACAATCATTTGGTCACATAATGGACTATTTCCTACATTTACATAAAGCCATACGGAAGTATTAACCTCTCAAGGACCGCCATTATTTACGTCAACTATTAGTTGAGCCCCGCTGGCACACAAATTTTGTGCCAGCGGGGCTGAACTAATACTTGTTTACTGGCACGTATTTGTGCCGCTGGGGCTCTAGAGGTTAAGAACAACATCATTCCCGTAGCCTAGGTTGGAATTCGCCCTATCGGGCCTCGTCATTAGTGGTAACTGGTTTTAAGGCTTGTGTATAACACGACGTACCGATGAGTTGAGAGAGCTAAGTGCTTGTGGCTAAATAATAACAGCCACACAGATAGATAGAAAGAAAATAAACTACTTGAGCTGCCACATGACGCATAGGACTGTAAAGGCCTTGTAACTATGTAGAGGTATATTATACTCACTTGCCGCCACCATATTGACAACATCACCCCTGTGTAGCGTCGAGTTAAGCGCTTCGAATTTCTTCTGCATCCAGTGGTCATCCCATTCATCCCTCCAGTACTGCTCCTCGTCAGAACTGGAGTCATCGTCACCCTTTCTTCTTTTAATTGCAGCTCCTTTACGTCTTAACTCGTTTAATACTGGGTCCATATGGAAGTATTCTCTTCCTATTTTGTCTTGGCTTCCAGTAAATTTTGAAGATGGCATATCCTGTCCGATGTTTAAGTTTTTCTCATGAGTTCTGACACTACGCAGAACATTGGCTTTACTCTGAGCAGCTTTCTTGTCCTTTGCATCGTCTTTTTTTTTACTATGATGAAAATCTCTCATTGAGTCTCGACGGTATGGGATGGGATCACCATTTTCAGCTTGTATATCGTCGAGCAATAACATAACATTTCGTTTCAGAACCGAATAAACGGATGCGTGTACAGCGTACAAAGACAAAACCAATAACGTTAAGTGAAAATAATGCATTTTATTTCGACATTCTTAAAATTACTTTAGTTGGTTTGAAGTTTTTCTTAAGAAATAAAGCAGTAACTTTCCAACAGACCATGAAATTTTATCGAGAATTATTGCAATAAATATTGAATCCATTAAATATTTATAGGTGAAGTTTTTTCAGTTTAAGAGTTTCGATAAATTTTATTTAAACTATAAAATAACGGTTAATTACGATTCGGTTTCGTGCACTAATGGTTCCGTGACCACACTGTTTTTAGGAATCCAAACGTCGGAATGGAACGCCTTGCGTATCTGCCTGTCACAGCCAATTTGCTCCGAAACTTTTTAGATTTATGTGAAATATTGTACACATATATATTTTTTAATTTTTTTTTTATTTTCATCCAAAATTTACAATTAATATACAATGGTCAATAAATCAAAAGATTACATAAATGTTAAAACTAATGCTTAGGTATATATAATTGATTTACAACTATTATTAATTTACTTTTATTTTTATTTATATACTAACGTTATATAAATAAAAAAATGAGTGTGGCACTCGGGGACTGCCGCGGTAAAGCTATTGCATAGCATTTTTTTATCAACTTATGCAATTATAATTATTTATTTATTTTATTTATGCAGTATTTATTTCATCAATTTCTTCATTAATAAATGCATTTTTTTATTATTATTTAAAACACTTTATACACACATTTTACGCGTACTGCTATTCACTGTTGTACATAGATGATAGATACCTATACATCTATATACTTTCTCACAAACAGTTGCTTACGTATTCGTCCGATTTCGGAGCAGCTCGTCTCCATCCGTGCGAGCTTCGTACAGTCGTACTATATTCATACACGTTAAAGTTCAACTAGTCGCGAGCTCGAACTCACTCGTGGACTCAGTTATGAGCAGTTAGCAGATAGTCTACACGCATACGTCTAGTCGCACGCACACAAACACCGTGCCGAAGTCTGCCGAACTGAAACGACGTTAGACGATGCACGGCTTTCAACGCCGCACCGCTGTGCCGGTCGGAGTAGGAGATGTTAGGTTTATTTTCGTTACGGAATTTCTTGATTCAGTCGCCGCGCTCAAAGCCCGCGATAAAAGCAATGCAATAGCTTAATAAATTTCAAGAATGGAATCAATTTAAGCGTCATTAGCCTAATGGTGCCATTAGCCTAAAGGTGTCGGACGTGTGATCCAGAGGTCGCGGGTTCGATCCCCACCCATTACACTATTGCCGTGAATTCTAATAACATTGCTAAATCTCATTAAAAAAAAATAGGGCTATGAATCTTAGAGCATTTAACCTATGGAGATGGCATAGCTGGGCGAACCTCTCTGCCAAAGTCGATCATATGACCATGCACGTTATATAAAACTAGTTCATTCGCAGACCGTTGCCATTATGTATCGTATTGTGTCGCTAGTAAGTGTTCACACAAAATGATGAATTGTGCAGTTTTTTCTTACAAAAAGCGATCTACCACTTCAAATTTGCGAAACTATGATATTTCCTACCACATGTAAGTATAAATTATACATCAAAATAGTTTTATTTAAGGACAATGTCAAAATAATCGTGAATGCCATTACGATAGAAAAATTCAGTGGTACGTTGGTAGCACAAACGTAGTACAGGGGCTGACTTTGCCTACTATTTGACACATATACCTTAGGCCCGTATTAAAGAACGGGGCTCGAGTATTAATCTCAAATTCCTGACCCTAAATATAATCAACCCCAAAAATATAGTTAAAAAAAATGCATTCTATACTACTCTGAACTGAAATCTGTAGGTAGGTTATATTGTTGCAAGACGTATACCATACCACCATTTTATGAATATCATTTATTTGTAGCTAATTAAACAATTCTATTCTTATAGGAAAGGCGAAGGTACAGCAATTAAATAGGACATATACAATCGTTCTTTTTCCTACCTTCCTACGTAGTTTCGCAGAGCACATATTGCGATTTTATTGTTATTTGTAAAATTATGGACACATGTTTATTTGAAAGAGTTTTGAAATATATTTTGTTCATTCATTCATACATTAAAATGAAATTCTACTCATTCTTCCTATCACATCACTAGCATTTTGTGTTTGTTGTCATAGGATAATAGCATAGTTACGCCCAAATTTGTCAATGTGTGTGTGTTTTTCTATTGTGTGGTTATTATTTTTTCGTGTGCGTTTGTATCAATAGGAAGCATGTATCTGTATGCGATTGTCAAATTTTTGTAGTGTGCTGTATGTGTTTTCCTGGCCTCCCGCAGAAAGTGGCAGAAAAAGTTGTTCGGTGATTTGCTCCTTGCAATCTCCATAGGTTAAATGCTCTAAGCTATGAATAGAAAATTAAAACAGTACAACCTACTATGCGACGTGACAACTGAAAGGGCTTTTGTCAAAGTTGTATTTTTTTTCCATATCTTGAAATACTCTATTCACTGCAATTATTTAAAAAATTGATAAAAATATACTCTACCTTATCTCCAAAAGTGAATAGCCAGAAATATTGAAAACACGTTAATAAGTAGGTAATATTTGTTCGGTACCCTGTGCGCATGAATTTAACTTGCATTTACCTAGTACTTTCAGGGTTACGTAGCCGAATGGCGAAAAACGGAACCCTTATAGATTTGTTATGTCTGTGTGTCTGTCCATCCGTATGTCACAGCCATTTTATTTCGAAACTATAAGGACATTTGAATCTTGGTAGGTAGATGTATTCTGTGAACCGCTTACCGACTTTTAAACTAACTTAAAGAAATTAAGACTAAAACTGAAAGAATAGAAAATACAGTCATATATTAATTTCTTTAAATTTACCTCTGAGGGAGTGCCGTGAACTTAATTTATAAATAGCACGAATGTCTCCTTTTTGTAACACAAATATTGTATTTATGTCGGCGGCATTCCCCCATAGCAAAATACCGTATGACATCACACTATGAAAATAACTAAAGTACACTAAACGGGCCGTTTCTAAATCAGATTTGCAACAAATTTTTGGGAACGGCAAATGCGGCTGAGTTAAGATTTTTTGGACAATTTGTCTATATGGGGGCCCCACTGAAGCTTCGCATCCAAAGTAATGCCTAAGATCACTGTGGTAATGTCGGGTTTTAAGCTTTCACCCATTATTGACACACTTGTCATAGATGCAGAAAGTGGACATCAATGCATTACATATATACCTGCGTAATATAATAAAATTATAATAATTCATAGTCAGTGAGTTTTATCGGATTATGAGATTGATCTAAACCCTTTCGATCCAATCTTCCTTTATTATATTGTAAATGCAAAATTAAAGGAGATTGATTGCCAACCGGACAAATTTGACGATCATTCACTACCCGAGCGTAACTTAGATACATCTCGATTACAAGATGACTTGGAAAACTACATTCAGTCAACAAGAGGCCAAATGAACATCCAATTTAAGAGTCTACACCATGGGTCTACAACCCGCGGTGGTTTTCTTGGCGGCCCGGACGCTTACTTGACAAGCCCAAAATCTATTTGTTACATATGTACCTACCTATGTACATACTGGGCATGCGGCGAGGCGCTAACGCACATTTATTCCACTTGAAACGCAAATGACATTATGATTCCAAACATTCCAGTAAGTTTGCACATCTTCAAGGACAATTACGCATTGATAAGGCGGAGTCCCTGAAGAAACAACTTCAAAGACTAAGCATTCATTTTACAAACATAATGAAGATAGTGAAGCAAATGTAAACTGACGGCGAATTCGTAAAAGAACGTATGGAGGCTGCAGCAGACGTTTTATGCCCCTCGCAAAAGCAACTTTCCTCGAAAGTCTCTCTGGCGCACGGTGGGCTGAAAATCGGCTTTCATAGATTTAGGCATTTTATTTTGC
This sequence comes from Tholera decimalis, assembly GCA_943138885.2. Classification (NCBI taxonomy): domain Eukaryota; kingdom Metazoa; phylum Arthropoda; class Insecta; order Lepidoptera; family Noctuidae; genus Tholera; species Tholera decimalis. Next base: position 5,532,561 of record OW964565.2, on the reverse strand, counting down.
AAGTGCGAGTTTTTTTGCCGGATATCACTTCTATTAGTTATAACAATATACAAAAATGACACCAGAATTGATTCTGCACAGAAACGAAGGAATTATAATTTTTTTACGAAAATTTTGTATGGAGCTAGTATGAAAAATCGAAATATCTCTAAAACGGCAGCGATAACCGTAATATCCTTATAGGGGGTTATAGTACTAATTATTTATGATTTTTTGACATACGTTACATAATGGTTGTAGATGCCTTTTTATTTTAAAAATCGTCAAAATATTTTTATTTATTTTTACATATTTAAACGTTCCTTTTAGTGTTTAAGTTGAAGAATTCAGAGCTTTAACAACTCTTATCATAAAATAGCATCACCCCTATAGACCTGAAGGACTAGACAGAGGTGTGTAGTGTCTTGTTGATCTTGTAAGATTTCCAACAATACCAAATAGTTGAATATCAGTGTCAAAGTGCTCATGCTGTCGCTTCTTTTTGAAAGATAGGGGAATGAAATTGTTAATTGATCATACCCTAAAAGTATGATTACAACATAACCGGACACATAATAATAATAATATCCTTATAGGGGATTATAGTACTAACATTATTTATTTTAACATATGAAACTGTTCAAAACGATCCATGAACTGTGTCAAAGTTAAGAACATCGTTAGGAAGCATGCTTTTTCCCCAAATATTAAGAATATGTGAAAAAAAAAGACTGTATATAAACTTTTTATTGATAGGTAATTTAAATAAAACAGAAGTAACAAAAATAATATCTAATAAATTCAATTATACAAAATACATATTTGAAACTATAATTTATGAAATTATTAACTAAACATATTGGTACAATAAACTAACATAAATAACAAAAGAACATAAAGAAAAATAATTAAATTTTACAAATTTTCTTTACAACTTTCGTTGTCGGACTCCAATTCCGAGTCAGAATCCAGATCGGATATACCTACAAACTCGAACTCAGTTTCCGGAAACTGTATTAGGTCGAGAGTTTCAGCAAAAAAGGTTGTCTTCCTTTTGGCATCTAACTTCGGCCTTTGTGCACTTAGAAAAGGATCCGAAGAAACAACAAGCATATTTAGGATATCTTGATTAGAATCTTGCCTGCTTCTTTTCCGCGAATGATGTTCCCGGAACCTCCTAAAATCTTTGTTTCGAGACTCTGAGGCTTCTTCCGAGAGAGTCCCAATCGGGACAATATCATTTTTTTCGATTATGTCAGCTCCGTGTATTAATAGTTTATGTACGGTTGATGACATGTAGTACCAGTCGTATAATTCCACGTACTTTTCTGCTGTTTTGCGAGCAAAATCTTTAAATTTGATGACATCGATCTTCTCACCAGATGTTATTGCTTGCAAAATAACAGCAAATCTTTTTATCAGGTTTTGATCCAACCCAGTAATAGCTGCAGTTTTATTGGGAAACTCGAAAAACTTCCTTGCGGTATTCCCGTCATTGGTAGTTCCCGAGCCTTGTTTTACTATATCAATTAACAGATTGAGCTCCTCTTTAAATTTATTTTGAATGTTTTTTTTTCTGTTTTGTAACATATCTTTATGCTCATTACTTCTTGCTGCCCACTGTTTGAAGTCAAGTCTATACGCAATGTGTAACAGACATTCCATGCAATTTATACGGGCATGTAGGGATGATAGGCCAAATTCATATATGTCAGAACACACAGTTTTTGATGTTACAGCATCTAAGTGGTTCATTTCTGTTGGTTTTGCTAAGCACAGGTAGCATGATGCATTTGATCTAGCTTCAGAAATGTTCGTGCAGACTTTTGTGTCGATCATTGTCATCATTAGTTTATGAGTCACCCTGTTACTATTAATGCACTCTGTGGGGTTAAGGGCCTCAATTTCCTCATCCATTTTTCTTTTGTTATCAATGACAACTGCATGGCTTTCTTTTACAAAAGTGAACTGAACCGGACGACAATAAAAAGTTGAGCATGGTTTCGGGTTTGTCCATATAGTATTATCTCCATCTGTCAGTTTCAGTGGCACCAAGGAGGTCATGAAAATGCTTGAATCATCATGCTCGCCGTCCATTTTCTGCTTGTATCGGCTTTGATTGGAAGCACCATCAAATCCCCACTTCGATATCAGCTTTAACTGCTTATTTTCCACATTATCAGAAAGACTTTGAAGAATCCGCTTCACCGTGATGTCAAGTAAAGCTTGAAGTGTAATTCTAGCTGATGAATCCGTAACTGATACTGATTGATTAGGAGGGTAGCATGCAAGCTTAGTTTGTTGCAGTTTATAGTAGGATGGGTAAATATCCTTAGCACCTTCCCGAATGGCAGTCTCTCGCAACGTAATATATTGCCACTTTGAAAGCTTAAGTGAAAGAAGCAATCCAAGTGCTTTCTCTGGTGTAAATATTACTGTTTTCTTAATGCTTTCCTTGATTTTAACGGCAGCTTCTGGATTTTTGATCATATAATTGATTACAGATGCGATATCTTCATAACCTTCTTCTTTTAAACGTGCTGCAGCTGCATATGCCAATTCACAGGAATCCTCGCCTATGTGCTCACTAGATCTTCTTTTTTTCTGTTTGCTTCCCAGATCTTTGAATGGTTTTCGGGACCTTTTTGTCATTGTTCCAACAGTCGATGATGTCGAAGGTTCTGGAGAGACTGAGCGTGCTCTTGGTATCTCATCAACAGTTGGTTCTTGATTTATTAAAGTTTGCACGCAACTCGGCCAATCAATATTTGCTTGCAACCACTCTCCGTACGTATTTCTAAACTTATCAAAGAATCGTTTAGATTTCTGCCACCTGTTTAAAGCAGCTCGCGTGAATCTCCGGCAAAATTCTTTGAGAGTTACTTGATCTTCGGCAGAAAGGCAATCGCCTATGCGGGACACAATTGCACTAAACAATACTTCATGATTAAATGAAGGACACTCACTTTTTAGAAGAACAAACAAATCTAAGTTGGTGATTAAACTTTCCATTCTAAGATTTTGTAGTCGCAAAGCAAATAGTTTTAGTGTTAGCAGTTACACGGTTATGAACAATCTAAATTATGGAACAAAATTATAGCCCTTTTATTGTATAAAGTCAATAATTAGTTAACTACCCTCATTAAAGTTATAAAAGATATGATAATAAAAATTTATAATCGTCAAAAACATTTCGTAGAACTCATAGTAGAACTAATCAACATTAGCAAATCACATTAGCTCACTAATTATAAAAAGGTGAATGCAGTTCTTAGTTGGTATTGTTGCGAGATATTTCAAATCATTTAATCACTTAATAGGCTCATTAGAATCAGAAGACTACAACCATCATTCTAATTACTTAATTACTTGTCATCAGACTCATTAGATGACTACACAATATGTTATTTTGTATTTTGAACGTATGCAAGGTTTTAAAATTCCTTTTGTGTCGATATTATTATGTGTCCGGTTGTGTTGTAATCATACTTTTAGGGTATGATCAATTAACAATTTCATTCCCCTATCTTTCTAAAAGAAGCGACAGCATAGGCACTTTGACACTGATATTCAACTATTTGGTATTGTTGGAAATCTTACAAGATCAACAAGATACTACACACCTCTGTCTAGTCCTTCAGGTCTATAGGGGTGATGCTATTTTATGTTAAGAGTTGTTAAAGCTCTGAATTCTTCAACTTAAACACTAAAAGGAACGTTTAATATGTAAAAATAAATAAAAATATTTTGACGATTTAAAAAAAAAAAGGCATCTACAACCATTATGTAACGTATGTCAAAAAATCATAAATAATTAGTACTAAAACCTCCTATAAGGATATTACGGTTATCGCTGCCGTTTCAGAGATATTTCGATTTTTCATACTAGCTCCATACAAAATTTTCGTAAAAAAATTATAATTCCTTCGTTTTTGTGCAGAATCAATTCTGGTGTCATTTTTGTATATTGTTATAACAAATAGAAGTGATATCCGGCACAAAAACTGGCACTTGCAAAATAAAATGCCTAAGTCTATGAAAGCCGTTTTTCAGCCCACCGTGTGGCGTTACAGTAGCAAGGAGGATAGAATAGTTGGCTGGGGATATCGAAAGAACATTAATGGAACGCGTGCCGCAATTTGTTTACAATTCCGTTGCACTCGACGAAAGTAAAGACTTAAGTGACACCGCACAGCTGGCTGTTTTTATTCGCGGCATTGACGTTAATTTTGATATTACAGAAGAAATGGCTGCTCTAGTTCCAATGAAAGGCAGCACGAGAGCATGTGATTTGTTGGAGTCGTTTAATTCCGTCTTAGACAGATATAACCTCAAATTATCACATTTGTCTGGGATCACCACAAACGGCGCACCTTCTATGGTTGGCAAAAATGAAGGATTTGTTGCTTTAATAAAGAAAAATAATCCCGATGTCTTCTTTGTACAGTACCACTGCATTTTACATCAAGAAAATGTATGTGCAAAGTCCCTTAATATTCAAGATGTCATGAGTGTTGTGGTAAAACCGTTAACTTGATCAAATCTCGGGGTCTAAACCACAGGCAATTTCTAGAGTTTTTAAAAGAAACGAATGCTGAATATAGTGACATAACTTATTTCTGTGATGTTCGTTGGCTCAGCAGAGGAAAGATGTTAAAACGTGTGTTTGATTTGCGGAAGGAAATTGCAGCATTTATGCAAAGTAAGGATAAAGCTGTTCGGCAATTCACTTATGAAGCATGGCTGAGTGATTTGGGTTTTCTCACTGATATTGCATTACAATACAAATGTTAAACATGTTAAATATTACATTACAAATTATCTTTTATAATTTGATTCATGAGCTATTTGACGCTTTAAAAGCGTTTGACATGAAGATGGATTTATGGATAAGTCAATTAAAAAAAATGTTACCACTCATTTTCCACATGTCTTCTTGCGATATTTCAAACATGGACAAAGTCCATTATTATTATAGACAGTACTGCGCTGCAAGATCTGAAAACTCAATTCGACTCACGTTATACCGATTTTCGAAAAAATTAAGTGATCCTGAATTTGTTTGCTCGCCCATTCAACGTTTCTGTCCAAGAGGTTCAGATGGAATTGATAGAGTTACAGTGCAACTCTACTTTGAAAGATAAATTTAATTTAGGTTTGTTAGAGTTTTACTCAAAATACATAACTTCCGATTTTCCTAAAATCAGAGATCACGCACTGAAAATGGCATGTCTGTTAGGCACAACTTATCTATGTGAGCAGTTATTTTCTCGAATGAAAAATGTGAAGTCCCGGGCAAGAACCAGAATCACCGATGTTCACCTTGAGAACAGTTTAAGAATTTCACCGATGTTCACCTTGAGAACAGTTTAAGAATTTCAACGACTTCTATAAAGGCAGATATTGACAAATTAATCAAAAACAAACAATGTCAAACATCTCATTGATTATATTTGATTCCTTTTTATATAATTTTTGTATTAAATAAGTTTAACATTTGAATATTGTTTTTATTTACTTTTCAAATTAGCTGCACCCTGCGGTTTAACATATGTAAGTCCCGATCCCGTAGGAATATCGGGATGATCGGGGTAGTCTATGTCCTATTCTAGGACTTCAGCTATCTGCATTCCAAGTTTCATTGCAATCCGTTTAGCCGTTTACGCGGTAGATGGTAACAAACATACAGACACACACAAACTTTCGCATTTATAGTGTTCGTAGGATGGTTCTCTTGTGTTGCGGCCCCCGAACCAAAATTAAAGTATTTTTGGCCCTTTACTTTAAAAAGGTTGAAGACCCCTGGTCTACACCGTCTTCTTGGCCGCAATTCAACTTACAACGTATATACGGTATTCAGCAGTAGTTATCAGCCTGCCATACCAGTGTCAAATAATATAAGAGCAAGAAACTACCTATGTCCCTACAAGAAGAGATTGGTTAAACATGTAAAATCACTCGTACTCTAGCTAAAACCAAAACAAAGTCCACAATGCTGAAAACGCGTTAGTTCCTTCAAAGCGTGTGTAGATAGAACGGATTTACGCAATCACGAAATTCCCTCTACAAGACATAGACCTCTTTTTAGGGTTCCGTAGCCGAATGGCAAAAAACGGAACCCTTATAGTTTCCTCATGTCTGTCCGTCTGTCTGTCTGTCTGTCTGTCCGTCCGTTCATCCATCCGTATGTCACAGCCATTTTATTCCGAAACTATTAGGACTATACATGTGAAACTTGGTAGGTAAATGTATTCTGTAAACGGCTTTTCGATTTAAAAAAAAAATTAAATAAAATAAAAATAAATGGGGCTGCCCATACATGGAACTAAAAGTGACAATATTTTTTTTTTCATGAAACCTATGCGTGTGTGGTATCTATAGACAGGTCTTTAAAAATGACATTTTGGGGTTTCAAAGGGTTTTTAAAACTACTTTTTTATAAGTCAATCGTTTAAAATAAATATGCTTCCAAAGTGGTAAAATATGTCCCGTCGTCGTCGTCCCCTAACTTCTATAATAATGGAGTGAAAAACCTAAAAAAATATATGTCTGTAGATATTAATGTAAACTTTCAAAAAAAATTGGTTTGAACGAGATCGAACAGTTGTTTTTGTGATACAGCATATTTTCTGAAACCGCAAATATAACTTTGTAATTCATACAAACACTATGAAAAACAAAGTTATTTGGCGTAGTTATAAAAAATGTAAATAACCTAGTCTTAAGAAATTTTTAAGCTTTATTTTCGTCAAATAAATATACATATCGACGGTTAAAACGAAAAAGGGTATAAGCGACAAAAAAAAGAAATGTTTAAGAGAGCCATTCAAAGCTTAGAATTTTAGAAAAACTGATGTATTTTTTATTAAAACATCAGACAGTTGAATAAGTGTTATAGTAAAAGAAGGATAAGATACTTTTCACAGTGGTTGTATAAAAGATAATAGAACACAAGAAACAGTCGGTTTTCAAAACAATACCAGTCCAAAATGTCGCTTATACCCTATTTCCTTTTAACCGTCGATATTATATTATATTATTATAGTTACTACGGAACCCTTCATGGGCGAGTCTGACTCGCACTTGGCCATTTTTTAACCGACTTCTAAAAAAGGAGGAGGTTCTCAATTCGGATGTTTGTATTTTTTTTTTTTTTTTTTTTTTTTTTTTTTTTTTTTTTATGTTTGTCCACGCATAACTCCGTCGCTTGCCAACCGATTTGAAAAATTCTTTTTTTGTTGGAAAGGGTATACTTCCCAAATGGTCCCATGAAAATTTTATCGAAATCGGACGAGCCGTTTCTGAAAAATCAAAAAAGGTCGAAAAAAATAATTTACCTTGATGATCTTTTCGTTTACTCTGCATTGCGTTTTTTGTTCGCGCATAACTCCGTCATTTACGAATCGATTTGGAAAATTCACTGACCCACTAAAAAGCGCGAAAATAAAAACTTTTTTGCAAAAAATAAAACCGACTTCCATATCAAAACACTACAAAGCCAAAAATAATTTTAATTTCGGAAGGCGGTGTGAAAAAAAAAAGAAAATACAAAACCAATAACACCGCCTACCGAAATTAAAATTATTTTTGGCTTTGTAGTGTTTTGATATGGAAGTCGGTTTTATTTTTTGCAAAAAAGTTTTTTTTTCGATTTCATTCTGGGTGGAGCGAAAGGGAGTGTCAGACTTCTACTGACTAAAAATCCACCCCATACCAACCCCAACCATAAAAGATAGACATATGCTGTCGCGGGATATTTTTTATATAATTTTAAGGAGGACATTTCCGTCATGAAATGATTTCTGTGTAGCTTTAACCATTAAGGTTGCACACGCGACGGAAGCTTAAAAAATGGAGTAACTTCTCCCGTTTTCCCAACATTTCCCTTCACTGCTCTGCTCCTATTGATTGTAGCGTGATGAAAAGTATACTATAACCAGCTCAGGAGTATGAAAAATAATTGTACCAAGTTTCGTTAAAATCCGTCGAGTAGTTTTTGTTTCTATAACGGTTATACAGACAGACAGACAGACAAAAATTTTACTGATTGTATTTTTGGCATCAGTGTCGATTCCTAATCACCCCCTGATAGTTATTTTGGAAATATATTTCATGTACAGAATTGACCTCTCTACAGATTTATTCTAAGTATAGATATAGATGAAGATACTGTTCTTTGATATGTATGCCATTTACTGAAACAAAACACAAATACTAAGCCTTTTATTTTTCTTAGTGGGAAAATCATCAAATGACTCCTCCCGCTGTGGGTGGAGTGGAAGGGAGTGTCAGACTTCTACTGACTAAAAACCCATCCTCCAGTTGCCCTTGCGTTCCAAGGTCGCGGTATCTCGTTAGAACATTCCCGCAATCCATACGACATAAACTCTTAAGGCTTGTATTCATGCCAATAACCTTGACCATTTGGGCGGAGCTAACGACCCCTCTCCGCGCGTCACTCCGCGCAGCTCTCCGCTACCCGCATGCAACAGAAAAGAGAGGCGCGCTCGGCCCGCGCTTGCGCCGCCAGCATGCGTCGTCGCTTCGCCTAGTCTCGGCACAGAGTATCGAAATCACAGAAGGTCAAGTCATCGTGAAAGTTAAATTCATTTTTATTTGTACCGCATCAAAAGTGGTCAAATTTTGTTTTTATTTATTATCTATTGATATAGATGCACTTTGAGTATGTACTGTAGAAACTATACCTCTATTATAGATCAGCCTGGCTCGAAACATGAGGTAAACAACTTGATGTATCTTTTTAACTTAATTATATATAAATAAAAATTAATGGCTCAATGTGTTGCTAAGCGCAAAACTCAGGAATGGCTGGACCAATACGGATTTTTTTTTCGAATATTCGTTATAGTCTGAGGAAGGTTTCTATTAAGAGAAAAATGGTAGGTAGGTAGGTAAGGTAGGTATGTAGGTAGGAACTTAGAGTAAGGTAGATAGGTAGTATAATTATTACTAGTGTATGTCATATTATTTGTTACATTTTTTATAAACAAATAGATTATAACTAAAATTCACTGAAATTTAACTTTCTTTCACCAAGTATTTTTATTCTTTTGGTTGGTTGAGCTTCTTCATCCTCATTTATTTCTCCGTGTTCACATATATTTATTTTTAGAAATTTTGATAGCCATATAAAATCTTGTTCTATGTTTTCTTTTCGTCCTTCTTCGTTCTCGTTTTCTTCATTTTTCTCATCAATCTATTTTTCTTTCCTTAGTTCTATTTCCTTCTCTTTGTCGTTTTCTTCTTTCTCTTGTACATTATCTTAACTCTATCTCGCTATCTCAACTGGCGGCTTTGTCCGTACGAAGAGAAACCGGTGCATATCGGCTCAAGCCACACGCGCCTTGCTTGTAGTAGTACCTATCATAGCGCAGCTGTATGAAGCTTACCCTCTGTCCGTTTACTCTGTGCTATCTACTTTTATGCGAGGTAAGTAAAGCGATAGTTTATAATGAAATATGTATCTAGATAAAACTTTAAACTTACCTTGATAATAAATGTATACCCTTTTGTTTGTAATATTTTTTTAGACCTCTCTTCATTCGTTTCTGCTTATTCCCATGTTTTGTTTTGTTTTGTTTATTTATTTAGAATGTTTTACAAACTAAATTTAAACACTACTAAAACTGTAAAATACTATGAGTTTATAACACTAACACTACTTATAGATACATAGAATACTCTTTAACTTATAAACAAGAATCAGAAATAAAACTTTTTGACGAATCGAAAGTCGGTTCTATTTTTTGATAATAAGTTTTATTTCACGCTTTTTAGTGGGTCGGTTTGTAATTTATCTAGTTACAAAAGCTAAAATGTCAACTACTTATCACCTTTTACAAAATATTGCTTTTCCCGGTGCAGAGCCGTTAATTTTTGAGGAGTTCTCCTGGTACATCACTATCAGCTCTACTTCACCATATGCATTGTGATGAGCATAAAGTGCTTAACATCTATATTCAAGTAATCTAATCGCAATCCACGAAATACTTATTATTGAGTAGTTTCAATGGCCATCTGGGGTCTTCGTCATCAGTTCCACTTCCTCAAATGGTGCTTTTCGAGAGAAACTAAACAAGGTACTATAAGAAATACCCAAAACGCTATAGTTATGCCTATAATATTTGAAGAGTTCCCTCGATTTCTCCATGATTTCATCATCAGATCCAAACGTGATGACAATAGAACTAACTAGAATGTATATTCTTTCAAACAAAAAAAGAAGTTTCCAAATCGGTCCAGCCATCTGCGAGTAATGAAGTAACATCATAAAAAAAAAGTTCAAGACGAATTGAGAACCTCCTCTTTTTTCTAAAGTCGGTTAAAAAGCTATTCCACTATTTACAAAATTAATTTTTGCAGTAATATTTAACGATATTATTTCGTAGTGCTTGAGCTCTCGCAACGCGACGTACGTCCACCTAGCAACACGATGCGCCCCGCACTGAATTTGTGGACGAGTGCGGGGGTGATGTAAACGCAGTCTTTAATTGGACGCATTTTTAATTTATTGTAATAAAAATAATACATATTTGTAAAAAGTAACAAAACCAAATTATTTTCATTTGTATTGCAAAGCAGTAGTATATTTTTTTATACTCTTTTGATAAGAAATTAAGGAGTAAAATGGTTTCATCTCAATGATTTGGAGGTGATTTGGCATTTTTTTTTCTTATTATGTGATACCGATAGAAAAATTGTGGCTAAACCAAATTACGGTTCATATCATGTAGATTACTAACAATTTTTTTCAGATGTAATTTCTCTGTAATTGCCGACGAAAAGTTGCTTCATCTGAATGCTTTTTTCAAGCTTTTTTCGAGAGAGCAGCCTTAACACCCTATTGTAGATACCTAGCAGACCGCACAAAGTATTTACCTAGTTATTGCCCGTGACTTCCTTTCTTTCGGTATTGATTTTCCCGGGATAAAAATAAATATGATTTCTGCCAACAAGGTGCCTTGTACTAATTTATGTTCGGCAACCTATTTGGTGCCTAATACCAAATAGGTTGCCGAACATAAATTAGTTTCGATTATTTACCCATTATTCATGTTTGGTATATGCGAATAAACGAGGCTTTGTTTTATTTTAACCGACTTCAAAAAAAGGAGGAGGTTCTCAATTCGTCTTGAACTTTTTTTTTATGTATGTTACCTCATAACTCGTAGACGGTTGGACTAATTTGGAAAATTCTTTTCGCGTTTGAAAGGGTATACCCTTTCAAACGCGAGTTTCTAGTTGGTCTCATTGTTACGAAATCAGGATCTGATGATGGGATCCTGGAAAAATCGAGGGAACTCTTCAAATATTATACGCACACCAATAGCGTTTTGGGTATTTCTTATAGTACCTTGAGTAGTTGCTTTCGAAAAGTACCATTTGGGGAAGTTGAACTAATGATGAAGACAAGGGATGGTCACTGAAACTACTCAATAATAAGTATTTCTTGGATTGTGATTCGATTACTTGAGTACGGATGTTAAACACTTTGTTCTCGTCACAATACATATGGTAATGTAGAGCTGATGGTCAAGTACCAGGTCCGGAGAACTCCTCAAAAATTAACGTCTATGCATAGGGAAAAGCAATATTTTGTAAAAGGTGATGAGTTGTTGACATTACGGCTTTTGTAACTAGATAAATTACAAACCGACCCCCTAAAAACCGGGATTTTTTTTTTTTTGCAAAATATAGAACCGACTTTCATATCAAAACACTACAAAGCCAAAAATAACTTTAATTTCGGAAGGCGGTGTGAAAAAAGAAAATCCAAAACCAATAACACCGACTACCGAAATTAAAGTTATTTTTGGCTTTGTAGTGTTTTGATATGGAAGTCGGTTCTATTTTTTGCTAATTTTTTTTTTGTTTGGAGGTGTATGTTTATTCTATACCAAACCAGCCGATAAAATATATTAGTAGGATTGATTGATAAATTAAGGGGTATCGATCCCACGACACGCAACACAGCAACCAATTTCTTAACCATTTTCTTTTATTTACGTGTTGTAATCCTCACGGATGTACCTCGCCTTGGGGTAGAGCGGAAGGGACTATCAAACTCGTACTGACTAAAACTACGTAGTGTTTCACTTCATCACTTCTAGCTTTATCGCCCGGTTAAGTAGTATATTAGCCTTAGCGAGCTAAACTACGAGTAGCCTTATCGAAAAAAAAAAAAAAAACTTCTAGCTTTTTTATTGTTTCTAGGTTAGCGTTTGACCACCATGTCGCCTGGTAAGCGATAATGTGGTCAAGATGAAGCATGCTTGCCTAGAAGTAAATAATTCTCTCTTTTTTTTATTCGTAAACGTAATGAGCTCACTCTTGACCTCAATCTCGCCTGTGAGCGATAGATGAGGTCTACGATGGAACGAGCGAGCCCAGATGCCGGTTTACTCTTTATTTAAAGGTTGAAAGGTCATAAGTGGCAGGGAACACAGAAGCCGGCAGAGAATTCCACAGCTTGGAAGTGCGCACAATAAATGTGGAGAAGAAGCGCTTGATACGACAAGACGGTATATCAACCAAGTGTGGATGGTAGCCAGCCGTGCGTCTGGTAGACCGGTAGTGAAAGGGAGATGGAGGAATCTCTCTTGACTTAAAGGCCCCAAGTTATACCTATAAGGAAACAATCTGCTGGAATGCGGGGACAGATTCAGACCCTCGATCTCCCCAACTGTAAACCAATCGCTCAACCCTTATGCCAACCGTATCGCCAAAAATTTACGTAAGATCTAGAACTATTACATCACCACTTACCACCTTAACCAGAATACTTATTTAAAATAAAATCGTCCATAAATATTTAATGGTTTCAATACATATCGTAATAGCAACCGATATAGAACACAGTTTAAAGTATTTTTCCGAAGGCATACCTCAGTTAAACAACATGAAAGATTTCGAAATAAAATGAATGATTCTCACTTATTATTATTGTTGGTTTTGTTTACTTACACTGTTAATGGTTCTGATTTTTCAAATCTCAAAGAAAATGTTCAATCAATACTTGATGCGGCGGGAGCTAAGAGTCAAGACACTCCAAACGGTCGAGGTTTAAAGAACATATCTCAAGAAAAGGACCAAAAAGATACGGAAGACGGGGCTCAGATAGATGATGTTGAGAAAAAAAACAAAATGACTGCAACTACTACAAGTACAAACAAAAATATTGGACGATCTTACTTTCACGTCGATCCCGTATTTGATACGTTAAAGAACAGAAGATTATGGCAAAAGCCAAAGACAAAAAAAGCCAGTTCAAGTTCTAGTTCCGAGATCGAAATGCAGTTCTGGATGGAGGACTGGAGAGAGCATAGGCAGAATATGCAAATTGAGGCGCTCAATGCTTCGAAACCTCCAGGCGACGAAGTCAACATGAAAATGGCTAGTAAGTGTAATATACTTAAACGACTTTTTTTTAAGTTTTAGTGTATTAATATTATGGTTTGTTGTTATGGAGATACCTAGTTTAGGTCACGGTTTTCATATATTGAATACTATACTTACCTTTTCCAAGTTACGTAACCAACAAGAGCTGACATATATCCTAACTTCCTCCGTGGAAGTGGGGACCGCTAGAATGCTGTTGTATGTTGACTCTAGAGTTGAATCTACTATTTTATCAAATGAGTTTATTTACAAACCCAGATTAATATTTTTAAGGGCCATCTGGAATTCCTTGCGGTGATGCTAACCAGCATGACATGCCATGGGGCACCTGCATGCAACCTGCGGAATGTGAAGAAGAGTATCGAATTCACCGAGGTGACTTGTTCTGTGGTAGAACACAATACGTCTGCTGCTCCGTCATGGCCACTGCCTACGACATGTACCAAGCACCCGACATGTCCTTCGAACACGACAATAGCTTAACCTCTGACAGCGATATAGACAAAAGATATAGGGATACACATGAAGTAAAATATCGGGAGCGTTTACAACAAAAACACGAAAACAAAAAACGAAGAAGGGCCAAGGCTTTGTTAAAGAAAAAAATCAGACATAGCATTACAAATATTATAACACATATTACTAAGATAATGCAGAAGGCATACAGGAACGCCACATCTCTACGAATAAAGAAGGCGAAAGAGTTGATGGACTTTGTGAAAAAGATTAAGAAGCAATATCGTAAAGATCGGAACAGTCTTATCGACGCGCATGAAATCGACTTCTTTAAGTATGATGTGGCGTTAGAGGAGAGTCTGAAAAAGATTGGAGGAATTAATGAAGCTTTTCTGACTAATCAAACGTTCAGAGATATAGTTGTCAATGGTACTGTTAATAAGAAGGAGTTGATGAGGCTACAACGGACGCACCCGGTGTTGTCACTGTTCTACAAGAGCAGACGTATGGGCAGAGATTTAGAACCAGAGAAGGCAGGAATGGAAAGATTAGAGTTTCGGAGAGAACGAACTGAGACTGGAAATGAAGGTTCAGAGCTAGAGCAAGAACCTTCTGAGGAAGAAGATGATTCAGACTCAAAGAAGCGAGCCCCGAAACATTCTGACTATGATATCGAGTATGGTCTCCTTTATTATTGACCAATAAAACTTTGTCTAATATTTTTTTATTATAAAGCCGGGTCCGCTGCGCCAATTTTCTAACAAAACATGTTATCAAAACATGTTAGTAAAACCGCCCGTCCGCTGCGCCTATTGTTGTAATGTTTTTGTTTAGTTTTAGATGTTCAGAAAGTGATTCACAAGAGCTGTTATCATTAATTTTACCAGATATAGAGAAGAAAACAACTTGGAGGAACGATGTGATTCCTCCTGACATGAGATTAGGTGTGGCAATTCTGTCTCTGAGATTAAAAAATAGGGATAGTGAGCGCGAACACAAAATGCGTCACTTTCCCCCTCCCCGCAGGCGAACGCGGGGGATGTTATCCATTCGTCTCGGCAAACATGTTATTGTGTTTTTGCTAACAAACCTGTTAGGCCACGCCTATATTCTGTTAGCAAACAATGTTATACTGTTTGCAAACACGAAAACACGTCGCAGCGGACCCGGCTTAACATCGCCTCTTTTAGTCAATCTACGTTTTGTTTTATGAGGTTTATAATGTTATGGGAGCGATGGTGGCTCAATAGTAACGGGGCCGACTTGCAAGTTGTAGGTCGAAGGTTCGAACCCAATCAGTCATATCACTATGAGTAATTTATCTCGGTGAAGGAAAACATCGTGAGGAAGCCGGCATGTCCTTGAACAGACATGTGACATCCACCAACCCTCACTGCGCCCGGGAGGCCCGTTTCTCTGAAATAAGTTGGGGGTGACATTATAATTACACAAGCCGACGTGATTTTTAGTATTAGATTTATAGTGTTCTAACTTTGATATGTGTTCTTACCTAGTTTGACTATCCTGATTCCGAATATGAATTTAGTTTAAGTCCATCACGTCAGGATTTTTCGCAAAATATAAAAAAAAAAACTTTTTCTAATTTTTGTACTAGAGCGAAATGCTAATTGAGATTTCCTATATTATTTCCATAGAAATATTGTGAGGTGTACAATAAAGTATATAATAAATAATAATAAATATTAAGTATATCATTGAAATTAATATTATAAGATTAATGTATATTCACTGTTAAGTGACAACACTTTAAAAAAATCCCATATCTCAAAGGCAAAGCAGTAGTTTTTTACGAATTAGCGCGTTAGTTCGTAGCATCAAATTACCTATATGTTGTGTTTTCTGTTTAGTACGTCATAATGTCATAAAGAAAGTGTAAAAACTGTCATGATATATTTTGTTACGTGTATGGTTAATCAAAACTAGCAATCATCGACGAAACCTAAAGAAGTTTGTCACCGCTTACTTCGGTGTAAAGCTAGGTGATCAGGACAAATCCTGGGCTCCACACAGTGTGCTTTCAATGTGTCGAGCTCCTGAGAAAATGGACAAAAGGTACATATAGCTCTTTACCTTTTTGCATTCCTATGGTATGCAGGGAACCATTTTGGTAGGCCCTCAAATTCGAACCATAAAATCGAATAGATTGGTCCAGAATACGATGACCCAGGATGAATCTGCAGCGTGGAGTTCTTTCGTAGAAGTCATAGATCCCAGTTTTTCAACCTTTTTAGCTACGATTTCTGTGTAGAAATCGTAGCCAAAAAGGTTGAAAAACTAGGATACAACATGTGCGTTAGACACCATTTTCTGGACTCCCACGTTGAATACCTACTTTCCCGAAAATCTTGGAGCTGTCAGCGAGGAACAAGGAGAGAGATTCCATTAAGACACAGAAGAGATAGAGAAACGTTACAAAGGAAGATGGGATGTTAGAATGATGGCAAATTACTTCTGGACTCCACTATAAAAATTAATAAAAAGAAAACTACAAAAAGTAGTTTTCAGGGAAAAAGAGACCAATTTTATTCAAAAAATATAAATCAACCCTTGTGTAACGTAAAATACACATTGTTTCTATTGAATTTTTTTTTTTATACTGCAATTTGCGATAAGCACTGTTTTAATAAATATTTTGCTGTATTTTTGGTAGTTTATATGAAAATAAACAAACACATTTTTCTTGAAAATCTGACGTGCTGGAAAAAAACTAAGCACAGGTTCGTAATCAGCGCACCCTAATTACTAAAAGAGACCAACCAGAGTTAACTCATCGTAACATGCGTTTACGCTGCACATACCGGTATTTGCACGATCTACGCGGCCAAAAGTCCCAATATCCAAATAACAAAAACATTTAAAAAAATGAGTTCCACGAACAGAGGACGATATCCATCTTCGATTTACCTGCTATCGCACACCCCGCGCGCGTAGTGTCTGTCGGAATTAGACCGTTTCACTTACGTGTACGTATCTGTTCTCGGCGCTTTTCTAAACTTAAATTTCAAAAGTAAATTTTTATATTTTTCAAGTTGATCTATGAATTGAAAGTGATGGATTCTGATAGAGCACGTAAGAGACTTACAAACTACAATAATAAAGTTATGATCAACTAATAAACAACATGGTTTTTTTTATAATGTATGAAGTCATTTTCATAGCGTGATTTCGTTTAATATTTTTGCTTTGCTAGTGTTTTTGTTTGTGTATCGGGATATATCGGGCTATGGTGATAATTACAGGTTATTATTTGAACATATTTCTTATAAATATTATCAAAAAGATCTCCGGAAACGTCCGGATAGATTCACTTTTGGGGGATTAAAGATATTTAGCAATAAAATGTATAAAATGCAATTTTTGTTAGCGACTTTTTTACATAGTATACGTTTGTTTTAGGTGCACAGGGTGCGTCAGAAGTAAGAATTATGACCCGACAATACTTGTTTGACCGCATGAAGAAAGAAAATTTGCCTAATTTAGATGCAAAATTAAATAATCTAAAAGATCAACTTTTGTCAAGTGAAGACTACAATGAACACCAAATTGTTAATTTGAAACGTAGTTTTGGCCATTTCAAATCAGAACTCAAACAAAGGTGGACCAAAGCTCATTATAAAGAAGACAAATTTCTGAAATACAACCGGTCATGGCTGGAAGATACGTTTGAAATCCCTGTTGTTGAGACCTCACAAAATAGACCAGGTCGACCACCCAAATTGTTCGAAGAGGCAAGTGAGAGGAGCAAAACAAGACTGAGGAACTTCGTTCTGGTTTCGAATAGGAGATTATAATACACGCTGCGCAAGTGGAGATGGGAAAATCTGGTAAAAGAGATGCATCAATTGTCTTTAAAGATATCACCAGTACTCCGACACGAGCAACTAAATATAAGAAGGCATTTTGTCTTAGGAAATCAAGTAAAGAGCAACCCTCTTTGAGACCAATGCAAGCGTTGCAAATGTTTGTAGATGCAGATTTGGCACAAGGACAATACGAAATTATAAGAAAGACCAAGAAGTTTTTTCCGTGCTACAGTGTGTTACAAAAGGCCAAGAAGAAATTCTTCATCCTATGAAAAAAAAAACTCTTCATCCTATGACGCCAACAATGCACAAGATTTTAGTCCATGGCGCAGTTATAATAGAAAAGGCGTTATTACCAATCGGGCAGCTTTCCGAGGAAGCAGCTGAGGCTCGTAACAAACATTTTAGATGTTACCGCCAAGATTTTGCGAGGAAATTTTCCAGAGAAAGTTGCAACCAAGATATTTTTAACCCGCTTTTTTATTCTTATTTCATTTCATTTCATCAGAGAGCGATGAAGAAAGTATTACAGAAACATAATTTTTATTTTTCCCTGTAATTCGTGTAACCTACCTTAAGATTGTGAATATATTGTTTTTTTGTAAAAAAATATGTATGTTTTTCTTATTTGCGTTATTTAGATACCAAATAAGCATCAAAATAATTTTGGCCGCGTAGATCGTGCAAATACCAGTATGTGCGCTGAGTATGCGGTTGCCGTCAGCATGCGTCGTATTGCAACTATGCATTTACCGGAAATTCGATAGAATTATTTTACTTTGCATTATATTCAGTCTTGTATCAGCCACCGGCTTAATATCCTGTATTTTTATAATTAAATTAATATTGTAATTAATAAATATATTTTTTCAACTAAAATCCCGACCGAACTTACCTCCAGACTTAAACAATTTTTCATTTCTTGACTTCAAAAAAAAAAGAGGTTCTCAATTCATCTTGAACTTTTTTTTATGTATGTTACCTCATAACTCAGAGATGGCTGAACCGATTTCAAAAATTCTTTTTTGTTATAAATGGTATACCTTCTAGTTGGTCCTATTGTCATCACATTTGAATCTGATGATGGAATCATGGAGAAATCGAGGGAACTCTTCAAATATTATAGGCACACCTATAGCATTTTGGGTATTTCTTACAGTAACTTGTACTGTTGCTCTCGAAAAACACCATTTGAGAAAGTGGAACTGATGATGAAAACCCCAGATGGCCACCGAAACTACTCAATAATAAGTATTTCGTGGATTGCGATTACATTACTTGAATATGGATGTTAAGCACTTTATGCTCGTCACAATGCATATGATGAAGTAGAACTGTGATGTACCAGAAGAACTCCTCAAAAATTAACGGCTCTGCATCGGGAAAAGCAATATTTTGTAAAAGGTGATAAGAAGTTGACATTTTGGCTTTGGTAACTAGATAAATTACAAACAGACCCATTAAAAAGCGTGGAAAAAAAAAACTTTTTAATAAAAAATAGAACCAACTTTCATATCAAAACACTACAAAGCCAAAAATAACTTTAATTTCGGAAGACGGTGTCAAAAAAAAAAGAAAATATAAAACAAATGACACCGACTACCGAAATTAAATTTATTTTTGGCTTTGTAGTGTTTTGATATGAAAGTCGGTTCTATTTTTTCACATGGACTCCTAACGGCGTTCATGGTAGAGTGGATTACGAGCAAGTTCATAATTCTATCATCGAGTGACGCAGGTTCCAATCCTACCAGATACGACTTTGTGTAATGTTAAATTTTGTTTTTTTTTCACAACAAATCGAAAAGTGATAGGATCAACATAATATCACACTATACATTCGTCGAAGGGGCCGACAGAGAAATATACTTGTTACAAAAATAACAATGGATAGTGCAAATAAAAATGTCACACTCCGGAGACACAAGTCAATGAACATGTTAAATAATAATTCTATTGATTCTACATTATCGGAAGACTTGCTGGGCAGAAGTTTAGACCTGTCATCCAACGTACAAAACTATTGCACAGAAGAAATGAAAAATGAGTTAAAACAGTTGAAGTCAAATTTAGCAAGCACCCAAAATGAGTTGGATAATATTATTCTGGAAAACTCCGATCTAAAAAAACAAATAAATAATCTGACACAAGAAATGGCCATACTAAAACAGTTATGCACTAGTCCACTTTCATCACTGCGAAAAAACATGGCTTCGAGTTCTTCAAAACGTGCTAGGCGGCGACTCACTGATAGTTTCTCTAACAGTTCTAATAGTCCCATGACGTCCACACAAAAAAAAAATGAGGATTCCCTGACCAAGATATGTAATATTAAACCACAGCCAAACCTTACGCTAGAAGAGGAAACAGGACGTACCATCCAATATGGCTCTAACACAAAAAACTCGGCCAAACCTATATCTAATCCACAGTCTAAGTCCGACTACCAATTATCACCGCGAACGCAAACAGAAACAGCTTTTGAATCACAGCCTGATCCAGTGCCTGCTAGACTAAAATCAATGCCTATCAAAAGAGCGTTTATATTTGGCAGTAGTCAATGCGCGGGACTGGCACAGCACATCATAAAATCAAGAAAATACAGCCGCTACAATAGATATCAATTCATTTCAATAATAAAACCTCACGCTAATACAGAGGAAATATTAAAAAGCGCAAAAATGTTCGAGATATCTTCTGAAGACCGTGTTATACTATGTATTGGCGAACATGACACTAACCCGTTTCAAATTATTACAGAATTGTGCATGTTTCTGAAATGTATAAAATGTCCTAGCCTAGTATTAAAAGTATTTAAAACTGATCACCTAAATGAAAAAAGAGTTAATGATACTTTAAGATTAATTTGTAAACAATCGAGCGACTGCACATTTGTGGACTACAATGCTAAATTTAATGAATTTAATGCTTATGGATTATGCGGTAAGATTAATTCAATTCTAGATCAAATTGACTACGATTCAAAATTCTTACATTTTTATAAAAACCCTGACCATATGAAGCGATTATTAAATCTTAAAAGATATCCCCCCGCTCCAACCCGCGACCTACTGGTACTAAGACGCATTACGGAAACAAAACCTATATTAAAAGACTCTAGTACGCAAACAAATGATACGAACTCCATCGAGGAAGTCGTACCAAGTACTTCTAACAGCAATCACGTAAGCATGTCCCAAAATGATGACCTCTGTGTTACAGGCACACAGACGTTTTTTCGAGACTAAATTCTTAAGAATAGTTCACCAAAACATCGCCGGTTTATTAAGTAAAATTCATTTAATAGAAATACATTTATCAGAACTTTCAGAGCTTAAAATCAGCCCGGATATTATTTGCTTATCGGAAACGTTCATAGATAGAGGTAATGAAAATCTTATAAAATTCTCTGACTATAACTTGGCAACCTCTTACTGCAGGACAAAAAGACAAAAGCGTGGTGGAGTCTCTATACTCGCAAAAAGGGGTATGTTATATAAGGAAATAGCATTCTTAAGTCACCATTATATTATTGTTACAGTATTGATAATATCTTTGAATGTTGTGGAATTGAGGTTATGAACCAAAATATTTTTGTTTTGTGCGTATACAGAACTCCCACTTCTAATATCATTAAGTTTTTCGAAATACTTGAAACAGTGCTGCAATTTTTGACGCGTAAATTTAAGAAAAAAATTGTCATAGCAGGCGACTTGAACATAAACACGTTGCAATTAAATAGTAAATCTAAAACGTTAATCGAAATTGTTCAAAATTATGATCTAGTGCTCCACATACATGAACCAACACGACAAAATTCTTGCATAGATCACCTAATCAGCAACATCAAATTGGCTAAAGGTGAACTTTTACATCTGGGTCTTTCTGATCATAATACTGCACAATTATTGAGTATACCCGTGAAAAAGAAGGAATATTTAAGAGGGACTATAATGAACATCACATTGCCAAATTTAAAGAATGTATGTCTGAACTATCGTTCTCAGAAGTATTCAAAGAAACCAATATTAATAGAGCCTACGAGAAGTTCTACGAAATAATATGTCTTTTTTATAAATTATGTTTTCCTATCAGAAAAATAAAGATTTCAAACAGGAAACGAACACTAAAATGGACATCTAAAGGTATTAGAGCAAGTTGCAAAACCAAAAGAGAACTACGAATGACATACTACGCTAACAAAACTGTTGAAAATAAGACAAAGTTTAAAAATTACTCTAAACTCCTACGACGCTGCATACATGGGTCAATTAAAAGAACCAATGATAAATTTATCAGTAGTGCGAAAAACAAATGCAAGGCAGCATGGCAACTGATAAAAAAAGAATCCAGCTGTACTAAGAGCAAACAATTCATACAAAACATAAGAAACAAAGGTACTGTAGTTAAGAGCCCTAACAAAATTGCTGAAATATTCAACGGCTACTGGATTACTCTGACAAACAATAACCAAAAAAATACTCGTGTTAACCTCAAATAGTCTGTTAGTGATACTATTTTCCTGAATCCATGTGGATATGAAGAGATACACAGAATTATACTAGCCTTGAACAACACAAACTCAGTAGGTAATGATGAGTTAGCAACAAAAATTCTAAAATGTTGCTAAATCTCTCTTTTGAATCGGGATGTTTTTCTGATCTACTTAAACAATCAGTGGTGAAGCCTCTCCACAAAAAAGGTAATAAAGAAGATCTAGACATCTACAGACCAATTACTCTCATACCCATAATCTCAAAGATATTTGAAACTGCAATGCACAAGCGCCTTACTCACTTCATTAATAAGCATACTATCATAAAGGACGAACAATACGGTTTTCAAAAAGGAAAATCCACAACATTAGCATGTTTTAACCTAATCCACACAATAATTAGTAAGTTAGATAAGCGTATCCAAACAACGGGCATATTTTTTGACATGACGAAAGCCTTCGATTTCGTGTCACATGAATTATTAATAAACAAACTAGACAAGTATGGGATACGTGGCCCAGCACTCCAATGGATTGAAAGTTATTTAAATAACAGAATACAATGTGTAGAAATCGAAAAAATTGACAGCAATCTAGAACTAAAAACATATAGGTCAAAGTATAAACATAATAAGTCCGGTGTGCCACAAGGCGGTATCCTTAGCTCCCTACTGTTTTTACTATACATAAATGACCTTCCGGAAGTTACTAATCACCCATGTTTTCTGTTCGCTGATGACATATCATTAATAATGACATCAAATAATCCTGACATTAATAAATATACAACTGACATAAATAACACAATTGAATCAATAATAACATGGCTTGACAAAAATAATCTACGCGTGAACCTTACAAAAACTAATTTTATGCAATTTAGTATGTACGGACAACAACATAAGACATTAGACATTAATTATAGAGGACTTAAACTAAACGAAGTCAACGAAACGACGTTTCTCGGCATTACAATTGATAAACACTGCAACTGGAAGGCCCACGTCAATAAAGTATGCAGTAAAATTAATAAATTCGTGTACGTTCTATACGAACTCTCAAAAACATCAGCGTTAAAAACAGTATTATCCGCATACTATGGTTACGTTGACTCTGTGTTGAGATATGGTCTGATTACCTGGGGCTACTCAACGGAAAGTCATAGAGCTTTCATAGCACAGAAAAAATGCATACGCGCCATAGCAGGAATCCGCCCATGGGAATCGTGCAAACCCTTTTTTAAAAAGTTTAAGGTACTAACCTTACCCAGTCTATACATCTTTGAATGCGCGAAATTTGTTAGAAAGCACCCGGAACTATTTAAAAAGGCTCATGAATTGTATCCAAAAAGTTCTAGACACAAAAATAGAATTGTTTTGCCCATAATTCCTAAAACAGCACTATATAACAAGAATAGCTATGCAATGTGCGGTCGTATATTTAATGCTATACCTGACAGCATTAAAATCTTACCAACTACTAAATTTATAAGGTGTCTTAAAGCATGGCTTAACGAAAAGACTTTCTACTCAGTAAGCGAAATATTTAATAAGACATTGAACAATAATTAACAATTGTAATAATTTAACTATATGACATAATTCTAATAATAAGAATAATAATATTGCTATTCAATTGTAATTTTAATAATTAATTTAATAGAATCATAGATTATTTTGTTAACAATTATTAATTAAGTATAAACAAAATGTTTGCATGTCACAGTCATTTGACTAAGTGTTAAGGATCCATAATAATAATGTTATTATAATATATGTTAAGACCGACATTGTACCAACACTTATCGCAAATAAATAAATTGAATTGAAATTGAATTGAATAAAAAGTTTTTTTATTTTAAATGTAAGCCTGTGAATTATTATTGTAAAACACCTCTGTTATTAAACATTCTAAATCAAACTTTAGCAAGAGTAATGGTCGCCCAATACTCGAAATTCAAACGCTCATTTAGCGTTGTTTTTTGCAATGGATAAACGAGGAAGATAGGTAGATAGAATATACTTATTGTACACCAACATGTAAACACACCTGTTTAACATTATTTCTTATTTCTATGGTTACAATGGCGGTCTTATCGCTAGACAACCTTTGGAAGGACTTTCAAAACTTTAATTAAAGTGGGGAGCGCTAAATTAGTGTACTCATAAAACAGAAAATAATATATATATAAATACAATACAATAGATAAGTAATTATATATAAATAATATATAATGTGTTCTTTAACATCATGTGGAGAGGAAAAAAAAAGAATAATCATAAATTTGAAAGAAAATGATTAGCAAACGAGCTCTTAAAAGTAGCGAGTGACTAAGCTTGTCTTACTGACACCGGCAATGCATTCCACAAACGAACAGCTTACACCGTAAACGATGAGCCATAGAATTTAGTGGAATGTGCAGGCATTGAGTCTCAAATTCTCCGATGATCTCAAATTTCTAATTTATAATTTCTTTCTTGTGTGTCATGAAGGAACTTAAAACGTTCTTTGAGATAAAACGGAGTTGTTGAATTGAAGAGAATACTGTAGAGTAATGATAAAATATGTGCATTCCGGCTAAAGCGGATAGGCAGCCACTTGAGTTTAATGCGAAACTCACAAACATGATCATATTTGCGCAAACCAAATATGAAACTGATACAAAGAGTTTGGAGTCGTTCAAGCTTATCTAGCTGCACTTCAGTAAGAACTGGATAACTTGCGTCAGCATAGTCGAGAATAGGGATAAGAAGGGATTGAGCAAGCGCAGTTTTAGTGGCAGTCGGCAGGAAATTGCGCAATCTGCGTAAAGACCCCACAGAGGCAAACAGTTTGCTGCTCACTTTTTTAACAGGTTGTAGGTATTACATACTCTAATGAAGGCTACAATATTGTTTGTAATAATATTGTAAATTTAACATGACATGTATATTGGTGTAAGGTTTGTTAGTGGTCCTTTAATAAATAATAATAAATGTGAAGCCTTGCTGCATTAAGTCCGCCCATGTAACACAATTGTACATAAAGTTTAAAATAAATAAATAAAGTGGGGGTGGGTCACTAGCCTTATTTTTCCGGGTGGGAAAATCATCGAATGACTTCTCCCGTCCCCCTCTGGGTGGATCGGAAGGAAGTGTCAGACTTCTACTGACTAAAAACCCACCCTGTTCCTTCCGCTGCCCTTAATTTCCGCGGCCGCGGTATCTCGTTAGAATATTCCCGCAAACCCGGCAAGCAATAGCCCTATAGGGGTCCCCTTCACTAGTGCTGACGACTCTTTGAGGCGCGCGTGGAACACGACGCGCTGCTGACCCGGGCTTGGTCTTTACCGGACGTTGAGCTACCACTGTTCGCCGTCCGCAAGTGGGTCACTACCCTGGAATAGAATAAGAGCAGTATGATTCTGGAGATTACTCTCCCCCTACTTATACAGGTACACAAACACATAGTTCAATTCAGTTCATGGCGGTAACGCATTGCGCTACCAGCTGCACATTGCTCCAACCGATAATGTAAATGGCTTAGCTACTGCGCCTAGATTCTCGGTCAAGCCTCTATTAAGTTTGTACATAACTATACCTCACAGCGCTTGATATAATCTGAAGTACGTTGCACAGGAACAGATAATGACTCGTCTAGTTTTAGTTCAGCGTACATATGTACAGTTCGCAAAACTAGGCGCCAGTTTGTGCGATATAATCAGAGGTTCGAAGCCACCGAAGCCATGTGTGACATCGATTGTCTGGAGGCTTGCCAGCTATGCTTCGGGCAGTTTCTTTGACTGTACGTTATCAGATGAAGGCGGGTTGTATCTGTTGTACAGTTAAGGAAGTTATTCTGTATTAAGTACTTTCAAAAATGCGAAAGAATTAATGAATGTTTGTAACTCAATGTCACCAAAATAGCTGAACGGCATAGGATTAAATTTCACACAGAGATGGATTGTAGTCTGAATTAGCACTTTTTATTCCGGGGAAATTTCCACGCAATCAAACTCGCGAGCAACAGTTATTCAACGCTAATATTATAAACTAGCTTTTGCCCGCGACTTCGTCCGCGTGGAATAGTGACTTTGGGCTAACGTTAAATTTAACCCCGATTTTGAAGCATTCTTCATTGTCGCTCCGCTCCTATTGGCCTTAGCGTAATGATATATAGCCTTTCTCTATAAATTGACTATTTAATTAAAAAATATTTTTCAAATCGAACCAGTAGTTCCTGAGATTATCGCGTTCAAACAAACAAACAAACTCTTCAGCCTTATATTATTAGTATAGGTAGCTGTTGCCCGCGACTTCGTCCACGTTTCCGTCGTTTTTCGTAAAAAAAAAAGTAGCCTATGTCCTTCCTCACCGTTCAGTGATTTTGATGTAACAGACAGATTAACTTTCGTAATTTAGTAGGGAAATATAATATGTCAATCTATAATACTGTTGAAAAATATCGCAATACCGAACCGCACAATATTATTGTTAATAGCTGTGCCCGCGTTTCCGTCAGCGTGTAACTTCTTGTGTGTTATTAAGTTAATGTATCGGTAATATTGTTTAGATCACGTTCACATGAGACTTAAGTACCTATAGAACGAAAATACTTCAGCGCAAAGCTTCCGGGTAAACTATGTTGAAAGTTGACCCGTCCGGCACGTGAACATAAAGATTTCAAGAACTGCTAACCCGGGAAAGAGCGACGTACGTACAACTGACCATGCGAGAAACAACTGACACCGAGATCTACTCCAGCAACACGAAAAGTCTGCCCTTGAGCCTTATTAATTGTGATTGCATAACACACCGATACTGGGAATTGCGTTCTTTTAAATTGGAATGGAAAAGTATTTGGTATTATGAGAATTCTGGGAATAAAGACGGTTTCTCCTGCACCGCAACCTTTTAAAATTTGAGCCTCGATTATATTTTGTTGCAACTGGGTTACTTTTAGCCGAGTTCCATTACAAAGTTGTGGTGGTTTTAAATTTCGGAGCAGAATAATAATCAGAAAGCTTCGAACTGCTAAGCTATCGGGAGTTACACGTGTTATTGTGAGTGAAACATAAAAGATAGATATATGCTGTCGTGGGATATTTTTTATATAATTTTAAGGAGAACATTTCCGTCATAAATGATTTCTGTGTAGCTTTAACCATGAAGGTTGCACTCGCGACGGAAGCTTAAAAATGGAGTAACTTCTCCCGTTTTCCCAACATTTCCCTTCACTGCTCTGCTCCTATTGATTTTAGCGTGATGAAAAGTATACTATAACCAGCTCAGGAGTATGAAAAATAATTGTACCAAGTTTCGTTAAAATCCGTCGAGTAGTTTTTGTTTCTATAACGGTTATACAGACAGACAGACAGACAGACAAAAAATTTACTGATTGCATTTTTGGCATCAGTATCGATCCCTAATCACCCCCTGATAGTTATTTTGTAAATATATTTCATGTACAGAATTGACCTCTCTACAGATTTATTATAAGTATAGAAGATGTGAAATTCTTGCTTGTCTCTTAGTCAAACATTTTTGATAAAAAATGGCTTGCAGATAGTTAAAGACCCGCGCCCAAAAATTAGTAAAAATTTCAAAATACATTGCAAACCATCCATATTTTTGAGGCTAAATAATAACAGCCGCACAGGTCGATTTTCAAGGTTAGGCAACGCTTTCCTCGGCCTGTGGATGGGTGATCTTTACTTAAACTTTCGATTCGATTTTCGCCGTTGGTCATTTAAACATCTTTGACAGTGGTTAAGATAGATAGATAGAATATACTTTATTGTACACCAAAATTTAAACACACTGTAGCATACGTAGCACACCCTTCACTTTGATAACCAATCGCTCATACAATGCACAAAGGAATATTATTCTAAGTACTATAAATTAAATTCGAAAGTCAACTATTTCAAAACTTAATGAAGCTATTGGGAATAAAGAAAACTCGCACGACAGCTTATCACCCACAGAGCAACGGCATAATCGAGAGATGGCATCGCACCCTCAAGACCGCATTACGCGCGAAACTCACAAACGCAAGTTCCTGGATAGACGAGCTCCCGACAATCCTAATGGGTTTACGAGCCTCTCTAAACACTGACACCGGAGTAAGCGCAGCCGAACTTACCTACGGTTACAATCTACAATTACCTGGCGAATTTTTCACAGAAAATACCTGCACACCTACTATGGATTATACCTACGTTGAGAAACTACGTGATATAAATCAAGTAAACAAGCCGCAAGCCGTTACCAAACACCACAGCAACAAAAAAACCGTATTCATTCATCAAGGCCTTTTGAAGTGCACCCACGTGTTTATCAGAACCGACGCGGTCAAGAAACCACTTCAAACACCATACGAAGGACGCTACCGAGTGATAAGCCGAACAGAAAAAGTTTACACAATACAATTACCCGATCGGCAAGCAAACATATCGATCGATAGATTAAAACCTGCATACGTTATCTCAGAAGAAACTTTACCATCTACCACACCAGTTACAGTCAGCGATACCAAGAAAACAGAAGTACCGAGAGCAAGCCTGACGTCACATCCCGCTGAAAACAAGCAGTCGCGCTCAGGACGTATCATCAAACTGCCGGTACGCTTCGCTTGAAGGGGAGTCCTGTAGCATACGTAGCACACCCTTCACTTTGATAACCAATCGCTCATACAATGCACAAAGGAATATTATTCTAAGTACTATAAATTAAATATAATGTCAACAGTTACATGAGACGTGGGCGGAGGGCCGCGCTCCCACACAGTGACCACTGTTTAACTAATGTACACACTACAATTATATATACACAATTCTATTTTAATAAAGAACATTCATTCCACATTCATTACTGCGACTTCACGCCTTTTCATTGCTCTCCCTAACTTATTCTCCAAAGTGCTGTCTAAAGTAAATCTCCGCTATCTTAAATATATTCTCTAAATTAGTGCTCCAACATAGCACTAAAGTAGTGCTACGAGTTAGCGCCAAAACACCTATTTAATATAATTTATTAATTAAATGGTTACAATAGCGGTCTTATCGCTAAAAGCGATATCTTCCAGACAACCTTTGGAAGGACTTTCAAAACTTTAATTAAAGTGGGGAGGGCTAAATTAGTGTACCATATAAATATGCTCATGAAACAGAAAATAATATATATACAAATATATAAATACATATTTAAATAAAATACAATACATAAGTAATTATATATAAATATAATGTGTTCTTTAACATCATGTTGAGAGAAAACAAAGGAATAATAATAAATATGAAAGAAAAAGAGTAGCAACCGAGCTCTTAAAAGCAGCGAGTGACTGAGCTTCTCTTACTGACACCGGCAATGCATTCCACAAACGAACAGCTTGCACCGTAAAAGAAGAGTCAAAAAATTTAGTGGAATGTGCAGGCATTAAAAGTCCCACATCCTCCGATGATCTCAAATTTCTAACATGTGTGAAGGAACTAAGGTAGGGTAGCCAGAAGCCAGAAAAACTGACACTGGTCTGGCAAAGGGATATCATGTTAGATAGACAGTCGCTCCATGTAAAACACTAATACCCAGATGCATCCGATTTGACTGGAAGCTGACTCCAAAATACACACATCAAAAGTGTCTAGGGATCAACATATATTTTTGCAATAACTTTTCTCCTGATTGATATTAATTAAAATTTTCTTTAAGGATTCATCAAATAAAGTGTTTTCGTTTGTCACAGTAACGATAAACCAAGTCACCTTTGCATTAATAAAGAAATTTGCCATTTTCCTAATAAAGGGATTTTTGACATTTGAACCACTAACATTAAAGTTCGAAAAAAAGACTGAAATAACAGTTTTCTTTAAAATTTTATTGGGTAACTTAAACAATTAATAATCCGTGTTTCTACCGCGAACACTAACAACACAAGAACATCGGTTTGGCATACTCAAAATGAGTTCATCCAAATCACGCTGTGGAATGGCCGCCCATGTTCGTTGCAACAACAAAAAAAGGTCTTCTTGCGACTGGATACCCTCCATATTCGGCAGAGCTCTTCTCTGTAGCATATCCCATGCATGCTCAATCGGGTTCAAGTCTGGCGACTGAGCAGGCCAGAGCAGGACATTGATGTTAGCTGCGGCGAGAGTCTGTCTTACAACTCTTGCGGTGTGCGGTCGTGCATTATCATGCATTCACTGAAATAAGGGACCGATTTGCACTTGTAGAGGAACGATGACGTCAGATACAATCGTCTCAGCATAAATTTGAGCGTTGAGGTTGCCTCTGATCCAAATCAACTCAGTTCTTCCGCCGATCCAAATACCCGCCCATACCATGATGGTTCCACCACTATAAGGATGGACTTCCTGGCAGGATTTTAATCGCTGTTGGCGTCCAGGGGTTCTCCAGTGTCGTATACGTCTTGTATCCGGTCTCATACCAAAACGAGACTCATCAGAAAAGCACACGAAACGCCATTGTTTTTCTGCCCAATTTCTGTGTTCAATAGCCCATTGATATCGAATCCTACGATTGTGCATTGCTATAGGTGGTACCCGTAGCGGTCTTCGGAAATGAAGGTTCACTTCATGCAAGCGGTTTCTGACTATTTGGTCGCTAATTAAGTTCCCTGAAGAGTGATGAAGCCTCACGGCTAACATCATGGCGGTTATTGTTGGAGCTCTTCGAGTTAAGATTTGAATGTATCGGTCTTGTCTCCGTGTGGTGCAGCGATACCGTCCTCCATGGCGCTCAGACACGGTACCAGTGCTTCGGTAACGTGTCCAAAGTCGACTGATAACACTCTGACTTGTATTCAGAGCTAAAGCCACAGTGCGTTGCCGGGAACCAGCTTCTATCATTCCCACGGCTCTGAGCATTTCTTCCCTGCTTAAATGACGTCGCCGCTCCATAATAACGTTGGTTTTAATCAGTAGTAGGGAAACAGTAGCACTAATAATGTCTTCAATGCGTTGTATGTTTTTATAGGGAAAATATTGACAGCTGATTTTCATCTTTTACTCGAATTTGATTAACAGTTCCTGTTTCAAATTATGAAATGCACCAAAAAGGATCCATATAAATTTATAAAATCATAAATTTATTACAAAGCCACATCTCAATCTCAAGAAATCCGCATAAAAATGCTTGATCCCTAGACACTTTTGATGTGTGTAGTTGACAAATCGCTAATCAGATGATGTTGATATACTAATGGTCACTAAAAACTCAACTTGATAAATGATCTTTATTTTGCAAATTGGTTTTTTACAAAACACTTTTACACGTAATTTTTTTCGTAAAAAAAACTAGATGAGGCCAGTGATTCCTAACTGACTACCCTGAGAAAAACTTATTTAAAAAATCTAAAACACTCGATTGCTCAACTGAAATAGAAGAAACAAGCACATTTTTATTTTAAAATGTGACAAGCAGGCGGGACGCAATTGGTCATGATATAATTTTAATTTAAAAATTTTGATCCCGCATGCTTGTCACTTTATTTTCAGCTTTTTAGTATTTAATTCCGTTTTAAAACGTTATATTTCCTAAACGATTGCCCAAAATGAAAAATGGTAAAACAAATCTCAATATCATTTTTAAAAATCTGTTTAATGATACCCCATTTGACATAGTTTGTCGATATTTGATTTTTTTTATTTTTTGACAATATGGCGCCCGAATGTCGTTGTGGTGATTTGGTTTTATTTTAATCTATCCTATGACACTCGCGCCATTAAGACAAATCTAACGACGTATCACTTATCCAAATCCGTTCACGGGTTTAATAGTTACGAGGGAACAAATGAACGGACATACCTTCATACATACATACATACGCGGTAAAAACATAACCCTCCTCCTTGCTTCGCCGCAGTCGGGTAAAAATACACTAAGCTAAAGTTGATATTTGAGTAAATGGTGACGAATTAAAATTATCTCAACTAAATTACCTACACCTAAGTGATTAATGCGTCACAAGTTGTTGTACCTAACTCGTAGCGGGTTGGCGCTTTTCCGGAGGCGGACGAACTCCGAAGACTTATGGAATCTTCCATACCTACTAATATCATAGATGCGTACTTAAGTGTGTTTGTTTGTTTGTCCTTCTTTGACATCATAACGGAGCAATTGATCGATGTCATTTTTGTGAGATAGTCGAAGGCCTTGAGAGTCTCACCGGCAAAAGGTTTTTTACTGAAAAACCTTTTTTGATTCATTTCGTTGCAGGTTCCAAGATAGTTGAATCGTTTTTTCGTGATTCGTCGGGCTTCATTGACAAAGCATCCTTCTGAAGGTCGCCACTGTTGGTTCTGGATCAGATATAGCATTTGTGCTTAGTAGTGAGGTTTAAAGGGTAAGAAGTGTGGCACATTCTAGCTTGACTACAGTCATGGATCTGAAATCGAATCACACCCAGATTTAGTCGTTAATTCAAAAAGATGTATTATTTCCGAGTCACTAATGTACCCCTTTATCTTTAAACTGCGAAACAAGTCATTTTGATATTTAGCGACTAATTCACGACTATATCTACTTACGCGAAAACAGATCTCCGCTAGGTAGTCTACATCTAAATATACCGAGGTAACAGAACCGGAAAGCATGCTTCCTGACTCAGCCACCAATGTATCGTTATATCTTTTCAAACAAAGAACAGACTAATCGTGATAACTTGCGACTAAATCTAGGCGAAAACAGATCTTACTATGATCTAAATCTCGAGATACTCGAGACTAAATCTTGTTGTGATTAGATTTCAGATCGATAATCGTGCATTCGTTCCCAAGCCAGGCAGTGCCACACGTTGCAGGAGCCAAGACAGTTGAATTGTTTCTCCAGGACTCTTCGAGCTTCAAAGACACGCCGTTCTTCTGGTGGTCGCCATTGTTGATTGTGGCTCTCAGGAGTTACCTTCACTGGATGGGAATAGACACAGGCCTCCTCTCAATGAGAGGGAATAGGCCATAATCCACTACGCGCCCAAGACGGGTTGGTGGAAGTCGCATGTCTTCGGATTTTCGGTCCTAAGCATGGCGAAATCGCCATGCTTGAGGAAATCCTTACGATGTTTTCCTTGACCGTTATGTGAGAAGTGGTGATTATGATAATTACGATAAGTACAATGTGCCTGCGAGGGTTAGAACCCATGCCCTAAAACTTTTAAATTGTGTCTGAAACCACTAGGTCACCACTGTCACTGAAATGGTGGCCACGAAGAAAATTTATGAACCTAATAGCAGTAGCGCAGGGCTTCGCTCCCGTGGGGTTTATCATGATAAAAACAACCTCCTCTTTTTGCAGTCGGGTAAAAACATAGCCTATAAAATTCCGCAGACTTCAAGCTACTTCAATACCAAATTTCATTCAAATCCACCCAGTACTTTCGAATAATAACGCGTTCAAACAAACAAACATACTTTTCGCGTTTACAATATTTATGAACCTACGAGTATAGGTCATTTGCTCCTGTGCGAAGCAAGGGTTGCTGACAAGGCCTGAATAAAACACGAAATTACATAAAATTATTTAATTGACGACTTCAATGACGGATTTCGGATTTTCCAGCCATATTGTTTGTTCTTGATTACTTTTGGCGGGAAAATTCCTTTTGGCATTACAAGTCTTACATGACCACTGTATTATTTTGGATCCATCTTTTCTTTTGACTTTCATTGTGGCTGTCTCTTTATGAATGAGCATGCCACGGCACTTCTTGCAAATTTGCCTTTTTATATCTGGGTGTCTGTAAGAAATAAAAATAAAACTATAGCAATGGAGACACAGCTATACCTACCTATGTATGACATTCCCCTGCTGGAACAAAGGTTTCCTTTAGAAGAGGGAATGGACCCGCGGAAACCTTTAGAAGGCGCCTGGGCTTTTGGGAAAAAAAAAGACTAGGGAGTTTGGGATTTCTATCCCACTAAAAGCACCCCAGTGATCACCATCAGCATGTAGAAAGGGTTCCATTACCTCTTAAAAGACCACTTTGGAACCCAGAACTTTCGGTCCTAGGATGCACCAGTTTCCTCAAGATGTTTGTTTTATGCTTCACCATTGAGAACAGTGAACATGATATAAATTAAATTGTAGAAAAGTGATGTGCCTGCCTGTGGTAAAAAAAAAACATCCTAAAACTTAAAATAATATTAAGTACCTATTTATTAAAGGCACTGATTTAAAGAGGCAGTTGTAAATAGCGGTTTTGGTAAGTTAAAAATTATAAATGGCACGTTTAATAACTAGTTCAGCAGTTAAAACTAAGCAGCAAAGTAAACAAAAATGAGTGATAAAAAATAATGAAATGGATCAGTGAATATATAATTGAGCAGGAAATAAATTAAATGGCTGGTAAAAATTATTGAACGAGCAATTACGAAAAATATATGTCGAGGTAGCGCTCGCCGGCCGCTGCCGCGGCACCACTCGCTTCGCTCGCTCGGCTCGCACGTAGTTGGTCACAGTTCTAACCTAACCTAACCTATGGATATCCTTGCAGGTACACACCACTATAAATAAAATAAAGAAGACGAAAGAAATCTAAACAAGAAAGATATGACTTTGAATAATAGTGTAAAAGATGGTTATGTTGTTATTTTTAGAATTAACATTGTATGATAAAATAAAAACTTTTTACCAAAAAATTAAACCGACTCCCAAAAAATACTGCAAAGTGAAAAATAACTTTAATTTCGGAAGTCGGTGCTAAAAACGAAAATACAAAACTAAAGACACCGACTACCGAAATTATGTTATTTTTCACTTTGCAGTGTTTTTTGGGAGTCGGTTTAATTTTTTAAAAGTTTTTATTTCACTCTTTTTAGTTGGTTGATTTTTAATTTACCTAGTTACAAGAACCTAAATGTCAACTACTTATAACATTTTACAAAATATTGCTTTTCCCAATACTGGGCTGTTAATTTTTGAGGAGTTCTCCTGGTACTTCACCATCAGTTATACATCACCATATGCATTGTGACGAGCACCAAGTGCTTAATATCCATATTCAAGTAATCGAATCGCAATCCACGAAATACTTATTATTGAGTAGTTTCGGCGGCCATCTGTGGTCTTTGTCATCAGTTCCACTTCCCCAAATGGTACTTTTTGAGAGCAACTGCACAATTTACTATAAGAAATACCCAAAACACCATAGGTGTGCCTATAATATTTGAAGAGTTCCCTCGATTTCTCCAAGATCCCATCATCACATCCTGACTTGGTGACAAATGGTACCAACTTCAAAGTATACCCTATCAATCAAAAAAATAATTTTCCAAATCGGTTCAGCCGTCTTCGAGTACTCGGTGACCATACATTAAAAAAAATATATATATATACGCGTTGAATTGATAACCTCCTCTTTTGGTCGTCGGTTGATAACCGACTAATTGATTTTTATTACTGTCAATGTTTTACTGTCACAATAATTAATCAACCGCCATTAAATTAAATAACTGCTCAATATGTTTTTCAAGTGACCATAATAACATCTCAAATATTTAAATAACAGCTCAAAAAATTAGTTCCCTTTATTAAAATATATTAAGTTTAACATCATTTATAATTTACCTAGCCTCTTATAGGGGCCACTTAAAGAGCTTAACCTATAATAGGGGCCACTTAAAGAGGATCTTAAGACTCTGATGGTTGAAGATGAAGAAGTAAAATAGAATGTACTTTATGCTAAACCAAATAAAACAGATGAATAACTGTTTTACACAAACTTAAGCTCATTGCTGTCAGCGATATCTACCAGAAAACCTCTATATATACTAAAATAAGAAAAGGGGTACTCTGTAGTAATGAAGTACTAGTATTAACTTCACACTTTCACCCCATTTGAACAGTATTATCGCATAATTGAACGTTGAGCCAGCCAAGCTATATCCAGAAACACTGTAGATTCCAGAGGACTTAGGTACAAGCTTTCTTTTTTTGTTATAAAGTACATGCAGCAAGAGTAGTGTATTTCCCCAGCCAGTGCTGTGCATTCTTCAGAAAGATGGTCAACATCAACCATTTTATCAACAACCCTGTTTAAAATTTGTGTACCAATGTAGTAGAGATGAAGTAAGATTAGGTGTAGATATACTTAAATACTAAAAGAAATTGCCAGGATAAAGCCAAACAACCATTTCTTATTTAAAATTCATAACATAGATACTTACATCTTCAAAACGTTTTTTTTAGCAACATTTACAATCAAGTTGCCATAGTAAGAAGACAAGGTTGGATTTTTGCTTGCTATGTGTTTGCTAATCTGAAATTAAATGAAATTTCGAATTATATTCCATCAGTTTACTTTGTATCATTGATACATCTATACTAATATTATAAAGCTGAAGAGTTTGTTTGTTTGTTTGTTTGTTTGTTTGTTTGTTTGCTTGAACGCGCTAATCTCAGGAACTACCGTTCTGATTTGAAAAATTCTTTCAGTGTTAGATAGCCCATTTATCGAGGAAGGCTATAGGCTATATATCATCACGCTAACACCAATAGGAGCGGAGCAGTAATGAAGAATGTTTCAAAATCGGGGGATTTTTTTTTCCACGGGGACGAAGTCGCGGGCGGAAGCTAGTTGAATATATTATGATAGGAAACTCACTTGATAGAGGTAATTCATACGTTGAAACGAATCATTCCCTTGAATCTTTTTCATTTTTTCTCAACCTCCAATAACCAATATTATGTTATTTAAACCATTTGTTTTTAAATAATTACAATAATTGACCGAAAAAAAAACAGCAGTTTCATAGAATATTTAAAGAAGTTTTAAAATCTTGAGTTTGACTTGACACTTAAACTTTCGTCATGGACACAAGAATATTTTTGCATCAGTGTGTTTGATTTCATAAGAATTAAGGACGTTCATTGCATTATATGAGAATTTATTTTGATTAATAATTATATATTTAAGTTTTTTTATCAAAGCTGGGTCCAGTGCTGCTATTTGGTAAAAAGAAAAACTTTATCACAGAACACTATAACCTAGCGGAACTTTATTTCTAAACGGAAAAAAGCATTCCGTTATGCTAAGGGGTGACATTATTAACACACGAAATATTTATGCAACTTTCAAACTGGAACTGGAACGCATCTTCGTGTTGTTTTGTTTGAAGTTTTCTGCTGAAATCCTTGTGAAGACCCGTAGAATTAATAAAAAAAATACAAATATTTTAGATTTTCACCCATTTATTGAATAACGATTTTATTTTATCCAAATAAGAAGTGGATAATTTGTATTGTATTCAAACTCACAGGTTTTCGTGTGTCGTAATTTTTGTTTGCCCTTTTGACCCCTCTCAAACTATAGCATTAAAAGATGTTGTTAATGAAAAATCTAGTTTTATCACGACTAGCTAATAATGGAAGTTACCTTAGACATTTTGCTACTAAATCAGATATTGGCGAATTGGATATTCAGTTTTCAAATGGGTAAGTTTGAGGTTATATCTTCTAAGGTTATAGATAATTCTGATATTTTTACGTATATCTGCACTGTGGATATACAAAAGTTTTATTCTCAGTAGAAGCACTGAAACTATAAGCCTGTTCACAACTTTGTTGGGGTCGGCTCAGATTTTCTCTCAAAGTTATCTGTAAGGTTGTGTGGACCACCCATTGCATACTGTAAGGTGTACAACAAAGTATATAATAATAAATAAATGAACGTCAAGAACTCCTAAGTTAAGCATTTATTGTACAATTCTAAATGTATAAGTATTCATTTACTATTTTATTTTCTTCAGGACCTCACTAAACCTCAGTTCAGGACGCTTTGCAAGGTTTGCTGATGGAGCATGTGTGGCAACACTGGGAAACACTTCCATATTAGCAACAGTAGTCTCGAAGGCAAAGCAAAGCTCTTCATCATTCCTACCCCTTGTGGTTGATTATAGACAGAAGGCAGCAGCTGCTGGACGAATACCAACAAATTTTCTCAGAAGGGAATTAGGTAAGCTACTAGTAACATATTATCTAAAAGTTTTGTTTATAAAAAAAAAATGACAGAGTAAGGCGCGCACTGCCTTGCGGTGGAACGTGGTGCGTTTATTCTACCGCACTGGTAGAATAACCGCAATCTCAGGTACCACAACGCACCTTTTGTCTGACAATGTTGCCATACATTGTCAGACAATACATGATAGGCCCGTTGGTATAGTGGTCAGTGGCCCTGACTGCTATGCGCAAGGTCGTGGGTTTGATTCCCACCTAGGACAAATGTTTGTGTGATGAGCACAATCATTTGTTCTTTGTCTGGGTGTAATTTATCTATAATATGTATGTATTTAGAAATATATATGTATGTTTATCAGTTGTCTAGTACTCATACCACAAGCTCTGCTTAGTTTGAGACTAGATGGCGTTGTGTGAAAGTTGTGGAATATTATTATAACAAAAAAAAAATACATACAAATTTCTTCATAGACAAAAATATTTTCAGTAGATTGACCACAATTTTGCTGCGAGGGGCCACCGGCCAGCGGTTATTCCACCGCAGTGCACGCACTTCTATGACACTCCATCCATCACAGATTTTGCAGTGCGCGCATGGCCTAAAATTATAGGCACAACAGCAACAGAGAGCAAAAACTAAAATATAAAAAAAGACAAAATTACTAAGTAACTCCAAAAATTATTTTGCCAAATAGGTTTAGTTTATGACAAATGCCAGGCAACTAGTGCAAGATGCTTATTTCCAACTATCTATATATCTATTCTATAGTAACAAATATCATGAAAGTAGTAACTAATTGTTCAAGTACAACCAATTTAACCAATACTTGGTGTACTGTTGCAAAACATGTAACAATAAAAGGAAAGTGTATGAATTCAGAAGGCCTTTCTTTCTGGGTGGGAATATCATCAAATGACTCCTCCCACTGTGGGTGGACCGGAAGGGAGTGTCAGACTTCTACTGACTAAAACCCACCCTTGTCCTTCAACTGCCCTTATGTTCTGGTGCCATGGTATCTCATTAGAACATTCCCGCAAGCTTGTAAGGCAATGGCCCTATAGGGCCCCGTCAATGCTGCTGACTGCTCTTTGAGGTGCGGCGCGTGATACACGCGCCATCGAGCTACCCCTGCTCGCCGTCCGTAGGCTCGCGTCTACGGTGGCCGAAAATTGGCTCTCGATTTCCGACGCCCGGGGCATCTCCCGCAGCGGCCTGGGCCTGAGGAAGAAAGTTGTCTCTACCTCATGCGTTTAGCCTCCTCCTTGGCTAGCATGACTGCTTCGCAGAAGGAGGCGACTGCATCCCATTTACCCTCGCCTCGCACCATGGCGGATGCGAGAGGTCGCCGCCACCTATCGCGTCCATGAGGACACGGCGGTGCTCCGCTCAGGCGGGGCACACCTCCGCTGTACACTTCAGAAGGCCATGGATTTCTTGTCATATTGAACTGTATATCTGTAATTTTATTTTAAATACTGGTGATGCTTGGACCCTTCACTGTAGTTAATTATTATTCTTACAGGCCCAACTGAACGTGAAATTCTAACATCACGTTTGATAGACCGGTCCCTACGGCCCCTATTCCCACAAAACTTCTGCTATGACACACAGATAGTCTGCAATATGCTTGCGGTCGACTCAACAAATCCTCCTGAGACTGTTGCCATTAACGCAGCTAGTGCAGCTTTAGCAGTGTCAGATGTGCCGTGGAATGGACCCATTGGTGCTGTGAGGTATTATATTTTATCATGTCTATTGTCATTTATGAGTTGAATCCCAGGTTGAGTAAAGAAATATCATGTTATTCACAGCTTCGAGCTATACACACTTGCAGCTAGGAATCTGCTTTATCCACTATTACTGGTGTTCCTAATATTATTATGGTATTTAAATATGAATAATCGTTTTTTTTTGCCCATTACCAACCGTTTATGTTTGTAATTGCCTAGCATTGAACTACAGGTTAAATAAAGCTGTAAATTAAAAAAAAAAACTAAAAATATTTTTTGCATTGCAAAAGTATAGTATGTGGAAACTAGCTGTGCCGGGTGCATGCGACTTCTTTCGTAGCAACACATAAATCCATGGCTTTCAGAAATAAGCCCAAACAAAAAAATAAGACAAACACAAAAAAATGAAGAACTTAAGTCTTATTTGTTTTAGTGTCCTTACGCTACGAAAAAACGCACTTATTTTGAAATTCTGGACAGACATTTGAATTTTATGTCTGTATCAATGAATTTTGCAAAAGACAGCATTTTTTTCAGACCATCCATTTTCTGATAAATATAGCTATCAAACCCACAGAATTAAGTTTGCGGACCTATTTACTGTCTACATGCTGTCTACAATAAAGTATATTCTATGTCCCACAGAGTAGGTCAAATCGACAATGAGGTGATTATCAACCCAACTCGCAAGGACCTAGAGAAGTCGATCCTCAACTTGGTGGTTGCCGCAACCAATCGCAACCTGGTCGTGATGATGGAGGGGAGTGCACAGGACATCCTACAACAAGACTTACTCAAGGCCATCAAAATAGGTATGAAAGTAAGTCCATATTTGTAATTTTGTTTCTCTTACTAACAAAATAACCAAGAGAATCCAAAATAACAAAGACCTAGAAAAATTCGGCATCCACCGATGCCGAATTACCAGTCTGTCGGATTTATATCGGATTTTTAGGATTCCGTAGCCGAATCGCAAAAATACGGAACCTTTATAGATTCGTCATGTCTGTCTGTCCGTCCGCCCGTCCGTATGTCACAGCCATTTTATTCCGAAACTATTAAGACCACGTGATAACTGATACGTAGATTTATGTTGTTAACCGCTTTCCGATTTTTACAAGACAGGTCTTTAAAACGGACATTGAGGTTTCTAAAACCCTTTTTTCTTGAAGTCAATTGTTTAAAAGATATACACTTCCAAAGTGTTAAATTGTGTCCCCATCCCAACATCTAATTTTTATAATAATAGAATGAAACGTCTAAAAAAAATATCTATTATAAAATATATATATATATATATCTTAATAAAATTTC
The DNA here is from genome assembly GCA_943138885.2 of Tholera decimalis. Lineage (NCBI taxonomy): Eukaryota > Metazoa > Arthropoda > Insecta > Lepidoptera > Noctuidae > Tholera > Tholera decimalis. The sequence continues at coordinate 5,491,393 of OW964565.2, read as the reverse complement.
AACATATTGGCCTTCAGATCTTTACTAACAATGATTTATACTGTAGGTACAAAAGAAGCCCAGCACATAGTGAGGGGCATAGAGAAGCTACAGAAGACTGTTGGCAAGATGAAGAGACACTACGAGACGCAGCCTCCTTTGCACTTCAAGATCGTGGATGCCATTAACACTTTATCTTCTATGAAGATTAGAGAGATACTAAGGTATTTATTTATTTAAAAAAAAAATTAGTGTGGCAATCGGGGACTGCCGCGGTAAAGCTATTGCATAGCATTTTTATCAACTTATGCAATTATAGTCTACACGCATACGTTTAGTCGCACGCACACAAACACCGTGCCGAAGACTGCCGAACTGAAATGACGTTAGACGATGCACGGCTTTCAACGTCGCACCGCTGTGCCGGTCGGAGTAGGAGATGTTAGGTTTATTTTCGTTACGGAATTTCTTGATTCGCTTGTCGCGCTCAAAGCCTGCCATAAAAGCTATGCAATAACTTAAATAATAAAAAGTAAAAAAACTAAAACCCGACTACGACAAAAAAATCGATGCTAAAAAGGATGAAACAAGATTTTCAGGATGCTGAAATAAACAAGGTTACTAACACACAAAGGTTACTAGACGGTTCTAACGATACCTCATTTGTCGAGTTCCGATAAGCAGCTTTGGAGCTATGAGGGAACAGATGAACATACACACATACATACATACATAGCCTGTCAAAATCATAACCCTCCTTTGGCTTTGCCATAGTCGGGTAAAAAATTATTCTGTTGATCATTTCATAAGGAAAATAATACTACTATATACTCCGTCTAGACAGAGGTACTGTTAAATCTCGATGTCTGTCACACTCGCATCTAAACGACTCAACCTATTTTCATGAAATTTGGTATAGAGATAGGAGGAGAAGGACACAAAAATCGGTTAAGGAGTGGAATACCCTACCGGAGCCTGTTTCCCGTAGCTATAGCCTGGGGGTCTTTGGGTCAACAGTGAATAGGTTACTTCTAAGTAAAAGTGCCCATCTTCGACCACATCATCACTTACCATCAGGTGAGATGGTGGTCAAAAGCGAGCCTATTATCAATAAAAATATGTATTTAATTCTCCATACAACTTTTTTCCAGAGACTTTTCCCACGACAAAATGTCGCGAGACAATGCAGTATCGGAGCTCCGCCAGACCGTGATGAACCAACTGCGCGACACGGAAGCAGATATCACGCAGTTACAAGACGCCTTCAACGCTAACCTCAGGGACATATTCAGGGAAATGATCTTCGAGAGTGACCTACGCTGTGATGGAAGGCATCTCGACGAGATTAGACCAATTTCTTGCGCGGTAAGAGAGAGTTAAAATGAATTTATTTGTTAAGCAAATTTTTAGGATTAACTTCTGCCTGCGACTTCGTTCGCGTGGAAGGCTTTTGCCGCGTAAATTCCGATCCCGTAAGAATTCCGGGATAGAAAACAGTCTATGCGTTATCCCAGGAAGCGAAAAGGCTAAGCACATGAATTTTATTAACAACTAACAGTCGCTCGGAACTGTAATCCCGTGGACTTACACGATGAAATCATAATCCTTCTTTTAATTCGGGTAAGCCTATAACCTTCCTCAACCTTCAAGCTACTTTCATACTATAAATTTCATACAAATCCACTCAGTACTTTCTAAGATTAGCTTGTATAAACAAACAAAGATTTCTGATATATAATATTAGTATAGTTCTCGTCAAATAACTTGGCAAGTGTCGTTCAATGCGCAGAAGTCGATTTTTAGGTGTCAGCGGTTGCCAGCGGGACGCGGGGTATGACATAGCGCCGCTCCGAGCGCGCGATTGTTGCGTTAGTAGTTCTCGTTCAATTTGCTCGCGAATACACTCGCGTACACGAAAGTTGTACCCTTTGTTTTTGTTACGTTAAATACCGTTTTTAACCGACTTCTGAAAAAGGAGGAGGTTCTCAATTCGGATGTTTGTTTGTTTTTTTTTTTTTTTTTTTTTTTTATGTTTGTTCGGGCATAGCTCCGTCGCTCGCCAACCGATTTGAAAAATTCTTTTTTTGTTGGAAAGGGTATACTTCCCAAATGGTCCCATGAAAATTTTATCGACATCGAACAAGCCGTTTCTGAAAAATCAACAAAAGTCTTAAAAAAATATTTACATTGATGATCTTTTCGGTTACTCTATATTGTGTTTTTTGTTCGCGCGTTTTTAGTTTTTTGTAGTTGACATTTTGGCTTTTATAACTAGATTAATTACAAATTGACCCACTAAAAAGCGTGAAAATAAAAACTTTTTTGCAAAAAAATAAAACCGACTTCCATATCAAAACACTACAAAGCCAAAAATAATTTTAATTTCGGAAGGCGGTGTGAAAAAAAAGAAAATACAAAACCAATAACACCGACTACCGAAATTAAAATTATTTTTGGCTTTGTAGTGTTTTGATATGGAAGTCGGTTTTATTTTTTTGCAAAAAAGTTTTTTACGCAGACTATTAAAACGTCAGAAAGAACAGTTAGACACTATAGTTAAGGAAGGTTGAAATTCCGAATTCGTCACTGTCTTTAAGACACCGGGAAAAAAAGAAGAATAAAAGGAGTAGCAGTTTTATAAACAAATTATACATTAACATACATTTTATTAACATATTATTTTTAATGTTTTTTTTTTCACTTTTATATGTATTTATGTATATCTATTTTATTTATAATACCGATTCTTTCTTTAACATTCTTCTGAACAGACATGATTAAAAATAAATGATGGCAATAACCATAGAATAATGGCAAGCAGTAAAAGTGACGACATTTTTCTTCCACTAAGTGCACGATGCGCGAACTTACCCCCACTACGCCAAAACCTTGCCAACTTACGTGACGAGAACTATAACATAGATAGATAAAAAACCACAGCCTACAAAACGAACAGTCACCACAAGCAGCCGTTCACGAAACTGCCGTAATAATAGATACATTGTCTGTCTGTTAGGTGTCCCTATATGAGCCCTTGCACGGCAGTGCAGTGTTCCAACGCGGGCAGACTCAAGTGCTGTGCACAGTCGCCTTCGATTCACCAGAGAGCGCTCTCAAAATGGACACTCTTACCATGCTCACTAGGTAAGTCATAATTAACTTAGTAAAACTTAAACCTAGGATAGAGATAGTTCTGGGGCTGCGGGAATGTTCTACCGAGATACCGCAGCCTCGGAACACAAGGGCAGCTGAAGAAACAGGGTGGGTTTTAGTTAGACTCTTCCTTCCGCTCCAACCAGAGCGGAAGAAGTCATTCGATGATTTTCCGACCACAGAAAAAAAAGATGTACAATTTTGAAAGAAAGGCAATGATAAGTTTTCACAGACAGTATTAGTAGAACAAGAAACAGGTAAAAGAAAACGAGAATAAAAAATAATAGATTACAAATACAGTTTCAGTGACCTCCAAAAAATTGGTTACATAAAACAGTTTTTCGTACCACTTGCTCAAAAAAGTGACATTCTATGCCACAAAAACTTTTTTTTAAACGCTTTTTAACCGACTTCTGAAAAAGGAGGAGGTTCTCAATTCGGATGTTTGTTTGTTTTGTTTTTTTTTTAATGTTTGTTCGGGCATAGCTCCGTCGCTCGCCAACCGATTTGAAAAATTCTTTTTTTATTGGAAAGGGTATACTTCCCAAATGGTCCCATGAAAATTTTATCGACATCGAACAAGCCGTTTCTGAAAAATCAACAAAAGTCTAAAAAAAATATTTACATTGATGATCTTTTCGTTTACTCTATATTATGTTTTTTGTTCGCGCGTTTTTAGTTTTTTGTAGTTGACATTTTGGCTTTTATAACTAGATTAATTACAAATTGATCCACTAAAAAGCGCGAAAATAAAAACTTTTTTGCAAAAAAATAAAACCGACTTCCATATCAAAACACTACAAAGCCAAAAATAATTTTAATTTCGGAAGGCGGTGTGAAAAAAAAGAAAATACAAAACCAATAACACCGACTACCGAAATTTAAATAATTTTTGTCTTTGTAGTGTTTTGATATGGAAGTCGGTTTTATTTTTTTGCAAAAAAGTTTTTATTGAAAAAGGAATACGCATTTATTATGCAGTTATGATTATTAAATAAAATTACGAAAACCGACGAGGCCGAATGAGTGTGATGACTTTGCTTTTCCGACAAAAAATATTAGTTTAGGAATTTGCCGCGTTTTTGTTTTCTTCAAATACATAAACGTTAAGTTTATTTTAATTTATTTTTATAAATAAGTTAATGTTCTAAATGCTCATCTCATATTATTATTGTGTTAATTTTTTCGCAAATGGTACGAAAAGTAGAGTATTTTCCTCGGTGATAAAGCTGTCTTAGTCTTGGGTGAACTTAAATCCCTCGCTACACTCAGGACTCGTCTTAAATCCCTCGCTTCGCTCGTGATTTAAGTTTTTAACACCCTCGCTACGCTCGGGAGTAAATCTCGAGTCATTCGTTACGCTCGCGATTTAAATCGTCACCCGTGACAGAAGACACTGCTTTATCCCCTTGGTTAATAATCTACTATTTTAGTTTAAAGCCCGCTTTACACTTAGTGCGCGAATCGCGCGTGAAAGCCGCGACAGGGCGCGAATGCTAAGTGTGGAGCCGTTTCGCATATTCTTCGCAGGTTCGCGCTTTCTTCCCCGATTTTTGTCGGTTTTTTGTCCCGCGTCAAAGGGACCGCGAAGCGTGAACGCGACGCGAACTTGTATGACTCCACACTCGCACTCCGCGACGATCAGTGTTGATTGAGCCCTTTAATTATAAATTTAACTTATGAAACTGATGAATGTAAACAAACCATGTTCTATTACGATGGATAGTTGTCATCCACCATCTCATTTTTTTCCATCGTTTCCTAATTTGTGTTTCATTTTTAACGTATACATAATTATAGTACGCTAATGCATACAAAGTTAGGGACACAGCAGCAGCTACTTCAACGTCCATATCGTTCAACGTTGCGAACTCCACTGTGAAACTACTGCGAATCATTGCGAATATGGAGTCGTAATTATCAAGCCGCAATTATCAAGCCGCGAAGTCTTGGCAACTTTGCCCCGCGAAATCGCGCCGTGAATCGCGCACTAAGTGTAGAGCAGGCTTAATGACAGTGGAGAATAAAATTGAATCGTCAACACTCTCAGACATTGCATTAGATCATAGATATAAAGGTATAAGTACTCTTTATTATACGTTACAGAATAAAATAAGTTCTTAACAACTAAAAAGTGTGATACAATTTTATCGCTAAAAGCGATCTTTTCCAGGCAATCTGATGGATTTTAGCATGTAAGAGTTTTACCGATAGTTACACCACACAGATTATTGCATTATGCAAAGAGTGTTGCACTAAAACACTTTTTAAAATTCTCTATCTAAACTCTGGTATCTGGAAAGATTAATCATGTATCCTAAAATAAAGGCAAAATCAAGTAATGCGAATGTCCAGTGAAATATTTTTTCTCTATTAATTTCTGTTCATATGGTCCTTTTCACACATCAATCAGTCTATATTATAGACTGATGAATATTATAGACACTATAATATTCCCACTGGGACACAGACCTAAAGAGGCCTGTATATCCATCCATCATCGGAGTACAAGACAGACGGCGATGCCATCGGTACATGGTGGACATACGACCCATACGCACGAAACGTTTTGGAAATACCTTCATTGTGCGTACTGCTATGGATTGGAATTCCCTGCCGGAGTCTGTGTTTCCTGATCGCTATAACCTGGGAGTCTTTAAGTCAAGAGTGAATAGGTTACTTCTAGGCAAGCGTGCTCCATCTTCGACCACATCATCACTTACCATCAGGTGAGATGGTGGTCAAACGCAAGCAAGCATCAACAAAAATAAATAAATATAATAAATAAATAATAGAGATTATTTATTTATTATATACTTTATTGTACACCTTATATTACATTTAAGGATACAAATAATAAAACTAGTGTACAATGGGCGGTCTCATCGCACAGGGCAATCTCTTACAGATAACCTTTGGATGGACAGAAATGAAAGGAGGAATTATTATCATGGGCCTTAATCCCAGTGAGGGTTGGTAAAAGTCGTACGTCTTCTGATTTTTCAGTCCTAAGACATACGGTTACCGCACAATGTTTCCCTTTTTTATTTTTAAGCTAGCATAGCTTTTATCGCGGGCTTTGAGCGCGGCGACCGAATCAAGAAATTCCGTAACGAAAATAAACCTAACACCCCCGACCGGTGCGGCGTTGAAAGCCGTGCATCGTGTAACGTCGTTTCAGTTCGGCAGACTACGGCACGGTGTTTGTGTGCGTGCGACTAGACGTATGCGTGTAAACTAGCTGCTAATAAACCTATAGTTTCAGTGATAAAAATTCCTGAATAACCTACATGTATTGTAAGATAATTAAAATATTTTAAACAATATTAACTTCTCATTTATTCAATAAAAGAAAAATAAATTGTTTTCTTATCGGTCACCACGCTCAAAAAGTGTAACTTGAATTAATATCAAAGAAAAAACTTGAATTAGTACCAAAGAAAAAAATACTGCTTAAATAAAATAAATAAATAATTATAATTGCATAAGTTGATAAAAAATGCTATGCAATAGCTTTACCGCGGCAGTCCCCGAGTGCCACACTCATTTTTTTATACGTATTTTTCCAGTGGAATAAAAGAGAAAAGTTTCTTCTTACACTACGAGTTCCCTTCATACGCGACGGGGGAAGTAGGCAGAAGTGGAGCCCCAGGGCGGCGCGAGGCGGGACACGGAGCCCTAGCCGAGCGGGGCCTGCTGCCTGTAGTGCCGCACCAGCCCTACACTGTCAGGCTCACGGCCGAAGTGTTGGAGTCCAACGGTAAGACTTCTTAATGACCATGCAATAAAATATCTGTGTTTACATTAGAGATTAGTAATACCAGTCTATAATTTTGAGCGCTTCCAAGTAAACTTGCTGCACATACGCAAGATACACATATGTCTAAATAGTTTGCAAGAACTTTTTGCGTTGTAAATTTGAAATAGATGAGGCCGGTTTTTCCTAACTAACTATCCTGAGAAGAAACACTGAAACAAACTCAGAGATCGTAATAATGAAATATTAAGGCTATCGAGAAGCTCAACTTAGAACTTTTTTGATTCGCTTCAAACTTGAGATTTCACGAACAATACCAAACTGCCACATGATACCAACCAAACGACCATTGAGTCATAATATTCGTTGTTTTTTCACATTGCTCTCACAATCAACCATGCAAATTGTAACCTATTTTAAATTACTTATTAAATTTATAACCTATTTTCAAAATTAACGTCAATATTTCATTATTATTTTATTATATTAAAATAAGTACGGGGACTGACTATACACATACATAAATATGAAGTACAATTATTACTGTACACAGCGTTCAGTGTGTAATATGCTTCATTAGTGACGGTTGGGTTTAGTTAATATATGAAGTTACTAAATGATATGGTTGTTATTATATGTTATGCAGCGAATTTAAACCGTTTAAACTGTTCAAAAACTAATCTAAAATAGAGGATATTACATTATATTGACTGCACATTCTGGACAACGGATTGTATTCAGAAAGATTAAATATTGTTACTAGAGGAAATACTGAACAATGTTTTATGAATTGCCGGAGTCTGTGTTTCCCGATCGCTACAACAAGGGGGGCTCTTTAAGTCAAGAGTGAATAGGTTACTTCTAAGTAAGCGAACTCCATCTTCGAACACATCATCACTTACCATCAGGTGAGATGGTAGTCAAATGTGAGCCTATTATCAATAAACAAAATTAACACCAATTACTTTTGTGTAGTGTAGTATTAGCTTGATAAAAACTTTTTTGCAAATAATAAAACCGACTTCCATATCAAAACACTACAAAGCCAAAAATAATTTTAATTTCGGTAGTTGGTGTTATTGGTTTTGTATTTTCTTTTTTTTTTCACACCGCCTTCCGAAATTAAAATTATTTTTGGCTTTGTAGTGTTTTGATATGGAAGTCGGTTTTATTTTTTGCAAAAAAGATTTTATTTTCGTGCTTTTTAGTGGGTCAGTGAATTTTCCAAATCGGTTCGTAAATGACGGAGTTATGCGCGAACAAAAAACGCAATGCAGCGTGAACGAAAAGATCATCAACGTAAACATTTTTTTAGACTTGTTGATTTTTCAGAAACGGCTTGTCCGATTTCGATAAAATTTTCATGGGACCATTTGGAAAGTATACCCTTTCTAACAAGATCAGAATTTTTCAAATCGGTTGGCAAACGACGGAGTTATGCGTGGACAGACATAAAAAAAAATACAAACATCCGAATTGAGAACCTCCTCCTTTTTTAGGAGTCGGTTAAAAATAGATTGGTGTGGCTGTTATTATTAGTGTCGAGCTCTTGTAGATGATAACTCTAAATGTGTTTCTGGTGATGTGCAGGTTCTAGCTCCATGGCGTCAGTATGCGGCGGCTCCCTAGCTCTGATGGATGCCGGCGTAGCACTGTCTGCCCCAGCGGCCGGAGTGGCCATAGGCCTTGTTACCCGCCTCGACGAACAAGGCCAGATAGCAGACTACAGGATTCTCACTGATTTGTTAGTGAGTCTTGATTTTATTATTATTTAACGTTTATTTATTTTAAAACAAAGACGGCGATGCGTCATCGTTACACGGTGGACATCCCACCTATACGCACTAAACGTTTTGGGAATACCTTCAGTGCGCGTACGGCTAAGGAGTGGAATTCCCTGCCGGAGTCTGTGTTTTCCGATAGCTATAACCTAGGAGTCTTTAAGTCAAGAGTGAATAGGTTACTTTTAAGTAAGCGTGCTCCATCTTCTACCACATCATCACTTACCTTCAGGTGAGATGGTGGTCAAACGCGAACCTATTAACAAATAAAAAACGATAAAAAAAGATTCCGACGAACTGAGAACCTCCTCCTTTTTTAAAAGTCGGTTAAAAAAGAGAAACGACAGCTAATCTAAATTGATTGCACGGGTATAAGTAAAATGCCTTAATAGACTCAAGTCAGTCGTAGTAAAGATGATAAAGGCTCCAGATCTCAAATGTATATGTGGTGTGACCCCTCATACCTCAGGCCTTCCACCTTGCTTCGCATGCCGTATCGCTAGAACCTACTCTTGATAATCTTGTGTCTGCATTACATTGTAAAAATGAATCATGTTTTGAAAAGAGTAACCTTGGAGTTTCTTGCCGTTTCTCTCTAAAGGAAATGACCACTATCGAACTTTGCACTAGCTTGTGTTTTTGTAAGTGCCCATGTAGGCATGTCTGAAATAAAATACGAGTTTAATCAGCGAGCGGAGTTCGCGTACCTGATTTTGGACCAAACTTATATAAAATATGTTTGCACTCAACTCTCTAATAAAAAGAAGTACCTAGTACTTATACTTTGTGTTTTTTAAATCTGTTATTGGCTTTATGCTACTTATAGCATAAAGCCAATAACAGATTTAAAAAACACAAGGTAAAATATAGGGTAAAACAGAAAAAATAACACAAATTTTATGATCTGATATTAAAGCACGATCAAAATAGAAATATAAATGAAATAAACATAACATAATGTAAGTACTCGCTCGCACTATATATGAGTATATTGTACGTGTCTAGAATGAGAAAGGGGAACAGAGATAGGCGGATTACATATATCTGCCCGATCTCTGAAGAACATTAAAATACAACTTATGCAAGACTTAAATCCCTCTCAAAAATATATGTTTATTATTTAAGTAAATGTATCTTAAGTATTAGTAATACCTACTAGTAAAATGTGTCAACTCCTACCCCTGTAACTGTTCTTCAAGACACAAGTTGTTCATTGTATGGAGAACAGAGTCCACGCTTATATTAAGTCTGTAAGATCATATTTTTTCAATTTCTATGTTCCTCACACGCTAAAAGTCTGCGCTCTTCCAATAATCTTCTCTTACTCTGTCCTTCTCATACTTCTGATTTTATTCATTCTTCCTTCTATATACAGTCCATTCTTCTGTGGAATGCACTACCTCTCGATATCAGGACGGCCAGCAATCAATATGCATTTAAAAGAAAGTTGCGCGATTATTTTCTTAACAAATAGTGGAGGCAGAGTTTCCATAACCCCTTTCTATAAATTTTATTAATACATATATATATTATAATATATTTTTGGTATGTATTATGTATGTATTATTATATAAATATGTAAGTTTATTCTAGTTATTCACTCTTAAAGACAAGATAAATTTTTCTTTTTTTTCCATCAAGCTATGCAATACAATACAATAATTGATTTTTCAAAGTACAGCTGTTTACATTATAGAACTTGCAGGTGCACAGTATATCAATCAATGACCCCTATGCATTATTTTTGTGTTACTGCTGGTGGGTGGTGAATGGATTGTTTTATACTAGCGTAACGCGTAAGCGCTAGCCGTAGTTTATTTCATAGTTATTTATTATTTTTACCCGACTGCAAAGGAAGGGTTATGTTTTTACTGTAGTGTATGCCATCTGATGACGATTCTTTTCACTCAGCTTTCGAATCCCGCAGCTCATCTGCTAATGCAAGTTTTAGCTCTTTAACTGACACTCTTGGTGATTTTGTGCGTAGTAACTTTGTTCGATCTAGAGGCCATTTGTTTAACGTCTGTCACATCAATGCACAGAGTGTGCCAAGCCATCACAGTTATCTGTATGACGCCTTTTCCGACGCCAATGTTCATGCCGTCCTGGTCTCTGAGAGTTGGCTCAAACCACATCTTCTTTTTACTACCGACCCTCTGCCCGGGTTCATTCTTATCCGGAATGATAGGATCGGGAAGGGAGGAGGTGGTGCTGATATATATCTTCGCAGTGATTTCCCTTTCAAAATAATTGCCTCTTCTCCTTCAAATTACACTGCCAATGCTGAGTATCTCTTCTTGGAGGTCCACGTTAAAGGTATTAAGACCTTACTGGGAGTGGTCTATTGTCCGCCTGCCGTTGACTACTATTCTAACTTAGAATTAGTGTTGGAATCTGTAGGGTCAGAGTATGCGCATTGTGTCATCATGGGCGATTTCAACACCGACCTTACTCACCCTTCCCCTCGTTCCCGTAAACTCCTCCATATTATCGAGTCCGTTTGCCTTCATGTTCTTCCGCTGCAACCTACTCACTTCAATATCTCAGGTGATGATACGTGGCTCGACTTAATCATAACTTCCAATCCCTCTCTTGTGTCCTCTCATGGCCAGTATCCTGCCCCTGGATTTTCTCATCATGACCTCATTTTCCATTCTTATATCCTAAAACCACCCAAACTGCCCGCTAAAGTCATGCAAACGCGTTGTTTTGCTCGCATGGATGTCGAGAAGCTGCGCCAGTATGCGTCAGAACTTGATTGGGATCATCAGCTTGCAGCGGCAACAACTGTAGACGACAAACTGGGTGTTTTTAATAAGACGGTTCTTGCACTCTATGACAGACACGCTCCTGTCAGGACGGTAAAGCTTAGGCGCCCACCTGCTCCTTGGATGACGGCAGAGGTTCGTTTGGCAATGAGGCGCAGGAATCGTGCTTTTCGTAAATATAGAAAGGATCGCTGTGTTGAAAAAAGGGACCTTTTTAAAGCCGCAATAAATCGGTGTAATCAGATGATACGCAACGCTAAACGCACATTCTCGATAATATATCTTCTTCTTCTCCTGCTTGTCTCTGGAAATTCCTCGGAACTCTTGGTGTCGGCAGAGCACGTCATGTAGATTTTCCTAAAACGATCGGTCTCGATGATATCAATCGTTACTTTACCACTACCTGTCATTTGGATTCCCAAATTTTATTTCAGACGGTTGATTACATTGCTGGTCTACCATGTCCAATCATTGAACCATTCCGTTTTTCTCCGGCAACCTTGGATGATATCAAAAAGATTATCCTTTCCATTAAATCTAAGGCTGTGGGTTATGATGACATCAGTCGTTATATGATCACCTTGATCCTTGACTCTCTCCTGCCAATTGCCCATATTATCAACTTCTCCCTCGATTCCGGGCAATTTCCAACCCTGTGGCGAATGGCTTACGTTCGTCCACTTCCTAAAATATCCAATCCCTCCTTGCCTATCCATTTTCGACCAATTTCCATTCTTCCTTTCCTGTCCAAAGTACTAGAGGCCTGCGTCCATAGACAGTTTTCTGGATTTGTTCACCCGAACAATCTTGTTCTCCTTAAAGTGACTGGGGACATTAGAGAGGCGATGGAGAATACAAAGGTTACTGTTTTGGTGGTTATTGATTTCTCCAATGCTTTTAATGCCGTCAGTCATGATATTCTCCTATCTATCCTGTCACATCTCATGGTATCTTCCGAGTGTCTGGAATGGTTCTCTTTTTATCTTCGGGGACGTCAGCAGTCGGTTCGTGTCGATGAGAATTCTTCGAGTTGGCGTGACCTGGATGCTGGTGTCCCACAAGGCGGTATAATAATAATAATAATAAGACATTTATTTCAGACGAGTAGTCCATATTCTGTTAGTAACACAAATCTTATAAAGCTATTATTAGTACCTACACAAAAAAAATTACATAAAATAAAAGTAATCGTAAGGTGGTACCGCACAGGGGTGCCAGTTTATGGCAAGCCCTGGACACGACCACCCGCAGTGGTATTCTTCATTAACTTTATAACTCTCTATCTTCGGTGTTCGTATCATCTTTACGCTGATGATCTGCAGTTGTATGCATCTGCGCTGGTAGAAAGTTTATCAGACGCTATAGGAGATGTAAACCGAGATTTAGATGCTATCAAAAGCTGGTCTGATAGATTTGGGGTGTCTATAAACCCCTCAAAGTGTCAGGCCATTGTGATTGGAAGCTCGCGTATGATCGGTAGATTGACAGTAAGTTCGCTCCCTCCAATCATTTTCAATGGCGCCGTCATCCCTATTAGCTCTAGCGTTAAAGATCTCGGTTTGCATCTTGACTCTATGCTTAGCTGGCAAAGTCAGGTCTGCAGTGTCAGTCAAAGAGTCAACGGGATTTTGCGATGCCTGTATCAGTTGAGGAACTTTTTACCTGCAAAAACCAAGACAATGCTTGTGCAGACTTTAATTTTCCCTGTAATCGACTATGGTGACGTGTGCTACTTTGACTTGAATGCGGTCTTGCTGGATAAGCTCGATAGGCTCCTTAATAACTGTATACGGTTCACATTTAATTTAAAAAAAAAAACTTTTTTTTTAATTAATGTTTTTATTTCACTCTTTTTAGTTGGTCGATTTACCTATACTCCATAGGTTTAGGTAGTTAAAAAAGGGTAAACAAAAAAAACCACGTGACTCATAGATGCAAAACCTTTTATTTCAAAGATTAAAATCATATTATTTATAATCACATATTAATAGCCTCTATTCTGACTCTGAATCTGATGAACTATCTGTCACATTAATAATAAAACGATCAGTGGTATCAGCCATTATTTTGTCTAATTTAAACATTTTCTGTTCCTCTTTTATAACATGGCCTTCGCATTGTTTCCAATTCTCTGCAGTTACACTAGCTAAAGCCTCTGGCAAAAGAATTTTTAGGTCAGCCATTTTAAAAGTTTTATTTTTCTCAGCTACAAACCCCTTAACTTGAGCCCATATTAATTCAATTGGATTGAGCTCACAGTGATATGGCGGCAGGCGCAATACTGTAACACCATTTTCCTCAGCTAATTCATCCACAACATAGGATTGGTATTTGTGTTTTTCATATTTAACTTTTATTAATAACTGTGCTTTTAATTATGCTTCTTCAAAAGAAATATTTTTTTCATTTAACCACTTCTGAATATCAGCCTTTCTTGATGCGGTTGTTGGCACTTTTTATTTTTTTCTGCTGTGATAGGGTGCATTATCCATCACCAAAATTGAGTCTTTTCCAGTTTGGTGAAAATTGTGGTGATCCATTTCTCAAAATTATGTGCATCCATTTCTGAATGGTAATCACCATCACCTTTAGTGGCTTGAAATATTAATTCACCTCCTTCAACAAAACCACTTGATGAACCTGAAACATAGTTTTAAATAAATTCAACAACTGATGAATAATTAGGTTTTCTTGTAATATGAGCATCTCATATGTACTTGACTTAAATTGTGAATTTATTATATATTGACTGCCTCATTGGTCTAGTGGTCGCGAGCACCATAGCTGACCATGAAGTTCACAGTTCGATTCCTAGGTCAGTTAGTGTTACTGGCTTTTCTATCTGGAATTTTCAGTAGCAGCCTCGACTCGGGAGTTGTGCCCGGTTAATGGCAATAGGCTCGCCCCTATTACGTGTACCTTAATCATAACTGGTGAAATGTGGGTGTACTATAGGTGCACCTCTGCCCAACCCATCGGAGAAACAAAGAAGTGATTTATTAAGTTTATTATATATGATGCTTTTCACAAGCTTATAAAATAAAATTATCATCTTGGCATTTCTATTAAAGGCTATTTAAGTAATATTCTTACCAACGTGGCCTAAAATAAGGCGCTTTCCTTCCCCGCTGGGATTCTTTAATCCTGTAGACAAACCCTGCCTGTGAGCCTCCTTACAGGATGTTATGATAGTGTCTTGCCATGTTGAAGATTTAGTGTGTCCTGCAAAAACAATATTTATGAGTTTACAAGATATTTACAAAGGTGCACAATATTTATTTTAAAAACATATTAACGTTGTTATCATACCTTCATTGACCCATGTTTCATCCAAATAATATATTTTCTTCCCGTCTCTTCTATATTTTGCAATCTCATTTAAATACTTTACACGCCATACTGCAATGTCTGGTTTGTCAATAAGCATACTCTTGCGACTGCGTTTGGAGTATTTAAAGCCTAATTTCTTCATCAACTTATACATTACATTTCTTTTTATATTAGGTAGACTGTCATCATTATTGACACTTTCCAATACTTTTTCAATAGTTGGCATTTCATTTGCAAAAAGAAACATATGTACTTTTCTCCTCACTGCGGCTAAATCCATATCATCGAAACTGTCAATTTTGCTTGGTTTTGTTGCCGGTGGAAGAGGAGACTCCACTCTATGTGATGTTTTGTACTGGTTAATGACCTTGTACATAGTTGGTACAGAGATACCCATTATTTCATCAGTTTTTTGCACTATGTCTGTTTTTGACGGAAAATACTTTTTGGCCCATGTTTCTTCTACATATTTAAATACATTTATCAATGTCTTTTTCTCAGATGATGAAAGAGGTCCGGTTTTGAAGCGTTTCTTCTTTGGTGATGGAAATGTGTGTACGAAGTTGGTCTGGCTAGTACCAGCCTCGGGTTCACTCATTTTTCCACGATACGAATTAAAAAACGAATAACAATTAATAACAAACCTTAACAATAACTAAATAACAAAAACAAAACAAAAAAACAAGCTAATAATATCACAATTCAACAAAAACACGTACGATAAATGTCGAGAGCGTTTGTCAACAATGGCGTCTGGTTAACCGACTAAACGTAATACCTGCCACTTCAGTTGCCAGACTACGTCACTATTGTACTCTTTAATTTAGCAACGTTATCTAATTCGTTGTATTTTCTAAAAGGTTTGGGGAACCCGTCTTTTTAGGCTCTTTATGATGGACAGAATACAAAATATTATATTATTTTATAAATCAAACTAAAAAATTGTGCTCAAGCAGTTAAATCTACGAAGAGTAGTTTAAGAATAAATGATAAAGTTGAACATACTATAACAAAAGAGAAAACTATCGTGTAATATTGTACTCTTTAATTTAGCAACGTTATCTAATTCGTTGTATTTTCTAAAAGGTTTGGGGAACCCGTCTTTTTAGGCTCTTTATGATGGACAGAATACAAAATATTATATTATTTTATAAATCAAACTAAAAAATTGTGCTCAAGCAGTTAAATCTACGAAGAGTAGTTTAAGAATAAATGATAAAGTTGAACATACTATAACAAAAGAGAAAACTATCGTGTAATCGAAAATAAATTTAATTTTGTCAGAACGTATTTTTAACGAAGAAAGTGTCAAGTATAAACAACCCTTTTTACGATTTGTTTACCCTTTTTTAATTACCTAAACCTTTCGAGTATAGTTATAGGAGCCTAAATGTCAACTGCTTATTACCTTTTACAACACAGCTAGTACAGCTGTTTACATTATAGGACTTAGAGGTGCAAAGTATATTTGATCAATGACCCCTATGCTAGGTGGTACTTGTGTTATAGGGTTAGCTAATAGCTTTGTTTATTTGTTTTATTTTGGTTTCTTTCAAGATTTTTAGTGCCAATAAACGAATTTTTCTTAAATTATATATTAAACTATTGGCTATTCCCCAGGGTATAGAAGATTACATGGGCGATATGGATTTCAAAGTCGCCGGCACTAAGAAAGGCATTACAGCTCTACAGGCAGACATCAAGCTGTCTGGTCTACCGCTCAAGATCGTGATGGAGTCCATACAGAAAGCCTGTGACGCTAAGGCCAAGATCATTGATATTATGAACCAGTGTCTCGATAAACCTAGGTATGTTATGTTAATTTTTCCTTATACAAAGTGTCCCAGAAAACAACGTCAATCTGGCAGTGAATGATAGGTCAATTGATAGCGGTTACCAGAAAAAATAGAAACATAAAAATATTTTTAAAATTTAGAAATATTGACACCCAGTCATTTTAACTTTGTGACCATGAATCTTCACCGTGCTTCGAATTTTTGGGCAAATAATCCCTAAATAATCTTTTTATATATGTATATAACTCAAAACAAAAATGCCTCAGTTTCAGAAAACATGTTATTTTATTGCGCAACCATTACCCAAAAAATATTGCACCATCAATCTTTATGCGACAAATCTGTGTGTTTCTTTCCTCAAAAGAGCACCACAGACTACATGGTACGCATGTTATCATATTGGTATGAACTGTAAAAGAGTTGGTTTTGGTTGAACTCTGAGTTGGTTTTGGTGTTTCTTCTCAGAGTAGTGAGTAAGGAAACACTGGCCTCGTCTAGGTCATTTTAAAATGGCAAAATCTCACCAAAATACAGTGTTTTATAATACATTACATTTGATTTGAATGTTATTTGATAGATAGAGTACTGTGGAATTCTGTGTTTGAGGAAATAAAAAATGAAATATGATTTCATCACTATAATTTAAAACAAGCGTCAATAGCTTAATGGCTAAAGTGTCGGACTTGTGATAAAGAAGTCGCGGGTTCGAACCCCACACATTATTATCGTGAACCCACTCCAGACACAATCGATGATATTTATCTTAATTGGAGGGGTTAACAGGATTGCTAGTAATGTGAATTCTACCCAAATTGCTAAGTTTTTAAAAAACCATGTTTAGATGAATACTAGTATTTGCGTGTTGCGCGAGGTGCAAGCACCTCGCGTGCTTGAGAAAAAAAAAATAAAAAAAGGGTGGGGTGATGGGGGGGGGTTTAGTATTTGCGTGTTGCGCGAGGTGCAAGCACCTCGCGTGCTTGTGAAAAAAACTAAAGCATTGCCCCTCTAAATCAAGTATCTGCGTGTTGCGCGAGGTGCAAGCACCTCGCGTGCTTGAGAAAAAAAAAAAAAAAAGGGTGGGGTGATGGGGGGGGGTTTAGTATTTGCGTGTTGCGCGAGGTGCAAGCACCTCGCGTGCTTGTGAAAAAAACTAAAGCATTGCCCCTCTAAATCAAGTATCTGCGTGTTGCGCGAGGTGCAAGCACCTCGCGTGCTTGTGAAGACAAAAAAGTGGGTGGGTGATGGGGGGTTTAGTATTTGCGTGTTGCGCGAGGTGCAAGCACCTCGCGTGCTTGTGAAAAAAAAAAAAAAAAGGGGGGGTGATGGGGGGAGATGGGGGGGGTTAGTATTTGCGTGTTGCGCGAGGTGCAAGCACCTCGCGTGCTTGTGGAAAAAAACTAAAGCATTGCCCCTCTAAATCAAGTATTTGCGTGTTGCGCGAGGTGCAAGCACCTCGCGTGCTTGTGAAAAAAAAAAAAAAGGGGGGGATGGGGGGGGGGTTGCAGAAGTATTTTGACTAAAGCATTGCTCCTCTAAATGAATCTGAAAAAAAAAATGTTCCAAGTCTCTTAGATTCCGAGATCCGCCTAAAGGGGGGAGAAGGGGGGCGGGGGGGGGGACTTTGAAAAATGGTTTTTACTTTACCGAGCCTCCTCTATACGAATCCGTAAAAAGAAAAAAATACGGGTCTCGTAGTTTCCGAGATACGATAGGGGGGGGGGAAAAGGGGAGGTTTGGCACTTTTCCCGTAGGTTTGAGAGTTACTTGTTTACGAATCTGTCAAAATATACCCACCTCCCCATCCACCATCTGGGAGAACAATTATGTCAATGAGTCAGTGAGTGAGTGAGTGGTAATTTAGCTTTATATAGTATAACTAGTATCTGCGTGTTGCGCGAGGTGCAAGCACCTCGCGTGCTTGTGAAAAAAAAAGTGGGGGGGTGATGGGGGGGGTTTAGTATTTGCGTGTTGCGCGAGGTGCAAGCACCTCGCGTGCTTGAGAAAAAAAAAAAAAAGTGGGTGGGGGGGGTAATGGGGGGGGGTTTGCCGAAGTATTTTGACTAAAGCATTGCCCCTCTAAATGAATCTGAAAAAAAAAATGTTCCAAGTCTCTTAGATTCCGAGATCCGCCTAAAGGGGGGGAGAAGGGGGGCGGGGGGGGGGACTTTGAAAAATGGTTTTTACTTTACCGAGCCTCCTCTACACGAATCCGTAAAAAAAATAAAATACGGGTCTCGTAGTTTCCGAGATACGATAGGGAGGGGGGGAAAAGGGGAGGTTTGGCACTTTTCCCGTAGGTTTCAGAGTTACTTGTTTACGAATCTGTCAAAATATACCCACCTCCCCATCCACCATCTGGGAGAACAATTATGTCAATGAGTGAGTGGTAATCTAGCTTTATATAATATAACTAGTATTTGCGTGTTGCGCGAGGTGCAAGCACCTCGCGTGCTTGTAAAAAAAAAAGGGGGGGTAGATGGGGGGGTTTAGTATTTGCGTGTTGCGCGAGGTGCAAGCACCTCGCGTGCTTGTGAAAAAAACTAAAGCATTGCCCCTCTAAATCAAGTATTTGCGTGTTGCGCGAGGTGCAAGCACCTCGCGTGCTAGTGAAAAAAAAAAAGTGGGGGGGGGGTGATGGGGGGAGATGGGGGGAGGTTCAGTATTTGCGTGTTGCGCGAGGACAAGAACCTCGCGTGCTTGTGAAAAAAAAAAAAAAAGAGGGGGGGTGATGGGGGGGAGGGGATTGCACAAGTATTTCGACTAAAGCATTGCCCCTCTAAATGAATCTGAAAAAAAAAATGTTCCAAGTCTCTTAGATTCCGAGATCCGCCTAAAGGGGGGGAGAAGGGGGGCGGGGGGGGGGATTTTGAATAATGGTTTTTACTTTACCGAGCCTCCTCTACACGAATCCGTAAAAAACAGATATGGGTTTCGTAGTTTCCGAGATACGATAGGGGGGGGGGGGGGAGAAGGGGGGTGAAAAGGGGAGGTTTGGCACTTTTCCCGTAGGTTTGAGAGTTACTTGTTTATGAATCTGTCAAAATATACCCACCTCCCCATCCACCATCTGGGAGAACAATTATGTCAATGAGTGAGTCAGTCAGTCAGTCAGTCAGTGAGTGAGTGGTAATTTAGCTTTATATAATATAATAACTAGTATTTGCGTGTTGCGCGAGGTGCAAGCACCTCGCGTGCTAGTGAAAAAAAAAAAAAATTGGGGCGGGGTGATGGGGGGGTTTAGTATTTGCGTGTTGCGCGAGGTGCAAGCACCTCGCGTGCTTGTGAAAAAAACTAAAGCATTGCCCCTCTAAATGAAGTATTTGCGTGCTGCGCGAGGTGCAAGCACCTCGCGTGCTTGTGAAAAAAAAAAGTGGGGGGGGGGTGATGGGGGGAGATGGGGGGGTTTAGTATTTGGGTGTTGCGCGAGGTGCAAGAACCTCGCGTGCTTGAGAAAAAAAAAAAGAAAAGGGGGGGGTGATAGGGGGGGGGGGGGTTGCAGAAGTATTTCGACTAAAGCATTGCCCCTCTAAATGAATCTGAAAAAAAAAATGATCCAAGTCTCTTAGATTCCGAGATCCGCCTAAAGGGGGGCGGGGGGGGACTTTGAAAAATGGTTTTTACTTTACCGAGCCTCCTCTATACGAATCCGTAAAAAGAAAAAAATACGGGTCTCGTAGTTTCCGAGATACGATAGGGAGGGGGGAGAAGGGGGGCGAAAAGGGGAGGTTTGGCACTTTTCCCGTAGGTTTGTGAGTTACTTGTTTACGAATCTGTCAAAATATACCCACCTCCCCATCCACCATCTGGGAGAACAATTATGTCAATGAGTGAGTCAGTCAGTCAGTCAGTCAGTCAGTGGTAATTTAGCTTTATATAGTATAACTAGTATTTGTGTGTTGCGCGAGGTGCAAGCACCTCGCGGTTCACTTTAAAAAAAAAAAGGGGGGGGTGATGGGGTGGGTTTAGTATTTGCGTGTTGCGCGAGGTGCAAGCACCTCGCGTGCTTGTGAAAAAAACTAAAGCATTGCCCCTCTAAATCAAGTATTTGCGTGTTGCGCGAGGTGCAAGCACATCGCGTGCTTGTGAAAAAAAAAAAGTGGGGGGGGGCGGGCGTGATGGGGGGGGGTTTAGTATTTGCGTGTTGCGCGAGGTGCAAGCACCTCGCGTGCTTGTGAAAAAGAAAAAAAAAAAAGGGGGGGGAAATGGGGTGGGGGGGGGTTGCACAATTATTTCGACTAAAGCATTGCCCCTCTAAATGAATCTGAAAAAAAAAAATGTTCCAAGTCTCTTAGATTCCGAGATCCGCCTACAGGGGGGGGAGAAGGGGGCGGGGGGGGGACTTTGAAAAATGGTTTTTACTTTACCGAGCCTCCTCTACACGAATCCGTAAAAAAAATAAAATACGGGTCTCGTAGTTTCCGAGATACGATAGGGAGGGGGGAAAAGGGGAGGTTTGGCACTTTTCCCGTAGGTTTCAGAGTTACTTGTTTACGAATCTGTCAAAATATACCCACCTCCCCATCCACCATCTGGGAGAACAATTATGTCAATGAGTGAGTGGTAATCTAGCTTTATATAATATAACTAGTATTTGCGTGTTGCGCGAGGTGCAAGCACCTCGCGTGCTTGTAAAAAAAAAAGGGGGGGTAGATGGGGGGGTTTAGTATTTGCGTGTTGCGCGAGGTGCAAGCACCTCGCGTGCTTGTGAAAAAAACTAAAGCATTGCCCCTCTAAATCAAGTATTTGCGTGTTGCGCGAGGTGCAAGCACCTCGCGTGCTAGTGAAAAAAAAAAAGTGGGGGGGGGGGTGATGGGGAGGGGGGAAAAGGGGAGGTTTGGCACTTTTCCCGTAGGTTTGAGAGTTACTTGTTTACGAATCTGTCAAAATATACCCACCTCCCCATCCACCATCTGGGAGAACAATTATGTCAATGAGTGAGTCAGTCAGTCAGTCAGTCAGTCAGTGGTAATCTAGCTTTATATAGTATAATAATAAGAATAATGTATAACTTTCCAGAGTGGGCCACAAGGAGAACATGCCAGTTATCGAAGAGTTGCAGGTGGAAGTGCACAAGAGATCTAAACTGATCGGCCCAGGCGGCGCTAACTTGAAGAAGTTGTATGTTGAGACTGGTGTACAGGTAACTATTTTCAAAATCTATATTAATATTATAAAGAGGTACAGTAGTACCCAACTAATATGGCTTACCATTGTACAGTACGGCCGTTCTAATTTGGCGAGTGTGAAGTTAGGCTCTGCGAACTTTAGCGCTTGTGCACTCTTACAAAAATAAAGGTTTTAAAAAAATAAATGCCAATAACAGTTGTTAACAGGAATAACAACTGCTAATTGCATTTATTTTTTAAAATCTTAATTTTTGTACGAGTGCACAAGCGTTAAAGTTCGCAGAGCCTAACTTCACGTTCGCCAAGTTAGAACGGCTGCATTGTACCTGCGCAGAAAATTATTTTCAAAGCGCGCGAAATTTTATTGACCAATCGGCACGCTCCACGCTCCGCGCTTCTATTTCCTTTACCGCTATTGGTCGGCAGCTGCCGCCATGTTAGCGCGTGACGCGTGAGTGAGACGGAACTAACAGCTGCAGTGTATTATGAACCTTATAGAAGTGTTCTAAGGTTGATTGTGTTTTAAGCATTAACGAGCAGAACGAAGATTCATGACTTGCCTTATCAGTTGGGTACCACTGTAAAGTTTGTGCCGCAGCCCTGTCAGGCAATTGGTCTATCGGATTCCGTTATTAGTGCTGACTGCTCTTTGATTACCTCGCCTGGTCCTTACCGGACAGACGGTGAGCAAGGGTAGCTCGCCGCCCGGTAAGGACTTCGGGGTAATGTTCTAGCCTAGCCATGCCATTTATGCTTTGTGAAACAAAAATATACCTAAAGAAAGAATAATATATTGCCAACACTATTATTTTTTAATTCTTGGTCGGCTCGTTTGACCACCGTCTCGCCTGATAGTAAGCGATGATGTGGTCAAAGATGAAGCACGCTTGCCTAGAAGTAACCCAGTCTCTTTTAACTTAAAGACCCCAGGTTATAGCTATCAGAAAAAACAGACTCCGGCAGAGAATTCCACTCCTTAGCCGTAACCGTAACATTACATTATCATTAGGTACAACATTAACATAAATAATATCGTAAAACCCTGCCCGATGTGACACAGTTTGGAAAAGTAAAATTCAAGATTTTTATTTATTTATTTAAATGCAATGTGGGTAGAATTCACATTACCAGCAATATTGTTATCTGTATTTAGCTAAGTATGCTTGTATCTGAAGTTCACGGCAATTATTAGTGTAATGAGAGTTCGAATCCGCGACCTCGATCATAAGATAGATGCCTTAGCCCTTAGGCTATTGACGCTTCTAATAACATTTTCAGTAGGTACTACATTAAGAGGAGGCTCCCTAAATTGTATGTAACTTTGCATTAATATTCTGAAAAAATCACGCATACAATCAAAATGGAACTTTAGTATATGATTTATTGGATCTCTTTCTTTACATGTCTAGACCAGTTTCGTAATTGGAACATTTTCTCTCGATTCATTTTTTAATCGAAAATCATGTCTTTTTTAAAGATTATTCAAAATTTAATCAAGATTACTCGGCTTTTATGTCCAAAATTAGTATTGACAGTAAGAAAATATAATTTACTAGCTGACCCGCCACGACTTCGTTCGCGTGGTATCCTACCCCTACCCAACCGATACCACTACCCCTATCCTACCGATACCTCTACCCCTACCCTACCGAAACCCTACACTACCCCTACCCTACCCTACCAATACCCTACCCCTACCTCTAGCCTAACCCTACCCTACCTCTACCCTACCCCTACCCCTACACTACCCCTACCCTACACAAACCCTACCCCTACCCTACCCCTACTTTTTTATATTTTCACACCTTTTAAACCTTCCCTGTATGATATGAAACACGATACAAAAAGAATTAATGAAATCGGTCCACCCGATCTCGAGTTTTAGCGAGACTAACGAACAGTAATTGATTTTTATATATATATAAAGATTATCCAAATATAGGACATTTTTCTCTAGATCAATTATTACTTTAGTTATAAACGAAATAAGAATTGGGACTTACGACATTTAGTTTCGAACCCGAATATGGTGAAAGAGCGCACGCGATATTCAACTTTATTACTGGTGCGTTAGCGTTTAGTATACAACAGCTTAACCGGGCTGCATGGGGGCGGAGCTTATAAAACCCTGCCCAATGAGACTCAAATTTGGTAACAGAGAGTTCAAGACTTTACACATATATTTGTTTTCTGTAATTCCCAGGTGACGCCTATAGACGATATAAAGTACAGCGTGTTCGCGCCCTCTCAGGCGGCTATGGACGAAGCTCGCAGTCGCATCGACAGTTGGCTCGCAGAAGATAAGAAACACGAACTAGAGTTTGGAGCCATCTACAAGGCTCGTGTCGTGGAGGTCAAAGATATCGGAGTACTAGTCACGCTGTTCTCTGGCATGCCGCCCGCGCTAGTGCATAATACACAGCTGGATCATAGAAAGGTAACCAGTCGATTTAATAGTAAAATACATATAAAGAGGTTACAATATTACCCAACTGATATGCCTTACCGATGTATCTGCGCAGAACATGAATTTTCGCACCGCGCTTCGTTCCCTTTACCGCTATTGGTCGGCAGCTGCCGCCATGTTAGCGCGTGACACGTGAGTGTGACGGAACTAACAGCTGCAGTGTATTATGAACCTTATAGTAGTGATCTAAGGTTGATTGTAAGTTTTAAGCGTTCTTTCGTTAATCTTTGGGGCCATACTTTCTTTTCTGTTCGAACGAAGATTCACGATGCGCCTTATCAGTTGGGTACTATATGTTTGTGAGTTTGTAGGAAGTTATCTCTAGATCTACTGAACCAGTTTTGATAATTCCTTCACTATTAGAAAGATACTTTATCATACTTTTTTTTAACGAGAACTAGCAATATTGGTAAAATTCACATTACTAGTAATCTTGTCAACCCCTCCAACTAAGCTAAATATACTTGTGTCTGAAGTGGGTTCACGGCAATGTGTAATGGGTGGGGTTCGAACCCGCGACGTCTCGATCATAAGCTGCATCGACAGCTGGCTCACCGAAGACAAAAACATGAACTGGAGTTTGGAGCCATATACAAGGCTCACGTCGTGGAGGTCAAAGATATTGGAGTACTAGTCACGCCGTTCTTTGGCATGCCGCCCGCGCACAGTGTGTTATTTTGCCTTAGTTCGGACATGCTCGTTTTATGTGTATTTTGGAAAGCTTAAAACCAAACAAAACTAACAAAATTCCGCCGGCTCTAACTTAAAAGTTTAAGAGAAATAAATAAAATCGAGAAAATTCCTTAAAAACCATAGAAACACAATATCTCGTTTTTTATTTTGATTTTTACATGAAATATTTTAAGGTTTGATAGAAATTCACTACCCGAACCCTTTTTTTCTTGAAAATAACTCTTTCGCTTACCATCACGTGAGATGGTGGTCAAACGCGAGCCTATAGCAATAATAAGTATTCCCATCTACCTCTTAATATACAGTAACTCCTAGTTTAAAGAATAAAAGTTAAATTTATTTGGATTCAGATAGACAACACTTCCAACTCGTTCTTTTTCGATGGTAAAATTTTGAAATAATGGCTCTGGGTGGAGCGGAAAGGATTGTCAGACTTCTACTGACTAAAAACTCACCCTGTTCCTTAATTTGCATTTGTGATCTGGGGCTGCAGTATCCTTTTAAAACTTTCCCGCAACCCTCGCAGGCAATGGCCCTATAGATTTGTGTCTGATCCTTACCGGACGGCGTTTTACCCCTGGTCGCCGTCCGCAGGCGTCTAAGACACCCATTGGCAAGAATGATATCAGATTTTCTAAGTCCTGACTGCCTATAACGACTGTTCCGTTTCCAAATAGGAAAACAGACCTAAATTTAACCTCTATAGCCCCAGCGGCACAAAAACGTGCCAGTAAACCAGTATTAGTTGAGCCCCGCTGGTAACAAATTTGTGTGCCCGCGGGGCTCAACTAATAGTTGACGTAAATAATGGCGGTCCTTGAGAGGTTAAAAAAATGTATTCATGTTTTAGTATCGTGTAAATAACTATAAACAATCACAGGTCAGTTGGTCTAGTGGTCAGTAGCCCACAAATGTTTGTGTGATGAGCACGATCATTTGTTCTTTGTCGGGGTGTAATTTATCTATAATATGTATGTATGTATGTGTTTATCAGTTGTCTAGTACTCATAGCACAAGCTCTGCTTAGTTTGGGACTAGATGGCGTTGTGTGGATGTTTACCACCCCACCAGTTTCACCTTTAGAATTAAAGTGGCTTAATTCAAAATTTTAAGATAATGATTTTTATACACAGAACGACTTATAAACATGTATTTAAGTCGTTCTGTGTATAAAAGTCATTTTCTTGAAATTTTGAATTAAGCCACTTCAATTCTAAAGGTGCGTTATATTATTATATTATATTATTACTACAGACACACTTCAATATTATTTACATATACAAAAGATCATGTTTAATTACAACGGCATCGTATAATTTTCCAGATAATGCACCCGTCAGTCCTAGGTCTGGACGTAGGCTCCGAGATCCAAGTGAAGTACTTCGGACGGGACCCAGTCTCAGGACAGGTTCGTCTCTCCAGGAAGGTACTGATCTCCCCGCCGCCCGGCGTCGTGAAGAAACTCGACAAGAGCTAGGAAACACTGTGATACTTAGGTTATTAATAAAATAGCTAGCTATTACCCGCAACTTTGCGTGAAAACTTCGCACTTTTTCTCCGGGATAAAAATTGTTGTCTTTGGAGGATGTAAACTGTATGTGTGTTTCGTCCAAATTCGTTGAGTTATTTTTGTGTGGTTGAGACAGAAATGTACACACATTCAAACTCACGTTTGTTGTATTAGTGGGATATTCAGAATGAAATCAGGCGATATTCTGCGGAAATCCATATCTCGAAGATTAATTCCTCTAAAAAAACGGAAAAAAAAACAAACCACACACCTTGTACAAATTTTAGTGCATCACTTTCTAAGATACATTCTATTTACACTGTTATTATGTGGGAATGTCATTCTTGGATACAAAGACATGAAATTTAAATAAATAATCAGATATGTGCGTGAAAGATTCAGAACCGGATAGACTTACCACAAGTTTCTAGAAAGAATTACCGAACCGTGACTAAAAACTCACGTCTCATTATACAATTGACTGATTGTCAGACAATTAGTCATTAGTTTTTGTTTATGCGAAACCTGAATATAGTTTGTTCAGAATAAGTAGGGTCATGTATTGTACCTATGGACATTTCAGACTACCTAAACTTTCGAACAACCTCAATATAGAATATTCAAGGTATATGAAAATGACTTTATTTTGTACGCTATACGATCTAAAATTACTGTATTTTTTTGTATTAACTCTAATGTTAACGTTTCATTTAATTAAAATAATGATTTAAATGTGTAGTTTTGTCCAAAGTTACATGTTTGTACCTCTGGACAACCCTGTGTGTTCCTTTGGACAAAATAAAACAGAACATTTTTAATTTAAATCAGTCTTGTGATCATCATAAGATAACGCTTATTATTAACATAACACATAGAATTAACAACCATAAAGCTCTTATTGAGTAACAAAATAAATTCTTCATATTATAATCTTAATTATCAATAGTAGGAACATTTTAGTTAGACAGGTAGGCAGGTATACCTAAATGAGATCAGTGTATTTTGCGAGTTTTATTTGGATGCACGAACCATATCAAATAAATCTTCAGCAGAAAGGTCATTATCACTGTCATCTAATGAAAAACAGTCCGAATACAAACAGTTCAGAATCCTGTTTATCTGGAATATGCTCTGGAAACTTTTTGGGACAACGCTTTTTGTGGTAGTAAAATTTGCATGAACTGCACTGAAGAACGTTTTCTTTTAAATCGGTTCTATTACAAGATTGGCAAGTAGCAAAAATTATCTTCTTAAAACTAAAATCCGCTTTTCAACAGGAACATCAACTGCCGGACCTTTAGGAGCATCAAAATTTAGCTTGGGCTTAGTCGTACTTTTTCGGTTTCCTTTCCCTTTTCCCTTGTTTTCTTTTTCTAACATTTGTTGCAAAAAGAGCCTCCTTTTCTGATGTATTGGTTAAAATACGGGAACTTCCTTTCTAACTACCAATTTTACTTTCTTTTCTTATTAATTTTGGAAATGGTCGAATCATTTCTGGAGTAATTGAGTTTTTACATGCAATATTTTCTTCTGTATTTGATTCAAATGCTTAAGAAATGGATGGCTGATTTTCAGGATGAATCAAAGCTTTATGGATGAGATGAATATCAGAACTAGTTGGTTGTATTTCTAAATTATCCGTTTGTTCAAAATTTCTATCATCTGTGATTATATTTAGTGGTTCTGTACGCTCGGTGACTTACGATGGTGTAAAATCATCCTCTGAAAACAGGTCGTCGTCGAATGGATAAATCCCGGTTGATACGAATCCGTTTATAATATTTTTAGGTATAAAGGATGCTGCATACGCCTTGCTGATCAATCCTGCTAAATCATAAATTGTTACTGGCACACCCAGATGGTTAACCATATGCAGATCAGCCACTTTGTTATATGCAGTTTTAAAAGGGCTAAAAACGGTATTATCTAGTGGCTTTAATTTATGAGACTTGTGTGGAGGTAATGTCAACATATGAATCACGTTTTCTTTGGCTTTTATGATAATTTCGTATGATATATGGGTCTCGTGATTGTCTAAAATAAGAACCACTGGTTGTTCAAGTGACGGTTTCACTTAATGGATAAAATGGTCTAAATATTTCCGGAAAATAGGCTCTGTAGACCAGCCTGAATGATTTGCTTCGCTAATAAATGCAGGAGGTGCATTTTTCATCATGTTATCTTTTAAAACGAATTCCTGGGAATATAGTCATTGGTGGTATAGAGTTTCCTGCGGCGTTTATACAACCAATCATAATAACATTTTCGCCTCGTTCTCCTGATGTCATTAATTTACCTAGCAATTTTAAGGATTTTGGCGCGAAATCTTTTCGGGCTTATGCACTGTGAAACATCCAGTTTCGTCCAGGTTAAAAATGTTCAAATTTGCTGCGTTAATACAGTTCTTTTAAGTTATCATAAAACTTCTGAACATGAACTATAATTAAAGCATATTGCTCTCGCTGAACTGCAAATTTGCTGCGTTAATACAGTTCTTTTAAGTTATCATAAAACTTCTGAACATGAACTATAATTAAAGCATATTGCTCTCGCTGAACTAGTTGCTTCTGGTTTGCGCAATGACTGTTCCGTATATTTGCTGCCACATCTGTATAACCGTTGGCGACCGGCCATTCATCTCTTACCCAGGCCTCAGGAATGTTAGTCAGTTTGCTTCCAACGGCAAACTGATACGCTAAGATACATGTTTGTCTTGCAGATAATCCGTAATTCATTTCGGCCGCTTTTATTAAATATTCTAATACAAGCTTTTCTTCCTCGTCAGAAAATACTGTCTAGTCAGAAAGTACTCTGTTTTACTGCGTAGTTCGGTGTAAAAGAAATTAAATCTGGTGCAAAACTGCTGCGAATAGTTTTGACATACATATTTATGTAAAGTTGATTTTTTCACATTGAGTTATAATGTACTACGTACTAAAGAAGCTATCTCAAACAAAAGATAGCGCACGCATTTGATGACAGCGGGGCATGCGCGGGGCAAGTGGGGTTTGTTATGTTCTCATAGATAACAATCAAATCGCGCAGATGCGACATACTTTTATTATTCTGCCTTCGTGGTTACTTACTCAGAGAATAAATAAAAAATATTTAACTTTAACAATATTTTAATTTCCTTTAAATGAAATAAGTGTAGTTAGTTTCTGCCGTTTAGTATAGTAATCCACAGTTAGATCAGTGTTTGCTTCGTGATGCAATCTAATTTTTGTGTATTAATTTATTATGGCCCGAATTAAATGTATTCTGTGATTGAATGTTGATGGCTGATTCAGTGAATGTTGATTCAAATTAATTCTTTCCCAATAAAATGCTTTAGAGTGTTTACGGTTATATAATTAAAATCATATTTCGAGGCTTCCACCGGTTTGGCGTATTAAATTACATATGATCTTTTCCGTAGCCAAGCATATTATGTACACGTCTTCTGCAGACATAATACTTATAACATAGTATAAGTGTGTGATGTGGAAGTTTATTTGGTGTAGTCAAACTGTCAACGCAATCTTCACATTTTAACTTTTTTGTTAAGCTTGATACATCTCCAGATATATAACCTACTATCAATTTTGACTCACATGTAAAGGATTCGTGGTCAGGCATTGTTGCAAAGATATCGCAATTATTTTCAGCTTCCAAATTGGATGTCAGCAATCGTGTACTTTGTAGTCATTCATAAGGTTGTTGGTCATATCTAGCTGAACAGGATGTACTGTTAATTATGTTTTCGGATGTAGAATGTAAAATTGAGAAATTATCCAGAGGGATGCAATTGCCGGTAAAAGATGACCGAAGTTCAAGATGATTTAAGGTTTTCTTATAGGCTGCTCTAAATTGCAAAATATTTGGATTGTTATTGTAGCCGCCATGTCTTGTATATTAACCCATAAAATAGTTCCAGGTGGTCTTGGCTTATCCGGTACATAGATATGTAACGAAGCATCTGCTTTTCTTCAACTATGTAGTTGTATAGTGTCTTAAGCGATTCAATGCATATTATGGCACCAATGAATCCTGTTTTGTTAGCTGAATCAACTATGTTTTTCTTTGTTTGTAATAATATTCTAGATGTCTGGTTTCTTCGTTTAATTATTCTTCTTGATTGAGAAAGAGATTTCAACGCAAGTATAAAGGATTTCACTTTGTCCAAATAAGAAAATATTTGATTTGAGACTTGCTTTTGCTATCAACAGGGCGTTTAAAACCATATAAATGACATTTTCTAGAATTCATAATGTCAAAAAAATAATTGATTAAAGTTATGAAATTCACTGTTCCTGATGAATCTTGGAACCGTCTCGAATTCAAAACTTCATCATATAGAAGTTAAGCTTTTGCTACGCTCATACTCAGCAGCTGTGTTGCAAGCTTTACTTTCATAATCTGTTGTCGAAAATTTATATGACGAGGTGTTAACTTGTTTCCGAATCTAAGACCTTCATTTTGTTCAGTCTCGTCTTCTTCACCTTGCATAGGACCTGTTCCAAAATTAACTGCACCCAATTTTTGATTGTTGTGAAAAAGCTCCTGTCTCCTGATAGCTATTTCGTCGAAGACTAATGAGCAGAGTACAGGTTTATTTGAATTTGGGTTGGATTGTGATTTATTTTTTAACGCTGTAAATGCTTGTTGTGAAACCGGGTTCTGCATTAACCGTTGAATACCATTCATATCAATATCATTCATACTACAAATTGTCCTAGGATGTGGAAGAGCTTTATTGTAGCATTCTCTAACGTATATATGCAGCTAGTGAATAGTAGTGTAAGGTCAATGCGAATTTACGTAAGGGTGCAGTGTATAATAAATAAGGCCTGCTCTGTTTTTTTTCATTAAAGATTTATGTAACTCGACAACTTCTGCTTTAGCCATTAAATCAACCTCAGCATTTAAATTGAGACCGAATTTCTCTTTCAAATTTTGTACAATTGTTTTGTAAGAAGCACATTTTTTCTTTAAATAAATATTTTGTATTTGTATTTTTTTTAATTTCTCAGTGAGTTTCTTTTTAGCTGCAAATTCCTTGCGTAATTTATTTTTAAGTACATTTTTTCTCGGAGTATCAAAAATTGAATTTGAACTGCTTACTGATTCAGACAACGATTCTGATACCTCCTGTTCAACACATGTTGATGGCTGAACAAAATAAATCGTTATTTTGGAAGCCTCTAAATATTCTAGCGTTACAGTATTAAAAACACCGCAATATACTGGTTCCGCCTCGCCCCGTAAGTATACTGAACATCAAAAAATGTTGTTTTTCTAATCACAAAATAAAACAAAAATCTCAGCAATGTTATACAATAATATAAATTACGTTATCGCATGGTACTGCAGATTTCTAATAGAAATAGCTACAGATAAATGAACGATATCAAATTGTAAAATGCATCCATGCATTATTTAAGTAAAGAATTAGAAAGATCCTGCGAAATCTTACTTTTCAACACAAAAATCTCCAATATGGTCTCACACTGCACACAGCACCGATTAGCGTCACGCCACTCACTGGTGTTGTTAGAAAATAAAAATGCCACCACAGTGTTGCAGTATTATATTTTTAGTACTGCCAGTTTTTTTATTATAATCAGCGTCCATAGGTACAATACATGACCCTAACTGAATCGATTCCAATAATTTACACCATGTTATATTTTGACACAAAAATCTTTAAGAAATGTTGTGCATAGATTCATAAAGAAAAACTAATGTTGTATTGAGCAGTATTAGTAACTTATTATTGTTTATCAGAATCCTAATTTTCACCAGGTAATATGAAAGACTAAAGAAATCTGAGGCATTAGTGTGAGATTTTAAGGCTCAATTTACACCGCCGCGTAATGGAATAAAAGCGAACGAAATTGTACATAGCATAATGAACTTTATGTCAATTGTATAACATACAAACTAAATAGGAGCCAAGAAAAGGTCACGCGTCTTCCGCGGAATCCTCGCGCATTCTTGATAATGCCCCTGTCGTTTGTATGTTACACAATTGACATAAAGTTCATTATGCTATGTACAATTTCGTTGCAAAAAGTCGCTTCCATTTCATTCCGCAGCGGTGTAAATTGAGCCTAAAGTCCGTCTCACGAAAGAAGTCTCGCAGACGCGGCGCTAAAACATGTCACGGAATGTAGCCAAACTCCACTGTTTAAGACTCCCCAAAAACTTTACATCTGATTTCATATAAATGATGATTTCAAATTGAATTTTTGGTTCGATCCGATTTTATTATTTTTAATAATTAAATTAATATTCATTAAAATAGAAAATGATATTGACATAATACTTATATTTTGCAGACTTTGTTTGTTTTGATAACCACAATAAGGAGCAGTCGAACCATAAAATATTTGTAATATAAGATTTTAAATTTTAATTGTATAATTATGGTCATCGATTGGGTTTATTCCAGACATACTACAGTCATTATCCGAATCATCTACATGAATGTCACTATCGTGAACAGACTGGGTTTCGCTATCGCTTGCTGTAGATATTATGAAGCGGTCCATTTCTTCATCTATCAGCCCGTCGTTTCTAAAATATTCATCTTCTAGATGCTCTACATGTTTGCATTGTTTGAACCAATCTTCTGCTGTCACGCTTGCAAACGAATCTTCCGTCAATTTCACAATTTTTTTCGTGTCTTGATCAACATTCTTTTCTGCCACGCGTCTTTTCACAAGGCTCCATATTTTTTCGATCGGGTTCAAATCACAATGATTAGGTGGAATTCTTCATGGTTGTGACTTTTTAATAATTCATCTACGACGTAAGTTGGTTGACCTTTATTTTGTTTAATTATACCGAACAAAATGGCTTTTGTCCAGCTCTCTTCAAAATATATACCTTTTTCTTGCAAGCACTTCAGCATATCAGCTTTTAAGTTTGACATAGTTGGTGCTTTATTTATTTGAGCGCAGTGGTATGGAGCATTGTCCATAACCACAAGAGACCTTTCTAGCAGATACGGTATAAACTTTTCATTCATCCACTTCAAAAAATTTGTGGTATTCATGTCATGATAATCAGATGACTTTGACTGTGATTTAAATATAAGTAAAGCATTATTTATAAAACCATTCTCAGATCCAGCATGAGCGATTATCCATCTACTCCCAGCAGACACTGAAGTGAAAAGTCCTGGCTCTTCTTTACTTTGCCAACAATTTGTGGCATGGTATGTGTTGTGGATATACGTTTCATCTAAAAACACCACAGGTCTTTTTTCTACGGTTCGATTTTTTCGATATATCTAGCGCGCCAAGCAAGCAAGCGCTCCATTAATATTTTCCTTTTAGACTGGCATCGTTTATATTTAAATCCAATGCTTTGCAATATCCTATGAAGTGTGGCCCGGCTTTCTTCAAAATTTATATCTTCTTTCAAGACTGCAAGTAATTTGTTAAGAGTAGGCAGTTCCTTTTTACAATAGCGCAGAGATCGAAACTATCCAGTTTGAAATTTTTTGGACGTGGATGACACTTCCCTGGTGTTACAATCTTTTTTGAAGTACTTGCAGCTGTTTTTCTTTCCTGTGTTATTCTTGAGACGGTTTTCTCAGAGACACCTGAAAAATATTCTCAACCTGAATAGGGTAAACAGTACAATGATTGGCATTCTAAAATGATCTTCAACATATATGTAGTGACTTCTATGTTATAATAATATTTTTTATATATATAATTTTTACCAGGTATAAAAAATAGCTTTATTGCTTAAAAAGTAACATTAAACATAATTCTATGTTATTGCACAATCATTGGCACTGAAGTATAATTATTGGCACAGTGAATTTGGTATAACGATTGGCACTAATATCTGAACCTACGTACATAAATAATTTATCCCATCCATGGTCCATTAATAAACTCGCCTACCTAATCATCTTCTAATACTTTTAATAGTTCTTCATTTGTCATTGGTCTCAATCTATTTTCTTTAACTTTTATCTTATCTTTTCTGGTTTCCCTTGAATCTCTGAAATTTGCAGGGTCATCTAAAATAGGTCCTTTCTTTAATTCTTTTTTGACCATTTGTACTTGTTCCGATTCTTTAAACCTTCTTTAATTTTCAGCTTCAACTGCATCTAAAATTGGTCCGTTTTTTATTTCCTTTAGGGTAGTAATATTTGCAGGTTTAACTTCGATCATAGGTTCTATTTTTAATTCCCTTGTATATCCTCTTTCTTCTTCAATATCACTTGAGATTCTATTTGCAGGTTTAATCAAGACGTTTGATTGGATTACAATTTTTGGTTTGATACTATCAGAGTTTGGTTTACTTTTCTTAATTAACTTTAAATTTTTGGCTTTGTTCTTTTTATTTATTGTTTCAGCTTGTTTTTTTTCCTTGAGTAATTGTTTCTCTTTGGCTTTCTCCAGTCTTTCTATTCGTTTGTTCTTCTTTTCTTGTATCTCTTTCTTCTTTTTTTTTGTTGTTTTTCTAATTCTACAGCTTCCCAATCTTTACTAGTCGAAAACAAAAGAGCGATGTTCTGTATCAGCTCTTTGTGTTTTAATTGGAGTCTTCGGTAACTTTAAAAAAACTTTTATATTTTGTGCCTTTGTAGGGACTTCGATTGGCATATGATCCACTAGTACTCATTTTCCACCAATCTGCTCTACACTTTGACGACTGATGGTCCATCCACCAGTCGTCAAAGTTCTACTTCTGTTGCCATTGTCGTTAATTCATTAAAGGCTGCCATTTTATTCAAATCTTCTGAACCATCGTTGTTTTGTTCGTTTAAATTGCTCCTGTCCTTGTGTTGTATTAGATCCATAGAAGTTGTTTCTATTATTTGCGACAATGGCTCTTGTGTTGAAATTTTTGGTACAAGATATTTATACAAGTCATGAAGCATTTTTCTGACTAGCTGTAGTCCAACAGTTTTTTCAAATGTCTGATAGTTAAGACTTGTAGAACAGTTGTCATCCCAAATATCTTGTACTGGTTTAGAGGACATTAAACATTTTGTATAGTCCACTTGATCTGGATTAAATGGGCATAAACCACAAGCTTCAAAACCATCTTGTTTAATTTGGGTAAAAGCTTCTCCAATATAGGAGCAACATCTGTTTTTAGTAAGGATTTGGTTAAGTTATCTGTACGCCATTCTAGGATTGCTTTACGCCACATTACTTTTATTGGGCGAAACGCCGCTACGTCTGCTGGTTGCAAAATCCGTGTCGCGTTAGGGTATAGAGCTATAAGTATTATACCAAGTTTTTGACAAAGTTGAGTAAGCTGAGGTGTTGTGTGGCTTTTATGCCCATCCAAAAAAGAATTACTGGAAAAGTGATATTCCTCTTTATTAGCGCTGGATGCAGAACATTCTGTATGTACTGGATGAAAAGCTCGGCCTTCATCCATCCATTATCTAACAAGCCAATGCCCCACTCGCTAGGCACAGACTTTTGAATCTCAGGTCGCATTTTCTTTAAGGAGTAAATAATCATAGGAGGTGTTGTTACACAATCCGCCGAAAATATAAACATTATGGTAACACATGATTAAGACTGAGCGTGATCTACCTCATACACATTTTTGGTTCCCCTTAAAGCGATAACTTTAGTATTCTTTGGGCATAAAATAAAATTATTTTCATCCCCATTGTAAGAACTAGATGGATCTCTCAAAATATTAAAAAGATCATTTTCTTTCAGACATTATTTTACTTGTTTAAACCAATTTCTAATTTGCTTCTCTGACAACTTTGAGCTTGCTGAAGTTACAGCCTCTGATGTTCGTATAGAAAGCTCAGGATGCCTCTTCAAAAATAATTTATACCATTCATCGCCTGGTGTATTTTCTATAAAACTGTTTGGTCTGGGATGTTCATCCAAATACAGTTTAACACTCTTTATGACATCACACCTCTACGCCGTGGAAATCCTTTTCTACAAGCTGAAATTATCCATTTAACTATCTCTTTTTCTTCTGCATCAGTCAGAACTGTATCTGGACCAGGTCGACTTTTAACAAATAAGTTGGATAGGCGAAATTGCAAAGTTGCCCGTGTGATAATTAAATTTATTTGCAGCAGTTTTCTTACCCATTTCATTTTTTATGGCTTGCAAAGCTTTTTCTACATCTTCTTCTGTATATGCTTTTGAATATTTTTTTCCAACCGTAACCTTCGGCATCTTAAAGCCGTCTAGGTACCTGAAAGTGATGAAAAGAAGAGGAAACCTTAGGTGGGTATAGTCATTGGCAAAACAAAAAATATATAATGATTAGCAGTGCCAAGAATTCGAATAGAAGCGAAATCAACCTTATTTAGCAACCCAATATGGTCTATTTTGATGAAAATGTAATTTAACTAAGAAATATAACACATGCCACCAAAAAAGTACAATCATTGGCATCCGAGCTAATCACTGTACCACTATACAAAAAAAAAATACAGTGATTGGCACCAATGAAATGACCGGTACGCTTATTTATCAACACTGAAAACAATAAAAATAGCAAGATATACCCTAATTTAACAATAACAAATATAAATTGGCGTACAAACTTACACAAAAATCACTTTTTCACGTGCACTTCTATCCTCCAGTACTACACTTTTTGCAATTAAATCAACACCATCACGACATCTTGATTTCCGTTTATACTCACAAAACAGCTGTGAAATAAAAATGGCTGATAACAGTGTTGCCACTATAGAAGATTAGATATTCTACCCAATAAGGTATTGCAACCGTAAATAAACAGACATTTTCTCTTATCTGGATTTTTATATCAAAGTGCCAATCACTGGGGAGGGTGCCAATAATAGTATGGTTTACCCTACATAATGTTGATAACAAATGAATTTAATTTCATTTTTTCATTTGTGGTTAGAGAATCTTTATTTACTCAAAAGAAATTGACCACAAATTTCACTTAATGAGAAATATTTTAACTAATTATATAATAATGATGACATTCATTTCATTTATTTATTTGCAAACATGGGTGAAAATATACATTGATGTTTTTATAAGTAATAATATTCTCCATGTTTAACCGTCACATGGGTATGCAAATATTGTAAAGTAATAACAAAACACAAAATAAAATATGCATGTAATTATACTATATAAAGCTAAATTACCACTCACTGACTCACTGACAAAATTGTTCTCCCAGATGGTGGATGGGGAGGTGGGTATATTTTGACAGATTCGTAAACAAGTAACTCTCAAACCTACGGGAAAAGTGCCAAACCCCCCCTTTTCCCCCCCCTTCTCCCCCCCCCCCTATCGTATCTCGGAAACTACGAGACCCGTATTTTTTCTTTTTACGGATTCGTATAGAGGAGGCTCGGTAGAGTAAAAACCATTTTTCAAAGTCCCCCCTCCCCGCCCCCCTTCTCCCCCCCTTTAGGCGGATCTCGGAATCTAAGAGACTTGGAACATTTTTTTTTTCAGATTCATTTAGAGGGGCAATGCTTAAGTCGAAATACTTGTGCAACCCCCCCCCCCCATCACCCCCCCCCCCCTCTTTTTTTTTTATTTTTTTTTCACAAGCTCGCGAGGTGCTTGCACCTCGCGCAACACGCAAATACTAAACCCCTCCATCAACCCCCGCCTTTTTTTTTTTTTTTTCCACAAGCACGCGAGGTGCTTGCACCTCGCGCAACACGCAAATACTAACCCCCCCCCATCTCCCCCCATCACCCCCCCCTTTTTTTTTTTCACAAGCACGCGAGGTGCTTGCACCTCGCGCAACACGCAAATACTTGATTTAGAGGGGCAATGCTTTAGTTTTTTTCACAAGCACGCGAGGTGCTTGCACCTCGCGCAACACGCAAATACTAGTTATATTATATAAAGCTAGATTACCACTCACTCATTGACATAATTGTTCTCCCAGATGGTGGATCGGGAGGTGGGTATATTTTGACAGATTCGTAAACAAGTAACTCTCAAACCTGCAGGAAAAGTGCAAAACCTCCCCTTTTCCCCCCATTCTCCCCCCCCCCTACCGTATCTCGGAAACTACGAGACCCGTATTTTTTTCTTTTTACGGATTCGTATAGAGGAGGCTCGATAAAGTAAAAACCATTTTTCAAAGTCCCCCCCCCCCGCCCCCCTTCTTCTCCCCTTTAGGCGGATCTCGGAATCTAAGAGACTTGGAACATTTTTTTTTTCAGATTCATTTAGAGGGGCAATGCTTTAGTCGAAATACTTGTGCAACCCCCCCCCCCGCCCATCTCCCCCCCATCACCGCCTCCCCCTTTTTTTTTTTTTTCACAAGCACGCGAGGTGCTTGCACCTCGCGCAACACGCAAATACTAAACCCCCCCATCTCCCCCCCCCCACTTTTTTTTTCACAAGCACGCGAGGTGCTTGCACCTCGCGCAACACGGAAATACTAAACCCGCCCCATCTCCCCCCATCACCCCAACCCACTTTTTTTTTTTTTTTTCACAAGCACGCGAGGTGCTTGCACCTCGCGCAACACGCAAATACTAAACCCCCCCCATCTCCCCCATCACCCCCCATTTTTTTTTCACAAGCACGCGAGGTGCTTGCACCTCGCGCAACACGCAAATACTAAACACCCCCATCACCCCCCCCCATTTTTTTTTTTTTTTTCACTAGCACGCGAGGTGCTTGCACCTCGCGCAACACGCAAATACTAGTATTTAATATAAAATCACAAATAAAATGGTAAAAACCACATTGCTGGTATCCCTAAATAAGTACCTGTCATGGTGGCAACTCTCTTGCGAACATTGTTTACTGGTATCAAAACACCATGATTCCGTAGTTCTGCGTCACAAAACTCGTTTACCGTCAGTATCATTTCTCGGCCAGCACTTTTTACAACTTTTGGCATTATAAACAACACTTAAGCTCAGCAAATTAACAAAAATCTCAATAGCAATGTCCACACTGTGCATTTTCATTTTCAACTTTCGTCTTCATCTTTCTATTCAACTTTCGTTTGACGCTTTTAATAATTGAATGCGTTAATGAACGCAACACCATAGTTCAGTCGTAGTTTCTGACTTTGTTTTTTTTTTATTTATTTGTTCGCCTTTATAAAGGCAGGCATCGGTCTAAAGACCATTCAGCCTCGTCATATTTATGTATTCTTCTATAAAATTAAAGTAAGGCTAAAGCCAAGTCATCAGTAAATTCTTATCTTAATAGTCTTTAATCAAGGCATATGCCATGTCTTCTTTTTTACATAGTTAGATGTTTCGTTTCTGACTTTGATGCTTGACTTTGATGACTTTCATCTTTTTTTAACTCCATCAATATCTATTTTATATTTATTAGCCAGAACTTGCAAACCATCGTTCCTCTTTACTTTATTTGTGCAAAGTTTGTTATTTGGATCCCAAAGTTGTGGAAAGCTTCTGTAATCTTTAATGTAAAATCTATTTCGTCGTCCGCCATCTTGTTGTTGAACGCTTTAAGGCACAGAAATCCACACGAAGCCGGAAAACGTGAATCACAGCGCGCGCTTCGCTTTCAACTCTCATCGCGCATGCGTTAGGGCATGCATTACGTGCACTGTTGACTGCGCTATGACGCATGCCCTTAATGAACAAAAAAAGGCACAGTGTAGACATAGCTATAGCACTCACACACGATAACACCACCTGACAACGACAACATGCCCGAGCTATCAAAATTAAGCGCGTTATACACGATCCATCCGCGCTGTACGTCCGCTCAAGGCCGCGGCGCTGGACGTAGCATACACACTATCGTGTGCATATCTAGCATGGTCCATCCGCGCTGTACGTCCGCTCAAGGTCAATTTGCGGACGTCCCTGTGGACGAGCTGGCATTAACTTTCTTTCTGAAATAACCGTTTCTAACCGTCTATTTTTTACGCACGGTGTCTATAGTTGCAGCTTCCCCTAAAATGGTCACCAAATCTAATAATGCATTCATTCTTTTTTGTTTGTGCATGTAGTCTGCACTAGAGACATTCCACAGACATTCGTGGGACTTATTAACGTTCGATAAATCTTGCTAGTGTTTTGCGATCTATTTTGACGTGCGACTCATACAAGCTCTATGATATATTATATCTGTTTAATCTGCTGTACAGCAAGTTTATACACGATCAAGCATGCACGATGCAGAATTTCTCTGACGTACGTCCGCATTATTCACTGTCTCTCTGCACGACGTTCGCGGTGGTGGGGGTGCTCGCTGGATGAAAAATTGGTCGTGCAAGTCCAGCAAACAATTAATAATAATTATCGACGTACGTCAAGCCTATTCATGGTAGTTTTGCATCGTGCATCGTGCATGGCCTTGGCGGGACGTACAGCAAGATGGACCGTGTATAACGCGCTTTAGTTCCAATTATTGCCGCGGGACTTCTTTCGTGAGACAGACTAGTGTACTCTATTCCGATAACGCTATCCTACGTGAATTTGTAAAAACTAAAAGGTTTTTCGATATCGTCAACAGATGGCGCTTATCCAGTTTTAATACAAGTTTATGTTTAGTTGAACAGCGTTTACTCTGTATGGAGTTTCATGTATTTCACCAAGTCATTTTTCTTAGAAATAAATTATTTGATTATAATGTAATTAAGTATGCATACGCAAGAAACATCAGTAGGTATAAATAAAGATTACAACTTTTCGGAAAAAACTGAGGTGAAACGAGGCAGCGATATTTAGATCCTATAGTAATTAAAAAAACTCGTTCTTTCCCGCTGATGTATTATTCCAAAAAGTTCTTGACTATTGAGGCCTAAGTGTTATTGATATAATTATGTCGAGTCAAATAAGTTACAAATAAAATTTTACCAGTTTGTATTAAACCCTTTGAGGACAACCCGTTTTTCTCCTAACCCGAAAAATGTACAAAACAGAAATTTTTCCATGTTTGAAGGAAATTTGGATGGCGACAAATAATCACGTTCTATGTATGCGTGTATGTCCCGAAGCGGGACTATTGTTTAAATTAAGTTTGTTATTTTTGTTGAGATTTATAAATACCTACCTAATTTGTAACCAACATATTTTTGGAGATATGAATTAGTTCCATAACTATTTCGTATTTTAAAAACTTTGTCTCTCTTAGATTAAGGACTGAATTTTTAATAATAACATAATTTGAAATCAATAACTGTTACACATGCTGTCCATAAAAAGCTAGTTATTTATTAATCCATTATTCTTAATAAATAATTATAGTTTTGCAAATTGGGTATAAATAACACGTAGTTATTCGTATTTTTCTGTAAATTAAAACTG
This sequence comes from Tholera decimalis, assembly GCA_943138885.2. Classification (NCBI taxonomy): domain Eukaryota; kingdom Metazoa; phylum Arthropoda; class Insecta; order Lepidoptera; family Noctuidae; genus Tholera; species Tholera decimalis. The sequence continues at coordinate 5,449,786 of OW964565.2, read as the reverse complement.
GATGATATCCCTGAGAACAAACATCCAAGCAAACTCAGATGTCAGTCCCTTTTCTATACAATGATACTCTTTTCTATCATATGGGAATCATGTAGGTTAATGTTTGCGATGCTCTTTTAAAGGGAAGAAACAAAGATTTGAGTACATCAGTCCAAACCGTATCGTGGAACTCAACTTTGAACTTTATTGGGTAGGCCACATAAAGTACTCAAACTGTTAGACAGTGCCGTGTGCAGAACATTTCCCAAATTCATTACCTCCTGGTTAAAGTTATCCTATTATTAAAAAAGCAGTCCTTAAAAATAAAAAAGTAAAGTATTACAAAACTGTTATTTTATAAATGTTTAGCTAGACCACAATATTAATTAAATTAAATTGTGTATCATGTATTATTTTTAGGATAATAATTATGTTGACTGCCAAAAATTGTACATAAGTAGCAATAAATTAAATCCAAGTGATTGACTTTTTTATTTCTTATATGACTCATTATCATCTTCATTATACTTTTACTTATAATAACTTCCTCGGTGGCCTAGTGGTCGCAAGCGCGACTGCCGAGCAAGAGGTGTCGGGTTCAATTCCCGGGTTGAGCAAAAATTGCCATTTGGTTTTTCTATCTCAGTAGTGAGTCGGATTTTGGAAATTGATGGTGTGATAACCCCCGTGCCTCGAAAAGCACAATAAGCCCTTGGATTTGCGCCTTATCTCTCTCCTGTCATGTCGGATTGCCGTCCCACCAGACAATGAGGGTAAATTTTGACTCCAAACGAAAATTAGCACTTTACAAGCTTAGTTATTCGCAAATAGATCATCAAATCGAGAATTGATCTTTCCGTACTCACATTATATTAGAACGACCTATCCAACGAAATCCCAAACTATGGACTAGACAAGATAAAAAAAAAGTTTTTAGATGATTTATTTTACCACTGTCGACGTGATTAATATATATATATATTAGGGCTTTCAGTCTCGATGCATTACTGAGTTACGGGAAAAAAAAAACGAGACTAGGTGTGGTCTCGAAATTCCCGGGAAAAACGAGACTTTCGAGACTATTTTAAAACTAGGTTTCTTATTTATAAGCTATGCAATTAGAGAGTCAAATCAAGATATTTTAATCAAGTAGTTACTTTCATAAACAAAGGAAATTAAAAAAAAACCATCTGTTACAGTTTTTTTTTTTTTCATTTTTGTAGCGGGCACGTAAAAAACAAAGGGCATTTAACCCTAATTTTGTTACAAAAGAAACCCGCATTAGAAAAAGCTCTTTCTGCTTGTACGCTAGAGCGATACTACTTAGTACCACTTCGCGGTTTCACTATGAAAGGGGATAGAACCTATCTGGCGTTTCGACGTCACCATTTTTTTTTAATTTCGGTGCATTATGAAAGTGCATGGCTAGAGGAACAAAAAATATCCAGTAACATGGTACCCTAAAGTATCGTGTAAACGTTTGAAGGTAAAGTATGACATATAACTTCAACGAAAATCATTAAAAATAGACTCATTACGCGTCCATACGCTTATTAATATTTAGCTTATTAGTCTAGCAGTACGACAAAACTGCTACTATGATTAATTATTTGCCTACTAATTCACATCGCATCTCAATAAAACACATGTCAAAGAATTCCACACGCGCGTGTTGGCTGTCATTCATCCCACCATATTATAAAATGAACAATAAGTGTTTTGGTACATGTCTTTCTTTGGTACATGGATTAGGCCTGGCATCAAGAACCCCTATCCAACCTCCTGCTGAATTTATGGATTATGTAGTATAGTAGTATTTATAATACGTGTTAGATATATTATAAATCTTTTAAAATGTCACATCTTAGTATTAATATTCACTTATGTTTGATATCATACTTACATTTATAAATAAATGTTAATGTAAATGACATACCTTTTGCCTTTTCTTTAACTACTGCTTAATAACGTTTTCAAGATGAGTAACATGTCACATGGTCCGCCACGCGATAGTGACATGTCGACTGCGTTTCATTGCGATGCGATTTAGTGGATAAATAATTTTTTGTAGTAGTATTTTTTTTTTATTTATTTAAATAGGTTCACCAACAATTGCTTACACTAGTTTTATGGCTAACACAACATGTTTAAAAGCAGACTAAAGTGTAACAATCACTTAAAGGTAAACTCTGCATGCATTAGTTATATTTATATCTATACTATAATTATAAATAACATTAATCTATCGATAATTTTCGTGCTCCTAGTAGCGTTTAATGTATCTACTCTCTTTCAATAAACATTAGTAATCATAATCAACCTGGGAACGATTATTTAGATACAATCTGATGCTTGTAGACACGTAATAATTCTACTTTTAATGATTGTCGTTGTAGTCATATGTCGATGTTTACCTTCAAATATCTCGGTAATGTGACATTTTGAGGTAGCATGTTACTGATATTTTTTGTTAAATACATGCCACTTTCAGCATGCGCCACGATTTCTAAAAAAAAAACAAAATGGCGGTGGGTCGACATGCCAGTCATCATACAAAAAAGTTCGAACCCCTTTCAATTTATTCAGAATAGTTCCATTATTCAATCTTTATTGCAATCATAATAATGTGTTAACAAGATCTTAATATAAGTAGTAGCTCACATGGACTCTTTCGGGCAAAGCAATTTACATTTATAATATGTAGACAAAATCTGTGTTATTTGTCAATAAGGTTATTCAGCCTCCACAGATAATACTAAGCTTTACTCTATGCTCGACCTTGCTGCCATTGCCATATCCATAATAACAATAATAAAAATTAACTGTTGGTTGAATAAATTATTTAATACAGTTTTTATGTTACTGAAGTCTCAAAAGTCTCGTTATTCCCGTGACCGAAGATGTTAGTCTCGAGTCTCGAAAATACTAAAAAATCGTCGAGACTCGAAATTTTCGAGACCGAGATTCCCGGGATGAAAGCCCTAATATATATCCATGCCGAATTTCAGCGTTCAAGTACCTACTAATAGTTTCTGAGCTAAGCCGCAGACAGACAGACATTGCGAAACTATAAGGGTTCTTTGTTAACTATGGATCCCTAAAAAATTATGTTCATTGATGGGCCTCATAATGGAGAAAGGGCATTTTTGAATTGGTTTCTGTAATAGAATGCACAAGTTCTTGCTTAGCTGCCATTAAATCTAGGTACTGTCGATTCTCGCTCGATCATTATAATCTCGGTTTACATGCAAAAAAAATCGCATGACAACTTGCCTTTGTTTACTGAGGTCTTGGCTGAGATCAGTGCTATTGCTGTGAGCGGGTTTGTATAGGTAACAATATACCGGGTGAAATTGAATAGACGCGACAAATTTAAATATACAATAATACGCGTTGTCAAGAAAATTTAGAACATATCAAATGTAAAATTAAAAAAGAATTTATCAGTGTTACGAAAAACGTTAAAATAATTAAAGTATCAAAGAATTTCGCGTACTACCGTTTTCGTGTAGTGGGCACGATTTAGGTACATTCTCGCTATGAATGAACCGCGCCGCGCGCCCCCGCCGCGCGGGGGCGGTCGCCGGGAAGGGGTGTAGTGCGCAGGCGATCATGCGAGGTTTGACAACGTCGCGCGATACTTACACTAGAAAATAGGCAAAATTAGGTGAATGACCGCTATGAACGGCAACGTTTAATAACATGAGTACTCCACGACGGTTATTGACACTGCGATGAGTCGGACGAGATTTTATGATACTTTAATTTTTCTTATTTATTTTGCCTATTAATTATTTTGCTCGAATACCGATAATTCGTAGTTAAATAAAGATAATAACATCAATGGACCATTTTAAAACAATAATCACGTAATTTTTTTTAACGATTTAGATTGTAGAAAAAACAGTTTATAATTACTATGTTACTGTAACTGAAGCTCCCATTTCTTTTTGTCGCATGTGTTCAAAGTCAGGCTGTAGATATTTTTTGTAGATGGTCAATCATGGAAATGTGCCGATGTAGATAAAATGGGCTTAGTGTCAGATAACTAGTTACACTTTTCTTAGCTACGTTCACGGTTGCAAAAGGTGGCTATACCACTGTATTGTGCCGTTATCATCTTTTTTTTGAGGGATTATCATCAAATGACGCCTCTCGCTGTGGGTGGAGCGGAAGGGAGTGTCAGATTTCTACTGGCTAAAAACCCGTTCGAATTTCAGTTGCCTTTGCGTTCCGGGGCCGCGGTATCTCGTTAAAACATTTCCGCAACCCCGGCAGGCAATGAGCCTATCGGACCTCGTCTATGTTGCTTTAAGCGTTGTGTGACATGACCTATACTTATCCTTACTTATAACCTAACTAGCTTGTGCCAGTGGCTTCGCCCGCGTGGGAAGTTTTTCCCGTGTAAATCCCGATCCCGTGGTAATTTCGCAAAATCCTTTCTTAGCGGATGCCTACGTCATAACATCTACCTGCATGCCAAATTTCAGCCCGATCCGTCCAGTGGTTTGGGCTGTGCGTGTGCGTTGCTAGATCACTATGTCAGTCAGTTAGTCAGTCAGTCACCTTTGAGTTATATATATTTAGATGCGGTAGTGTGGTCATAATAAAAAATGTTAAAGATGTTCCTACTTCCTACTATTTCCGTCTAATTTCCAAACATAAAATAACTTGGCATACGATTGAGTACATAAATGATACTATATAATATATACTAATGATAATGGTACTAGAAGACGAATAGGTATGCATCGGATCATCTACCGTTGTATATTGAGTGTGATCTAACGAAAATGAAGCCTAAATTGGTGATACCGAATGCTAAACACTCTAAAGTGATGTAAAACTTATTAACTTCCAAGAATTATGCGACACTAAGTAATGACCCTCCTAAGTTTGATAGGTGTATTTATGGGTCATGCAGCTAAGTCGAACATGGACGGGTACTGGATCAGTTATATACCAAGATTGTGTCCATCTTATGTGATGCTGCGGAGCAATCTTGCATAGGAGAAATGTGAAGATCTGGTAGGCTGGGTCGGCCAGGTAAAAGTAAGGTATGGTTTTGCATAATCGACCGGACTTTGAACCAACACACGAACAGATGTGTGAATTTCTAACACTAGTAAATTCTGGAAGTCATCTAGGCAACAAAGCTGAAGGCTATATGTGTCTAAATTTATTGTAATAAATTACATTAAAAATAAAATCGATCTTCCTTCATTTGAATCGCGAGGCATTAGTTAAGTGACTCAGTGTGTCTCAGCGCGGTATCTCTCAGGCTCGCTCACAGCTGCTCACTGCTCAGTCGCTTACCGATCCCAAGCGATGCGTCGCGAGGTATGAGCCACAGCAAAGTAATGTTTCAGATCCAAATATGCGTTTGAAACATTGTTACTAAACCAATATTTTGAATCAATTCAATGATCCGGTTCAGTGAGTCGGTTCCGTAGAGTTACAAACGCCTCGACGTTCAGCAGTATACCTACATGTGAGATCGGCTAGGTGGCGTCAGTATAATAATATCAGCTACGCAAACGATATGGTGCTGCTAGGCCCGGCTGCAATATCTATTACTGATATGCTTAAATCTTGTGAAAAATATGCAGCTTAGCATGGACTTGTGTACAACATGCGTAAAAGTGAATAATCGGCCTGCAATGTAGTTGGTAAATGCCAAGATTACCAAGGGCGGATCCAAGGCTGGGTCCAGGACCTAGGTGGACCACTAATTAAAATTGTTTAACAATGTTTTTGTATATTTTTTGGCACAATATAGATTTTAATTAAGTACTTTCACTTTTTAGTACTAACATTTATTAATAAAATACCTACTATTTACATCAATCTATTATTATCAAAATTAAATTATTACTTCTTGTGACTTGACTACGACTATGTGACCCCCCCCCCCCTGGCGCCAAAGCTGGATCCGCCCTTGAAGATTATACATCTAGTTTTACCTTAAATAGCTTGCACATATAGAGTAAATATTTTTAAATATCTTAAGCACATACTTACTTACCGATATAATTTTAAGGACATTATGGATTATTGAGAGGGAGCATAGAGCACTAGCGGTCAGAGGTGTTGACGCGTAAATTCTCCTGTTGTACGGACCAGGTCAAAATTACCCTGTATATTATGGCTTATTTTAAAGGCCTGTACACATGGGGTATGTGGGTCGGCTGTACTAAAAAATCTCTAGATGCCGTCTACGTGTCCAGTACAACAATATTTTCAGAATGCTGTTAGGACTGCATCGCTACTGTAGTGGGCCTGAGATGTTTGCGAAGTACCAAACTGGTGGGTTTCAGGCCGTCTTACGCAAAAATACCTATCAGAGAATATTATACACCATGTTTTAATACCTACCTCGTGATCGGGTCAGTAATAACAGCATTCTGAAAATAGTTGCGGAGAATTATTAACTCTCCTATATTTTGAGACAGTGTATTGTTGTTTAACAATTAAATATCTACTTGTTCATCCTTCATACAAAATGTACAAACCCAAAGGCCGAAGGCGGACTAGGCGTACCGCATAAGGTACACTAGACATTAATATGTTTTTTCCAAAACATCACCAGAAGTTGTAGTGTGCCTGGCTTGGCCACGGTCATAAATCCAATCACACCTAGATTGTCGTTAATTAGTCGCCAAATATCTGAATTAGTCAGTTCGCAGTTTAAAGGATATTGGGGGGACATTAGTGGCCAAACCAGAAAACATGCTTGCATGCATTGCGGGGCAAAACACTTATGTTTCGTCGGCGCTGAAAGGTTTCATAAAGAAAACACTTATAGAAAGGGGTCATTAAAAATAAAACACAATACATGATTTCTTTAATTGTATATTGAAAGAAATAATCTGTACATTCTATGAAAATATTGTATCACAAAAGGACGTTTCATCGAAGGCACTCGACCCGAGCCGACGGACCCGCGCAATATACAACATGTCTATCTATACAGAGCGACTGAGCGACCGCCGGCCCACTTACACACTACAACAAGTGTCAAAAAATAAAGGAATAACAGTACTTCTTACACAATAAACGATTAAATACGTAAAAAATATTGATACAAAAACGTAAACAATTAACATGTCAAGTTCACATATTTAATACTTGCAGTCTTGGATTTCGTTGTGACTACCAGCATTAAATTAACATTAATTAAATAATTATTTATTTATTTATAATTACACATTCTTCTTCAAACTATTTACAAATATTCGATGAAAATATAAATATTGTAATTCGATTAGGAATGCTCTGCGCAGAGCGAGAATAACTAAGAAATACCTAACACCGTGCACGTAGATAATGTGGTGACAACAGGCCAACGTTAGAGGGTTAGGGTTGCAGTCCATTGACGCGCGCATATAGGATAAGACGATAGAGCCTATTATTCGAGACGAACGAGCGAAAAAACTGTATAAAAATCATTATTATGCATCAATCTGGCCTTTAAAAAAATAATATTTGTCGATTTCTACAACTAATTTCCGCTCATTCCACCTCGACTGAACTTACTCATCGGACTTATCCAAATACATATTTAAACACAAACAAACACTAACTTAAATATTTGGCGAGAAAATATCTATTTCAAAGTCTAAATACATCGCCTACAACTATATTTACGTACAAGTGTTAGTATCAAACTTGGTTTACATTTCCTTACGCTTAAATATTAATTACAACTAAATAATATCGCGGAAATGGACTGCAGCCCTAAATTAACATTAAAAATCGTGGAAAAACTTGTTGTTTAACAACAATGGTTGTTTTCCAACGATTCGTGTAATCCTGTTAGTGGAAAAATAAATCAAAATTAAATTCAAACACGGAAAATATTTGAGATCAGTCTGACTAAACCCGATTGCCACCAAATTTTAAAGGCGAGTGCATAAATAAGCTACATTCACTGTCAAAAAAACTTAATTATAAGGTCGTCGCACATAATGCATATAATACCAAGTACATAAAAATGGCAATAATTTAGACTTGGCGCGTTTCAGGTACGCTTTTGTAACTTGCGTAGCATTCATTATTATGATAATCCTTTAATTTTTCAGGTCATTTCAATATACCTACTTGACTGAAATTTTAAGGTATATAACCATGGGACATAGAATCCAGTTACAAAATTATCACTTATTTACAATACTGAAATTCAAAGTCAAAATAACTTCACAGACAATATAAATAAATATAAAAGCTGAATAATCTGCAAAGTTAGTTTTCCTTCAATAATTTAAATCAAATAGCTGCTTTTGTAATAATCCTTAACATCGTGTGGACATCCCATTGTCAGGCTAAGTATATTAAAATGTTCCGAAATCCAACTCCCAAAATCTTGTAACATCTACATCAGCAAACTTATCATTTAGAGCGGCAACATTTTATGTTAGTTTTATTTAATTCAATGGCAAGATATCAACGAATGTTATAATATCGAATTAGGACGAATTTTGCGCCGATTCGACGCAAAAAATTGTGAATAGCCTCTTTTGCCGCAAAAAAAAAAACTTTTATATACTTTTATATACCACAATACAAAATCGTCGTTTCTTGTCAATATCGAAATGCACGTTATCAAAGAACATGAGTATTTTAAATTTTTCGAGGTTAGTCTTAGTAATAATAAACTCATAATTTTTTGTTCGTTAAAAAACCATGAACTATTCGGATGACAGTCGATGAAACCACTTCATCAAATTTGAGTAAATATAATCATTTTATAAATACTTCAGATTCGTTTCGGAGTGAAGAATCGAGCTCCTAAAACATAATATATTTCTATTTCGGGACGTAATTAACTCTCATTGTAATCAAGGCACTTTATCGCTAAGGCAATCAATTACGATTCTTTATAAATTACTTAAAACCCTCTTAATAAGTTCGGTATTCATTTTCCTGCAGCTTTTTTCATCTTTCCATTAACTTCAACTTAGGACGCGTTCCCACTATGTAGATTACTATTTCGCTTAAAGCTTGTGTATTTAAATTGAGGTGGTGTCCACATATTACACGATTAGATATCACCCATAATTCTTTTTGCAGTGACAACAGATTTTCAGCGTAGGAGCAGCTAGAGACTACAGTCGTTCAACGATAAATTAATCGCCACGACATTTTTTTTTCTGCTTTACAAATGGCCCTGCTCTTTATATATAATAATATAATAGATGAGGTCTACGATGGAATAAGCGAGCACAGAAGATGCCTGTTAATTTTTGCTTTAAAGCCTGACGAGTCATATGTGGCAGGGAATACAGAAGCCGGCAGAGAGTTCCACACCTTGGCTTTGCTTCCATTAAATGTAGAGGACACATAGTAGGAACGCGTCTTGTCATTAATTAAATCTGATTTTTCAGGAGTAAGAGGGTACTTTAGCAAGCTCACTGGCTAAGGCCGAATATCTTCAGTGCGTTGAATGCGGTAGCCAGGGCAACGTCTTCAGGTTTCTGGCCCAGGAAGCCGGCAATCAGCTCCACGATGGCGGGTAGAGCGCACGGCTCGTTGCGTTGAAATGTACAGTAGCGGTTCACGAAGTTCATGGATCTGTGAAAGGAAAATACATGATATTAATATCTGTTTGGTTCTCTGGAAATATCAGAAAGATAAATTATATTTTACACGTCTTTTTTTTAAGAAAATAAGGTTTACTATTGTGAACGTTTTCTCAATAAAATACACAGCTTCACAGAATAGACGGCCTCAGAAGATGAGGAAAAGACCATATGAAATTAAATATTATGCAGTCACATACATAAGTACAATATTTTATACTACACCTGCTCGGAAAGTGCCTTATTACTTTTTAAAAAGTTTGACAGAAAGGACGTCATTACTGTAGTACAAATGTGCGGGTCGCAAGTGTATGAGAATTCATTACTACATGCTGGAGACACTGGAGAGGGAGGGAAAAGTGTATGAAAATATATTACTAACGCGCTGTTTTTTCTTTAAATAGACCAATTCAGTAGCTAACTTAAAAGTACTAATAATGCCAAAGGACAAGAGACAGATTATTATTATTATTATCTCTTATTTTCCTCGTAGGTATAGTATAAAGCACTATGTATCACTCGGAAGAAAGTGCGATTCCCAACTCGTGTGTATTAAGGCCCTCAGCTGCGCTTCGGGCCTCAAACTACACCCTCGTTGGTAATCGGTCACTTTCTCCCCTCGATGAACAATGTACTATTTGTTATGAGTACCATTTTCCATATTTAGCAAATACATACATATACAGGGTTAATTGTAAAACACCAAAAACCTCTCAGGACTATGTTACTAACATCATAAACAACAACTGTTGTTCTATGACTTTTAAAAATTCGACATATTTTAGTTCACCAGATTTTCATATAAAAATAAAAATATTTAAATTGAACGCCCTAAACGCATGTAGCGTCTATGCAAAGCAAAAGAAAGCGATAGTATAAATTGCTTTCTTTTGCTTTGCATAGAGTTCGTAACATTTAGGGCGTTCAATTTAAATATTTTTATTTTTGTATGAAAATCTGGTGAACTAAAATATGACGAATTCTTAAAAGTCATAGAACAAAAGTTGTTGATTATGATGTTAGTAACATAGTCCTGAGAGGTTTTCAGTGTTTTACATTTAACCCTGTATACATTAGCAATACATAAAAACACACAATTATCTGTGCTGGTATTACTTTGTATCTATTAGTATTATATTTGCATCGATAATTATCATCTATCTGTGTACATAACAAAATCAGTCTTTCACGTTCCCACTGCTCTGGGACACAGGCCTCCTCTCTATGGGAGGGAATGAACCCTAAGGGGGCGTCCATAAATTATGTGAGATGTTTAAGGGGGGAGGGGTTCGAGTCTAATCTTACGTTGGAGAGAGAGAGGGGGTCTCGGCAAATATCACGCAATTTTTTTTTCTGATTGTAACAAAAAAAAATACTATTTTGGTCTATTTAATCCAGATTGTACATGCTTAAGATTTAATCTTAAGCTATGTCGTAATTAGGGTTGCCACCCGTACTTTATAATAAAGTATTGTACGTTATTTCAGGTAATTGTACTTTATACTTTATGAGAACAATGAAGTTCACTAAAATACTTTATTTCGCATGATTTGATTTCTTTGGGACTTTGAAAAGTTTAGTCGTAATAAACAAAGCGTCTCTGAATTTGATAAAAAATGAATTACTTATGTACTTTAATTTAAATATAGACTGTAAAGATGCTGTGCAATTGTTTAGTAGAGATACTAATATGACACATTTTTTTTTCTTTTTACAATAACAATCCAACGCGTTTACGTAAGAAACCCACATTTTAAAGTGAGACAGTGAGATTGGGGGATGGGGGAGGGGGTTGAATAAAATCTCACGACATTTCACCAGGGGGGGAGGGAGGGACCGAAAAAAAAAAAAAAAAAACACCTCACGTAATTTATGGACGCCCCCTAATCTACTATGCTGGCCCAGTGCGCGTTAGTGGATAAAAAGTTCTTTTGAAATCAAGTCGTCTAACAATATTGTGCTAATCCTTTTACTACCACGTTGAATAGGAAACATTCCGATATTGCGAAAAGTTCTTGTGGGTACCACTCAATTGTTCCAACTCTAAATAAACCCATAGAAATTGCTGCATATGTAACTACTATATTCGAATGATACAGTCGTGATGAAACACAAGTTGCATCAAAAATAGCATGTTGTACGATAAGGTTGTTTTTTAAATTCTGTTATCAATACATCCGTAGAAGCTTATCGTTACACTATCTGTTATCAAACATTAGCCCAATAAACAAGCGTCTAGTCTATACCTATCTATTTTTACGCTCCAGTTATCTTTATCTCGATAACTTTTATGTCTGTTGATTATTTCTGTTTCAAATCTATACATAAAAATTTAAAATTGTAGTGCCTGTCTGAGATTTCAAACTGTGTAAACACAATACTTTTAATTTTGTTTGTCCATCTTTCTATTTGTGCGGGATAATCTCTGGAACGACTGAACCAATATTAATGGGACTTTCACGGCATTGAGCATTATGATCTACTTTGTTAATTTTTTTATCTTCACCACCCATGGTTGACTGGTAGAGAATACCTAAGGCATTAAGTATGCCTCTATTCATGTTATGTTACATAATTTTAATTAGAGATGAAACGGATATACGGTAACTATCCGGTATCCGGCCTATCCCGCCTTGTTTTCACTATCCGGCCGGACACGGGATAGTTACTCAGTATCCGGCCGGATAATAATATAATATTCAAAAATTCTCAAATTACATGAGGCATCCGGCGCTCCGGCCTCATAGCTTGCCGAATATCCGGTATCCGGCCAAACCACTATTCGTTTCATCTCTAGTTTTAATAAATAAATAGAGCAGGTTATAGGGCAACATAGGCTACTTTTTATACCGGAATTACCATGGGATCAGGATTTACGCGAACGCAGGCACAGCTAGTCTATCATAATGTTACCTCGTGTTTCAACTTTCAATTGCATTGAGGAATTAGTTTCACATGAATTTCATGGTACCTAAAATATCAACGATATAATGGTGTTGAAAGTCGAACGCTTTCGCTAATGCATTAGGTGACCCCTAGATATGTGTAATACCTAAGTAATATGTTACCAATAAAAGATATTTATCCATGCTTCTGAATCTGACGTATAGTAACGTATTCCTTTCTGACATCCTAAGCAAAGTGCATTTTGTATTAGGAGGCCCTAACACACACGCTCACTCTAAGAAAATTCAAAGACAAATAACATTAATTTACAAAAACAGATATAACATATGCTTTTTGTCGCATATGAATTGTTTTATTTCCTACAAATCTTTAGAAAATGATTGCACAGTGTTAGTAGTGAAAAAAGACAATCCCTAATATTATTTTTATATTATTGCTTTGTTACTCTTTCACGTCTAAACCACTTAACCGAATATGATCAAATTAGTAGTTGGTACAGAGACAGATTAGACTTTGGACAAACGCTACTTTTTTCACACTGAAGAAATGCCATTATGTCGAAGCCACGGGCACAAGGTACCCTATATTACAACAAAAATAAATAGTACTTAAAACACCCACCTCTCAGTCAAAGAATCCTTAACGTGTAGTGGCAATTTTGAAGCCCTCATATTCGGGTACATGAACGGCGAGTCAGTTTCCACCAGCAACTTATCCAGAGGCAGCAACCCTTCAGACAGCAGTCTTCTAATCCCACCATCCGACTTATCCTTACAGATATACCCCGTGATGCCCAGGTAAAACCCTTTTTCGATATACTTAAGGCCCTGTTCCACGGAACCAGTGAAAGAGTGGATTACGACGGCCGGCAGACGATTGCCAAACTCTGCTAGAATTTTTATTAAGTCATCCTGGGCTTCCTTTTCATGTACGAAGAGAGGTTTTCTGAGTTCGCATGCCATTTCAACCTGTAAAAAAAAAGAGAAAGTCTGTTAGAACTGTTATTTTTAATGTAGTAATTTCGTGTGCGTTTGATTGATTGCCGTAATGGCTGACAGACATTGATCACGCACAGACTTTGTAAGACAAAAAGTAGTAATTTTATTTATAAAAAAACTGTTTTAATTGAAAAAAAAAACAAAGGGTATTTAAGTCAAGAGTGAATAGGTTACTTTTGGGTAAACGTGCTTCAACTTCGACCACATCATCGCTTACGATTAGGAAAGCAAGCAATGGGTAATACTAAGTATATATTTAAATATTACTTTTAAACATTGGGGCAATGTCCACCAGTTTTCTTCTGCACCATGAGTGCATTTTAACAAATACTCAGACCCGGCCCGGCCTAATTATAGGCCATACAAACATTTGTTCTGGTGTGGGAATCGAACCGTCGACACGCAGCACAGCAGCCAATCGTTCAGCCACTGTACCAACCGTGTCATCAAATTAAATTGATAATGCTTGAAAATGTTTTCTATTCTTGCTTACAGAACTTCCTAGTATTCTTCCGTTAAGTACCTACCATCTCTCAAGATCGGCGCACAGTTGTAACATAAGAAGTAGCTATTACACTTACAGATATTGTAGTTAGGACCAGTCAAAAATAACCCTACAATCAGACATCTTACTAATTTTAATACTATAAATCCCGTTGGAATTTCGCAAAATCCCGCCTTAGCGAGCATCTACGTACTAAAAGGAACCCCCATGCAAAATTTGAGAGCACTACCTACTACTTGTAGTTTCTGAGATTTTGTGATTAATCAATGAGTGGTATTTCGCTTTTATATAAAATTAGGTATAGTTATTAGATAGTCTACTACTATCAGGATTTCAGCTATTTACACTCGAAAAAAAGTAACATATATTATCATACTAGCTTTTGCCCGCGACTTCGTCCGCGTGGAATAGTTACTTTGGGCTAACGTTAAATTTAACCCCGATTTTGAAGCATTCTTCATTGGCGCTCCGCTCCTATTGGCCTTAGCGTAATGATACAATATAGCTGTGCCCGCGACTCCGTCAGCGTAAGTTAATGTATTGGTAATATTGTTTAGATCACGTTCACATGAGGCTTAAGTACCTAGAGAACGCTTCGACCGCGAGACGCGTCGAGCGCGGCGACCGATTCTCAAAAATAATCCTTATAGCATGATTCAGTATTCACGCGCGATGGCTTATTATTATAAGCGTATTTCATGTATAACTTTGGTGTTTCTATACCGATTTATATGATTCTTTTTTACGGTTTCGTAGCCGAATGGCAAAAAACGGAATCTTTATAGTTTCGACATGTCTGTCCGTCTGTCTGTCTGTCTGTTTGTCCGTCCGTCCGTCTGTCACAGCAATTTTATTCCGAAACTATTAGGACTATACATGTGAAACTTGATAGGTAGGTGTATTCTGTGAACCGCTTTCCGATTTTGAGAAAAAAAATAAAAAATATTTAAAATAAAGGGGGGCTCCCCATACATGGAACTAAACCTGAAAATATTTTTTTTTCATGAAATCGATGCATGTGTGGTATCTATAGACAGTTCTTTAAAAACGACATCGGAGTTTCTAAAACCACTTTTCTATAAAGTCAACCGTTTAAAAGATATAAGCTTCCAAAGTGGTAAAATGTGTGTGTGGCGGACACAACCCCTAACTTCTATAATAATGGAGTGAAAAATCTAAAAAAAATATATGTCTGTAGATCTTAATATAAACTTTCAACCAAAATTAGTTTGAACGAAATTAGTTCAGCAGTTTTTGAGATACAGCATATTTTCTGAAACCGCAAATATAACTTTGTAATTCAAATGAAAAACAAATTTATTCGGCGCAGTTGTAAAAAATGTAAAAAAGCCAGTTTTAAGAAATTTGTAAGGTTTTTTTTAAAACAAATTTATTTGGCGCAGTTGTAAAAAATGTAAATAAGCTAGTTTTAAGAAATTTGTAAGGTTTTTTTTTCGTCAAATAAATTTGCATATTATATTATACTACGGAACCCTTCATGGGCGAGTCTGACTCGCACTTGGCCAATTTTTTTATGGAATAGTTAATAATGTTAACTTTTTCAATTAGGGGTGACTGAGAGTGTTATAAACGTAAGAGTAGACAAATATTATAATCAGAAAGCTTCGAACTGCTAAGCTATCGGGAGTTACACGTGTTATTGTGAGTCAACCATAAAAGTTAGACATATGCTGTCGTGGGATATTTTTTATATAATTTTAAGGAGAACATTTCCGTCATGAAATGATTTGTGTAGCTTTAACCATTAAGGTTGCACACGCGACGGAAGCTTAAAAAATGGAGTAACTTCTCCCGTTTTCCCAACATTTCCCTTCACTGCTCTGCTCCTATTGATTGTAGCGTGATGAAAAGTATACTATAACCCGCTCAGGAGTATGAAAAATAATTGTACCAAGTTTCGTTAAAATCCGTCGAGTAGTTTTTGTTTCTATAACGGTTATACAGACAGACAGACAGACAGACAGACAGACAGACAGACAGACAGACAGACAGACAAAAATTTAACTGATTGCATTTTTGGCATGAGTATCGATCCTTAATCACCCCCTGATAGTTATTTTGGAAATATATTTCATGTACAGAATTGACCTCTCTACAGATTTATTATAAGTATAGATATAGATATTATTATGTAGGTAACTTTTTATCCCATAATGTACGCGGGAAAAACCTCCCACGCGAGCGAAGTCGCAATGTTATGATACGACATATCTCAAGTGACGTTGAGGTAAAACAGATGAATCAACCGCGTATCAAACCGCAGAGCTTCCCGCAGTCAATACACTACCGTGTCATGTTTCAATACTGTTCCTACAAGTACCTACATAAACTAACTAACATACATGAATGTATTTAGAACTTGCCGAACGATGTCGCGGGCAAATTGCCAGTTATAAATAATATAACTAGCAATTTACCAACGTCGCGTGTATATCGAAATAATTTATAGCCTTTAGCACTCACAAATAATGCACTTTGCTAACAATGAAAATTAGAATTGGATCATTAGTTCCGGAGATTACCGCCTACATACAAACTTGCAAACAATTTTTACCTCTATTTTTTTATTTTTTTTTATTACCGGTGGGCCCACTTTTGACCTCGATCTCGCCTGATGGTAAGCGATAGATGAGGTCTACGATGTGACGAGCGAGCCCAGAAGATGCCTATTTACTTGTAACGGGTGATTTTTTTGCTGGTATCTTTTTGGCAACACTGTTTTTGACAGATCACGCGTGAATCGTGTCTTGTGTCATTGTCAAACTTGTTCAGTTTGGTCTATAATTTAACCATGAATCGACTTACGAACGAACAACGCTTGCAAATTATTGAATTTTACTATCAAAATGCATGCTCGGTTAAGAGAGTGCATCGCGCACTTCTTCCAATTTATGGGCAGTTTGGTCGGCCTACTGAGGCAGCTATTCGGAAGCTTGTGACTAAATTTCGAACCCAGTTTACATTATTGGACATTAAACCACGAACACGCATACGTAGAGTGAGGACCGAAGAAAATATTGCGGCTCTATCCGCCAGTGTTAGTGATGACCGTGAAATGTCGATTCGCCGCCGTTCGCAGCAATTGGGCCTCTGTTACTCCACTACGTGGAAAATTTTGCGAAAGGATTTGGGTGTAAAACCTTACAAGATACAGCTGGTGCAAGAATTGAAGCCACACGACCTCCCACAACGTCTAACATTTGGTGAATGGGCATTGGCAAAGTTGGAGGAAGATCCACTTTTTTATCGAAAAATTGTGTTCAGCGACGAAGCTCATTTCTGGTTGAATGGATATAAGGCATAATTGCCGCATCTGGAGTGAAGACCAGCCAGAAGCATTGCAAGAGCTACCACTGCATCCCGAAAAAAGGACTGTTTGGTGTGGATTATCGGCCGGTGGCATCATCGGGCCGTACTTTTTCAAAGACAACAATGGCCGAAACGTTACTGTGAATGGCGAGCGCTACCGTGTGATGATTGGCGATTTTTTTTTGCCCAAAATGGAAGAATTGGACATGCCTGACATGTGGTTTCAACAAGACGGTGCCACATGCCACACGGCACGCGAAACAATGGCCCAATTGAGAGCCGCCTTCGGTGAACAGTTTATCTCACGTTTTGGGCCCGTCAATTGGCCGCCTAGATCGTGTGATCTAACGCCTTTGGACTATTTCTTGTGGGGCCATGTTAAGGCTCATGTCTACAGGGATAAACCAGCAACGATTGACGCACTGGGAGCCAATATTGAAGCATTTATTCGTGATATACCGGCTGATATGTTGGAGAAAGTGTGCTGAAATTGGGCCTTGCGAATGGGCCATCTAAACCGGAGCCGCGGCCAGCATTTGCATGAAATCATCTTCAAACATTAAATTATATTGATCGTTCTATCGATTCCAATAAAGATTTCATCAAATTTTTCAAATATTTTGTGTTTTTTTTTAAAATACCTCTTAAAAAATCACCCGTTACTTTAAAGACTGGAAGGTCATAAGTGGCAGGGAACACAGAACGCAGGACGCCTATGTTCTCCAAAATAAATGAAAGATACGAAAAAAATACAAATGTTCACACGCAACTAAAACACTTTTTTAATTTGTATGTCCGTCTGTATTTATGTTTGTCCGGGCTAATCTCTGGACTCGACCAATTTAAATGTGACTTTGTCTAGAACATAGAGCAGGTTAGGTAACATTTAGGATACTACTACTTTTTATGCAGGAATTTCTATGGGATCAAGATTAACGCGGTAATAAATATACTTATATTATAAAGCGGAAAGTTTGTTTGTTGAATTTTGGTGATGTTGAGATTTGGTATTGTCTCCTCATTCATAACACTGTAAAAACATTTACACTTCAACTCCCTACACAGTCCACTTGCACGTTCGCTAATCTATACTAATATTATACTTTAAGCGGAAAATTTGCTTCTTTAAACGCGCTAATTTTCGAAAGTAAGTGTACCTACTTGAGCTTGAAGCTTGGGGAAGGTTATAGACTTACATTTCACCCGACTGCAAAATAAGGAGGGTTATGTTTTTATCGTGATAAAGTCGACGAGAGCGAAGCCCCGCGCGACTGTTAGTATAATATCTAAACTAATATTATAAAGACGAAACATTTGTGTTTTTGTATGTATGTTTGTAACGTTTTCACACAAAAACTACTGGACCGATTTCAAAAATTCTTTCACCATCGGAAATATGCATCTTCACTGAGTGACATAGGCTATATTACATTTAAAAAAAAAATAGGGATCTTTAATAAAAATGCAATAATATAACCCAAAATGTGAAAAAAATAGCATAAAAAATATGTCATCGCGTGCGCTGCGGAAACTATTGATGATAGAACAAAAAAATGTTCTACAGTATTATAGAATGTATCAATATCTACAAAAAAGTCCGCGATACCATATGTCCAACTACTGTAGTTATGCCACCATAACTACTATTTACATTTTAAAGTTGATAAAAGTGCCGACAATAATCAAACCATATTATTCATATTACCTCTGTATTAATCCTTATCCCATTAAATGATATTTTATACACAACCGAAACTACTGGGCACAAGAAGCTAAAATTTGTATGCATGTATGTTTCTTGAGATGTGTAGGGGAGGGAGCACTAAGAAAGGATTTTTGGAATTTCCCACAGGATCGGGATTTACACGTGAGAAGCTTCCCACGCGAACGAAGTCGCGGGCAACGGCTATATATAATAATCACAAAGACACTTTAGTTCAGCAGTAACGTGAGCACTTGACCAACGAAGCAATGAATTTTCTTTATTGGAGTCATTACTTCCCATTTTATACGTGTGTTAAATGAGTCCCCAGTCCGCACTACGAAGATCGCTCAGATAAATAAAATTTATTGACAATTATTTCTTTCAGTAACTGTACTGATCTTTGAATGGCTAATAAAACAAGAAAGTGCACAATACACGCCGCTTGTAATTTATAGACCCCAATACATTTAAAGTACATACTAAGTTTATTTACAGCCTTTTTAATAGATAAGACCATCTAAATGACTTGCAATTAACTTTTGCAAACCCTATCTACAATTTCTAATGTTTATTATTTCGATAAATAATTCTCCCGTCCGAACTTCGGTCAAGAAAGTAAATCTCACGGCCCCAAGTGCACCAAAGGGCGCCTTCACAGTTCACACTAGCGTTTGTCCAGCGTAAGCGTTCGATAAACGTACGCGCAGCGCAGATGCCGCGACTACGCAGCGCAGGCGTCACGTTGTCGCTGCGTCTGTGCGGTACTTTTTAAAAGCAAAGCCAACAACCGAGTTTCCTCGTCAGAATCTATTTTGTTAATGATATTTCCGAAACGAAAACGCAATTGTGTGACGTCTGCGCCGCGTTAGCGCAGCGTTTAATTGACTCCAGAGGAAACGCTGCAACAACGCAACGCCTGCGCCGCGGACAAACGCTAGTGTGAAGGCGCTCAAAGATGTTACTGTGTACAAGTCCGTGCGCAAGCGCTTATGCGTGACCTGGGTAAGATTACGCGCAGGACTAGTGAGGGTCTCGGGACATCGTCAGCTTTAAAAATAAACATTAAGGAATAGCGCCCGTAAAAAATATTTTGTTATACGAGTATAAACAGTATAAAATATAGCAAAATAAATATAGGGGCTACATCGGCTACACTTTTCTCGAATTCCTATTTTAAAAGGCCGCTATTAAAAACTCCTGCGTTATCCCATTTATACGCGGGGTCGGCGGACTAGTGCTTTACGTCAGATAATAATGCGATATGATAATGGACTTACTGACTGGACTGGTGCCATATTTTCTGTCTTCTGACTACCAGTAACGACTGTCAAAGATGTTTATATAAAAGACAGCTTGGACCAACGACTTAAAATGCTTTCCGAGTCACGGAGGAATTACAACATGTTAAGACTGAAAAGTCGTTCCGTGGATGGGTATTCCACGGAACGATTTCGACAAGCGTTGCTTAGGCTTCCGTTTCCTAAATAAAATTAATCTTAAAATGTGTTTCTTCCAAAATTTTTACTAAATGTTAAAGCCATCAATTTCTCACGTTGATAGCCAACTAATTGTATACGAGCGTGAGTCGAGCGTCTGGAGCGAACTAAATATAGTTTGTCTAAGACATCAGTCACTGAGTCCTTTGATCTCCGGACATTGGACGAGATTTCCGACGTAACAGATTAACATGGGAGTTATTACGAAGAATTTAATTGGGAAAGTTTTAATTTGTTATGGGTATTTTGATACGCAGTGAAATATTTATGTTAGTAGCGACCAAACGGAGCATCTGCATCGCCTGGAATCTAAGAGAAAATTTAAGAAAATTTTCCAATAATAAAAGCTTTTTACCAAAAAATTAAACCGACTCCCAAAAAACACTGCAAAGTGAAAAATAACTTTAATTTCGGTAGTCGGTGTCTTAAGTATTTTTTTTTTCTCCACTTCCCCAAATGGTACTTTTTGAGAGCAACTGCACAAGTTACTGTAAGAAATACCCAAAACGCCATAGGTGTGCCTATAATATTTGAAGAGTTCCCTCGATTTCTCCAAGATCCCATCATCAGATCCTGATTTGGTGACAAATGGTACCAATTTCAAAGTATACCCTATTAAAACAAAAAAAGAATTTTCCAAATCGGTTCAGCCGTCTTGGAGTACTCGGTGACCATACATTAAAATATATATATATATATATATATATATATATACGCGTCGAATTGATAACCTCCTCTTTTGGTCGTCGGTTGAAAAATAAGACAAAATCATACATAAGTCTTCAACAAAAATCATTTTAGGATGATAATTTGTTGACAATTCTGCTAAGAACTTCAGTGATCGTTTACTTGCTCACAGTATTTCATAAAAATACCCTTCCCGTGACTTCCCTTTCCCTGAAATTATTGCAGCGATTTGAATGAAACTACGTAAGTATACCTAGGTTTAAAAAGCTATAAATGAAAATTTGCTAAAGAGCTGAGGAAGTAATATCGTATCTTAGGGGGTGAACCATTCTTAAAAATAAACTGTAAAGTGAAAAGGCAACCTAGATAAATATCAAGTTATTCATGGTCCTCGCGTTTGTTGTTCTAAAATGCACTTCAATCAGCAGCCTTGGACGTTCTTTATCAGATACACATAATCTTACAACTCGTACGAAATTCTGGCAGTTACCAACAGTCGATCTTATTGTATAGTCATCAGCGAAGGTAATAACTAAGAGACAGACTGCTGTCTGGGTGTTTCCTTTGGAGGAGTTGCCAACTAAAGTGAAGAGAGGTCGAAGCGTGGGAAAAAGGATGGTGGCCTCGTTCTTCGTAATGACAGGTCATCATTACGCAAAAATTGTTTTAGAGGAACGAAAAACAGTTACTGCAGAATGATACACTAACAATTGTTTGCCACTTGTCTTGGAAAATGTTCGGGAGAAACGACCTCGCAGTAGGATCCTCCGTCACCACGACAACGCCTCGTCGCACACCGCCAAGCAAACAATCGACTACTTGGCGACGTCAGACGTGGAATTACTGGGTCACCTGCCCTATAGCCCCGACCTCGCACCTTGCGATTTTCATTTATTTCCGAAAATAAAAGAAAAATATTGAGAAAAACGTTTTATGGACGCCGAGGAACCAGTGGCTGCGTTTCAAAATGCCGTCGAAGTGCTTTTCTGTGGTTCCATCGGATGCAGCGATGTATTGATGTAAATGGACACTATTTTGAAAAGATATAATAAAACTAATAACTTGATAGTTTTTCAGTTTTTGATTTTCTATGAACTTTTAGTGTCATCCTCGTAGTAAAGAAATAAACGAATATTCCATACTTTCACATTTATGCGCACAATTGTACTTTTAAATGCAGAAGTCAAGATTATTTATATTCTTATCTGAATGGTTAGTAAATATTCCTATCATTGCTATCTTTATGATTCATCGTTGTGTGTGCAAGTGTATATTTGTTTTATTATGTACTCATAAACACAATCCACTTTCTATAAACCATTATTGTATTATCCATTGGCAGACCTATGCGATCGATATGGTATGTAAAAGACCTTGAATGGCCGTATGATAGAAAAAACTTTTTACCAAAAAATTAAACCGACTCCCAAAAACACTGCAAAGTGAAAAATAACTTTAATTTCGGTAGTCGGTGTCTTTAGTTTTGTATTTTCGTTTTTGGCACCGACTTCCGAAATTAAAGTTATTTTTCACTTTGCAGTGTTTTTGGGAGTCGGTTTAATTTTTTGGTAAAAAGTTTTTATTTCACTCTTTTTAGTTGGTCGATTTTTAATTTACCTAGTTAAAAGAGCCTAAATGTCAACTACTTATAACCTTTTACAAAATATTGCTTTTCCCAATGCTGGGCCGTTAATTTTTGAGGAGTTCTCCTGGTACTTCACCATCAGCTCTACTTCACCATATGCATTGTGACGAACATAAAGTGCTTAACATCCATATTCAAGTATTCGAATCGCAATCCACGAAATACTTATTATTGAGTAGGTTCGGCGGCCATCTGTGGTCTTCATCATCAGTTCCACTTCCCCAAATGGTATTTTTGAGAGCAACTGCACAAGTTACTATAAGAAATACCCAAAACGCCATAGGTGTGCCTATAATATTTGAAGAGTTCCCTCGATTTCTCCAGGATCCCATCATCAGATCCTGACTTGGTGATAAATGGTACCAATTTCGAAGTATACCCTTTCAAACAAAAAAAGATTTTTCCAAATCGGTTCAGCCGTCTTCGAGTAATCGGTGATCATACATAAAAAAAAAAAAGAGAAAATAAAAATATACGCGTCGAATTGATAACCTCCTCTTTTGGTCGTCGGTTGAAAATGAAACTATAGTAAAATGGATAAAGGAAATTATAATTGCAATGCCTACTCAATTTTTTAACCTACTTCTTTAGAATCAAATTAAGTAGTAGAACCAGTAACACGTAATGCGTATCTTAAATAATGACCAAAACACAAAATGGTGATTCAAAAAAATTCAAATTCTAATATCAATATTGTATTTTAAATTAGAATTGTGAGTAAGACAGGATTTTTTCTATTTTATAATGTCGTAGGACTAGAGAATTTTATGTAAGGTCTTAATAATAGTTAATTCATATAGTTTTGGGAAATTAATGTCCTAATACATATAGCTTCTCGATAATGTCTCAAATATTTGCACACCAGTTACTTGGTTCAATTTGATGGACTCTTTAATATACCTATCAATTTACTGTACACATATGCCGGTTTCCTCTCGATGTATTTTACCTTTTTGAAAGTATAAGTGAACATCATATCACAATCCGGTGGTACCTCAGCGGAAAAACAGATAGCATTTTAAAGATTCGCTCAAGAAATAATTACATGCATTTTTCTGCAGTATTGTACTTGTAACGTTAAGGCTAATGACCTCAATATTTGAGTTCGCAGTTGCACACGTATGTATGTGATAAATATGTAAAGATCAATGTCTGGCGCTATAATACTATTAATACGACAGTAATCATTAACACGAATAGAAGTTAATTAGTAAGGGATGTACATTTACAAAACAACATTAAAATGCATGTTGTTGTTTTGAGGTTATTTTTGTACGGAACCGTAGATTAATCTAACAAATTACCCTTCGTGCATTCTGCACACAC
The DNA here is from genome assembly GCA_943138885.2 of Tholera decimalis. Classification (NCBI taxonomy): domain Eukaryota; kingdom Metazoa; phylum Arthropoda; class Insecta; order Lepidoptera; family Noctuidae; genus Tholera; species Tholera decimalis. Next base: position 5,425,630 of record OW964565.2, on the reverse strand, counting down.
ATCAATATTATCAATTATGCAAATAATTATGTTCAATCTATTTTTATAATAAATCAGTGTTTATCGAACATTCACGACGATCGGTTTTATTTCATCATCATCATCCTAATAGAATCGTCCCGCTATCTATCACTGAGTGTACCTATCCCCTACATTTTAGTGTTTAGAAAGAAAGCTTGCAAACTGTTAGCAGGGGTAGCTCGTAGTTCGCCTAGGACCAGGCCCAGGGCTATTTAGGGACCGCCCTGCACACATATGTATAATGCTTTTAAGATACTGTTTAGGCTGACGTGGCGCTATTAAGTGTATGGATGGCTTTCAAGCCATCATGCGCACGAAAGCAAACTCCTTGTTTATAATTGTTAAATTAATTTTAAATAATAAAAAAAATACAATGAAGGTTGTTTTTCGTTTTTAGGTACGGAACCTATCGTGTACGAATCATACTCTCACACGGTCGTTTTTGTAGGGAAATGGTGCCTTTGGGGGCCTAATGCCTGGAAAAGTTTTATATTCAATATTGCTATAATTCCTATTACCTAACTTTGTATGGGTCAGTTTCCAATCTAACCAAATACAGTTACGAGTACTAGATTTTTACACGGACTAACTGCCTTTATGACCTCGACATCTCAGTACCTAGGTAAAACGATACCACTAAGTAAAACTGTAGTGAGATTGACAGTCTTGTGATTGCCCGTCTTGTGATTGCCTGCGCCTAGTAAAGATGTACAGATGTTAACTAGACTAGATAGTCATTCATCTATGGACTGACCAAGACAAGTGTCACTTAACCCTGACGATCCAACCGTACTTTAAATAAAATGCTTTAGATCCCATAGACAGCCTTCCGAAAAAAATGCGTCTATTCTACGCGACCTTCAGATAAAGATCCGACTTTCCACTATCTGTCTGCGAAGAGTGTTGGAGTACTTCGGACACATTGCCAGGAAAGAAGGGCACGATCTGGAGCAAATGGTGATTACCGGTAAGGTTGACGGCAAGAGGCCAAGAAGTCCTTGCAGCTGGACAGACCAGATCCGTGCAACCCTGGACACCAACCTGCATAACGCTCTCCATTCTGCCAAGGACAGGAACAAATGCCGAGATACCGTCCGGCAGAAAATGTTTCCGCAAATCACGACCCCGCAGTATTGAGGAAAACGACGCGAATAGACCTTTAAATAAACCTCTATTTAACCCATCGGGTGTGAGTATAGAAGATGTCATGTAGGTAGGTAAATATCGCACAATAATAAAAGCAATTACATGTAATGAGTACGAGTATACGAGTTGGAATAGGTAAAAACACGCTGGTAAATATCGTCACTGTTGCTGATCACCAAATGATGGCATGTTCTGCAGTAATTACTAATGACTAATACGACGCTTATCAATGAAACATAAAACAGCAGAAACAATGATGAGTGACACCAATTGTATTTAGGTATTTATGTACTAACAGTTGACGTTAACACGATAGAAACATAACAATCCTTTTGCAGTTAGGCAAACTGTTACTTATAACCTTTCTTAACCATCTAATGTAGATTCACTTTAGAAGATTCGCGCGTTTAAACAAACAAACACACTTTTCCATTATATAACAATAGTAGGTATAGATAAATATGTTAAAAAAGATTAAAAAACTTTTTACCAAAAAATTAAACCGACTCCCAAAAAACACTGCAAAGTGAAAAATAACTTTAATTTCGGTAGTCAGTGTCTTTAGTTTTGTATTTTCGTTTTTGGCACCGACTTCCGAAATTAAAGTTATTTTTCACTTTGCAGTGTTTTTTGGGAGTCGGTTTATTTTTTTGGTAAAAAGTTTTTATTTCACTCTTTTTAGTTGGTTGATTTTTAATTTACCTAGTTACAAGAGCCTAAATGTCAACTACTTATAACAATTTACAAAATATTGCTTTTCCCAATGCTGGGCCGTTAAGTTTTGAGGAGTTCTCTTGGTACTTCACCATCAGCTATACATCACCATATGCATTGTGCCGAGCATAAAGTGCTTAACATCCATATTCAAGTAATCGAATCGCAATCCACGAAATACTTATTATTGAGTAGCTTCAGCGGCCATCTGTGGTCTTCACCATCAGTTCCACTTCCCCAAATGGTACTTTTTGAGAGCAACTGCACAAGTTACTATAAGAAATACTGAAAACGCCATAGGTGTGCCTATAATATTTGAAGAGTTCCCTCGATTTCTCCAGGATCCCATCATCGGATCCTTACTTGGTGACAAATGGTACCAATTTCGAAGTATACCCTATCAAACAAAAAAATAATTTTCCAAATCGGTTCAGCCGTCTTCGAGTAATCGGTGACCATACATTAAAAAAAAAAAAAAATATACGCGTCGAATTGATAACCTCCTCTTTTGGTCGTCGGTTGAAAATAAAGACGAATATTAATAAAGAGCTAAATAAATAGCACAAAGCTGCTTATTACATGTAAGAAATTTCTTCCAGCAGACTTGCGACAGGAGAGTTGGATAACCAGTCGAGGGTTTAAAGAAGATAGGACTGCAGCCGGAAATGAAGAAAGGAAGACTAGGAGGGCCGACCCCGAAAGACATGGGAAATAACGGAACGGACAAAGAAGAAGCAGACCGCGGCGCAAGTGTGCGAGGAAACACGGGATGGTTTTAGACTTTTAGTCAGTTAAAGACTGAGAGACCCGTTCACCTACCTCAGGCCGGAGGACAGCTATATGGATTACCAACAAATGACACAGTTGCTGATAAACAGTTTCAGTTACGGATATATTCCTTACATTGTGTCTAACAATAACTGTGTCCTACTAGACACACTTTGATCACAATTACTGATAGATTACGATGCTATTGTCCTATTTTCTTTCTTACTAGCTTCTGCCTGCGACTTCGTCCGCGTAGAAGTTGAAAATATTCCACGGGATCCCGTCCCCGACTTGCTTGACAAAAATTATAATAGCTCGGCTAATATGCGTGATATAAAGATAATTTATAGCCTATAGCACTCAGGGATAATGCAGCTACAAAAAAGCGAAAGAATTTTCAAAATCGGTTCGGTAGTTTCAGAGATTACCCCATACATACAAACTTACAAATTTTACCTCTTTATAATATTAGTATAGATGAACAAACCTACATACGTATAAAGTAGTGTGTTGAAATACCTAGTTTAATTGTTAAAAAGAAAGTACTAAAACTAAAATCCGACTACTGAAAACGCTATACGCTCCAAAAAGTATGAAGCAAGAAAATATTCTCATGTGAAACTGTTATGTACGAACTATTCAATATTTATCCTCTATTAAATAAACAAGTTACACGTGGTTTATATACATTAGTATTTTATACATAACTAGCGACATAGCCCGGCTTCGCACTAATTCTACTAATTCACATAAAACCTTATTAAATTATACACTAAAACTTTCCTCGTGAATCACTATCCATTAGTGAAAACCGCATGGAAATCTTTTCAGTAGTTTTTGAGTTCATCGCGAACATACAGACAGACGCGGCTTCAGACTTCGCCGTAGTTTTACTTTTTGTTGAACATAATTATGTACCTATATCATGGTATGTGATCGGACTTTCATATCAGACTACACATCATAATTAATACCATAATAATACCATATGGTCTGTTTACCCATACATTTTCGAAGCTTTCTGAGAATTTGGACGTAAGAAAAATGTCTCGTGTATAATACGAACTTGGAAGGATACATCATGAACATGGACAGGTAACTCGTAAAGCCATAAGGGATAGAAAACGAAGTCGCGGTCAAAAGCTAGTTGTAAATATAATACTTGTTAATAGTATTTTACCAGTTTAGAATCATAACACGTAAACTACTAGTGATACCAATAACAGCACTAGTTTTACTAGACTTGGCTAGGTTTCAGTAACTGTTGCCTGATATATCACGCAATGCTCTCCATATAGGCTTGTAACATTAGAAATGGGAAAGTAACCGTGTCGGTTAGTCTTTTCGTCCGTCAACGGCTGATCCTTCTTAGTAATCTAACTAATCATCGTGTGTGAGGTTGGATGGATGGACGTTTGTAACTATTTCATGCAAAATCTACTGAACGGATTTAGATGAAACTTTACAGTAGTTTAGCTTAAGAATCTACTGGTTTAGAATAAAGATAGATTTATGACCTACTGACTAAAAACCTACCCTGTTCATTCAGCTGCCCTTATTGTTATTTTTATTGTATTTAATACGAATTTTACGTTTTTAAAGAAAATTAGGCCATTATCCGTGGAATACCTTTCGATTTATTGATGAATATGCAATTTTACTTCCAATGTCTTATTGCACAATTTATCTTAGTACGTGGGTGACACATAAAAGAGGCGATAACGCTATCAATTCAGGTCTTCTACAACCAAGTACCTAGTCAGTTGAAATAACCCAAGGTGACTTTGTTTATATATCCGTCTGTAAAACACAGTCTACGTGCATAATCCACATATGTACATCAATAAATACTCAATACTTTTATTGCATTCCATATGTAGATATTCTTAGGTGGTAAACTTATAATTAGATCATAATAATTATGATCTAATTATAAGTTTTGCCCAACAGAGGATACATAATTATTGTGTATCCTCCGTCGGGCACAGCAAAACTAAGTGAATTAGGACTGTTAGGAGAGAGGAAGCATTCGTTAACATAACATATTTTATGTCTATCACTTAGATAATCGTTTACTGGGTAGTCGCTTCGCAAAGGATGTTAATTTTCTCTTCTTCTTTATTTTATAATTTAATGGACTTTACATAGGGACTTGTAGTGCTTTTAATTGAGAACTTGGTATGTTTAGCCTAGATCGGGTGTCTGCGTAGATAGCGTCACTGTAATAATGTTGCGTAATTGGCGTATTTATAAAATAAAATATATATACAAGTAAGAGTTAAAATATTGTTTTTGAAAGAATGGTTTGCAACTATCTATTTCATCATTCATAACCGCTAAGTTCTTTAACACTTACAACAGATTATTGCAAACACCGTAGGTACGAATATAATGAATCGATATTATACTAACTTTGTGAATAGCTTTTTCAGTAAATAATAGACTCACAAATTTACCTCTTTATAATATTAGTAAAGTAAATAAATTATCTATGTATTGTGAACAGATAATTTCGAATACCGTACTAAATCGAATTTAACCAGATTTTTTTTTAATATTATAATATCAATTCATTTAAAACATCCCTGTATTGTGTTTAAAATGAAAAAGTTCTCCATTAATGACGAATTTATCCGATTTTTCCATTCGGCTACGAAACCCTAAAAATAGCTTACTGCACTTTTTCATATACATTTTAACTGTGCTAAATTCCATACTACTTCAACCGCGTAATTTTCGTAAAAAGTGGTACAAAGTTTTTACTTCACGTATAGAAGATTATTGAATGAAATTCCGAGACGCTATTAAAAAAAAACCCAACCAATTTTTTACCGCGCTGAAAGATCAGTATAAAACCTATATATTCATGAAATTAACAGAAACATACGATAGAATCGCTTCGACGTTTTAAAACAGGTCATGACTGCATGCCTGACTCAGTACTTGAACGTTGCAAAATGGGACCAGCCACTCAAATTAGAACAGTGCCAACGAACAAGAACATCAAAGAGCTTGCGAATTAATGTAAGGTCAACGTCAAGGTCATATATTGAGGAATGACAAACGTATTAGCTGCTCCCAGAACGTAAAAGGAAAACAACGGCCATGAGTCAGGAAACCGGCAAATACAAGGACCGAAAAATCCAAAGACAAGCGACATCCGCTAGCCCGCGTTGTGGTTACGGCTCTCAGGTAATCGGATTTTTATAAAAATATAAACTAAATTTGTTATGTAAACATTTACTAAAGAAATGTTACCGATATAGTTGTTAATTAATAAGTACCTATCGAATTTAAATTCGTAGTTATATTCATTTTTAAAACGATTCCACCGATCCCACATTCAAACACATGGTTGACTTATTTCTACTGTCAAGCTTTATGTAGTCAAATCTTAACATAGTATAAAGCAAAGTCGCTTCCCTGTGTCTGTCCCTATGTATGCTTAAATATTTAAAACTACGCAACGGATTTTGATGAAGTTTCTTTCAATAGAAAGAGTGATTCAATAGGAAGGTTTTTAAGTATATAACATGCATAATATAGTAGAGGAACACTGATAATTTTTGAGGTTTCTAATGTGATGTCGCAAATAAACACATTTTTTTGCGCTTGCTTTGCAAACGCTGGCTGAACCCTACGAGATAGATCAAAATAATGTACTACAGTATTGTACACCTTAAAAAGGTCAACAAAAATGTCCTCGATGGCATCTGTCTATCTCTTATAGATAACCCACAACAACCATTTTTATCCTATACTTTTTACGAGAAATACAAGCATATTTTACGAAGCGATTTTAAGCAATACAGCATTAATCCTTAATCAATTAAGTACCATAAATACATTGTGCATTTAATATAAATCAATATTGCCCTTTACAGAATATAATTTAAATAAATAGTTTCGAAGATATTACAGATTTAAAATGCAAGGACATAGCGGTTGCGGCGCGGTGCCGGCGGAGGCACGGCGCGCGTGCCTATGTTGCTTAGATTTGAGCGTTGAATGTTTTTCCCATGGTAAATTATGTGTCGCACTTTCAAGAGTAATTACTAAAGAGAACATGTATGTCGAATGACAAAAAGGCTGTCAACGATATATATAAAGACATTCTATAGTATATTTAATATAAACATTGCACTCGTGCGAAGCCGGGGCGGGTCGCTAGTAAGTAAATAAATATTACACTGCACAAGACAATGTGATCTGGCTATTCCTTATACTAACTACATAGTTTGGGGTCGAACTCAAGATTAAACGACTTTAATACCAAGACTGATTTCAGATTTTCTGACTTCTGACTGTTTGACGACTGTCAAATATGCACAAATGACAAACGGGACTAAAGACTTCAAATGGTTTTCGTGGCTCTAAGGAGTTTAGGTATCATCCGTCCACTGACCCATCTCAGCAAGCCTTACTTAATCTCAAAGTTCAATCTATGACTGTTATTATTAAGCCAAGACCTCCTCAAATGATATTATAACTATAACTTCAGTTTAGCCAAACAGAAACATATCTGCTTAACAAAGGCTAAACATTTGTTTAGCCTTTGTTAAGCAGATATGTTTCTGTTTAGCTGCACTGGCAGGTTAGGTAGTTAGAAAACAACACATCTGTCTTATTTTCTAACTACCTAACCTGCCAGTCTAACTAGTTGCAGATCAGTACTACTAGTGATATTACTAGGATGAATATTACTACACCATCTCACACTAATAACATTTCAGGAGCTACTCAATATTACTACTGCAAATTCCTGCACTATACCACATCAACGCGTGAGTATGCACCGCACAGACGCACCGCAGTGGATCAATACCAGTAATGATATGTTCGCCAGACGTGTTTAAATGAAAATTAGCGCGTTGTGATGAACAATGATCATTTAACACTCATTAAGAGCTAGTAATTCGATGCTGTGGGCAATGCTGGTGTTTTTAATACTGTTAAATGATAGGATCGGTGTTGGCTGTCAGTTACTTATCAACGGGTTTAGTTGGTGAGATACTAACACGCAAGTATCGGTTGCGTTGTCCGATGTTTTATTTGAATGAAAACTAGCAATGTGGGTAGAATTAACATTACTAGCAATCTTGTTAACCCCTTCAACTAAGCTAAAGACGAAATGTCTTGAGTGGGTTCACGATTCGAAACCGCAACCTCTTGATCTCTTGACAACTTAGCCATAGACTATCGGCGCTTAAATATGTAATTACCCGACTGCAAAGGAAGCGATATGTTTTTAATTTGCTTCGTTTCGTTTTAAAATTACGGATTAGCTCACGTTTGGCCAGTAAACGCGCCTGTTGATATGGTATACGATGAATAGCTCTTGATGAGTAACAAACATTCACTCTTGATTTAAAAATAAACTCGGGTTATAACTCACTAGCGACCCGCCCCGGCTTCGCACGGGTGCAATGTTTATATTAAATATACTATAGAATGTCTTTATATGACATCGTTGACAGCCTTTTTGTCATTCGACCAGTGGCGGTACCTTCATATAAGCCCAAAAGCCCGGCATGCCTTACTAAAAAATGCTCGATAGAGAATCAATGTCAAACCCGAACTATTTAAAAGTTCGCGCGCTTAATTCTTATCAAAATAACACAATGAATCTACTAAACTACTACGCATCGCGATTGTTCGCGCGCAGAGTTTCGCATTTGTAGCATCTAATGATCTACATATTGCTATCTCGCTTACACGCACCGGCTTTTACCGGGCTTTCAAATACTATATCTGTCACTTTCGCACTTATAGCGATGTGCCGTATAACGAGTTAGGCCTTAGGCATAGAACAAATCAATCACTATGGCAGATATAAGCAGGGCATTTGTATGAAGTTGCATGCGTATGCGTGACCTTGTCAGCTTGCCAACTCTGCAGTGTTGCCGTTTTAGCCACACGTTGAAAGATCTTGGAGATTTTTAACGTGTTTGGAAACTTTTTTAACATTTATCAACAATAAAAACTAGCGACTTTTAAAATAACGAAATTAAATACAGTCAAAACCGTTTACAACAACATCATTTAGAACAACATACCGGTTATATAGACCAAAATCATAGGTACAAAATACTTTGTACCTTGAAAACATCACCGGTTATTACGACTATCGGTTTTTACAACCAAATATGAGTGGTCCCTTGGATGTTGTTATAACAGATTTTGACTGTATTCAAGCAATATCTTAAAAATAAAAAAAAATTAGGTAGATTTTTCATATACCTGGCGACTTTTTTTGCCTAAATGACAACACTTGAGTACTTCCCGACATCTTAGAGTGCAACTAACTTCACTTCAGTTTCATTTGCTTGAGTTAAAGAAAAAAGCTGTTAAAGTTTTCTGTGTTTTCTAAGATTTTCTCAGTGATACAATTGTTTTGGTGATTTACCTACAACAATGGAGGTAATTGTACCTTGTGAGGATTTAAAATGCGTTCAAGTTTTGATTGGCGAAGATAAGGTAAAATCTTTAAACTTTGCTCAGAAAAAACAGTTAATTTCTTCATTAAAACCGACGCCTAATCTGTGTATTTCTCAGACTAGTAAATCGCATAAACGAAAATTTAATAGATCAGTGTATAAAACTAGTTGTAACACGTTGTAAAATAACTCGGCTCCTCGTTTGAGACGCAACGTACGCTGTGCAAAAACGGAATACAGACGACTTTTTGTAGAAGTAATTGATAACATTAATACCGAAATTACTGACCGATATTCTGAAATTTATAAATTAAAGATCTTCCAACTGCTCAACAACAAAAAATTTGACAATTATCACTCACATTTTCCTACAGAGGAATTAGATTCATTATTTGACATTTATGCAAACTATTTCGACAAACAAATATTAAAAAGCCAATTGATTTGCTTGTATTCTAGTCCTGATCTGAAAGATCGTAATGTTTTCGAATTAATTGATTTCATTCATGAGAATAAATAACCACGAAGATGCCTTTTCCGAGCTGTTAAAGTTAGCGTATCTTGTTGTAACTATTCCGGCTACAAGTTCTTCCGCGGAACGTGCTTTTTCGTCTCTTAAACGTATCCATACCTATCTGAGAAATACACAAGGTCAAGAGCGTCTTTCCGAATTATCAATGATAGCTATTGAAAAACAGTTGTTGGTAGAATTAAAACGATCACCAACATTTTACTCTGATGTAATTAAATCATTTCTTAAGAAAGATAGACGATTCCAATTAGAATATAAATAATTTATTTAAATTCCTTATTACATTCTATCTGGCTATTTTTTAACTTTCGTTTTGTAACTTTTTGTTTTGTTTTTTTTTTTTGTCTGTAACCTGGGTTCTGTTACGAAGGAAGCAACTACTTACCATAACTTTGTTCCCTCAAGCAATGAAGCAAACCAAACCAAACGGCTTTTTTCAAAGCCACCGGAGGTATGCAATTGCTGATATGTTTATTATATTCAATCTAGCACTAGCATGCCTTCAGTGTGCTTTGGTTACCTCATTCACCGCGCACGACAAGCAAGAGTGAAATTGAAGAAAGAAGAGGAAAGAAGAAGATGGATGAATTCACTTTTAATTTATTGTACCTAACCAGTAGTTTATGAGAAAATTGCGATGATACATACGTAGGTACCTACATACTCAGTCGAAAACTGAACTTTCTTTTTTTGAAATCGGTTAAAATTTTATTGGGCTTGCGTTATTTTGCAACCCTAGGCACGCCACTGCATTCGACATACATGTTCTCTTTAGTAATTACTCTTGAAGGTGCGACACATAATTTACCATGGGAAAAACATTCAACACCCAAATCTAAGCAACATAGGCACGCGCGCCGTGCCTCCGCCGGCACCGCGCCGCAACCGCTATGTCCTTGCATTTTAAATCTGTAATATCTTCGAAACTACACACATCAAAAGTGTCTAGGGATCAACATATATTTTTGCAATAACTTTTCTCCTGATTGATATTAATTAAAATTTTCTTTAAGGATTCATCAAATAAAGTGTTTTCGTTTGTCACAGTAACGATAAACCAATTCACCTTTGCATTAATAAAGAAATTTGCCATTTTCCTAATAAAGGGATTTTTGACATTTGAACTACTAACATTAAAGTTCGAAAAAAAGACTGAAATAACAGTTTTCTTTAAAATTTTATTGGGTAACTTAAACAATTAATAATCCGTGTTTCTACCGCGAACACTAACAACACAAGAACATCGGTTTGGCATACTCAAAATGAGTTCATCCAAATCACGCTGTGGAATGGCCGCCCATGTTCGTTGCAACAACCCTACATATTCGGCAGAGCTCTTCTCTGTAGCATATCCCATGCATGCTCAATCGGGTTCAAGTGTGGCGACTGAGCAGGCCAGAGCAGGACATTGATGTTAGCTGCGGCGAGAGTCTGTCTTACAACTCTTGCGGTGTGCGGTCGTGCATTATCATGCATTAACTGAAATAAGGGACCGATTTGCACTTGTAGAGGAACGATGACGTCAGATACAATCGTCTCAGCATAAATTTGAGCGTTGAGGTTGCCTCTGATCCAAATCAACTCAGTTCTTCGGCCTATCCAAATACCCGCCCATACCATGATGGTTCCACCACTATAAGGATGGACTTCCTGGCAGGATTTTAATCGCTGTTGGCGTCCAGGGGTTCTCCAGTGTCGTATACGTCTTGTATCCGGTCTCATACCAAAACGAGATTTATCACAAAAGCACACGAAACGCCATTGTTCTTCTGCCCAATTTCTGTGTTCAAGAGCCCATTGATATCGAATCCTACGATTGTGCATTGCTATAGGTGGTACCCGTAGCGGTCTTCGGGAATGAAGGTTCACTTCATGCAAGCGGTTTCTGACTGTTTGGTCGCTAATTAAGTTCCCTGAAGAGTGATGAAGCCTCACGGCTAACATCATGGCGGTTATTGTTGGAGCTCTTCGAGTTAAGATTTGAATGTATCGGTCTTGTCTACGTGTGGTGCAGCGATACCGTCCTTCATGGCGCTCAGCCACGGTACCAGTGCTTCGGTAACGTGTCCAAAGTCGACTGATAACACTCTGACTTGTATTCAGAGCTAAAGCCACAGTACGTTGCAGGGAACCAGCTTCTATCATTCCCACGGCTCTGAGCATTTCTTCCCTGCTTAAATGACGTCGCCGCTCCATAATAACGTTGGTTTTAATCAGTAGTAGGGAAACAGTAGCACTAATAATCAGGCTACTGCAACTTCAAGGCGAAAAAAATTGTATGGACTTTGAGGGGAAATAATGGTACATTTTGCTATCTCACCTGTTCCGTGCGCTTTCTCTTTCTTTCATGACAGTCAGCCACTTTTTAATCTATGGTCGGCTATATATGTTTACTTGTCCTGTCTTCTTGTATATTTTAAGTTTGTGCTTATTATTTTCTGGCAGTAATTAAATTAATTTACGGTTCATTTTACATCGTAATTTGTAAAAAAATATCGGTTATTGTTCAGTGATTGTACCATAATGCCACCTAAAAACCGATTTATAACTTGGGAAATATGTGGAGATCGTGCAAGTCATATAGGTAATGAAAAAAGGAAGTTTATGGCAAAATTTCCATTAGATGAGGCTCGGTAAGTATTAAATTAGATATTTGATTATATATTTTAATTAAAACATAGTACTAAAAGCCTTAATCGATCTTTTAATTTTCAATTTTATTTTGTTGTTTAGTGATGTGCTATAACGCAACGGCTCTTATCAATTATCGATAAATGGTGTGTCGGTTTTTGTTTATAAACAACGTTGATTAAAGCGAGAGGCATTAAATGAAACCGCGTTTACTTTATGTATAATTTTCAGGCTCTACACCAAAAATCAGACCAACTTTTTTCTGGTTGGAAAAATCATCAAATGACCCCTCCTGCTGTGGGTAGAGCAGAAGGGAGTGTCAGACTTCTACTGACTAAAAACCCACCCTGTTCCTTCACTGCCCTTACGTTTCGGGGCCGCGGTATCTCGTTAGAACATTCCCGTAACCCCGGCAGGCAGTGGCCTTGTGGGGCTCCGTTAATGGTGCTGTCATAATCTGCTGTCAGCCCTGCAGCGCTGGATCCGTGACAGAAACCATGCTTGCTACATTATATGCTGCATGCTCGCTTGCATGAAAAATATCATGTGAAAGTGTTATTTATAACCTATTTGCAAATAATATTAATAATAAACATCAATATTTCATGAAATAATGATGTGCTGTATGTATGGTGTGTGCGTGTTTGCATGACTGCTGGATGCATGGTGTATGCTTGTTTGCATGTTTTTTACAGGGAACTAAAAACCACATAATATGTTCACAGTAGTAGTTCACAGTTCGCCCGAAGTAAGCACATAGATGTCCGATATCATTACATCAGAGCAGGTTGCAGTCAATAAAATACTTGTCAAATACAAGAATACAGAAGACACGGTCACTGACGTTCTGACGATGGGGCTCCATCGAATGAAATATGAAATGTTTATGACAGCTATGGGTTTGCAAGTGAGTCATGAAATTGTTATATAATATCTAGTCTTTTCAATAATATGACAAGAAATTAAAGAAGTTAGGTGGCTTTAGACAACCTTTCCCAAGTAGTAGCTTTCGTGCACAAAGCCTGTTTAAGCCAATTCACACTGACATTAATCTTTCAGGTATTCAAAATTACCACGCCTGAAGTAAGCACATAGATGTCCGATATCATTACATCAGAGAAGGTTGCAGTCAATGAAATACTTATCAAATACAAGAATACAGAAGACACGGTCACTGACGTTCTGACGACGGGACTCCATCGAATGAAACATAATGTGTATGTAAAATGTTTATGACTGCTATGGGTTTGCGTCCAGAAGCACGTTGGGAATAAATTAACTCAATCCTTGACATATATTATTAAGTCTAATGATCTGTACTAGTTTTAATAATTAACAGTATACTACTTTTTTCTTAAAAACTACAATCCTTGCTTTATTTCAACACAAATTCAATTTCAACAAAAAAAAAGATAAAAGTAAGCCCGTTTTTCGACCTGTATACTTTATCGATATCGATAAAGAGGCTGCTGCCATCGCTCAGCACTATTTAGTCTGATAGGTTGGTAGTACTGTTGTATGACGTCTTGTTCCCCGTGTATGTTCGTTCAGTTGGTATTGAAGTGAACTTCTACCTGTTTTTATTTTTTTAGTACTAAGTCCCGTCTCTTAAAACATAGTGTATTACATACTCTTTGCTAATAATGTCTTCAATGCGTTGTATGTTTTTATAGGGAAAATATTGACAGCTGATTTTCATCTTTTACTCGAATTTGATTAACAGTTCCTGTTTCAAATTATGAAATGCACCAAAAAGGATCCATATAAATTTATAAAATCATAAATTGATTACAAAGCCACATCTCAATCTCAAGAAATCCGCATAAAAATGCTTGATCCCTAGACACTTTTGATGTGTGTATTTATTTAAATTATATTCAGTAAAGGGCAATATTGATTTATATTAAGTGCACAATGTATTTATGGTACTTAATTGGATAAGGATTAATGCTGTATTGCTTATAATCGCTTCGTAAAATATGCTCGTATTTCTAGTAAAAAGTAAAGGATAAAAAATGGTTATCGTGGATTATCTATAAGAGATAGACAGATGCCATCGAGGACATTTTTGTTGAACTTTTTAAGGTATACAATACTGTACTACATTATTATGATCTATCTCGTAGGGTTCAGCCAGCGTTTGCAAAGCAAGCGCAAAAAAATGTGTTTATTTGCGACATCACATTAGAAACCTCAAAAATTATCAGTGTTTCTCTACTATATTATGCATGTTACATACTTAAAAAACCTTCCTATTGAATCACTCTTTCTATTGAAAGAAACTGCATCAAAATCCGTTGCGTAGTTTTAAAGATTTAAGCATACATAGGGACAGACACAGGGAAGCGAGTTTGCTTTATACTGTTAAGAAGATTCACCTTTCCTGAACTATGTAAAGGTCGGTCAAACCGGATATAGCTGAATACTAGTGTTTTACTTGGAGCTACTGCCTATCTTTCCTCCACAACTCAATAGCTAAGTAACACGATACTCCTTGGTAAGAATGGTGTCACATTTTCTGGCTACCGACTGCCCGTAAAGACTGTCAAAGATATACAAATGACAGCCGAGACCAACAGCTTAGCGAGCTTTCCGAGGAACAGAAGAATCTGGATATGTTAACTGTTAAGATCACAGAATAGATGAATAAGGTTGGAATGGTAATGTGGGCGTGGCGAGCGCGCCACATTTATGATACGAAAATCATAGCTCGACCGATTAATTCATTCACCGCGTTTAGTGCGCTTCGGATTACTTCGGAACACAGAGCTCTGCTTTAAAATGCTGTGTTGTGCAATTATAATCTGTAAAAGAAAACACAGACCGCAAGTATAGAGTGAGGAGGTATATCTTTCCATCGGTAAGTCGAAAATAACATTTAATTACAATTCTATTTGTAAAAAACATAAAAATATTCTGATCGCTATGAAATTCCGAACATTAACAACATTATTGCAACAAATTACAAAAAATAAAACATTGCCCCATGTGTACTCGCTTAATCAACGCAATGCCAATGGCCAAGTCCGCTTACAATGTACTGCATGCGTTGCGTCTTCCACACTTCAACCATTGACGTTTCGTCCTTTGCCCTGATTGGCCGTGATGCACGGCGCATGTTTATCAACAGTGAGTTACAATCAGTAGCAAGCTTTAAGTGTGTGTAATTTATTTGTGTGCGTAATTCGCATACGTAACGGGCCTCTTGCTAAAGCTAAAGAAAGAAGCTCTAGCTAAAGAGTGGGAGACAAGCGGCGACACGAGTTCTCATACAAATCAGGAACTATTTCCTTTCTAACCTCTTTTATCTGTTCTGTGGTTAAGATGGTTACCTATCCACGGGCAGACCTCGGCAGGTATTGCTTAACGTTCGTTAGACCTGTGCGGCTTGTTATTATTTAGCCTCGAGATCTAAAACTATGATACAAACAGAAATATTCATTCTTTTGTTTCTAGTTATAAATTTCGCTACTATAAACACGCATTTTTGCGTAACCGGTCATTGGTTTATTGCTCGTAATAACGGCTACAGCGCGATTTCTAGTTCAGTCTAAAGCCATTGGAGTATTTAATATTTAGGAAATTCTTTGGAAAGCCATTGGAGTATGTAATATTTAGGAAATTCTTTGGGGCTAGCTATTTTCTAGATATTGTATGTCTATGTATGAATCTAAAACACTAGGAATGATAACGCGGCCGGCAGGGATTGGATTGATTGATGAGTTGTGTGAAAACTTAAAGTGAACACATAGTGAGATCTATACTAATATTATAAAGCGGAAAAGTTTGTTTGTTTGTTTGCTTGAACGCGCTAATCTTCGAAAGTCCTGGGTGGATTTGGATGCAATTTGGTATGGAAGAAGCTTGAAGCTTGAGGAAGGTTATAGGCTACTTTTTACGCGACTGCAAAAAAGGAGAGTTATGTTTTTACCGTGATAGAATCCACGGGAGTGAAGCCCCGCGTGAGTACTAGTAAACACATAAACACACTCACACACTTCCACTCACAGTATAAATTTACACATTCACAGTCTATGTATTAGTAAATGTATTTAAATTTACCCCAGTAGGCGGACACTGCTCCCTAAGATACAGGCCATGGCTACTTTAGGAAACAGGATTGAAATTATTTTAAATGTGTATTTAACTCTATACAATTATAAACAAGTCAATGTATTTCAAAAAATTGAGGTAAATTAATTAACATAACATAACCAGCATATTAAGTTCTTACTACTGGAACAGAGGCCTACTCCCTGAGAGGGAATGGGCCGTACCTAATCCACTACGCAAGCCCAGTGCAGGTTGGTAGGAGATACCTAAATTATTTATTAGTAATGTTTTATAACCTTGAGAGAATGACTGCTCAAAAGATGTGGCCAAAATCTCGAAACGAAATTGGAAAGTAGGAAGAATGGTCCAGCTATGGCATTCCAATGCTTTAGGTAGGTATCTCATTCACGTGTTTCCTATTTCGAGATTTAATCTCTACATGTCTTTTCTCCCTATAACTCAGCGTATTAAAAACATCTAATATCTTACACGAGTCGATACTGAATCGATTAGCAATAATTCCAGTTTCACAAAACATTCTCACTGACGCAAATTCGTTTGGTAAACAATGAAATGAGACGTGACCAAATATAGCTGAAACTGTAAATAGCAACTAGTAGTTAAATACTGTACAATGTTTTAGTGGAGCTCAGTTTGGCTTGAAGCCAGGGCGAATTAAAATGGAGAATACCATTATGTGAATGACAGACAAGATACATATGTTTAATTAGTGGAATTCCTTACTGGAGTCTGATCATTATAACATGTTTTACTGTTATATCATTCTCTGTTGCAGCCTTAACGTCCTCAATGCTGAGCTCCTTAAGTTCTAAGTTGAGCAACACGATAACTGACAAATGCTTGCACTGTCTGGACAGGTCCGCTCAAATTTGCGTGGTTATTTCCTCAAAAGAATACCACAGACATGAACCTACATGCTTCTCACATGCTAGCGAAGTATGCTAGCGAAGGAGGAAGCGGAACGCGTGCGAGAGAGATAACTCTCTTCCTCACGCCCCAGCTGCTGCAGGAATCGCCTCAGGCGTCGGGGATCGAAAGTTCTCTGATCTCCGACCACCAGAGGTGCGGGCTCACCATCCGGTAAGGACCAGGCTCGAGTCGGCTCAAAGAGCACTCAGCATTATCGACGCGGCCCGACAGGGCCATTACCACGGGGTTGCGGGAATGTTCTAACGAGATACCGTGGCCTCGGAATGCAAGGGCGATAGTTTCTTATAGATAATGTCGAATCGCAGAGGAAGACATTTCTGAGCGAAGACGAAAAGATGGAAATGGTCTGATCGAATTCATACATTTTGTGGTTTCAGCAATTCAAATAAGTGCTATTTGGAACAATTATGTAAAGAAATCAAGAACCTTTATGCAGTTTGGTAATTACTTATTCGTCAGAATGCAAACTCTCGAGATTAACAATATGTGACGCAAAAACTTGGCAAAAAATGTACCGGAAATTATTTATATTGCTATTGTACGGACACTGATTACGTGTTCAATAGAAATGAAGTATGAACGTAAAACGTTTTCTTTAAGATGTTAAGATGTTGACAAGACCTAGTTAAACCTGTCATTGTTGGATTGCGTTGAAAATAGAGAGATGTACAAAGTCACATTCCTTGTTGTAACATGTTACTTCGTGCTAATATTATAAATACGATAAATACGAACGTTTATGAGGATGGCTGTACAGATGTATGGAAGTTTGTCACGCAAAATCTACTGAATGGATTTGAATGAAATTTGGTAACAATAAAAAAAAAATAACAAAAAAAAAATAGAACCGACTTCCATATCAAAACACTACAAAGCCAAAAATAACTTTAATTTCAGTAGTCGGTGTTATTGGTTTGGATGTTCTTTTTTTTTCACACCGCCTTCCGAAATTAAAGTTATTTTTGGCTTTGTAGTGTTTTGATATGGAAGTCGGTTCTATTTTTTGATAATTTTTTTTTTTCACGCTTTTTAGTGGGTCGGTTTGTCTAGTTACAAAAGCCATAATGTTAACAACTTATCACCTTTTACAAAATATTGCTTTTCTCGATGCATAGCCGTTAATTTTTGAGGAGTTCTCCTGGTACTTGACCATCAGCTCTACATCACCATACTCGTATGTATTGCGACGAGCATAAAGTGTTTAACATCCGTACTCAAGTAATCGAATCGCAATCCACGAAATACATATTATTGAGTAGTTTCAGTGGCCATCTGTGGTCTTCATCATCAGGTCAACTTCCCCAAATGGTACTTTTCGAAAGCAACTGCTCAAGGTACTATAAGGAATACCCAAAACGCTATAGGTGTGCCTATAATATTTGAAGAGTTCCCTCGATTTCTCCAGGATCCCATCATCAGATCCTGATTTCGTAACAATGGGACCAACTAGAACGTATACCCTTTCAAACGCAAAAAGAATTTTCCAAATCGGTCCAGCCGTCTCCAAGTTATGAGGTAACATACATAAAAAAAAGTTCAAGACGAATTGAGAACCTCCTTTTTTAGAAGTCGGTTAAAAAGAAATAAATTGTTATTCCTTACGCGTGAAAACCTTCCCACGCGAACGAAGTTAGGCCAGAAACTAGTATGAAGTATTTCAGCAATATGAGTTTTGAGATACGTATTATTTTTCTAGCCTTAATGAATTACGAGTAAACGTCACTTTTTGGATGCTCATAACAATAAATACACACACACAAACATAAAGAGACGCAGGCGGAAAAGAAAAATTGGTTCAAAGGAGTATGTCTCTTGTATTCGCCTTAAAAACTCCGAGCTATTTATATTATGTACGTTCGGGCGCATCTCATTTGAAGCTGATTCATCTGGAGAATGCAGTAGGTATGTGTTGAATTGAAAAGATTGGACGAGCGACGTATGCGGGTGCACGTTTTAGAGCAATCCAGATTATTGTTAGTGAGTGTGTTCGGATGTTCTTAATGTCATTTAATTTATTTTATTTATGAGTAGTTGTGCCCGCAACTTCGATCGTGGGAGACTATAATACGAGCGCGGCTTTGGCCTGATCCTCTGGGAATTCCGGTATAAAATGTAGCCTACATGTTACTCTATAACGTCTTACATCTTTCAATGAAAGATCGAATAAAATAGGTGCAGCAATTCTAGAGATTAGCCCGGACAAACAGAACGAACATATTATAAAAAAAAAACGTCAAGTCATTCATATGCATAATAGGTTGGTAAGACGTACAGAATTGTTCTCTTATTCCCCACTTATGCCTTTATTGTCGGCGTGCAATTAGACTTAATTCATCCTCAGCATAAGTGCCTTTTCACATGTACCGGTTGCCGTTACCACTGTGCGTCCGGTTCAACCACAGCGAGAGCACGCGCATGTTTATTCTCATACTCTCGTACTTATCGTCCTATTATAGTATACCGACTAATAATACATAATCGGATCGTGTGAAAGCTGAATGTGCTACCCGGCAACCGGTACATGTGAAAAGGCACCAAGGTTCAACTGAAAACCGGCGTCAGGAATGAACATTTAACTAAACCTATCTAGTGCAGCCGCGAGGGAAACATTGCCATTGCTTTAAATTAAGTCTCCTTATCTTTTTCTTCGTTCATTATGTTCACATTTGTCGACTATTTCTGTCTTGATCTTTAAGCTACCTTTGTTTTTTGAAGGAAAAATCTTTTAATCACTTTTCTTGCTCTGGGTTGAGCGGGAGAGCTTCATGCTTCTAATTACTAAGAACCCAAACTGTTCCTGCAGTTGCCTTTGCGTGCCGGGGACGCGGTATCTCGTTAGAACATTCTTGCAACCACGGCAGGCAATGGCCATATAGGCACCCGTCATTGCTGCTGAATACCGTTTGAGGCGCTGTCCTTTACAGACGGAGATTTACCCCTACTCAACGTCAGAATATCCGCGCCTACGATGGCCAGAAATAGGTTCGCGATCCGCGACGCCCGGGGCGTCTCACGAATTATATCTCACCTTACCTCAACATAAAGTTCAGTTGAAAACCGGCGTACCGGCTGAACCTGGAGGCTTTGGACGCAGCTATGAGGCACACTATATCTAATTAACTGTGTTTGTCTGTTGGTCTAGTGGTCAGTGGCCCTGACTGCTATGCGCAAGGTCGTGGGTTCGATTCCCACCCAGGACAAATGTTTGTGTGATGAGCACGATCATTTGTTCTTTGTCTGGGTGTAATTTATCTATAATATGTATGTATTTAGAATATATGTGTGTTTATCAGTGTCTAGTACTCATAGCACAAGCTCTGCTTAGTTTGGGACTAGATGGCATTGTGTGAAAGTTGTGGAATATTATTATTATTATGGTTTTACGGTTTTGTTTTCTCAGGTTAATACCTAGTATTTTTAGAATATCGCGGGTGTGAACCAAGGCGACATTCTAGTTCTCTGGTTGTGAAGCTACGTTATTATGTACTGCAGTAAAATTGTAATCTTACTGCAGCATTAATTAGTTGTAAATATTTTCTAACTATTCGGAAAGTGTTTAGTATGGCGGCTTTTTTGTAATGTCAGATATGTGTATTTAGATAGGTTGAGTGCATTAAAACGATTAAATATTTGTTTTGGTATAATACCTGTTGTTGATATAAGAATTGGGACTATAGTGACTATTCATTTTCCAAATTCGGGTAATTTCCTCTTGTAGCTCTGTATATTTTCTGATTTTCTTTGAGATGGTTTTCTGTATGTTATTAGTGTTAGGAACTGCGATATCTATTATGTATGTGTGTTTATTTTCTTTATCAACAAGTGTTATGTCAGGTCTGTTGTTGTATATGGTTTATTACTGTTATTAATTTGGTCTACTTATTTTGTGTTCATTGTATTTATCGCCTATTTTTATGATGTCTGCAAACGGTGAGTGAGTGTGTCCTCTCCTATAATGAAGCAGTTTGTGCAGAGGGTGATGGTACTAACACTAGATAATAAGCTATTAAGTATATGTTACTAACATTTTATGGATTTATGGTCCGAAATCAAAAGAATGTATTGTATTATTTCACTACATTATGACTGACCTGTCGTTTGAACACGTCGCGTTGAACGTGGGGCTCGGAGAAGTCCTTGCTGTAGTTAAGGCCGCACTCGCCGACCGCCACGCACTCCGGCGCGGCCGCTACTTCATGCAGATCAGCCCACATGTCCTCCTCTATCATCGACTTGGCATCGTGGGGGTGAACACCTGGACCAATTGAATTAACACTTACATTTACTGGTGATTAGACAGGAATCGTTGAGCCCGTGGCTAAATAATAACAGCCGCAAGTGTCGATCTTGTGGGATGGTTGACTATCTCAACAAATCAAGATTCGATGCTTTGGAAAGCTCGCTAAGACTTTGGTCTCAGCTATCATTAATACATCTTTCTCTCAGATCCCTCTGCATGCTCTTCACTATTTTGAACGATCCTTGTGGTCCTGATTACTTAAAACAAAATTTTTAAGTGTTAGACAGTTCTCATAGCCTTAACCTTCCAATCAACAATAAAAAATTCCTCTACATTAAAAACAATGATTTCAAATCATGAATTGTGGTTGCTACCCTAGTTATTGTATGACGCATGGAAACATTTCAAACAAAAGTAATTCATAATCTATAGGTACTAATATTATAAAGCGGAACAGGTTTGTTTGTTTATTTAAACACGCTAATCTTCGAAAGTACTGGGTGGATTGGGATGAAATTGAAATTGGTATGGAAGTAGCTTGAGGCTATAGGCTACGTTTTACCCGACTGCAAATGAAGGATGGTTATGTTTTTATCGTTATTAAGTCCGCGGCAGCGAGGCCCTGCGCGACTACTATATAGGTAGTAATTAAATTTTTGAACAGATTTAAATAATATTTAGTATAGATAGAGAAAAGATAGTTTGAGCCCCTAGGAAGGACATAAGACGAGTTCATATGACCATGTCTTCGAGACTTTTGACCAGTTCCACGCGGCCGATCCAGCCCTTCAATAATGAAAAGGGAAATCTTTTCTTAGTGTCTGTTTAACCGAACTTGCCTGTGGCGGCCTTAATTATCTATACTTATAATAAATCTGTAGAGAGGTCAATTCTGTACATGAAATATATTTCCAAAATAAAAACGTTTTACCAAAAAATTTAACCGACTCCCAAAAAACACTGCAAAGTGAAAAATAACTTTAATTTCGGTAGTCGGTGTCTTTAGTTTTGTTTTTTTGTTTTTGGCACCGACTTCCGAAATTAAAGTTATTTTTCACTTCGCAGTGTTTTTTGGGAGTCGGTTTAATTTTTTGGTAAAAAGTTTTTATTTCACTCTTTTTAGTTGGCCTATTTTTAATTTACCTAGTTACAAGAGCCTAAATGTTAACTACTTATAACCTTTTACAAAATATTGCTTTTCCCAATGCTGGGCCGTTAATTGTTGAGGAGTTCTCCTGGTACTTCACCATCAGCTCTACATCACCATATGCATTGTGACGAGCATAAAGTGCTTAACATCCATATTCAAGTAATCGAATCGCAATCCACTCAATACTTATTATTGAGTAGTTTCGGTTTACTGATCGTATTTTTGGCATCAGTATCGATCCCTAATCACCCCCTGATAGTTATCAACCGACGACAAAAAGAGGAGGTTATCAATTCGACGCGTATATATATATATTTTTTATTTTTTAATGTATGATCATCGAGTACTCGAAGACGGCTGAACCGATTTGGATAATTCTTTTTTTGTTCGAATGGGTATACTTCGAAATTGGTACCATTATCACCAAAGTCAGGATCTGATGATGGGATCCTGGAGAAATCGAGGGAACTCTTCAAATATTATAGGCACACCTATGGCGTTTTGGGTATTTCTTATAGTAACTTGTGCAGTTGCTCTCAAAAAGTATCATTTGGGGAAGAAGAACTGATGATGAAGACCACAGATGGCCGCCGAAACTACTCAATAATAAGTATTGAGTGGATTGCGATTCGATTACTTGAATATGGATGTTAAGCACTTTATGCTCGTCACAATGCATATGGTGATGTAGAGCTGATGGTGAAGTACCAGGAGAACTCCTCAACAATTAACGGCCCAGCATTGGGAAAAGCAATATTTTGTAAAAGGTTATAAGTAGTTGACATTTAGGCTCTTGTAACTAGGTAAATTAAAAATCATTTAACTAAAAAGAGTGAAATAAAAACTTTTTACCAAAAAATTAAACCGACTCCCAAAAAACACTGCAAAGTGAAAAATAACTTTAATTTCGGAAGTCGGTGCCAAAAACGAAAATACAAAACTAAAGACACCGACTACCGAAATTACAAGTTATTTTTCACTTTGCAGTGTTTTTTGGGAGTCGGTTTAATTTTTTGGTGTAAAGTTTTTAAGCTTCCGTCGCGTGTGCAACCTTAATGGTTAAAACTACACAGAAATCATTTCATGACGGAAATGTTCTCCTTAAAATTATATTTCCATCGCACATCTCTGGTGGAAACGCACCCTTATATTGGTTCCGTATTGCGATATTTTTCAACAGTATTATAGATTGACATTATATTTCCCTACTAAATTACGAAAGTTAATCTGTCTGTTACATCAAAATCACTGAACCGTGACGAAGGACATAGGCTACTTTTTTTTTTTACGAAAAACGACGGAATCGCGGACGAAGTTGCGGGCAACAGCTATCTTCTATACTAATAATATAAGGCTGAAGAGTTTGTTTGTTTGTTTGAACGCGATAATCTCAGGAACTACGGGTTCGAATTGAAAAAATATTTTTTAATTAAATAGTCAATTTATAGAGAAAGGCTATATATAGGCTATCATTACACTAAGGCCAATAGGAGCGGAGCGCCAATGAAGAATGCTTCAAAATCGGGGCTAAATTTAACGTTAGCCCAAAGTAACTATTCCACGCGGACGAAGTCGCGGGCAAAGCTATGTTTTATAAAACTGTTGATGACACTGGAAAAATATTTAAATCAGTAAAATCAGATAAAAATTATTCCAAGTCCTAAATAAGTCAAAAGAGGTAAGCGTGTTTATTACGAATTTGATAAACCAAAAAAATATTTAAAAGTAGAATAAGAGAAAAGAGAAAATTAGTCTGATTTTACGAGTACTAAAGAATGGTTCTACCTAGAAATAATATATTATGTAGCATTATAAGAGAAGCATTGTTTTGTTATCGTTTAAAAAACATTAAAAATGTTAAAAAATTACGTTCAAATGTTGGCTTATTAATATCTACCACTCTGTCACAATTTTGTCCCTCTTGTAACTAAACGTCAATGTAGCATATGATTCTATTTATTGAAAACATATATACTAAAATAACGCATTATATTATTACATATTGACCATATAAGTTATTAACAGAATTTCGACTACGTTTATTTCAATTATTTGCAAAATATTTCAAAGTTTGTTATCTTAACGAGCAAAAATGTGACAGAGTGGAATTAAATGTCAAATTTTTATATATTTGTAATAAAAAATCTTATAAATCGAGTTACATAATAATAAATGCTTGTATTCTAGTTAAACAAAGTTAAAGAAAAACTGAAAATTTGATATTACATACTAACTAATAATTTTTTTTTTTTTGTGACAGAGGTGTTTATTTTTTCTTACTATTTCGATAAAACTTAAAATAAATAAAAGATATAAAATAAAACTTCGATGCATTATACATTTCTGAAATCTTCGATAACTGAACAATGATTTAAAAATACATTTTATAAAAGAATTACACTTTTTTATAAATCAATAAATTTTTCACTCAGATTGTCGGTAGAAAAGTAGAACGCCCCATATGCATTGATATACTAAAAACTATATGTATATAAAAGCGAAATACCACTCACTAATTAATCACGAAATCTCAGAAACTACAAGTAGTAGGGCTCTCAAATTTTGCAATGGGGGTTTCTTTTAGTACGTAGATGCTCGCTAAGACGGGATTTTGCGAAATTCCCACGGGATCGGGATTTACACGGGAAAACTTCCCACGTGAACGAAGTCGCGAGCAACGGCTAGTAATTTATAATTATAGTAATACAAAGTTTACAGGGTCAGCTAGTATTAACTATGGGTATAGAGCTTTTAATAAAATTACTAACTATACGCTAAGATCACCCCTTGTGAGCTACGGACCTCGGCTTAGGGCGTCGCTGTGAAGAAGAAGTGGAAATTCCCTGCCGGAGTCTGTTTCCTGATAGGTTTACGCTTACCTAGAAGTAACCTAGATTATAGAATCTAGGTTACTTCTAGGTAAGCGTGCTTCAGTTTTGACCATATCATCGCTTACCATCAGATGAGATGATGGTCAAACGCAAGCCTATTATCAATAAAAAAAATTAACATCAAATACTTTTGTGTAACCCTGCCGGAGTCTGTTTCCTGATAGCTATAATCTAGGTTACATCTAGGTAAGCGTGCTTCATCTTTGACCACATCATCGCTTACCATCAGGTGTGATGATGGTCAAACGCGGCTCGCGTTTATGGCTCTAACAAGGGTCCGAGTGGGTATGTACTAGGAGATCGAGGCAGGCCTCAGCGACTAGGACGGAAAGACGGTCAAATTTATTTATTTATCAACTGATATGATTACAGAAGTTTTTTTTTTTTTTTGGGGTTTTTTATAGACGGTTGAGGCACAGATTACTAAATAAGTAGTTACTTCATAACAGATACATCACTCTCATACAAAAGCAAAAATACCTACGCTATAATAGCCTACAAAATCTTAATAATAATACCAGCTGTTTGCAGCGACAAAAAATGTACCATAAGTACGCACACAGATAGTTGAGATTGTTTTGCCCGCCGTGCGACCCACGTCATCGAGCGAATGTCCTAGGGTTGTATATGATGATATTGGTAATAAAACGAATATAGAAAAACAATTATTTTTTATTTGTTGACCAAATATGGGTACTAATTATTTTGAAAATAAAACTCATACATAAATAAGCTATTTACAATATTTTACTGGTAATAGTATATTTAAGTACATTTTTCTAATCAAAAGTCTAAAAAATAAGTTTCAAGCTTCTAGCTTTAAAAATGACGTCATTTCCATACACACTTTCATCCCCTATTTCAACCCCTTACAGCCCTTTTTCGCATAAAAAATAGCCTATGTCCTTTCTCAGGCTCTAGACTATGTCCGTACCAAAATTCTTTTAAATCAGTTCAGTAGTTTAGGCGTGATTGCGTAACACACAGACAGACAGAGTTACTTTCGCATTTATAATATTAGTAAAGATAATATAGCCTCACGCAACTCAGTGAAAAAGATAAGATAGAGGCATAGATTTAGTAACATAATATGTCAATGGATAGACGTTATAACTCAGAAAAGAGTTAAAATAACTACAATCTTTGCCTTATAGTCATTAATTTTATGCACATGAATTTAAAACAAAGAGAGAGTTACAAAATTTTAATTACACCTCAAGCAAAAGTGGGGTAATTAGTTGCTTTTCATACAAGTAATTTAACATTTGAATATTTACATAATCTTCACAATAGGGAAATGCTTATTTTGTCTGTTTATAGATTTATTCTTAGATATAAGTACTGAATTAATCTTGATGGAATTTTCAAATGAATAGAATAAATATTTTAGATATTATCTGGTTTTATTTGAACATTTAAGGAATAAGTTTTATAAATAACAAAGGCCTTTGTTTGACAATACATTTAAAATTTCATTATGCACTGTAGTTGTTAAATATTGCTGTTGTTGGGAAGCGACTCGCTGACTTTATCACAAACCTCCTTTCTAGCCAACTACATACTACTAACTTTCCTCAAGCTTCAAGCTGTTTCCATACCAAATTTCAACCAAATTCACTCAGTAATTTTGAAGATTAGCGTGTTGAAACAAACAAACTTTTATACATCATAATATTAATATAAAAATGCAAAAAATAAAAGAGACTCACCGGCTGTAGAGTAAATTGTGCTGGGATAGAGGCGGGTCAGTCGTAGGGCTTCCTTGCTGTTCCGCACCGAGGTGCCCGTGACCATGATCTTTTGGACACCTGTATAAGTACAAAGTGATTTATATAAAAGAATTCTCAAATAAAACTGAAGAAGCATGTTAAAATTAGAAAGCTTTACAATATATTTTTACCATAACTAAATAAAGTGAATGGGACAGCAGATTTTTTTATTTGTATTTTACATAATTATATTATAAAGATATTTTTATTGTAACTAAAATCATTTTTCTTTAAGTCACTTTATTTTTTTATCTAAGAATAATATTAATTCAAAGGTTTCTTTTAACATTGAGTGTTTGTCACAAAATTAAGTAGGTACTACAAAATATAAAAATTAAAAGGTTTCTGCAGAATAATCCACAAGGGTACATGCATGTGAAAAAACTACAAAAAATACAAATGCTTCAGTTTACAAAAAGAATTTAAAGAATAACAAGCACACCTTACAAGTCATAACATTAAACAATCTGCTTATTTTAATCTTTGTTATTGCAGTTACAATAACATACATTCTGTGTGTTTGATTTAAAATAATATTTGGACCGATTTAAGCAAAAATGTTCCAACCCACAACCTCAACAATTTCGAGTTTTGTGACCTATGTACTCCAAAATAAGGTATATTTTAACATAATAGGTTTGTGTGGTTTGGAACATTTTTGCTTAAATTGGTTCACTTATGTGATGGTTTTACATAGAGATGGTTCATTAACCTGATTTACACCTAATAATTGAGTTTGCGCAACCAATCCCAAAAATATTACTATTTATCAGATATTTTTATTTTTAGCTTTGTTGGAGGGGAACAACATTGCTAGTAGTGTGAATCATACCCACATTGGTAGTTTTCTTTTTAAGAAAAATAAAAGATTATGACCTTAAAAGTCAAAAACATTTTCATATTTGGGTCTGTGGCTTCCTTAGGGATGGTGTTATAATTACTAATTGACAATAGAACATAGTTTTATAAAAAAATTAATATGTATAATAGTTGAACAATCATCATGTAAGAATACAAAGACCAGCAGTGTATTAGTCATTGCTAATTTTAAAAGCAATATTTTTCTCTATGAAATTAACTTCATAAACAACATGTTAGGCAAACATTTCATATTATATTATTATCTTTGTAACTAGACAACTCGTTTGCAGTAATAACTACTTTCTTCACTAACAATTAAGTGCTAGATCATATTTCATTGCATACATAAAAATACATAACATTCCAAGCTATAAAAAATATGTAGCATGACAATAACCCAGTAACTCGCGAGGTATTCAATGTGCAATCATTCTAAATGAATAAATTACTTTTAACGCGAGTGTCGGCATTGTAATACCAAATCATCCTCAACACGCAATCACACATATGTTTTTTATACTACTTTTTTAACCAACCTGCATCTTTTGCCCTTTGTACGACAGAATCGAGATCACGGCCGTATTTCTTGTTCGTCAAGTTCGCGCCAATGTCGATTACAATAAGATTCTCATAGCATCCCTTCAGTTCTTCAGATATTTGGGTTTCTTCAGACGTCATCCTCGATTTTGTATGAAGCTTATTAAACGGTGTTTACCTAAAATTGAATGTTGATATCACTATTTCTTCTCGATATTTATATTACACGGGAGCTGGAGGTGTACTTACAAATTGTTTCAAACACTCCTGCTAAATAAGCCTCTGTTATTGACTAGTCGAGCGGTTCACCCTCTTCACTGAGCTGCCACCATGTTTTTGAGGCACGTTTTTCTTGAGTATATATTGCATTAATATGTCAAGAGAAAATATAATTCGTATTCTGATTGGCTAGTATTACAATCACCAAGGTTGTGATTGGCCGTATATTATAGGTAATATACACCAGACTTAGCGTTTTATTAACTTTAAAGCAAAGTACAAATTATATTCTTGAACAAACTAATTAAAGACAACAAACTACAAGAATTCAGAAAAAAAAATTAAATTTACCTAAATAAATTATATTACTATTAGTTTACTACTATATATATCATTTGAGTCCTAAGTAAACTACAGCTTATTGATCGTCCAGTGACGGTAGCAAAACGTATGCAACACAATATACAACCGAAAACTTTCATATTTGCTATTTAGTTTTTATGCATTTTCATTTTAATTGCACTCGCACTGCGTCTGCGTGGTGGATTACGGCTCATTCCTTCTCATAGAGAGGAGGTCTGTGTCCGTCGAGTGGGAATATTATAAGTTGAATTAAATATTAGAATTATTAATATATTATATAACGCACACATACGGTACGGAGAGTCGATATTTAGAACGTTCTCTGTCAATCAGCTGTTGACTTGACGTAGACATTTGACACTGACAGCAAACTTCTGTTATTTACATTAACCGACCAAATACAATTATGTCATGATGTAGTAAAAATTTACCACTGAAGTATACCTCTGTAAACAGACTGTATTATAGACAATTTAGAAGAAGTAAAAAGCATTGAAAATTTCATACTTAACCAAAACGGAAAAAATAAATTATATTTTTGGCAAAATGATGGTGGGACAGTTCTTTAAAAAAAACATAGTAGTTATTGTAATGGTGCCTGCTCTGATTGGGGCGCACTACGGCTGGTACAAACTGCAGCATGTTGACTCATTGGTATCCGAGGAGGACAGGAATAAACTGCCGATCACGAAAGTAATTTCTAATATATCTTTATAGTTTAATAACATAATAACGATAAATTATGACTGCGCTTGATCTGGATGCTATACAGTAATACCTTGCTGTTAGAATGCTGCCTTGATACTGTTAGAATCACTGTTTAAGTTCATAAATAAATACTGTAATTCAGCTGCATCCGATAAAAGTAGAAGATGTGCCGACACAGCATTCATTTTAACCGGTCAGTAGGTATACCTTTATAAAAACACACACAGAATGGCAGAAAATAAGACAGCAAAGGGTTTTTTTTTTCAAGTATTCATCTGAATGCTTTGTAAGCACAAGAATTGGAATTCAGGTTAATAAGGAAATATTTAATGGGAAATGGAATAGTTATTTAATGTTTATTGGTGTAGACAAAATATCCAGACAAAGACATTTATTTTAAGTAGGTATAGGGTACCTACATACAATTTTGTTACAGTGTTATCTTCTGCCCATGGCTTCAATAATGTAAAATGTGTAATTTACACTGAAAAAAGTAACCTAAGCCCTTTTTTAAGGTGTAATTGTTCTGCATACTTACCAAATTTCATAAAAATTAGTTAAGTGGTTTAGATGTAATCACTTTCAGGCGAACGCGGGGGATGTTATCCATTCGTCTCGGCAAACATGTTATTGTGTTTTTGCTAACAAAACTGTTAGGCCACGCCTATATTCTGTTAGCAAACAATGTTATACTGTTTGCAAACACGAAAACACGTCGCAGCGTTCCCGGCTTAACAAACAGACAGAGTTGTTTTCGGATTGCCAATAATTTCAGTTTTCCTTATTTATTTCAGAGTGTTAAGAGCCTCAGCCTATCTGAATGAAGTCACCACTACACCTGCTCTTGTAAATATGGAACAATAACTTTAAGATAACCGAAATCACCTGTTTTATATTTGAGGTACATAGCTTAATGATTGTAACTAGTAATTATATTAAAATAAAGATAAATTATTATTTTATGTTTTATTAATAACTATCATTATTTATCACCGCATCGGGTTTATGTCTAATTCCTATGCTATTTCTACCATTAAACTCTGGAACATGCTACCCATTGAACGGCAGGCTTCGGCCCTCTGCAGGGGGGGCCTCGTCATGTTGCTGACGCTCTTTGAGGCGCGCGTGGAACACATCGCGCCGTCGACCCGGGCATGGTCCATGGTCGGACAGCGAGTTGCCCTTTACTCGCTGTCCGCATGCCCGCGCCTACGGTGGCCGGAAATCGTTGGCCGACGTCCGAAGCCGTGGGCGTCTACCACTGCGACTGGGCTGGAGGGAGGACGCCATCCTCTCCCTCACGCGGCCCGCCTCCTCCTTCGGAAGCATGACTGCTTCGCAGAAGGAGGCGACCGCTTCCCACTCCCTCTCGCCCCGCAGCATGGCCTCGACCAATGCCGGGTGCGAGTGGTCTCCGCCTATCGCCGCCGTGAGGACACGTCGGAGCTCTGCCCAAGCGGGGCAGTCCTGCACCGTGTCCTCAGGGCGACCCTCGCAGTGGTGACACCCAGGCGTTTCCTCCTTTCCCATCAGACACAGGTACCTCCCGAGTTCAGGAGTGTCATAGAAGTGCGCACACTGCGGTGGAATAAACGCGTGCGGTAGAGTCACCGGTGGCCCCGGTCATTACCGGTGCGGTAGAACTACCGCAATTGCGGCCACCGCAAGGCAGTGCGCGCACGGCCTAACTAGCTAGAGAATCGCATAAGTAGGTATATGAGCTATGTTTCCAGATGCACATTTCATGGACTCGTACGGAAGTTATTATTTTTTTATCTATGGGAAATAGTATGGGACCAGTTGATAATATTGTTGTATATGGTAGGTAA
Organism: Tholera decimalis; assembly: GCA_943138885.2. Classification (NCBI taxonomy): domain Eukaryota; kingdom Metazoa; phylum Arthropoda; class Insecta; order Lepidoptera; family Noctuidae; genus Tholera; species Tholera decimalis. The sequence continues at coordinate 5,393,810 of OW964565.2, read as the reverse complement.
ATGCTATCGAATCAATCGGTTTCCAATTTTTGTCTATTTATTTATTCGTGTTTGTATATTTTCACTCTTTCTATGTATAAATTAAATTATAATGTTATCTATACTAATATTATAAAGCTGAAGAGTTTGTTTGTTTGTTTGTTTGTTTGTTTGTTTGTTTGTTTGCTTGAACGCGCTAATCTCAGGAACTACGGGTCTGATTTCAAAAATTCTTTCAGTGTTAGATAGCCCATTTATCGAGGAAGGCTATAGGCTATATATCATCACGCTAAGACCAATAGGAGCGGAGCACTAATGAAGAATGTTTCAAAATCGGGGGAATTTTTTTCCACGCGGACGAAGTCGCTGGCGAAAGCTAGTATTATCAAATAAATTCTGAATCCAGAGGATAGCGTCGTTTCCAAGAAAGAACAGGTCTGCGGGACTCGACCATGGTATTTCGTAAGATGAAATGAAATGAAATATTTATTTTGTTAATTGGTTATAAATAACACTTTTACACGTCATACGTAGTTTTACCGAAATTCGAATGAAATATAATTTTTCGTTAAATATTTCAATACGCATTTTCATTAAGCATGTTTTTTTCCTGTTTAAATAGTGTATAAAAAGGCTTTTTTGAACGATTATATATATATATATATTAATTCGTACTTTTTAACTATTTTTTCATTCAGAAAATTAATAGGAGGTAGGCTTATTATTGTTATGTACGTAGGTAAGTTAAATAACAGTCTGCGTTGGGTATCCTTGTATCATTGAAGTGTTCAATATTTATCTTTTTTATGACAAAATAATTAAGGATACATATTATTATGTATATTGTAAGTATAATGGATTAAGTTGTATCGGATCGATACGTTTTCATATTATTTATGCATCCATTTTACTTTATCCAATGCTATTATTACAGGTTTCCGAAAGATCCGGATATCATCAATCCATCCGAAGATTGTCTAGAATATATCGCTATAAGCGATAAAACCGCCATCGTAACGTTTTATTGTATTCCCTTTTCTCCTAAATAAATCGTTTAAAAGCGCGTCGAGGAATGAAAAACTTTCAATAAATTAGTTATCTATTGTTACGAGACATCTTGGCTATTAACACTCAACAGAAAATTATCGATAATAATATGAGCATTACGAGCTTCGCACTGCACTATTCCTAAGTGAGAGTGAGCGCGCGATATCTTTCTCTGCTTTTCGCACACGTTACGCCACCTGAAATTATGCGTTTTTTAGAAAATATTGCGTAATGTCATTGCTTAAAGTTTAATTTTGTTGTAATAATGCAAAATGCATGTGTAGGCGAAAGTGTGTATCTATTGTTTGTTTATGTGATGGTAGCTGCAAACGGCGACACGCGTCCCAGTATAAAATTACAGTAGATAGCATTTCTATTGCCTTATTATTAAGATTTCTGTGGGTAAAGTGATTAAAGTGGATGTCGCGAGGTGGTGGGTTAATTGGCAAGCTGATTCATCTTATCGGAGACAAGACATTCACAAATAAAATGCAGCGTGAATATGAAGAACCATTTAATCACAATGAGGGTAGGAGCCGCACGCGCGGCGCTAGTCAGATGGTGGGCAGGTGACTCCGGGAGTCCAGCTCCGACTTCTTGTTCTTGGCGGGCTGGCTGCGATCCGTCACTATCAGTTGGGGCAGCAGTGGTGATGACTGTACCTGGAAACATAACAATTAATCTAGTATTAAGTACCTGTAATAAAAGTAAAAGGAGCCAATTTGAACGGTCCCCTACTTTCAGATGTGCATCTGTACCTATTACCGACCGCCTGGAGCTCTTGGGCATGGAGTTGACGTCTAACCACAACTTCGGCTCAACCGTTGAGTCTAAAGCTCAGACTGCAGCCAAAAAGCTTGGCATCCTACAGAAAGTGAGGCGATACTTCACACCTGGACAGCTTTTGAATTTATATAAAGCACAGGTCCGTTCCTGTATGGAGCATTGCAGTCACTTGTGGGATGGCTCAGCCAAATACCAGCTAGCTGCACTTGACTCGACCGGACGCAGAGCTAAAAGGCTCATAGGTGACAAGGTTCTGGCAGACAAGCTGCACAGCCTGGCTTACCGGTGAAACGTTGCTTGCCTGTCTATCTTCTACAGATTGTACTTCGGGGACTGTGCGCAGGAGCTCCACGACCTAATCCCTCCATCCCCCTTTTACTACCGGTCTACCAGACGGACCGTAAGATACCATCCACACTTGGTCGATATAACATACCGTCTTGTCGTACTAAGCGCTTTTCTTCAACATTCATTGTGCGCAAGAGTGAATAGGCATTTTCTGGGCTCGCTCGTTCGATCGTCGACCTCATCTTACACTTACCATCAGGCGTGATCGAAGTCAAAAGCGGGCTCATTCGTAATAAAAAAAAAACCTGCCTTTTTCGTTATCGGGGGAAAACCTTCAAATAGTGCCTAGAATCTTGGGGAAAAGAAAAGACCAGAGAGTGTGGGATTTCTACCTATCTAAAACCATCCTGGTGAACACCATCAGATAGAAAGGGTCTCGTTACCTCTTAAAAGACCACTCCGGAACCCGGTATTAAGATACAAGCCCCTCTTGATAGTTTTTACAATTTCGACGGAGTGTCTAAGTGTAGGAGTAAACTGAAGAGGATCTGGTGGCTAAATAGTAATCGCTTCGATCTGATCATGGGTGACCATTATTACATATCGAGATTCCTTTAGAATTCGTACTTAAGCGTGTATAACCCTCTAAGAAACTATATGTCTATATATATGTATATGTCTATACATATAGTTTCTTAGAGCATTATACACGCTACGTGCTAAAAATTGTGTTGGCCGTTGCAACTGATTAGAATGAAGGCAATAATATTAAAGATGATGACTAAATATAAAAAATGGCAGTAACACTATTTTAGAACTACACAATGAGTCCACAATTCACTACGGAAACATAGGTACCTACTATTACCGTCCTAGTTAAAAATGGTTTCTCATTCCTACACGCAACGTTATTATAACTACCCAATTTTATACTTTTTAGCAATACGTAGGTAGTTACTGGATAAATTACTCTGCTACGGCTAAACAAACTCAACCGTAAGAAAACTTTAGTAGTCGTACACTTAGAGTTCATCTTAATCACTGCTCAAGAGATCCTATTCCACGCTGTAGGAAGCGATCATTTTTTCTTTTTGGTTTTAGCCGATTTCTTCTTTGAACTGGCCGCGGACCTGGCATCCATGGGCGGTGTCTCACCTTGGTCAGTCTTGATACTTGGATTGTAACGATCCCGGTCCGCGAACCCTTGCTGCAGAATTATCAGAACTGGTTGAAACCTTAAGGAGGACTTGGAGGCTAAATAACAACAGCCGATTCGATCTTAAATGTTAAGCAACGCTTTGCGAGGGTATAAAATATATTTACATAATTATTGGTAATCACGTTTATTGGCCGAATTAGTTTCTGCAAGGTAACACTGTCACGCTACACATTTTTTTCGTCAATCAGTTTTCAAAGTTATCCTTATACCTGCGTGACCGAACTAAATGTAGTTATCCAAAGCAAGAAAAGAAGTAGGAGTACAAGATTATATGTTCCTATGTATTTCAACTGCTTTGATAAGCTATTGCAAACAATCATACCTGTGCTCTTCTGGCCTTTTCGTACTCCTCATGGTCTGAATGTGGTACAGTGAAGAGGAAATTTTCGAAGATAGGGTGCCTCAGGAGTTGTTCGCATGTCCACCGCATCATGGGGTCTTTGTCTAAGCATTTCTGAAAAGGAGACGGGTTATTGAAAATGTAATCCTTTTGTTTGGGACTGACAGACGAAACACGCTATACAGAAACGAATGAAGCTGTGGACCGCTGTTGACTTAAAAGTTAGTTGAGCCACTGCTTCATCACACCCAAAAGTTAGGTGCAGAGAAAAGTTGACGGATATACGTTTCGACAGACTAAAGAGAAGTATGCTGAACAGAGTAAAAATCTTTCAGACCGTACGGTATCGTGTTTGGTAATCAAGTGCTTCATAATTCTTCTCGTGGTTTTTGATGTAGAATTTGTGTGTCGTATGTGTTTTTCGTTGTTCGTACCTATGTCACAGATTACTAATAAGTTACTATCGTCTATGTGATGTAGTTGAAGATTAGTAGCTGTAAGTAAGTACTTACATTCATAAAGTCTAAGACCAGCTCGTTGCTGGAGTAGCGCTGTGGGATTTTCTTCTCTAGAGGTTCAACCGTGGTGGGCTCCGGCAACGCCATGCCCTGGAAATATTGCTTTAGCACTTCATTCTTTTTCAAACTGCAGCAATAGGGCCTGACAATTTTGACTATTTGCAAACAAAATTACAACCAAATTGAAGTATTTGTGGCTCAGAAGTTCAAGGTGGTCTGAGAAGTTATTGCTAAACGTTATATGGACGGAAAATAGTTATGCCATACCACGATATCCGACATAATCAAACACATAATTATAGAGCATACTGCACAGTGCAGGTTACCCTTCTCGTAAACCGTGTCAAAGAACGCACTTGTACAATTTCTTCATTTAATTGTATAAGTCGTTCTACTATTTATTACTCAACTATTTCGATTTCGAACTATTTTAGACATAAAACACTATAGATATTAAGTAAAAACACCAACTAGTCTTAATAGGTAATTATTAAGCCTATTTTCCTTTAAACTATTAATGTTATCACCAGAATTTGTTTTACAACCTTGTAGGCGTGTTTACTATCTAGTGTTTTATATCTAAAATAATTTTTGAGTAAAACTATGGACGGATGGATGGTCATAGTCATGGCGATACTATAAGGGTTCGGTGTTTTACTACGGAGCAATTAATACACTCATACGTATCATCACTTAAAGTGAAAGAGAGGTACCATACTCGTTCAGTGCATTGTATGTTCGTTTTTGTTTAAGTTTTTTAGTTCTTAAGTTCTCGTTCTTCGTTTGTGTAAAAAAATAATAATAATATTGCTTAATTTTGTCTCTATGCCTACTATTTTGTTACTAAGGTGAGTATAACATTTAAATTCCCTGAGGGATGTGGCGCCAAATGCTAAAACACAGACTTTAGTTTAGTTCGGCAATGGATTCTGTTTTCTACATATTATTTGTAGCAATATTCTAGCTCGATGTTAAGTAAATCGTGAAATCTTTTTGTTAATAATGATATTCTTATTCTTTAACCCACACACAAATACTGAAATACTTTCAAATAAATACATCAGGACAGCTTATGTACCTACAAAGGCGAGATTAACCCAGATTTAGGTTCTCTAACTCAAAAGGAACTCAAAGAACTTATAAAGGAATTTATAGAAGAACCATCTCTTGAATATTGAAAGACCTTAGACCTACATAAACCTCTAGAAAAATATCATACGTACGAGTACGAGTTAATGGGGATGCCAGAATATCGAATTGACCCATTTCCAACTCACCTGAAAAAAGGTATTCTGTGAGAATATGGTCATGTGCCTGGGCAGGAGATCCCCGAGGGTCTTCCGTATTAGATATAACTGGTCGAGGTCACTCTTGCCCGGCCATAACGCCTCACCTGACAGCAGCTCGGCAAACACACATCCTGAAAAGGCGAAGCGCCTGATAAAATTATTATAACACTGAAAAGTAACTAATGAACTTGTAAATATAGACAGGCGCTCGGCAAATTCTCATAATCTTACAATCTTCAGCAGATCCAAATATGTTTTTAAATCTTAAATCTAAGTTAATTACGGTAATCTAAGTTACGTTACGGTGCGGACTAGCACCGAGCTAAGCATTATTGTTATCAATGAACCAATGCCCCAGACGATAATATTTGCTTGGCTGCATAGCCTGACACACGTGTAGTACCGTATAAAAGAACGATAAGGTATCGTATTTGTAGCTTATTTATTTATTAAAACTTTGTGCACAAAAACACAATAGGTATAATGGCGGACATGCGCATTCCCCGTCAGACAACCAGGGACAACCGTTTTCTCGAGCCCCTTGGTGGAATGACACAGGCTTGGTTGTTTAAAACAATGTACCTATCATCTCTTCAGATGATATAGCTTTTTTTTTTTTTTTTTTTTTAGCGTGGTAAAATTATCAAATAAGTCCTCCCACTCCGGGCAGGGTGGGAGGGACTGTCAGACTTTTACTGACTAAAATCCACGGTGTTCCTTCAATAACCCTTTACATACCGGGGCCACGGTAACGGGATGAGTCCCACGACCCCGGCGGGCTTCGGCCCTCTGCAGAGGGGGCCTCGTCATGTTGCTGACGCTCTTTGAGGCGCGCGTGGAACACGACGCGCCGTCGACCCGGGCATGGTCCATGGTCGGACAGCGAGTTGCCCTTTACTCGCTGTCCGCATGCCCGCGCCTACGGTGGCCGGAGATCGTCGGCCGACGTCCGACGCCGTGGGCGTCTACCACTGCGGCTGGGCTGGAGGGAGGACGCCATCCTCTCCCTCACGCGGCCCGCCTCCTCCTTCGGAAGCATGACTGCTTCGCAGAAGGAGGCGACCGCTTCCCACTCCCTCTCGCCCCGCAGCATGGCCTCGACCAAGGCCGGGCGCGAGAGGTCTCCGCCTATTGTCGCCGTGAGGACACGTCGGTGCTCTGCCCAAGCTGGGCAGTCCTGCACCGTGTGCTCGACTGTGTCCTCAGGGCGACCCTCGCAGTGGTGACACCCAGGCGTCTCTTCCTTACCCATCAGACACAGGTACCTCCCGAAACTTCCGTGTCCGGTGAGGACCTGCGTCATGCGGTAGGTCAGGACGCCGTGACGCCGATCTAGCCACTCCTCAAAGAGGGGTCTTACCGCCGCAATTGCGGCGTGCCCGAGATGATATAGCTAAAGCACAATTTGCAACAAGAAATACGCGCCCCCGAACTCTTGGAGATAACAAAATTGAATGTTATATTGTCTTTTGGTAAGTAACATTATCATTAATAACCAACTGTTATTATTAGAAAAAGAACGACTTCGTTGGCATATTTTTCATACAAACTTTCATCATTTTACGGGTTGATTTTTTTAAATATAATCTTTGTTTGACCCTAGTCTTCAGTGACTTTTGTGTTAATTGGTTTATTGGTTTAGTCTTGAAAGCTTAACAGACATACCTACACTGCAGGCAGGCTTTCGCATTTCAGTCTAAGTATGGTGAGATTGTAAGAAAAAGAAAAGCTTAGGGGGCGAAGGCCTTCTTAGCCTGGTAGTCACAGTGTACTTACCTATAGCCCAGACGTCGACTGGCGTACTGTACATGGTGTCGCCGACCAGCAGCTCTGGCGCGCGGTACCACCGCGTCGCCACGTAGTCTGTGTAGCTCTCACCGGGGCCTGGACATGTAGGGGGGAAAGGATCTGTTATTTATAGCTATAATTGTAATTAATTTATCTTACATTTTATGGTACACCTTATAATATTTCTAAGGATAAAAACTATAAAATCCGATGTACAATAAGTGGTCTCACCGCAATCTTACATATAACCTTTAGATGGACAGATATGAAAGAAGATTGATTAAGGCTGTCAGTGAGAGTGACAATATCAATCTGGAAATTTATTATAGGTAACCTAATTCTTCAACATAATTTCAGCAAAAATTCTATTTGATTTAAAACACATGAATGACTGTAAAAGCATCGATTTTAAACAACAAACAAAGGTTCTTTTGTGTTTCTCACCGCAAAATACAAAATAGCTACCTGTACCTAGGTTGTTAATACGTAGTTATTCCGCAAAGTAACTGTAGGTCGTGTAGGTGTGTGGTACATTACAAAGGCTCTTTAAATGTCGAAGGTAAAGGCTAGGTTACACGCTCCACTATTAGATGGTTCTTTGTTGATAGCTTGATTAATGGTCGAGGAACACCCTCGTTGGATGTTACTTGGCACATATAGCTTATAGTCAAGACCTTGACTATTTATAGTCTTCCGTGAGTGCGCAAATTGCGTATTGATGGTAGCGTTTGGTTTTGATGCTATTGGCTTTCCATAGCGACATTACCCTCTTTTTTGTTCGTTTGGAAAATCATCAAATGACGCCTCTCCATTAAAAACCCATCCTGTTCCTTCAACCACCCTTGCTTTTGAGGCCGTGGTATCTTATTAGAACATTCTTGTAACCCTGGGGCGACTTTGCCCCTTGGGAAGCAACGTCGCAATTTATATGTTTCTCTTACTGTGTTTCTTTTACGTATCAATTTAACATGTTTAGTGATTAAATAATATTAAAAAAAAAACATTTTGTTTTCGAATGGTAATATTTTTTTAGGCATGTATGGATGCTATACTATTGCGGGTTAACGGGAACGCCTTCTGTTAGTTAACATACTGTATAACAAATGAAGACAACTATTTTTTTTCTGTTATCATTCCACCAGAATCAAGTACCGCCTGCAAATGCATATATGTACATGCTGAAAGTGATGCAATGTAAACTCTTTGCAGAGTGGCCGTGATCGTCAGTCATTGCGCAACAACCTTGCTCGCCTATTACTTACATTCTCATAGGATAGATTTGACGATATTTGCACTTCAAAGAAATCGAGGGCAACAGGCCATAAATCATCATCAGTTTAGTTTTACCCAACTATGTTTGGATCGGCTGTCAGTCTTACTGGATGCGGCTGACTAACAGTATTTTCAACCGACGACAAAAAAACCTTTTACCAAAAAATTAAACCGACTTCCAAAAACACTGCAAAGTGAAAAATAACTTTAATTTCGGAAGTCGGTGCCAAAAACGAAAATACAAAACTAAAGACACCGACTACCGAAATAAAAGTTATTTTTCACTTTGCAGTGTTTTTTGGAAGTCGGTTTAATTTTTCAACCGACGACAAAAAGAGGAGGTTATCAATTCGACGCGTATATTTTTTTTTTTTTTTTTATGTGTGATCATCGAGTACTCGAAGACGGCTGAACCGATTTGGAAAATTCTTTTTTTGTTCGAATGGGTATACTTCGAAATTGGTACCACTATCACCAAAGTCAGGATCTGATGATGGGATCCTGGAGAAATCGAGGGAACTTTTCAAATATTATAGGCACACCTATGGCGTTTTGGGTATTTCTTACAGTAACTTGTGCAGTTGCTCTCAAAAAGTACCATTTGGGGAAGTGGAACTGATGATGAAGACCACAGATGGCCGCCGAAACTACTCAATAATAAGTATTAAGTGGATTGCGATTCGATTACTTGAATATGGATGTTAAGCACTTTATGCTCGTCACAATGCATATGGTGATGTAGAGCTGATGGTGAAGTACCAGGAGAACTCCTCAATAATTAACGGCCCAGCATTGGGAAAAGCAATATTTTGTAAAAGGTTATAAGTAGTTGACATTTAGGCTCTTGTAACTAGGTAAATTAAAAATCATCCAACTAAAAAGAGTGAAAAAAAAACTTTTTAACAAAAAATTAAACCGACTCCCAAAAAACACTGCAAAGTGAAAAATAACTTTAATTTCGGAAGTCGGTGCCAAAAACGAAAACACAAAACTAAAGACACCGACTACCGAAATAAAAGTTATTTTTCACTTTGCAGTGTTTTTTGGAAGTCGGTTTAATTTTTGGTAAAAAGTTTTTATAGACAGAGCGACTTCCTATCCTACCTTCATAGCACAGTAGCTGGGTAATACGATATCTCTTGGCAGGACAGGTGTAACATTTTCTGGCTTCTGATTACGCGTAACATTTGTCAAAGATGAACAGATGAGAGCCAGGACCAACGTTTTAACGTTTTATGTATTCCGCGGCACGGAGGCATCTCTATTTATTACGATGTTCACCCATCCACGGTCCGACCTCAACAAACATTGCTTAACCTTGAAGATCGACTGGTGCCGCTGTTATTTTTAACCGACTTCTAAAAAAGGAGGAGGTTCTCAATTCGGATGTTTGTTTTTTTTTTTTTTCTTTTATATTTGTTCGGGCATATCTCCGTCGCTTGCCAACCGAATTGAAAAATTCTTTTTTTGTTGAAAAGGGTATACTTCCCAAATGGTCCCATGAAAATTTTATCGAAATCGGACAAGCCGTTTCTGAAAAATCGATAAAAGTCTAAAAAAAAATATTTACGTTGATGATCTTTTCGTTTACTCTGCATTGCGTTTTTTGTTCGCGCATAACTCCGTCATTTACGAACCGATTTGGAAAATTCACTGGCCCACTAAAAAGCGCGAAAATAAAAACTTTTTTGCAAAAAAATAAAACCAACTTCCATATCAAAACACTACAAAGCCAAAAATAATTTTAATTTCGGAAGGCGGTGTGAAAAAAAAGAAAATACAAAACCAATAACACCGACTACCGAAATTAAAATTATTTTTGGCTTTGTAGTGTTTTGATATGGAAGTCGGTTTTATTTTTTTGCAAAAAAGTTTTTTAGCTACGAGCTCCACGAACAAAAGCTAGTGAAGAAATAAAGTAAATCAAGTGGCAAGCCTCAATTAGAAGCATTTTATAATAATGTTTGTTCGGTAAAGACTTACCCTTGGCATTGCTATAGCACTCAAGGTCGATGCGGATTTTATGAGCTTAGTAGAAGGTAGCATATGTTTTATAACCCGACTTCCATGAAAAAAATGATGAGACTCTCAATTCTGTTGTATTTTTTTACACTTGACCTCTGAGTTTGATTCAGTGTTAATTGTTAATTCTCAGGGTAGTGAGCTAGGATACATCGGCCTCTTTTAGTTTTGTAAAAGTACTTCAGAACTCTGTCATACTCATTTATAAATCGATTTGGAAAATACTTGTTTTATTTGAAGGGTCAATCTACTTTCAGATTAATTGACTACAATTTCAGGATTGATGTTCTAAAAACGCAAGGGCTACTGAAGGAACATGGAGGGTTTTTGGTTACTAGACGCCTGACACTCCCTTCCACTCAACCCAGGGCAATTAATAAATTAATTATGAATTAATAAACATTTACAAAACTGTAATAATAATTATTTATATAGAGGCAAATATAAAACACTGTGCCCCACGGTGTCATCTGCGTTAATTTGAGAAAAAACCCTACTAAAATATATTCCGCGGCTTCGTCCACGTAGACGTCGCAAATGGTTCTAATAGGATTTTTAATTGTTTTTTTACGTTATTAATTTTTATTATAAAATACAAATTATTATGTTAAAATCTTTGAATACTCTTTACTATAGAGTAAAATAATTTTTACTGTAGTGTAAGGATTTAAAATCAAATTTTGTTATAATTTATGAACACGAAGCACGGCCTTTGATCTGGTGAAAGAAGTAACAGACTAGCTTATTTTCTTTCTTTTCAAGATCTTGCACTTCAAGAATCAAAACTGGTAATTCCACGGTAATCACTGACAAGTCGTGATAACTCATTATCATAGATCGGATTAGGTAGAGCTGTTTTATATACTTGCCATAGGATAGAATAATATGGATATTCCCCGAGTCCCGGGATTTGGTTTTTAAGTAGTAAAATCATAAAAAAACTTTCTCGCCTTCGGGACTATTGAAAGATTACACTTCCTTTTTGGTGGGTAAATATAAGAAGGACGGGATTAAGGATAGTATAATAAATAGATAAACTTGATTTATTAAACCACATATATTTTTTTAAGTAACGATTTCTTATTCAACAATCAACAATCAATTAAACATTTTTATTCTGAATTTGTACAAAAACATAGTACCATAGAAACTTTTTATTTTATACATATTGACAAAAATAATGAAATTCAACAAAATCCCGTAGTATCAGTAGGGATCCTGTGGAATATCCATATTAACATCAATGTTTGCGATCAATGAACCTAAATAGCTCTACCTATTCCGATCACTGCTCATTATAGATCAGATACAGGGCTTACAAATTATTGCGTGGTTTCGCACAATTGTACCGCAATTATAGCGGCACGTTGACTGACCTTAGGCAACGTACAGCCATGAACCAATAACAAATGGTATTGGCCTATTAGGTTCAAACATTGCGAGAAAATACAAATAGAGACGCGTAGTGAACTACTGCAAGTATAATGGCCCTGCACGGTTGCACTGTCATTAAATAAGTACATATTTATGTAGCGTCAGCTCGCACGGACGGACACGCGATTTATTAATAGAGTGCCTCTTATTGTGAGCTTGGTTGTATGAAGAGTTATCTGTATTCTGTTAATTTCCTGACGTGATTTCGTTTTCAAGAAACACTGAAACCATTACTGACCCGCTCCCGTCCTCGATCACGCCTGTAAGCTATAAGATGAGGTCTGCGATGAAACGAGCGAACCCACAAGATGCCTGTACACCCTTGCCTTGGTGGGTCATAATTTAATGTGGCATGAAACAGACAAAGACTGTGGTTATATTCTCTATGGGAACACAGAAGCCGGCAGAGAGTTCCACGTCTTAGTTGTGCGCACAATAAATGAGATAATAATAGTAGCGTTTTAGAGAATTACTATTTCATTATGAAAATTAATGTTAGTTTATAATCTTACACTTACCATCAAGTGTAACCGGGATCAAGAGCAGGCTCCTTCGTAATAAAAAATACTTGTTACGAAGCAGACGAACATCAAATCAAATCACGCCATCGTGTCGTTTGGATATATAACATCGCGTTAGATACTGATCAACTAATTCGATTTAGGTACAAGCAATGGCACCTACATTACATATTATTTTTATGACTGTAGAAATAGTAGATCTCTCATATAGGTAGAAGTAATATTTCAAAAAACACCACAGATTTTCTTTTACTTCATGATTATGAAAAGGGCAATTTTAGATTAGATTCGGAAAAGAAAAAGTAACTATTTACTAAGTTTGGATACTAATTAACTCATAAGAAATTCAAATTTTCTACAGACAATTTAAATAATCTACTTATCAGTATTTAAACAAAAAATTAGTTAAAAAAAGTTATTTGAAAAAACATTTTTTATTTAAAATGTTACTAAGACGAGACTTTCTGCCAAGAAGTTATCATATCTCACGAAGAGCCATGCTTCTAACTCTAGAAGCCCTAACTTCAGAAACTCGACACCTTAGTCAAAATATGTGGCTTTGCTGTTATGCTATCGTCAAATGGGCGAAGGTGAAAAATTTATTCACTCTTTTTAATTAATTTTTGTTTAAAATTAATTTTTGTAAAAAAAAAATATTTTGACGGATGAATGAACCCAATTATGTATTTAAATTAAGAATTTGTAGTCCTAATTTAAAGCAGACTTCATAGGTAAATATATAGGTCAACGAAGGCTTGAGTTGAGAGAATGCATTTTTATTAAGTTACACATGGTAAGCGATGATGTGGTCGTAGACGAAGCACGCTTACCCAGAAGTAACTTATTCACTACCCCTAAGTTATAGCTATCAAGAACAACAACAACAGACTCCGGCACGGAATTCTACTCCTTAGTTGAAAAAGCACATGAAAGTGTTCCCAAAACTTTTTATGCGTATAGGTGGGATTTCCACCATGTATCGATGGCGCATCGTCGTTCGTCTTGTAGTCCGGAGATGGAACGGGCTTGAAGGAATTAGTTTGTACCATTCCATCACACACATTCATAAATGTAACCGATAGAAACCTATAGTTTCTCTTGCATAGATTTTTTTCAATGTTGGTAGAATCCAAAATTCTAGCAATCTCTAAATAAGCTTGTGTTTGGAGTGGGATCACGGCAATAGTGTAATTGGTGGGGTTTGAACCCGCGGCTATTAACGCTTATTTAAATTAATAATAATATAATCTTAACATAGTATAAAGCAAAGTCACTTCCCTGTGTATGTCCCTATGTACGCTTAAATCTTTAAAACTACGCAACGGATTTTGATGCAGCTTCTTTCAATAGAAAGAGTGATTCAATAGGAAGGTTTTTAAGTATATAACATGCATAATATAGTAGAGGAACACTGATAATTTTTGAGATTTCTAATGAAATGTCGCAAATAAACACATTTTTGCGCTTGCTTTGCAAACGCTAGCTGAACCCTACGAGATAGATCAAAATAATGTACTACAGTATTGTACACCTTAAAAAGGTCAACAAAAAAGTCCTCGATGGCATCTATCTATCTCTTCTAACCCACAACAACCATTTTTTATCCTTTACTTTTTACGAGAAATACGAGCATATTTTACGAAGCGATTTTAAGCAATACAGCATTAATCCTTATCCAATTAAGTACCATAAATACATTGTGCATTTAATATAAATCAATATTGCCCTTTACAGAATATAATTTAAATAAATAGTTTCGAAGATATTACAGATTTAAAATGCAAGGACATAGCGGTTGCTGCGCGGTGCCGGCGGAGGCAAGGCGCGCGTGCCTATGTTGCTTAGATTTGAGCGTTGAATGTTTTTCCCATGGTAAATTATGTGTCGCACTTTCAAAAGTAATTACTAAAGAGAACATGTATGTCGAATGACAAAAAGGCTGTCAACGATATATACAACGTGTAACGGAAACCCCATATATATCCAAAAGGACTGAAGACAACATCTGGTATGGAGTCTCTATGCAAAGTTTCAGCTCAAAATAAGTGACTCACAGAATTGACCCCAAATTATTGGTTTCATATCGAGGGGTGAAAGGCTATTTGGTTTAAGCGACATCTAGGGCGATATTGAGTTATATATATCGAGGGGTGAAAGGCTATTTGGTTTAAGCGACATCTAGGGCGATATTGAGTTGAATTCGCTGATTCCGAATATATATATATATATTCGGAATCAGCGAATTTTTCTCCGTCGAATGATGTCGGATTCATTAAAATCAGAGCACTTTTTTGGCGTTTGAAACAATACTATTTTTGGGTTGTTTCCAAAGTGGCAGTGTATTAACCGACGTGGATTTTGCATTTTTTTTTAAATTATGTACTTGAACCATACATTCATATTAAAAACCGAGACATAAACCAGTTACCCTTTCCCAGATAAATAATTCAATGAAAGTCAAAGCGTTTTTCCTGTTTCTAATTTTTATTAAGACGTAATTTGAATCATTTTGACTTCCACCAATTACACAGTGTGATGTCACTTAAATCATTTGTCCGTCTCCCAAATACAACATGGAGCGTCGCTTAAGCTCTTTTAGCTGCATCTATTTTCCACGCAGGGTGCTACTTAAATCAAGTAGTTGTTTTGTTTTAGATATTTCGTTTATTTGTTAAAACATTTAGTCCTATTATTTTTTTAAATGCATGTCGTTTAATACAGACGCTAAAACGGAATGATGAACGTTGAAACATTTTTCTAGTATTAATAAAAATACGAGTCGGTCTTTCAATCATTAAATTTTAATATGATACATTTCATTGATGTCATATGATACCATATTTATTTCATCTCCTGGCTGTTAAAAATCGTGATCATTCAACTGGACTGCCGCGCGCGGGCGCTTCAAACGAACTCCAGAGTGCATCGAGGAGTGACGTGACGCGCAGTCACCGCCAGTGTTTACGTAAAACGCTCTTCGAAATTAAATCCTAAGTACTTTAATTTCATTATTTACGTAAAATTTTGAACTGAGATGAAATGTTATACTTAAACTTATTTATTTATATTTTTTTTACTTGGATCATGTTACTTATTCTATAGAGTAGGTAGTTAACTCATTATATTTATATTGAGAAAATCTTTAGAAGATGATAATGCTGATGACAATGTTCAACTAATCCCAACAGCGGATGATCATCCAATACGAAAGAGGAACAAACGGGTTGGATTAAAAAAAAGCTACGTTGACTTTTTAAGTGACCATGAAGATTTTGCCTGGGACTCAACGTCGTGGAAAGAAACAGACGAGTCTTCAAGTGATCAAGATGATCAAGTACCAACAAAGAAAAATAAAACAAGCATAAAAGATAGAAAAGTAGGAGATGCAGGATTAAAAAAGAAAAGAACAAATAAGAAAAAGGTACAAAAGGATGCTAGATCAAAGGGCGTTCAATATGTTAAGGCAGATGGTTCAACTTTTAAAGAAAGAAATATGATAGATAGATAGATATATTCTTTATTGTACACCATAACAGTAAAACAATAACGACTTTACAACTAAAAAGGGTGATACAATGGGCGGCCTTATAGTTAAAAGCGATCTTTTACAGACAACCTTTGGCTGGATTTGACACATTGGAGAAAATAAATACGTGGGTAGTCCACAGTATACTATTTATCTATATAAAATATAAAAAACAATAAATAACATTCTCAAAACATATATATACATATAAATTAATATAAAAAAAGAAAGAAAGACATACATAATAACAACAATTTAAGAAGACAGATGAAGATCCTTTACCAAGTTTTTGAAAGACGATAGGGTTGTGCTTGTCTTACTGGCACTAGTAGATCATTCCACAGCCTTACTGCTTGAGCTTTGAACGACTTACCATAGTAATTGGTGGCGTGACTCGGTACCGAAAGCCTTAAGTTTTCTGATGATCTCAGAGATTTTGCATGTGTGTCATGAAGGAACTTGAATTGTTCTTTAAGATAAATGGGGTTTTAGGATTAAACAGAACACTGTAAAGCAGAGACAAGATGTCTAAGTTCCGGCGAAGACGTATTGGAAGCCACTTGAGTTTCGTACGAAATTCGGATACTTATTATCTTAACCTTCTCGCATAATGGAATAGCAGTGCCGTTGAAAATAACCTGAGGAAGCTGCAACCATTTTACCTTAGGTATCAACCTGGAACTACCAACTATCATGACCTGGGTCTTTGACGGGTTAACATGCAAACCATGTGCCTCAGTCCACTCGCAAACAGAAGCCAAGTCCTGGTTTATGATATCAATAGCAGCATGCTAATCTGTATAGGGAGCTTGTCTGTAAATTTGAAAATCATCAGCATAAAGGTGGTAGGAGGACTTTTTTTTTAAATAGAATTTATGAATATTGCGAAGAGTAAAGGAGATAAGACGCCACCCAGAGGAACACCGGCTGAAGTACTACACCAAGAAGAACAGGACTCATCTATGCAAATAACTACGAAATCAGTCAATCGCTGTTGGAGATATGTTAATAGAGCGAGGTATGCTGAGCATGATTTCGAAATCAACGATTAATGTTTAGAAAAAAACTGACCCTACAAGTGTCAAGAAATAAACTCAGAAAAAAGAAGTGCCATATTAAAACAATTTTGATTATTCTAAATATATACTTTTACTGATGTTGTGTTGTGTGTATTTATTTATTTATTCAATATAAGCACCTGAGATTTTCGGTGATTGCGATATATCCAGGTTGTTTTAACAGCCATTGATAGTATTAGATGTAAAACAAAATGTAACATCACACGTAACAATTTCAATATTATATGTCACATAAGTAAATTTGCCTGCCATTCATTTTAGTCTAAATTGGTAGTTGAGATAAATAGCTTGCTACTATTAATTTTGGGCTATGTCACTTCATACTTTTTGGCTTACTCTGAAAATATACTGCGTCGTCGCTTAATTTTTTTTCCCTGTAGCCAATTGTAGTTATGAAGTCACTTAAATCTTTTTTCTATGCTCTGAAAAATAAGGGCTTGAGGCAGTTTGTATTAAGCGACATTTATCTTTGTAATTAAAGGTCCGTTTTATTTGGTATTAGCATCAACAACTCGATGTTTTTAATTTTTCAATCAAATTTACCCCATTCAAATAGCTGAAGAAGTTTTTTGTTGTGATTTTTTTTCCAAAATTTCGAACTTTAAATGGCTCTCCTGTAAAGTTGCAAAAATGTCGCTTAAACCAAATAGCCTTTCACCACTCGATATATTCGGAATCAGTGAATTTTTCTCCGTCGAATGATGTCGGATTCATTAAAATCAGAGCACTTTTTTGGCGTTTGAAACAATACTATTTTTGGGTTGTTTCCAAAGTGGCAGTGTATTAACCGACGTGGATTTCGCATTTTTTTTTAAATTATGTACTTGAACCATACATTCATATTAAAAACCGAGACATAAACCAGTTACCCTTTCCCAGATAAATAATTCAATGAAAGTCAAAGCGTTTTTCCTGTTTCTAATTTTTATTAAGACGTAATTTGAATCATTTTGACTTCCACCAATTACACAGTGTGATGTCACTTAAATCATTTGTCCGTCTCCCAAATACAACATGGAGCGTCGCTTAAGCTCTTTCAGCTGCATCTATTTTCCACGCAGGGTGCTACTTAAATCAAGTAGTTGTTTTGTTTTAGATATTTCGTTTATTTGTTAAAACATTTAGTCCTATTATTTTTTTAAATGCATGTCGTTTAATACAGACGCTAAAACGGAATGATGAACGTTGAAACATTTTTCTAGTATTAATAAAAATACGAGTCGGTCTTTCAATCATTAAATTTTAATATGATACATTTCATTGATGTCATATGATACCATATTTATTTCATCTCCTGGCTGTTAAAAATCGTGATCATTCAACTGGACTGCCGCGCGCGGGCGCTTCAAACGAACTCCAGAGTGCATCGAGGAGTGACGTGACGCGCAGTCACCGCCAGTGTTTACGTAAAACGCTCTTCGAAATTAAATCCTAAGTACTTTAATTTCATTATTTACGTAAAATTTTGAACTGAAATGAAATGTTATACTTAAACTTATTTATTTATATTTTTTTTACTTGGATCATGTTACTTATTCTATAGAGTAGGTAGTTAACTCATTATATTTATATTGAGAAAATCTTTAGAAGATGATAATGCTGATGACAATGTTCAACTAATCCCAACAGCGGATGATCATCCAATACGAAAGAGGAACAAACGGGTTGGATTAAAAAAAAGCTACGTTGACTTTTTAAGTGACCATGAAGATTTTGCCTGGGACTCAACGTCGTGGAAAGAAACAGACGAGTCTTCAAGTGATCAAGATGATCAAGTACCAACAAAGAAAAATAAAACAAGCATAAAAGATAGAAAAGTAGGAGATGCAGGATTAAAAAAGAAAAGAACAAATAAGAAAAAGGTACAAAAGGATGCTAGATCAAAGGGCGTTCAATATGTTAAGGCAGATGGTTCAACTTTTAAAGAAAGAAATATGATAGATAGATAGATATATTCTTTATTGTACACCATAACAGTAAAACAATAACGACTTTACAACTAAAAAGGGTGATACAATGGGCGGCCTTATAGTTAAAAGCGATCTTTTACAGACAACCTTTGGCTGGATTTGACACATTGGAGAAAATAAATACGTGGGTAGTCCACAGTATACTATTTATCTATATAAAATATAAAAAACAATAAATAACATTCTCAAAACATATATATACATATAAATTAATATAAAAAAAGAAAGAAAGACATACATAATAACAACAATTTAAGAAGACAGATGAAGATCCTTTACCAAGTTTTTGAAAGACGATAGGGTTGTGCTTGTCTTACTGGCACTGGTAGATCATTCCACAGCCTTACTGCTTGAGCTTTGAACGACTTACCATAGTAATTGGTGGCGTGACTCGGTACCGAAAGCCTAAGTTTTCTGATGATCGCAGAGATTTTGCATGTGTGTCATGAAGGAACTTGAATTGTTCTTTAAGATAAATGGGGTTTTAGGATTAAACAGAACACTGTAAAGCAGAGACAAGATGTGTAAGTTCCGGCGAAGACGTATTGGAAGCCACTTGAGTTTCGTACGAAATTCGGATACTTATTATCTTAACCTTCTCGCTTAATGGAATAGCAGTGCCGTTGAAAATAACCTGAGGAAGCTGCAACCATTTTACCTTAGGTATCAACCTGGAACTACCAACTATCATGACCTGGGTCTTTGACGGGTTAACATGCAAACCATGTGCCTCAGTCCACTCGCAAACAGAAGCCAAGTCCTGGTTTATGATATCAATAGCAGCATGCTAATCTGTATAGGGAGCTTGTCTGTAAATTTGAAAATCATCAGCATAAAGGTGGTAGGAGGAGGACTTTTTTTTTAAATAGAATTTATGAATATTGCGAAGAGTAAAGGAGATAAGACGCCACCCTGAGGAACACCGGCTGAAGTACTACACCAAGAAGAACAGGACTCATCTATGCAAATAACTACGAAATCAGTCAATCGCTGTTGGAGATATGTTAATAGAGCGAGGTATGCTGAGCATGATTTCGAAATCAACGATTAATGTTTAGAAAAAAACTGACCCTACAAGTGTCAAGAAATAAACTCAGAAAAAAGGAGTGCCATATTAAAACAATTTTGATTATTCTAAATAAATACTTTAACTGATGTTGTGTTGTGTGTATTTATTTATTTATTCAATATAAGCACCTGAGATTTTCGGTGATTGCGATATATCCAGGTTGTTTTAACAGCCATTGATAGTATTAGATGTAAAACAAAATGTAACATCACACGTAACAATTTCAATATTATATGTCACATAAGTAAATTTGCCTGCCATTCATTTTAGTCTAAATTGGTAGTTGAGATAAATAGCTTGCTACTATTAATTTTGGGCTATGTCACTTCATACTTTTTGGCTTACTCTGAAAATATACTGCGTCGTCGCTTAATTTTTTTTCCCTGTAGCCAATTGTAGTTATGAAGTCACTTAAATCTTTTTTCTATGCTCTGAAAAATAAGGGCTTGAGGCAGTTTGTATTAAGCGACATTTATCTTTGTAATTAAAGGTCCGTTTTATTTGGTACTAGCTTTTGCCCGCGACTTCGTCCGCGTGGAATAGTTACTTTGGGCTAACGTTAAATTTAACCCCGATTTTGAAGCATTCTTCATTGGCGCTCCGCTCCTATTGGCCTTAGCGTAATGATACAATATAGCTGTGCCCGCGACTCCGTCAGCGTAAGTTAATGTATTGGTAATATTGTTTAGATCACGTTCACATGAGGCTTTAGTACCTAGAGAACGCTTCGACCGCGAGACGCGTCGAGCGCGGCGACCGATTCTCAAAAATAATCCTTATAGCATGATTCAGTATTCACGCGCGATGGCTTATTATTATAAGCGTATTTCATGTATAACTTTGGTGTTTCTATACCGATTTATATGATTGTTTTTACGGTTTCGTAGCTGAATGGCAAAAAACGGAATCTTTATAGTTTCGACATGTCTGTCCGTCTGTCTGTCTATCTGTCTGTCCGTCCGTCCGTCTGTCACAGCAATTTTATTCCGAAACTATTAGGACTATACATGTGAAACTTGATAGGTAGATGTATTCTGTGAACCGCTTTCCGATTTTGAGAAAAAAATTAAAAAATATTAAAAAGAAAGGGGGGCTCCCCATACATGGAACTAAACCTGAAAATATTTTTTTTCATGAAATCGATGCATGTGTGGTATCTATAGACAGTTCTTTAAAAACGACATTGGGGTTTTTAAAACCACTTGTCCATAAAGTCAATCGTTTAAAAGATATAAGCTTCCAAAGTGGTAAAATGTGTGTGTGGCGGACACAACCTCTAACTT
This sequence comes from Tholera decimalis, assembly GCA_943138885.2. NCBI lineage: Eukaryota > Metazoa > Arthropoda > Insecta > Lepidoptera > Noctuidae > Tholera > Tholera decimalis. The sequence goes on along the minus strand of OW964565.2, from coordinate 5,372,380 downwards.
CTATAATAATGGAGTGAAAAATCTAAAAAAAATATATATCTGTAGATCTTAATATAAACTTTCAACCAAAATTTGTTTGAACGAAATCAGTTCAGCAGTTTTTGAGATACAGCATATTTTCTAAAACCGCAAATATTACTTTGTAATTCATACAAACACTATGAAAAACAAACTTATTCGGCGCAGTTGTAAAAAATGTAAAAAAGCCAGTTTTAAGAAATTTGTAAGGTTTTTTTTTCAAAACAAATTTATTTGGCGCAGTTGTAAAAAATGTAAATAAGCTAGTTTTAAGAAATTTGTAAGGTGTTTTTTCGTCAAATAAATTTGCATATTATATTATAGTTACTACGGAACCCTTCATGGGCGAGTCTGACTCGCACTTGGCCAATTTTTTTATGGAATAGTTAATAATGTTAACTTTTTCAATTAGGGGTGACTGAGAGTGTTATAAACGTAAGAGTAGACAAATATTATAATCAGAAAGCTTCGAACTGCTAAGCTATCGGGAGTTACACGTGTTATTGTGAGTCAACCATAAAAGTTAGACATATGCTGTCGTGGGATATTTTTTATATAATTTTAAGGAGAACATTTCCGTCATGAAATGATTTGTGTAGCTTTAACCATTAAGGTTGCACACACGACGGAAGCTTAAAAAATGGAGTAACTTCTCCCGTTTTCCCAACATTTCCCTTCACTGCTCTGCTCCTATTGATTGTAGCGTGATGAAAAGTATATTATAACCCGCTCAGGAGTATGAAAAATAATTGTACCAAGTTTCGTTAAAATCCGTCGAGTAGTTTTTGTTTCTATAACGGTTATACAGACAGACAGACAGACAGACAGACAGACAGACAGACAAAAATTTAACTGATTGCATTTTTGGCATGAGTATCGATCCTTAATCACCCCCTGATAGTTATTTGGAAATATATTTCATGTACAGAATTGACCTCTCTACAGATTTATTATAAGTATAGATTAGCATCAACAACTCGATGTTTTTAATTAAATTTCAATCAAATTTACCCCATTCAAATAGCTGAAGAAGTTTTTTTGTTAATATTTTTTTTCCATGATTTCATACTTTAAATGGCTCTCCTGTAAAGTTGCAAAAATGTCGCTTAAACCAAATAGCCTTTCACCCCTCGATATGTTTCTTGAATACCAGTAATAACAAACGTGTCACAGCACTATGAGGAGGCTTTCCACGTCACTTGCCAATAAAACGATAATTCTCTTCGTTCTTCTTAATTTGAAAAATTCGGTCTCTGGTATCAATGTATTGAAATTTCTAATATGCTCCACACATGTACACATAGGATTAGAAAACCCTTGCCATATCGTTTGTTATCATCCAAAGAAGCCGTGCACTTGGTATGTATATACCCTTTAAATTACACGTTGTATAAAGACATTCTATAGTATATTTAATATAAACATTGCACCCGTGCGAAGCCGGGGTGGGTCGCTAGTACTATTTAAATTATTAATTATATCCTTTATTGCAGGTACACCTCATAATATCTACACAAAAAACTAGTGTAGTGAAGGCGTGAGAAAAAAGTATAGTTGTAAAATATTACCTCAAATTCTCGTACATCGTATTTACAAATGAAAACCCATTTTCCATATCCATATAAGGCTGCGTTTCCACCAGAGATGTGCGAGGATGCGTAGCGAGGGATGTGTTTGTAAAGAACCAATAGAATCGCTTTAATACCTCGCCTCGGTCAGCACAGCTCTGGTGGAAACGGCTCAACGGAGCTAGATTTTTGCGCATACAAAACAAGCGAGGGATGTGTGCGAGGGATGTGTGCGAGAGATGTGTTGCAAGGGATGTGTTGCGAGGAATATGTGTTGAGAAGGATGTGTTGCGAGGTTTGCGTATACTCGCACCACACATTAATGCGCATTTTCACAGCTCCGCTACACATCCTCGTAGGCACATTTTCACCGCACAGCTTTGGTGGAAACCCCCACACATTTTCACAGCACAGCTAGACATCCTCGCACGACACATTTCCATTGCACATCTCTGGTGGAAACGCAGCCTAACGCTTGAATCGATAAGATTTTTTATGCTCATGTGGTTTTGAAATATCTAAGTCATGCGACGTGTATAACGCGTATACGAGTATGTTTAAATATATACGTAACTATGGCTACGGTATGGGACTACCGTAAATATCGAACATTTTTGAAACATAGAATGTCTGCAGTTATTCCAAGGTAAATGTGGTAAGGACCGGTTTATGAGCGTTTTTCTATCGTTTTAAAAAGCTACATAATAAGAGCTATGCGAGTCGATCAAAGGTGAAGCTTTGCTAAGGTAAGTTTGTAGATGGGTGACATTCTACCTATACCTACCTATATTATTAACACGGTTTATGAAAACATTGAAAATGTCTTATATATAATACACTTCTGGACACATCTATTGGCCCACCTTAGAGTTTAGGTTTCGATGGCCCCTACCGAAATATGATTGCTAGATTGAACAAAAACTGTTGATGCAGTTTTAAACCTGATACATTTTACCATCTTTTTCGATCGTATAGTTTTAAATTTGAATTCAGAATACCATACGACATGGACCTACGCCTAACAAGTCGGATATGCGCCTTGTTAAAGGCAATTAATTTTTGAATAAAAAACATGTTTTATCAAATAAAGGTTTAATTTAATAACGCGTGTTGCCTCCATGGGCATCTACCACAGCTCTCATACGATTAGGCATAGAGTTTATCAACCGCTTTATGAAATTTTGAGGGATCATCTCCCATTCCTCTTCTATGGCAGTTTTCAACTCCTGCATCGTCTGGGCAACTGGCTGACGAGCCCTAACACGCCTTTTTAGCTCGTCCCACATGTGCTCAATGGGGTTCATGTCTGGGCTTCTGGCTGGCCAGTCCATAACTGTGATGTTCACATCCCGAAGATATTCCCTGACGATGCCGGCCGCATGGGCTCTTGCATTATCATGCATAAAAAGGAAATTTGGGCCCAAATAGGCCGCGTATGGTATCACGTGAGGTTCTAAGCACTCACGAATGTATCTTTCAGCATTTAATGTTGGCAGCCGTGGTCCTGTAACAACCTCAAGTTGAGTTTTGCCGCTCGCGGATATACCGCCCCAGACAGTCCATGAGCCACCGCCATAAGCAACCCTCTCTTCAAAGCAGCATTGTGCGAAACGCTCTCCCTTACGCCGGTAGACCTTCTTCCTTCCATCATTGCCATGTAACACAATTTTAGACTCATCAGAAAAGAGTACACGGCTCCAATCTTGCTGTGTCCAATTTAAATGACTGCGTGCGAAATGAAGGCGCGCTGTTCGGTGGGCTCGCTTTAGTTTGGGCCCATTAGCTGGCTTGTGTGGTACCATATCGCGTTCTTTTAACCTTCTCCGAACAGTTCGAGCGCTCACAGATACTCCGTGGATGTCGCGAAGTTGGTTTTGTATCTCAATGGAGGTAAGGTGACGATTTCTCAAGCTGGTCGTCACGATGAATCGATCCTGCCTTTCAGTTGTGACCCGAGATCGTGGCCTTCCTTGGCGACGAACAAAGCCGCCAGTCTCTAGGTACCTCCGATAAACATTTCGGACCGCAAATCGACTTAAATTAAGTTGAGCACTCACGTTTCTTTGTCTGTGTCCGGCCTGAATAAGTGCCACAGCTTGGGCGGCGACTTCAGGTGAAGTATCCATAGATTATTGATAGAACCTCACCTTAATGTTAAGAATAAGTAATGTTTGTTGCAAAAGCAAAGATATCAATCACTTTTTCAAGAATTAAATCCAAGTAAACCAATAAAACCAAGTTTTCTTAGTATTCGATTGTTTGATATCAACAAACAGGCTCCAAATTGTCTTTTGTTTCTTTAAATTCTGTGTTCGAAATTCAAAAAAAGACTATTGAATGAAATTGTGAATGTGCCAGGTTCAAAACTGCATAAAAACTTTTTGCTCGACCTAATATAAAATTTTAGCTAGGACCAAACGAAACTGAAAATACAAGGTGGGCCAATAGATGTGTCCAGAAGTGTATGTTTCTTACAAATATTAGTAGTCCGAAGATTTCGCTCCACTGGGCTTTTATAACATTATAGATTAAAATAATATTTTTAACGTATTTAATACAAACATTCAGGGAACAGGAGTATTCTTATGCAATTTTATTTTTCGGGGTGAATCTTAAATGGCTTGTTCCGCCACTCTGGATGGAGCAGAGTGAAGTGTCAATCTTATATTGACAAAAAACACACCCTAATCCATTAGTTGCCAGTGTTTTGTTGTGTTAAGCCGGCTCTACACGTTGGCCAACACAGTGGCGAATGTAGTGGCCAGTGCCTATTCGCCAACGTGTAGAGGGGGTGTTTGTGCATCTTGGGTTGTATTGGAATGATGGCCGACGAGTTGGCGCGAGATCCGTGTGGTGTCGGTTTTTTGCAAAAGATCAAAGGGTTGTTGGCCGAGTATTGGCTACCGCGTCCACACGTTGGCCGCGCGTTTAGTATGCTACGAGCTCCCAGAACGATCGCACGCACCTGATTAAACATTTTAACCGACTTCAAAAAAAAGAAGGAGGTTCTCAGTTCGTTTTGAACTTTTTTTTTGTGTATGTTACCTCATAAATCGAAGTCAGCTCGACCGATTTAGAAAATTCTCTTTTCATTTGAAATGGTATACTTTCTAGTTGGTCCCATTGTTATGAAATCAGGATCTCATGATGGGATCCTGGAGTAATCGAGGGAACTCTTCAAATATTATAGGCACATCTATAGCGTTTTGGTTATATCTTATAGTATCTTGTGCAGTTGCTCTCGAAAAGCACCATTTGGGGAAGTGGAACTGATGATGAAGACCACAGATGACCACCGAAACTACTCAATAATAAGTATTTCATGGATTGCGATTCGATTACTTGAATATGGATGTTAAGCACTTTATGTTCGTCACAATGCATATGGTGATGTAGAGCTGATAGTGAAGTACCAGGAGAACTCCTCAAAAATTAACGGCTCTGCATCGGGAAAAGCAATATTTTGTAAAAGGTGATAAGTTGTTGACATTATGGCTTTTGTAACTAGATAAATTACAAATCGACCCACTAAACAGAGCGAAATTTTTTTTTAAATTTTTTAATTTTTTTTGGCGTTGTAGTGTTTTGATATGTAAGTTGGTTTTATTTTTTGTTAAAAAGTTTTTATAGTCACGCGTCGGTAACAACTAGTGTAAACAAAATGTCAGTAATGACTAATAACGAAGAAACTTTTCGGTTTATAGAGCTCTACCAACCCATAAATTGTTTGTGGAACCCAAGAAGCAACAGTTAGCGCCTTAATATCCATTTTAATAAATACGTCCGCACATTGGCCTGAACCGTAGCAAACTGAACGACCTTCCAACGTGTGGACGCTATCACGAACTCTTGACCAATATGCTGGCCACTACATTCGCCACTGTGTTGGCCAACGTGTAGAGCCGGCTTTATAAAATAGCCTACAACCTATTATCAGATTTACCAAAAACATCATAAAAATTGGTAAAGCCGCACTGTACACACTGTACATGAGATTTTTATATATTAGAAGAAGAAGAAGATATAGTCCTAAATGATCGATTTAATGATCGTTAAATATTGTTCTTAAAATATTTATATGTAATGATTTTCAGCAATGTAGTGCCTTATTCAATTCTGTATATACATTTTATATTTGTAACTAGCTAGCTAGCTAGATGTTCCAGTTTTTGAAATCAATGATAGCCTACTTGTTGCTCAAAATTAATAGCTATATCACAAATAAGTTTAATGTTTAGTTCCGGAGGACAAACAGATAAACAGACAGATATAATATTTTAAATACTTACTTTATTCCTGTTTCTAAACACCCTCGATGATTTTTCAACCGACGACAAAAAGAGGAGGTTATCAATTCGATGCGTATATATATATATATATATTTTTTTTTTAATGTATGATCATCGAGTACTCGAAGACGGCTGAACCGATTTGGAAAATTCTTTTTTTGTTCGAATGGGTATACTTCGAAATTGGTCCCATTATCACCAAAGTCAGGATCTGATGATGGGATCCTGGAGAAATCGAGGGAACTCTTCAAATATTATACGCACATCTATGCCGTTTTGGGTATTTCTTATAGTAACTTGTGCAGTTGCTCTCAAAAAGTACCATTTGGGGAAGTGGAACTGATCATGAAGACCACAGATGGCCGCCGAAACTACTCAATAATAAGTATTGCGTGGATTGCGATTCGATTACTTGAATATGGATGTTAAGCACTTTATGCTCGTCACAATTCATATGGTGATGTAGAGCTGATGGTGAAGTACCAGGAGAACTCCTCAATAATTAACGGCCCAGCATTGGGAAAAGCAATATTTTGTAAAAGGTTATAAGTAGTTGACATTTAGGCTCTTGTAACTAGGTAAATTAAAAATAGACCAACTAAAAAGAGTGAAAGTTTTTTTATTCCACAACTGACATTTATAAAAATCCTGTTAATCGCAAGCTAACATATCTACCTACAAAAATATCAACATATACTTAACCAATCCCATTTATAATAAAATAAACATTTATATTTTACTCTCGTATCGTAGGTACTCTCGCACTGAACAATAATTAACTCACCCACCACACAACAAACAAACACGTTAATTCCCATTGAATTATTCGGGCGAAACATTCGGAAACATTCGATTGCGGGGTACGAATCTTTCTCGCGGGGGGAAAACTTCTCCGGGGAGCATCTCCCCTCTTACCGCACGACGCACCGCCATCGCAGCGCGCGCAGCGCGGCGCCTGCGCGGCGCCTGCGCAGCGGCAGCGGCCGGCGCACAGAGGGCCCTATTTAAATTCATTTTGAATAATTCCGATTTAAAGAAACTTTCCCAGAAGTATTCCGGAACTATTCCGAATTTTTCAGAAGTTTTGCAACTACACAAGGGATATCGTGCTACCCAGTTACTGGGTTGTGGAGGTCAAATAGGCAGTCGCTTCACGTAATTTTAATTCTATGTATGTATATATTTGTTTATTATATCATTATAGTTTAATTTTATAGCTAAGTATGTTTTATTTATCGTAACTAGTATTTATACACACACTGTGTCTATCATCTCCTCTTGAACTCTCCTGTCGCAGGTCTGCTGGAAGAAATTTCTTAGGAAATAAGCAGCAACTTTGTGCTCTTTTGTCTGTATTTAATTTTTTTTTTGTAAGTGTCATATGTGTACATAAATAAATAAATAAATGATTATGATTGGGTCTCAAGAAAAGTCCAATTATTAATATTGTGTTGAAAAGGGATATGGTTGTATTAACACTACAAACGTCGTGTTAAACTTTTCCATCATAATATTTAGTATGTGGGTCAGGCCTTTTTTTTTCTCGTGGTAAAATTATCTAATAAGTCCTCCCACCCCGGGCAGGGCGGGAGGGACTGTCAGACTTTTACTGACTAAAATCCACGGAGTTCCTTCAATAACCCTTTACGTTCCGGGGTCACGGTAATGGGATAAGTCCCACAACCCCGGCAGGCTTCGGCCCTAGAGGGCCTCGTCATATTGCTGACGCTCTTTGAGGCGCGCGTGGAACACAACGCGCCGTCGACCCGGGCATGGTCCATGGTCGGATAGCGAGTTGCTCTTTACTCGCTGTCCGCATGCCCGCGTCTACGGTGGCCGGAGATCGTCGGCCGACGTCCGACGCCGTGGGCGTCTACCACTGCGGCTGGGCTGGAGGGAGGACGCCATCCTCTCCCTCACACGGCCCGCCTCCTTCTTCGGCAGCATGAATGCTTCGCAGAAGGAGGCGACCGCTTCCCACTCCCTCTCGCCCCGCAGCATGGCCTCGACCAATGCCGGGCGCAAGAGGTCTCCGCCTATCGCCGCCGTGAGGACACGTCGGTGCTCTGCCCAAGCAGGGCAGTCTTGCACCGTATGTTCTACTGTGTCCTCAGGGCGGCCCTCGCAGTGGTGACACCCAGGCGTTTCTTCCTTCCCCATCAGACACAGGTACCTCCCGAAACTTCCGTGTCCGGTGAGGACCTGTGTCATGCGGTAGGTCAGGACGCCGTGACGCCGATCTAGCCACTCCTCAAAGACGGGTCTTACCGCCGCAAATGTGGGTCAGGGCTTAATCATTTTATTGATTTGATTAATCAATAAATATGTATGTGGGATTAATAACAACAGCAGCACGGGTCGATTTTCAAGGTTAAGCAAAGCTTACCGAGGTCGGTCCGTTGTTCAATGACCATCTTAACACGTTCGCTGACAGTACGTCGTTAGGCGGGAAATTAAAATAGTGCGTTATGACAGTACGTCGAGGGACGGGCCACTTATTTTTAAGAGTACGTCGGGCTAACTACCGTATGTAATTGACCTTCAGTCATGTTATTTTGAAGTAAATAAATAAATATTTCATCCATTCGGACGTTCGTTACAAATGTCTCGCTCATACATACTGTGACAGGACTTCCAAACTTACAGACGTCTTTATATACATAAGTAATAAGTAAGTAACCGGTCTACTCGTTTATTATTTTTGTTTGTTCTAGTACAGCCGTCTTCATAATTTATTTATTTCCAAGTATGTAATTTTAAGTCTTGGACGGGCTAGTGATTAAATATTAATAGCCGCACGGATTGAATCTCCAGGTAAACTAAAGCTTGCCAAGGTCAGTCTTACATGGGTGACCATCTTAACACGTTCGCTGACAGTACGTCGTTAGGCGGGAAATTAAAATAGTGCGTTAAGACAGTACGTCGAGGGACGGTCCACTTACTTTTAAGAGTACGTCGTGGAAAATTCTACTGTCGTAATGTGGTGTCAGGGTAAATGCTCACTGTCTGCGAACGTGTTAACATATCAACATTCCTTAGAGAGCCGTTACAGGTCGTCAGAGTCTAGAAAATCTGACACCAATCTTGCCAATGGCATTATTACCCAGCTGCGGCGCGGTCATATAGCCATGTAAAACTCTAGTACTCAGCTGAATCATGTTAGACTGAAAGCCGATGCCGACATAGTCACCAAGAAAGGCTAAGCAGACGATTACTCAATAATTATTGAAGTTACAAAATCTATACTAATATTATAAAGCGGAAAAGTTTGTTAGTTAGTTTGTTTGTTTGCTTGAACGCGCTAATCTTGGAAAGTACTGGGTGGATTTGGATGAAATTTGGTATGGAAGTAGCTTGAAGCTTGAGGAAGGTTATAGGCTACTTTTTACCCGACTGCAAAAAAGGAGAGTTATGTTTTTACCGTGATAGAATCCACGGGAGCGAAGCCCCGCGTGAGTACTAGTTATAAATATTTTTAGTTAGGAAACATCTTCATTCAATTTCTATGTGATGATAAATTATTAGTCCAATGTTATTTGACGGAGAAAATAACCTAGATGTTTTTCGTATAATTATTTAACGTTTTATCGTACATTTAAATAACGTTTTTCAAATACATCAGAACCATATATATTGAAGCGTCAATAGCTTAATAATTAATTATTAATGGATAAGGTGTCGGACTTGTGATCGAGAGGTCGCGGGTTCGAACCCCACCCATTACACTATTGACGTGAACCCACTCCAGACACAAGCATATTTAGCTTAGTTGGAGGGGTTAACGGGATTGTTAGTAATGTGAATGCTACCCACATTGCACGCTAGTAATGTCTTTAAAAAAAAAAAAGAATGAAGTATATCAGGTTTTCTGGTGGCTAAAACCAATTTATTCTCGTCCATAGGAAAGAAAGAAAGCACGTTTATTCGGCACATGCAGACACATACAATATAGGAATCGGGAAATATAGACTCTGGCAGGTAATTCCATTACTTAGCCGTACGCACAATGAAAGACATAATAACGCGTAATCCTTAATTCTCATTAATATTATAAATGCGAAAGTAACTCTGTCTGTCTGTGTGTTACGCAATCACTTCTAAACTACTGAACCGATTTAAATGAAATTTGGTACGGACATAATCGACTAGAGCGTGAGAAAGGACATAGGTTGCTTTTTAATGCGAAAAAGGGCTGTAAGGGGATGAAATAGGGGATGAAAGTTTGTATGGAAATTACGTCATTTTTAAAGCTAGAATTTTGAAACTTATTTTTTAGACTTTTGATTAGAAAATGTACTTAAATAAGCTATTAGCAGTAAAATATTGTAAATAGCTTATTTATGTATGAGTTTTATTTTCAAAATAAATAGTCTAAAAATTAAAAATTCTACCGAAAGTCACTATTTCGCGCGGACGAAGTCGCGGGCACAGTTAGTAACATTATATGTATGCCTCACGGCTGCCCCAAACAGGTCCAGTTCAGCAAAATATCACTGAACTAGAAGTTGCCTAATGCTGCAGCGTCACAGACACACACAGCATGTTCTTCTAGTGTATGTAATTAATGTTTAGTTGAAAACCAGCGCGCTGGTTTACATTAAGTACGGATGCAAATCTGTTTTATGAAGTACCTATATGTATATACAACGTGTAACGGAAACCCCATATCTATCCAAAAGGACTGAAGACAACATCTGGTATGTAGTCTCTATGCAAAGTTTCAGCTCAAAATAAGTCTCACAGAATTGACCCCAAATTATTGGTTTCATATGTTTCTTGAATACCAGTAATAACAAACGTGTCACAGCACTATGAGGGTCATCACTTTCCAAGTCACTTGCCAATAAAACGATAATTGTCTTCGTTCTTCTTAATTTGAAAAATTCGGCCTCTGGTATCAATGTATTGAAATTTATAATATGCTCCACACATGTAGACAGGATTAGAAAACCCTTGCCATATCGTTTGTTACCATCCAAAGAAGCCGTGCACTCGGTATGTATATACCTTTTAAATTACACGTTGTATATTTACTTACGTATCGGTGAAATGGTAATTTCTTTAAATCTTTAAAAGCTTTAAAGATTTTTACATAGCTTGCGTATATACTGTTTCGACTGCTGGGGCACAAGCTCCTCTCTATGTACAGACGCCAGCACATGAAGCTACCCGAAACTGTCAAATTTTCCCAATCAACCTTGAACCTAATTTCTTTAACAATAAAGTTGAAAATCTATTAAATAAATTTGACAGATTGTTGTAGCGATATCCACCACGCGGGCACAGTGCAGTTCGGTAGATGTCGCATGTCTCTGTTTTTTTTTTCAGTCATAGGTCATGTTGGTTTCCTCATGATGTTTTCCTTCCCGTTTTCATCATCACTACTACTCTCAGTGATGATGATGAAAATTGCATAGAGTAATATGCCTAGCCTACTTGGGTTCGAAGGTTCGAACCTACAACTCTTAAGTCGTGATTGTAACCAGTGGGCCACCACTGCTGTAATTTTTGTTTTTTTACGGTTCCGTACCCAAAAGGTAAAAACGGGACACTATTACTAAGGCTCCGCTGTCAGTCTATCTGTCACCAGGCTGTATCTCATGAACTGTGATAGCTAGACAGTTGATATTCTCACAGATGATGTATTTCAGTTGCCGTTATAACAACAAATACTAAAAACAGAATACAATAAAGATTTAAGGGGGCTGGCTCCCATACAACAAACGTGTTTTTTTTTTTCATTTTTATCGAACCCCTCGTACTCGAGTCCGACACGCACTTGGCCGTTTTTATATGATTATGCCACAAACACCTAAACCTATTTCCATAGAGGTAGGTAGAAACTAAAGAATGGAAATCTACTACAACTTACGTACTCATTGTCATCGTTTACTTTATTATTCTGGCCGTACATATATGATAGTTGTAACTACTACATATCTGACCTTTTTAAAGTAGGACAGACATAAATAAGGTTCATAATCGTTTGTCTTAGGCAGCAACCTCCTTACACGTCTTAGAAAACTTTATTTGACCAATCAATAAGTTGCCCGTCAAATGTTAGTTGTTATGTTTTACTTATTTACATGGAAAATTTACACTAACTTGAATGTAGAAAATATTGTAAAAGTAGTTGGATACATAAATTCAGGTCACTAGATTTTTTTCCGCTGATAAAATCTAACATGACTAAACTCTTATCGTAGTGGTGAAATCACAAAGAGCACTTTTGAGGAAAGAAACACAGATCAAAGTTGTACCTGTCCAAACAGCGCAAGCATTTGATAGTTATCGCCAAGCTGATCTACTAACTCTTTTTAAGAGCGCGTATAAAGCAAAATTACCAATTTTCTATTTGATTTTACATGAAAAATTCCAGACCAAATCTTAAAATAAAAATATATGAATAACTACATCATATTTTCAAGGGCTCTCTCTGATCAAAAACATAAAATAATAACATTTCCTTGGTAGAAAAAAATCACGAAATAACCTCTAATTCTCATGTTTTTCCGTTTTGTACTCGATATGGTAATGCCTATTGTGACAAAAATTTGATAAATTATAATATTTAAACAAGAGTAAAGGCTTTGCTTAGGCATTTTATGTAATTCCTTTTAGTTTTGGATTTATTACGATAAAACACTTTTGGCGCATACTACGTTTTTATTCCGCGCAAGAAGTCATCTTCCGTCGCTCGTTGCGGGAGCTTCAAGCATATTTCTATTTCACACATCAGTCGCTACCGCTCTGTTGAGACGAGAGGACTACGCTCAAGTGTTTTAGCTGCGCCGAGTTATAATCATTTCAATCGTAATTGTTGTTGTTGTTCGAACTAAATAGTGAAATGGGAAACAAAAAAAAACATTGAAAGAGAACTAAAAAAGTTACAAATTGACAGGATGGCTAATTGTCGAAGGTAAGTTTGTGAGTTACTTGTTTGTTATATATACTGAAAAAATAAAAATACATTTTATACTTTCGAGAAAGTTTATGCAGGTGATTTTAGATTTTATTTTGAGAGACACAAGATCTAAATTCGTTTACCTACGCACTTTCGTGGGCCGAGTAGGTAACTAGACATAATAATATGTGGGGACATTTCACACACGGCTGTCTGACCCCAAACTAGGAAGACCCTGTACTATGGGTGTCAGACAGCTGATATACATAGACAAATATATTTTTAAATACATACATATATAGATAAACAACACCCAGACACGACGATATCAAAAATTCGTGGTAGGTACTTTATTAGATTATTAGGATAATAGGTAATAAATTACATTCATAATAGGTAGCTATTTACTTTTGCTATTTTGTTATGTTATTCTTCACGATACAGTTTTATGATCATTTTCCCATAATGTAGGTAGTTATGAGATCTTCTAAAAATCTAGATACACGGATGGACAACAATAATGATCTTGCGAGTATCCTATATAAAAAAAAAAGTATATGCAAAATAAACACAAGCTTTTAGTTGGTATCCGTGTTTGTTCGATGAAATATATTTATATCGATTACGAACCTATTTAAGTATGCCCATTAGGTATTTAAACCCTATTTTTGTAGATCAATTTATTGTGGACGTGATTGTATAACAAGGAATTTGTTTTGAAATAATATTTTATTTTCAGAATGTGGCCACCTCGCTCGCCAGATTTAAACCCATTGGACTTTTTTACTGGGGCTGTTTAAAGGAGGTAGTTTATAAAGAAGAAATCACTTCAGTTGAACAGCTGCGACAACGCATACGTTCGGCTGCTGACGAAATATCGTCGGCAGGATTTGCGCGCCGATTGAGACGGTCCTTCATAAGAAGGTGTAGAGCGTGTATAGCAGCTGAAGGAGCCCACTTCGAACATCTTGTATATTTTATTTTTCAATAAATTTGTTTAATTACTAATGTCTTTTATGGTGTCAACAAACCCATAGTGATCAAATTTTAAGGAAATTCTCATTCTCTTTGAGTCTAAAATTAGTTACAGCAGTGTTAAAGTAATTTAATTTTGAAATCAAATTTGTATAAAAATTCTCCTTTAAGATTCGAACAGCAATAACTTTGTACTTTATCAAGATACTGGTTATTATTATACCATTTTAGAATTTGCATTAAATAGGCAATTATCTATACTTATAATAAATCTGTAGAGAGGTCAATTCTGTACATGAAATATATTTTTCAACAGTATTATAGATTGACATATTATATTTCCCTACTAAATTACGAAAGTTAATCTGTGTGTTACATCTAAATCACTGAACCGTGAGGAAGGACATAGGCTACTTTTTTTTACGAAAAACGACGGAAACGTGGACGAAGTCGCGGGCAACAGCTATCTATGCTAATATATAAGGCTGAAGAGTTTGTTTGTTTGTTTGAACGCGATAATCTCAGGAACTACTGGTTCGAATTGAAAAAAATATTTTTAATTAAATACTCAATTTATAGAGAAAGGCTATAGGCTATATATATCATTACGCTAAGGCCAATAGGAGCGGAGCACCAATGAAGAATGCTTCAAAATCGGGCTTAAATTTAACGTTAGCCCAAAGTAACTATTCCACGCGGACGAAGTCGCGGGCAAAAGCTAGTCTAAAATAATGAGCCACCGCAGTGTAGTACATTTTTTTCGTAATAGTCTGGCGGGAATAATTCCGAATCATTCCCGTCGTATACTTCGGAAGTATTCCGAAATATTCCGAAACTTTGGGAATATTTCAACTGCCAAAAGAAACCAGGAAAATCGACCTTTGAAGTCGGTTAATATACCAAAACCTGCTCCTACCTAAGTATAACAAATACTTTTCTGAAAACCGCATCAAAACGTGTTTGCTTGCAAGGTTTGCCTTTAATTGTTTTTATTGGCTGGGCTATTAAACGCGTTAAGTAGGTAGGTAATGATTAATACCTACCTATACGACTCGCGAATACTCGCGATGCGTACAGAGCTACATACAAACTAACCAAAAACATAGGTAACCCTTTTTCAAAAAACAAATAAAATATGCTAGGCCTGGTTTTTTATTCAACTACTGACATTTATAAAAATAGCATTCAATTTCGAAATAAGTAGAGTACCTACCTAGAAACAAAAGAATAAAAATCCTGTTAATCGCAGGCTAACATATCTACCTATAAAAATATCAACATATACTTAATCAATCCCATTTATAATAAAACTAGTACTCACGCGGGGCTTCGCTCACACGGTAAACACGGTAAAAACATAACTCTCCTTTTTTGCAGTCGCGTAAAAAGTAGCCTATAACCTTCCTCAAGCTTCAAGCTATTTCCATACCAAATTTCATCCAAATCCACCCAGTACTTTCGAAGATTAGCGCGTCGAAGCAAACAAACAAACAAACTTTTCCGCTTTATAATATTAGTATAGATAAACATTTATATTTTACTCTTGTATCGTACGTAGTCTCGCACTGAACAATAATTAACCCACCCACCACACAACAAACAAACACGTTAATTTCGATTGAATTATTCGGGCGAAATATTCGGAAACATTCGATTGCGGGGTACGAATCTTTCTCGCGGGGGGAAAACTTCTCCGGGGAGCATCTCCCCTCTTACCGCACCCCGCACCGCCATCGCAGCGCGGCGGCAGCGGCCGGCGCACAGAGGGCTTTATTTAAATTCATTTTGAATAATTCTGATTTAAAGAAACTTTCCCAGAAGTATTCCGGAATTATTCCGAATTTTTCAGAAGTTTTGCAACTATAGATACAGGGGCCCAAAATTGCGTAATTCCGTAGAAAAAAATGTTAAAATTTAAGAATAACTATTTTTTGCAATATTGATTTAGAATGTAATAAAAAATCTTGATACTGATCTGATAATACAAATATTCAGGACTGATATATAAAAAAAAAACAAAATGAAAAAAATATCACCAATTTTAGAAATGGTACCTAATTTTGTAAGAGTATGTACGATTTTTATTTAAAATATTAAAAATATCAATAATTTGGTCATCCATGGGCATATGACGATATAAGTGGGGTAAATGATAGATATTATCTGGCCAATCGACAGTTTCAGAGTTATCCATTATTTACGCCACACCAAAATCACGCGCCAAAATAATATTATATTATACATAATATAATATTACCTTTTGGTATTGATTTTATATTGATTCGTGTGCAGTATCAGTGGTATAGTCACCTCCTACTAACTTACTATTTACGTATTATTCGCGTACACATAATAACATTTCGTAATATTGTATAACGCAGTCATACTTTGAATACAGTTGTTTCATCTGAATATTATACGTATACTTACTACAGAAGATACGCGTCGAGCGAGCGCGTAGGTACGGTCGGCCAAGAAAGTGGTGTACCAGTTTTGATTTAGTTTCCCGGTCATCGAAAATTACAACAAGGTTCGTTATAAAAAGATATTACTGAAAGAGACAACATTATCATGACGTAAACCTATGTATTTAGTATTCATACGTCATATGTCACATATAAGTACATGACATTTTTGTGACATCTGTCAGGTTGTTTACTTAGCAACATGGAGAAACGTATTTGAGTTTGTTAGAATAAACCAGTCTGCTGCTGACCCGCGCCTTTCATTGATCTTACATTGGCGACGAGAACGGGATTAAAAATTTTTTTTTTTGGTACCATGCCTATCGGTAAAATAGAACCATTTGCGGTGAGCTCAAAACAATGGCCAGCATACATTCGTCGTGTCAACCAGTTCATCAAATTAAACGATATTGCAGAAGATTTGAAGGTATCTATGTTAATAACGGTCGTGGGGGAAGAAACTTACTCGCTGATGTGCGACCTGTGTTCACCCGGGTTGCCAGAAGACCAAACATACGATGCACTGGTGAAACTTATGTCGGAACATTTGGAACCGCAACGTTCAGAGATTGCCGAGCGTCACGTATTCAGGTTACGTCGACAGCGTGCAGGCGAGTCCCTGACAGAGTACCTACAGGCGCTAAAGCATCTTGCGTCAACGTGCAATTTCGGAAAGTGTAAGTCATGTTCGACTTTGGAAGAGAATTTGCGAGACCAGTTCGTGTCAGGTCTTACAAACGACGTCATGCGGTCCAGAATATTCGCTGAGAAGAAGATTCAATATAAAGAGGCAGTGGAGCTAGCGCTGGCTCTAGAAGCAGCTGAGAAACATGCGGAGGTGAGCGGCACTACGGCGGCGGCGGCGGCGGACTCATCCATGACGGGAGGCGGCGAGGCGGGCGACGGCCTGCATTACGCGCGCGGCGGACGAACACGCCCGCGTGGCCCTCTAGCGGGGGCGTCCAGCAGGGGCGCAGGCGGGGGAGCCGCGGCGGCAGCACACGGTGCAGGCAACAGTGCAGGCGGCGGCGCAGGCACCAGGTCCGGGTGCGCGCGGGCCTGCTGGCGCTGTGGCAGGGCACATCCGGTGGACAGGTGTCGGTTCAAAAACTACAGTTGCGATGAGTGCGGACAAAAGGGGCACCTAAAGGTTATGTGTCAAGAGGTGCACGGTAAGGTTGCTCGACAGAATTATGTTAACGGGGACGAATCAGATGAGGGTTTGTTCAACGTGACCGTGACAGCTCAAGGTAGCAAACCATACTTTATTAAATTAAAGGTAGATAATGTTAATATGGAGTGTGAAGTGGACACTGGTAGTCGGATTTCCGCTATAAGCGAGAAGGTGTACCAGCGTTTATTTTCACATAAACGGATTAGATCCGATAACTTAGTTTTACGTGGCTACTCAGGTTCACGAATCGATTCGCTCGGTTACATTGAGGTAGATGTTTGTTTGGGGGAAGTGAAAAATAAATCTTTACGACTTTACATTATTAACGGTGGGGCGCGGCCTTTGTTAGGCCGAGATTGGATGCGAGCTTTAAATATTACACAATTTACACTCTATGAAATCACAGAGGATGAAATAGTTAACGAGTTATGTAAAGAATTCCCCGAAGTATTTAGTGATAAGCTAGGTACTTGTAAACAGTCTATACGACTACAGCTAACAGATAAGGAACCGGTTTACGTGCGAGCGAGACCCGTACCGTTAGCATTACGCGCACGTGTCGAGCGGGAGATCGAGCGCCTGCAGGCCGACGGTTCGATCTATCGGGTAGATTACTCGGAGTATGGAACGCCAATAGTCCCCGTGGTTAAACAAAACGGTGACATACGTATTTGTGGGGATTATAAGATAACTATCAACCCAAAATTAAAAAGAGACCACTACCCATTGCCGCGAATCGAAGAGTTGTTTGCTAACCTTAGTGGGGGTGATAAATTCACTAAAATCGATTTGAAACATGCGTACGAGCAGTGTATTTTGTCGGATGAATCGCAACCATATACTGCTATAACTACACATATTGGTACATTTGTGTATCGTCGTACGCCATACGGTTTGTCAGTAATACCGGAAAAGTTTCAGAAAATAATGGAAGAAACTCTGCGCGGGGTGCCGGGGTGCGTAGTATTTTTAGATGACATTTGTGTAACTGGCTCCAACAGGCTTACACACATGAGTAATTTGAGAGCTGTACTCGGAAGGCTGCGTGACGCTGGGTTGACTGTGAAACTCAGTAAATGTAGGTTTTTGCAAGATAGTGTAAAATATTTGGGTTTTATAATTAATAAAGACGGTTTGAGACCGGATCCCGATAAATTGGAGGCTATTTCCAGCGCACCAAGACCAGAAAATGTATCGCAATTGAAAGGTTTCCTGGGAATGCTTAATTATTACGGCCGATTTATTCCTGGTTTGAGTACCTTATTACAACCTTTACATAACTTATTAAAAAAGGACAGCTGCTGGGAATGGAACTCCAAGTGTGATAAAGCCTTTGTGGAAGCGAAGCGATCCCTCCTGAGCGAACGTGTATTAGCACATTACGAGGAAGGGCGCGAGCTGGTACTGTCGGTGGACAGCAGCGCGTACGGACTGGGTGCCGTGCTGGCGCACCGGTACGCAGACGGCAGCGAGCGGCCCGTCAGCTGCGTGTCCCGCACGCTCAGTGCACCTGAGCGCAACTATAGCCAGCTGGATAAAGAGGCGCTTGCTATTCTGTTTGGTGTCACCAAACATCACCAATATGTGTTCGGAAGGCGCTTCACACTGCGCACCGATCATCAACCGTTGACGCATATTTTTGGGGAAAAAGGGGGAATCCCGCAAACGGCTGCAAGTCGTTTACAAAGGTGGGCAGCGCGCCTGGCTGCATACGATTTTAATATAGAATTCGTGCGATCGGCGGACAACGGACCGGCTGATGCTTTGTCACGGTTACCGTTACCTCGAGAGGGTCGTTTTGTAGACACCGTAGATTATTTAAACCTCGTAGAAGAGTCGATGCCCATATGTTTCAAAGATATTGCAAGAGAAACAGAACGAGATTCTTTGCTCTGTAAAATCAAAGGTTATGTGCTTTTCGGTTGGCCGTCAAGCCCGAGCTGCGATCAGGAAAAACCATTTTTTGCCAGGAAAAATGATTTACTAGTAGATCGAGGATGTGTTATGTATAAATATAGGATAGTAATCCCTGGGATTATTCAAAACGATATTCTAAATGAAGTCCATGAGGGACACCTTGGCATGAACAAAATGAAAAGTTTATCACGGAGTTACGTTTACTGGCCGAGTTTAGATCGTGACATTGAGGAAGTGTGTAGAGCGTGCGGGGCGTGCCGCGCGGTGCAAGACGCGCCGCCACACGCACAGCTGCATCCGTGGGAGTTCCCACTACACCCGTGGCAGCGTGTACATGCCGACTTTGCGGATTGCGGGGGCGGGCGTTACCTTATAATGGTGGACGCGCATTCTAAATGGATAGAGGCCCTGCCGATGCGTAGCACACATGCTGCGGCTACAATAAAGGCTTTTAGAAGTGTATTTGCACGTTTTGGTTTACCGTCGCAGCTCGTGACGGACAATGGCCCTCCGTTTTCTTCTCAAGAGTTTAAAATATTTTGCGATAAAAATTGTATAAAACATTCAACTTCGGTTCCTTATAGACCTCAGGGAAATGGTGCGGCTGAAAATGCCGTTAAAACAATAAAGAAAGCTATAAAAAGGGCGATGTACGAGGGTGACGACGTTAATGCTGCTCTCAGTAAATTTCTTTTACAATACCGGAATTGTGAGCACGCGACCACTGGAGTCTCACCGGCAGTAGCGCTCCAGGGGCGGCGCTTGCGCAGCATTCTGAATGCGTTGCGGCCGGACGTGGCAGCCACGGTGCGCGCTAAACAAGAGCGACAGGTAGCCCGGTGCTCAGGGACTAATAGGGAATTCAGCGTCGGGGATGCGGTCATTGCGCGCGATTACACGGCGAGAGGGGACAAGTGGAAAGAAGCCACAGTAATTAGGAAAACGGGTCCAGTTTCGTACCAAGTGGACATTGGTAACGGCGTGGAATGGCGTAGACATGCCGACCAAATAATTCCAGCTAGCAGTAGAAATAGGTATTCATTGTCCCGAATGAGTGGTGTGGCTGGGGCTGAGGATACGGGTTCAAAGGGAGGCACACAAGGGGTCGATAGCAGAGTCGAAGGTGAACTGCCCGAGGACACATCCAGTGGTGAGAGTGACAATAAGGATATGCAGCCTTTAGAGGTGTTAAAGTCACCACAGGTTCAACCCAAGCAGTCATTGTCATTGCCTCACCCAGGACCGGGACCATCATCCCAGCCGCCGTCACCCGCTCCGCTTGGTGCATCCGCTCGAGCACTGCGCGCTTTCAATAGAGCAAAAAGGTGTTTTATTTAATTTGTAGTTGTACTTTAGATTTATGATATTATTGTTATTAGTTATTTAAGGTGTATTATTGTTTAGAGGATAATTGTTAATTTGGTGGGGAGATGTGTGACATCTGTCAGGTTGTTTACTTAGCAACATGGAGAAACGTATTTGAGTTTGTTAGAATAAACCAGTCTGCTGCTGACCCGCGCCTTTCATTGATCTTACAATTTTAACCTTTAGTATAAATGAAAAGGACATTAGTTTCTACAAAGCAATTGAAATGTTTCCAAACAAAAGTAATAAAAACTATTTAGACAACCGAATTCCATTTGAAAAAGAAAACTGACAATTGACATTTTGTCAAATATATGCAAAAAATCGATATATTTTCCGTGTTATTTTTCAATCAACTGCATATAAAATCATCGCAATGCCTGCCAACTTGACCATTGCCGAAAGAGCACAAATAATTGCCCAATTTAATGAGGGAAGCAGTATCAGTGCGATATCCCGGAATTTGAATATATCGAGGCGTTCTGTCCGCTTTTGGATTCGTCGTGAAGGAGAGGAGGGAAGTTTGTTGGATCACAGAAGAAGTGGTCGCCGGCCTGCACTCTCCAATAACGATAGAGAATTCATGAGACGGGAATATGAAATCAATGGTTTTAAGCCCACAAAACACTTTGCGGAGATGTTCGATGTGAGTGCCCAAACAATAAGGAATCATCTACATTACATGGGGTTGCACCACAGGCATTACGCCAAGAAAATATATTTGACGGATGCTCACAGACTTGCTCGTCTGAACTTCGCCAGAGAGCACTTAGAGTTTGATTGGTCTAATACAGTGTTTTGTGATGAAAAAACGTTTAAATCCAGTCAGCATGGACGTCTTCACCTTTGGCGATATAATTCAACACGGTATAAAGATGATCATGTAATCCCAAATAGAGAATCAGGTCGAATTTCCGTAAATATTTGGGGCTGGATGAGTACGGATGGTGTAGGAGAATTGTGTTCTCTACCTCCTCGAGCGACGGCTGTAAATTATATCGACGTGCTTCAGAATGCAATGCTACCGACAGTCCGTAATGTTTACCCGGAGAACGAAGTGCCACAATTTGATTTTGTTCAAGATAATTGTTCAATTCATAATGCGAGGATCGTAAGAGCCTGGTTTCGTTCACACACTGACGTAAGGGTAATTCAGTGGCCCTCAAGATCGCCGGACCTCAACCCGATAGAAAATCTTTGGGGCCTTATGGTCCAACGATGGTCGCATCAAAATGAAAGAACCAAACAAGCTCTTATTAGTCACTGTAATTATATCTGGGAGGAAATGCGGGGAACCGATATTTGCTCACGGCTTGTTGGTTCAATGAGGTCTCGTCTTTTAGAGGTTATAGAGGCCAACGGCGGTTACACCCGTTTCTAATTTTTAAAAATTTTCAATATCTTCTAAATATTACTATATATGCTATGTTTTTGTTTGTTATAAGTATTTTAAAATTGATTGTAGAAATTTAATAAAAGGATAAATCTATTTTTAGCTTGTTTTTTATTGATATTGTAATTACAAGTTTACAGAAATTGTAGGTTTGTGGACTCGCCTTGTGCCTTTACAATTTTATGTAACTTGTTGATTACAATTCTGAATTTGTAGATACAATTTTGTCATCAAAATCTACAGCCCCCCGCCGTTGATTTTACGACGTCATTGGTTCCATCAAGTTCAAACTAAGAACAGCTGTCACGTTACAAACAGTAATAGTCGTTATCAATAATCAGATAAAGACAGCAATAGAAGTTGTCAGATCGATCTGCAAGCGAAACTAATCTTTATCACCTATGAATCTGCAAGCGATATTCAACCTTAGGGTGGTACACCACTTTCTTGGCCGACTGTACACGCGCGATCGTATTCGATGTGAGGAGCGGGTAGGACAGTGCGGGTGAATTCTAAAATTTTGCTGGCTTTAGGCGCGCTCTTAAGCTATTGCATAGCTTTTATCGCGGGCTTTGAGCGCGGCGACCGAATCAAGAAATTCCGTAACGAAACCAAACCTAACACCCCCACTCCGACTGGTACAGCGGTGCGGCGTTGAAACCTGTGCTTCGTCTAACGTCGTTTCAGTTCGGCAGACTTCGGCACGGTGTTGGGTGCGTGCGACTAAACGTATGCATGTAGACTAGCTGCTAATAAACCTATAGTTTCAATGATAAAAATTCCTGAATAACCTACATGTATTGTAAGATAATAAAAATATTTTGAACAATATTAAGTTCCCATTTATTCAATAAAGGAAAAAAAAACTGCATAAATAAAATAAATAAATAATTATAATTGCATAAGTTGATAAAAAATGCTATGCAATAGCTTTACCGCGGCAGTCCCCGAGTGCCACACAATTTTTTTTTTTTGAGAACTTGCAATGTGGGTAGAATCCACATTACTAGCAATAGTAGCAATCTTGTTAACCCCTCTAACCAAGCTAAATATGCTTGTGTCTAGAGTGGCTTAACGTCAATAGTGTAATGGGTGGGGTTCGAACCCGCGACCTCTCGATCACAAGTCTGATACCTTATCCATTAAGCTATTGACGCTTAACTTTCGAACGATTTAACGAACATTACAAGAGCAAGGTCATTTGGGTAGTCCACTTAAAGTACTTAAATTGCCAGACAATGCCGTGATCTACTTATTATAATCATTCAGGTTTTTATGTTCTCACTGTTAGGACAAAGGCCTCCTCTTTGTGTAGGGGAATTGTTCGTAGTCCACCATGCGGGCCCAATGTGGGTTGGAGGATGTCACATCGCACTCTTAGAACGAAAATGCCCTACCTCCAAATTCCAGTAATTTCTGATTTTGTTATAAAACATTCTTAAACTAGACTTTAAATCTCTGTTTCAGTAGGGATCCGATTAAAAATTAATAAACGGACAAGCTATAGCGGAGAGACATGTACATATAAACTTAGTCATCACCGCTTTTTATACACTTTCTTACTCAACAGAAAAAATACAAATTCTTGATTTCAATCACTTTCGTTCTAAGAGTGCGACATGTCTTCGAATCTTGGTCCTAGAACATACCGGTTTCCTAACGATGTTTTCTTTACCGATCTGACAGCAGTGGTGATGATATAAATTACATAAAATAATGTGTATTATTGGGTTTGAAATCACGACCCGCAACTCGCAAGTCGGCCATAACCATTTGGTCACCACTGCTCTACTTATACTATCTTAATTCTTACTAATATTATAAATGCGAATGTTTGTGATGATGGATGTGTGTATGGATGTTTGTTACTTTTTCACGCAAAAACTAGTGAACGGATATGAATGAAATTTCGTATGTAGATAATTGACATACTGGAATGGTGTATTCCCGTTGTCCCCGTAGCCCATGTCCCCGTTAAAGGGGACAACGGGAATTTAATAAAACCTTCTACCAATATAATAGTGATGTTACGTTTAAAACTACACTTGTTATGTTGCTACTTACGACGCCACATATTCCTAAGAAAATGACTAACACCGGGCTGTGCGGTGCACCGTGAGATTCGCCTTCTCAGCATTCCGATAGCGTGGGATCGAAGATTGTTCAATAGCAGTGATTAGTGTGAATTTTGTGTTTAGTACTTCACTCTTGTTTCTCACATCAAACAATTGTCACGTAACTTAGTTTTAGCGAATTAAATGTAATTTTTATATTAATTAAATTTAATTAAGTAAATTGTGTCGGTCTTATTTGCATCCTGGACTGCAGCCCAACGTAATTGGCGCAGCCGGTAGGATACTCGCGGTCGGTTTCGCGTAATAAGGAAGATTTCCGTAATCGCAGCTGCCCGTGCGGCTATCCAGTCGCTCCAGAGTATCCAGAATCTACACGTCGTGTTGCATCGAGGAATCCAGATATTGATTACGCAAAGAGGCTGATATAATGTTCATGTAAGTACATTAGATTCTTTCTAGTGACCGCTTACCCTAGCCTGTAATAACAGTATCCAAAATTTTCTTTCCACGAAATTCGAGGAATATTAGGATAGTTAGAAGTAGACATTTAGTGATAGATTCCAGGAGAAATCTTAATTTGGATACATTATACGAGGACTCAGAATCCTTGCCTAGCAAAATGTCTTTAGATTTAGATACTATTTTTAGAGCATTACGTTTGGTACCTGATTTTGACGGGAACCCGAATGTGCTGACTAGATTTATTCAATTATACGATCATTTAGTTAAAGAATATTATAATGCTCAAGGTGGTTCCGTATTAATTATCTCTGCACTTATTAATGGTATATTAAATAAAATTGTAGGATCTGTTGCTCGCTTAATCAACTCAAATAGCATTGCAATCTTAAAGCAAAATGAAAATAATTTAGTTGCTGAAATGAATCACCAAATAAGTTTAAGTAAGCAGTGGGTTTCACGTAGCACAAACGTTACGGATAAAAACTTTTTACCAAAAAATTAAACCGACTCCCAAAAAACACTGCAAAGTGAAAAATAACTTTAATTTCGGTAGTCGGTGTCTTTTTCTAGTTTTGTATTTTCGTTTTTGCCACCGACTTCCGAAATTAAAGTTATTTTTCACTTTGCAGTGTTTTTTGGGAGTCGGTTTAATTTTTTGGTAAAAAGTTTTTATTTCACGCTTTTTAGTTGGTCAATTTTTAATTTACCTAGTTACAAGAGCCTAAATGTCAACTACTTATAACCTTTTACAAAATATTTCTTTTCCCAATGCTGAGCCGTTAATTGTTGAGGAGTTCACCTGGTACTTCACCATTAGCTCTACATCACCATATGCATTGTAACGAGCATAAAGTGCTTAACATCCATATTCAAGTAATCGGACCACAATCCACTCAATACTTATTATTGAGTAGTTTCGGTGGCCATCTGTGGTCTTCATCATTAGTTCCACTTCCTCAAATGGTACTTTTTGAGAGCAAATGCACAAGTTACTATAAGAAATACCCAAAATGCCATAGGTGTGCCTATAATATTTGAAGAGTTCCCTCGATTTCTCCAGGATCTCATCATCAGATCCTGACTTGATGACAATGGGACCAATTTCGAAGTATACCCTTTCAAACAAAAAACGAATTTTCTAAATCGGTTCAGCCGTCTTTGAGTAATCGGTGATCATATATAAAAAAATAAAAATAAAATATACGCGTCGAATTGATAACCTCCTCTTTTTGTCGTCGGTTGAAAATAGGGAAAATTCAATTTCAGCTAGCTATCTGTTTCATGTCTAACATTAGACATGAAACAGATACTATTAAATATGCTCATTTGGCACAGTTACTAATGATATTAGGAGACAATATAGATAGTTTGTCTAAAGAACTTGACAAATTACAGAATTTATTAGCATTTATTAGGGCTAAAAGTATTCATAATTCTATATTGAACTATGCTATGTTTAAGGACATGATGTATAGATAAGGTATGTTATATAATAAGGATCAATTTCTAGATATTAATTTTAGAGAATATTTTGACATAATTAGACTAGGATGTTATTACAACGAGAATAAAATAGTGATAGTTATAAAATTTCCGATACTTTATCCTACTAACTTTATCCTATATAAATTATCCCTGGCCCCTAATTATAACAATAAAGTCCTGATCCCATCTTATCCTTTTATAGCGGTTCACGAAAATGATCTATTGTACATGGAGACAGAATGTTCGAAGTATAACCACGGTTACCTTTGCGAGGATAATTTAAGTCACCACCATGGCAAGCAATCGGACTGTATTCGGCAGCTTATACTACATCAGAAAATTAACGAGTCCTGTCAATTCACATCAGTTATCCTGTCTTCTGAAGCGATGGAGCAGCTAGACGACCAACACTTCATTGTAAGCTTTCCTAAACATACGAAAGTCCGCCTAACTTGTTCTGAAGATAACTATAGAATGCTGAAGGGGAGCTACTTATCTATCATACCCATAGGATGCACGCTGAGAACTACAACCTTTACTGCAAGTAATCGTCATGACCAAGCTAAGGGCAAGATATTGAAAATTATGGACTTACCAACAATAAAGGAAAATAATGTACCAATGAAAACTATAAAACTAGAAACCATAGACCTTGGCAGTTTACATTCAAATAACTCTGAAATCACTCTTCAAGAACCTGTAACGCTACAGTCGTCGAACTCTGAAGCCATATACCACACTACTATTCCGGTATACATTCTACTATCCGGTGCATGTGTGCTCATTATCACCATTATACTTCGTCGTCGCAGACTGAATAAAGTACAGAAAACCACTGAAGGAACCAATATCAAGGCACAGGATGAGGAGGCCAGCAGTACCAGGATTGATCCAGCTTCGCCATCGACACTATTTTCGACCAAAGTCTTCAAATAGTTGCCGATCTCGTGGAGGGAGATGTTATGTTGCTACTTACGACGCCACATATTCCTAAGAAAATGACTCACACCGCGCTGTGCGGTGCACCGTGAGATTCGCCTTCTCAGCATTCCGATAGCGTGGGATCGAAGATTGTTCAATAGCAGTGATTAGTGTGAATTTTGTGTTTAGTACTTCACTCTTGTTTCTCACATCGAACAATTGTCACGTAACTTAGTTTTAGCGAATTAAATGTAATTTTTATATTAATTAAATTTAATTAAGTAAATTGTGTCGGTCTTATTTGCATCCTCGATCGCAGCCCAACGTAATTCACTCATTGATATTTATTTATGTCGGTACGTGCCCTAATATAAAGCATATTTAACATTTAAATTAAACCCATTTTAAATAAGCATCAAATTGACCTGTTTAATGAGTTCAACACAGTGTACATTAATTTGAATGTAAAATGAACAGTGCAAGGTATCTATTGCTGTCTGGTAGTGATGACGATGCCCTGTACAGTAAACAGCAGAAATACTTTACAATTACCTATTAAGGGCTGTGTTTCGCCTGACGCAGGTGCTCACCGGACACGGTTGTTTCGGGAGTTACCTGTGTCGGATTCGGCGAGAGGAAACGCCCGGGTGTCACCACTCAAGGATCGCCCTGAGGACACGGTGGAACACACAGTGGAGGTTTGCCCTGCTTGGGCAGAGCTCCACCGTGTCCTCGTAGGCGATAGGCGGCGACCTCTCACTCCCGGCCCTGGTTCAATCCATGGAGCGAGGAGACATGGGAACCAGTCACCTCTTTCTGCGAAGCAGTTATGCAAGCGAAGGAGGTGGCGGGATGCGCGAGGGAGAGGCCCTCACAGCCCTTGCGCTCCAGCCACCGCAGGAGACGCTCCGGGTGTCGGGAGTCACAGAGTGACTCCCAGCCCGCCCGACTGAAACCAGGCCCATGTAGACGGCGCGTCATGTTCCATGCGCGCCTCAAAGAGTTTCAGCAAAATTGTCGGGGCCCACAAGACGACCGTTGCCTACCGGGGTAGCGGAATTGTTCGAAAGAGTTACCGTGGCCTCGGAAACCGAAGGGCATATGACGGAACACGGATGGTTTTAGTCAGTAACAGTCTGACACACCCTCCCGCTTTGCCCAGGTGGGGAGGCAGTCATTGGACCATTGCCCATCCTCAAAAAAAGGGTTGTGTTTTAACTGTGTCATTCAAAATAAGGGCTAGGTACCTAGGCTCACATGACTGAAGTCGGTGCCAAGATAAATACATAGGTTTGATCACCTCGGGTGTGCCCCGTAATACGGCGTACTATAGACATAGTACGCCGCAGAAATCATAACAGAACATTCGTTGGCTTAGCACCTCTCTGCTTGGCACCGACAGCAGCCATGTGAGTAGGTACCTAGCCCTTATTTTGAATGGAATGAGACACCAAATGAAACAATCTTTAATGATCTTTAAGATTATTTTTCGCTTTGTAGTGCAGTAGTCTTTTTTGGAAGTTTTGAAGTCAGTTGAATTTATTGTAAAAAAGTTTTTTTTATTCACGTATGTCTGTGAATATACTTTATTCAAGGGAAACCTGATGTGTTAATGAGGCTGGTTATCAAATAGTTCACAGTCTAAGTCTTGAATAAACATAAATATGTATAACGTGGAGGTTCCACATGTAGTGACTGCTTATCTGACTTCCTTATCTCAATAACTGGGTAAAACGTAACACCAGACACAGATGGAAGACTACTCATAGCGACTGACAAAGAGTTAAAATGGGAACTAGAACCAATAGCTTAACTTACTTTCTGAGGCAGGAAGGAATCTCAACATGTTAACACGTTCGCTGACAGTGAACACTTACCCTGACAACACATTACGACAGTAGAATTTTCCACGACGTACTCTTAAAAATAAGGGCGGGGGCACACGATGCGTTGCGGCGCCGCACCGCAAAGATTTCACCGTGTCAGTGGGCACACGAGCGATGCGGCGCCGTAACGTTGTTATGTCGCAGTGGCGCCGTAGCAGCGTTGGACAGTCTGTTGCAGGGGGGTGAAACTCCCGAAGAAACTTCAGACACAAAATTTGCCAAAAAAACTAGTGACATCTTATGTCTGGGGTCAACTTAGTTTTGTACGTAATGCGTTTGTTTTGCTAATAGATGGCAGCAGCTAGGATATATTTATACATATATGATAATCAAAATTAATAAAAAAATATTATTTGTATCGAAAAATTCATAAAGCATTATTTAATGTATTTAGGCACCTAATTCACTAAATCACTAAATTAAATGGCATTATAATTTTACTGCATCATAGACTCTATACACCTCGCTTGTTTATGAAAAACAAAGAAAAAAGAAAAATATAAAACTGTCAAAAACAGTTTGACAAATTTCGATTAATTAATAAATTAACAGAAAAACATGTGATGAGTAATAAAATACCTAAAATGAAGGTAA
This sequence comes from Tholera decimalis, assembly GCA_943138885.2. Classification (NCBI taxonomy): domain Eukaryota; kingdom Metazoa; phylum Arthropoda; class Insecta; order Lepidoptera; family Noctuidae; genus Tholera; species Tholera decimalis. Next base: position 5,342,889 of record OW964565.2, on the reverse strand, counting down.
AATATGCAGCACAAGTGTTCAGCCAGAGGGTGTCTAGCGCTTTACGTTTTTTATCGAGTTAGTATGTATATAATTTCACATATTTGCATCATTATTGTTACCTAGCAAATTTTGCAAAATGTTATTAACCAACATTGATATTTTGTTTCAGAACACAACATTCTGCCCGAAGAATGCAGAGATTTATTATTTGATAAGCTCTTCGAATCATTCAATGGTCATTCTTACAAGGGGTCATCAAAAATATATAAGCAGTGCTTAAAAAATAACTCGCTCCATTTCCAATTGTGGTATGATTTGTTGCCTATTTTAGACTCAATTAAATTTAAATCAGTAGTTCGTTCGTTCGTTATGTTTCGTTGATTTATAATGAATCCAAAAATTCATAAATATAAAAAATAATTAAATCCATCTTCACCGTGTTTTAATTTTTGCCAGCCTCTAAAATCTAATCATTAGATTTTGGAAGTACTAGATTGATTGAAATAAATATTCTAAAATCAAAGATTTAATCTTTTGTCGATTAGAATATTTATTTCAATCAATCTAGTACTTCTAAAATCTTTAAAATAAGAAAATATTATTAACATGTCAGGTAGACGCCACCTATCGGATTTTTTCGGTATTAAACTACCGTTACGCTACCTGGCGATCAGGGTCAAAATCTCAATTTTCGAATCATAGAGTGGCGCATCTATCTCAGTATTTATATGTATCATCTATGGTCTGTTGACAGACAATCGAAACGAGCGAGCGTGTATCCTTCCTTGTGACGCAAAACAACTGAGCGGTGCCGCTCCGACGTCGCAACGCATTCACCCCTCCCCGCCTCGTCTTGGTGGTTGCAAGTCCGGTGCGGCGCCGGAGCGCATCGTGTGCATGCCACAGATATTTCTATGTAAGACGACGCAGCGACACCGCTCCGGCGCCGCACCGCCGCCGCAACGCATCGTGTGCCCCGGCTCTATGTGGCCCGTCCCTCGACGTACTGTCATAACGCACTATTTTAATTTCCCGCCTAACGACGTACTGTCAGCGAACGTGTTAAGATGATCACCCATGTAAGACTGACCTCGGCAAGCTTTACTTTACCTGGAGATTCAATCCGTGCGGCTATTAATATTTAATCACTAGCCCGTCCAAGACTTAAAATTACATACTTGGAAATAAATAAATTATGATGACGGCTGTACTAGAACAAACAAAAATAATAAACGAGTAGACCGGTTACTTACTTATTACTTATGTATATAAAGACGTCTGTAAGTTGGACGTCCTGTCACAGTATGTATGAGCGAGACATTTGTAACGAACGTCTGAATGGATGAAATATTTATTTATTTATTTACTTCAACATAACATGACTGAAGGTCAATTACATACGGCAGTTAGCCCGTGACTACCCAGAAAATAAGACTATTTTCAACCGACGACAAAAAAAGGAGGAGGTTATCAATTCGACGCGTACATATATATTTTTTTATGTATGATCACCGATTACTCGAAGACGGCTGAACCGATTTGGAAAATTCTTTTTTGTTTGAAAGGGTATACTTCGAAATTGGTCCCATTGTCACCAAGTCAGGATCTGATGACGGGATCCTGGAGAAATCGAGGGAACTCTTCAAATATTATAGGCACACCTATGGCGTCTTGGGTATTTCTTATAGTAACTTGTGCAGTTGCTCTCAAAAAGTACCATTTGGGGAAGTGGAACTGATGATGAAGACCACAGATGGTCGCCGAAGCTACTCAATAATAAGTATTTCATGGATTGCGATTCGATTACTTGAATATGGATGTTAAGCGCTTTATGCTCGTCACAATGCATATGGTGATGTAGAGCTGATGGTGAAATACCAGGAGAACTCCTCAACAATTAACGGCCCAGCATTGGGAAAAGCAATATTTTGTAAAAGGTTATAAGTAGTTGACATTTAGGCTCTTATAACTAGGTAAATTAAAATTCGACCAACTAAAAAGAGTGAAATAAAAACTTTTTACCAAAAAATTAAACCGACTCCCAAAAACACTGCAAAGTGAAAAATAACTTTAATTTCGGAAGTCGGTACCAAAAACGAAAATACAAAACTAAAGACACACACATATAGGTTCATGTCTGTGGTGCTCTTTGAGGAAATAACCACACAGATTTGAGCGGACCTGTCCAGACAGTGCAAGCATTTGTCTTAGTTGAGCTACACGATAAATCATAAATGCTTGCACTGTTTGGACGGGCCTGCTCAAATCTGTGTGATTCTGTCCTCTAAATGGCGCCACGGCTCTCATATGATTTGATTACTACGTATGGACTTCAAAAGAAACTTTGACCTCTGAGTTTGTTTCGATGTTTCTCCTCAAGAGGTAGTCAGTTACGAAACACCGGCCTCATCTTATTTACAGTTACGAAAAAAAAATGACGTGTGAAATCTTTATGTATCTGCAGTGCCCCCCGCCAGGTCGAGCGCGAAGCAAGCACTGCCGTACCATCCTTTTCTGGAACCATTTCGGCATATTTTCATGCCCCTTTAGAGGACTTCTGGATAGATTTAAAACGCTGAAATTAACGTCATCTAGTAAACTATAAGCACACAACTAAAACTCAAAATTTAATGTTTGTAGCTTATTTATTTCCTTATTAATGCAAAAGCAAAGTTGTGCTAATTCGACACTCACTGTCTCAGGGATCATCAAAATAGAACTAGTGCTTTTCATAAACCTAAAGAGCTGAAATTTGGCTCAGAGGTAGGGTTTAGTACCCATATAAAGGGAAAACTATCAAAACTAGGATCATAGAAGATCTGGAGTACCTGATGACCCTGAGGGAAACCGTAACAGACCAGCCAAACTATTAAGTTATCGACATCCTGTGTTCACAAAATTCATTAAGCGTGGTTAGCCATTTCTTTTGAAATAAAACATTTGAAGGTCTGCTCAGGCTCAGGTAAGCTCAGTTAAATTATGGGAAATATGGAAATGCACCTTGACAAAAGTTATTCAATGTCACGAGCCCCTTATATTAATGTATATGAAACTGGAATCTAAATTATTTAATATCTTTGAAAAAAAAAAACTTTTTAGCAAAAAATAGAACCGACTTCCATATAAAAACACTGCAAAGGCAAAAATAACTTTAATTTCGGAAGCCGGTGTCAAAAACGAAAATATATACAAAAAAATTTTAACAAAAAATAGAACCGACTTCCATATCGAAACACTACAAAGCTAAAAATAACTTTAATTTCGGTAGTCGGTGTTATTGTTTTTGGATTTTCTGTTTTTTTTCACACCGCCTTCCGAAATTAAAGTTATTTTTAGCTTTGTAGTGTTTCGATATGGAAGTCGGTTCTATTTTTTGTTAAAAATTTTTTTTCACGCTTTTTAGTGGGTCGGTTTGTAATTTATCTAGTTACAAAAGCCATAATGTCAACAACTTATCACCTTTTACAAAATGTTTTTTTTTCCGATGCATAGCTGTTAATTTTTGAGGAGTTCTCCTGGTACTTGACCATCAGCTCTACATCACCATACTCGTATGTATTCCGACGAGCATAAAGTGTTTAACATCCGTACTCAAGTAATCGAATCGCAATCCACGAAATACTTATTATTGAGTAGTTTCAGTGGCCATCTGTGGTCTTCATCATCAGTTCAACTTCCCCAAATGGTACTTATCAAAAGCAACTGCTCAAGGTACTATAAGAAATACCCAAAACGCTATAGGTGTGCCTATAATATTTGAGGAGTTCTCTCGATTTCTCCAGGATCCCATCATCAGATCCTGATTTCGTAACAATGGGACCAACTAGAAAGTATAACCTTTCGAACAAAAAAAAATTCCAAATCGGTCCAGCCATCTCCGAGTAATGAGGAAACATACATAAAAAAAAAAAAAAGTTCAAGACGAATTGTAAACCTCCTTTTTTTCAAGTCGGTTAAAAACTAAAGACACCGCCTTCCGAAATTAAAGTTATTTTTGCCTTTGTAGTGTTTGTGGAAGTCGATTCTATTTTTTGCTAAAAAGTTTTTTTCACGCTTTTTAGTGGGTCGGTTTGTAATTTATCTAGTTACAAAAGCCAAAATGTCAACTACTTATCACCTTTTACAAAATATTGCTTTTCCCGGTGCAGAGCCGTTAATTTTTGAGGAGTTTCCTGGTACATCACCATCAGCTCTACTTCACCATATGCATTGTGACGAACATAAAGTGTTTAACATCTATATTCAAGTAATGTAATCGCAATCCACGAAATACTTAATATTGAGTAGTCTCGGTGGCCATCTGGGGTCTTCATCATCAGTTCCACTTCCTCAAATGGTGCTTTCCGAGAGCAACTGCACAAGGTACTATAAGAAATACCCAAAACGCTATAGGTGTGCCTATAATATTTGAAGAGTTCCCTCGATTTCTCCATGATTCCATCATCAGATCCAAACGTGACGACAATGGGACCAACTAGAAAGTATACCCTTTCAAACAAAAAAAGAATTTTCCAAATCGGTCCAGCCATCTCCGAGGTATGAGGTAACATACATAAAAAAAGAAACAAAAAAAGTTCAAGACGAATTGTAAACCTCCTTCTTTTGAAGTCGGTTAAAAACAATGTATAATAAGAATTGTTTTTTTGCAAAACATAGAACCAACTTCCATATCAAAACATTACAAAGCCAAAAATAACTTTAATTTCGGAAGTCGGTGTTATTGGTTTTCGATTTTCTTTTTTTTTTCACACCGCCTTCCGAAATTAAAGTTATTTTTGGCTTTGTAGTGTTTTGATATGGAAGTCGGTTCTATTTTTTGCAAAAAAGAAATATTCCCGCTTTTTAGTGGGTCGGTTTGTAATTTATCAAGTAACAAAAGGCATAATGTCAACAACTTATCACCTTTTACATAATACTGCTTTTAACGATGCATAGCCGTTAATTTTTGAGGAGTTCTCCTGGTACTTGACCATCAGCTCTACATCACCATATGTATTGTGACGAGCATAAAGTGTTTAACATCCGTACTCAAGTAATCGAATCGCAATCCACGAAATACTTATTATACGATGGCGCATCGCCTTTCGTCTTGTAGTCCGATGATGAAACGGGCTTGGCGGAACTAGATTGTTACAAGTATGTATCATATAAATATTTTTCCGACACGGCAATCGAACTTTATACATATAGGTATACTTCGAAATTGGTCCCATTGTCACCAAGTCAGGATCTGATGATGGGATCCTGGAGAAATCGAGGGAACTCTTCAAATATTATAGGCACACCTATGGCGTCTTGGGTATTTCTTATAGTAACTTGTGCAGTTGCTCTCAAAAAGTACCATTTTGGGAAGTGGAACTGATGATGAAGACCACAGATGGTCGCCGAAGCTACTCAATAATAAGTATTTCATGGATTGCGATTCGATTACTTGAATATGGATGTTAAGCGCTTTATGCTCGTCACAATGCATATGGTGATGTAGAGCTGATGGTGAAATACCAGGAGAACTCCTCAACAATTAACGGCCCAGCATTGGGAAAAGCAATATTTTGTAAAAGGTTATAAGTAGTTGACATTTAGGCTCTTATAACTAGGTAAATTAAAATTCGACCAACTAAAAAGAGTGAAATAAAAACTTTTTACCAAAAAATTAAACCGACTCCCAAAAACACTGCAAAGTGAAAAATAACTTTAATTTCGGAAGTCGGTACCAAAAACGAAAATACAAAACTAAAGACACACACATATAGGTTCATGTCTGTGGTGCTCTTTGAGGAAATAACCACACAGATTTGAGCGGACCTGTCCAGACAGTGCAAGCATTTGTCTTAGTTGAGCTACACGATAAATCATAAATGCTTGCACTGTTTGGACGGGCCTGCTCAAATCTGTGTGATTCTGTCCTCTAAATGGCGCCACGGCTCTCATATGATTTGATTACTACGTAGCTCTACATCACCATATGTATTGTGACGAGCATAAAGTGTTTAACATCCGTACTCAAGTAATCGAATCGCAATCCACGAAATACTTATTATACGATGGCGCATCGCCTTTCGTCTTCTGCCGCCATAAGGAAAAAAGACGTATCTAACATTTTTTTCGAAATTGAGTTATCTATATATTCTTAATCAGAAAAAAAAAAATGCATCTGCCAGTATTTTTATGTTTCGCATAAATTAAGCAGAACCCTATAAATCTCACTGTTAAATAAGACGTATCTACCATATTAATTAAATATTACTAAATAGAAAAGACATTTCTGACGTACACTAAGTTGAAAAGACGCATTTCAGTAGAAACGTCTTATTTTTTTACAAAATATTTAATTCTTCATACAATTAAAAGACACTTCTGCATAGTCATAAGAAGAAAAGACTGTTCTGCGTAGATGTGACTTTTTAACGTAGTATTACGAAAAGTAAGCAGGCGCAAGTGGCAATTGTGCCCTTTCTACTTAGTATTGCTAGTTATATGGGGTGAAGTGGGGCTCGCGGTTAGAATACCGCCCTTCAGTTGCGTCCAGGCAGTCAGAGAAACGCGCGCGGCCCTTCGTGCTTTAATAAATAAATAATCTTTTATTTCAGACGTTAGATCCATTTGGGTTATTATACAAACAAATCTTAGAAGCTACAAGAAACATAAAATAAAATACTTAACAACTAGACCACATCGGCATGTAGGTGTACCCAATGTCCCAAAAAAGGGCTGTCTTATCTGTCTGCTACCGAATTTAGAATGCTGTTGGGGATGACATGTACCCTGCGCATGATGGAAGTGCATCGTTGACGCATGATAGCATAAAAATCGTCTATTCCCGCGTTGGCGAACATGCCCGAAGCACTGCAGTAGCGCGGCAACCCCATCCACACCTTGAACGTATTATTATACTGTACCCGCAGGAAATTGTATGCCTCCTGAGTGTAGATAACTCACAGACTGCATATGTAGAAAGAATGGCAATACACTGTAAACAGCGTAGTCCTAACGAACAGACAACGCCCTACGCTCACACTCAATGTCCAGACCGACTTTTAGGTCTTCAGAAACCCAGTGGCCCGGATACATGAAAGCAGTGACTTGCTTTGATGCAATACCACAAAGTTTTAACTGAGGCACAATCGGATAGAACTTGTGCCTGCCTTACAAGACTAGTAGCTCACTCACTCTTTTTCGCGTTGTATCGAAGCCCATGGATCTCCGCGTGCCTTTCACACATCGAAAGCACACTTCTCATCGCATTGATCGAAAGGCTCAGCAGCACCATATCATCAACATAACTAATATTTTTAACGCTGGTTCCATCCACGTGACAACCCTGATAAGTGCTACAGAGCTCAACGATCAATCGGTTCATGACAAGCCACCTTGGCTCACTCCGCAATTCAGCCTGTATTCATCCGACAACGATCCTACCCATCTGACACAATTTTTACCATTTTTTGATTGTTTTACCAGAACCGAAGTATTGATATGACTTCCTTATCTACGGACGTATCATTCATAAGCTTCTGCCACAGCAAATCATACGACACTAGATCAAATGCCTTGGAAAGGTCTAGAAAACACGCGTTAACAGGCGTTTTTCTAGACGTGTAGTACTGGACAGTCTGCTTAAGCGACAGTATGGCAGTTTCTGTAGATAGACCAGGTTTTTACCCAAACTGTGCATCATGCAATTCGATACGAGTCGCCATATATCTATCAAGAAAATTATCTAGTACCTTGGCCAAGACTGATCTGATGCTTCCCCGGTCTTATCTTTCACAACGGGTACAACTATCGTTTTCATTAAGTTGGTGGGCAGATGAGAGTGATTTAAAGAGAGTGAGTAAAACATCGCCAGCACTCTTGGCAGAGGTAGTCATACCCTGGAGATTTGCCCCTTACCATACTTTTTATTACAGTAGCGACACTTTTCGCTGAGAATCTCAAATTTAATTCCATCACAAAATCCTCAGTATCCAATATCTGCGATGTTGGATTATAAGTAGAATCAATTTTAAAATGTTTTACAAACAAGTTAGCTACGGGAGCAGATTCATGTTGCCCGGCTACACTCACAGGGATGCCCGGTCCTGGATTCAATTTATCTGTATTAAATCTTTAGATTTGTGATGCTCGGCTAAGATGTCTATTTTCATTTTATTTTGGTTATTCTGGCACCATCTTAGTTTTGATTTAAATGTCTTCCTCTTCACACAAACAAATTGTACCTCTTTATAATATATAATATCATACGGATCCCTAACATTTTTGAAAATATTCTATCGCATATGTTCATCAGGGATAATGAAAAATTGTAATGGAAAAAGAATTTTTGAAATTGGTCCAGTAGTTTCGGAGCCAATTCAATGCAAACAATCAAATTTTTCCTTTTGCTTTTCTTTCCTCTTTATAATACAAATATACATACAAAGCTCTGATTACTGTGTTAACGTTCAAACTTGTTTCATGAAAAAAAAATCATGAAATATTATAAGTCGTAGTGTTAGTTTGATCTCACTCAAGTTTATGTCGAAAATTTATTCATTTTAAGAGATTCCTTACAAAGCTGTGATAATTATTATTAATGTTATTAATGTTTACTATAATTAGTACAAATTTAGGTAGTTTTATTTATACTTAAACATTAATTTTTTATGAGTTTAAAACTTAATGTTGGGAAAGGTGTGTAATTGTTATTTTTTATAAAGAATATAAGTCAGTTTCTCATACTTTGTGTTTCATTTAACACAAGATAATTATCGTGTTAAAATGTACTTCAGTTTATAACATAAGATGTTTTGTTAGGGATCCCACAAGGGGCAGGTAGTTTTTAAGTTAAATGAGTATTAGTATTACTAAGTTGAAAAGCAGCAAATGGCTATTAGCGTCTTTTTTATTTAGTTAACTAGAACCTGGTAATACATCATCACTAAGTAGGAAAGGCGTTTAAAAAAAATACTACGTTGAAAGGACGTTTCTAGCCAGAAGCGTCTTTTCATTGCAGTAAAACTTACTTTCTTATATTTTTTTTGCTAAAAAGAAAAGGAAAAAGTTATTTAATTAATACATAAAATTAAATTAATTAAAATTCTCATATAATTTCTGAAAGATCAAACAATAATACACACTTTTGCATAATAAAATTGTAATAAGGTTTATTTCCTTTCGCACAGCGAATTTTTTAATTTTTAAAACACGTTTTATTTTTTTTCTCCTTTTCGTACTTGATGTAGATGCGTCCTTTTACCTTATGGCGGCAGTCTTGTAGTCCGATGATGAAACGGGCTTGGCGGAACTAGATTGTTACGAAGTATGAAGTATGTATTATATAAATATTTTTCCGACACGGCAATCGAACTTTATACATATAGATATTATCAAAATTAGATAGTTACTAGCTCTCCTGCGCACGTCAACGCCGAAGGGGATCATGGTGTGCACGGAGTACTCCGAGGAACAGGTACCACCTAGAGAAGGAAAGGACATTACGGATAGGGTAGGATAAGAGATGGGCTGATTTCCAAAACTAGTTAGGATAGATAGTATAAGTGCTGGAAATTGATAGAAAGGAAGGAAATCTCTGTTGTAGAAGAGTTAGTAAACTCTAAGATACAAATCTATACTAATATTATAAAGCGGAAAAGTTTGTTTGTTTGTTTGTTTGTTTGTTTGTTTGCTTGAACGCGCTAATCTTCGAAAGTACTGAGTGGATTTGGATGAAATTTGGTATGGAAGTAGCTTGAAGCTTGAGGAAGGTTATAGGCTACTTTTTAGCCGACTGCAAAAAAGGAGAGTTATGTTTTTACCGTGATAGAATCCACGGGAGCGAAGCCCCGCGTATTCTGAGCCTTTTATAAAAGTAGAGTAACATTATTGTTGCAATTTCATTGTTATGGCGTTAATTAACAATCCTTATTGTGATTAGGCTAACTTTAAACACGTAAACTTTAAACTTCGGACATCCACTCACTGTTCATTAGCTCAAACTAAGCAAAACTCTGCTAACATTTAATATATGTATGCATTGATATAATAAAAACCCAAGGTGCACACTCAATGTATCAAAACCATCCGCATAAAATAAGTGCTTAATTCAAAATTATGCGCTCATTTCAATTAGTATCACGTCACTCGCGTCTAGGTACACTCTTCTTTCGAAGAATGAGATCTCAATTGTCGGTAAGTAAAAGAGTTTATTGATTAGTTTTTATTGTTTTTTATGACTAATTACAGGAAGCAATATGTGATTTGGAATTAATTTGTCTTAAAATTTCACTCAACGGTCAAAGTTTAATACGGTAAATTTCAATGGCCGCTTTTTCAGTGTCAAAACAATGTATTATGGCATCTTTTTTATTTTAGTAGCTTAATAAAAATTGCCCTGTTGAACATTGAACGAGTTAATGAAGTCGATTTTTTTTATTGTGTTTATTTAGGTTTTATCAATAAGTTTATGTAGTTTCGATCTTTCCTGTATATAGTTTTTTGGAAAATAGGTATAAGTTATATAATATAATAAAAGAGAACAGGTCGTCAATTTTACGGTTTTTTTTTTATTTTCATAAATATTTTATGTATATTATGGGATAACTTATGGGTTCACGACATGCAGTATGCTAATGATAAAAGTGTGTGTGAGTATATATATGACGAAGAAATACGTACTGATCATCCTCGCGAAGCCGAAGTCACATAGTTTGACGACGCCCTCACTGGTGAGCAGTATGTTCTCCGGCTTCACGTCTCTGTGGATGCAGTTGTGCCGGTGGCAGTAAGCCACGCCCTGCAGCGTCTGCCAGATGATCTGTTTCGACAGTAGCTCGGGACAGCCCTGCAGGAAGAGCAATTTTTATCATTATCTGATTATTCTTTTGTCAACTGTATTGGTCTAACCCAATGTAGCTGAGTACTATTGCCTATTAGACCACCATAGCCCAGTATACCCAGCTGATGGGTTGTGGTGCACGATACCCTTGGAAAGACTGGTGTCACATTTTTTAGCTTCCGTCTACGTGTAAAGACTGTCAAAGAATAACAAATGACAGCCAGAACTGAAGGCTTGACGTGCTTTGTGAGATAGGGAGTAATCTCTTATATGTAAGACTAGCTTTTGCCTGTGACGTCGTTCGCGTGGGAGGTTTTTCTCGCATAATCCCTGATCCCGTGGGAATTCCGGGATAAAAACTGTCCTATGTCCTTTCCAGGGTTCTAAACTATTCATATGCCAAATTTCATCTAAATCGGTTTAGCGGTTTAGGCGTGAAAGTGTAACATACAGACAGACAGAGTTACTTTCGCATTTATAATATTAGTATGGATGGTTTAACATATAATGAAATCAATTTTGTTTTATAAAAGAAAATCATTATTGTTTAGAAAATAAATAAAAATAAATTTATTATTATTATGAGCCTGTGCTATCCCACCGCAGGGCAAAGGCCTCTCTTCCCTCCTTTCACCTTTCACGATCTAATGTGATAGTAGACCTATTCTTTAAAAATGAATCCTGCTCAAACTGATAAATGATATTTATTTTATTTATTTATTTATTTATTCATAGGAAACTCGACAGCTTTTTTTTACAATTCTCATTATATAATAACAATGTCACATGGGGTTCTGTAGCCTATTATACATGCATATTAAACTAGAAAGTACAGTAGTTCTAAAATTTTTATTATATAATTAGGTTAAAAATAACACTTATCCACGTCGACATTTTGGTCATTTTAAACTATGTAGAGGCCGATACGATACAGAAACATCGAAACAAACTCCCCCTAGACCATCTAGACCCTTCAAGAACTCTATAGAATTTGCGTTGGTCAAATTATATTTTCGCCGTGTAGACGTAAACCTTTTTTCCTCAATATATTTTTTTCTGTTTAATACGCTTTTTGGCATACCTTACGTTACATGAATAATATGAATGCTTAAGTCTTAAATTGGCTAGGAATTTTGTTTTAAAAACGTATACATCGGCATTTAAACGAACCACCTATTTTTAGGGTTCCGTAGCCGAATGGCAAAAAACGGAACCCTTATAGTTTCGATATGTCTGTCCGTCTGTCTGTCTGTCTGTCTGTCTGTCTGTCCGTCCGTCCGTATGTCACAGCCATTTTATTCCGAAACTATTAAGATTATACATGTGAAACTTAGTAGGTAGATGTTTTCTGTGAACCGCTTTCCGATTTTAAGAAAAAAAATTAAAAAATATTTAAAATAAAGGTAAACAACCCCATACATGGAACTAGAACTGATTTTTTTTTTTTTTTTTCATGAAACCTATGCGTGTGTGGTATCTATAGATAGGTCTTGAAAAATGATATAATGGTTTACTTTATAATGGTTTCGTGGATAAACCGCAAATATAACTTTGTAATTCATACAAACACTATGAAAAACAAAATTATTTAGCGTAGTTGTAAAAATGTAAATAAGCTAGTTTTAAGAAAATTTTAAGGTTTTTTGTATTCGTCAAATAAATATACATATTATATTATATTATTATAGTTACTACGGTAGCCTTCGTGGGCGAGTCTGACTCGCACTTGGCCAATTTTTTAGCTTGGTTTTGAAATGAACCGATTCTTAAGTGACTTTTAGACATACTTCAAAATTCGTAAAAATTATCAGGTCAAAGTGCGTAATTAACTGAATATCCTAACTCCATAACTTAGTGACTGATTTGTATTTGTAATATCTGTCTACCCATTACGTCTTATAGTGCTCTAACTCAAGTAACAGACGAGACGGGACTAACTGCTTTCCGAGAAACGCAGAATTATCGATATAAAATAGTGGTCACCAAACCAAAGTAAGTTCCTCGAAATTACGAATACATGACCCAGTCAATTTACACCAATTCATTTGGTCGTAGCGCTCGCCTACGCAATTTGCTACGCACGAGTGCTACGTCTATGGCATTCTACGGGCTACGAAAAAGTGCTACGCGCAATCTTCTTAAAATGCTGTATCTTGTAACTATGTATATGAGAGTAGCATTATTTAAGGAGCATATAAACACTTAAATATTAGACTATTTCCTTAATAATTATACGAGTAGGTACATTGAAAAATTGTGGAGTAACTTAATACAATTAATTTGTAAAGTTACTACTAACGTGGAAATAAAAACGGCGATCACGCTAAAACTATTAGGAATAATTTTACTTAGATAATAACATGTGATCAATATTTTTCGGTAATAAAGGCCTAAAAAATTATCAAAAAAATGATGAATATTTGATGATTGATTAAATTTTGATGATAAATATTATTTTTTTGAAATAACTATTAGGATCATAGTAGGCGTTATATGTATGTATCATGTATACATAATTAATGAATTATATCTGTTTAGCCTTTTTCCAACTATGTTGGCGTCAGCTTCCAGTCTAACCGTATATGCTGCGACAACCCAGTAGCTGGATAACGCTTGGCAAGACTGGTGTCAGATTTACTGCCTTCTAAATACTCTTAACGATTTATAAATGATAGCCATTGATACCGGTATCAATGGCTTTCCGAGGCATGAATCAATCTCAACATTAAAAAATGGTCACCAATTCACACACGACCTCTGCAAGCGTTGCTTAATCATGAAGAACGAGAAATTAGAAATTATTTATTCATTTGTTAACATAGGTAGAAAAGTACAGATCTTATATTTATAAATAGAGCGCTATTTTATGCCAGGAGGCATACAAATGCGGTGTGCAAATCCTTGCGAGTATTATACATTATTCCAAATATTGTAAAAATATCATGCATTGTTATAGTCCTTATTACTTTGTAATAAACTAGAACTCACGCGGGGCTTCGCTCCCGTGGATTCTATCACGGTAAAAACATAACTCTCATTTTTTTGCAGTCGCGTAAAAAGTAGCTTATAACCTTCCTCAAGCTTCAAGCTACTTCCATACCAAATTGCATCCAAATCCACCCAGTACTTTCGAAGATTAGCGCGTTCAAGCAAACAAACAAACAAACAAACTTTTCCGCTTTATAATATTAGTATAGATTAAAGACTAACTAATAATTATGTCAGACCTAAATGAGGAATTATTTATATCCTCACGAGCCGTGAGGCTGTTATTATTTAACCACGAGCCCATATTGTAATGTATAAAAAAAGAACTTCTGCCTGCGGCTTTGCTCGTAAGAAAAATTCTTTCATTATCAAAAAATATGTAGGTTGAAGGTCTGATCTATCTTTGTACCAAATGTCATGAAAATCGGTTAGGTGGTTTAAATATGAAAGTATAACAAACAAACGGACAGAGTTACTTACGTAGTAACATACACTCGAACATTGCACTATACTCGTAGACGTAAAGGTTCGTTCACACCAGAGCGATTAGCTGCGGTCGTTGCATGCCACTGCGGCGTCCAATGCGGTCGGAACACTAAACCGACTCGCTAACACCATCCACAATCGACTTAGTAAATTGGCAGCTATGTAGCGACAACTAAAACATTTAGGGTTCCGTTTTTCCATTTGGCTACGGAAGGAACTGGAACTTGAAGACCAAACATCAAACCAATGCGTGTCTATGTATGTATATAGGTATTTTAAAATGACATTGAGGTTTCTAAAACCATTTTTTTAAAGTAAATCATTTGAAAGATAGAGACTTTCAAAGTGTTGAAAGTTAGAGGGACATACCCTCTAACTTTTAAAATAATGGAGTGAAAAGTCTAAATAAAATATATGCTCTACATCTCAATGTAAACTCAACGAAAATTGGTTTATTAGTTTTAGTTTTTGAGATATAGCACATTTAAAAAATCGCAAATATAACTTTGTCATTCATACAAACATTATGAAAATCAAAGTTTTTTGCGTAGCTACAATGGAACCCTTCATGGGTAAGACTTACTCGCACTTCGCCAATTTTAGTTTTATGTGAACTTTTTACCTACCAATATACAATTAAACGGTAAGTAGAGTTACTGGTTACTGACGGAAATGTTTGATCCATGGAATTATTTATTTATTTTAAAATTTCATGGACAGTACAACGGTTAATACCGTGGTTATTCTCTATATCAGTGATATCACAATGATTGTTGATATGGCGGTCCCTCATGACAAGAACCCCGTGAAAGCCGAGAAAGATAAGCAAATTAAGTATCTTGACCTGTACGTCGATACTGTAAAATTCGAACAACAAGTCGCATCTCACATAGCTATTCACTGTCACTTCGCTTATGGTTCAAAGTGACCTTGATTTTGCATTCTGTAAACAGCATCGAAGTGACGGAGGAATTACCTTACTGAATGCCATTTCTCACGTCATCTCATACTTTATCTGTCAAAATATCTGTTCAACTCGCTGACACGCTCGCAAGAGTAGCGCTAGTGTAAATTCGAATTAACAACCGAGTTTTTAAAATGCCAATCAATAAACTCACAGCGGATTCAGATTCGAAGTTTAGAATGAGGTCTTACAGAATAACACAGCTGGCTCACGAGGTTGTTGATAGGGATGTGGATACAGCAGTCATTATGCCGATAGTCGTCTGAGACAAAGGCACAATAGTCAAGAGTCTCGATCAACATCTGAGGCGGTTCTCGTTGGGCAGCTGGATCAAGGGCTTGATCCAGAAAAAGTACTTATGGTCACGGCGCGAATTGTTAGGAAGTTCCTCTCTCAAGAGCCCTGACCACGAATATTTCAAATTTTAATTAATGTGTGTATTGTAATGTTTCCTTTTTATAGGGATATATTTTGTTTGTTTACGTTTCTGTAAAGCCATTAGTGACAGGAATTTCTTTTTAATTCATTGCTGGAGCTAGAGGTTAGGTAGCATAGGTAACTGATATTGTACCTCGTGATAAATTACATGTATTTCTCTTTTCATTCTAGAACCTCATTCAGATGCTTAAAACTCGATTGAGCTAGAGAGATTTTCCCCTTTGATTTCTTTCCCTTGCTATACCTATACCTTATAAAAGCGTGCTTCCTCCTAAATAGGCCTTATATTTCCGTCTACCCAGGGAAAATGTAACGTTACAGTATGTACTATATATATTCGTTGTAATAAATAAATAATCCAAATTATCTATAGCATTAGAAAACAGGTTCTACAGATGACCCTGCTTCTGTTAACGGGAGAACCCTCATCTCATAAGTAAAGTTTGTTTGTATATTGGATATATTTACAAAAAAAATAGGGGGTTAAAAACCAATAATAAAAAAGAATTTTAAAAGTCTGTCTGTTGCCAGAAACTACTAGACTGATCTGATTGAATTTTGTATAGCTATTAAGTCTGGGCAACGTATATGATACCTACAGGCTGATATTGATTTCGGAAACTGGTGCCCCTGATGCAGAACTTTACACGCGAGGGAAGTCGCAGGCAGAAGCTTGTGAAGTAATAAACTAATTTCATTTTTAGCGTACGTAGCTGTGGATAAAAATAATACAATCCAGAAAATTCGTGCACGAAATTGCAAATACCCTCGTAACAGAGTGACGTCGCACATCGCGTAACATACCGACTAGCGACTTGCGTACGTGACATGCTGTCCCGTCTTACTGACATGGCCATCATGTACGAACCACCTGACATTTCTTATGTATTGTATTTATGTACATTTTAAGTAAGTAGCTGCCTTCAGGACATGGTGGTCCAAATGATTTAAAAAAATAATTTTAGCAAAAAAATAGAACCTACTTCCATATCAAAACACTACAAAACCAAAAATAACTTTAATTTCGGAAGTCGGTGTTATTGATTTTGGATTTTCCTTTTTTTTCACACCGCCTTCCGAAATTAAAGTTATTTTTGGTTTTGTAGTGTTTTGATATGGAAGACGGTTCTATTTTTTTGCTAAAAATTTTGTTTCACGCTTTTTAGTGGGTCGGTTTGTAATTTATCTAGTTACAAAAGCCATAATGTCAACAACTTATCACCTTTTACAAAATATTGCTTTTCGCGATGCATAGCCGTTAATTTTTGAGGAGTTCTCCTGGTACTTGACCATCAGCTCTACCTACATCACCATACTCGTATGTATTGTGACGAGCATAAAGTGTTTAACATCCGTACTCAAGTAACCGAATCGCAATCCACGAAATACTTATTATTGAAGAGTTTCAGTGGCCATCTGTGGTCTTCATCATCAGTTCAACTTCCCCAAATGGTACTTTTCGGAAGCAACTGCTCAAGGTACTACTATAAGAAATACCCAAAACGCTTTAGGTGTGCCTATAATATTTGAAGAGTTCCCTCGATAAGATCCCATCATCAGATCCTGATTTCGTTACAATGGGACCAACTAGAAAGTATACCCATTCAAACGCAAAAAGAATTTTTCAAATCGGTTCAGCCGTCTCCGAGTTATGAGGTAACATACATAAAAAAAAAAAAGTTCAAGACGAATTGTAAACCTCCTTTTTTTGAAGTCGGTTAAAAAATCAACATTTCTATGATAATATTTTTCATAACACCACAGCTGTGTGAATTAGCATGATTATTCTTATAGTCGGTAAGTTCCTAATTCAAATTCGTACTGATTTTCTTTTTGTCTAGATAAAAATGTCTAACAGCGTCTACGGGATATAGTTTTTTCCCATCTATGGAAGTCAAGGAAGTCAACCTCATGGCTTACAGTCTTACCCATGGCTTAAAGGCAACTGAGTGCTAGTGTTATACATAGAGCGACTGCCCATTATAACAACCCAGTAGCTGGGTAACATTGACTAACTGGTGTAAGTTTTTCTGCCTAGCTAGGAACTACCTTTAACGAGTGTCAAAGATGAGCAAAATAATACCCGAGATCAACGGTTTAACGTGCTTGTCGTGGCACGGAGGAATCTCAATATTTTAAATGCTCTTCCACCCATGGACAGACCTTAATTGGCCTCGAAGATTGATTCGTGCGGCTATTACTATTTAGGCACATGTACATAAATCTTTTAGTATAGTATTTTTGAAGTTATCTCTTAGAAGTAACCCGATCTTTTTTCAGCGCATCTAAGCCTCTCCAGGTGCTCTCCAAGTGACAATCCTCTGACCCCAAACTCAAAATTAATATTCGTACACTCAAGAAATGATTTGGAGAAACAAACGAATGTTTCTATAAAAGTTCTGTCGTTTTAGGACGTCAGAACTCAAAAAATCGAATCTTACCCGTCTATCAGAACTCTTATCTAAGTTAAAGATAAAAATACACCAAGCCCGCGATAAAATCGATCGAAAAGCGCTTAACCAAAATAGAATCGCGAATCGACTTTTTATTTGTTTTGCGTACAAAGAATGTTTACTTTCACCTTTGCCATTTTGAAGAATGGATTTCGAGGGAAACTTTAACTTGCGTAAGAGTTAAAGTAATAAACTAAAAACTGTGCCATCCATGCAAAATTATTGAAGACTATTATTTTTAATTTGGGCTTGTCCTTTCTTCAGGTTTCGAGAAATAGTATAAAAATATATTCTATTCTTCAAACTCAAATCTATTCGCATTAAATATGTTACAAAAGCTGGTAATTCGTAAGTAAGCTTGTAGCCGCAATGACACATTTCACCATGAATTCGCATACTAATCAATACATATAATTATAACAGTGAAAAGAAACAGTAATAGAGCTAGAATAAAAAAAAATGTCTGATTACACGCTAATATCCGGAACCACTAACTGAATTTGAATAAAACCCATTTGTTATATAGTTATTAATACTCGAAAACATATATAGGCTATAATTGATTTTGAAAACAACCTGAGGCAGCATTTTACAAGTGTAGGCAGCCGCGTGCGTGACTGTGTTAATCAGCCTTCTACTGACTAAAATCCCACCGTATACCTTCCTGATGTATTAATTACAAAACTGTCAATAAACGATTATGATTTAAATGCTGTTCCGAGACTGCGGCTATGTCCTTAGAACATATCCGCATCACCGGTAGGCATTTGTCTTTGCTAGCTCCATAAATGGTGCTGACTTGAGTCGCCCGCCGTCGCGTCGTCACCTCGGGAAGCAAAAGTCAACTTGATTTACAATTCAACTTTCCAAAATACATAATATCCGATTGTATAATTAAAATTGAAATTACAAAATGAATAATTATTTTATTTTATATTATTCACATTCTTATTGCACAATGGCAGTGTTATGGTTATTAAGAATGTTAATAAAGATTAGTAATGTTTTGCCCGTCTTACCTTTGGCACGTGCTAGTGTAATGAGGTCATCAACCTATAATTAAGTCGGTACTAATATAAAATTACATAACCAGCGTATAAAGTTTCCATTGTTGGGACACGGGCCTCCTCTCTATGAGAAAAAATTGGCCAAGTGCGAGTCAGACTCGCCCATGAAGGGTTCCGTAGTAACTATACGCCAAATAACTTTGTTTTTCATAGTGCTGACCCAGTCTCGTTCATACTAATTTTGTTTGAAAGTTTACATTAAAATCTACAGCATATATTCTTTTTTTATTCGACACACATTTTACCATTTTGGAAGCGTATATCTTTTAAACGATTCACTTTATGAAAAAGTGGTTATTGAAACCTCAACGTCATTTTTAAACACCTGTCTATAAATAAATACCACACACGCATAGGTTTCATGAAAAAATATATTTTTAGTTTCAGTTCCATGTATCGGGAGCCCCCCTATATTTTAAATATTTTTTCTTAGAATCGGAAAGCGGTTCATAGAATACATTACTAAGTTTCATGTGTATAGACCTAATAGTTTCGGAATAAAATGGCTGTGACATACGGACGGACGGACGGACAGACAGACAGACGGACATGACGATTATAGTTTCGTCATGTCCGTCTGTCTGTCTATCCGTGTCTATGGGTTCCGTTTTTTGCCATTCGGCTACGGAACCCTAAAAATGGAACGTAATACACCACTCGGGCCAAGTGCGGGTGGGTCAATGTCACATATTTTCTGATATTTCTGTCCTAACACATTCCAGTTTCCACGCGATGTTTTCATACACTCATATTTTGACAGCAGGGGTGATGATGAAAACAAATTAAAATGCCTATCTAATTAGCGAACCCACGACCTACTGTAAGTCACGCCTGTACCATCAGGCCACCAACAGAGTAAAAAAATAAATAGTATATTGCTGGTAATACCAGCGCCCGTGCCAAACATTTCATGAAAAAGGCTTTATTGAAAACCGCTGTCTCTAAATATAATTAGAACTTAAATCGGAATATTTATCAAATGAATCGATCTAACCATAAACATCCACCCGTAATAACTTTAGTTCATCTGTAATTATGGCGTTTGCAACAGTGCCGAAATATCGGAAACTCAAAAAATAAATACATAATATGGTAAATATCCCGTTTCAGGTTCTAATGATACTGTTTGTGCTCATGTCTGTTTAAAAACTTATATCTCTGTCTGAATGCTGTTGAGATCTGCATAGGGCTCCAAATGTCATAATTGCGATGCCTGGCAATTTTAGATAATAAAGGGCCAAATGAAAAATACTTAACGAAGGACAGGAACACAGATTTAGCTTCATAAAAGGCTGCCACACTAACGAAGTCGCGTGGAAGAAACAGTCAAGAAATATTACCTTTAGACATTTTCTAAAAAAAACTTAGGCCTGTTTATTAACTCAAAGACACTAAACACTTAGAATAAAATAAGTAAGAATGCTGTTGTACACGCTATGCCAAATTATGTGCCGTAATACAAAGAATAGTAAAAAGTAACAAATAACTTGCTGTTGGAAGGTCAAACGACATTTTGTTACAGTTCGCTAACGTGGATCGATTCCTTATTATGTATAAGTACTCACGCATTTCTTTAGTCATCATAATAACTGCCTTTATGCATAGCGTATATATACTATATATCAGTTACTAGATATTGTTCGCGATTTCGTTCGAGCGAATTGTCATACAGACTTTAATCCTCTACTTCAGTAAAAGTAAATGTAAATGTGTCATGTGTGTAGTAGGTTTACCAGTTACTTAGAATAGGTTACGTTCGAGCGAATTGTCATACAGACTTTAATCCTCTACTTCAGTAAAAGTAAATGTAAATGTGTCATGTGTGTAGTAGGTTTACCAGTTACTTAGAATAGGTTACTTATAGGTAAGCCTGCGGTATTTTGACCTTTCCTTACTCTTCCTTTACCCTTCACTGTTGAATAAAAAATCCCCATTATTATATACCTAATCCTTAAATTATTAGTAATTTAATGCGAATATATTTAAATAAACATAGCATGGTACATGTTATGTTTATATTGATAATATTTTTTTTTATTGATAATAGGTTCGCGTTTGACCACCATCTCACCTGATGGTAAGTGAAGAAAAATGGAGCCGCAGAAAAGTTTTTGTTAGTATAAACGTGGCTGTTCTCCGTTCTCTCTGTATTCCGGGGCCGCGGTATCTCATTTAAAACATTCCAAACCCCGGCAGGAAGATTTGTACTACCTCAAGGTACTAAAAAAGGCAGCTGTTTTAGCCTTAAGTTCAAATCGTAATTATCTAGTTGATCTTTGGTGGATTACTTACAGCAGGATATTTCTCCAGCTCGTGCAGTACAGTGTGGTCGCAGTATTCAAACACGAGGTGTAGCTTCCGTTTGCGGCGAAACACCTCGATCAGGTTTACTAGGTTCGGATGCTTTAGATTCTGTGGACAAGTACATTTGACATTATCATTAAGATCAGATACACATTGATTATATTGGAACACAAAGATATATAGATAGAAAAAACTTTTATTGAACATGAAAAGACACAAAGCGCAAAATCTCAGTACCATTTCAAACATAAATTAAGTACAAGGAAAAACAAAACATTTGGTAACTTAAAATTATATTTGACTTGGGATTAAAATATAAATAATAGGGAATTAAATTAACCCGTATTTTGTAAGATTGATTTTACAAGTCAAATTAAATGAGGCCGGCGGCGTTTCCTAGCTACCCTGAGAAAAAAACATCGAAAAAAGTCAAAGGTCAAAATCTCTTTTACAATCCGTACTGGTACTAGACTACTAATCGTTTAAGACCATACATAAGCATAGCATAACCAGTCTATAACATTCCAAGTGGTAATAATGGTACAAAGGTCGCTTCTCTATGAGAAGAAATGAGTTGTAACCCACCACGCGCGTCCAGTAATTGGTGGATGTCGCATGTCTTCAAATTTTTGGTCCTAGGATATGCCTCTTTAGTCATGAGTTTACGAGCAGCGGTGATGATATAAATTACCCACAGCAATGTGCCTGATTGAGTTTGAACTCACGACCTAATTCATAAGTCGTCGATTGAACTTTTTCTCAATTGTACATGTCACTCTATTTCGGTCAGTTGACACTAGTTGAGGCTGGTGTTTCCTAACTGACTACCCTCAAAATAAATACAAACAGTTAATGTCTCAGAAGGTTTTTGAAGAAATGCTACACATGCGAGAGTGGATCTGTCCAGACAGTGTAAACTTTTGTCAGTTATCGTGTAGCTCAACTCCGAACTTTAAGGAGTTTGATGTATTTGGATAGGCCGCTAAAGTATCTATTCAATTCAACAGATTCAGAGTTTTGACGTAGTGTGAGATGATATATTTTTTTTATTTAATTTTTCTGCATTATTAAAATAGGCTTATAATTATATTTTACTCGCCAAACTTCGCAGTATATGTGCAGCTACGTCGTCGTACTTAACCTAACCTAACCTTGTCTGTAATTTAACTTTTGTCAGCAAATTCGTCGTTTCAATCTTTTATTTCGAATCGATGGTAATCCATTTCAAAATAGACTCAGTGGGTAGCAAATCTAGTCGCGACTTGAGTGGCGTTTATGAGCTCTTCAAAGGTAGGTATTACGTAAGGTATTTCGGCACTTTAGATACGCAGGCAGATGGGGCACGGTTTGGTCAGACACACCGCAATCGCCACTGGTGTCATTATGTTCGGAAAAGCACTTAACAATGAAAGCAGTTTTTATCAATATTTTATTATTACCTAAGTGTATACACGTGTGTCAATGTGAGGTGCCAACTGAAAACGAGTGTTACATGTCCGACGTATAGCAGACGCGGAGATAGTCATGTTTTCGATATAAGCAGGCTTAGCGCAAATCTTTACTGTAATTTCTTTAGCTTTGTATTTGATGTTTTTGTGTCTACGTAGGATAAATATTTTCTATTTCCATTTTTCTGTATTTTTCTAGTTTAGTCGACCGTTTAACGAGTCTAATATCAAGCCTCTATTCTTCTCTAGTCATCACCTTTACATGGTGGGTATTCCACTCATACGCACTAATCGTTTTGGGAATAGTTTTATTGTGCGTACAGCTAAAGAGAGGAATTCCCTGTCGGAGTCTGTGTTTCCTATTAGCTACAACCTGAGGGCCTTCAAGTCATAAAGTTTACTTCTAGATAAGCGAGCTTCAGTTTCGACCCCATCGTTGCTTACTACCAGGTGAGATGGCGATCAAACGCGAGCCTACTAGCAATAAAAATGTCACCTAACTCGTTCTGATTATAAAGTAATAAAACAAACGCCCATAATAATAAATAATAACACAAACAGTTATTATTAGAAAAAGCTATAGGTTAAAAAATCGTTGAATATCAAGGTATCAATCATCGTCACGCAGACGTGGTTACCAAGGGGTAGGTACATACAAAGGTCATTGTACTAATACTCACAGTGTTCTAAATACCGTATGAAGTTTCAAATCATAGGGAGCAAGTCCATCGACCCGATCAATCAAGCAAAGTGAGTAATATTACTATTTACGAACTTATTACAATATTTTTTAAATGTTGGGCTCTTGAAGGGCATTTGTTGTCATAATGAACGATTTATTTATTTTTTATGAATTTAATAACAATTACTTGATATTAAACGAATTAAATAAATTCATATGATTCAGATTAAAATTCATATTGTTGGTAGTAATAATCTTATACTATCTATTTTTAACCGACTTCAAAAAAGGGAGGTTTACAATTCGTCTTGAACTTTTTTTTTTTATGTTTGTTACCTCATAACTCGGAGATGGCTGGGCCGATTTAGAAAATTCTTTTTTTGTTTGAAAAGGTATACTTTCTAGTTGGTCCCATTGTCGTCACGTTTGGATCTGATGATGGGATCATGGAGATATCGAGGGAGCTCTTCAAATATTATAGGCACACCTATAGCGTTTTGGGTATTTCTTATAGTACCTTGTGCAGTTGCTCTCGAAAAGCACCATTTGAGGAAGTGGAACTGATGCTGAAGACCCCAGATGGCCACCGAAACTACTCAATAATAAGTATTTCGTTGATTGCGATTAGATTACTTGAATATGGATGTTAAGCACTTTATGCTCGTCACAATGCATATGGTGAAGTAGAGCTGATGGTGATGTACCAGGAGAACTCCTCAAAAATTAACGGCTCTGCACCGGGAAAAGCAATATTTTGTAAAAGGTGATAAGTAGTTGACATAGGTCAACAGGACAGTAGGTCTGAGAATCGGCTACTATCTATTTTTCATACCCCTAAGTGAAAAGAATCTATAAAAGCGGCCGAAGCCGCGGGACAGAAGCTAGTTTTTTATAAAATAGTTATCATTACTAAACGCAAAACGTATGTGTTGCAATGTTAGCGGCCGACACGCACACGAGCGCATTTCCTTGAAAATCCTTAAGATTGTATTAATTTGTCATGATACTGTGTTTCCATTTTACTTAAGTTAAATGAAAGATTTTTCTGTAAAAATTTAACACTTATTTTTTTATGACGGAAATCGATTCAGAAGCCTATTCTAAACCTACTACTTTCAGGAATTGCGTTTATTCTGTTACACGTTGTATATAGCTTCTGCCTGCGGCTTTGCTGGCATGTATAGGTTTTCAGTGAAAATAAAGTAGCCTATTTCAGTCTCCAGCTCTTCAAGTGCCTCCAAACCAAAAATCACATGGATCACATTGCGCCATTTTACGTGGAGGAAGGACCAACAAACACACTTTCATAAAATAAGCCTGGATTATATGCCCTCTATCTGTGCCAATAAATAAATGTTGTTTCTCTCTTACTTTTCTTTCCTTAACCAAGCTATTACTGAACTGTTATTTTTGAACCTTCGACAAATTGAAGGTAGTTCATTGATTCCAAAGCTAAAAATAAAACATATAAAAGGAGCGCGTATAAATAAAATCTTATAAGGCGGTTTTGGGTGTGCATCGATTTTCTGGGCAGCAAACGGGATTCGCTGGCTTATCGTAAAAGGCTTATAGGCTGATCGTATAAGCCTTTTTTTTATTAAGAACGTTGCGAACCGAAATTATGCGAGTCCTGCCATGTATTGCAGATGTCCTAAAGGGCACCACCTGCTTGGTTGCCACTCAACTGCACGTTTAACTTCGATAATTCCACCGATACAGTTGTATCATCAAGGAATACGACGTCATTCTAGGCATATTCTAAGAATTTATATGACAGACAACCAATAGACAACCTATATTTCTGCTCATTTTGAATTCATAAATGGATTTTTTATGGCCACTTGGCTGTTTATTGGTGCTTATGGCCTTGACTGGGTTGTGAACGGTATTACTGAGAGCTTTAAGTTCGTGTCAGACGTCAATATTGTGAAGGAATCAAATAATACTTTTGATAGTGTTGCGTTTAACCACCATCTCACCTGATGGTAACAGATGATGTGGTCGAAGATGAAGCACAGCAGTTACCTAGTATTAACCTATCACTGAGTTTCTTGACTAGATTTTTATGTATAAATAGCTGACCTAGCAAACGCTATTTTGGCATATAACAAATTGTTTATTTCAAAAATAGCTCAAAATACAGTTACAATAAAAGTCTTAAGAATTAATTAAATTAAGGAAAATTAACATATTTGCCTGTACTAGCTTAATAACCTATGCTTCAGGCGATGAAGTACAAACTATGTTAAGTGGTAGGAGGTATACATAATCCATGAAATAACTAAAACTAAATCTAGATAATAATAGTTAAAGATATGTTCCTAGTGTTTAACATTCTATTTGCATATTGCAAGTGGTCATATGTCATATTTTGTAAATAATTACATATTGCTTTTTAACAACTAAAATAATTTAAGTTATATATATTTAAGATACTATTTAATCTATTATACAACAGTGCACATAAAAATGAAAAATATCTATTTGTAAAGATAAATATTAAGGTAGGATGTGAGATGCAGACTATATCTTTCCGCCTCTTGTGAGTAATGTGCGAATTATAGGTAAGCATTGTAAGTTGTTTTAAAACTATGGGCATTATGAAAAGTTGACGGACTGTTAGTACATTACAGGATTTATATAACAGGGATGTAGGAAAGAGAAAGGGACGTCCCTTGCGCTGGTTCATGAGGCAGTATATTTGTTTTCAGAGCGCCACCCCATGAAGTAATGCAATATTGAATTATAGATTGACATAGGGATAGATATATACGGTTTCTTAAATACAAATATTAATTTACGGACTCGTTTGACTAAGTTTTTAATATGTTGTCGGAAGGAAAGTGTATCATCAATTGTAATCCCGAGGTATTTTATGTTGTTAGTAGGGAATATAGTAGGACAGTTACACATATTCATTCGTGGGCGTATTGCGGCCTGCGCATGACAAAATGAATGTATTTTGTTTTGTCAGCATTTAATGTGAGTAAATTATGTCTCAACCAGTTGTTTACTACATTAAATCCTGACTGCGCTTTCTCATATAGTTCGTCAGAAGTTCTGGCGGTAAATACAAGTACGGTATCGTCAGCGTATGATATTATTTTGCCTTAATATAAATGAATGTTGCACAGGTCGTTAATATATATTAAGAACAATGTGGGGGCCAAATACTTCCTTGAGGCAAACCAAATCCAGTGTTCTTTTGATAATTGCTCGTAATATTATCTATCTTAACACATTGATGCCGATCAGTCCGCAAAAAGTTTTAGCTGCGTTCCTATTACACCAAGAGCCTCTAATTTGTGTAAGAGCGAAGTAGTACAAACAGTGTCAAATGCCTTGATTAGATTAAGAAAGATCCCTAAGATGTGGTTCCCTCTTCCAAGTTCCTGTGTCAAATTATTTGTCAGGCTATGCACCGCGTCAGCTGTTGATAATTTGGCTCTGAAACCGAATTGGAAGGGTGAAAGATAATGTGTCTTTTCGAGAAAGTTAACTAATCGGCTATTTATAATTTTTTCAAGTATTTTAGATACCGGTGGAAGTAATGATATTGGTATGTAATTAGCAACTAGATCTTTGCTACCGGATTTATAAATAGGGGTGACTACTGCCTTTTTTAACCGACTTCAAAAAAAGGAGGTTTATAATTCGTCTTGAACTTTACCTCATAACTCGGAGATGGCTGGACCGATTTGGAAAATTCTTTTATTGTTTGAAAGGATATACTTTCTAGTTGGTCCCATTGTTACGAAATCAGGATCTGATGATAGGATCATGGAGAAACCGAGGGAACTCTTCAAATATTATAGGCACACCTATAGCGTTTTGGGTATTTCTTATAGTACCTTGTGCAGTTGCTCTCGAAAAGCACCATTTGACGAAGTGGAACTGATGATGAAGACCTCAGATGGCCACCGAAACTACACAATAATAAGTATTTCGTTGATTGCGATTACATTACTTGAATATGGATGTTAAGCACTTTATGCTCGTCACAATGCATATGGTGAAGTAGAGCTGATGGTGATGTACCAGGAGAACTCCTCAAAAATTAACGGCTCTGCACCGGGAAAAGCAATATTTTGTAAAAGGTGATAAGTAGTTGACATTTTGGCTTTTGTAACTAGATTAATTACAAACCGACCCACTAAAAAGCGTGAAAAAAAAACTTTTTAGCAAAAAATAGAACCGACTTCCATATAAAAGCATTACAAAGGCAAAAATAACTTTAATTTCGGAAGGCGGTGTCTTTAGTTTTGTATATATTTTCGTTTTTGACTTTAGGAATTTAGGAATGTTTTTTTTTTTTTATTCCTGATGGGCCCACTCTTGACCTCGATCTCGCCTGATGGTAAGCGATAGATGAGGTCTAAGATGGGACGAGCGAGCCCAGAAGATGCCTATTTACTCGTGCTTTAAAGGCTGAAAGGTCATAAGTGGCAGGGAACACAGAAGCCGGCAGAGAATTCCACAGCTTGGCTGTGCGCACAATAAATGTGGAAGAGAACTTGGTACGACAAGATGGTATATTAACCAAGTGTGGGTGGTACCCAGCCGTGCGTCTGGTAGACCGGTAGTGAAAGGGAGATGGAGGAATCAGGTCATGGAGCTCCTGCGCACACTCCCCGAAGTACAATCTGTAGAAAACCGACAGGCAAGCAACGGTTCGCCGATGAGCCAGGCTATGACGCTTGTCCACCAGCACCTCGTCGCCTATAAGCCTTTTAGCTCTGCGCTCGATCGAGTCCAATGCAGCAAGCTGGTACTTTGCAGTGCCATCCCACAAGTGGCTGCAATACTCCACGCAAGAACGGACCTGTGCTTTATACAGATTTAGAAGCTGTCCAGGCGTGAAGTACCGCCTCACCTTGTGTAGGATTCCCAGCTTTTTTGCTGCAGACTGAGCTCTGGAGTCGATGGTTGAGCCGAAGTTGAGGTCTGACGTCAACTCCATGCCTAAAAGCTCCAGGCGACTGGTAACTGGCACAGATGTACTTTGGAAAGTAGGGGTCAATTCAAAAGGGCTCCTTTTAGCGCTGAAAAGACAAGCCTGTGTTTTCAGAGCATTGAATTTGACCAGATTGTCGTCACCCTATTGGGAAACGAGATTTAATGTCAAATTTATGCGCTCTACCATGGCCTTTCTGAGAGTGGCAATTTCGTCCCTGTCAGCTCTAGAACTGGATAAGTATCTCTCTGAGACTGTGCTGTCATCCGCGTACCCAACTGCTCCCAGCTGAAGTAGGTCATTGATATGCAGCAGAAAAAGTGTCGCAGAAAGAACAGACCCCTGAGGAACACCGGCATTAATTGCCATAAGATCCGATGAGCAGCCATCGATGACCACTCGGATCAACCGCTCACTCAAGAAGTCGGAAATCCAGTTGCATAAGCCAGCAGGGACACCGAACGCGGGAAGCTTGCTTAGCAG
The DNA here is from genome assembly GCA_943138885.2 of Tholera decimalis. Taxonomy (NCBI): domain Eukaryota; kingdom Metazoa; phylum Arthropoda; class Insecta; order Lepidoptera; family Noctuidae; genus Tholera; species Tholera decimalis. The sequence continues at coordinate 5,313,824 of OW964565.2, read as the reverse complement.
ACTAGCGTGCCAGACCCTGTCAAAGGCCTTTGAGATGTCGAGGGATACCGCAAGGGCTTCACCGTGTTTCTCAATGGCCTCGCCCCAACAGTGCGTGACATACACAAGAAGATATAAATAAATATGAAGATATGAAGATATAAATATATATGTTAAAGGAGGAACAAAAACATGCATGAATCTTTTCATATGAATTAATTATAGTGAAAAAAAGCATACGACTTATTCTCAGACCTACCAAATATAACCAAAAAATTCATAATAATCGGTCGAGCAGTTTCGCAGAAGTTCTATAACAAACATTGTGACACAAGATTTTTATATTAAACTAGCTGATCCACCGAACTTCGTACCGCACTATTTTTTTTATTATCCATGTTTTCTCACCTTTTAAACGTTCCCTGTATTAGAGAGGACGTAAAACAAAAACAATTAATGAAATCGCTCAACCGTTCTCAAGATTTAGCGAGACTAACGAACAGCAATTGATTTTTATATACATAAGATTTATAAATTCGGAGATACATGACATCCACGAAGCTACACTGAGCCCACATGGAGAATTACGGCCCTCACATAGAGAAGAGGTCTGTGGTTCCTATAGTTATAGGCTGCTTCTGTATACAGCATTTCGTGGGTGTAAGTAATAAACAGCCTTAGACTTCAGCAGTATTACAGGATAACCAGCATTCATAAACATATTTGATAACAATTAAAAAAACCTAATTAGATTAAATGTTTGTTTTTTTTTTTATTATGGATGAGCCCGCTCTAAACCTCGATCACACCTGATGGTATGCGTTAGATGAGGTTTACGAGCGAATCCAGAAGATGCCTATTCATTCTTGATTAAAAGGAGTAAATATAAGTAACTAGTACTCACGCGGGGCTTCGCTCCCGTGGAATCTATCACGGTAAAAACATAACTCTCTTTTTTGCAGTTGCGTAAAAAGTAGCCTATAACCTTCCTCAAGCTTCAAGCTACTTCCATACCAAATTGCATCCAAATCCACCCAGTACTTTCGAAGATTAGCGCGTTCAAGCAAACAAACAACCAAACAAATTTTTCCGCTTTATAATATTAGTATAGATTGACACAAAAACTAATAAATTAATAATAAAAATAATAAAAATTACAAGCATCATCTGCTTAGCCGTTTTCCAACTTGTTGACAGCAATAAATAAATATTGCTGACAACAAGAGTGAACATGTTGATAATAAGTTTCGTAGCCGAATGGCAATAAAACAGAACCCTTTTTTCTGGTTGGGAAAATCATCGAATGATTTATTCCGCTCTGGGTGGAGCGGAAGGGAGTGTCAGACTTGTACTGACTAAAAACCCACCCTGTTCCTTCAGCTGCCCTTAAGTTTCGGGGCCGCGGTATCTCGTTAGAACATTCCCGCAACCCCGGCAGGCAATGGCCTTATGTGGCCCCGTCACTATTGTTGACAGCTCTTTGAGGCGCGCGCGGAACACGACGCGCCGCCGGCCCGTGCCTGGTCCTTACCGGACGGTGAGCTACCCCTGCTCGCCGTCCGCAAGCCCGAGCTTACGGTGGCCGGAAATCGGCTCACGATCCCCGACGCCCGGGGCGTCTCCCGCGGCGGCTGGGGCGCGAGGAAGAGAGTTGTCTCTCCCTCGCGCGTTTGGCCTCCTCCTTCGCTAGCATGACTGCTTCGCAGAAGGAGACGACCGTATCCCATTCCCTCTCGCTCCGCACCATGTTCTAAACCAGGGCCGGTCGCGAGAGGTCACCGCTGCCGACCGTATCTATATTTATATGTAACAGAACATTTTATTCCCAAATTATAAGGACTGCACAGTTGAAACTTGGTAGGTATTGATAACAGACGTATTCTGTGAACTGCATTAGGAACAAGGATTAAAAAAAAAAATAAGGGGGCTCCCTATACATGGAACCTATACGTGCAGGGTGTCTATTCTAGATAGGTCTGTCATCGATGCTCCTAAAAGTCAGTCGTTTGAAAGATAGACACTTCCAAGTTGGTAAAATGTGTCCCCCTCCACTCTTTAACTTTTAAAATAATAGAGCGATAAATAAAAAACCATGCTGTAAAAGTTGAAAAGTTTCAACAAAAAATACATACGTGTCGAATTGAAAACCTCCTCCATTTTTTCGTTGATTAATAATTAAATTTATTTAGTTTAAATAAATTTAATTATTATAAATAAAATAAATGATGTATAGTCAGCAGTTTTTGAGTTATAGAACATTTTAATAAACAGCAAAATAAACGTTTGTCAATTATTTAATAAAGTATCTTGACTATCTTGTGTCAGCGGCTTCACCTGTTTAACAACCAACTAAACTAACAAAATAAAACTAACCAACGTTCGACGGATGCCAACTGGCATCCAAACAACGTAACAAACAGACAGATAGAAAACGATAGCTAATGTAACAATTTGATACTTGCTAATTTGCATACATTGATCTTCAGTGATCTTTCATTCTGATCACGTTACAGACCAATTTTCAAGTACATATTTCGTGTTTATTTGAGGAGCTCGTGACTTAAAACTTGATAAACTTCTATAAGAATTAATCTTATGTTAAGCAACTTTGGCGAAGTTTTATCCATGACCATGAGTGACCATCTTAACATATTGTGATACCTAACCATGTGTTACCTAAAGCTGGCTAACGTTAAAGCAACTTTGGCGAAGTTTTATCCATGACCATGAGTGACCATCTTAACATATTGTGATACCTAACCATGTGTTACCTAAAGCTGGCTAACGTTAAAGCAACTTTGGCGAAGTTTTATCCATGACCATGAGTGACCATCTTAACATATTGTGATACCTAACCATGTGTTACCTAAAGCTGGCTAACGTTAAAGCAACTTTGGCGAAGTTTTATCCATGACCATGAGTGACCATCTTAACATATTGTGATACCTAACCATGTGTTACCTAAAGCTGGCTAACGTTAAAGCAACTTTGGCGAATTTTTATCCATGACCATGAGTGACCATCTTAACATATTGTGATACCTATCCATGTGTTACCTAAAGCTGGCTAACGTTAAAGCAACTTTGGCGAAGTTTTATCCATGACCATGAGTGACCATCTTAACATATTGTGATACCTAACCATGTGTTACCTAAAACATTTTTTGAAATTCGTTACGGGCAAGCTGAAGCCAGAACATGTGATATCTGTCTTGTCAATCCACGATTTCATTGGAACATAGGTAGTTAGAAAGATAGGCAGATGGTTTCATGTAAATATTTCACGTTTATCATAATTATGTTTACCTTCGATCAACAATACCAACTAGATAACGGGTCACGTACAAAATCAAAGCTAAATGCTGTCCGCGTGAATATGTATACGGCTACTAAAGCAATAAATTACTCCTGTTACTTAGAAATGAAAAAACATAAAATAAATATTATTTAGTGTGAAATTAACCTTAAATCGCAATAGATAAAGTACATTTTCCCGTTATTGCCTTGCGAGCTACATCGTTTTGTTTCGTTTCAAAAGTTTGCGCGTGTATTGGCCAACCTTGGCCAAACATTTGTAGCGGTGGTTTAAAGTCAGTAAATTTCTTCAAAATTTGATATTATTTTTTGGTTTAAAGCTTAAAATGTAACTTATTCTACATGTACTTACCGAAAGTAAGACACTCCGGCCGTTAAATTGCTTTTTCGGGCATTATTTTTGCAACTTTTGAATACACATTGCGGCATTGTGAAACATGTTTACATTGGCTATGTGTCAAGCGAACTAAACAAAATAAGAGCTCACTTCTCAAGTGCGCTGTTATTTACCGAGACGTATTTTTTGCGCCGACCCGATATCTAGTTGTTATTGATGATCGAAGTTATTTACAGATTATTTTATCAATATTGGTGACATCTCACGGACACAGCAACACCGTTGTGTGTAATTATTCCCGTATAGTTGACGAAAACATTATTGAAACTGATACGATCAAATGTTATGTTCAAGGATTCTGTATGACCAAAAATGAAATAACTCTCTAACTGAATATTTAAACTATTTATCTTCTTGCACAATTGTTGTTCGTTAGTCTCGCTTAAACTCGAGAACGGCTGACCCGATTTCATTTTTTCTTTTTGTATTTATGTTCTCTCTCATACAGGAAAGGTTTACAGAAAGACAAAGTCTGGTGGGTCAGCTAATCGGTTATAAAAAACACTATTAGAAGTTCTTTTTTGCGATAAATAAGAAGACGTCATCACAGTTTGAAGAGCGAAGGTGATGATATAAATCACTCAAAGCAAAAGCCGATAACCACTGGGCCACCACTACTCTTCTTCTCATTGTACACGTCACTCTTTTTTGGTTGAACTATTATACGATATTTTTTCCTAAATTTAAATTAGATGCAGCCGGTGCTTCCACACTGACTACCCTGAGAAGACACACCCAACGAAATCAAACGTCAATGTATTTTTTGCAATCCATACAATAAGTACTGTTCAAATTATAAAAAAAAACAATGTAGGCTTTTATTTATTTATGTACACACATGACTTTTAAAAGAGATAGCAAATACAAACAAAAGAGCACAAAGGTGCTGCTTATTTCATAAGAATTTTCTTCCAGCGGACCTGCCAACTGGAGAGTTGAATAAGAGATGATAGAAATATTCAAAAACCAAAAACAAAAACTTACTTCTTCACATTCCATCTCACCGCACCGGGTTTATGTAATTCCTATGCTATTAGTAGATACCATTAAACTCTGGAACATGCTACCTCGTGACTTCAAGAAGGCCGAGTCTAAGTTTTCGATAATATATGACATTTTATTTATTTGTACACCTACCACATTATGATCTTTTTAACCTAAAGGTTGACTGGTAGAGAATGCCTTGTTGCATTAAGGCCGCCCATGCACCACTTTTGTACATAGCGTTTAAATAAATAAATTAATGAATTACGCTCTCTTTTGAGAAAAGAAACTCATAAGATTCAAATGGAACAGTCTCGACAAGGCAACGATTTGTCAGTTATCTACGCGATAACTGACAAATCGTTGCCTAGTCAGGTCAACTTAGAACTATAAGGAGCCGAACGATTTGATAAACTGTACCAAAGTACATGTGGATAGGCCGCAAAGAGTGCTCAAACTGTCAGAACGGTAATCTTACCTTCAGCATCCTTATCTCTCTGAGCGCTATCTTCCTGATGAGGGGGTCGTCCTCATTCTCGACGAACTTCTTGACTGCAACGATCTCGCCGGTATCCCTGTTGCGGCACTTGTACACGAGCCCGTATGATCCCTCGCCGAGTTTGGCGAGCTTTTCGTACCGCTCCATCGCGCGACTGCTCGCGCGGGACCTGGACGGATGAATATTTTTGTCTTTTATTCATCGTTGGTTGTACCATAACAGTCTACAGTCTATACTCTCTTTACTATTAATATTAAAAGGAAAAGATTGTTTGTTTGAACGCATTAATCTTCGAAAGTACTGGGTGGATTTAGTGTGGAAGTAGCTTGAAGCTCGCGAAAGGTTATAAGCTACTTGTTACCAGACTGCAAAAAAGAAGTGTTATGTTTAAATCGTGATAAAATCCACGGGAGCAAAGCCCCGCGCGACTGCTAGTCATATGATAAAAGGAGCTCGTGACTTAATAAGAACACCAGCATGCGTCAATCTTCAAGCTTAAGCAGTGCTTGCCGTGTTCGATCCGTGAATGAGTGACCATCTTACAATTACGAAATTTCTCCGTGCCTCAGAAAGCTCGTTAGGTTAATAATCCTGGCTGTCATTTGTACATTTTGACAGTCGTTACGGGTAGTGCAGCCAGATAATCTGACACCAGTCTCGCCAAGCGGTATCGTATCAAGCCTGCAATACATGTTGGCCGAGCGTAGGCCAACGCGAGCATAGGCCAACGCGAGCGTAGGCCAACGCGAGCGTTGGCAAATAGGTACAGTCGGCCAAGAAAGTGGTGTACCACCCTAAGGTTGAATATCGCTTGCAGATTCATAGGTGATAAAGATTAGTTTCGCTTGCAGATCGATCTGACAACTTCTATTGCTGTCTTTATCTGATTATTGATAACGACTATTACTGTTTGTAACGTGACAGCTGTTCTTAGTTTGAACTTGATGGAACCAATGACGTCGTAAAATCAACGGCGGGGGGCTGTAGATTTTGATGACAAAATTGTATCTACAAATTCAGAATTGTAATCAACAAGTTACATAAAATTGTAAAGGCACAAGGCGAGTCCACAAACCTACAATTTCTGTAAACTTGTAATTACAATATCAATAAAAAACAAGCTAAAAATAGATTTATCCTTTTATTAAATTTCTACAATCAATTTTAAAATACTTATAACAAACAAAAACATAGCATATATAGTAATATTTAGAAGATATTGAAATTTTTTAAAAATTAGAAACGGGTGTAACCGCCGTTGGCCTCTATAACCTCTAACAGACGAGACCTCATTGAACCAACAAGCCGTGAGCAAATATCGGTTCCCCGCATTTCCTCCCAGATATAATTACAGTGACTAATAAGAGCTTGTTTGGTTCTTTCATTTTGATGCGACCATCGTTGGACCATAAGGCCCCAAAGATTTTCTATCGGGTTGAGGTCCGGCGATCTTGAGGGCCACTGAATTACCCTTACGTCAGTGTGTGAACGAAACCAGGCTCTTACGATCCTCGCATTATGAATTGAACAATTATCTTGAACAAAATCAAATTGTGGCACTTCGTTCTCCGGGTAAACATTACGGACTGTCGGTAGCATTGCATTCTGAAGCACGTCGATATAATTTACAGCCGTCGCTCGAGGAGGTAGAGAACACAATTCTCCTACACCATCCGTACTCATCCAGCCCCAAATATTTACGGAAATTCGACCTGAATCTCTATTTGGGATTACATGATCATCTTTATACCGTGTTGAATTATATCGCCAAAGGTGAAGACGTCCATGCTGACTGGATTTAAACGTTTTTTCATCACAAAACACTGTATTAGACCAATCAAACTCTAAGTGCTCTCTGGCGAAGTTCAGACGAGCAAGTCTGTGAGCATCCGTCAAATATATTTTCTTGGCGTAATGCCTGTGGTGCAACCCCATGTAATGTAGATGATTCCTTATTGTTTGGGCACTCACATCGAACATCTCCGCAAAATGTTTTGTGGGCTTAAAACCATTGATTTCATATTCCCGTCTCATGAATTCTCTATCGTTATTGGAGAGTGCAGGCCGGCGACCACTTCTTCTGTGATCCAACAAACTTCCCTCCTCTCCTTCACGACGAATCCAAAAGCGGACAGAACGCCTCGATATATTCAAATTCCGGGATATCGCACTGATACTGCTTCCCTCATTAAATTGGGCAATTATTTGTGCTCTTTCGGCAATGGTCAAGTTGGCAGGCATTGAGATGATTTTATATGCAATTGATTGAAAAATAACACGGAAAATATATCGATTTTTTGCATATATTTGACAAAATGTCAATTGTCAGTTTTCTTTTTCAAATGGAATTCGGTTGTCTAAATAGTTTTTATTACTTTTGTTTGGAAACATTTCAATTGCTTTGTAGAAACTAATGTCCTTTTCATTTATACTAAAGGTTAAAATGTCATGTACTTATATGTGACATATGACGTATGAATACTAAATACCGTAGACAGAGAAACCTATAGACAAAGTGATATCTTTTATCGCAATCACACAAGAAAAAGAGCAACTTACGCCGATGTCGTGTAAAGAAATGAAACAGAACGTTATGATTTTTTGTTTCACGAAGCGTGCCACTTTTTTCAAGGTTAGCATACTACTTTGCTAAACAAAGTTTGACAGCTAACGTGTAGCTAGCTATCGTCTTCATAAAAAATACAGTTTTTACGTGCTTCAGTACAGTAATTCGTGTTATATTTTGTTGCGAACTCTTCAGACTTGAGTGTTTCGACTATTGTTTAAAAAAACATGGTGCGGTGTTGCGTTATACGGTGTAAAAGTGATAGTGGAAGGAAAATGCCAGGATTGTTTTTTTATTTGTAAGTATACCACTCTTCATCAGTTACTAGGCATTCAGTAACATTTTATTAGGTTCACAAATTGTGTATAATGTACCCTAGATGTTAATTTATTGTTAAAAAACGAGAAAAATACTATTGTAAATTCTAACCGCAAATCTTTGGTGTTGCCAACTTTTCTATAAATTATTACCCTCCGTTATAGGAAATAATATTTTGTGATATGTAATCTGAAAGATTTATGGCTTGTTTCAGTTTTCCTCAACATGATAATTTATGCCGCAATTGGATTGAAGCTACAGGATGAACAGATTGGACATTGAAACCGTCATCAAAAATTTGCAGCAGACATTTTGAGAACAAAATGTTAATCAAAAAGAAGAAACTGACTCTGCTCTTACCTAATGCTGTACCTATTCTGGTAAATATTCAGTCAATGACATATTAAGTTTCGATTCAAGTTTTATAAGATTTTTACTGATGTTTAGTGTTTTTAAAAGTGTTTAGCATAATTACCGTGTTAGTTGCTAATAAAATGCACCAAAATTTTTTGGTGCATTTTATTAGCAATAAATGTCTGTGACAAGCTTCTCTTAGATTGAACGTGATTCAAGCTTTAATAATCAATATAACTTGAATCTCGTTCTGAGATTAAAATACTTAGAACTTAAAATTATATTTTTTGTAAACATCACTTTCCTACACTTGTTTTGTATTAATTAATGTCTTAAAGATAATTATCTTTTACAGGAAACCATGGCCTGTATTCCATCATCTTCTTCGATCAGCTTACATGAAGAAACAATTATGGAAATTGAAGATAATTTAAACATTCATAAATATGTTATATTATTTGCTCACAAAGCCAGTGCATACTATCATATAAAAAATTGCAGTTTAAACTACATTGTCATCACTCTCCTACTCTAATAATAATACGCACACACTACCACACCCACCCACACTCACACACATATATTATTACAATTTTAAGTGTACATACTTACATAGTTGATACTTCGACAGATCTCAAGCACATAATTTATTAACACTAAGAAACATTGTTCTGTAGGTACTTGTTCTTATATTGTGTAGGAGGAAGGCGCCGGTGTCTGTCACACAGTTAATACTAGCTCAGACACCGTCGTCACTCTATCTGTACTTAATTTATACGTTAAGAAAGAAATTATGTGTTTGTCAAAGATAGAAAAATTATGTAAGCACTATTTGAAATAAATACTTGAACTTGAACTCTTATCGCAAATAATTTTAGTTCGGCAGCATGTCTTCCCCCATCTTGTGTCTATATTATACCGGCCTATACCTATTATAATCGATAAAGCAGTGTCCCTGTCCAGGATTAATGTCGTTATTTTTAATTCTATCACTAATTCATCCATCCATCTCAATTTCCCATCCGATAAAACCCGTTTCTATTCCCACTCCTTCTCATTTCATGCAGTAAGACTGTGGGAACTCACTTCCCGCTAAAATCTGTGAAGCTAAAGCCATTAGTATTTTCAAAAAGCTGGTCAAAGATCATTACCTATCTAACATCCAGTAATTTTATATATTTATTATAGGTAGGTATATATTTGTGTAGCATTAATATAAATATGTATTTTAACTCTATGTATGTATATATTTGTTTATTATATCATTATAATTTACTTTATTAGCTAAGTATGTTTTATTTATCGTAATTAGTATTTATACACACTGTGTCTATCATCTCTTCTTCAATTCTCCTGTCGCAGGTCTGCTGTAAGAAATTTCTTAGGAAATAAGCAGCACCTTTGTGCTTTTTTGTCTGTATTTATATTTTTTCTGTTGTGTCATGTGTGTACACATAAATATAATAATTATGGGGTAAATTATTCCTTACATGGTAACCCTTAATACGGTGACGTACTTATTTTTTGTCTCTTTTTGCGACACGCTCTGTCGTTGTCTATAGCATTCTCTGTCTACGCTAAATACATAGGTTTACGTCATGATAATGTTGTCTCTTTCAGTAATATCTTTTTATAACGAACCTTGTTGTAATTTTCGATGACCGGGAAACTAAATCAAAACTGGTACACCACTTTCTTGGCCGACCGTACAAGGCAAGAAGTAATGTCCACACGTTCGACAAGTTCGTCGAGCGCCAATGCAGACGACTAATGTAGAAGAGGGTCTGTAGAGCTGCCCACACGTTGGCCGAGCGCAGGCGAGCGCCTTTGATTTGTGACCAAAAACCGACACCGATCCGAAGTGTGGCAAGTGATCACGAGCAATGGCGAGCAAAGACAAGTTGCACCAAATGAGCTCTATACACGTTGGCGCTGGCCTACACTCGGCCAACTAGGCAAGTGACACCGAGTGATAGAAGACAAGGCAAATATACCGTCTACATGTTGGTGTTGGCCTTCACTCGACAACGCTCGGCCAACATGTATTGCAGGCTTTACTCAGCTGCTGCTGGGTTGTGGAGGTCAGATAGACAGTCACTCCATGTCAAAGACTAATACTCAGCTGCATCCGGTTAGGCTGGTAGCTGATCACACGATAGTAGGGGAAAGTCTAAATAGATGATGAATTTGACGGTGTTTTTCAGAATGAAAGAAATAACACACCAATATTATTTCATTGAATCAATGAAAGAAAATTCATTCCGTCGGGAAATTTAGGCGTGTTGTAATGACTATACAACATGCCTACATTTTTTCGTTGGATTCAGGAAGGGGTGAGCCGACATACATACAAATGTGATCTTCAAAGTTCACACTAAAGAAAGAAATACATAGACACGGGATTTTCTGTAAACGATTGTCACTCTATGGCATAGCCCCCTTCTACTTTCCGAGTCAATGCTCATACCTATATCATTATTTATATATTCGCCTCGTTTAATCCTGCAAGGCGTGAGTGAACGTGCTTGGTGGGCATGACAAGAGGTCTACTAAAGGTCACTTTCATTGCATTTGGCCAAATTATATTTAGAGCGTTGCCCTAGAAACTTTATTTATTATGTTAAAATGTAGTTTTAAGTTCAAATATACAACGTTACCTAAAACTGATTACTTCCGGCGATATTATAGCTCTGTTTATTTCCCCTCTCATCTTGTCACTGTGATTTTTAACTCATCATAAAAACGTTGACTGCATAGTTTGTTTCTGCTCTCAACTGGATTTGGGGAAAGCAGGTTATCAGTATACTTATAACTGATTATTTTAACCTAACGTAGCCTAACATGTCCAGAGGTATCATGGAGACTTATTTGACGTTTCATTTGACGTATTGTATTACATTTAAAAAGAAGAGTTATTTCGTTGGCCTTCTTTCTGAAGTTGGTTCAACCATAAAAACTTTAATATCAGACCTGCGACAGCATAGTACCAAAATCTGCGTTATAGCGCTACTGTCGCCGGCAACCATGTTTTTGGCAGCCATTTTATCAGTAAAACTGACCAAAGAGAACAATACAATACACTATGTTTTAAAACTGACGAGTTTGACGAACAGATTGGATTTTCCGTCATTCGTGTCGAAGCTCGTGTGCTGCCGGATTACAGTTTGTTTACTAGTCATTCTCCTCGCTGTATTGCTTAAGTTGAGATAGATTCCAAGTTCCTTGCTCAATACGAATTATACTGCAGTGCTCTGGTGCTTTGGTTCGCGGCCATGGCTCCTATCAAATGCTGTGTTGTCGGTTGTATTTCAACCAACAAAAACTTTTTACCAAAAAATTAAACCGTCTCCCAAAAAACACTACAAAGTAAAAAATAACTTTAATTTCGGTAGTCGGTGTCTTTAGTTTTGTATTTTCGTTTTTGGCACCGACTTCCGAAATTAAAGTTATTTTTTACTTTGTAGTGTTTTTTGGGAGTCGGTTTTATTTTTTGGTAAAAAGTTTTTATTTCACTCTTTTTAGTTGGTCTATTTTTAATTTACCTAGTTACAAGAGCCTAAATGTCAACTACTTATAAACTTTTACGAAATATTGCTTTTCCCAATTCTGGGCCGTTAATTGTTGAGGAGTTCTCCTGGTACTTCACCATCAGCTCTACATCACCATATGCATTGTGACGAGCATAAAGTGCTTAACATCCATATTCAAGTAATCGAATTGCAATCCACTCAATACTTATTATTGAGTAGTTTCGGCGGCCATCTGTGGTCTTCATCATCAGTTCCACTTCCTCAAATGGTACTTTTTGAGAGCAACTGCACAAATTACTATAATAAATACCCAAAACGTCATAGGTGTGCCTATAATATTTGAAGAGTTCCCTCAATTTCTCCAAGATCCCATCATCAGATCCTGACGTTTATGAAAATGGGACCAATTTCGAAGTATACCCTTTCAATTAAAAAAATAATTTTCCAAATCGGTTCAGCCGTCTTCGAGTAATCGATGATCATACATAAAAAACAAAAAAAAATATACGCGTCGAATTGATAACCTCCTCTTTTTGTCGTCGGTTGAAAACTCATCCATCGCCTTTATAATTTACCTAAGGACGATAAATTTAGGGCTCTGTGACTGTCGTTTTTGGTATCAGTGAATTCCGAACTTCTTGGTCTATCAAAGTATCAGTTAGTGAATAAACGTATGTATGTCCCAAAAGCACACGACAAATACCAACTGGATGGCGAGGGTAATCGTCTCAAAGATGGTTATCCATGTCGTTTTTCCACTGAAGAAGTAGAGCATGGGGTGCCTTTATCTGTATTAATGTTTTTGTAATTATTTACAAGTGTAACATCCAGTTGATCATTTATATTCAAGAACTGCAGATATGTATGCAGATCCTCCTGCATCTTCATCTCTCAATACAATACAGGTAATAATTTTTAACAACTTTTAATTTCTTATCAAGAATATTCTATCTATACTAATATTATAAAGCAGAAAAGTTTGTTTGTTTGTTTGTTTGCTTGAACGCGCTAATCTTCGAAAGTACTGGGTAGATTTGTATGCAATTTGGTATGGAAGTAGCTTGAAGCTTGAGAAAGGTTGTAGGCTACTCTTTACGCGACTGCAAAAAAGGAGAGTTATGTTTTTACCGTGATAGAATCCACGGGAGCGAAGCCCCGCGTCAGTACTAGTTTATCATATAAATATGATCAGTTAAAAACCATAAAGTTAAATATCTGCATAAATATGTTACAATATGTATATATATTTATTTTACTTGGTAAAATCATCAAATAAGTCCTCCCACCCCGGGCAGGGCCGGAGGGACTGTCAGACTTGTACTGACTAAAATCCACGGTGTTCCTTCAATAGCCTTTTACGTTCCGGGGTCACGGTAATGGGATAAGTCCCACGACCCCGGCAGGCTTCGGCCCTCTACAGGGCCCTCGTCATATTGCTGACGCTCTTTGAGGCGCGCGTGGAACACAACGCGCCGTCGTCGACCCGGGCATGGTCCATGGTCGGACAGCGAGTTGCCCTTTACTCGCTGTCCGCATGCCCGCGCCTACGGTGGCCGGAGATCGTCGGCCGACGTCCGACGCCGTGGGCGTCTACCACTGCGGCACAATATGTATATTTGTATACTTAAGTAGGAATTGATTCTGATCAGAGTCGTCATGGTGTGCTTATTGTTATTGATTTTATTTTAGAGATGTCAAAAACGAAATTTTATAAACAATACTGCAAAAACTATGCTTTTAGAAAGAGTGTAATGGCAAATGTTAGAATGTTGCTCAGGATCCCAAAATAGTTACCTGATTCGTCTTTACTTAGAATTGATTTTTTCTTCTATTTACAGATGTGATTCGGAAAAGAAAAAGGAGGTGTACAAGAAAAAATTGTGAAGCAGATGTGTGCACCACAACAAATGCCTTAAGAAATACAAAGCCCATAGGATAAGAGGAAAAACAAATAAAAAGTAAAATCTGAAAACTCGTTTTATTTTTATATTTCTTTCGTTAAATTCGTATCCATTGGATTTAACGAAAGAAACAGTGAACCTTGCAAATAATAAAATTAACCCTATAAGAATTAATTAGTCATGGCGCATCACTATGCTATCGATATTTCGATATCGATATCGGTCGATGGTTATCGTGACGTTTATAGTACGCTGTGGGTCATCACTAGATGACATTACTACACTAGCGCTTGGCGCATATTTTTGGAACTAGACGTACCATATTACTGTCCTATCTGTCTCTGACTTATTTAAAGTTATCTGTGTTTAAGATTGCTCTGTGCGATAAAACCGCCTACTGTACACTACTTTTATTATTTATATATCCACACATATATAATAAATGTAAGGTGAACAATAAAGTACCTATATAATAAATGAATAAAATTAATGTATTTTCTTAATACTAAGTATTCGTAATATAATTGACTCGAATTTCAGCTCTGTTGAGTGCCACTATTTATTTGTAGATTAATTACATGTACAAGTTATGTAGTTATTTGTCAAGGTAGTTACACCATCTAACAAAGTTATTATACATACAAATTATTTTGCCTATCACTCCCATTTTAGCCGAAAGACAGCCAATTTCGGACATACTCGTCCTGTGGCGTTGTGGTTTAGGTGGAAGTAGAATAAAAGAAGACCACAGGAGTTTACAGCATTTATTTGGTAGAGGGGTGGGTTCGTTCACTAAGGGTTCCTCCACTGGTTGTTGGTATGTGGATGGTACTGCCCTGAGCTCAGGCCGCGACGCACGCAGACCGGCGAGCCGACCCTGTAGCAGGCAGCGACCACATGTCAGACGCAGAGGTTATGCAGGGCAGGCCACGCGAGTGGATGTTTCTCCTGCGGGTAGCCGCGGAGGCAGCTCGACAGTCTGCGTGCGTCGCGGCCTGAGCTCAGGGCAGTACCATCCACATACCAACAACCAGTGGAGGAACCCTTAGTGAACGAACCCACCCCTCTACCAAATAAATGCTGTAAACTCCTGTGGTCTTCTTTTATTCTACTTCCACCTAAACCACAACGCCACAGTGGCGCCCAACGTGGGGCGCCACTGTGGCGTAGTGGTTTAGGTGGTCATGGAACTGAAGTTATGTAGGCTTATAACCATGCAGTCATGGTATTTAGTTCTGTTAAAAGATAAATAAATATAGTTAATTTTAGAATAATAGTTTGGTAACTTTAGTCAGTAGGTTTTAAGTAGGATTACCATACTAGTTGTGGAGGGTCGACTTGTACCTAACTACCTAAGTTAACTATAACTCTAGTTATAGCTATCCTAGTGTCATATTTCACACCCACCTACAGTGTGGTAATCCTACTTAAAACCTACTGACTAAAGTTACCAAACTATTATTCTAAAATTAACTATATTTATTTATCTTTTAACAGAACTAAATACCATGACTGCATGGTTATAAGCCTACATAACTTCAGTTCCATGACCACCTAAACCACTACGCCACAGTCCAAGTAGCAATGGGAGGCTTTCTAATGCTGGGTTTTACAGCACGCAATCGATCATATGTACAGCCTTTTCATCTTTTGGTTCTGCGAGCAAGGTACCCTGCTCACTGCCGCTTATTGTACTGCTGCTTATTCACAAACCCCGACCAACATCTCGGGTGGTTCTCGTTGGGTGGTTGTGGATCAAGGACCTCATTCAGAACGATATTTCTGGACACGGACGGTATTGATATGAGGTTCATTTCCTTGACTTTTCTCAACGCTGGGTACTCCTTTAGTATCTACATTTTCAATATTTTAACATTTGTATTTATCATTACAGCCTTTACTACATAATAGTTATGTATCATTTAAATTTTTAGGGTTCCGTACCCTAATGGTAAAACGGGACCCTATTACTAAGATTCCACTGTCGGTCCGTCTGTCTGTCCGTCCATCAGTCCGTCTGTCACCAGGCTGTATACAGTTGAAATTTACACATATAATGTACTAGCTTGTGCCAGCGGCTTCGCCAGCGTGGGAAGTTTTTCCCGTGTAAATCCCGATCCCGTGGGAATTTCGCAAAATCCTTTCTTAACGGATGCCTACGTCATAACCTGCATGCCAAATTTCAGCCCGATCCGTCCAGTGGTTTGGGCTGTGCGTTGATAGATCACTGTCAGTCAGTCAATCAGTCACCTTTGAGTTATATATATTTAGATTTCTATTGCCGCTATAACAACAAATACTAAAAAACCGAATAAAATAAATATTTAAGGGGGCTCCCATACAACAAACGTGATTTTTTTGCTTGATATTGATAACGTCAATAGGTAGACACTTGAAATATTACAGAATATTAGTACCTTGATTGATTGAGTTATATATTCGCTATATAAATAAATAATTAAATTAAAATACAACAAATACTTAAGGGGGGCTCCCATACAACAGACATGATTTTTTTGCCGTTTTTATAGATAATACGGAACCCTTCGTGCGCGAGTCCGACTCGCACTTGGCCGGTTTTTTTAATAACAGGCTCGATCTTTGGGTCATCCCTAATCCCAAAACGTTGAATGAAACATTTTGGGGCAACCGGCATTTCTTGGGACTGTAAAGTCCACAGACATGCGCCATTCATCACATCAACACGCACTGGGCCTGCGTAGTGGATTATAACCCATTCCCTCTCATAAAGAGGGGACTTGAGTCCTAGAAGTGACTATGTTTTATGAAATTCAACCACAATTCATAAAAAAAAAATAAGGTTATTACGCAAACATTAGGTTTTACACTTCTTCTCTATACAAACTTTAACTATGCCTAATCCTCCATTCGCATAATTTTCATAAAAAGGGGTACAAAGTTGTTACTTCGCGTATGTGTTATTATTTAGGTCATCCACACCACCCTACATTAATTTTAAAAACACTGCTAAACCTATCTACGTACATGAATAAAAAAACAAAAGTAGACTTCGCGTATATAGATATTTATAAATGTTGTATAGTTTACCTTTTTATATATAAAGAATAAACGGAATAACCAATTATGTCATACCCAAACTTGATAACTCCACAGGACCACAGCTATTGGTCACGTTTCGAATTCAAACAATCGAATTGCATATCACCTTTATTAATTGTGTACAGTAGTTTAATATCTTATCGCTACACCTTCGTTAATTTCATTTACATTGTTTCTTTCTAAGTACAGTTTATGTTCTTAGTGTCACGTACATGACATCTTAAGGGAATGTTCTAACGTGATACTGCGGTCCCGGAATGGACCTCAAGGAATAAGATGGGTTATTGTAATGTTTGTAATGAATATGGAATTATGGATCTATGTTGTCTTTTTATGAATTTTTCTTTCATCGTGCGTACAGCTAAGGAGCGGAATTCCCTGCCGGAATCTGTGTTTCCTGATAGCTATAACATGGGAGTTTTTAAATCAAGAGTGAATAGGTTACTTCTAGGCAAGCGTGCTTCATCTTCGACCACATCCTCGCTTAACATCAGGTGAGATGGAGGTCATACGCAAGCCTAACATTTATTAAAAAAAATATATAGTCAGAAGTTTGAGTTTGAGAGCTGTGGTGGCCCAGAGGGGACGGGCTCGATTAACGAGTTGCAGGTCAGGGGTTCGAACCCAGTCAAACATATTACTTTGTGTAATTTTTACATTATCGCCACTACTCTCAAATCAATGATGGCAAACATCGTGAGAAAACCGACATATCCTAGGACCGAAAATCCGGGGACACGTGACACTCACATTATGGCCCATTCCCTTTCATAGGCCTCCTCTGACCTGTGTCCCAGCTGTGGTAAGGACTGAAATATTATTTAAGAAAGATTATTTTTGGACTCGACTTAGGGTCGGAAATTTGAAGCAAGTACGGGTCTAAGCCAAGTATTCTGCTTCAGTTTGTATGGTTTACGTAATAACTATTAAGTAATCTGTGGTATGGTGTAGGTTGAGTGAGTAGTTTGCGTTTGCGTTTGCGTTTTGCGTTTATTATTATTATATTTTGACACTTCCAATTGCAACTTCTTCCCAAAAAAGTACTTAATCGCGTTTTTTGTGAATGACACTTTTTAGAAGTAATTAAACTTTTTTGACAGAATTAATTATGGGTTTTATTTTTGTGTGCCTGAATCGTTTCCCACTCACCACACTAACCTCTGGTTGGCAACCAAACGAGTAATCTACGAATTCTCTTCGCGAACAGGTTACTATGTAGTTTGCAGTCTGCCGTGGTTGCGGGAGTGTTCTACCGAGATACCGCGGTTCCGGAACGCTAGGACATCTGATGGAACATACCGTATCCGACGAATCTTAACAGGGTGGATTTTTAAACGTGGTGTATTATATTCTCTTTATTTTAGTTTATTTATTTGTGTACCAATATATCTAATGGTAATGGTTCGTGTTTTATTCTTAAAATAGCAGCTAGTACGTTGTCTCGCCCAACTGGTAGAAAATACCTATCATTAAGCACGTTTGTGTTCTTAAACTATAAAATAAACCAAAGACCCGTGACATATTTGGATTGCATATTTATTATATAGATAGATATTAAGATTGCATAATTTACGTGTCAATGCGACGTGACTTAGATTCGTTTCAATGGAGGGTTTACTTTACATCCGTTACTTTTTTTTACATCCTTTATTACATTAACATACATAATTATAAAAACAAATATAATACACGCGAAAATAAAAGGGAAATTATAGGGCATCGAAAAATTCATCAACATCGCTATCAATGGAAAAAGTGCCCAGAACACTGGCCGCATTGCCATGTTGAATGGCAATGCTCATTCTCTGTCCAAAGAAAAGGCCAGCCCTCTGGTCACTTGTGGAGTCGACTAAACGTTTGCCGATGTCACGAAAGAGTCGATGCGCACTCGGACCCCATGGTCCCAACGTTTCAACCCCAAACGGCTCAAACATATAGCACCCAATTAGGTTGTTATATTTGAGCCGTTTGAGATTTTCTGCACTTGCAGCTACAGCGCGCCGTACTGAAAAAATGGGATAGCGCAAGGGTGTCAACACAAGTAGCAGCCCACACCAAAGGCCTACTCAACTTCCAAGGCATTATAGTCATCCCGTCTGGTCTCTTCCCATCATCGCGTGCCAAGCCGTTGGGTTCTAAAACAGATGGTACTCCAGCGGTGACAAGAGCCCGACGGATGATGTCATTTATGCTGGCATGCCGTGCTATCCGACCAGAGCTTCTATTAGTATATATATATAATATATTCTTTCTTTCTTATATTCTTCTATTAGATTAGTTTCTGATTAGTTATTATGTTAATCGGTCTATACTGTACGTCCTCCCATACCTAAAAAAAATGCATTAGACAAGATTGTGAAAATCTTACAATTTTTAAAAAGAGTAACCGTGGAGTTCTTGCTGCTTCTTTTTCATATGGAACGACTAATTCGAACCGTGTACTAGTTTCTGTTTTATAAGTGCCCATATAGGCCTAAGTGAAATAAAATATTTTTTATTTAATTTTTAAGACATTGGATATTCTGCTATATTATAATTATTTTGGGATTACGTTTACGTGCGTTTGGGCATCCAAATAAGACAGTTTTTAGATACAGTAGGTACCTTCCATTTGAACTCTAAAAACCCCGTTCCCATGTAGTTGCCGTTTCTTTGAGGTTTTAACTGATTTCTATCACTTAACATAATACCTATCGTTAAATTACCGAAAATTTCATTATTCTAGAATATATATGTATATTCTATAGTTGACATAGCTACTTCTGAATCGGGAGGATACGACACGGGCGAGGCTTATTTTACTATCAGTTTATTCACATAACTAACTTCATAAACATTTTAATTTCGTGTTTATCCATATTCTGTGTCAAGGGAGAACTCATTGTCTAAGTTAGGGGTTGCTTTCAAGTTCAAGTTCGCTACTAATTTACACAAACTGGGGTAAACATTGTCGCCCTGTTTCTTGGTGAAAGTTTAAGGATAAACAGTGGTTTTTTTCCAAGTTTAAGAATGCACTTGACTGTTGAAGCTTTACGTAACTACGAGGAAGATTATTAGTGTCCTGGAGAGGCCACTGCGTAGGTATGAGAAATGACAACAAGGTAAGTATTTGCGAAGCACAAGACCAGGTTGAGTGTTATCCCTAGGAAGCGACCTACTACTGCAAAAATTGATGATAACTGTTTTAAGCAGCGAATATGGTTGACGCCTGAGTATTAGTCGATTACATTCCTTCGAAATACAGGCGTTTTCCAAATATTTATTTTGACAAATATGTGTACATAAGTATTACCTAC
This sequence comes from Tholera decimalis, assembly GCA_943138885.2. Lineage (NCBI taxonomy): Eukaryota > Metazoa > Arthropoda > Insecta > Lepidoptera > Noctuidae > Tholera > Tholera decimalis. The sequence continues at coordinate 5,293,605 of OW964565.2, read as the reverse complement.
ATAATGTCTCCGATACTATGAAAAACGTTTACTAGTTATGTAGCGATAATATTTAAATCAACAACAACTACCCTCTACTCAACCTACCTAACTAATGTAACTGATATATCTCAAAACATGACTTTCTCAAATCACAGAACTATTAATATTAATTCAACTTAAATCTAATTAAGAAATCAGTTTTATAATGTTAAAATAATTTTTCACATAAATGTAAACAACAGTCATTGAGAAGTAAAAAATTAAGGGTATAAAACATGGATATTACTTAAATGGGCTAACAATAATTTAAAACATAACTCTAGGAATAATTATTTATAATCACAGAAACATTTTTAATAATTTAACTTATATCTGGCGCAATAATCACAGAAACATTTTTAATACTAGTGCATCAATCACAGTAATATTTTTAATAATTTACCTTATATCGAATGCAAAAATCACAGTAACTATTTATAAAATTACACAACGAAGTTTACAAAAAAACTAAAATTATTCAATTTCCAATCGATGCAATTGACTTCATTTTTTAAAACATCTAGAAATTGAAGCAAATGGGGTTTTTTATACCTTTAATTATTAAACCTTTTGTGCCACGCTTCGGCTAAATTGATGGTCATGTGACGGACCCCATGGACGTTCCATAAATAATTTACTGTATCATTTTCTAATGGTTAGAAAATGTGATGTTGATGGATTGTTTAACAAAGTAGTCGTTAAACTTTGTGATTGCTTTATTATGTGGAGCGTCCTCCATGATACACAACTAAGCATCCTCAATGTCATGCTTCTTTACATGGGCCATCGCAGCTCACATTGCTAAGTGTCTTTTTTCTTCGATGGAATTCAATTGTAAGCTATGAGATTTTTTTATCAAAGCTTGTTTAAAGTGGAAATTACATCCTTGTAATTCAACCTCAGGATATATTTCAGTTATTGCATTTATTACAGCAACTTCAAAATCCACAATCATTTGCATCGGTTTCCATTCTGTTAAATATTTCTTTAGTAATATAAAAAGTCGTTTATAAGACCGTTGCTGCTTGTCAGGCATCAGTAGAAAAATGAGTGAGACTATGTGGGTGTAGGTTATCGTCATTGTTTATGTCTCCATGTACCTATACAGTACAGCTGATAAAATGGTGTACAACAACTTGAAAATGTACCGTCCGAAAAAATGTCTTTAGAGTTGGTAATAAATACTTTATGAGCTGACTCAATAGAGAAAGCTATTATTCTGTCTTCAGGTTCACTGTCATCGTCAAACAAGTCAGAAACTAGAGCCCGATACCAAAGCACACATAGGCTTTTTGCACTAGTGTCAACGAGATAGAAACAATGTGCCTCAGTATGAGCGTAAACGCAGCGCGCAGTAGGTACGCCGAATTTAAAATAGATGTCAGGATTTTGTTAAAATCATTACGATACACATTATCGTAATGATTTAGTAATAAGTTTTAAATTCAGCTGCACTTTTGGGTATGATTTCATTTTCTAAAATGACTTTTTCATAAAGTTAATCGTTTGAAAGATATACGCTTCCAAAGTGGTCAAATGTGTCCCCCCCCCCTCTAACTTCTATAATAATGAAGTGAAAAATCTAAAAAAAGCGTATGTTGTAGATCTTAATGTAAACTTTCAAGTAAAATTAGTTTGAACGAGATCGAGTCAGCAGTTTTTGAGATACAGTATATTTTCGAAAACCGCAAATATAACTTTGTAATTCATACAAATACTATGAAAAACAAAGTTATTTGGTGTAGTTGTAAAAAATGTAAATAAGCTAGTTTTAAGAAATTTGTAAGGTTTTGTGTTTTTTTTTTTTTTCAAATAAATATATTAAGTATGTTATATTTATTATAGTTACTACGGAACCCTTCATGAGCGAGTCCGACTCGCACTTGGCCAATTTTTTTTTTCAGATTATTGTTAACCAAATGGATATAACTGATTTGGGTTTGAAGAGTTTCATGATATAATTATGTAAAAGCTAGAACTTATATGGCTAACAGTCATTGATGTATTAAAAGGAGGAAGATACGGTACTAGACACAGCGTTTGGTCCTACTAAACTAAGTGATTGCCCGTAGTTGGCGCTCAGTCGCGCACGGAACGTTGTTGATCACACAGCTCAAGAAATTCTCGTCTCTTCGTGTTTTTAAGGATTTTTTGGAATAAATACGTATCAAAATGACTTCTTGTAACAGTGTATTGATTACACCAGGAAGAAAAATAAGAGACATGGGTCATGGGATCACTTACTTTTTACATACCTAATACATGCAATCTCATTTCATTCATAATCGCAAACATTCGGCAGCTGAGGCGATTTCGCTCGCACTACAGCGCCGTCTCCTATCTGTGTCCTTGTCTACCGGTAACTGTAGGTTTGGAACTGATGACGACACTGAACACAGATGTGTGAGTTACTGTGCATGTATTCGTGCACCGAGCCCAGGTTTACTGATTGCGATGTTAGCGCGTAACATATCTTCCTCCTTTTAATACATCAATGCTAACAGTACTATCTTTAATAAAAACTTTTTACCAAAAAATTAAACCGACTCCCAAAAAACACTGCAAAGAGAAAAATAACTTTAATTTCGGTAGTCGGTGTCTTTAGTTTTGTATTTTCGTTTTTGGCACCGACTTCCGAAATTAAAGTTATTTTTCTCTTTGCAGTGTTTTTTGGGAGTCGGTTTAATTTTTTGGTAAAAAGTTTTTATTTCACTCTTTTTAGTTGGTCTATTTTTAATTTACCTAGTTACAAGAGCCTAATTATCAACTACTTATAACCTTTTACAAAATATTGCTTTTCCCAATGCTGGGCCGTTAATTGTTGAGGAGTTCTCCTGGTACTTCACCATCAGCTCTACATCACCATATGCATTGTAACGATCATACAGTGCTTAACATCCATATTCAAGTAATCGAATCGCAATTCACGAAATACTTATTATTGAGTACTTTCAGTGGCCATCTGTGGTCTTCATCATAAGTTCCACTTCCCCAAATGGTGCTTTTGAGACCAACTGCACAAGTTACTATAATAAATACCCAAAACGACATAGGTGTGCCTATAATATTTGAAGAGTTCCCTCGATTTCTCCAGGATCCCATCATCAGATCCTGACGTTTATGAAAATGGGACCAATATCGAAGTATACCCTTTCAATCAAAAAAAGAATTTTCCAAATCGGTTCAGCCGTCTTCGAGTAATCGTTGATCATACATTAAAAAAAAAAAAAAAAAAAAAAATATACGCGTCGAATTGATAACCTCCTCTTTTTGTCGTCGGTTGAAAATAGCATTAAATAAAAATGTGTGGCGAGTATACAACAACTTGTATGTACTTATGATGAATAAATAGTTATTTTTTTATGGTTGTGACGAGTTTACAATGAATGTATGAAATTTTCAAATGTGTGGCGAATCGACAATGTGGCGAGTTTACAATAACCCCATAAATCTACCTTATTACATAGGTACATAAATGTATTAAAATTATTCCGAAGCGCATGGTCATAATTGAGTAATGTATTTTAGTTCGGACTTTTTGATCAAGATATTTTCGGTATTGTTCGTCTTTTTTGTATTTTTTGTCTATATCAGATACCGAAACATGTCGTGCTCTTACATAGAAATACTTTGTTTAGGCCCTCCATTTCATCCTGAAGTCTATAAATAACAAGAGGATGCCAAAATGTTATAAAAGATGGGATTTTATCTAGCTATACCTACGAATGATAAATAATTTGTTTTTTCAAACGCGTGACGAATTAGGTATTTAACTAAGACAAGTAAATAATAGACGCAAGCGCATCAATACTTATAATAAAACAACTAACTAAATAAATTAAATCATAGTGACAAAAGCGTAGGTATTTCTTACGTTTAGCTTTAGACTGTTCCTTTCTTTATATTTCAGTAGAAGTCGCACAGTTATATCCGAGTACGTAACTACTTAATCTAAGGCAGTAAGTATTGATTAGGAAAAAAATATCAATAAGTAAACTGCGTGTGTGCGAAACTCGCACTCGTCATAATAGAACATAATTATATACGTACCTAGCAGATCTCATAGATTTCGTTAAGGAAATAAATTCGCATCCCATCTATTTACCTTCTCGGTAGCAGTGGCAGGTTGTTGCCGAATAACCACAACCGTTTATCACCGAACCATTTCTCCATACAGGATGCCACGTTGTTCCACAGTTTGATTCGCGAACAGTCCCACACAATAGAATCCTTCATTCGCGTATCCGAACGTGAGACACCGCGAGCATATCCCGCCAAAAATTATGTCAAAATTCGCGCCGGTCCCGATAATGACAGTGATTGCAATTTTTAATTATTATTTTTTATTTGTGCACGAGTTGTCGTCACGACTGCTGCCAAGCTTTTGGTTGTGGTTGTCGAGAATATCGATCGTTGGTTTGTTTACAGGTTCTGTTGGCCTGTGTACATGACAACCGCGGTGGAAGGGCGGAATGTAGGCTAGAGGATTGACTCTTATTTTTACGTGTTTAATATTTTTTCGAGATCTAATGAATAAAAAAAAAACTTTACCAATACATATATGATTTGTAAAATGTATGTAAATGGGTTAAAGAGCTTTTTACTAAGGATTTTTTTAGCTGGTAGTCCAAACTATAAAATAATCATTTCACTTAAGTTCTTAGTAGGTATATCTTCTAGTTAGTTCTATCTTTTCTTAACACATAATTACGAGTAGGGTAAATACGCCAAATGTCGGCCCCTAACGGATTTTCTGACTGGGGATCGCTCTGGCGCCATCAGTTTGCAACGAAGGATAGCTTCTGATGCGGTTTTGGATAGTTTCATATTATGTCTATTTCATGTTTATAGGCATAAGGTTGACATTTCTATTAAAAGAAAAAAGTTTTAAGGTTTAGATGAGTCGAGAACGAAAAAACCCTAAAGTCGGCCATTCACGGCCCATGGTCGGTCGCGTTTTTCCCAAATGTCGGCCGGGTATAGGGTGTTTTAAATTAAGACTGACAAATATTATTAATATGATTTATTTTGGCAGGAGTCTAATATCACACTAAGTATACATTTGTAATTGTATTTGTTTATTACTAAAATATATTTTTCCCCTCAACAATGTTAGGTACTAAAATTATAACAAAGTAAAACATCACAATAAAATAAAATACTTGTAACGTTGTTCGTGGGATGCCAAGTAGTTTAACGCACGAATGGACATCCCATTACCTATTGCCCCAAGAGTTTCTTTTATTTTATTGCGATCTTAACCGCATAATTTTCTTTGCTTTCGCGAAGACCTGCTCTGTTCAGAACTGCAATAGGCCAGCCAACGGTAACTGGACGTGTCCGGAACTTTCCACGATACGTGGATCTATAAACGTTGCTTTTCAAACAATAAACAAGGTTACACAAGAATGGTACCACTAACCTGAGTGCTGGGGACGCCAACTTCGACCTTCCAAGGTCACGCCCCAAGTGTGGTTTGTATGTAATATGAGATGAGTAATTGAAAAGTGTGATGTAAGTCAAGTGTGTGGAAGTTCACAAGGCGCCGTCTCCAGATGGCGCGGTTCCAACTCAGCATCACACCCAACTCGTTTCCACCAAGCGCGCGCTACGCGTGGTAGGCAATAAGGCGATATGTTCCGACAATATCCCGGGGTTTTCGACAAGTGGGGATTTCACTTCAACAACAAATAATTCGCGACCCAATTATCGGTCTCAACAGGCGAATCCAACGATATTTTACCAATTACAATCAAATCAAAGTCCCAAGGGCGGACATTTTTCAACAACCAAGCCAAGTCTATCTGTCAAAGTCAAGTAATGTCAAAATCAAATTCTTTATGTCAAAAGGGTGCGTTCTGTTTCACGTCGGACCGAACATCTACCCCCCCCCGGACGGGCCTACCCGTCCGCTAATCAATTGGAAGTCTTGACAAGGTTGCAAATTCAACACAGCTTCAATGCGGCCAAATACCGTAGCTAGTTCATTAAAGGTGAGAACGGTGTCTCCCAACAATCTCCGCCAGCGTCCCTTTGCCGCTTTCACCGCGGCCCCAAAAATACCCCCCCAATGGGGGGCAGGCTGGCGGGTCAAACAACCAAGTGACCCCTCGGCGGGCCAAACTATTACCAATATCAACCTGGCTCTCATTAAGGAAGGCGTATACCTCCTTCAAATAGTTACTTGTACCCTTGTAATTCGTACCGCAATCAGACCTAATCAACGAAGGTAACCCACGGCGAGACACAAATCTTTCCAAAGTCGCCTCAAAGGCCTCTGTCGAGAGGGAGGTTACCAGCTCCAAATGTACTGCCTTGGTTGACAGGCAGACAAACACACAAATAAGCCCTAACAATCTTGCTATTACGAAGGGTGGACGTCTTCAACAAAGGGGGACCAACAAATCCGTTACGACGCCAGCAAGGGCCTCGTCTCATTGACGCGATCAGCCGACAAAATCCAAAATTCTCGCTGCAGAATCGCCAACAGCGCATTGCAACCGGCATGCGAGTTCTTAGTGTGACGATCAGTCACCAACAATTGAACCAAGTTCAGTTATAACAAGGGCAGGAGCACCAATTTTAGGGTAAGGACAACTCACAAGGGTGATTTCAAACCAGGTCCTTCCCTCAACAGTGGTGACAGCCGTTTCGCCAATTCCCCAAATCCTGCCTGAAAGGTCGTTCACCTTCAGGCCAACCTGTCCCGCTAACCAAGACGACAAAAGGCAACCCCGGACTCCCGTGCCCAAAATGGCACGGACCACAATTGAGTCACCCAAGGGTCCCCAGACCTTGACCGAGGCCGTTGGCAACAAAACCGTCTTGATCGGGGGGGTCCTTTAGCGGGGCAGGCGTCAATCTCTTAATGATGCCTGGGCGGCGACCGATCGCCGCTTCCAGGCTGCCCTCGTTCACGACGGGGCCAACAATCCAAATATTCGTCTGCGCGGTGTCCCGAGCCGCTCGCCATCACTGGAGGGGCATATCCCACCGGATGCCCGAATGGCGGAGGGCGCGACTCCAGCCGGGGACGTTCCGCCAACGGAGGGGAAAGGCAGCGGCGCCGACCCGGCCACTGCTGCCTAGCAGCCAATGCGCGTTCTCCCTGACGAGGGAAGACCAAATGGCGCTCGTGGGGCTCCCGTTCAACTTGCGCGGGGGGTGGAGTGCGGCGTACAGAATCGCGGGTCTCAGCCCGGTGCTCGTCTCCGGGGTACCCCCCCCTGCGCGAACCCCCCTCAGAGGCTGGTCTGCTGGAGCGGTTCGCGTTGGCGCACAAAATCTCAAGGTGGGACCCTCCACAAATTCTACACGGGCTGGGGTCGGGGCAGTCCCGATGAAAGTGGGCCCCCAAGCACGAGAAGCACAAACGGCGTGCGTTGACAATGCGGCGGCGGGAACTTACGTGCAAATTCAAAAGGTCCAGGCAACGCGCCATGACATGCCCCGTTGCCTTACAAAAGTCACAATGATGAGGACTCCGGGCACCAGCAAAACGGGGGGCGGGGCGAACATCAACAGGCCCCCTAGCCCGAGGACTCCGGGCGCCAGCCAAACGGGGGGCGGGGCGATCATCAACAGGCCCCCTGGCCCGAGGACTCCGGGCGCCAGCCAAACGGGGGGCGGGGCGATCATCAACAGGCCCCCTAGCCCGAGGACTCTGGGCGCCAGCAAAACGGGGTGCGGGGGGAACATCAACAGGCCCCCTAGCCCGAGGACTCCGGGCGCCAGCAAAACGGGGGGCGGGGGGAACATCAACAGGCCCCCGGGCCCTAGTCCGTCCCTGGTCTCTGGGCTGAGAAGGTAGTGGTGGCGACCCCGTAGCGCCACGAGTGTTATCCGCAAACCGACACTCGTCTTCCAAAAATTTGAGGAGGTCGTCAAAGGGGGGAAGATGGGTGGCACTATCCCCACCATACTCCTGCTCAAAACGTGACCTCAACTCCGCGGGGAGCAACTGCAGCACTATGTGCACCAACAAGTAGGACCAATGTTCCACCGGTAACTCCAAACGTCTCAAGGCGTTGGTCGCTGAGACCAACGGGTTCAGCAAGTCAGTGCGCAACGTCGACGTGCTGACAATAGCCGGTAGTCCCAAAATTTGGTCGATGTGCACATCAGCCAGGCAGCGCTTGTTCTGATACCGTCGGGAGAGAAGCTCCAGAGCGGTCGGATAGGAGGAATCCGTCACCGGCAAGTGCTGCACCAAGGCTCTGGCTTCGCCCTCCAGGACAGACAATAAATAGGCCAGCTTCTGGGCAGGTCCGAGGTCCGAGCGTGCATCGACAAGACTCTCAAAGAGATCTAGGAAGCCCAGCCAGTGGTCCAAGCGACCGTCAAAATGTGGCAGCTCCAGGGTGGGCAGCCTACTCAATAGTCCAGGGCCTGCAACAACAGGGGTCTGCGGCTTGGCCGCATCAGGCACCCGGCTCTTCAAAATTTCCCGCGCTCGTAGACATATGACATCCCCCAGGTGGATAATCTGGTCATAGTCACCCAAAATCTTATCGCGGGCTGTCTGATCCATCACCCCCAAATCCACGTCCATGATGTACTCGTTGAAGCGCGTGAGCGCAGCATCAGCTGACTTGATCCTCTCAATCACTTGCCCATACCGAGCAAGGGTGAGCTCTTCCAATTCCACACGCTCAACAGTTGCAGCTGCCGATGTGAACCATCTCAACTGTGAGGTCAATCCCGCAGCAGCCTCCCTGACTGCCCTTAATGAGGCCATTGCAACAATCAAATATTAATACAAAACACCAATCAACAACCAACAATCAAATATTAAACAAACAGCAATGACTTGTTAGTCGACCAAATAATCTCAACAAATTAAAAATTCAAATTCAATTATTTCAAGTCCAAATCCGACCCTGTACTTATTCCAAGTATAAATCTAGCTTGCTAAGGATGGCTAGTTACAAAATAAATAACAATTGAATGTATAATACAATGCTGGATCAACCTCAAATAAATATCAAGAAGCACAACAATTGACTGTATAATATTGAGCCGGAGAATCTCTAACAACAATCCAATAATTACTATAAATGCAATAACCAATACACACAATTCAAGTCCTATTATGTTAGACTATGTGTAATTATTATTTAGATAACCTTTTAAATTCAGATCAATGACATTCAATTATTAATTGCCACAAATACCAAACAACTTTTACAACAATATACCAACTTATGTACCAAATACAACCAATTCCCAATTTCACAAATAAATCCTACTTGTCAATTCAATTCCAAGGGGCTAGCACTACAAATTACAGTACAAACCACAAGTACTATTTGAGCCCGGCTGACAAAGCAACACATTCAAACTTATCAAGTTATAAGTTGTGTTAAGTAATTAAACTCAAGTTTTAAGTTTTAAGTTTTCAACAATATTCAAAACTTCCAATTAAACCAGTGGATCTTATATTATAAGAACCACGCTCTGCTACCACTTTGATCAGGACTGCAATAGGCCAGCCAACGGTAACTGGACGTGTCCGGAACTTTCCACGATACGTGGATCTATAAACGTTGCTTTTCAAACAATAAACAAGGTTACACAAGAATGGTACCACTAACCTGAGTGCTGGGGACGCCAACTTCGACCTTCCAAGGTCACGCCCCAAGTGTGGTTTGTATGTAATATGAGATGAGTAATTGAAAAGTGTGATGTAAGTCAAGTGTGTGGAAGTTCACAAAGCGCCGTCTCCAGATGGCGCGGTTCCAACTCAGCATCACACCCAACTCGTTTCCACCAAGCGCGCGCTACGCGTGGTAGGCAATAAGGCGATATGTCCCGACAATATCCCGGGGTTTTCGACAAGTGGGGATTTCACTTCAACAACAAATAATTCGCGACCCAATTATCGGTCTCAACAGGCGAATCCAACGATATTTTACCAATTACAATCAAATCAAAGTCCCAAGGGCGGACATTTTTCAACAACCAAGCCAAGTCTATCTGTCAAAGTCAAGTAATGTCAAAATCAAATTCTTTATGTCAAAAGGGTGCGTTCTGTTTCACGTCGGACCGAACATGCTCTGTCATTGTAGTACCTTAAATTAAAAGCATTAAGTAAAAACGAACGAGCTTTTTGTCACGTGCAGGTTAATGAATCAATGAAAGTAAGTAAACTTCAAAGACATTTTTTAAGCTAATAAACAAGGGTTTCATAGATAGCAAGTTCCAAAGAGCAACTTATATTTATATCCCAAATTCCCAAACCATAATTAGCTACCATAAATATGTTTTCAATATTGTCAATACCTACATTAAAACTAAACTTCTTAATAATATTAATAATATATATTTGTCATAATACATATTTAAATTTGAGAAAATAAGTTTGATAAATAAATTAAAAATGACTACCTACCACCCAATCAATGAAAAAATACAAAAGTAATCAGCCTGTATAGTGGCGTCCGAATTTGAGGCTGGTCGACATTACGATCTTTAATATTTCTAATGTCGGCCCCTATTTCGAGTACATTATTTCTCGAGATTCAACTAATATCACCCGGCCAATATTTGGCCTCTACTACTGAACTGGCACTGGAACTTTGGCCCTACTTTTGAATTCTAGTCTGTTTCATAATATTCATAGAAATATAACCTACATACCTATATATTATATATGTCGCTTAATATATCTATTACTTCCAAAAGGCTGTGTAATATCCTCCTTCATATAAGAGGAAACCTCTGAGAAATAAAGATTCTTACCTAACAACAAAAGCACCTGATAAAGTGTAAAGATAAAACAAACTGGCTACAACATTTTCAACTCCATAACGAAAGAAAAAGAAAAAATAAACAAATAAAATAGGTCTGTCTCCTAGCCTATACTCCCTTTCATAAAGATTTCATGCATGATGGTGGGTCCCCATCGTAATCGTCGTTAAATACATGTCATGCGGGGTCCCGACATGAGGGCATAATGATTTAATGAGACCATGTAGTCAGCGTGTACACCAATACCATTTTAGGTACCTAATAGTATTCTGGACACTAATAAGCAGCTCTAACTGTTCGTCGAGTTGGCATAATTCAATATTTAATAACAACACTGCTTGTATCACTCGGCTTGCACAAAAGCACATGCCTGCCCATGGTATAGCCCCTTCTCCACACAAAAAAGTCCTTTTAATTATTGACATTATAATTCAACAACATCGTAGGTATAATGGAATATGCAATACAGTTTTCATCTAAAAAAAACTTTTTAACAAAAAATTAAACCGACTCCCAAAAAACACTGCAAAGTGAAAAATAACTTTAATTTCGGTAGTCGGTGTCTTTAGTTTTGTTTTTTTCGTTTTTGGCACCGACTTCCGAAATTAAAGTTATTTTTCACTTTGCAGTGTTTTTTGGGAGTCGGTTTAATTTTTTGTTAAAAAGTTTTTTTTTCACTCTTTTTAGTTGGATGATTTTTAATTTACCTAGTTACAAGAGCCTAAATGTCAACTACTTATAACCTTTTACAAAATATTGCTTTTCCCAATGCTGGGCCGTTAATTGTTGAGGAGTTCTCCTGGTACTTCACCATCAGCTCTACATCACCATATGCATTGTGACGAGCATAAAGTGCTTAACATCCATATTCAAGTAATCGAATCGCAATCCACTTAATACTTATTATTGAGTAGTTTCGGTGGCCATCTGTGGTCTTCATCATCAGTTCCACTTCCCCAAATGGTACTTTTTGAGAGCAACTGCTCAAGTTACTATAAGAAATACCCAAAACGCCATAGGTAGGCCTATAATATTTGAAGAGTTCCCTCGATTTCTCCAGGATCCCATCATCAGATCCTGACTTTGGTGATAGTGGTACCAATTTCGAAGTATACCCATTCGAACAAAAAAGAATTTTCCAAATCGGTTCAGCCGTCTTCGAGTACTCGATGATCATACAAAAAAAAAAAAAAAATGTACGCGTCGAATTGATAACCTCCTCTTTTTGTCGTCGGTTGAAAATAAAGTACCATTGTAAGTATTTTCAACTAGCGGACTGTCCCAGTTCCGCACAAGTGAAAATTTAGACAATATATAAATTATATCCCGTACGATACGATATGCCAAAACGGCCTTGATTCCGTAGTGAAAAAATAATAGAGCTGCTCTTGTATATCCGTACTCCGTCATCCACCCGCACCGGAAATCGTACTTTAAAATATAAACAAAATTAAAAAGCGTTTATTGTCAGACACAATAAAGCCGCAATGTGTTCAAACAAGAATAAGTAGTAGGTAATTTAGTGAAAATACAGAAACTTCGAAACGTTTTAGATAATATTATTGTAATTCAACCATTTTTCTATTTATAACGAAATAGTAAAGTATGTAGGTACCTACCTGTTTGCTTACTCATATGGAAATTTTATAATAGTTTATTTAAAGTAGGTAAGGCAATGTAATACCCCTTGCCCAATTACAATACCCCGCAGTAATAAGTAAGTATAATTTGAATATTTTTCCGTAATTTAGAACATCGCTACACGCGAAGTTTTTCATAGTCAGCCACATGGATTCGGCTTTCTCCAGAATTATTGACGTGCAAGTTTATGACTTCCAGTGTAAAAAATTATGTTCCTAATTTGATTTTATGGTACTAAAAGGCAATTTTTAAAACAAACAGCCATTAAATTCATATTTACGGTATTTTTTTCCACTTCCTTTCGTTAATGGGTTAATATTTTTTATTGTTAATGCAAGTTCGGTTTATTAGAATTAATTTCCTATTATACGAGATTTTATTGTAGCTGGGGAATGCTTATGTCGTGACCCTACGTTAGCAACGTTCTTTATAATAGGTAGGTACTCAAAACTGCACATTTTTTTTATTGATAATAGGTTTGCGTTTGACCACCATCTCACCTGATGGTAAGTGATGATGTGGTCGAAGATGGAGCACGCTTACCTAAAAGTAACCTATTCACTCTTGACTTAAAGACCGGCAGGGAATTCCACTCCTTAGCCGTACGCACAATGAAAGTATTCCCAAAACGTTTTGTGCGTATGGGTGGGATGCAAGGGCGGATCCAGGAGGGGGGTCATGGGGTCATGACTCCCCCCCCCCCTGGGCAGGGTCCAGGACCTAGGTGGACCACTAATTAAAATTTTTAAACATTGTTACTTGATAATACTCCAGTTACTGTCGTTGTAAACGAATATCGGCAGTGGATGGCCAAGTGACAGCGGAGTCAGGAAATACAAATTATAACTTCTTGTGACTTGACCACGATTATGTGACCCCCCCCCCTGGCACCAAAGCTGGATCCGCCCTTGTTGGAATGTCCACCATGTAGGTAACGATGGCGCATCGCCGTTTGTCTTGTATTCCGATGATGGAACGGGCTTGGCGGAATTAGGTTGTGTAATTCCATCGCACACTCCCCGAAATGTAATCGATAGAAAACCATGAGAAAACCGATAGACTTGCAACTCGTCGTCGATGTTCAAGGCTCTATGCTCTCTTTCATTGTGCTATAAAACATTTTTTTAAAGATTTATTATTTACTAGCGACCCGCCCCGGCTTCGCACGGGTGCAATGTTTATATTAAGGCGACATTATATGGCAGCGACCTTGAGCAACTGGGGAGAAGCTTGCGTCACTCCCCGCGACCGCGCAATGCACCCCCGCAACGCAAGCTCGAAATTTCGTAAGGTAACCATACGTTTCAAATAGTAAAGACTGTACTGCCTGATTTATTATCACCATCCAAATTTTTTCTGGACTTTAATTGTCTGGTCATTGAAAACTACTATGTGTATTTAGACAAGTAAATCTATCTATCTATATATATAAAAATGACTATGTGGCTACGCTACTTAGACTCATTTGATACTCGTAAATAATTAAGTTTTAATAACATTGAAATCGGAATATTGCAATGAGTATGAATTTACTTGTCAGCAATCATGTCCTCATTTTCGACATGCTGAGTTGAGTTTTTCCCTTTTGTATACAGCCAGAGCTGATTTTTTTTTTTTAATAGTATATAGGCTTGCGTTTGACCATAATCTAACCTGGTGTTAAGCGATGATGTGGTCGAAGATGAAGCACGCTTGCCTAGAAGTAATCTATTCACTCTTGACTTAAAGACTTCCAGGTTATAACTATCAGGAAACAGACTCCAGCAGGGAATTCTACTCCTTAGCCGTACCCATAATTAAAGTAATCTCAAAACGTTTCATGCGTATGTGTGGGATGTCCACCATGTAACGATGGCGCATCACCGTTTGTCTTGTAGTCCTATGATGGAACGGGCTTGGTGGAATAAGACTGCAATTCCATCGCACACTCCCCGAAATGTAACCGATAGAAAACTGATAAGCTTGCAACACGTCGCCGATGCTCTAGGCTCTGGACCTTTGTCTCGACCAGTTTCTCGTTGCCGATGAGCCTTTTGGCCCGTTTCTCTATAGACTCAAATGCATTAAGCTGGTATTTGGCAGATCCGTCCCAGAGATGAGAGCAGCACTCCATACACGACCGAACTTGCGCTTGATAGAGGTTGAGCAGCTGTTCCGGTGTGAAGTACCGTCTCACTTTTGAAATGAAATGAAATATTTATTTTGTAAATTGGTTATAAATAACACTTTTACACGTCATGTTTTTTTGCGTGTTTAGTTTAGCTAGATGAGGCCGGTATTTCTTAACTGACTACTCTGAGAAGAAACACCGAAACAAAATCAGAGGTCAAAGTCTCTTTTAAAGTCCAGACAATTTGTATTTGTATATGAGAAGCATGTAAGTTCATGTCTGTGGTATTTTTTTGAGGAAATAACCAAGCAAATTTGAGCGGACCTGTCCAGTCAGTGCAAGCATTTGTCAGTTATCGTGTAGCTCAACTTAGAATTTAAGGAGCTCAACCATTTGACGAACAATACCAAAGTAAGGCCATTTGGGTAGGCCACACAAGTACTCAAACTGCTTGACATCATTAAAGAAATTATAGTGAAAGTAAAAACTACGAAGATAGAATAACCTACATTGTCCTCACAAGTACAATAATGAAATAATTATATTTATATACAACGTGTAATTTAAAGGGTATATACATACCAAGTGCATGGCTTCTTTGGATGATAACAAACGATATGGCAAGGGTTTAGTAATCCTAAGTCTACGTGTGTAGAACTTATTATAAATTACAATACACTGATACCAGAGACCGAATTTTTCAAATTAAGAAGAACGAAAAGAATTATCGTGTTATAGGCAAGTGACGTGGAAAGTTATTGACCCTCGTAGTGCTGTGACACGTTTTTTATGATTGGTATTCAAGAAATATATGAAACCAATAATTTGGTATTAATTCTTTGAGTCAGTTATTTTGTGCTGAAACTGTGCATAGAGACTCCATACCAGATGTTGTCTTCAGCCCTTTTGGATATATATGGGGTTTCCGTTACACGTTGTACATAAAAAAAACAATAAACAAAAACAAAATTAATAGGTATATACAATACTTTTTTTTTCTCTTTATTGATTATAAGGATATACAATACTTGAGAACGCAAATATTCTAATCAAGCAAAAATAAATCATCAATCAAAATTTTAAAACTAAATAGAAAAGGCACACGTATATCACTGGAGCATCTCATTCCCAGGCCTTCTTGTCCTCAATATAATCTGTAACTGTGTAAAAAGCTTTCTGACATAGCTTACGTTTTATAAATAATTTGAATTTATTAATACTTAGTTCTTGAATATGGCTAGGAATTTTATTATAAAAACGTATACATTGGCATCTAAACGATCCACCAATCTTTTTTCCTTGTTTTAGAAATGACATATGTGTCTTTGTTCCTTGTATTTACACTATGAATATCACTGTATTTTTTAAAAAGATTAATATTTTTGTGTGCATACAAGAGATTCTCATAAATATACTGAGATTAATATTTATAGTCAGAGTCATTCAGAGTCATAATATTAATCTCTTTAAATTTGTCTCTTAAGGAGTGCTTAGGACTTAATTTATAAATTGCACGAATGGCCCATTTTTGTAATACAAATATTGTATGAATGTCGGCGGCGTTTCCCCAAAGTATAATGCCGTATGAGATCACTCTGTGAAAGTAACTAAAGTAGACTAAACGTGCTGTTTCGATATCAGTTAATCCACGTATTTTTCTAACGGCATATGCTGCAGAACTTGGCTATTTTGACAATTTATATGGGGGCCCCACTGAAGCTTCGCACCCAAATTTATGCCCAAGAAAACTGTGGTATCTTCGGGTTTCAATATTTCGCCCTTTATTGATACACTTGTATTCACTTGTCTAACATGAGGTAACGTAAATTTTAGGCATTTGGTTTTTTTCTCATTAACAAGAAGATTATTAACATTAAACCAGCTAACTACAGTTGCAAGGGCACTGTTTACTTCTTCAGTAACCTGCTGTTAACTTTGATTTTAAATAAAAGATAAGTATCGTCAGCGAATAACACTATGTCATGATTTTTGATCAGGTACGGTAAATCATTTATATAAATAAGAAACAAAAAGGGACCTAAAATTGAGCCTTGGGGACCCCCATCTTGACGTCACAGATCCCGGCGATCTTTTGCCGTTCAAGTCGACTCTCTGAATCCTTTCACTCAAGTATGAGGTCTGAAGATTCAGAGAGGCGCCCCGGAATCCGTAGTGGTGCAGTTTCCTGATTAATGTCTCATGGGGAACACAGTCAAATACCTTTGAAAAATCGCAAAAAATGCCCAACACTTACCAACACTTATCTTCCCATGCATTATAAATGTGTCCTAAAAATTCAACACCGGCCATCAGTTGTTGAACGTCCCTTTGTAAAACCAAATTGTTTATTATGTAGCAATTTGTGTTTATTAAAATATCTTTGCATCTGCATTAAAATAATTTTCTCAAAAATTTTACTGAAAGTGGACAATACAGAAATAGGTCTATAATTAGTAGGGTCAGATGTACTAACTGATTTAAATAGTGGGATTATTTTACTATATTTCATTAAATCAGGAATCTCACCGCAATCAATACAATTATTAAATATAACAGCTAATGTAGGAGCTATAATGTGTACTTAGTAACATGAACAGAATTACCCCACAGATCTGCAGCCTTTTTAACATTCAAAGAATTAAAAGTTTTGATGATGTCATTAGAAGTAACATATTGGAATTTAAACTCTGAACTACAAACTGGAACACTTTTTTTAAGTAATGTGTCTGCAGCAATGGCAGATGATTTTAGCGACTTGATTGTCGATACGGGTATGTCAGTGAAAAAATTTTCAAATTCTGTGGCGACTTGTGAATCTAATCTTATTATATTATCATCAATAGTTAGGGTGTAATTACTAGGATTCCCAACTTTTTGGCAGCCAATTGAGCCTTAGCCTCGATAAACGGACCAAAATTAAGGGTGGATGTCAACGTAACCTCAAGAAGTTCGATGCGATCTATATAATATAAAGCGAGTTATATAATATAAATTAAATTTAGGTAAGTAAAGGCACGGGCGCGAAAGTAGGATTGACCATATGGGCGAAAGTTGGAATATTGGAGAGTTGTGCGTAAACAAAACATTAGATCTCCGCATTCAAGGTCATGGTACTTTCTTACCATAGCTAGCTATAAGTACCTACAACTATGTCAAAAACCGCACTCAAGTATTTTTTAAACTAATCTGGACTGTCCTTACTACGCTGTAGTATGGTTACATTATAGTTAAATACTCACCTCGTACTCACCACAAAAAAACACTATTATTTCAATGAAATAAAAAATTACTAAACATTAGATCTCCGCATTCAAGGTCATGCTACATAAGTACCTACCCTAGACCTATCTATACCTACAACTCGTGTCAATATCAGCTCTCAAGTATTTTTTGATACTCTAATCCGGACTGTCCTTAGTACCTACGCTGTAGTATGGTGCTATTACATTGCAATATTTACCTCGTCTCTGCATTTTCGCGGCGAGAATCTAAGTTATTTGATATACTCCAAAAAAAAAACATAATTTGAATAAAATAAAAATAATTTTAAGTAAGTACCTACTAAATATTAGATCTCCGCATTCAAGGTCATGCTACTTACGTATTAAGAGCTATACCTACAACTATTCCAATATCAGCTACCATAGATAAAATGTATTTTTGATTTGTGTCAGCAACACTCAAGTATTTTTTTAAACTCTAATCGAACTGTCCTTACTACGCTCCAATATGGTTACCTACTCGTAAATTACATTTCAATACTCACCCTGTCTCTACATTTTTGACTCAAGAATCTTTACTATTTGGTGTTCTCCTAAAAGGAAATAACATAATTATTTCAATAAAATAAAAGTTTGTTTACTACATTTAAATCACATTTATTTTATTCCAATATGCTAATTTAAACTATTGATAGAGATTATATAAATAATCTTCTTCTTATCGTGTGGGTAGTAATGTCTAATGACCCCATACACCCTAGTGTCAGAGTTTCTAGACTGCCTCAAGAGCCTCTGACGTGGTCTATTCTGACGACCGCCATTTGGCGACCGGGACTACCGGCTTATATGTGTCTTCCGAAGCACGGAACCATCTTTTTATCAGACAATCAGGTGATTCAGGCCTGCAATGTCCTAGCCAAAGTGGAAACAAATTTACAAAGTATGAGTCCCGCGGGAATCGAACCCACGACCACACACAAGTTAAACCCCTAAACCACTCGACCATGGCGGCAGTAAATTATATAAATAATTAAAATTCGTTACTTCATTAATCTATTTTTAACATTGTAAGGCGTTTCTTTTTTAGTGTTTTGGGTTTACCAACCATTTTGGCGTTAAACTTCTATGCGAATAAAATCATGTTGTATTTTTTGCGCGGAGCGTTAGCGTCTACTCGTGACAGTGGTCAGCGATGCACTGCCGCCCGTCGCCCGCAAGAGCCCCCGATTCATTGCACACCTAGATTATTCGAATAATAATACACCATGACTTTACCAAACACAATATGAAGAAAAGCCGTATACTAAAAGATTGGCAATTAAATTATCTTTTAGACTGTGAAAGTTTCATAAAAATACACCCAATGGTTGTTGCCTGATCTTCGCTTTTATGCCCGCGTTAGACGTACTTTTAAAAATAAATTACACAATGTTTTACAAAAAAATATTTAAATATTCATATATCAAATTATTAAGGAAATAGTCTAGTTTATCATTATTTTTTTTCAAAGCATACCGACTAGCCGTTTAGACGTGATCTTGGATTAAAAATCATCGAAAATCGAATATCTGCCCCTTAAATACTAGCTTCTGTCCGCGACTTCGTCCGCGTAGAAGTCGAAAATATTCCACGGGATCCCGTCCCCGGGATAAATAGTATCCTATGTTTTATTCCAGGACATATTTATCTATCTGAGTGCCAAATTTCCTTCAAATCCGTTCACCCGTTATAGCGTCATTTAATAACAAACATCCATCCAAACTTTCGCATTTATAATATTAGTATACATAGATATAGATTTACAATCCCATTCTTAAATATGAAAGATTTCGCCTATGACTTCGTCCGCGTGCAATTTTTACAGGCAGTGTTTTTTTTCTAATTAAATGCAATACTAATCTAAGAGCTTTCAGCTCTTTAATGTCCCACGGCTGGACAGGAGACTCAAAGGTAATGTAGGCAAATTATTTTAATATATCCCGCTGGCTAGATAGATTTAATCGAGTGTTTTTATACCGTAACTATACGGATAAGAAAGTTTATTTAAACAATTAATTACAACAAATATACAAAATTATGTACTAAAATACAAACTACAATAAAGCATCAAAAAATTCATCCTCAACGCTGTCGGCTGGCAACGTACCTAAGATACTGGCGGCATTGCCTCGTTGTATGGCAATGCTTAGCCGTTGACCAAAGAAATAGCCCGCCCTTGGGTCGCGGGAAGCGTCAACGAGCCTTTTCGATATTTCTTTAAAAAGGCTGTGAGCACACGGGCCCCATGGTCCGAGAGTTTCGACCCCAAACGGCTCGAAAATATAGTTATCACCAAGATGACTATATTTACGCCGCTTGAGGTTTTCCGCAGCCGCAGCGGGAGCGCCAGCACAACATGATGAACTGGGAAGATGGGATGGCGCGACAGTATCGACACAAGTTGCGTCCCACACTAAAGGCCTACCCATCTTCCAAGGAAACAATGACATGCCGTCCGGTCTCTTGCCATCGTCACGTGCCAGTCCAATGGGTTCCAATACGGCTGGAACGCCGACGGTGACAAGGGCTCGTCGGATAATGTCATTTAAGTTGGCATGTCGTGCAAAACGACCCGCACTACGGCTGCAAGAGAGACCATGGTGCCCGAGGCTGTTGACCGCTTCCCCACAATTACAGCGATGAAGGGAACAACAAGGGGCTCCTAGGCGTAGTGAAGCAGCGATGCCGAAAGTGGTTTCGTCGAACATAGTGCCTAGATTTGAGGACGGTAGAGCATGTAACCAAAGACCTGATTCCCACTTTCCCACAGCCAGCAGACGAGCACACTCAGCAGAAGTAGCAGACGTGGTTAGTAAATTATTCAGAACTACTCTGCAGAGCGGCTCGTCCCACCGCCTCTGGGAAGATGGTATAACAGGTAGGTCAGAATTCGGACAAGCGAGATTCCAGGCATCAATAGCCTCAGTGAAGCACGGCACATTGAAATCAATGACGTTGTTTTATTTTCCGGTAACAAAATAATCTGCTTTTCAGATGATCCAACTCGTGATAGACCAACATATAATTGCCCATTGGCTTATATTTATTAGTTTTTAACATTAAATTTTTAACACTTTAAACACTTAAATAAGAACCCTAAACTACATATATACATTTAAAAATAAACTAAAATATGGCATCCAGAAATTCGTGCGCATCGCTGTCCACTGGTAATGTGCCCAAAAGACTGGCGGGATTGCCCATGGGAAAAACATTGTTTTCGTTAGTCAATGCCAACTAAAGAGAAAGTTTGTCCTTGGGACTTGTTTATAGTCAGGGCAAAAGATGTTTTTATGGGAAAGTGGAGTCGCTTAAACGGTATAGGCAGGTCCGTAGGAATCATTGGAATTCTCGGGATGTGCGCCAACTGGCCAGCTTCTGGTCCGATGAGAATAGTCGCCACAATTAAGTTATCTTTTAAATCTTTAATTAGTAGTCTTGTGCCATTGTACATGTTGGGCGGGCTTAAATTCCTTAAAAGCATAATAGGCGTTGCAGTTTTCAAGAGCAGTTCGTGAGGTGGCAGGCCAGATGGATTCAAGAAAATTCAAAAATTCTTGCGGATAATGGACTACCTACATCCTCGACATTGCACACTGTATCAATGGACTTGTAAATTTTGGATTGACCAGTACGTCGATTCTGTAAAATTCGAACAACAACTCGCATCTCACATAGCTATTCACTGTCACTTCGCTTATGGTTCAAAGTGACCTTGATTTTGCATTCTGTAAATAGTGTCGAAGTGACGGCGGAATTACCTTACCGAATGCCACTTCTCACGTCATCTCATACTTTATCTGTCAAAATCTTTAGTTTAACTCGCTGACACGCTCGCAAGGGTAGCGCTAGTGTCAATTCGAAATAACAAGCGAGTTTTTAGAATGCCAATCAATAAACTCACAGCGGATTCAGATTCGAAGTTTAGAATGAGGTCTTACAGAATAACACAGCAGAGACTTTTTGTAAAATTAGGTTATTGATTTCATTGACTGTATCGTTTCTTGGTGAGACGATAGCCCTTGAACAAAGCCAATGAATGTCTCTATCTAATAAATATTCAAGGTCTGGATAAACTGCATCTATGAGTTGCTGCAAATTGTGAACTATTCGGCCTACAGTCTCATTTATAACGATTTCCGCAAAGTTAGTGCCCAAGGTTTGAGAAGAAAAAGACCCTTCTCCAACTTTGAGTAGCTGTTGTGGAAAATCGTTATATGTATTTCCGATTAGGTGGGCTCTCATATTATGTCCGCACGGGTCCCTTTTGTGATGACGGGAAGTGTCTGCCGAAAGTCACCAGCAAACACAAAGGTGACACCACCCATGATAGCAACTGAATTTCTCAAGTCCTTAAGCGTTCGATCCACTGCTTCAACATGAGCTCTATGGCTCATTGTGCATTCGTCCCACATTATCAGAGACGTATTCTGTAATAACTGTCCAAGGGGCCCATTTTTGCGAATTAAACCTACCGACTGCTGCTCCAAAGAAACTGAAACGTAAGTATGTTGAAAAAGCTTTTTTTTACATAAATCCTCCTATATCTGCTAAAATATAAAATATAATTATTTAAGACGGACCTGTGGGACGCAACTTGTGTCGATACTCTTGCGCCATCCTATCTTCCTAGCTCGTCTTGTTGTGCTGGCGCTGCCGCTGCGGCTGCTGAAAACCTCAAGCGGCGGAAATATAATAACCTTGTTGGTAGTTATATTTTCGAGCCGTTTGGGGTTGAAACCTTGGGGTCGTGGGGTCCGAGTGCTCACAGATTATTTAAAGATCTATCCAAACGCCTAGTTGACACTTCGCGTGACCCAAAGGCTGGCTTTTACCTTGGACAGCGGTTAAGCATTGCCATACAGCGTGGCAATGCCGCCAGTCTTTTGGGCACATTACCAGTGGACAGCGATGCGTACGAATTTCTGGACGCCATATTTTAGTTTATTTTTAGATGTATATGATTATGTAGTTTAGGGTTTTTATTTAAGTGTATATTCCATTATTATTACGAGCTAGAAAGAGTATTTAAAAAGAATGTGTTCTCTACTAATTGCCTTTATAAAAATTTTCAAGTTATATGTTTTTAGACGGACCAGATTGCCATAAATTGTTTTCAGTTTTATGCAACTGTTTAGGCAGCGCATGCAAATAATTCTATTTTAAGAGGTACAATTTTCCGACTTGCTTCATAAAGATAGACACGTAAAAATACGGAAATAAAATTTATTCTGTATAACAAATAAAAAAAAAACACATATCTTTTGTTAATTTTTTAAATATCATAAAAGCGCGTTAAAATTACTCGAAAATTATCTTATATATCTACAGTAAACGGGTCAGCGTTTTAAGTAACTTTATATATCTTGCTAATACAGAATACAAACATTTACTTCTTTTTCAACCGACGACAAAAAGAGGAGGTTATCAATTCGACGCGTATATTTTTTTTTTTTTTTTTTTTTTTTTAATGTATGATCATCGATTACTCGAAGACGGTTGAACCGATTTGGAAAATTCTTTTTTTGATTGAAAGGGTATACTTCGATATTGGTCCCATTTTCATAAGCGTCAGGATCTGATGATGGGATCCTGGAGAAATCGAGGGAACTCTTCAAATATTATAGGCACACCTATGTCGTTTTGGGTATTTATTATAGTAACTTGTGCAGTTGCTCTCAAAAAGTACCATTTGAGGAAGTGGAACTGATGATGAAGACCACAAATGGCCGCCGAAACTACTCAATAATAAGTATTGAGTGGATTGCGATTCGATTACTTGAATATGGATGTTACGCACTTTATGCTCGTCACAATGCATATGGTGATGTAGAGCTGATGGTGAAGTACCAGGAGAACTCCTCAACAATTAACGGCTCAGCATTGGGAAAAGCAATATTTTGTAAAAGGTTATAAGTAGTTGATAATTAGGCTCTTGTAACTAGGTAAATTAAAAATAGACCAACTAAAAAGAGTGAAATAAAAACTTTTTACCAAAAAATTAAACCGACTCCCAAAAAACACTGCAAAGTGAAAAATAACTTTAATTTCGGAAGTCGGTGCCAAAAACGAAAATACAAAACTAAAGACACCGACTACCGAAATTAAAGTTATTTTTCACTTTGCAGTGTTTTTTGGGAGTCGGTTTAATTTTTTGGTAAAAAGTTTTTATGTTTTATTTTCATGATGGCGACGAAAACACTTTACCAAAATATTACAAACAATGTCAACTGAAGATATACAATAAAGAACTATAATCAATTCATTCGTTCAAAGTAGTATAGCTCGGCTAATATGCATGATATAAAGAGAATTTATAGCCTATAGCACTCAGGGATAATACAGCTACATGTAAGCGAAAGAATTTTCAAAATCGGTTCGGTAGTTTCAGAGATTACCCCCTACATACAAACTTGCAAATTTTACCTCTTTATAATATTAGTATAGATATTTATTTAAGACGGACCAGATTGCCATACATTGTTTTCAGTTTTATGCAACTGTTTAGGCAGCGCATGCAAATAATTCTATTTTAAGAGGTACAATTTTCCGACTTGCTTCACAAAGATTATAATAGCTCGGCTAATATGCATGATATAAAGATAATTTATAGCCTATAGCACTCAGGGATAATGCAGCTACATGTAAGCGAAAGAATTTTCAAAATCGCTTCGGTAGTTTCAGAGATTACCCCATACATACAAACTTACAAATTTTACCTCTTTATAATATTAGTATAGATAATATAGAATGTCTTTATATACATCGTTGACAGCCTTTTTGTCATTCGACATACATGTTCTCTTTAGTAATTACTCTTGAAAGTGCGACACATAATTTACCATGGGAAAAACATTCAACGCTCAAATATCTAAGCAACATAGGCACTCGCGCCGTGCCTCCGCCGCGCGCCGGCACCGCGCCGCAACCGCTGTCATTGCATTTTAAATCTGTAATATCTTCGAAACTATTTATTTAAATTATATTCTGTAAAGGGCAATATTGATTTATATTAAATGCACAATGTATTTATGGTACTTAATTGTATAAGGATTAATGCTGTATTGCTTAAAATCGCTTCGTAAAATATGCTCATATTTCTCGTAAAAAGTAAAGGATAAAAAATGATTGTTGTGGGTTATCTATAAGAGATAGACAGATGCCAGCGAGGACTCTTTTGTTGACCCTTTTAAGGTGTACAATACTGTAGTACATTATTTTGATCTATCTCGTAGGGTTCAGCCAGCGTTTGCAAAGCAAGCGCAAAAAATGTGTTTATTTGCGACATCACATTAGAAACCTCAAAAATTATCAGTGTTGCTCTACTATATTATGTATGTTATATACTTAAAAACCTTCCTATTGAATCACTCTTTCTACTGAAAGAAACTGCATCAAAATCCGTTGCGTAGTTTTAAAGATTTAAGCATACATAGGGACAGACACAGGGAAGCGACTTTGCTTTATAATATGTTAAGAAGATTAAGAAGATGCAAGTTTTTTTAGCAAGTCGTTGGCTAAAGTATCTTTCGAAACTAAGGAGGACGATAGGGAATATCTGGATAAACAATTAAATTAGATGGCGAATTTGTCGGTTTTTCCAAACAGCACATTATATACATATATGTATATATCATTCCCTTCGGGGGCACATGTTAGGTTGCATGATCTCACCAATTAAATATGTGGGTGTTAAGTTCGTCAGCAATACGTCAGTTTTACGCAAATAAGAGAAAATGAAGAATTTTCCCTGAAATAATAGTATCTATACAATGTGATAGTAGCGAATAATATGAGTAGATTAAAGCCGTGCGCTTCTTTAATGAGTCGAATGCGGACCAGCCATAACAGCATCCTGGAGACATGTGCGGACAGATGCGTCAAATCGTGCGAGCTCCTTAGAGTTTCCAAGTTCTGCCCTGCACTAACTAAAAGGCCGTTAAGCCACAAAAGGTCATTTTTCACTTTTTAATGTGTACTTAAACTACTTTCGATTCTCTATCTTTTGGTCTAAGGATCATTTTCCTACGATTAATACTTTTCGAGATATAGCAATTTTGCTGAGCAGTTAAACAAAATATTTTTTTTTTCATTTCCTTTGTTAAAAGTGACTAAACCACAATACTTGTATATACAATACTAAAATATAATACAAAACTAAAAGATACTTTTTTTTTACTTTAAAAAACCTCACATAATATGTGAGGTTTTTTAAAGTAAAAAAAAAGTATAATAATATGATATTGTGTATATAATAATAAAATATATAATAATATATTATATTGTGCACAGAAGCTATGCCCACAAAAATAATTTACCATCGTCCTAGCTAGCGTAGTTTTATAGAAAAATTATATCCCACTTATTTTTACGTTTACTCGAAAAATACTTTTTGAGGTTAGCGGCTTTTTAGTTAGTGTAGGGCAGAGTTGAGCTCGGCAAGTCCTCCTAACCGATTCCGGCCACGGCGGCTAATCTCATGATTGATTAGCCGTCTGCCTAGGTGATATTATAGTGTACAAGTATGTGCGCAGGTACAGGTCCTCTCTCCTTCACTCTCCTTTATCCGATGGGACGACAATCCGACACAACAGGAGAGGGATCAGGCGCAGGACCCAATGGCTTAACGTGCTTACCGAGGCACGGGGGTTATCACACTACCAACTTCCAAACTCCAAGCTACTACTGAGAAATTTCAAACACTCATACCTTTCTTTGTGTTTATTTCCTTCCTCAAAAGTAATAGTAAAGTAATATTGTTTTATTGGATGTCTAATTCCGTTAAAAATAAGGGCTAGGTATTTACTCACATCGCTGAAGTCAGTGCCAAGATAAATGAATGTTCAGTTTTTTTAGGTTTTTTTTTTTAAATTCAGAATGAGCTCACTCTTGACCTCGATCTCACCTGATGGTAAGCGAGATGAGGTCTACGATGGAACGAGCGAGCCCAGAAGATGCCTGTTTACTCTTGCTTTAAAGGTTGAAAGGTCATAAGTGGCAGGGAACACAGAAGCCGGCAGAGAATTCCACAGCTTGGAAGTGCGTACAATAAATGTGGAGGAGAAGCGCTTGGTACGACAAGACGGTATATCAACCAAGTGTGGATGGTATTCAGCCGTGCGTCTGGTAGACCGGTAGTGAAAGGGAGATGGAGGGATCAGGTCATGGAGCTCCTGCGCACACTCTCCGAAGTACAATCTGTAGAAAACCGACAGGCAAGCAACGGTTCGCCAATGAGCCAGGCTATGAAGCTTGCCCGATACCGCCTCGTCTCCTATAAGCCTTTTAGCCCTGCGCTCGATTGAGTCCAGTGCAGCAAGTTGGTATTTTGCAGAGCCATCCCACATAAGTTTCAATAAATCACTGAGATAGTTACCCAATAGCAATACTTACTTTATAATAAAATAACAGTTATGATAATATTAAAATAATAATTAATGTTAACAAGATAATTATATATTAATAAAATCCTTTTCTCCGCGCTTTCTGTTCAGCAAAAGTATCAATAACATCATCATAGTTTAAAGATCGGGCCATAGATTTTCAATAGACAAAAAAGCCAAGTTAGATAGCCTATTTTTTAAAGGCATCTGAAAGAACGGGATGGGCTTTTAGTCAGTAGAAGTCTGACACTTCGTTCGGCTTAACCCAGAGCGGGAGAAGTCATTCGATGATTTTTTTACGACACAAAATGAAGTATCCTGTGGATGCGTTTTAAAATCAGTCCTTTTCTTATGAAAGCGTATAAACCGTAATTATTTATTTGATTTTATATGGCCTTTGGTTGTAACTTTAATCGATTTTAAATTTGGTAGGTATAACTTTAATTGATTTTAATTAGGTATTTATATCAAATTTATGTCTTATACAACTGTTTGTTAAAAATGTTAGGTTACTTTTGAGCTCGCAGCCTCTCGGTCCGGGAGCCCCATCAGGCTGGGGGCCCCGTCAGACCGGGGCCCGTGGCATTTTGCCAGTCCTGCTACTTACCCTATAGTTACGCCACTGTAGGGCATAAATAAGTAGGTATTTATCGGATAGGCAATGCTTTGCCCGTACCGGTAAGAGACCATAAAAATATCTTAGAATACAGAAAGAACGTGTTCTAAGAAAAATATTTACAATATTCCCTTGTTCCGGCTTATCAGTTCCGGAGCCTCCACGTGAGTGAAGAGGCGGCCAAAGAGTATAGCCGCGCGACCTTGAAAATGTACCGTTTAGAGGCCACCGGTGGCCTTCCCCGGCTTGAGGGTTAAGCCTGCAATACATGTTGGTCGAGCGTTGTCGAGTGAAGGCCAATACCAACATGTAGATGGTATATTTGCCTTGTCTTGCTATCGCTCGGTGTCACTTGCCTACTTGGCCGAGTGGAGGCCAGCGCCAACGTGTATAGACTCTATACACGTTGGCGCTGGCTCTATACTATAGAGCTCATTTGGTGCAACTTGTCTTCGCTCGCCGTTGCTCGTGATCACTTGCCTCACTTCAGATCGGTGTCGCTTCTGCTCACAAATCAAAGGCGCGAGGCGCTCGCCTGCGCTCTGCCAACGTGTGGGCAGCTCTACAGACCCTTTTCTACATTGGTCGTCTGCATTGGCGTTCGACGAACTTGTCGAACGTGTGGACATTATTTTTTGCCTTCTACCTATTTGCCAACGCTCGCGTTGGCCCACGCTCGACCAACATGTATTGCAGGCTTAAGATCGACCTCCTTCCCTACCCCAAATGGTCCTACGTAATAATGCATTGAACCTCGTCTTTAAAAAATCGCTTTTAGGGTGTACAATGAAGAGTATTTTTATTCTATTCCCAACTGGTAATTTAGATGAAAAGTTATGGTTACAATTCAATAGATACCTAGTGTGAGCCGATAACTACCAAGATCTTTCTGATGGAAAAACCAACCAATCTCGACGTTCATGTTGAAACTGCCTCATTAGCTAGCGCTCCATATCTTAATTCCATTTATGGACCATTTTCCATGGTAAATAAATAAAACTATCGGATCAAATTAGATCAGTTATGTAAATAATTTCTAAGCAAAATCTTCTATCCTTTTCACGAAAATTACATACCTAGACGGAGCAGTATGGGCACAGCTAAAGCTTATATGGTGAAGGAGTGCAGAATCATAATATCTTTATCTACTAATGTCTTGGTAATAATTTAAGTTATGGTCGAATTTCGACAACGTATTAAATTATTAGGTAGGTAAATAGTAAATAAGTATTATAACGTAAAATATCATAATGCTAAAAGTCCTGTTATTGTACATGCTACACTGAACTGTTTCGAACATTTCTCCGTAGAAAGAGCCAGCTGTTTTGTCTATCTCGTTCAACCATGAGCGCAGCTCGGGCTAATATGTTATTGTGGTCTCTTTCATCCATTCAATTGTCATGCACTGGATTGCGACTTGCTCACAATCGACGACTCGTCGACGCAAAAGTTGGCAACAAGAATTCATTTCTGTCAAAAACTCGCAAGTGAGAACACGTTACTAGAATACTAGCTAGATTTCCCGATCAGTGACCATTGTTATTGTTTGTGAACGGTATAATGTAATGATAAAACGTACAGTCGTCGCGTCCGCTAGCACCCCTGATATGTTAATGTTCTTACGAAAATATAATTGTGCAATAACCCGGTGTTCATTTTGCACTCGTTATGAAATAAGTGAAACATTACGAGCCTTTATGGGTTTTGCAAATTGTATCTTGTAACAAGGTCGTGACTTTTTGAGATGAAAATCTAGATTGTGTAGTGAACTGATGCGTGTTCCCGTTGTTTGTTGTACTTTTAAGTGTTCTAAATTAGTGTTGTGACAGTGAATAGAGGGCAGAACAATGGGCACCACGGGACTGACTCTGGCAGATTTGCCCAATATTTTTATTATGATCGGCGCTCTCGTGGCTCTGTTCGTTATGCTAGTCATCCTACTCAGGTAAGACCACTACAGATAAGGAATACAGCTAAAAATACGACTTTAGAACTATTGTTATCCTGCAGAATGTACTAAATTGTTTCCCAGAGTCAAACCCATAACAATCTAACATCAATGTTTAATTATCCGTGTTGTAAATTTGCCTCCTAGGATTTATTTTAAGTGTTGGTGTGTTGGTTTAAGTGTGTTTGAGGCTGGACCAGTGATTGGAGCCTATTTGATTCCAATAACTTAATTGGCTCAATGAAGACATGCCTTTGCTGTTTTTGTCTTTGACACTCTTAAAAACAAATTATAATCATTTTTACCTTGATATTTATACTATAAACAGAAATACTGAGTAACTAAAATAAGAAAGCTACTCTTAAAAGTACATAGCAGACTCACTTTCTCTTTAATTTAATATGTATGCTGTTGTAATCTGAAAGTGAAAATGGAAAAATAAAAACATGTTTTAGAGCCTTCCATGTACTTGTTCTTGTCATTATTGTCCGTTATCTGCTATGTCAACTATCTATACTGTAGCTGATAATAAAAATAGATATGCAAATGTATACAGTAATCAACTTATTTCTACTTTGACTTTGTAATAAACACAATCTTTGTATACTTCCATAACATGGAAATTATATAGACATCATCAACTCAGGGTGATGAAACCCAAAAATATAAAAACTATAGAATCATTTAGGTATAAGTAAACACACTCCCATATCTACAGATGTATAAACTTCACCCTGACAAATGGATGGATTGTGTGAGGAATTATATGAATGTCATGAAATTTGGTGATAACAAAACTGTTGATAGAGAATAGTTATATATGAAAGAAAAGTGTTCCACTGACCACTAGTAACAGGAGACAAGGGCATGAGTATCATAATTAAAGTAACAATCTCTTTTAACATATTACTGGCATATTATTCTAGAAATAATCTTTGGTTGTTAAAAAAACCTATCACAAATTAAAGACTGATTGTAATTCACATCAGTTCAACTTCACTTAACAATACATACCTTTTAGTCTGAAATAGAGCCTGTTATATTTTTGTATAACATTGACCTACTAATTACTACTTAATTGGTTTTTTAGAGTAATCTAGGTAAAAATTTCTTATCAATCAAAACCTGCTCATAATTTTTATTTTATTCCAACAAAATGTGGGTTTTAAACCTGCTCCTAACTTTTATTTTATTCAAACAAATTACTTATCATTTAGCTCAGGCAAACAATAAAATTTGTCATTATATTGACTTTGCATAGTTTTTGAATTACATTGCACATTTCCAGACTGCACAACATAAAAGCATAATCTACATTAATTGTAATTAATTCAAATAATGTATCTCCTATATAATGCAAACAAGTGAAAGTTGTTTATATGAATGAATGAATTTAATACCTTGGATAAAATCTTTACTTAAATTAGTAATTACTTAAGCACAATAGTATAGTACATGGTAGTGTAGTGTATGGTATTTAGTATTGTATGTGTGTATTTTATATTATTATGTTTAATTTATATTATTTATGTTGTTTTTACACTGACAGCCCTAAATCTCTGTCCTTTAAGTTCTGTCCATCCAAAGGTTGTAAGAGATTGCCTTGTGCGATAGGACTGCCCATTGTACACTAGTTTTACCTTTTATATCCATATAAATATTGTAATAAAAAAAATAAAGTAGTCACCTAGCAGCGCCAACGAAGAATGAATAAATTGATGCCCCTTGTCTCTTATACTGCATAAATCTAGTTGTATAATCAAAATAACATATCAACAGTTAAAAGGAAATAGGGTATAAGCGACCAAAAAAGAAATATTTAGGAGAGCCATTCAAAGTTTAGAATTTTAGAAAAACTGATGTATTATTTATTAAACATCAGACAGTTGAATAAGTGTTATAGTAAAAGAAGGATAAGGTACTTTTCACAGTGGTTGTATAAAAGATAACAGAACACAAGAAACAGTCTGCTTTCAAAACAATACCAGTCCAAAATATCGCATATACCCTATTAATTCCTTTTAACCGTCGATATATAGATGTATGCAACCAGATTTAACAAACAATCCTACCAGGTGTTTAAAGATATCCTAATGCAATAATATTTGTATTGCACTAACAACCTGCCCAGACTGCATGGATGTATATTATATTTACAAATTTTCTTCATTAATATGTCTTTCTGTAAGAGAAAATGGCATAAAAATCTATTGCAGAAGTAAGTAAAGAAACTGTTTGAGGCAGACTGTCTCTTAATTGTTTCTTCTATACTTTTATACCAATATTTTAAAGAGGTAATGTGGAGTGTGTTTGTTTGTAGGAATTAGTATATATTATGTATACCAGTAAAATGCTATATTATCACTGAGTGTCATAGGCTACATAAAACTTTATTTTGCTGCAAAAAACTTTTCACATGAGTCACTGCAGGCTTTAGTAACTACTACTTATTTAGAGTGAGATTGATTTCCACTGCAGTGGATAGACCTAAATTTTAAATTTCATCAACATTAACAATTATTAACATACTAAAGTTTTAATATTTACTTAGGTTTTACATCAAAGTACATCAATTATTTTATTTTTCGATGTAGTTGTTGCTTACAAATTTGTTTGTGTACTTTTCTAATCCAAATACATTTCCCTGCATAAATAGCTACTATTACAGATTCTAATCTAACTCTGTGCCAAATTTTATCCAGACCCTATTAGTAATTTTTGCATGATTGAAACTTAAACATAATTCACATTTGTTTTATTACTTCAGTAGTAGGATTATTTATTTAGTCTTGAGAAAAAGGTCAAAACAGAGACAAAAAATTGGCCAAGTGCGAGTCAGACTCGCCCATGAAGGGTTCCGTAGTAACTATAATAATATAATATAATATGTATATTTATTTAACAAATAAAAAAAAACCTTATTTTTTTTTAAACTTTCTTCTGTATCTCAAAAACTGCTGACCCGATTTCGTTCAAACCAATTTTGGTTGAAAGATTACATTAAGATCTACAGAAAAATATTTTTTTTAGATTTTTCACTCTATTATTATAGAAGTTAGAGGGGGGGGGGGGGGGTACACATTTTACCACTTTGGAAGCTTATATCTTTTAAACGATTGACTTTATGATAAAGTGGTTTTAGAAACCCTTATATCATTTTTAAAGACCTGTCTATAGATCCACACACACATAGGTTTCAGGAAAAAAATATTTTCAGTTCTAGTTCCATGTATAGGGACCCCCCTTTATTTTAAATATTTTTTATTTCTTTTTCCTAAAATCGGAAAGCGGTTCACAGAATACATCTACCTACTAAGTTTCACGTGTATAGTCTTAATAGTTTCGGAATAAAATGGCTGTGACATACGGACGGACGGACGGACAGACATATAGAAACTATAAGGGTTCCGTTTTTTGCCATTCGGCTACGGAACCCTAAAAAGACAAAGAGGTTGCTGCAATATGGAAATAAGTAGTTAATTAGTCAATGGACTAATTCCCTATTTATAACAATAGTTAATTATTGCTAATGTATCATACATTTGCATTTTACTATTTCACAATTTGTTGAAAGTATTCAAATAAAAGGTTAGTCAGAGTCGAGACAGGGGACTCTGACCACTAAGTGACCCTAAGGAAGACGGTGGTACAGTAGTCATGTGCTTCCATACACAGCGAGGCTGATAGGAAACCTCTTAACAGTCTGCTACTGGGTGTCCTGACAGGTGTTGCATAACAGGGAGTTCCAGAGTGGTCTGGTTCATAAGGGGTTCTGGGGCTTCCCTCTGACTGATATCGGTGCCTACTGGCGTGATTTTAGTGAGGTAAAAGCGAAAAGCGTACCTGGGCACGTTTTTCTTTTCTTTTTTAATGATGACTATCATTTTACCGTTTTTTTATCGGCATTTCCCGCGTAAATCTTGATCCCGTAGAAATTACGGGATGAAAAGTAGTGCTGTGTTATTCCAGGATGTCAACTATCTACTTACCAAATTTCATTAAAATCCATCCTGTAGGTCCAGAGTTTAGCATGTACAGACAGACTTTTATTTATTTATTTTTGCCATGGTACAGTTTCTTAACCCACCTCAATTATTATTTTTGTGTAAAATTTAAATGTACAGACATACTTTTTTACTGTTTTATTATATGTATGGATAGGCTAGCGTTTTACCACCATCTCGCCTGATGTTAAGCTATGATCTGGTTGAAGATGAAACATGCTTACCAAGAAGTACACTATTGACTCTTGAACTTAAATCCACCTTGTTATAAGCCGGGTTATGTGTGTTTCCCTATAAAAGGGGTCCAACCAGATTTTGATAAATCTAGAAAATGTGAAGGAAGAAATGTTTTTCAAATTGTAAGTACCTAGGTACTTTTTGGAATATAAAATGAAAGGATAAAGTTTGTGACCATCTCAAAACTATAATTACATTTAAAAATAATTTGCTTGCAATGTAAATTGAAACAGCAAGTTCAAGATCTAAACCTATCAGACAGAAGTCTGTATTAGAAAGAAAAACATGATTAAAAGAATCTGATGCCTTTAGAATTACATTGTACATAAGTCTAATTTGCATTATCCAAATCTACATTATAAGAACCTGGTATTTTGTGTAGAACACGAAAAAAGTTTATAATTAGAACAAATAGTTGTGCACCTACTTTGCACTTATAGTTGGTACACATGATAGGGGTTATCTCAATAGATAACGTATTATACATATATAACATTGTTGTTAGAAGTTGAATGTAAAATCGGAGAATTTAATATGATTTTTTCTTTGGCAATTGAGCCAATGTAGACTGCTAGTATCATGTTGTAGTAGCGTAGCAATACAATACAAAAGCCTAATGACTAAGTTGTTGGACTTGCGAATTGCGATCGAGATGTCACGGGTTCGAACTCCACCCATCACACTATTGCCGTGAACCCATTCGAGACAGCTTAGTTGGAGGGATTAACAAGATTGCTAGTAAAGAGAATTGTGTTTCTTTTTTTTAAAGTAGTGTGTTAAGATTAGCTATCGAGAGCTCTGTTTTTCGCATGAAGAGTTCATAAACAAACTGACAGGGAGTTAGTTATTTTCGCATGTTATAACATTAGTATGAAAGGATATTCATAAAAATAAATCTAGATATTTTTTATTGCATGCATGACGAAATTAAAATAAATTACAATTCATACTTATTGATAAGTCTTCTCAATAAAAATAGTCACTTATAACCAACTAAAAATATACGAGACTAAAAAGAAATGTAACTAGATATTTTTTATATTCTGTTATGCATGCCAAAGTTAAAATTAATTACAGACCAAACTTTTTGATTAGTCTTCTTCTGAATAAAAATAGTCACTTAAAAACTAACTTAAACCATTCGAGACTAAAGTCGAAACTTGAGTTGATGGCCATGGATTGACATTATCTAAAATTCAAATACAATAAGTACCTATAGCCAAGAAAAAAGATTGAATGCAATTAAATAAGTTCACGTGAGTTAGTTACTACTCCAGCAAATAATAGTTTCTAGACTACTTTTCTGTTTAAATTATATTCTATGAATAACTGAAACGATGCTTAAATTCTGTTATACAGGGTGTTTCAAGAGCTTAGTATAGTGCCCGGCACGTAACTTGGCAAGAGTCGTTAGATGCGTAGAAGTCGTTTTTTAGGTCTCGTTGGTTGTCGAGCGGGATGCGCGATTGGTACGTCAGTCAACCCCTGCCTCCCGCACCCCGTTCGCTCCCGAATACACTTTCATGCATGAAAGTACCCTTTGCTTTTGTTCAGTTTTTGCTACGAGTTATTGTTTTAAATTTAGGTTCTTTTACGAGTTGTTGTTATTTATTTATTATATACTGTTATATATATTATATACGGTTTTATGTAGACATGCCTGAAAAATATAGGTATACAATGTGTACTGTTTCATGGAAAAAGAAGCTCAAACTAAAAAAGAGACAGTAAACTGATTGTGACAATGAGAACACATAATTTTTAATAAGTAGTATTTTCTTTAAGTAATTTTTAGGGTTCCGTAGCCGAATGGCAAAAAACGGAACCCTTATAGTTTCGATATGTCTGTCCGTCTGTCTGTCTGTCCGTCCGTCCGTATGTCACAGCCATTTTATTCCGAAACTATTAAGACTATACATGTGAAACTTAGTAGGTAGATGTATTCTATGAACCGATTTCCGATTTTAAGAAAAAAAAATAAAAATATTTAAAATAGAGGGGGGTCCCCATACATGGAACTAGAATTGAAAATATTTTTTTTTAATGAAACCTATGCGTGTGTGGTATCTATAGACAGGTCTTTAAAAATGATATAAGGGTTTATAAAACTACTTTTTCATAAAGTCAATCGTTTAAAAGATATAAGCTTCCAAAGTGGTAAAATGTGTGTGTCCCCCCTCTAACTTCTATAATAATGGAGTGAAAATCTAAAATAAATATATATCTGTAGATCTTAATGTAAACTTTCAACCAAAATTGGTTTGAACGAAATCGGGTCAGCAGTTTTTGAGATACAACATATTTTCTAAAACCGCAAATATAACTTTGTAATTCATACAAACACTATGAAAAACAAAGTTATTTAGCGTAGTTGTAAAAATGTAAATAAGCTAGTCTTAAGAAATTTTTAAGGTTTTTTTTATTCGGCAAATAAATATACATATTATATTATATTATTATAATTACTACGGAACCCTTCATGGGCGAGTCTGACTCGCACTTGGCCAATTTTTTTATTTTTATCTTTAAATGCAATATATTTGTTATTTTATTTATACCACCTAATAAACTCACGAACTCCTCTCCTTTCTTTAACTTTCTTCTAAATAGACATGATTAAATATAAATTATGGCAATAGCCATAGAATAATGACAAGCAATAAAAGTGACTAGGTACTTTCTTGTTTCACTAAGTGCATGATGCGCGAACTGACCCCACTACGCCAAAACCTTGCCAACTTACTTGTCGGAGACTGTACATAAGGGTATCTTCTGTGTAGAGATACAGTAAAAAAATATACGTTTATTAAAAGACTCGACTGCAAGAAATGCATCCGGGTTACACGCAAAAATGTGCACTTCTAAAAATAGTTCTCAAAATGAGCACTTCTCCAAACGTGTCCTTCTCAAAATATTTATTTTATTTTATCACAATGAGTCAAAATATTAACCGTTAGCTCAAATTATTTTTTTATTACTATTAGCACGTTAACAGTAGTTTATTTGTAAAAAGTAATTACGTGGCGGAAATGTTTGATTCTCAGAATACAGAAAGAACCAGAAACCGCGTTCAACTGTAATTGCAAGCCGCGCCAAATACAAGACAAGCGTCTCCCGCCAGCCTCACTTCCCACCCGCGTATGTTGCTAGCTCAGACATTATTTGTCCATTTTAGGGGTAAATTCAGCAGCAGTTTAGATAGCTATAATGTTACATAGAAACATAATTTCATACACCCCTCCCCCTTACTCCCTCACACACACACCACACAAACATACACCACAAATTTTGTAAATTTGTTTTGTAATCTTAATTGGTACTATGTTAGTCACATAGTACCTATTATGTATGTTATGCAATTCTAACAATATCATATACTAGCTTCTGCCCGCGACTTCATTCGCGTGGGAAGGTTTTCCCGCGCAAATCCCGATCCCGTGGGAATTTCTGGATAAAAAGTAGCCTATGTGTTATTCCAGGATGTCAACTATCTACTTGCCAAATTTCATTCAGATCCGTTCAGTAGTTTTTGTGTGAAAGAGTAACAAACATCTATCCATCCTCACAAACTTTCGCATTTATAATATTAGTAAGATAAGATATTAGTAAGATAAGATTAGTAAGATAGAAAGATAAGATAAGAAGTAAGATAAGATTAGTAAGACATAATTACATGCATACGGGTCGCACTGGTAACCTTTCTTTTTTCAATTCGCTTAAAATATTTTTTTGATTAAAGTAGTTATTAATATACTACAACGAATAAAAGCCCTCAGTAGGTAATAAAAAGAAGGGAAAATCAAAACTAACAAGATGGATGCATTATTCTCTTTGATAATTACAAACTAAACAATTTATTCAATAACTAAATAAGACGATAAGTGAATGCACTAGTTACACGTGAAATGTGATCCCATTCTGTTTTTTTGTAGCCCCACTGTATTTTTACAGGTAGGAATAACACAAGACTGCATAATTTTAAATAAATAGGACATCGGTAAAACACATAACGCGATATGACGTTCACAGAGCAACTGATCGGCTAGGCTGCGCGTCAAACTACTCCATTTAGGAGTAGTTTTTGTCGCTTCAGTATTAGGCGCGCTCACGGCTTCTGTTTCTTTCTGTATTCTGAGATTTGATTATGTATTTTCAGTAAATGTCAGCTAAACAAATAATATAAGTTTTCCACCTAATTATTGTTGCCGGGGTTGCGGAATTGTTTGCCAGGGTTGCGAAATTGTTCGATAGAGTTAGCCGCGGTAATTCTTTGACGATACGTGTTTCACGTGGGCATATGACGGAACACGCATGGGTTTTAGTGAGTAAAAGTCTGATCCACCTCCCGCTTCGCCCGGATCCGGGAGGCAGTCATTGGATGATTTCGCAACCTTAAAAAAAGCCTTTCATCGTAACATGCTATACACTGCATCTATGTGCATGTTATTTTTCAACCGACGACAAAAAGAGGAGGTTATCAATTCGACGCGTACATATTTTTTTCTTTATATATTTTTTTTAATGTATGATCATCGATTACTCGAAGACGGCTGGACCGATTTGGAAAATTCTTTTTTTGATTGAAAGGGTATACTTCGAAATTGGTCCCATTTTCATAAACGTCATGATCTGATGATGGGATCCTGGAGAAATCGAGGGAACTCTTCAAATATTATAGGCACACCTATGACGTTTTGGGTATTTATTATAGTAACTTGTGCAGTTGCTCTCAAAAAGTACCATTTGAGGAAGT
This sequence comes from Tholera decimalis, assembly GCA_943138885.2. Lineage (NCBI taxonomy): Eukaryota > Metazoa > Arthropoda > Insecta > Lepidoptera > Noctuidae > Tholera > Tholera decimalis. Next base: position 5,254,883 of record OW964565.2, on the reverse strand, counting down.
GGAACTGATGATGAAGACCACAGATGGCCGCCGAATAATAAGTATTGAGTGGATTGCGATTCGATTACTTGAATATGGATGTTAAGCACTTTATGCTCGTCACAATGCATATGGTGATGTAGAGCTGATGGTGAAGTACCAGGAGAACTCCTCAACAATTAACGGCCCAGAATTGGGAAAAGCAATATTTTGTAAAAGGTTGTAAGTAGTTGACATTTAGGCTCTTGTAACTAGGTAAATTAAAAATAGACCAACTAAAAAGAGTGAAATAAAAACTTTTTACCACAAAATTAAACCGACTCCCAAAAAACACTGCAAAGTGAAAAATAACTTTAATTTCGGAAGTCGGTGCCAAAAACGAAAATACAAAACTAAAGACACCGACTACCGAAATTAAAGTTATTTTTCACTTTGCAGTGTTTTTTGGGAGCCGGTTTAATTTTTTGGTAAAAAGTTTTTTTTTAATAAATAGAGGAGGCCTGGGTCCCAGCAGTGGGAGCGTTATAGGCTCATTATATACGTTACTATTTTATCGTTCTTTTGGTACAGTTTCTAAATGCAGATCTTGTAATTTACTGTAATATCTGATACATAATATTACTCTCAAATATGACCACCACTTCTATAACACTGTATTTCTTAGGGCCAGAGATCAATTTGTCCATATTACTTTTAAGCGCTTACACAAATAACAGTCACTGTTACATTTGACCCGGACCATGTTTTATTTAATTGGTACTATTAAAACATTGTAATTATGACTGAAGTATATTATTAGACCTACAGAATGTAATAAATTAAATAGTTTCTATGAAAATCTACATTAATAAGTTTAAAATGGACGAGGAGCTCGTGTATAAGTAATAACAGCCGTACATATAGATCTTCAAGGGTAAGCAACGCTGGCCTTGGATTGGTGACAATTTTAAACATATCGAGATCCTGCGTGCATTGGAATGGAAAACATTTTAATTGTATTGCTAAGATGTTAGTCCCGGCTGTTATTTTGTAACGGGTTATCAGAAGACCAAAAATCTGATACCAGTCTACCAAGGGGTATTGTGTTAACCAGTTGCTGGGTCTTGTACAGACGCCAGCACATGAAGCTACCCGAAACTGTCAAATTTTCCCAATCAACCTTGAACCTAATTTCTTTAACAATAAAGTTGAAAATCTATTAAAGAAATTTGACAGATTGTTGTAGCTTGATGTGCTGGCGTCTGTACATCAAATAGACAGTCTCTCCATGCAAAATACTGATAATAAGCTGTATCCTGTTAGGCTGGAATACAAGTAATATGATGAGAACGACTTTAGAAATGATAAAGATTGTGTATTGTATTGGTCAGCAAGATATAAGCCGCGCATAGTTTAGGACCCTGTTAAAACAGTCACAAACAAATAAACCTGTAAATAAATAATGAAGACTTCTTATTAACCATCAACACTTCATGCTTTCATTTAACATATAGGACTACAAGACTTACGATGCGCCATCTTTACATGGTGGACATCCCACACATACGCACAAAACGTTTTGGGAATACTTTCATTGTGCGTGGAATTCCCTGCCGGAACCAGTGGCGTGCCTAGGGTTTCAAAATAACGCAAGCCCAATAAAATTTTAACCGATTTCAAAAAAAGAAAGTTCAGTTTTCGACTGAGTATGTAGGTACCTACGTATGTATCATCGCAATTTTCTCATAAACTACTGGTTAGGTACAATAAATTAAAAGTGAATTCATCCATCTTCTTCTTTCCTCTTATTTCTTCAATTTCACTCTTGCTTGTCGTGCGGTGAATGAGGTAACCAAAGCACACTGAAGGCATGCTAGTGCTAGATTGAATATAATAAACATATCAGCAATTGCATACCTCCGGTGGCTTTGAAAAAAGCCGTTTGGTTTGCTTCATTGCTTGAGGGAACAAAGTTATGGTAAGTAGTTGCTTCCTTCGTAACAGGACCCAGGTTACAGACAAAAAAAAAAACAAAACAAAAATTTACAAAACGAAAGTTAAAAAATAGCTAGATAGAATGTAATAAGGAATTTAAATAAATTATTTATATTCTAATTGGAATCGTCTATCTTTCTTAAGAAATGATTTAATTACATCAGAGTAAAATGTTGGTGATCGTTTTAATTCTACCAACAACTGTTTTTCAATAGCTATCATTGATAATTCGGAAAGACGCTCTCGACCTTGTGTATTTCTCAGATAGGTATGGATACGTTTAAGAGACGAAAAAGCACGTTCCGCGGAAGAACTTGTAGCCGGAATAGTTACAACAAGATACGCTAACTTTAACAGCTCGGGAAAGGCATCTTCGTGGTTATTCTCATGAATGAAATCAATTAATTCGAAAACATTACGATCTTTCAGATCAGGACTAGAATACAAGTAAATCAATTGGCTTTTTAATGTTTGTTTGTCGAAATAGTTTGCATAAATGTCAAATAATGAATCTAATTCCTCTGTAGGAAAATGTGAGTGATAATTGTCAAATTTTTTGTTGTTGAGCAGTTGGAAAATCTTTAATTTATAAATTTCAGAATATCGGTCAGTAATTTCGGTATTAATGTTATCAATTACTTCTACAAAAAGTCGTCTGTATTCCGTTTTTGCACAGCGTACGTTGCGTCTCAAACGAGGAGCCGAGTTATTTTGCAACGTGTTACAACTAGTTTTATACACTGATCTATTAAATTTTCGTTTATGCGATTTACTAGTCTGAGAAATACACAGATTAGGCGTCGGTTTTAATGAAGAAATTAACTGTTTTTTCTGAGCAAAGTTTAAAGATTTTACCTTATCTTCGCCAATCAAAACTTGAACGCATTTTAAATCCTCACAAGGTACAATTACCTCCATTGTTGTAGGTAAATCACCAAAACAATTGTATCACTGAGGAAATCTTAGAAAACAAACAAAACTCTAACAACAAAACCTTTTTCCACTCAAGCAAATGAAACTGAAGTTAGTTGCACTCTAGGATGTCGGGAACTACTCAGTGTTGTCATTTAGGCAAAAAAAGTTGCCAGGTATATGAAAAATCTAGCTAATTTTTTTTTATTTTAAAGATATTGCTTGAATACAGTCAAAATCTGTTATAACAACATCCAAGGGACCACTCATATTTGGTTGTAAAAACCGATAGTCGTAATAACCGGTGATGTTTTCAAGGTACAAAGTATTTTGTACCTATGATTTTGGTTTATATAACCGGTATGTTGTTCTAAATGATGTTGTTGTAAACGGTTTTGACTGTATTTAATTTCGTTATTTTAAAAGTCGCTAGTTTTTATTGTTGATAAATGTTAAAAAAGTTTCCAAACTCGTTAAAAATCTCCAAGATCTTTCAACGTGTGGCTAAAACGGCAACACTGCAGAGTTGGCAAGCTGACAAGGTCACGCATACGCATGCAACTTCATACGAAAGCCGTGCTTAAATCTGCATTGTGATCGATTTGTTCTTTGCACAAGGCCTAACTCGTTATACGGCACATCGCTATAAGTGCGAAAGTGACAGATATAGTATTTGAAAGCCCGGTAAAAGCCGGTGCGTGTAAGCGAGATAGCAATATGTAGATCATTAGATGCTACAAATGCGAAACTCTGCGCGCGAACAATCGCGATGTGTAGTAGTGTAGCAGTACTCAGTAGATACATTGTGTTATTTTGATAAGAATTAAGCGCGCGAACTTTTAAATAGTTCGGGTTTGACATTGATTCTCTATCGAGCATTTTTTAGTAAGGCATGCTTTGGGCTTTTAGGCTTATATGAAGGTACCGCCACTGGCCGGAACCTCTGTTATCTGATGGCTATAACCTAGGGTTCTTTAAGGCAAGAGTGAATAGGTTGCTTCCAGGCAATGTAGTGTAGGTACGTACAAGAAACTAAATTATTATTCAGTCGACAAGGTGGTGCTTAATATTTGCATTCTTCCTACACGTGGATGTTATTAGGGTTCCTTAGCCGAATGGCAAAAAACGGAACCCTTATAGTTTCGTCATGTCTGTCTGTCTGTCTGTCCGTCCGTCCGTCCGCATGTCACAGCCATTTTATTCCAAAACTATTAGGACTATACATGTGAAACTTAGTAGGTAGATGTATTCTGTGAACCGCTTTCCGATTTAAAGAAAAAAAAAAGTATTTAAAATACACGGAACTGAAACTGAATATATTTTTTTTATGAAACCTATGCGTGTGTGGTATCTATAGTCAGGTCTTTAAAAATGACATTGAGGTTTCTAAAACCACTTTTTCATAAACTTAATCGTTTAAAGGATATATGCTTCCAAAGTGGTAAAATGTGTCCCCCCTCTAACTTCTATAATAATGGAGTAAAAATTCTAAAAAAAATATGTGTCTGTAGATCTTAATGTAAACTTTCAACCAAAATTGGTTGGAACGAGATCAGGTCAGCAGTTTTTGAGATACAGCATATTTTCTAAAACCGCAAATATAACTTTGTAATTCATACAAACACTATGAAAAACAAAGTTATTTGTCGTAGTTGTAAAAAATGTAAATAAGCTAGTTTTAAGAAATTTGTAAGGTTTTTTTTGTCAAGTAAATATACATACATATTATATTATTATAGTTACTGCGGAAACCTTCCTGGGCGAGTCTGACTCGCACTTGGCCAATTTTTTTTAATATAACCAAACCATGAACCGCATTTAGCAGATGCTTGCGAGAACATTTTGCTAATCTAAAACTCAAACAATTTATATCTATTAAGTAAACCATTTACGAAGCTGTCGGTCAAGTTAGTAAAAAAAAACTAAACTTGTTGAAAATTCTTATTATTAAAAGTTACTAATCTGTTCCTACTCGTATATATTTCAATTTCGTTAATTATTTTCATAAGTTCACTAATGTTAACACAAAAACATTAGATTTAATAATCTTTGATAAATAGACATTGTTATGTCTATCAACCTAGCGACTACTTAGTGCCTGTTGATCATCATCACCCGCCATTTTGTGCCGTACCATCTCCAAATTTGGAACGGAACACTCATACTTAAAACGTAACCCAATTCGCAAACTTAATTATAACAAAGGCGATTACGACCAAATAAAAAAGATTTATCCTATCTGGGGACACGGCAGTGCCCCCGCCAAGTCGAGCGCAAAGCAAACACTGCCGTACCATCCTTTTCTGGAACCATTTCGGCGTATTTGCAGGCCCCTATTTGGGGACCTCTGGATAGATTTAGAACGCTGAAATTATCGTTATCTACCAGCATACACTTAAACCACAAAATTTCATGTTTGTAGCTTGTTTATTTCCTAAGTTATGCAAAAGCAAAGTTGTACTATTTCGACATATATAGATCCCATAAAAAACAATACTTGTCAAAAACCCAAGTCTCGCAACTTAGTTGTTCTACCGTAAAAAGTTGTGAGATCCATGTAATACCAAGTCGGTTATTAATTTATTCAGTCCCTACTTAAGGGACCTTCTGTCTTAAGTTGTTACGTAATTATCTAACCTAACGACATCTTATAGTGACCATATCAATATTAAAAATCTTTACCGTTTTAAATAAATAGATTGACTCGGCCATCGCATGAAAACACAATATATCTCACAAGTAATACATATATAAATTAAATTGTTTATTGCGATTGCCAAGTCAATCTATTTATTTAAAACGGTAAAGATTTTTAATATTGATAGAGAAAAGAATGGTACGGCCGTGCCGCTTTTTTGCTCGACTTGACGGGGGCACTGCCGTGCCCCCAGACTCACTGATCATCAAAATAGAACTAGTACTTCCCATAAACCTAGAGAGCTGAAATTTGGCACAGAGGTAGGGTTTAGTGCTTATATGAAGGGAAAACTATCAAAACTAGGATCATGGAAGATCTGGAGTACCTTATGACCCTGAGGAGAAACCGTAACAGACCAGCCAAACTATTGAAATTATCGACATGCTATGTTCACAAAGTTTATTGAGCGTGGTTAGCCCTTTCTTTTGAAATTAAAAAAAATTAAGGTCTGAAGTATCTGATGAAGAACCCTAAGAGCTCAGCTGAACTATGGGAGATATGGAAATGCGCCTTGACAAAAGTTATTCAGTGTGACGAGGCTTTCTACTGATGTGTATAAAAAATCGAAGGTCTGAAGTATCTGATTAAGAACCCTAAGAGCTCAGCTGAACTATGGGAGATATGGAAATGCGCCTTGACAAAAGTTATTCAGAGTGACGAGTCCCTTCTACTAACATGTATAAAAAATTTAAGGTCTGAAGTATCTGATGAAGAACCCTTAGAGCTCAGCTGAACTATGGGAGATATGGAAATGCGCCTTGACAAAAGTTATTCAATGTGACGAGCCCCTTCTTATAAATGAATATGGGCAATACGAAAGCTTATAGCCAATGTACAAGAATCGGACCCCGAAAAAAAGAAAAGAAAGATTACTAATAAAAAAAAACTACACCAAAAAAGAAAAAAAATCAATTCTAATAAGTAAACCTACAATAATGAAAGGTATAATTAAGAAACTAATCAAGTAGATAGATTTCTGCAAAAAGAAGTGAAATCCCACCAAAAACATCCTGTAAAAAATTAGCCAAATCTCGCCTATGCTGCTTGTTTCTCTATAAAAACTAATGAAATCTCAGAGCAAAGCGAAGCCAAGTTTAAGGAACTTTACTGCGATTTCTTTATTAATATAGTTAGATTTTACGTGACTTGGCCGTTGACTTCTAAACTACTGTTGACTAGTAAAAGTGCATAGAGTATGTTCAACGGCCGGTTACATAAAATCTAACTATATTAATAAAGAAATTGCAGTAAAGATCCTTAGACTTGGCTTCGCATTGCTTAGAGATTTCATTAGTTTTTATAGAGAAACAAGCAGCTTAGGCGAGATATGGCTAGTTTTTTACAGGATGTTTTTGGTGGGATATAGATTGGAACGATTTATTTGAAAATTTATCAGCACAAGAGGCTGTCAAAACATTTTATGATAAATTATTTGTCATCATTAGAAAACATGTTCCTGTCAAATCACACCGGACTTCTAATTTTCCTACTTGGTTCATACGGCCTCTTATAAATTTATTCAAAAATAAAATAATCATGGACTAAATGGAAAATTTACACAAACTTATCCGACTATGAGCAATTTTCTCTTTTACGCCGTAGATTTAATAAGGAATGTCATAAATGTTATTCTATTTACATAAAAATTTTTGAAGATAATGTGCAAAATCATCTAAAATACTTTTGGGGCTATATATCAAACAAACGCGACAACACAGGTATTCTAACCACTGTAAAATATAAAGACACATTTTGTAGCAACCCTTGGGACACCTGTAGGCTATAATCAACATATTATTTTCAATCAGTATATGAACCATCAACACTTGCCATTCATGCAACCACCTCCTAAGTATCATACCAATAGTGAAATAATTAACAGTATTTATATAGATTCCTCGAAAGTTAGCAAAGAACTAAAATCTTTAGACTCTTCGAAAGGTGCTGGACCCGATGGGCTTCCATCTTCGTTTCTGAAACACGTTGCAGATGAGCTATGCGATCCTTTACATCTCTTATTTAATAAGTGTATCACCGAGGGCGTTTTCCCTGATGAATGGAAAACAGGTTTCCTGACTCCTGTTTTTAAAAAAGGATCCAAAAATGATGTCGAAAATTATCGACCTATCACAATTCGGGTAGAATTCGGATAGAAAGCTTTCGACAAGGTGGATCACGAAATACTCTTACATAAGATAGCCTTTGATGGAATTCGCGGAAATCTATTTCGGTGGTTCTCTTCAAGGAATAGATGAATAAGGTTGGAATGATAATGTGGGCGTGGCGAGCGCGCCACATTTATGATACGAAAATCATAGCTCGACCGATTAATTCATTCACCGCGTTTAGTGCGCTTCAGATTACTTCGGAACACAGAGCTCTGCTTTAAAATGCCGTGTTGTGCAATTATAACCTATAAAACAAAAAGTCAGACCGCAAGTATAGAGCGAGGAGGTATATCTTTCTATCGGTAAGTCGAAAATAACATTTAATGACAATTTTATATGTAAAAAACATAAAAATATTCTGATCACTATGAAATTCCGAACATTAACAACATTATTGCAACAAGTTACAAAAAGTATACATTGCCCGTTGTGTACTCGCTTAATCAACGCAATGACCAAGTCCGCTTACAATGTACTGCATGCGCCACACTTCAACCATCGACGCACATACTGGTATTTGCACGATCTACGCGTCCAAAATTATTTTGATGCTTATTTGGTATCTAAATAACGCAAATAAGAAAAACATACATATTTTTTTACAAAAAAACAATATATTCACAATCTTAAGATAGGTTACACGAATTACAGGGAAAAAATAAAATTAATGTTACTGTAATACTTTCTTCATCGCTCTCTGATGAAATGAAATGAAATAAGAATAAAAAAAAGCGGGTTAAAAATATCTTGGTTGCAACTTTCTCTGGAAAATTTCCTCGCAAAATCTTGGCGGTAACATCTAAAATGTTTGTTACAAGCCTCAGCTGCTTCCTCGGAAAGCTGCCCGATTGATAATAACGCCTTTTCTATTATAACTGCGCCATGGACTAAAATCTTGTGCATTGTTGGCGTCATAGGATGAAGAGTTTTTTTTTTTCATAGGATGAAGAATTTCTTCTTGGCCTTTTGTAACACACTGTAGCACGGAAAAAGCTTCTTCTTGGTCTTTCTTATAATTTCGTATTGTCTTTGTGCCAAATCTGCATCTACAAACATTTGCAACGCTTGCATTGGTGTCAAAGAGGGTTGCTCTTTACTTGATTTCCTAAGACAAAATGCCTTCTTATATTTAGTTGCTCGTGTAGGAGTACTGGTGATATCTTTAAAGACAATTGATGCATCTCTTTTACCAGATTTTCCCAGCTCCACTTGCGCAGCGTGTATTATGATCTCCTATTCGAAACCAGAACGAAGTTCCTCAGTCTTGTTTTGCTCCTCTCACTTGCCTCTTCGAACAATTTGGGTGGTCGACCTGGTCTATTTTGTGAGGTCTCAACAACAGGGATTTCAAACGTATATTCCAGCCATGACCGGTTGTATTTCAGAAATTTGTCTTCTTTATAATGAGCTTTGGTCCACCTTTGTTTGAGTTCTGATTTGAAATGGCCATAACTACGTTTCAAATTAACAATTTGGTGTTCATTGTAATCTTCACTTGACAAAAGTTGATCTTTTAGATTATTTAATTTTGCATCTAAATTAGGCAAATTTTCTTTCTTCATGCGGTCAAACAAGTATTGTCGGGTCATAATTCTTACTTCTGACGCACCCTGTGCACCTAAAACAAACGTACACTATGTAAAAAAGTCGCTAACAATAAAAACTTTTTTGCAAAAAATAAAACCGACTTCCATATCAAAACACTACAAAGCCAAAAATAATTTTAATTTCGGTAGTCGGTGTTATTGGTTTTGTATTTTCTTTTTTTTTTCACACCGCCTTCCGAAATTAAAATTATTTTTGGCTTTGTAGTGTTTTGATATGGAAGTCGGTTTTATTTTTTGCAAAAAAGTTTTTATTTTCGCGCTTTTTAGTGGGTCAGTGAATTTTCCAAATCGATTCGTAAATGACGGAGTTATGCGCGAACAAAAAACGCAATGCAGAGTAAACGAAAAGATCATCAAGGTAAATTATTTTTTTCGAAATTTTTTTGATTTTTCAGAAACGGCTCGTCCGATTTCGATAAAATTTTCATGGGACCATTTGGGAAGTATACCCTTTCCAACAAAAAAAGAATTTTTCAAATCGGTTGGCAAGCGACGGAGTTATGCGTGGACAAACATAAAAAAAAAAAAAAAAAAAAAAAAAAAAAAAAATATACAAACATCCGAATTGAGAACCTCCTCCTTTTTTAGAAGTCGGTTAAAAATTGCATTTTATACATTTTATTGCTAAATATCTTTAATGCCCCAAAAGTGAATCTATCCGGACGTTTCCGGAGATCTTTTTGATAATATTTATAAGAAAAATGTTCAAATAATAACCTGTAATTATCACCATAGCCCGATATATCCCGATACACAAACAAAAACACTAGCAAAGCAAAAATATTAAACGAAATCACGGTATGAAAATGACTTCATACATTATAAAAAAAACCATGTTGTTTATTAGTTGATCATAACTTTATTATTATAGTTTGTAAGTCTCTTACCTGCTCTATCAGAATCCATCACTTTCAATTCATAGATCAACTTGAAAAATATAAAAATTTACTTTTGAAGTTTAAGTTTAGAAAAGCGCCGAGAACAGATACGTACACGTAAGTGAAACGGTCTAATTCCGACAGACACTACGCGCGCGGGGTGTGCGATAGCAGGTAAATCGAAGATGGATATTGTTCCCTGGTTCGTCCTCTGTTCGTGGAACTCATTATTTTTTATGTTATTGTAATTTGGATATTAGGACTTTTGGCCGCGTAGATCGTCCAAATACCGGTATGTGCGACGTTTTGTCCTTTGCCTTGATTGGCCGTGATGCACGGCCCATGTTTATCGACAGTGAGTTACAATCAGTAGCAAGCTTTCGATTTAAGTGTGTGTAATTTATTTGTGTGCGTAATTTACATACGTAACGGGCCTCTTGCTTGTAGTGAAGCTAAAAAGTGGGAGACAAGCGGCGAGACGCGTTCTGATACAAATCAGGAACTATTTCATTTCTGACCTCTTTTATCTGTTCGGTGGTTCTCTTCATACATAACAGACCGTACTCAAAGTGTTGTTATCAATGGGTAAAAGATATCTGTCACATCTGGAGTTCCACAGGGCTCAATTCTAGGTCCATTATTATTCACCATCTTCATTAACGTTATTCATGCTTGTTTTAAACACTCTCAATCATTGATGTATTAAAAGGAGGAAGATATACTACTCTCTAACATCGTAATCAGTAAACCTGGGCCCGGCGCACAAATACATGCACGGAAACTCACACATCTGTGTTCAGTGTCATCATTTATTTATTTATTTAAACTTTATGTACAATTGTCTTACATGGGCGGACTTAATGCAGCAAGGCATTCTCTACCAGTCAACCTTTGGATTAAAAAAACACATTGTGGTAGGTGTACGAGAAAATGGAATGAAATAATATATTTAATACTAATAAATATAATACTAATATACAGGGTTTCGAAATATCATCAGTCCCAAACCTAGAGTTACCGATAGACAAGGACAGAGAAGACGGCGCACGGTGGGCTGAAAATCGGCTTTCATAGACTTAGGCATTTTATTTTGCAAGTGCGAGTTTTTTTGCTGGATATCACTTCTATTAGTTATAACAATATACAAAAATGACACCAGAATTGATTCTGCACAGAAACGAAGGAATTATAATTTTTTTACGAAAATTTTGTATGGAGCTAGTATGAAAAATCGAAATATCTCTAAAACGGCAGCGATAACCGTAATATCCTTATAGGGGGTTATAGTACTAATTATTTATGATTTTTTGACATACGTTACATAATGGTTGTAGATGACTTTTTTTTTAAAAAATCGTCAAAATATTTTTATTTATTTTTACATATTTAAACGTTCCTTTTAGTGTTTAAGTTGAAGAATTCAGAGCTTTAACAACTCTTATCATAAAATAGCATCACCCCTATAGACCTGAAGGACTAGACAGAGGTGTGTAGTGTCTTGTTGATCTTGTAAGATTTCCAACAATACCAAATAGTTGAATATCAGTGTCAAAGTGCCCATGCTGTCGCTTCTTTTTGAAAGATAGGGGAATGAAATTGTTAATTGATCATACCCTAAAAGTATGATTACAACATAACCGGACACATAATAATAATAATATCCTTATAGGGGATTATAGTACTAACATTATTTATTTTAACATATGAAACTGTTCAAAACGATCCATGAACTGTGTCAAAGTTAAGAACATCGTTAGGAAGCATGCTTTTTCCCCAAATATTAAGAATATGTGAAAAAAAAAAGACATATATATAAACTTTTTATTGATAGGTAATTTAAATAAAACAGAAGTAACAAAAATAATATCTAATAAATTCAATTATACAAAATACATATTTGAAACTATAATTTATGAAATTATTAACTAAACATATTGGTACAATAAACTAACATAAATAACAAAAGAACATAAAGAAAAATAATTAAATTTTACAAATTTTCTTTACAACTTTCGTTGTCGGACTCCAATTCCGAGTCAGAATCCAGATCGGATATACCTACAAACTCGAACTCAGTTTCCGGAAACTGTATTAGGTCGAGAGTTTCAGCAAAAAAGGTAGTCTTCCTTTTGGCATCTAACTTCGGCCTTTGTGCACTTAGAAAAGGATCCGAAGAAACAACAAGCATATTTAGGATATCTTGATTAGAATCTTGCCTGCTTCTTTTCCGCGAATGATGTTCCCGGAACCTCCTAAAATCTTTGTTTCGAGACTCTGAGGCTTCTTCCGAGAGAGTCCCAATCGGGACAATATCATTTTTTTCGATTATGTCAGCTCCGTGTATTAATAGTTTATGTACGGTTGATGACATGTAGTACCAGTCGTATAATTCCACGTACTTTTCTGCTGTTTTGCGAGCAAAATCTTTAAATTTGATAACATCGATCTTCTCACCAGATGTTATTGCTTGCAAAATAACAGCAAATCTTTTTATCAGGTTTTGATCCAACCCAGTAATAGCTGCAGTTTTATTGGGAAACTCGAAAAACTTCCTTGCGGTATTCCCGTCATTGGTAGTTCCCGAGCCTTGTTTTACTATATCAATTAACAGATTGAGCTCCTCTTTAAATTTATTTTGAATGTTTTTTTTTCTGTTTTGTAACATATCTTTATGCTCATTACTTCTTGCTGCCCACTGTTTGAAGTCAAGTCTGTACGCAATGTGTAACAGACATTCCATGCAATTTATACGGGCATGTAGGGATGATAGGCCAAATTCATATATGTCAGAACACACAGTTTTTGATGTTACAGCATCTAAGTGGTTCATTTCTGTTGGTTTTGCTAAGCACAGGTAGCATGATGCATTTGATCTAGCTTCAGAAAGGTACGTGCAGACTTTTGCGTCGATCATTGTCATCATTAGTTTATGAGTCACCCTGTTACTATTAATGCACTCTGTGGGGTTAAGGGCCTCAATTTCCTCATCCATTTTTCTTTTGTTATCAATGACAACTGCATGGCTTTCTTTTACAAAAGTGAACTGAACCGGACGACAATAAAAAGTTGAGCATGGTTTCGGGTTTGTCCATATAGTATTATCTCCATCTGTCAGTTTCAGTGACACCAAGGAGGTCATGAAAATGCTTGAATCATCATGCTCGCCGTCCATTTTCTGCTTGTATCGGCTTTGATTGGAAGCACCATCAAATCCCCACTTCGATATCAGCTTTAACTGCTTATTTTCCACATTATCAGAAAGACTTTGAAGAATCCGCTTCACCGTGATGTCAAGTAAAGCTTGAAGTGTAATTCTAGCTGATGAATCCGTAACTGATACTGATTGATTAGGAGGGTAGCATGCAAGCTTAGTTTGTTGCAGTTTATAGTAGGATGGGTAAATATCCTTAGCACCTTCCCGAATGGCAGTCTCTCGCAACGTAATATATTGCCACTTTGAAAGCTTAAGTGAAAGAAGCAATCCAAGTGCTTTCTCTGGTGTAAATATTACTGTTTTCTTAATGCTTTCCTTGATTTTAACGGCAGCTTCTGGATTTTTGATCATATAATTGATTACAGATGCGATATCTTCATAACCTTCTTCTTTTAAACGTGCTGCAGCTGCATATGCCAATTCACAGGAATCCTCGCCTATGTGCTCACTAGATCTTCTCTTTTTCTGTTTGCTTCCCAGATCTTTGAATGGTTTTCGGGACCTTTTTGTCATTGTTCCAACAGTCGATGATGTCGAAGGTTCTGGAGAGACTGAGCGTACTCTTGGTATCTCATCAACAGTTGGTTCTTGATTTATTAAAGTTTGCACGCAACTCGGCCAATCAATATTTGCTTGCAACCACTCTCCGTACGTATTTCTAAACTTATCAAAGAATCGTTTAGATTTCTGCCACCTGTTTAAAGCAGCTCGCGTGAATCTCCGGCAAAATTCTTTGAGAGTTACTTGATCTTCGGCAGAAAGGCAATCGCCTATGCGGGACACAATTGCACTAAACAATACTTCATGATTAAATGAAGGACACTCACTTTTTAGAAGAACAAACAAATCTATGTTGGTGATTAAACTTTCCATTCTAAGATTTTGTAGTCGCAAAGCAAATAGTTTTAGTGTTAGCAGTTACACGGTTGTGAACAATCTAAATTATGGAACAAAATTATAGCCCTTTTATTGTATAAAGTCAATAATTAGTTAACTACCCTCATTAAAGTTATAAAAGATATGATAATAAAAATTTATAATCGTCAAAAACATTTCGTAGAACTCATAGTAGAACTAATCAACATTAGCAAATCACATTAGCTCACTAATTATAAAAAGGTGAATGCAGTTCTTAGTTGGTATTGTTGCGAGATATTTCAAATCATTTAATCACTTAATAGGCTCATTAGAATCAGAAGACTACAACCATCATTCTAATTACTTAATTACTTGTCATCAGACTCATTAGATGACTACACAATATGTTATTTTGTATTTTGAACGTATGCAAGGTTTTAAAATTCCTTTTGTGTCGATATTATTATGTGTCCGGTTATGTTGTAATCATACTTTTAGGGTATGATCAATTAACAATTTCATTCCCCTATCTTTCTAAAAGAAGCGACAGCATGGGCACTTTGACACTGATATTCAACTATTTGGTATTGTTGGAAATCTTACAAGATCAACAAGATACTACACACCTCTGTCTAGTCCTTCAGGTCTATAGGGGTGATGCTATTTTATGTTAAGAGTTGTTAAAGCTCTGAATTCTTCAACTTAAACACTAAAAGGAACGTTTAATATGTAAAAATAAATAAATATATTTTGACGATTTAAAAAAAAAAGGCATCTACAACCATTATGTAACGTATGTCAAAAAATCATAAATAATTAGTACTAAAACCTCCTATAAGGATATTACGGTTATCGCTGCCGTTTCAGAGATATTTCGATTTTTCATACTAGCTCCATACAAAATTTTCGTAAAAAAATTATAATTCCTTCGTTTTTGTGCAGAATCAATTCTGGTGTCATTTTTGTATATTGTTATAACAAATAGAAGTGATATCCGGCACAAAAACTGGCACTTGCAAAATAAAATGCCTAAGTCTATGAAAGCCGTTTTTCAGCCCACCGTGCGGCGCTGTAGTGCGAGCGAAATCGCCTCAGCTGCCGAATGTTTGCGATTATGAATGAAATGAGATTGCATGTATTAGGTAAGTAAGTAGTAAGTTATCCCATGACCCATGTCTCTTATTTTTTTCCTGGTGTAAGTAAAACACTGTTTAGCTACACAAGAAGTCATTTTGATGCGTATTTATTCCAAAAAAGCCCTAAGCTGTGTGATCAACAACGTTCCGTGCACGACTGAGCGCCAACTACGGGCAATCACTTAGTTTAGTATAGTCCTCAGCACGTAAGTTGGCAAGGTTTTGGCGTAGTGGGGGTAAGTTCCCGCATCGTGCACTTAGTGGAACAAAAAAGTGGTCATTTTACTGCTTGCCATTATTCTATGGTTATTGCCATCATTTATTATTAATCATGCCTCTTCAGAAGAATGATAAAGAAAGAAGAGGAATTCATTAGTTAATTCGGTATTATAAATAAAATAGATATAATTCATAAATACATTTAAAAATGAAAAAATGTATAAAAAAAAAACATTAAAAATAATGTGTTCTCGTCGTCACAATTAGTTAATAAAACTCCTACCCCTTTTGTTTTTCTACAAGTACCCACGCGGGGCTTCGCTCCCGTGGATTCTATCACGGTAAAAACATAATTCTCCTTTTTTGCAGTCGCGTAAAAAGTAGCCTATAACCTTCCTCAGGCTTCAAGCTACTTCCATACCAAATTGCATCCAAATCCACCCAGTACTTTCGAAGATTAGCGCGTTCAAGCAAACAAACAAACAAACTTTTCCGCTTTATAATATTAGTATAGATTTTCCCGGTGTCCTAAAGACAGTGACGAATTCGGAATTTCAACCTTCCTTAACTATAGTTAGGGCGTCCAATCCCGCAGCCTGAATTCAATCTCGGTATTTGCGGGACTACGAAGTTTCAATCCCGCGGGATCTCGGTATTTGCGGGATCCCGCATATTGAAAATATTCACATTTATATAAGGCAAATAAAACAATGAATTAGATCAATCAAATTACACCGTTTATTTATAACAAAAAAAAACAATGAATTAATCTACTAACTCTACATTTATTCCAGAATTACTACTAGTATAAGATCAATCAAATTACACCGTTTATTTATCACAAAAAAACAATGAATTAATCAACTAACTCCACATTTATTTACGTATTAGTATGAGATCAATCAAATTACACCGTTTTTTCTTCACAAAAAACAGTAACGAATACTGAATAAAAAACTTTACTGATATTTTAGGCTACATACTTAGGCTACCACTGACTAAAATTCGGCTATATTAGGATACATAAGCTGTGAAAAACGGGCGACATCGGCCCCCGCGTTGTTTGTAACACTGCCGGCCGCCAGTCACCGAGCGATCGCGCTCGCGAGAGGTCGTATGCATGCTTTTTTTCAGTCCCGCAAATGCCGCGGATCCCGCGCCCGTAATACCGCATCACGCGGGATTGGAAAATGATGCGGGATCCCGCAATACCGAGATCTCGGTATTCCGAGATTGGACGCCCTAACTATAGTGTCTAACTGTTCTTTCTGACGTTTTAACAGTCTGCGTAAAACGGTATTTGGTCCTGGCATTGTAATCAACGTAACAAAAACTAAATTTATAACTCGTAAAAAAACAAAGGTTACAACTTTCGTGTACGCAAGTGTATTCGGGAGCAAATGGAACGAGAACTACTGACGCACCAATCGCGCGCTCGAAGCGGCGCTACGTCATACCCCGCGACCCGCTGACAACCGCTGACACTTAAAAATCGACTTCTGCTCATCGAACGACTCTTGCCAAGTTATTTGCCTATCACTATAGGACAAAACGCTGTGTCTAATACCGTATCTTCCTCCTTTAATACATTTTTATTTAATACATCAATAGGTACTCCCAATACTTACTTTATGCAGATGACTTAAAAATAAAAAGTATCGAAGATTGTGAATTACTACAAAGTGACCTAGATAGACTGTCCAGTTATTGCACCACTAATAAATTATCATTTACCCTGACAAAATGTAATTCAATAACGTTTACGAAAAACAAAATTCAGCATATTTATAGCTATCACCTGCTTAGTACAAAGTTAACAAGAGTGCATTCACTGCGCGACCTCGGTATAATATTGGATTCTAAACTACACTTTGATGTCCACATAAAGAACATTATTAATTAAGTGCTCAAATTGTATGGTTTCGTTATGCGAAAGAGCATTGATTTCAAGCCTCCGTCAACTTACACATATTTATATATATCTTTAATAAGACCGTGTCTGGAATTTGCTACAATGATTTGGAATCCCTATTATAGTAGTCGGTAGTCGGTGTCTTTAGTTTTGTATTTTCGTTTTTGGCACCGACTTCCGAAATTAAAGTTATTTTTCACTTTGCAGTGTTTTTTGGGAGTCGGTTTAATTTTTTGGTAAAAAGTTTTTATTTCACTCTTTTTAGTTGGTTGATTTTTAATTTACCTAGTTACAAGAGCCTAAATGTCAACTACTTATAACAATTTACAAAATATTGCTTTTCCCAATGCTGGGCCGTTAAGTTTTGAGGAGTTCTCCTGGTTCTTCACCATCAGCTATACATCACCATATGCATTGTGACGAGCATAAAGTGCTTAACATCCATATTCAAGTAATCGAATCGCAATCCATGAAATACTTATTATTGAGTAGTTTCGGCGGCCATCTGTGGTCTTCATCATCAGTTCCACTTCCCCAAATAGTACTTTTTGAGAGTAACTGCACAAGTTACTATAAGAAATACCGAAAACGCCACAGGTGTGCCTATAATATTTGAAGAGTTCCCTCGATTTCTTCAGGATCCCATCATCAGATCCTGACTTGGTGACAAATGGTACCAATTTTAAAGTATAACCTATCAAACAAAAAAAGAATTTTCCAAATCGGTTCAGCCGTCTTCGAGTAATCGGTGACCATACATAAAAAAAGAATATATGCGTCGAATTGATAACCTCCTCCTTTTTTTGTCGTCGGTTGAAAATTAATTCTTATGTTTTTTCTTATTGATATCTCACGTATCATCAACACAATGTTAGTAATATGTGGATATTGATGTTAGTAGTACGATAAGTAATTTTAATTTACATGTTTATATACAATAAACATTTTATATACATTTTATAAACATAATAAAATAAAATAAAATAATTTTTTTTTATATAATATATTTATTTTATACGTATTAAAAAAAACGTTAAATAATTAATTGCCTAACGCGAACTAAAGAATGAGAATTACACCGACTTCATTGAGTGTACCTACTTTAAAATATTTTCATCATCATAACTACCATTTCGATATCGATATCAGATATCGAAATGGTTGATTCTTTTTTTTTTTTTTGACTACTGTGTCAGGCTTACTCTCGTGCCTGGACCCGGCCCAAACTGGCGCGGGGCGAGGGGAAATGGGAATCAGTCGTCTCCTGCCAAGCAGTGCTGCTAGTGAAGGAGGAGGCGGAATGCGTGAGCTGATAACTCTCTTCCTCACGCCCCCACGCGCCTTATAGAGCACTCAGCAGCAATGACCGGAACTGACAGAGTACATGCCTGCCGGGGTTGCAACTTGGTTTTTAACCACTGGGAGTCATTATAAGTGGAATATAACATCGTTGAAATGTCCGCCGCGGCTTCTCTGAGTGGAGCGCAACCAAAATGTCTAATTTTTCATGACTGGCACATAAATCAGGATGAATTTGACAGAGGCGTTGGTTATGTTGGCTTTGAGGGCTGCTGTGGTTTGTGGGCTTATTTGCATACACGGAATAGATTGCATAGACCTGCAACTTAAGAAAACCCCACTAGAAAAAAGTTATGCTCTGTGAAAGGCCGAGTTCTTGTGAGCGACGCGAAATCGACTGCTTCGGATTGTTCTTCACACTCTCACGAGATTCATAGTTCTTAAATATAAAAGTTGACTACATTACTAAAAATGTATAAAGTATAACTTTTGACTTTATCCATGGAATCTGTAATTTAATTTAATATTTACATCCTATGGTACTGTACACCTTTGCAAAAACCTGAGTAGATCTCACAAATTTAATGAAAAATAATTTATGCAGGCTATTTTATTTTATTTATGTTATAAAAGTCACCATCACAGTCGTAAACCCCTTTTAAGCAATATTATTTTCTCATATCGTTTCTTTACGTAATCCATCCAACATTATTTGGCCTTCCTTTTTCTATACATATAATGAATAAGTATATAGCAATGATATCTATAAATAAAACACAATCTTATATTGAGTCATTATGTTTATGGATAAATTATCTGCAATTAACATAGTGTTAAAGCACGCGCTTTAATTACCTTTTGTATGTAGAAGGCAGCAGATCATTTGAGGTTTATGTTCCGACGTTAATTGATTATGTTGCTATCTTCCTAAAACTGCTATTGTCGTCTTTGTTTCATTAAGATCGTATATCTGGATAAAGAAGCTTATTTTTACATAGTATAAAACAAAGTCGCTCCTGCTGTCTGTAACGATTAGATCTTTTAAACTGCGCAACGGATTCTAATGCAGTTTTCAGCAACAGATTGAGTGATTCAAGGGGAAGGTTTATATGTATAATACATGCATATTAATAGTACATTGCACCCGTGCGAAGCCGGGGCGGTTTGCTAGTATTTTGTATCAATTAAGTAATGTACACACATAATATACTGAGAAAAAAAAACAGTTGCAGTTGGCGCAGTGGTTTAGCAATTGGCTGCTGGAACGTATGACGCGGGTTTGATACCCGCACGGAAACGTGTGTAGAAATGTGTGGTCTACATGTCGTTGTTCTGGGTCTGAGTGTTTGTAAAAAATTACTTACGATACAGGAGAAATTCCTGGTGTGATGCAATGATTTTTTAAATAGAAAAATATGTAAGTGGTGTTCGATAATACATTAAAATAATAAATATATAAATAATAATATAATATACTAGCTTCTGCCCGCGACTTCGTACGCGTGGGAAGGTTTCCCCGCGCAAATCCCGATCCCGTGGGAATTTCGGGATAAAAAGTAGCCTATGTGTTATTCCAGGATGTAAACTATCTACTTGCCAAATTTCATTTAAATCCGTTCAGTAGTTTTTGCGTGACCGAGTAACAAACATCCATCCATCCTCACAAACTTTCGCATTTATAATATTAGTAGGAGTAGGATAGTAGGATAGGATAGGATAGGATAGTAGGATATTTATTGGTCTTACAATGTTAAAGCCTGTCCTAGGAATAATCCTGTATCACAGGCGGAATGAGCACCAACAAATATACCACTTTAAATTATAACGCGGCACCCAATTTTTCGGAATTAAAAGGTTGTATGCTATCTGCATACAACCTTTTAATTCCGGAAAATTGAAAACTTCATCTTATTTGATAAATTCATTTATTCGTGTGACTTTTGGTAAATACAGAATGTCAGATAAAAATATGAAAGGGCTCAAAAGTCTACCCATTGTGCTTACACAGGTTAATAATGTTACTAAATTATTAATAAAAAATCACAAATTGCTCAACTAATACAAAATCATGAATTAAAACAATGTCAAATTATCCAGATTAAAAATTTAAATATCAAAGTCAAAAAACAAAAACGGGGTTAAAGATACCAGTGTGAAATCTATACTAATAATATTATAAAGCTGAAGAGTTTGTTTGTTTGTTTGTTTGTTTGTTTGCTTGAACGCGCTAATCTCAGGAACTACGGTTCTGATTTGAAAAATTCTTTCAGTGTTAGATAGTCCATTTATCGAGGAAGGCTATAGGCTATATATCATCACGCTAAGACCAATAGGAGCGGAGCACTAATGAAGAATGTTTCAAAATCG
This sequence comes from Tholera decimalis, assembly GCA_943138885.2. Lineage (NCBI taxonomy): Eukaryota > Metazoa > Arthropoda > Insecta > Lepidoptera > Noctuidae > Tholera > Tholera decimalis. The sequence continues at coordinate 5,233,662 of OW964565.2, read as the reverse complement.
GGGGATTTTTTTCCACGCGGACGAAGTCGCGGGCGGAAGCTAGTTAGATATAAACAAGCCATTATCATTATATTATCAAATGTCACAATTAAATGTCAAAAAATTTAGAATAATAATTGTATTCAATAAAATAATATAAATAAGTAAAAAAATATATTACAGTAATATTTTCCTCCAGAAACTCCGAAATCTACTTATGAGAAAGCTCTTTAAATGTTTTTTAAATAAAACTACGTTTTTATCATAGATGATTGGCGCCATGCAAAAAACACTATTACGCATCAGTGCTGTTTTGGACTGCCTCGAACACAACATGTTGACACCTCGTTGATATTTTAAAGTAATTTATAAACATTATAGATTTATATACGTTCATAAATGTAAAGGATCAAGTTTATTTGAATAAATATCAATGCACAGTAGGACCATCTAATACTTAAGCAGATTGCTACATCATCCGCTTCTAATCTAACCGGATGCAACTGAGTACTAGTGTTTGACATGTAGTATCTGCCTATCTGACCTCCACAATCCAGTAACTGGGTAACATGATATCCCTTGGCAAGATTAGTTTCACATTTTCTTGCTTCTGACTAGTTACCCGTAGACTGTCAAACATGTTGGAATTACTGCTGGGACTAAAGGATTAAGACCAGGCAGTCCAAAATAATTTTCACGCAAGCTCCGCCCCAATCCACCCCGGTTAGGCCGTGTATACTAAACGCTAACGCAGCAGTAATAAAGTTGAATATCGCGTGCGCTCTTTTACCATATTCGGGTTCGAAATTAAATGTCGTAAGTCTCAATTCTCATTTCGTTTATAACTAAAGTAATAATTGATCTAGAGAAAATATGTCCTATATTTGGATAATAAACTATATTTTCTTACTGTCAATACTGATTTTAGTTATAAAAGCCGAGTAATCTTGATTAAATTTTGAATAATCTTTAAAAAAGACATGATTTTCGATTAAAAAATGAAACGAGCAAAAATGTTCCAATTACGAAACTGGTCTAGACATGGAAAGAAAAAGATCCAATGAATCATATACTAAAGTTCCTTTTTGATTGTATGCGTGATTGTTTCAGAATATTAATACAAAATTACATACAATTTAGGGAGCCTCCTCTTAAGTAGCATTTTGAGGCACGGAAGAATCTCGTTAAGTTATGCCTACATAATATATCGAGATTCTCACCCATCCTCGGACCTACCTCTGCAAGCGTTGCCTAACCTTGAAGTTCGATCGTGGAGCTGTTATTGCTTACCTACAAGTTCTTCTACAGCAGATTACCAGATCACCTTAAATTACAGAATTATAGCTACTTCAATATTAATAAAGGACAATAACATAATTAGTATAGTTTGTGGAAAATTTGACTTGACTTTACATAGATTCAGTCGAAGCTAAATTAACTTTATTAACATAAAAATGACTAATTCGAGATAACGAGACTTTTAAGATAATAGTATGTTTATATACACAAACATACTATTATTTGTAAATAAATTTTCAGTTATTTAACTCCTATAATTTTTACATTATCAATCAAATCATTATCATTAAAGTCTTAAAAGTCTCGTTATCTCAAATTACTCATTTTCATGTTATGACACTTTTTTTGCCAGGCAGCGACATGTCTTCGGATTTTCAACCGACGACAAAAAGAGGAGGTTATCAATTCGACGCGTATATATTTTTTTGTTTTTTTAATGTATGATTATCGATTACTCGAAGACGGCTGAACCGATTTGGAAAATTCTGTTTTTGATTGAAAGGGTATACTTCGAAATTGGTCCCATTTTCATAAACGTCAGGATCTGATGATGGGATCCTGGAGAAATCAAGGGAACTCTTCAAATATTATAGGCACACCTATGACGTTTTGGGTATTTATTATAGTAACTTGTGCAGTTGCTCTCAAAAAGTACCATTTGGGGAAGTGGAACTGATGATGAAGACCACAGATGGCCGCCGAAACTACTCAATAATAAGTATTGAGTGGATTGCGATTCGATTACTTGAATATGGATGTTAAGCACTTTATGCTCGTCACAATACATATGGTGGTGTAGAGCTGATGGTGAAGTACCAGAACTCCTCAACAATTAACAGCCCAGCATTGGGAAAAGCAATATTTTGTAAAAGGAGTAGTTGACATTTAAAAGGAGTAGTTGACAATAAGTAGTTGACATTTAGGCTCTTGTTACTAGGTAAATTAAAGATAGACCAACTAAAAAGAGTGAAATAAAAACTTTTTACCAAAAAATTAAACCGACTCCCAAAAAACACTGCAAAGTGAAAAATAACTTTGATTTCGGAAGTCGGTGCCAAAAACGAAAATACAAAACTAAAGACACCGACTACCGAAATTAAAGTTATTTTTCACTTTGCAGTGTTTTTTGGGAGTCGATTTAATTTTTTGGTAAAAAGTTTTTTTAGTCCTAGGATAAGTCGGTTTCCTCACGATGTTTTCAAAAAGTAAATAGTTCACGTATTTAATTAACTATATTCTTAGTATCTAAATCACTTGCCTAGTCATTTACTACCTATGAAGGGTTAGGCTTTCAGTCTTAACTGGATGCATGTGAGTAGCAGTGCCACATTTCCTATCATACAGGGTGGCAGGGACATCGACGCGCAACCGCTTACCATGGATTCAGTACATGATTCTGGAGCCCCTGCGTTGAAATTTTTCGTCGGCTTTTTCTTAATTTAATAAATATAAGACAAAGCCGGCGCAAAAAAAATGTAAATTCACTTGTTTTCACTTAAAACAGCAATGTAAATAAAACTAATGAAAGGGTTACCTGATCAGCTGTGTTGACCTCGCAAATGAACTCTAGCAAAACAGCTGATCAGGTAGCCCTTTCGAGTTTTATTTACATTGCTGTTTTAAGTGAAACAGGTGAATTGTATTTTTTATTAAAATCTCATTGGGTTAGATAGAAACAATAATTTTATACAGTTTTCAGTAAAAAATTGCAGAAAAATCTGAAAAATTTAGAAAAAGCCGACCCAAAATTTCGGCACAGGGGGGTCCAGCATCATTTATTTTAAAGGGCGCCACAGGCATAAACCTACATGGCTCTCATATGATTTGATTACTACACATTGTATGGACTTTAAAAGAGACGTTGACCTCTGAGTTTGTTTCAGTGTTTCTTCTCAGAGTAGTCAGTTAGGAAACACTGGCCTCATCTAGTTTACATTTACGGAAAAAAAAAATGACGTGTAAAAGTGTTACTTATAACCCATTTGCAAAATAAACATCATTATTTCATTATATACTGAATCTATGGTAAGCGGTTGTGCGTCGATGTCTCTGCCACCCTGTATTACTTCTCGTGATGACTGTCCAAAATATTAATGAAGAACAGCCGGGACCAACTGCTTAGGGTGCTTTCTGAAGCATGGAGGAATCTGGATTGTCTGGAAGGTCAAGATAGCCCCATCCATGGATGACCTCGGCGAACGTTGCCTAACCTCGAAGAACAGCCCGCGCGCTTGTTATTATTTTGGCAACGGCTTATCTTTAATGGTAGTAAATAGTCCGTTACAAATTAATTGTACATGTGAGGTACCTACAGGTAATTTTGATTTCCTTTGATAATATTTATGTGTTCTTCACGCTACTTATTGCGAGGTAACCAGTATTAGGCAATGCTGGTAACTTCATAAAATGCTAGTTATTATATTAAGTTAATTTAATAGTTAAATGTTTTATAACTGTATATTGAAAGGAAAATAATCTTAGAAAGTGGTTGACTAAATAAAACAAACAGTTAAAATGCTTTATCTTAAAAGGACCAACATTATTTTTTTCTTATTCGATTTTAACGCAACGCCTATATTCGGGTCCCGGGCTACTACTTAGAAATTTCTCACAGAAAAACTCAGCAGTCGTGATTGCGACCACTACACCGACGAGGCATTTTAAATAATATAATATATTATAATTTCTATTTTATATTCAAAATAAATATTCCATCAAAATGTATACCTACCTACCTACCTGTTCAGCAAATTACAGTATAAAATGACCCCCCATTTAGGGATGTACAAGCGTAACATTATCATGTGATATTTTTTATTACTAAGCACTTCTTATTATTTATATATTATGTATATATCAACTGGCATTTGAAAAAAGTGGTCACTTCGGTTCTTCCGCCTCAATATAGGTATATATCCATCTTGCTCATTGTGTATTATGGGAATAAATGATAGATATCTTTAGATTCAATGGACACAATGAGCTATAAAACTGTCCATTGTATTGCTAGTGTGAGAATGTGACTATATAATGGCAACATCCTGGTTAGGTTCTTAATAAAGGGCATTCCTTATAATACTCAACCTATGGTTGTTTCCGTTCAAATATAGCCCGTATTTATGGTGATACCTACAGATTCTTTTATTTCTTTTAGGAGAATTTCGCTATTGGCGGTTCAACGTTAAAACATAAAAAGTTACTCCGAAACGCAAGGGCAAGTAAAGGAACAGGGTGGGTTTTTGGTCAGTAGATATCTGACACTCCCTTCGGCTTAACCCAGAGCAGGAGAAGTCATTCGATGATTTTCCCACCCAGAAAAAGATAAAAAAAACCTACTACGTTCCCATTGCTGGAACACGGACCTCTCTCTGAGATTACCCTATTACTGGACCTTTTTATTCTCGAGGTGAAAATTCACACGGTTTTCCTCCGCCCTGGGGTAGGCGAAGGGAGTTGTCAGACTAAATGGCTAAAACCATCCAGTGTTCCTTCGCACACTTGTACTGCAAAGTGAAAACTAACTTTAATTTCGGAAGTACGTGTCTTTAGTTTTGTATTTTCGTTTTTGGCACCGACTTCCGAAATTAAAGTTTTTTCCCACTTTGCAATGTTTTTTGGAAGTCGGTTTAATTTTTTGGTAATAAGTTTTTATATCACTCTTTTTAGTTGGTCGATTTTTAATTTACCTGGTTACAAAAGCCTCAATGTCAACTACTTACCCCACCAAAAACATCCTGTAAAAAATTAGCCAAGTCTCGCCTAAGCTGCTTGTTTCTCTATAAAAAGTAATGAAATCCCTAAGCAAAGCGAAGCCAAGTCTAAGGATCTTTACTGCGATTTCTTTATTAATATAGTTAGATTTTATGTAATCGGCCGTTGAACATACTCTATGCACTTTTACTAGTTAATACATCGAAGTCAACGGCCAAGTCACATAAAATCTAACTATATTAATTGAAGAAACAAGCAGCTTAGGCGAGACTTGGCTAATTTTTTACAGGATGTTTTTGGTGGGATTTCACTTCTTTTTGCAGAAAGCTATTTTTTACTTGATTCGTTTCTTAATTATTCAGACTCCAGTTTCATATTCATTTAAAAGAAGAGGCTCGTCACATTGAATAACTTTTGTCAAGGCGCATTTCCATATCTCCCATAGTTCAGCTGAGCTCTAAGGGTTCTTCATCAGATACTTCAACCTTCAATTTTTTATACACATCAGTAGAAGGGACTCGTCACTCTGAATAACTTTTGTCAAAGCGCATTTCCATATCTCCCATAGTTCAGCTGAGCTCTTAGGGTCCTTCATCAGATACTTCAGACCTTCAATTTTTTATACACATCTGTAGAAAGGGCTCGTCACACTGAATAACTTTTGTCAAGGCGCATTTCCATATCTCCCATAGTTCAGCTGAGCTCTTAGGGTTCTTCATCAGATACTTCAGATCTTCAATTTTTTAATTTCAAAAGAAAGGGCTAACCACGCTCAATAAACTTTGTGAAGTCAACATGTCGATAATTTCAATAGTTTGGCTGGTCTGTTACGGTTTCTCCTCAGGGTCGTAAGATACTCCAGATCTTCCATGATCCTAGTTTTGATAGTTTTCCCTTCATATAGGCACTAAACCCTACCTCTGTGCCAAATTTCAGCTCTCTAGGTTTATGGGAAGTACTAGTTCTATTTTGATGATCAGTGAGTCTATATATGTCGAAATAGTACAACTTTGCTTTTGCATAACTTACGACATAAACAAGCTACAAACATGAAATTTTGTGGTTTAAGTGTGTGCTGGTAGCTTACTAGATAACGCTAATTTCAGCGTTCTAAATCTATCCAGAGGTCCCCAAATAGGGGCCTGGAAATACGCCGAAATGGTTCCAGAAAAGGATGGTACGGCAGTGTTTGCTTTGCGCTCGACTTGGCGGGGGCACTGCCGTGCCCCCAGATAACCTTTTACAAATTATTGCTTTTCCCAATGCTGGGCTGTTAATTGTTGAGGACTTCTCGTGGTACTTCACCATCAGCTTCACTTCACGTGACGAGCATATTGTGCTTAATAACCATATTGAAGTAATCGAAGCGGAACCCATGAAATACTTATTATTCCTTATTGAGTAGTTCCAGTGGCCATCTGTGTTCTTCATCATCAGGTCTACTTCACAAATGGTGCTTTTCGAATGCAACTACACAAGTTACTATAAAAAATACTCAAATCACTATAGGTGTGTTTATAATATTTGAAGAGTTCCCTCGATTTCTCCAGGATTCCATCATCAGATCTTGACTTGGTGACAATGGGACCAATTTCGAAGTATACCCTTTAAAACAAAAAAAAAGAATTTTCGAAATCGATTCAGCCGTCTTCGAGTAATCGGTGATCATACATAAAAAAAAGAAAATAATAATAATATACGCGTCGACTTGATAACCTCCTCCGTTTTTTTTTCGTCGGTTAAATAACAAGGTCATAAACTATTAATTTCCGGCCTATAACTGGCATTCCATATATTAAATTATAATGTATTTCCGTAGCTTTGCCCTTGACATTTGTATTACGAAATCTAAACCACTAAGAGCCATATTATTTTGTTAATAAATAATATATTACGTCAAAGTGTTGTTTTATTATTTTGCCGCTGGCGCTAAGATAATAATAAAACTAATGAGATTGTAATTAAAAGGAAGTGAAGATAATTGTGGTAAGGCGATAATAATATTGATGTGTGTATTGTACTTTACTGATATTGTGACGCATGATAAGACAAGATGTTTTTTTTTAATGAGAACTGAAAAGGGAAGTATTCACATTACTAGCAATATTGTTAACCCCTCCAACTAAGCTCAATATGCTTGTGTCGGGAGTGGGTTCACGGCGATAGTGTCATGGGTGGGGTTCGAACTCGCGACCCCTTTTTGTTTGAAATTTCATTATGATTTTCTTGAGTAAATTCCAATCGCCTGGGAATTCCGACCTAAAAGTAAGTCTATAATTATGTTGCCCCTAAAAATCTTATTAAAATATGTTCTGTTGTTCCCGAGATTACCCTGGCAAACAGAAAGACAGACAAAAATATTTAAAACGCTTATTTTTGTTTTAGTATCATGTAACTAAGTAACTATAATCATTTGAATAAACACAGCTATTTTGAAAGAGACACCTTTCATTTTAGAACTTAAAATTTAACAAGTGCATTTATTGTTTCGAGTTTGCGATACAATAAATACACATTGTAAATATCCCGTTATACTTTTAGTGACCATGTCAGTTTAAAAGTTAACTTCATTATTATTTATTCGCGGAATCGCACGGTTCAAAGTAATGTTTGACAGAACAGGTTGGCGAATGCCGCCTGCCCACGTGTGGCGCAAGACAGTTAACTAACAACGGCAGTTCAGCGAAAAATTAGCATACACTAACAAACCCGAACCACTGCTTGTGACTTACTACTTGACATAGATTTTGACCGACTTGTAAAATACTTAGATGGCGTCTTTACGTGGTGTCGTCAGAGTAACTAGGTTATACAGGGTGTGAAGTCAGGGACTAGTTTTTACCGTGACGTCACTCATGTGGCCTATTCAATATAAAACTTAATTTTCTCTCGATAATGAAGTAACCGTACGAGAGTAGATTTCTAACAGTGACATATTTATCCCATTAAAAATTGATTTATCGTTACATCTATCTATACACATATAAAGAAAAACATTACCCAGCAGTTCGAACAATATCTGCAATATTCCACTTACCTACATCTATAATAATAAAATAAACCTAAAATTATATATTTATCCCCAGCTAGCATACGTATGATGTCAAAAAAACAATAAATAGCTGAAATCCCTTACGACGAAACAGAATACATATTATTAAGGACAACCTAAAATAACGTACACGCGCACACACGCATAAATACACACAAACGCACGGCTAACCCGATGCTAATGGAACTATACATATACATATAGAGCAACACACAGGCTACTTATTATCCCGTACATCCCACGCGTTTTAGATTTGCGCGGGAAAACGACACAATACATGCCAAGTCATATGTACTACCAACGTCTCTCTCTCTATCCCTCTGAACTCTTCCTCGTCATCATCAACTGCTTAGCCCCAACTATTTTGGGGTCGGCTTCCAGTCTGACCAGATTCAGCAGCGTATTAGTGTAGAGCGCCTGCTTATCTGACTTTCACAACCCAGTAACTGGGTAACACGATACGCCATGGCCAGACCAGTGTTAGATTTTATGGCTTCTGACTACCTGTAACGACTGTCAAAAGGAAATCGGAGGAGTCTCGATTTGTTAAGATGGTGACCCATCCACAAACGGCTATTATAATTTAGCGAAGAGTTCCTCTGAACGCTTTCTTTTCAACCGACGACAAAAAGAGGAGGTTATCAATTCGACGCGTATATTTTTGTTTTTAATGTATGATCACCGATTACTCGAAGACGGCTGAACCGATTCGGAAAATTCTTTTTTTGATTGAAAGGGTATATATACTTCGAAATTGGTCCCATTTTCATAAAAGTCAGGATCTGATGATGGAATCCTGGAGAAATCGAGGGAACTCTTCAAATATTATAGGCACACCTATGACGTTTTGGGTATTTATTATAGTAACTTATGCAGTTGCTCTCAAAAAGTACCATTTGAGGAAGTGGAACTGATGATGAAGACCACAGATGGCCGCCGAAACTACTCAATAATAAGTATTGAGTGGATTGCGATTCGATTACTTGAATATGGATGTTAAGCACTTTATGCTCGTCACAATGCATATGGTGATGTAGAGCTGATGGTGAAGTACCAGGAGAACTCCTCAACAATTAACGGCCCAGCATTGGGAAAAGCAATATTTTGTAAAAGGTTATAAGTAGTTGACATTTAGGCTCTTGTAACTAGGTAAATTAAAAATAGACCATCTAAAAAGAGTGAAATAAAAACTTTTTACCAAAAAAATAAACCGACTCCCAAAAAAAACACTGCAAAGTGAAAAATAACTTTAATTTCGGAAGTCGGTGCCAAAAACGAAAATACAAAACTATTTTTCACTTTGCAGTGTTTTTTGGGAGTCGGTTTAATTTTTTGGTAAAAAGTTTTTTATCCTAATAATTATAAATGAGATAGGTGGAGAACACAGAAGCCACATACAAAAACATAATGCGGCGTATTCTATGGTAGCAATAATAATCTTATGATTCGTACGCAATCAAAATAATCGTAAAATTACAGTTTTATTGTATTTTTGATTAAGTTTATGCACATAAATGTCTCCATAAAATAATAAACAATTATAATTGTTAATTTAACGCAGGTTAGTTTTATGAAGAAGCAATTTAATTATATTGAACTATAATTATGGACAATAAATATTGAAAAAGATCAAAGAGGGTAATAAATTCATGATATGTACCTATGCGGTCAGGTAAATTAACATTCTTGGACACGGGTGATGTTTCCACTTACTTTTATTTTTGAACAAAAGATGATCTTTTTTACGACGATAGCTGTGATTGGTACGATGAATTATGAAATCCATTAATTGACATGCCTTTCCACAAACGATGGAATTCTAGTCTCTTACCTAAAGATGTATGTATCTATGTACCTATACATAGATATAAATAAAATTGAAGTCCCTGTCTGTGATTTCAAAATAGCCCTGTTTTCTCAAGTGCTTAAAATTATTTACAAGATGCTAAAACACAAACAAACAAAAAAACATGTTTATAAATTTTATTGTCTCTTTGTTCTTCCGAGGTAATCTCTGGAACGGATTTTAAGAGGAGTTTCAGTGGAAAATAGAGGATGAATTCAGGATTTCCGCGGGTTCGGGATTAACGTGGAAACCCCTCCCACTCGAACGAAGTCGCGGGCAGAAATTGCATTACATTAACTTTAAAAATAATTATCTTTCTTTGCAGGAACATGGAAGTCATAGGCATCATGGGCGAAGGTCGAGAAGACGCGTGGGCGCGCACCATGCAGCCTCCTAGACTTCTCATGCAAAGGGTACACATACCTTTTACGTTCAAGATACAAGAGAATGCACCTTTAGGCTATAATGGTAAGTTCCATTTTATTGTTTGATCTTTTCAGCGCATTTTGGGATCTTTTTCAATAACATAAAATCTTTATTTCTAGTTTAATACTATACTATAGTCACTACTTACTTAAACAAAACATGTCATCTTATAATTTGTAGATATACACGTAGTTATAGACCACTGACACCCAAGCTAAGATTAAACTTGCGTTATTGGCGTCAGGGCTCTCAAAATTGGCACCATAACATGATAATTACAAAATGTTCGGAATTTAGTTAGGTTTACTTATTAGGCGCTATTAACTATAAGTTAACTCTTTTCGAAAAGAATGGCGACGTAGATATCCACAAGTCTAGGAAGTTTTTTTAACTTTGTAATGGATTTAGCTTCCAACATGATCGGACTCGGCTAAGCACCAGTATTTTACGTCCTCCACGTCCCAGTAACTGGGTAGATAATACAGTACACCTTGGCAAGACTGGTGTCAATTTTTTTGGCTCCTTACTAACCGTAATAACTGTCAAAGATGTGTTATTGACAGTAGGGACGTGACACTGTTTAACGAGCTTTCCGAGACACGGTTACGTCCATAACATTTAGCTATAACTTCAATCATGCTTTCTACGTACACCGATCTTAAGACTGCACTTCCTTTCCTATTTAAGTTCCAAGACCAGATTAGGTAAGACCACTTTCAATTGGTCGAAGGTCTGCCACTTGAACCGTTACTAGATTGAGTGTGAATGCCTAAATTTCGCCATATTTCCTCGTATCGAGTTTGTAGTAACCACCTGTATATACACAGATATAAACAGCTTAGTAAATAATGTAGCAGAGTACGCGAATTCAATGTTGTTCTTGCTATGGAAGTTTATTTCTTCGCTGTATGACTTTGGAATTTTGTAACGGTCTTATCATAACTTCCTATATTAATATTATGAAGAAGAATGTTTTTTTTTATTTGTTTGTAATGGCTTATCCATTACAAACAAATAAAAAAAAAACATTCTTCTTCAAAAACTACTGGACTGATTTCAAAAATTCTTTCGTCAATATAAAGCTACATTATCAGCAAGTAACATAGACTACCTTGATTACGTGAATTGTATGGTATGAATAAATGATTAAATTAAGGCTAAGGAGAGGAATTCTCTGCTGGAGTTTGTGTTTTCTGATAGCTATAAACTAGGGGTCTTTCAAGTCAAGTGTGAATACGGTACATCTAGGTAAGGGTCCTTACCATCAGGTTAGATGGCGGCCAAAGGCCAGAATATGTCAACAAGAAAAAAATATAACGACCTGTACTATCGACATTGCACTTTTATTAATATTAGGATAGTACTTGGGATTCTAGTAGTGGTTTTTCGTCTTAGTTCCCAGTAAACATTTCGACCTCTGACACGTTTCTGTCTCCGATAATCTAAAACATAAATTCCTACAGCAAAAACATCACCAGCAATTTTACAACCCCAACGGACAGAGAGACATGCAATAAGATAAAATAATGAAGTATCGTTTGGCAAGGTGACACAACGCATTGCCAATTAGGTCACAAGAAGCAATGATGCACGTGATGCAAGATCCCCGGTCATTACGGGTAATATCCTAATCGAGATGAAGACAATGTGAAAACAACTTTAATGTCTTCCAATAGAGTGTTCTTTAGACTGAACATTTCTAAATGAGACGCTAATGTGTAGATCTTGCAGGTGCAGGTGGATTTAACGACTGGAAAGACGATAAACGAGTTTTAGGGCAACACGCCGTAAAGGTTACATTGTCTAAATTTCAGAAACACGATCATTTTCGTCTAGCGTTATAAACTACTAGTACTCACGCGGGGCTTCGCTCCCGTGGATTCTATCACAGTAAAATCATAACTCTCCTTTTTTGCAGTCGCGTAAAAAGTAGCCTATAACCTTCCTCAAGCTTCAAGCTACTTCCATACCAAATTGCATCCAAATCCACCTAGTACTTTCGAAGAGTAGTGCGTTCAAGCAAACAAACAAACAAACAAACTTTTCCGCTTTATAATATTAGTATAGATAGTATAGACTTGTTTGTTATGCAATTTTTTATTATTATTGATAGGGTTGCGTTTGACCGCCATTTCACCTGACGTTTAGTGTAATGTGACTCATTCGTAACCAAAACTGAAAAAAAATAATAAAGCGTCAATAGCCTAATGGGTAAGGTGTCGGGCTTGTGACTGAGAGGTCGTGGGTTCGAACCCCACCCATTGCCATAGATAGCCGTGAATCCACTTCAAACACAAACAAATTTAGCTTAGTTGGAGATGTTAACAAGGTAGTAATGTGAATTCTGCCTAAATTGCTATTTCTATATTTAGGCAGACCTAAATTGCTATTTCTCTTTAAAAAAACTTTTTTGCAAAAAATAAAACCGACTTCCATATCAAAACACTACAAAGCCAAAAATAATTTTAATTTCGGTAGTCGGTGTCATTGGTTTTGTATTTTCTTTTTTTTTCACACCGCCTTCCGAAATAAAATTATTTTTGGCTTTGTAGTGTTTTGATATGGAAGTCGGTTTTATTTTTTGCAAAAAAGTTTTTATTTTCGTGCTTTTTAGTGGGTCAGTGAATTTTCCAAATCGGTTCGTAAATGACGGAGTTATGCGCGAACTAAAAACGCAATGCAGAGTAAACGAAAAGATCATCAACGTAAATATGTTTTTTAGACTTTTGTTGATTTTTCAGAAACGGCTTGTCCGATTTCGATAAAATTTTCATGGGACCATTTGGGAAGTATACCCTTTCTAACAAGATAAGAATTTTTCAAATCGGTTGGCAAGCGACGGAGTTATGCGCGGACAAACATAAAAAAAAAAATACAAACATCCGAATTTAGAACCTCCTCCTTTTTCTGAAGTCGGTTAAAAAATAACGAGTTTCGTTTTTGCCCATCATCAAAAACAATCTAAAGTCTTCCACTTCTGGACTGCTGGTCATTGGCCTTTGATTTTGATAATGCAATTGTCCTGTGCTAATTACATCTATCAACTTCACAACATCATGGGCATATAGGTTTTGAACCTTTTGGAGTTCTATTCTTATCCACTGATGGCAATGCATGGTTAGCTTAGTTACGTTATTTTAAATCCTATAATGCAGACGGCTCATCATGGCGGACTAGTAATTTTTTATGCACTGCGATGATACGTGTATGAAACTGAAAGGGGCATACCCTTTCAGTTCGCATCGCATTAAAAGAATACGAAAATAATAAATAGCTTGTTTAAAAAAATGTAAATATTTATTTATTTATTTTATTATTTATGTACACACAGTAAAATACATTAGGATATAACATAATTATATTATTTATATTATGTTTTTACTAATATCTAAATTAGCGTAAACTGTTCCACTGGCACTTCGTACCCTCATCCTTCTTTAAAAAAATTCGCGGAATTTTGAGATTTTCGGCCAGTCCTTCGTAAAGTAGTCATCCTCTACATCTACATCTATTTCTCTAATGCGAATACCTCTTGTGTTAAGAAGATTCAGTGAAAGTCCAAACAATTTCATACTATCCGCTTTCGTCCGTAAGGGACTAGACGTAAAGCAGTACCTGCAATACTGATAAAGCCGGTTACGTTAAATGATACGCATAATTCAACGTAAACGTATTCACGTTTATGTGAACGGTACAGGTTCATAGCAACGTATGTAGGTATTTAAATAACTAGGTACTTTATTATTACGATATGCTTCTATAATGCTCAGTTATTCCGGTAGTGTCGTTGACCTTACATAGTTTTTGCAGAAGTTTTTAAACTACAATAGGTGTTGACATCATAATTATAATTTAACACAGTCTAGTCTAGTCACCCCAGGCATCCATTTCTCATTTACACTGAAAAAAGTATTTTACAGAACTAGTTTAGTTAACTGACAAATAGCCAAACCCTGATAACTAACAATCAAATTTAATTTACGTATTAATCAACTGCTTTTGTTTATAACAAAACTGAATTGTTTACTAGGAACTATAGTTATGTAGTCACATTTTTTTTGTAATAGGTTACTCAATTGTTTGTTATTTGCTACTCAAAACTATTTTCAGTGTAATCTCTAAAGCTGAAAGCACAACACAATTTTGAAGGTTACAAATCTTAGGAGTACAGCCTTCTTGAATTCAGTATGAAGAACAAGCTTAATGCGAATTGTGTATTTGTGCTTAGTGTGATTTGTGAATGTTCTAACGAGATACCGTGGCTCGAATGTAAAGCGAACCAGCCTAACCAAATGCAGCTGAGTAGTGTTTTACATTGAGTATGTGCCTATCTGACAGTGGCGTGCCTAGGGTTTCAAAATAACGCAAGCCCAATAAAATTTTAACCGATTTCAAAAAAAGAAAGTTCAGTTTTCGACTGAGTATGTAGGTACCTACGTATGTATCATCGCAATTTTCTCATAAACTACTGGTTAGGTACAATAAATTAAAAGTGAATTCATCCATCTTCTTCTTTCCTCTTCTTTCTTCAATTTCACTCTTGCTTGTCGTGCGCGGTGAATGAGGTAACCAAAGCACACTGAAGGCATGCTAGTGCTAGATTGAATATAATAAACATATCAGCAATTGCATACCTCCGGTGGCTTTGAAAAAAGCCGTTTGGTTTGGTTTGCTTCATTGCTTGAGGGAACAAAGTTATGGTAAGTAGTTGCTTCCTTCGTAACAGAACCCAGGTTACAGACAAAAAAAAAAAAAACAAAACAAAAAGTTACAAAACGAAAGATAAAAAATAGCCAGATAGAATGTAATAAGGAATTTAAATAAATTATTTATATTCTAATTGGAATCGTCTATCTTTCTTAAGAAATGATTTAATTACATCAGAGTAAAATGTTGGTGATCGTTTTAATTCTACCAACAACTGTTTTTCAATAGCTATCATTGATAATTCGGAAAGACGCTCTTGACCTTGTGTATTTCTCAGATAGGTATGGATACGTTTAAGAGACGAAAAAGCACGTTCCGCGGAAGAACTTGTAGCCGGAATAGTTACAACAAGATACGCTAACTTTAACAGCTCGGGAAAGGCATCTTCGTGGTTATTTATTCTCATGAATGAAATCAATTAATTCGAAAACATTACGATCTTTCAGATCAGGACTAGAATACAAGCAAATCAATTGGCTTTTTAATATTTGTTTGTCGAAATAGTTTGCATAAATGTCAAATAATGAATCTAATTCCTCTGTAGGAAAATGTGAGTGATAATTGTCAAATTTTTTGTTGTTGAGCAGTTGGAAGATCTTTAATTTATAAATTTCAGAATATCGGTCAGTAATTTCGGTATTAATGTTATCAATTACTTCTACAAAAAGTCGTCTGTATTCCGTTTTTGCACAGCGTACGTTGCGTCTCAAACGAGGAGCCGAGTTATTTTGCAACGTGTTACAACTAGTTTTATACACTGATCTATTAAATTTTCGTTTATGCGATTTACTAGTCTGAGAAATACACAGATTAGGCGTCGGTTTTAATGAAGAAATTAACTGTTTTTTCTGAGCAAAGTTTAAAGATTTTACCTTATCTTCGCCAATCAAAACTTGAACGCATTTTAAATCCTCACAAGGTACAATTACCTCCATTGTTGTAGGTAAATCACCAAAACAATTGTATCACTGAGAAAATCTTAGAAAACACAGAAAACTAACAGCTTTTTTCACTCAAGCAAATGAAACTGAAGTGAAGTTAGTTGCACTCTAAGATGTCGGGAAGTACTCAAGTGTTGTCATTTAGGCAAAAAAAGTCGCCAGGTATATGAAAAATCTAGCTAATTTTTTTTTATTTTTAAGATATTGCTTGAATACAGTCAAAATCTGTTATAACAACATCCAAGGGACCACTCATATTTGGTTGTAAAAACCGATAGTCGTAATAACCGGTGATGTTTTCAAGGTACAAAGTATTTTGTACCTATGATTTTGGTCTATATAACCGGTATGTTGTTCTAAATGATGTTGTTGTAAACGGTTTTGACTGTATTCAAGCAATATCTTAAAAATAAAAAAAAATAGCTAGATTTTTCATATACCTGGCGACTTTTTTTGCCTAAATGACAACACTTGAGTACTTCCCGACATCTTAGAGTGCAACTAACTTCACTTCAGTTTCATTTGCTTGAGTGAAAAAAGCTGTTAGTTTTCTGTGTTTTCTAAGATTTTCTCAGTGATACAATTGTTTTGGTGATTTACCTACAACAATGGAGGTAATTGTACCTTGTGTAATTATTATTGTAATTTCGTTATTTTAAAAGTCGCTAGTTTTTATTGTTGATAAATGTTAAAAAAGTTTCCAAACACGTTAAAAATCTCCAAGATCTTTCAACGTGTGGCTAAAACGGCAACACTGCAGAGTTGGCAAGCTGACAAGGTCACGCATACGCATGCAACTTCATACGAATGCTTATATCTGCCATAGTGATCGATTTGTTCTATGCCTAAGGCCTAACTCGTTATACGGCACATCGCTATAAGTGCGAAAGTGACAGATATAGTATTTGAAAGCCCGGTAAAAGCCGGTGCGTGTAAGCGAGATAGCAATATGTAGATCATTAGATGCTACAAATGCGAAACTCTGCGCGCGAACAATCGCGATGCGTAGTAGTTTAGCTGCACTCAGTAGATTCATTGTGTTATTTTGATAAGAATTAAGCGCGCGAACTTTTAAATAGTTCGGGTTTGACATTGATTCTCTATCGAGCATTTTTTAGTAAGGCTTTTGGGCTTATATGAAGGTACCGCCACTGCTATCTGACTTCCACAACCCTGTAGCTGGATGAGATGTCGAAATCAGTGCCAGGACCAAGAGCTCAACGTAATTAATCCGACGCACGGGGGAATCACACCGCAAACTTCCAAACTCCGGGATATTACTGAGAAATTTCTTTCAGAAAAACCCAATAGCACTTTTTGCCCAAACCGGGAATAGAACACGAGACGCGCTTGAAATAATTTAAACCGTATGTCTAAAAAGCATTTCACACGACCTGTGCACTGAACACACTGCCCCTTGCTCGCCTCTCATCCCCCGACGCTTCGGCTATCAGCGTCTGCACTGCCACTGCACCGTCACAATATCCTCATTTAATTACATTCCGAACAGCGAAATGCTCTCAAAAGAACGTAAGCACAACTGAAGGGACAGGGTGGGTTTTCCACCCAGAGCGGAAGGAGTCATTTAGTGAGTAGCCTTTCGAAAAAACAACCTTTACACTACCTGCCTACGAAGGGTTTTGGAACTATTTGGTAACATTTCTCGGAATGATGGACACAACATCGAACAATGGTTACCGGCAAGGTCGGTAGCGAAAGGCAGTGAAAGATTAGCTCAATTTGGTGGTCTGACCAAATCCGCATATTTGATGCCAGTCTGCACGTTGCATTTTCTCTGAGCCAAGGACAGACACTGGTAGAAGGAGAATATGCTGACAAATGAAAGTCGCCGTGACTTCAGCAATGATGAAATACAACGCGGGGAGGTGGAGCATCAAATACTTAATAGTTATGGTCGTATTTTATCGCCTTGATAGACCTATTGCAGCTCACTAACCACTGGACATATTTATGTATTTTCCAAGACCCGCAAGTTCTCTGTTTTCCGTATATACTTTGTTCCTGAATCACAGAACCGAATTTCAAGATTAAGCTCGGTCGACACTGGCAAGAATATGATGCAAAAAGATACTTAATGGTAGATAGACCAAAATGTTCATTTCACTAACTGAGGTTTTTCTCCTGATGAGCTAATTTTTGACTCTCCTCACACTAGGAATTTCTGCTGTATTGGGTCAGCAAAAAATAGTGGTTCCAGTGCGGGAATTAAACCCGCGACACGAAGCGCTGGAGCCAATCGCTTTACAACTGCACCAATGTCGTCAATAAAATAAATATTATATGAGCTGACTAAACGAAGGAATAATCTAGTTGAAGAAATATAACATCACGTCAACCGTGACCGCAGCCAGTGTCATGGATCACAGGCAATGTAGAAAGCGAGGAGTTACGAAGACAATTGTTTGTTGTACCAGCTGTGCCTTAAACACAGCGTGTGTTAAAGGCACAGTTGGTACACGGTATTGTATTGGTTTCACGGTGCATGCACGTGATGATGCGGTGTTCAGGTAAATACTTGCTTTACGTCAAGCATCGCGGTTTACCACAAGAAATTATAGTTTGTGGAGAGAGTTCTCACGCGAATGGGTTTTCTCGCGCAAAACCCGATCTCGTAGGAATTCCGGGGTAAAAAAACTTTTTACCAAAAAATTAAACCGACTCCCAAAAAACACTGCAAAGTGAAAAATAACTTTAAATTCGGTAGTCGGTGTCTTTAGTTTTGTATTTTCGTTTTTGGCACCGACTTCCGAAATTAAATTTATTTTTAACTTTGCAGTGTTTTTTGGGAGTCGCTTTAATTTTTTGGTAAAAAGTTTTTATTTCATTTTTTTTTAGTTGGTTGATTTTTAAGTTACCTAGTTACAAGAGCCTAAATGTCAACTACTTATAACATTTTATAAAATATTGCTTTTCCCAATGCTGGGCCGTTAATTTTTGAGGAGTTCTCCTGGTACTTCACCATCAGCTATACATCACCATATGCATTGTGACGAGCATAAAGTGCTTAATATCCATATTCAAGTAATCGAATCGCTATACACGAAATACTTATTATTGAGTAGTTTCGGCGGCCATCTGTGGTCTTCATCATCAGTTCCACTTCCCCAAATGGTACTTTTTGAGAGCAACTGCACAAGTTACTATAAGAAATACCCAAAACGCCATAGGTGTGCCTATAATATTTGAAGAGTTCCCTCGATTTCTCCAGGATCCCATCATCAGATCCTGACTTGGTGACAAATGGTACCAATTTCGAAGTATACCCTATCAAACAAAAAAATAATTTTCCAAATCGGTTCAGCCGTCTTCGAGTACTCGATGATCATACATAAAAAAAAAATATATATATATATATATATATATATATACGCGTCGAATTGATAACCTCCTCCTTTTTTGTCGTCGGTTGAAAAGTAGCGTCTGTGTTATTTCAGGATGTTAACTGTCTTCCAAATTTCATTTAGTTCCGTTCAGTAGTTTTTGCGTGCATGAATAACAAACATCCATGCATCTATACATCCATCTTCACAAACAAAATATTAGTAAGATAATGTAGCAAAAATAAAAAAATTGCGCTAAGCCTGCCTATATCGAAGTGGACAAGGGTGAATAAAAAGAAACTTAGGTAACTATAATATGGTTTAAAAGCAATGTGTTGTGGTGAAAAACAAAATGATGATCTAAACAGTTTAGTAAGTATATACTTACATACAATACAAGATTCATATATATGACGAATCCTCGATCTAAGAACGCGGTTAATAATAATCCCATCAAAAACATAAATGTGAAATGAGAGCCAAGTTCAATATTATTATATATGCCTGCCTTGGTTGTTGACTTCAACGACAAAAGAAGTGAAATCTAAATGGGTGCCAAGTTCAATGGTCAGTCCTAAAATTTATTTATAACAATATTAAATATCATTTGTTCTTATAACTTAGGAGAATATATTGTAGCGTAAGGTTTGACCTGGCTAGTTCTCATATACGAATTATTATGTTCGATGGTTAGTTTCTACCAGCAAGCCAAATTTTCATAAAAAAATAAT
Organism: Tholera decimalis; assembly: GCA_943138885.2. Taxonomy (NCBI): domain Eukaryota; kingdom Metazoa; phylum Arthropoda; class Insecta; order Lepidoptera; family Noctuidae; genus Tholera; species Tholera decimalis. Next base: position 5,213,629 of record OW964565.2, on the reverse strand, counting down.
ATAAACAGTAAAAAATAAGAACCGAGAAGTAACAGGTTTAGAACTTGCGAAGGCTATTGTTGAAAATACCACAATGTAATTTCACCTTAATTATTTTTATATTGGTGGTAACACTGATCTGTCCTTGTCTCTTGCAACTTGCTCTGCAAAGGTGTACTGTTAAGAAGTATCTAATTAAAAGTTAAAATACATTTCGCTAATTATAACTGCATTCTTTGTTTCATTCCATCAGGTTATGGGCCCAGTCTCATATCCTCGGAATAATAAAATAAATTATACAGGAAGTCACTGTTGTGAAGAAAAATATATTCCGTGTGCGGCTTGACAAAAGTGAGGTTAAGTTGGCGCGGCGACACGAGGTGAAAAAAAGAAATTAAAAGAATACTTGTTCGACGTGCGTCACAAGGCAGGATAGCGAAATGGAAGTTAATCTAAATACGAATAACGGCTTGATGAAGCTGGAAGGAGCTAACAACTGGAACATCTGGAAGTTCCAAACTACAGTGTTGCTACGAGGTCAAGGCTGGTTAGATGTTGTCGAAGGAAGAGCTTTAAAACCCAAAGATCCCAATGAACAAATCGTTTGGGCGAATAAAGATGCAAAGGCACAAACATTATTAGTGACGAGAATGACTGAAAAAGTAATGTTACACATTATTTCATGTTCTACTTCAGCTGAAATGTGGAGAAAGTTGCAAAGTGTTTATGAGCAGAAAACAGAAACAATCATCCATATAATTCAGCAGCGCTTTTTTCAGTATAAATTTGAAACGGGCACTGAAATGTCACAATACTTATCAAAAATTCAGAAAATTCAGAATCAACTCAAACAGTTGGGCGAAGAAGTCTCTGACAAATTTGTGATTACTAAAGTATTAATGTCACTACCGGATGAGTATAAGCATTTTATATCGGCTTGGGAGTCAGCCCCAGATGATAAACAAACAATGGATAATTTGGTTGCAAGATTACTTATAGAAGAAGAAAGGGTGAAAGAGAAAAGCGCACAAACTCCTTCTTCGGGCTCATCAGCATTTGTTGTTAAAGATAAAAAGAATATAAAGTGTTTTAAATGCAATAAAATGGGACATTTCCTCAGTGAGTGTAAAAGCAACAATAACTCTAAAAGTGAAGGACAGAAAAACAAGTGTTTCTATTGTGGAAAAGCCGGACACAACAAGTCACAGTGCTGGTTTAGGAAGAACAAAGATCAAAAGAAAAGTAATGCATTTGTGGTGTCAAGCTCATTAAAAGAATATCGTCAATCTCAGTGGTTAGTGGACACAGGGGCCAGTGATCATATGTGCTGTGATCGTGGACTATTTACATCATTTACCAACACTGAACAAGAATCGGTTATTGTCGGTAACGGTGCGGCAATTAGTGTTCTAGGCTACGGACAGATGGCGGTAGAGGTGTACGACGGGAGTGAATGGGTTCAAACAACGATAGACAAAGTTCTTTACGTTCCAGAATTGAAAACTAACCTATTCTCTGTGAACTGTGCGTCAGACAAAGGATACGTCATGTTGACAGATGACAACTCTTGTCAATTCTATAAAGACAACAAAGTTTGTGCAATCGCGAAACGTGTTGAAAATTCATACTATTTGGAATTACGTTATAAAAACACAGAGGCTAATGTGGCTAGGAAAGTTAAAACTACGTTGCAAGACTGGCACGAAAGATTAGCGCATCAAAACTTTGAATATGTAAGAAGAGTTCTATTGAAAAATAATATTGACGTAAAACAAACTTCCGTTACAAAATGCGAAAGTTGTTTAGAGGGTAAAATACACCGGTTGCCATTTGGGAAAAGTGAAACTGTTACTAGGAAAACATGTGAATTAATCCATGCGGATACCTGCGGCCCTATGGAGGTTATGTCAGTCGGCGGCTCAAGGTACTTTGTAATACTGAAAGACGATTTCTCCAACTATAGATCCGTGTATTTTGTCAAGAATAAGTTTGAAATAAAGAAGTGCATAGAAGATTTTATTAACAAAGCAGAAAATGTGACAGGAAATAAAGTAAAATTGTTCAGAACTGATAACGGTCTCGAGTTTATAAATAAGGAGGTCAAAGAAATCTTCGCTAAACGCGGCATACTACATCAAACAAGTGTCCCGTACACCCCTGAACAGAATGGAAAAGCAGAACGTGAGAATCGGACACTCGTTGAGGCCGCTAGAACAATGCTAAATGCATGTAAAGATCTTCCAAAATCATTGTGGGCAGAGGCTATTAATACGGCAGCATTTGTCCTAAATAGGACCGGAAAATGTAAAGACAGTGGAAAATCACCATATGAGGTATGGTTTGGAAAAGATTTTGACATTCATCAATTAAAACCCTTTGGGACCCCTGTGTACGTCCACATTCCAAAGGAGAAGAGAAGGAAGTGGGACAGCAAAGGAGAAAAAGGAGTAATGGTTGGATATGGAGAAACAGTGAAAGGGTACAGAATATACTTCTCACATAGGAATGATGTAGAATTAAAACGAGATATAGTGATCTTAGAGAAAGAGGAAAACTATAGTGAAGTCAAACTTAACTTAAACTGTACAGAAAACAATGATGAACAATCTCGTGAGTTGCAGAATAAATTACCAACTACTTCAGTGGATCTCGATGAAACTATGGTGAATGCTACTATGACAGAAGAGTCTGAATCTGAATATAACCCAAGTGAAAAAAGTAACAGCTCATTAGAGTCAATTGTTGAGGTATGTGAAAGAGAACTCAGCAAGCGGGTAAGGAAACCAACTGTTTTCTATAATTGCCAAAATGTATATACTGAGCATAATGAACCAGCTACTTATGGAGAAGCCATGATGAGAAGTGACAGCAGCAAATGGAAGGAGGCAATAAATAGAGAAATGCAAACATTGGAAGAAAATAATACTTGGGAAATATGTGATGTACCTGAAAATAAGAAGATAGTGAGTAGTAAGTGGGTATTTAAAATTAAAAGGAACAATCTAGATTTTCCGCAATATAAAGCTAGGTTGGTAGCGAGAGGGTTTGAACAAGATGGTATTCTAGATTTATATGAATGTTATGCTCCTGTAGCAAAATTGTCAACTGTAAGGCTCTTTGTGATGATTGCAACTAAACTTAACTTGCCCATCATGCAAATGGATGTAACAGGGGCATTTCTGTATGGAAATATTGATGAAAGTGTTTACATAAAATTGCCTGAAGGGGCTTACTCAGGTAACAATAACATTGTAAAATTGAATAAATCACTATATGGTCTCAAAAATTCGCCAAAATGTTGGAATGTTAAATTTAATAATGTTATGCTCAAAGAAGGTTTTGTTAGATCAAAATGTGACTCTTGTCTATATACAAAATTTACTGATTGTAACCAACTTTATTTATTACTGTATGTCGATGATGTACTGATCTTTGGAACAAATGATTGTTTAGTAAAGCAGATAAAAATGTTATTAAACCAGGAATTTAAAATGAAAGACCTAGGAACTGTAACTGACTACTTAGGCATAACTATAACACAATATTTAAACACAGGAGTTACTGAACTGAGCCAAAGAAAGTATTTAGAGAATATCCTTAAAAGATTTAGAATGGAAAATTGTAAGCCTATGTCTACACCAATAGATCAAAATATTGATTTAAAGCTTTTTCAAAACCATAAAACAGTAGATAAAAACATTGAAAAGTTATGTCGACAAATGATAGGGTGTCTAATGTATGCTGTATCGGGCACTAGGCCTGACTTATGTTTTACTGTTTCCTTATTAAGTAGATATCAAAATTGTGCAAATGATATGTTGTTAAGTGCTTTGAAAAGAGTATTGCGTTATGTCAAACATACTCTAGACTATAAGATAGTTTATAAATGTACAGATAATGTTTTGGAGGGGTACTGTGATGCAGACTGGGGAGGCGATCCAAATGATAGAAGATCAACGACAGGTTACTTGTTCAAATTTTCTGATTGTTTAATTTCTTGGAGTTCAAAGAAACAAGTATCTGTAAGTTTATCTTCTACAGAATCAGAATATGTTGCCATAAGTATGGCAGCAAGTGAAGCATGCTGGCTTATTAATTTATTAAATGATTTTAATATTAATAATATATGTCCAGTACAAATTTATTGTGATAATCAATCTGCCATATCTGTTGCCTGTACTGACACTGTCAAACGATTAAAACATGTTGATATTCGTTATCACTATATTAAAGAATTAATTAAGAATAAAAGAATATGTTTAAAATATGTTAAAACGAGTGATCAACCTGCAGATATGCTTACTAAGTCGTTAAACAAAGAATTGATGACTCGTTTCTTAGGAAAATGTGGTATAGGAAATATAGAAAAGATGTAATTTTTTTTTGTTTATTGGTTAACTTCGGTGTAATTACATTGAGTGGGGGTGTTGAAAATACCACAATGTAATTTCACCTTAATTATTTTTATATTGGTGGTAACACTGATCTGTCCTTGTCTCTTGCAACTTGCTCTGCAAAGGTGTACTGTTAAGAAGTATCTAATTAAAAGTTAAAATACATTTCGCTAATTATAACTGCATTCTTTGTTTCATTCCATCAGCTATAATATAATTCGTATAGGATATCGGGTTTTTTTGCCTCCATGGTGTAGTGTCCCTCTAAGATAATAGGTGGCGCTAGTGGTTGTAGAATACGGTTAGTTACGCGTAATAAATACGAAAATTTACTATATTCTTATTTATAAGTACAAAAACGGATAAATTTGGATTAAAAAAATTAAGGGTGGTATTCAACTCGTTATATATTCACGTAATAATCTTGAAATCCACATATAGAGATTTACAGGCAATAATTATAAGTTAAGTGAAAATTATAATAAAATTATAAAAAATTACGAGTTTCTGATTTTTTCCTTTGTATTCACCTAATTACCTACCTGCATGCCAAATTTGAACTTTCTAGGTCATCTGGAACTGGATTATAGTTTTGATCTATAGGTCAGTCATAAAAATTATGATTTTTGGACGTTAATATCTAAATAACCGTTTGAGATATGTTTATAAAATTTAGAACACATATGTATCTCGCCAGTCTCAATATATGAGCCAAATTTGACAAGTTTAGGTGAAATAGTTTTTGAGTTATGAGGGGCTCAAAAGTGGCTCCAAATGGTTCGTGTAATATTACACACGGTGAGCTGCGCGCCAGTACTTGGCTTGACACGCTCCCGCGTGTCTAGATTCCAATGATAATTTGGACCTGAATTTTCAACCGACGACAAAAAAAGGAGGAGGTTATCAATTCGACGCGTATATAGGTATATATTTTTTTTTATTTTTTTATTTATGATCATCGATTATACTCGAAGACGGCTGAACCGATTTGGAAAATTCTTTTTTTGTTTGATAGGGTATACTTCGAAATTGGTACCATTTGTCACTAAGTCAGGATCTGATTATGGGATCCTGGAGAAATCGAGGGAACTCTTCAAATATTGTAGGCACACCTATGGCGTTTTCGGTTTTTCTTATAGTAACTTGTGCAGTTGCTCTCAAAAAGTACCATTTGGGGAAGTGGAACTGATGATGAAGACCACAGATGGCCGCCGAAACTACTCAATAATAAGTATTTCGTGGATTGCGATTCGATTACTTGAATATGGATGTTAAGCACTTTATGCTCGTCACAATGCATACGGTGATGTATAGCTGATGGTGAAGTACCAGGAGAACTCCTCAAAAATTAACGGCCCAGCATTGGGAAAAGCAATATTTTGTAAACTGTTATAAGTAGTTGACATTTAGGCTCTTGGAACTAGGTAAATTAAAAATCAACCAACTAAAAAGAGCGAAATAAAAACTTTTTACCAAAAAATTAAACCGACTCCCAAAAAACACTTAACGGCCCAGCATTGGGAAAAGCAATATTTTGTAAAAGGTTATAAGTAGTTGACATTTAGGCTCTTGTAACTAGGTAAATTAAAAATCATCCAACTAAAAAGAGTGAAATAAAAACTTTTTAACAAAAAATTAAACCGACTCCCAAAAAACACTGCAAAGTGAAAAATAACTTTAATTTCGGAAGTCGGTGCCAAAAACGAAAAAACAAAACTAAAGACACCGACTACCGAAATTAAAGTTATTTTTCACTTTGCAGTGTTTTTGGGAGTCGGTTTAATTTTATGTTAAAAAGTTTTTATGTAAATACAGATCTTATAAAAATATCACACTACGGGATTAGTTTTCCCAAACTAATTTAAAGTAATTTCTGCAGTGAAGAACAATGAAGGGATTGAAGCGTACACTGAACTTGAACTCCATAACAAAGGATATTCGAGACAAAATACGGCTATCAACGGCTTGTGAGTCACAAGACTAATTAATATAGTCTGGGCTATTTAGATGTCTGAGCACGTGACGACATAAGACCAGAAACAAGATGAAGCGTTGGCGGTATGCACAATTGCACATGTCAAAAATGTTGATGTAATTTTTGAGTATTGCAATCGGTTTGCCTTTTAGTGGTATCGATAAATTGGTATAGATGCGACCTTCACATGGTTTGCTAGTTGCTAAATTATTATTTGCTTATAAATGTAAACTTAGGCCGTGCGCGCACTGCGTTGCGTTTTGGAAACGCAAAATCTGTGAAGTATGGAGTGTCATAGAAGTGCGCGTACTGCGGTGGAATAAACGCGTGCGGTAGAGTCACCGGTGGCCCCGGTCATTCTACCGGACACTCCATACTTCACAGATTTTGCGTTTCCAAAACGCAACGCAGAGCGCGCACGGCCTTAGAGTTTCCTACGGACCGAGAGCTATGGTTGAATATTGCTTCTGTATAGTAAACTACATTCAGCTGGCTTCACTTGCGTAAATAGTTTTTTTATACAGATAAAAAGTGACCTCTTCTCTTTACGTCAAAAGTGAATAGGTTACTTCTAGGCATAGGGAATATTTTATAGTCCTTGCTTACCATCCTTACCATCAGGTCAGGTGGTGTTTAAACACGAGGCTGTTAACAATAATAAAATATTGGCCAACTGCGAGTCAGACTCGCCCATGAAGGGTTCCGTAGTAACTATAATAATATAATATGTATATTTATTTGACAAAAAAAAACTTACAAATTTCTTAAAACTAGCTTATTTACATTTACGCCAAATAACTTTGTTTTTCTTAGTATTTGTATGAATTACAAAGTTATATTTGCTGTTTTAGAAAATATGCTGTATCTCAAAAACTGCTGATCCGATCTCGTTCAAACCAATTTTGGTTGAAAGTTTACATTAAGATCTACAGACATATTTTTTTTAGATTTTTCACTCCATTATTATAGAAGTTAGAGGAGGGGGTGACACACATTTTACCACTTTGGAAGCTTATATGTTGTAAACGATTAACTTTATGAAAAAGTGGTTTTAGAAACCTCAATGTAATTTTTAAAGACCTGTCTATAGATACCACAGACCCGCATAGGTTTCATGAAACAAAAAAACAGTTTTAGTTCCATGTATGGGGAGCCCCCTTTATTTTAATTTTTTTTTTTCTTAAAATCGGAAAGCGGTTCACAGAATACATCTACCTACCAAGTTTCACATGTATAGTCCTAATAGTTTCGGAATAAAATGGCTGTGACATACGGACGGACGGACGGACAGACGGACAGACAGACAGACAGACAGACATGACGAAACTATAAGGGTTCCGTTTCTTGCCATTCGGCTACGGAACCCTAATAAACCACATTAAACTTTGACATCGAACCGACTTCGCAACGTTTTGAAGGGAAAGTAGAAAAAAAAAATACACATTCGCAGTTATAATATTAGTATGTCTTTTCAATTAGCCCGTTTCGTCCCCCTCTTCAACGAAGGCCTCCCGCCATTCCTTCCACGTCTCTCGATGATGTGACACCTCTCGCCAATTCACAAGGAAGGCATCCAAGGCGCCCGGGCCCCCATGTCTGTCATGGGTGTTTAGACTTATATCTAAACTAGTATTTGCGTGTTGCGCGAGGTGCAAGCACCTCGCGTGCTTGTGACAAAAAAAAAATGGGGGGGGTGATGGGGGGAGATAGGGGAGTTTAGTATTTGCGTGTTGCGCGAGGTGCAAGCACCTCGCGTGCTTGTGAAAAAAAAAAAAGGGGGGGGGGGGGGGTTGCACAAATATTTCGACTAAAGCATTGCCCCTCTAAATGAATCTGAAAAAAAAAATGTTCCAAGTCTCTTAATTTCCGAGATCCGCCTAAAGGGGGTGAAAAGAGGGGCGGGGGGGGCGACTGAAAAATGGTTTTTACTTTACCGAGCCTCCTCTATACGAATCCGTAAAAAACAAAAAATACGGGTCTCGTAGTTTCCGAGATACGATAGGGGGGGGGGGAGAAGGGGGGTGAAAAGGGGAGGTTTGGCACTTTTCCCGTAGGTTTGAGAGTTACTTGTTTACGAATCTGTCAAAATATACCCACCTCCCCATCCACCATCTGGGAGAACAATTATGTCAGTGAGTGAGTGGTAATTTAGCTTTATATAATATAACTAGTATTTGCGTGTTGCGCGAGGTGCAAGCACCTCGCGTGCTTGTGAAAAAAACTAAAGCATTGCCCCTCTAAATCAAGTATTTGCGTGTTGCGCGAGGTGCAAGCACCTCGCGAGCTTGTGAAAAAAAAAAAAAAAGTGGGGGGGGGTTGCACAAGTATTTCGACTAAAGCATTGCCCCTCTAAATGAATCTGAAAAAAAAAAATGTTCCAAGTCTCTTAGATTCCGAGATCCGCCTAAAGGGGGGGAGAAGGGGGGCGGGGGGGGACTTTGAAAAATGGTTTTTACTTTACCGAGCCTCCTCTATACGAATCCGTAAAAAACAAAAAATACGGGTCTCGTAGTTTCCGAGATACGATAGGGAGGGGGGAGAAGGGGGGTGAAAAGGGGAGGTTTGGCACTTTTCCCGTAGGTTTGAGAGTTACTTGTTTACGAATCTGTCAAAATATACCCACCTCCCCATCCACCATCTGGGAGAACAATTATGTCAGTGAGTGAGTGGTAATCTAGCTTTATATAATATAACTAGTATTTGCGTGTTGCGCGAGGTGCAAGCACCTCGCGTGCTTGTGAAAAAAACTAAAGCATTGCCCCTCTAAATCAAGTATTTGCGTGTTGCGCGAGGTGCAAGCACCTCGCGTGCTTGTGAAAAAAAAAAAAAAGGGGGGGGGTGGTGATGGGGGGAGATGGGGGGTTTAGTATTTGCGTGTTGCGCGAGGTGCAAGCACCTCGCGTGCTTGTGAATAAAAAAAAAAAAAAAAAAGGGGAGGGGGAAATGGGGGGAGGGGTTTGCACAATTATTTCGACTAAAGCATTGCCCCTCTAAATGAATCTGAAAAAAAAAAATGTTCCAAGTCTCTTAGATTCCGAGATCCGCCTAAGGGGGGGGAGAAGGGGGGCGGGGGGGACTTTGAAAAATGGTTTTTACTTTACCGAGCCTCCTCTATACGAATCCGTAAAAAGAAAAAAATACGGGTCTCGTAGTTTCCAAGATACGATAGGGAGGGGGGAGAAGGGGGGGGAAAAGGGGAGGTTTGGCACTTTTCCCGTAGGTTTGAGAGTTACTTGTTTACGAATCTGTCAAAATATACCCACCTCCCCATCCACCATCTGGGAGAACAATTATGTCAATGAGTGAGTGAGTGAGTCAGTCAGTCAGTCAGTGGTAATTTAGCTTTATATAGTATAATAAAGACCCAGAGTTATTATTATTTTAATTAGTTGGAAATAAACTTCTTTCCTTTATTTATTATGTTGGTAACAATATTACTCTTATTTACTATTATCGTACTTATTTAAACCAACATAATGTAAGTGTAGTAATAGTTACAAACTGTTCATATTTAACAATTTCAGAGACTCGACACGTAGGCGACATTTAGCACTCTTGGAAGGAAACTGACCGAACTCAAAAATATCAATTTTTGTCGTTGAGCAAGAAAAACAAGTGTTAAGTGAATTGAAATCTAAATTAATCTTTCACGACCGTTGTATAATGGGTCATATTTATACATTTTTGAATTCGGGCTTCTATTTTACTATAGATTTAATACTGTGAATCCGTAGTAAAAACTTTTTACCAAAAAATTAAACCGACTCCCAAAAAACACTGCAAAGTGAAAAATAACTTTAATTTCGGTAGTCGGTGTCTTTAGTTTTGTATTTTCGTTTTTGGCACCGACTTCCGAAATTAAAGTTATTTTTCACTTTGCAGTGTGTTTTGGGAGTTGGTTTAATTTTTTGGTAAAAAGTTTTTATTTCACTCTTTTTAGTTGGTTGATTTTTAAGTTACCTAGTTACAAGAGCCTAAATGTCAACTACTTATAACATTTTATAAAATATTGCTTTTCCCAATGCTGGGCCGTTAATTTTTGAGGAGTTCTCCTGGTACTTCACCATCAGCTATACATCACCATATGCATTGTGACGAGCATAAAGTGCTTAACATCCATATTCAAGTAATCGAATCGCAATCCACGAAATACTTATTATTGAGTAGTTTCGGCGGCCATCTGTGGTCTTCATCATCAGTTCCACTTCCCCAAATAGTACTTTTTGAGAGCAACTGCACAAGTTACTATAAGAAATACCGAAAACGCCATAGGTGTGCCTATAATATTTGAAGAGTTTCCTCGATTTCTCCAGGATCCCAACATCAGATCTTGACTTGGTGATAATGGGACCAATTTCAAAGTATACCCTATCAAAAAAAAAAAGAATTTTCCAAATCGGTTCAGCCGTCTTCGAGTAATCGGTGACCATACATTAAAAATATATATATATATATATATATATATATATATATATATATATACGCGTCGAATTGATAACCTCCTCCTTTTTTTGTCGTCGGTTGAAAATAGGGGGCCGTGGTATAAATACTATTTTCATTGAACTACTATCATAAATCATATCATATACTATCAAAAACATAGGTTACAGGAATAGGTATGGCAAAAATATATTTTTCATACCACTTGCTCAAAAAAGTGACATTCTATGCCACAAAAAGCGAACATAACAATAGTCATTTTTAATCTGTTAAAAACAGGGAAAGAAAATTGTACTGAATTTCATTCATCCTCTAGGGGGAGAATGTGATTTAAATTTGGAATACTTACCGAAATTCATACTGAACTACATCTGTGTTTACACCATTGAGTTTGTATATAAAGCACTAGTACTCACGCTGGGCTTCGCTCCCGTGGATTCTATCACGGTAAAAACATAACTCTCCTTTTTTGCAGTCGGGTAAAAAGTAGCCTATAACCTCCGTCAAGCTTCAAGCTACTTCCATACCAAATTGCATCCGAATCCACCCAGTACTTTCGAAGATTAGCACGTTCAAGCAAACAAACAAACAAACTTTTCCGCTTTATAATATTAAGTATAGATTATACATCGTTTTGAAAAAGGAATACCCATTTATTATGCAGTTATGGTTATTAAATAAAATTACGAAAACCGGAGAAGGTTCTCAATTCGTGGGCTGGACTAGGGCTTCCAATCTCGGAATACCGAGATCTCGCTATTGCGGGATCCCGCGTGATGCGGGATTACGGGCGCAGGAGTTGCGGGACTGAAAAAAAGCATTGCGACCTCTTGCTAGCGCGATCGCTCGATGAGTGTCGGTGGCTGGCGGCCGGCAGTGTTGCAAACAACGCGGGGGCCGATGTCGGCCGTTGTTCATAGCTTCAGTAGCCTAACATAGCCGAATTTCAGTCAGTGGTAGCCTAAGTATGTAGCCTAAAATATCAGTAAAGTTTTTTATTCAATATTTGTTATAGTTTTTTTTGAAGAAAAAACGGTGTAATTTGATAGATCTCATACCAATAGTAATACGTAAATAAATGTGGAGTTAGTTGATTAATTCATTGTCTTTTTGTGATAAATAAACGGTGTAATTCGATTGATCTAATACTAGTAGTAATACTTAAATGAATGTGGAGTTATTTGATTCATTCATAGTTTTATTTGCCTTATATAAATGTGAATATTTTCAATATGCGGGATCCCGCAAACACAGAGATCCCGCGGGATTGAAAATTCGTAGACCCGCAAATGCCGAGATTGAATTGAGGCTGCGGGATTGGAAGCCCTAGGCTGGACCGGGTATACCTGAAAGGTATACTTTCTTGTTGGTCCCATTGTCACCAAGTCAGGATCTGATGATGGGATCCTGGAGAAATCGAGGGAACTCTTCAAATATTATAAGCACACCTGTAGTGATTTGAGTATTTAATATAGTAACTTGTGCAGTTGCATTCTTAAAGCACCATTTGGTGAAGTGAAACTGATGATGAAGACCACAGATGGCCACAGGAACTACTCAATAATAAGTATTTCATGGGTTCCGCTTCGATTACTTGAATATTAATATTAAGCACAATATACTCGTAACAATGCATATGGTAAAGTGAAGCTGATGGTGAAGTACCAAAAAAATTAACGGCCCAGTATCAGGAAAAGCAATATTTTGTAAGATGTTATAAGGAATTTACATTTAGGCTTTTGTAACTAGGTAAAATACGAACCGACGAAGTAAAAAGAGAAATAAAAACTCTGCAACAAAAAATTAAACCGACACTGCAGTGTTTTTTGGAAGTCGGATTAATTTTTTGTTAAAAGTTTTTTATCCAACATAGTACTTTATTTGTGGGTCACAGACTGCCCAGTAATTAACACAATTACTTAATTATGTTTCGTGTTTACCTCTTGTCTAAATCTTGGTTTTGTTTTGAATAAGATGATATCAATGAAAATACTAAAAACACTGTTCTTGGCAGGCATCCGTTGAGTACAAAACGTTGATGCTAAATTTAAATAAAGGTATTTTAAAATGATCGTTATCTGAAAACAAATTTATCTCAGCGTAGATAATTGTTTTATTTGTGTACATAACGTGTTTAAAAATATTGTTAAAACATAATGCTGCTTAATGAGCACTCGTGTAGTGAAATAAGTTTTCTTCGCAAACCGTACTTTTTGAGTGACATTTGACAGATAAAGGCCATTGATGTTCCTATTAGCATTTGAAACGCATTGTACTTTTATATTCACACAAGTTTCTGTCCGCGATTTCGTCTGCGTTCGTACTAAGATTCTGTAAAACATCGTCTAACAGTCTAAACTTTTCTTTAAAACAATCTTTGTCCTGACAATAAAGTACAGGACAAAAAAGAATCATCTAATTTATTGCAGGCGTTCCGAAGTTATGCGCGTATATATATTGACGATTCATTACTTTTTTTTTAAATGTAGGTTCTCTTATCAAAATTTGAAGTACGAACCCATAAACTGAATTGGTAGTGAACGCCTACGTCCCTTGGAATTTTCTACCAATCAGTCTGTCGGTTTGTGCATCTCAAATCGAAATGAGAATCTGCTAATCAGTATTCGGACTACGTTGGGTTTTTTTTTTATAAAGCTGAAAATTCATAGACAACACTTAACGTATTTGTATTTCTTTTTTTGTGAGACTTAATGTTACACAATAAATCAGGTGTTCACTGACTCTAGATTTCGTACTGCCTGAGTTTTTTTTATGACCATCTAAAGTATATCACGGCGTTAAGGAATCAATATCAAAGAAGGTCGATTTATGCTAAAATATTCCCATCTGCTCCCTAAATTTTTCATCAAGTCACTAATCTGAAATAACTGAACCTTTTTCTGTTCGAGTTTTGCTTTTGTATCGGAACATATTGAGATTTCTCTGTGCCTCGGAGAGCAAATTAGGCTCAATGGCTTACAGCTGGGACCCGACTGAAATTTGTACCACTTTGATAGTTGTTACGGCTAGTCGGAAGCCAGAAAATCTTACGCCAGTCTTACCAAGGTATATTGTATTTTCCAGCTACTGGATTGTTGAAGTCAGGTAGGCAGTCATTCCGTGTAAAACACTAGTTCTCAGCTGCATACGGATAGACTGGGCCCACCCAGACATAGTTGGAATAAGCTAAGCAAATGGTGATGAAGCTGATATTGCTTTTGCAAACATAGAATTATGTCTTTGACTGAGAGGTGGCAGTAATTTAGATCAACCTAATTAAAAAAATAATTAGAAAAAGCTGCTCAATTTGTATCAAGCCCAGGTTCGGTCGTGTATGGAGTACTGCTCTCATCTTTGAGATGGATCTGCCAAATACCAACTGGACGCGCTTGAGTCCATTGAGAAACATGCCAAGAGACTCATTGGCAACGATGCACTGGTCGAGTCAAAGCTCCAGAGCCTTGAACATCGACGACGAGTTGCAAGTCTATCGGTTACATTTCGGAGAGTGTGCGATGGAATTACACAATCTAATTCCGCCAAGTCCGTTCCATCATTGGACTACAAGACAAACGGCGATGCGCCGTCGTTACATGGTGGACATCCCGCCCATACGCACTAAACGTTTTGGGAATACTTTCATTGTGCGTACGTCTAAGGAGTGGAATTCCCTGCCGGAGTCTGTGTTTCCCGATAACTATATCCTAGGGGTCTTTAAGTCAAGAGTGAATAGGTTACTTTTAGGTAAGCGTGCACCCATCTTCAACCACATCATCACTTACCATCAGGCGAGATGGTGGTCAAACGCTAGCCTATTATCAATTAAAAAAAAAACCTGCCTAGCCTTTTCCCTACTATATTTGTGGTGGGTTTCTAGTCTCAGTTGCCTGCATTTCTGACCTTTCTTGCCTTTTAGACAACCCAATAAAAAAGCAATTTAGACAAGCGAAGCCGCGGGCAGAAGCTAGTTATTTATCTCTAATAGAATACGTTGTCTTGAACCACAGATCTACATTTGATCTATGTCAATGTCACTATCGTCTGCTTAGGCTTTTGCCAACTTTGTTGGACTAGACTTCCAGTCTAACAGGATCCAACAGAATACTGGTGTTTTACATGAATAGACTGCCTATCTGACCTCCACAAACCCAGTTTCTGGGTAACATCATACCCCTTGGCAAGTCTAGTGACAGATTTTCTGGTTTCTGTGACCACCGGCAACGAGACACTTCGGTATGCTATGCTCACCCATCGACATGCCGATTTCGGCAAGAGTTAAACCTTGAAGTTCGTATTATATGCTGTTGTTATTATTTAGCCTTGACCTCCTTCGCAAAATCAGTTTCATACTAATTTATTACCATCAGTGAAAACTCGTTTAATATTTAGTCTAGCTTAGCGTTCTACCTCGATGTTTACATCTTGAAAAATAAGGTTATTTATTTAACCTAGTTGCTACTACCACTCTCTTCATTTAGGATAAAGCTTTACAAAAACATCTCTGCCTATCTGATTTCGAATTTCGGTAACCTATTAATGTGTTTTAACCGACTTCAAAAAAGGAAGAGGTTCTCAGTTAGTCTTGAACATGTTTTTTATGTGTGTTACCTCATAACTTGATGATGGCTGGACCGATATCGAAAATTCTCTTTTGTTTGAAAGGGTATACTTTCTAGCTGGTCCCATTGTCGTAACGTTAGAATCTGATGATGGAATCATGGAGAAATCGAGGGAATTCTTCAAATATTATAGGCACACCTATAGCGTTTTGGGTATTTCTTATAGTACCTTGAGCAGTTGCTTCCGAAAAGTACCATTTGGAAAAGTTGAACTGATGATGAAGACCACAGATGGCCACTAAAACTCCTCAATAATAAGTATTTCGTGGATTGCGATTCGATTACTTGAGTACGGATGTTAAACACTTTATGCTCGTCACAATACATATGGTGATGTAAAGCTGATGGTCAAGTACCAGGAGAACTCCTCAAAAATTAACGGCTATGCATTGGGAAAAGCAATTTGTAAAAGGTGATAAGTTGTTGACATTATGGCTTTTGTAACTAGATAAATTACAAACCGACCCACTAAAAAGCGTGAAAAAAATTTTTAGCAATAAATAGAACCGACTTCCATATCAAAACACTACAAAGGCAAAAATAACTGTAATTTCGCAAGGCGGTGTCTTTAGTTTTGTATATATTTTCGTTTTTGACACCGCCTTCCGAAATTAAAGTTATTTTTAACCGAATTCAAAAAAAGGAGGTTTACAATTCGTCTTGAACTTTTTTTTTTTTTATTTTATGTATGTTACCTCATAACTCGGAGATGGCTGGGCCGATTTGGAAAATTCTTTTTGCGTTTGAAAGGGTATACTTTCTAGTTGGTCCCATTGTCACGAAATCAGGATCTGATGATGGGATCATGGAGAAATCGAGGGAACTCTTCAAATATTATAGGCACACCTATAGCGTTTTGGGTATTTCTTATAGTACCTTGTGCAGTTGCTCTCGAAAAGCACCATTTGAGGAAGTGGAACTGATGATGAAGACCCCAGATGGCCACCGAAACTACTCAATAATAAGTATTTCGTTGATTGCGATTAGATTACTTGAATATGGATGTTAAGCACTTTATGCTCGTCACAATGCATATGGTGAAGTAAAGGTGATGGTGACGTACCAGGAGACCTCCTCAAAAATTAACGGCTCTGCACCGGGAAAAGCAATATTTTGTAAAAGGTGATAAGTAGTTGACATTTTGGCTTTTGTAACTAGATAAATTACAAATCGACCCACTAAAAAGCGCGAAAAAAAATTTTTAGCAAAAAATAGAACCGATTTCCATATAAAAACCGGTCAAGTGCGTGTCGGGCCACGCGCAGTGTAGGGTTCCGTAGTTTTTATAACAGCCAAGTGCGTGTCGTATTCGTTGACTGATCGTTTTATACCATGCTTTAACTAAAAGCCAAACATGACTACCTAACTAATTTGACTTCCTATACAAATCCTCACCTGATCCAACAATTTTGCACAGAAAGTTTCATTTTTTTTTAGAGATTTGTATAAAACTTGTCATAGCGGGGTTTTGAATTTAATACGGACACAGAGTTACACTACTCAATCGTCACAACAAGCTAGCATGATACAACAGGCGCTTAGCGCCATCTATCGACATTTCTATAGAGTTGTTCGAAATTTTCGAGTCAAATACAATTGGTCGACTATTACTCGTAAACTTGTAAAGCTCACTTATGTGTGATAGTTTTCCTTTAAATTTCGTTATATATAAGTACTACTGCCGTGACATTTGAATTTCTAACTATAACCGTTTAGTTGATAGAGGGGTGGGGGGGGCACTTGACTCTAACGAAAATTGGTACTTTAAAGCTTGATAAGTCACGAACGGTTTACTTAATCAAAAAACGGTCTTAGGAAACCCCTAATATTTTTGAAAGACCTATCCAACGATATCCCACACTATGGGAAGAACGAAAAACAACAATTATCATCCTACTTTACATGTATGGGAGGTACCCTAAATAATTGGTTTTTTCAAAATTTTATTTTACCACTTTTTTGGCGTCATTAACGTGTATACTCATGCCAAAGTACAACTTTCTAGTACCAATAGTTTTTGAGCTAAACCGCGGACAGACGGACAGACAGACGGACATGGCGAAACTATAAGGGTTCCTTGTTGTTGACTACGGAACCCTTAAAACACTACAAAGGCAAAAATAACTTTAATTTCGGAAGGCGGTCTCTTTAGTTTTGTATATATTTTCGTTTTTGACACCGCCTTCCGAAATTAAAGTTATTTTTGCCTTTGTAGTGTTTTTATATGGAAGTCGGTTCTATTTTTTGCTAAAAATTTTTTTGCCTTTGTAGTGTTTTGATATGGAAGTCGGTTCTATTTTTTGCTTAATTTTTTTTTGGGTACATCTTATTGTACCTTGTGCAGTTGCTCTCGAAATGCACCATTTGGGGAAGTGGAACTGATGATGTAGACCACAGGTGGCCACCGATAACTACTCAATAATAACTATTGAGTGGATTGCAATTCGATTACTTGAATATGGATGTTTATCACTTTATGCTCGTCATAATGCATATGATGATGTAGAGCTGATGGTGAAGTACCAGGAGAACTCAAAAATTAAAGGCTCTGCATCGTGTAAAGCAATATTTTGTAAAAGGTGATAACTAGTTGACATTTTGACTTTTGTAACTAGATACATTGCAAACCGATCCACTAAAAATCGTGAAAAAAAAACTTATTACTTATTGATTTTGTATTTTCTTTTTTTTTTTCAAACTCCGCCTTCCGAAATTGAGTTATTTTTGGCTTTGTTGTGTTTTTTTTTTTTTGATATGGAAGTCGGTTGAATTTTTTTGCTGAAGTTTTTTTTTAATTTAAAACAATTTTATTCATTCATTCATTCATATAACTATAACAATTCTCATTGTGTTTGAACATGTATGTGCTATATCATTACAATTAATAACAGCTAAGAGAAATAACTTAAAAATAAAAAATTTAAATAAACAAGCATTAAAATAATAATCCATAACATATACATTTATGATGTCAATCTATTGTGAAGTTACTGTCCTAATATAAATTATTGTTAATAATATATTATGTCAATGATAATAAATATATTGTATAAAATGCAAAACAAAACTTAAAAAAAAATCTAATGATGTGTCAAATATAATTATGTTAAGTCTAATACAAATTATTTATCATCATCCGTCACCAATTCAGACAGTGAATACAAACATTTATCCAATAGGAATGCTTTTAGTTTAGCTTTGAATAGAGTACCTTTGTAAATCAGTGATCTTAAGTGAGTAGGCAACCTATTAAACAATTCCACTGCTTGGTATTTAGAGCAGTATTTGGCAATATCAAGTTTAGGAACAAATTTAATTTTCATAGTCTTTCGTCTTGTGTTCTCTCTAATCTCACGTTCATCATGTAATTCATGCTCGCGTATATATTTTGCAAAGTGGCTGAATAGTACTAAGACATATAAACTTGGAACGGTTAATATACCTATTTTTTTTAAATAGTCTTTGCATGACTCTCGTTGTGGGATTCTGACAATCGTTCTTAATGCATGTTTCTGTAATACGAATGCTCTTTGGCAATTGTACCCGTAACTGCTCCCCCAAAACATAATACTGTATCGTAACCTAGATTCTACCAATGCATAATATACTGCTTTTAACTGTTTTATATATGCGTATATCTTGTAAACGATTGACTTTAAGAAAAAGTGGTTATAGAAACCTCATTGTAATTTTTAATTAAACTTCACACACGTATAGGTTTGATAAAAAAAATGTTGTTTCAGTTCCATGAATGGGAAGCACTCCGTAATTTTAAATATTATTTTATTTTTCTCTAAAAATCGGAAAGCGGTTCACAGAATACATCTACCTACTAAGTTTCACATGTGTAGGATTAATAGTTTCGGAATAAAATGGCGGTGACATACGGACAGACAGACATAACGAAACTATGAGGGTTCGGTTTTTTTCCATTCGGCTACGAAACCCTAAAAAGGAACTTACTGATGAAATAGTTACCCATAGAATAAGTAATAATACTTATGTTATTATTTACTACCTTCTCCCCAGCCCTAATAGCTACATATATAACAAAAAAGTTTTATTAAAGTCCGTTTAGTAGTTCCGGAGATAAAAGCGTACAAACAGACAGATATTTTCTTAAACCCCCTAAATTTTTTTTAAATATATTCAGTGTATATTTGCGACTATTTTGTCGAAAATTTCAGTCAGAGTGTCCGAGGTTCGTCCGATCTCCGATGGCGTATGAGGTTGCAGGTACGCCAACGTCGTTCGTCAATTTTTTCGTCAATTTTCTTATTTTATTTATTTACAGTTAATTAAAACGGTACAACACCATTACATTAATTAACATACAAATAGAAATACATTTAAGAAAAAAATAGCAATCATTGTGATTGAAAATTGAAATTATCCTACTATCCTATCCTTCCTACTAATCCTACTAATATTATAAATGTGAAAGTTTGTGAGGATGGATGGATGTTTGTTACTCTTTCACGCAAAAACTACTGAACGGATCTGAATGAAATTTGGTAAGTAGATAGTTAGCAGCCTGGAATAACACATAGGCTACTTTTTATCCCAAAACTCCCACGGGATCGGGATTTGCGCGGGAAAACCTTCCCACGCGTACGAAGTCGCGGGTAGAAGCTAGTATAAGATAAAATTAAAATTAAAATGGAACGTAGACACTCTCGCATACTTCCTCTCACAAAACAGAAAAGAATAGCAATAATTGTGATTGAAAATTGAAATTATATAATTCGTCCGCGTAGAAGTCGAAAATATTCCACGGGATCCCGTCCCCGACTTGCTTGACAAAGATTATAATAGCTCGGCTAATATGCATGATATAAAGATAATGTATAGCCTATAGCACTCAGGGTTAATGCAGCTACATGTAAGCGAAAGAATTTTCAAAATCGGTTCGGTAGTTTCAGAGATTACCCCCTACATACAAACTTACAATTTACAAACTTACAAATTTTACCTCTTTATAATATTAGTATAGATAAAATTAAAATTAAAATGGAACGTAGACACTCTCGCATACTTCCTCTCACAAAACTTGATTCTTACAAACTTGCACTTCATCCACGTGGATTTCTAAATAATTTGAAGGCTTTGAAAGCTTCTGCCCGAGACTGTAAATCCCGATCCCGGGGAAATTCCGGGATAAAAGTAAAGTTATTCCAGGATGTCAACTATCTACTTACCAAATTTCAGTCAGATCAGTTCAGTAGTTTTTGCTTGAAAGAGTAAACATCCATCCATCCATCCATGCTTCCAAACTTTAGCATTTATAATATTACTTAGAAGTCAGTAACACTCACCAATAACTTACCACCATTGAAAAAAATTTTTGTATAGGATCATTAGTTCCGGAGATTACACCCTTTTTTTTTTTTTTTTTTAACGTGGTAAAATTATCAAATAAGTCCTCCCACTCCGGGCAGGGTGGGAGGGACTGTCAGACTTTTACTGACTAAAATCCACGGTGTTCCTTCAATAACCCTTTACATACCGGGGCCACGGTAACGGGATGAGTCCCACGACCCTGGCGGGCTTCGGCCCTCTGCAGAGGGGGCCTCGTCATGTTGCTGACGCTCTTTGAGGCGCGCGTGGAACACAACGCGCCGTCGTCGACCCGGGCATGGTCCATGGTCGGACAGCGAGTTGCCCTTTACTCGCTGTCCGCATGCCCGCGCCTACGGTGGCCGGAGATCGTCGGCCGACGTCCGACGCCGTGGGCGTCTACCACTGCGGCTGGGCTGGAGGGAGGACGCCATCCTCTCCCTCACGCGGCCCGCCTCCTCCTTCGGAAGCATGACTGCTTCGCAGAAGGAGGCGACCGCTTCCCACTCCCTCTCGCCCCGCAGCATGGCCTCGACCAAGGCCGGGCGCGAGAGGTCTCCGCCTATTGTCGCCGTGAGGACACGTCGGTGCTCTGCCCAAGCTGGGCAGTCCTGCACCGTGTGCTCGACTGTGTCCTCAGGGCGACCCTCGCAGTGGTGACACCCAGGCGTCTCTTCCTTACCCATCAGACACAGGTACCTCCCGAAACTTCCGTGTCCGGTGAGGACCTGCGTCATGCGGTAGGTCAGGACGCCGTGACGCCGATCTAGCCACTCCTCAAAGAGGGGTCTTACCGCCGCAATTGCGGCGTGCCCGGAGATTACACCCTACATACAAACTTACAAACAAATTGTACCTCTTTATAATATTAGTATAGATTGTGAATATTCCAGGTGTGCGAATCAGGGTACCAAAAATAATCATAGTATATTAAATAGCTGAAAAAAGTCTATAATATGCGCCTAGTCTTAAGTACTCCATTGCTTCAGCTGACCTGTATTCGTGTTATAATAGTCGGTATATTGCATACACGTGATTCGTTTGTCGCAACTTTTAATCGCCTTCACTACTCATACGTGACTGTATGAATGAATTAAACTTCATAATGTGTGGTAAATCACTGTTTTTGATATGCATATAGTCTTTTGATTAGAAAACGAATATTTCTTTAATTTTTTCTTTGAAACACATGAGCCTTGCATAGAAGACTGGCTGCATTGCCACGTTAAATGATAATGCTTATTCTTACGTTTTTTTTTCTTACGTGTCTGTGTGGCTGTCTATGGCATCATAGCGCCTAAACGAATGGACCTATTATGATACGGTTTTTTTTTATTAGAAAGCAGACGTGATCGAGATGGTTCTCAGCATGGAATAGATGAATAAGGTTGGAATGGTTATGTGGGCGTGGCGAGCGCGCCACAACTGTGATTCGAAAATCGTAGCTCGACGGATTTATTAATTCACCGCGTTTAGTGCGCTTCGGACTACTTCGGAACACAGAGCTCTGCTTTAAAATGCCGTGTTGTGCAATTATAACCTGTAAAACAAAAAGTCAGACCGCAAGTATAGAGCGAGCAGGTATATCTTTCCATCGGTGAGTCGAAAATAACATTTAATTACAATTATATTTGTAAAAAACATATACATATTCTGATCACTATGAAATTCCAAACATTAACAACATTATTGCAACAAGTTAAAAAAAAATACATTGCCCGATGTGTACTCGCTTAATCGACGCAATCACCAAGTCCGCTTACAATGTACTGCATGCGTCGCGTCCTCAACACTCCAGCCATTGACGTTTCGCCCTTTGCCCTGATTGGTCATGATGACAAGTGGCGACACGCGTTCTCATACGAATCAGGAACCTTTTCCTTTCTAACCACTTTTATCTGCTCTGTGGTTCTCAGCTACATTTTATCAAGATCTGTTCAAGGAGTTTCAAGGTTGTCGGGGGTTACTATTTTTTTTATTTATATAATACATATGTATTTAGTTTTAGTTAATGCAAATCCTGTTGTAATTTAAGTTACTGATTAAAATAACCTTGATAATAAAATGACAAAGATCACAAAAGAAAATCAACCGACGCGACGTAGGTATTTGTTTTTATTGATCTAATATTTCTTTCGATCTCTGATTAGAAAATGCATCAACTCAATCAATAAATATGAACATTTATGCAACATATTTCGATAATTCGCAAACAATTCATAACTTGTAAGTATTTGCCATTGACCTAGAATCATGAAAGGCAATAAGCAAGGTTTCAATACACAACTAAAGGAAAATTGTCAAAAACGTTAATTTTGTAGTTTCATAAAAACCACAATAGAAGTTATAATTACTGGTTAATTAATGACGGTGACGTTTATGGAAACATACAATTTGTTCTTTGGATTAGCCCGCTCTTGACCTCGATCACGCCTGATGGTAAGCGGTAGATGAGGTCTACGATGAAACTAGCGAACCCAGAAGACGCCTGTTCACTCTTACTTTAAAGACGGGATGTGATAAGCAATACAGAAGCAGATAGAAAATTCCACACCTTGGATTAGGGCGTCCAATCCCGGAATACCGAGATCTCGGTATTGCGGGATCCCGCGTCATTTTCCAATCCCGCGTGATGCGGGATTACGAGTGCGGGATCCGCGGGATTTGCGGAACTGTAAAAAAGCATGCATACGACCTCCCACGAACGCGATCCCTCGGTGACTGGCGGCCGGCAGTGCTGCAAACAACGCGGGGGCCGATTTCGCCCTATTTTCACAGCTTATGTAGCCTAATATAGCCGAATTTCAGTCAGTAGTAGCCTAAAATATCAGTTAAGCTTTTTATTCAGTATTTATTTGCCTTATATAAATGTGAATATTTTCAATATGCGGGATCCCGCAAATACCGAGATCCCGCGGGATTGAAAATTCGTAGTTCCGCAAATACCGAGATTGAATTCAGGCTGCGGGATTGGATGCCCTACCTTGGATGTTCGTACAATAAATGCAGTTGGTTGGTTTCAACAGCCAAGTCATGTTTGTCCTTCAATCTTACTTATATTCTAAATCGCAGCAACGCATACCTACTTATAATACATCATCTTTAATGCGCGCCCACTCTTAACTCGTCGGAAGTGACCATGATTAGTTTGTTCACCCCACACCACATGTTTACGGATCGCTGCTGAGCCATTTATTGTTCCTGGCAAGTTTATTGAGTGACTTAATAGGGAGTACGAGGCAGCCGAATTTTGGATGCGTGACCAAGTGAACATCAATACTACTGATACCACTCCGTGTTTTGAAAAGCTCTGTAAGCTGTTAGTCGCGGCTCGCCGCTGTCATTTGTACAGACGCCAGCACGTCAATCTACCCCAATCTTTTAAACTTTACCAATCGAACATTAACCTTCCAGTATTGTGATAAGGTTGAAAATCGATTAAAGAAATTTGACAGACTGAGGTAGGTTGATGTGCGTCTGTACATAGTTGATACGGGTGAGTCACCAGAAATTTACGTCAGTCTTACCAAGGGTTTTTCGTGTTACCTTCTTACGAGGTTGTGGATGTGAGATAGGCAGTTGCTCCATATAAATGGTGGTAATCAGCTTCATCTAATAAGACTGGAAATTGACCCCGACATGGTTGGAAAAAGTGAAAGTTGAACAAAATAATGTTTCTTTTAGGAATTTTGCAAATTGCGCCAGTATGCGAACTTCCTTTGGTCGGAAAGGGTTTTATGAGTGTTTTTCGTCATGCATTAGTCGGAAAGTAAAGTATCTTAACTTATAATTATTAACATTCGTTTCAGAACTTCATTTATGTTCTTTGCAAGCTAACAAAATTCGTATTGAATTACTTAAACTGATTTAAAAAGCAGAAGATTAACCTGTTTTCAGAAATATATTAGTATACTAGCTGTCCTGGCAGACCCTGTTCTACCCTATTTGTCTAAAATAAAGTAGCATTGATTTTTTATATTAAAAGTTTCCCCGACAGATATCATTTTGTCAAAAGTTATTGACCTGTCGCAGTCTAATAGAAATAAAATAACATTAAAAGACGTTAGTAATATCTAATGTGATGATAGTTTTACTCAAATTGCTGCACTCGCGTCTTATAGGTGACATGGGTCTAAATGTAAACGCACTCAACAAATAAACACACAATTGGTTTTCAAAAGAAGCGAAAATTTTATTACAACCAAGAAAATGCTACGCACCGAGGAAGCTAGGAAGCGTACGTCAGTTATATTTTCTTGTTATTTTTTTTTTTTTAAAGATCTAATTCCATGCAGTCTCTTTCCATCCAAAATACTGCACCAAAGCTTAATTATGTTTTTATCACTTATTTTCCTTCATATTATTCACGATTACTGATTATTATCAAGTAAAATAACACAATATTTTACACGATAAAAAAGGCTATAAAACAAATTTGAGGAAACTCATTATATTATTTTTCATTGCAACCTCTAATCAACTTAAGGCATACCAAAGGTAATCCTAACGCGCCATTGTTTGGTTTTGATTGACGTCAAATGTTTGACAGCGGAGGACAGAGTGGTTTCAATGTGAAAAGAAAATTGTTGTTTTTACTATTTTAATCGTTCTTTTACTTTTTTATTTCTCCATAGAAACCTTCCTCAGACTTCATCAAACACAACAAAAAAGAAATCAGCCAAATCGGTTCCGCCGTTCTCGAGTGTTGCGCTTAGCAACACATTTAGCGATTCATTTTTAGGGTTCCGTAGCCGAATGGCAAAAAACGGAACCCTTATAGTTTCGACATGTCTGTCCGTCTGTCTGTCTGTCCGTCCGTCCGTATGTCACAGCCGTTTTATTCCGAAACTATTAGGACTATACATGTAAAACTTGGTAGGTAGATGTATTCTGTGAACCGCTTTCCGATTTTAAGAGAAAATTTAAAAAATATTTAAAATAAAGGGGGCTCCCCATACATGGGACTGAAACTGAAAATATTTTCTTTCATGAAACCTATACGTATGTGGTATCTATAGACAGGTCTTTAAAATGACATTAAGGTTTCTAAAATGACTTTTTCATAAAGTTAATCGTTTAAAAGATATACGCCAAATTGGTAAAATGTGTGTCCTCCCCCTCTAACTTCTATAATAATGAAGTGAAAAATCTAAAAAAACCATATGTTGTAGATCTAAATGTTTAAACTTTCAACCAAAATTGGTTAGAACGAGATCGAGTCAGCAGTTTTTGAGATACAGTATATTTTCTAAAACCGCAAATATAACTTTGTAATTCATACAAATACTATGAAAAACAAAGTTATTTGGCGTAGTTGTAAAAATTGTATTTAATCTAGTTTTAAGAAATTTGTAAGGTTTTTTGTTTTTTTTTTCAAACAAATATATTAAGTATATTATATTTATTATAGTTACTACGGAACCCTTCATGCCAATGCCAATTTTTTATTTATATAGATTAGACATATTGGTGAGACTTAGACAAAGATATATTGATCTATTTTATTACTATGTCAATATGTCATCTTTAAAAAGTTAACGGCTGAATGAACTTGTTTATATTTTCCACTCATTTAACTAGTGACCTTGATCGCTATGTAAGCAATGCAAATAACTTGGTAAAGCTACGAATACCTTCGCACTCACTTGACGAAAATGTCGCCCTACTTTTTTGGCGCTGTTTTTTTAAACTTAACCTACTTGATTTGAAGATGAACAGTCAGAGCCTTCACGCACTAGCGAATTAAGTTGGCCGATAGTTTGATCGGTCAGAGGATCAGTATAGAGTTATATGGCAGTGTGCGTGCGCACTTGACAATGAACAGTTGTACGACTGAACTATCGAATCCGACTGCCCGATCCCTATTCGTTCAAACTATCGAACGACTATCGGCCGATTGCATATGTGCATGAAGTTGTATACGAGTGCGCGTATTACATTCAACTAAACTGTCGATCGACTATCGACCGATCGCACAATCAGTATGACGCAGTATGTGTGTGCGCGCACTTGTCAGGCAATTTTTCAGTCTGTCTGCTCGACTACAAATGGACTGTGTCGGCCGAATTCAATCGAATAGTGCGCGCACCGCCACGAGACTAAACTATATCGAGCGACAGTTTGACTATAATCGTTGTACGATTGCGACTGAACTATCGGCCAACTTAAATCTCTAGTGCGCACAGGCTCTTAAGAGGAAAGTTTTGTTTGTTTGTAATGCATAAAGTCAAAAAATAGTGGGCCGATTTCAATATAAAGCTGCATTACCAGCAAGTGGCTCAGTGCCTAGTGGTCGCAAGCGCGACTGCTGAGCAATCTCGGATTCGCTTCCCGGGTCGGACAAATAGTACTATTGGGTTTTTCTGTTAGAAATTTCTCAGTAGTGGCCCGGAGTTTGGAAGTTGGTGGTGAGATAACTCCCGTGCCTCGGTGTGCACGTTAAGTCGTTGGTCCTGCGCCTGATCCTTCTCCGGTCGTGTCGGATGTTAGTCCCATCGGACAATGAGATTAAAGGAACAGAGGGTGCACCTGTACCTTTGCACTATAATATTTCTTGCGCAGATAGCTAATCAATTATGAGATTGACTGCCGTGGCCGAAATCTGTTAGGAGTATCAACAATTTCGATCAAGTGGATTATCGTGGATCAAGTATCAACTCTAAATAGTTGCGTATTTAAACACTGTCTGTCTTGCTCATTTTTACAAGTTTATGCCAAAACATGCATAATACTGTTATGTAAACTCCTCACAAAAATAATATTCTTATAGTCAAGATGCTTTTAGAATATACCCCAACCATCTCGCGTATCTACGCACATATCTTTTCATTGGACACATCTATGTTTTCAGCGTCAATAACCTAATGGGCTTGTGATCGATAGATCGCGGGTTTTAACCCCCATCCACTACATTAATGCCGTGAACCCACCGCAGACACAAGCATATTTAGCTTAGTTGGAGAGGTTAACAAGATTGCTAGTAATGTGAATTCTAACCACATTGCTAGTTCTCTTTAAAAAAATGTTAAGTTGTTAAGTAGCATCTTGTGTACTATTTGTCTAATACAAATATTTACAAACCTCAGGTCGCCTCTTGCTTACGCCCACAAGATAGTCGTATTTTTAGACCGAACCTGTACCGAGTCCGATCAATCGTCGCAATAGTACGCAGATACGCACGTGTCTCGTGTATTTGACAACCATCTATACCAGTGGTGACCAACCGGTGGATCGCGATCGCCTGGTCGATCGCGGCTATAAGTCGCGTCAATTGCGGCAAGCCAAAAAATAATTTTAATTTTTAAAAGTGAAATATAGACTTAATAATAATATTTATATGTAAGATAATTTATATGGAACCGATTGCGCAACGTAATTGCTATTCTCTTTAATAAAAAAACATGCAAAACAATACTTTATCATTTAAAATTTCAAGAAGTATGTAGGTACTTGGTGGATCCCACAGGGATTCGTCGGTAAAAAGTCCATCTTAGCTCTGATCAAGTTGGCCACCCCTGATCTATACTATTCTACTAATATTTTATTATTGCGAAAAATTTATCTACCTATCTTTTTCATTTAAGAATAAAATTCGGGGCCGATTTTCATGAAATTTGGCATTTAGTTAGTTGCCGACCCAGGACCAAATGGTCCGGGGCTGCGGGAATGTTCGAACGAGATACAGCGGTGGGTTTTTAGTCAGTAGTAGTCTGACAATGCCTTCTGCTGCACCTGACCATTTTCCCACCGAAAAAAAGGGTTTAACAAAGGTTATTTTTTATTAATTTCATAAATCAAACCCTATAGGGCTGAAATAGAGGATAAAAGTTTCAACAAATCCACACAAACAAAATCGCCGGCAACAGCTAGTTGCGTATAATTCACCTTCTAAATAAAAAATACGACCTTCAAAATGATATCGAAATAAAGTTTTTAATGCATTTACAATTAAATTACGACATTTATGTACGCTCTTTTATTTATCACTGGCATTCACACTAATGTTTGACGTGAGTGTAAGGACACTACCCAATATCTCTTTGACATCACTTTTGACCCCGATGTTGAATTTTCAACGAAACAACAAAAACAAAATCAGCGAATATGTATCTACTGATAGGACACAGGCCTCCTTTCTGTGAGAGGCAATAGTGCTCAAAAGTGCAGGTTCGTGAATGTCACATGTCTTCGGATTTTCAGGCATGACGTAGGACTCACGATGTTTTTCTTCACCGTATTTTTTTTTTTCGTAAATCGTACCTTGGCCACCACTGCTCTGCTCTGTACCCTGATTAATCAGGGTCGGATTATTATTGTTCATTTATTAATCCCAGGAATTATTATCCGTATTGTTATGCTGGTACTACCGCTGCGGCAAAAACCTCAAGCGGCGTAAACTCGTTGGTAAATATATCTTCGAGTCATTTGGGGTCAAAACTTTAGGCCTTTGTTGTTTGCTCACAGCCATTTCAAAGAAATTTTTAAATGGCTGGTTGGCATTTCCTCTGGTACTATCCATATATTTATAAGGGATGGCTTTTACTTTTTCCAGAGGCTAAGCATTGCCATTGTTTCTAGACCGCCTCAAGGGCCATGACGTGGTCTATTTTGGCGACCGAGGCCACCGGCTTATACGTGCCTTCCGAAGCACGGAACCATCTTTTTATCAGACAGTCAGGTGATTCAAGCCTGCAATGTCCTAGCCAAACTGGAAACAACTTTACAAAGTTAATTAATTTTTTTGTTAATCAAGGAAGATACTGACCTTAGTCTTAATGGTACCAAAAGATTTTGGAGAAGATACCGCGCTGCGCATCGAAATAACTACCCCGTGTTTGTAGAAATACAGAGAGAATAGGAGATGGATTTACATGGTACACACACACGCTCTCATTAATATCGGTATAAGGCACATTCAAATATGTTTCTGTGACCAATGTATTAAAAAAAATCAAAGTTATCAACTAGTTAAACGTTTTCAAATTATTACCATTATACTTTTGCTCATTACTTATCATCCCAGCCGTCTTGAAGAGCTGCCAACGCAGACAGACAGCCGGTAAAATTATGCGTTATTTTCCTACCAACTAATATTGCGCGAATATTTTTACCACGGCAATTTGTAATTTTGATACGGACAACGCAATAGCCTTTAAAAGAGTATTAAAAATGCCCTTGGGTCTTCATTGTTGTTAGCTACACTCTTGTGTATTCTTAAAGAAAATGTTTATTGACTTCAAATAAAAATAAACCTTTGTTTTTTTAGGATCCGTTCTGTATGACAAGCATTTACGGTAATTTCAGTATTCTGAGATCGGAGAATCATAGATACCTACCAGTGGTCGGTGATACCACAATAATACAATCCTAGCATCAGCAAAGTAGCTTTGGCATCTGTACTCTTTAGATCTTTCGAACTCCGCCACGGATTTTAATGCGATTTTCATTCATAGACACTGATTCAAGAGGAAGATTAATATGTATAATACATCCATATTATGAGAGAGACAAGCCGAGAATTTCAAAGATATGTAATGTGATGGTTTATTTATTTATTTAAGAAGTATGGAGGACTAACAGCTATTAAATACAGAAAATAAATAGTATAGTAGACAGTGAGCCAATAAAAGTCCTCACGTTTAGAGACAGGAAAATCTTAAATTGAACACTTAATAAATACAATATTTAAAATCACTAAATAGATAGCAGATATAAATAACACATACAACACAGTAACTACAGATATTAATTATTTTTGAAAAAATCAAGGCTTAGGCGTCTTCTGGCTGCAATCACACTTGTTATAAACGGGTCAAAATCGTGCTGCTTACACCGGTTATTAAAGCTACTGCTTGCACGCACAATAAATTAATTTTAAATAAAAAATTATAAAAACATATTTTTGTGCGCATTGCATGTAGATAAAAATTGCCATTAAAATTAATATCTTAGAATATACCAGACATTTAAAATGAGGAATCAATTATCTACACTGTGCCCGTGTGAAACAGGGGTGAGTTGCTAGTTTAAATATAAAAATATTAACTTACATAACTTCTTCTCTATGTTATATTGACTGTACCAAAATAAAAAATCGAGAGCAAATCGAGGGTATTCCAAACTTTCCGCTTTCCATTTCTCCGCACACTCAACCCCATACCATAACAAATATGTAGATCTACGGCGACGTCACACTCTTGGCAGAGTGGTCGTGGTTATCACGTTGAGATGAGATGGCCTGCGTCACAATCCTTCGCCAAAAATATTCAAAAAAAAAACAAGATAATCAGCCAAATATTTTTGCATAACAAAACAAGTCTTAGGATGGGTTGCGTAGGCGACCGGCGAGTTTCGAAAGAAGCTTTCAATGTCAGGTGCGCGTGCCAGTCAACTGGTCAGATTAGCGTCTTGCCTATAGGTCATGCACGTGACATTTCGTCTAGTGAATGTAGTATAACTGTTATTAAAGTTGAAGTATATATACGTAGGTTCGCAGACGATTCCGTGTTTGTCTGGCTATGTTGAACTTGTTATACTAGAAATAAAAGTATATTTGCATTTATATTTTACCACCTATCTGCTTAAGCTTCCGCCAACCTTTACTTGGAGCGACAATTCGATCTGATTCCGCTACAAAATTGTTATTAGTACACGTTTTAGTGTTTTTATGGTGGACCCGGTTTATTTTCTGATAGGTCTAGTATGGGGGTTTTACAATTTTTAGTTCGATTAATGGGTTACTTCTACTTAAGCGCGCTTCATCTTCTACCACATCCTCGCCTACTATCAGGTGAGATAGTGTGTCAAACGTGAACCTATCATAAAAAAAAAGTTTTTAATTGTATTGTAATCCGGTAACGTGGGTACAAATGACGAATATATAAACGTACATACGTAAAAAAAATTTTTAGCAAAAAATAGAACCGACTTCCATATCAAAACACTACAAAGGCAAAAATAACTTTAATTTCGGAAGGCAGTGTCAAAAACGAAAATATATACAAAACTAAAGACACCGCCTTCCGAAATTAAAGTTATTTTTGCCTTTGTAGTGTTTTGATATGGAAGTCGGTTCTATTTTTTGCTAAAAATTTTTTTTTCACGCTTTTTAGTGGGTCGGTTTGTAATTTATCTAGTTACAAAACCCATAATGTCAACAACTTATCACCTTTTACAAAATATTGGTTTTCCCGATGCATAGCCGTTAATTTTTGAGGAGTTCTTCTGGTATTTCACCATCAGCTCTATATCACCATATGTATTGTGACGAGCATAAAGTGTTTAGCATCCGTACTCAAGTAATCGAATCGCAATCCACGAAATACTTATTATTTAGGAGTTTCAGTGGCCATCTGTGGTCTTCATCATCATTTCAACTTCCCCAAATGGTACTTTTCGGAAGCAACTGCTCAAGGTACTATAAGAAATACCCAAAACGCTATAGGTGTCCCTATAATATTTGAAGAGTTCCCTCGATTTCTCCAGGATCCCATCATCAGATCCTGATTTCGTAACAATGGGACCAACTAGAAAGTATACCCATTCAAACGCAAAAAGAATTTTTCAAATCGGCCCAGCCGTCTCCGAGTTATGAGGTAACATACAAAAAAAAAAAAAAAAAAAGTTCAAGACGAATTGTTAACCTCCTTTTTTTGAAGTCGGTTAAAAAAGCCAGAGTATATGCTGGCTATCGTTGATCAGCCAATTAACCGATCACTGCATGAATCGCGTTGTCAAAACATGGCTATCTGTTTATACGGATATATGAATGTTTATTTTTTGCTCTTCCGCATTGTAAAGAATCATAAATCAATATGCATAAAATAACGGCACGAAAGTTGAAATACCCAGAAGTAAGCTTTTGAAATTACTCGAGAGCAGTCAAGTGGTGTCCCAGGCACGACTTACGAGTCATATATCGTGGGTTCAAACCCAGCGAGGCTTATTATTCTGTGTTATTTTCGTCATCACCAATGCTCTCAAAATGACCTTGGACCGAGACATGCGACGTCATCCAATCCACACTTAGCCCGCGTAGTGAATTACGGCTCGTTCCCAGTCATAGTAAAACTCTGTGTCTGGAAAGTACTGGGAAAGTTATATGTTGGTTATCTTATGTAAAATTGCTCGAAGGGTTTGGTACAGGTTAAAGGAAGATTGAGAAACTGATATTGGCTACATGTACAGTGGAAAGATGAAAAATTTAGGCATATGATAAAACATTCCTTTCCTAGTAGACCTGTATCACGCCTAATGGTAAGCGATAGCTGAAGTCCACGGTCGAACAGGCGAGCCCAGAAGATGCCTGTTCACAAATTCTTGTTTCAATTTTCCCTCACATCGCGGTGTTAATGCCGAATCGTGCATACCTACGTTTTAATGCATCCATCGCGTATTGCTTTAAATCGCAGATATGTTTCGGGATAGCTCTTTATGCCTGTCACAGGTTTATTTTATTACTAGCTTCTACCCATGACTACGTTCTCGTAGGGGGTTTTCAATCCCGACCCCATGGGGATTACGGGAAAAAGTAGTCTATTTGTTATTCAGGATGTCTTAACTATCTATTTACCAAATTTCATTCAGATCCGTTCAGTAGTTTTTGCGTGAAAGAGTAACAAACATGCCATCCATCCCCACAAACTTTCGCATTTATAATATTAGTAAGATTTTTTCTGAATTGTTCCAGGTGTAAATTGCTGCGTATCGTCAACGGTGCGGTACTGGCACGCCAGCTGGTGGGGTGCGCCAGTACGGGAGCTACATAGGACGCTATGGGGGTCTCTGGCGGAGATCCTCGCATCCAATAACTTCAACTTCACAAAGTAAGTGGTACTTGTTATTAGAGTGACAATAATCCCATCCTCTGCATCGCAGCAAACAAAAGCGTTTGATTGTAGTCACTACAGCGCATTGTTTCGAGATATAAAATAAGCGACAGTACTCGAAATTACCGTTCATTTTGTCTCTATTGAATTGCGGAAAAAAGTCACTGTAAGCTATCCTCCCTAAAGTCTGTAGGTAATTTCGAAATAACATACCAAAGAACCTCGATATGTTTTTTTTTAGTTTATTTATCATCAAAACGAAAGAATACAGGATTATGCATATTAATAGCAACCAAAAACCAATCTTTAAATTTGTTGCTATCATGAGTTGTATGTCAATATCGATCTATACAAATATGCTTATTATACGTGTAGGTACGTTATTGTTTGTCTATTTTTAACATTTTAAGTCTTTAAATAGTAATAATCATCCCTAAACCATACTTAAATAATATTGCTTATGTTTATAGTTATTTATTTCTGAGGGTAGACAATACCACGGAATAGATGAATAAGGTTGGAATGGTAACGTGGGCGTGGCGAGCGCGCCACATTTATGATTCGAAAATCACAGCTCGACCGATTAATTCATTCACCGCGTTTAGTACGCTTCGGATTACTTCGGAACACAGAGCTCTGCTTTAAATTGCCGTGTTGTACAATTATAACCTGTAAAACAAAAAGTCAGACTGCAAGTATAGAGCGAGGAGGTATATCTTTCCATCGGTAAGTCGAAAATAACATTTAATTACAATTTTATTTGTAAAAAACATAAAAATATTCTGATCACTATGAAATTCCGAACATTAACAACATTATTGCAACAAGTTACAAAAAGAATACATTGCCCGATGTGTACTCGCTTAATCAACGCAATGACCAAGTCAGCTTACAATGCGCCACACTTCAACCATTGACGTTTCGTCCTTTGCCCTGATTGGCCGTGATGCACGGCGCATGTTTATCGACAGTGAGTTACAATCAGTAGCAAGCTCTCGATTTAAGTGTGAATAATTTATTTGTGTGCGTAATTCGCATACGTAACGGGCCTCTTGCTTGTAGTGAAGCTAAAAAGTGGAAGACAAGCGGCGACACGCGTTCTCATACAAATCAGGAACTATTTCCTTTCTAACCTCTTTTATCTGTTCTGTGGACAATACGCCTCGGTACAATATAACCGCCTAGTTTCTTCGCCAAATGTATTGTTGGCGCGCTGCGTACAAAGCCTATTCCCAGAAATTGCCCGAGTGCATACAGAATTATTATGTTATATTAATATTATTTATGCTGTTTATATACTGACAGCCCTTAATCTGTCTCCTTTAATTTTTGTCCATCCAAAGGTTGTCTGTAAGAGGTCGCCCTGTGAAATAAGACCGCCCATTATACACTAGTTTAAATATTTTTGTGTCCATAGAAAAATTGTGATGTGTACAATAAAGTATATAATAAATAAATAAATGAACGGACCGATCTCAGCAAGAGTTTGCTTAACCTTGAGTGGGAATGGGTCCGTGTGTCTTATTTAGCGACGAGATCCTAAAGTCTATAATTTTATATTGACGTACAATCTGGAAAATGACTAGTTAAGCAGATTGAACCACAGTTGTCTTTTGATAAAAACTTTTTACCAAAAAATTATTTTTCACTTTGCAGTGTTTTTTTTGGAGTCGGTTTAATTTTTTGGTAATAAGTTTTTATTTCACTCTTTTAAGTTGGTCTATTTTTAATTTACCTAGTTCCAAGAGCCTAAATGTTAACTACTTCTAACCTTTTACAAAATATTGCTTTTCCCAATGCTGGGCCGTTAATTGTTGAGGAGTTCTCCTGGTACTTCACCATCAGTTCTACATCACCATATGCATTGTGACGAACATAAAGTGCTTAACATCCGTATTCAAGTAATCGAATCGCAATCGACTCAATACTTATTATTGAGTAGTTTCGGCAGCCATCTGTGGTCTTCATCATCAGTTCCACTTCCTCAAATGGTACTTTTTGAGAGCAACTGCACAAGTTACTATAATAAATACCCAAAACGTCATAGGTGTGCCTATAATATTTGAAGAGTTCCCTCGATTTCTCCAGGATCCCATCATCGGATCCTGACGTTTATGAAAATGGGACCAATTTCAAAGTATACGCTTTCAATCAAAAAAAGTTTTTTCCAAATTGGTCCAGCCGTCTTCGAGTAATCGATAATCATACATTAAAAAAAAAAATATACGCGTCGAATTGATAACCTCCTCTTTTTGTCGTCGGTTGAAAATACGTCAATTTAAGTTGATATTCAATTTGCTTGGCAATTATTTTTCATGACTTTCGCATAAAGACGATTTAAACAACTATACTGCTAAATGGATTGCTGCCGCGTTTCGTTACTAATTTTGGGACGCGTATGCATTCCGTATTTGTTTATATTATTATGACTCCCATTTAAATCCGAACATTTTGTTTATATGTATGTACCTAGTTTGACTCATTTTAACACAACTTTAGGCATATTTTATCGCCTGTTTTGGTATTGAATAACCATAATTATGGTTTGTTGACACATACCAAATATGAATAATAGGTAAATAAATAATCGAAGCTATTGTATGGGTATTCTCCATATAAGGTGTTAACGGTATCTTGTTGGCAGAAATCAGACTTTACTTTTGACAGGCCCGCGTTTGATCATCTAATGGTAAACGATAATTTGCCAAGGCCGCTTTACTAATAATATTATAATCTTTTGATGTACTAATGTTTGTTACTCAATCGCGAAAATAGGGGTTAAGGGATATGGAAGATACTTGACGCTTATAGTTTAGAACCTGGAATAACACTCAGGTTACTTTTTATCCGGGGAATATGTGCAAAATTTTAACCAATTTGGCTGAAATTTGACAAAGATATAGATAACAGTCTGAACACACTAAAGTGGCGTAACGAATTTTGCTGAAATTTGACAAAGATATTGAAAATTGGTAGGGAGGTAGCTTAGAACCAGGAGACGGATATAGGATATTTTTTATCCGGGAATGCCCACGGGATCGGGATTTACGCGGGAAAAACCGCCCACGCGAACGAAGTCGCGGGCAAAAGCTAGTTATGTATGTTTTAAGAATTTAATTTATTGTTTTTATATAGGTAAATAGTACACCGTGGACTACCCGCGCATTTATTTATCCTTCTGAGTCAAATCCATCCACAACATGTCGGTAAAAGAACGCTTTTAGCGATAAGATCGCCCCTTGTATCACCCTTGTTAGTAGTTAAACCTTTATTTGTTTTATTGTTATGGTGTACAATAAAGAATATATCTATCTATCTATCTATACGGATAGTCAGAAGCCTGAAAATCTGACATTGGTATTTGTGGGGGCACTCTCTTGACAAGGGGTATTTGTGTTACCACACAAATGGGTTATGGTGGTCAGATTAGCAGACGTTTTGTATAAAACACCTTGATATTTTAGTAAAGAAAAATAAGACCAAATTTAATTTAAACTTTAAAAGAATAGAACAGTACTGGGATTATCTCCAACCCCCCACAACCTGTAGTTCCACCGACTGAATTTTAAGCTGGCTGGCAATAACCCTCTTTTCAACCGACGACAAAAAGAGGAGGTTATCAATTCGACGGGAATATATATATATATATTTTTTTTTAATGTTTGATCATCGATTACTCGAAGACGGCTGAACCGATTTGGAAAATTCTTTTTTTGATTGAAAGGGTATACTTCGATATTGGTCCCATTTTCATAAACGTCAGGATCTGATGATGGGATCCTGGAGAAATCGAGGGAACTCTTCAAATATTATAGGCATACCTATAGCGTTTTGGGTATTTCTTATAGTACATTGAGCAGTGCTTCCGAAAAGTACCATTTGGGGAAGTGGAACTGATGATGAAGACCACAGATGGCCACTGAAACTCCTCAATAATAAGTATTTCGTGGACTGCGATTCGATTACTTGAGTACGGATGTTAAACACTTTATGCTCATCACAATACATATGGTGATGTAGAGTTGATGGTCAAGTACCAGGAGAACTCCTCAAAAATTAACGGCTATGCATCGGGAAAAGCAATATTTTGTAAAAGGTGGTAAGTTGTTGACATTATGGCTTTTGTAACTAGATAAATTACAAACCGACCCACTAAAAAGCATGAAAAAAAATTTTTTTGCAAAAAATAAAACCGACTTCCATATCAAAACACTACAAAGGCAAAAATAACTTTAATTTCGGAAGGCGGTGTCTTTAGTTTTGTATATATTTTTTCGTTTTTGACACCGCCTTCCGAAATTAAAGTTATTTTTGCCTTTGTAGTGTTTTGATATGGAAGTCGGTTCTATTTTTTGCAAAAAATTTTTTGTATATTTTCCTTTACATTGTTTGAATAAACTTTTGTTATTTGAAACAGTTTGTTGTTTCAATACCAACCCGCCTTGCATCTGGGCTTTAGTTCCTTTACCATTAGAGGGACAAAATCACAAATGTAACAGTGGCCATATACTCAGCTGAATCCGGTTAGACTGGAAGCTAACCCCAACATAGTTGGGAAGAGGCTAAGCAGAAGATGATGATCTAGAATTCTAGAGATACTGACTCCCACTTCTCCGACAAGGAATTGCATTCCTTGGCTGAATTTTTCGCATTTCAGTTTTAATGGTCTCATTATTAACCGACATCAAAAAAAGGAGGTTTACAATTCGTCTTGAACTTTTTTTTTTTATGTATGTTACCTCATAACTCGGAGACGGCTGGACCGATTTGAAAAATTCTTTTTGCGTTTGAAAGGGTATACATTCTAGTTGGTCCCATTGTTACGAAATCATGATCTGATAATGGGATCCTGGAGAAATCGAGGGAACTCTTCAAATATTATAGGCACACCTATAGCGTTTTGAGTATTTCTTATAGTAACTTGAGCAGTTGCTTTCGAAAAGTACCATTTGAGGAAGTGGAACTGATGATGAAGACCACAGATGGCCGCCGAAACTACTCAATAATAAGTATTGAGTGGATTGCGATTCGATTACTTGAATATGGATGTTAAGCACTTTATGCTCGTCACAATGCATATCGTGATGTATAGCTGATGGTGAAGTACCAGGAGAACTCCTCAACAATTAACGGCCCAGCATTGGGAAAAGCAATATTTTGTAAAAGGTTATAAGTAGTTGACATTTAGGCTCTTGTAACTAGGTAAATTAAAAATCATCCAACTAAAAAGAGTGAAATAAAAACTTTTTAACAAAAAATTAAACCGACTCCCAAAAAACACTGCAAAGTGAAAAATAACTTTAATTTCGGAAGTCGGTGCCAAAAACGAAAAAACAAAACTAAAGACACCGACTACCGAAATTAAAGTTATTTTTCACTTTGCAGTGTTTTTTGGGAGTCGGTTTAATTTTTTGTTAAAAAGTTTTTTATTTTAATGTTTTGCCATATAAGTTCATACATTTTCTATTTCAAAATGCAATATATATGTATTAACATGCACTGTTTACTTATGTAATAGTTTATAATCGTTACATTTCATCGTCACTTATCAATTCGTAAGAACCTACTTAACGTTAGTCATGAGTACAATTAATTGAGCGCAGGGTATTTACAATAGAATTCGGTCAATCAGTTCAAATGTCACTTTTTTTTGGGACATTTAGTCTGTGATTCTTCTATTGTATACATCCCTACTTAAATAGTTATATAAATGCAAAAGTAGCTCTGTCTGTCTGTATGTCTAAACGACGTACCAGACTGATGACATTTGGTAACTCTGTACTTATGACTAGACGTCGGAGAATGACATAGGTTACTTTTTTTTTTAAAAACTCGCAAATCAAAATACTTAATAATCATTAAGTTTTTTTTTTTGATATCATAAAGAAACACATCAACTCTTTTTATGTGTATAGACTAACTTTTTCCGCCGCTTCGCTTGCATGAGAGCTTAAATAAATATAAGTACTTATTTACTACTCAAAACTAAAACATAAACATATATACACATATATTTATTTACTCAAAACTAAAACATAAACATAATATTTTACATTTATGTTTTTCCGTCTGTCCGCGCTAATCTCTGGAATGTCTGAGCCGATTTCAATGAGATCTTACTAGAAAGAAAAAAGAGAAGGTTATAAGGTAATAAATAGACTGCTGTTTATCCCAAAACTCCCACGGGATATGGATTAACTCGAGATTATCGACTCCCATCGGAACGAAGTCGTGGGAGACCAAAAATCTAGTAGAAAGCAAACTTCTAATGTTGAGTGCGTAGGTTCAATTGTCTTTTTATTATGACGTGTTAGTGATTCATATGTCCGTATAGCGCCCACGTGTTATTTTTTGTAGAGCTCAGAATTTATGGATCGTTGTTATCATTCCTTTTCCTTGTGTTGGTGATTTCATTTCCTATTCATACGAGTATGTACATATTATATGCGTAATCCTTCGCGGGCCTAGTGCGGGTGGTGGATGGTCCTCTAACCAGCACTGGGCCCGCGAAGTGAATTACGGCTCATTCGCTCTTATGTATTCTGGATAGATATACAACGTGTAACAGAATAAACGCAATTCCTTAAAGTAGTTGGTTCAGAATCGGCTTCTGAATCGATTTCCGTCATAAAAAATAGGTATTATATTTTCTATTATATTTATAGGTATTATAAAAATCTTTCATTTAACTTAAACTGGAAACACAGTATCATGCATGAGTGTATGCGTCTGCGTAAGGATATTGTATGACGTACCTACATACGTTTTGGCGTTGAGTAAGGATAACTATTTTTAACCGACTTCAAAAAAAGGAGGTTTACAATTCGTCTTGAACTTTATTTTTTTTTTATGTTTTTTACCTCATAACTCGGAGACGGCTGAACCGATTTGAAAAATTCTTTTTGCGTTTGAATGGGTATACGTTCTAGTTGGTCCCATTGTAACGAAATCATGATCTGATGATGGGATCTTGGAGAAACCGAGGGAACTCTTCAAATATTATAGGCACACCTATAGCGTTTTGGGTATTTCTTATAGTACCTTGAGCAGTTGCTTCCGAAAAGAACCATTTGGGGAAGTTGAACTGATGATGAAGACCACAGATGGCCACTGAAACTCCTCAATAATAAGTATTTCGTGGATTGCGATTCGGTTACTTGTGTGCGGATGTTAAACACTTTATGCTCGTCACAATACATATGGTGATGTAGAGCTGATGGTCAAGTACCAGGAGAACTCCTCAAAAATTAACGGCTATGCATCGGGAAAAGCAATATTTTGTAAAAGGTGATAAGTTGTTGACATTATGGCTTTTGTAACTAGATAAATTACAAACCGACCCA
The DNA here is from genome assembly GCA_943138885.2 of Tholera decimalis. Taxonomy (NCBI): domain Eukaryota; kingdom Metazoa; phylum Arthropoda; class Insecta; order Lepidoptera; family Noctuidae; genus Tholera; species Tholera decimalis. Next base: position 5,172,715 of record OW964565.2, on the reverse strand, counting down.
CTAAAAAGCGTGAAAAAAAAATTTTTTGCAAAAAAATAGAACCGACTTCCATATCAAAACACTACAAAACCAAAAATAACTTTAATTTCGGAAGGCGATGTGAAAAAAAAAAGAAAATCCAAAACCAATAACACCGCCTTCCGAAATTAAAGTTATTTTTGGTTTTGTAGTGTTTTGATATGGAAGTCGGTTCTATTTTTTTGCTAAAAATTTTTTTATAAAAAAAAAGTCTAGGTTTGGTTTCAATTTATTTAGATACGGATGATGTTTTAGACTAATAATTTAATATTCTAATTGGGGTGTCTGAGGTATTGCACTTAATCTGTTACACCTTGTATATACTTTATCTTTAAAGCTAACCGAAACAACTTTCAATAAGGGTTTTTCAAAAATAAATGGTGTCGAAATGGGCGGTCTTTTTATTTGACCTTCTTTATGAATATATTTTCTATTTTTCTATTCCGCCTGTAATACAGGATTAATCCTAGTACAGGCATTAACATTGTAAGACTTACATAGTTTAATCAACTTATTATTATTGAATAAAGATTACTTATTAACCGACTTCAAAAAAAGGAGGTTTACAATTCGTCTTGAACTTTTTTTTATGTATGTTACCTCATAACTCGGAGATGGCTGGACCGATTTGGAAAATTATTTTTTAGTTTGAAAGGGTATACTTTCTAGTTGGTCCCATTGTCGTCACGTTTGGATCTGATGATGGGATCATGGAGAAATCGAGGGAACTCTTCAAATATTATAGGCACACCTATAGCGTTTTGGGTATTTCTTATAGTACCTTGTGCAGTTGCTCTCGAAAAGCACCATTTGAGGAAGTGGAACTGATGATGAAGACTCCAGATGGCCACTGAAACTACTCAATAATAAGTATTTCGTTGATTGCGATTAGATTACTTGAATATGGATGTTATGTAAGCACTTTATGCTCGTCACAATGCATATGGTGAAGTAGAGCTGATGGTGATGTACCAGGAGAACTCCTCAAAAATTAACGGCTCTGCACCGGGAAAAGCAATATTTTGTAAAAGGTGATAAGTGACTTTTGGCTTTTGTAACTAGATAAATTACAAATCGACCCACTAAAAAGCGTGAAAAAAAACTTTTTAGCAAAAAATAGAACCGACTTCCATATAAAAACACTACAAAGGCAAAAATAACTTTAATTTCGGAAGGCGGTGTCTTTAGTTTTGTATATATTTTCGTTTTTGACACCGCCTTCCGAAATTAAAGTTATTTTTGCCTTTGTAGTGTTTTTATATGGAAGTCGGTTCTATTTTTTGCTAAAAAGTTTTTTTTATTATTTATATTTATTTAATTGATTAGGAATTATATAGATATTTCAGATCCTCAATTATCTTATCAAATTGTAATTGATTCCTCAAATACATATATCAATGCATTCAAAGAACTTTGTTTGACATTGAACAAGCCACGTCTTTACTTATTATCATTAAAAATCACTTAAGTTCATAAAAGGTTATCTAATATATTAATTGGTTATGTAATGGCTTCTAAATATCGTCAAGAATCATTATCATAACATTGTCTCCCACCATAACAGTGTTATTAGGCATACTACATCACTTAAGGGATAGAATTTCATTAGCACTAAATGCCATTAGTCTGTCGCACTTCCTGTGACGTATAAACCTTTTAACGTTCAACACTTAAATAAGGGCCGGCTTTAATTGTGTATAATTTACTGGTCCATGGAAACTCCGAGAATGCTGTATTCTGCTCGTCACACCAGGATAAAAACGGATTCGCAAAAAGTTCTCGCTAATGTGTTCCACAGATCATAGTAAAGGCACTAAGTGTAATCAAAAGAGATTAAATACGAAATAGCATGCTGCGCTAAAAAGCAATAAAAATATATCTGAGGATAGGTTTTGATGTGCCGTCATATAGGGTCTGGTGAGAGGGAGGAGAAAAAAATTGGCCAAGTGCGAGTCAGACTCGCCCATGAAGGGTTCTGTAATAGGTAACTATAATAATATAATATAATATGTACATTTATTTGACAAAAAACCTTACAGATTTCTTAAAACTAGCTTTTTTACATTTTATACAACTACGTCAAATAACTTTGTTTTTCATAGTGTTGAATTAAAATGTTATATTTGCGGTTTTAGAAACTATCCTGTATCTCAAAAACTGCTGACCTGATCTCGTTCAAACCAATTTTGGTTGAAAGCTTACATTAAGATCTACAGACATATTTTTTTTAGATTTTTCACTCCATTTTTATAGAAGTTAGAGGGGGGAGGGGGTACACATTTTAACACTTTGGAAGCGTAATCTTTTAAACGATTAACTTTATAAAAAAGTGCTTTTAGAAACCTCAATATCATTTTTAAAGACCTGTCTATAAATACGACACACGCATAGGTTTCAACGAAAAAATATTTTCAGTTTTAGTTCCATATAAGCCCCCCTTTATTTTAAATATTTTTTTATTTTTTTCTTCAAATCGCAAAGCGGTTCACAGAATACATCTATCTACCAAGTGTCACATGTATAGTCCTAATAGTTTCGGAATAAAATGGCTGTGACATACGGACGGACGGACGGACAGACAGACAGACATGACGAAACTATAAGGGTTCCGTTTTTTGCCATTCGGCTATGGAACCCTAAAAAGCGATAACCAGCCTATAATGTTCCCACTGCTGGGAGTGGGACACAAGTCTCCTCTCTATGTGAGGAAATAGGCCGTAATCCACCGCGGATTTTTTAAATACGCTGGTTGGTGGATGTAGCATGTTTTCGGATTTTCAGTCATAGGACATGTCGGTTTTCACACGATTGTTCTTTCACCTTTTTGAGCCTAAAGCTTTGTTTTCCTAGGAAAGCGGTGCCGTCATATAGCGGCCGTAATATTACGGACGCAAAAAGACGGCCGTCTTTACGGTGACATGTGGAAAGTTCCACGACCGTTTTATCACACTGTCTGCATCATCGCTATCTAGTGTATTACATTCTCTTTGGAAACGTTCACGAAACCATCTGACACCGACAAGACGGCCGTCATGCAAATGGCGGCACCGCTTTTTGACGTTACGGTGTCAGTTACCGCTCTCTAGGAAACCGCGCCATTTTGTTTACATAGACAACGTTCTAGTGACGTCATTCACCGCTGTATTACGGCCGCTATTTGACGGCACCGCTATCCTAGGAAACCAAAGCTTAACAGTGATCGGACAGTGGATAACGGTGATACTACTTATTCAGTCAGTTTTTATTACTGAATAAAATCTAGTCCTCGTCTGAACACCAACATTAAAATGACATTACCAGTGAATGTCGAATCTTTGGATTTCTTGCATCCGTCGCGCCACGAACTGGTGTGATATGACACGACACGCCAATCATATTGTCCCATTGACCGTGTCTCGATACTGTACATAAGTGTATGTCATGTACATAAGTTTGTTTAATTTTCATGGGAGCAAGTGTTAGCCGTAACGTGTAGCGGTTACTATGGCAACAGAAATAACAAGTAAAGTACATAAAATTAAATGTCTATTTTGTAAATTGGTTGTAAATAACACTTTAACACGTCATGTTTTTTGCGTTTTAAGTTTAGCTAGATTATTCCGGTGTTCCCAACTGACTATTCTGAGAAGAAACACCGAAACAAACTCAGAGGTCAACGTCTCTTTTAAAGTTCATACAATTCGTATTGGTCCAATCATATGAAAAGCATGTAGGTTCATGTCTGTGGTGCTCTTTGAGCTCTTTTTCTCTTGTTCATTTTACTGATTTATTTTCTTAATTTGCTTTTTGCTAATCAGAGTACATGGGTCAAATCTTGCAACTGAATTTTAAAACAGTTATCCTCAACTGATTGGGCTGAAATTTTGCATACAAGTTTGATTTGCAAGACAATGCATAGTTCGTTAAGTGATATGATTCTCAATTTAAAATGGCGAACTCCCGCCATATTAAATTGAGAATGATGTCACTTAAAATGACAGATCAATTATTTTGTATGCAGCTTCGTGATATAGGTATCAAATGAAAGGGTTTGTCGAGGGGAATAAAAAATCAGGTAGTATTATTTTATATTTTGTTTTCGTTTCTATTTATTCTTTATTTACCATGGAGTTAAATTTGCGTAAATTAGAGATTTATGGAAAGATGAAAGAAGCAAACTTTCCTTAGATACAACGGGAAACGCTCTTCTTTAGGGCGTTTCGCTCGGTATTTTTTTTTTTTTACTGCATTGACATCACGACCCCCTCAGCATTGAGAATAACGACGCAGGAAGGAGGATGATATCAGATACAGTAAGTAAATCATCGTTAATAAACCACACACTTGTCAAACATCCTGTATACGAGAAGGGACCTTCTCATATTAGAACAGAGATCGCCTTGTTTCTAAAGACATAGCTCAATAAAGGAGCACAGTATTCGCTCATGACTTGCACCAAAAATAAACTAGTACAGTCCTATGATTCACGGTCACCTGTAATAGATAAAAGTAAATGAACATTGTTTGCAAAGTGAACAGTTACATTGACATAGAAACATACATCGATCTCTGAGTCAATTTACACTAATCAATACGATAATTTCTGTTTTTAAAAGTGCCGAATGTCTTTTACATGTCGTTAACGACGTACAGTGGTAGACAGAATTTTGTGCCTTTGGGCGGTGGTGGAACGCTGAGCCGTTACTTTCATCGAGGCATTGAGAATACGTCATCAGCCTAACATTTTCTCAATTATTATGTAGGGTCGGATGCAGCTGTGTACCAGAATTTATTTAGTATCGTTTGTACCCACTGACTATGATGACTATAACTATGACTATGACCCCCTTTTTCGCAAGGACTCGATCGAGCGCTGAGCCAAAAAGCTTATAGGTGACGAGGCGCTAGTGGGCAAGCTTCACAGCCTGACTCATCGGCGAAACGTTGCTTGCCTGTCGGTCTTCTACGGATTGTACTTCGGGGAGTGTGCGCAGGAGCTCCATGACCTGATTCCTCCATCGCCCTTTCACTACCGGACTACCAGACGCACTGCTGGGTACCATCCACACTTGGTTGATATACCGTCTTGTCGCACCAGGCGCTTTTCTTCCACATTTATTGTACGTACAGCCAAGCTGTGGAACTCTCTGCCGGTTTCTGTGTTCCCTGCCTCTTATGACTTTTCAGCCTTTAAAGCAAGAGTGAATAGGCATCTTCTGGGCTCGCTCGTTCCATCGTAGACCTCATCTATCGCTTACCATCAGGCGAGATTGAGGTCAAAAGTGGTCTCAACACGAATAAAAAAAATCAAACCACTTCTACCGCTATGGTTGGAGCGGAAGGAAGTATCAGATTTTACCGACTAAGACCCATCCTGTTTCTTCAGTTGCCCTTGTGTTCCGGGGCTACGGTTTCTCGTTAGAACATTCCAGCCACACCGGCAGGCGGTGAACCTATCGGGCCCTATCTATTTTGCTGTCTGCTCTTTAAGGTGCACGTGAATTGACGTGAACCACGACTTACCTACCGTTGTCTAGGGAACCGATGCCCCTAGGCATGATGCGTCAGACCATCGGACTTCAGACTGACTGTCAATGATGTAGGAATTAAGGACGGGATCAACGATTATCATGTTCTTTCAAGATTATTGAAGTAACAGAATGACATGTACCTAACGAATGTGATGTGTTGTGGATATTATGTGGTAGGTAAAATTTATTTAGTCGTTTAAGGGCCTATGCACACCACGTTTTTTAAACGCGCCGTTGACGCGCGTTTGTAGCGATACAGACGCGATACGCACTCAAGTCAGACGCAGCCTGTAGACCTTTGCACACCTGTATAAATTCAAATACGCGTTTGAATCGATACCGACGCGCGTGTGTAGCGATACAGACGCGATTCAAACGCGCGTGTGTAGCGAAACAGACTCGATGCAAACGCGCGTGTGTATGGATACAAACGCGCTAGCATTTTGCGTTTTTAAGCAGAACCTCGTCAACAGTAGCAAGATGGCGTCAGTCGAGACAGCATTGATTGCATGCGCTTTATTATTAATTTTTAGAAAAAGGAAGAAGAAAAATTACTGATGTTTTTAGGTACACCCATTTACAAGCGAGAGAAGATTGTGTGGACATTATACATAGACAAAACGCGCGTGTATATCGATACAGAGGCGCTGGTGCCGCGCCTTTGAATCGATAAAAACGACAACAAACTGCTCTGCAGGATAAAAGCGCGCCGTCGACGCGCGTTTCTAAAATGCGCGTCGACAGCGCGTTTAAAAAATGTGGTGTGCACAGGCCCTACGATACCACAGAATGAATCAACAAACTTCGAAAAAACCTTGTGAGACAACGGTAAAAAAACCTCTTCCAAAAAAAATGCGTTAGTTTCTCTAAAAGATAAGTTTATAACTTTCAGTTTCAACAGTAGTTAATAAACATGCATACCATAGACGTAGTTTTTCCTTTAAGCGGTACAATGTACGCCATGTTAGGTGAAGGCCGGTCAAGATAGTCATTGTGATCATTACATTCATTTTATTTACGTTTATTTGACTTCGATTCAAAGGAAAGTAAAAAATAATGGCTATTTTAAACTAACGATTGTGATGTTGGAGATTGTATGATGAAATCGAATCTTTAAACACACTGTCTATAGAAAAGTAAACTAGGTACTAAAAAAAATTGATGGACCCAATGCGAGGTCTCGAGTGTTATTATTAATTGTAAACCAAGTTGGGTTGTTGGTAATAGGTGTTATTATCAAACGGTTTGCGAATTTTGTTTGGCATTGTCACATTCCGGAACCCCTTTGCGTTTGTCACAGTATAGCTCGCAAAACGACGAGTTGGCGTACTGTTATGTCTTTGGTTTCTGCTTTTTGTGGGCTTTATTCCACGTAATGTAGGGACGACCTAATTAATTACTGCTACCCCGCTTGGTCTTGGGTTAGCGGGTCTGCTAAATGTTCCCATTTAAGAAGCCGGGTCATGCTGATCCACCGTATAGAGCTCCCAAGGGTAGGGCTCCTGCCTCTTCATTTTTTTTTTTTTTTTTTTTATTGGAAATAGGTTCGCGTTTGACCACTATCTCACCTGATGGTAAGTGATGATGTGATCGAAGATGGAGCACGCTTACCTAAAAGTAACCTATTCACTCTGGACTTAAAGACTCCTAGGTTATAGCTATCGGGAAACACAGACTCCGGCAGGGAATTCCACTCCTTAGCCGTACGCACAATGAAGGTATTCCCAAAACGTTTTGTGCGTATGGGTGGGATGTCCACCATGTAACGATGGCGCTTCGCCGTTTGTCTCGTAGTTCGATGATGGAATGGGCTTGGCGGAATTAGATTGTGTAATTCCATCGCACACTCCCCGAAATGTAACCGATAGAAAACCGATAGACTTGCAACTCGCCGTCGGTGTTCAAGGCTCTGGAGCTTTGACTCGACCAGTGCATCGCTGCCAATGAGTCTCTTGGCCCGCTTCTCAATAGACTCAAGCGCGTCCAGTTGGTATTTCGCAGATCCATCCCAAAGATGAGAGCAGTATTCCATACACGACCGAACCTGGGCTTGATACAATTTGAGCAGCTGTTCCGGTGTGAAGTACCGTCTCACCTTGGCTAGGATTCCCAACTTTTTTGATGCTAACTGAGCCTTAGCCTCGATATACGGGCCAAAATTGAGTGTGGACGTTAAAGTCACCCCAAGAAGCTCAATATGATCGGTTATCGGCACGGTTACACCACGGAAAGTAGGAGCCGGTTCGAATTGGCTCCTTTTTGCGGAGAAGAGACACGCCTGGGTCTTAGCTGCATTAAACTTGACCAGGTTGGCATCGCCCCATTCGGAGACAGCCTTCAAGGTCAAGTTCAAGCGCCCAACCATGTCCTCACGTAGAGACTGGATCTGTGACCCACCAGCTCGCGCGCTGGACACATATCTCTCAGAAACTGTTTTGTTTTTTTTTAATGGCTCGTTACGATTTTTTCGACGTTTTGACCACGTAGTCATTTGGTCATGAGTTGGACATACGACCTAAGATGGCTTTTTGAAAGCTTTTCTGGTATTCTAGTCTTTTCTCTCTGTTGTGTCTGTTTTTTTTTTTCGTTTTAATACCCAAAAGTAAAACTTTTTGAGACACTGCGATTTAAGACCTTGCTACAAAAACCCCTTTTGAGTCTAGCACGGAAACATCGTGTAACATTATCAAAGGTTTTTAAGAAATCGCCTGCCCGTCAACGTAAAATCCGCGATGAAATCAGATAAAATGTCAAAATGAAAGCAAATAAATAACTGTTTTCTCCCGCGACTTTGCTCTCGTAACCTATGATTTTCAGCGATAGTGTAGTTTTGTATCAAATACTAAATGTTTTATTACTTTACCAAAGGGTATTATATTAGTTGATGATTGGATATCTATCAGTGGGACAATTAATCATTCGTAATTAGATCAGTACCTATGTACCTAATTCTAGATATTGCATGATATTATAAAATAATAGGAATACTTAAATATACTTCTTTATAATGCTAGTTAATACAGCGTATATTCAATTATTTTTCTTAAAATAAAAACAGTGCCCTACACTCGGAATTTCTCATGTGAATGCATGTTTACAAACACCAACACCCAGACCCGGAAAAACTATTTGTAGTCGATACAAATATTTGTTCCGGTCCGGGATCGATAAAGTGTTAACTATTTTTACTGGTACTGCTGATTAGGGATTTATAAACAAGACAAAAGTAAGGAATAACTTGTATATTCACAAATATAGACAATACAGACAATCTCAACTTTAATAACGCAAAACTAAGCACAACACAACCGTACACGTCGAGAGCTCAACCCAAAAAGCCGGTGATCGCGCCATGTCGACCGGTGTAACCGCTTCGTTTCCCGCCACAGCACCACTCGCGCTAGCTTCACTCGGTGTTGCCAACACGGCCCTCCTGCATCGTGCATGACCTCAGGCACACTCCAACCAACACCAACAGCACCTGCGTACACCGTCACACAAGCCAAAACTATGCATCTGAAAATAAAACAAGTATCAGAACACCGCCATCATGAACATCATCTTGATCTCTTTTACTTCTCCCCTAAACTTGAAACATTAGAGAAAATTATTCTCGTCCCCTTTAGGCCCAGGAAACCTTGCGAGACGCATTGTTTTTGATGTACTGATCTGCCCAACTCATAGAATTTTGTCTTTAGACTTAGACAAAATCTGAAATCTAGTTCACTCCTTTAGTCCGAAGTAGTGCCTGGTCCAGTTTACTCCTTTAGTCTTAGGCAGTAACTGCTTCAGCACACCACTCCTACCCTGGATCGTGAACACTTCAAAGTTCTGGCAGACCAGCACATACCTATGTATATTCTTTTGTATGAAACCATGACACGCATAAATTGAATAAGCATAATAGGGCTAGTTGTAAATAAATGATTGTGAAACCTAGTTCACTCCTTTAGTTCGAAGTAGTGCCTGGTCCAGTTTACTCCTTTAGTCTTAGGCAGTAACTGCTTCAGCACACCACTCCTACCCTAAATTATGTTTTTATATTGAATCATAACACGCATAAATTGAATAAGCAGAATAGGACTAGTTGTAAATAAATTATTGTGAAACCTAGTTCACTCCTTTGGTTCGAAGTAGTGCCTGGTCCAGTTTACTCCTTTAGTCTTAGGCAGTAACTGCTTCAGCACACCACTCCTACCCTAAATCGTTAACACTTAAAATATGAATAGGGCTAGTTGTAAATAAATGCCTGTATAATCTATTTAACTTGCCAACGCGTGGTTTACTCAAAATACCGATTATTAGGGATTTTATTCTCCGCCTCGGCCACTCCTTCATGTCATTTACTTGATCTCTCACTTCCTCTCATATTCTCTATTCGATACCATTTTCATATTTCTATGACGTCCATAGTATGCACATCAACGTTTCCAAGCACAGGACAATAACTGTCACTATCATTACGCATTATGTAGTCCAAGAACTCTTCAAAACAAACGGCCCTTATTGGTTGTCTTAACTACTATATAAGCTTGTTGTAATGTTACATATATACACTCATCACAACTATCCTGACTTGACCCAGCTCTCATACTTTACATTAATTTTAATATCGTGTTATTAAATCTTTCACATTTATAAACACCCCATGGCCTATTTAATAGTAACATTAGTTCCTTACTATGTTAACCAATATACTTATTCACTCTATACGAACGTGATACGTCTACCATTTTTAAAATGTTTCAATGCAACTGAAATGTCAGTCTATCGCTTATTTGTCTGTACATTAAACAAGGTAGTACTGTTACGTTACGACCAATCAACACCTCACAATCACATTTATAAGTATCTAGAACATAAATTTCGATATCATTAACATCAAAACCGAATCTATTTTTATTAAACTACCCTCTTTACACTGTTCCTTGAAAATTCTTTAAATATCATTCATAATAACAGGTAGTACAGTTATCTCTAAATTGCGTTCCATAACAAAATATGATATCCGACTACTAGGTACCTATTTCTACAAAAGCAAGTAGTTAGGACGGTATCATATTTTTCTACCTTCGACCTCTTCGATCTTTTTAACCGACTTCAAAAAAAGGAGGTTTACAATTCGTCTTGAACTTTTTTTTTTTTTTTTTTTTTTATGTATGTTACCTCATATCTCGGAGACGGCTGGACCGATTTGAAAAAATCTTTTTGCGTTTGAATGGGTATACTTTCTAGTTGGTCCCATTGTCATTCAGGATCAGGATCTGATGATGGAATCCTGGAGAAATCGAGGGAACTCTTCAAATATTATAGGCACACCTATAACGTTTTGGGTATATCTTATAGTACCTTGAGCAGTTACTTCCGAAAAGTACCATTTGGGGAAGTTGAACTGATGATGAAGACCACAGATGGCCACTGAAACTCCTCAATAATAAGTATTTCGTGGATTGCGATTCGATTACTTGAGTACGGATGTTAAACACTTTATGCTCGTCACAATACATATGGTGATGTAGAGCTCATGGTCAAATATCAGGAGAACTCCTCAAAAATTAACGGCTATGCACAGAGAAAAGCAATATTTTGTAAATGGTGATAAGTTGTTGACATTGTGGCTTTTGTAACTTGATAAATTACAAACCAACCCACTAAAAAGCGTGAAAAAAAAATTTTTAGCAAAAAATAGAACCGACTTCCATATCAAAACACTACAAAGCCAAAAATAACTTTAATTTCGGAAGGCGGTGTCTTTAGTTTTGTATATATTTTCGTTTTTGACACCGCCTTCCGAAATTAAAGTTATTTTTGGCTTTGTAGTGTTTTGATATGGAAGTCGGTTCTATTTTTTGCTAAAAATTTTTTTTATTGTAACAAGACGCCTTCGGATTCTTGCACAAGACTTACACTTTACACTGAATTTATTTGTGATTACCACCGCAATAGTTACTTTCTTTTCCGAACTAACGAAACATTACAACTATTTGGTCCCTTTAGTATTTAATCCCAAATATTTGAGCTAATATGATTGGTTACATGTCCTGGTTTATAGACATAACTATGCAGAAAACCCGCTAAAAGTCACGAATTTTAAAAACTGACCTCTACTGACTTGTACTACAGACAATAATAGTATAATAATTACCGTTCCCGACACGTTTTCGTTTAATCTGGTTCTTTAAATAATACTTTTACGTCACCTTTCTTGTAAATTCAACTACCTACATAAAGCCAAATATATTTCTTTTTAACTTTAAAAGACAAAGAAATCCTTTTTTTTTTGCACAAGCAAACCGGTCACATATTATGGATACGTAATCACACACTCGTTACGTCTCTTAGCGGAAACTTTGATCTAAGTATTAAGTTTAACTTGATAACAAACAATACTATCTGACCACTTAAACTTAGATGTATCAATTTCGATTAAATTCAGTCACAAAGTCACACGGCTCAAACACGGATTTGTACTCACAGTTTCTGCCATCCTTACCCTGCTGCTACTCGACGCGTATCTAGCACGAATTATGTTTGCACTTAGTTTTGCTTTTCTTTTTAAGTACCCATAGCAAAGGCAAGCAGTTTCTTATCCCACTTCTGATGTTAACTATTTTTACTGGTACTGCTGATTAGGGATTTATAAACAAGACAAAAGTAAGGAATAACTTGTATATTCACAAATATAGACAATACAGACAATCTCAACTTTAATAACGCAAAACTAAGCACAACACAACCGTACACGTCGAGAGCTCAACCCAAAAAGCCGGTGATCGCGCCATGTCGACCGGTGTAACCGCTTCGTTTCCCGCCACAGCACCACTCGCGCTAGCTTCACTCGATGTTGCCAACAAAAGGACATTTAAAACATCCTGTTGTACAGAATGTTGTAAAATATTAATACACATCATTATAAGGACAAATATTGAATATGTGATGTACTGACGCCAGCACATCAAGTTACAACAATCTGTCACTTTAATAGATTTTCAACTTTATTGTTATAGAAATTAGGTTCAAGGTTGATTGGAAAAATTTGACAGTTTCGGGTAGCTTCATGTGCTGGCGTCTGTACATACGTAAGTACTGTAGTGTACTACTACCTATGCCAAATTATAACAACAATTTACATTCTGCAAACATGTGTATTCTTCTTCAGCGTAATGAGTAATAGACATTGGTCTCTGCCCTCCTGTCTTCATTTCTTAATTATTTGAAGGTGATGACTACTGATGTAGTTAACGTAGTAATAACATCAATACTTCAACATATTCTATATATGGAATGTCCATGTCTGAAAAGTCAATGAACTCTGTTGGAGTTAGGAGTAGGTATGGGAGTCTTTCTTTAATCAATTTTAGTCGGGCACAATAATTGGATGGCGTCTATTTTTAACCGACTTCTGAAAAAGGAGGAGGTTCTCAATTCGGATGTTTGTTTGTTTTTTTTTATGTTTGTTCGGGCATAGCTCCGTCGCTCGCCAACCGATTTGAAAAATTCTTTTTTTGTTGGAAAGGGTACACTTCCCAAATGGTCCCATGAAAATTTTATCGACATCGAACAAGCCGTTTCTGAAATATCAACAAAAGTCTAAAAAAAATATTTACATTGATGATCTTTTCGGTTACTCTATATTTTGTTTTTTGTTCGCGCGTTTTTAGGTTTTTGTAGTTGACATTTTGGCTTTTATAACTAGATTAATTACAAATTGACCCACTAAAAAGCGCGAAAATAAAAACTTTTTTGCCAAAAAAACTTTTTAGCAAAAAATAGAACCGACTTCCATATAAAAACACTACAAAGGCAAAAATAACTTTGATTTCGCAAGGCGGTGTCAAAAACGAAAATATATACAAAACTAAAGACACCGCCTTCCGAAATTAAAGTTATTTTTGCCTTTGTAGTGTTTTTATATGGAAGTCGGTTCTATTTTTTGCTAAAAAGTTTTTTTTCACGCTTTTTAGTGGGTCGGTTTGTAATTTATCTAGTTACAAAAGCCAAAATGTCTACTACTTATCACCTTTTACAAAATATTGCTTTTCCCGGTGCAGAGCCGTTAATTTTTGAGGAGTTCTCCTTGTACATCACCATCAGCTCTACTTCACCATATGCATTGTGACGAGCATAAAGTGCTTAACATCCATATTCAAGTAATCTAATCGCAATCAACGAAATACTTATTATTGAGTAGTTTCGGTGGCCATCTGGGGTCTTCATCATCAGTTCCACTTCCTCAAATGGTGCTTTTCGAGAGCAACTGCACAAGCTACTATAAGAAATACCCAAAACGCTATAGGTGTGCCTATAATATTTGAAGAGTTCCCTCGATTTCTCCAAGATCCCATCATCAGATCCTGATTTCGTAACAATGGGACCAACTAGAAACTATACCCATTCAAATGCAAAAAGAATTTTTCAAATCGGTCCAGCCGTCTCCGAGATATGAGGTAACATACATAAAAAAAAAAAAAAAAAAAAAAAAAAAAAAGTTCAAGACGAATTGTAAACCTCCTTTTTTTGAAGTCGGTTAAAAAAATAAAACCGACTTCCATATCAAAACACTACAAAGCCAAAAATAATTTTAATTTCGGAAGGCGGTGTGAAAAAAAAGAAAATATAAAACCAATAACACCGACTACCGAAATTAAAATTATTTTTGGCTTTGTAGTGTTTTGATATGGAAGTCGGTTTTATTTTTTTGCAAAAAAGTTTTTATAAGTATGTCTATTTGTTAACTGTGCGAATACCATTTTAACTAAACATGCCCTGTTTACTCCTATGCGGGTTTTTTACCTGGCTTCAAAGAATAAGAAAATATTCCGTAAATAAAATTCACATGTGCTTACAGGGACACTTATTTATCGTGTTTCCGTTTAAATTTTCAACCGACGACCAAAAGAGGAGGTTATCAATTCGACGCGTATATTTTTTTTTTATGTATGATCACCGAGTACTCGAAGACGGCTGAACCGATTTGGAAAATTCTTTTTTTGTTTGATAGGGTATACTTCGAATTTGGTACCATTTGTCACCAAGTCAGGATCTGATGATGGGATCCTGGAGAAATCAAGGGAACTCTTCAAATATTATAGGCACACCTATGGCGTTTTGGGTATTTCTTATAGTAACTTGTGCAATTGCTCTCAAAAAGTACCATTTCGGGAAGTGGAACTGATGATGAAGACCACAGATGGTCGCCGAAACTACTCAATAATAAGTATTTCGTGGATTGCAATTCGATTACTTGAATATGGATATTAAGCACTTTATGCTCGTCACAATGCATATGGTGATGTATAGCTGATAGTGAAGTACCAGGAGAACTCCTCAAAAATGAACGGCCCAGCATTGGGAAAAGCAATAATTTGTAAAATTTTATATGTAGTTGACATCTAGTTGCTCTTGTAACTAGGTAAATTAAAAATCAACCAACTAAAAAGAGTGAAATAAAAACTTTTTACCAAAAAATTAAACCGACTCCCAAAAAACACGGCAAAGTGAAAAATAATTTTAATTTCGGAAGTCGGTGCCAAAAACGAAAATACAAAACTAAAGACACCGCCTACCGAAATTAACATTATTTTTCACTTTGCAGTGTTTTTTGGGAGTCGGTTTAATTTTTTGGTAAAAAGTTTTTATAAAGTTAGTACTTTGTACCCCTTTTTATGAAGGCATGTGGATGGAACTGTATGTGATTTGGCACAGTTGCAGTGTACATGGAGAATGAGTCCAGAAAGGTAATATTTTTATAATAACGTTCAAACTTAAAATTTCATAAATAATGGTACTTACACTAGTATATTTAACTTCCTACAATGACCAGAAAGATACAACAGTTATTACTATTGTATCTTGTTTTTTTCGGCGGGAAAATCATATAATGTTTCCTCCCTCTCTGTGCGGAAGAGAGTGTCAGACTTCTACTGACTAAAAACCCACCCTGTTCCTACAACTGCCCTTACGTTCACCATTATTTGACCTGTGTCGAAGCACAAGTACGAAGTCTTCGATATCGGAATTCGCATAATGGAACTCGGGTGAACTTGGACAGGACACCTAGTAAGACGCGGTGATGGCAGGTTGGCAAAGCTGTGACCGAGTGGCGTTCAAGGACTGGAAAGAGGTGTGTTGGTCGTCAGGCAGCAAGATGGACAGACGTCATGTTTGCCAGCTTCGTATCCTGGATGGGACTGGCACAAGAACGTGGACCTTGGCACAAGCGAAGGGAGGCCTATTACCCAGCAATGGGTGGAGTCAGGCTGTGGATAATAATGATACTTGCACCACAGTGGCAAGTAAACACATCATATGTCCCAGTATAGAGCTGGTCTACCAGTCCGCTATAGTTATCAGGATGCTATTGTGATTATTTTATTTTATTTTATAGAAAGCTTGCATTCACCATACACCACATACACACACAGACTAATTCATTTAATACTCCCCATGCACACTTCTTAATCTTACTAATCTTACTATCTTATCTTACTATCTTACTAATATTATAAATGCGAATGTTTGTGAGGATGGATGGATGTTTGTTACTCTTTCACGCAAAAACTACTGAACGGATCTGAATGAAATTTGGTAAGCAGATAGTTGACATTCTGGAATAACACATAGGCTACTTTTTATCCCGAAATTCCCACGGGATCGGGATTTGCGCGGGAAAACCTTCCCACGCGTACGAAGTCGCGGGCAAAAGCTAGTACTGTATAATAATGTTAATAAAAAAAAAAACATTCTGCATGTTTGTCACTAGTGAATAAATGTAAATCCGTAATTGACTGTAAGATTAGATATATTAAGTTACTACAAAACATTGTTTTAAGAGCTGTGGATTTTGTTATATAAAACGTGTAATTTAAAGGGTAGGTATATACATACTAAGTGCATGGCTTCTTTGGATGATAACAAACGATATGGCAAGGGTTTTGTAATCCTAAGTCTACGTGTGTAGAACTTATTACAAATACCAATACACTGATTCCAGAGACCGAATTTTTCAAATTAAGAAGAACGAAGAGAATTATCGTGTTATTGGGAAGTGACGTGGAAGTTATTGATCCTCGTAGTGCTGTGACACGTTTTTTATGATTGGTATTCAAGAAATATATGAAACCGATAATTTGGTATCAATTCTTTGAGTCAGTTATTTTGAGCTGAAACAGTGCATAGAGACTCCATACCAGATGTTGTCTTCAGCCCTTTTGGATAGATATGGGGTTTCCGTTACACATTGTATAAATAATGGCAAAACTACAAGATTATAAATTAAAACAATAAGGACATTCGTGAATAGCGAAAATTGCTAATTAAAAGCAAAGATGGTAAAGACCTTATATACGCTACGTACTTACCTATTGACCAACACTTATTTACGGGTTTTCCCATATTTACTTAACTGCCATGGACGATAATTGGTAAACATGATTTTCTTGCGCGTATTGACATAAAGGTAAAATTTGACTCCATTGAACTTTGTTTTCGGCTTGGCTCAAGAATAAACTCCCGTTAAAGGTATATAGTAGTTTACTGACGAATACTACGATACTACTACGAATATCAAATTAATCTATGGGCACTAATATTATAAAGCGGAAAAGTTTGTTTGCTTAAACGCGCTAATCGTGGAAAATACTGGGTGCATTTGGATGAAATTTAGTATAGAAGTAGCCTGAAGCTTGTGGAAGGTATAACCTTCTTCATTTTACCCGACTGAAAAAGAAAGAATATTATATTTTTATCGTGATAAGGTCCACCGGAGTGAAGCGCGACTGCTAGTTGAAATATAAATAGGGTAGTTGCCTTATGAGTAAACTGCATAAAAAATACAAATGACGTTGGTGGACCAAACAAAGGAGATGTCGTTTGTCTTCGAATCATCCGATTTTGAGAACAGAGTTAATGAAGAAAATATTATCCAAAGTGATGCACTTGCCAGTGTTCGAACTTACGACCTATATTATATAACTCGTAAGGCGTGCCTGTCATCTGCTCAATATGGGATGTTCTATCTCGCAAGACTAATTTTACGGATTGGCTACAAATAACATTATGGTTTCGCAAAATGACTTGTGAAATTTCACGCGACGAGTTGATAACTGATTGACAAGGTTTTAACACGACTGGGGAATCGATATTCAACAGAGATCAGAGATGGTTTGCAAAATAGCCTCAACAATTTCAGTAATAGTTAAAGATGTCAAGACTAGGTTATTATTGCTGAACTGTATAATTGCTGTATGATTGCTGAACAACGTGGAAGCGCAATAAACAGTAATTGTCTTACAGTAACCGTTGCGACACACAAGGTTAAGACGCGTTTCCACTAGGGGACATACCGCACTCTTAGAAACGGGTGGGAAAATCATCGAATGACTTCTGCCGCTCTGGGTGGAGCGGAAAAGAGTGTCAGACTTCTACTGACTAAAGACCCACCCTGTTCCTCCAGCTGCCCTTAAGTTCCGGGACCGCAGAATCTCGTTAGAACATTCCCGCAATCCCGGGAATGAAAATAACCTAACTCTTAAATTCTTGCCAGTTCAGATTTTGATAAAAACTTACCGTAAACAGAACTCTCCGTGTTTATAGAGTTCCGCATAATGATTGATAAAAGGACAGCCTCATATCAGTTGCGGGGGAAACATGTACATTTAAATTACTCAACACAGTATCCGCGAATCTGTCGCCCGACACAAAATTACCGTCTCCAAAAGATAATAGTTACGGCTCGCGGGTCTTGTCACTAGTCGATACTCGATACTTACTATGCCAGCGTCGACTCGCACAATCTTCGTCAACTCAACAAGTCACCCTACAAGTATTGAATAGTGACGAACCACACAATAAAAGGTATAATTATACATTTATTTATTAAAGTAACGATTTTTTAGTAAATTAGGCTCCGTTTGTTAGTAACAAAATTCCTTAATCCTATGTTAGTTCTTAACCTAATTACTAAGTTGATACGTCAATCGACGCTCCACGCTCAACACTAACGTGGTCGCTTGCAACAGCAACCATCCCTGTACAACACTAATGCCTCGGGTTACACCATTCCCGGGCAATTCACCACTGGGTAGCAAAGCAAATATCGAACGATTTTGACCCACCAAGTCGCGTGAATGTTGGGCGACATGTACCCTAATGAAAACTCGTCTTTAATATCTAGGCGCCATTGTGCCTTCGTCTTAAATTTATGCCACTGGCCTTTGTAAAAATGTAAAGTGCAAAAGTGTACCTGCACCAGCGAACCTGGCACTCGATTAAGAATTGTGATTGATCAAATTTTTACTTTGGTAGGATTCCACAGGTGACACTAACTGCTTTGTCCTCATTTTGTGCGCTTTCTCCTATGCGGTACATTGAAGTGGTGAACTTTGAGCGCTATTTCCATCTGCTAAGCCTTTTCCCAACTATACCAGGGTCAGCTTCCAGTATAAAAGAGTTCTAGTATTCAACTTCAAAAAAAGGAGGAGGTTCTAGTTCGTATGTATGTTACCTCATAACTCGAAGACGGCTGGACCGCTTTCGAAATTTTTTTTTCGTTTGAAAGGATATACTTTCTTGTTGGTCCCATTGTTATGAAATCAGGATCTAATGATGGGAGTAATCAAGGGAACTCTTCAAATATTATAGGTACACATATAGCGCTTTGTATATTTCTAATAGTAACTTGTGCAGTTGCTTTCAAAACGCACCATTTGGGGAAGTGGAACTGATGATGAAGACCACAGATGGCCACTGAAACTACTCAATAATAAGTATTTCGTGGATTGCGATTCGATTACTTGAATATGGATGTTAAGCACTTTATGCTCGTCAAAATGCATATGGTGAAGTAGAGCTGATGGTGAAGTACCAGGAGAACTCCTCAAAAATTAACGGCTCTGCAACGGGAAAAGCAATATTTTGTAAAAGGCCATAAGTAGTTGACATTTTGGCTTCTGTAACTAGATGAATTACAAACTGACCCACTAAAAAGCGTAAAAAAAAACCTTTTTAGCAAAAAATAAAACCGACTTCCATATCAAAACACTACAAGGCCAAAAATAACTTTAATTTCGGAAGGCGGTGTCAAAAAAAAGAAAATACAAAACCAATAACACCGACTACCGAAATTAAAGTTATTTTGGCCTTGTAGTGTTTTGATATGGAAGTCGGTTTTATTTTTTGCTAAAAAGTTTTTTATATGGAGCGACTGCTTTTCTTCCTCCACAACCCAGTAACTGGGTAACATGAGACCTCTTATCAAGACGGTGATAACTACGGTCAAAGATATACATAAGTACTAATTACAGCCGGGACTAATGGCTTAACGTGTTTACCGAGGCACGGAGGATTCTCGATATCGTCGCCTTAGAGTGAAAACCTCGGGAGTACATTTTTGTCCAAACTTTTTTTGCGTTTCCAGAAAGCAATCCTAACAACGCACATCCTGATCTCACTAATATGTTCATTCGATACTCGACACGCTATCTATGAAAGTAAGTGAGAACCTCGTAAACACTCGCATCGCATCGTCCGTTTAGCGTAATCAGGCCATGGATTATGCATTTCTGAACTGTTCGATATTATGTATAATATTTTTAACACGCTTTTATTAGGTCGACCTGTATGTAACTAACTATGTAATGAAACCTAAGGTAAGTAATTTAACCATCTTCCAAGGGTCGTAGCGTAATGAAAATTGGCAGCTGTATTTAGTTCCGATGACAATACAATAATATGGTACTGTCGAACTGATCTGATGATGGAGCCGAAAGATATGAACTGAAACTTCATGATGGAAAATCGTATCATAGCCGTTTTGAATTTCTTAGAAAAGTCTTGTAATGAACTTTGACCACGATTAGGTTTCAAGGTCTGATAATGAAGCCGGAAGATAGGCACTGGCATTCCATGATGGAATATCGTATCATAGTCGAGTTTGCGCTTGTGAGAAAGGCCACGTAATGGACTTTGAACACGATCAGGTTTCAAGGTTTTTTTTTTTCTCTTTATTTTAATTTTGGGACTTTTATACAATTGTACATATCAGTCCCATCGGACCTTATACAGTAAATCGCAACAAAACAAATTTAATTAAACTATGAGCACCTCTGGAGTTAGGTGTTGATAAAATATGATGGAACATCCCAACATCGTACCTATTTGTCTCGAGCTCTTTTAACAATTCTTTTCTTGCAGACTCAAATCTGACACATTCCGTCAATAGATGTATTATATCTTCTATTATGCCACATTCCTCACAATTTGGTGAATTCGTTTTTTTTTATTAAAAATCCAAACTTATTGAGCGGCATGTGTCCAGATCTGAGTCTGTGAGCTGTTGCATTAAACATTCTGCTAAGCCTAGTGTGACAAAACCACGGTATATGAGGAGGCTCCGAAACTATAGACTTGTACCATATTCCCTTTTCTCTTGATCTTTCATTGAAATATACTTTCCAAATTTCGTGACATTTATTTTTATATTTAGGCAATATTTTTTATTTTATTTTTATTTTTTTATTTCAAGGTTATAACAAAAACCTAAAGAAAATCCGTTATCGGTTTTCTTAATTTTTTTTTACGTGCATTTATAAAAGCGTGTTTTTCTAGTGTTTTTTAAACTATTAATTTTTTTTCATATTATACATAATATCAAACAGTTCTGGATATAAAAACGGGTTAAATTTACATATAAATTAATTAAAAAAAAAAAACATAAAAGAAACCGTACAAAAATTTTATAGCACGCAGATTTTTCTTCTTCCTGAAAAGTTACTCCTTTTTCACTTACGAGGTTTTCACTCTAAGGCATCGATATGTTAAGAAGGTTTCCCATCTACGAACCGACCGCGACAACCGTTGCTTAACGTTAAAGAGAGACACGTGCGGCTGTTATTATTTAGCCACAAACTCCTCTTCATGAGTAATACGGGTGGAGTGTCGTATTTAATGGTGGCCATTTATGACTACACTAGTACCCTCGCGGGGCTTCGCTCCCGTGGATTCTATCACGGTAAAAACATAACTCTCCTTTTTTGCAGTCGGGTAAAAAGTAGCCTATAACCTTCCTCAAGCTTCAAGCTACTTCCATACCAAATTTCATCCAAATCCACCCAGTACTTTCGAAGATTAGCGCGTTCAAGCAAACAAACAAACAAACAAACAAACAAACAAACTAACAAACTTTTCCGCTTTATAATATTAGTATAGATTTGTTAGATTGGGTAACCTTTAAAAGCAATAATATCGTACAAGTGCGTCTAAGTATTAAGCAATTTAACTATGAACATGGAAACTAAACTTAAGTAGCAAAATTTGAATATATTTTAAGCAAATCTCTGCTAAACCTTCGGGGAGTACAGGCATCCTATTTTGTTAGTTATTAAAAAGAGTTGGTTAAGCTGTAACGAAAGATACTAAAGAAACGAAAAACATTTTTAGGGTTCCGTAGCCGAATGGCAAAAAACGGAACCCTTATAGTTTCGATATGTCTGTCCGTCTGTCTGTCTGTCCGTCCGTCCGTATGTCACAGCCATTTTATTCCGAAACTATAAAGACTATACATGTGAAACTTAGTAGGTAGATGTATTCTGTGAACCGCTTTCCGATTTAAAGAAAAAAAATAAAAAATATTTAAAATAAAGGACCCCCCTTTATTTTAAATATTTTTTATATACATGGAACTAGAACTGAATTTTTTTTTTTTCATGAGACCTATGCGTGTGTGGTATCTATGGACAGGTCTTTAAAAATGATATAAGGGTTTCTAAAACCACTTTTTCATAATGTCAATCGTTTAAAAGATATAAGCTTCCAAAGTGGTAAAATGTGTGTCCCACCCCCTCTAACTTCTATAATAATGGAGTGAAAAATCTAAAAAAAATAAATGTCTGTAGATATTAATGTAAACTTTAAACCAAAATTGGTTTGAACAAAATCAAGTCAGCAGTTTTTGAGATACAGCATATTTTCTAAAACCGCAAATATAACTTTGTAATTCATACAAACACTATGAAAAACAAAGTTATTTAGTGTAGTTGTAAAAATGTAAATAAGCTAGTTTTAAGAAATTTTGAAGGTTTTTTTTTTTATTCGTCAAATAAATATACATATTATATTATAATATTATAGTTACTACGGAACCCTTCATGGGCGAGCCTGACTCGCACTTGGCCAATTTTTTTGACTAAACTTACATTCAATTTTAAATATATAAAAATAAAATATTGACTATGTACTAATCTGCTAAACATTGTACTCGTATCTATTATATTTCCGCTGTGTATATATAGATTCTACGCTAAGCCAGGAAATCTGACATTGTTCTGCCCAACGGGTATCGGCTTACCCAGTTACTGGGTTGTGGAGGTCAGATAGGCAGTCGCTCCAGGTAAGCACTAGTACACAGCTACATCCGGTTAGACAGAGCCTGGGGTCAAAACAATAATTTATATAACGTGTAATTTAAAGGGTATATACATACCAAGTGCATGGCTTCTTTGGATGATAACAAACGATATGGCAAGGGTTTTGTAATCCTAAGTCTCAGAGGCGTGCGCTCCTTGAAGGCATAAATGCAGTGCTTTACTTGCCATTCACAGATATTTTAATAAAACTTTCGTACGTTTTAGATGACTTTAATTAATAGTAAATAAATGAATAAACAAAATATAATAACTTAAAAACGCCTAATATTTTATAAATAGCACCCGCACAAACATTATGTTTGCCAGGCGCTGCGAATTAATGTACCTAATTCCCAAGTAATGCCGCGGATTCACGCAGGAGATTCGTTTGCATGTGTGACGTAATTTTAGTGTCCGTACAAGTTCGCAAACGCACACACTCATGAATTTCTAAAGCCGCAGGTCATGCGGCATGATACCACAGACTACATAGAGATACTGCGTTCCGAGTAAAAATAATACACAGAATAGGCTATTTGACTGGTTTCTAAAAACCATCTCATATTATTTAGTGGTGTATAAGGACCCTACAAATAATATTTATTTTCATATTTTATAAATATTTTGTTTAAAAAAAAGCATTACAAAATATAGTGATTAAGATTATATAAGCTGTCAAAAACAGCACGCTCCGCTAGGAGTATCTGTGTTCTGTGGTCACACGTTTGTATATCAACATTGGAGAAGTCAAAGTCAAATCGAGAGTTTTGTCTTTTTATGTAGTTTAATAGAGTTTCTGGCTGTAATTTACTGGAAAAATGAGTTATAAATGGTGTACCAGGTGCACAAATACAACGATAAAGTAATAATAAAGAAAGAGAAGCTATTTATAACCGTTCCAAAAAATGTTAAAGTTCGTAATAGTACAACTTGCACGCAGAAATACTAAAGAAATAAAGGATAGTTCGGTAATTTTCTTCTGTCAGGATCATTTTCATGTAAGTAAACATGTTATTATTACTAATTTAAAACATTTTTACAATATAGTTATTCTACTGTTTTAAGGTTAGATAACTGAGATGTTTTTTGTATTATACCTGAATAGCCACAAATATTTCAATATTCAATGATATTTATTACCACTAAATACCAACATTTATGGCTTTAAAATAACATTTAAAAATATTTCAGATTGAGAAAGATATGGCTATTAATATAATATGGGATTAAGCAAGAGGATAATCATGGTAGATGGAGTTGTGCTTACAAAATTTTATTGCCAGTTAGACCCCAGAAAAAGGATGAGTGATGCTAGTACTTCTAGACATGTATTTGTTAAAAAACAAAGAACCCAACTCATTCAAGAGTGCCAAGACACACTGATGCAGGAAGTGTTAAGTGAACCCGGCCCATCTAGCACCCAACCGACTACAACACCTGTGCAAGAAGTAGTTTTAATGACAACAGGTATGTAGACGTACATCTTTTTGAAAAAGTTGGCAACGCTAGCCGCATTACCAGTGTCATAATCCTGTGCTCGCCCCTGCTAAGTCTACGTGTGTAGAACTTGTTACAAATTCCAATACACTGATACCAGAGACCGAATTTTTCAAATTAAGAAGAACGAAGAGAATTATCGTGTTATTAGCAAGTGACGTGGAAAGTTATTGACCCTCGTAGTGCTGTGACACGTTTGTTATGATTGGTATTCAAGAAAGATATGAAACCAATAATTTGGTATCAATTCTTTGAGTCAGTTATTTTGTACTGAAACTGTGCATAGAGACTCTATACCAGATGTTGTCTTAAGCCCTTTTGGATAGATATGGGGTTTCCGTTACACGTTGTATATGTATGTATTACTTGTGAGATATATTGTGTTTTCATGCGATGGCCGAGTCAATCTATTTATTTAAAACGTTAAAGATTTTTAATGTCGATATGGTCCTATAAGATGTTGTTAGATTAGATAATTACGTAACAATTTAAGACAGAAGGTCCCTTAAGTAGGGACTAAATAATCGAATAACCGACTTGGTATTACATGGATCTCACAACTTTTTACGGTAGAAGAACTGAGTTGCGAGACTTGGTTTTTTTTACAAGTATTGTTTTTATGGGATCCCCATTTCTTTACCAATATTTTAAATGCGAAAGTAAAGCTGTTCGTCTGTTACACTTCCACGTCTCAACCATTTAAAAATAGAACATTAGGTATGTAATGTCACAGTATTATGATCTTTAGACTGTGGTAATGTCTAATGACATAATCCTAGCAATCATATTATTCTCACGATCGCGAAAGCAACGCGATAACAATGCATATATGACACGGGGTATCGGGTTCGGTTAGTCGCCGTGCACGATTTATGACCGTAGGAGTATAATATACCTAATATACGTTTTACAACTAAATACTTACTTGTACTCTATTATTACACATTTTAAGCACTATTTTTATTAATTTTAAAACGTAAAGTATATATATGTACGATGTAGATCACATATAAGTTCTGTAGTATAGATTTTCACGATAGTTTTTGAAGAACTAGTTAGTTCAGTCTCTCTCGTAACAACTCGAAAGCTCTAAACCGTCCACGGTAAATTAAATTTCGAGAAAAAAAAATAAGTTTTCTATTTCACTTACTGGAACATCGGCGTAATTTTCACAGGGGGCGTGTTTCTTGAAATACATTGAGGTCTGCCTGCGACGTAAAGACCTGCGGTTCATCTGCCTCTCCATCCATTTGAAATGCATCTTCTTGTAGAAATAATAGATAGCATAGCATGCTGCAGCCAGAAGGACGATTGTGATCAGGGTGATGAGAATATTTGTGGTGCTGACGCTGGAGTAGCCTCGGTTGTCGCACCGTTTTTCCCAATGCCAGCTGCCGTTTTGTAATTAAATCTCGTACATTGATAGGTTAGACCATGGAGAAGGACATAGATACTCCTTGGCAATATCGACTTACCGATAAGCGTTGCTACAGATCGACCCGCGCTGCTGTTATTATTTAGCAAAAAAAAGGAACAAAATTCATAAATATTGCTCATACAAAATATCTGCATATTAACCCTAGACACCGACGTCATCAAATGTTTCGACTACCGACATACTAAGATACGAAGCACACATACACCTTCCATTGTTTCACTATTATTTCACAACGCTCCCACCGTATGTCAACATAACACCCGTGACCTATAGTTCATCATTTTATGACTTCACAGAACTTCGTGCTTGTATTGCTTGTAGGGCTGGGCAAAAATGTTTCGACACTACCAGTTACATTTCGGGGAGTGTGCGACCGAATTGCACAAACTAATTCCTCCAAGCCCGTTCCGTCATCGGACTACAAGACGAACGGCCATGCTCCATCGTTACATGGTGGACATCCCACCCATACGCACAAAACAGTTTGGGAATACTTTCATTGTGCGTACAGCTAAGGAGTGAAATTCCCTGTCAGAGTCTGTGTTTTCTGATACCTGGGGGTCTTTAAGATAAGAGTGAATATGTTACTTCTAGGTAAGCGTGCTTTATCTTCGACCACATCATTGCTTACCATCAGGTGAAATGCTGGTTAAACGCGAGCCTATTAACAATAAAAAGAGTTGAATACCGCATGTTCAAGATTCAAGACATTTAATTGTAGAAACATGATTTCATGAAAAAACCTAAACAAAAAATTGTCCAAGTGCGAGTCAGATTCGTCCATGAAGGGTCCCGTAGTAACTACGCCAAATAACTTTGTTTTTCATAGTGTTTGTATGAATTACAAAGTTATATTTGCGGTTTTAGAAAATATGCAATTTCTCAAAAACTGCCGACCAGTACTCGTTCAAACCAATTTTCGTTGAAAGTTTACATTAAGATTACAACATATATTTATTTTAAATTTTTAACTCTATTATGGGGACATATTTCACCACTGGAAGCGTATATCTTTTAAACGATTAACTTTATGAAAAAGTTGTTTTAGAAACCTCAATGTCATTTTCAAAGACGTGTCTATAGATACCACACAAGCATAGGTTTAATGAAAAAAAAATTCTTTCAGTTTCAGTTCCATGTATGGAGAGCCCCCCTTAATTTTAAAATTTTTTTTGTTTCTTAAAATCGGAAAGCGGTTTACAGAATACATCTACCTACCAAGTTTCACATGTGTAGTCCTAATAGTTTCGGAATAAAATGGCTGTGACATACGGACGGACGCGGGACGGACAGAGACAGACATGACGAAACTATAAGGGTTCTGATTTTTGCCATTCGGCTACGGAACCCTAAAAACCGTCTGCCCGTCCCGTCGTGCTCGGTCCGTCTTTGTAGCATACAAATATATAAGAAAAGCCATTCATAGGTATAAACAACTAAAAACATTATGTAATTCATAGCTTTCCGACCAATCCATCATGAACGCCTCTAAGTCGACATACCAGCGTTTTCTAGGTCTTTCTCTACGACGACGCCCGTCATTTGTCCCACACTGCACAGCAACTTTAGCCCATCTGTCTTGATGCATCCTGCATACATGACCCTCCCAATCCCACTTCAATCTGGCAGCCTTGTTGCCCACATCGGCAATATATCCTATTTGGACCATATTACGTATTCGCTCGCTGAGCTTAATACCTAGAAACGCAACGTTCTATGTAAATTAATTATTATTTTCCAAAATAAAGTACAGATTATGCACAGCTGTTTACGAGTTGTGTATGAGTTACTGTAAACATTATCATTTGATTATTTCAGTGACCTCTATGCTATGTTGTACCTATGTTATAGGGGTCATCCATCCGTCCATTATGTGTACATTGTAAATGCTTTAATTAGTACATAGATCTCTTAAGTATATTTAACTTAAATTAATAACCTCAGTTTAATTAATACAATTAGTTTTTATTTGTAAAATTCTAATATTTCACTTTTTTATTTAAAAATTCTAAATGTTCTAAATTCATGTTATTTTTTTTTTAGAAGAAAAGTAGCCAATGTGGGTAGAATTCACATTGCTAGCAATATTGTTAACCCCTCCAACTAAGCTAAATATGCTTGTATCTGGAGTGGGTTCACGGCAATAGTGTAATGGGTGGGGTTCGAACCTGCGACCTCTCGATCAGAAGTACGAAATAGCTTACATTTTACCCTGTAATATCGGTTCAACAATCAGATAAACAGGAAAGCAAACTGACGGTCAAACAAAAATGTTTTAGTTTTGTGTAAACAACTCTAAACATTTGAGAATATAAAGTTATTTCGAAATCACAGACAAACACTTCAATGTATGTATTATAGAGTATCGAAATCTCCTTCAAAGTAATGTTGTTATCTTGACAAGCGATGGAATAATTTTAAAGTTGTTTCCATGTAACCGAATTAGATAGCACTCTGATCAAAGACCAATAAAATTTGAATCCAGAAAAATCCAGTCACAATTTTGTGACTTCACGACCGGGACCGAAGAAGCGAGTCAATATCTTCGTAAAGAAAACTAAAACACACACTCTATATCTAAAAATAGTCTCTGACTTATGATGTCACCCCGAGGCTACCGAACTGCAAAAGGTTAAATGTAAAGGGCAAAGGTACTGAAAAACTTCCTAAGCATTATTCAACGCCTAACGTGAACCTTCCTATGACCTATGAAAAGTAAAGATCAAGGGTTGGATTATGCCTGAAAACGTTATCTATTAAAACTTGGTGTTTTGTTTTACATAAATATGGCTTTACTGGCTGTTGCCCGCGGCTTCGTTCGCGTGGTAGGTTTTTCCCCGCGCAAATCCAGATTCTGTAAGAATTCCGTATACAACGTGTAACGGAAACCCCATATCTATCTAAAAGGACTGAAGACAACATCTGGTATGGAGTCTCTATGCAAAGTTTCAGCTCAAAATAAGTGACTCACAGAATTGACCCCAAATTATCGGTTTCATATGTTTCTTGAATACCAATAATAACAAACGTGTCACAGCACTAAACACTCTTGCGAGACTCTCGTTTGGGCAACACTACTTTCCACGTCACTTGCCAATAAAATGATAATTCTCTTCGTTCTTCTTAATTTGAAAAATTCGGTCTCTGGTATCAATGTATTGAAAATTCTAATAAGCTCCACACATGTAGACATAGGATTACAAAACCCTTGCTATATCGTTTGTTATTATCAAAAGAAGCCGTGCACTCGGTATGTATGTATATACCCTTTAAATTACTCGTTGTTTGTATGATATCGGTAGGATATCGTAGGAATACAAACATCCCAGGTAAAAGTCGCCATTGTAATGGTGAACTTTTACCTGGGTTTTTACTTTGTTCGCAATTACATAGAAATTTTTAATTCTTATCCTCTTGTATTCTCTACTTCATCCTCGTGTATACGCCCAACTTTTTAGCGGGACCTGTACTTGGTGTTCGGATCAGTTTCTTGGTTCTTCTTAGAGGAGTTAATTCCACTTCCACGTAGCAGGAGATTCTTTTCGCATTTCATAAGGTAGTTCGCCGATCGCTTTTCTTTTCTATTTAATTTAGCAGCAGGATCCAAGACATTTTTTTTATTTTAGTAGAAATTTCTCCAATGTCGTTGGTGCGTTTACAAACATATAAATTCACTTGCACGCAGCGTAACAGCCAATCGCTTAACCTCTGTGCAAAGTGTGTTGTATCTTTCCGACGACGACTTTCCTACTAATGTGCCGCCAAGAAAATCTGTCATTGGGTTTTTTTCGGGGGGTAAATCATTAAATGACTCGTACCGCTCTGGATGGAGTGGAAAAGTG
The DNA here is from genome assembly GCA_943138885.2 of Tholera decimalis. Classification (NCBI taxonomy): domain Eukaryota; kingdom Metazoa; phylum Arthropoda; class Insecta; order Lepidoptera; family Noctuidae; genus Tholera; species Tholera decimalis. The sequence continues at coordinate 5,143,008 of OW964565.2, read as the reverse complement.
TGTCACACTTCTACCAAATACAAATACACACTGTTACTTCAGCCGTGATATCTCGTTAGAACGTTCACGCAGCCCCGGCACGCGGCATGGTGCTAGGGCCGGTCGGTTGGTTTTCTTAGTGGAGTTAATTCTTGCTGGTCGTCCACTCAGCAAGCGATCGCCCTACCTCTCCTATTCAGGTAGTTGCAATATTTTTCTCATTTCATTACTCCGCCTCAGTAATTTTCTGGTTAATTTCGTTCTAAGATCCAAGATGGTTACATAGTTACTCGCCGCCGCCGATACTGTGGTCGGGACTGTTGATACTCGATTTCAGGACTTAGAAAAGTCCTGTAGCTAACTTAATCGCTTGATCCAGCGACACGTGGTACGTCTTGTAAAATGCACTGATGCAATATAAGAGTTGAATATCTACTTACACAGCTTTGGCGCTCGCAAGGAATATTAACAGCACTTGTCACGAACCTATGCAAATCGAATACGTGTTATCGTCCGTCATTGTACCAGCGGCCTTGACCTCACACAACACGATAATATTGAGGATAATTGAACATCAATCACGATTAGCATTGATCTAATATCTCTGGGAGGATCGTGGCTAAATAATAACTGCCGCACGGGTCGATATTTGAGGTTAAGCAAGTCTTGCCGAGGTCGAACCGAGGATGAACGTTAGGTCATTCCTTTTTGAATTTCAATAGTTGTTATCTGCACAAGCCCTGGTACTACCGGTATAGTCACTTCATGTATAATTATCTCGAAGTAAGACAGCAAAACTATCAAGTAATCTATACTATATATCTATACTAATATTATAAAGCGGAAAAGTTTGTTTGTTTGTTTGTTTGCTTGAACGCGCTAATCTTCGAAAGTACTGGGTGGATTTGGATGCAATTTGGTATGGAAGTAGCTTGAAGCTTGAGGAAGATTATAGGCTACTTTTTACGCGACTGCAAAAAAGGAGAGTTATGTTTTGACCGTGATAGAATCCACGGGAGCGAAGCCCCGCGTGAGTACTAGTTAAAAATATTTCGCGGAAAACAAATACTCTTGATCTGTATGACGAATTATTCCATTTTTTTCCGATAACGTTTATTCCGACATTATGGAGTTTCTTGCCGGTTCTTCTCCGTATGACCTTGGAGTTTCTTGCAGGTTCTTCTCCATAGGAAAGGACCAATTTCGAACCGTGCACTACCTTCTGAAGTTTTATTAGAACCCATGACTGTAGTATGTGAAATGTTTCGTGTTTGAAATTTTTATACTCGAATAGCAGGAATAACAGGCACAGATTGTCCGTCGTGTCTAGGAGTTGTACGTCGCTCGAACTCAGTCTTATATTCCTTGCACAATCTTCACGCGATCAACGTTCTTTTGGATACCAAATATGATTGTGACGTGTTCGCGGATGAATGGAAGAAGATCTTATCTATATGCCTGGAATATTGTGAGATGAGTGTATGACTGCCGTTTCTTATTATATCTTCAACTAATGTAATTGTCCTTTGGCTGTTGTATATAGGAGTAAGGAAATAAATAAATATAAGATGGCAAGTACCTAACTTCAGTAAAAGCCGACCCCCAGAAGGTTAGGCAGATATTCATCTAATATAAAAGTTGCCAACTGACTTTCCTAATAGCACCAAAAGTATATTGGCATCGTTAACATTCTAAGCACGTATATCTAAGTTTAAGGATACAGTTTGGGTTTTTGCTACAACTTATTAAACGCATGCTGCATTGTTTCATGATTAAGATTTGCTCTTGGCTAACAGTAAGTAGGTGACCCCTAAAATAATATTGAACGGAACAGTCAACAAAAAAGAAACTTCTACTTTAAAATCCTATTATAGTTTTGGTATTAATGCAACACATAATTAGTGCAGTGTGGGTTTGTATGATGTCACATTTCTTCGGGTTTTCTTCGGGAGAGTTGTGGTGATGGTATAAAGTACACAAAGTGCCTGACTGGGTTTCACCCCACAACCCGCACTTTGGGCCCGTTACCACTACTACTCCGGTGCTTAATTTTTACAAATAGAATAACTACGGATTATCAGTATCCAAGAACAAAAACTGCATTATTTTTCTCTTTACACTGATTTATACGATTTGTTTTCCAACGATAAATAAATCTAGCGTCATAAGCAACAAAAAGTGTCATTATAGATGATCCAGAAGTTTTCCGCTGAATAGATAACAACGGTGACCTCGATCGATAGACATTACGAATGAAGTGACAATGTCTGATTGAATAGTTCGTTGAAAGCGACACCTGCCTTGTTCCCACACCTTGAACGATTCAAGGCTCATGCTGTAGTTTAACTGTATTTTCTGTTTGATCCTTTAGAAATGGCTTTATAAGTGAGTGATATAGAATATGAACAGTCTGACCAAGAGGTATCGTTTTACCCAGTGTTGTTAAAGTCAGATAGACAGTTGCTCTATTTAAAACACTAGTACTCATTCGCAGTTAGACTAAAACTGGACTTCGGTTAGACTGGAGGCTAACCCCGAGCACATTACTTTGTGTGTTTTAAAAAACGGTGAAGAAAATCATCGTGAGGAAACCAACGTGTCGTAGGACCAAATAAACGAAGACATGTGACACCAAAGTACGGCCCGATACGATGGATTACGGCCCATTCCCACTCATAGAGAGGAGGCGTATCCCAGCTGTGGGAACATTATAATGTCCCCTTTGCTAGGACATATTATAATGTTCTAATTATTATGGCTGGCAGTGGCGAAGGGTGAACTTTCATAAAAGGGAAGCCGGACCAAAAAATGCTTACCTGTAACTGTGGCCCTGTGGCTGACTTCGAAATCTTGTAACTTCGTAAATAATTATTTGTTTAATTGAAAATAATAGATTACTATGTATATATTCATATATAAAATAATAGACTAATATTTGCCATATTTCAAAAGGGAAGCCGGTAGGAATCGAGTTGTATGGAGCCTTCGCCACTGATGGCTGGTTATATTATGTTATGATTAAACTATAGATTTACTAAAATAACCATAGATTTATATTTATGTATGTTAGTTAACCTATAATTGGTGATTGTTTCAATTAGGCTACTTATTACTACAACCTATATTGACAGTGCGTCGTGTTCCACGTGAGCCTCATAGAACATTCGGCACCATTGACGGAGCCTTATAGGGCCTAATGCTTGTCAGGGTTTCTGGAATGTTCTATCGAGAAACCGCGGCCCCAAGACTCAAGGGCAACTGAAGAAACAGGGTAGTCTATAGGTGTTTGACACTTCCTTCCGCTGATATTATGAAATACTGTAATCAGAAACTGTTGGTAAACCTTAATAAATAAATGTTCGGTTACTAATTTAATTTAATCAAATTATTTTGAAATATTATACCAGCCCTTCAATGTCATGTGAGTTCTGTTGTGGGGACATGTACCTAACTAAATTATTCAACTCAAATTAATTTTTATCGATTGTTTCACGTGTGGCGTCGTCTTGTCACTAAAATATTTAGTTCCCAGGTTGAAATGAGAACCAAGACTAAACTATCTTAGCAATAACGTATGAAATGTATGATACTACCCTGCTTCTAATAAAATATTAGCCTGAACTGTCCCACTGTTCGGCAAAGGCTTCTCCCTTCCTTTTTCCTATTTATTAAGACTCGGATGAGAGTAGTTTCGGGCTCGAATTGCAAGTTTTAGGTCGTGGGTCCGAAGTTCGAACCCAGTCTTACACATTACTTTGTGTAATTTACTATACATATCCATTGTTCTCAAGGGGGTGAAGGTAAACATGGTGAGGAAACCAGCATGTCTTGGAACCACAAATTCGAAGACATGTAACATTTCATCCGCATTGGGCCCTCGTGGTGGCTTACGGTTCACTAGTTCATGAGTTTATCAGCTACAAACAAACAAAAAATCTAAACTTTATAATATCAGTGTAGATGGAATGCTCAATGTGTAAAACCCAAGGAGCCAGCGCCAAGTCCTAAAAAACTTGGAGATCTGGTTCTATATTGAATCTTTTGAAAGTGCAAGATATCGTAAGCAGATGCCGTTCCAAGAATTGGCTTTATTGCTTGCATTTTTTTTTTGTTTTGTTTCTTAGTGGCTGTGTGAGTAATAATTCTGTTAATAAAAAGAATTTGGTTTGGCAGAACTATACTTGTTATAAACTTTATATTACTTTAAGATGCTCGCTCGACATTACATGGGTCTTTACATTAACGGATGATTTTTACATACGTGTCATATAAATACATCTCTGCTTAATACTTCTCCGAATAAAGCGAGACGTTAAATTTTGTTTATTAATGTTATAGGCACGACTTACGAGTGGTCATAGGTTCAAACCCAGACGGGAAAATTACTTTGTGTAGTGTTCATCTTCACCACTGCTTTCAAAACGTTAAGAAGCGACTTTTTGCAACGAAATTGTACATAGCATAATGAACTTTGTCAATCGTATAACATAGGTACAAACTAAATAGGAGCCAAAAAAGGTCGCGCTTCTTCCGGGGACTCCTCGCGCGTTCTCAAGAATTACCCTAACTACTGTCGGCACCGTCTGTGGAATCCGCGGGAAGTAGCGCGAACGGGGAGTCGGTTGGCTCGGTCACAGTAGTGCGGTGCCAACTTAATAGATCTAGACAGAACGTCCCTCATGGCGCAGTTGCGCGCCTTCTCGCGTCATGAGGCGAAATTGACGCTTCCAATCCATTCCATTGCGCGGCGCGAAATTGAGCCTAAAACAATATTATTGTTGAAGACATGCTATGTCTACTATCCCGCACTAAGCCCGCGTGCTGGAATATTGTCCATTCACTCTCACAGAGAGGAGGCCCGGGTCCCTGCAGTGGGAACGGTTTATAGGTACCTTCTTGCGTTATTTTTGGTAAGCAATTATGTGATCGACTGGGTTGTCTAGAAGTAACCTCTTCATTGTTACTTAAAGACCCTTAGCTTGTAACTCCGGCAAGGAATGTTTTCTGTCACTTCGCCGTACTAGTCCGATGATGGAACGGACTTGGCGGAATGAAATTCTGCAATTCTGACGCACCCAAGATATTTCCTTATTTTACTAAAAGCTAGCCAATTTATCGGTTAAACTGGTTATCGTACGTAATCCATGAGGATATTATTCACATAAAATTGTCTGACTGTTCTGGTGAATTGTTTATTAATAATAATTAGTACCATATTGGTCGTTTAAAAAGTTCAATCATAATCGATATTAAAATAAAATTCTACATTAGACCTGTATTTCCCAAAAGCCCCAGTTGTGGAGGTAAGTTATTAAATGCTCACCTTTTCCCCAGTTCTGTTTAAGTACCATATTATAATAGAGGGAGGCGCGCGGCGGCGCGGCGGGGTTATCTCTGCCAAATAAAATATTTTTGACTTTGAAGAGTAACGATCATTATTAATTAATTACAACGGTTACACACCAATTAATTCACAAGTAATTAATTCATTTCTTGTGCATTAATTGCTTTTTATTTTATTTATTAAACATTACGTCACGTCAATATTAAAATTAGGTAACATTTAATTAATTCAAAACAAGAATTAGGACACAATATTGAATCTGAATTTTGAATCTGTCGGTCAACACGTCACAATCGGGTAGTTCAATAATAAGGGCATTGATTGATCGTAATTGAATGAAAAAAAAAATAGGCCAAGTGCAAGTCAGACTCGCCCATGAAGGGTTCCGTAGTAGCTACGCCAACTAACTTTGTTTTTCATAGTGTTTGCGTGAATTACAAAGTTATAAATCATAAAGTCACAAAATCAAAGTTATCATAAAAACATCAAGTAGTTTTAGAAACCTTAATGTTATTTTTAAAGACCTGTCTATGAATAAAATAATACATAAATACTACACACGAATAAATTTCATGAAAAAAAATCTGTTTTAGCCTGGGTTTCCTGATCGCTATAACCTGGGAGTCTTTAATTCAAGAGTGAATAGGTTACTTCTAGGCAAGCGTGCTCCATCTTCGACCACATGATCACTTACCATCAGGTGAGATGGTGGTCAAACGCGAGCCTATTATCAATAAAAAAAATGTATAGGGAGCCCCCTTTAATTCTAAATATTTTTTTTTCTTAAAATCGGAAAGCTGTTACTAACTGTTATTAACTTACGCATTCATAATATTATAATATGGAGGTTGTAGAAGGTCTTTTTGACCCCGCAATTATTAATGTGACATTCTTCGTCGACTTAGCGGTCGCGCATTAAATATTGCAAAAACTTTTGAATAATTTACATCTAATGGCAGGATCTGTCATATTAATTTCTTGCATAATGAAGTATTTATAATTCGATCGTGACCTTTCATGCACAAAACAAAGCAGTTATTTAGCAAATTTTATTTTGAACCTTGAATTACAGTTTTAAATTGTCATAGAATTTCAAACACTATTTTGTCTTTAGATTTCTGAACCTTGATTAATTGAACCGCGTGAATGACGAACAGTGTCTCAAGGGCCCGTACCACGAGATAAAAGTGTCCCATGTCGGGCGATATCATAAACATATTGAGCACTAGTAAAAAAAGACACTGAACAAATGCGGAGTTAATGCCTTAGGCATTCACTAACGGTCGATCTTAGGGTGGTATAGAGACAGAACATGGCAGGGGCATTAACGGAATTATAATATAACATCCTACTTGTGGGACACAGGTCTCCTCTCTATATGATGGAATGGGTCATAATCTACTACGCAGGCTCAGTGCGTGTTGGTGGAAGTCTCATGTCTTCGGATTATTCGGACCTAGAACATACCGGTTTCTAAGTGGTGATAATGAAATGTAACTGTAAGCAATAGTAACGTGATTATTTTAATTTAATTTTATATGGGTCATGAACCTGCAATAAATGAATTTAATTTAATTTAATTTAATTTAACTACGGTCCGAAGGCATAAAAAACAATGTTGTCTCTTGTCTTAATTAGCGTGGTTTCGTACAAACTTTATTTCATGTAAACGGTCATAATTATTGCATTTTTATTAGCTATTAGGTAAACAGGATATTTTAAAGAGAAGACCTGTGAGTCAAGGTCTGTATTAATGAAACTCAGCTCAGAAACAGACCGGTCTTACATCTTTGTAAGACCGGTCTGTTTCTGAGCTGAGTTTCAAAAAAAAAAAAATAAAGTAAATCAAGTGTTTGTTTAAATTATTGGTGTACAATAAAGAGTATTCTATCTATCTTAGATAGAATACTCTTTATTGTACACCAATAATTTAAACAAACACTTGATTTACAATACTACAAAATATGGTTACAATGGCGGTCTTATCGCTGATAGCGATATCTTCCAGACAACCTTTGGAAACAAAGAGGCGAGGGGAAGTCAGTGTACCTACTTGTCTAACTGACAACGGCAATTCATTCCACAGACTAGTAGCCTGCACCGTATACGATGAATTATAAAATTTTGTGGAATGTGTAGGCATTGAAAGTGTCAAATTTACCGATGATCTCAAATCTCTAGTAAGTGTGTCATGAAAGAAGTTATGATAGAAACGCGTGCTGGATTACGGCCCATTCACTCTCATAGAGAGGCGGCCTGTGTTTCAGCAGTGGGAACATAATAGCCTGAATTATTATTAGTATACTTATTTTATTTCAAGAACTTCACAAAGACCTTTATCCTTTCCAGAAGTAACCCTCACGATGAGAAGGCCCTCAAGCTATCGACGGAGGAGCCTATCCACCTGGGCCCGCCACCTCGGTCCTGCTATCCTCTCGTGGTCATCCTGGCGAGAGATCTTCGGGATACCGGGGAGCTGAGGCCTGATGACACAGTAAGCATAACATTTTTGGTGCAGGAAATAATCTTATTTAAAAAATAAATATTATTGATGACTAGCTTTTGCCCGCGACTTCGTCCGCGTGGAATAGTTACTTTGGGCTAACGTTAAATTAAACCCTGATTTTGAAGCATTCTTCATTGGCGCTCCGCTCCTATTGGCCTTAGCGTAATGATACAATATAGCTGTGCCCGCGACTTCGTCAGCGTAAGTTAATGTATTGGTAATATTGTTTAGATCACGTTCACATGAGGCTTAAGTACCTAGAGAACGCTTCGACCGCGAGACGCGTCGAGCGCGGCGACCGATTCTCAAAAATAATCCTTATAGCATGATTCAGTATTCACGCGCGATGGCTTATTATTATAAGCGTATTTCATGTATAACTTTGGTGTTTCTATACCGAGTTATATGATTCTTTTTACGGTTTCGTAGCCGAATGGCAAAAAACGGAATCTTTATAGTTTCGACATGTCTGTCCGTCTGTCTGTCTGTCTGTCTGTCCGTCCGTCCGTCTGTCACAGCAATTTTATTCCGAAACTATTAGGACTATACATGTGAAACTTGATAGGTAGATGTATTCTGTGAACCGCTTTCCGATTTTGAGAAAAAAATTAAAAAATATTTAAAATAAAGGGGGGCTCCATACATGGAACTAAACCTGAAAATATTTTTTTTTCATGAAATCGATGCATGTGTGGTATCTATAGACAGTTCTTTAAAAACGACATCGGGGTTTCTAAAACCACTTTTCCATAAAGTCAATCGTTTAAAAGATATAAGCTTCCAAAGTGGTAAAATGTGTGTGTGGCGGACACAACCTCTAACTTCTATAATAATGGAGTGAAAAATCTAAAAAAAATATATGTCTGTAGATCTTAATATAAACTTTCAACCAAAATTAGTTTGAACGAAATCAGTTCAGCAGTTTTTGAGATACAGCATATTTTCTAAAACCGCAAATATAACTTTGTAATTCATACAAACACAATGAAAAACAAATTTATTCGGCGCAGTTGTAAAAAATGTAAATAAGCTAGTTTTAAGAAATTTGTAAGGTTTTTTTTTCGTCAAATAAATTTGCATATTATATTATAGTTACTACGGAACCCTTCATGGGCGAGTCTGACTCGCACTTGGCCAATTTTTTTATGGAATAGTTAATAATGTTAACTTTTTCAATTAGGGGTGACTGAGAGTGTTATAAACGTAAGAGTAGACAAATATTATAATCAGAAAGCTTCGAACTGCTAAGCTATCGGGAGTTACACGTGTTATTGTGAGTCAACCATAAAAGTTAGACATATGCTGTCGTGGGATATTTTTTATATAATTTTAAGGAGAACATTTCCGTCATGAAATGATTTGTGTAGCTTTAACCATTAAGGTTGCACACGCGACGGAAGCTTAAAAAATGGAGTAACTTCTCCCGTTTTCCCAACATTTCCCTTCACTGCTCTGCTCCTATTGATTGTAGCGTGATGAAAAGTATACTATAACCCGCTCAGGAGTATGAAAAATAATTGTACCAAGTTTCGTTAAAATCCGTTGAGTAGTTTTTGTTTCTATAACGGTTATACAGACAGACAGACAGACAGACAGACAAAAATTTAACTGATTGCATTTTTGGCATGAGTATCGATCCTTAATCACCCCCTGATAGTTATTTTGGAAATATATTTCATGTACAGAATTTACCTCTCTACAGATTTATTATAAGTATAGATAGGGTCGCGTTTATCTCACGTTATAGAAAGCAATAATGTAGTCGAAGATGAAGCACACTTACCTAGAAGTCATCTATTCACTCTTGACTTTAAAACCCAGCGGTTATAGCTATCAGGAAACACAATTTCCGCCAGGGAATTCCACTCCTAGCTGTAAACATGATGAAAGTATTGTAATTTACTTAATATCCCGCTCGTGTTAACAATTTGTGAAAGGCGTACAAATGTATTACAATTTACAACCATTGTGTATTAAACTAGGATACCATACCCTGTGTCTTAGAAGTCAGTGTTCTACTTAACTGTCGTTTGAACTTACTTTTGCCAATAATGTTGGGATCGGATTAAAGTCTAAAGCCTGCAATACATGTTGGCCGAGCTTAGACCAACGCGAGCCTAGACAAATTGACACAAGGCATGCGTTACTGTCTAGACGTACGGCAAGTTTGGAGGAAGCCAATGCAAATGGCCAATATAGACGAGTTTTGAGGAGACGCCCACATGTTGAGCGCTGTCAGTTTTTATCGGCCGAGCGCGCGCGAGCGCCTTTGATTTGTGCAGAAAAACCCACACCACACCGCTCCGAAGTGAGGCAAGTGATCGCGAGCGACTGCAAGTTGTGACAAGCTACGTCAAATGAGGTCTATACATGTTGGCGCTTGTCTATACGCAACGAACTAGGCAAGTGACACCGAGCGACAGCAAGACAAGGCAAATATACCGTCTACATGTTGGTATTGGCCTTCACTCGACAACGCTCGGCCAACATCTATTGCAGGCTTAACCATCTGACCTCCACAACCCAGTAACTGGGTAACACGATACCCCTTGGCAAGACCAGTGTCAAATTTTCTGGCTTCTGACTACCCTTAATGACTGTCAAACACGTAGAGGTCACAGCCAAGACCGACGGCTTAACGTGTTTTCCGAGGCACCGAGGAATCTCCATAAATTAAGATGGGTACCCATCCACAGTCTGACCTAGGCAAGCGTTGCTTAATCTTGAAGATTGATCCGTGCGGCTGTTACAATTTGGCCACGAGCTCCTCAATCCATAAGTAAACAGCACAAACGCTAAATCTGCAGATTTATACAAGACCGGCTTTGTGTTTTAAATGTCAAAGATTTAAAGTTGTTTGTTCGTTTTAATTTTGCGTCGCGCGGTTGTGTTGCACCCGATTTATTCATTACCAACTGTTCTCGTCTTAGCCTCTCGCATTCTTAGTCATCGGACCATTTTGTGGGAGACTGGCCCACGCTTGCTTGACGAGGACGTTGCACTCAGCTTCATAATCTACCTGCCCTTGTTCCCGGGATTAGTTCAACACGTTTTCTTTTCGCTAAGTAAATGAAAATAAGTAAATAAAACTCAGTCAATACAATAAGCGAGCACCCGTTGTAACGTCATTGGAGTCAAATTGATCTACTTATATTAAACTAAAGGAAGCAAAATGTTATCACATTTTTATCCACATATGATATTCCTACAAACGATAAGCAGATTTACTGAAAAATTACAAAATCCGCAGCAATGTAGAAACACTACCTACACGACACGATTAGCGAAGTGGTGCGATTGGTTGCTGCGCTGCATGTCGTGGGTTCGATTCTCGCCCGGCAATAAAAATTGTATGACCTAAATATAGCTGGACCGTCTGGGTGATAGGGCTTATGAGTTCAAATTTTAAACCGCAACCACTATACAAGACAATATTCTAGAGATTAATGTTAAATTGAAGAAGATATTGTAGTATTTTCCTTGTTTAATATTTTGGCAACATCAAATAGGTACATCCAACTTCCGAAATATGTGCGAATTCTGTAAAATAACCTAAGTATACGTGTGACCTCTGAAACCCAAGGCCTGTTCAATAATTCTGGGCAAATAAACTTCTTACACAAACACGTACCTCGCGTATTGCAGGTTTATACAATTTTTAAGTGTTGGGTATCGTGCTACGGAATGCGCAACGAATCCTATATTTGTTTCGGTTAGTAACTGAAATTCGAGTTACCGTTTAGATTCGGTTATAACTAAGTACTTGATTACTACATGTTAATATTGGTCTATGCTGTCTTCGCATACTTCATAATTGTGAAAAACATTTTTTTTTTAAGAAACCGTATTGTTATTCCGGTTCTTCTCCATAGGAAACGACCAATTCAAACCGTGTACTAGCTTTCTGACGTTTTATAAGTACTCATGTAGGCGGTAGGCCTATGTGAAATAAAATATTTCTGATTGATTGATACACTAGCTAAGAATATGATATTTTTTCTGGTAATTGTTGCTGTGAAAGTGGTGGTTCAGGATTTGCTAAATTAATGGTCACCAAAAAATCCTCAAATGGTAATAGTAGATAGAGTTCTTTGTAAAGAAGCTCATCCTGAATAATAACCAAGTACCACTAGCGCCCACAGTATCGCTTAGTGCCGCGCAGCAGTATTGCTTTTGCTTTACTTCTGCTTTATTCTGATATGGTGTGAGCCCTGACCTGGTTTTACGTCTGAAATGCATTCGTCTGACTACGGTCACCTGTCTAGCTTTTTCGCAACTATGTTGGTTCAATCTAACCAGATTCAGTTACCTAGGACACCTAGCTAGCTACCGGTAACAACTGTCAATGATTGAATTGAGATTGCCCTGTGCGATAAGACTGCCCATTGTACACTTATTATATTATTTGTATCCTTAAGTGTACGTGTACAATAAAGTATATACAATAAAGTATAAATAAATAAATAAAATGATGCACAAATGACAGCCGGGAACAAAACTTTGACGTGATTTCCAAGGAACGGAAGATTCTCGATAATTATGGTCATCTATTATTTTACTGACCTCAGTAGCCGTTGAGTTGCGTTCTTGCCGGAGTCTGTATGTCCTGATAGCTATAACCTAAAGTTCTTTAAGTCAAGAGTGAATAGCTTAGTTACTTCTAGCTAAGCGTACTTCATTTTTAACCGACTTCAAACAAAGGAGGTTTACAATTCGTCTTGAACTTTTTTTATTTATTTTTTTATTTATGTTACCTCATAACTCGGAGATAGCTGGACCGATTTGAAAAAATATTTTTTTGTTTGAAAGGGTATACTTTCTAGTTGGTCCCATTGTTACAAATCAGGATCTGATGATGGGATCCTGGAGAAATCGAGGGAACTCTTCAAATATTATAGGCACACCTATAGCGTTTTGGGTATTTCTTATAGTACCTTGTGCAGTTGCTCTCGAAAAGCACAATTTGAGGAAGTGGAACTGATGATGAAGACCACAGATGGCCACTGAAACTATTCAGTAATAAGTATTTCGTGGATTGCGATTCGATTACTTGAGTACGGATGTTAAACACTTTATGCTCATCGCAATACATACGAGTATGGTGATGTAGAGCTGATTATCAAGTACCAGGAGAACTCCTCAAAAATTAACGGCTATGCATCGGGAAAAGTAATATTTTGTAAAAGGTGATAAGTTGTTGACATTATGGCTTTTGTAACTAGATAAATTACAAACCGACCTACTAAAAAGCGTGAAAAAAATTTTTAACAAAAAATAAAACCGACTTCCATATCAAAACCCTACTCTCCCTCTTTGGCCTACAAAGCCAAAAATAACTTTAATTTCGGAAGGCGGTGTGAAAAAAAAAGACAATCCAAAACCAATTACACCGACTACCGAAATTAAAGTTATTTTTGGCTTTGTAGTGTTTTGATATGGAAGTCGGTTCTATTTTTTGTTAAAATTTTTTTTTCAACCTTATTATCGCTTACCATCAGTGGTCAAACGCGAGGATATCAACAATAATAAAAAAGGAATATCAAAATTTTTATGTATGTTTATTCATGCTACAGGTCGCGTTGATAAGCGTAGTGCACATCAGAGACGACCAGTGTCCATTGCCGAGTGGTGTCATCGCGCAGTACTTGAAGCAAGCGAACGGACACCTGTCCTGTTTGAAGGTAAGAAGGTTTGCGACTAGTGTATTTTCCCACGGTCCTGCTACAGTTGGTACGGGTGGGTACCTAGCCTTGGCAAACCGATCGCATCATAATAATAATATAATAATATTCCACAACTTTTTCACACAACGCCATCTAGTCCCAAACTAAGCAGAGCTTGTGGTATGGGTACTAGACAACTGATAAACATACATATATATTTCTAAATACATACATATTATAGATAAATTACACCCAGACAAAGAACAAATGACCGTGCTCATCACACAAACATTTGTCCTAGGTGGGAATCGAACCCACGACCTTGCGCATAGCAGTCAGGGCCACTGACCACTATACCAACGGGCCTGTCATGGATCATGGATTACTTAAGTAGAAAACTATTTACAAAGTAAAAAGTGGAAGACGGCCTTATAAGGAAACTACACTATCATTGTCATCTCCAGCCTAACCTTACGGGTTAACGTTGGATATAGGCCTCGCTTTGCTTCGCAAGCTCCGCGTTCCTGTGCCAGTCTCATCATCCAAAGTATAATTGCGATGGCAACAATGTCGTCAGCTAATCTCGCTGCCGGATGACCAAACTCCTCTTTCCAGTCGTTGGATGCCACTCGGGCACAACTTTACTCCACCTCCCATCACCGAGCCTTGCTAGGTGTCCTGCTCAACTCTTGATTTAATTAGTTGCTACCTATATTTACTCAAAGAAACAATCAAATCGCAGAGTTCCTTACTTTCTAAGTTGAGATACGCGATAATAATAATGCTTGCACTGTCTGGACATGTCCACTCGAATCAGTGTGGCACTTTGTTCAAAAGCCCTCATCAGACATGGAAACTTGATCATTACAGATTGTATGGAATTTTAAAGAGACATATTGAGTTTGTTTCGGTGTTTCTTCTCAGAGTAGTCAGTTAGAATACACCAAAAATTTATTGTCATTTCTAACCTGCTTAGAAATAAAAATAAACATCACTAAACTGCACTTAGAAAAGTGTTTTACTTGAAACAGGAATCCAAAAACCCTCTTGAGAAGAAGAATCAGGTATTTCATAATTATCTCAAACTACAGATCAGGGGGCACGGTAGTGCCCCCGCCGAGTCGAGCGCGAAGCACACACTGCCGTACCATCCTTTTCGGGAACCATTTCGGCGTATTTCAATGTCCCTTTTATTAATATTATTATTATTATTTCCTTTATTTCTAATTTTACACATATAAATTACATTTTTAAATATTTCTATAAAACACAAAAAAACATTTAAAAATATAAAAAATAGTAGCCCACCGGTATCGGGAACAGGGTCCAAGCTACCGGTGGTCAGGGCTCTAGAGAGAGGATTCTCCTAACGATACGCGCCGTGTCCAGGAGTACCGCTTTCTGAAGCAAGCTCTTGATCCAGCCGCCTAACGAGAGCCTCCTAAGGTGTTGGTCGAGGCTCTTGGCTATTAAGCCATTGGCTGAGATGACTATCGGTACAACGACTGCCGAGTTCACATCCCACATGTCGACAATCTCATGCGCCAAGTCAAGATATTTGATTTTTCTCAATCATTTCAATTTTCATCATATTTCATTTTTCTTTCTCGGCTTTCACGAGGTTCTCGTCATGCGGGATGGTTATGTCGACAATCATGGCACGCCTCTCGTTTCGGTCCACCACCACTATATCAGGCTTATTGGTTACAATAGTCCTGTCAGTGATGATGGACCGATCCCAGTATAATGTGATAAGGCCATTATCGAGAACTGGGTCGGGCACATACCTATAGTACGGCACTTCCGATTCCACGAGAGAATATTTCAGAGCAAGTTGCTGATGAATAATCTTGGCTGCAAGGTTGTGCCTATGCAAGTATTCTCCATTAGCAAGACGAGAACAACCAGAGATAATGTGACGGATTGATTCACCGGGATGGTGACATGCCCGACACATGTCAACCGTGCCATCCTTCACAATAAATTTCCGGTAGTTGTTCGTCATGATAACTTCGTCCATAATTGCACAGACAAAACCTTCGGTTTCCCCAAAGAGGTCACCGAAGCGCAACCAAGCTACGGACGCTAATTGGTCTACATCGGGCCCATGAAGGGCCCGGAAAAAACGTCCGTGTAGCTCCTTACTCTGCCATATCCCCCTTCGATCGTTAGTGTCCAGCACTGCAGGTTTGCGCCAGTTCTCATTAGCCAAGGAAAGCGGGGTGAGTCCCTTGTCCACTGCTACTACATCTCGATGCATACCCACTTTAGAAGCAAGGAAATGTTCCCTGAGACTGTATACCTCGCGGTTGTGGAGAGTTTTAGCATTCAAAAAGCCTCGACCTCCACATTTCCGCGGGATATACAGCCTCATCACTGACGAGCGTGGGTGATGCATTCGATATGCAGTCAGCAATGTACGAACTCTCCTATCCAGGGCGTTAAGTTCAGTTTGAGTCCATTTGAGTACGCCGAAAGAGTATATTAACACTGGCATGACCCAACCGTTGAAGGCACGCACCTTATTTCCGCCCGATAGAAGGCTTTTAAATACCTTCTTTAGGCGTCCAAAGAATCGCTCCTTCAGCGATTGCTTCATGTCAACTTCATTGATACCTAACGCTTCCGACATACCCAAATATAGGTTTCGGTTGGGGAGAGGCTTCTCAGGTTTATGGAATTCGAGGGTTCGAATCCCACGGATTCCACAATCTCCCCTCGCTTTACATGCATAATCGCACATTTGTCGACACCAAACTCCATCCTAATGGCACTACTGAAAGTTTCAGTTACCTTCAGTAGTTCCGTCAGTTGTAGACTAGTGGCGCCAAAAAGTTTTAAATCATCCATGTAAAGGAGGTGAGAAATAACCTGACCACCTCTTTTCAACCTATAGCCTAGGCCTGAATTCTCCAGCAGTGTGCTTAGAGGATTCAAGGCTAAGCAAAACCAAAGCGGACTCAAACTATCGCCCTGAAATATACCTCGCTCGATCCTTACCGGTTCGCTGTACCTTGGGATATATCGACATCCTGGATAGCGAAGAACTGTCCTCCATTGTCCCATACATGATGTCAGAAAGGTGCGTAAAGTTGCATTAATTTTATACAATTCTAGCACCCTCATGAGCCATGTATGGGGCACTGAGTCATAGGCCTTCTTGTAATCTATCCAACATGTCGACAGATCTTTTTTGGAACGTCGAACCTGTTGGCTAATGGCCATATCAATGAGGAGTAGCTCCTTAGTACCGCGGGATCCATTCTTACATCCATTTTGAGAGGTAGACATGATGTGATTGTCTTCAATGTGTTTGTTAATTTTAACCCTCAAAATGGATGTCAGAACCTTATAGACCGTTGGTAGACACGTGATTGGTCTATAATTTTTGGGTTCCGCGGTGCTACCAGATTTGTGGAGCAGGTGGGTAACTCCAGTGGTAAAGAACTCAGGTAGAGAGCCAGATTCTAGGGCAGATTGGTACTGAGACGCCAAGCGGGCGTGCGATCTTGTTAGCCACTTGATCCAAAAGTTAGCAAGTCCATCCGGCCCTGGAGACTTCCATTAGGCAGCGGACGGACTGCATGGGCTACATCTTGGGGGCTGATAGTGATTGCCCCCATTTCTGGTATTGGATCGCACACTCGCTCGACCTCCCGAGTCCAATCGCCTTCGGTGTGACTGACAGGTACCGACCAGATGTTGCGCCAGAATGTACATAAGGCGTCATCATCGGGTAGGCACATATCAGTCGCACCATGCTCCGGTCGCTCCCAAGCCCTATATACCCACCTTTCGTTACTTCGGAATGGGCGATTCTAGACGAATCGCTCCACTCGCCGTCCATACCTCCGAATACGGTTTGCCCATGCATACACGTTCCGCTTTAGGAACTCGATGCGCTCTGTGACACAGGGCATATAATTTTGTGGGTGAATATTGGTTCCCAAAAACGCCCGTCTCACAAAGCGCATCTCTCTCGGGCGAGTGTTGCCCCCCCTAAAGCAAAGAAGTTTTCCGATGAGTGCCCTGGCTTCACCAATACGGCGCTCGATCCTACACTGCCAAGCTGGCACAGCGGGTTTAGGTCGTGTAGCTATGTCATTAGAAATTTTAACATTAGCTACACGACATGCCGCAACAGCTGCGCAGTATAAGACAGAGTGGGTATCGGCGAGGTCTTCGCAGTTATCAAAATAGTCTGACAACTGCGAATCCAGAGCAGCCACCAGTGCCCTATTCCTATTATGCATGGGCAAACGAGGTAAGCGTGGTCTTATTTCAGGCGGCATGTTGCGATATTCCCGAATAGCACACTCCAAAGTACTCCTCAATTGCTCATTATACTGGGTACTTACGTTTGTAACTCTGTCACTACTCTCCTCAACTTGGATGTTGGGCTGTGGTGGTATCACCACAGTCGGCGTCGGATGTGAAGTGACACAGCTACTCATTTCCGAACGGAGGCGATCAAGTACGGCTTCATCCAACATATGGTTACGTTGGATGACACGCACTTGATCCGATAGACGCTGGGCCGAAACGTTGACAGTTGGCTCAAGGACCTGAAACAGAGAGTTATTATTATTATTAATAGGTTTAGAACGCTGAAATTATCGTCATCTAGTAAGTTATAAACAGAAACATGCTATTTCCTCCGGGCTGAAGTTAATCGGCAAAAGATTTACTTTCCAACAAGATAATGATCCAAAGCATAGTTCAAAATTATGTAGGGACTATTTAGACAACAAACAGTCAGAGAACATGACATGGCCACCCCAAAGCCGCAATCTTAACCCTGTAGAGCTTTTGTGGGAAGAGCTTGACCGAAACTTTCGGGAACAATGTTCTTCCTCACAGCAGGCCATGTGGAATGCATTAGAAGAAAGCAGGTGGAGTATCTCGCAAGAGACCATAAATAAATAAATTGCTCGCATGCCAAGGTTCTTTAAACAGGTCATAAAATGTAAAGGAGGCTATTTTGATGAAAAGTGTGTATGAAATCTCTTGTGTATTTTATTTTAAAACCTTTGTATTCATCAAGACTTCATGTAATTTTTAATCTTGTGTGCAACATGAAAATTAAAACTGTTTTTCAAAAAGATTTAAAAATATTGAGTTCTATTTGTTTTTCTCAATTTTTTTCATAGTGGTCTCAAACATGAACTTTTCGAACTCTTGCATTTTTTTCGTCAAAGATGAAGCATGCTTACCTAGAAGTTACCTATTCACTGTTGACTTAAATACCCCCCCCCCCCCCCCGGCCCCTTAAAGGTTATACTTATCAGGAGACACAAACTCCGATAGGGAACTCCACTCCTTACTTGTATGCATAATGAAAGTATTCCAAAAAGGTTGATTATTTTATAGATAAAACCGGCCAAATGCGAGTCGAACTCGAGCACGAAGGGTTCCGTACCATTATCTATAAAAAACGGCAAAAAAAATCATGTCTATTGTATGGGAGCCCCCCTTCAATATTTGTTTTATTTTAATTAAATAATTTATTTTTTAAGGTAAATATATAACTAAATAATCTGTGTATGTTTCAAACGTCTACCTGTTGCCGTTATCAATATCGAGCAAAAAATCACGTTTGTTTTTGGGAGCCCCCTTAAATATTCATTTTATTCTGTTTTTTAGTATTTGTAGTTATAGCGGCAACAGAAATACATCATCTGTGAAAATTTCAACTGGCTGACTATCACGGTTCATGAGATACAGTCTGGTGACAGACGGACAGATGGACCGACAGACAGACGGAGTCTTAGTAATGAAATGAAATGAAATATTTATTTTGTAAATTGGTTATAAATAACACTTTTACACGTCATTTTTTTGTGTTTTAAGTTAAGCTAGATGAGGCCGGTGTTTCCTAACTGACTACTCTGAGAAGAAACACCGAAACAAACTCAGAGGTCAACGTCTCTTTTAAAGTCCTTACAATTCTTTATTTATCAGTCCATATGAGAAGCATGAAGGTTCATTTTTGTTGTGTCTTTTGAGGAAAGGAGCACGCAGATTTGAGCGGACCTGCGGGCCTAGACAAAATCCATTTTCTGTAAGCGTTAACGCCAACGGAAAAATTAAATTGTATGGAGTTGACATTTACTAACACGTGACAATCACGTGACATGTGGTTAGCAAATGTCAACTCCATACAATTTAATTTTTCCGTTGGCGTTAACGCTTACAGAAAATGGATTTTGTCTAGGCCCGCTGTCCAGACAGTGCAAGCATTTGTCAGTTATCGTGTAGCTCAACTTCGAACTTAAGGAGCTCAACGATCTGACGTTGGGTACAGAACCCTAAAAAGTGGGGCTAGTTATTTGCAGAGGAGTATATCACGTTGTTGGTGGTGTTACAGCAACTGTACGTGAGCGGGGAGTGCGGCGGGCCGGCGGAGGGGTACGGCGCGGCGCACGCGGGCGACGCGCTGTGCTGCGTGTGCGCGTCGCACCCGCTGTCGCGCGCGCTGCTGCCGTGCCGACACGCCTGCCTCTGTGCCGACTGTCTGCGTGAGTACCTACACATTTACTTACAGGAACCAGGGCCGGATCAAGCTACACGTTAGACATGGGGCTTGATAAACCTTACTCTGATTGTGATTGTGAGTTTTTTTTTTATTTTTTATTTTATTTTGTTTTTGTTTTGTTACGTCCTTTATAATTGTCTGTGTATGCCTGTTTCTTACTAACCTAGTTATTAAGTAAATTGTTTGACTAACACTATGGGCCTTAGAAGCCTGAAAATAAAAGATTTTTATTTTTTTTTTTATTTTGTATTTTTTTTTTTTTATTTATTTATTAACCATTAGGCAGAGTAGGCAACTGCCTAGGGGCCCCGCATCCACTAGGGGCCTGGTGCACACAACAATCAAAAAATGTTTCATCGACACTGGTATCCCACAAAATACATATAGTGAACGGGGAACATACACAAAAACAGTTTTCGGCGACTTAAGACAACATCGATACCTATGTCGAGAATCGTACCCGGAACCACGAAGTAATACTGATTTTAACAACACAAGATTCGGTCAGTAAAAAAAATATGAAAGGGGGCCCCGAAAATTCCATTGCCTAGGGTCTCTGACAGGGTTAATTCGGCTCTGACAGGAAATTGACAATCCCTTCATTCCCCTTTTACTACCGGTCTACCAGACGTACTGCAGGATAACATCCACAATTGGTCGATATACCGTCTTGTCGTACTAAGCACTTCTCCTCTACATTTATTATGCGCACAGCCAAGGTGTGGAACTCTGCCGGCTTCTGTATTCCCTGCCACATATGACAGCCTTTAAAGCAAGAGTGAACAGGCATTTTCTGGGCTAGCTCTTTCCATCGTAGACCTCATCTTACAATAACCAACAGGTGTGCTCAGGGTCAAGAGCGGCATTTCGACATTCGTATTTTTTTTTTTTTGTTTTTGGAACCAAGAACACAAATTTACTGTACTATAGTGTATTCACGGAGACGAGTTAGTATAGCGCCTTCTCTATCGCACATTATCATACAAATGACAAAGACAAAAAAACTTTTTTAGGGTCAGTGGGCGTTAACAATACCTTAGAAATGTAAATGTGCGTTCACACTGCGCTTCTTAAAAGTTCGCTTAGTTTATTCCTGCGGCTTCGTCTGTCGTATAAATTGAGAGACATTTATTTGATAAAAAAAATTATGGGTACCTACTTTTTTATATATCTGATGGATATGAAGGAAAGAAATAAAATCGAGAGTTAATGATTGAACTTTCTTTATTATATTATAATATCTACCTATACAAGTTTATAACATATCATCATCATCATCACTCTCCGTACTATCACTACTGTCGTCGTTTCCTACATTTATTATGAATCTTTCAGTTATTGCTTCCACATTTCTGTCCACAGCACGTCTGCACAGTATGGGAAGTATGAGTAGACTAAAAAGTACTCGTACTGTGTACACCGCCTTAGCGTTTATCACTGACCAATTGCAGTTAAAAAATTGTGTGAGTGAGATAGCGCTCTACTAACTCGTCTCCGTGAATACACTATAGTTATAAACCACAGATCATATAAACAGAGAGATATGCTTTGTAAAGTATTATTTCGTGTTCAGGTGTCTCCACATTTCTCCCACTCAATTCACTAACACAAAAGCAAAAACTATAAGAACGACACACGAGCTCAGATTCCTCCCGCACACAAAGAAACTTACAGCAACACTAAAAAACTCACTAATAGAACACATGCAAACAGGAGGCGACTCCGCTACCTGTAACTACGGACTCGAGAATACGACACGCGTACTTGAAGGACGGCAACGTCGCAATTTATTTATAAATGCGTACGCGTGTACAGAGTGTTTCTTTTACGTATCAATTTAACATTTTTAGTGAATATTTTAATTAAAAATAAATTGTTTTCGAATGGTAATATTTTTTTAGCATTTATAGATGCTATACTATTGCGTGTTAACGGGAACGCCCTCTGTTAGTTAACATACCGTATAAGAACGACACACGAGCTCACATTTCTCCCGCACACGAAGCAACACTTACAGCAACACTAAAAAACTCACTAATAGAACACATGCAAACAGGGGGCGGCTCTTGTACCTCAGCTACGGACTCGAGAATAACACAATAAAGTTATAACCACACATATGCAAGGAAAGCGAATAGTGATGTTAAGTTGTACGTGATTGTAATCGTAGAAAAATATCGATAAAATTCCTTTTCTTCCTATAAATCCTTTAATATCTGATCTTTTTCCGAAAGATTTTATTGACTGTGAAAATAAAACGATTCTGGAGTTTCCGTCGTACTTGCCACTCTAAACAAGTGAAGTGTAACTATAATTGGAATATTAACTAACTAAAGTTATTAAAATTTTGTCATAGTAATCAATACAATTATGATCGAGAGGCTATAAAATACAATACTACAATATATCTATATCTGTGTATAACTTCAGTAATAGCACTAATCAGTGAAACTTCAGAACTGTATATTTTAACGGATATCTGATAAATTATGGATACGGACGATATTAGTCTCTAGAATTCTAAATATTTAATATTCAAATTATGATCAAAATACTTTTGCATTGATCACGTATGGGGGAAACAGAAACTACTCTTAAAGTATGTGTCAGGACATGCTACAAAATCACAATTATTTATCTTACTACTATTGTAAATGCAAAAGTTTGGATGGATCTCAAATTCTCAATCACGCCAGTAAGTAGGAACGTATAAAATATCGACAACCACAAACGTGTAGTTACATCACTAACCAACAAAAGCCGGCAACGGCCGCTTCACGAAACGATCGTGTGAGTGAGGATATCAGTAAAACACTAGTCCATTGCGCTATTACACCTGCCGCTTCATTGGTCGATGTGTACTAAACAATCAATGGTTTTAATTAAAACGAATTTAATAAGAAAAACAATATTATTTTAGTACTTACGTGTGAAATGAGATGCCATCTTTGACGTAATTCACAATACAGCTGTTATTTTTGCAAACAGGCACTGAATAACGCGTCATTTTGTCAAAAATCATAAGTAGCGAAGTCGTCGCAAGTTGACATTTGACTAATGGCCGAAACTGGCATCAAGACGCTTTGGGCCTTGATGAGTCCGCAAGCGCCACACCCCCTTGCCATATCTCTTGTGTTTGTATGATCTTTGTTATAAACTATGTCGCAGCCATTAACGCCCATACAAAATATTTACGCGTTAGCGTTCCAGCTTAGACAAAATTATAAAACAATCATTAAACCTGACCGCAGATACACATGAAAAACCTAACCGCAAATATCCCATACAAATCTCTTTTGAAACATTCAAAAATAAGACGGGTTTTTATTATACCCTTAAGTAAGTTCTTTTCAAATTCTAATCTTTATCATATCCACACAATACCAGCATATTTTAGCCACTGCTGGACACAGACATCTCTTATAAATTATAATGTAAATTTTCCAGCTTACTCTATCAACTGCCTCATCTGACGAATACATATCGTAACGCCAGATGTTATTAGCAACCGTACGAAGTTACAATGAT
Organism: Tholera decimalis; assembly: GCA_943138885.2. NCBI lineage: Eukaryota > Metazoa > Arthropoda > Insecta > Lepidoptera > Noctuidae > Tholera > Tholera decimalis. The sequence goes on along the minus strand of OW964565.2, from coordinate 5,119,453 downwards.
TACCGGTTTTTGTTTAAACACCTTTCTGAAATGCACCTATTAACTAACGATTAATTTGAAACATAAAAACTGAAAAATATGAATGCAGTTATGTGCGCTTGGTTCGGTCGCTCGTGCCCCAATTCCCCGTCATCTCCTTCGAACATAACCTAAACGAGTTGAGGTTCCCCAAATTCCTTGTCATTTCATGTTATTTCAGTAAAATTGGCGAGCATGTAATTTAAATGCTTGCATTTTAGCAAGCATTTAAATTATATCCTTTTTAAAACTCCTCTAACCTGGTCCTATAATAAAGCTAAAGCTATAATCTAACCTGAATCACGTATCTCAGAAGACAATACATCGAGATATCAATAACAAACATAAATATTGTAGTGTCTATCAGTCGGCGTTAGTTGTAAAGGCTATCGTGTACGCCGGTCACGGCGCTGTTTTGTATACGGTACACAGCCGGCAATTAACGTTGGGACACACCTCTTGTGTAAGCGAACATTTGATTTATAGCGTATTGTTTTAACAACGATAATTACCTATAATAAAGAGAATAATTAATTATTGCAATAATTGATCTATAAAATGGTTTAGTTATGGATTTTTAAATTATAAACGTAGTTAGATAGGTATCCTGTATTGATAAGTTACTATAGATATTTAAATTGTATTGAAAGATATTTATAAAATTAAACTTATTGGCTGATTCTAAATAGTCCCGTAAATATAACCTATATTGTATCCGTATCACATCTGACTCGCCGACGGCTCAGGTCTTATTTTTTTCTCTAGGTGGATATCTTCATAGTGTCAGTCAGACTGTAACTTACAAGAACCATACGTTTTCTCGCACACTTACACAGGGGCTGCGGGAGCATTTAAGTACTCTTCAATGCGGCCCCTGCCTGTTGCAGGTTCGCCCCTGCGGGCCCCGTGTACTCAAGTAGAGCAAGTGAGGTGCGTGTGACTCTCCCCGCGACGTCTTAGAGGGCAAATGTCTGTAAAATTAAAAATAATGATAGGATTATATATTTTTATCTACTTATACTATAATATTATAAAGCTGAAGAGTTTGTTTGTTTGTTTGTTTGTTTGTTTGCTTGAACGCGCTAATCTCAGGAACTACGGTTCTGATTTGAAAAATTCTTTCAGTGTTAGATAGCCCATTTATCGAGGAAGGCTATAGGCTATATATCATCACGCTAAGACCAGTAGGAGCGGAGCACTAATGAAGAATGTTTCAAAATCGGGGGATTTTTTTTCCACGCGGACGAAGTCGTGGGCGGAAGCTAGTATTATATAAAAATACTTTTGTGTGAATATCATGTCCACTAAAGTAAATAATGAACTTAGTATACGAAAACAAGAAACCCATATCTGATAGCGACTCAATAAAAGATTTCACGGAAAAGAAAAATAAACCGACCAGCTGTCTTCGAGTAATCGGTGATCATTCATAAAAAAAATATACGCGTCGAATTGATAAGTTCCTTCCTTTTTTGAAGTCGGTTAATAAGGATATGCTATGCGATATAGCATCGCTTGCAACCTCCAGTGTACCACTAGCGTACCTATTGTGATTCCTATCGCGCACCACATCTGCGTTAGGGGCTATCGATACATTAGCCGGCCGTCAATGTTACTGCCGCCTTGAGAACCCGACCTTACACATCCAATCTTAACCTTTTTGCTTCAAGGATTTCTAACGACTATTTTATTCTTAGTTACGTGACTTACGTCATGTATCCCATATTGATTATTATCATATGTTTTCATGTGATTTTATTCTGATCGTCCGGGTTCAGAAAAACAACAAATATCTCTATGAGTTAGTTACGAATAACAATGTAGCTTAATCAACTAACGACATAGGATGCTGCCAATAAGGACCGTTCTAACGAGATACCCACGAGATGAACATGTTAGGTTTATAGTCAGTAGAATTCTGGGACTCCTTTGCGGTCTACCCAGAAAAAAGATTTAAGCTGATTGAGCTACCTAAATTAAATAATAAATATGTATGATTTTGGAAGGCCTTGCCTTTAATTTAGGTCATGATGCATATAAAGTTTATTTTTAAATACAAAGCTAACAGGTTTTAAATTAAAACTAGTATAATAGTTCGTATAAATTGAATAATTTTTTTGACCTTCATTTTGTAAGTCAACAAAGGTCACTAGGGAATATAATAATTGATAATAATTCAGCCTATAACGTCCTCTGTGTCTCGTGTCTGGATCACAGGCCTCTTCTCTATAAGATTCCTCTCATAGAGACGAGGCAGTAATCCACCGTTGGTGGATCTCGCAAGCCTTCAGATTTTCGTTTCTAGGACCGTTTTGATAGTATGTGGGGATAATGGAATTTACATAAAGTATTGTGCCTGTCTCGAACTCACGACCCACCAGAAAGTCGTGCCTGTAACCACTGCTCTCATCGATAAATACAAATTTGGCTAGTGTTTGACTACGATCTCACTCGATGGAAAGCGATGATGTGGTCGGCTCATAAGCCACGCTTGCCTAGAAGTAACCTATTCACTCTAGACTTAAAGACCCCCAGGTTATAGCTATCAGTAAATGCAGACTGTTATATCGAATTCAATTTCTCAGTTTGACACACAATGACATATGTTTTTTTATAGGTTGAATGTCCAATTATCTAGCATATACCGGCAAATCAAGTCCTTACGTCTTGTACTCCGTAATTTATTGACAATGTTACCTATATTATTTCCAGCTAAACTGGACAAGTGCCCAATCTGCCGCAGCGTGATCACGAGCTACTTCTGCATCAGAAACGACGATGAGCGCGAGCTTTCAGAACTGAAACAGCAACGGTTCTTCAACCGGAGACTGTTCAACCTGTTCCATTACCACTAGCCAGGTAACACAGTCATCTGTTTAGCCTAAACCAACGATTTCGCGAGCGCGATCGCTCGGTGACTGGCGGCCGGCAGTTTTGCAAACAACGCGGGGGACGATGTCGCCCGTTTATCACAGCTTAAGTAGCCTCATATAGCCAAATTTCAGTCAGTGGTAGCCTAAGCAAGTAGCCTAAAATATCAGTAAAGTTTTTTATTCAGTATTTGTTAAATGTTTTTTGTGAAGAAAAAACGGTGTAATTTGATTTATCTCATACTAATAGTAATACGTAAATAAATGTGGAGTTAGTTGATTGATTCATTGTTTTTTTTTTGTGATAAATAAACGGTGTAATTTGATTGATCTTATACTAATATTAATACGTAAATAAATGTGGAGATAGAAGATCCCGCGGGATTGAAAATTCGTAGTCCCGCAAATACCGAGATTGAATTCAGACTGCGGGATTGGAAGCCCTAATGGAAGTACATATGTATGTTTCTTACTCTTTCACGCAAAAACTACTGAACGGATCTGAATGAAGTCTACATCATGCAATAACACATAGGCTACTTTTTATCCCGGAATTCCCACGGGATCAGGATTTTACGCGGGAACACCCTCCCATGCGAACGACGATGCGGACAGAAGCTAGTGTTTTATATGGAGCAACTGCCTTTCTGATCTCCACAACAGTAGCTGAGTAACACGATACCCATAAATCGTTATCGATGTACAAATAACGTACTTTCCCAAGCACGGAGGAAACTATAAGTTAAGATGAAGACCAAACAATGTGGTTGTTATTGTGTAGCCACGAGCTCTTCTAACGAAGTAACACGGTGTACTCATAAAATACACGTTCGTGGAATACATCGTGGTGCCACGGTTCTACCTTTGGAAGGGTAAAGCGGTTATGTGTATTTCTTAGGGTTGCCATCTGTACTCTTGCTAAAAAATTACAAAAATCCTGAATACTACTAAACTTTTTTTTAAAGTACTTTTCAAGCTTATTAATTAATTGTTACCATTTGCATTGTTTAAATACTAATAAGCAGATCCGAAATTCAGATGAATCTGATTTTTAATTGTATTTTTTTTTTTACAATAATATGTAACAAAAATATTGCAAACATCTGGGGAAAACAATCTAATTTATATATGTATGTATTACTTGTGAGCTATATTGTGTTTTCATGCGATGGCCGAGTCAATCTATTTATTTAAAACGTTAAAGATTTTTAATATTGATATGGTCACTATAAGATGTTGTTAGGTTAGATAATTACGTAACAACTTAAGACAGAAGGTCCTTTAAGTAGGGACTGAATAAATTAATAACCGACTTGGTATTACATGGATCTCACAACTTTTTACGGTAGAACAACTATGTTGCGAGACTTGGTTTTTTTGACAAGTATTGTTTTTTATGGGATTCAAATTTTTATGCAAAAACACTCGGACACGGAGCGAGTATCCATATAAATATTTATTCCATGCGGGAATCGAACCCGTAACAGCATAGCAAACAGCAGCCGCAGTAGATTTTAAACTAAGATAATGGTTTTAAAAAAATGCCACTTAATTTCACACAAAACGAAATTAACGAACTTAGACTGCTCATGAAACTACCTAGTAGTTTCTTGGGACCTCCTTAAGGCAGTTGTCCGAGTGCCAGCGAGAAAACGACTAACTATCGGCGATTTACTCGCTCAAGAAACGCACAATGAAATATACATTCCGTGTAAACGAAAGAGATGCATATATTAATAGTTGCTCTCTGACTGTTCACACTGCCGGTGACGACTCGCTTCACTAGTTTTGTCGCTGAGCTTCAAGAGCTGTCAAAGATAATACTCGCTCAGTGATGTTCGCTTGGCAGCCAGAACTCACGCCCAGAGACCATCTAGCGGTGGGATAACTGCCTTACATCACCAGCGTTTGTCTTTAATACTGTTTTATTTCTGTTCCAGGTTTGCGAGGCTGACGTACGTTATACCGTGCAAGAACACTAAAATTTGATATCGACTTGCCACTACACAGTGTGATAATATCGTTCAAACTTTAAACTGTCGACTGATAACAAAAACGTTGAGTAAACTCAAGGAAATACGTAACAAAATATATTTTTCAAAGTGATTAAAAGACACGGTTTCTAGACTGTTTAGTTAAGTTAATGAAATTGAAAATTGATGTGTGATATGTGAGTGATTATGTGAAGTGATAATATGAAGAACACTGCCTATTTCGATGCTATATCTAGTCGAAATTGTTGAGTAACGCCAGACCTGCCTATTATTAGAATTACTACAAATGTTGACATACCACTCAGCGAACTCTACCGTCAGAATTACGAACTAATGTATCGCGGGCAATACAAACATAACTTAGAATATGACTATAAAAAAATCGCTAACCATTGGTCTTGGGGTGTATTAATTAACATCTATTGGAATATGGTCCAGCCTATTGACTGACGGAACAAGAGAGGGAGAGATGCAAACACCTACTCTGTCCCTGTCTGAAATAGTATTGTAACATTATTTTTATGTAGTCTGTGGAGCAAAACTCGTATTTTAACTGTCAAAGACCCTGTCTAAAATAGTATTGTAACATCATTTTTGTGTAGTCTGTGGGGCAAAACTCGTATTGTAACTGTCAAAACCCTATAATTTTCATACACTTCGAGTTTTTGACGTTGATGGTCTCTGAGATAATATTAAAATTTATAAAACCACAGAAATACAATTAAATATTGTTTTTAAATGCTTTTATAAATACGAGCATTGCCTTTCAGATGTGTCGAGAATATCCATCGTCTGTTATAAGGCGTCTTAACCGTCTGGATGCTGAATAATTAATCGATATAGTTTAGATAACACAGGTCTACATAATTGTCTGCCAAAGGCCTAAAAACCAATATTTTGTTACAGCTGAAACAAATTATTTTATTTAAGAAAATCTTTGTATAGCATGTATAATCCTCTAACAAACTATATGTTTAACAGCTTTAGATTTTGAGTAATCTATTGACAAACTTAACTTCATATTTTTTGCACATTTCATTACTTATGAAAATCATCTATTTTATGTAAACAAAACAATATTCAATAAATGTTGTTCTGTTCTCTTCATTACAGTTTTTATCAACTCCTATGGTTTTTCGTCAGTAAATTCTGGAACTTGCCATAGATTTCTTAAAATCTAGGGCTGATAGACATAGGTTTTTTAGAAGATTACACATGCTATGCATTATGAAATTAAAATTGTTTTAGCTGTTTTAAAAATATGTTAGCCAGAGAAAACACATAATGTTTAATACATTACCCTAAGAGTTAGTGTGACCGGCTGAGTTTAGCCTAGATATCTCCAAGGCACCATGGTAAGGTTCATATTCAAATGGTGTCAGAAGGCATAATGTATGTTTGTTTATCATTAAAAACATGAGCCTTGACTATTATGAGATAATTCTTTACTTATGTACAATCTCGTCTCACCTCTATGTATGTAAGAGTGGGTGCAAATTATGGAAAACTGTGATAAAGATGCTTTGTAAATTTGCTGTAACATGTACATAAATATTTTAGGGTATGTTGTAAATTTTTTTGTAATTATGACGAGACCTTTTGAATGATGAATGCTAGCCTAAAACTGAATAGAAATAATAAAAAAAAAATGTAAGTCTAATCGCACGTTCTTTAGTGAAAATTGTAAAAAGCAAGTTGGCTTAATAAATAAATGTTTTGTTCAAATTAGTTACCAAAAATGTTTTAATATTATAATCGATGTTTCGAGGGTCAATATAAATAGTAGTAATTGAACCTATCATTTTTCTAAGAAACTAGAATGAATATTATCATTAGAACTTAAATACGTATATTTATTGATTCAAGTTCATCCATGAGCATGGCGCTTGCAACAGTGCTGAAATATCTCAAACTCGAAACAATGAATACACATGATAAATTTAAGTTTTACCCGTTTTAAGTTACGGTGAAACTGTTAGTGACCAGGTCAGTTTATTTATAAAGTGACCTGGTCACTAACAGTTTCACTCTTGATTTTTGGTAATTCTTGATCTTCATTCTAGAAGTAAACTTCTAGAATGAAGATTACCTAAAAACTGTAAAACAAGAGTTGACCTAAGAAAGTGCGAGCTCCTATATCAAGTCTTTATTATTAAATAAGAACTAATTATCATAAAAAACGAAGTCACCAGAAACTAGTAATTATAATTATAATAACATAGCCATGTACTAGAGAATTGTAAAATACATGTGAATGAAAAATTATTAAATAATCATAGCGTATTTAAATAAAATATTTTTCTATGGTACATGTGTAGTGTAGATGTAATATTTTAGTCCTATGTAGTCTTCCAGATACCCTAATGTAGATCTCATTTGAGTTACAATAAATATAATTTACATGAAATGCTTCGTTTTTTTTACCTTAAACCGACAATGTATCCTAAGAGAATAAATGACTGGAACTGTGTTATGAAAGCGTAGTCCTTTTCAAGATGCTGTGATATAACTAGAGGTATCAGTGGTTTGTGGAGGTCCCTCCGTGTAAAACAAGTAAATAGGTTATTTTCTCCCCACAATACAATGGTTTTTCACATATTTTGTACATCAATTTTAAACATACATATTGTAGAAGACTGGTGCCTAAGCTAGGCTCATAACCTGTATTTTAGGTTACCAGGCCTGCTTAGTTTTTTACAATTTGTGCACAGAATTTCACCGCAGGTTGTGGTTAGAAATTGTATTACACAGAAAAAAAAATAAAAAGTAAAACTAGCCAATAAAAATTGGCCAAGTGCGAGTCAGACTCGCGCATGGAGGGTTCCGAAGTAATTACGCCAAATAACTTTGTTTTTCTACTAATGTTTGTATTAATTACAAAGTTATATTTTCGGTTTTAGAAATATGTTGTATCTCAAAAACTGCTGACCCGATCTCGTTCAAACCAATTTTGGTTGAAAGTTTACAATCCGGGGTCGGCAAGTAGTTTTAGGTGGGGTCTGGATACTGCAGGATAATTTTAACGAGGTCCAGAAAACAAAAAACTATAATTATAAGTGTTACATACTTATTTTGGATTCGAATCACATTCTGAATTATAAAACAAAAGACCTAAAATTAATATGAGAAACTACACCGACGATCTTGAGCCAGTTTTTACCCGACTACGGCAAAGCCAAAGGAGGGTTATGATTTTGACAGGCTATGTATGTATGTATGTGTGTATGTTCATCTCTTCCCTCATAGCTCCAAAGCTACTTATCGGAACTCGACAAATGAGGTATCGTTAGCACCGTCTTGACCGTCCGCTGAACATAGGCTACGTAACGTGTCACAAAACCCAATGTGGCGCCCTCTAGCGCCCAAAAAGTGTTGTTTAAAAAATAAAAACAAGATAAACACATCGTGTTCGATATCATTTGAAAGTGCGTCACATGCACATTTCCAAAATATTGCTTAAATTTAAAATGGCGCCCTCTAGTGGACAAAAGTCATGTGTTAAAAAATTAATATAAATACACCGTGTTTGATATCATTTGAAAGGGCTTCACTTGTACTTATCAAAAATATTTGACAGTCCTGTTGGTCTAGTGGTCAGTGGCCCTGACTGCTATGCGCAAGGTCGTGGGTTCGATTCCCACCCGGACAAATGTTTGTGTGATGAGCACGATCATTTGTCCTTTGTCTGGGTGTAATTTATCTATGATATTATGTATGTATTTAGAAATATATATGTATGTTTATCAGTTGTCTAGTACTCATAGCACAAGCTCTGCTTAGTTTGGGACTAGATGGCGTTGTGTGAAAGTTGTGGAATATTATTATTACAATTGTATTCATTATATATATACATATTAATTACATTTTTAAATATCAATAAAACAAAATATAAACACTTAAAAATATAAAAAAAATGGCAGTTCACTAGTATCGGGAACGGGGTCCAAGCTACCGGTGGTTAGGTCTCCAGAGAAAGGAATCTCCTCACAATACGAGCTGTATCGAGGAGAACTGCCTTCTGTATCAGGCTCTTTATACAGCTGTGCAACGCCAGCTTCGACAGATGGTCGTCGAAGCTTTTAGCTATCAGCCCATTGACTGATATGACAATCGGCACAGTGACAGCCGAGTCCACATTCCACATGTCAACAACCTCATGAGCTAAGTCGAGATACTTTATATGTTTCTCTTTCTCAGCTTTCACGAGATTCTCGTCATGTGGGATGGTAACATCGATTATCATTGCGCGGCGCACTAACCGGTCTATCACCACTATATCAGGCTCATTGGCAACAATAGTCCTATCAGTGATGATAGACCGATCCCAGTACAACGTGACATGGTCATTTTCGAGAACTGGGTCGGGCACATACTTGTAATACGGTACCTCAGAATCGATAAGTTTGTATTTCAAAGCAAGTTGCTGATGGATAATTCTGGCTACTTGGTTGTGTCTAAGCAAGTACTCGCCGTTAGCCAGACGAGAACAACCGGAGACAATATGTCTGATGGACTCGCCAGGATGATGGCATGCCCGACACACGTCAATCGTCTCGTCCTTCATAATATGTTTCCGGTAATTATTCGTCAAGATAACTTCGTCCATAATTGCACAGACAAAACCTTCAGTTTCCCCGAAGAGATTCCCGAAGCGTAGCCAGGCAACGGAAGCTGCTAAATTTACATCGGACCCATAAAGAGCCCGATAGTAGCGACCATGAAGCTCCTTGCTTTTCCATACCTCCTTGCGGTCATCTGCGGTAAGTATAACAGGTTTGTGCCAGTTCTCTTTAGCCATGATCAGCGGGGTGAGTCCCTTGTCCACTGCAACCACATCTCGGTGCATACCCACATCGGCTTTAAGGAAATATTCCCTGAGACTGCAAATCTCGCCGTTGTGGAGGGTTTTGGCATTTAAAAAGCCTCGACCTTCACACTTCCGCGGGATGTACAGTCTCATCACCTATGATCGTCGGTGATGCATGCGATTTGCGGTTAGCAGTGTGCGGGCCCTCCTATCCAGGGCGTCCAGTTTGGTTTGAGTGTATTTGAGTATGCCGAAAGAATACATCAACACCGGCATGACCCAACCGTTGAAGGCGCGCACCTTATTTCCTCCCGACAAAAGGCTGTTTGTCAGGCGGCCAAAGAAGCGCTCCCTTAACAATTGCTTCATGTATGATTATTATTTCCTTTATTACATTTTATATACATTTTTAAATATTCCTATAAAAACAAAAAACATTTAAAAATATTAAATATATATATATATATATATATTGATTATTATTATTATATTGCTTAAATTTAACGTGGCGCCCTCTAGCGGACAAAAAGTCATGTGTAAAAAAATAAGATAGATACACCGTGTTTGGTATCATTTGAAAGGGCTTCACTCTACTTATCAAAAATATTGCCTAAATTTAACGTGGCGCCCTCTAGCGGACAAAAAGTCATGTGTAAAAAAATAAAAATAAGATAAATACACCGTGTTTGGTATCATTTAAAAGGGCTTCACTTGTACTTATCAAAAATATTGCTTAAATTTAACATGGTGCCCTCTAGCGGACAAAAAGTCATGTGTTAAAATATAAAAATAAGATAGATACACGGTCTTTGGTATCATTTGAAAAGGCTTCACTTGTACTTATCAAAAATATTGCTTAAAAATGTACGTTACGTTAAATAACGTAGCGCCCTCTAGCGGACAAAATGTTATGCGTCAAAAAATAAGAGGGATTATTCATAAGTGCTTTAGATTACAATAAACTACTCAAAAATCCTAACGATAAGCAATCACATCCAGAAATGGAAAGACTAAGAAATCTTTGCAGATCTTCTTAATGACATAAATCTCCTAATGATTGCGATTAAAACGGCGTAAAGCTTTGTTTTCCTAGAAAAGCGGTGCCGTCATATAGCGGCCGTAATATTATGGACGCAAAAAGGCGGCCGTCTTTACGGTGACGACATGTGGAAAGTTCCACGGCCGTTTTATCACACTGTCTGCTTCATCGCTATCTAGTGTATTACATTCTCTTTGGAAACGTTCACGAAACCATCTGACACCGACAAGACGGCCGTCATGCAAATAGCGGCACCGCTTTTTGACGTTACGGTGTCAGTTACCGCTCTCTAGGAAACCGCGCCATTTTGTTTACATAGACAACGTTCTAGTGACGTCATTCACCGGTATATTACGGCCGCTATTTGACGGCACCGCTATCCTAGGAAACCAAAGCTTAAAACCATTAGCATTGAAATAAATGTCATGTGAAAGCTAATGACTAGGTAGTACTTACTTAATTTTATATTATGATGGCAATTATCCAAACACCTGGATAACAGAAATATTCAGAGATTTTCAAAAAGACAGAAACAAACAAATTTTCATGGTGATTTTCATTTGAGAGTCTCCGCAGCTGTTTCACTGCACACTAATGAACAAAAGTTTTATGTTAATTACATACGATCTGTGCGTGTTCAAGTCAAGAGTAAATAGCTATTTACTGAGTAAGCGTGCTCTACCTTCGACTACATCATCGCTTTCCATCTGGTAAGATTGTGGTCAAACGCTAACTTAGTCCAAAAAAAAACATACCTAGTTCGTATTTGACAATTTAGCTTTTGCAAGTAAATAGTATAGAAGCACAGTGATTTAACACCAAAATTGTTTAAATAATAAAAAGCCGCAGTCACATGTTATTAATTGTTTTGTTACGGTTGATATCCTAATAACGTGTGACTACGGCTTTTATTTTTGTTCCCTTCTTGTTTTTCCAGTAACCTTGTTTATTTCAGCATCCTGAAAATCTTGTTTCATACTTTTTTAGCGTCGCCGTTTTTTGTCGTAGTCGGGTTTTAATTTATTTACTTTTTATTTATGGTTTGGTTCTTGAGAGGAACAGCAAATTCGAAGTGTGTCTTCTAGATTGGCATCCATTAATCTGGAACGATATCTATTCATAAAAAAAATCATCTTTGAGAAAGATGTTTCACAAATATATGTCGAGCCAAACATAGTGGCCAAATTGATAGCTAGTTTTTTGCAATTTTAATATTTTGCTGGGACATGTTTGGCCCAAAATTCTTCAGTGGATACCGCTTTATATATTTGCAACGACACATCTTCTGGCAAATCAATTATCTCCATTTGAAGTGATATCTTTGACAGATTAAATAACTTGGCAGCACTGACTTGGATACCTATGGACTGGCCCTAACTACGAAATTAGCGTGCATACCTACAAAGTCGGGCACATAATATGGCTGCCGTTTGTTGTGTTGTAACTGCGGGCAACATGCGCAGCTGTTATCGATAACCTTCAAGAATTTGTTTAATTTTTAACTGACTTCAAAAAAAGGGGTGTTGTATTCAATTAGTATTTATGTATATTTAATAATAATAAAATAACCCATACACATTGGACTCGGATCAAATTATAGAACCAATGACACAAAATTGCACTTATAAATATTTAGGCTTCGAACAATCACACCAAATTAACCAAAAATACATTAAAAATAAAATAAACACTAAATATAAACATAGGCTTAACATGCTAATACGATCACAACTAACATCCCGTAATTTAATCAAATCAATCAACTCATTCGCCATTCCTATACTCACCTATTCTTTTGGTATAATAAACTGGACGAAAACAGATCTTTTGAAACTACAACGGTTAATAAATACATCTCTGTCCACAAATAGAAAGCACCACCCACGATCCTGTGTACAAAGAGTTACACTACCGAGAGATGAAGGAGGACGTGGTCTCATAGATATAATTAATTTACACAACCAGCAGATTACCAATTTAAGAAAGTTCTTCATACAGAAAGCGCAACAATCACCTCTTCACTTTGCAATCACACAGATAGATAAAAAGTTTACCCCACTTAATTTACACTCTACCGAATTACAAGCTAATGAACATATAACCAACAAAATTCAAAAAATTTGCTGCTTGGGAACGTAAATCCCTTCACGGAAGACATCGTCTCGACTTGCAGCAACCTCATGTCGATATTAAAGCATCGAACGCATGGCTGCGGCGAGGTGAACTCTTCCCTGAAACTGAGGGATTTATGATTGCCATCCAAGATCAGGTCATAGATACAGGCAACTACCAGAAATATATAATTCGCAGATCCAACTACAATGATACCTGTAGACGTTGTCATGGTGCCTCAGAGACCATACAACACATTACAGGTGCATGTAGAGCCATAGCCCAAACAGATTATAAACACCGTCACGACCAAGTTGCTGCAATAATACATCAAATTCTAGCCATCCAAACGCGATTAGTTACAGATAAAGTACCATATTATAAATATAAACCGCAGGCAGTATTAGAAAACGAAAACTTCAAGTTATATTGGGACAGGACCATAATAACTGACAAAACCATATACAATAATAGACCAGATATAACAATGTTAGATAAACAGAAGAAATTAGTATATATAATAGATATTGCTGTATGCAACACCCACAACCTTATAAGCACATATTCAGAGAAAATAACAAAATATATAGATTTATCCATAGAACTCAAAACGCAATGGAACATTACTCATACCAAAACCATCCCCATCATATTGTCCAGTACTGGAGTAATACCAAAAACCCTTCACAATAGTTTAAATTCATTAAATATTAGCCCATCCACTTACCTCCTACTGCAAAAAGCAGTCATTTTAAATACATGCCGGTTAACTCGAAAATTCCTAAATACCTAAATTTTAAATATATACGCACTTGGCTTCGGCCCGTGCCTGAAATTCCCACTTAAATGGGAGAATATATATACGCGTCGAATTGATAACCTCCTCCTTTTTTTGTCGTCGGTTGAAAAATAGAACCGACTTCCATATCAAAACACTACAAAGGCAAAAATAACTTTAATTTCGGAAGGCGGTGTCTTTAGTTTTGTATACAACGTGTAACGGAAACCCCATATCTATCCAAAAGGGCTGCAGACAACATTTGGTATGGAGTCTCTATGCACAGTTTCGGCAAAAAATAACTGACGCAAAGAACTGATACCAAATTATTGGTTTCATATATTTCTTGAATACCAATCATAACAAACCAGTCACAGCATTCCGAGGGTCAATAACTTTCCACGTCACTTGCCAATAACACGATAATTCTTTTCGTTCTACTTAATTTGAAGAATTCTGTCTCTGGTATTGTGTATTGGAATTTGTAATAAGTTCTACACACGTAGACTTAGGATTACAAAACCCCTGCCATATCGTTAGTTATCATCCAAAGAAGCCATGCACTTGGTATGTATATACCCTTTAAATTACACGTTGTATATTTTCGTTTTTGACACCGCCTTCCGAAATTAAAGTTATTTTTGCCTTTGTAGTGTTTTGATATGGAAGTCGGTTCTATTTTTCGGTAAAAATTTTTTTGAAAATTCACCCTTCGCCACTGGTACCTACTAAGTTAGATTCTATGTGGCTTATAAATACTATTTTTAACCGACTTCAAAAAAAGAAGGTTCTCAATTCATCTTGCACTTTTTTTTTTATGTATGTTACCTCATAACTCGGAGACGGCTGGACCGATTTGGAAAATTCTTTTTGCGTTTGAATGGGTATACTTTCTAGTTGGTCCCATTGTTACGAAATCAGGATCTGATGATGGGATCCTGGAGAAATCGAGGGAATTGTTCAAATATTATAGGCACACCTATAGCGTTTTGGGTATTTCTTATAGTACCTTGAGCAGTTGCTTCCAAAAAGTACCATTTGGGGAAGTTGAACTGATGATGAAGACCACAGATGGCCACTGAAACTCCTCAATATAAACGACACCGCAGAGATGTCGTCGACAATACATGAAGAGTTGCAGAAGAGGACCTAACGCTCCAGGGCTGCCACCTGGTGAACGTTGTTTCAGAAAACCTGTTTGATTAGTGGTCGCAAGCACGATTGCTGAGTTCTCAGGTTCTATTCCCGGGTCGGACCAAAAGTGCTATTGGATTTTTTCTCCCAGGAAATTTCTCAGTAGTAGCCCGCAGTTTGGAAGTTTGGTGGCGTGGTTGCACCCGATCATTCTCCTGTTGTGTCGGTTTACCGTCCCATCAGACTATGAGAGTAAAGAAACAGAGTGCTTACTTACTGACTGTACTTGTGCACTATAATGTCTCTTGCGCCCCTGGCTAATCTCGAAATCGGTCGCTGGAAATCGTTTAGGACTGGAGGATTAAATCCCGTATAATGAAAAACATTCACTCGATTCGCGGTCATCTGAATGTAGTCTCACTTTGCCAAATTTAGAAAAATAAAACAACACCATTTCAAAAACAAAACCATTTATTCTTAACTAGGCGTTACTATCACTCCGTTCCTTCTGCCGCTCAGCATACAACTGCGAAGTCTTCACTGCAGAGTACAGGCTAAAGAGAAGGTGCAGAGCCTGTATCCTGTCGTTGAGGGTGTCCCCGGCTATGGGCACGTCGAACAGCCCACAGACGAGGTCAACGTATTGGGAAAGCGAGCAATCCAGAGTTCCAGGAGGGAATCCCACCTCGTTGAGAGTCTCCTCCATAGATTCTGGCCATTCCTCCATTAGTGTATCGATGTCGGGCATTTTTCTGAAACAAATTTGTTATGTTCAGACCAGGGGATATTTGTAAACGTTGGAATGAATATGATATTATGATTCTACACCAATCTTTACTACAGCGATTGTAAAGAGTGAACAAAGTATAAACCATTAATTTTTGGGGCACATTATTTCCTTATTTATTTGGAATATATATTTGGAAGGTCTGAGAATAGGTCGTAGGCTATTTTTAATACAGCTAGGTGAAAAAAAATATATTAACGCGGACAGCCGCGTGGCTGGGCTGAAGAGAATGATGTATGAATGTGTGGGTCATTCAGATGCACCACAACTGATGCACGGATTTGGATAAAACTTGACATAACGGTAGACCGTGTACTAGATACGATATGATATTTTCATCCCTGTAGTTATTAGAATGGGTTGTTCCTTACCTAGTATACGCCACGGTCGGAGCAGGCTTGGATAAATGCAGTTCACTGACATCCTTGATCCAACGGTCGATGGCTTTGGGGTTCTTTTCCGAGTTTTCTATCTTCTTCGTCAACTGTAAAGTGAAGAACATGTTACATAAGCACGCTACAATTAATATGACGACCCATAGAAATGATTATGTAAGTAAGTAAATAGTTTATTTTTCTCGCCACAATACACTGGTTTTACCAACTTTACACATTTTGTTCATCAATATTAAACATACATATTGACTGGTGTGTCAGCTAGGCTCATGGCCTGTATTTCAGGACACAAGGCCACTACTTAGTTTTTTAAATTTTTAATTTGTGCACAGAATTTCACACTAGGTTGTCTTTGGAAATTTTATTACCCAGAAAAAAAAAAAAAACTATACAGTAAAATAGTGTGTGTGGATGATATTGTGCGTGTGTGTGAATGTTTGAGATAGAGACGGAGGCTTACACTAGTATAGTAAACAGTTCTTAAGTATCATCGTAACTTAACTCTTGTAGTCAGGTAGTAAGTTTCATTTTGTCTTTTGGAGTTGATTTGATTGATAGGAAGAATGATATGATTGTGAGTAACAAAAATAGTGTCGACCAAATTAACTGCAATAAATGGGCAGGACAAAGAAATCTTCTTCCGGTTTTTAGTTCATATACATAGGTACATCGTTAACGTCGGTTTCTAGTCCAGCTAATACTTTATTCAAGATTTTTTTTAACTAGCTAAGTACAGCGACGTCGCTGGTGTAGCCGATAACCGTCTTCAGGGTGTCATATATGTTAGTACCGAAATTCAAACATAGGTAACGTATAAAACAAACAAACTCACTTTGAAATTTACACTACTAACCGCCTTAACTAACTTGCTGACTGCCCGTGGCTTAGGCTAATTTGGTTTTATCACACGACTGGAACTCTTCAAAAGTTTCAATCTATCTCCAAATAAAATTTAACGGACAGACATTCAATATTACCGTCCTATGAATGATATTAGTATGGAGCAGAGAGACTGTATTGAAAAAACACTGTGAACAAAACACCTGGCTCTATAGTTGGTTCACGTTAAGAAAATAGTGACGTCACAGTTGCATTGATGACGTCACTATTTTCTTAACGTGAACCAACTATAGCGGTAATCCAACGCAGTATATAAAACTTAGTGATTCCTCCTTGACTGGTTTTTGTTTTAAATCGCGATCATTTTTTTTAAGTGTACATGTTGCCCAATAACCTCCTCTATCTTGTACTTACTCGTGAAAGTTCCATGAAAATCAGGTTAGCGATTCCAGAGATTAGACCGATAAGACAGAAATCTATCAGTATATCTATATCTAATAGTATCAGGTAAATAGCTATAAGCACTTGAGAAAGCACAATTATTTTGAAACCACATGTTCGTACGTAACGCTTAAGGATAGTACTGTGTTTATGTAGTAAAAGCCAAAGATATATAATAAACTATAGATACGTTGTCCGCGCTCTAAAATGGCAAGCTGAAATCAAGGTAAGTGCCTCGTGTCTGTTTAGTTACGCAAGAACCTGTGTCGCGATCGCTACACTACACATCTTAAGAAAAAATGTGTTTTAAAAGAAAATTAGGAAAAAAGCATGCCTTTGTGTGTTATCAGACGTTGCACTAATTATACTGCTTCCGTGAGAGGTCAAAATGTG
The DNA here is from genome assembly GCA_943138885.2 of Tholera decimalis. Taxonomy (NCBI): domain Eukaryota; kingdom Metazoa; phylum Arthropoda; class Insecta; order Lepidoptera; family Noctuidae; genus Tholera; species Tholera decimalis. Next base: position 5,101,845 of record OW964565.2, on the reverse strand, counting down.
TCATTTCATAGGTAAATATCAACAGAAATACATTTTTTATTTTAATTTTTCTACACGGCTAATGGCGGCTAGCGTATGAATGAAGTCAGTCACGTGACGTTAGGGGAGGTTGTTAACTAAAGATGTATATTCATCTCTCTCTAACATCAGGTGTACCTACCTAAAGATGGCATTTATTTTTTGTCCCATTCTTTACACGTATTAGATAGTAATTCTCTATGTGTGTGTTTTGTGCCGTTTTTGAGAGGTGTTTTGTGGGAATATGACGCGTCTATTATAATACGTCATTGGTAAAAGCTATTTATCCTTCATCTATATTTAGAGGCAACAAAACCAGGAAAACGTGAAGCATTATCGTATTTATGCGTGTTGTAATTACCTAGCTAAAGTAATTAACTAGCTAACACAGGTTCAATGAAGGACTTAAATCTCGCTTCATGAAATAATAATTGAATGAATACAGCTAAATTTCGTTTAATAAACCGGGTGTTCCTTTGTGTCCGGGTGTTTACCTGGGAGGTCTTTAAGTCAAGAGTGAATTGATTCATCAGGTGAGACGGTGGTCAAACTTGTCAATCAAACTATTATCAATAAAAAAAACTCTTTTTTTAGTGTTCCGTAACCCAATGGCAAAAAACGGAACCCTTATAGACTCATCATGTCTGTCTGTCCGTCCGTATATCACAGCCTTTTTATTCCGAAACTATTAGGAGTTAGGACTACACATGTGAAACTTGGCAGGTAGATGTATTCTGTAAGCCGTTTCCGAAAAACTACTGACTATATCTCGTGCAAACCAATTTTTGTTGAAATTTTTCATTGAGATCTACAGTTATTTTTTTTCACAATGTTATTTTAAAAGCAGCAGCAGTGTCATACACTGAATGACACTGCTGATAGAATAGATTTATTTAATTGCTCTCTGAATGAATTCACAAAGGTAACATTGTTTGTATTATGTTATGCTAATATATAACTAGTAGCTTTAATTGTAATTTATAATGTAACTAAAGACCACGCTACCGCATTAGGATTATTGCCTGTAATGATAGTTGTGTTTGTGATAAATAAATAAATAAATAAGTTAGAGAGACACACATTTTACCACTTTGGAGGTGACTATCTTTCAAACGAGTGAGTTTAAGAAAAAATGGTTTTAGGAACCTCATATCACTTTTAAAGATCTATCTATAAATATTGTATATCTGTATATATTGAAAAAACCTTTAGTTCCAGTTCCATGTATGAGGAGCGCATTTTAAAAATAATAAAAATAAAAATCGTAAAGCAGTTCACAGAATACATCTCCATCAGCTTCCACGCGCGTCTTCGTTTGAGTATAAAGTGGATATATGTTTATGAGTTTGTATGTAGGAAGAAGTTACAGGTAAAAAATCTTTCACCAGTAGAATGCGACGTTATTTCTGAGTAAGGCATACCTACGTATATTTCGCTGGGAAAAACACTTTTTTACGCGAGTATAGTCGCGGGCGAGCTAGTTTAGAAGATGATAGAAGTTTATATATTCGTATGGATTGTACTTACCACCGTCGACTTAGCGCTGCTGGTCTTGGAGATGGCTCTCAGTTGCAGGTGTAGTAGCGCGGAGTCACTCTGCTCGGCGGCTGGCTCGTCCAGAACTGTTAGACCTGGAAAATTACGGGGAACGCATTCATTATTTGTTTAATTTTATTTTTATTAGATGAAGATTACATCTTCGAGTTCTCATCTATCTTTGTACCAAGTCAAGAGTGAACAGGCTACTTCTAGATAAGTGTGCTTCATCTTCGACCAATTCATCGCTTACCATTAGGTAAGATAGTGGTCAAACATGAACAAATTATCAATACAAAAAAAAAATGTATGTAGGAAGTAATATTGGAAACAAGACATCTAATTTTAAAAAATCTGAGCGACTGGTTTTTTTGGACTTAGCCACAAGTTTTAGTAAAAAAATCTTTTCACGCGAGCGAAATTGCGGGCAGATGCTAGTTTATACACAAAATCTAATGTTATTAGCAGATTCTAAATTCTTTTTTTTTCATCGTCATTAAAATATCTGGTAATTAATATTTATTGCATTATGGTAAATATTAATTAGCATGTTTTTTTTTTTTAAAGCAGGTAAAGAGTTTATCTTTGATTAGAGCTAGAAGTACGAAATTGTTTTAATCTGTGGATAACGCGGCTGGCATAGTTTGAAATATTTGAATTTAGATCGCAATGTTGGACATGCGAAGGAATTGTTTTAACAAGAGACAGACCACGCCGGAGTGTATTACATTCTCTTTGCACGCCGGACCGCCCACAGAAGCAGACTTAATATTAAAATAACGTGAAAATGTAATTAGAAAAAATGTGATCATAATCACTACATAGTATAAAACAAAGTCGCTTCCCTGTCTGTCTGTCCCTATGTATGCTTAGATCCTAAAAACTCCGCAACGGATTTTGATGCGAGGTTTTGTAATAGATAGTGATTCCTGAGGAAGGTTTTAGTGTATAATAAGTTAAGGTTTTGTGTAGATTGAATGAAATACAACGATATTACTTCAACATGTCGGAAAGAATTAAGCCTATCGGAAGCTTTAATCGAAAACGCTGCCAAAACCTTTTAAGTTATAAAAATACAATGTATGGCGGGATTGTTTCTCTTTTATAGATTTACAAAAAAGTCTGCGATGGCATATGTCTATCTCCCAAGAATAACCCACAATAACCATTTTTTTCTTTTACAAATTACATTAAAATTATGGGTTATTTACGAATCTTTTTTAACAGTACAGTATTATTCCTTATCCAATTAAATACGTCAGATATGTTGAGGATGTAATGTAGATCAAAATTGCTTTTTACACTATATCAATAAAATGAATATCTTATGAGTTATCGCCGATATATGAGTGTGGCAATTTACCGGACGAGAAATTGATTAAGCAAAATCATATATAAGCAAATATAAACTTTATTACCCAAGCAAAGCCGGGCCGGGTCGCTAGTATTATACAAAGTATAAAACCTATCGCGTTTATATTGAAAAATCCCGAGTACACACACGTCCCCGTTAGACTGCGTTTCCACCAGAGATGTGCGAGGATGCGTAGCGAGGGATGTGTTTGTAAAGAACCAATAGAATCGCTTCATTTACCTCGCCTCGGTCAGCACAGCTCTGGTGGAAATGGCTCAGCGGAGCTAGATTTTTGCGCATACAAAACAAGCGAGGGATGTGTGCGAGAGATGTGTTGCGAGGGATATGTTGCGAGGAATATGTGTTGAGAAGGATGTGTTGCGAGGTTTGCGCATACTTGCACCACACATTAAGGCTGCGTTTCCACCAGAGATGTGCGAGGATGCGTAGCGAGGGATGTGTTTGTAAGGAACCAATAGAATCGCTTCATTTACCTCGCCTCGGTCAGCACAGCTCTGGTGGAAACGGCTCAGCGGAGCTAGATAGTGGTCAGTGGCCCTGACTGCTATGCGCAAGGTCGTGGGTTCGATTCCCACCTAGGACAAATGTTTGTGTGATGAGCACGGTCATTTGTTCTTTGTCTGGGTGTAATTTATCTATAATATGTATTTAGAAATATATATGTATGTTTATCAGTTGTCTAGTGCCCATACCACAAGCTCTGCTTAGTTTGGGACTAGATGGCATTGTGTGGAAAGTTGTGGAATATTATTATTATTATTTTATTTTTGCGTATACAAAACAAGCGAGGGATGTGTGCGAGGAATGCGCATTTTCACAGCTCCGTTACACATCCTCGTAGGCACATTTTCATCGCACAGCTTTGGTGGAAACGGCCACACATTTTCACAGCACAGCTAGACATCCTCGCACGACACATTTCCATCGCACATCTCTGGTGGAAACGCACCCTAATGCGCATTTTCCCAGCTCCGCTACACATCCTCGTAGGCACATTTTCATCGCACAGCTTTGGTGGAAACCCCCACACATTTTCACAGCACAGCTAGACATCCTCGCACAACACATTTCCATCGCATATCTCTGGTGGAAACGCAGCCTTACAGTACTGTATAATACTTTAGAATAAGTGCTTTGTGTAACTGTTTGTTTTCCCCAAATAAATAAATAAAAAATATCATCTACTTAGCCTTTTCCCAACAATGTTGGGATCGGCTACCAGTCTATCCCGATGCAGCTGAGTACTAGTGTTTTACACGGACCTTCATTACCCATTGCTGGGTAACATGATATCCCTTGGTAAGACTAGTGTCAGAATTTCTAGTTTCTTTCAAAGCTGAATATATGGCAGCCGGGACAAATGGCTCAACGTGGTGTCCAATGCGCGGAGGTATCTTGATATGTGAAGATCGGCGGCTGTTATAATTTAGCCATGAACTCCTCAACCTTGTTGAGCTATACCCTACTAATATAGAAAAGCGAAAGTAATGCTGTCTGTCTATCAGTTACACTTTCACGTTTAACCTTGGGGCAGAATACAGACACAGAAAATATCGGTACTTATAAGCATAAGTTATCATTGTACTTGACCGATAACACGCCCGTATTTTACAAGTCGCGTCCCCTTCCACTTGCGTTGCGCATGCCAGTGGAAAATGAACTTAAACGCTTACAGACTGAAGGTATAATCTACAAAGTAGACAGATCCGATTATGGTACTCCTACTTTTCGCTGAAAATATATTACCCGGCTTCCGATCGCTTCTCCCTGGGGAAAATCATCAAATGATTCCTCCCGCCCGGCCCTGGGTGGAGCGGAAGAGATTATCAGACTAAAAACCCATCATGTTCCTTCGCGGTATCTCTTCAAAACATTCCGGCAACCCACTATTCATACCCGAGGCTGTATTATTTGGACTCGAATTAATTGGACCCAACAAGTCTAACTAGATGATGATAGATTATTATCTCTCGCGCTGTGCGTGGAGCAGAAGGGAGTGTCAGACTTCTACTGACTTTTTAGTTTTTTAGTTTTTACCCACCCTGTTCCTTTACTGCCCTTACGTTCTGGGGCTGCTTTCCCGCAACCCCAGCAAGCAATGGTCCTGTCAGACCCCGTCAATGTTAATAATACACCAGCCATGATATCTCTTCACCACCGCTGGTTGACTTGCAGAGAATGTCTAAAGCATTAAGTCCTTTGTACTTTTGTGTTGCATACAGTTTTAGTAAATAAATAATATCTCACCTAGGTTATCAATATGTTCCAAGACGTTGTCCGCTAGAGGCGCGACGCGTACGTTGCAAGCCGGCGTGCTGACTTTAATGAACGCGTCGATGTCTCCCACTGCGGGCACGTACTCCGGCACGAACGGCTGCAGCTTTAGGTCAATGTCGATCTTCTGGGGAGTATACCTGATATAGGAATGGAACAGAATTCAACATTATTAATGACCATGGCTTGTGGCTAAAAGAAAATCGTATAATATTAAGTACAAGTTAAAGTTACTCTTGCCAGGGTCAATCCCAGGCGTGTTTCTTCTCCGCAAAAAGGACCCAATTCGAACCGGCTCTTACTTTTCGTGGTGTAACCGTGCCGATAACCGATCGTATTGAGCTTCTTGTGGTAACACTAACTTCCACCCTCAATTTTGGTCCGTTCATCGAGGCTAAGGCTCAACTAGCATCAAAAAATTTGGTAATCTTAGCAAAGGTGAGATGGTACTTCGCACCAAAACAGCTGCTCAATCTGTGTCAAGCCCAGGTTCGGTCGTGTATGGAGTACTGCTCTCATCTTTGGGATGGATCTGCCAAATACCAACTGGACGCGCTTGAGTCTATTGAGAAACGGGCCAAGAGACTCATTGGCAACGATGCACTGGTCGAGTCAAAGCTTTGAATATCGACGAGTTGCAAGTCTATCGGTTTTCTATCGGTTACATTTCGGGGTGTGTGCGATGGAATTACACAATCTAATTCCGCCAAGCCCGTTCCATCATCGGACTACAAGACAAACGGCGATGCGCCATCGTTACATGGTGGACATACCACCCATTCGCACAAAACGTTTCCGGGAATACTTTCATTGTGCGTACGGCTAAGGAGTGGAATTCCCTGCCGGAGTCTGTATTTCCCGATAGCTATAACCTAGGGGTCTTAGTCCAGAGTGAATAGGTTACTTTTAGGTATGCGCGCTCCATCTTCGACCACATCATCACTTACCATCAGGTGATGGTGGTCAAACGCGAACCTATTATAAAAAAAAAGAAAAACAGGATGGGTGATCATGTAAACATATCAAGTGGAAATTGTTGGTTTCAGCTATTATTTTTACATCTTTGACCGTGGATATGAGTAGTCATAAGCCAGAAAATCTGACGCTAATCTTGCCAAAGCTAGCTTTACATAGCTACTGATTTGTGCAGGTCAGTTAGGCCAGTCGTTCCATGTAAAATTTTGGTACTCAGCTCACACTGGAAGCCATTAACTCTCTGTTTATTGGGGTCAACAAACAGAGAGTGGTTTTATAGTCTTTGCCAACAAAGCTGAACGGATCCGCCAACCAACTGCGGATTGATTGGTTATTATATGTCTTTGAAATAGAATAGAAATGATGCAATGTATAGTGCGTAATGCGGATAAATTGAGATAGATCGAGGAGAAGATGACGAGACGCCTTTCGCTGCCTTCCTCGTGAATTGGCGAGAGGAGGCATGCCATCGAAAGAAGAGGAAGGAAATGAGAGAGGCATTCGGGCGGCCTTCCAGGAGTGCGCAGTCCAGGCTAATAACTAGCTGGTAACTGCCACTAGTCAAAGACTTAAATTCCCTATAAGACGAAAAAAACTATCGGCACACAAAAAACTGTAACAATGTAGGTAACTGTAACGTACTGACAACACTTACTACGTACAGCTGGCTGATCTGGCAAACGTTGTTTTGCCATAAAAATAATGTCTTATGAAAAAATGGTAATTTTTTCTCAGACCTACCCACAAAAGCCACACAAAAATATCATAAAAATCGGTCAGGCCGTTTCGGAAGGGTTCGATATCCAACACTGTGACACGACATTTTTATATAATTACTAGTACTCACGCGGGGCTTCGCTCCCATGGATTCTATCACAGTAAAAACATAACTCTCCTTTTTTGCAGTCGCGTAAAAAGTATATCTTTCCTCAAGCTTCAAGCTACTTCCATACCAAATTGCATCCAAATCCACCCAGTACTTTCGAAGATTAGCGCGTTCAAGCAAGCAAACAAACAAACAAACAAACTTTTCCGCTTTATAATATTAGTATAGATTATATTAGTACCAACCACCGAACGCTCACTACGCTAGAACCCGTTAACTAGCTTTCTTTTGTTCGATCACTTTTTAATTCGAATGAGTATTAAAAATCAAAAGCGGAGGCCAATAGGAATCTCAAATGAATGAGATAATTGGTAGCAATTTGAAAGCTTACAACTCTCAATAGAGTTAACGACTGAGTACAATAGACTGATTTGATCTCTCAAACTGTTCAGCTCATCTTGCGAACATCATATTTAAGTTGTTGTATTTTACAGTAATGCAATTTAAACTTTATATATTTGTTATAAGGTATCTAATAGCTTTATAGAAATTCTTCGCGGATCTTATCAGATAGTTTTCACTCAGTAAGCTTGGGTACCTGATGGATAACTAAGTGTGATGAATAAACAATGCATTGAGGGAGACAGGAGAGAGTGAAGAAAAGAGAAATTGATTGGTTGAGGATTGATAAAATCGTCTTATTCGGACATTAACCGCTAGTAATGCTCTCCTGAACTCTAACATAATTTTGTATGTAATTATGCGGATGAATGGAATGGAAGATAATAGTATCAGAATGTTTGATTTTCTGTGAGAAGAATACAAGACTGTATTAAATAAATTATTCTTATATATTAAAAAGTAGAAATGGTGTAGCCTGTTCTATTTAAATAAACAAATATCCTGTTCACTCCTGATGACGCGATCACTCTGGTTCAAGAGAGCCGTAGGAGGCCAGTACAGGAACACATAAAACAAACCGTCAACCAACCTTAATGTGCCTGCACCGCTGATCTATTGTTTTAAATTCGTCCCAAAAGACTCCTTGTCCGATCTAACCCGTAGCTGCCCTCCCCAGCGATGCCTTAAGTCGAGGTCCGACCCAACATTCTGCCGTCCGGCCCTCTTTAGCGCATAATCGCTTAGATTGTAAGTTTTTTATAAGCAGTTGGCGGCTTTGAATATTATAATTAATAATAATAAGCAGCCCTCAACCTTATAGAGCTGCGAAAGGACATTCACAAAAAACAACTACAATTAGGGGAAAATGAACGAAGGAAATTAGTGATGAAAAACGTATCCACATGCTTTCTCTTTACCAGCGATGGGGTATGTTTTTAAATATCATAGCATCATGCAGAGATAGGAGCCTATTTGGTCTCGCACAGGTTATTTTACAGGTTTTTTTGTTGTTGCATCACAAATAAATATATACATATATGTAATATGTAATACATATATTTCTTAATTCTTGTCTTTTTTTCATCCCTTTCCATCCTGTTCTAAAAATGCAAGCCTCAACACAAACCTTTCATTTTAAACGAGGGGAATGGTACTGATAGCCGAAATACAGGCTATGCCTAGTTCGGCTACAGATGCTAAACTCTACGCATTAACGGAATTTGTTGCCATAAAACACATATGTCAAGTAGTTATAAGATTGTTTAGAAATAAATGGTAATGGTAATATATGTAATATGTAATACATATATTTCTTAATTCTTGTCTTTTTTTCATCCCTTTCCATCCTGTTCTAAAAATGCAAGCCTCAACACAAACCTTTCACAAGCCGAAAGGCGGTCACTACAAGGAAATAAAAATGTATATAACAACTTACATCAACCCGGTATCACATTCAAGGTTTCAAATCTCTACAAAACTTCCGAGTCACTCGATATCTGAATAAAATGATATTCAATATTTATGAACGAGCATTGGAAAGTGGCCCATTAATAATGTTACGCGCGCAAAATTAGATTCATTCGGCCTCATTGATGCCACTCGAGATCTTAGTTATCATAATGTTCATAACTGTATAGCAAATATAAACTTTATGATACTTGCATAAGGTTTAAATTAGTGTTGGAGAAAATCTAGGTTTAATATGCTAAGTGCAAGGTTGGCCAGTGGGCAGTCCTCCCACGATCACTATGAAATAGGATCGCTATGACCCGATTTGTAAACGGGATAGATTCACGGTCTGGTTATGAATTAACTAGTAGTATTATTAGTTATTTTGTAAATTTGTAGCTGAATGAAATCATCTGTATCGCAGAGATTTCAAACATAGACAATTAAGAGTATGCTAGGCAGGTCATGCCTCCCGGATGACGTCACAACTGTTGGCCTTAATATCATTAAGTGTTTAAATTTTTGGTGTACAATATTGTATCTATCTATCTATCATTAGAATGGAGCCTTGAGATAGCTAGACGGAGTCTTGGCAGACCGAGAAGATGGGGGGACGCCTTGAATGCCTTTCCCGTGCATTGGCAAGAGGAGGCACACCATCGAGAAGGAATGGGAGGCCTTTGATACGGAGTGGGATTATTTATCATTTAATGAACTCTTTGTGATCCATAATCCACCACACGGGCCAATTGTGGGACTTTTTTGACAAATATCGATATTTTTATTTACTGTGTGAAGAGCAGTGATAATGATAGAAATTACACAAAGTAATGCCCGTCAGTCTGGGATTGAAACCACGACCACTCGTAGCTCATGCCTGAAACCGCAAAGTCACCACTGCTCATTATGTCAAACCAAATCCAACTCCCTTTCAAGGTCAATTTTAGATCATCTTCTCTCTATCCATTCGTCACCCCACACATATATCTTCAGACTGTTATTTCAAAGTCAGCCAGACATATTTCCAGTAGTAACGTATGAGGTTTCTGAAAAATCGTGCTAAAAGATTTTGAGTTAACATAAAGTTGATTAAGTACACAGCCTTACGGCGAAATTGGCTTTATTGTGCACTAGCTTGTGCCAGCGGCTTCGCCCGCGTGGGAAGTTTTTCCCGTGTAAATCCCGATCGCGTGGGAATTTCGCAAAATCCTTTTTTTCTGCCATAACACCTACTTACCTGCATGCCAATTTCAGCCCGATCCGTCCAGTGGTTTGGGCTGTGCGTTGATAGATCACTATGTCAGTCAGTCAGTCACCTTTGAGTTATATATATTTAGATAATAAAATCAATTAAAAATGTCAAATCGAACGTGCGCACATAATTAGGTACCTAAATTATGTATAGTAAGCACAGACATGACACCCGATTTTTGTGTTCTGCCAGCGTACATAGGTACATATGTACATGATGCATCAAATATTTTACTCATGACTCATGGCGGTCGCTTTTGATAACATAAATTCAGTTACATGTAGTTAGTTGGCTTCTGATGACAAAAATCTTTACTTACAAGCAGATAAGAGGAAAATCGTTAGTGAAATATCTACAAAAGATCTTTTCTAAGACATGTCAACTAATCATTGATGACTATGACTGTGGGCAAACACGTTTTTTTCTGTTGCTGAAACAATAATCATAAAGAACTTTGAAAGCGTGTATAATCCTCTAAGAAACTATGTATATCTATCGGCACTAGATTTTGAGTTGAATCAAACTGCAATCAAGAAAGCAGGATTGCACTTACCTGATGAGGTTGTGAGAACGTTCTAACGAGATACTGCGGCCCCGGAAGGCTAAGCCAACTGAAGGAACTTGAAAATTTTCTACCGAAAATATACACACTTACTTCATAATATACTGAAAGATGTTCTCCATTTCCGGAGGCACCTTCAGATCAAGAAAGTTCTTGGGATCGTAGGCGCCCTCCGCTGGTATGACCACCCCTCCACCCCGCTTGCGACCACTGCCCAACAGAGGATCCACTCGTTCGGGTTCCAGGTCTACTGAATCCGTATCTGGAATAACGAATATTGGATTTTGTTATTGAAGAATATGGGAGTAGTCTGGATACCGGGAATAAAACAACAACTTGACTATATGGCGTATATTCGCAGACTGGCATACTGTTGAACAATTATGTAGTTATAGAGACGTATATCAAATTATCCACTATTACAAATATATCACAGTTACGTCTAGTATTAAATGGGAATCTGTGAGACGATTCTAGCGAATTAAGGGGGCTAATGCATTGGGTTTCCTCTGATCCTGAAGAGCTAAAGTGAATGGAAGTTTGTAGTTAACAGACCACCACGTATTCTTATACTAGCTGTGCCCGAGTCTTCATTTGCGTGGTAACTGATATAAAAATGACCGTCCCATGAGAATCGGTTCAGCAGTTCCAGAGATTAATTAACTCGGACATACAGAAAGAACGACAGACAGGCCGACAGAGAGACAAAATTTGTAAAAAAAAACAATTGTTTTGTGTTTTAATATCGTCTAAAAAAACATAGTTATTCTGAAATAACTGTTAGACACACACAATAACTATATTTATATGTATGTATGTTTAAATACTTTAGATCATAAGATCCTGTTATAGTTTTGCAATATTGGTAATAATATATACACGGTATTGGTTGTAATATACACGGTTGGCGCAGTGGCGTCAAAGGATGCAGCGCCGCGTGTCGCGAGTTCAATTTCCGCATTAGAACAAATGTTTGTTTGACTTACAGATAATTATCCCGGTTCTGAGTGCTTGTAAAAATGCACTCACGGGTCAGGCGAAATTCCCAGTATGGGGCAATGGGGTCAAAGTTTAATAAAAAATCTATACTTAAGAGAATATTCCCAAACATACTCGTACGTCTATAGAACGAAATATAATAGGGCTTGTGACAGATTTAGAGCAAAGTAGAGCGTGAACTTGCATTGTTGGATTCGTCTCAGTTTCAACCAAACCGCAACCATTTGTAACAATACCTGGCTACTTTGTACCTTCTTCATTACATAGGTAAGTGTATGAGTTCAGTTGTCAAATACTACGATCCTAACAAGTGCTATAATAGGGTATTTTCGGTGTTGAAAAATAGTTATTGTATTTAGTCCGTAATCAATGAAATTTTCATACTTCAACGATATTAAAAATTATTTTGAGAGCGTTATAAAATATAAATATTAGCTTTCTGCACTCCTTCTCTATATAAACTTTATGTTGTGCCAATTTTCATATTTCTTGGCTGGTGTCGTCAAACTAACTAAACTAAAAACTTTTTACCAAAAAATTAAACCGACTCCCAAAAAACACTGCAAAGTGAAAAATAACTTTAATTTCGGTAGTCGGTGTCCTTAGTTTTGTATTTTCGTTTTTGGCACCGACTTCCGAAATTAAAGTTATTTTTCACTTTGCAGTGTTTTTTGGGAGTCGGTTTAATTTTTTGGTAAAAAGTTTTTATTTCACTCTTTTTAGTTGGTCTATTTTTAATTTACCTAGTTACAAGAGCCTAATTATCAACTACTTATAACCTTTTACAAAATATTGCTTTTCCCAATGCTGGGCCGTTAATTGTTGAGGAGTTCTCCTGGTACTTCACCATTAGCTCTACATCACCATATGCATTGTGACGAGCATAAAGTGCGTAACATCCATATTCAAGTAATCGAATCGCAATCCACTCAATACTTATTATTGAGTAGTTTCGGCGGCCATCTGTGGTCTTCATCATCAGTTCCACTTCCTCAAATGGTACTTTTTGAGAGCAACTGCACAAGTTACTATAATAAATACCCAAAACGACATAGGTGTGCCTATAATATTTGAAGAGTTCCCTCGATTTCTCCAGGATCCCATCATCAGATCCTGACGTTTATGAAAATGGGACCAGTATCGAAGTATACCCTTTCAATCAAAAAAAGAAATTTCCAAATCGGTTCAGCCGTCTTCGAGTAATCGATGATCATACATTAAAAAAAAAAAAAAAAAAATATACGTGTCGAATTGATAACCTCCTCTTTTTGTCGTCGGTTGAAAAGTATACCGGAATGACTTCACGTCAAATTACAACTCATTGTAACGTCTTAATTTTATAATTATGAGGCAAATATAATACGTGTACAATATTTTTTTGGTAATCTGCATAACGGATATTATTAATTTTTGGAAAAATATCCTATTATGACCATTTTCACTATCACTGTTATAGTACCACGCATTACGCTATTACAAGGGTGTTTAAATCTTCGCGCTGAGAGGTCCGTTGAAAATACAGGTAGTCAACTGGTTTTTCTTAGTGGGCGGAAAATCATAAAAACAACTTCTCCTGACCTGAGTGGAGCAGAAGGGTGAAACACCCACAATGCCCCCTTAGTTGCCCTTGCACTTCGGGACCAAGGTGTATTTTATTTTTACCCGACTACGGCAAAGCCAAAGGAGGGTTATGATTTTGACAGGCTATGTATGTATGTATGTGTGCATGTTCATCTGTTCCCTCATAGCTCCAAAGCTGCTTATCGGAACTCGACAAATGAGGTATCGTTAGAACCGTCTTGACCGTCCGCTGAACATAGGCTACGTGACGTGTCACAATACCCAATGTGGCGCCCTCTAGGGCCCAAAAAGTGTTGTGTTAAAAAATAAAAATAAGATAGATACACCGTGTTTGGTATCATTTGAAAGGGCTTCACTTGTACTTATCAAAAATATTGCTTAAATTTAACGTGGTGCCCTCTAGCGGTCAAAAAGTCATGTGTAAAAAATAAAAGTAAGATAGATATACCGTGTTTGGTATCATTTGAAAGGGCTTCACTTGAACTTATAAAAATAAAGTAAATAGTGTAGAAGCACAGTGATTTAACACCAAAATAGCTTAAATAATAAAAAGTAAAAAAACTAAAACCCGACTACGACAAAAAAATCAATGCTACAAAGGATGAAACAAGATTTTCAGGATGCTGAAATAAACAAGGTTACTGGAAAAACAAGAACAGAACAAAAATAAAAGCCGTAGTCACACGTTATATAGGATATCAACCGTAACAAAACAATTAATAACGTGACGTGTGACTACGGCTTTTATTTTTGTTCTGTTCTTGTTTTTCCAGTAACCTTGTTTATTTCAGCATCCTGAAAATCTTGTTTCATCCTTTGTAGCATTGATTTTTTTGTCGTAGTCGGGTTTTAGTTTTTTACTTTTTATTATTATTATTGATTATTCATAGAAAAGGAGAAGACATTTTTAATCTTTCTTACACAATTTTTTATTTTATTTTTTGCAATTTTATTTTCTATATTTATAATCTTTGTTAATTTTATTTTCGTTTTTTTTTTCCTTTTATTTGACTATTATTTTATTGTATTATTCATTATTTTAAATTGAATGAGGATTATTATCGTTTTCAATTTGTTATTTTATTATATTTGACATGATTTTTTTTTGGTCTCTCTTCGTTTGGTATATTTTATTTAATGTTTTGTTTTACACGATTTCTACACAATGTATATTGTTCTGAAATAAATGACTTATGACATCGCAAGGGCAGCTCAAGGAACAGGGTGGGGTGTTCAGTCGATAGAAGTTTGACACTCCCTTCCGCTCTACCCAGAGCGGAAGTAGTCATTCGATGATTTTCCCACCCGATAAAAGAAGGATTTATCTTCAAAATGATACAAAATTGGTTCATTACCTACAAAATTGGAACACTGCAAATTATTGCGCAGTAGTCGATTCATGTGACGCGAGGATACTGCGCATAAAAAGGAAAAAAAAGCCAAACGTCATTCAGTCTGAATGGATTTGATAAAATTAAATTGTCCGCCTGTGTCTTCAAAAAAACCGTGTTTTCTCCAATGCTTATATCAATTACACGATCATCTGCAGTGCAGCGTTCAATGTAACCAAATGCAGCGAGTATTACCTAGTGTTTTACACAACGACTGCCAATCTGATCTCCCAGTAGCTGGGTAACAAGCTACTTCTTGGCCAGACCAGTGCCAGATTTTCTGGCTTCTGCTACGCGTAACAACTATGAGAGATATCAAAATGACAGCTGGGACCGTGCTTTACGAGGGAAGGGGATCCTTGCCTCGGAAAGCATCACACCGCTAACTTCAAAACTCCTAGCTGGCTACTTCTTCGGAATGTCTTATAGTAAAACCAAATAGGTAGCATTTTTAGCATGACCCGGGAATCGAACCCGAGCCCTCGTGCTCAGAGTTGCATTAGACCAACGGAGCAGGAAACAATCTTTTTTGAAAATATTGTGATGTTTTTCGGTCTGTCTGTACCTGTCTGTGTCTATTTTTCTGTTTGTCCGGGCTATGCTCTGGAAGAGCTGAATCGATTTGAGTGGAACTGGGAGATCTATAGGAGGCTATAGGAGGATATCGGATTCCTACGTGATCGGGATTTACGCGATAAAAACAAACAACACGAACGAAGTTGTGGACACAGCTAATATACAATATTATGTTATTTTGTAGGCCATTTCAGAAACAAGCACGGCATTGCCGCTATATCTACGCCTCGTGTAAACAAAGACTGTTTGCGCAAGTTTAAAATAGCTAAACGCATTACAGCATCGTTTCAGATAGGAAATTATGAATTTCATCATAACGGAACTGTATCGGATTTGTTCTCACTCGAGTTCTCTCATTCATTTAAGTGAATTTCACGACATTTTAAAACATCTCTAATCGTATGAAAACACATTTGAACTCGAAGCTATGACCCATGCTCAGGAGCCGGTATAAGCATAGCAAGACTTATTACTACGAGTAGTAACAGGCCCAGAATCATCATAGTTCATCTTCATTAATATAAGGAGGACATTTTTGGGGTGCATTCACATCACTAGTCTTTTAAGGACATTAAAGAAAGTCGTGATTTAGAAACAAAGAAAAAGCGTTTATTGTGGAATTACTGGTTCCGATTGTACCTAGATACAATTTTGGCCTGTTTCACAATCAGGGGTTCTTTTTTTTGCTTTTATACCCGTACTTTAACAACGTCTGTATGTAATAAATGATTTAACAATTAAGTGCCGACATAAATATAAGAAACAAACATAGTGACTTATACCTGATAGGAAAATATGCTTTTAGTCACACACCTGCGCTACATACATACTTGTTAGGAAAATATGCGTCATTATCTCTCGAAAACGTCATCGCTTAGCATTATGCTGGGAGTCACTTACGGGAAAGCTGCGAGTGTTTGCCTGCCATTTTAGCGTCACCAACCAAATCAAACTAACCTGAGTTCGAAGAGTCTTGTCTCTTAGTAACGGGTCTACTTCTGCCACTGGTAGTCTCCTTCATAAGTTCAGCCCTCGTCACTCTCGGGGCTTCCACAGATTTTTCCGAAGGCTGGGAAGACTTTCTGTCTGGAGACTGCAGCATAGATCACGTCATTACAACAAGGCCCGTCGAAAAACTACTATCTAACCACACAGTGGAGCTCTATTATTTAACACTTACATTAAACTACCTAAAGACATAAAAAAATCAAACTGTTACAAGAAATGATTAAAAAAATGTATACTAAAAAATCTTTCTCTAACTTTCGAATAATAAATATCAGTACAAAAAAATACGTAAAATAGCAAAAACAATAAACTTATGCATATAAAACAATACTAACTTACATTTTCTATTCTTTATTAGACTTTCCCTATTATACATACATAAAACATTGGAGCAATACTAAACGTAATATCAAATCATATATACACAAATAAATACATAAATTAAATTAAAATCTGCCTCAAATCATAGGCCTTAATAAACACGCAACAAGCGTTAAATTGCACACTACCCGCATCGCTCAAAAAGATTTGTTCTCTTGTTATGTTGAATAAGAGTATGATTTTGTAAAGAAAGCACTTCCAGCGTTATTATAGGAAGTCTTCCCTTCTAGATTTATAGATAATCTTTGTCGTGGTTGCTAGATGATAATTGTTACTTTTTGATAATCTACAATGCATTGAATATATTTTACTGAAACCAAAATTCCACTGCCTTTGCTTTAATATGGTAGCAGAGCGTGCAAAAACGAGAGCTTACGATATTTTAATTTAGTTTCCTAAAGGATAAAAGTTGTAAAGAGTAAATCATGTTGTCTTCAAAAATGAAACTCGAAATAGGACTATTCGATGGAAGCAACTGGCCGACCTGGAAATATAAAGTGTTGTTGCTGCTGCGGAGTAACACAGGCACCTTAGAAGCGGTGCAGGGTACACTAGTAAAGCCGGCACATCCGGGTGAAGGAGCCAAAGCGGAACCTCTTACAAAGTAAAAGGTAGATTGTGTCAACTATAATAAAATAGAAAGCACTGCACTATTACTACTGACTACTAATATGACCGACGAAATGCTGAACAAAGTAATCCGTTTTACAACTGCGAGTGATATGTGGGACGAATTAAACCGTCTTTACGAACGAAGATCACAGGACCGAACCTACGATCTGTGTACGCAACTTTTCAACTACAAGAAAGACCCCACTCATGACATGGGTTCGCATATGTCTGCGATAAAGAATATTTGGCATGATCTGAATGAAGCTTTGTCAACAGTTTGCAATCAATTACCAGAAATTCTTTTGATATGCAAGATATTGAATTCCCTGCCAGAAGAGTATTTCAGTTTTAAGTCAAGTTGGTTACTGCTTACATTGAAAGATCGTACAATCGATAACTTGACCACCCAGCTGTGCGCTCACGAGAGAGCTTTGAAAGATAAAAATAAATCTGAAGCGGAAGGTGAATCCAGCACAGAGGTACTGATAGTGCATAACAGAAAGCAAGATCCTAAGAAGAAGTTCAAGTGCAACTATTGCGGAGCAAGCGGACATCGAGTAAAGCAATGCAAGAAAAGGATTACGGATGGTAGACCCCCAAAACCTCCAAAGGAATCCACATCTAATGCTGCTACGTTGTCAAGTTTAGCTTTATCTCTTGGTGAGAGTCATGATAAAGACTCATGGTACGTAGATAATGGAGCAACAAGTCACGTAACCAATAGAGGGGATCAGTATGTATTTTTCGAGTACTTTAGCGAATCTCACAGAGTAATGACAGCAAATGGTGAAAATATTGAAGCTATCGGAAAGGGCTCAATACAAGTAAAAGCTGACATTAATGGCCAAAACGAAACAATTACGCTCACAAATGTTTGGTATGTTCCCAGCATACAAAGAAAGTTGTTTTCTGTGCTAGCCGCACAAGATCTTTGTGAAAATAGCTCCTTCGAATCAAATACTCGATCATGGTTATTTAAGGTTTGATGGTAAGACAAAGTTAGTCGGTACTCGGGACAAATATAGAGGGTTGTATAAACTTAAAATACAAGTAGTTACACCTAAAGTGGAGATTAACCAACTAACAGTTACTAACCAACTTCAGTTGTACCATAAACGTTTTGGACACCAAAACAAAAGACATGTCAAACAAGTTATGCAGAGAGAATTTGCTATGCAATTCAAATATGAAAATAACAAAGAAGTTTGCGAAGGTTGCGTTTATGGAAAAGCCCACAGAAGGACGTTTGGGACCAGAGAAAGAACTACAAGAATTGGAGAGCTAATACACACTGATGTGTGTGGACCTTTTGTGTATTCGATCTCAAAGTATAGATATTTTGTTCTATTCAAGGATGATTTCACCCGTTTTCGTTATGTATACTTCTTACGACAAAAGTCAGAAGTTCAAGCACGCTTGAAGGATTTTCTAGCAGAAGCTAAGACATCAGGACACGTCATTCAAGAGTTGCTAAGCGACAATGGAGGCGAATTCGACAACGAACAAGTACGAAATACGCTAAGGCAACACGGGATTAAACAGAGACTGACAATGCCCTACACTCCTGAACAAAACGGTTGCGCCGAAAGAGATAATCGCACAATTGTCGAGATGGCAAGAGCACTTATACACGCTCATGATGAGATACCTAAATCCTAAATCGTGATGATGGGTATCGAGTTTATTTATTTATTATTTATGTACACACAGTAAAATACATTAAGATAAGCATAATTATAATATCTGAGTACAAAGGTACTGATAATTTCTTAAGAAATTACTTCCAGCAGACCTGCGAAAGGAGAAGTGAAAAAGAAATGTAGACAATAGTGTGTAAGAACAAGAAGAGAAATAAATATGAATATGTGAAGTCTAAAACTAAAACTAAAATATTAAATATACTTACACATACTTACAATACAATAAAAATAACATATACTTAAATAAATACATAATGTTAGAATATATAAACATATAATATAAATATATACATAAATAATTAACACAGTTAAGAGGAAAGGTAATGCTCTTTTAACCGACATTTGAATAGAGATATAGTTTTTAAATCACGAATGCTAGGCGGAAGTGAGTTCCACAATCTTACAGCATGGACAGAGAAGGAATAAGAGTAGTAGCTAGTTTTATGAGGATGAGATTTAAGGAGGGATCTAAAGTGTGATCTACACGGTACGTCGCTAGAACGAGCGTAAGAAAAACGCTCACGCAGGTAGGAAGGGTAAGACGGGTTGTGTAGAATGTTGAAGAGGAGACACAAAATCCTAGTGTTCCTGCGAAGATGGATTGGGAGCCACTTGAGTTGCTTGCGAAGGTGAGAAACATGGTCATACTTTCGAAGACCGAAAACAAAGCGAGCGAGTTTATGATACAAGGAACTTTAAATTGTTGCGTTCCAGAGATGTAACTTTTGAAGAAGTACTGTGTGTACTCTGTTAGATCGAGACATACCTGTTAGTGAGGAACCTGAAGTCAAAAATAATACCTATGAGCTACCTACTTCTTCCATAGATGATCAACCAAACTTAAAAGTACTTCATCAAAGTGATGAAGTAATTAAACAGATGATAGTAATGTAGAAGAACGACAAGAAGAAGATACTTGGTTTGAAACAGGTGATAGTAATGTAGAAGAACGACAAGAAGAAGACACTCAAACTGTTGAAGGTAACAGTCGTGTACTTCGTGATCGGGGTCAAATTAGACCTTTTTTATTAATTTTGAACAGTTCATCAATCAAGTCATTGCTGTTCCAGAACCATCTTCATATCGAGAAGCCATGCAAAGTACTGAAAAAGACAAGTGGGTTGAGGCTATGAACAATGAGATGACTTCACTGAAAGTAAATAAACATGGAAACTGACACAATTACCACATAACAGAAAAGCGTTTAACTGCAAATAGATATTCAAGGTAAAGAAGAACCCTGATGGCTTGATTGAGAAGTTTAAAGCGAGACTAGTTGCAGTTGGCTATTCACAGAAAAAAGGAATAGACTACTACAAGACATTTAGCCCTGTTGCGAAACTAAGCACTATCCGAGTATTATTAAGTATAGCCGCAAACGAAGGTTTATCGCTGAAACAATTTGACGTCTCAACAGCTTTCCTATATGGCAAAGTAAAGGAAGATATATACATGACGGATCTGGCAAGGTATACAAGCTGATAAGAAGTCTGTATGGACTTAAACAAGCGCCTAAATGTTGGAACGAGTGTATTCACGATTTTTTTATTGAATCTGGAATTACACAGAGCGAAGCAGATCCATGTTTATACGTGAGACAACGTGGAAAAACAAAGATTTTGCTAGCTTTGTACGTTGATGATGGATTATTGGCTTCGTCCGATGACGTAGAAGCTGATAATTTTATTTAAAACGAACTCAAATTTCGTTACAAGATAACGACTAAGCCGCCATCGTACTTTCTTGGGCTAGAGTTGGAGCGACACAATGATGGGACTATAATAGTTCATCAAGCCGCTTATACTAAAGAGGTTTTGGAGAAGTATGGAATGAGTGATTGTAAAGCCGTTGGAACACCAATAGTTAAAGACATTCCTGTAAAAAAGTTGGCGGAAGGGATTCGTGACACTAAATTTCCCTATAGACAAGCTGTGGGAGCGTTGGCTTATCTCATGGTGGGTACAAGGCCTGATATTGCCTATGCAGTCGGAGTCGTATCCAGAACCTTAGATAACCAACCCTACTAATATGAATGTGTTACAAGTGAAGAGAATCTTTCGTTACCTCAAAGGAACAATCGAGACTGGTCTCGAATTTAAAAAGAATGAGAAACGACTCATGTGTTACAGTGATGCGGATCATGGAGGTGACAACTTGAGTGGTTGTTCTACTAGCGGGTTGATATGCATGCTCGCTGGATCAGCAATCTCCTGGCGAAGTGTGAAGCAAACCTCAGTTGCGCTGTCGTCCACAGAAGCAGAAATAGTAGCTGCCAGTGAGGCGTGCCGTGAAATGATTTGGCTAAATAGATTGTTTAAAAATTTAAGTGATAAATTAGAAACACCAGTACTGCGCATTGATAATGAGTCTGCAATAAAACTAGCTCAAAATCCGCCATACGAATATCATCGGAAGACAAAGCACATCAAGCTAAGACATTTCTATGTGAGGCAATGTGTGTCTGAAGGAGATATCCAAATTGAGCAAGTGCCTACGCAAGAACAATTGGCTGACATCTTTACAAAGCCATTATTCAAACCAAGACTGGAAAAACTTTGTGAAGACTTCGGTTTAAATAGAAGAGGGAATGTAAAGAAAGCACTTCCAGCGTTATTATAGGAAGTCTTCCCTTCTAGATTTATAGATAATCTTTGTCGTGGTTGCTAGGTGATACTTGTTACTTTTTGATAATCTACAACGCACTGAATATATTTTACTGAAACCAAAATTCCACTGCGTTTACTTTAATAGATTTAAGTAAAAAAAAATAGTTTTAATATTACGCTTATTGGCTAATAGCATGTTTTAAACCTAGTTTTATTTAACATAGAGCGACTGCCTATTTGACCTGCACAACCCAGCTGGGTAACACGATATCGCTTGCCGAGACTAGCGTCAGTTTTCTGGCTTCTGACTACCCATAACGACTATCAAAGATGCAATGACCTCGGAAAGTGATTATTTATTAGAGCACGACTCGTACTCGCCTTGCTTTGTCTCCCTGCATAATTGGGGTTGCAAAAATATGACTTGATAAATAAACATTGAATCAATTACGTTCGACAGCCGACCTAATTTCGACCAGACTAATTTTGCTTCGAGTGCGGGCCACAAGATCAATTCAGTCAAATGCAACGTGATTTAAGCAATTACGCTCTTTATGCGTAGTGCTAGTTTATAATATATAATATAATAATATTCCACAACTTTTTCACACAACGCCATCTAGTCCCAAACTAAGCAGAGTTTGTGATATGGATACTAGACAACTGATAAACATACATATATATTTCTAAATACATACATATTATAGATAAATTACACCCAGACAAAGAACAAATGACCGTGCTCATCACACAAACATTTGTCCTAGGTGGGAATCGAACCCACGACCTTGCGCATAGCAGTCAGGACCACTGCCCACTATACCAACGGGCCTGTAGTTTGGCATAATTATATCTTCAAAAAGCTGATTACGGAGTCAGTACCGTATCTACAATCAACACGCTATTCATACCATTAATAAATGAATATGGTCGTGCATTTGCTTGCACGATCGTACAACTATCGCTGGGAATATATCTTGCAAATTGCTTAAACATTCTACACTGATCAAGCAAATCACTGGCGAATTCATTCATAATAAATGAATGAATTCGCCATTCTCCTAAAATATTGTAGTGCTAGAAAGACTTCCCCTTTCAACTTCCTTGTCTTAATTTTACGACGGTTAAAAGCATAAAAACCATTTTAACCATACCCGGAATAAAATAACAGTGATCATTGAACCCATTCCAAAATTGTCTATGTTTACAGCGGGCGTAAACAACAGAGCGGCAAACAGGTGGCGCCATGCAAACTATGGCGGGGAAATGAAATATACGCAATATGGCCGCCTCTCCTAGTGGCTGTCTATCTAAATTCCTCGAATGCCGTAGCGCAAATAAATGCATTTGTTCGTCTACTGTTGTCTACAGTAAAAATAACTCCGTAGCGGTGAAATTAACTATAAGAATAGTTATTGGAGCGTGTAATAAGTATGTTATTTCTCACTGGTATTTTAATATTGCGAGATTTAATTAGACTAAACGTAACAATAATTGGAGTAGTCGGCAAATTATGAAGGTATTCGTGGCATAATCATGTGTGGTTAGGGCCCGAAAATTTTATAACGACAGAAATATTTATTTAGATTATTCTAGTTAAACACCTAAAAGATCAATAGTTAGTAGACAACTGTTTTGTGCGGCCATTTTAAAGGTAGTTTATGTAGTAGTAATAAGAAAATAACAAAGAAAGTGGGCCTAGTAAAGTACCTATTAAGTTAAAAGCCCATATTAAATAGAACAAATTAAAAGGTAAGGTAGTAGATTGAAAAAAATATAATATCTGAAATAACAGTAAGTAATACCAACCTGATCTTCCCCAGACATATTCTCCAGAAACTTGTCAGCTTCCGACTCGGTTTCGCTATCGGAGTCGAAGTCATGTCTCGCCGTATGCCTCACCGGAGGATTAAACTTGGACATCGTTGCTTTCACCACTTCCTCTTCACTCGACGGGCTGTCGATCTCTCTAGCGTTCACCACGTTCACTGTCTCGTCATACATCACTCGAGCATAGTCGTTAGCTGAACCGTTTTGATCGCTACTTAGTGAAAATGTTTGGCAGTGTTTGTCACACGTTGCCATGGCAACGATATAGAACCACCTCGCTTGGAATCCTAAAGAGGAAAGGCGGGAGTCCCATAGATGGCCTTTTTTTCGTCAAAATAGTCGTGGCACGGCCTGGCACTGACTAGAACGACATAAAGTACATATTTCACACATTTATCAACGTATGCAGGGGAACGAGGCCGTTCGTGAATAATTCTGCTCGATTTTGCCCGCCATTGCGCTCGCGTGCAATTGAATGATAATTTTATTCTCCTATTAGTCTCAAACTGACAGAGTGCTTTGATAGATTCTTCGTATAATATATCACTATAGCTAACATGCCCATACATTGTGGAGATGCCTGTTATTGGAAATCTATTTAGTAGTTATCGTGTAAATGAACTTAGCTACCTGCTAGGGAAAACTTCAAAGTGCAACATACGCCCTAAGAATCACCTCTTGACGGTTACGCAAACCAAACCCGGATTCTGTTTCCGAGACAGATGCTCACTCGTTTCAGACTGGCTCTTATTTCAAGGGCGTCAGGAAGTCATTATTTTATTTTGACTTATGTTTCGTATTACAGGACACAGACAGAACTTGTTAACACCAAGGTTCCGATTTCAGTGTGAACTTAATTTTCGTCTACCATTTGTAGGATAGTAGGCTACATAAAATATACACTTGGTATGGTTTCTTAATTTTTTTAATATTTTTGTTTTTATTTATAAAAAGAACTAGCAATGAGGGTTCAATTCACATTACTAGCAATCTTGTTAACCACTCCAACTCAGCTAAATATGCTTGTATCTGGAGTGGGTTCACGGCAATTGTGTAATGGGTGCGGTTCGAACCTGCGACCTGTCGATAACAAGGTCGACTCCTTAGCCATAAGGCTATTGTTCGTAATTTTAGGTAGGTACTTCTCCTAATGTTGTATGAACCTAATGAATGTGTATTTATATAGGTACATATATACTAGCTTTTCCCGCGGCTTCGCTTGCATGAAAACGTTTTTTCAGCGAAAATAAAGTAGCCTTTGTTACTCGCTGATAATGTAGCTTTATATTGGCAACATATTTTTTTATCGTTCCAGTAGTTTTTTTAGTTTATCCATTACAAACTATTAAAAAAATACAAAGCTTTCCCTTTTATATTAGTGTTAATTAAACATACCCAGTATCACACTTATCCGGGGTTGCGGGAACGTTCAAACGAGATACCGCGGCGCGGAGGATTTTAGTCAGTTTCTACTGGTTTTTAGTCAGTTTCTACTGACTAAAAACCTCACCCTGTTTCTTCAGTGACAGAGCGCAAGGGAGTGTCCGACTTCTGTGACACTCCGTTGCGCTCTGCCCAGAGCGGGCGGAGTCATATCATGATAGTCCCACTGGAAAAAAGTACTTAACACGCGTAAAGTATTTGTCACATAGGAAACCGGTAAAATTGGACTTCGAGGTCCTCATGTGATCTGCCCTTGCGATCATCTAAGACGAACATAGCAAACTTCGTAAGTCCTTCAGTGCCCCTGCCAATGCCAGTGGAAGAACACAACCGAATGTATAAAACTTACTTATAGTATTTTTGATTGCCGCAGAAACTTCTAATGCTACTGAATACACATTTATTAAACATGAAATTAGATTTCTATAAAAAAACAGCTATAGGTATACTGTTATTAGAATGCCAGTGTTCAGAAATAAACTATTGGAATATAAAATGCGTTGTCTTGCTGTCTACAAAAAAGCTCATAAAGTAGCATTTCGTTTTAAAATAGATGTGCTCCGAGCACGCTGTAGGCAAGATAATAGTGCACGGCATTTTATGGGAGTTTCATATTCGAAAAGCAAGACAAAGAAATATAAATTATCTGTGTGGATGCAAGCTTCTAAGTAATTTATAGAAGATACCAGGTCCTACCTAAATTAAACATTAATTCGAATAGGTATCTCTATTTTAATGACAGAATTATAAGTTGAGCTAATTAAATAAGGTGTCTAAAATAAAATAGGCTAGTAAATCTGGCTAACAAAATATAATTATTGTGGAGCCATCAAGACGATGGAGAAGACTGATTAAATAATATTCTACTTCTCCACCCCTCGCTGACCGATAGAAAATGCCTAGAGCATTAAGTCCGTCTTATTTCCTACCTTTGTGTATGAAGTGTAGTTATATAAAAGCAATTTTTCGTATACATATATAGCTCTCTACCAGTGGCGAAGGGTGAATTTTCATAAAAGGGAAGCCGGACCAAAAAATGCTTACCTTGCTCAAGGGTGATGCGTGAATTCCAGTAACTGTGGCCCTGTGGCTGACTTTGAAATCTTGTAACTTCGTAAATAATTATTTGTTTAATTGAAAATAATAGATTACTATTTATATATTCATATATAAAATAATCTAAATATATATAACTCAAAGGTGACTGACTGACTGACTGACATAGTGATCTATCAACGCACAGCCCAAACCACTGGACAGATCGTGCTGAAATTTGGCATGCAGGTAGATGTTATGACGTAGGCATCCGCTAAGAAAGGATTTTGCGAAGTTCCCACGGGATCGGGATTTACACGCGAAAAACTTCCCACGCGGGCAAAGCCGCTGGCACAAGCTAGTAGACTAATATTTGCCATATTTCAAAAGGAAAGCCGGTAGAAATCGAGTTGTATGGAGCCTTCGCCACTGCTCTCTACATGTGCGAGTATTATAAATGCGAAAGTAACTCTATCTGTCTGTATGTTACCCTTTCACGCCTAAACCGCTGAACCGATTTAGATGAAATTTGGCATGGGAATAGTTTAAGACCCTGGGAAGGACATAGGATAGTTTTTATCTCGGAATTCCCGCGGGATCGGGAATTACGCGGGAAAACCCTCCCACGCAAACGAAGTCGCGGGCAAAAGCTAGTAGTAAATAAGATGTTTATTTGGCACATACAGTGTATGAAAAAAAAAAAGGACTAAATTTAAAGGAATAACATTGTGCGCTTCGCGGCTCAGATCCAATTCAACAAAATTTCACACAGCCAGAAGTTGCCCGTCACTGGTTTTCAACTGAAAAGGTCATTCAAGCAAAGCCGTACATAGATTAACCACTCTCTTATCGCTACTTTCCTGTAATAATCTCCGTCATCATATTACTCCTTCCTCTCTGGGTGGGGCGGAAGCTAGTACTAGACTTATACGACTAAAAACCCACCCTGTTCCTTCCTTTACATTCCGGGGCCGCGGTAACTCGCTAGAACAATCCGCCACCCCGGTTTTCTGATCCCTGGGTAATTGTGAGGTAAAAAAGCTTATGTTTCTATAGCACGATTTCAGCTATCTTCATACCTCAGATCAGTTATGTAGTTTTTGCATGAAAGATTAACATAAGTACCTACTATAATTATGTACTGTTAAATGGCGAGAGTTCTGAAACCTAAAACACAAGTTTAACGCTAGTATATTTGAAAAAAGTAACCAAGGAGTTTCTTGCCGGTTATTGTCCATAAGAATCCACCAATTCGAACCCTCAGTAGGTCTGACGTTTTATAAGTGCCCATGTAGGCGGCTTGTATGAAATATTTTTGAGTTTGAGTTATTGAGTTAAAAAGTTGTTTTCAATATATCGTAATGTAAACTAGTTTATTCTAATTCTTATGTTCCAATTTTGATGCAATAACTTCTAAGTTCTGAAAACCGTGTCCCCAGGTGATCTACGTTTAGTAAAATAATAAAACGTGGCTATGAAAATGTTAAATTTATTAACTAAAATAATTACTAAATTCTATATGATACAAAAATAACTGACAAAACAACCCGTTATTGGAAAGTCGAGCTACAAAAATTTTAACATTTAAAATAATATGAATATGTGAATGTCAGAGATCGAATAATTATTACAGAACAAAATGAGATGAAAATATCAAAATGTGTTGAGGAATATAGGCTCCATTTGCCGTAAGATTACGACAGAAGCCGTATTACAGTAACATGCAACATAATTTTCTTAGTACAAAATAACTGCTTTCGTTAACACGGGATTATCATTATTACGTCTAAATATTAAATCTATTATATTTTTTTACAAATATAGCACTGGAAAACAAGAAAAAATAAAAACTATTCTTATATTGGGCATTATAATACCGTGTGAAAAGTAAATTATTACAACTCGATTGATAGATTTTCTTATAAATTAAGTATTGAAAATTATTAAAAGAAAGAGGTTGAAGGAGATGCAGAATATAAGAATGACGTAAATTAAAAAGTAAATAAATAGGAAGGGTAATTACAAAGCATGGTTTTTGAAACATTTTGTTTGTTTTTATTTCCTGTCGCAAATACGTAGGAGCAAGGATTTTCCGCGCGTTATATCTATGACCCAATTAAAAATAACTATTGACAGTTTTTATAGGATGTTTTGCATATAATTATCTTATTTTCCTGAGCTAAATATTACCTACAAAAATATTATTAGGTGAATTTTTATATCTTCCCAAAAATATTGACGAAAATTTTAACATACAAAATAAATATCTGGTCATTTAAAATACAATAGTTATACATGCAAAAATATATAATACATTTCTATGAATTATTTTAAAAGCTGTGTCTGACTTACTGTCCTGCGCGCACATTTTCATTATGGCCGGCATAATATAATAGTGCAATGGTATGACGTGCTGATTGAAACATTACGTGATCTAAATTGAATTACATATAAGTAACTATACACTGTAACATGATTATAGAAATCGAATTTATCACATTTTGCAGTCTTTGAGTACATAATGAACAACAGGAATTAAATGTCGTTACACTAAAATGATTTGGCACAATATCATAGAGACTAGTTAAACCTTAATGCTACTTATCTTAAGATAAGCACAAAAGCGAGTCTCGGAGTATCCGCCTAGATCACAGACACAATAAATGTAGAAAAACCCTAAAATTAGTTCAGCCGCCGACCTTATTAATGAGTTCATCGCATATGGCTGTAAGCTCATCATTCGCCTTCGTCTTCTGCGCTAGAGACTCTTCAAGCGACGTGATGTGGAGTTCTTTCCTCTTAATCATGGCGTTAAGCTTCAGGACCTCCGCTTCATGTGACCTGTTCATCTTATCTAACTCCTGGTTCGCATGGTTAAGCTTAGACGTCGCGTGCTGCTTCAGAAGCTCGTAGTTGTTCTGCATTTTGTTGAGATTCTCTTCAAACGCTTTAATAGATTTTTTGTAGGCATCCTCATTTGCCTTACAGTGGAGTATAACCTGTTTGATTTTCTCGTATTTGCTGTGGAGATCGCTGAAGGACACCTCCATGCTGGCTAGATGTGCTGTCTGTTCGTCTCTTTCATTGATTAACTTAGCTCTCTCCTCCGCGTGCCTCTTCTTGTCCTGCGCTGTTTCCGAGATCAAACGAGCTATCGTCCTTTCGTATTCTTCGACCACAGCCGCCATGCTCTTATTGATCTTAGTCTTCTCAGCCAGCCGATCATTCAAGTCGTTGATCTTCTTGAGTCTTGTTTGACTTTCATCTTCTAAACTTTTTAAATGAGATTCTAATAAAGTCAATCTATCCTTTAATTCTTTACTTTCAGATCTAAGGCTGTAAACGTTGATTTCTTTTTCGGCTAATAGCTCTCGTAGCTGAACAAGGGCTAAGTCGGCTTCATTCTGCTCTCTTGTGGCATGTGTCACAGTAGTTTCATGCAAAAGTGAATTGTTGCCGCTCAAAGACAGTAGTCTATCAATAACAGCCATGGCAGGGGACGTGAATGTAATAGAACGCCTGTTCGATCTGTTAGGAGTCAATGACTTATTTCTGGGTGTCACCGGGTTGACGGCAGGTGGTACAACCATCATCGGCTTGGACACTGTAATGTTAAGGTCTTCGTTGAATTCCTCACTTGAGTTCTGCGTGATGTCCGTCTCCTGTGTTATGTTCAGGTTAGAAGGTCCAGCAATAGGAGACATGACTTCCTTTTCAGGCATCACTGCTTTTGTAGGAGTACTTTGCCTCTTCTGAATCTTATTTAATGAAGCAAATAAATTCTCAGATGTAATAGATGACATCCTCTTCGCGAAGAGAGGATCAAACTTTAGGAATAAGCTCTCTTTACCACTGTCTACAACGGTGTCACTCTTATTCTGATTCAGGAGGAACTCAAATGCTTCCGCATCAATAAATAATTCATCGTTGTCTCCATTTTCTTCGTTAACTTGAGTTGGTAAATCGTTGAATTGCATCATGTCATTATTTTCACTATCATAATCAGACATTTTATCGACAACATTCAAATCCTCAGCTTCTAGGAATGGTCCTTCTATTGTATCCTCATCTTCAGTATTGACTTCCTTGATTGTACCATCTTTGTCATCAGTAGCTTTAGATGAAGTAGTTGTATTACTTAAGTTTCCTGAAACATCTTTTTCAGATAATTCAGTTTCCACTTTGTCTTCACGCAAAACTGTATTTGTAGTATCTTGTGGTTTGACAATTTCATCATTATGAGGTAAAATCATGGAAGACTCAGGAGAATTGCTTATTTTGCTTTTGGTAGCAAAAGGATTTTCTATGTTAAGATTCGGCGGCGGTGACTGACGCATTTTGGATTTTGATGCAAATGGATTGAAGTTCTTGTCATCAATTTCGGGTATATTAAAAACATTTCTTGAATGGAAGCTTTCATTTGATGATGCTCCAGCAGAAAAGTATGCAGACTGTTCCGAAGACGAGGTGGATTTTGAATCTTTGGCGACAGAAGTTGCCGACTCATCAGTTTCAGCAGAGGACATTAAAACAGGCTCTTCTATTTCAGGTTTTAATTCTTGTTCCAATTGATGAGATACTTCTTTCACTAAATCAAGTGTTTTTTCGTGAACCATTTTGGTTTCTGCAATTAATTTTTCTTCAATAGAAACATTAATAGGTTTTAAAGTTACATTAGGTGGTGGTTTCATGTTTATGTCATCTACAGCAAATGTCTCAGCGGGGCTCACAGCTGTATTGCCGCTAAATCCATCATTAAAAGTCGAATTAAATTTTCTTTTAGGAGCAACAAGCTTCTTCCTTTCAGGTTGCGATTTTCGTCTGTTTATCATTTCCTTTTTTGGCATAGGCTTTTCGACACTCTTAGAGCTCATTATTGATTTTATAACTTTAGTAGGAGTATCCGAAGAAGGCGAGACCCTTATTTTAGTTTTCGTAGCAAATGGATCATCAATTTCATCAAAATTGAAGTTGTATCCTTTAGAAGTGATTGGGGGAGAAGCTGGGGGGGTAATCACAACTT
Source organism: Tholera decimalis (assembly GCA_943138885.2). Lineage (NCBI taxonomy): Eukaryota > Metazoa > Arthropoda > Insecta > Lepidoptera > Noctuidae > Tholera > Tholera decimalis. Next base: position 5,070,991 of record OW964565.2, on the reverse strand, counting down.
TACCGGCTGCCACTATTTGTTGGTCAATATTTTGAATATCAATGTTTTCTTCTGGTGTAATTTTAGGAATATCTTCAGCAATCACTGACACAAATGGACTATTATTTTCTGAAAGTACAATTTCGTCATCTTCCGTTTTATTGTCAGTACTATCGCTGACTGGATTAATAGGTTGCTTTTCACTGTCTAGAATTTCAGGCTCTGTAGGAATTACGTCAACATAGTTAGGTTGTGTATCAATGACAAGGTCTGCGGAAACAGGTGTGTCTTCAGTGGGTTCAGTTGCGGTGCTATCGCTAATGGTGTCGCTAGCCATTTCATCACTTTCTGCTTTAATGGGTAGTACTTCTTTAATAACTTCTGATAATTCACTCATATGTGTAGGTATTGCAGAGACATCTGATAAAAGTTCTGGGATGACTTTAGCTGGTTCTGGCAAAATTCCTGGAATACTTACTTCGCTTGCCGCATTTTCGAGATTTTCAGACAAAATTGTTGATTCAACGGTAGGTACGATATTTGTCTGATTAATAATGTCCGGCAAAGGTCTAATTACACTGTCATTGATATCCATAGATTGACTAAATCTCTTGTTTTCCTCATGTGTATATGTTACTGTTTCATTAAGGCACTCCATTACAGTTTCTGTGTTGTTTATAACTTCATTGTCAAACTGCACATCATCAATTATACTTTTATTTTCAGTTTCAACATTTATGGATGATGCAGATTTAGATACATCAAGGGCGACGAATTGTTGTTCATCAGTTGATGGGTTTTCATTCTTAACCTGTATAATATCTTTAAGAACTTCTGGCACAGTTTTACTTATTTTGGTATCCAAAGTCAATATTTCATTCTGAATATTATTCCTGCTTTCGAAAATCAAAGGGTTTGATGGATGCTGTTCAGACAATATTGTTCTTTCTTCGTTGTTTGCTGCGACTTGCATTACTTGTTCTGCTATTTCAAATGTCAGGTTATTCTTATTTATCAAATAAGAATTATCTACAAGATCAAGGGGCAGACCATTTAATAGAGTTGAAGCATCTGTCTGATCAGTAGGCATATTCAATTCTTTGTCAAGGTCATCCTCATCAGGTAGAGGAACTTCAGCAGCCAATTCAGTCATTGAAGCTTCTTTAATTGAACTTGTATTCTTTTCTTCATCAGGATTTAGTAATGATTTGTTCACTAGTTCTCTTAGGGTTTCTGGATTATTGATTGTATTGGTTGTAGTCTCAGTCAAGTTTAAAGAATTATGGTCACTGATAACTGTATTATTAAGGTTAGTTTTGTTTAGTTCTATGTCTTGGGCAATGTTTTGTGTCAATAAGTTGTCATTGTTGTTAGCCGAGTGTTTTCCTGAATGATCAATTTGTTGTTCATTTGGTGTTTCACTACATATTGTTGAATTAAGATTTTTTATAATATTATGTTGGATATCAAAAGTTAGAGTCTCAGATGAAATCATTTCTATTATTTGTGCATCAGGTTCTTCTTTAAATTCCACATTGGACAATGAATTAGTTGATTCCAAAGCTTGATGTAATATTGACTCAACAATATTTTCAGCAGTTGCAGTTACATTTAATTCCTCCGTGTTATCCACAAACTGGTTATTATCTCCTATTTTTCCATCAATAATTACATTCAATGCAGGAAGGTTTTCTTCTGTGGGTAGCAAATTAATCTGGGATTCTACAAAAACTCTGGAATCAATAGTTTCATTAACTTTTTCAAGCTCAACATCACTTGGTGTAATCACTTCTCTGTTTTCAGACTGACAGTTTTTGTCTAATATTTCATTTCCTGATTTATCTTGAGTTTTAAGTAATGCTTCAGGCATCAAATCTTCAGGTGTTATTGATAAGGTTGCATCTAGTATATCTTGTGTAGTATTTAAAATGATTTGTTTCAGACGAGATGCACTTGTATTTTCTTTTGTACTCTCTATTTCTTTTGTCAAGTATAAATTTTGTGTTTCATTGTTCACTGGAGTCTTGTCGGCGGTATCTTCTAGCAGAGAATCATTCTTAATAAATGTTGTTTCACAATCGACAAATTCTGTATCTGATTCCCCTGCAAATGTGCAGTTGGTATTGTCATGTGTGTCTGTCATAGTTTTATCTCTAAGAGAATCATTGTAAGAAATATCCATGTATTCGACCGTGGAATTCATATCATCTTGGACATCTTGAATAGGTAATTCCACACTTTGTTTGGTATTTTTGTTTTCAGTTTGAATATGTTGAAAAAACAATTTATGTATAGGAATGCGCTCCTGACTGAATAATATGGTTGTCTCATCTTTCCACTGCAGCTCTTTCTCCAGATCTTCATTAAAAACAATTGATTCTTTTTGTGGACTATTTCTTTTCGTAGGACTAGGTTCCTTCTTTTGACGAGTAGAAATAGGAGTTGATGCCAATAAAGCTTGTGATTTTGCTTCGTCCATTACTAGGGTTGGTTCTGCCGGGCTGAGTATGTCAGGTTTCACAATATTTTCACTGTCAGCTGGTGGTATGGGACTCTGTGATGATCTAAACATATTAAGGACAGATTTGATACTCCGCATGATAGGAGAACTACCACCATCATTCTTTAGGATTAGGTTATCTTTTGTAGGTGTTGTGGCTTCAGGAGTTTGCACAGCAGATGACGATGAACTCAACAGAGACAAGTTTTCATCTATGTCATTTGGTCCGCTAACTGTTACGGTAACATTTGCATTATCTAGAGTGACTGTGGTATCAAGAGGCCTAAGAACTGATGTGCTCCTACTATTATCAGCAAATTGTTCTGTGGAGATTGTTTGGAGCGGTAATGATTTGAGAGATTTCACTACATTGTCATTTTTTGTCATATTAGAATTAAGTGAGCGTGTTAAATTGCTATTCTCATTAATTGTGACATTAACACTGTCGTCACCTGACTCAAAACTCCTATTCTCAACACAATTAGCAGTATAGCTCTTAGACATCGGCGAGGAGGCCGGAGTGATGGAATACCTGAGTTTCATGTTAAGTTCCGACACGTCCAGCTCTTCGTAGCCCTTTTCTGTGAAGGGCAGCACATTGTTATGATGTAAACTGTTCTCTTTATTGTCGAAATCACTGTCAACGTCCATCGGCTCGATGTGGTGAGCCATCTCGCACGTCCACTAGTCACACACTTGGATTATCACCCGTCACACACCACACGGAGTTCAGTCACTATTGAAGTCGCCCCGCACTCGATGTCGATCCTCCAAGCGTCGATCTGGAGCGAGAGACAAAGAAAAAATCAGTCCAATGTTTACAGTTAGCCGATTTCAGATAGTTTCACTGAGATTTCTAATACGTCGTAGTACAAGCGGCGACGCGCGTATGTATGTCATTTAAAAACAAAAATGTCCGAGATGTGAACACGCAACTCACTCTGAAAATCTATTTTTGTCCTTTTTGTGTGGCACGAAACGCGACGTTCATTTTATGTAACGCGCGCGCCCGAGGGAATCTTGCCAAAATGCGATGCAGAGCTGTTGAACCCAAACACAAATACATCGCCAGCTACAAGACCGTTTGAAATCCGGTAACTTTTTATAATTTGAAATGTCAGTCTATAGAAAGGTGTGTTCATACCATAGATGTAGAATATGTTCATACCAAAGCGAGTCGGATACTTTTTAAATCATCTGTCACTGAGTTGAGTTTTTTTTTTTTTTAGGTAGGGCCACTTGTAGTTCAGCTCACTAAGGCTGGGTACTATTTAACCGGTCTATCCTGTGGTGACCTCTAATAAAATAAAGGCCCCCAGCCAGGACTTACAAACTAAAATTACAACTAAATGACCGCACCGCACGCTAAGGGCACTCCCTGTGGAGTACGGGCCTCGGCATAGCGGGGTCATTGGGGGAGGGCAGCAAAAGGACAGGCTGGGTCATATTATTATTTAAGGGAGTATTTATTGCTACTGGCGCAGCATCGCGGGCTGGCTCGTTTGGCAAAGGTCGGGGAGGATTTCCGTTACAAGTACGCGGACGTCGCGATGGGCCTCGTCGTCGAGGCCGGAATACGGAACGCGTTTTGTGTTTGTGTTTTCTAAGAGTGCTAGTTTCCCTACTGCTCTCTTGTCGGATGATGGTGGGGTCGTCGGGCTCGTCTAGGACGTTACGCGGGCGACGAACCCGAGAAATTTTGGAGGAACTAAGTTGAGTATACTACATTTTTAACACGCTTTTATTAGGTCGACCTGTATGTAACTAACTATGTAATGAAATCTAAGGTAACTAATTTAACCATCTTCCAAGGGTCGTAGCGTAATGAAAATTGGCAGCTGTATGTAGTTCTGATGACAATACAATAATATGGTACTGTCGAACTGATCTGATGATGGAGCCGGAAGATATGAACTGGAAGTTCATGATGGAAAATCGTATCATAGCTGTTTTGGATTTCTTAGAAAAGTCTTGTAATGAACTTTGACCACGATTACGTTTCGAGGTCTGATGATAAAGCCGGAAGATAGGCACTGGCATTCCATGATGGAATATCGTATCATAGTCGTGTTTGCACTTGTGAGAAAGGCCACGTAATGGACTTTGGACACGATCAGGTTTCAAAGTTATTATAACAAACCTAAAGAAAATCCGTTATCGGTTTTCTTAACTTTTTTGAATTACCGCGTAATCCATAGATTTATTTTTTTATAGATGTCACTTTCAAATTCTCTGGGGTGATCGACCGTTTAATGGTTTACTACTCGTGGGAATAATATGGCAAAAACTACAAAAAAGAAACAGCAACACAAAGAAAACGGAGTCTACAAAAACAAGGAAAAGCGCGAACAAATTTTTTGTTTTTACGTGCATTTATAAAAGCGTGTTTTTCTAGTGATTTTTAAACTATTAATTTATTTTCTTATAGTCTCAATCTCAAAGATCAATTTGGAGATGGGCGTTTTCGTTAATGTTTGTCATAGATGCGCACCGATAATGAGTAAACTGCATCCGATGCCAGCAAACTGTCGTGGATGCGATTTGATAAAATAACTGCCATGTCGGCTGATGTCTACACATAGTTAGGTACTCGGTAACGGTGCCATAACGAGAACTTTTGTTGTCTATTTTACTATAATTTTGTTAATAATCAGATACGATATTTAACGTTAGGTACGACTTCTACTACTAATATTATAAAGGCGAAAGTTTGTGAGTGTGTGTATGTATGTTTTTTATTTCTTCTCGCTCAAAGGATTGGACCAATTTTGATGAAATTTGGTATGGCGGTAGCACACTGGACATACTTTTATTTAAAAAAAAGTGTTCCCGCGGGTTGAGCAAAGAATTTTAATAATTAATTTGGTGTCACTTCTATTAATGTAATTCAACGCTTTGAAAACACAGACTTTTCTCCGCTAAAAGGAGACAATTTGAATGGGGTCCCCTACTTTCAGAGGTGCATCTGTACCTATTACCGGGCATGCTTATTATTGGGCATGGATTTGACGTCTAACCTCAACTTCGGCTCAACCATTGAGTCTAAAGCTCAGACTGCACCCAAAAAGCTGGGCATCCTACAGAAAGTGAGGCGATACTTGACACCTGGACAGCTTTTGAATTTATATAAAGCACAGGTTCGTTTCTGTATGGAGTATTGCAGTCACTTGTGGGATGGCTCAGCCAAATACCAACTAGCTGCACTTGACTCGATCAAACGTGACGAGGTTCTGGCAGGCAAGATTCACAGCCTGGCTTACCGGCGAAACGTTGCTTGCCTGTCTATCTTCTACAGATTGTACTTCGGAGAGTGTGCGCAGGAGCTCCACGACCTAATCCCTTCATCCCCCTTTTACTACCGGTCTACCAGACGTACCGCAGGATACCATCCAGACTTGGTCAATATACCGTCTTGTCGTACTAAGCGCTTTTCATCCAAATTTATTGTGCGCACAGCTAAGGTATGGAACACTCTGCCGGCTTCTGTGCCACATATGATCCGTCAGCCTTTAAAGCAAGAGTGAATAGGCATTTTCTGGGCTCACTCGTTCGATCGTAGACCTCATTTTACACTTACCATCAGGTGTGATCGAGGTCAAGAGCGGGCTCATTCGTAATAAAAAAAAACAACAACGTACGACCACAGATAACAAAGTTGTGAGGTAACAAACAAGTAAAAAATATATCAGTTATAGAACCTCCACATTTATGTGAAAAGTGTTTATATTCATATCTCGTTTTTTGGCACCGTAAATAACGTAATAATGTTATAACCTTATAACTGCAAATGTAATTATCGGTCTGATTTTACTATCATGACATAACATCTGAGCTGAATTGGATGAAACTGCATACGATAAGACTATGCCCTGATATAACTATGATTAAGACATAGGCTACTTTTTGTTCTCTTTAGATAATTCCCGTATTTTACTCGAACGAAGCTGCTTGCAGCACCTAATCCTTGCTATGTAGGAGGCTGATGTGCGGCCTTTGAAGGTAGCACTACTGTTTTTAGCTTTTGAGATTCTCTAGTATTTATCACTAGCGACCCGGCCCGGCTTCGCTCGGGTAATAAAGTTTATATTTACTTATACAGGGTTATTGGAAATACGTCCCGATCCCGTTAAGGGGGTGTAGATGAGGTCATTAACTAACAAATCAACCCTAAGTTTCTAGGCCTAAAGTATACCATTATCGAGATTTTTTTTATATCTATACTAATATTATAAAGCTGAAGAGTTTGTTTGTTTGTTTGCTTGAACGCGCTAATCTCAGGAACTATGGTTCTGATTTGAAAAATTCTTTCAGTGTTAGATAGCCCATTTATCGAGGAAGGCTATAGGCTATATATGATCAAGCTAAGATCCATAGGAGCGGAGCACTAATGAAGAATGTTTCAAAATCGGGGGATTTTTTTCCACGCGGATGAAGTTGCGGGCGGAAGCTAGTATTAAAATAAAATAGGACTTTATCTCTTTTAAAAATTTATAAAAAAAAACGAAAACACGTTTTAGCATTCTTCTTTATTAAATGGCTAAAGAATTAAGTTGCGCATAATAAAAAAAAAACATAAAACAATTAAAAACCTCCGTACTTTTGAAAAAGGAGATCGAATACTTATTTTATTTTTATGATTTTTGCAACGTCTTATGAAATATTTTTTTTTTTCTCCTAAAAATCACTAATCTAATTTGAAGGCGGAACATTTTATTTGTTAGTTAATGACCTCATCTACACGCCCTTAACAGGATCGGGACATATTTCCAATAACCCTGTATATGATTTTGCTTAATCGATATAGACTAGAATAGACGTATTTAATTGGATAAGGAATAATACTGTACTGTTAAACTGTACATTAAAATAACCCATCATTTTAATGTAATTTAAAAATAAAAGAAAAAAAATGGTTATTGTGGGTTATTCTTGGGAGATAGACATATGCCGTCGTGGACTTTTTTGTAGATCTGTAAAAGAGAAAGAATCCTGCCATAAATTGTATTTTTATAACTAAAAAGGTTTTGGCAGCGTTTTCGATTAAAGCTCCAGATAGGCTTAATTCTTTCCGACATGTTGAAGTAATATCGTCGTATTTCATTCAATCTACACAAAACCTTAACTTATTATACACTAAAAGCTTCCTCAGGAATCACTCTATCTACTAAAAAAACCCACATTAAGATCCGTTCCAGAGTTTTTAGGATCTAAGCATACATAGGGACAGACAGACAGGGAAGCGACTTTATTTTATACTATGTAGTGAAGTTGGTGTGCAAACCAATACTTGCAAACTTCTTGAACTAATTGAAATGTAACATGATTATCTTTTAATAATATAATTTCGTATCTCTTCTACTTTAAGTTAACGTTAACATACATGGACTTTGAAAAAATTTAAGATTCATAATCTAAATCTAAGTATGTTTACATAAAAAAACTGATTCTTCAACTACAATTTATTTTATTTTAAATGCTTATTTATAAATCAGTCCATAATATATGCTTTACCAGTGATGATGGATATTATATTTTTAATGGTATTATAAGATTATTTAACGTTGTTGGCAGCAAGTCCATGATCTAAATCTATTTCTTTGTTTCATCAATATTGGCACATGGTATAATTAGGAATTATACATTAATTTGTAAGTATTATTATAAACTGTATAACTTAGAATTAATAAACTGTCGTAATTCAATCTGTGCGCAGAACACAGAACACATATACTCCGGAGGCGCAGAAGGTATACATAAAAACGTACTGGTTAAAAAATAAGTAGTATTTTTTTTAATAGCGTGGAATTACCTTTACTTTGTCCGTGAACATGACAACTGCTGAAGATGCGTTTACAAAGTAAGTTATATGTTTAAACTATAAATACAACACTTAATAGGTTATTAATTAAGGATAAAACACATCGGGAATTTTATCAACAACAGTAATTTTGGTGTAAGTTTGTTTTGTACAAATCAAACTTTTGGTAAAAAGTTAACAATTTGAAGCTATCCACATAAACTAAACGTAAATAAATGTCAATTTATCGTTATCAGGTGTTCATAGAAAAGCAATCAAATTTTAGTCGACACCGGCTCAGTTGCCAAAGAAGAGAAGAAAAAAAAAAAAAATCAAATATTTTAAAACCTTAGTCCTTATAGCGAGTGTTTTAATAATTTTGTTTAATAATTTTATAAAAGAATTACAATGAATTTTGTAAGTATAACATTGAATGTTTTGTTTTAGTTTAACCGAAGTGTCAAGGTTAAGTTTGTAACCTCATCTATGTTATCAAATTAATGTAACTTCTTAGAGACCTAATAACTATTACATCATGCAAGTAAATTAACTGTTAACATGACTATCATTTAGCCATTATTGTATACTTTTTTATCGGATACTTCATAGTGGTCATGGTTCAGAGATCGCAAAAACCAGTTGTAATTTAGACGTCAAGTCGTCAACTCATTACTTACTCACACTCAGTGCAAGTGCGACGGTGTCATGCCGAACACGTTCTCTGCGAGTATAAAAATACTTAATGTGCATTTGTCGTAATAAGTACCTACCTAGCTTATTTTTACTGACAGTCCTGTTCTAAATTTAAATTTCGGATTACTAGTGCTTGGGAGCAGGCAGTAGAGTATGTTTTTGTTTTCTTTTGTTTTACTTTTAATAACTGGTTCACAAGTGACAAGGGTCAATGAAAGGTGTCCTAATGAAAGTTTGTGGTCATATTTAGGACTATAACAAGCCTACATTAAATTGTCTATTTAAAGATTTCTATGCATTATTTCTTTAAATATTTTAGCTATAAATGAGTGACTTCTTACTGAAAAAAAAATAATTGTCCAATTAAGATTTGGATCATGTATACATCTTTTTTATGTATTGAATTGTTGAATTGTCTTACTCCAAATGAATAAAACAGGTTATATGATATGTATGCAGTTTAAAAATAGACTTACATCATTGTTGGCGCATAATAATTTTATGTCATCACTATGTAACCTGGGTGTAATTTTCAATCAATCAAGATATTATCGCTTGACAAGCAAAAAAATAAATGCTTGCAATAAAAAAAAAAACGAAATAAGCTAATTTACATGCTGTGTGGGTTATCTTTTAATGTATTTTCTTTCTCTTTATTACAGTGCAAAATATGGAAATAGAGCATGATGTAACTGTGAAACTGTTGTTTTTTGCACGTTCCAAAGAGTTGGCGGGAACTAGGGAGTCGACAATCCGTCTCCCAACAAAGATCAGCTATAAAAAACTCCTGAACATTATTAGTGAAAACTACAATTTGAAAACTATAAAGGATAATATATTGCTGGCTAAAAACGAAGAGGTTTGTGAAGAGGAGGTTGATATTGAAATTAAGGAACGGGATAGTATTGCTGTGATTCCTCCAATTAGTGGGGGTTAATTTGCTGAATCTATATAAAAATCCTAAATACTCGGAGCTGTAGTATTTCCCAATTAAATTAGCAATAGAATAGATAATTCACAACTTAAAAGCAAGATGGACTACCTAAAGTTAACCGTGGATAAACTATCAGTTGACGAGATTACTGAACTAGTCACTGCTGACACCTGCGGAGCTATATCTGTCTTCATTGGCACAACTAGAGACAATTTTGAGGGGAAAAAGGTGAGTGACCTTTATTTTATTTTGACATAAAATTAGTACCACCGGTTTCTTGTACTTATATTTATTTAATTATTGATAGTCTCGCATTTCACCATCTTCTCACCTGATGGTAAGCGATGATGTAGTCAAAGATGAAATAGGCTTACCTAGAAGTACAACTCTTAACTGAACAACCCATTTTTACGACTATAGCCATCAGGTAACATAGCATCCGGAAAGGAATTCCACACCTGTACCACATTGAAAATATTCCCTATCATTCTCAAACTCAAAATATTTAATTTCACATAGGCCTACATGAGCACTTATAAAACATCAGAAGTTAATGCATCTTAGTGCACATTAAGACCATATCAACTTTTTAACCGACTTGAAAAAAAGGAGGTTTACAATTCGTCTTGAACTTTTTTTTTTTTATTTTTTTATTTTATGTATGTTACCTCATAACTCGGAGATGGCTGGACCGACTTGGAAATTTTTTTTTTTGTTCGAAAGGGTATTCTTTCTAGTTGGTCCCATTGTTACGAAATCAGGATCTGATGATGGGATCCTGGAGAAATCGAGGGAACTCTTCAAATATTATAGGCACATCTATAGCGTTTTGGGTATTTCTTATAGTACCTTGAGCAGTTGCTTTCGAAAAGTACCATTTGGGGAAGTTGAACTGATGATGAAGACCACAGATGGCCACTGAAACTACTCAATAATAAGTATTTCGTAGATTGCGTTTCGATTACTTGAGTACGGATGTTAAACACTTTATGCTCGTCGAAATACATACGAGTATAGTGATGTAGAGCTGATGGTCAAGTACCTCAAAAATTAACAGCTATGCATCGGGAAAAGAAACATTTTGTAAAAGGTGATAAGTTGTTGACATTATGGTTTTTGTAACTAGATAAATTTACAAACCGACCCACTAAAAAGCGTGAAAAAAATTTTTTAACAAAAAATAGAACCGACTTCCATATCAAAACACTACAAAGCTAAAAATAACTTTAATTTCGGAAGGCGGTGTGAAAAAATCAGAAAATCCAAAACCAATAACACCGACTACCGAAATTAAAGTTATTTTTAGCTTTGTAGTGTTTTGATATGGAAGTCGGTTCTATTTTTTGTTAAAAAAATTTTCTAGAGTCGGCTTCAAAGCCATCTAATTTAGTGGGAATACCATGTATGGACTACTATTCTAGTATTAAACTACACTCAGCGGCACGGAATCTTGGCCAAGCGCTCTTCTCGTAATAACAAAAATTTCAAGTGTTTCCAATGATTGTTTCTTATGAGGGTAGGTCAAAAAAATGTTTACTCTTAGTTCAAGAGGGTAATTCATGCATTATGGTGCAACTTTTAACTTTTAATTGAATCGTGTCACTTGAACGACTAAGTTGCTTTAAATGTGTATGTTGTAAAAGTTTACAGTTAACTTATTGAATTATTGTGGTTTTATGCTTTTTATTAATTAACTGAAGGTGCTTTAACACCAGTAAAAATGCCATTAACACCAGCACAGATTGCACAGGCTGTAGTATTAATCGACCAAGGATTAACACAGCGTGAGGTTGCTGTGGTGCTTAATGTACCACGTTCGTCGATACAGTATGCCCTAAAACAATACCAGGAGACAGGCCACTATTCCCGTAGACCAGGCAGTGGAGGCGTCAGATGCACATCGGCCCGTGACGACCGTTTTATTGTCCTGGAAATTTTAAGAAACCGGTACCTGACCGTCGTTGAGATACGCCAGCGGCTCCAAAATGGCTAGAAGTGTGAATGTTAGTGAGCGTACGGTAAGAAGACGAATGTAGGAAGTGAATTTAAAAACCCGTAGACCAGCACGCGGTCCAGGACTCCTCAGACATCACCGAGTAGCTCGACTTCAATTTGCACGTAACACGCCTGCTGGACCCATGAGCAATGGGCTCGAGTGCTGTTCACAGATGAGTGTCGTTTCGCTTTACGTGCTCCAAACGGTCGGGAGCGAGTGTGGAGAAGAAGAGGAGAGAGATTTATACCCATTACCACCACACAAACTGTGAGTTTCCATGAAGGCTCCATAATGGTTTGGGGAAGGAATAACTTCCGGTGGTCGTACGGAGTTGGTTATCATCGATAACCGGCTAATTGCAGCCCGATACATCGAGAAGGCCCTTCAGGAACATGTTTTGATATATTCGGGACACGACCAATTCCTCATAATGCACGATAATGCACGCCCACACGTTGCATATTGCGTTGAAGAATACCTTCAAGAAGTTGGTATTCAAAATGTGCAGTGGCCAGCTCGTAGTCCTGACTTAAACCCGATTGAGCATATCTGGGACATGCTCAAAAGAAAGATAAAGTCCACCTCCGACCCGCCAAAAACTCTTAATCAACTTCGAAATGCTGCACTGACTGCTGGGAAAGCATACCGCAAATTGAAGTCAGTAACATCATTCAAAGCATGCCAGATCAAATGCAGGCCGTTATTAGGACCAGAGGAGGAAACACCCGATACTAATACGTAAAGACAATAAACCGATTTAGGTTTTTTTAATTCTATAGTATCAATTTAAAAACACTATGTAGTGACGCTTTCACTTTTTAAGTTCTAAAAGCCGAGAAACACTGAGTGCATCTACCATTATTTCAGTATCAAAAATACATTTAAATGCGAAATATCGTGAAATTTACTTGTGGCCAAGTTTCCGTGCCGGTGAGTGTATGTAGTAAGTACCTCTTATCATGTCGTCTTTACCTCAAAACAAAAAGAAAGCATACTATTAAAGTTACTTCTGCTATACTACGAATAAAAAACTAAAAACAAAAACAAATTGAATATTGGAAAACCTACATGTCCCAGCACTTCATAATGTACTGTGCTTAATACTATCTACTGTAACAGCATACATTTTTGTTCTTTTTAATCTATACTAATATTTTTTAAAAATATTAGTATGTTTGTATGTAGGGATAATCTCTGGAACTAACGATTGAATTCTTATTGAAACAATTTTTCTTTGTTAGTAAGGTGCATTATATGTGGGTGCCATCGTACTTCTTACTAATATTATAAATGCGAGTTTGTGAGGATGGATGGATGTATGTTTGTTACTCTTTCACGCAAAAACTACTGAACGGAACGGAATGAAATTTGGTAAGTAGGTAGTTGACAACTTGGAATAACGATATAGGCTACTTTTTATCCTGAAAATTCCACGGGATCGGGATTTGCGCGGGAAAATCTTCCCACGCGTACAAAGTTGTGGGCAGAAGCTAGTAAGCTATAAATGATTTCGAAAACACGCGGACAAAGTCGCGGCTGAAGTGCTAGTGGTGTAAAAAATAGATATACTTAGAACTAATGATACAGTATGTTAACTAATAGAGGGCGTTCCCGTTAACCCGCAATAGTATAGCATCCATACATGCTAATAAAAGTAATTAAAAAAATTAAAATACCCGACTGCAACCTTATACTAAAACTAACTGAAAAGCTGATAAAAACAAGCCCATTTTAAATTAAATAAAAGTTGGAAGCAGGCGGGGCCCATATACCATTATTATAGTTTCAAACTCAAATGGGTCCCACCTGCTTCCAACTTTTATTTAATTTAAAATGGGCTTGTTTTTATGAGCTTTTCAGTTAGTTTTAGTATAAGGTTGCAGTCGGGTATTTTAATTTTATTAATTACTTTCCAGCTTTTTAGTTTACAAATGTGAAAGATTTCGCAGACGATTTATTTCTTGATACGTGTTTTTTACGATTTGTCACTTTGAATTACTTTTAACCATATAAGTTGCATATATGTTTGTAATCACCTTTTAAAACCCTTTATTTTGATACCCCACTCGATAGGTTTTGAGAAAAAATCGCCAAAAATCCGCCATTTTGGTTTATTTTTTATTTTGATATACCCAGTGTCACTTTCACAGTCAATACGAATCTAACGATACCTCTCAAGCTAAAATCCGTCTAGCCGTTCAGGCCACAGAGCGTGCCAAACAATTATACATACATACATACTCTCGAAAAACATAACCCTCCTTCTGGCGCAGTCGGGTAAAAAATATTACCCTTCGAAAACAAAATGTTTTTATTTATTTTTTAATATTAAAATATTCATTAAAAATGTTGAATTGATACGTAAAAGAAACACTCTGTACACGCATACTTGAAGGACGGCAATGTCGCAATTTATTTATGAATGACAGGCCGCGTGTACGGCGATCTAATTGATTCTGCTTATACTATTGCGGGTGATTGCGGGTTAACGGGAACGCCCTCTGTTAGTTAACATACTGTATATAAATTTGAGTAAAAAAACAACCTAGAATGATAAATAATACATAGGTAGTTAAAGCTATAAATGTCAGGGCATAATGATAACGAGTAGATATTGGGTGTTCGCCCTGGCATGGGTGTAGGGGTCTCTCAGACTAACTGGCTAAAACCAAACCACTACATATTCCCTCGCACACTTGCGCCACTTTCTCGGTGAGAAAATCATCAGATCACTCCTCTCACTGTGGTTGAAGCAGAAGGGAGTGTCATACTTCTACTGACTAAAAACCCATCCTGCGCCTTCAGTAGCCCTTGCGTTTAGGGGTGCCGTATCGTTAGAATATTCCCGCATCCCCGGCGGCGCTACGCCGGGGGCTGCGGAAGCACTTAAATACTCTTCAACCAGCCCGCCTCTGCGGCCCCATATCGTCACCTGGGAAATACTCCTCGCGACATCAGAGTGACCAAAGCAAGGTTCGGAATATTATTAGATAGATAGGGGGAGCTCCCCTTTATTTTTATTTTTTTCTTAAAACCGGAAAGCGGTTCAGAGAGCGGTTTAGATTGATGTCACTGATCTGCCATGTTTCACATGCATAGTCTTAATAGTTTCGGAATAAAATGGCTGTGACATACGGACGGACAGACAGACAGACAGACATGACGAAACTATAAGGGTTCCGTAGCCGAATGGTAAAAAACGGAACCCTTATAGTTTCGATATGTCTGTCCGTCTGTCTGTCTGTCTGTCTGTCTGTCCGTCCGTCCGTAAGTTACAGCCATTTTATTCTGAAACTATTAAGACTATACATGTGAAACTTAGTAGGTAGATGTATTCTGTGAACGGGTTTCCGATTTAAAGAAAAAAAAAAAAAAAAATATTTAAAATAAAGGGGGTCCCCATACATGGAACTAGAACTGAAAATATTTTTTTTTTCATGAAACCTATGCTATGATATAAGGGTTTCTAAAACCACTTTTTCATAAAGTCAATCGTTTACAAGATATAAGCTTCCAAAGTGGTAAAATGTGTGTGTCCCCCCTCTAACTTCTATAATAATGGAGTGAAAAATCTAAAAAAATATATGTCTGTAGATCTTAATGTAAACTTTCAACCAAAATTGGTTTGAATGAAATCGGGTCAGCAGTTTTTGAGATTCAGCATATTTTCTAAAACCGCAAATATATCTTTGTAAGTCATACAAACACTATGAAAAACAAAGTTATTTAGCGTAGTTGTAAAAATGTAAATAAGCTAGTTTTAAGAAATTTTTAAGGTTTTTTTATTCGTCAAATAAATATACATATTATATTATATTATTATAGTTACTACGGAACCCTTCATGGCCGAGTCTGACTCGCACTTGACCAATTTTTTGCCATTCGGCTACAGAACCCTAAAAAAGGGTGATACAATGGGCGGTCTTATCGCTAAAAGTGATCTTTTACAGACAGCCTTTGGATGGATTTGACACAGAAAGGAAAAAATAAATATTATTATTTTCATATAACAGAAACTTACGATACAAAACAACCATGAATTATTGCAAATTGTAAGTCGTTAGTAAGACAAATTCGTTGATAACAGCAACGGACTGATAAACTGACGTCAGTAAATATAGCAAACAATAATATTGCGAAATATGCACTCGGAAAACAATACGTATTTATAGACGTAGGTAGTTTTAGGTTGCCGGGGTTGGGGGAATGTTCCAGCGAGATATCGCGGCCCTGGAACGCAAGGGCAGCTGAAGGAACAGGGTGGGGTTTTTAGTCAGTCGAAGTCTGATACTCCCTTCAACTCTTGCCTGAGCGGGAAAAGTCATTCGATGATTTACTACCCGGAAAAATAGGTAGTTTAAGGTTGATCGTGATTTTCAGCAAGATAAGCCACTGGTTTCAGAACTCATTTTTAGGCTTTTGACGAGTTTTCGGGAATATTCTAACGAGATACCGTGGCCCTAGAAAGTCGGTCACTCCTGCTCCACCCAGAGCGGTCGAGTCATTAGATGGATTTCTCTCGAAAAAAAGGTCTGGTTGTTACATTCTAGTAATAAGGTACAGTCGCCAAATATCGCCCCCCTTTTGTTAAAGAGTAATTTAAAAATAAATCAGTTTAAATAGAATAGTTAATAAAACATTAAACATTAGGCAAACTATACAGCGTGAAATTTAAATCGTTGTTTTCCCACTGCAGGACGGTTACCCATCAGTAGTAGTATCGAAAGATACAGTTAAACTTAAAAAAACATGAATGATTTTTTTTCAAATTATTAAAAAAGTAATCCATAAACTCGAAAGCGCGAGAATCATTAGTAGTTCAGTAGACGTAACGTAAGTACCTACATGAAACACGCACCACCGCGCGCTGCCAACAAAGAAAAAAGTGATTAATAAATGTTCAGAGCAAAATAAGCTCTCACGCATGGTGATAATGCATTAACTAGGTACACTGCGCCATTCTTTGTTTCTAATATTTTATTTGTTTATAAAACGATTGTATTACCAAGATAAAGCCATTTAGCTGGGAAAACAACCATTAAAATTTCACGGTGTATATTTATTAAAAAAAAATCAAGATAAGATAAGATCATTTTATTTGTCCAAACATGAGTATACACACAAAAGAAAAGCATGCAAGTTGTTAAGGGATAGTTTACACAGGTCGCCAAATATGTTTGCCATATTTATGCAATGGCATACAAATATTTAAGGTGAGTAGGTATATGTAAATTATAATTATTAATAATTTCGTATTAAATTACACAGCTAATAAAGTTATTTAAATAATTAATAAAAACAATATAATTTTATATAATTTATATATTTTATATATATTTTATTTATTTATTTTATTTATATATTTTATTTTATTTAACGTTAACTTTGTTACAAACTCTAGAAATACAAATTAATCAAAATAAAAGAAATACTAAAGACATATTTTAAGGCACATGATTTCGTCCCGGGGACGATATTGAGATCACAATAATCAGTCGGTAAACTTACATTGTATTTTTATAGTAATTATAGATAAAGTCCTCAGTAGTTAAATTAAACTTAATTTCTAATCAGCATCTAATAAAAGTTGGTTTGTTTAGTAATTCTAATTGTTCAGTCAAGTTGTGCAAATAAATTTAGGTCCTGGCTTTTCAACGCATCATCATCATGCATCATTGCATGCATCATTTCTTCATGCATCTATTCGAAACATTTTATGCATCTTATCCATTTTTCTCCCTTCTTATCTTGGGAAAAGGTTTCGACACACTGGCAATTCAGCATCATCATTGTCCCTATCTTCTTTATCAGTAGAGACCAATACTGGTTCTTCTTCAGGTGTGTCCTCGTCAGAAGACTCTTTTTTCGTTTGTTGGATTGTTATTTCCACAAAGCTTCTGCAGATTTTTTCATTGCAACGGGACCCCACTGCTTTCTTTTTGGCATCTGTAAAATAAAGAAAAACATTAGAATAGTTTTCGAAAATAAAAATAATCTTAAAAGTAAAATATCTAATACCGTTCCGGGGACGAAATTGGGTCTACGTAGGGGGACGATATTAGGAATTTACTATTGTTGTAATGAACATCCATTCAACAAAAAACACGTGTTATAAACTAAGTATCTTCTATCATTTTAAATCATACGCAAACACAAATCTATTTTACATGAAAAATGCATCAATAAGTGAAGCAGATCATCTTTTAATAAATTCGCATAATATTTCAAAGAAAAACTCACCTTGCACATTTTTTTTCTTTTTTTAATATCTTGTAGGAGCGAAGTCTTATCTTCACATTTATAAAATGGCCGACTGGGGTAACTAACTTTCAATTCAGCATATAGAAATAAGATGGCATTGGTTACTTGAAAAAATACGATAGGGGACGAAGTTAGGTTCGGGGACGAAATTTAGCGACTGTATCTTACCCACGCGAACAAAGACGCGGGTGAAATGCTAATCCTACTAATATTATAAATGCGAAAGTCTGTTTAGATGTATGTATATTTGTTGCTCTTTCACGCAAAAACTGCTGAACGGATCCCAATGAAATTTGGTAAGCAGATAGTTGGCATCCTGGAACATACATCGCCTACTTTAACATAGGCTACTTTTTTATCCCGGAATTCCCACGGGATCGGTATTTACGCGTAACCTTTCACGTGAACGACATCGTGGGCAAAAGTTAGTACTTAATATTACACTGGACAGCAAATAAACCGAGCCACCCGCTACCTAGGCATTCTAATTCGGTTTTCTCAAAAACTAAAAAACCTACAATTATCAAAGTTGTACCTACAGAAAGTGCGTTTCATGGTGATTAAAATGAAATGAAACTCATTGGGTTTAATCAATATTTCAGTGTTTATTAAGGATTTTACAAAGAAGAGTCGTTTTCCAGTCGTGACAATCGTTAGTAATGATAAAGTGAAAAAAAAAAAAATTAAATCCAAAAACAAAGATAAAATAAAAAAAGTTTTTGATCAATATTCCGTATTCCCTCCCCTTGCTCGGATAACTGCCACCGTCCTTGTATTCATCGACCTTACGAGCCTGACGATAAAATCTTGAGGAATTGTATTGCACTCCTCTTCAATTGCGTTTCGCAGCTCTGGAAGCCTTGTTGGAGCAGGTACCCGGGCTCGAACCCGACGTTTCAGCTCATCCCATAAGTGTTCTATCGGATTCAAGTCCGGGCTTCGAGCTGGCCAGTCCATCGTACGAATGCTGACGTCGCGTAGATACTGGGTCACCACATGAGCAACATGAGGCCGTGCATTATCATGCATAAATTGCATATCCTGTCCGATATATCCTGCGTAAGGTACCACATGGTCTGCGAGGATTTCAGTAATGTAGCGATGAGAAGTCAGTCCACGTGTACGGCCCGTCGGTTCGATGAAAACTAACGCTGTATGTGCTGTTAACGAGATGCCGCCCCAGACCATTACAGATCCTCCTCCATAAGCAACAGTTTCCTCGATGCAACACTGAGAATAACGTTCACCAGGGCGACGATATACTCTCTGACGTCGATCACTTCCATGTAGACTCACCCTGGTCTCATCAGTGAAGAGTACATTACTCCACTGCTCTAATGTCCAATCCCTATGCTCTCGAGCAAATTCAAGTCGTGCTCGACGGTGTGCTACCGTTAATGCTGGGCCTGTTGCAACTCTTTTTGGGGTCAGGTTCCGTTCAGCAAGTCTCCTTCTGACGGTATCTGAACTTATGACCACTTGGCGTTCGTCACGCAGACTTTGTTGGACTTGAACTGCGTTGAGGTGGCGATTTCGCAGAACAGTAAGGTGGATATAACGATTATCTGCTGCTGATGTAGCCCTAGGTCTGCCCGTACCTGGACGGCGATCGAATGCTCCAGTCTCTAGGTATCGTCTGTAAACTCGTTGCACCGAAGATCTGCTGATTCGAAGCCTTCGAGCGACTTCACGTTGCGCAATGCCTGTAATAAAAAAAAGTAATGCTACAGCTTGAGCTGCTTCCTGAGGTGTTGTATCCATTATTAATCGAAAAAAGTAGCAAAAACACACGCGTCTGAGCAAAAGATGGACAAAAACTAAAGAAATTATAAGAAATATCCGACTACCCTCATTGTAGAGAAAATGAACGCTAATTTCAAACTCTGGTGAAAACAGAGCAAATCGTTAGCATTGTGTTTGTTGCTTGATTACAATGTGAGTTGACGGTACTTTCGAATTAATTTGTAGTCATTTTAATCACCATGAAACGCACTTTTTGTAGGTATAACTTTGATAGTTGTAAGTTTTATACCTTTTGAGAAAATCGAATCAGAGTTCCTAGGTAGCGGGTGGCTCGGTTTATTTGCTGACCAGTGTATAATGAGGAATTTTTTTTGCTGCTTTGTAACACATAAACTAATAAGACTTTAATAGTTTACGCACACAAACACGACATATTTTGCTTCCCCTTTTAAATATGTAGTTCGAACATAATTATGAGGGTACTTGGTTTCTAACTGGCCCGCTATGTTTTCAAATCTCAGATAGTCCTTATACTGTGTTTCGTAATTGTTTTTTTCTCCATCTTATGTTTAAACTAGCTTCTGCCCACGACTTCGTCCGCGTAGAAGTCGAAAATATTCCACGGGATCCCATCCCCGGGATAAATAGTATCCTATGTTTTATTCCAGGACATATATATCTATCTGTGTGCCAAATTTCTTTCAAATCCGTTCACCCGTTATAGCGTGATTTAATAACAAACATTCATCCAAACTTTCGCATTTATAATATTAGTGTAGATATAGATTTACAATCCCATTTTTAAACATGAAAGATTTCGCCTATGACTTCGTCTGCGTGCAATTTTTACAGGCGGTGTTTTTTTTCGTATTAAATACAATACTAATCTAAGAGCTTTCAGCTCTTGAATGTCCTACGGCTGGACAGGAGACTCAAAGGTAATGTAGGCAAATTATTTCAATATATCCGGCTGGCTAGATAGATTTAATAGTGTTTTTATACCGTAACTATACGGATAATAATTTATACGTAGGTAATATTTAATAACATAAAATTTAAGTAAGGGCCCTGTTTAATTTAAAGCTTCTCTGTATATAATATTTGAGGTTATTTTATTTTCCGGTAACAAAATAATCTGCTTTTCAGATGATCCAACTCGTGAAAGACCAACATATAATTGCCCATTGGCTTATATTTATTAGTTTTTAACATTAAAATTTTAACACTTTAAACACTTAAACAAAAACCCTAAACTACATCTAAAAATAAACTAAAATATGGCATCCAGAAATTCGTGTGCATCGCTGTCCACTGGTAATGTGCCCAAAAGACTGGCGGGATTTGCCCATGGGAAAAATATTCTTTTCGTAAGTCAATGCCAACTAAAGAGAAAGTTTGTTCTTGGGACTTGTTTATAGTCAGGGCAAAAGATGTTTTTATGGGAAACTGGAGTCGCTTTAACGGTATAGGCAGGTCCATAGGAATCATTGGAATTCTCGGGATGTGCGCCAACTGGCCAGCTGCTGATCCGATGAGAATAGTCGCCACAATTAAGTTATCTTTTAAATCTTTAATTAGTAGCCTTGTGCCATTACACAGGTTGGGCGGGCTTAAATTCCTTAAAAGCATAATAGGCGTTTCAGTTTTCAAGAGCAGTTCGTGAGGTGGCAGGCCAGATGGATTCAAGGAATTTAAAAATTCTTGTGGATGCTGGACTACATCCTCGACATTGCGCACTGTATCAATGGACTTGTAAATTTTGAATTGACCGGGGACTTTTTGTAAAATTAGGTTATTGATTTCATTGACTGTATCGTTTCTTGGTGAGACGATAGCCCTTGAACAAAGCCAATGACCGCCGTAGCCGTTGGTATAGTGGTCAGTGGCCCTGACTGCTATGCGCAAGGTCGTGGGTTCGATTCCCACCTAGGACAAATGTTTGTGTGATGAGCACGGTCATTTGTTCTTTGTCTGGGTGTAATTTATCTATAATATGTATGTATTTAGAAATATATATGTATGTTTATCAGTTGTCTAGTACCCATACCACAAGCTCTGCTTAGTTTGGGACTAGATGGCGTTGTGTGAAAAAGTTGTGGAATATTATTAATGAATGTCTCTATCTAATAAATATTCAAGGTCTGGATAAACTGCATCTATGAGTTGCTGCAAATTGTGAACTATTCGGGCTACAGTCTCATTTATAACGATTTCCGCAACGCAAAATCGTTATGTGTATTTCCGATTAGGTTGGCTCTCATATTAGTTCGTAAGTTTAAAGTTTGGACGACTTTGAAGGTGACGATTTAAGACACGCCTTTATGATGTCCGCACGGGTCCCTTTTGTGATGACGGGAAGTGTCTGCCGAAAGTCACCAGCAAACACAAAAGTGACACCACATATGATAGCAACTGAACTTCTCAAGTCCTTAAGCGTTCGATCCACTGCTTCAACATGAGCTCTATGGCTCATTGTGCATTCATCCCACATTATCAGCGACTTATTCTGTAATAACTGTCCAAGGGGCCCATTTTTGCGAATTAAACTGCGACTGCTGCTCCAATGAAACTGAAACGTAAGTATGTTAAAAAAGCTTTTTTTACATAAATACTCCTATATCTGCTAAAATATAAAATATAATTATTTAAGACGGACCAGATTGCCATACATTGTTTTCAGTTTTATGCAACTGTTTAGGCAGCGCATGCAAATAATTCTATTTTAAGGCGATATTATATGCCAGCGACCTTGAGCGACCAGGGAGAAGCTTGCGTCACTCCCCGCGACCGCGCAACGCACCCCCGCAACGCAAGCTCGAAATTTCGTAAGATAACCATACGTTTCAAATAGTAAAGACAGTACTGCCTGATTTGTTATCACCATCCAAATTTTTTCTGGACTTTAATTGTCTGGTCATTGAAAACTACTATGTGTATTTAGACAAGTAAATCTATCTATCTATATATATAAAAATGAATCTATATATATATATAAAAACGACTATGTGGCTACGCTACTTAGACTCATTTGATACTCGTACATAATTAAGTTTTAATAACATTGAAATCGGAATATTGAAATAAGTATGAATTTACTTGTTAGCAATCATGTCCTCATTTTCGACATGCTGAGTTAAGTTTTTCTTCTGTTGTATACAGCCAGAGCTGTAATTTTTTTTATAGTTTATAGGCTTGCGTTTGACCATAATCTCACCTGATGTTAAGCGATGATGTGGTCGAAGATGAAGCACGCTTGCTTAGAAGTAACCTATTCACTCTTGACTTAAAGAATTCCAGGTTATAACTATAAGGAAACAGACTCCGGCAGGGAATTCCACTCCTTAGCCGCACGCATAATTAAAGTATTCTCAAAACGTTTCGTGCGTATGGGTGAGATGTCCACCATGTAACGATGGCGCATCACCGTTTGTCTTGTAGTCCGATGATGGAACAGGCTTGGTAGAATAAGACTGTGCAATTCCATCGCACACTCCCCGAAATGTAACCGATAGAAAACTGATAGGCTTGCAACACGTCGCCGATGCTCTAGGCTCTGGAGCTTGTCTCGACCAATTTTTCGTTGCCGAAGAGCTTTTTGGCCCGTTTCTCTATAGACTCAAGTGCATCAAGCTGGTATTTGGCAGATCCGTCCCAGAGATGAGAGCAGCACTCCATACACGACCGAACTTGCGCTTGATAGAGGTTGAGCAGCTGTTCCGGTGTAAAGTTCCGTCTCACTTTTGAAATGAAATGAAATGAAATATTTATATTGTAAATTGGTTATAAATAACACTTTTACACGTCATGTTTTTAAAGTAACTAAAGTAGACTAAACGTGCTGTTTCGATATCAGTTAATCCACGTATTTTTCTAACGGCATATGCTCCAGAACTTGGCTTTTTTGAAAATTTATCTATATGGGGGCCCCACTGAAGCTTCGCATCCAAAGTTATGCCCAAGAATACTGTGGTATCTTCGGGTTTCAATATTTCGCCCTTTATTGATACATTAGTATTCACTTGTCTAACAAGAGGTAACGTAAATTTTAAGCATTTGGTTTTTTTCTCATTAAGAAGAAGATTATTAACATTAAACCAGCTAACTACAGTTGCAAGGGCACTGTTTACTTCTTCAGTAACCTGCTGTTGACGATTGATTTTAAATAAAAGAGAAGTATCGTCAGCGAACAACACTATGTCATGATTTTTGATCAGGTACGGCAAATCATTTATATAAATAAGAAACAAAAAGGGACCTTTCACTCAAGTATGAGGTCAGAAGATTCAGAGAGGCGTCCCGGAATCCGTAGTGGTGCAGTTTCCTGATTAATGTCTCATGGGGAACACAGTCAAATGCCTTTGACAAATCGCAAAAAATGCCCAACGTATCGCGTTTATCTTCCCATGCATTATAAATTTGTCCTAAAAGTTCAACACCGGCCATCAGCTGTTGAACGTCCCTTTGTAAAACCAAATTGTTTATTATGTAGCAATTTGTGTTTTTTAAAATATCTTTGCATCTGTATTCAAATAATTTTCTCAAAGATTTTACTGAAAGTGGGCAGTACAGAAATAGGTCTATAATTAGTAGGGTCAGATGTACTACCTGATTTAAATAGTGGGATTATTTTACTATATTTCATTAAATCAGGAAACTCACCGCAATCAACACAGTTATTAAATATAACAGCTAATGTAGGAGCTATAATGTGTATAATATACTTAGTAACATGAACAGAATTACCCCACAGATCTGCAGTCTTTTTAACATTCAAAGATTTAAAAGTTTTGTTGATGTCATTAGAAGTAACATATTGGAATTTAAACTCTGAACTACAAACTGGAACATTTTTTAAAGCAATGTGTCTGCAGCAATGGGAGATGATTTTAGCGACTTGGTTGTCGATACGGGAATGTCAGTGAAAAAATTTTCAAATTCTGTGGTGACTTATGAATCTAATGTTATTATATTATCATCAATAGTTAGGGTGTAATAACTTTTTGGCAGCCAATTGAGCCTTAGCCTCGATAAATGGACCAAAATGAAGGGTGGATGTCAACGTAACTTCAAGAAGCTCGATGCGATCAGTAATATAATATTAATTAAATTTAGGCAAGTATAGGCATGGGCGCGAAAGTAGGATTGACCATATGGGCGAAAGTTGGAATATACCTAGTTGTGTGTAAACAAAACATTAGATCTCCGCATTCAAGGTCATGGTACTTTCGTACCATAGAGCTATAAGTACCTACAACTATGTCAAAATACGCAATTTTTTAAACTAATCTGGACTGTCCTTACTACGCTGTATGGTTACATTATAGCTAAATACTCACCTCGTCTCTGCATTTCCGACGCTCCGACGCGAGAATCTATGTTATTTGGCATACCCAAAAAAAAAAACACTATTATTTCAATGAAATAAAAAATTACTAAACATTAGATCTCCGCATTCAAGATCATGCTACATAAGTACCTACCCTAGACCTATACCTACAACTCTGTCAATATCAGCTCTCAAGTTTTTTTTTATACTCTAATCCGGACTGTCCTTAGTACCTACGCTGTAGTATGGTGCTATTACATTGCAATAATTACCTCGTCTCTGCATTTTCGCGGCGAGAATCTAAGTTATTTGATATACCCCAAAAAAAAAAACATAATTTGAATAAAATAAAAATTATTTTAAGTAAGTACCTACTAAATATTAGATCTCCGCATTCAAGGTCATGCTACTTACGTATCAAGAGCTATACCTACAACTATTCCAATATCAGCAACACTCAAATATTTTTTGAAACTCTAATCGAACTGTCCTTACTAAGCTCCAATATGGTTACCTACTCGTAAATTACATTTCAATACTCACCCCGACTCTACATTTTCGACTCAAGAATCTTTATTATTTGGTGTTCTCCTAAAAGGAAATAACATAATTATTTCAATAAAATAAAAGTATGTTTACTATATTTAAATCACATTTTTTTATTCCAATATGCTAATTTAAACTTTTGATAGAGATTATATAAATAATCTTCTTCTTATCGTGTGGGTAGTAAGGTCTAATGACCCCATACACCCTAGTGTCAGAGTTTCTAGACCACCTCAAGAGCCTCTAACGTGGTCTATTCTGAAGACCGCCATTTGGCGACCGGGACTTATACGTGTCTTCCGAAGCACGGAACCATATTTTTATCAAACAATCAGGTGATTCAGGCCTGCAATGTCCTAGCCAAACTGGAAACAAATTTACAAAGTCCCGCGGGAATCGAACCCATGACCACCGGATCACAAGTTAAACCCCTAAACTACTCGACCATGGAGGCAGTAAATTATATAAATAATAAAAATTCGTTACTTCGTCAATCTATTTTTTAACATTGTAAGGCGTTTCTTTTTTAGTGTTTTGGGTTTACCAACTATTTTGGCGTTAAACTTCTATGCGAATAAAATCATGTTGTATTTTTTGCGCGGAGCGTTAGCGTCTACTCGTGACAGTGGTCAGCGATGCACTGCCGCCCGTCGCCCGCAAGAGCCCCCGATTCATTGCGCACCTAGATTATTTGAATAACAATACACCATGACTTTACCAAACACAATATGAATAAAAGCCGTATACTAAAAGATTGGCAATTTAATTATCTTTTAGACTGTGAAAGTTTCATAAAAATACACCCAATGGTTGTTGCCTGATCTTTGCTTTTATGCCCGCGTTAGACGTACTTTTAAAAATAAATTACACAATCTTCTACAAAAAAATATTTAAATGTTCATATATCAAATTATTAAGGAAATAGTCTTGTTTATCACTATTTTTTTTCAAAGCATACCGACAAGCCGTTTAGACGTGATCTTGGATTAAAAATCACTGAAAATCGACTATCTGCCCCTTAAAAGGTACAATTTTCCGACTTGCTTGACAAAGATTATAATAGCTCGGCTAATACGCATGATATAAAGATAATTTATAGCCTATATCACTCAGGGATAATGCAGCTACATGAAAGCGAAAGAATTTTCTAAATCGGTTCGGTAGTTTCAGAGATTACCCTATACATACAAACTTACAAATTTTACCTCTTTATAATATTAGTATAATGTAATGTACAGACGCCAGCACATGAAGCTAGCCGAAACTGTCAAATTTTCGCAATCAACCTTGAACCTAATGTCTTTAACAATAAAGTTGAAAATCTAGTAAAGAAATTTGACAGCTTGTTGTAGCTTGATGTGCTGGCGTCCGTACATCATTTTTTATTGCATGCTGCGTCAAACGACGAAAAAATTATTGTTAAAACTCATACAAGTGAACTATATAATGTTCTTTTTGAGAAATAAAGATTCTTTGACTACTTAAAGCTATATTATCAGCAACTAAATATGTACTTTATTTCACTGAAGAAACCTTACACGCGAGCGAAGCTGCGGCCAGTAGCTAGTTTTACATAAATACAGTTTCCCAACCGGTCGCCCGTTCTCCAAGTGACGTAATCAACTCCCCAGTAATTACAGCATAACTCCTTACTAATCCTACTTCTTACTAATATATAAATGCGAAATTTTGTGAGGATGGATGATTGGATGTTTGATACTCTTTTACGATTGAAATTGGTGAGTAGATAGTTGACACCCTGGAATATACACAATACTTAGATAAATTAGAATACACTTTATTGTACACCAATAATTGAAACACACATAACAATATAAAAATTTGGTTACAATGACGGTCTTATCGCTGAGAGCGATATCGTCCAGACAACCTTTGGAAGGACTTTATGAGCTTTAATTAAAATGGGAAACGCTATATTAGTGTTCTACATATACTCGTCAAAACGGAAAAACGAACTAAAATATATAAATATACAATACATAAGTACATAAAATATATAAATATAATGTGACTTTAACAACGTGTGGAGAAAAACAAAGGAATTGGCAAAGTGTGTAATACGTAGGCTACTTTTTACCCCGGAATTCCCACGGGATCGAAATTTACGCGGGAAACGTACGAAGTCGCGGGCAGATAGCGTATAGTGCATATAGCAACATATTGTAATTACCGAATTGTTTTCGACATTACGATATACCGAGTAGGGTGCTAGATATCGCAAGAATATTTGCCATTAAATACTGAATCAACACAAGCATTATCATTTAGCACTTGTACAAATAATACTTCAAAAGTTAATTTAGTTCCAAATTAAACAGGTTTTCGCACACGTGTACGAAATTTTTCACTTTTTGTCTACGTCATTTTCTTGCTTTCACTTGTTTTTCGTTTTGCATGACTTGCTCCTTTAATTTCATTCTAAGACATTATAGATAGATAGATATACTCTTTATTGTACACCATAACAGAATTAAATGAGGACTTAAAAACTACAAAGGGTGTTACAATGGGCGGTCTTTTCGTTAAAAGCGATCTTTTACAGGCAACCTTTGGTTGGATTTGACACAGCAGGAGTAAATAAACCACCATACCACCATATATATGTGTAAGTTTGCAACGTTAAAAGATACTGAGACACATTCAAATTCTGTCTCCTTAAATGCCTCCTGCCAAATTAAATAGTTTGTACTCATCATCATACTCATGTTGGAGTCGGCTTCTATTATCACTGGATGCAGCTGGTGTTTTTACATGGAGCGACTCCTATCTGATCTCCACAGCCCAGTATCTGGGTAATACGATACCACTTGGCTAGACCAGTGTCAGATTTACTGGCTTCTGACTACTCTTACCGACTGTCAAACATGTCCAAATGACAGTCGCGCTTGCGATCACTCGATCAACGTACAATATAAATAGTTAATATGTACTGTAAAACTTTATAATAAGCCTCCAGTA
Source organism: Tholera decimalis (assembly GCA_943138885.2). Taxonomy (NCBI): domain Eukaryota; kingdom Metazoa; phylum Arthropoda; class Insecta; order Lepidoptera; family Noctuidae; genus Tholera; species Tholera decimalis. The sequence continues at coordinate 5,042,237 of OW964565.2, read as the reverse complement.
TGAATTCTTAAGCCTGCAATACATGTTAGCCGAGTGTTGTCGAGTGAAGGCCAATACCAAAATGTAGACGGTATATTTGCCTTGTCTTGCTATCGCTCGGTGTCACTTGCCTAGTTGGCCGAGTGTAGGCCAGCGCCAACGTGTATAGAGCTCATTTGGTGCAACTTGTCTTCGCTCGCCGTTGCTCGTGATCACTTACCTCACTTCGGATCGGTGTCGGTTTTTGGTCACAAATCAAAGGCGCTCGCTTGCGCTCGGCCAACGTGTGGGCAGCTCTACAGACCCTCTTCTACATTAGTCGTCTGCATTGGCGTTCGACGAACTTGTCGAACATGTGGACAGTATTTCTTGCCTTGTACCTATTTGCCAACGCTCGCGTTGGCCTACGCTCGGCCAACATGTATTGCAGGCTTTAGCGGGCTAGATTATTGTATTATGAATTTTGCTTTGCTTCAAATAAATATGAACCTTATGGTTTAATCAAGATTCGTTTTTGTTTGATACGCTTTATGTAAGTAAAGTAGTAAGTCTCAAGTACGATGTATTCGTTAGGCAAAACTCATAGACACAAATCTAAAAGCTATATAACTAGCTGTTGCCCGTGACTTTGTTCCTAACTCATATCCAGACAATAGGGTAGTTACCAGTGTTACAAAATAATTATTTTACTTAGTCCATTAGGTAGATTTTCAAAAAATATTGGTCACGTATGTTTTCAACCGACGACAAAAAGAGGAGGTTATCAATTCGACGCGTATATATATATATTTTTTTTATAGTATGATCATCGAGTACTCGAAGACGGCTGAACCGATTTGGAAAATTCTTTTTTTGTTCGAATGGGTATACGTCGAAATTGGTACCATTATCACCAAAGTCAGGATCTGATGATGGGATCTTGGAGAAATCGAGGGAACTCTTCAAATATTATAGGCTGGCGTTTTGGGTATTTCTTATAGTAACTTGTGCAGTTGCTCTCAAAAAGTACCATTTGGGGAAGTGGAACTGATGATGAAGACCACAGATGGCCGCCGAAACTACTCAATAATAAGTATTGAGTGGATTGCGATTCGATTACCTGAATATGGATGTTAAGCACTTTATGCTCGTCACAATGCATATGGTGATGTAGAGCTGATGGTGAAGTACCAGGAGAACTCCTCAACAATTAACGGCCCAGCATTGGGAAAAGCAATATTTTGTAAAAGGTTATAAGTAGTTGACATTTAGGCTCTTGTAACTAGGTAAATTAAAAATCATCCAACTAAAAAGAGTGAAATAAAAACTTTTCACCAAAAAATTAAACCGACTCCCAAAAAACACTGCAAAGTGAAAAATAACTTTAATTTCGGAAGTCGGTGCCAAAAACGAAAAAACAAAACTAAAGACACCGACTACCGAAATTAAAGTTATTTTTCACTTTGCAGTGTTTTTTGGGAGTCGGTTTAATTTTTTTGCTTTTTCAAATCAAGAAAAATTTACAAAGATGGAAAGCTTCAAAGTACAGGAGTGGGGGCTGCAACGTCACACATTGCTAAGAATTATACTGAGGTGTGACGTCACGCGAAATTTCAATTCATTGTATCGTATTAATTTTTCAATTACTTGAAAAAATTAAAAATACGTGTCCTATGTTTTTTGTTAAACTACGTGACGGACTAAATAAAATATTTTAGGAAACTATCCTATAATCTATTTCAAATGCAATCTAGATTTGTTCAGCCATTTTGACGTAATTGAGTAGGTAACAAATAATCATAGATATAGTTACATCCATCCATCCTAACATCTAAACTATCGCATTCATAAGCGTGATTATAATATGTAATTACTGAGGACATCATAGCTAAATAATGCTGCATGATTAAGTAATGCTTGACGAGGTCGGTCTTTGGACCTTTGGTCCCAGCAGTCCCACAAGTTAAGTAAGTCAGAAGCTGCAGTACAAAATCTGACAGCAGACTTACCAATAGGTATCGTGTTACCCAGCTACTGAGTTAGGGCTTCCAATCCCGCAGCCTGAATTCAATCTCGGTATTTGCGGGACTACGAATTTTAAATCCCGCGGGATCTCGGTATTTGCGGGATCCCGCGTCTTGAGAATATACACATTTATATAAGGCAAATAAAACAATGAATTAATCAACTAACTCCACATTTATTTACGTATTACTATTAGTATGAGATCAATCACATTACTCCGTTTATTTATCACAAAAACAATGAATTAATCTACTAACTGCACATTTATTTACGTATTACTATTAGTATGAGATCAATCAAATTACACCGTTTTTTCTTCACAAAACACAGTAATAAATACTGAATAAAAAACTTTACTGATATTTTAGGCTACATACTTTGGCTACCACTGACTGAAATTCGGCTATATTAGGCTACTTAAGCTGTGTAAAACGGGTGACATCGGACCCCGCGTTGTTTGCAACACTGCCGGCACTGCCAGTCACTGAGTTATCGCGCTCGCGAGAGATCGCATGCATGCTTTTTTTCCAGTCCCGCAAATCCCGCGGATCCCTCACCCGCAATCCCGCATCACGCGGGATTGGAATATGACGCGGGATCCCGCAATACCGAGATCTCGGTATTCCGGGATTGCAAGCCCTGTACTGAGTTGTGTAGGTCAGATTCGCTCCATGTAAAATACTATTACTCAACTGCATACGCATAGGTACGGTTAGACTACAAGCTAACCCCTAAATTTGTCGGAAAATAGCAAGCAGGTGATGAACATATAATGTCAAGTTACTAAGCAGTTGTTTTATTTGTCCAGGTTGTAAGGCTGGAGTATGAAGCATACGAGCCCATGGCCTTGAAGGCCATGAAGTCCATATGCGACGAGGTACGCAGCAAATGGCCCGCACTCCACAGCATAGCGATATACCACAGGTTTGTGTACTTTATGCAGGTAATTTAAGCCGCCAGATGGGAATGCAACTGAAGGAGCAGGATGGGTTTTAGTCAGTACAAGTCTGACACTCCCGCTCCACCCAGAGCGGAAGAAGTCATTCGATGATTTTCCCACCCAGAGAAAAAAAAAAAGAAAAAAGAAGGCCATCATCCCTCTCATAGAAAGGAGGTCTGTGTCCCAGTGTGGGACATGGGAACGTTAAAGGCTGGTTATATATTCGTGCTTTAAAGTTAGTTCGACATTTTGGAATTGCTTGGAATTCATTCCTCATTAGTTTGCTATTTGGGAATGTTATCTCCAGATGTAGATTGCGCCGGGGTTTTGGAAATGTTCTAATAAGATGAACGCAATGGGGAAGAGGGTGGATTTTTAGTGAGTAGGTAGACGACTAGCCTTCCCTCTCGCTTTACCCAGAGCGGTAGGTCTCATTTGATGATTTTACCCCTGAAAAAAAAAAAGATTGCTATGGAGTGATGATATAAAATTTTTACGAGCTTAGTTGAAGCGCATAATGTTAGGGCCTTCTGTCAAAGCCGGTTGATAATATTCATGGAAAGAAAACCTGAGCTGGGCCACCACTGGTCAATCTCCTATTATATTCGATTTTATATTCAGTTTTGTTTTTGCAAATCCTGCCTTAATCCTTACTAATATTATAAATGCGAAAGTAACTCTGTCTGTCTGTGTGTTACGCAATCACGCCTAAACTACTGAACCGATTTTAATGAAATTTGGTATGGACATAGTCTAGAACCTGAGAAAGGACATAGGCTGCTTTTCAATGTAATTATGTATGACTTTTAATTTCAAAATAATTAGCCTAAAAAATTAAAAATGCTGCCGAAAGTCACTATTCCGCGCGGACGAAGTCGCGGGCACAGCTAGTTAGTAATAAGAAAGTTTGAAATTATGGATTATTGACATGCTTGCACGCAGACACCACTTAAGGGATTAAGATAAAAATGTGAATTTCGACATTTTTAACACGGTTGGCGCAGTGGTTCAGCTCTTGGGTGTGGGTTCGATTCCCGAACCATATCAAATACTTGTATGGCCTATTATAGATATTTGTTCCGGGTCTAGGTATGTGTGTTTAAATATTTTAAACACACTAGAAATTACTCCAATTTCTAGGAGTGTAAACCTTTTTAGAGTTTCGTAGCCGAATGGCAAAAAACGGAACCCTTATAAATTCGTCATGTCTGTTTGCCTGTCCATCTGTGCGATATAGTTTACATAGTTATAGTTTTTATTTAGTTTTACATTTTATAAAACCGCAAAAATAATTTTGTATTCCATACAAACACTATGAAAAAAGAAGTTATTTTGCGTAGTTATTACGGAACCCTTTATGGGCGAGTCTGACTCGCACTTGGCTAATTTAAAAAAAAATTGAGATTAACACTAATTATGTAAAAGCAAAAAGATGCGATATTTTATTAAAAAAAAATTAAAAACGTAATTTTAAAATAAAAACGAAATGTAAAGGCCTTGTTAGACACCTGGATAAATATCTTGAAATTAATTCAATATTAATTATTGATTAAGATGACAGGAAAATTAAGCGTTTTTTTCTTATGTGAAACGTATACACGTTTACATGCACGTTTAGTGTTTCATGTTATTTATTCATTAGTCGCTCGCACTAATTAGAATAACAGTAGACGGTCTCAGTATCTATGTATACCTTTGGTTATCATTTGCGTATATAACGCGGCCTGGTTTGTTTTCCTTTTCTCATAGCGTTTCTTATTCTGATCTTCAATAGGACGGTTTAGCAGTGCCGGGTCACATTTAAGAGTAATTTATTTCAGGCTACTGAGGCCCTTAGAAAAATATACATCCCATAAAAAACAATACTTGTCAAAAAAACCATGTCTCGCAACTCAGTTCTTCTACCGTAATAAGTTGTGAGATCCATGTAATACCAAGTCAGTTATTAATTTATTCAGTCCCTACTTAAGGGACCTTCTGCCTTAAGTTGTTACGTAATTATCTAACCTAACAATATCTTATAGTGACCATATCAATATTAAAAATCTTTAAATAGATTGACTCGGCCATACATAATAAGTAACTATAAACTAATACATATTTTTATATTTAGACATTAAATTAGATATTAATTAAATTATTATTAATTAAATATGTAGGTACATGTAAATAATGTGTTTTCTCAAAGTTATTTACATGATAGCAAAACATTTTATGAGAGAGACTTACCTTGAGAAGAAACACGGAAACAAACTCAGAGGTCAACGTCTCTTAAAGTCCGTACAATTTATCACCATAGATATAAAGGCCATACATCATCACTACATAAGTACATAGTATAAAACAAAGTCGCATCCCGCTGTTTGTCTGTCCCTATGTATGCTTAGATCTTTAAAACTACGCAACAGATTTTAATGCGGATTCCTGAGGAAGGTTTTAGTGTATAATAAGTTAAGGTTTTGTGTAAATTGGATGAAATACGACGATATTAGTTCAACAAGTTGGAAAACATTGAGTCGATTGGGAGCTTTCATCGAAAACGCTGCCAAAGCCTTTTGAATTATATCAAAATAATGTATGATAGGATTGTTCCTCTTTTATAGATATACAAAAAAGTCCACGATGGCATGTATATATCTCCCATGGATAACCTATAATAACTAGTACATATTACCTCAATGATAATAACCATTTTTTTCTTTAACAAATTACAATAAATTGTTGGGTTATTTACGAAGCTATTTTTACAGTACAGTGTTATTTCTTATCCAATTAAATACGTTAGATACGTTGAGCATTTAATCTAGATCAGAATTGCTTTTAACACTATATCAACAAAATTATATCTTATGAGTTATCGCAAAATAAAAATTACCGGACGAGAAATTAAATAGTTGAAATATCGATGAAGCGAAGCGAAAACGTCGCTCACAATCTAAGCAAATATAAACTCTATTACCCGAGCGAAGCTGAGCTGGGTTGCTAGTTCATTCCATAAAAAAGAAAAAAATCGGAATGATCAAATCATAAGAGAACCATGAAGATAAGTGTCTGTGGTGCTCTGCAGTTATCATGACACATTTGATATGTTAAATGTGTTTAGTTTTATTCATGCACTTAAAACCCGTAACATATAGTTGACGAGAGGTTTGGTGTAAACGAATTTGATAAGCAATGTCGTAATGCTTATTTCGTGGCTTGAAAGATAACGGCACACAAAAAATATAAAATACAGTTGATATAAGTTTTTGGTGCAGTTGCAAGAGACACAGATAGGATACCCAATAACATTTACTTTATTACTTTCCAGTAGAATCGAAAAGCCTGCAGAGCTAATGAATTAAGCCCTATTTAATCAGTCCCTTGCATTTATGAGATCTGTGACTCTGTGGTCACCATAATTAGTGTTGCCCAAACGAGAGTCTCGCAAGAGTCTTGCAATTAGCGATTATCCTATTGCTATTTATTAAACGGTAGTTGAGATCTCAGAACAATGTAACAGAGTCTGTTACATTGCTCTGAGATCTCAACTACCATTTAATAAATAGCAATAGGATAATCGCTAATTGCAAGACTCTTGCGAGACTCGTTTGGGCAACACTAACCATAATGAAAATCAAAAACGGAATCATCTGCATAACTATTTCACAACTATGCTGGTGTACTAGTGTTTCACATGGAGCTTCCTATCTGACCTCCACCACCCAGTAACTGGGTAACAATATACTCCTTCGCAAGACTAGCGTTAGGTTATCTGGGTTCTTACTACCCGTAACGACTGTTAAAGATGAACGAATGACAGCCAGGACCAACGCCATAACGTGCTTTCTGAGGGACGTAGGAATCTCGAGATTATTATGTTAACATGATCACCCATCCAAGAAGCGGCCTCGGCAAGCCTTGCTTAACTTTGAAGATCGATCTGTGGGGCTGTTATTATTTAGCTATGAGCTCCGCCTGAATATTTAAGAGTTATATTTTTATGGTGTTACACACAGTGTCACAACTACTTGGTTGTGGAGGCCAGTTAGACAATCGCTTCATCCGTTTAGACTGGAAGGCGAGCACAACACAGAACAGATAAAAGAGGTTAGAAAGGAAATAGTTCCTGATTTGTATGAGAACACGTGTCGCCGCTTGTCTCCCCACTCTTTAGCTCCACTACAAGCAAGAGGCCCGTTACGTATGCGAATTACGCACACAAATAAATTACACACACTTAAATCGAGAGCTTGCTACTGATTGTAACTCAGTGTCGATAAACATGCGCCGTGCATCACGGCCAATCAGGGCAAAGGGCGAAACGTCAATGGATCAACAATTGTGGAGAACGCAACGCATGCAATACATTGTAAGCGGACTTGGTCATTGCGTTGATTAAGCGAGTACACATCGGGAAATGTATATTTTTTGTAACTTGTTGCAATAATGTTGTTAATGTTCGGAATTACATAGTGATCAAAATATTTTTATGTTTTTTACAAATAAAATTGTAATTAAATGTTATTTTCGACGTACAGATGGAAAGATATACCTCCTCGCTCTACATTTGCGGTTTAACATTTTGTTTTACAGGTTATAATTGCACAACACGGCATTTTAAAGCAGAGCTCTGTGTTCCGAAGTATTCCGAAGCGCACTAAACGCGCTGAATGAATTAATCGGACGAGATATGATTTTCGTATCATAAACTTGGCGCGCTCGCCACGCCCACATTACCATTCCAACCTTATTCATCTATTCCGTGGACCACAACATAATTAATAACTAACTAAGGGGCGGAGAACTGGTGTCCTGAAATACAGACGTAAGTCTAGTTTAGGCACCAGTCTCCCACAGTTTAATATATTCGTTACTATGTCATAATATGTCATTGATATCAAATGAGAGAAATAAATAAATATATTATATTAAATTAGGAAAAGACTAAGCAGATGAATCCGTATTTGATTTTCATTATGGTGACCACAGATTTCACGCACGATGCAGGGACTAATGAAATAGGGCTTACAAAAACATTGCTCAGATTTATGCTATTAAATCTACCGCACGATCCCAGGGTCAGAGAAACAGCATTATTAGTTATCAATAGAAAATTACTAACATCCTCTTTAACTTTTGCATCGCTTGTTTTCAACTTTATTACGTTTGCATAAGGTTTATAGTTGAAGAACTGGTTTATACAAGGTACTCGAAGTGTAATAATGTATGGATGCAGAATCTGAGTGACGTGTGACCTCGATTTAATGTTTTTTGTTATTTATAAAATGATGGTTTAAAAAACTACTTGATGTGATAGATGATGAGCATGATTTCTAAGCTTTGAGTTCGATTCTCAAGTAGGGCAGTGTGTTCGGGTTTAATCAGTACAAAAACTAGTTTTGTAATTATTTGAACAAATTAAAGGAAGCGATGTTACAGTAAGAATGAAACTCAATGGACACTAGACTCATTTTATGATTATTAATCGGTTATTTCACTTGTAAGGTATGTAGGTATGTATATTCGGGTCAAATCTCGCAAACGAATTTTAAAGTTGTATTCTCGACAGATTAAGATAAAGTTTCACATACACGTTTACTTTGTATGACAATGCATGGCTAGCTAAGTTACATAATTTTAAATCCAATATGGCGGTCATCACAAGATGGCGAACTTGTTATTTTTGTGCACTAACCACTAGCGTGATATGGGTATCAAATCTAAGGTTTTGCTCTGAAGAAAACTAGCTTTTTAGGGTTCCGTAGCCGAATGGCAAAAAACGGAACCCTTATAGTTTCGACATGTCTGTCCGTCTGTCTGTCTGTCCGTCCGTCCGTATGCCATTTTATTCCGAAACTGTTAGGACTATACATGTGAAACTTGGTAAGTAGATGTATTCTGTGAACCACTTTCCGAGTTTATGAAAAAAAATAAAAAATATTTAAAATAAAGGGGGCTCCCCATACATGGAACTGAAACTGAAAATATTTTTTTTCATGAAACCTATGCGTGTGTGGTATCTATAGACAGGTCTTTTAAATTGATATTGAGGTTTCTAAAACTACTTTTTCATAAATGTAATCGTTTAAAAGATATAAGCTTCCAAAGTGGTAAAATGTGTGTCCCCCCCTCTAACTTCTATAATTATGGAGTGAAAAATCTAAAAAAAATATATGCTATAGATCTTAATGTAATCTTTCAACCAAAATTGGTTTGAATGAGATCGAGTTAGCAGTTTTTGAGATACAGCATATTTTCTAAAACCGCAAATATAACTTTGTAATTCATACAAACACTATGAAAAACAAAGTTATTTGGCGTAGTTGTAAAAATTGTAAATAAGCTAGTTTTAAGAAATTATGAAGTTTTTTTTTTCATATAAATATAATTATTAAATTATATTTATTATAGTTACTACGGAACCCTTCATGGGCGAGTCTGACTCGCACTTGGCCAATTTTTTTATTATTTATTTTGTGTATAATTTCTTAAATTAAATGTAACCTATGTCACTATCCAGTCGTCAAACTGTCTCCGCCCAAAATTACATGACCCGTTTTCAAGTGAAAGAAGAACAAAAATTCACATTCGCATTTGTAATATTAGAATGAATGATTTACATAGACTCTTTGCTTCCATCATGGCTGATCGATCACGTTTTATGAAACGCATATTTTTTTAATAAAGTTTTCGTGGTACCTGTCATGAAAAGAAACAAAAAACATGTTTTTTTTCTATTTCGCATGAGCTCGCTCTTGACGTAGATCACGCCTGATTAGCGATTGAAGACGCCTACCATGAAATAAGCGAGCACAGAAGGTGCTCTCTGTTACTGTATACTTTAGCTTGAAGGGTTATCTAGATATTCTAAATGAAACATTTGTAACATACAACCCGCGGCTTCGTTCGCTTTGCAATATCGCACATTTTCCTGGGATAAAAAAGCCTTCGTATGTGTCATTCTGATGCATAAGCTACAAGTTTAGTCAACACCATTGAGTATAGCCATATATAGCTCGAAATAAAGTGAAGTTGAATAACTATAATAATAGTAATTGTTAGTAAACAAGAAAACCTTGGTATTATTGTTCGTCAAATCTTTTAACTCCTTAACCTTTTAACCGCCCGACTTCATATCAATTGTCGTGCCCCCAGCTCCCGGCTCAGTGAATCGCAGAATAAATACCTACAACAAAGAGAGAAGTGCAATACTTAAATTTTTCGATGACAATATTTCGTTTTATATAAATTAAAACTGATTAAATATTTTCGTATTTGTTTTATTTAACATTATCCCTAGTAAGAAATATCAGTTCAAATAAGTGTCAAAGAATCAAAAACATAACTTTTGGTCTACAATGACGTAGTTTATCTTTGTTGGTCTATGGTTTATCTTACTTCAATTTTGTCTACTCCCGTGTTTCTCTAATTACTTCAGTCAACGTTTTTTACCGTAGGTTAAAGTCTAAGTGGCAGAATTTTTCACTGTATTTAAAGCGTTTTCCAAAATGGAAAGCATGTATAGAGACTTGAGCATAATAAATAATACAACAGTCTAAAATCACAATTTAGTTTTATTCTTCCGTAGTGGTCATGATAAATTTCAATACACATCGACACACGAATGTAAAACTACTTGCATAAGCACAACACCAGTGGCAAATTCCAGCAGTCGGCACTCGTTTATGACGTATGAAGCGGTCGTCTTTATCCGACCGTGGCACTGGGCGTAGTAGCAAAGTAAGTTTCGAAACATGTAGGCTAGGGATGGGAACCCTCAACTCAGTTTATTTATTTATTTTATTTTATTGGGACATAAAACAGTGACATTTCACAAGTAAATTTAAGTAATTTCAAAGTAATTAAATGAAATACTCACAAGTATTAGTAAAAATGTTTTATTAACAATTGCTGTATTTGTTTTATAGTTAATAAGTCGGTATAAAGAGAAATATTTTGATTTATGTTAATTTTTGTATCGGTAAATCTTGGCATATGTCCCGTCCCTTTTGTCGGATTTTTCCGTCATGGGCGTTGTACATCAATATAATTTTCTAAAAATAATATTAGTAATTCATATAACTTTGGACATTATTTTTATGACTTCTAATTAAGAGACTAAAGTTTATTAAACTGTAAATGATTACTTAATTAACTATTTACCTAATATAAACATCTTTTTGATAGAATACAGCGTAATTAAGTAAAAAAGTACATTAAACGAGCTGTGGTATTTTTGTCGTACTCTGGCGAAATGGGCTCGAACATATTTGTCGGATTAATCCGACGTAGGCGGTTAAAAGGTTAAAGCTCTAAGTTAAGCTATACGTAAATAGATATCTGACAAATCCTTGCACTGTCTGGACAGGCCCACTCAAATCTGTGAACATCTTTCCTCAAAAAATCGCCTGTGACATTAACCCACAAGGTACTAATTAGATTTGACCAGTACAGATTGTATAGACTTCAAAAGAGACTTTGACCTCTGGGTTTGTTACGGTGTTTCTTCTCAGGGTAGTCAAAGTCATGTAATAGTGTTATTTAAAAACCAATTTGCAAAATAAAGACGATTTATCATATTTTGGGTAAGTCAATGTATTTTACTTTTTCACAGACTCGGCTTCGTCCCCTGCAGAGAATCCTCAGTAGTCATAGCAGTGAGCAGCCCCCATCGACGGGACTCTCTAGACGCCGTGTCTCATTGCATCGAGACCCTGAAGGCCAGCGTACCCATCTGGAAGAAGGAGGTCTACGAGGGAGACGCTCCAGTATGGAAGGAGAACATCGAATGTGCGTGGTCGAGCAAACGTAAATCTTGCAACGGTCATACCGTTGAATGACTTTTTGGACAGTTCCTTTGTAGATTTTTTTATAGCTTTTACGGCAGATTCTTGAATGTAGATGTAGATCGAACGTCAGTGGCAATAGAACCAACACCTTTTTTCTGGGGTACAATCATCAGTGTTACTTTCTCTATTAGGTTACTCTCTAAGAAATTTCTCAGTAGCAACCCAGGGTTTGAATGTTAGCTGAGTAATACCCCTATGTCTCGGAAAGCACTTAAGCCGTTATTCCCAGCAGTCATTTCGATATATTCAATAGTCGTTACTGGTAGTCAGTAGCCAGTAAATCTGACACTGGACTAGCCAAGGTTGTTACCCAACCATGTAACATGTAAAACACTAATAGGTATTCAACTGCATCCAATTAAACTGGGAGTCGACCCCAACATGGTTGGGAAACAAGGGCGGATCCAGCTTTGGTGCCAGGGGGGATCATATAAGGTCACATTTCGTGGTCAAGTCACAAGAAGTTATAATTTGTATTTCCTGACTCCGCTGCCACTTGGCCATCCACTGCCGATATTCGTTTACAACGGCAGAAACTGGAGTATATTATCTAGTAACAAGGTTTAAACATTAATTAGTGGTCCACCTAGGTCCTGGACCCAGCCCAGGGCGGTCATGACCCCATGACCCCCCCCCCTGGATCCGCCCTTGTTGGGAAAATGGTTGCTAAGCTGATGATGATGAAGAATCATCAATGACTCCTCCCGCACTGAAAAAATAAAACGAGACTTTACTGTTATTGTACAGTAAAAAAAACGGTTCAGTAAACTTATTTTTATGTAAAATAATTGATTACTGACAGTGCACTGTAATGGGCACAAACAGTAAAGAGCTAAAGAGTTATTTCAATTGGATGAACATTAAAGTTTACTGAAACAAACAGTTCCTTTTAAGTATTGCCGTTTTCAGAGCTTTACTGATATCGTAGCAGTTATTTTTACTGCTTCTGAACAGTTATTGTAGCATACAGTAAAGAGCTAAACAGTTATTTCAATTGTTTGAACATTAACGTTAACTAAAACAAGCAGTCTTTTTTAAGTATTTCCGTGTTGATTTACTGTCTTACAAACAGCAAGAATAGCCGACCAGAAAACAGTTGCAGATGCACAGTAAAATCGACTTAACAGTCGATTTTACTGTGCAACTAACTCAACTGGTTTTTTTTTCAGTTAGTTTTACTTCTTTTGGTTTATTGTCCAATGAAGTAAAATAGAGCCTATTGCTCTATTTTTACTGACCAAAGCGGTGATTATAACCGAAAAATCGATTGGGTTTACCGATTTTTTTTCTATGCGCTCTTGGACCTTGGTGGTTGGCGAGTGTCAGACTTCCTATGACCAAAAACCCTCTCTGTTCCTTCAGCTACTTTAGGTGCCGGGGCAGTAAAATCTCGTAAGAACATTTCCGCAGCCCCAACAGGAGAACCTGTTTAACTGTCCTTGCATTCTATTAGAAAGCCGTACTATGCTATGCCAGCTTAAGTACTGTATTACCACTGACGTACGAACTAATGTAGTGGCAAAAAGGTATCAAAAAGTTTCATAATTACGAATTTCGTTTGAGAATTTTAGTTTTATTCTTTGTTACGTAGTTTAAAAAGGTATCCAAATCGATATCTCGTATCATTCGGTTGTTGTAGTTTATTTACATTTGGGCATTTTAGATTAATGTTGGACTTAGGCATCTATGTCTTTTATTAGTTTATATTTTTATAGAGTTGATTGTACAGATTTTATTTGATTAGTTGACTAAGTACCTATATAAATTGATTAAGGGCTCTTGTAATTTGGTTGTCTGACAACTTTTAAAATTCAACTGCTGGGTCAAAGCCCTCCTTTTTATCAGAGTGAACGGCCTGTAATCCACCACGCAAGCCAGTGCGGATGGATGGATGTCGCATATCTTCGGATGTTTCGGTCCTAGGACATGTCGGCTTCCGAACATTTTTTTCCCCAGTAGCATCGGTGAACATTACTCAAAGTTATGTTCCTGTCTTGGTTCGAACTCACGACTCCGTAACCTTTGGGCCAGGTTTGCACTTACGAACCTGAAAAATATAAACTACAGTTTGAAAGTTTCTATTATGTCAAATCATAATTACGGCTGGTTAGTTTCTCTGCTTAGGCCAAAAATTTATTCGCGATATATAAAATACAAATTATGTCTTTCATTAGATAGAGCTTAAGGAGCTTCATTGAATGGAGCTTTAAACGGTAGGCAAGGCTTACAGGCCTGTAGGCTTTGAGCCCTAATATTGATAGTGGTGTAAGGGTCCTTATTTAGATATTGAATTAGTGTCTTAGTAGGCCTTTTGGGCTTTAAAAGGATGTTGATATGTAAGGCTGTGAGAATAATGAGGGTGGAATTATATCGGTGCATTATTGCACGATTTACGTGTATGGTATGGTACTGGGAGCTGACCTCATCATATTTTGGAAAAGGCTATATCAGATGATAAGGGCGTATCTAGATAGATGTTTTTCTTGCCGAAGAATTGGGTAGCAGATTTATAGTAGGTGTTTATCGGCGGCTCAATTGGAGACTTAGTATCAGGCAATTCAAAGACATTATTTTTAAAATATTTGTCCCAATGTTGGGCAAATGTCTCCCCCAATAGTTTACCACTCTTCCGGGGTGTTGCCCTCTCTAATTCGTTGTAAAATAACGCGCCAATATTCTGTGTCATAGGGTGCTATTTCTGTTATATTTGTCTTCTATATATTAAAGGATATCATTCTAATATGTACGTACAATGCAATTAGGAGTTTTTTTTTTTTGCAGTAGATAGGTAGTATTTACTATTAAATAAATTAGTAAACAATTTATGTTAAGACAATATTTGCTGTTAGTGTTTTTGTTTTGGTGGAATTAACACTAAATAATATTAATCATTCATGAATTTCCGCAAAAAATAACGAATATTTACATTATTTTAATTAGTAATTTTGATAAAAACTAGCAGTCAGACTATATGGCGTTTTTGCCTCTTTCCTTATCGGTTGGTCGTTTTGAAACTAGGAAGTCGAGACAAGAAAAGATTAAGTATTCTAAAAAATCTATATAATGATTTTATGTACGAGATTTTAAATTCAACTTCTGCACTGGACAATTATTATATTATATAGAATCTGCTTTTTAAATCAACGTTGTGTTCCTTTTTTGATGAACAGGACTTGATAATGAAAAATGCTAAAGAAGTTATGTATTCGGCGAGCTTTTAGTTTTTTTTTAAAGGATTTTGATAAGGAGCTGCTCAAAAACTGTATTAGTAAAAACTTCATATGTGCAAAGTTTTTGCAGAGTTTACAGGTTCAAAAGGTTGTATAGCACATGCTGGTGTCATTAAGATCAAATAAATTGAATATACCAGGGGCCATACCATGACGTGTTAAAGCGAGAGTCGTCCGAGCGAGAAAGAGAGATGGAGCTATATAGTGTGCATAGCTTCATCCCTCTTTCTCGCTCGAACGACTCTCGCATTAACACGTCATGGTATGGCCCCCAGATATTGATTCAAATCGTTTAAACGATTCATTGCTGTGAGATAAGAATTGGCTATACAGTTTTTTTTTTAACATGCGTGTGTATTTATTTAATTTTGATCGCTTTTTTTGACACATGATGGAGTAAAAGGTGTATTCTTTTTGTATGTTTTTATTACTGTACGCAGCATGAAATGCATGTTTTTATAAGTTTTATTCTCAGTTTTTTTTTATTTTATTTTTTATTATCTTTATAAACAGTTCTCGTTTTATTTACATAATTTAGAAAGCCGAACTCTTTTGATGTTTACTAAAAAGGTTGGCCTACAGATCTTGTTAGGTTTTTTATGGCAATATAGTTTTAAGTGAGCAATGCAGAAATCAAAAATAAAGTTTATGATTGTTTTAAGTAGTTTTTATTGACAACCGAACGATCCGTGTTGGTGTTAAGGTTCCGATAAGATCCTAAGTACATTTTTTGTTGATAAGTAATGTACGTATTGTTTTTTTTTAATTATTATTGTCTGTCCACACGCGTTTGTGTACTGTCTACATAATCGAATTGCTTGTATGGCCAGATGTATGAATGTAAATGAAATGAAGCAAAAAGAGTATTGAAACATAGCAGGTGGCGATTGGTACATTCTGTCTATGTAATAAGTTACTCCTTGTCTTTTATTTATTTGAAATATACTCTCTGATCGTTCCCCCATTACTGAGGATCGTGGTCATTGATGATGGTCCTCCATAAGTCTCTACCCATCGCCGACCTCACTGGCAGGTGAAATATCTTTGAGGCTTTGAGGCTTCCTTAACTTGAAACAGTGGTTGGCGAATGACCTCGAGCTCTCTAGCATTCTACTTCGCTAACATCGACCAGTTTCCTCAAGCTGTCATCCCCTCTCCGTATTACGTGGCTGAAAGTATGAAATAATGCGACGTAGACAAATAGAAGATGTGCGGGTTCTCATGTGCAGTTTAGATAGAATAGCTACGCGTGCGTTTAGCAGTCCTAAAATCTACAAACACTTAAAAAAATATTCGCTTGTGTTTGCCCAATTCTAAACTAACTAATAGGTATGCAAAAAAGAAAAAAGGTATAAATCAAATTGATAACAATGTGTGCATGCGCATTGTTGAATTGCGTATAAACGAAATATCTTGCTTGATGGTGTCAGTGTTATCTATGAGAGAAGTATAGCAGTTTATTTATTTGATAATGCTGCATGATAGTGGACATAACTAAGTCGAAATTGACTGATCTAATTTATAATAGCCGTTTCCTATTCCGATTCTAAAACTAGAATTCAAGGTAAACCATACCTTTTTTTATTTTGTGAAAATTGTACACAAATTATACATTACCTACACGAAGTTGATGAGAATGAAGTTTAGGTGCTAGCAATTTATAACGTCCTAATAGACTGAAATTACTACAATGTACTTATAGTAATACATATTTAACTTTTCTGGCTATGTATATAAAGCGAATAGCGAATGAAACGCCACATAATACACTCTAAATAACTGACACACACTCCGTACACAGAACATAAAATTTATTGGCGAAACTATGCAGCCATGATTAGATATAGAAAAGCAGTTTATGAGCACATGAATACAGCAGAATAAACTTGGTTCTTATGCCGGAAGGAACTAAGAAGATATTAATGGCAGATGACGCCGTATCGCTTTTGAGCTGTAAGCTCATGAGAACTTAAATAATAATAATATAACTTTATTTGTTAAAGTACCTAGACTCAGTTTGCTAGTAGCATATTCCTTAATCCTATGTTAGTAAGACCTAATTACAAAGTTAGTGGGGGAACTGAAGCTACACGCTCAACACTGAAGTGCAGAGCTTGCTTGCAGTATCGAATCACGAACACACAGTCGAGCCTGTTCGCCACACAACATAGAATTATGTTAGGGCTGGCCTGCACCCGGCGCAACAAAGAAGCGCATTCTTTTTCCTGTATTAACAATCAACGCGAGCTTCAGCAAACATCACTGATGAGGTATGAGCTGCTATCTGGGGCAGCTCTATCAACACGCTTTGCGCACGTTGTTATTCAACAAGGTACAAGGTGTACCCAACGTTAAAACGAAGCAACCGAATCGCTCATTTAGGTTTACATAGTATCGATTTAATTACAGAGTTAGGTGCATGTTTTTCCCACTTTACGTTCTTTCTGTTATGCCCTTTAAATGTCACCTCACTCAACACGACTAAGCAGATTCGCCAATAATGTAGTAATTTGGTTACCAAGACACCTAAAATTACACAGCAACAAGATCAGATCCTTAAATCCTACAAAACATTACAGGCACCGTACCAGACTCTACACCAATCCCAACACCAGCGCCTAACCCAGCCCCACCAGTGGACAAAACCCTCGTCCAAATCAACGTCTCCTGTGAGGAGCTGCAGCAGCGGATCAACAACTTCATAGAGAGGAAGAGAGAACAAGTGAACATCAGCAATATTCACGACTTCATTCCTGATAAGAAGGACGATATGGAGACTGAAACGTGTGCTAGAGTGAGGACCCAGTTTGTTAGGAGGAGCGACTCTAAGGGCCATTTGAAAAGTGAGTACCGAATTTTAGTGTAAAAAAGGAAATTAAACATCAATGGTTAAGGCGTCGAACTTGTGATCGAGAAGTCGCAGTTTCGAACTCCACCCTTAACCATATTTAATTATAGTAATTCTACCACACGTCACCAGTTATCCTTAAAAAAATAAGAAAACAGAAATCTTTTTAAACTCTTCTAAATAATTACTTACCATAAACATGAAGAGACCAATCAGATAAGAAGTCGTTCTGTGTAATGCCTGATTGACTCTATATTAATCTATTGATAGGAAACAGACACAGATTGAGAATCCCGTGTCTATGGCAAATTTCTAACGAGATACCGCGACCCCGGAAAGTAAGGGCAACTGAAGGAACCGGGTGGGATTTTAGTCAGTGAAATACCCTGCCGGAGTCTGTGTTTCCTGATACCTATAACGATGCACTGGTCGAGTCAAAGCTCCAGAGCCTTGAACATCGATGACGAGTTGCAAGTCTATCGGTTTTCTATCGGTTACATTTCGGGGAGTGTGCGATGGAATTACACAATCTAATTCCACCAAGCCCGTTCCATCATCGGACTACGAGATAAACGACAAAGCGCCATCGTTACATGGTGGACATCCCACCCATACGCATAAAACGTTTTGGGAATACCTTCATTGTGCGTACGGCTAAGGAGTGGAATTCCCTGCCGGAGTCTGTGTTTCCCGATAGCTATAACCTAGGAGTCTTTAAGTCAAGAGTGAATAGGATACTTTTAGGTAAGCGTGCTCCATCTTCGACCACATCATCACTTACCATCAGGTGAGATGGTGGTCAAACGCGAACCTATTTTAAATAAAAAAAAAAAAAAACCTGAGGGTTTTAAAGTCAAGAGTGAATAGGAATAGGTTTCTTCTAGGAAATCGTACTTCGTCTTCGACCACACCATCGCTTGCCATCAAGATAGACGGTCGCTTACGCGAACCAATTAAAAAAAAATTTGACTGAATAAAGATATTTTTCTCCCCAGTTCGGAAAGTTCACAACGAATGGGGTCCTCAAACTGTATCATTAGCGGACATGTACCCCGAGCAAAGAGACAACAGTGGTCTTCCCTCGTCCATAGCCGAGCGAGTGGTGGCCATCGAAAACTATCTGAACATCGGCCCCGTGTCTAAGGACATATACAAGAGGTTGAAGGATATGGAGAATAAGATCGCTGATCTGCAAGCTGTGTCGCCCGAGTATGCACAGTTTTGGGTACGTATGGTTTTATTAAGCGGTTTGTATGAAGCTTGACTATGTCATCGTCTTTCAATCTTATAATTGTAATAGGGTAGTGTTCGGAGTTTCAATATGGTGTTTGGTCATTTAGTTAGATTTTCCCAATTTTTTTTTTCCTTTTCAAATCTAGAAAAAAAAAGCATATTTGAAATTTCAACAGTGAGTTACGTATAGTTAGTATAGTTTCAATAGTGAGACGATACGTCTTCATTTTTTAATTACATGAAAAAAATAAAAAAGAAACGCTTACCCGATATTTTGTCATCTATGTAATTACAAATATTTTAGGAAACTACACCAATTTACATCTTTCCTGTTTTGAACAATTGACCTGAAATTTGGTACGCACCTCTAGTTCTGATGACAATACAATTTGTAAATAATTAGTAGTATTGTAAATCCAAGATTGCCCCGGTTTTATTGTAAAAATATTAGTGATGCAGTAAATGTACTTGGTCAAGACTGCAATAGGCCAGCCAACGGTAACTGGACGTGTCCGGAACTTTTCCACGATACGTGGAGACTACCGTTGTTTTCAATACTATAAACAAGGTTACACAATGGCCTGCCTCTACTAGGCTTCGGCCTACAACAATAAAAACAAAAATGTACCACTAACCTGAGTGCTGGGGACGCCAAGTTCGACCTTCAAAGGTCACGCCCTAAGTGTGGTTTGTATGTAAAATGAGGGTGAGTAATTGAAAGGTGTGATGTAAGTCAAGTGTTGTAGAACGTTCACAAGGCGCCGGCAACTCCAGATGGCGCGGTTCCAACTCAGCATCACACCCAACTCGTTTCCAGCAAGCGCGCGCTACGCGTGGTAGACAATAAGGCGATGTGTTCCGAGAAATATCACTGGATTCTTGTTAATCCGAGATTACAAAGTTCAATCAATCACTGAACACAATTAATCTGTTCATATCTCGCGAGATCCAATTCGATTTACAACAAATTCCGCGTGCCAGGCCAACCGACGACAAGGCGGCGTACGATTCAACAATATCCCGGGGTTTTTCGGCAAATGGGGAATACACTTCAACAATTAGATAATTCGCGACCCAATTATCGGTCTCGACAGGCGAATCCAACAATATTTTACCAATTAATTAACTCAACAGCGGTTCCCATGACCGGCATTTTTTCCAAGCAAGCAAAGTCAATCTGTCAAGTCAGAGAGGTTATGTCAAGTCCACAGATAATTAATGTTGCCGGCCAAAAGGTGCGTTCTGTTTCACGTCGGACCGAACATCTACCCCCCCCGGACGGGCCTACCCGTCCGCTAATCAATTGGAAGTCTTGACAAGGTTGCAAATTCAACACAGCTTCAATGCGGCCAAATACCGTAGCTAGTTCCTCTAAGGTGAGAACGGTGTCTCCCAACAATCTCCGCCAGCGTCCCTTTGCCGCTTTCACCGCGGCCCCAAAAATACCCCCCCAATGGGGGGCAGGCTGGCGGGTCAAACAACCAAGTGACCCCTCGGCGGGCCAAACTATTACCAATATCAACCTGGCTCTCATTAAGGAAGGCGTATAGCTCCTTCAAATAGTTACTTGTACCCTTGTAATTCGTACCGCAATCAGACCTAATCAACGAAGGTAACCCACGGCGAGACACAAATCTTTCCAAAGTCGCCTCAAAGGCCTCTGTCGAGAGGGAGGTTACCAGCTCCAAATGTACTGCCTTGGTTGACAGGCAGACAAACACACAAATAAGCCCTAACAATCTTGCTATTACGAAGGGTGGACGTCTTCAACAAAGGGGGACCAACAAAATCCGTTACGACGCCAGCAAAGGGCCTCGTCTCATTGACGCGATCAGCCGACAAAATCCAAAATTCTCGCTGCAGAATGGCCAACAGCGCATTGCAACCGGCATGCGAGTTCTTAGTGTGACGATCAGTCACAAACAATTGAACCAAGTTCAGTTACAACAAGGGCAGGAGCACCAATTTTAGGGTAAGGACAACTCACAAGGGTGACCTCAAACCAGGTCCTTCCCTCAACAGTGGTGTCAGCCGGTTCGCCAATTCCCCAAATCTTGCCTGAAAGGTCGTTCACCTTCAGGCCAACCTGTCCCGCTAACCAAGAAGACAAAAGGCAACCCCGGACTCCCGTCTCCAAAATGGCACAGACCACAATCGAGTCACCCAAGGGTCCCCAGACCGTGACCGAGGCCGTTGGCAACAAAACCGTCTTGATCGGGGGGTTCCTTTAGCGGGGCAGGCGTCAATCTCTTAGTGATGTCTGGGCGGCGACCGATCGCCGCTTCCAGGCTGCCTTCGTTCACGACGAGGCCAACAATCAAACCATTCGTCCGCGCGGTGTCCCAAGCCGCTCGCCATCACTGGAGGGGCATATCCCACCGAATGCCCGAATGGCGGAGGCCGCGACTCCAGCCGGGGACGTTCCGCCAACGGAGGGGAAAGGGAGCGGCGCCGACCCGGCCACTGCTGCCTAGCAGCCAATGCGCGTTCTCCCTGACGAGGGAAGACCAAATGGCGCTCGTGGGGCTCCCGTTCAACTTGCGCGGGGGGTGGAGTGCGGCGTACAGAATCGCGGGTCTCAGCCCGGTGCTCGTCTCCGGGGTACCCCCCCTTGCGCG
Source organism: Tholera decimalis (assembly GCA_943138885.2). Classification (NCBI taxonomy): domain Eukaryota; kingdom Metazoa; phylum Arthropoda; class Insecta; order Lepidoptera; family Noctuidae; genus Tholera; species Tholera decimalis. The sequence goes on along the minus strand of OW964565.2, from coordinate 5,020,554 downwards.
AACCCCCCTCAGAAGCTGGTCTGCTGGAGCGGTTCGCGTTGGCGCACAAAATCTCCAAGTGGGACCCTTCACAAATTCTACACGGGCGGGGGTCGGGGCAGTCCCGATGGAAGTGGGCCCCCAAGCACGAAAAGCACAAACGGCGTGCGTTGACAATGCGGCGGCGGGAACTTACGTGCAAATTCAAAAAGTCCCGGCAACGCACCATGACATGCCCCGTTGCCTTACAAAAGTCACAATGATGAGGACTCCGGGCACCAGCAAAACGGGGGGCGGGGCGATCATCAACAGGCCCCCTAGCCCGAGGACTCCGGGCGCCAGCCAAACGGGGGGCGGGGCGATCATCAACAGGCCCCCTAGCTCGAGGACTCCGGGCACCAACCAAACGGGGGGCGGGGCGATCATCAACAGGCCCCCGGGCCCTAGTCCGTCCCTGGTCTCTGGGCTGAGAAGGTAGTGGGGGTGACCCCGTGGCGCCACGAGTGTTATCCGCAAACCGACACTCGTCCTCCAAAAATTTGAGGAGGTCGTCAAAGGGGGGAAGATGGGTGGCACTATCCCCACCATACTTCTGCTCAAAACGTGACCTCAACTCCGCGGGGAGCAACTGCAGCACTATGTGCACCAACAAGTAGGACCAATGTTCTACCGGTAACTCCAAGCGTCTCAAAGCGTTGGTCGCTGAGACCAACGGATTCAGCAAGTCAGTGCGCAACGTCGACGCGCTGACAATGGCCGGTAGCCCCAAAATCTGGTCGATGTGCACATCAACCAGGCAGCGCTTGTTCTGATACCGTCGGGAGAGAAGCTCCAGAGCGGTCGGGTAAGAGGAATCCGTCACCGGCAAGTGCTGCACCAAGGCTCTGGCTTCGCCCTCCAGGACAGACAATAAATAGGCCAGCTTCTGGGCAGGTCCGAGGTCCGAGCGTGCATCGACAAGACTCTCAAAGAGATCTAGGAAGCCCAGCCAGTGGTCCAAGCGACCGTCAAAACGTGGCAGCTCCAGGGTGGGCAGCCTACTCAATAGTCCAGGGCCTGCAACAACAGGGGTCTGCGGCTTGGCCGCATCAGGCACCCGGCTCTTCAAAATTTCCCGCGCTCGCAGACATATGACATCCCCCAGGTGGATAATCTGGTCATAGTCACCCAAAATCCTATCGCGGGCCGTCTGATCCATCACCCCCAAATCCACGTCCATGATGTACTCGTTGAAGCGCGTGAGCGCAGCATCAGCTGACTTGATCCTCTCAATCACTTGCCCATACCGAGCAAGGGTGAGCTCTTCCAATCCGCGAGTTGACAACTTTGTAAAAATTGTTTGAAACGCTTCAAAGCGCTTCATGTATACTCGTAAAATAATATTTTATTCATCACTTAACCTTTCAATTAAAATATAAGTAACTTTTAATTTATAAAAAAACTATGGCCTAAATCGTGGCATTGTGGTCACGTGACTATGTATGACGTCATTGTTCAAAAAACAACTTTCCTGGCATTTGGCACATAAATGTACTTCGGGTATTTTATGATATTTTACTCTATTATGAACGTGAAAAATTATTATCAGTGCTGTGCAGTACCTTGTTGTGGGAATACTACTATAAAAACGCCAACGAAACTATTTATTCATGTCCCTTTAAAAAGAGATATTCGCAAGAAGTGGTTAGAACTTCTGTGTCAAATCCATCCAAAGGTTGTCTGTAAAAGATCGCTTTTAGCGATAAGACCGCCCATTGTATCACCCTTTTTAGTTGTTAAGTCCATATTTGTTTTACTGTTATGCCTACAATAAATAAGCGTTAATAGCCTAATGGATAAGGTGTCGGACTTGTGATCGAGAGGTCCCGAGTTCGAATCCCACCCATTATACTATTGCCGCCAACCCACTCTAGACACAAGCATATTTAGCTTAGTTGGAGGGGTTAACAAGATTGCTAGTAATGTGAATTGTACCCACATTTCTAGTTATCTTCTTTAAAAAAAAAAAAAAAAAAAAAAAAAAAAAAAGAAAAATAATATATCTATCAATCTGCTTTTTAAAAAAAACAAAAAAAGGAACTCATCGAACAACTATTACAGGACGATAAGACAAATGAACAAGAAGAGAGAGAGTTAGTTATGAAGTGAAATTAAATATTTATTTGTAAATTGGTTATAAATAACACTTTTACACGTCATGATTTTTTGCGTGTTTAGTTTAGCTAGATGAGGCCAATATTTCCTAACTGACTACTCTGAGAAGAAACACCGAAACAAACTCCCTCTGAGTTTGTCGTCAACGTCTCTTATAAAGTCCAAACAATTTGTATTTGTGTATGAGAAGCATGTAGGTTCATGTCTTTGGTATTCTTTTGAGGAAATAACCACGTAAATTTGAGCGGACCTGTCCAGACAGTGCAAGCAGTTAGTTAGTTATTTCTTATTTTGTCTTACGCACCAACTAAAGATAACCAGTCAGCTGTCAAAATATTGAACGATGACGTCTCGTTTTCTGATTGGTGTTTCTAATCACGTGACTCACAGATAAAAAGTCTCATTTTTCTCAAGGGAAAATAAAATTAATAATTAATAATCTTTTCTTCATTTGTACTATTTTGTGCTTCATATCAATAGATTTACATAATTAAATAGTTATTTTAAATTTTTAAACATACTGTCAACTCGCGGATTCCACACGCTCAACAGTTGCAGCTGCCGATGTGAACCATCTCAACTGTGAGGTCAATCCCGCAGCAGCCTCCCTGACTGCCCTTAATGAGGCCATTGCAACAATCAAATATTAATACAAAACAACAATCAACAACCAACAATCAAATATTAAACAAACAGCAATGACTTGTTAGCCGGCCAAATATATTCAACAAAATAAAAATTCAAATTCAATTATTTCAAGTCCAAATCCAACCCTGTACTTATTCCAAGTATGAATCTAGCTTGCTAAGGATGGCTAGTTACAAAATAAATAACAATTCAATGTATATACTGTGCAGGATCACACCAACAATTAAATACAACAATTGAAGTATAATATTGAGCCGGAGAATCTCTATCAACAATCCAATAATTACTATAAATGCAATAACCAATACACACAATTCAAGTCCTATTATGTTAGACTATGTGTAATTATTATTTAGATAACCTTTCAAATTCAGATCAATGACATTCAATTATTAATTGCAACAAATACCAAACAACTTTTACAACAATATACCAACTTATGTACCAAATTATGTACCAAATTATACCAAATTCCTAATTTCACAAATAAATCCTACCTGTCAATGCAATGAAAGAGGCTACAGTACAAATTACAAATACAACTTCAATTGATTCAACTTCAATTAGATAGCCCGGATGACATGGTAATATATTCAAAACTTATCAAGTTATAAGTTGTGTTAAGCAATTAAACTCAAGTTTTAAGTTTTAAGTTTTCAACAATATTCAAAACTTCCAATTAAACCAGTGGATCTTATATTATAAGAGCCGCGCTCTGCTACCACTTTTGGTCAAGACTGCAATAGGCCAGCCAACGGTAACTGGACGTGTCCGGAACTTTTCCACGATACGTGGAGACTACCGTTGTTTTCAATACTATAAACAAGGTTACACAATGGCCTGCCTCTACTAGGCTTCGGCCTACAACAATAAAAACAAAAATGTACCACTAACCTGAGTGCTGGGGACGCCAAGTTCGACCTTCAAAGGTCACGCCCTAAGTGTGGTTTGTATGTAAAATGAGGGTGAGTAATTGAAAGGTGTGATGTAAGTCAAGTGTTGTAGAACGTTCACAAGGCGCCGGCAACTCCAGATGGCGCGGTTCCAACTCAGCATCACACCCAACTCGTTTCCAGCAAGCGCGCGCTACGCGTGGTAGACAATAAGGCGATGTGTTCCGAGAAATATCACTGGATTCTTGTTAATCCGAGATTACAAAGTTCAATCAATCACTGAACACAATTAATCTGTTCATATCTCGCGAGATCCAATTCGATTTACAACAAATTCCGCGTGCCAGGCCAACCGACGACAAGGCGGCGTACGATTCAACAATATCCCGGGGTTTTTCGGCAAATGGGGAATACACTTCAACAATTAGATAATTCGCGACCCAATTATCGGTCTCGACAGGCGAATCCAACAATATTTTACCAATTAATTAACTCAACAGCGGTTCCCATGACCGGCATTTTTTCCAAGCAAGCAAAGTCAATCTGTCAAGTCAGAGAGGTTATGTCAAGTCCACAGATAATTAATGTTGCCGGCCAAAAGGTGCGTTCTGTTTCACGTCGGACCGAACAGTACTAATGAAAAGAAAATGGGTCGGATCCAGGTACTCGTCATCACAGTACTCTCCTCAAACAAAATCGTGGGGTGATGAATTCAAAGCATATGAGTTGTCACTATAGGAAATAGAAATTCTTATATTAAAAAAAAAAGTTGAATTTGCTATGAGAATACGTATACTGCAGCTACCTACTAAATTATTATTCCACAACATTTTTTTTTTTCTTTTTTTTTTTCACACAACGCCATCTAGTCCCAAACTAAGCAGAGCTTGTGGTATGGGTACTAGACAACTGATAAACATACATATATATTTCTAAATACATACATATTATAGATAAATTACACCCAGACAAAGAACAAATGACCGTGCTCATCACACAAACATTTGTTCTAGGTGGGAATCGAACCCACGACCTTGCGCATAGCAGTCAGGGCCACTGACCACTATACCAACGGGCCTGTCAATTATGTGTATAACTGAAGTGTTTAAAAAAAATATTAACATACAATTTTCATTAATTATATTTTCCTACAGAAAACTGCAAGAGACACGGACGTTAAACAAGAAGGCATGGTGGACTACGCTTTCTCTGCTGATGACATCGCTAGGAAGATCGAACAGTTGGAAAGGGGCATGATGTAATCAACACCCTTTAGAAAAGTTACTCTACTATTATTATTGTATATCATCATCTGGAGCTCGTCGCTAAATAATACCAGCTGCACGAGTCAACTGTTAAAGCATCAGAAATTACGGTAAGCCGTTGGTCCCACCGGCGGCGACCCGAATTCCTTTGTAAATCTTTGACAGTCGTAACGGGTAGTCAGAAACCTGGAAATCTGACGCCAGTCTTGCCAAAGGATATACAGTATGTTAACTAACAGAGGGCGTTCCCGTTAACCCGCAATAGTATAAGCACATCAATTAGATCGCCGCACACGCGGCCCGCCCTTCATAAATAAATTGCGACGTTGCCGTCCTTCAAGTACGCGTGTACAGAGTTTCTTTTACGTATCAGTTTAACATTTTTAGTGGATATTTTAATATAAAAAAAAAAAACATTTTGTTTTCGAATGGTAATATTTTTTTTGGCATGCATGGATGTTACTATTGCAGGTTAACGGGAACGCCCTCTGTTAGTTAACATACTGTAGGATTACCCAGCTACTGGGATGTGGAGGTTATATCAGCAGTCACTATAATATAAAACATTAGTACCCAGCTGCTTGTGGTTAGTTTGGAAGCTGACCCGAAAAGGATGGTGTCAGATTTTATAGCACCAACCTTCTACCTGTTACAACGGCTTAAGCCCGATTTAGGTACACTTCAATAAGTACAGTAGCGAGTTAACTTGCGTCATCGGCGAGTTAAGTTGTTATTGTAGTTTGAACGGCAAAAGCGAGTTAAATAGTAAGTTGTTGATTAAGTTGAGTTAAATAGATCGCGATCCTATTTTTCGGCGAGTCCAGTGCGAAGTAGCCCCCTCTCTCACGTCTCCCGCACCCCGCCAACTTAACTGGCTGGCATGTAGACGGGCGAGTTTAGTACAGTCCATCAATTTGTAGGTTGCGGCCGCGAGCACGTGTTATTTTCTTTTCTTCTTCTCGGGCAACTTATGACTACTCACTCGCCTACGTTTGGACGCTACTTACTACTTAACTGTCTGAGTTCTTAACTGGCTACTGTACTTATTGAAGTGTAAATCGGGCTTTAACGTGCTTTATGAGGCACGGAGGAGTCTCGATATCCACCGATCGACCTCGGCAAGCGTTGCTTAACTTTAAAGATCGACCAGTGCGGATGTTGTTACTTAGCCACGAGTTTTTTCATATTATTTTTGTAAAACATACTATTTATAGTTCTGCTGACCTTTCTGTTTTTCTATGCAATAGATAAGAAGAGCATTAAGTATTATGTTTTTATCTGTGATGCGGTTTATAGATTACAACAATTGGCGACAGTTATCAGGGAATTTTGTAGATAAGCGAATTGACTATGAATTTTAATTATTGTCTGTGTTTTTAAATAGCAACTGTCAATCATCACTTGCCTGTCCTTATCTCAGTTACAAGGGTCGGCGCAACACGTTTTCTTCTTTCATTCTTGGGGAGTGTGCGCAGGAGCTCCATGACCTGATCCCTCCATCTCCCTTTCACTACCGGTCTACCAGACGCACGGCTGGGTACCACCCACACTTGGTTGATATACCGTCTTGTCGTACCAAGCGCTTCTCCTCCACATTTATTGTGCGCACAGCCAAGCTGTGGAATTCTCTGCCGGCTTCTGTGTTCCCTGCCACTTATGACCTTTCAGCCTTTAAAGCACGAGTAAATAGGCATCTTCTGGGCTCGCTCGTCCCATCTTAGACCTCATCTATCTAAGCGATAGATCACCATCAGGCGAGATCGAGGTCCATCAGTAATAAAAAAAAAAGCTACTGTCAATGGTGTGTTATATCACAAACGTCGAATGAAAGTGACCTTATTCTAAATTCCAAAAACTTTCTACTTGGATATAAATCGATCTTAAAGACTGCTCAGAATCGCCGTGGTAATTTTACACAACATTTTACCACTTTGGAAGCATATATCTTTTAAACGATTGACTTTATGAAACGTGATTTTAAAAACCCCAATGTCATTTTTAAAGATCTGTCTATAGATACCAAACACGCGTAGGTTTCATGAAAAAAATATTTTCAGTTTTAGTTCCATGTATGGGGATTCCTGGGGGTCCCTTTATTTTGAATATTTTTTTTATTTTTTTCTTAAAATCGGAAAGCGGTTCGCAGTATACATCTACCTACCAAGTTTCACATGTATAGTCTTAATAGTTTCGGAATAAAATGGGTGTGACATACGGACGGACGGACAGATAGACAGACAGACAGACGGACGGACAGACATGACGAAACTATAAGGGTTCCGTTTTTTGCCATTCGGCTACGCAACCCTAAAAAGGGACAGCTCATATATCGGTTACAAGAGAGATATGTATGTATATGCTTACTGAACACTGCTTTTTAAAGTTGCTTGCTTAACCCTAGAATAGTAATTTCCGAGTTAAGTCACTTTCGTTCTAAGTTTGCAATATATCAAGTTTATACATTATCGAGATAATATAATCATTTATTTTGTCGATTAATAGTTATAACTTTATAAGTAATGAACTCTGAAATAAAATAATAAAATGTGAGTAGGTAAACCTATCTATGTTTATTTAGAACTGTTTGCACTCTCGCACATATTAATAGAAATCTCTTTGATTTTCATACTGCCTTTCTGATCTGGAAAAATGTAATTCTTCGTTTTGCTGTCGTCCTTTTTAACAATATAATCTCGAAATTCGTCGTATACTTGCCAAAGTGCAGGGTCACTTGACGGAATAGTCGGGTTATATTCTATTAGAATTTCGACTTCATTGTAGACCGTCAGCGTCGTCGCTACTGTAGGGCTCGTGTTGCTAGCAGAGAGCTATGGACGGAGAAACGATAGTGCAGCATTCGTCACCGTTTCGTTCCTTTCTGCAGAGCTCGTAAAAATGTTTCTATATCTATCTTCCTCTTCCTTATTTTCGAAGTAACGAAATTTACGGTATACATAACTCTTATAGGTGTTTAAGAGTGGGTGTCTACTCGCAAGCTTGGCTAGGCAGCCCGTTCATAGGTAGCAAGCAGAAAAGGTAAACAGAAACATTAATTACTTTTATTAAATTCGAAAAACTGCTTTTTATAATGTTATACGGTTTTTATAAATAAAATTCTAGATTATTAGGAATAAATATTTTATATTGCCAGACCTTTTCTGTGGGCGGTAACGTCCCCAGACGCTTTAAATTTCATAAAAAATTACGGCTCTTTCTTATATTCGAAGTCTTCAATTTTATATATAATGCTAATGAGACTATTTTAGTACCTTTTGTGGACAGCCAGACCAACCCCAAGGACCAAACATCCCCCCCCCCCCCCCCCCAAGAGAGAAAAACAAAGGGACTCCCAAGCTTTTTCAGTTCACAGTGTATTTAGTTTTAGCGTTTTGTCTTGGTCTAGTTGAAATATGAAGGGTAGATGCAATGATGAAAGATTAACCGTTTCCGTGCGGATGATGCCGCACAGGCACCATGTAAATCTATTACGTATGGCGTATGGTGCCCGAGAGGATACAAAACTGAAACATAAAAAACTCGGCTAAAACGACATTTGTCAAAAGAGTCCCGTAAATAAAAGTGTCTTTATTTGTCACCCATATCATGCCCACAGTGTTCGTTTCAAGTAATTTCGTAAATTAGCAGACTTCAGGGGTTGTAAACCAAGTTGTCGAGTCACATTTTATTGATTATAATTCAACAGCCAACTTTCTGGAATGTTTCTCAAAAAATTAAATGCTTTTGTCATAAGGTTCATTTTTGCCTCAAAACATGATGGGGTTACAAAGAAAGCGAGGCGGATCGGCGACCTAACAAACAATGGGTTTTGCCCATTTTTTGCGCCTATAATAATATATTTCATTTTTTTTTCTGGGTAACTCTACAACAAAATAAAAAGGTTGTCAATTAAACGCTTAACAAAAATCCACATTTTTAAGTAGATAGTCATAGATATTTTTTATCAATAAAACACATTTACATTGTTATCCAAATAAAACACTTCATAATCATGTAAGTGTTTGTAGGTACGAGTAGAATATTTTTGATTCATTAGATTAGGACTTCCCATTCAGTTATATGTTCTATATTACATTGTTTTGTAGAGAAACAATTTTACCATCAAAATAGCGGATGTAAAATTGTTTCCCTACATAACACTGTATAATAAATAAATATCACCTCGCTGCAAACTCAAAAAGTACGTGAACAAATTCTATATAACACTCTTGAATAAATACATCCATAAAAGAATGCAAAAAGGTTTACAACACCTAATAGAAATTAGTCAATTACCTTGCATTTCCATAAAAACACACAGATCGTCACTTTTAAATGCACTGAACGAATTTACTGACTGATTACGTTCGATACACAATGGCAAATGACTTTTTAACAAGTGGAAACACGAGAACAAGCTAAAATTTACAATTCATGGCGGATGATTCCCCAGGGGAATCATCAAAGTCTCTGGCGCTTGGTGCCCCAGAGGCATCACGAAATTTTTGTTTGACGCCAGGCACTAAAGATTGCTAAAAAGACCTCCGCACGGAATCGGTTAACTGTGCATGCGAAGACACGATTTCAGCGCGCCGCCTCCGATACTCGCGCCCTAGGCTGCAGCCTAATTAGCCTAAGGGTTAATCAGGCCCTGACCTCAAGCTTATTTTCTTACAGACTTTCTAATACAATTAGGTTGAAATTCGCGTAAACATACATTTCCATGGTGACATCCTTGTTATCTGCCATTTAATTAATCTCACCCGTATTGACATAGCTTGCTTAAAATTTAAAACGTCCAAATGCGGCAAGTACTGCAAGGAAGGAAATCTTTGTTATTTTGACGATTTCAAACGATTTATCGTCAAATTGGGTTATGATTCTAATTTGAAACTACGTTTTATTTAGTTATCAGCCTCTGCTTAGACTTTTCCTTGTTAATACAAACTACTGAATAAAACACGACTTTATTTAAAACATGTTCACATTTTATTTACATACATCATATTCACTTTTATGTACAAATCACGTTTCTGTCATTACAGTGGACACTCACTACACTTCACAAGGTTATTAGTCACCCTGTAGTCTTAAGGCTTAGCAGAGGTGTAGCTTTAGCATCAGCGATTCATTTCATTAATAAATATTGATTGGCGATTTAAGGTAGTACTCTAATTTTAGCGCTTGCTCCAATGCATCAAAGATCAGTGCTGTATGCATTGATTTATTTCTTAATGCGAATTGTTTTGATTTATACGACAAAACACTCATCAAACTAATATAGAGAAATAAAAGAAATATTTTTGCGGCAAATATCAAGTGACTAGTCCCAAAGCAATTTTTACCCTCTATTGAAGTTTGCATCAGGATTACCAGGAAAATTCAAACTATAGGTCATCTTTTAAACACAACACTGACCTCAATTTGACAGGTGTCAAATACTTAAACGTCTGACAGGTGCCGAGATGTGGCGCCAATGTGCTGACATCTGGTGAATGTTATTTCAGGAAAACCTCATTATGCTTATTATGGGTTATATCAAAGAAAACTGCACTAATCATGAGCTTTTGGCAACTGCGCTGCATAAAAAATACACATTCTCTATCGATATCGTTGTTGCTGAATCGATCTATATCGTCAATGCTAATAGCAGCACCTCTACCAAGGCCCGTCGCAACTAGGCCGCCGGCTGCTGCGGCCTCCTCAGGTACACCACCACGCCCAGGGCTCCCAGCAGCGCCGTGATGAGGTACAGGTCCCAGTTCGACAGCACAGTCGAGTCCGTCAGGAACAGGACTGCCAACGGGCTCTGAAAGAATGACTGATAAATTATCGACTTTAGTGAGGTTGGCAGTGAATTCGAAATAAATTGCACCACTAACACAGAAAACAAACCGCCTAGTTTTCATTAAAAGTGTATTGTTCTCACGATATTTTATATGGACCGGCGATTTTATTTACGGAATAAAATTTATCGCAGCATTTATTAGTATGACCATTAAAATAGTGTTTCAAAATAGTATTAATTTTGTATATCGTCAGTCAGTTAGGTCCCTGAAATCAACGCCATTTTCGAAAATGCGATAGCGATTATGAAATACATTACTGAGTTGTACAACTGTGTAAATAGTTAAATATTTACTTTGTATATTTATGAGACAAAACGCGATGCCATTCCAAATCAAATACTGACGTTAGTAACTAAGTCAAAACAATGAACCTATATTTATTTATCATACTTATACGGAATCAAAAAGATTTTTTTTATTCAAGATGATTAAAAATGTGGGTAGAATTCACATTACTAGCAATCTTGTTAACCCCTCCAACTAAGCTAAACATGATTGTATCTGGAGTGGATTTATGGCATTAGTGTGGGTGGGGTTCGAACCCAAGACCTCATGATCACAAGCCTTAGCCTTACCTTAGGCTATATTTTTTTCCTTATTCAATATTCTGAATTCAATATTTGTTATATAATAAGTTTAATTTTATATTGGCGATTTAAATTCAATTACCAAAACTGTATAGCAGTCACTTACATCTCCCACCGGGGTTGCGGAAATGTACTAACAAGAACCGCGGCCCCGGCACTTACGGGCAGCTGAAGGGACTGGGTGGGTTTTTAGTCAGTAGAAGTCTGACACTCCCTTTCGCTTAACCCAGAGCGGGAGATGTAATTCGATGATTTTCCCAACCATTAAAAATAAAACATGTGTGCAATTCACACGTGGTAGAAGTGAAACCTTCAAAAAAGAAATTTATTTGTGTCTCTTTTTACTGTCGCTTTTCGACTCCCCAGAGACCCCCCCCCTCCCCTCTCAGGGCTACCCCATCCCCCCACGACCTAACTTCGTTCCCGTGGTCGCAAGATAGCCGAGTTTGAGCTCAGTTTAAAGGGCATCAAAAGCTCTACCACTTGGCTCCAACAGAATTCCAAAATTCGGCAATTTATGTGTCTGTCTCTTTTTACTGTCGCTTTTTCGTTTCATACACTTTCAAATCACAACGACGCTAAAGGAGTTTTCACTTCAAAAAAAAAAGGTGACTTACATCGAGAATGTGGTGTATAGCGGAGGCGGCGTTGAGCCTAGCCAGCGCCAGCGCCGCGGGCAGGCGGGCGTCGGGAGACGTGTCGGCCGCCAGGTCGTAGCAGCGCTTGGCCAAGTGCACGTCCTGGGCCAGCCCCAGGCCGCGCTCGTGCATGTAGCCCAAGTTGAACGTGGCCTGGGCGTTGTGGAGCTGCTCTGATGCTATCCTGCAAACGTGTATATAACGTGTAATTTAAAGGGTATATACATACCAAGTGCACGGCTTCTTTGGATGATAACAAACGATATAGCAAGGGCTTTGTTATCCTATGTCTACATGTGTGGAGCTTATTAGAAACTAGCTTCCGCCCGCGACTTCGTCCGCGTGGAAAAAAAATCCCCCGATTTTGAAACATTCTTCATTAGTGCTCCGCTCCTATTGGTCTTAGAGCCTATAGCCTTCCTCGATAAATGGGCTATCTAACACTGAAAGAATTTTTCAAATCAGAACTGTAGTTCCTGAGATTAGCGCGTTAAAGCAAACAAACAAACAAACAAACAAACTCTTCAGCTTTATAATATTAGTATAGATTTCAATACATTGATACCAGAGACCGAATTTGTCAAATTAAGAAGAACGAAGACAATTATCATTTTATTGGCAAGTGACGTGGAAGTTATGACCCTCATAGTGATGTGACACGTTTGTTATTATTGGTATTCAAGAAACATATGAAACCGATAATTTGGGGTCAATTCTGTGAGTCACTTATTTTGAGCTGAAACTTTGCATAGAGACTCCATACCAGATGTTGTCTTCAGTCCTTTTGGATAGATATGGGGTTTCCGTTACACGTTGTACACCGTTATTTTTATACCGTTCCACTAACAATTATAATAGAGAATTTACAGAATCTTACTAATTAATCTTATCTTACTAATATTATAAATGCGAAAGTTTGTGAGGATGGATGGATGTTTGTTACTCTTTCACGCAAAAACTACTGACTTTTTAAGGATTTTCGGAGATAATGATACCGAAACCAAGGTCTATTTCGGAATCCGAGATGTACTGTATAATTCATCAAGTTTATCAATATCAAATTTACTTCTACAATGTACATAAACGATGATATACAAGTCATATTGAAATTGAAATTGTTTATTGAAATAATTGATGTACAAAGTATTTATATTGGGGCCTTAGAACTAAAGGTATATAATAAATATATTCTACCTGAACTAGGTTAAAATAAACCTGTATCTCAGGTAAATCACTCTAGTGCTGACATACATATTATCTAAAATTTCTTAAACAAATACTTAGTATATAACTTATGAACTACACACAGCTAAATTATAAAATTATATTTAATGTATAACATAAAAACTAGGTCATGTTTACTTTGTACTGTCATGTCAGCCAAGTACAAAATTTAAAGAATGCATAATTATGATATTTTTATATGTGTTATTATGTAAAGTTAAAAACAAACTTATGAGTAAACAATGCAAAACATTTAAAAGAACGCATGCGATAAGAACGGCGATGTCATGTGTCGTCATTGTAATCAATGAAATTGATGTATCTTGCTCAGCCATTTTTTTAGCAGGGCATTCTTGATAGCCTGTTTTGTGGTTGCTTGGTTTTTTAAATCTCAAGCATATTGTGCACACTGTGACATAGATATGAATGTGAAAACCCTTATTTTTTTTTAAACACCTTTCTAAGACCTCCAATTAAGCTAAATATGCTGGTGTCTTAGTCTCGACAATAGCGTAATGGGTAGGGTTGATACCTGCGACCTTTCGATCACAAGTCCGACATCTTAACCATTAACGATTAGCCTATTGACTTTTAAGTTACTTGGAGGAAGTCCAGCGGAGCAACGAACGAACTTATAGTTGGTGTCTCCTCCATACCGCTTTCAGAGCTAGCCAGTCATGGTATGGACCACAGAGCCGTGTTGTTCGTGTGTGTGACTAGTATTTTTTTTTTTAATTTTCTTTATTTGGCTAACCAACAACTGTTTACACTTAAAATTCTAAATATATAATAAAGTTTTACAGCAATATTAGAATAGTGTGATTTTTTCAAAGGTTGGCACCGCATGCCCTTTTAATGTAGTAGTTGTCACTATGTCTATTACAAAAAAAACTAAAGCAAATTAAAATAACATGATAATCCTAAAACCACAAATAAAATGGAAAGTTATATATAAGTTGGATTGATAATAAATATAAAAAAGAAAATAAATAATTAAAGTTAAGTACTACTTGCTGTTATTTTGTGGAATTTGCTAAATGAGTCAAAATGAATGTCAACAAGGTGACTGTAGCTGTTCAACAATTTGCAAAGCCGGTGGGATAATAGAGTTTGCACCAAAGACTGTTCTGCGGGGTGGGGGGCCCAAGGCATCTTTCTCTCATATTTTAAACTAGTACTCACGCGGGGCTTCGCTCCCGTGGATTCTATCACGGTAAAAACATAACTCTCCTTTTTTGCAGTCGCGTAAAAAGCCTATAACCTTCCTCAAGCTTCAAGCTACTTCCATAACAAATTGCATCCAAATCCACCCAGTACTTTCGAAGATTAGCGCGTTCAAGCAAACAAACTTTTCCGCTTTATAATATTAGTATAGATAAACAGAAGTTACTTGTTACTCTAATGTGCACTACACACATTAGTAATAGGAGTACTAGGGAGTTTAGCAGGAGTGTGAAATTGAAAATAAGTAATTGTGAACAATCAATTTTGAATTTGAATAGTTTGTAAAGGAACATAAAATCGCTGGTTCTTCTTCATTTCTTCAATGATACCGTTTTTCGGTTTTAAACCCGTTAGTTGTACGTATTTTGTCTCGGAAAAAGACCCCTAGGTTATAGCTATCGGGAAACACAGACTCCGGCAGGGAATTCCCTACTACCGTGCTACTAATGATACTGTTGGTGCCCATGTTAGCTACAACCTAGGGGTCTTTAAATCTAGAGTGAATAGGTTACTTCTAGGTAAGTGTGCTCCATCTTCGACCACATCATCAGATGAGATGGTGGTCAAACGCGAGCCAATTCTGAATAAAAAAAAATGTGAGCTTATTTTTTTTTTAAATAGTTGGTTCGCCTTTGGCCACTATCTCACGTGATGGTAAGTGATGATGTGGTCGAAGATGGAGCACGCTTACCTAAAAGTAACCTATTCACTATTGACTTAAAGACTCCTAGGTGGAAGCTATCGGGAAACACAGACTCCGGCAGGGAATTCCACTCCTTAGCCGTACGCACAATGAAAGTATTCCCAAAACGTTTTGTGCGTATGGGTGGGATGTCCACCATCAACGATGGCGCATCGCCGTTTGTCTCGTAGTCCGATGATGGAACGGGCTTGGCGGAATTAGACTGTGTAATTCCATCGCACACTCCCCGAAATGTAACCGATAGAAAACGATAGAAATGCAACTCGGCGTCGATGTTCAAGACTGTGGAGCTTTCACTGGACCAGTGCATCGTTGCTAATGAGTCTTTTGGCTCGTTTCTCAATAGACTCAAGTGCGTTGGAAAAGAAGGAGTCTGCGAATGGTGGCAGGGACCATCACCGGGCACTGCTCACTAAACAAACACTACCACACAATAGGTATAAGGGGCCGTTCAAGTATTACGTAAGCACATTTTTTGCAATTATTAACCCACCCCTCCCCCTCGTCAGCAAAAGTAAGCAAAGCTCTTACCCCTCCCCCCATGCTTACGTAAACATTGGTACAATTGATTGATGCATGAGCAGCAGTTATAAATCTAGAAATAAGGAATAGGTTTGGAATAGTAGTCTGTAGCGCACATAATATTCATTTAAATAAACCGTTATCTAATCGGTATTTAGTGGCAATAACGTTATTGATAACGGTTGCTGAATAACGGTATCACAAGTGCAGTTAATCTAACACTATTCAGTTGTTGTATCGCTATAATAATAGTTATTACAACAATATGATAGCTAATAAAGTACAGTATGTGCTAGTCCTTGTTATATCCATATAAAAAGGAGTTGAATAAAGGGATTATAACGATACTGGTAATATCCCTTCATAGCTTTCTTCTAGGCTTAGGACTAGCACATTTTTATATGAAAAATATATAATTCATTATTAGTAGGAATCCCCGAAAATGCTTTTGAAGCATAGACAATGTGTGTTGCTATAAGTGTAAAAAAATAAATAATTACTGCTGACGTAATCACCATCTAGATCCCCCACCCCCATGTCATCAAAAATAAGCAAAGCAAAGACCCCCACGCCCCCTATAGTGCTTACGTAATTCTTGAACGATCCCTAACGGACGTCGGACAGTCCCCTTTGCAGGGCATGCATGGAGACGGAGAAAACGGTGGGACTCGTGTTCCTAGAGTGCACGGGAATCACCGACATACGGAAGCAAACCTTCGGGTCATTGAATTCCCTTACAGACATTCTAAATAGACCGATAGACCTGATCTGCTTCTGGAGGGAGGTTGGCTGGATAGAGTGACGGCCGACACGGCTCACGCAGAGACTAAGTGCGGCACTGGCACTATTTGTTTCTGCGGGTGAATTCGCATGCCCCGTGTGGTGTCGTTCAGCCCATACGGAGTTAGTGGATACAGCTCTTAATGAAACGTGTCGGATCAGTACTGGTTGCCTTAAACCGACCCCGGTACAGATGTTGTATCCACTGGCAGGAATAGCGCCACCGGAAGTTCGCAGAGCGGTCGCAAGTTCCAATGGAAGAGCCAAAATGGTTAGAGACTCCCGACACCCAATGCATGGGTACACTTTAGTGCCACAAAGGCTGAAAAGTCGAAGAAGTTTCCTGAAGTGTGTCACTCCACTTACTGGCGAGCAGCCTAAGAAGCGCCTAAAACTGTGGCTGGAAAGTACATCCCTTCCAAGTCCTTTTGTGCCACCAGCTGAGCATCTCCCACCTGGACACGAACTGCCATGGCTGACCTGGAAGTCTTTAAACAGACTCCGCACCCAGGTTGGTCGCAGCAAAGAAAATCTGTTCAGGTGGAGATTTATCGATGCCTCTGCCTTGGGGTGTATATGTGGTTCTGTTCCACAAACCATGGCACACTTAATTTCCTGTCCTGCGTGCCCTGTCAACTGCTCACTGCAGGTCTTGATGGAAGCTACCGAAAATGCCAAACTTGTTGCCCAGTTCTGGGCTGACTCCATCTAGCTATTTGCCATCGACACGCTAAGAAGAAGAAGAAGAAGTGCGGAAACCAAACCAGAGAAGAAGAAGAGTTGGGAAATGGCTAAGATGAATGGTACCTGTAGTGGTAGGCTGCGGCCTCCAGGTCGGGCGCGGTGCCGAGCCCGTAGTAGTGGTAGTCGCCCAGCTTGACGCGCGCCGCCCCGCAGCCCTGCGCCGCGGCGCGCGCCCACAGCTGCAGGGCGCGCGCCCAGCGCTCCGACTCGCTAAACAGACGCACCTCGCCTGCAAACGGCAACGGTTCATCACAACACCAACTCTTTTTAACCGACTTCTGAAACAGGAGGAGGTTCTCAATTCGGATGTTTGTGTTTTTTTTTTTTTTATGTTTGTTCGGGCATAGCTCCGTCGCTCGCCAACCGATTTGAAAAATTCTTTTTTTGTTGGAAAGGGTTCCCAAATGGTCCCATGAAAATTTTATCGACATCGAACAAGCCGTTTCTGAAAAATCAACAAAAGTCTAAAAAAATATTTACATTGATGATCTTTTCGGTTACTCTATATTGTGTTTTTTGTTCGCGCGTTTTTAGTTTTTTGTAGTTGACATTTTGGCTTTTATAACTAGATTAATTACAAATTGACCCACTAAAAAGCGCGAAAATAAAAACTTTTTTGCAAAAAAATAAAACCGACTTCCATATCAAAACACTACAAAGCCAAAAATAATTTTAATTTCGGAAGGCGGTGTGAAAAAAAAGAAAATACAAAACCAATAACACCGACTACCGAAATTAAAATTATTTTTGGCTTTGTAGTGTTTTGATATGGAAGTCGGTTTTATTTTTTTGCAAAAAAGTTTTTATAACCCCTCAAGTGTCAACGGTACACCGTTTGTACGTAACGTCACGGCTCGCATTGGACGATGTATTTTACGTTTATGTTGCGGGTAACACGATGTGGCTGTATCATTCGACTAATCGATTCATACTTGACCGGAACACCGCTAAAATGAACGAAAAGAAAATGTTTACAAAATGCATCTGCGGTTTTTGTTGTGACGCCGCAGACTTTTTCGTTGTGTTATCAAATAGTTTTTGTTACTTTTTACAGTGTCTAAGTATATTATAGACAGGAATAATTTGTTATCGTGTGTCTTTTTTCGTGAATATGTGTTTTTTTTCGTGTGTATGACTTCGAATGTGAGTGAAAATTATAAAAGTGAAAACATATCACATCATTGCGAGATAAGGTCAGTTTGATTTGCTTATTGAATGATATAAATAGTTAGATGAACTCATAACGAAGCCAGGAATTGCCGATTTATATTTTTTTCTGAAGTCCTACCCAAAAATCAAAAAGTACATTCACATGCGACACTTGAGGGGTTAAACCTTTTTAGAGTTTCGTAGCCGAATGGCAAAAAACTATTAAGACTACTTACACATGTGAAGCTTGGTAAGTAGATGTATTCTGTGAACCGCTTTCCGATTTTTAGACAAAAATAAAAAAATATATGTAAATAAAATTAAGGGGGCTCCCCATAAATGGTACTGAAACTAAAAATATATTTTTTCATCACACCTTTACAGTCATGTGTGGTATCTATAGACAGGTCTTTAAAAATGATATTGAGCAACCAATTTTTCTTATAGTCAATCGTTTAAAAGATATACGCTTCCGAAGTGCTAAAATGTGTGTCCCCTCCCCACCTCTAACTTTAATAATAATGGATGAAAAATCTAAAAAATATGCTGTACATCTTAATAAAAACTTTCAACGAAAATTAGCTTGAACGAGATCGGGTTAGCAGTTTTTGAGATATAGCACATTTTATAAAACCGCACATATAACTTTGTATTTGATAATGCAAAACAAAGTTATTTGGTGTAGTTACTACGGAACCCTTAACGACCTCAGCTTTAAGTCGTACTGAACTTTATACCAGATTATGTAGAATACGTGTCAAAATTAAAAATAAGATGTTTAAATAACTGGAAACAACATTTTAACAGTAAATCAGTAGACAAAGGTATATGGTACAAAATGAGATTCCTCAAGTAGGTACCCTGGTTTGACAGTAGCAAAATAAGTAGAAGTTATGTAAAGTTAGCTGTAAGATTAAGGTCTGGACACTGTCCATCAGCAAAGTTTGCATTTCTTATGAAGAAAGTAAGTTCTCCCAACTGAAACGCATGCAATGTAATAGCGGATGTACATCATCTGTTGATGGAGTGCGTCAAGAACTAAGAGGAAAGGAGAAGGCTAATCAATGAGTTTAATTTAAATATCTTACAGGTAGGTTTAATCCAATCGATTTTAGCTGTACCATAGATGTACCAAAAAAAATTAGTGAGTAGGTAGACTATATTGATTAGGATTCTCCTTTTAATTTAATTTAAGAAAACATTGTTTTGTAGTAGCATGTGTACGGCTTGATGGGGTTGGCGTATACAATGGCATAAAAATAACAAATGAATTGAAGAAAGATTAAAAAAGTAAGTAGTAAGATAGGCTCGCGTTTGACTACATCTCACGTTATACAATACAATCTTTTTAATTCGATCATAAATCCATAAAATGTTAGTAACTTATACCTAATAGCTTATTATCTAGTGTCAGTACCAATCACCCTCCACACAAACTGCTTCATTATAGGAGAGGACACACTCACTCACTGTTCTCAGGATGCTGTTACGACTGTCCCTTACTCTCCTCAGAAGTGAAGCCGTTTTTAACCGACTTCAAAAAAAGGAGGTTTACAATTCGTCTTGAACTTTTTTTTTATGTATGTTTTTTTTTAGGTTTGAAAGGGTATACTTTCTAGTTGGTCCCATTGTCGTCACGTTTGGATCTGATGATGGGATCATGGAGAAATCGAGGGAATTCTTCAAATATTATAGGCACACTTATAGCATTTTGGGTATTTCTTATAGTACCTTGTACAGTTGCTCTCGAAAAGCACCATTTGAGGAAGTGGAACTGATGATGAAGACCCCAGATGGCCACCGAAACTACTCAATAATAAGTATTTCGTTGATTGCGATTAGATTACATGAATATGGATGTTAAGCACTTTATGCTCGTCACAATGCATATGGTGAAGTAGAGCTGATGGTAATGTACCAGGAGAACTCCTCAAAAATTAACGGCTCTGCACCGGGAAAAGCAATATTTTGTTAAAGGTGATAAGTAGTTGACATTTTGGCTTTTGTAACTAGATAAATTCCAAACCGACCCACTTAAAAGCGTGAAAAAATAACTTTTTAGCAAAAAATAGAACCGACTTCCATATAAAAAAAACACTACAAAGGCAAAAATAACTTTAATTTCGGAAGGCGGTGTCTTTAATTATGTATGTATATATTTTCGTTTTTGACACCGCCTTCCGAAATTAAAGTTATTTTTGCCTTTGTAGTGTTTTTATATGGAAGTCGGTTCTATGTTTTGCTAAAAAGTTCTTTTCTTGCGTATGATCGCTTGAAACGTGTCCGAGGTAACCTATTACTTGCAGATCTACTCACCGGTATCTAATAAGAAAGCTGCGTTGGTCTGTGCGAGTTCATAGCCCCGTTCGGCTAGCGCGAGGTACTGGAGCAGCGCCGAGTCGGAGTCCCTCGCTCGCCAGCCAGCGTGCGCCAGCATGAGGCGGGAGCCCCATGCACCACGCTCGCACACATTCTTAAACAGCTGATCAACATTTTATTTTTATTTTCTCCTGCTTTGTCAAATCCATCCAAAGGTTGTCTGTAAAAGATTGCTTTTAGGGATAAGACCGCAGGAGGAGGCGGGCCGCATGAGGGAGAGGATGGCGTCCTCCCTCCAGCCCAGCCGCAGTGGTAGACGCCCACGGCGTCGGACGTCGGCCGACGATCTCCGGCCACCGTAGGCGCGGGCATGCGGACAGCGAGTAAAGGGCAACTCGCTGTCCGACCATGGACCATGCCCGGGTCGACGGCGCGTCGTGTTCCACGCGCGCCTCACAGAGCGTCAGCAACATGACGAGGCCTCCCCTGCAGAGGGCCGAAGCCTGCCGGGGTCGTGGGACTCATCCCGATACCGTGGCCCCGGTACGTAGTGTTATTGAAGGAACACCGTGGATTTTAGTCAGTAAAATTCTGACAGTCCCTCCCACCCTGCCCGGGGTGGGAGGACTTATTTGATAATTTTAACACGTTAAAAAAAAAAGGATAGGACCGCCCATTGTAACACACTTTATAGTTTGTTAAGCCCTCAATTAATTCTGTTATGGTGTACAATAAACAGTATTTTTACCTATCTATCTGTCTATCAAGATAACATTACTTTTTATTAAACAATCAGCATAAGGAATTTTTGTTTGAAAGTTGATAGTGTGATGCCCTCGCATAGTATTTTATTCTACCTCAAAATTACTACATCCCTGATTATTAGTGAATCAGATAGAGTTTTTATTCTGATTGCGAGAACAAAACTCCCATAAATCTAATATAACTAGTTTAGGAAATACCCGGAAGTAACATTTTTTAACCTTATTAAGCTATTGTATAGCTTTTAGCGCGGGCTTTGAGCGCGGCGATCGAATCAAGAAATTCCGTAACGAAAATAAACCTAACACCCCTCACTCCGACCGGCACAGCGGTGCGGCGTTGAAAGCCGTGCATCGACTAACGTCGTTTCAGTTCAGCAGACTTCGGCACGGTGTTTGTATGCGTGCGACTAGACGTATGCGTGTAGACTAGCTGCTAATAAACCTATAGTTTCAATGATAAAAATTCCTGAATAACCTACATGTATTGCAAGATATTAAAAATATTTTGAACAATATTAACTTCTTATTTATCCATTAAAACAAAAGAAAAATATTTTCTTATCGGTCACCACGCTCAAAAAGTGTAACTTGAATTAATATCAAAGAAAAAATATACTGCATAAATAAAATAAATAAATAATTATAATTGCATAAGTTGATAAAAAATGTTATGCAATAGCTTTACCGCGGCAGTCCCCGAGTGCCACGCTCATTTTTTTTATAAATAAAAAAGTAATAAAAAAAATTAAAAAACCCGACTGCAACCTTATACTAAAACTAACTGAAAAGCTAATAAAAACAAGCTCATTTTAAATTAAATAAAAGTTGGAAGCAGGCGGGACCCGTTTGAGTTTGGAATTATAATAATGGTATTAATTTTTTTTAATTACTTTTTTTATTTCCAGCTTTTTATTTTACAAATGTGAAAGATTTCGCAGACGATTTAGTTCTTGATACGTGTTTTTTACAATTTGTCACTTTGAATTACTTTTAACCATATAAGTTGCATATATATTTGTAATCACCTTTTAAAACCCTTTATTTTGATACCCCACTCGATAGGTTTTGAGAAAAAAAAATTTTTTTGAAGGCATAAAATGGCGCCAAAAGTCCGCCATTTTGATTTTTTTTTAATTTTGATATACCCAGTGTCACTTTCACAGTCAATACGAATCTAACGATACCTCTCAAGCTAAAATCCGTCGAGTCGTTCAGGCCACAGAGCGTGCCAAACAATTATACATACATACATACTCTCGAAAAACATAACCCTCCTTCTGGCGCAGTCGGGTAAAAAAGCTCTATCTGATTTACTAATAATCAGGGAGGTGGTCACTCGAACAGCACATTAAACCGTAGCTCCCGGCTGTCAATTCGACATCTTTGACAGTCGTTACGGGTAGTCAGAAGACCGCAAATCACTGGTCTAGCCAAGGGGTATCGTGTTACCCAGCGACTGGGTTGTGGAACTCAGATAGACATTAATACTCACCTGCATCCAGTTACAGCATAAGCATAAGTATCAGCATAAGGAAAAATCGCAGCATACACAAATGCATGGATATCATATTGACGGATTTCGAGGATTTTTTTTTTATTGAAAATAGGTTCGCGTTTGACCACTATCTCACCTGATGGTAAGTGATGATGTGGTCGGTACCTAAAAGTAACCTATTCACTCTTGACATAAAGACTCCTAGGTTGTAACTGTCAAGAAACACAGACTCTGGCAGGGAATTCCACTCCTTAGCCGTACGCACAATGAAGGTATTCCCAAAACGTTTTGTGCGTATGGGTGGGATATCCACCATGTAACGACGGCGCTTCGCCGTTTGTCTCATAGTCCGATGATGGAACGGGCTTGGCGGAATTAGATTGTGTAATTCCATCGCACACTCCCCGAAATGTAACCGATAGAAAACCATTTTGACGATATATTGACGGTTTTCGAGGATAGTGTTAACGAATATGATGGTTAAACAAATTCCAAGATGGGATGTCGTTTAGCAATGTCGGCAGAATTCAAATTACTAGCAATCTTGTTAACACCTAACTTTTTTAATTTTAAACCGACGACCAAAAGAGGAGGTTATCAATTCGACGCGTATATTTTTTTTTTTTTTTTATGTATGATCATCGATTACTCGAAGACGGCTGAACCGATTTGGAAAATTCTTTTTTTGTTTGAAAGGGTATACTTCGAAATTGGTACCATTTATCACCAAGTCAGGATCTGATGATGGGATCCTGGAGAAATCGAGGGAACTCTTCAAATATTATAGGCACACCTATGGCGTTTTGGGTATTTCTTATAGTAACTTGTGCAGGTTCTCTCAAAAAATACCATTTGGAGAAGTGGAACTGATGATGAAGACCACAGATGGCCGCCGAACCTAGTCAATAAGTATTTCGTGGATTGCGATTCGAATACTTGAACATGGATGCTAAGCACATTATGTTCGTCACAATGCATATGGTGATGTAGAGCTGATGGTGACCAGGAGAACTCCTCAAAAATTAACGGCCCAGCATTGGGAAAAGCAATATTTTGTAAAAGGTTATAAGTAGTTGACATTTAGGCTCTTTTAACTAGGTAAATTAAAAATCGACCAACTAAAAAGAGTGAAATAAAAACTTTTTACCAAAAAATTAAACCGACTCCCAAAAACACTGCAATGTGAAAAATAACTTTAATTTCGGAAGTCGGTGCCAAAAACGAAAATACAAAACTAAAGACACCGACTACCGAAATTAAAGTTATTTTTCACTTTGCAGTGTTTTTGGGAGTCGGTTTAATTTTTTGGTAAAAAGTTTTTGTTTTATTACGAATGAGCCCGCTTTTGACTTCGATCAGACCTGATGGTAAGTGTAAGCTAAATATGCTTGTCTGCAGTGGGTTCACGGCAATAATGTTATGTGTCGGGTTCGAACCTAGCGACCTCTCAATCACATGGCCAACACAGTCATTAGGGTATTGCCGCTTGCATTTGAAATAAGTTAGTTAATTTTGAGGTTTCATGCCGAAAAGCTGTCTAAAATAAAATCAAAATGGTGGCTTTGAAAACTGTTTTCTTCATTTCTTTGTTGAAAAGTTCGTTACGCCACATATTCTTCTCATAATAAATATTAGTGTTGCATTTTATTATAACTTAGCGGATTAATTTTGTTATAAGGTACGATGGGGTTGACATATCCTTATTGGACAAAAGCCCCAAATTAAAAATATAAAGATATAAAAAAAATATTAGTTAACGGTGAAGAGCGTGTGTTTTGGCTGACTGTACTCATGAACATTTTCGACGTTCAAAAAGTACTTTTTTCAGTATAGTTCGATTTGTATTTTTGGTCATGGATTTCAATATTGATATTTTAAGATAGAATATACTTTATTGTACACCAAAATTGAAACACACCTATTTAACAATATTGCTTAAGTTATGGTTACAATGGCGGTCTTATAGCTGAGAGCGATGCCTTCCAGACAACCTTTGGAAAGCTATTACAAACTTTAATTAAAGTGGATTTAAGGAGATTTGATGATGAATTTTAGTTTAAAATCTTAGTCTACTCACCTCAACGGCCGTAGTACAGGATCGAAGTACCCCGAGGCCCTGTGCATGCATCTGTCCGAGGTGGTAGAGCGCGAGTACATGTCCAGTCTGTGACGCTAGAGAGAAGTACTTGTTGGCTTGCTTGAAGTCACGACGCACGCCGATACCACCTTTAATCCAAAAAATATATAATAGTACAGTTCAAAAATACCCACGCTTAGTCTTGTCTTACGCAAGTCATGTATTTACAAATCGTTTTTAAAAGTAAACAGAGTATAATCGTATTCAACATTTATCATATTCATTAATTAGCGCACATCCTCGGACACCCCAATGTAATACACAGAATTTTTAGTGTTACTTGTATAAACAGTTTTCTTAAAGACGCTCTTTCTTGAAGAACTTCCTTGTAATAAGTTTCATTTTTCTTTTGACATGCAACTGCACTTGAAAGTTATTACTTTGATTTTCAGTCCATTTTGGTTTGATTTGACTGTACAGCGATAGTGTGATTGCAATTTACGTAGAGACTTAGTAATTTATGGAATAAAAATTACCAATATTAAAAATCGATTCAGTAAACGATTCTGAACAAACCGATTCAGGACGTGCTTATTTATTTTTTTAAAGGGAACTAGCAATTTTATTAACCGCTCCAACTAAGCTAAATATACTTGTGTCTGGAGTGAGTTTATTATGTTACATGTGCGTTACATACCAAGTGCACGGCTTCTCGGTTTCGGCTTCTTTGGATGATAACAAACGATATGGCAAGGGTTTTGTAATCCTAAGGCTACGTGTGTAGAACTTGTTACAAATTCCAATACACTGATACCAGAGACCGAATTTTTCAAATTAAGAAGAATGATGAGAATTATCGTGTTATTGGCAAGTGACGTGGAAAGTTATTGACTCTCGTAGTGCTGTGATACGTTTGTTATAATTGGTATTCAAGAAATATATGAAACCAATAATTTGGTATCAATTCTTTGAGTCAGTTATTTTGTGCTGAAACTGTGCATAGAGTCTACATACCAGATGTTGTCTTCAGCTCTTTTGGATAGATATGAGGTTTCCGTTACACGTTGTATATTAAAATTATAGCTGTTCGTTTGTCTCGCTAAAAACGAGAACGGCTGGACCGATATTATTAATTATTTTTGTATTACGTTCTCTCTCATACAGGGAAGGTTTAGAATGTCAACATCAGTCGGGCCAGCTAGTTCAGAATATTTGTTTTATTAAATTTGGATAACATGACAATTATGTTAACATTTTTACACACTTATATTTAATTTATGTATAGATATAAAAGATATATAGATAACAGAAGCATTGACTTACCAAAGTACATGAATCCGAGATGCAGCTGCCCTTCTACCCAGCCCTGGTTGGCCGCCATCGTGAAGTATTTAAACGCCGCAGTCGTGTCTTTTGGGACGCCACGACCCTAGGGAAATTATAATACTTTATTACTTATATTCCCAGTAATCAATAGTTAAAAATAATAATAACGTTTATTTTGGAAAAAATAACGAATACAGACAGAATAAATTAATTGTTTAAAAAACATTAGAAAAACACGCTTTTATAAATACACGTAAAAATAAATTAAAAATCTTTAGGGTTGTTATAACCTTGAAACCTGATCGTGTTCAAAGTCCATTACGTGGCCTTTCTCACAAGTGCAAACACGACTAAGATACGATATTCCATCATGGAATGCCAGTGCCTATCTTCCGGCTTCATCATCGGACCTTGAAACCTAATCGTGGTCAAAGTTCATTACAAGACTTTTCTAAGAAATCCAAAACAGCTATGATACTATATTCCATCATGAAGTTCCAGGTCATATCTTCCAGCTCCATCATCAGATCAGTTTGACAGTATCATATTATTGTATTGTCCTCAGAACTACATACAGCTGCCAATTTTCATTACGCTACGACCCTTGGAAGATGGTTAAATACTTAGACTACTTAATAGAAGTTTGGGGTACTGCAGCAAAAACAAATATTAAGCAAATAGAAATATGTCAAAATAAATTAATTAAATTACTTTTTCACTATCACTATCTAACACCTACAGAAAAAATTTACAAAGAAACTAAATTGATGACACTATCACAAATATATAAGTATAACACATGCATCCTAGTATACAAGCTGCTACATAAAAAAATTAATTCTAAAATAACATTTACAACAAAAGGACAAACACAAAAACGCAGCACTAGACGAAAAAACAATATCTGTCTCAGACCACCACGAACTAACTACGGAAAGAAAAGTATATTATACGAAGGAGCAGAATTATATAACAAATTGCCAAGCGACGTAAAACAGATTCAGTCATTTAGCTTATTCAAAAAAACCGTAAAGCACCACATCACGAAGGTTTTTTCTCGAGTTTAAGTTTAAATTTAAATAAAACAAATTATAACAAACTACCAAATAACTAATTGCTATACAGTTACTATCAAGGAACGACACGTAATTGTTCACTCATCTATTAGCTTCTCTAGCTACATGTGGGTAGTTAGGGAAAAGTATATTCTAACTGCGACAAGCAATTTATGTATGAGTACCTACCTATTGTCTGTATAACAATATTAATGTTTTTAATTAATTAACTTGTATTTCTCATATTAAGTGAAGTGTATTCTTTTTGAGAAATAAATGTCTTAAACCGTAAATAGAGACCTTAGATTCCATTACATAGTTAGTTACAGACAGGTCGACCTAATAAAAGCGTGTTAAAAACAATATTAAACGATGATAGCTGCAAGTGTTGACAAAACTGTGGGGCAGCTTTCAAATTTATTCAAAAAGGACGTAGGGAACGTATTAACACAATTACAAATAAAAATATATACAAAGAATAAAAGAAAACAGTCTAAGATTAAGATTATTATTATTTGCAGTTACTGATTTGTGTGGCTGCGTGAGTATTTGTGTAAGGTGTTCCGTGTTTTGTATTAGTGTGCGTTGTGTATGTGTGAATGTATGTATTTGTATGAAAGTGTGTGTCTTTCTTTTTATTATTTAGTTTCCTGATTTATACTTCCACAAGTATTTCTGTTGCATCATATGACAGTGATTTTAGCCATGTTTCTACTCTTGCATTCTTTCCTAGAAGCAGAATCAGTTCACTACAATCTATAAATACTTTGGATCGAAACGTAGGCATTTGTATTTTGAATAATTATAAAAGAAATTTTCTGTTATGCAAATGTTTGTTCCTTATGGGAATCGAAATCTTGATATTAGTAGGTTGGTATAACATATTTTTACTGCCTTAGAATTTCTTCTGTGATTTCACACGAAACTTGTTGTTTAAGCGGCGAATTCATCGGTCGCACTGAAGGGAGTGTCCGTTTCCAAAATGGCACCGTTCCTTCAGCCCTTGCGTTCCAGGGACGTGGTATTTCGTTAGAACACTCTCGCATACCTAGCTTTGGGAGTAGGGAGTTGACCGTCGGGCCTCGTCATTAATGCTGACTGCTCTTTGAAGCACGCGTGGAACACGTTGCAACTTGTTCTTGTATAAATATTAGCTGACCTGTAAATACATGATGCCCAGACCGCTCTGTCCGACTGGGTTGTTCAGCTCGGCCGCTTTCCTGAAGTACCGCAGTGCTGTGTCGTTGTCAGCTTTGATGCCATCCCCGCCTTCCAAGTATATCTGCAAACGAACATAACCTGTTAAGATCTAAGACTAAACAATAATACATTTAAAATAATACTAGCTGTTGTCCGCGACTTCGCTCGCTTCGTAGCTTTTTCCCGTGTAAATTCCGATCCCGTGAGAAATTCTAAAAATCCTTTCTTAGTGCTCCCCTACACAACCCAAGGAACACACATGCCTCAGCTTCTTGCGCCCAGTAGTTTCGGCTGTGCGTTATCTGTCAGTCAGTCAGTAACGGAAGCGTTTAATATATATTGATTTTTTTATTCAAATAACATATTTACAGAAAAGTACAGATAATCCAGAAAGTAATTTGTATACACAATAGTTTTTAGAGGGTTATCTAAGTGGCTTAATAAACATTGATAAAATGATGATCTGAAATTCAATAGCGGTAAAATATAATGCTTACTGTAATGTACCGACCTGCCTACGTAGGTTTACAAAAACCTGTGTTTCAAGCCATCACTTTACATGGATAATATGAATTGAAAATAATCAATTGAATAATGCGAATTTAAAAAGAAGATACTTTAATTATAGTCACTAATGAAATAGGAACTAATACTAAATTATTTCACGTTTTCTAGCAGTTTTTCAGTGTTTGTATGATTGGTTTTTGACAATTAAATTACACCTATTATAACCTCCACATTTATTGTGCGCACAGCCAAGCTGTGGAATTCTCTGCCGGCTTCTGTGTTCCCTGCCACTTATGACCTTTCAGCCTTTAAAGCACAAGTAAAGAGGCATCTTCTGTGCTCGCTCGTCACATCGTAGACCTCATCTATCGCTTACCATCAGGCGAGATCGAGGTCAATAGTGAGCCCATCAGTAATAAAAAAAAAACTATACACTGTTAGCACTCTGTTAATACACTGTTAGCACTCTGTTAATACACTGTTAGCACTCTGTTAATCTTGTTATACAAAAAGGGTCCTAAAAATAAATAGAATGGTTTAGCATGTTTAGTCTGTGTCTAAACAGTGTCATTAATGATATTTATTTCTAGAAATTGGTTATAAATATTATATATTGAACTAGATAATGACGGCGTTTCCTAGCTGACTATCCTGAGAAGAAACAACGAAACGAAATTTAAAAACTTTACTTTTTTTATTTCTTTTTTTTGTGAGTGTTCTCTTCACGTCAACTTTGAAGGAATTCGACTGCCGGCGGCCTTTCTTAAGGTCGCAGCGGGAGTCGCACACTTCATTCCCTCTGCTTGATCGTCTGATTAAGACTAATGGAGAATATTTAAGTGCTCCCGCAGCCCCCAGCAAAGATGTGCGAGGGAACACTAGGTAGTTTGCCAGACCACTTACGCAGTGCAGAGCACATGATTTTATTCATTCGCACCTGTGGGTAAATGCGTGTGTTATAAATGCCTATTACAAAACAATAAAACATACATACGCTGTACGCACACAACGTTTTGGGAATACTTTCATTGTGCGTACCTGATAGCTATAACCCGGGCGTCTTTAAGTCAATAGTGAATGATGCATGCTAGTGAGGCACGCTTGCCTAGAAGTAACCAACTTCTAGGCTATCGTCTGCGACCACAGCATCGCTCACGGTTATGTGAGACTAGCTTTTGCCCGCGACTTCGTTCGCGTGGAATAGTTACTTTGGGCTAACGTTAAATTTAACCCCGATTTTGAAGCATTCTTCATTGGCGCTCCGCTCCTATTGGCCTTAGCGTAATGATATATAGCATATAGCCTTTCTCTATAAATTGACTATTTAATAAAAAATATTTCTTCAATTCGAACCAGTAGTTCCCGAGATTATCGCGTTCAAACAAACAAACAAACTCTTCAGCCTTAAATTATTAGTATAGATAGCTGTTGCCCGCGACTTCGTCCGCGTTTCCGTCGTTTTTCGTTGTGTGTGTACTTCCTCACGGTTCAGTGATTTTGATGTAACAGACAGATTAACTTTCGTAATTTAGTAGGGAAATATAATATGTCAATCTATAATACAGTTGAAAAATATCGCAATACGGAACCGCACAATATTATTGTTAATAGCTGTGCCCGCGACTCCGTCAGCGTAAGTTAATGTATTGGTAATATTGTTTATATCACGTTCACATGAGGCTTAAGTACCTATAGAACGAAATTTTATACCTTCGGCCGCGAGACGCGTCGAGCGCGGCGACCGATTTTCAAAAATAATCCTTATTGCATGATTCAGTATTCACGCGCGATGGCTTATTATTAGCGTATTTCATGTATAACTTTGGTGTTTCTATACCGATTTATATGATTCTTTTTTATGGAATAGTTAATAATGTTAACTTTTTCAATTAGGGGTGACTAAGAGTGTTATAAACGTAAGAGTAGACAAATATTATAATCAGAAAGCTTAGAACTGCTAAGCTATCGGGAGTTACACGTGTTATTGTGAGTCAACCATAAAAGATAGACATATGCTGTCGTGGGATATTTTTTATATAATATTAAGGAGAACATTTCCGTCATGAAATGATTTCTGTGTAGCTTTAACCATTAAGGTTGAACACGCGACGGAAGCTTAAAAAATTGGCCAAGTGCGAGTCGGACTCGCCAATGAAGGGTTCCGTAGTAACTATAATAATTATAACATACTTAATATATTTATTTGAAAAAGAAAAACAAAAAACCTTACAAATTTCTTAAAACTAGCTTATTTACAATTTTTACAACTACGCCAGATAAACTTTGTTTTTCATAGTATTTGTATAAATTACAAAGTTATATTTGCTGTTTTCGAAAATATACTGTATCTCAAAAACTGCTGACTCGATCTCGTTCAAACCAATTTTGGTTGAAAGTTTACATTAAGATCTACATACATATATTTTTTTAGATTTTTCACTCCATTATTATAGAAGTTAGAGGGGGGACACATTTTACCACTTTGGAAGCGTATATCTTTTAAACGATTAACTTTATGAAAAAGTCATTTTAGAAACCATAATGTCATTTTTAAAGACCTGTCTATAGATACCACACACGTATAGGTTTCATGAAAAAAAAAAATATTTTCAGTTTCAGTTCCATGTATGGGGAGCCCCCTTTATTTTAAATATTTTTAAATTATCCCTTAAAATCGGAAAGCGGTTCACAGAATACATCTATCTACCAAGTTATACATGTATAGTCCTAATAGTTTCGGAATAAAATGGCTGTGACATACGGACGGACGGACGGACGGACAGACAGACAGACAGACAGACAGACAGACAGACAGACAGACAGACAGATAGACAGACAGACGGACAGACATGTCGAAACTGTAAGGGTTCCGTTTTTTGCCATTCGGCTACGGAACCCTAAAAATGGAGTAACTTCTCCCGTTTTCCCAACATTTCCCTTCACTGCTCTGCTCCTATTGATTGTAGCGTGATGAAAAGTATACTATAACCAGCTCAGGAGTATGAAAAATAATTGTACCAAATTTCGTTAAAATCCGTCGAGTAGTTTTTGTTTCTATAACGGTTATACAGACAGACAGACAGACAGACAGACAAAAATTTTACTGATTGCTTTTTTGGCATCAGTATCGAACCCTAATCACCCCCTGATAGTTATTTTGGAAATATATTTTATGTACAGAATTGACCTCTCTACAGATTTATTATAAGTATAGATGGTGGTAAAACGGGAGCCTATAAAATAAAATAACAAGACATACCTTGCCTAAGAAAGCGTTGGCGACTGCGTTGCCGGTCTTGGCGGCCTGTTGGAAGTAGTGGAGCGCCTTGTTGATGTCCAGCGTGACGCCGCGCCCGCCTTGGAAGTGTAGCTGGCCCAAACCCACCTGGGAAACCACATGCAACGTTACTATATCAGCAATAGGTACACGAGATACACCTATTTAAATAAAAACCAGCTAAGTGCGAGTCGGGCTACGCGCAGTGTAAGGTTCCGTAGTTTACTACAATGCTGTTTTTTCATGATTTTTTTACCACTTTGTTGGCGTGATTAATATGTACATCTATGCAAAATTTCAGCATTCTAGCATCAATAATTTCTGAGCTAGCCGCGGTCAGATGGATGGACAGACGGACAGACAGATGTACATAGCGAAACTATAAAGATTCCTTGTCGACTACGGAACCCAAAAAATCATCTGCTTAGACTCTAACAAAACACTTTGTTTTACACAAATAAGAACTTGATGTAAATACACTTCTCATCAGAAATATCGATACACTTCCGTTTTTATGGTTTCTGTCCTAATTTAACACAAGAGTTTTCATTCCATGAAAAAAGTCACATGATTGTATAGCTGGCAGTTTGGCCATTACAGTGATAAGCGAAAATTCTAAATTCAAAATTATAATTTTATTTGTTTATCCTATAAATGAAATGATTCACTATTTTGAGACAAATGTGTGTTTAGAGTTAGTACATTTCACCTTTTAAAACTAAAAATTAGCACTTTTGGTCACTTATTTCTTGCATATCATCCCTCACACAATCCATCCATTAATGTATTGTCTTTCTTCTACTTGTCCTTGTGTTACTGTGACTTTGGGACGTCTGAAAAAGTTTTTTTTTCTAAAACATATGGATACTTCGCCCGCAGAAACCGCCCAAGTGGTGGCATTGCTGGGTTCTGGACTTAGTCAGTATGTTGTGGCAGAAAGATTGCATCTTAGCCTGTCGTCTGTTCATAGTCTACAAACGCTACCGGGAGACTGGTTTGTTCACGCGCCGTTCAGGATCTGGCAAGAATCGGGTCACTTCTGAGCGAGATGATAGATTAATTGTAACAACTTCTTTACGAAATCGATGCCATAAAGCTTTTCAACTGCAGCAGTAACTGTAAGTGCTCTACAATTAGAAGAAGGTTGAAGGAACGTGGACTGGTACCACACAAGCCAGCAAATGGGCCGAAATTAACCGCAGACCATCGAAGAGCGCGCCTTAACTTTGCACGTGAGCACCTAAATTGGTCATACCTCCAGTGGAATAAAGTCCTCTTTTCTGATGAGTGTAAAATTATTCTGTATGGTAACGACGGAAGGAACAAGGTTTACAGAAGAGATGGAGAACGCTTTGCACTATGCTGCATTGAAGAAAAGGTCAGCTATGGTGGTTCGTGGACGGTTTGGGGAGGAATCAGCGCCGACGGTAAGACAGAGCTTGTCTTTGTGTCTGGGCCAAGTCTGCCTGCACTAAACAATCATCGGTACATCGAACAGTGTGAAGACCTATGCACATTTTATTGACAACGGTTTCATATTCATGCACGACAATGCTAGGGTAAGCACCGCGAGCGTCGTACGAGATTATGTTACCGAAGTCGATATCTCCATTATAGAATGAATTAAAGAGACGAATTCGTGCAAGAGATCATGCCCCATAAACACTTAGCCAGCTGCAAAATGCAATCCAAGAGGAATGGAATGGAATGCCACAACATTTGATCGTGACTCTCATCCGATCGATGAAGAACCGTATGGAAGCAGTAATAAGTGCTCGGGGAGGGAATACAAGTTATTAAATAAACGTTTCTTAGCTTTTTTTCATTTACGTGTGTTATTTTATCAATTTCCTTCATACTCCATATAGGGTAAAAATTACTTGTTAAACAAAATACGAAACCTATGAAAATTTAATTTGAATTTAGAACATTAACATTAGGATTTGAAAACCTCATATTATTCACTATGAAACGATATTTGACATAATTATTCCTTAATATACACATTTTTCTGATAATCTTTACAAAACATAAATTTGCAAGGTGTTTCGATTTTTCTGATGAGAAGTGTATTTTTCAATGGAATTTGTCCAAAAACGAGTAACGGCATTCCCGTTAGTCAACTATTAGGTACTAGTAAATTAATCTCCCACGCTATCTCTTCACCACTCAAGGTTGACAGATAGAGAATGCCTAGGGCATTAAGTCCGCCTTTGTACCTATGTGCATGAAGTTGAAATAAATTGTCGGTTCTGGCCGAGTGTTGAATGAAGCCTCGGCATTCTCCTTTATGAAGCCAACTTAGGTCTGATAGCTGTCTATTTAACGTCGTTAGATGTATGTACTACTGCTGTGACGTTTGAATTCTTACCTGCAACTACTTAGATGGTAGGGGGGAACACACTTGACTCTAACGAAAATCAGTTTTCCCACACTCTCATTATTTTTGAACGACCTATCCAACGATATCTTACACTTTTATCTCGTCTACCCCATAGGTAGACGAGATAAAAAATCACCCCTTCTTTACGTGTAGGGGAGTAACTTAAAAATGTCTTACCATTATTTAATTTAACCACTTTTTTAGCGTAATGAATATGTATTATCCATGCCAAATTTCAGCGTTCTAGTACCAAGAGTTTCTGAGCTAAGCTGCGGACGGACGGATAGACGAACCGACATGGCGAAACTATAAGGGTACCTTGTGGACTACGGAACTCAAAAAATATAGTACTACAAGCAGTGGGGGGGGGTACCTGCGCCTGTACATCTCCCTTCTCGGCCAGCAGCTGGTAGTACTCGATGAGGTCGGTGTCCAGCGCGCCGGGCCCTCCCCCCTCCGCCTCGTCCATGAGCCGCGTGCGCTGGATGGCCGGCCCGCCACTGTACGTCACCTGACTCGCCACTGAACGACCAATCACGATTAACAATATACAAATACAATACAAACACAATACAATACAAAATATTTTGTTTTTTTTATTTATTTATGTTTTTATTGAAAATAGGTTCGCGTTTGACCACTATCTCACCTGATGGTAAGTGATGATGTGGTCGAAGATGGAGCACGCTTACCTAAAAGTAACCTATTCACTCTTGACTTAAAGACTCCTAGGTTGTAGCTATCGGGAAACCACCACCACTCCTTAGCCGTACGCACAATGAAGGTATTCCCAAAACGTTTAACTTATTTTGGTTGATGATTGGAGTCTCCTTTTAACCTTCCTATACTCACTTAAAATAGTGTACCATATATACCCGCGCACGAAAAAACAACACAAATAAAAAGTTTTTTACAAAAAATTGAACCGACTTCAAAAGAAACAAAACCACTTCTGCACTGCAAAGCGAAAAATAACCTTATATATTGTTTCATTGGATGTCTAATTCAGTTTTAAACAAGGGGAGTATTTTATTAATAGTTTTGATAGGCTACGTAAAAGAACTACTCTGTACACGCGTACGCATTCATAAATAAATTGCGACGTTGCCGTCCTTCAAGTACGCGTGTACAGAGTGTTTCTTTTACGTATCAATTTAACATTTTTAGTGAATATACAATATAAAAAAAAAAAAACATTTTGTTTTCGAATGGTAATATTTTTTTAGCAGATGCTATACTATTGCGGGTTAACGGGAACGCCCTCTGTTAGTTAACATACTGTATATAAGGTGTATCTATTTAGACACGAAATATTTTAAGAGATATACCTATAGCTTGTAAATAAACAATAAACACGACAAAAAAATGTTTATCAATGTTTTTTTTTATCTTACGTAATTATTATAATTTTAAAACTGCTTGAGACATTTTGGTGAGGTGCCCCCGCGCGCCTGTGTCGAGCAGCCGCGTGTTGGTGAGATTGTGTGAGTATTCGCTTCGCATGCATGTCTCCACGTGACGGCGCTTCATGGTAGTTATTTCGCGTCCTGAAGGTTACCGCACTCCAGTCTGTGTTCTGCCGGACTCAAACACCTTCCCCCACCTCATTTTACATGTGACCTAACAATATCACTGGTGAACTGTAGTGGACTTACGAAAATACACCTCTGCCTATCTCTACCGAGAAATCAGGCGTGATGATGTTAAAAATAAACCAACGTCGCTAGACTTCGTATCTCATTCTAGTGTCATTTTAATAACGTATCGCTTACAATGATAATAAATGCGAATTTAAATTACAATACCATTTAAAGCTAAGTAGGCAAATTATTAAATTCACTCCATTAAAGTTTTACGAAAAGGAACCTAGATGCGATTAAAATATTTTTTCAATTATAATCCTAACCTACAATACCTACCCATCTACATTTACATCTATCCTACCTACATCACATATGATGATACGAATTGAATGGACTTTAAGAGACGTTGAACTCTGAGTTCGTTGTTTCGGTGTTTCTTTTCAGAGTAGTCAGGAAACACCGGCCTCATCAAGCTTTACTCAAAACACAAAAAAATGACGTCTAAAAGTGTACTATTTAGAACCAATTTACAAAATAAATATTTCATTTCATCTGTAAGCTAGGTAAATACCAATAAACAGCTGATAGGTTCAACTCGAATTCGCATGTTAATGACCTCTGTGAGGTTATTAAGATGTGTCGAGGGAGTCGTATCCGTCAGCTGATTGTTAGTTGCCTACCTATCTACTCATACACATGTGAACTTTAAGAATGCCGTCAATAATGAAATAATAGGTACTTATTATTCTACATTATTATTGTTTTGGCTTTATGTCGCAGTGTAGTTAGTCGGAAACCTGTCTATTTTACAAGAAATTCGTAATTGTGACGCTTTTTACGAATTACAGTAACAATAATTTGGCGTGTCTAAAAATTAGAATCAACTTATTTACAATAATTTAAAATGTACATACCTACGTAGTTTTTATTTACACCAATTGTTGTACATATTCGCCCTGTTGTTGGACGCAGACGACTGCACGTTTTAATATGTGTCCTTGCACTTTTAATTATGTGTCTCTATCACTAACCATCACTGCGAAAGCGTTCACAATTCGCGTTTTTAATTGTTCCACACTTGATATGGTATGGCCGTCATTACCATAAACCAGGTCTTTAGCCCTACCCCACAAAACACTGAACCGCGTCGGCCTAACAATATGTGGATTTTCTGATGCCCACCAGTGTGCGTTGTGGATGTAAACATCCCAACGCGCGTAAAGGTAGACTCGTCCGTCCAGAGTATGCGCCGCGTCGGATCTTCAAGTAACCAATGGCAAAATTCCACGCGTGGATTTAAGTCTATCGGCTTTAATTCTTCCACCCTAGTGAAGTGGAACGGGTGCTTCCCCTCATCCCGCAGAAGGTGCCAAACGGTCATTTTGCTCACGTTAAAAACACGAGCGGCGTCTGATGTGCTGGCCATTGGGTGCTGCAAAAAGAAGTCGACGATGTCGTCCTCGATTCTTACTCGCACTCGTTGCCTTCCTCCGTCTGCAGCTGGTGGCATGTAGATCCTATAGTCCATATGCCGCTGTACAGCTCCAAGGATGGTCTGCAGTGATGGTCTTCTCCCAAATCGCTTCAAAAGAGGGCTTGTGCTTTGAGCAAAATATTTCTACCCTCATTGTAGCACACTACCATGTTCTGGTATTTAATTCCTGTAGTTAGCATTGTTTAATATGTTGCTCGAGGGAGCCCGACGCGTGTCAGCTGCCTGCTAAGGCGCGCGCGAGCGACACGACACGCGGATTGAGTGGGACGAGTGGGACTGGCCTAGCAAGACGCCGCGACTGAGACGCGGGCGCCGGGAAGGGTAGCAGGCGCCCCCGCCACCCGCTGCGCGCGCATGTTTTTTTCTTTGATCATATTCACAAAAGCTGCGCGCCGTTTCAAATACCGCCGCC
The DNA here is from genome assembly GCA_943138885.2 of Tholera decimalis. Taxonomy (NCBI): domain Eukaryota; kingdom Metazoa; phylum Arthropoda; class Insecta; order Lepidoptera; family Noctuidae; genus Tholera; species Tholera decimalis. The sequence continues at coordinate 4,982,305 of OW964565.2, read as the reverse complement.
CGCGTAAACTAGCGTAGTGGATGTTTAAAAATAAGAAAGAACCAGTATTTATTATGTGTGTCAAGTAATATTAAACTATTTAATTTTATTAATAATATACCTAGATATTTTTTTTTATTTTTTGTTGCTATGGTTTCCTTACCACCTATAGGTATATCTCTTAAAATATTTCGTGTATGAATAGATACACCTTATATATACAACGTGTAACAGAATAAACGCAATTCCTGGAAGTAGGTGGTTCAGAATCGGCTTCTGAATCGATTTCCATCATAAAAAATAGGTCTTAAATTTTGAGGGAATAATCTTTCATTTAACTTAAAATGGAAACACAATATCATGACAAATTAATACAATCCTTAATTCAAGAAAATGCGCTCTTGTGCGTGTCGGCTGCTAACATTGCATGAGTGTATGCGACGTAAGGATATTGTATGACGAACATACGTTTTGGGTTTAGTAAGGATAACTATTTTATAAAAAAATGTCTAGGTTTGGTTTCAATTTATTTAGTTACGGATGTTTTAGGCTTATAATTTAATATTATAAGTGGGGTGTCTGAGGTATTGCGCTTTATTCCAATGGGCATTGGGCATTTCGAGATGAATTAGTAGTGAGCCTATTAGTTGCCCTATAACCCATACATCATCTATACTAATATTATAAAGCGGAAAAGTTTGTTAGTTTGTTTGTTTGTTTGTTTGTTTGCTTGAACGCGCTAATCTTCGAAAGTATTGGGTGGATTTGGATGAAATTTGGTATGGAAGTAGCTTGAAGCTTGAGGAAGGTTATAGGCTACTTTTTACCCGACTGCAAAAAAGGAGAGTTATGTTTTTACCGTGATAGAATCCACGGGAGCGAAGCCCCGCGAGAGTACTAGTAAGACCATAAAATTGGTAATATTCAAAGGATATGAGAACCAAATTGTATATGTCTGTTATTTCTTTTAGGGACCGCAACACACAGATTTGAGGGCATCAATTGTCCAGATAGTGCAGTGGATAAATACCCTTTTATGGAAATAAAAAAAAATCACTTAGGCCTACATTGGAATTCGGAACATCTTTTTTTACAAGAATCTCTTAGCAGAATGAACACTAGTAAATATATTTTCTAAAGTATTCGTTTGGTAAAGATTTCCGCAAAGTAACGCCTTTATGCAGTCTGTATACTATACTTATACAATGTCAGACGCTAGTGTTATTTAGAAGTAAAAGAAGAAATAGAGCTATAAGATACATAGCATCACCAAAACACATACCTTTGGAAGCCACTTTCATATACAAGTCCATGGCCTTAGGACAGGAACTAGGCACGGTGTTGCCGCTCCAGAACCGGTATGCGAGCGCCATCTGTGCGTAATCGCTGTTACCTAAGGCTCCCATTTGGTAGTGTACCAGGGCTTTGGCCTGGGACACTGGGACTGCGATGCCGGTCGCATATAGGAACCCCATGCCCTGGAAAATGTAGGTGTGGATATATTGATAAATGCTCACCACAAGTACCTGTGTTATTTCAGTAAAAATATGTAATAAGTTACCTGAACAAATCAGAAATATAAATAAATATGTTTTATAATAAATGAAGATGTTTAAATAAATACAATTTAAGAGTATGTTATTAATAATTGTTTATTAAAAATAAACATTTATTATCAGACACAGTCCATAGATTTAAATTATTATCTATATTAATATTATAAAGAGGTAAAATTTGTAAGTTTGTATGTATGCGGTAATCTCTGAAACTACCGAACCGATTTTGAAAATTCTTTCGCTTACATGTAGCTGCATTATCCCTGAGTGCTATAGGCTATAAATTATCTTTATATCATGCATATTAGCCGAGCTATTATAATCTTTGTCAAGCAAGTAGGGGACGGGATCCCGTGGAATATTTTCGACTTCTACGCGGACGAAGTCGCAGGCAGAAGCTAGTACGTCATAATTATAATAAATTATTACTAAAATGAACTAAAATTATTGTTATTTTTGTTTATATTTTTTGTTCAATTTTATCTCTTGACTAGTAGTCGCGCGGGAATTCGATCCCGTGGACTTCATCACGATAAAAACATAACCCTCCTTTTTTGCTGTCGGGTAAAAAGTAGTCTTAACCTTCCGCACGCTTCAAGCTACTTCCATACCAAATTAAAACCAAATCCACTAAGTACTTTCTTAGATTAGCGTGTTCAAACAAACGAACTTTTCCGCTTTATAATATTAGTATAGATTCCTATATTTTAATTTTAAGTGGTGACTTAATAGCCCTTGTAATACGAAACAACACTGCAGTCAAAAACGCCCCCACAAGTCCTCACTTAGAATACGTAGTAATAAAGGCAAGACCTTTTTTAGCCTTTAGCTGATTGCGAGCATTGAAAACAGGAATCAACGGGTTTAAAATTTTTGATGATTTTAGTTGATGATGTGATTTTTTTTGATTCTAGCTATATTCTGAAGTAGTGCCTCACACTTGCGAGAATTTCCTACGTCTCTGTAATGCAAAAAAAGGAGGCTATTCGGGAACACCAATACACCGCATAGTGAAAGATGGCTGGATCCAGTGTGGCGGATATGGACTCAAACAATCAGACCTGTGCTGTGAAAACTTTATTGTTCCGCATGATAGACGCGGCGTTTTAGGCATGGCCAATGATGGCAGGTACGACTTTAAACATTCATAAATATGTATAAAACAACCAGTGATTGCAGACCTACAAAACCTGACAGGCTGACACTATTAAAACACTACAATGTTGGCTTAATCAGGAAAGTAAACCGATGTAAGGGTAGGTAGGTACCTACCTACATGCACATCTAAGAAGTTTACAACACGACTGTGTTGTAAACTTCTAAAACCCGCACTTTGCCAATTTTATTAAGACGGACTCGTCTTAATAAAATTGGCAAAGTGCGGGTCGGAGTCGCCCATGAAGGGTTCCGTAGTAGCAAGCAGACTAGCGAAAAATGCTTTTAATAGTGTTTGTAAAAATAACAAAATTACATTAGTGTCTTTTTTAAATGTGCCATTTATTTGCCGGCGGGAGGGCTGCATACAGCGTGAAAGATTAATCATCTAGTTTTTGGCGGAATTAACACTAGACTTTTTTCTGTATAATTAGTTTAAATGTGCTATATTATCTCATAAACTGCTGATTATACTATTCTGTCAAAAAGTACCGGGAAACGATCAATAAAACGATCAATAATAAATAATACAAGATTTTTGCTTGGCCTTGAGCCATCTCAGAGTCACACACTTATTATCAATTATTATAACGTTGTGGGCTGCAAAATACACTCTTTTGCAAAAAAAAAACGGGCACCTAAGGAAATTTACGTTCTAAGGTCGATTTGAGTTAATTAAATGAAATTTATTGCTTTGACGATAGTCTCTATACTTATAATTGTGTAAATTAATGCGCGTGAAGTGAATTCGGGCAATGAAAAGAAAAAAAAACGACGGATTCTTTAAAACCGATGTACACGCCCAAACAATAAGAAGTGGTCGGCAATAAAGACAAGATTCTTTTTTACTTTTTTTAATTACATAAAGTTACAAACGTAAAAACCCAATAACGAGTGTGACCTCCTCTTGCCAAAATCACAGCTTGAATCCTTCTGGGCATGCTTTCCACGATGTTTTTAATAACGTTTTGAGGAATACGTTCCCACTCTTCTGCAATGACTCTTTTTAGCTCCCTGATGTTTTGTGGAGCAGGTTGCACTGATCTTACCCGTCTCGTCAGAACATCCCAGACATGCTCAATTGGATTGAGGTCAGGACTTCGAGCTGGCCAATCTAAACGACGGATCCCAACTTCTTGCATGTACGCTTCCACGTCGCCAGAACGGTGCGGGCGAGCATTGTCGTCCATAAAAATGGAATCTTCCCCAAGTGCAGTCAATGTGGGTTGTGCATATGGAATTAGGACTTCCATTATGTACCGGTGTGCATTTAATGTTCCATTTTCTATGAAAACTAACTCCGTACGCTCCGTCGAATTAATTGCTGCCCAAAACATAACGGAGCCTCCGCCATAAGGAGTGATTTCTTCGAAACACACTTCCGCATAGCGTTCCCGTGGTCTTCGCAGCACTCACCGGCGTCGGTCCTCTCCACACAAAGAGATTCTAGCTTCATCAGAAAACAATACTTTATTCCAGTCCTCCAGAGTCCATGAAGCACAGTTCCGAGCAAACTGAAGTCGAGCAACACGGTGCTCACGGAGTAATTTAGGGCCCCGAGCTGGGCGATAACTCCTGATATTGACAGCCAAAAGCCTCCTCCTGACCGTCCACAAGTTAACTTCTACTCCTCTTACTTCTTCAAGGCTCTTCTTCAGGTCCACACTTGACGCTTTACGATTCCGCAACGCCTGACTCACCAAAAAGCGGTCATCTCTTGGTTCTGTGCATCGTTTTCTTCCCGAACCGGGTCTTCTTTTGACAGAACCGGTCTCTTGATACCGTTGCCAAGTCCTCTGGACAGTTGAACGACTCACATTTAGCCGCTGAGACACGTAAGTTCGCGAACAACCTTCTTCAAGTAGGGCTATAATTTTATCGGCCCTTATCGCTTTATCACTCATATCAAAAAGTGGTATTTAATGTAAAAAGAAAGATTAAATTGTTTAATTTGCAGAAAATATCCAAAAAGTTTTAAAATATCGCAATCAGTTAAAAATCGTTTCAGCAATTCGCGCCATTAGTAAAGCAATTTTAGAATAATCCACAATAATCATTATTTTTCTTTTATTCATTTCAAATTTTAAATTTGGAACGTAAAGAATCATGCCAGGATGCTTCAAATAACATGCCAATACATCGTCAAATTAATAAAACCTATTTCTTGTTCTTCTTCATTGAAGTAGAGAAAAAAATCTAAAGTGCCCGTTTTTTTTGCAAAAGAGTTTATGTGAAATATGATATTAGATATTGATAAGTCTTTATAAAGCACAAAATTATTGCATGATCTCAAATAATATATTTGTTTCTTGATTATAAACTTACAGCATGGGCATCGGCATTCCCTTCTTCAGCCAGCACCTCAAATATCTTCTTCGCCTTGTCCAGATCTAGTTCTACCCCTTCCCCGAAGAGATAGGACCAGGCCAGCTTGATCTTAGCGGGCACGTAGCCGATGTCAGCCGCCTGCTTGATCTGAAGAATTGCGCCGCGCAAATCGGGAGAACGGCGGTTCAGCTTCGCCATTGCGACATCGTAGAGTTCTTTGGCTGTAGACAAATATAATGATATGGTTGTATTCCGGAATGGATAGGCAGCACAATCTTCCTATCCTACTATCCTATCCTACTTCTTACTGTTACTAATATTATAAATGCGAAAGTTTGCGATGATTGATGGGTGGATGTCTGTTTGTTACTCTTTCACGCAAAAACTACTAAACGGATTTTGATGAAACTTTACAGTATTATAGCTTATACATCGGAATGACATATAGGCTACAATTCATAAAGATTTTGTGTAATTTGGCCATAATATAACGGTAAGGAACGAGCAAGTTGGAAAAATTCCTGCCATCTGATCTTCGTTTGATATATTTTATTTAATGGTACTGTTTTCTTTTACACAATTTCTACACAATGTATATTGTTCTGAAATAAATTACTTATGACTTATGTGCTGTCTAAACCGTAGGAATTACACGAATATAATGTACCGTGGGATTAATTGACTTAAATTGTTCTAAAAAATTGATTGTGACAGCATGTCTATCTTTTGAGTTTGATTCAGTATAACTTTTTTTAAGGTTTCTTTGTCCTGGAATAATGCTTATTTGCGAAGGTATCGTGATAAACATGATATCAATCCACATCTAAATAAATAGGTACGTTATTCATCACAAGAAAGTTGCGGGATCGCTCAACACAAGTATTGTCAATTACTTACTGGCTCAGTTTACATATGTATTTGTTTCAATTATGAGCAATAATAAACTTAAAAAAATAATTGTAAATATATCAAAAAGAAGCAAAAATTTAAGCTTGTCTTACATTATTTACCATTTATTTTATATTATTTTATACTAGCTTTTGCCCGCGACTTCGTCCGCGTGGAATAGTTACTTTGGGCTAACGTTAAATTTAACCCCGATTTTGAAGCATTCTTCATTGGCACTCCGCTCCTATTGGCCTTAGCGTAATGAATAATGATATATAGCCTTTCTCTATAAATTGACTATTTAATTTAAAAATAATTTTTCAATTCGAACCAGTAGTTCCTGAGATTATCGCGTTCAAACAAACAAACAAACTCTTCAGTCTTATATTATTACGTTAGTCTTATATTATCAGTCTTATATTGACGGGCCTGTTGGTAGAGTGGTCAGTGGCCCTGACTGCTATGCTCAAGGTCGTGGGTTCGATTCCCACCCTGGACAAATGTTTGTGTGATGAGCACGATCATTTGTTCTTTGTCTGGGTGTAATTTATCTATAACATGTATGTATTTAAAAATATATATGTACGTTTATCAGCTGTCTAGTACTCATACCACAAGCTCTGCTTAGTTTGGGACTAGATGGCGTTGTGTGAAAGTTGTGGAATATTATTATTATATTATTATTATTATTATTAGTATAGATAGCTGTTGCCCGCGACTTCGTCCGCGTTTCCGTCGTTTTTCGTAAAAAAAAGTAGCCTATGTCCTTCCTCACGGTTCAGTGATTTTGATGTTACAGACAGATTAACTTTCGTAATTTAGTAGGGAAATATAATATGTCAATCTATGATACTGTTGAAAAATATCGCAATACGGAACCGCACAGTATTATTGTTAATAGCTGTGCCCGCGACTCCGTCAGCGTGTAACTCCTTGTGTGTTATTAAGTTAATGTATTGGTAATATTGTTTAGATCACGTTCACATGAGGCTTAAGTACCTATAGAACGAAAATACTTCAGCGCAAAGCTTCCGGGTAAACTATGTTGAAAGTTGACCCGTCCGGCACGTGAACATAAAGATTTCTAGAACTGCTAACCCGGGAAAGAGCGACGTACAACTGAGCATGCGAGAAACAGCTGACACCGAGATCTACTCCAGCAACACGAAAAGTCTGCCCTTGAGCCTTATTAATTGTCATTGCATAACACACCGATACTGGGAATTGCGTTCTTTTAAATTGGAATGGAAAATTATTTGGTATATCATGTGTAACTTTGGTGTTTATATTTATATGATTCTTTTTTATGGAATAGTTAATAATGTTAACTTTTTCAATTAGGGGTGACTGAGAGTGTTATAAACGTAAGAGTAGACAAATATTATAATCAGAAACCTTCGAACTGCTAAGCTATCGGGAGTTACACGTGTTATTGTGAGCCAACCATAAAAGATGTTTGTGATGATGATGTTTTATGCTGTTGTGGGATATTTTTTATATAATTATAAGGAGAACATTTCCGTCATGAAATGATTTCTGTGTAGCTTTAACCATTAAGGTTGCACACGCGACGGAAACTTAAAAAATCGGTGAAGTGCGTGTCGGGCCACGCGCAGTGTAGGGTTCCTTAGTTTTTATAACAGCCAAGTGCGTGTCGTATTCGCTGACTGATCGTTTTGTACCATGCTCTAACTAAAAGCCAAACATGACTACCTAACTAATTCGACTTCCTATACAAATCCTCACCTGATCCGACAATTTTGCACGGAAAGTTTTAATTTTTTTAGAGATTTGTATAAAACTTGTCATAGCCGGTGTTTTGAATTTAAATACGGACACAGAGCTACACTACTCAATCGTCACAAGAAACTAGCATGATACAACTGACGCTTAGCGCCATCTATCGACATTTCTATAGAGTTGTTCGAAATTTTCGAGTCAAATACAATTGGTCGACTATTACTCGTAAACTTGTAAAGCCCACTTATGTGTGATAGTTTTCCTTTAAATTTCGTTATATATAGGTACTGCTGCCGTGACATTTGAATTTCTAACTATAACCGTTTAGTTGGGGGGGACACTTGACTCTAACGAAAATTGGTAATTTAAAGCTTGATAAGTCACGAACGGTTTACTTAATCAAAAAACGGTCTTACCAAACCCCTAATATTTTTGAAATACCTATCCAACGATATCCCACACTATGGGAAGAACGAAAAAAAAAATTATCATCCCACTTTACATGTATGGGAGCTACCCTTAATAATTGTTTTTTTCAAAATTTTATTTTACCACTTTTTCGGCGTCATTAACGTGTATACTCATGCCAAAGTACAACTTTCTAGTACCAATAGTTTTTGAGCTAAACCGCGGACAGACGGACAGACAGACGGACATGGCGAAACTATAAGGGTTCCTTGTTGACTACGGAACCCTAAAAATGGAGTAATTTCTCCCGTTTTCCCAACATTTCCCTTCACTGCTCTGCTCCTATTGATTGTAGCGTGATGAAAATTATACTATAACCAGCTCAGGAGTATGATAATTGTACCAAGTTTTGTTAAAATCCGTCGAGTAGTTTTTGTTTCTATAACGGTTATACAGACAGACAGACAGACAAAAATTTTACTGATTGCATTTTTGGCATCAGTATCGATTCCTATTCACCCCCTGATAGTTATTTTGGAAATATATTTCATGTACAGAATTGACCTCTCTACAGATTTATTATAAGTATAGATAGTAAAACTAGAAATACGGGTCTGAAGGTTGGTTCATATGCGTTCACATAACCACTTTGAAAGTTATCCAAGTGTGTAGTAAAAATAAGCTATGTCCAAATCTGGGGCATGGCCAAGATAACAGGGACAGACAGAATTATTTGCCTATTTATCTAAATACCACAAATATTAGTGTCAAACACAGTTACTAGCAAATGAAAACAATTTATAATGCTGAATGCAGTACAATAATAAAAATGGTATGCTTGGTGATAACATAACAGAAGCCACATTTAATAACAAATGACTACTTAAAGTGATAAAATCGAATGAAAATGTAATGTAATCGCGAATTAATTTGTAATCGTGAAGTAATGAAACACTAATATGATTATGCTAATTTAAGTTATAGAATCGGGGGTTGGTCTATGAATGAATTAAGCATTGGGTTTCAGTAGATATTTCTCAGTTTGTTATAGCACAAGATCTGTGATTGACGTATTCTTAATTAGAAATACACTAAACTGTGCTTGAAAAGCATTAACTAGGGTCTGATAGGTTGTTGAAAAAACCTATACTTCACTATCACTACATAGTATAAAACAAAGTCGCTTCCCTGTCTGTCTGTCCCTATGTATGCTTAGATCTTAAAAACTCCGCAACGGATTTTGATGCGGGTTTTTTTTAATAGATAGAGTTATTCCTGAGGAAGGTTTGAGTGTACAATAAGTTAAGGTTTTGTGTAGATTGAATGAAATACGACGATATTACTTCAACATGTCGGAAAGAATCAAGCCTATCGGGAGCTTTCATCGAAAACGCTGCCAATACCTTTTGAGTTATAAAAATACAATATATGGCGGGATTGTTTCTCTTTTATAGACCTACAAAAAAGTCCTCGATGGCATATGTCTATCTCCCAAGAATAACCCACAATAACCATTTTTTTCTTTTACATATACATTAAAATTATGGGTTATTTACGAATCTTTTTTTAACAGTACAGTATTATTCCTTATGCAATTAAATACGTCAGATATGTTGAGGATTTAATGTAGATCAAAATTGCTTTTTACACTATATCAATAAAATTAATATCTTATGAGTTATCGCCGATATATGAGTGTGGCAAATTACCGGACGAGAAATTGATTAAGCAAAATCATATATAAGCAAATATAAACTTTATTACCCGAGCAAAGCCGGGCCAGGTCGCTAGTTTATAATAAGTTGAGTGTTTCAATATTACGTTTAATGATTGATTTTACGTTGAATGATTGAGACTGATGAAATGATGAATATTTTTTTTCAAGAACTTTTGTGTAAATTGTAACTGTTTAGCAATTTTCCAACTATGTTGTGGTGGCATCTGAGTACAAATGCCTATCTGACACCCACAAGCTAGCTGGGTAACACAATACCTCTTTTGTGCATATAAACTTTAACACGTTCGCTGACAGTAAGCACTTACCCTGACACCACATTACGACAGTAGAATTTTCCATACTAAATGACAAATCAACGTAGTACTCGTGCACAAGTAAGTAATATGAAACTACCCACAAAATACTCGTGTTACGGCAGTAAGAAATATGAAATTGCTCATAATATGACAGTGGATACTGCTCTTCATCTATACTAATATTATAAAGCGGAAAAGTTTGTTTGTTTGTTTGTTTGTTTGCTTGAACGCGCTAATCTTCGAAAGTACTGGGTGGATTTGGATGCAATTTGGTATGGAAGTAGCTTGAAGCTTGAGGAAGGTTATAGGCTACTTTTTACGCGACTGCAAAAAAGGAGAGTTATGTTTTTACCGTGATAGAATCCACGGGAGCGAAGCCCCGCGTGAGTACTAGTAATACTTAATATTAATATAGATTATAAAATTTATTTAATAAGTGGCACGTCCTTCAACATACTGTCATAACGCACTACTTTAAATTTCCCGCCTAACGACGTACTTTCAGCGAAAGTATTAAGTTAATAGAATGAAATTAATAAAAAGCCATCACATCATATTAGCCATACATATACATACATACATATATATTATATATTACAAGAACACAATATAGTATTACTACATACTACACTGACTAATTCTATCAACTTTTACCATATGCTGCACTTATTTTCAGTTACTCACAAACTTATATTAATCCCGGCTATACACTATCACAGTTTTACTCACTACATACTTCAACTTACACTCATTATAATAACAATCAGAAATATTTTATATGACGGTGACTCGATTTCACGACTTTCTTACAACTTTATATCCAACTACCTCCTTTATTGTAACGCAAATTGTCACCCGCCAAATACCTTCCATACAACTATATATAGTCGTGCAGAAAAAATGCAACTACTAATATTTGTTAAGCGCAATTCGATAATATACAAACTAACATAAACAACATCGACTCTGTCTCTTTATCGGACTCAGCCTTCTGCGATTTAGATAACTGTGTCCCATCTAATTATAACCCAAAACAATCTCTTAAAATCATTAACCAAAATATCAGGAGTATATCAAAAAACATGACAGGGTTTCACACCATTCTCGCGAGAACAAAGGTAGAATGGGATATAATCGCGTTGACCGAGTGTTGGCTTCCTAATACACACTTCATCCCCGACCTAGAAGGGTATAATTGTTTTAAAACGGACATTAATATGACTCAAAATGAGGGTTTAGTTATCTATGTGAACCAGGACATGAAGGTTTCTGTGGAGGAACCCGCTATCCTAGAAGCAAACGCACTGCTCGTGAAAATTGACAGTAACACCATATTATTAGCAATATATCGCCCACCCGGTTATCGAGATGTTACAAATTTCCTTAACTCACTTGATACAATTCTGTCGAACATCGTGAGGTATCAGAACATCATTATAACCGGTGACATAAACATAAACATTCACGAGCATTGTCTTGACGCGAGCAAATATAGATACCTTAATCTATTAGCTTCACATGGTCTACTGCCTGCACATACACTACCTACGCGGCTTCAAGCTTGCCTTGATCATCTCATTTTAAAAACTAGATTGCCGGCCTCGACTTTGATTGCTCACTCTGCATTAACTGACCATGAAACTGTTCTCTTCTTCTTAGCTAAGAATATACCTAAAGCACGTGCATATGGTACGGTTACTCGTATCAATTATGAACGCTTGGATATTGAAATAAAGAAAGTTGACTTTGAACAGGTGTATCAAACTAAGAATCCTCATGTAGCAGCTGAGCTAATGATCGGGCTTATTAATCAGGTGATTGAGTCTTGCTCCAAAACTAGTAAGATACCAAATAGGAAATTAGTCTTAAAGCCTTGGGTTACCCCAGGCCTTCTTAGGTGTATCCGCCATAGGGACAATTTGCATAAAAAAGTTAAAATATCACCCAACAATGGAATTTTAAAAATCTCCTTTACCAGATATAGAAATTATTGCAATAAGCTACTTAAAAACTTAAAAAGAGACTTTGAGAAAAAACAAATAAAGGATGCTGGTTGTAATGCTAAACAGCTTTGGTCAGCTATAAACACAATAACTAGTAGAGCTAAAAAGAAAGACGTCCCATTAGAGCTTTTGAATATCGCAGAAACACCCTTACAGTCAGTTAATCTAACCAATAAATTTTTCGCTGAAATTGGCAAAAATCTGGCAGAAAACTTTATAAATAGTCCCACCTCCAATTTATCTTCCTGTACTAGTGATACTAATACCCAATCTTTAGTTCTCTTACCTACCGATGACTACGAAGTTACTAGACTCATTATGTCTCTACGAAATAGTTGCGCCGCAGGATGGGACCGAATAACAGGTGATTTTCTAAAAAAAATATATCCCCACAGTTGTTCCACCCTTAACATATATATGCAATCTTGCACTTTCAACTGGTCAATTCCCTATCGCTTTTAAAAAAGCTATAATTCATCCTATCTTTAAGGCTGGGGACAGAAGTCGTGTCACCAACTACAGACCCATAGCTGTGCTCCCTGCCCTATCCAAAATATTAGAACGGATCATGAACAGCAGGCTCGTGGATTACTTAGAAAAATTTAATATTTTATCTTCTACACAATATGGATTTCGAGTCGGTAAATCCACATCTGATGCAGTTCATGATCTGACTAATTACGTTGTAACAAACTTGGATGATGGGCAAAAGGTACTGGGGATTTTTATAGATCTTGCCAAAGCATTTGATACGGTTTCTGTTCCCATCCTGATAGGAAAGATGGAAAAATTGGGAATCAGGGGTATCCAACTAAAACTTTTTGAGGACTACCTAAGTGAGCGAACCCAGAGTGTCAAAATAGGTGATACAATAAGCGATGAGTGTACCGTGAGCTACGGCGTGCCACAGGGCAGCGTGCTAGGACCAACGCTCTTCCTCATCTACATTAATGATCTGGGTTTGCTTACCATCCCCAAAGGCAAGATTATAACCTTTGCAGATGATACTGCTCTGCTATTCAGTGCTAGCTCATGGCGCGATGTGTATGCATATGCTCAGTCAGGCTTTAACGTTGTGACAGAGTGGCTCCATAATAATGTTCTCACTTTAAACACGGAGAAAACCAAATACATGACATTTTCATTAAAACATAATACACATACCTCACCATCACCGCCATCGTACTCGATTATAGCCCACTCATGCTCTAAACCAAATGTTAATACATGCACTTGCAGTCACATACACCATACACAGAATATAAAATATCTAGGTGTAATTATAGATGATACCTTAAGGTTCCAAGAGCACATCAGTACCCTTAGCAATAGATTGCGTAAATTAATATATATTTTTAAGACCTTTCAACATGTAGCAGATGAACGCTTAAAAAAATCAATTTACTTTGCTCTTGTGCAATCGTTACTGACATACTGCATCACGTCTTGGGGTAGCGCTCCAAAACACACAATTTTGGAACTCGAACGTGCGCAAAGAGCCATATTAAAAGTGTCTTATTGTCGACCATTCCGATATGCAACAGCGCTCTTGTACAAAGAGTCTAGAGTCCTAACGGTACGTCAACTCTTTATATCGCATACGGTTCTAAAGCAACATGGACTCCTTAGCTATAACCCGGTACTATATCGAAATAAAAGGCGTTTTAACCCCGTCAATAGGCAACAACACCAGCGTACCAAGTTTTGTAAACGCTTCTTTTGTCACCTTGGGGGCCATCTTTATAATAAAATAAATGGGATTCTCTCAGTATACCATCTCACGAAAACCAAGTGCAGAATGAAGGTAAACTCTTGGCTACAGGACCTGAGCTACGAGAATACGGAAAACTTACTATCTGTTCAGGTTTAGCACATACAACCACAACACCACATGAAATATTTATACACAAGCACACACACACGCATAAACATGGGCACACTACATACTTCACAATAAACACACAAACAAATTCGCGCACAAGCATGCACGTAACTTACACACACACACACACACACACACACACACACACACACACACACACACACACACACACACACACGCTAAAACATGCGCAGCACTTATACACATCAATACTAACCGTACTAACACTACTTTTAAAAATAATATAAAATTATATTTAAAAATACTTACCATAGTTAAAAGTGTCTGTGTACATATTTCTTCTACTACTATTCTACTCTATATGTCATATTGAAATGTCTACAAGTCCGAGGGGTGGGGACCTGGTGTCCTGCAACACAGACTCTCCGTCTAGTTTAGGCACCAGTCTCCCACAGTACTTTATCAAATTTGCTAAACAATTAGATCTAATGTACTTAATGTATTATAAAATACTGTATAGTGGTGAGAAATAAATAAATAATAAATACAAACGTATTTTTTTTAAATGCAGAGAAAAACAGCTACATCCGGTGTTACCTTCTTTTAGTTCCGGTGACAACTCAGGCTCCTCCTCGACAGGCAAAGGTGGCAAAGTGTCCAGGATGTCTTGTGGGTTCTCATCCAATTTCTGTATTAAAACATACACAAAAACACATTAATAAAAAATTTGCTAGTTTCAGGAAAATATTTTAAACAAGCAATAGTAAAATTCCTGCTACTATTCTTAAAAGAAATTCATTAGTAAACACATGAGTCTACTAATGAATTTCTTTTAAGAATTATCTTAATAGTTGTATCATTAGTACTTAAAACGGGAAAGTTCTAATGATACTGTTAGTGACCAATTGACCATGTTAGCTTAAAAACTTAAACCTTAATCATTTATTTTTTCTTAATTAAACATTATTTTATACAGGAAATTAAAGAGAAACGAAGAAAAACTTGTAATAATGCAGTAATAACAATTAATAGATTGTTTGAGGCATAGAAACCATCACTTAATTTTATTTTTATCTATACTAATATTATAAAGAGGTAAAATTTGTAAGTTTGTATGTATGGGGTAATCTCTGAAACTACCAACCGATTTTGAAAATTCTTTCGCTTACATGTAGCTGCATTATCCCTGAGTGCTATAGGCTATAAATTATCTTCATATCATGCATATTAGCCGAGCTATTATAATCTTTGTCAAGCAAGTCGGAGACGGGATCCCGTGGAATATTTTCGACTTCTACGCGGACGAAGTCGCAGGCAGAAGCTAGTAGTTTCATAAACTGTACTAATCATGGTGGGCCTGTTAATACTCTGTCAAAGGGAACAATGATGACTTATTTAAGAAAGGTGTCAACTAGCTTATTGTTTACCTCAATTTCACTGTCAGAGTTTTCTGCAGCCTTTGGGTCATGTATCCAGGCTGCTTCTGTGTGTCTCAGGAGACTCTTCTTTAATAGCTTCAGGGTGTACTCCATTTGGTCCAGATGACTATCTGCAAAACAATCATATTCTGATTGAAATGACAGGCCTGTTGGTCTAGTGGTCAGTGGCCCTGACTGCTATGCGCAAGGTCGTGGGTTCGATTCCCACACAGGACAAATATTTGTGTGATGAGCATGATCATCTGTTCTTTGTCTTTTTTTTTTATCGTGGTAAAATTATCAAATAAGTCCTCCCACCCCAGGCAGGGTGGGAGGGACTGTCTGACTTTTACTGACTAAAATCCACGGTGCTCCTTCAATAACCCTTTACGTACCGGGGTCACGGTAATGGGATGAGTCCCACGACCCCGGCAGGCTTCGGCCCTCTACGGGGGGGCCTCGTCATGTTGCTGACGCTCTTTGAGGCACGCGTGGAACACAACGCGCCGTCGACCGGCGGATATCGAGTTGCCCTTTACTCGCGGTCCGCATGCCCGCATCTGTTCTTTGTCTGCGTGTAATTTTTCTATAACATGTATGTATTTAGAAATATATATCTATGTTTATCAGTTGTCTAGTACTCATACCACAAGCTCTGCTTAGTTTGGGACTAGATGGCGTTGTGTGAAAGTTGTGGAATATTATATTACATTATTATTCTATAAACACATTTTCTTTTGATCATCCTTCTAGCCTCTTCCCAACTACGTTGGAGTCGGCTTCCAGTCTACCTGGATCCAGCTGAGTATTAGTGTTTACTTGGATCGACTGCCTATCAGACCTCTACAATCTAATAGCTGCATAACACGATACCCATTGGCTAGACCAGTGTCAGATTTACTGGCTTCTGTGTCATATGTCCAAACCAGCGGCTTCGCCCGCGTGGGAAGATTTTCCCGTGTAAATCCCGATCCCGTGGGAATTTCGCAAAATCCTTTCTTAACGGATGCCTACGTCATAACATCTACCTGCATGCCAAATTTCAGCCCGATTCGTCCAGTGGTTTGGGCTGTGCGTTGATAGATCACTATGTCAGTCAGTCAATCAGTCAGTCAGTCAGTCAGTCACCTTTGAGTTATATATATTTAGATGACAGCTAGGACCAACGGCTTAACATATTCAAAGCAGGGTGGTATCACACCGCCAACTTCCAAACTACCGCTGAGAAATGACTTATGGAAAAACCCATTAGCAATTTTTCGCCCAACCGGTGAAACAAACCCGAAACCTTACACCTGTAAAATTCCCTACAAAAAAACCCGAGACCTTGTTCTCAGCAGTCACGCTTACTACTACTCAGCCAACGAGGTAGTCAATCGTTTCGGACACATTCTCTTTTGATGACATGTGCAAATTCAATGGAAATATTTTTCCATCATTCTGGTAATGAAATGGAGGAATGAAAATATTTCTATGAATCTGGGGGCACGGCAGTGGGGCCCGCCAGGTCGACCGCAAAGCGAACACTGCCGATGCCGTACGATCATTTTCTGGAAACATTTTGGCGTATTTTCATGCCCCTTTTGAGGACCTCTGGATAATTTTAAAACATTGAAATTATCGTCATCTATTAAGCTATAAGCACACACATAAACCTCAAAATTTCATCTTTGTAGCTTATTTTTTTTTTGGCTTTGTAGTGTTTTGATATGGAAGTCGATTTATTTTTTGCATAAATGTTTTTATTTTCGCGCTTTTTAGTGGGTCAGTTTGTAATTAATCTAGTTACAAAAGCCAAAATGTCAACTACTTATCACCTTCACCAGCAGAGTAAACGAAAAGATCGTCAATGTAAATGTTTTTTTCAGACTTTTGTCTATGTTTCAGAAACGGCTTGTCAGATTTCGATAAAATTTTCATGGGACCATTTGGAAAGTATACCCTTTCCAACAAAAAAAGAAATTTTCAAATCGGTTGGCAAGCGACGGAGCTATGCCCGAACAAACATAAAAAAAACAAACAAACATCCGAATTGAGAACCTCCTCCTTTTTTAGAAGTCGGTTAATAAAGAAATTGCAGTAAAGAAGCTTAGACTTGGCTCGCCTTTTCTTTAGATTTCAGTACTTTTTATAGAGAAACAAGTAGCTCCATTGAGACCTGGCTAGATTTTTACAGGAAGTTTTGGTGGGATATTTATTAATATTTTATTTCTAAACTTAAACAAATTGGTTGATCAGCAAAGTTAAGTAGCCCAGGTCAGTTTATGGATGCATGTTTGTTTTAACATTCTGACATTCTTCCATGGCTCTGAAAGCATGTTAAACTATTAATAATGTTATTTGTCATTTTTAGATTTTCAGGCAGAAGCCAAGAAATCTGATACCAGACTTGCCAAGGAGTATAGTTTTACATAGGTAGTTACTTACCAAAGGATAAGCTATACAATTTGGCAATCCTGCCAATCTCTTGGGTATATTACCAGCTAACAGCATTGAGTACATTTTTAGAGTTCCATAGCCAAATGGCAAAAAACGGAACCCTTATTTTTATTAAGATCTACAACATATGGTTTTTTTTAGATTTTTCATTTCATTATTATAGAAGTTAGAGGGGGGACACACACACATTTTACCACTTTGGAAGCGTATATCTTTTAAGCGATTAACTTTATGAAAACATCATTTTAGAAACCATGATGTCATTTTTAAAGACCTGTGTATCCAGTGTGCAGACCTTTATTTTAAATATATTTTAAATTTTCTCTTAAAATCGGAAAGCGGTTCACAGAATACATCTACCTATCAAGTTTCATGTATAGTCTTAATAGTTTCGGAATAAAATGGCTGTGACATACGGACGGACAGACAGACAGACAGACAGACGGACAGACATGTTGAAACTATAAGGGTTCCGTTTTTTGCCATTCGGCTACAGAACCCTAATAAAAAACAAAGTTATTTGGCATAGTTACTATAGAAACCTTCATGGGCGAGTCTGACTTGCACTTGGCCAATTTTCTATACATTATTTTAGTCTGCTGTTTAGTTGAGATTAAATAGTTTGTAGGTCCCATTTTTAAACTTTACAAAACCAAAGAATAACAAAAATAATGTTCAGGTCAGGTAGTTGCATTCAGTTAGAAACAAAGCCTTTGAAAAATCATCGCAGAATAAGTATATAAAATCAAACTGCAGGAAACCTCTTTTGCCTCAGAAAATGGTAATAATGTACGAAAGTACTGTCTTTAGTCTTGTACGTTATCAGCTTTTGGTCATTACCAACGACAGAAATCTAACTCTTAAAAGCATTGATAAGAAATATAACAACTTTACCCTTATTAGTGTCTTCATCCTTAGGAACATCTTTGGTATTACGCAGAGCCTCGGCATACTCCTGGAGCGTCACAATTTCCTTACTCATAGCATCTTTCAGTTCTTTAAAGTCATCGGCGTGTAAGGAATTCCACTGTCCAGTGAATTTGGTTTCCGATCCTTCATTTCCGTCGTTCGCTTCATCTTCTTCATCAGCTTTTTCACTTTTCTTACGAGAGTCAGGCCCTAACAATTCACCAGCCGACAAAACAACACACAGATACAAGATATAAAGTTCCAAACGCTTCATTTTTTCTATTTATTATCACGCATCGGCCCAAAAGACTTACGTGTCCCTAAACCCAACACTTGTTGTAACAAGAATTTTGTTTGTTTGAGGAAATAGAGCATACAATTTGCACCTCTAGTGATCGTACACGTGTCCTTGCATACTTTAATATGCAATTAAGTTAAGTAAATTATGATAAAACTAAATTATTTTCCAATTTTTCTCGAATAAAATGCATTTTCCAGCTTCGCCTGTCAAACTACATCTGTCAAATGTGAATTGTCAATTGTCGCTTGTCAAAATTTATTATGTTTGGGTGTGAGCATTGCTCCATATCGAATTATCAAGAATCAAAACGAATTGTTACAGGAATCTGTACGTGTTTCTCTCTGAATAAGTTACTGTGAATTATTTTATTTCGTAAAAGGTGTATTTTCTTTTAATTTGATAATATTTTTGTGGCATGTATGTATCCTTCTTTTTATCAAACCATTCGAATTTTTTTTTTGTGTATTTGACACTACGACAGTTTTGACATTGACATTTACGCTAACAAAATAATGACAGCGAAAACCGATCGAGTTAGCTGAATTTTACGCAATTTTACAAAACTGTAGAAAGTTATGTTTACAGTACATTTGCTGTGAAAACGAATGTTCACCGTGTTGAAACTATTAAATCTTGTATTAGAGAGGCAGTAGCTGCGCCATAACCTAAAATGCTTCGGGCACCGGTTAGAAGTAGTATCGTCTTGCGCCAACATTGGGTTCGGTTAAAGTCCTCAAGCAGTTTTATTAGGAACACCTTTATAGAATATTTTGAGACTAGTCATGGTCATAAACATGTCAAATCAAGCTCTGTGGTACCACTATATGACCCCAGTGTACCTTTTGTAAACGCTGGTATGAACCAGGTAAGATGTCTATATTTTTCTTATTTACTTTTAATTGGCTCTTCCACAAAAGCCACTTATTAAGAGTCGAATTGAATAACCTTTTATTTTCTTCAGGATTCATTGTGTTCACTCAAAGCAGTGTGGTTCTTTCTTCAAAAGACCATCTCAGCCGCGATTTGCATGGTTCTCTAAAGCTTTTGAATGTAAGAGCAATGTGAGAAAACAACAAATATGGGTAGATTACCACACTGTATGGCAGTTTGAGTACTTTAAGTATATGGCCTACCTGAATTTACTTTGGTATTGCATGTCAAATCGTTTGAGCCCTTTAAAGTTATATGTTAAGCTACAAGATAACTGACAAATGTAGAACTGGTAGAACAGACCTGTGCAAATTTGTGTGTTTCTGTCCTCAATAAAACACCACGGACATAAACCTACATAGTTCTCATATGATTTGACTACTAGGGATTGTATGGACCTCAAAAGAGCCATCAACTGCTAGGATTTTTTCAGTGTTTCTTGTCAGGGTAATCTGTTAGGAAACACCGGCCTCATTTAGTTTACACTAGCTTCCACCCGCGACTTCGTCCCCGTGGAAAAAAAAATCCCCCGATTTTGAAACATTCTTCATTACTGCTCCGCTCCTATTGGTGTTAGCGTGATGATATATAGCCTATAGCCTTCAGCGATAAATGGGCTATCTAACACTGAAAGAATTTTTCAAATCAGAACGGTAGTTCCTGAGATTAGCGCGTTCAAGCAAACAAACAAACAAACAAACAAACAAACAAACAAACTCTTCAGCTTTATAATATTAGTATAGATTTATGGAAAAAAGTGTTATTTAATTTGTAAAATAAACATCATTATTTTTCTTTGAATATCATTGCCGTCTGATTGGCAAAGCTAATTAATTGATGTGTCATGGATATACTTAAGCCAATTTAATCAAGTAATAATTATAATATTTATTCTTACATTTAAGAAGTGCAAATCTTACAAAGTCCTCAAAATAAAAATCAAATTAGTTAAATTATTATGAAATATGTATCAAATTAGGTATATGGGCATTTTCACTTTTAGTGTACCCGTCATTTTGAGGCTGTCCCATTTATTCAAAATTTTATAGCAAGATAAAAAGTGGGGATATTGTGTAATTTTTTGAATAAAAAGGTAAAATATATATTCAAATAACAAATCCATCTACCATTCTAGTAAAATGTGTTTAAATTATTAATTTATGAGTATTTTAAATATTCTGAGTAACTGTTTTTGGCATGTCCCACCCCTTACCAACATTGATTTGGCCTAAATGACTAAAATAGTACAACAAATATATTAAAATGTTTCGGTGCAACCATAGTGTATGAAATTAAATTTTTACAATTTAAAATCTAATAACACATACAGAAAATATATTTTCAAAATATGTTCTAAACTGAAGCCAGACGGACATGTCAGTTTAGTGACGGTTCCAGTTGTTCAAAATATTTACAAAGAAACTCATAGTACCTAAAATACCAACAATTTGTGAAGAAGATCTAGGCCAGCAATGAAAAACTTGAGTTTTGCCACAGTGTCTCGAGCAAAAGGGTGTTTTTGTTCGTGTTGGCGGCTGTCTCCACTTTTTTGTCAGGTTAGTGATGTTATTTCCTTATAAATGCAGGATGTTTAATATCCTTCAACTGTTATAAACAAATCAGATATAACTCAAACCTATTTTCACATACTTTATTCTTACGAAATATTTACCTGTGAGAAGTAAACTTATATCTTTTAATCTTGCCTGTGAATGTGACATCCGTTTGGTGACATTTTTATTGCGTCACATATAAGACTGACTACAAAATGTGACTAAACTGACACATAAGGCTGGGATCACATCCACCATTTGCAATATTTATTTTCAGGTAGTGTTTTAAGTATATCTCACTATGCCTGTGTGGCGTGCCTGAGTGGCGCGGAAAGAACATGATAGTATACAGTCATAAATGCTTTTCTTCTGTTCTTAACCAAAAAGGAAAATGTATTTCTTGCAAAAACTGGTTTTGTTATGAGTGCATGGCAGAACCTAACTGTCGTAATTATGTTTGCGAATCATGTTTGGAATTGGAAGGTACTACTTATATTTTGTAATAGAGCTCTACAACGTGTAATTTAAAGGGTATATACATACCGAGTGCACGGCTTCTTTGGATGATAACAAACAATATGGCAAAGGTTTTGTAATCCTATGTCTACATGGGTGGAACTTATTACAAATTTCAATACATTGATACCAGAGACCGAATTTTTCAAATTAAGAAGAATGAAGAGAATTATCGTTTTATTGGCAAATGACGTGGAAAGTGATGACCCTCATAGTGCTGTGTATGTATGTATGTCGGGCAGGTATCCGCAACTCCACGTCCATGCGCGTATTTTGCGTAAGGGTAAGATTTCTAGTCACTCAATCCATGCCAGTTCCTCCAGGAAGGCGAACAACGCCCTTGTTTTGCTTACCATTTCTCGCAGGGTACCTGGGTTGCCGAAGTATTTAGTCCTGTAATCCACGACTACAGGGCAGCTCAGTAGCAGGTGTGCTGCTGTTTCGTCCTCCTCCATGCAGGCTCTACAGAGTGGGTTTTCTGTGACTCCTATTAGATAGAGGTGTTTATTAAAGGATCCATGATCGGTAAGGGTGGCTGTCACCAGCCGCAATTGTGGTTTAGATAGTCTAAGGATCTGTTTCGACAAGCGGCGATCAAGGGTCGGGAGAGCCTCTTTGGCCTGCCTGCACTCACCATGGTCCTCCCATAGTTTGTGGTGTAGGTCTCTGGTGCGTTTCCTTACCAGGTGACGCAGATAAATAACTAAAGGGGAGTGGTGCAATGGGTTCGGGTCCCATAATCGCCATACTCGACGCCCTTCTAACGAGTTCGTCCTCTGCATCGTTGCCTCGGGAGTCGCTGTGTCCTTTGATCCATTGAATGGTTATATTGTTGTGTCTACCAACCTGGTTAAGGAGATTGTGACACTCCAAGATCAGCCCGGAGTTAACTGTGTGGCTGTTCAGTGCTTGCAGGACCGCCATGCTGTCCGAAAGTATACGTATTGAGTGGCCTGGAACACTGTGTTGTAGACCCCCAAAAGTCTGGCTATACGAATGTTGAGATCCTCCGAAAATACTCCTGCACCCGTACCAGTACCTGTTTTGGAACCATCAGTGAAGACACGCACCTCAGAGGGACACAGCCCCTCGCAGCGGTGATCCTCGTACAGTTGGATTCTGTATTTTTTGTCAAAGACGATTTGTTTGGGCACCCGGTCATTAACTGCCTTCGTTATGGGGAGCTCGTTGTTGAGTTCCTCAAGCAGAGCAGTGTGCTGTGTTTCTCTCTTACCCCAGAGGTCCAGTGTTTTAAGACGCACTGCTGCCATCGTCGCTTCCTGTTGTATGAACAGATGGAGCGGCGGGAGCCCCAGCATAGCCTCCACAGCTGCTGTCGGGGTAGTTCTCATGCAGCCCGTTATCGCCACGCAGCACGGTGGGCTGAAAAACGGCTTTCATAGACTTAGGCATTTTATTTTGCAAGTGCCAGTTTTTGTGCCGGATATCACTTCTATTTGTTATAACAATATACAAAAATGACACCAGAATTGATTCTGCACAAAAACGAAGGAATTATAATTTTTTTACGAAAATTTTGTATGGAGCTAGTATGAAAAATCGAAATATCTCTGAAACGGCAGCGATAACCGTAATATCCTTATAGGAGGTTTTAGTACTAATTATTTATGATTTTTTGACATACGTTACATAATGGTTGTAGATGCCTTTTTTTTTTTAAATCGTCAAAATATTTTTATTTATTTTTACATATTAAACGTTCCTTTTAGTGTTTAAGTTGAAGAATTCAGAGCTTTAACAACTCTTAACATAAAATAGCATCACCCCTATAGACCTGAAGGACTAGACAGAGGTGTGTAGTATCTTGTTGATCTTGTAAGATTTCCAACAATACCAAATAGTTGAATATCAGTGTCAAAGTGCCCATGCTGTCGCTTCTTTTAGAAAGATAGGGGAATGAAATTGTTAATTGATCATACCCTAAAAGTATGATTACAACATAACCGGACACATAATAATATCGACACAAAAGGAATTTTAAAACCTTGCATACGTTCAAAATACAAAATAACATATTGTGTAGTCATCTAATGAGTCTGATGACAAGTAATTAAGTAATTAGAATGATGGTTGTAGTCTTCTGATTCTAATGAGCCTATTAAGTGATTAAATGATTTGAAATATCTCGCAACAATACCAACTAAGAACTGCATTCACCTTTTTATAATTAGTGAGCTAATGTGATTTGCTAATGTTGATTAGTTCTACTATGAGTTCTACGAAATGTTTTTGACGATTATAAATTTTTATTATCATATCTTTTATAACTTTAATGAGGGTAGTTAACTAATTATTGACTTTATACAATAAAAGGGCTATAATTTTGTTCCATAATTTAGATTGTTCACAACCGTGTAACTGCTAACACTAAAACTATTTGCTTTGCGACTACAAAATCTTAGAATGGAAAGTTTAATCACCAACTTAGATTTGTTTGTTCTTCTAAA
The DNA here is from genome assembly GCA_943138885.2 of Tholera decimalis. Taxonomy (NCBI): domain Eukaryota; kingdom Metazoa; phylum Arthropoda; class Insecta; order Lepidoptera; family Noctuidae; genus Tholera; species Tholera decimalis. Next base: position 4,957,837 of record OW964565.2, on the reverse strand, counting down.
AAGTGAGTGTCCTTCATTTAATCATGAAGTATTGTTTAGTGCAATTGTGTCCCGCATAGGCGATTGCCTTTCTGCCGAAGATCAAGTAACTCTCAAAGAATTTTGCCGGAGATTCACGCGAGCTGCTTTAAACAGGTGGCAGAAATCTAAACGATTCTTTGATAAGTTTAGAAATACGTACGGAGATTGGTTGCAAGCAAATATTGATTGGCCGAGTTGCGTGCAAACTTTAATAAATCAAGAACCAACTGTTGATGAGATACCAAGAGCACGCTCAGTCTCTCCAGAACCTTCGACATCATCGACTGTTGGAACAATGACAAAAAGGTCCCGAAAACCATTCAAAGATCTGGGAAGCAAACAGAAAAAGAGAAGATCTAGTGAGTACATAGGCGAGGATTCCTGTGAATTGGCATATGCAGCTGCAGCACGTTTAAAAGAAGAAGGTTATGAAGATATCGCATCTGTAATCAATTATATGATCAAAAATCCAGAAGCTGCCAATAAAATCAAGGAAAGCATTAAGAAAACAGTAATATTTACACCAGAGAAAGCACTTGGATTGCTTCTTTCACTTAAGCTTTCAAAGTGGCAATATATTACGTTGCGAGAGACTGCCATTCGGGAAGGTGCTAAGGATATTTACCCATCCTACTATAAACTGCAACAAACTAAGCTTGCATGCTACCCTCCTAATCAATCAGTATCAGTTACGGATTCATCAGCTAGAATTACACTTCAAGCTTTACTTGACATCACGGTGAAGCGGATTCTTCAAAGTCTTTCTGATAATGTGGAAAATAAGCAGTTAAAGCTGATATCGAAGTGGGGATTTGATGGTGCTTCCAATCAAAGCCGATACAAGCAGAAAATGGACGGCGAGCATGATGATTCAAGCATTTTCATGACCTCCTTGGTGCCACTGAAACTGACAGATGGAGATAATACTATATGGACAAACCCGAAACCATGCTCAACTTTTTATTGTCGTCCGGTTCAGTTCACTTTTGTAAAAGAAAGCCATGCAGTTGTCATTGATAACAAAAGAAAAATGGATGAGGAAATTGAGGCCCTTAACCCCACAGAGTGCATTAATAGTAACAGGGTGACTCATAAACTAATGATGACAATGATCGACGCAAAAGTCTGCACGTACCTTTCTGAAGCTAGATCAAATGCATCATGCTACCTGTGCTTAGCAAAACCAACAGAAATGAACCACTTAGATGCTGTAACATCAAAAACTGTGTGTTCTGACATATATGAATTTGGCCTATCATCCCTACATGCCCGTATAAATTGCATGGAATGTCTGTTACACATTGCGTACAGACTTGACTTCAAACAGTGGGCAGCAAGAAGTAAGGAGCATAAAGATATGTTACAAATCAGAAAAAAAAACATTCAAAATAAATTTAAAGAGGAGCTCAATCTGTTAATTGATATAGTAAAACAAGGCTCGGGAACTACCAATGAAGGGAATACCGCAAGGAAGTTTTTCGAGTTTCCCAATAAAACTGCAGCTATTACTGGGTTGGATCAAAATCTGATAAAAAGATTTGCTGTTATTTTGCAAGCAATAACATCTGGTGAGAAGATCGATGTCATCAAATTTAAAGATTTTGCTCGCAAAACAGCAGAAAAGTACGTGGAATTATACGACTGGTACTACATGTCATCAACCGTACATAAACTATTAATACACGGAGCTGACATAATCGAAAAAAATGATATTGTCCCGATTGGGACTCTCTCGGAAGAAGCCTCAGAGTCTCGAAACAAAGATTTTAGGAGGTTCCGGGAACATCATTCGCGGAAAAGAAGCAGGCAAGATTCTAATCAAGATATCCTAAATATGCTTGTTGTTTCTTCGGATCCTTTTCTAAGTGCACAAAGGCCGAAGTTAGATGCCAAAAGGTAGACAACCTTTTTTGCTGAAACTCTCGACCTAATACAGTTTCCGGAAACTGAGTTCGAGTTTGTAGGTATATCCGATCTGGATTCTGACTCGGAATTGGAGTCCGACAACGAAAGTTGTAAAGAAAATTTGTAAAATTTAATTATTTTTCTTTATGTTCTTTTGTTATTTGTACCAATATGTTTAGTTAATAATTTCATAAATTATAGTTTCAAATATGTATTTTGTATAATTGTATTTATTAGATATTATTTTTGTTACTTCTGTTTTATTTAAATTACCTATCAATAAAAAGTTTATATACAGTCTTTTTTTTTTTCACATATTCTTAATATTTGGGGAAAAAGCATGCTTCCTAACGATGTTCTTAACTTTGACACAGTTCATGGATCGTTTTGAACAGTTTCATATGTTAAAATAAATAATGTTAGTACTATAATCCCCTATAAGGATATTATTATTATTATATGTCCGGTTATGTTGTAATCATACTTTTAGGGTATGATCAATTAACAATTTCATTCCCCTATCTTTCAAAAAGAAGCGACAGCATGGGCACTTTGTCACTGATATTCAACTATTTGGTATTGTTGGAAATCTTACAAGATCAACAAGACACTACACACCTCTGTCTAGTCCTTCAGGTCTATAGGGGTGATGCTATTTTATGATAAGAGTTGTTAAAGCTCTGAATTCTTCAACTTAAACACTAAAAGGAACGTTTAAATATGTAAAAATAAATAAAAATATTTTGACGATTTTTTAAAAAAAAAGGCATCTACAACCATTATGTAACGTATGTCAAAAAATCATAAATAATTAGTACTATAACCCCCTATAAGGATATTACGGTTATCGCTGCCGTTTTAGAGATATTTCGATTTTTCATACTAGCTCCATACAAAATTTTCGTAAAAAAATTATAATTCCTTCGTTTCTGTGCAGAATCAATTCTGGTGTCATTTTTGTATATTGTTATAACTAATAGAAGTGATATCCGGCAAAAAAACTCGCACTTGCAAAATAAAATGCCTAAGTCTATGAAAGCCGATTTTCAGCCCACCGTGCGCGCAGGCCAGCCTTTGCATGCGTTGCAGTTTGTTTACGGCTGTGACAAGCTTGGTGCGGGGCCACCACACCACGGCCCCGTAGGTAATCATCGGCCGAATTACAGCATTGTACAGCCACATTGTGTTTTTTGGGGTTAGGCCCCACTTCTTACCTATCATTTTCTTGCATTGCCAGAAGGTGATGCATGCCCTGTTTAATTTGTTGTCTAGATTGTTTTCGCTAGTTTAGTTTACAGTCCAGAATGACCCCCAGGTATTTAACCTCACTAGACAACTGGAGTTCTGTATTGAACAGCTTAGGTAGGCGATGAAGGCCTAGAGTTCGTTTATGGGTGAATAAGATTAATTCGGTTTTAGTGGGGTTTACCGACAAATCATACTCCCTGCACCATCGCTCCACGATGCGTAGCGCTTGCTGGGTGAGGTTACAGATAGTTCCTGTTACCTTCCCAGGCACGAGGATTGCGAGGTCGTCTGCATAGCCTATTGTGTAATAACGGTGAGCGTTGAGTTGTGTGATGAGATCATTGATCACTAAATTCCAGAGGAGAGGTGATAGCACCCCGCCCTGTGGACAGCCTCTGGCTATTAAGGCTACCTGCTGGTCTTCCTCAAGACGAACCACACGTTTGCTTAGCATATTTGTAATCCAATCAATAAGTACCTGCTGTACCCCATGTCTGGAGAGTGCGGCGCTTATGCTGGAGAAGTTTGTTTTGTCGAAGGCTCCTTCGATGTCTATGAAAGTACCCAGGCAGGAACCCTTTTGGTTAATCGATTCTTCAATCACGGTGACTACCTGGTGAAGAGCGGATTCGGTCGACTTACCAGCGCTGTACGCGTGTTGGTTGCCATGCAGTGGTACTGTTTTTAGAGCGCCGTCTCGTAGCTCCCTTTCACACTCTCTCCATTGTTTTCAACAAAAAGGAGGTAAGCTGATTGGGCGGTACGATCATGCGTTCGTGTAGTCACTCTTACCTGGCTTTGGGATGAATATGACTTTCACTTCCCTCCATACCTTTGGAACGTATCTAAATGCCAGGCACGCTCTCATTAGGGGCACCAGTCTCGTCACAACAGAGTTGCCCCCCATTGAAGTAAGGCCGGGAAGACTCCGTCGGGACCTGGCGCCTTAAAAGGTTGGAAGCTTCGGATGGCCCACTGGAGTTTCTCCAGCGTGATCATCTTGCGAGCGTATTGCCAATCTTCGTCCGATGGCGTTTGGGTTACGTCCGTCCATTCGGTTACCTGTGCGAGGACGCTACCTGGGAAGTGTGTTTCGATTAGGATGCGCCTCGTTTCTTCCGGTGATGTGGACAGTGTGTTGTCCGGTTTACGAAGTGAATCTGGCCCAGAAGTGGTCTGCTGTGTCAGTATCTTCCTTACCCTGTTTGCTTGTTGGCATGATTCAATGTCACCACAGAATTTTCGCCACCCAGTGGTTCGTCTGAATCTGATGCTTTTTTTGTAGGCGGATTTGGCGGCATAGTAAACCTCCCAGTCATCCTCCCTACATGTATTCATGGCTCTATTAAATGCCTTTCTTATCTTCTTGCGTTTGCGCTCCAGATCCGCGCCCCACCAGGGCTGTTTACCCGGTGTGTCGCGCGGTATAGTTTCTGGGCATGCAGAGTGGTAGCCGCTGATCAGTGATTCGGTGAGCTGGCCTACATACGCGTCTATTTGATTCGCGTCCACCAGTGTCACCAAGTCGCTTGTATGTACAAGCCTTGTATCAAGGCTGCGTGTGTATGCCACTCTATCCGTATTTCGCGGGTTACGTAGTGGAAGTTTAGGAGTAACACAGACCTGGATGTCGAAACGGATCCACCTATGGTCAGAGCAAGAAGCCTCGTCAGATACCTGCCACCCATTGATGAGTTCCGCTGCACCCTCCGTTGCCAGTGTTAGGTCAATGATTGTTCGACTGCGTTTGGTTACGAAAGTTGGTTCGGAGCCTGTATTCAGAAGGGATAGGTTAGTTGTGAACAAAAAATTCTACTAAAGCCTTACCCCATAGTGCTGTGACACGTTTGTTATTATTGGTATTCAAGAAACATATGAAACCAATAATTTGTGGTCAATTCTGTGAGTCAGTTCTTTTGAGCTGAAACTTTGCATAGAGACTCCATACCAGATGTTGTCTTCAGTCCTTTTGGATAGATATGGGGTTTCCGTTACACATTGTATAAGATTAATTCAACCAAAGTTTTTTTTTTTCTATAAATACATTTATTTTTGTTTCAGATTGATTGAACGCTTACACTTGAGTACTTAAGTCTGATGCAATTAGGTATATTGCAAAATATGGTGATTTTCCATGACATGGATAAGGTACTCACAATGCATCATTTGATGCAGTTTTATATTGATGACGCTAACTGGCCCTGACCCATGACTCATTTTATTTTAGTTAAAAGTTTATTGCATGTCAACAAGAGATAAACAATTCAACAAGACTACAACATTTCACTTTGAAAATGACTAAAATGGATATTTGTAATTTGTTACAATGTTCATACTTCTGGTGTTTCTTTTTTTGTAATTATTTTGTTTATGACCATTTTACTCCAGATGAAGTTGATGTTTATAATTTATATGATTAATTTGTTATTACGTTTTGAATTCTTATTTTTGAAGTTTTATATAAGATATCAAACTAATATGTTTTGGTATATAATTATATAGGTATTGTTGATATAACATTCCTAAGTTGATTGATAATAAATGAAACTTGTAATCATAATAATACAGTAAGTGCTAATATTAGACTGATAAGATTATTAAATAAAGTGCCATAATTAGTTTTCTTAAGAAGTAAAACAGTTGGCTAGTTTGCTTACTATTTAAATTATATTTTACTCTCATGATATCGAAGACAACTTAGACTTGAGACTGATTAAATTCCTATTATAGGTAATTAAAAAACCTACTGTAGGTATTTTTAGGGTTCTGTAGCCGAATGGCAAAAAATGGAACCCTTATAGTTTCGATATGTCTGTCCGTCTGTCTGTCTGTCCGTCCGTGCGTATGTCACAGCCATTTTATTCCGAAACTATTACGACTATACATGTGAAACTTAGTAAGTAGATGTATTCTGTGAACCGCTTTCCGATTTTAAGAAAAATATTTAAAATAAAGGGGGGTCGGGGTCCCCATACATGGAACTAGAACTGAAAATATTTTTTTTCATGAAACCTATGCGTGTGTGGTATCTATAGACAGGTCTTTAGTAATGATATAAGGGTTTCTAAAACTACTTTTTCATAAAGTCAATCGTTTAAAAGATATAAGCTTCCAAAGTGGTAAAATATGTGTGTCCCCCTCTAACTTCTATAATACTGGAGTGAAAAATCTAAAAAAAATATACGTCTGTAGATCTTAACGTAAACTTTCAACCAAAATTGGTTTGAACGAAATCGGGTCAGCAGTTTTTGAGATAAAGTATATTTTCTAAAACCGCAAATATAACTTTGTAATTCATACAAACACTATGAAAAACAAAGTTATTTAGCGTAGTTGTAAAAATGTAAATAAGCTAGTTTTAAGAAATCTTTAAGGTTTTTTTTTATTCGTCAAATAAATATACATAATTATTATATTATATTATTATAGTTATTACGGAACCCATCATGGGCGAGTCTGACTCGCACTTGGCCAATTTTTGTAGTTATATTTAATCATAAGTTTAGGGAGGTTGTTCCTTTTGCATATTGATTAATAGTCAAAAATATGTTCCTTGATTATCGATAGATAATTCATTAGATTAAGATATATTAATTCATAAGTTTAACTTTTAATAAAAAATGTAAACCAGAAAGATGTTTTATTTTGTATCATGTAACCTCAGCTTAAGGTTTTTCAATGAGTCAGTTTGGTGACTGTCCCAATTTGCATTTGGACAAAATATTTTTTTACAACTTTTGTTCTGTTGTTTCACTAAATAACTGTTTAAATATTGTTTTAGCCAGTTACAATATTGAACACTACAAAACGTATAAAAAAACTAACCACTTAATCAAACGGATATAATAAAAAAACAATCTTTGTAGCGTCACTTGTCACAAAACCGAAGTTGAAACCACATTTGATAATAAAAACTTTTTTGCAAAAAATAAAACCGACTTCCATATCAAAACACTACAAAATTTTAATATCGGTAGTCGGTGTTATTGGTTTTGTATTTTCTTTTTTTTCACACCGCCTTCCGAAATTAAAATTATTTTTGGCTTTGTAGTGTTTTGATATGGAAGTCGGTTTTATTTTTTGCAAAAAAGTTTTTATTTTCGCGCTTTTCAGTGGGTCAGTTTGTAATTAATCTAGTTACAAAAGCCAAAATGTCAACTATTTATCACCTTCACCAGCAGAGTAAACGAAAAGGTCGTCATTTTAAATATTTTTTTCAGACTTTTGTCTATTTTTCAGAAACGGCTTGTCCGATTTCGATAAATATTTCATGGGACCATTTGGAAAGTATACCCTATCCAACAAAAATAATATTTTTTCAAATCGGTTGGCAAGCGACGGAGCTATGCCCGAACAAACATAAAAAAAAAAACAAACAAACATCCGAATTGAGAACCTCCTCCTTTTTTAGAATTCGGTTAAAAATGAGCTTTCAATTCAAGGGGATTATCCGTATTTTTCGATAGATTGTAATATTTAGTAGCAATAGAAAATAAAAATTAAGTCAAAGTACTTAAAACATGAAAACAAAACGATTTTTAAATCATCACCAAATTGACCCGTAGTTTTCTACAATGTCCATGTATTTTCCATTTTTAATAAGGAAAATATGCTATTTATCTATACTTATAATAAATCTGTAGAGAGGTAAATTCTGTACATGAAATATATTTCCAAAATAACTATCAGGGGGTGATTAGGGATCGATACTGATGCCAAAAATGCAATCAGTAAAATTTTTGTCTGTCTGTCTGTCTGTCTGTCTGTATAACCGTTATAGAAACAAAAACTACTCGACGGATTTTAACGAAACTTGGTACAATTATTTTTCATACTCCTGAGCTGGTTATAGTATACTTTTCATCACGCTACAATCAACAGGAGCAGAGCAGTGAAGGGAAATGTTGGGAAAACGGGAGAAGTTACTCCATTTTTTAAGCTTCCGTCGCGTGTGCAACCTTAATGGTTAAAGCTACACAGAAATCATTTCATGACGGAAATGTTCTCCTTAAAATTATATAAAAAATATCCCACGACAGCATATGTCTATCTTTTATGGTTGACTCACAATAATACGTGTAACTCCCGATAGCTTAGCAGTTCGAAGCTTTCTGATTATAATATTTGTCTACTCTTACGTTTATAACACCCTCGGTCACACCTAATTGAAAAAGTTAACATTATTAACTATTCCATATAAAAAAAAATCATATAAATCGGTATAGAAACACCAAAGTTATACATGAAATACGCTAATAATAAGCCATCGCGCGTGAATACTGAATCATGCTATAAGGATTATTTTTGAGAATCAGTCGCCGCGCTCGACGCGTCTCGCGGCCGAAGGTATAAAATTTCGTTCTATAGGTACTTAAGCCTCATGTGGACGTGATCTAAACAATATTACCAATACATTAACTTACGCTGATGGAGTCGCGGGCACAGCTATTAACAATAATATTGTGCGGTTCCGTATTGCGATATTTTATTGACATATTATATTTCCCTACTAAATTACGAAAGTTAATCTGTCTGTTACATCAAAATCACTGAACCGTGAACATGGGCTAGTTTTTTTTAACGAAAAACGACGGAAATTGCGGACGAAGTCGCGGGCAACAGCTATCTATACTAATAATAATTATAAGGCTGAAGAGTTTGTTTGAACGCGATAATCTCAGGAACTGCTGGTTCGAATTAAAAAAATATTTTTTAATTAAATAGTCAATTTATAGAGAATAATAGGCTATATATCATTACGCTAAGGCCAATAGGAGCGGAGCGCCAATGAAGAATGCTTCAAAATCGGGGTTAAATGTAACGTTAGCCCAAAGTAACTATTCCACGCGGACGAAGTCGCGGGCAAAAGCTAGTTTAAAATAAAATACAATTTTCAGTCCGTCAGACCTTTAAATATCTTAAAAAATTATCTTTAAAAAAATACTCGTATTTTTATCAGGGTACACTTAAAAGTGAAAATGCCCATAATGTTAAAAAAAAAGAAAAAAGGTTTATGTTTTTATGTAAACATGCACATTATCAGTTACCATGAAGTAAGAGTGGTCTTGAAATATCATAATTTAATTTCTATTATGTTACTTAATAAGTTGAGTCTTATTCTGTATAAGACAATATGGGTGATATCTCTATTCATAGTTTTTGTTAGCTGAGGTGGTTTGAAATTTTCAGTTTTCTTAATTGAATGATGCTGTCTTAAAAAAGAAAGAAAGAGAGAGGGCACTTTTACTTTATTAATCTGTTCTTTCAACATCTGCTATCTTTGCTGCCTAAATATAATAATTTAAATTTTAAGTTCAAAGGTGTGTTCCTTGGCAAAGTGGCTGCCCCTTGCACAAGAGCAGTAAACTCACAGAAATGTGTGAGAGTTGGCGGTAAGCACAATGACCTGGATGTGGTGGGCACTGATGGAACCCATCACACTTTTTTTGAGATGCTGGGCAATTGGTCTTTTGGAGATTATTATAAGGTAAATACCAATATTACCCAGCTTTATGACCATGACATGACTTACAATGGTCCCAAGACACATACACAAGACGAGAATCATAGACAATAGTAATAAAAACCATATATCATTTAAAAGACTTTTCTTTTAAAAATCGACATGTATCTTATATAATCTACAGAAAGAAGCATGTAAAATGGCATGGGACCTGCTCCTTGGTCCTTATCGCCTAAAACCAGAGAATTTGGTGGTGACATACTTCTCAGGTGATGTTGTTATTGGACTAAAGGCAGATACTGATTGCAGGGATATCTGGAAGGCTATTGGGTAAGAGTAACATAACAGAAATAAAAAAGTAACTGAATGAAAATAATCTATTGATTAAAAATTATGGTTAGTTAACTGGACAATAGAATACCTCATATAGTATCTCGTTAGAATATTTGCACTAACCCAACAGTCAATGGCCCTTTTGGACCCTGACATGAGAGCTGCTCTTTGAGACGCGCGTGGAACACGGTGCACCGATGATAAGGGCCTAGTCCTTACCAGACAGCTAGCTATTCTATCCCTGCTCGCCGTCCGCAAGCCCGCCCGGAAGTGGCCAAAGATCGGTTCGGGCATCTCCGGCGGCGGCTGGGACGTAAGGAAGAGAATTGTCTCTCCCTCACGCATTCCATCTTCTTCTCTAGCATCATAGCTTTACAGATGGAGGCGACTGCTTCCTATTCCCCCTATTCACTACAGACCTTATTTAAGTTAGACATACTGATTACAGATTCTTGTAAATGCCAATATTACCCAGTAAATTACCCACATGTAAGTTACTAAACATCTGGCTTTAACATCTTGTCATTTTCAGCGTTCCCGGAAGCAGGCTCATAGCCAAAGGAGCCAAGGATAACTTCTGGGAGATGGGTGCTACTGGCCCATGCGGGCCGTGCACTGAGATACACTACGTCAATCCTGATGGCTCTCTCACTGAGATATGGAACCTAGTCTTTATTCATTGTCACAGGTAATCAATCAATCAATCAACTCTTTTATCATGGATTATGATCCACAATAAAAGATTTCACCTATGGGTAGTACATGATTAACATGATACAGGTCTCTCATATTGAATATAGATTAGGCATGTTCTGCCCTTGGAGCATACAGTTGTTGCCCACGATTTCATTCGCTTAGAAATTATTTTATAGAATCTTTATTCCTATATTATTGACTCCGACTCTTTAACTTATCTCCGTATCAAGTTTCATCAAAATCGGTTCCCTGGGTTACCCATGAAAGCGTAACAGACATTCTATCCGTTTTTATGGACAATCTAACCATTTTGCTTTGTCCCTAGAGAAGACAATGGCAAAGTGAAGGGTCTGACCAAACGGCATGTGGATACCGGTATGGGACTGGAACGTATGGCATCCATCCTGCAGGGAGTGCCGTCCAACTACGACACAGATCTGTTCCAGCCAATCATCAGGGCAATTGAGAAGGCATGTACTATTTGTAGTTGTTTATTTGCATTTTAATTTGAACCTATGTCAATGTAATGTAGAGCCGCAGCTAAATACGAGACTAATAGGATGAGCGCGCGCCGATAGGACGACACTTTGTGACACATTGGACTACTTTTGGCTAAAATAATGATAGTAAAAACTTTACACTCCCACAGGCAATGGACCGTAATCCACCATGCAGGCTCACAGGAAACGAGTCACTAGGGAATGTAACAATTCAGTCTATAACGTTCCACTTTTGGAACACAGACAAGGGAGGTTTCTTCATGTTTTCCTCCACTGTTATAAAATCATACAATTTATGATGAAAATTACACTAAGTAATGTGCCTTCCTAGATTCAAATTCACGATTTACAACTCGTACGTCGTGCCTGTAACCACTGGTCTACCATTACTCCTCGCAATTAGAAAGTGAGTGGCGGGAGTGTCAGGAAGTTTTATTTCCGGGCCATTTACACTTATGTTCCGGGGCGGCGGTCTCTCGCACTTCCGTTTATCTCTTATCCTGTCATGTAATGTTCGGTGTTGTCCAGAACAGTAAAGGAGCGTCGCCATACGGCGGTAGCTACCAGCCCACGGCTGCAGAGGACGCGGCGTACCGCAGGCTCGCCGACCACGCGAGGATGATCAGCGTCTGTCTGGCTGATGGAGTGTTCCCCGCTTCCAAGTAACTTATACCATATGTATCTTTTGTTTCGAGTTCGGGTGGACGTTTATGAGCAGACGAAACGATCTACCCTCTTTCTCGTTCGTATTTTGCGATCGACACCGCTACCACTGTCACATGTATCACTAAAAACTTGATTCGGTTCCCGACACACAAAACTCACCGTGTCGACTCCGATCTTTTTAGGGCACTTTTTCGGTTTTTCACAGTAAAGAAACTCGAAACAAAAGATACACATGGGAAATATCAGTTAGTTGTACAAATGTGTAAAAACCGCCCTCTGTATCTCCGTCGCAGGTTAGGTACGTCTGAATGAGGAGCTCGTGGCTAAATAAGAACAGCCGCACGAGTTATCTTCAAGGTCAAGCAACTCTTGCAGAGATCGGTCCGTTGTAGGACCATCCTAACCGTTATTCCGCCGTGCCTCGGAATTAATCGTTAAAGCTTTGGTTTCCTAGGATAGCGGTGCCGTCAAATAGCGGCCGTTATACAGCGGTGAATGACGTCACTAGAACGTTGTCTATGTAAACAAAATGGCGCGGTTTCCTAGAGAGCGGTAACTGACACCGTAACGTCAAAAAGCGGTGCCGCCATTTGCATGACGGCCGTCTTGTCGGTGTCAGATGGTTTCGTGAACGTTTCCAAAGAGAATGTAATACACTAGATAGCGATGAAGCAGACAGTGTGATAAAACGGCCGTGGAACTTTCCACATATCGTCACCGTAAAGACGGCCGTCTTTTTGCGTCCGTAATATTACGGCCGCTATATGACGGCACCGCTTTCCTAGGAAAACAAAGCTTAAGCCGTTGGTATTTGTACGTCTTTGACAGTCGTTACGGTAGAACATGCACTAACTTCTGACGTTTTATGAGTGCCCATGTAGACCTATCTATACTAATGTTAAAAAGAGGTAAAATTTGTAAGTTTGTATGTAGGTGGTAATCTCTGAAACTACCGAACCGATTTTGAAAATTCTTTCACTTACATGTAGCTGCATTATCCCTGAGTGCTATAGGCTATAAATTATCTTTGTATCATGCATATTAGCCGAGCTATTATAATCTTTGTCAAGCAAGTCGGGGACGGGATCCCGTGGAATGTTTTCGACTTGTACGCGGACGAAGTGGCGGGCAGAAGCTAGTGTAAAATAAAATAATTGTGATTTGATTTAATAAGGTAGGAAATGTGACTCCAGTCTTGGCAAGTGGTATCGTGTTTTGTGGAGATCAGATAGACTTGGCTCTATGTAACGTAGTGGTACTTAGCATCCAGATAGACTGCAAGCTGGCCCATAGCTGGGAAATGGCTAAGCAGGTGATGATCAGTATAGTACATAACAATTTATTTATTTTTTTAATTATTAAAGTTCCTTAATGAATTAATAATATCACGCAATAACTTACCCAAATTAAAAATTGATTATCAACCAGCTTTCAACTTCACTCAGGTTTTCCAGTTTTGTTTTATTTTATTATATACTTACAATAAATTATTAGCATACCATAATATCTAGAAGTTTTAATCCAAGTTGGATTACTACAAATTTTAACTTAATCATTCGCCATCAGATTCTAGTAGGCCTATACTAAGCGAATGCTGTCTCCTTAATTTAAACTGATTCAACAAACACTCCAAAATGTGAACTAGAAAAGTTCAAATTTTAACAAATAAACTGGACAAAACAATTTAGAAGCCATAGGTAGAAGCCTTTTTAGGGTTCCGTAGCCGAATGGCAAAAAACGGAACCCTTATAGTTTCGTCATGTCTGTCTGTCCGTCCGTCCGTCCGTATGTCACAGCCATTTTATTCCGAAACTATTAAGACTACACATGTGAAACTTGGTAAGTAGATATTGTATTCTGTTAACGCAATTCCAATTTTTTGACAAAAATATATAAAATTAAGGGGGGCTCCCCATACATGGAACTGAAACTAAAAATATTTTTTTCATCAAACCTATACGTGTGTGGTATCTATAGCCAGGTCTTTAAAAATGACATTGAAGTTTCACAAACCACTTTTTAGGGTTCCGTAGCCGAATGGCAAAAAACGGAACCCTTATAGTTTCGATATGTCTGTCCGTCTGTCTGTCTGTCTGTCTGTCCGTCCGTCCGTATATATGTCACAGACATTTTATTCTTAAACTATTAGGACTATAGATAGATGTATTCTGTGAACCGCTTTCCGATTTTAAGAGAAAATTTAAAAAAACATTTAATATAAAGGGGGCTTCCCATACATGGAACTGAACCTGAAAATATTTTTTTTCATGAAACCTATACGTGTGTGGTATCTATAGACAGGTCTTTAAAAATGACATTGAGATTTCTAAAATGACTTTTTCATAAAGTTAATCGTTTAAATGATATACGCTTCCAAAGTGGTAAAAAGTGTCCCCCCCCCCTCTAACTTCTTTAATAATGAAGTGAATAATCTTAAAAAAACCATATGTTGTAGATCTTAATGTAAACTTTCAACCAAAATTGGTTTGAACAAGATCGAGTCAGCAGTTTTTGAGATACAGTATATTTTTTAAAACCGCAAATATAACTTTGTAATTCATACAAATACTATGAAAAACAAAGTTATTTGGCGTAGTTGTAAAAATTGTAAATAAGCTAGTTTTAAAAAATTTGTAAGGTTTTTTTGTTTTTTTTTTCAATTAAATATATTAAGTATATTATATTTATTATAGTTACCACGGAACCCTTCATGGGCGAGTCCGACTCGCATTTGGCCAATTTTTTTTAAGTCTATCGTTTAAAATATATACGCTTCCAAAGTGGTAAAATGTCACCACCGCCCCCCTCTAAATTCTATAATAATGGAGGAAAAATAAAAAAAAATATATGCTTTACCTAGTTCTCAATAAAAACTTTCAACGAAAATTGGTTTAAACAAGATCGAGTCAGTAGTTTTTGAGATATAGCACATTTTCTAAAACCGCAAATATAACTTTGTATTTCATACAAACACTATGAAAAACAAAGTTATTTTGCGTAGTTACTACGGAACCCTTCATGGGCGGGTCTGACTCGCACTTGGCCATTTTTTTTTTAATGTCGTATAGTAGGATAATGCAAGCTAAAAGTATCTGTATCAGTAAAACTGGAAGGATGAATATAATTATATTTAATTAAGGACGCATTTACGTTTATCACTCGCTCAATTTTAGGTATTCTAGTAGCAACACAACAACATTGCGCGCACACACACTTACAAACCATTGTTCGCCCGATTTTATACATTACTTAACTAATATTGATACTTGAAGGTAATATTATATTTTATTTAATATTGTTTGATCATAATAAGTTGTAACTTATTGTTTACAAAGGGTTACATGCTTATTGATTAGATGTTAGTTTATTAATGTGTTTGACGCCCGATTAGGAGTACTAGGGGACTTTGGAAATAAAATACTCATATGTGAAAAAAAAATTAATAAGAAATAAAAAAAGTTTCGTCATGCCTGTCTGTCTGTCTGTCTGTTTGTCCAACCGTCTGTATGTTACAGCCATTTTCAACCGACGAAAAAAACGGAGGAGCTTATCAATTCGACGCGTATATTTTTTTTAATGTTTGATCACCGATTACTCGAAGACGGCTGAACCAATTTGGAAAATTCTTTTTTTGTTTGAAAGGGTATACTTCGCAATTGGTCCCATTTTCACCAAGACAGGAGCTGATAATGGGATCTTGGAGTAATCGAGAAAACTCTTCAAATATTATAGGCACACCTACAGTGATTTGAGAATTTTTTATAGTAACTTGTGTAATTGCATTTGAAAAGCACCATTTGTGAAGTGGATCTGATGATGAAGACCACAGATGGCCACTGGAACTACTCAATATATAAGTAGGAATAAGAAGTATTTCATGGGTTCCGCTTCGATTACTTGAATATGGTTATTAAGCACAATATGCTCGTCACAATGCATATGATGAAGTGAAGCTAACGGTGAAGTACCAGGAGAACTCCTCAACAATTAACGGCCCAGCATTGGAAAAAGCAATATTTTGTCTACTTTTTAACTAATTTCGGATTTCGGACACCGCCTACCTACCGAAATTAAAGTTATTTTTCACTTTGCAGTGTTTTTTGGAAGTCGGTTTAATTTTTTTGGTAAAAGTTTTTATATTCCGAAACTATTAGAATGATACATGTGAAACTTGGTAGGTAGATGTATTCTAGGTACCGCTTTCCTATTTTAAGAAAAAAAGTAAAAAAATATTTAAAAAATATTTTCAGTTTCAGTTCCATCACTGATTTGAAAACCACTTGATCGCGCATACGTTGCCCCGACGCACGAAAACTATGCGAGTTTTTGCTCTTATATATTGGCTACTATACACGAACCATTTTAGTTGTGACCAAGTATTAGGCCTGTGTGCATGCTAAACAATTACAAATTTTAAATTTTTGTATGCAATTTATAACGCATAATAATGCTTTCATGCACGTTGAAGTGGTGTGGAAAACATTCCCAGACATCTAGATACCAAATGGATGACATAACTATTCATCAGTAATGAAATAATATGAAAAATATTTATTATTTAATCAGATTATAAGCTACCGCAGAGGTCCATTTAAAGTGGTGGTTTGGGTGGTCAAGGACAAAATTGTGTCGCGCGTTGATGTCTTTTGGAAATGTCTCTTACTTACATGAAGAAATTCTAATTCTTTTATTCCTGTCTTTTCATCTGTATTATTATCGTAAAAATCTGTGCTGTTACCTATAACGGCTGAATACGATATCGATAATTATAAAATTAAACTTATTTTTTTTAATTCAATTCAGATAGTTGTCATAAAATACCTATCTACATTAACCGACTTCAAAAAAAAGGAGAAAGTTCTGATATTTTTTCTTCTGTGTGACATGCATGTTTTTATTTTAAATTTCCCAAGATTCCAGATTAAAAAGAAAAGTGGATGGATAAGGTTACTAGGGAATATTGGTTTCTAGTTTGGTTTTTATTGATATAATGTTGAGAAAAGTCAAAATAATATAAGATACCTATATCCAATCTTTCTAGGCTTCAAATAGTATGACGGAGTCTAATATTAATTAACTTGGACCTTTGCATTACAATATCGCCCTCGTTAGTTACTTTGGTTCCGGGGTTGCGGTAATGTTCTAATGAGATACCGCGGCCCCGGAACTTAAGGGCAGCTGAAGGAACAGGGTGGGTTTTTAGTCAGTAGAAGTCTGACACTCCCTTCCACTTTACCCAGAGCGGGAGAAGTCATTCGATGATTTTTCCACCCAGGAAAAAGAAACAGGTTACTAGGATTCGATGTCGAGTCCACGAGTTAAGTGTATGTAGGAGGGAGGAGTCATTAGATAAATCATCTAATGACTCACCACCAAAAAAATAATTATTACCGAGTGCCTGCTGAAGCTACAGTTGTTGACACAACTGATTTTAATGAAAATATATTTATTATGGAATATAAAATAAATATAAAAAAATAAAATATAAAAATAATATATGGCCGGCTACATTGTCCATGCTCTGATAAAGCAAATAAAATGCCTAACTTGTATTGGAGCGTTGATTGGTGTTACAAATCAAAACGCCTTACAATTTAAAAAAGACACTAAAACAAGTTATTGTTCGGATCCACCACAGTAATAGAAATTTGTCGTCGTTGTGAAATTTATATTAAAAGGGCGATCAACGAGAGTGGTTCGAAAGTGCTGTCTCAGAAATATAATTCCAATTATTTTATGAGATAGGTTTTAAAATCACTGATTGGGTATAATTTATTCCCGGATATTAATTTTCATCAATATGAAATAGAAACTACTAATCATTTGATTGAATTAGCAAGATGCATAATTCAGAAATATATAGACGCTCGGTTATCATTTTTTAGCAGAAACAATCAGGACACTAAAACTTTAATTCGAAAAACATTTACCAAATTAATTCATTTTAAAAATCAATAATAACAGCATACTTATTTTTCTTTTTGTAATTGAGACTGATAATGATTAAATATTATTATGTGATTTTATTGAGTATTTATTTATTATATATTTATAGTAGAGATATCGATAACTTTCCCTCAATCAAGTAGAGCAATCCCTAACTCGGCATATCTATGAAGCTTGACCTTGAACTGACCAATTGCAGTAGCGCATTTTTTCCTCGCCTCCCAACCCGTATTGGTGAGTTGTGTTCTTCAAAGAAATCGGCCTATAAGCTCTTTTAAATACTCTCTGAGTTCCATGTACCCCACATGGAACTGAAACTGAAAATATATATTTTTTCATGAATCTTATGCGTGTATGTATGTAATAATAGAGAGGTCTTTAAAAAAGGCATACGGCTTTCTAAACTTTTTAAAACCACTTTTTCATAAAGTTAATTGTTTAAAAGATATACACTTCCAAAGTGGTAAAATGTGTCCCCCCCTCTTACTTCTATAATAATGGAGTGAAATATTATACAAAAATATATGCTATGATCCTTAATGTAAGCTTTCAACCAAAATTGGTTTGAACGAGATCGGGTTGGCAGTTTTTGAGATACAGCATATTTTCTAAAACCGCAAATAAAAATTTGTAATTCATACAAACACTATCAAAAACAAAGTTATTTGGCGTATTTACTACGGAACGCTTCATGGGCGAGTCTGACTCGCACTTGGCCAATTTTTTAGTTTTTGTACGAACTGAACATTTTGGCCTATTGAACCGTATGAAGTAAGCCCAATAAAAGGTAACTGTTGTATATCGTTGAGGAATTCCCTCGACTGTCTATGGTCTCCATCATCAGACCTGTAATGGCACTTATAACCCATATGGGTGCAAAGTTCTCATCAATATAAATGAATTAAGTCCAAACACAAGGTAGCTACTGTAAACCGTTGAGGAGTTCCCTTAACTGTCCTTCGTCTTCATCATCAGACCTCTAATGACAGTCACAAACTATCTAGGTGTAAAGTTCTGGTCAATTCAAATTAATCAAGCCCAAACAAAAGGTTACTGCTGTAAATCGTCGAGGAGTTCCCTCGACTGTCAGGAGTCAATCTGATGAAAGGCTCCATTATCAGATCAACTATAGACCTTCCTTAATTTGTATTACTTTAAGATACTTACTGAAAAAAAAAAACATTTATACGGTCGAATTGCGAAACCTCCTTATTTGAAGTCGGTTAAAAAAAATTGTTGTTTTATGCTAGGTTCAGTAACCAATATCCATCTAATTCTAAAAATAAGTATGGTTCTCGTCCTTACTTTTGTTTCGGTACGAAAAAGTATCAACGTATTATAGTCACAGTATACAAGACGCCACTGTCTTTATTATAGGTTTCGACGTATTTATTTTTTGGAGGAAAGCGATACACCCCTGCGTTCACGAGCGCGTCTGAGCGCAGAATGACGGTCGGAGCCGTGCGTTCGGTAGAAAAATGAATGAAGAAATTTGAGACCGATTTTATTTTTCTCATAAATCATAAAGTTTTTTATGTATGTTCAAAATAATTAGCTTAACGTATAGATAAATACATAGGCTATAATTTCTTGTTATTTTGAAGTTAAGAATATGCTCCAGATTTGGCTTACAGGTACATATTCAGACCCCATTTTTTGTAATTTTCTACGATTATTGCGGCGATAAAAACGTATTTGTGTGAAAAAGATGTATGGGACTGTGTAATTATAATGCATTCAATGTGGAGATGAATAAATTATCTTGAAATTAATAGCATAACATTGTCAAAATTTTAACTCCTTATGTATCAAAATGGGACCAGAAAAACATTGAAATTTGCGAGAAAACGTAAATGCGTCCTTAATATAGAAGTAAAAGTCCAAGGGAGATCATCTTAACAGGATTATTCAAGGATCTTTTTTTACAGTTTTGAATTATTTTCTGTTTGTCTCTGGCATGGCATATTTTTTTCATTAATATTAACTTTTTTTTCAGCCTAAATCTTAAACAGATCATGAGGAAGTCCTTTAGAATCTCGACGGATGTGTTCCAAAACCCTCAACTGCTGAAGATCTTGTATAACGAGGTGGTGGACACCCTCGGCTCCACCTACCCTGAGCTGGTGGCGAAGGAAGTTGACGCCAAGCTCATCATTGACCACGAGGAAGTGGCTTATGCCAAGGTATTGGTTTTGGTATACGTTATAGATTGATAGAGACTCGCCATCAAACGTAAAAGTTTCGCGAGTTTAGATTTAAGTGATACCTCTGAATATTAATATAATTAAATGAAAAAACCGGCCAAGTACGAGTCGGACTCGCGCACAAAGTGTTCCGTACCATTATCTATAAAAACGGCAAAAGAAAATCATGTCTGTTGTATGAGAGCCCCCCTTAAATATTTGTTTTATTTTAATTTACTTATTTATTTTGTGAATATGTATATAACTAAATATTCTGTGTATATTTCAAGCGTCTACCTGTTGCCGTTATCAATATCGGGCAAAACAGAGCAAAACAATCACGTTCGTTGTATGGGAGCCCCCTTAAATGTTTATTTTATTTTGTTTTTTAGTATGTGTTGTTTTAGTGGCAACAGAAATTCATCATCTGTGAAACTTCAACTTCTTTCAACTGTCTAACGATCACGGTTCATGAGATACAGCCTGGTGACAGACAGCGGAGTGTTAGTAATAGGGTTCCGTTTTACCCTTTGGGTACAGAACCCTAAAAAAAGATAGAATTACTTTATTGTACAGTAAAATTTAAACACCTATTTAACAATATTGTAATAATAATAGTTGGAGGGGTAATGGAGGGATAGTAATGTAAGATCTACCTACATTGTAAGATCTTATAAAAAAACACAAAATGGTATTTCACCAGCATTAAATTTTGTTCATTATTCTGACTGCCTTCTTTGAGCAAAGACGACTGATATAAAATCAGTGTGCAAGTGAAAGAGTTACACCCTTTTGTTTGTTGGGGCACAGACCTTCTTGTAGAAAGTAGGCCTGTGTCCCAGCACTGTTAACGGTATAGGCTGGTTATGTACCTATTAGTCAAACTGTGGTAATATTTTAAATTATTATTTTTTGCGTTTTTTCTATGTCAAATAAATTGTGATTTTTTGATTCTCGTCAAGATGAGGTTGGCGCTGAAGAAAAAATGGAAGGAGCTGTCGAGGCAGTACCCCGAGGTTGAGGAGTTGAGTGATGTGGAGATCTCATCTTTTGCACTCGGCTATAAGGAGTTCAAAGAGGTATAGCTTGTTACTTGTCACAAAATAGAGCCAAGTACCCTATCTTGCTGCTCTTAAGTTCCGGGGCCGCAGTATCTCATTAGGACATTCCCGCAACCCTGGAAAGTATGCCTCTAGATATATAGATAGATATATTCTTTATTGTACACCATAACAGTAAAGCAATAAGGACTTTACAACTAAAAAGGGTGTTACAATGGGCGGTCGTATCGCTAAAACCGATCTTTTACAGACAATCTTTGGATGGATTTGATACATAGGATAAAATAAATACAGTCCACGGTGTACTATTTATCTATATAAAATAAATAAAAACAATAAATAACATTCACAAACCAAAAATTAAAAAAAATCGAAATATAAAAGAGAAACAAAGACACATAATAATTTGTATTGATTCTATAAAAAAAGAGCAGTGGTGGCCCAGTGGTTAAAGGTACGACTTACGAATAGTAGATTGTAATTTTGAACCTTACTTTGTGTTATTTTCATCATCACTACTACTCTTGAATGAAGAAAAACCTCGTGAGGAAACCGGAATTACTTACGACCGAAAATACGAAGACGTGTAATGCGCCAACCCGAACTGGGCCCGCGTGACGGACTACGGTCTTTTCCCTTTAATAGAGCATATAGTTTATTTAATCGATTTCTTCTTAATCGATCAATAAGATGTCCGTTTTCAAAATCTACTAACGTTTCAAACTTCCACAGACAATGGCCAAGCAAAAATCGACCGAAATACCAGGGGAACTAGTCTTTAAACTGTATGACACGCACGGCTTCCAAGAAGACATCATAAGTCGCATCGCTGAGCTTAACAACTTCACCATAGACAAGGCAGGCTTCTGGAAGCTTCTGTCCAATCACAAAACGCGGCACAAGACTGCCGTAAAGGAACAAAACAATTCCAAAGGACTGATGTTCCAAGAAGCAATAAAAAACTTGAAGAAAAATGGCCACAGCAACACAAACGACCAACCGAAATACGACTATACGTACAATGGAAAGGATATAGAATTCAAGCCGCTAAAGACGAAAATAATCTGCATTCTAAACGAAGAAGGCGACTGGATAGACTTCTTAGAAGCATGTGAAAACCGTCCTTATTACATAGTGACAAAAGACACAAATTTCTATTGCGAAGAAGGCGGTCAAGCGGCCGATGACGGAATGATATTTATAAACGAGAATGTTGCTTTAGATGTAAGAAGCGTATTTAAAATTCAAGATTTCGTCTTCCATAAGGGTTACTTTTCCGTGGCAGGGAACAGGACATGTGTCCAATGTGATATGGATGTCGAACTAGAAATTGATGAAGATAGAAGGTTGAAGTTAATGCAGAATCATACCGGTGTCCATTTGTTGAATGCGGCGGTGAGACGCGTATTGGCCAAAAGTGCTGTATGTCCTACAGGGTCAAGTGTTACAGAAGACGGTCTGAGTCTGAATCTGTCTGTGTATGGACAGAAGCTGTCACAAGATGTTATGTTGGATGTTCAGAATCTTATTAGGTGAGTTTGCTTTAAAGTAGCTTATCGATCTGCTTTAAATAGGTAAGTAAGTAGTCAGAAGCCATAAAATATTGTTAAGAGCTGGGGTTCGGGATATAAATAATTAACGCCAATTAAACCAAAATTAACACTTTAATTAATTAAACACAAAATAAAAATTTAACACAATTATTCGCACCACAACACTTGTCACTTAACACTTAAATCGCACTGAAATTCACTTGTAAAGGTTCAATTATATCGCGTATTCGCCTCGTTATAAAACTGACTCTGCGTCCCTTTGCGATCTATTTATACCCCGGTCTATGAGTTCTAGAACATTCTTGTAAAATCGACTCACTGTTTATACTGCCAAGAATATTCCAGAAGCTACTTGAGGTATCTCTTGAGTAGCAGTACTGTGTATACAGTACTGCTACTCGCCGCTAGATGGCGTTAGTGTCTCGAACATTCTAGATTTCTGTCGAAGTTTCTCGACGTACTTCACTAAGCGACTGGCGTAACAATATAACACCTGTCTTACCAAGGTGTTTTGTTTTGCCCAGTTACTGAGTTGTGGAGGTCAGACAGTGAATTAATAAATCAAGCCCTCATTATAAATAATAATAATAAATAAAATGTTTATTCAAAATCTTAAGGTAAATATTAAATACAATTTCACTTAAATCTACATTAAGTTCACACATGTCATGTGCCTGAACTAGGTAATCCTGTGTTTCAGGCGAGAATAGGTATTTATATATTTTTTTTTAATAATCACATTTATATAAAATAAACTGTATATGGTCATCTTAGGTAATGTATAAAGGTGTAAATAATATGAAAATAATCTTAGTCTCTTATTCTTAATCTTAATTACATTTAAATAAAATACGAACTATCTCTATTTTAGTACTAGTAATAACTTTTCTGTGTCTTCATAGGACATACTTTGAAGAGCTTCCTTGAGAGTCTTCTTGCAGTTACAATAATTTAGGGAATAAATGTTTAATTTTGCGTTTAGTCTGTTATAAAGTAGTGGTCCAAGGAACATATAAAATTTGGTTGTGAAAGCATGTTTTGTACTTCTTTTAAGGCAAACTAAATCTTTCCGTCTTTTTTTAGTAAATTCAGTGCAATAGGGAAGCGCTGTGTGTTGTTTTAGTACGGTGTTCATTATAAATAACTGACGAACTGTTAGTACTTCGCAAGATTTATAGAGAAGGTTAGTGGGAAAAAGGAAAGGGCGACAAGTAGACACCTTGAGGATAGCTCTTTGCGCTCTCTCGATGGGTAGTAATAAAGTTTTACCTGCCCCGCCCCATGAGGTAATGCAATACGTCAAAATTGACTGACATAGAGCAAAGTAAACTTGCCTTATTAGTTTCGGGTCTGCTATATATCGCAGCTTTTTAAATATGAATATAAGCTTACGAATTCGACTATTTAAAGCTTCTATGTGTGGTTTGAAAGTAATGGTCATTAATACTTTAATAACACTGTTACTGTTAGCCTGCATCATCCTACTGCTGGGCCCATGATTTCCAAGTGGTTCTGTTCAGGGCCAAAGTAATACTTGAACTATTTAGAAATCTGGAAAAATTTTGAAATTAGCCAAAAATATAATTATTATAATAATTGCATCAGCTGAGATGATGGTCAAACGTGAGCCTAATATCAATAATAAAATTGCTTGATATGTCTTGCCTAAACCTTTCCATGCTTCTTTTACACATCTAGTGAGACAGATGGTCAACAGTTTTACGTAAAATACTATACTCGGAATTTTAATTCGATTCCAGATTTGGCAATTTCAGTGTTGCAACGTTATGACAAGTACTAAATAGTGACGTTGCGAATTTATTCGATATGGAAATGGAATATTTCCGGATTAGGGCGTCCAATCCCGGAATACCGAGATCTCGGTATTGCGGGATCCCGCGTCATTTTCCAATCCCGCGTGATGCGGGATTACGGGCGCGGGATCCGCGGGATTTGCGGGACTGAAAAAAAGCATGCATACGACCTCTCGCGAGCGCGATCGCTCGGTGACTGGCTGACCGGCAGTCTTGCAAACAACGCGGGGGCCGATGTCGCCCGTTTTTCTCAGCTTATGTGGCCTAATATAGCCGAATTTCGGTCAGTGGTAGCCTAAGTATGTAGCCTAAAATATCAGTAAAGTTTTTTATTCAGTATTTGTTACTGTTTTTTGTGAAGAAAAAACGGTGTAATTTGATTGATCTCATACTAATACGTAAATAAATGTGGAGTTAGTTGATTAATTCATTGTTTTTTGTGATAAATAAACGGTGTAATTTGATTGATCTCATACTAGTAGTAATACTGGAATAAATGTGGAGTTAGTAGATTAATTCATTGTTTTTTTTTTTGTAATAAATAAACGGTGTAATTAGATTGATCTCATACTAATAAGTAATAGTAATACGTAAATAAACGTGGAGTTAGTTGATTAATTAATTGTTTTATTTGCCTTATATAAATGTGAATATTTTCAATATGCGGGATCCCGCAAATACCGAGATCCCGCGGGATTGGAAATTCGTAGTCCCGCAAATACCGAGATTGAATTCAGGCTGCGGGATTGGACGCCCTATTCCGGATCGATTCTTCTCGTTTATAATTTTACTCTAGTAAACTAAGTATATCAGGAAATTAAATATTTCTGAACCGATAATTTAGTTTTGACGATTAATTAACGATCTGAGACTTTTCTTTTATAATTGTGTGTGAAATAAATAAAAAAATGTGATCATGAAGGAACATGACAAATAAAACAGATAGATGTATCATGGTAATAATTTATTTTATAAATTGTCGCCGTCATCGCTATCGCTATCGCTGTCACTTTCTGTAACATTTATTATAAATGTGTCTGTGATATTGTCAATTAACATATCTAGCCTACTCATTTTTTCCTCTTCTTTGACAACATGGGATACGCATTTAGACCATTCGGTAGCCGTAATTTTTTGAATGCCTTCCTGAAATAAATTTCTCACGTCTGTCAATTTAAAGGTTTTATTATTTTGAGCTACATGCCCCTTTACCTGCGCCCATATCAATTCGATAGGGTTTAGCTCGCAACGGTAAGGGGGCAGTCTTAAAACCGTGATCCCATGTTGTGCTGCCATTTCGTCTACAGCGTACTTATTAAAAGACTCGTTATGTGGAATCAGTTCTAAAAGCGTAGCTTTAACCATATCTGGTTCGTAATGAATATTTTTATTTAAAAGCCAATCTTGAATGGCAACTTTTTTCCAGCTCATTTTTGGTGCCGTTTCCAATTTTCGGGAGTGGTAAGGTGCATTATACACTCCTGTTTATGCGGCTTTCCTAGACCTATCGAAGGCTTTTGACCTGGTTAATTATAACATACTATGGCGTAAGCTGCGAGAGCAACAAGTACCTCATGAGCTTGTTGAACTTTTTAAATATTGGTACAGCCATCAAATTAACCAGGTCAGATGGTCGGATACATTGTCTGGGAGGTATGGGTTGGAATGTGGGGTGAGGCAAGGAGGTCTGACCTCCCCGGTGCTTTTTAGCCTGTATGTCAACCAGCTAATCGTGGAGCTCAGCAGCACTGGTGTCGGATGCTCAATCGATGGCAACATTATAAATAGTATCAGCTACGCGGATGACATGGTGTTGCTGAGTCCGTCGATTGAGGCTCTTAGACGGTTGCTTGCAGTATGTGAGGAGTATGCTGTTACCCACGGACTCTTATATAATGTGAGAAAGAGCGAAGTAATGGTGTTTGGTGTGGGTTCCAAAAAGCACAGAGCGGTACCCCCAGTCTTCCTGTATGGAGTAGCGCTGAACAGAGTGTCGAGTTTTAAGTACCTGGGTCATATAGTGTGCGATGATCTTTGTGATGACCAGGACATTGAACGGGAGAGAAGGGCGTTGTCGGTCCGCTGCAATATGCTGGCCCGGAGGTTCGCACGCTGTACAAGTGCTGTCAAGATCACCCTTTTCAGGGCGTACTGTCAGTGCTTTTACACGTGCAGCCTGTGGATTAGGCATACGCAGAGGGCCAACAGCGCCCTTCGAATCCAGTACAACAATGCTTTCAGGATGTTGTTGGGCCTCCCACGATTCTGCAGCGCGTCCAATATGTTTGCTGAAGCGGCGGTAGATAGCTTTGGCGCTATTATGAGACGGCGATCTGCGTCACTGCTGCGTAGGATTCGTGGGAGTACCAACAGCATTCTGAAAGTCATTGCAAACAAACAGGATTGTGTTTTCCTGCAGCATTGGACTCGCATGCATTGCGGTCAAGCTGATGCTGCGGGAAAATATATGAATTAGTTTTTAGTGTTTATTATTTTAATTAATTTTATTACTAACATAGAATGTAAGGTGTTTTACTAACAAACTTTGTATGGATTTCTTTTCTGAGATAAATAAATAATAATAATAATAATAATTATCCATCACCACAATTGAGTTTGGTCTTAATTTTGGTAAGACTCCAGCGAACCACTCCTCAAAACAAACTGCATTCATCTCATCATGGTAATCTTCACAGTTTTTCTTTGCTTCAAAAATCATGAGCCCCTCTTCCAAGAAGCCTTCTTCACTACCTATATGGCTAATTATGAGACGTTTGGCTTTTCCAGATGGATTTTTTAATCCAGTGGTCAGTCCCTCCAAAAACGCTTGTCGAGATGATGTGACTTTCTTGTCCACCCAAGTTTTTTTTACAGTATGACCTTAAAATAAATATAGTACTTACATGAACATACAATATTACTATTAAATTTAATGTAAAATGTATATAAATTCATTTTGTGTATAAATGTTAGCCTTACCTGCGTTAACCCAACTTTCATCTTAATAATATATATGTCTCCCTTCTCGTCGAAACTGACATATAGATCGCAAGTAGGGCATGCAATATTCGTCTGATTTTAGTATTCGAGTTTTTCGAGTATTGACTCACAAACTATTCGAATAATTCGAGTTTCTCGAATATTTCGAATATTTTGTGTTTCGGATCATAAATAATTAAAACAACAAGTATTTTAATAAGTTTTTCTTTTAATTATAAACATAATTCAAAAACTCAAATTTAAGAACAAAATACCTTATTTATTTAAATAGAAAGATCGAAGGAAACTGAGTGCGTCTAACGTGTCGTCGTTAAAAGAACAACGTAAATGGTTACAAAAAAACCTGTTCGCTGAAAATATGGGCTCTACATTGGTTGGGGGGATGGAAAGTAGAAATTTGTACGCCTGTGACAAATGAACTGGTTTAGGACCTCCACGATCAAATCAAAGCTCCAGAGCCTTGAACATCGACGACGAGTTGCAAGTCTATCGGTTTTCTATCGGTTACATTTCGGGGAGTGTGCGATGGAATTACACAATTTAATTCCAACAAGCCCGTTCCATCATCGGACTACGAGACAAACGGCGAAGCGCCATCGTTACATGGTGGACATCCCACCCATACGCACCAAACGTTTTGGGAATACCTTCATTGTGCGTACGGCTAAGGAGTGGAATTCCCTGCCGGAGTCTGTGTTTCCCGATAGCTATAACCTAGGAGTCTTTAAGTCAAGAGTGAATAGGTTACTTTTAGGTAAGCGTGCTCCATCTTCGACCACATCATCACTTACCATCAGGTGAGATGGTGGTCAAACGCGAACCTATTCTAAATAAAAAAAAAAAAAAAAAAAAAAAAAATTGTGCCATTTCTACGCGCAAGAATGTTTCTAGATCTTCGTTCGTAACCAGTCTGCTAGTAGAAATGGAAGCTCTATTTTGCAAAGATTCTTGAACCTTTTCTTTCAATTGCTCTTTTATAGATTTTGTCAAATTCTCGTTATTTGCATTTTGCTGTCTGCTTATGTCGCTTAAAATTACATCATCCTCCTCATCATCAGTGTTTTGTTGGTTAAGTCATCGCAATAAAAGAGTTTGTTGATATTTAAAATAGTCTCACAAACTTCTGCATTGGACGCATTTGGCAATATCGGAGCTTTGTGAGATTCGAATTCTTCATAAAATATTGCGGGATTGTGTAGATATTTTAATGCGCTCACCAAGTTAATATTTCGACGTTGCAGAATTCTACGAGATAGTTCTTGAAACAATTGCTGACTTATGTCGTTCTTTTGCAGGGTGAAAAAAATCATCCATTTTCTTTGGTCTTTTGGATTGGGTTTGGGATCCAGAAACTTCACCTTGCAAAACTGAAGGCAACGCATCCCTTGGCGTAATAGCCACTGCTATCCTAATATCCAATTGTATGGAGTGTACTCCTTTGAGATGGTTAAGTAAGGAAGTTGTTGTACCTGATGTTTTCAATACTTTTTGCATGTTTTACATTGTGCTTGTTGACCGTTTTCTGATGTAATAAAATGTTGCCATACTGAGGATTAATCTGAGGCACAGCGATTGTACTCTTTAAATACAACTTTATTGCTGTCATTTATTTTCTTAAAACTGCAAAAAAGAAAACAGCAATACAAAACCAATCATAAGCGTAACAGAAAACATGAAGTAACACATTAAAGTGCATTGAAAATTGCAATGTTAAACAAAGCGGTGTACCTATATGCAAATTCAAGGGCTATAATACCCTGGAATTAGCTAAGTATCGTTGCTTTTTTTTATGTGGTAAAATCATCAAATTAGTCCTCCCACCCCGGGCAGGGTCGGAGGGACTGTCAGACTTGTACTGACTAAAATCCACGGTGTTCCTTCAATAGCCCTTTACGTTCCGGGGTCATGGTAATGGGATAAGTCCCACGACCCCGGCAGGCTTCGGCCCTCTACAGGGGGGCCTCGTCATATTGCTGACGCTCTTTGAGGCGCGCGTGGAACACAACGCGCCGTCGACCCGGGCATGGTCCATGGTCGGACAGCGAGTTGCCCTTTACTCGCAGTCCGCATGCCCGCGCCTACGGTGGCCGGAGATCGTCGGCCGACGTCCGACGCCGTGGGCGTCTACCACTGCGGCTGGGCTGGAGGGAGGACGCTATCCTCTCCCTCACGCGGCCCGCCTCCTCCTTCGATAGCATGACTGCTTCACAGAAGGAGGCGACCGCTTCCCACTCCGACTCGCCCCGCAGCATGGCCTCGACCAATGCCGGGCGCGAGAGGTCTCCGCCTATCGCCGCCCTTAGGACACGCCGGTGCTCTGCCCAAGCGGGGCAGTCTTGCACCGTATGCTCTACTGTGTCCTCAGGGCGATCCTCGCAGTGGTGACACCCAGGCGTTTCTTCCTTCCCGATCAGACACAGGTACCTCCCGAAACTTCCGTGTCCGGTGAGGACCTGTGTCATGCGGTAGGTCAGGACGCCGTGACGCCGATCTAGCTACTCCTCAAAGAGGGGTCTTACCGCCGCAATTGCGGCGTGCCCGAAGCATCGTTGCTAGGTAAAAAAAATAAACATAAATAAGACATAGGAAGCCCACAGGTTACAGCCAACCAAAACTATTCACCCCGCTAATTTTGTGAAAATGGCATTAAATTTGCGCTTGCATTATTCGAGATATCGAGTGAGAACTAAATATAGTATTAGATAGGTAAGTATTTATTTTAATGTAAAGGAAAAGTGTAAGAAGAATAGGTAATCATAATCACATAATGAACTTAGTCACTTGTTTAGTTATACCTTAATCTAAATACAACGTGTAATTTAAAGGGTATATACATAACAAGTGCACGGCTTCTTTGGATGATAATAAACGATATGGCAAGGGTTTTCTAATCCTATGTGTACATGTGTGGAACTTATTAGAAATTTCAATACATTGATACCAGAGACCGAATTTTTCAAATTAAGAAGAACGAAGAGAATTATCGTTTTATTGGCAAGTGACGTGGAAAGTGATGACCCTCATAGTGCTGTGACACGTTTGGTATTAAAGAAACATACGAAATCAACAATTTGTGGTCAATTCTGTGAGTCACTTATTTTGAGCTGAAACTTTGCATAGAGACTCCATACCAGATGTTGTCTTCAGTCCTTTTGGATAGATATGGGGTTTCCGTTACACGTTGTATATATAACTCAAAGGTGACTGACTGACTGATTGACTGACTGACATAGTGATCTATCAACGCACAGCCCAAACCACTGGACGGATCGGGCTGAAATTTGGCATGCAGGTAGATGTTATGACGTAGGCATCCGCTAAGAAAGGATTTTTCGAAATTCCCACGGGATCGGGATTTACATGGGAAAAACTTCCCACGCGGGTGAAGCCGCTGACACAAGCTAGTAAGCTATATAACACAAATTACTTACATACGATTACGACAACTGAAGGTTCGAAACTGCCTGCTCGCCGATGGGCACAATGATTCAAAAACAAAACGTTTAAATTACACCACTACACCCTTCTTGTATTCCAATATAACCTCAAAGTTATGATAATGGCCGATGCGCACTGTTGTCACTCATGTTTTAGGGTTATCATAAGAATAAATAACTACCATTCAAACAAATAACATTATTCGTAAAACTCGAATACTTAGTCTTTTTGTATTCGAATAGAAAAAAGGCGAATACTCGAATAAAACGAATACTCGAATAGCATGCCCTAATCGCAAGTAACGCTGGCGCCATGTTATTATATCATTTCGATCAATAAGTGTGCTCTTGCGTGACCGTGCAACAAATTTAAAATTAAGATGCTTCAAAATTTTTCTGAGGGTGTCTATGGAAATCTTGGGCATTTCTGAATCATCGTTCATCACTTGTAAAATCTAAAATAGTAAATTTTATAATAGCTTGGAATCATTACTTATATATAAAAGATGTAGGTATAAAATAATACTGTCTGACTGATTGACTAACCTTTGCAATGGTTGGAGGTTCATTTCGGTAAAAGAACTGATGAACAATTCTTCGTATTGCAGAGAATGTAAATTCATCAATTTTATCTTTGAAACTTCGCTTTGGTCCAGTTTTTTTAGGAGGAGTTGGCGGCGCACCTTTATTTACTTCCTTCAAAACGTTACAAACAGAGCGTGAGGTTATTCCCAATATGTCAGCAACTTTGCTCATACATTCATTTTCTTCCACAACTTCAAAGGCCTCCAATTGCGCAGAAATTTCATTTTTCACGTATTTGTAGGCGTTGGGGGTCATTACTTTTTCAGTAACAGTGAAAGCTTTTCGTGGACGTTTTTTTCTTGGGGACAAGAAAACATCCACGTCTTTTTGTGATGTACTTGGCTGAGGATTCATTTTGATGGAAAACCAAAACAAATAGATTCACTCAAAGTTCACAAAAAACTATAAACGTAACAACAAACACAACGTAACAACACTTTAACAAAAACCCAACAAAATAACAAAATATCGATTCGCAATGAAATAAGATATTCGTGCAGTCAGACTGGGAGAATGAAGCCGAATGACACGATAAACAAAATGGCGATAGCTGCACGAGCGCGCACGGGTTGCCAATACTGAAAACTATCTAGGCTCTTTTATTATAAGTTTTGTTTTTAATATAAAAACAAAAATATTAACTTTTTATAAAATAGAGCAGCGATTACTAATTAATAAATAATTATTATGAATAATTATGTATTTATTTAAATAAAAATCAATAATTTAGTCTTTAATTGGCACACTGATGGCACACACACTGATTGTTTATCGATTTTTGTGTTCATCACTACACTATTATATGTGGTATCATTATTTCACAAAATGACAGTAGCTAATGTCAAATCTGGAATCGAATTAAAATTCTGACTTTAGTATCAGCTGCATACCATGGAGGCTGGTGATTATGACAAATCGCTAGTTTGCGAGAATATCGACATAACTCGAAATGCCGTCTAATTTAACTAGATACTTGTGTGAAATAATCATAAAAAGTATAACATCGTGAACTGAGACACAATGCCAATTTTGCACCAACGTTCATCAGACTGGGCCTGGGTTTGAGTCAAACCCAGGCCTGGTCTTTCTCACAGAGGAGCTTTGCATGCTTAATTTTTAAGCAAATCATGTTGGATTCCATATTTATAATAACATCATACTCGTATATTCTATGTTTTATGCAAATAAAATATAGTGTTTTGTCTCAAATGATTATTCATTTCATTTATTATTAACACCGTTTGTTTCTGATGAACGTCGGCGCAAAATTGGCATTGTGTCTCAGTTCATGATGTTATACTTAAATTTATAATTATTTCACACAAGTATGTAGTTAAATTGGACAGCATTTCGAGTTATGTCGATATTCTCGCAAAACAGCGAAATGTAGATATTTTGTCTAGTGAAGGAGCTACAATCACTTGAAAAAAAAATGTGTAGATTTCAAAATCGACAGATATTATCACATACATACTATCTAAAAAATGGTCTATACAAAAAACCAATGAAACCAGAACAAGGTACTTTCCTTTGATAAAAAATGATTGTTCTATTTTGTTCATCAGTTATTTAAAAAATAATAATTAACACGTATTTTGTGCTTTTTCAAACCACTTAGAATTTAAGAAGATAAGCATGAAAGTTGAGAAGGGCCAGCTGACGTGCATTATTTTAAGATTGAGCATAAAGTCTCTCACTTTTCATTCAGTTATATTGTTTATATATTTTATTACGTTATGTCAATTTTTCTTTCAGTTCAATATAGTTAATTTCTTTATACAGGGAATCAATAAGCTGTGACGCGGCTATAGAGACCCGCGTGTTGGATAGCACACAGCTATCACGAGAGGTGGGCGTCCTCACGGTCCCCGGGGAGACCTACCCCGAGCGGGGGCTGCGCCTCGTGGCCGCAGGCCCGCCGCTCGTGTCCAAGTGAGTACCGACTTCTATAGGGAAACAGGGGATCCGGGGTTGCGGGAATATACCACCAAGCCCATCCCATCATCGGACTGCAACAGGAAAAGCGATGCGTCATCGTTACATGTTGGATATCCCACCTATACGCACAAAACGCTTTGGGAATACTTTCATTGTGCGCACAGCTAAGGAGTGGAATTCCCTGCTGGAGTCTGTGTTTCCTGATAGCTATAACCTGGGGGCCTTTAGTCAAGAGTGAATAGGTTACTTCTAGGTAAGCGTGCTCCATCTTCGACCATATCATCACTTACCATCAGGTGAGATGGTGGCCAAACGCGAACCTAAATAAAAATAAAATTTAAAATAACATTCCGCAACCCCGTCTTTTCGATTTCCCTGAGGTAACCTGATATTAATTGATCAGCTTATTTCAGGCAACTTGGTGTATACAAATAAATTAAAAAACATTACTATATAACATGTGTTATTGTGTGTGTGTTTATATATTTTAATTAGATGTTTAGTATTTGTAGTACTTTTCCCTCCCCACTTTAATTTAAGTCCTTCCAAAAGGTTTGCACCTTCATTAAACAAAAATACTAAATTTTACAGGAGAGCTAATTTACGTATATTTACCTCTTAATAAAAAAGTAATGAACACATATAAGATATTTCTGGCATTAAATTATTGGTTTCTTTTTAAGGTGTAGTCATATAATTTAATATTTTCTCTAATTAATTTTTTTGTTTATTAACGGTTTCGAAATGAAGGTGGGGGTTGTCTGGGAGATATTGCTTTCAGCGATAAGACCGCCGACATATGTTTACAATAACCATTGGTTAAGCAATATTGTGAAAGAGATGTCTTTAAATTTTGTTGTACCATAAAATATACTCTATCGATCTAATTGGCAGGTCATTTTTAGGGTTCCGTAGCCGAAAGGCATAAAACGGAACCCTTATAGATTATCCCCTTATATATATCGTCATGTCTGTCAGTGTTCGTCCGTATGTCACAGCCATTTTATTCGGAAACTATTAAGACTACACAGTTGAAACATGGTAGGTAGATATATGTATTCTATGAACCGCTTTACGATATTAATACAAAAAAAAAATCAACAAGTCCGACTCGCACTTGGCCAATTTTTTTTATTATAGTGGCAGATCGAATAACAAAGTATTATGTTAGGGAGCTGTGCTGCGGCACCCACGTGCCTTCAACGGGCGTGCTGGGCGAGTTCTGCGTGACGCTGGTGAAGGGCGCGGCCGGACAGAACCCCACCGTGCACGCGCTCACCGGAGATCGGGCTAAGCAGGTAGCTACTTATTTATTAAAACGACAACCAACAGCTAATCTACATTAATTGCAGTGATATACATTACTTAAAGCGAATTCAAAGCAATCCAAAGCAAATTACATGGTGGACATACCACCCATACGCACAAAACGTTTTGGGAATACCTTAGGCTAAGGAGTGGAATTCCCTGCCGGAGTCTATGTTTCCCGATAGCTATAACCTAGGGGTCTTTAAGTCAAGAGTGAATAGGTTACTTCTAGGCAAGCGTGCTCCATCTTCGACCACATCATCACTTACCATCAGGTGAGATGGTGGTCAAACGCGTGCCTGTTATCATTAAAAAAAAAATTAAAAAAATACAGGTTCTCACGGATAAAAATAGAAAGTTAACAAACAGAATATACATAAACATAGCACTAAGGCCCGACAAAAAGCCAGGATTCAACCGATTAGGCTTACGATTACGATTTATTTACTAGCTTCTGCCTGCGACTACGGTTTTCCCGCGTTAGTATGTGTTATTCCAGGATATCTACTATCAACTTACCAAATTTTATTCAGATCCGTTCAGTAGTTTTTGCGTGAAAGAATAACAAACATCTATGCTTTCATCTTCACAAACTTACGCATCTATTAGTAAGATAAGATGATTCACCAAATAATTATGTTACAGCTAAACATGATTGATGTTTGGTAAGGTTACAGTTAATAAAATTACACACCTAATTAAAGGTCAACACCGCATGCTTGGTGTTTAACGGGCAACAAAGAGATGAAAAGTTAGGTTATTTTTTTTTTATTCATAATAAATAGTATCGCGTTTTTACAAAAAGTACTAAATGTTAGTACTTATTACTATGTGCTTCTACGGTGCGTTTTAACTGCTATTAGGAAAGCTGTCAAATCGAACCATTTGGGTAGAGTGAACAAAACAAGGATTTATTAAATTATTTACAAATATTGACCGAAACAAAACTAGTGCCCTTTCCATATTTTGGTGGTCAAGCGCGAGTCTATCGTCAAAAATATAATAAAGTTTCAATAATTTTGACATGAGTTCTGGGCTTTTGCGCCATGTGTTCTCATTACTTTCGGGCGTACTGGTGCCAAAAATAGAAATAAGAGAGAAAAATATGTTAAAAAAACTATGACTTTAAATAATTAAATTTAATTTGATGTGAGACTCGGTTAAACAAAGTAAAATAAACCGTTATTATTTTTCGTCTTAAGTTTTCTTTGCAAACGGTACTTTTTGAGTGACATTTGACAGATAAAGGTCACTGAAATTCCTATTAGCATTTAAACGCATAGTAGGTACATTTATTCCTGTACTAACCCAACAAGTTCAACCGTACCAATTGAAGAAACAGTGACTACCATTCCTGTTCTGAATTGTCCTTTTGTTTTTTTCCTTTTCTAATTTCATTTTGTCTCTAATCAAGTAATCATACACACTTGCTTTTCCAATTTACTTTAGACATTGGCAGAATAGTCGACATCGGCTCCACTTGCCATTAACCAAAAATAGAATAGAATAGAATAGGTACATTTATTTATTTATTTTATTATTTATGTACACACAGTAAAATACATTAAGATAAACATAATTATTATATCTGAGTACAAAGGTACTGCTTATTTCTTAAGAAATTTCTTCCAGCAGACCTGCGAAAGGAGAAGTGAAAAAGAAATGTAGACAATAGTGTGTAAGAACAAGAAGAGAAATAAATATGAATATGTGAAGTCTAAAACTAAAACTAAATATTAAATATACTTTACACATACTTACAATGCAATAAAAATAACATATACTTAAATAAATACATAATGTAATAAACATATAATATAAATATATACATAAATAATTAACACAGTTAAGAGGAAAGGTAATGCTCTTTTAATCGCCATTTGAATAGAGATATAGTTTTTAAATCACGAATGCTAGGCGGAAGTGAGTTCCACAATCTTACAGCATGGACAGAGACACACACATACACATACACACACATATACATGTTATATTCTAACTAATTTCATTGATTAGCATTACGACTAAGTTCAGAGAGGCCGTTTGCGTGGATGTAATTCTATCCATTTTTTAAGTAGGTACTTAGTCAATTATCCACAAACATTCATCTATCTGCAAAATCGTCTTCCCTCAGGCCCGCGAGCTTTTCTGTCGAGCTGAAAAATTGGAGCAAGTGATAGACCTAGTAGACCCGGCGAGGAAGAGAGAAGAGGTTTCCCTTATCAAACAGCAACTGGCAGAGTTGTGTGGAACAGGAGGCGCCCCATACGCGGACTATGCCAAGTGCTTGGCGCTCATTGACAGCTTCGCCAAGAGGGAAGTGCAAGAGAATGACCTCGCTTTGAAGTAAGTATATTTATCTTTTATTTTACCCGCTGCGGCGAAGCAAGGAGGAAGGTTATGTTTTTAACGCGTATGTATGTCCGTTCCTTTGTTCCCTCGTAACTATTAAACCAGATAACGGATTTTGATAAATGATACGTCGTTGGATTTGTCTTGATGGCGCAAGTGTCACTGAGTACATAAAAAAAAAAAAAATCACCACGACGACAACAGTCAAAAACAAAAAATCTAACATCAACAAACTATGTCAAATGGCGTATCAATAAATAGATCTTTAAAAATGATTTTGAGATTTATTTCACCATTTTTTATTTTAAGCAACCGTTTAGGAAATATAACGTTTTAAAACGAAATTAAATATTAAAAAGCTAAAAATAAATAAAACATTTATTAATAAATCTAAAAAACCCGACTGCTTAACTGAAATGCAAATAACATGAATTTTAGATTTTTTAAATCAAGTTTTTTTTATTATGGACGGGCTTCTGCCTGCGACTTCGTTCGCGTTTTCCCGCGTAAATCGCTATCCTGTTGTAATTCCGGGATAAAAAATAGCCTATGTGTTATTCCAGGATGTCAACTATCATATCGTAGTACATAATTTTTAAATAGCATTAATAGTTTTCTCAACACAAGTCAAATAATCATTTTTATTGGCAAAATTTTGCTGTTTGGATTACATTATTGCAATTTCCGTATGTTTCATTCCCATAACATAGCTTCAAAATGGCTCAAATCGGTCCAGTAGTTTTGGAACCTATTGAGTACAAACAAACAAACAAAAAAATCTTTTCTCTTTATAATATTAGTATAGATAGGCACGCTTTTGACCACAATCGCATCTGTATGATCACTTAAAGTAATCACCTTTGACTTAAAAATGCAGGGAATTACACTCCTTACCTGTACGAACTCCTTTCATGTCGCAGGTCTGCTGGAAAAAATGTGTTATGAAATAAGCGGCACCTTCATGCTCTTTTGTCATTGTGTTCTCTTCTCTTTTTTAGGGTCATCATCATCTTTTTAGCCTTTTCTCAAATATTTTGGGATCGGTTTTCAGTCTAACCGAAACTGCCAACAACTAATGTTTTACATGGAGTCTATCCGATCTCCACAAACCAGTAGCGGGGTAACAAGATACTTTTCGGCAAGAATAGCGTTACATTTTTTGGCTTTTGGCTACCCCATAACGAAGTTTATTTATTTATTTATGTACACACATGACACTTACAAAGGAAAAAAAATTAAATACAGACAAAAGAGCACAAAGGTGCTGCTTATTTCCTAAGAAATTTCTTCCAACAGACCTGCGACAGGTGAGTTGAAGAGGAGATGATAGACACAGTGTGTATAAATACTAATCACGATAAATAAAACATACTTAGCTATAAAATTAAACTAAAATGATATAATAAACAAATATATACATACCTACATAGAATTAAAATA
Organism: Tholera decimalis; assembly: GCA_943138885.2. Taxonomy (NCBI): domain Eukaryota; kingdom Metazoa; phylum Arthropoda; class Insecta; order Lepidoptera; family Noctuidae; genus Tholera; species Tholera decimalis. Next base: position 4,919,388 of record OW964565.2, on the reverse strand, counting down.
CATATTATATTAATGCTATAAAAATATACAAAAAACTTATTTAATAAATCTAAAAAACCCGACTGTTCAACTGAAGTGTAAGAAACAAGCACATTTTTATTTTTAAAAGTGACAAGCAGGCGGGACCCAGTTGAACATATTTTTTATTTAAATGGGATGGGTGGCTTGCCACTTTTAAAAATAAAAATGTGCTTGTTTCTTACACTTCAGTTGAGCAGTCGGGTTTTTTAGATTTTTTAAATTTTTTTTTTTTTATTTCAACTTTTTAGTTAAATTTTTTTGAATTGGCACAAAATTGGCACTCCACCGGATTCAGAAAGTGAGTCCATATTTTTAAACTTTCTCATTGTGTTATTTTGCTAGTATTACACTAATGATAAACATGATATACCTTTTTGAAATCCTTGTGTTAAGCCCATTGATATACTAAAAACCCAAGATGCACACTCAACGTCTCAAAACCGTCCGCATAAAATGAGTGCTTATTTATAAATTATGCGCTCATTTCAAATAGTAACGGCAAATTTCAATGGCCGCGTTTTCAGTGTCAAAACAATGTATTATGGCATCTTTTTTCAACCGACGACCAAAAGAGGAGGTTATCAATTCGACGCGTATATTTTTTTTAATGTATGGTCACCGAGTACTCGAAGACGGCTGAACCGATTTGGAAAATTCTTTTTTGTTTGATAGGGTATACTTCGAAGTTGGTACCATTTGTCACCAAGTCAGGATCTGATGATGGGATCCTGGAGAAATCGAGGGAACTCTTCAAATATTATAGGCACACCTATAGCGTTTTGGGTATTTCTTATAGTAACTTGTGCAGTTGCTCTCAAAAAGTACAATTTCGGGAAGTGGAACTGATGATGAAGACCACAGATGGCCGCCGAAACTACTCAATAATAAGTATTTCGTGGATTGCGATTCGATTACTTGAATATGGATATTAAGCACTTTATGCTCGTCACAATGCATATGGTGATGTATAGCTGATGGTGAAGTACCAGGAGAACTCCTTAAAAATTAACGGCCCAGCATTGGGAAAAGCAATATTTTGTAAAATTATATAAGTAGTTGACATTTAGGCTCTTGTAACTAGGTAAATTAAAAATCAACCAACTAAAAAGAGTGAAATAAAAACTTTTTACCAAAAAATTAAACCGGCTCCCAAAAAACACTGCAAAGTGAAAAATAACTTTAATTTCGGAGGTCGGTGCCAAAAACGAAAATACAAAACTAAAGACACCGACTACCGAAATTAAAGTTATTTTTCACATTGCAGTGTTTTTTGGGAGTCGGTTTAATTTTCTGGTAAAAAGTTTTTATATTTTAGTCGCATAATAAAAATTACCCTGTTGAACAAATAATGGAGTCGATTTTTTTTTCTTGTATTTATTTATTTTTTATTAATAAGTTTATGCTTTATTGTCGATATTGTCCATACTAATATTATAAATGCGAAAGTAACTCTGTCTGTCTGTGTGTTACCTTTCACGCCTAAGTCGCTGAACCGATTTAGATGAAATTTGGCATGCGAATAGTGTAGAACCGTGGGAAAGACATGGGATAGTTTTTATCCCGAAATTCCCACGTGATCAGGATTTACGCGGGAAAAACCTCTACGCAAACGAAGACGCGGACAAAAGCTAGTATTTAGAATAGATTAAAATAAACTTTATTGTACACCAAAAGATAAACACATCTATTTTACAATAATTAATACTAATTTAGTTTTTGGCAAATATGTATACGTTATATAATATACTGAAGGAGAAGAGGTCGTCAATTTTACGGTTTTTCTAATGTTCATAAATAAAATAAATAAATAATTTATTGAACATAAAAATATTACATCTTTAAAGTGAAGCCCCTGACTCCTATGCTAAGCGAGCCTGTGTTACAGGAATCAGTGTCCTACGCTATACATTAAAACACATTTCAATTTTTATGTAATAAATTACAAACAAAAAGTAACATTAGAAGGTATTGAGAACAAAAGAAATAGAAGCGAAACGTGTATGTGTATGTAAGTTTGAGTGTATGTGCGTAATTACGTGTGTGTGTGTCTGGAACTCTGGACGCGTGTGCGTTAACATGAGTGTGTGTTTTGAACAGCTTAATTTACTTTACCGACGAAATGAGTTTTTTAATATCGCTCAAAGACTGAAGCCATGGTTTTAAAATTTGTTTGACCTTATGTCACATAAGCTTCTAAATTGGGATAGTTTTATTTGCTCTATTGTAGATCCTAGAACTTAATGCCTGAAAGTATCTAGACGTAAGTTTAGTGTGACATTTGGGAACTGTACAAACGGGAAACCCAGTGCGTTTGCTTATTAAATCTGGGCTTACTGGTAACAATCTGTGTCTACGTAGTATGGTATGGAGGATATATATTGGGAACTGTAAGTACTTAAGCTTCCGAGTATTCCGCGTTCTGCTCTTAGTATTACAATTTTAAACGTCCCTCCCCATACTGGAATAATTTTAATGATTTAATAATAGAATAAAAATATATTTTAACTATATCGATTCATCATGGGATAACTTATGGGTTCACGACATGCGGTATGCTAATGATAAAAGTGTGTGTGAGTGTTGCTTTGGCGCAACACTAATTTCAATAAAAACTTCTTATTTTTATACTTTAGTTTTTCTCGTGACCAAATACAATGCGGAGAACGGACAGCAATCGTCAGCCAACAAAGGCGAGAGATTTTTTTCATGGCGAATTTTTTCGACGAAGATATTATGTATATCACGGCAAAAGGTATAAGTTTTATTGAATTAAAAAATAATAATAAACGATTTTAACAGTTAATATTTGTTTCATTGATATACACATGTTCTACCCAAAAAAATTTACGCTATAATTACGTCTTTAGAACACAATTTAATAAACTTATAATACTAACAAAAATATCTTATAAAAAAAAAATAGTATAAGGTGTAAGTCTCCACTCAAGGCCTTGTCCTATCGAGCAACGTCAGTCGTAAAATTTGATTGTTTTTCGCACACTGCTTTGTAAAAACAACTTTAAACCATTTTCATAAGATGGAATTTGCAAAAACATATTTTATACTTATAGCATTACTATTACTACGTAGGTGGTGAGTGTTTGGCGACAGTTTTGAGCGTCACTTTTCTTCGAGACTGTGCATCTTGGGTTTTTAGTATATCAATGGTTAAGCCCTTTAATTTGATACCCATATTGTAGTATTTGAAAAAACCCATGTATAATGGCTTCGCACAGCCGCCACGTTTTTTTTAATGTCACCTATCTAAGAACACTCGGGCTGTTAAGACAAATCTAACGATACCTCAATTGTGTGAATCCGTTCAGCGGTTCTGGAGATATGAGGTAATAAATAATATTACAAACATACATACATACATACAAGATACGCGCGAAAAACATAACCCTTCCTTTGCAGTCGGGTAATTACGGGATGTTAGATAGGTAATGATCTTTGACCAGCTTTTTGAAAATACTAATGGATTTAGCTTCGCGGATTTTAGCGGGAAGTGAGTTCTACAGTCGTACTGCATGAAAGGAGAAGGAGTGGGAATAGAAACGGGTTTTATGGGATGGGAATTTGAGATGGAGTTTAAGGTGGGATCTACAAAGGGCGTTGTAAAAGTAACAACACAGATATGTTCAAATGGCAGCCGGAAACGACGGCTTAACGTGCATTCAAAGGCGCGGACGTATCTCGATATCAAAGAAAATAATCTCGATATGTTTACAGTAGGCTCGCGATCTGAGTGCAGTCGGGGTATGAGGAGCGGGGCGGGCGCAACGCCCCCCGCCCGTCGACACCTCGCCGCGGCCGCCTGTAGTTTAGTGCCGTGCTGACCTTGCTGTCTCTCGCTCGCGCGCTTATCGATAGCGTTTTACTCAAGTTGCGTATTCGTGTTATTTTTTGTTTTAAAGATGACTGATCCGTGTTCTTCAAGCACTATTGATAAAAGACGTGTTTTTATTCATCTTCAATTAGTCATCATAGTGACTCCAATTCTGCCATATCTGTGATAGTCGAAACTGATGATGATTAAAATTACAATATATATTTTTTACAATAATAAACTTGTTTGATTAAGATTTCCGGCTTTTCCACACAGTTTTCTTAAAGTAGGGAATACATGCATGATATTTTCTTTTTTTTGTACCATAGTTTGTAATAAAAATATCTAGCGCAAATATAATAAATAAAATGTGCTAAAATACTAACAGATACAAGCAGTTTGAACGTCCACTTTTAAGGTGGCAAAGAAAAACATCGAACTCCGTTCATTGTCGCTAATTAGGTCACATCACTAGCGCATTCCTCAGAACTGCACTCAGATCGCGCGCCTACTGTAGATGGTTTCCCATTCACTGACAGACTTCGGCAAACGTGGCTTATTTAGCCATAAGCTCCTATATTATTTAGCATCTGACTCTCACATGTAATGTGTATTTATTGTTTCGAGTTTCCGATATTTCAGCAAGTTGTTGCAAGCGCCATGATCACGGATTAAAAATAAAATATCCCGTTTAGGTGCTACTAATGATACTGTTGGTGACCATGTTAGCTACAACCTAGGGGCCTTTAAATCTAGAGTGAATAGGTTACTTCTAGGTAAGTGTGCTCCATCTTCGACCACATCATCAGGTGAGATGGTGGTCAAACGCGAGCCTATTCTGAATTAAAAAAAATGTGAGCTTAAAAACTTAAATCATAATGAATTGATTTGATATTAACAAAGTAAATGTGTCACCTACTTGCAAAACATCTTTAATTTTAAAAGTTCACATGGACGGATTCAATGTCCCTATAACACAGGATCCTAGCATGGGGGTCTTACACTTTATGTACATAGGTACAAAGGCGGCATTAAGTCCGCCTTTGTACCTATGTGCATAAAGTGTAAATAAATAAATAAATTACCCTTTTTGATAAATGTTTTAGCTCTGATTGTATCTTTAAATTGACTGTAATTCTGTTAACCTCTAGAGCCCCAGCGGTACAAAAACGTGCCAGTAAACAAGTATTAGTTGAGCCCCGCTGGCACAAAGGGGATTGCCCACCCTTCATAGTGCGTTGGGCCCAGAATGGAAAGCGAAAAATGGAAAACCAGTTGTGTATTTTAGAATTTTATGTGTATCGGAAATATAAAAAATACAACGAAAATGTAGCCAATGTTTAAAAAAGAACTTGGATTGCTTTGATATTCCTCAATATAAAAAAGTGTTTTAACGATGGTAAATCAAAGATTTATTATTGTTTGTATTATTGTTATAAATATATTCTATTATATTTATCTTAATTATAAAATAAAATAAAACAACTTTTTATACATTACACATCTATATTTTCATAATTTTCACTAATATATCATCCAAAAATGAAGGGGAAGGAGGGAAAATATTTGTTTCATATCTCGCCCATCCTACATATCAGAGCACTCGCGTCGTTCTGTATTTGCAGCTTGGGTATAATTGGGTAGAAATATCTCCGTTTCATTAGTGGCATCTGAAGAAGTGGATGCAGACTCTTGTACAAAATGTACAGCTGCCCGGTCAGCTCTCTGCCAGCATGGATGACAGATGCGGCTTGAGATTGATATCTAATAAAAAAAGAAAACAAGTACCCTATCAGGTGGATATAAAATAGATTTAGCATAGATACACATTTAAAAATACATATTAACAACATGATAACTTAGAATACTATACTTTGCATTTGTTTATTATCTGAAATAAAACCCACCTCTCGCGGTTGAATCCATTCTATGATAACATTTCTAATACGATTCTCCCGTTCAGTATTTTTCTGTAACAAATGACTTCTTATTCTTCTGATTCAGCGGCCACAATAAATACAACTATTTGTGTGGGTAACGCCTTCTGTTTCTTGTTGTGGAGTAACAAGACTGGCCCTCTCAGCAGTTGTGGCAAACAAGATCGTTGGATACCTAAAACAATATTACAATCTGTAAGTTATGACTCAATAATGTAGGTAACACATGTATGTATGTTTTTAAACAATTATTATTTACCAGTTGTGGCACAATCCATTGCTGTAGCACAGTTATTTGCTCGGGCTCCAAAGTGTGACTTTGAATTCCCGTCAGGGTAAGGCCACAGTTAACACAATGTTCGTAGACCATTGAAAGTCGAAATTGTCGAAATCCAAAACGAATGCGGTAGAGATCCTGATTCCAAAGCAAAAGTCGTCGTTGAGGGTGAGAACCAAGTCCGTATAACAAAGCCAAAGTCGTCGATGAAAAATCAATAACTAGTCCATAAAACAAAGCCGGGTCATAATAACAGAAATCGAGTATATTTATATATATAATCTATGAGTATCAAGAAAAAACACATCAACATTAAGCGAAAACAAAATGTGACATGACGTGAATCTTTTTATTTTTGACAAATGACGAAAGTGTTGTCATTATAAAAAAAATAATAATATACATAACACGATATCGATTAAGCAATTTATTCTACACTAGTACTCACGCGGGGCTTCGCTCCCGTGGATTCTATCACGGTAAAAACATAACTCTCCTTTTTTGCAGTCGCGTAAAAAGTAGCCTATAACCTTCCTCAAGCTTCAAGCTACTTCCATACCAAATTGCATCCAAATCCACCCAGTACTTTCGAAGATTAGCGCGTTCAAGCAAACAAACAAACTTTTCCGCTTTATAATATTAGTATAGATTAGGTACATTATAATTCATACAAGTAAAACGTTGGTTTAATTCTCATTAATCCTTTTCTATAACTACTGTTTGTGCAAAGTCCAAAATGTATTACAATGAATTATATTGTGTTATTTATTTATTACTATAAAATTAATATCAGTGAAAAAATCGATAAAGAGTGTTTTAAGTAGTAGCAACATTTATCTACAAGAACGTTTTAGATTTTTATAAAGTACTTTTTATACAAAATATTATTAGAATGTATGTAAAATACATGATTTGATATAAAAAAATTAATGGTAATTGTAATTTCTTTTAAAGAAAGTGTCTATACTGGGCCCAGGACTGGCAATCCCCTTTGTGCCACCAAACCCCGACAGATTTAAAACTGTATTTGTAGTAAAGATAAGTCTTAAAATTGTTTGTGACCGGGGTCAGATTACGCTTATGATAAGAGTCCGTCCGCGGTTTTTGACGGATGGTTGACGTAATAATGGCGGTCCTTGAGAGGTTAATGGCAAATAAACTAATTGTTCCAGATCGATAGCAGAAACAGAGATCCGCGAGGCAGTGTCGCAAGCGGGCGTGGAAGGACGTCGCTTCGTGGTGCACTTCCTGCGCTGCTCGTACCTGATGCAGCAGGGCGGCGCGAGCTCCGTGCTCGCGGCGCGCCGCGCCCTGCCCACCATGGTGCTGGGCTGTGCCGGCGGCGTGCTCGTGGCTGCCTGCACTGTGCCACAGGTACCTAAACTCTGGAAGACATCGCTTTTAGCGATAACACCGCCATTCTAACCATACAATTAACAAATATTGTTAACCTTTTGAACGCCAGAGAGTAAACGCATCGGCGCCCTTGCTACGCCAACTACGCCAAGGCCAAAACCTACAAAAAAAGAAATAGGGATTCCAACGTCTTATCGATAAGTTATCGATAACCAATTAATCATTGCTTTTCGTTCCATTTTTTTTAAATATTACTCGTTGCATTATTCTTTTATTTCATTTGACCCTATTTGGTATGATACTATCATTAAACACCAGTTACAAAGTTCTAAACAACCTAAAAGCAGACATTAGAACTACAAACGAATAAATCAAATAATAATAAAGTACATCACCAATCTCGTTCATGACGTCATCCGCTGTCGGCAAGACCCAACTCTGGCGTATATCAATATCAGTTTTTATTGTTTGGCGATCTTGGTTTTTTCTCCACAATTTTACAAATATTATACATTAGGAATATTCAGATACGAATAGTTGTCATTAAAAAATTATTGTCAAGTAATAGTAAGCTACTTTTAATAAAACATTTCAGAAATTTGTAATAAAAGTTACCTTACTTACCCATCATTAGCTGTCGTGTCTTGACGACTGTGGCGTGAGGAAGGACACTTTTAGGGCCGGGGCACACGATGCGTTGCGGCGCCGCACCGCAAAGATTTCACCGTGTCAGTGGGCACACGAGCGGTGCGGCGCGGCGCCGTAACGTTGTTATGTCGCAGTGGCGCCGTAGCAGCGTTGGACAGTCTGTTGACAGACAATCGAAACGAGCGAGCGTGTGTCCTTCCTTGTGACGCAAAACAACTGAGCGGTGCCGCTCCGACGTCGCAACGCATTCACCCCTCCCCGCCTCGTCTTGGTGGTTGCAAGTCCGGTGCGGCGCCGGAGCGCATCGTGTGCATGCCACAGATATTTCTATGTAAGACGACGCAGCGACACCGCTCCGGCGCCGCACCGCCGCCGCAACGCATCGTGTGCCCCGGCTCTTACGGATTTCGATGAGCAATTTTTGATTATTGTTTTTTGTAGTGAAATGTTAGTAATGAATATATCTTTGTGCTATTTTACAATATTTCATTAAAGTAGTTTTAAATAATAAGAAAAAGAAACAGAAAACTTAATTTAGCATATTTATTTTGTACTTAAAAAATGTCGTTTTCTTGTTGGCTGTAGACGACGCACGGTGGGCTGGAATCGTCAAGTGGGGACTTAAGGATTCAAATGAGTATTTTTGAATTTTATGTACTAATACAAATATTTTATGTTATTTGTATTTTTTTTATACCAAGTATTTTTCGAGTTATAGACCCCTAAACTTTGTATGAAATATTAATCGGTTTTTGGTTAAATCTGACATGTTTTAATATTGTATTACAAAAATATAGCAATATATCAAATTATTGGCAAACATTCTACACCACCCTTATGACGTCATTTATTTTTCACGATACTCACTCACACCACCCTTATGACGTCATTTGTTTTTAACAATACTCAATAGCGCAGTGACCCTCATTAGCGCGCGCGTCGTCCATTGAGCGCATCAAAATGATGACTTGTCATTATGTGATTGGATGATGAATAGCAGGTAAAAAAATGACACGGTTACATTTGAAAAACAACCATCCTCAGTACGTTGTTACACATCGTAATAAACGCACTATCCTCACATTTTCGGAATACTAATACTATTTATTACGTAAAAATGTTCGTTTTGGTGTCAAATATTGATATTGTTGTGCTATTAAAGGAAAGTGGAAGTTTTAAAAATAATAGTGTTTTATATAGTGCTATTAACTCTAGATTAGTCCCCACTGTTTTAAGTGATGAAAACGATAAAGCGCTAAAAGCGTTTTGTGCAAAATATTGCTATAATCTGCAAAGGAGATGGCAAAATGCTCATAGTAAAGAGGAATTGTTTAGCAACTATAATAGCGAATGGTTATCATCGGAAATAAACTGGCCTGATTTCATTGTAAGTGCATTTGAAAGAAACCAAGACTCTGTTCCTAGTACATCAAGTGAACATAAATCTCCAGCAAAAATGTCTACTGCCACGTCAACGAATGTAAGTCCAAGAAAACCATTTTGTGAATTAGGACCTAAGCAAAAAAAGAGACGTACAGAACATATTCATACAACTATGACTACAGAGGAAATATCTCATGCATATAAAATTACGAGAGGATGGTAATCAAAGAATAGCTGAAATTCCACGAACACCTACTTAAAAATCCACAGGATGTGCAAAAAGCCAAAGATAGTCTTTTAGGTAAAAATGAAAAACCTAAATTTACTCCAGATGAAGCTTTGGGACTTGTTTTGTCCCTTAAATTAACAAAGTGGCAACGCAGTACTTTAAGAAAAAGTATCAAAAAGAAAAATGTCGACATGTTCCCTTCCTACTACAAGGTGCAAAATGCAAAAGAAGAATGCCACCCGCCAAAGGATGATATCACCTTAACAGATACAACTGCTACAATAAAATTGCAGCCTCTATTAGATATAACCGCCAAAAGGATATTCAAAGCAATCAATATTGATAGCACAGACTGTAAGGAGTTGACAATGATAAGCAAATGGAGAATGGATGGTGCCTCGAATCAAGCAAACTATAAGCAAAAAATGACAAAGAGGACAGTGCTTCGACAGATGATTTAAGTATTTTTATGGGTAGTTTAGTACCAATGAAAATTGTTTCCGAGGAACAAATTATCTGGGAAAACGACTGACCAAATTCAGCATATTGGTGTCGTCCAATATTTTTCAAGTTTGAAAAAGAGAATAAATCAACGATTTTAAGAGAGAAAACCGAAATTGAAGCGGAGATAAATGAATTGAAGGAAACAGAAATTGGAGAAATAAAAGTCTCACATTCATTATTGCTTACCATGATAGATGGTAAAGCAACATCAATCCTCTGTGAAACTTCAGCTCAACGATGTGACATATGTAAAGCTGTTCTTACATAAATGAATAACTTGTCTTTGTTATTGACTAAAAACATTGATACCAACTTGTACAAATATGGTTTATCATCGCTACATATATGGATACGTTTTATGGAATGCATTCTTCATATAGCCTATAGACTGGATTTCAAAACATGGGTTGCAAAAGGTGAAAACAAAGTTTTGATGGAAAATAGAAAAAAAAAGCATTCAGGAAGCTTTTAAAAATCAAACAGGCCTTTTAATAGATGTTGTAAAGCAAGGACATGGAACTACTAATGACGAGAATACCGCTCGAAGATTTTTCTCAAATACAGAGATTGCTGCTGCAATTACTGGTGTCGATGAAAACTAAATAAAACGGTTTTCAATCATTTTAGAAACAATATCTTCAGGTCATAAAATTGACACAGTGAAGTTTAAAGAATATATGGAAGCCACCATAAAATTATACGTAGATTTATATGAGTGGTATCACATGCCCTCCAGTGTGCATAAAGTTCTTGTTCATGGAGCAGCTATCATTGAAAACTTGGGATTCATTCCGATTGGAAAGTTATCGGAAGAAGCGGCTGAATCTAGAAATAAAGACTTAAGGCAATATCGCCAACACCATTCAAGAAAATTCTGCAGAAGAGCTAATAATGAGGATATTTTGAATAATTTAATAATTAGTTCAGATAGGGAAGGGAAAGAAAAACAATTTTCTCCAAAATCGAAGAAAATCGAAGCAAGTGATATATCGGATAATTTGCCTAAAAAATAGCACAATCGAATACCACAAGCCGTTTTTTGAGAACTCTTGAGAATTAAAAGTTATTCGTATAAAATCAAATTTCTCCATACAAAAATAAATTCAAATTATTATAACTTTAAAAATTTTAGGTATATACAAAAGTCGCAGAAGAAAAATGTCTTGTATTTAGTGTTAGATCGCAATGCCGTTATTATTTTTTTTTAAATTGCTCATCAATTTTCTTGAATCCCTAAGTCCATGAAAGCTTGATTTCGGCCCACCGTGCGACGGTGGCGTGTTTGGCACATTTTCATTTGTCGGCTATATCCGACCGTGGCGTTCAAAAGGTTAAATAGGTGTGTTTAAATTTTGGTGTACAATAAACTATATTCTATTTATCTATCCTACTTAAATCCTTCTAATAAAGTCTTCCTTTTGAAATCCTTCTAAAATCCTCGTAATAAAAGCGTCCTACTAATGTCCTTCTACTTAAATACATCTTCTGGAATCTTACTAAAGTCTTCTGCTAAAGTCATCTTCTTTCTGCCCTTATCCTAGTTACTAGGGGTCGGTGCAACACGCTTTCTTAAATTCTCTCCTGTCAGGCCCGCCGCTGATTGCAACTTTTTGTCAACGTGACTTTTTGTCACTTAGTCAAGTGCAATGAAAACTATACTGAGTGCGCTCATTGTGGTGACTTGATAATACGGTGACAAATAGTTACAGCGGCAGGCAACACCGGAGTGACGTGACTGTCACTCGCCCTGTACATTACTATGGGAGTCCGCTCACTGGTGACTTTTTGTCACTCAGCCGTAAAGATGGGGGTTTAAACGTAAAGCATATAATATAACATGTTATTTAAAATAAGCGTATAAGCAGATTAGTTTGACAACCTCGTTGAAGTCCATTACAAAAATGAACGCGATAGACACGTGTCAGTTATAACAAAACGCAATTGAAAATTACTTTCCAAATTTCATTGAAATCCGTTCTGTAGTATTTACGTGAAAGAGCAACAAACATACATACATCCTCACAAACTTTCGCATTTATAATAACAGTAGGATTGATTAATTGACCATTGTGTAAATAGTATATGATGATAGTGATCATTAGGTGAAGATAAGTTAGCGAGCCATGTTAATTTAATCAATCAATGTAAATATGATGATTTTTAAATACGCCGCATTTTTTGTATATTTTTCATATAAAAAATGTGCTAGTCCTAAGCCTAGAAGAAAGCTATGAAGGGAAATTACCAGTATCGTTATAATCCCTTTACTCCACTCCTTGTTATATTCATACTGTGGTTATTTTAGCTATCCAGTTGTTGTAATAACTATAGAGATACAACAACTGAATAGTTAGATTAACTACATTTGTGATACCGTTATCCAGCAACCGTTATCAATAACGTTATTGCCACTAAATACCGGTTAGATAACGGTTATGAAAAATAACTAATAACGCCCATGTCTAGAACGCGATTTGTTACCCAAGAACAGATTCAGTGAGCGCATCGTAGGTGACAGTAACAATAAGTCACGATGACAAAAAGTTGCAATCAGCGGCGGGCCTCAGGCGTCGTAGCATCACTTACTCATTTTTCTTTCACCCTCTTCTTTAGTCATACTACTAAAATCCTTATTAAAGTGCTCCTACTAAAATCCTCCTACTGAAATTCCCCTACTAAATTTCTCCTACAAAAATCTCTTACTAAAATCCTTCTAGTAAAGTCCTACCAAAATTTTCCTACTTAAATCCTCCGACTAAAACTGATTTATGATTTAAAATTTTTTGGGTTTCTTTGGCTACGTATCCAAATAATGAATATGGAAATGTATGTCAGTTTTCATCATATATACATATATAATAATGTGTAGGACATGGTGTCTGAGAGTTTCACGGCGCGCAGCTGGTTGGGGAGCGCGGCGAGAGTGTTGGGCGCGGCGCTGCAGCCTCGCGCGGGCCTCACGCTGGCTGAGATGACGCCTTCTAAGGTAAGCTTTGTTCTAATCACTAGCTTCTGCTCGCGAATTCGTTCGCGTCGGAGGGTTATCCCGCGTAAATCCCGATTGCGGGATAAAAAAGTCCCTAAAAGCCCATGTGTTGCATGTAAAAAGTAAGTTGCCCAGACTTGAAAGATACCAAAAAAAGTTACATTCAAATCCGCCTAGTAGTTCCGAAGATTAGCGTGTACAAACAGACAGATATATTATTTTAAAGTAGTACTCACGCGGGGCTCACGGTAAAAACATAACTCTCCTTTTTTGCAGTCGCGTAAAATGTAGCCTATAACCTTCCTCAAGCTTCAAGCTACTTCCATACCAAATTGCATCCAAATCCACCCAGTACTTTCGAAGATTAGCGCGTTCAAGCAAACAAACAAACTTTTCCGCTTTATAATATTAGTATAGATTAGTATAGATTCTTGCTGTATTGCTGTTACTTAACGCCCTTAATTATTTTTTTGGAAATACATTAGGTATATATAAAAGCGAAATACCACTGATTAATCACGAAATCTCAGAAACTACAAGTAGTAGGGCTCTCCGTTTAGTACGTAGATACTCGGTAAGACGGGATTTTTCAAAATTCTCACGGGATCGGGATATTTACACGGGAAAAACTTCCCACGCGAACGAAGTCGCGGGCTATATTATACTAGCTTAGTATAATATAAAGCTATTTTGTGAATGGGAGAACACCAGACTCATAGATTTGTTTCACAATTTTTTATTTGTAATTCGGTTGTGCTGTATTAATTGGTCTATACTGTCCTCTCATACCTAATTATAACAACAATAACCTGTGTTTTGGATACATTGTAAAAATGATATTTTGCTGAGTGAGCAACTGCTAGTATATTATAAATGCGAGTTTGTGAGGATGAATGTATGTTTGTTGCACTTTCACGCATAAACTACTAAACTGTTCTGAATAAAATTCAGTAAGTAGATAGTTGACATCCTAGAATAACACACAGGCTACTTTTTATCCCGGAATTCCCACGGGATCGGGATTTGCGCAGGAAAACCCTCCCACACGAATGAAGTCGCGGGCAAAAGCTAGTACATTATATTAATTGTACAGACACACTTTCTTTGCTGTTTTGTTATTATGTTTTGGTATTTATAAGGAAAAAACTGTATAACATGAACCATAATAATTGCACGTCCTGAAATATGTTTGTTTGTTTACTGAATTGATTTCTATCATTTTAAATATATTTTTTTTTTAATCTCAAAAATAATGAAATCTAGGTGAATTACAAACACAATGGCTGTACATTAGGGTGTCCTAAAAAAAGTGCTTTGCCCGTCTGTATTCTAATTAATTATGTAAAAATGGACTAAGAGCTGTTTCATGTTTTTTATTGCATAGGTTGGTGATAAATTGGACATCAGACTACTCATTTATTTTTAACCTTAGGTTTTCTTTCAATTCTGATTAGCAGATTCTTAAAATTACCATACCCCTTTACACCCGCACTGAAACGTGCGTGAGTTTTGAGTACCCTCACAATCGTGAGTAGTCTAGTTGTACCTGAAACTCACGATCGTGAGGGTTAATTCCTGAAATAACTGTAAACCCGCGATTTTTTTTTTAGTATTTTTTCTGGCTCCTTACACTGTAGAAAGCTATGAAAACCATGACTTAAATGATTTCGAAAAAATAAACCGTCGGGTGTAAAGGGATAAAAGGTGTAAAAAAATAAAGTCCCATCCAATCAATAAGCTCATTCGTTTTACTTACGGTTAACTAACACTAGATATTTTTCCTATATTTAAATCTAAAATACCAATGTGCTCAGATATCTGTAGTTTATAAAATAATAATTTCCCTTATAGGTGAGCCTTATAAACTGCGAGCAACTAGTCCAAGACGCGATGCGCGTCGCCATCAAATTCGCGCAATCGCACACCAAGGAGAACACAGAAGATTCTAGAAGCACGCAGAACAGACAACAGAACTGAACATATGTATAGCACAGAACGGACTATCACTATGACTTAGAAATCTTACCGTTGGCAGTTGTTCGTTGGGCCTTAGTGTAGAACAAAATGTGCGCGCATACGCATAAGAGATTGAGAAAATGGAGGGTGATCAAGTGCCAGTTTCCTGTCTTTGAAAAGCAAAACTGGTTCAGTAAGTTTTGATATGACAGCACTAAATTGGAAGTCCCTCTAAATGTCATCTCCCTATCTATGCTGACAACGAAATTACAATTAGATTCGATTAACATCGACAATCTTGTTAAACCAAAAATTGAATTTCTGTTGTACAAACTTTATGATATAATCGTTACTAATATCCCTTTACTGTGAAAAAGCTGTCATCTCTTTTTAGGTGGGAAAATCGTCAAATGATTCCACCCGCTCTTGGTGTAGCGGAACGGAGTGTCAGACTTCTACTGACTAACACCCCACTGTGTTCATTCAGTTGCCTCAGAGTTCCGGGCCGCGGTATCTCGTAAGAATATTCCCGCAACCGCGGTAAAAAGCTGAGCACCGTTCGTCGAGTTTCTTCAAATCCCAATAAAAATTTTGAAACTCGAGTTGAGTTTTTGGTTAAGAGCCCATTAATCGCTACTCATTATTAATGTATAATCGAACAGCTGAACAAAATGCTTAAAACTAAACGTGGCTAATAACACATGAATAAATAACCAGGCTATAACATTCCCATTGCTAGCGCACAGGCCTCCTCTCACAAGCCTTCGAACTGTCCGTCTTAGGACATTACGGTTTTGGTTTTTCTTCACCATTTTGAGATTAGCGGTGTTGATATAGATTCCCAAAGTTATGTGCCTGACTAGGTTCCATCCCACGCCCTGCAATTCGTAGTAGGACCCCTATACACTACCACCACTGTTCATTCTGTTAAAGCATAATATTTAATTTTGTATTCATCAGTCTCTACTTCCAAATCCCTATCGATATTATAAAAAACGCGGAATATAAAAAAAAACTATACATTAATTTAGTTAATAGTTATTGAAATGTTCTGAATTTTATTTATAATTATGTGACGAAACAAGGAAGTGTTATGGAAATGATATTATTTATTTTGTAGTTATCTAATGTAATGTATTTTATTTTCTTAGAAATATGTATGTAGCAGGGCGATACGGATGTAAAACTGATTCAATGTATTTTCCCCTGTTCCATATATCCCTACTGACATATACCTGCTGGTAGGGATACTTGGATTTTTTTTCCAATTATCGCTACCGTTTGGAATAAGTTTTCAAGGGTTCCTTTATATGATTAATTAGGGGTTACTTACTGAATTACTTGTGATAAAAAATAATAAAAAATAAAAGAATATCGCGAAAACAATTTTAATACAAACAAACCCATACCTACTAAATTACCCATTTTTAAAAACATAACTTCATTTGTGTCAACTTAAAATATAAAATTATACTCCCATACATTGTACAGTACAATGTATCTCGTTTAGTTCCTAATTTATTACATGTAATTTTAAAATACCCGCAACAATCGCTGCTGCAGGGACACCGGCATAGACTGGATTACCTAACCATATCTAAGAAAGCACCTACTGTAATTTCCGCCGTAACAAGTTGTAGTTGTGCCTTTTGGATAATAATAATAACTATTAACCCTTAAAAACTTACCCCTACTGGTAGCGATAAATGGAAAAAACAAATATGTTCGCCTGTTCCACATATAATAATATGTGGAACAGGGATGTATTTTAAACATACAAAATGCAGCCATATTGCCTTGAGTATACTGCCTTACGCCTTAGCGATATTTAATTGAAGTTAGAATGAAATACGAAATGTATTTATGGAAGTTTTCCTGTAATTATATAATAGTGTCTACCTCTATTTTTGTAAATAAAACTTGTTGAAAATGACATGCTTTTTTATTACCAAAAAAAAAATAAAACCAACTTCCATATCAAAACACTACAAAGCCAAAAATAATTTTAATTTCGGTAGTCGGTGTTATTGGTTTTGTATTTTCATTTTTTTCACACCGCCTTCCGAAATTAAAATTATTTTTGGCTTTGTAGTGTTTTGATATGGAAGTTGGTTTTATTTTTTTTGCAAAAAAGTTTTTATTTTCGCGCTTTTTAGTGGGTCAATTTGTAATTAATCTAGTTATAAAAGCCAAAATGTCAACTACAAAAACTAAAAACGCGCGAACAAAAAACACAATGCAGAATAAACGAAAAGATCATCAATGTAAATATTTCTTTTTACTTTTGTTGATTTTTCAGAAACGGCTTGTCCGATTACTATAAAATTTTCATGGGACCATTTGGGAAGTATACCCTTTCCAACAAAAAAAGAATTTTTCAAATCGGTTGGCAAGCGACGGAGCTATGCCCGAACAAACATAAAAAAAAAAAAAAACAAACAAACATCCGAATTGAGAACCTCCTCCTTTTTCAGAAATCGGTTAAAAATGTGAGTGCGCTCAATAGTTCACTTGCGTCAATCTTATTTTTTTAAGCCCAACCAAAGTTGGCGTTTGGCCACCATTTCACCTGATGGGAAGCGATGATGTGGTCAAAGATGAAGCACACTTACCTAGAAGTATCCTATTCACTGTCGACTTAAAGACTTAGATCCTCAGGTCATAGCTATCAGGAAACACAGGCTCCGGTAGAGAATTCCGCTCCTTAACTGAGTACTTACCTAACCGAAAACCTAATTGGTTGTTTGGTCTAACCTGTAGTGGCCATAATATTAAAGCCTCCTGTCAGGACTTTTAATAAACTTACAAACTAAGCGACTACATGCTCAGGGCACTCCCTGTGGGATACGGGCCACGGCTAAGGGCATCGCAGGATAAGGGCTGCATCGGACAAAGTATTATTTTGGGTTTACATTTACACGAGTATTGTTCACTTTTTATAAGCTTTTAAGCTAACACGGTCACTAACAGTATCATTACAACTTAAAACGGGATAAATATCCCGTTTGATGGTAAATACCATGTTTATTTATTGTTTCGAGTTTTAGATATTTCGACACTGTTGCAAACGCCATGATCACAGATGACCAATCCAATCCAATCAATATAATTACACACATGGTTAATATCCCGTTTCAAGTTCTAATGATATTGTACAGTGTTTGTTGTATAAGAGGCAGGATTACATTATTTCATTACGAGACTCGCTCGCGGAGGGGCGCCCACGTGTAGAATTTTGACAGAGGCGCAACTATCTTGAACGTGGCTAAATAATAACAGCCGCACAGGCCAATCTACAAGGTTAAACAACGATTGCCGAGGTCTGCCCATAGGTATTTTTGTATATTTTGATTTCTCGTTCGTGTCTTGTGAAGCACATTAAGGGTCAATTTATACTAGCGCAGAGTCGAAGCGCATCGAAGCGTCTACCCAAAACTGAACATAACAAATTCAACCTTAACTCCGCAGCGTAACGCACACATTACTTCTGCGATTTTAAAAAGACGCGCGCATTCTCGCGTATCCATGCGCCCACTAGCGAACCTACGCGTTATCAGTCGGTACACTATAATTCCGCTTTATTTTTCTTCCTCAACTTCCGATATAAGTAATATCATAGCAAGATCAATGTAAACTATTTTACACACGTTTCAGCTACGAGAGTCAACTGGCAAGTGATTCAATAGCACTGCTGTTGATGCCCATCACAATACGCGTGCATTCGTGCGCTAAGACATTGGTTGGATTTGTACATATTTGACAGGCGTTACGGGTAGTCAGCCTTGAAGTCTTGCCGAGGAGTATCGTGTTACTTTACTACTGTGGTGAGGTCAGACAGGCAGGCTCCATGTTAAACTAGTACTCGTTTGAATAAAGCTAAGCAAATGAGCAGCAACTACTCAAACGGCGACTGTGTTAAGAATTGGCAAAAATCCAAGCCTGTTATGCGGCGTTCATAGACAGAATACTCGATGATAAAGGTAACAACATGATTAAGGAAAACAAAGAATTTACAAGACAACTCCTCAAATACATGCTATTTATTCCATACACAACTTGGCAACACTGCCAAATAACATAGACAAGGTTTTGTAGAAAACTATTTTATTGTTTAATTACACGCTAGTTAAATATATGTACAGTCAGTTTGAGATCCACAGCGGATCGTATCACTCAGTCCTCACATCACAATAAGTTTGTATTGTATAACATGGAAGAGATTTTCGTTTTATGTTTATTACGATTACGGGTTAACTTTCGTATTTATTGCAGGCTCGTGAAGCTTTTCGACCAATCATCTCTGGATTCTAGATACAGATTATCGTACGTCATAAACGTATCGTAAAGTAAACTTAATACAATGAATGCGATTGGTTTTAATTGCATATTCAATCAACCATCATTGTAGCTATTGTTTTGTATTTGTGGTTGTCGTTGGTTGGCGCAGTGGTTCAGCGAGTGACTGCTGCAATACGTGTCGCATGTTTGATTCCCGCACCAGCCTATAAATAGTTGTTCCAGATCTCAATACAGGACGAATTCCAAGTGTAAGGCAATGATTAAAAATGGTCACGCATTCGTTTTAAATTGTTTTTTTTGGTCCAGAATGTGGGTCTAGCAGAGCTATAAGGCAACTCGGCAATTCCATAATTGTGGTATCCCGATATAAATACATCAGCTTCCGTAAACATACATAAACATAAGTGTAAGTACGTAGATTTGAC
The DNA here is from genome assembly GCA_943138885.2 of Tholera decimalis. Lineage (NCBI taxonomy): Eukaryota > Metazoa > Arthropoda > Insecta > Lepidoptera > Noctuidae > Tholera > Tholera decimalis. The sequence goes on along the minus strand of OW964565.2, from coordinate 4,899,538 downwards.
TCCCGGCTGCGTAACGTTTTGTAACAATCATTGTATATGCGCTCTTTTCTTTGTCTAACATATACTTCGGGTATATAAAGTTAAGTAAGCGAGGTCTATGCCATTTAATATTGATCATACGTAAGGTTTAGGTACCGTGAAGTTTTCACCGTGAAGATTCAAATCGGCCCTCAAGCAGAGAATATCTATGCATCAGTCTGTTTTCGTTTACGCTTTATTTTTTTCGTCTCCGCTGTTTCAATCTACGAATGATCGGAAGTAATTCAATTTACTTTAAAATTAAATGTTATTAGAAAAAATATATGTATTCTACGTTTTACATTAAGAAATAACTTTTTAAGAATTTGTAAAATCAAAAACTTGAAGGTGAAAATTGGTGTTAAGGCAATCTTTCGTAACATGAAAAATAATAAATGTTACATGTTTGTGGAACGGAATGGATTCTAAATATCTGTATTCTGTAACAGTGTTGTTATAAATTACTCACTGTAATCACTCGAATTCAATAATAAATAGTATAGAAATATTAAAGCAAATCAAAGTTATAATTTAAAGGAACAGGATTGCATATTTTTTTCAAATCTAGGTCAATAGATGGCAGTATTACAAATTTTACCACATTTACTTTACTATTTTTCTTTTCATACAATTATTCACACAATTATTCACATGGAACGCTGAAGACCAGACTTCTGTTCAAATCATCATTAAATAAATCACTGTAGTAATCTATTTAAGTTGGAAACACGGGCTTCATCTAGTTTAACTTAAAATGGCAAAAAAATGACATGTAAAAGTGCTATTTGTAACCAATTTGCAATATAAAATATCATTACATCATCCCAAAAATTTACATTTTTATATCAACTAATAAGATGAAAAGCAAATAAGTAATCGTTAACTGACAAGGAAATATCTGCTCAAGCGTGGTGTCGACCATACTTGGGTGATGAATCTACAACTGAGTAACGATATAGAATAAAGCCGTAGCCCGCTGAACTATGATATATGACTTGAGGAACATTCTATAATTAAATCTCGACACAAAACTAGTTTTAAACAGAGATCAGTGCTCAAGTTTCGTTCTGTAATACTTCGTTCAGAAAAGGGAACGTTCATCAATGACGAGTGGCTAGAAACAGGGTAGCAGCGGAAAAAAAATCTTTACTTCTTATATTAATTAAATATAGGGTTATTGGTAAAACACTAACAAAGGTTGTTAGTGTTTTACCGGACTGTATTACTAGATAACATTATAAACAACAACTTTTGTTCTATGAGTTTTCAGAAAACCACTTTCTTTAGTACAGTCAGTTTACCTACAGTACTAGCGCATTTAGAGGGTTTAATTGAAATATTTTTATTTTTGTATGAAAATCTGAGGAACTTCAATATTATGAATTATTTGAAATCTAAGAAAAATTGTTGTTTATGATGTTAATAGCATAGTCTACCATAACCAGTGATCGGAATAGGCTGAGTATATTTACCTAAAGTTTAAAGAACAGAGACGGAAATCGGAGACTTCCTTATGACATTTTTTTTTTATCGGTAAGTTATGATCAGTGGTCGGAATGGGCTGAGTACAGCCTATTCCGATCATTGACCATAACTGAGAGGTTTTTAGCGTTTTATCAATAACCCTGTACATGCTCTTGCGCTATTTCAATGTTTTCTTGTGATTTTTTTCCTTGACCTTTCGATAAATTATGATCAATTAGATTATGCTAACCTGTATTCTAAACAACATTTTTAGTGGGGGAGGCGGTAGCCTACAACCAAATTCATAATTACTAGAAAAACATCACGTTGTTAATGGACGACCCCGAATTATTTCAATCGGCCGGAGTTGCGAGAAGGTTCTAACGAGATAACGCGGATCAGGGTGGGTTTTGAATTATTAGAAGTCTGACACTCCGTTGCGCTCCACTCAGAGCGGAATAAGCGATTTGATGATTTTTCCACCCAAAAAATAGAAAGAAAATCTCGATAGCTACATGATAATTGATTTAAAAGCGTCAACAGCCTAATGGTTAAGGAGTCGGACTTGTGATCGAGAGATCGCGGGTTCGAGCCCCACCCATTATACTACTGCCTTGAACCCACTCCAGACACAAGCATATTTAGTTTAGCTGGAGGCGTTAACAGGATTGCTAGTAATGTGAATTCTACCCACATTGCTAGTTTGCTTTAAAAAAATACGTAATTAACAACCGAACTGCACGTCAAGTCAAAAGAAAAGAGCGCATTCCAATATAGTAGGTCACTCAATGCGAGAGTGAGATGTTAGTGTAAACGCGACGCATCCGGGGGCCAAACAGCACGGACTAGTGGTTGTCCATGTATTGCAGCTCGGAGAGCAACAGCACGGTGTTGGGCAGCGGCCGGGGCTGCGGGGACAGGATCGTCAGCATCTGCCGGTCCATGTCCACGGCGGTACTGACGGCAAATATACTACACATTACTTTTATATCTATACACACATTATAAAGCAGAATTTCTCAAGAAATTTCTCAGTTTTGGAAGTTGGCGGTGTAATATACCCGTGTTTCGGAAAGCGAAATAATAGACCAGTTGGGTGCTGTTTCAGAGTGGATGCACGTCACGTAACGCAAAAAAATTTTTTAGGATTCTTTGTACGATAGAGAATATACAACGTGTAATTTAAAGGGTATATACATACCGAGTGCACGGCTTCTTTGGGTGATAACAAACGATATGGCAAGGGTTTTCTAATGCTATGTCTGTGTGGGGGTGAATTCACGCACTTTAATTTTTCCTAGTTTTATTTATACTTTTTTTTAAAATGCTTTAAAGATCAAATATATGCAGGGTATTTGATCAAACCACACTAAATATACTATATTCAATTATGGGCATGGATTTATTTTGATTATTTTAGGTTTTAATTGTAGTTAAAGTTAAACGACACAGAAGGGGATGACTAATGTATACAGGTAATGACAATAGGAGTGAAGGGAATGACAACAGTAGCAGGGAATGATTTTTCTTATAATAAAACCACAAATATTCAGCCTCACAATCTTTATTATTAAAAGTTGAATAGGTTATTCTTTATACCACAATACTCGCTCATTTGTTTCTTAATTTTATGACACTAACAAAACTTATTCAGTCGACAAAATCAGCAAAAATACTAAAAATCACAATTTTGAGTCTTTATTTGTTGATTGTTCTTTAATTCGTATATATTTAAATAATATTGTTTATATAAATATATAGACAATATTATTTATATATTTTATGTATGTATATATAATATATTATATGTATAGTTTCTATCCATTTTTTCGTTTTTCTTTTTGATTCTAATCACAGTATTAGTATATATTTAAATTATATTATTTATATAAATATATAATTTAAATATATATGTATATCTTTTTATAGTTTTTATCCATTATTTTAACAATCCTAATATTTTAAAACATAACGAGGTAGTCCTGATAATCAGTATCACAATTCTTAGTCTTTATTTGTTGATTGTTCTTTGATTTTAATCACGGCTTTAGTATATATTTAAATTATATTATTTATATTTATAAATATATTATATGTATACTTTTCCATAGTTTTTATCCATTCTTTTTATAAACTTAACATTTAAAAATAATGATGTAATCCTAATAATCCTTTGGCCTTCTTGATTAGTTTTTCTTTAAAATTATGTTTGCTGCTTGCTTCCCTTTAAACGTAATAATTCGTGAGGTTGAGGGTATTGGAGTGTTAGTGATATTATAGAGAATTTGTTGAGGTCTTGTTGAGACAAGAGTAACAACACCAGCCCCATCGTCTAGTTGATGTTGAGATTCTCTTAAATCATCAGACATGTGGATTTTTTGGAAGCCTAAGTGTTTTCCATGTACACACATATTTCCTACATCACATTTAAAACAACATGTCTTCCTAAAAGTTAAATGGTTTGAATATCTCTCCCACATCACTTGATGCACAGAAAGGGTGCCACTAAAAGGTTTCAAATTACTCTTTAACTGTCTTTCTCTATCTTTGATATTTTCTTCAGTTACCTGTAAAATTTTAATATTTTCGACGTGTTCTTGAATACATGTCAAAAATTGCTCAAATGTCCCGACGTCGTGTCCGCACTTAACAAGAGAATCAGCGGTGCGCTTTATTACCGCACCTACGCCATCAGGGGCACCCTTTCCGTGCCCTAACTCAGTATAATTCCATGTTATTTTTTTTATGTTGGGGAAATCTTTCCACAATTGAGTTATCATATAAAATACTAGTACTCACGCGGGGCTTCGCTCCCGTGGATTCTATCACGGTAAAAACATAACTTTCCTTTTTTGCAGTCGGGTAAAAAGTAGCCTATAACCTTCCTCAAGCTTCAAGCTACTTCCATACCAAATTTCATCCAAATCCACCCAGTACTTTCCAAGATTAGCGCGTTCAAGCAAACAAACAAACAAACAAACTTTTCCGCTTTATAATATTAGTATAGATATATATATATATACTAGTACTCACGCGGGGCTTCGCTCCCGTGGATTCTATCACGGTAAAAACATAACTCTCCTTTTTTGCAGTCGGGTAAAAAGTAGCCTATAACCTTCCTCAAGCTTCAAGCTACTTCCATACCAAATTTCATCCAAATCCACCCAGTACTTTCCAAGATTAGCGCGTTCAAGCAAACAAACAAACAAACAAACAAACAAACAAACTAACAAACTTTTCCGCTTTATAATATTAGTATAGATATATTTATTCCGGTATTGTGAGGTGGGCGAATCCGATAGAAAATGGATGGTTTCTATAAAAGGGTTGTCTTTCACAGCCACATCTATTAGAGGAATCAAATGAGCCCAGACTGCAGAGGCATTGTGCCTTACACATGGACTGACGGTATATACGCAGGTTTTTCCCACTGCACTTTGATGGAAGTCAAATGTGTATACCACAGCAGTATGAAGAGAAACTTCTTTTCGGCTTCCACCAAAGAGAAACGATTGGACCTCAGTTCCGAATTTAAGCCCATAATTTTCGGAGAAATCAATATGTATAAGAGCTTCTATTACGGTCAAGGATTCTTTTAGGGTCTTCATATTGATATATTGGGTTTGTATTTTATAGCTGTGCTCTATAAAATTCGGCAGCTGCTCATTGAGGTTCTCAAGCACTTCTAGTGGAGACCCAAGAAATTCTTTCTTTGTGGTTGTTGTGCGCACTTTTGAACCCTTTTTTGAGTGTACAGTTTCTCTGCAGCGAACCCATTGATGGTAGATCAATATTCTGACGTTTGAGAACTCGTTACATGGTATAACTACTTTATCTTTGCATGACTGACATTTTCGCGTCAGACATTCGTCATTTCGTTCGGAGCAATATACTTTTGAGAGTAGTTCCTGGGAGTTTTTCGGCTGAATAATACAAGCCTTGTTAAGGGAATCGACAAGTAAATCAATATTGCAATGTATTATACACATACAGGTATCTCTAGCTTTTTGTTTCGGTAGAAGCACCCAGAATGGTCGGTGCTTGCAAAAAACCCATAGCTGACCTTTACTGTATGTGTAGCTAGAAACTTATGGTACAAAATTTTTAACGGGGAGTTTAAATAACATTTTTGCTTTTGAATTTTTTGTCTGGTTATATATTCCTTTTTTCCTGCACCAAGAGTGCTGTTAATGTCATCAGTATAAAAATTTCTGACTAATCTTACCAAAGCCGTATTAGTTCTTCTATCTTCTTTATATTTCTGTACTAGTGGTTCTATTCTTGGTTTGTCCGTGGTTTTTCTAGTTATGTTACGTTCTGTCTTGTTCTCTCTCATTAGTAGTTTTATTTTCTTTACTACGGCAGCATTTTTCTTTCGCAGTTGAATTATGACATTTTGAAGTATCTTGCGTTTCTTCTGCTCTATGTAACGAATTTTTCTTATTATGATAGTTCTTGTCTCCGGTCTCTGCAGTGGATCTGATATCTGATTTCGATCTTTATTGCCTGCACTATTAACATCATCTCTAGCTTCAATGAAAACGGGTTGTGGTAAACAAGATTTAGCTTTAGCCTCTTCTTTTTTTTTCATACGATATTTTTTTGTAGCCTCTCTCCATTTTTTTCTCTGACTTCTAATGTCACGTGGGGATTTTTCATTAATTTCAACCACTTGTTTTTTCTCTTTTTTTCTTATATATTTTGCTCTTTCTTTCTATCTTTGTCTTTCATATAGTTCAGTATCAGCTTTAATTTCAGCATACTTTCGTCGTTTATACAATCTTTGTGCTTCCTTCGAAGCTCGAGGGTCAATTTTTCGTTTATTCATTATAAGTAACTGAAACAAATATGCTAAAATAATTTTCTTCTGTGATAATTTTACTTCTAGTTTTACTATACGAAATCTGCAATATAGGTACATAGAATTACAATAAACATTTAGTTTTCGTCATTACCCTTCACTTGACGTCATTCCCTTCTCACCGAAAAACCGGGAAATGACGATACGGGGAATGACGAAACTAAATATTTATGGTAAAAAATTCTAGAAAAGGCGTCTCTTACTTAAAGGTCATTTTTTCACCGAAAGCTGTACATATGACGAAAACATGCATTAAGACAAATAACAATTATTGATCCGCTTACCTGATAATATTCAACAGAGAGGAATGACCAATAAACGTGACAAACACAACTTTAAACACAAATTTATAATATTTGTCGAAAAACGCGCAAGCTAGCCGGACATGCGTTTCGGTGCGTGATACTCGGCAAACTGAGGGGCGCGGGTGTTGTGGTGGCGTGATTGTAATGGTATCCCGGCAAAATAAATTGGTCATTTGACGCAAATATCGGGAAATGATGCCATTTGCGTGACAAATTTTGAAACTTATATAATATAGTATTTACGGATGCGTTCTATATATTCGAAAACTTGTCTAATGAGTTGTCTTTAATTTAATTTTAATGAGGTGTTCTTAAAAACGGGTTATTAATAAAGCTACCATCATGACATAACATTGCATTGAAAATGTCCTATTTGGTCATTATCGGGTAATGACTATTGGTGCGATTATTGTTTATTTTTTATCCATATAATAAATTTACTATGATTCTTTATTGAGCACTCCATAAAACAGTTTACAAGTAGCTGCTCGAATAGAAAAAATAACAAAATATTTAGTCTAACATTTTTTATAAGGCTGAACGGAGTTTTGCTCAACATGCGTGAATCCACCCGTGGAGCATATTAGAAATTTCAATACATTGATACCAGAGGCCGAATTTTTCAAATTAAGAAGATCGAAGAGAATTATCGTTTTATGGGCAAGTGACGTGAAAAGTGATGACCCTCATAGTGCTGTAACACGTTTGTTATTACTGGTATTCAAGAAACATTTGAAACCAATAATTTGGGGTCAATTATGTGAGTCACTTATTTTGAGCTGAAACTTTGTATAGAGACTCCATACCAGATGTTGTCTTCAGTCCTTTTGGATAGATATGGGGTTTCCGTTACACGTTGTAGATCCGTGGGTCGCGCCCTTCGAAGGTACCCGCTTCATTGTTCAAATCAATAAAATATGATTTTTATATGAAAAGTGCGGATTTTTTTTTACGTTTGCACGATAACTTGGAATCTGAGGGTTTTAAGCCAAAATCTCATTAGACAAAAGTTGTTTGCAATAAAAAAAAATACACAAGATATGTGGGTTTAATACCCCGTTTTTTCAATTACCCATGTTAGAATGGCTATTTTTTTTATTAAAAAAAAATCGAAGAAATGCAAGAAAGTTCTCGAATGTTTAAAAGTTATTAATAATCATCTTAGCTTAACGAAACTTTGGCTCAAGTTACCTCAGTAATCAGCATCCAGTTTACACTGAGCTTTTACAGCATCCATCTGGTCTATAAGCAGTTGGTCCTACACCTGTGCTTGTAACATTTTGAAGTGTAACAGTCCTTTTTTATCTGTGGACAAGACTTTTATGTGTTGGTACTCAAACTCAGAATGTTTTATTTCACATAGGCCTACATGGGCACTCATAAAACGTCAGAAGTTAGTGCACGGTTCGAAATTGGTCGTTTTTCTATAGAGAAGAACTGGCAAGAAACTCCAGAGGACAGTATAGACCAATTACATTTATATACAGCACAATGGAATTACAAATAAAATTTTATAAACAAATCTAAGAGTCTACAGTGTTCTCCCATTCACAAAAAAAAGTTTTAGATTATATTCAAATAAACTTGACAAGCGACAAAATTAGACTTCACATTACTGTTATATCTATACTATTTTTTTTATTAAAAAGAGATATGATAACTAGAAGATAGAGATATATATCTATGAGATAGATAGATAGATATATATATATATATATATATATAAGATAGAGAGATTGGTAGCTTGTTAACTCCTCGAACTAAGCTAAATATGCTTGTATCTGGAATGGGGTGTGCGTTACGCCAGAAGAATGTTATCGCTTTTCAGGATTTCGGCGTGAAAGATAATTAGTACCCTATCTCGTGTAAATGTGCCCGAAATTTAGAATTTGTGCGTCCAGCCGATCCAAAGATATTCACAAAAAACAGATTCCGCTGGAATAACGTTACCCCAGCGGCATGTTTTTAACCGGTGGTCGTAGCTGAGTACAAACTAGCTACTTAGATAGATTACATTTGTGCCTAAATGTGCCCAAGAAATTAAAGAACAATGGCGAAAAAATTGTTGATAGAATATTTGAGCGTCTACAAATGTCGTGTTTGCAAATGTTAATAAAATAATTTCTTAGTTTTTTTCATGATATGCTTAAGAACTGACCCACTCTATCAAAAAATATATTTTTTTTGGAAACACATTTGACTAATATGATCGAAGGGATTCAATTATTTTTTTCCTTTACAATTTGACTTCATGTCTTTTAGCCTAATATTGTCTCAGTTGAAAGTTCTCTGCTGGCTTCTCTGCCATATATTAGTAAATCTACTCCAATTTACTTAAAGTGCTTTGCCCTTATCGCATAAGTATACTTTACAAGCATATTGATAAACCATAATAAATATAATTGCAGATTTTTATTAAGAATTCTGTTGAATAAAAAAATACTAAAATAAAGTCATACTGCAAGCAAAGTATGGCAACAATACGACATGACATTGACATCTGTGTAAGGTGTTTGACAACTGCCGCTATCTCGTGTAATGTCGGTTGTGTTTTCGTACTTTTGTAATTATTAACTGCTTCTGTGTATAAACTGAGTTTTTCCTTACGACTAGTGCTTGCCTATGATTTCCTATCAGCTGCTATTTACGATGACGACGTTATGCTTTGACTTTTTTAGACTACGATTCTACCTGATACTTTGGATTTTGTTGTTTGTGCATCCATTTGTATATCACAATAGGAAGTCGTGTAATGCCTACTCGCATAATGTGTGTTATCTGCCGCATAAGTGGAAGTGGTCAATGGTTAGTTTAAAAGAGATTTTAAATTACTGAGGCCAGAATATTTCCATAGATCACTTCCCTACATGATGCAAAACTTCCAGATAGCAGCAGCTTTACTAAATAAGTTTGTGCTCACCTGCAAGACAATGAATATGCCAATGAAATATTAAACATAATTAGGCAAAATATGAATTTAGAAAATAATCTGGCTAGTATGCTTGAGGCTGTCAATATGAATAGAAGAACTTCTGATTTCCAAAACATATCAGCAAACAGAAACAATGTTTACTTTCCTGTCTTAGAATATAGAGACTCCATTCTATTCACCCTAGGAACGTACTAAATACGACAAGCACGTTCATATTATGGCGAACATGTACGTTTCTACGGCGGATACAGGATTGAGGTATGCAATGAGCGAGTTAATTCAACTGAATACAATTTTCGAGGTGGTAGTGATACAACCCTTATTAGAAGTAAAATTAAATCACGCCATGTGTCTAGAAGGCAATATTATGTATATATATTAATAGAAAATAATGTGCCCGGCCGTGCAGGAATAATAGAGTACTGTTACAGTTGCTTAGTGGGAAGACGAACTGTCGGATGTTGCGCGCATACCATGACAGTAGTTTGGTATCTCGGATGGGCCAGACATCAGACAACTATTACTCCACCACCAGGTTTTTTGGACGATATTATCATAAGAGAAGATGAAGAATAAATACACACATATATAAAACAAATTGTTTAATTTTTTACCTATTTCCTACTTTTATATTATTTATTTATTTAATACGACTAAGACCCATATTAGAGGATGGCAAACAGATGTTCCAACTGATGGAAAGTGATCTCCGCGGCCTATATGGATCTGCATTACAAAAGCCATGGTACATGCGTTGCCAATTTGCCATCTTAGAGACAGAGCCGCAATTTACTTGTAATACTTAATGCCTGTAAGTATAGCTTTCATAACGCATAGTTACTTGTTTAAAACAGATTTTCGATATAATCAACTCCTAATACCTTGGAAGTGGCGGGGGACCCCTTTTTTTCCTGGGTGGGTAAATCATCGAATGACTTCTCCCGCTCTGGGTAAAGCGGAAGGGAGTATCAGACTTCTACTGACTAAAAACCCACCCTGTTCCTTCAGCTGCCCTTAAGTTCCGGGACCATGGTATCTCGTTAGAACATTACCGGAGTTGTGCCCCGGCAGACAATGGCCTTATGGGGCCCCGTCACTTGTGCTGACAGCTCTTTGAGGCGCACGCGGAATACGATGCGCCGTTGACCCGGGCTTGGTCCTTACCGGACGGTGAGCTACCCCTGCTCACCGTCCACAAGCCCGCGCCTACGGTGGCCGGAGATCGGCTCGCGATCCCCGACGTACGGGGCATCTTCTACTGCGGCTGGGGCGTGAGGAAGAGTTGCCTCTCCCTCGCGCGTTCGGCCTTCTCCTTCGCTAGCATTACTGCTTCAGAGAAGGAGGCGACTGCATTCCATTCCCACTCGCTCTGCTCCAGGGCCGGGCGTGAGAGGTCACCGCCGCCAACAGCCTCAACGAGGAAACGGCGAAGCTCTGCCCAAGCCAGGTGTGCCCCCCTCCACCGTATGCTCCACCATGTTCTCCAGGTGGTCCACGCAATTTCGACACCCGGGCGTGTCCTCCCGCTTAATCCGAAATAGGTACCCCCGAAACACCCGTGTCCAGTAAGCACCTGCGTCAGGTGGAAGGTGAGGACACCGTGGCGTCAACTTTGTGGAAGTTATCGCCGCGATTGCGGCGTGCCCAGCCTTCGGTTGCGACAGCCGCTTTTTCCATGCTGCCGTGAGATCGCGGGCGGGAGACCCCTGGCTAACTGTCAATGGCTCACTACTAGGTCTATGTTTTTCACACTAGCGTTAAATATGGATATAATCAAGTCTGCGGTACTAGTCTGCTTCCAATAAATCGGTTAACGTAATAATGGCCAGACATAACCTCTAAAACTTCTTCAACGAATATCTTTTTTTCAAGAGTTCCTTTAATAGTTTGTCTTAAGGCAAAAGTGATCATGAATTAAAACTCTATACTCTTGTATATTTTCCATTAATAGACGCTACAAAATTATGCCAACAAAAATTTGTTAGAGGATCTGCCATTGTTCTTTGTGCGTCTTGAGGTTTCAGAGTTATTCAAGATGCCGCTGGGGTAACGTTTAGCAAATTGCTGTACCTCTCAAACGGCATGACATACAACTACGATTTTTTTTTACTACGGTGGGTCCTAATTTGTGCTTATGCTGTGCAATTTTATTTTTTCTGTAATCGACACCGTTGGAAAATAAGAAATTGATTTTCAAAAACCCTAAAATCGATCTTTGCGCTTCAATGAAAAGCCCTATAAACTTACCAATTACCGTGGTTTGTACCTTTTATGAACACAAAGCATCATGCAAAATTAGATGTATCTATTCCAACGTGCTCCATCTTCGACCACATCATCACTTACCATCAGGTGAGATGGTGGTCAAACGCGAACCTATTCAAAAAAAAAAAAAAAAAAAAAAAAAACTCCTCAGACAGCTATTCCATTTTAATTAATATCTGGCTACGCTTAAACGTAACACTCTAATACATGAGTTATTATTAAGTGACGATAATTATGATTGACAAATAATAAGTACCTTTATTCAATTGCTTATCCTTAAAGTTTCAGCTGAAAAAACCTTGTAACTACACAGATATAAGAAAAAGCATGGTAAAAGAAATTTCACGATTAACCGAACAAATTCGAATGACTGTATAAAACCGGCCGCGCAGTACATTGTGCCAACCTTCTTAAATTTGTTGTACATGATTTCGTTTTTTGAAACAGTCTCACACAAAAGTGTGACATAAAATTATTTATTGGTTCGTAGAAGTATGTAAGCCATTAATTATATTGAGGATTTGCAAATCTTTAACTTTCAGTCGATGTTAGAACATGACTACGTACCTACAGCAATTTAATAAAGACTACACTATGTATATTGACTTGACTTATGTGTTGTGTTTATGTGACTGCCTTCAGTTGCCGCTAATTACTCGTATGTGAAGGGTGTGTGCACAGTTTTTTTTCCCAGTAATTCAAGGCATTGTGTGTATAATCACGACGCGTGTACTTTCTGATTTTAATGTAAGTTTATAACTATTTTTCTGTTTATTTTCGATTTAATTAGGGTTATGTCCACAGCTCCTGCACTTTAATTGCGTAACGCGTGACACAATTAGCTCGCGACTATCCTTTTATCATTGCGCAATAATACACGTCGTAAATCCGGACTTGTATACACTGCCGGTCAAAAGTTTGAGACCGCTATAAAAAAATTGAGAAAAAACTAAAACTAAATATTTTTTAAACTTTTTGAAAAACGGTTTTTATTTTCATGTTGCACACAAGATTTTAAAATAAAATTTACATGAAGTCTTGAAGAATACAATGTTTAAAAAAATACACAAGAGATTTCATACACATTTTTCATCAAAATAGCCTCCTTTACATTTTATGACTTGTTTAACCAACCTTGGCATGCGAGCAATTAATTAATTTATGGTCTCTTACGAGATATTGCTCCAGCTTTCTTCTAAAGCATTCCAAATGGCCTGCTGTGAAGAAGGACATTGTTCCTGAACGTTTCGGTCAAGCTTTTTCACAAAAGCACTATAGGGTTAAGATCCGGGCTGTGGGGTGGCCATGTCATGTTTTTCAACATTTTTTCTGACTGTTTCTTGTCTAAATAGTCCCTACATAATTTTGCTTTGTATCATTATCTTGTTGGAAAATAAATCCTTTATCGATTACCTTCAGCCCGGAGGGAATAGATTTTTTTTTCCAAAATTTCTTTATGCTGCTCCTTTTTCATAATTCCTTTAATTTGAACCAGATTACCAGTTCCATAGCCTGAGAAACAACCCCAGACCATAACAGATCCGCCACCATGCTTGACAGTCGGAACTACATACTGTGGCATCATCTTTTCTTCGGCAGAACGTCGATACAGATGCCAGCACTTCGAGCTACCCGAAACTGCCAAATTTTCCCAATCGCCTTTGAACCGTTTAGCGATAAAGTTTGACAGATTGTAGAAGCTTGATGTACTGGCGTCTGTACATAGACTTAACAGAAACATCTGTGATTTTGATGCTTATTATAAATATCAAGTATTTTAGTAACTCGTTGTCTAAACATTAAAAACTTACTTATACACTTGTCTTTATACATAGACTTAAGTAAACGATCTGTAAATCTGTTATTTTGACTTTAATCATAACAACACTAAAAACATACAAAAATACTTTATACAATAACGTATGAGTAAGATCTGTTATTTTGATTCCTATTTTAATCATAACACAGAAAACTAATGATTTAGGTAATGGTTGCATGGTTTGGGTCGGCGAAGAGCTCTCTGCCAGCCTCTTCAATAAAACTGCATAGCTTTATGTGAAAGATCTGTGATTTTTATATCCACTTTTATCAATAATAAATTAAAAAACGCTTAAACATAGAAAATACTATTTCAATTAAAATCGTTAAAGATAAATACTTCACACTTTCTTGTTTTTAATTTCGCATAAATAAAGCTGCTTACGGTAAGTATACATACCTCTTAAATGGTTTGCATCATTTGATAAACAAGAGAAAAGTGCCACCGCCGCGCGCCGGCGCCCTTATCTATGTCATATCGCCGTTCTAAATGATAATATTGCTTCCAAATTACCCAATAGTTCCTAATGACTTAGACCTATGAAATTACGCCTACGTAGTAATTAAAAAACAACGCTAAGTGGTAAAAGTGCTGTCATACTCATCATACATAATAATATATTATGTGACCTTATAAGGCCATGAGAACATATTGGTAAGTATGGAGTTATGTACAAAATCTACAATCAAACTTTATTAACATAATGTTTGTAGTAAACTCGTCAATAAAATCACTACTCTCTGATAACTCTCTACGTTACATGTTTATATTAAAGTAAGTAAATAGTTATTTAAACCATTTGTACGCACCTGTACCCATCAAAATTTAATTATAATACTACAAATTTAAGAAGGTTGGCACAATGTACTACGCGGCCGCTTTTATAGTCATTCGAATTTGTTCGGTTAATCGTGAAATTTCTTTTCCTATGGTTTTCTTCTTATATCTGTGTAATTACAAAGATTTTTCAGTTGAAACTTTAAGGATAAGCAATTGAATAAAGGTACTTATTATTTGTCGAATCATATTTACCGTCACTTAATAATAAGTCATGTATTGGAGTGTTATTACATTTAAGCGTAGCCAGATTTTAATTAAAATCGAATAGCCCTCTGAGGAGTTGGAATAGATACATCTAATTTCGTATGATGTTTTGTGTTCATAAAAGGTGCAAACCACCATAATTGGTAAGTTTCTAGGGATTTTCATTGAAGCGCGGGGATCGATTTTAGGGTTTTTGAAAATCAATTTCTTATTTTCCAACGGTGTCGATTATAGAAAAAATAAAATTGCACAGCATAAGCACAAATTAGGACCCACCGTAGTAAAAAAAATCGTAGTTGTATGTCATGCCGTTTGAGAGGTACAGCAATTTGCTAAACGTTACCCCAACGGCATCTTGAATAACTCTGAAACCTCAAGACGCACAAATTTAATTTCTTGGGCACATTTAGGCACAAATGTGATCTAAGTAGCTAGTTTGTACTCAGCTACGACCACCGGTTAAAAACATGCCGCTGGGGTAACGTTACTCCAGCGGAATCGGTTTTTCGTGAATATCTTTGGATCGGCTGGACGCACAAATTCTAAATTTCGGGCACATTTACACGAGATGGGGTACTAATTATCTTCCAAGCCGAAATCCTGAAAAGCGATAACATTCCGCTGACGTAACGCACACTGGAATGGGTTTACGGGAATAGTGTAACGGGTGGGGGTTCGAACCCGCGACCTCTTGATCAGAAGTCCGACAACTTAGACTAATGTCCCTTCAATTATTATTATTGATATTATTGACAAAATTAATATTTTTTTAATGTAAATTATATCTACAGGGTCATTTCCTAAAATATTATAAAGCGGAAGCATTTGTTTGTTTGAACGCGCTAATCTTCAAAATTACCGGGTGGATTTGGAGGAAATTTGGTATAGAAGTAGCTTGAAGAATATATAGAATATAAGGCTATAGGCTACCCGACAGCAAAAGAAGGAGGTTATGTTTTTACCGTGATAAAAGTCCTTGGGAGCGAAGCATAGCGCTGATAGTATTAAATAATAAAAATTAATCGCCAAATGTGTTGCTAAGCGCAGGCTAGTATTGTATTTATGCAAAACATGTATAAGCGCCTCGGCAGTAATACCAACTATAGTTGGTTCACGTTAAGAAAATAGTAACGTCATCGTTGTCCGCGCCTCTCGACCAATCAGGTCGCAACAAATTAGAAAGCTAAGTTCACAGTGTATACTGCACGTACAGTCGCTATTAATAACTCATCATTCATGTCTACCAACAAAAAAGTCAACAAATTGCAAGGAAAAAATATCAACACGTGCACGCCACGGAATGGAATCAGAACACTTGCACACGTTACAGCGTCGTCCCTGACACTAAAGCTTCATTGCCGGCACGGGCACGGACATGTGTGATCGAGTTCATAGACAATGTATGCAATGATTTTTTTTAGACTCCTGACGAAACACGTCCCTGCCCCGTCCCTGGCACGGCACTGGTGTGTGGGGTTAGACCTTTACCCTGCAGTTGCACTGATGACGTCATTATTTTCTTAACGTGAACCAACTATAGTAAGCCGTGCGAACGACATGACTACATACACCATGCCGGGATGCCCCTTGTACGCCACCGCTCTTGACTCCCTCGTGTGTGCGTGATATTTATGTATGTTCCCCAATACTTCATTACCGTGAAAATGTTGATATTGTTACGCCAGTCGCTTAGTGAAGTACGTCGAGAAACTTCGACATAAATCTAGAATCTTCGAGACACTAACGCCATCTAGCGGCGAATAGCGGTACTGTGTATCTCGAGTAGCTTCCTGGAATATTCTGGGCAGAATAAACAGTGAGTCGATTTCATAAGAATGTTCTAGAATTCTTAGACCGGGGTATAAATAGATCGCAAAGGAACGCGGACAGGAGTCTTATTAGAAGATCCGAAGCGAGACAATCGAAGCTATACGAGTGAATTTCAGTGCGATTTAAGTGTTAAGTGACAAGTGTTGTGGTACGAATAATTGTGTTAAATTTTTATTTTGTGTTTAATTAATTAATGTGTT
Organism: Tholera decimalis; assembly: GCA_943138885.2. NCBI lineage: Eukaryota > Metazoa > Arthropoda > Insecta > Lepidoptera > Noctuidae > Tholera > Tholera decimalis. The sequence goes on along the minus strand of OW964565.2, from coordinate 4,882,800 downwards.
AATTTTGGTTTAATTGGCGTTAATTATTTCTATCCCGAACCCCAGATCGTAACAATATCTATACTAATATTATAAATGCGAAAGTTTGTGAGGATAGAGAGATAGATAGAATATACTTTATTGTACACCAAAATTTAAACACACCTATTTAACATAATTTCTTACTTCTATGGTTACAATGGCGGTCTTATCGCTAAAAGCGATATCTTCCAGACAACCTTTGGAAGGACTTTCGAAACTTTAATTAAAGTAGGGAGGGCTAAATTAGTGTACCTACTACATAAATATACTCATAAAACAGAAAATAATACACATATATACAAATATATAAATACATATACATATAAATACAATACAATATTATACAACGTGTAATTTAAAGGGTATATACATACCAAGTGTACGGCTTCTTTGGATGATAACAAACGATACGGCAAAGGGTTTTGTAAACCTATGTCTACATGTGTGGAACTTATTAGAAATTTCAATACATGGATACCAGAGACCGAAATTTCCAAATTAAGAAGAACGCAGATAATTATCGTGTTATTGGCAAGTGACGTGGAAAGTTATTGACCCTCGTAGTGCTGTGACACGTTTGTTATGATTGGTATTCAAGAAACATATGAAACCGATAATTTGGTATCAATTCTTTGAGTCACTTATTTGAGCTAAAACTGTGCATAGAGACTCCATATCAGATGTTATCTTCAGCCCTTTTGGATAGATGTGGGGTTTCTGTTACACGTTGTATACAGCATGTTAACTAACAGAGGGCGTTCCCGTTAACCCGCAATAGTATAAGCACATCAATCAGATCGCCGCACACGCGGCCCGTCATTCATAAATAAATTGTGACGTTGCCGTCCTTCAAGTACGCGTCTACAGAGTGTTTCTTTTACGTATCAATTTAACATTTTTAGTAAATATTTTAATATAAAAAAAAAAATAAAGACATTTTGTTTTCGAATGGTAATTTTTTTTTAGCATGTATATATGCTATACTATTGCGGGTTAACGGGAACGACCCCTGTTAGTTAACATACTGTAAAATATAATCAGTCTTACTACAAAAAAGTTAAACATCTGTTGAGCATGTGTTTGAAAAAAATGTTACCACCAAACTGCGTTTTATGATTGTTTAGAGATAGACACGCTTTAGACACGGTTTTAAATTTAAACACCCGAACACCCTTGTTTTGCAAGTGTCTAACCTCGAAATTTTGTGACAGAGCCACTGTTATAGATACTGTTAACTCGTGTAGAATGGATTTTCTAGATTCTGTAAACTTTATCGACGAATTGGATGTCGAATACATAAAAACTTTTCGTGACAATACTATAAACCGCGTAAGAATTAATCCGTTCGAACAATATGACGACGTACAATTTAAAAAAAAATACAGATTCAGCAAAGCTTTTGCTAATAAAATATTGGATCTAGTTGTAGACGATCTTCCTAGGGATTCTCGTGGTAATACTATAATACCTGCCATTTAAGTAGCCTGTGCTTTACGCCATTGGGCTCGTCATCAGGTAAGATTGGTTGAATCATAATTTTTGCTATAAGTAAACAAATACCTAAGTACCTATGCTATAAATCTGTGGTTATGTTTCAGATCCAAGATGACAGTGGGGACATGCAAGGAATTTATCAGCAATCTATCAGTAAAATCGCGAGAAATGTCGCAGAAGCACTTGCTAGAATAGCCCATTTATTTATTAACATGCCAACAACACTAGAGGAACAACAGGAAACCATGAGAGGATTCAGAAGCATATGTCATTTCCCCACAGTGATTGGAGCCATAGACTGCACTCACATAAGGATAAGAAGAGTGGGTGGAGATATGAGTGAAGCATATGTCAATCGAAAGGGTTATTACTCCATCAATGTCCAAGTTATCTGCGATTCGAATCTGAAAATGACATTAGACAGCGTTCCGGTTGACATCATTGGACTTTACCGTTTGTTCTGTTTCTACACGGCTTTGCTCCAAAATAGTAAAATTGACGATATAATTACATGATTTACAAATATGTAATACCTTAACTTCATTTTATTGAAGTGTTAAAAACATTATATAAAATTAATCCATCACAAAAAAGTATGCAATTACTTGTAAGCTATCTGCATAGAATGGTACGGATGAACGAATGATATACTGTTTTAGCAAGAGCAAAAAAAAATTAAATGTGATCGACGTTGTCTAAGAAGGCACGCATTAAACTTGGTTTTGTGGTAACGAAAATTAAACAGCTGTTAAGCGCGTGTTTAGCGCTTTGAACAGTGTTTAGCTAAACACGTGTTAGACCATTGTTTAAATCATTTTTTGTAGTAAGACTGAATATGTTCATTAAAAACATGTTGAGAGGAATCAAAGGAATAATCATTTGTATGGTATGGATGTATGGTTTCACGCTAAAACTACTGAACGGGTCTGAATGAAATTTGGTAAGTAGATTCTGTCTGGTCGTGTTATTCCAGGATGTAAAAAACTATATCCTGAAATAACACATAGGCTACTTTATCCAGGATTTCCCACGGGATCGTGATTTACGCGGGTAAACCCTCCCACGAGAACGAAGTCACAGGCAGAAGTTAGTATTATTATAACTAGCTGTTTCCCGTAACTTTGTCGTAATTCATGTGAACTATATGGTTACCAAATTTAATTCCAAACCGTTCAGTGGTTTTTGCGTGTAGTACCTCATAATCTTTCAAATTTATATATATGTACTTATATGTGTTTTTCTTTTATTATGTTTAATCTTAATTATGAACTTGAGTAATAAATTTTATTTACTTATTTTAATAGCTACTTTTATATTTTAACTAGAACAGTATTAAATTTATTACCTAAATTATATCTCACTGTCCTCCTTTAAATAATGAAATAGTTGTATTTTAATTAATTTTTGTTCAATGTGCTCTAACTTCTATCTAATGCCATGTTAACATACAATACTATAAGAAGCCACTAGTAACCAGCAAGTAGCCAATATTGTAAATACTAGCTCTAAGTATATAATATTCCACAATATAATATTCCACAACTTTTTCACACAACGCCATCTAGTCCCAAACTAAGCAGAGCTTGTGATATGGATACTAGACAACTGATAAACATACATATATATTTCTAAATACATACATATTATAGATAAATTACACCCAGACAAAGAACAAATGACCGTGCTCATCACACAAACATTTGTCCTAGGTGGGAATCGAACCCACGACCTTGCGCATAGCAGTCAGGACCACTGACCACTGTACCAACGGGCCTGTCAAATATATGTCCATGTCAGTATATTGTTATATAATGTATGTTTATTATATCGTGGCTGTTTATTGTCCCTTAATAAATAAAATAAAATATGAAGAGTACAGGGAAAGAAAGATCAAAGTCATTTTTTATAAATTAAAAGATAAATGATTTCTTAACTTAGAAGACTTATAAGTACTTGAAGAAATGACAAAATAATAATAATTTCTGTCTTAAAATCTAATGCTAATACTTTGGTTTCATTATTGACTAAAAAATAAAAATATTTTATATTTTTAATGAGAATTATTTAATATTTTTCAAGTTCAGGCCCAAACCTAAATCATATATAAATGATCAGTTTTAGTGGAAATATTCAAAAATGATCAAATTCACTGTAATTGTGGCAAATTAGTAAAATGATCTTGAGCTTTTTGGGAGCAAAATTGTTTAAAATGTTGTAAATCACTGTACAGAGCCTTTTTAATTGGAATTAGCTCACTGTAAGATATCTCAGGTCCATCAGTTTCTTGAATTAGTGCTTAGCTGTAGTGTAGATCAAAGTCCTCGGACTCTGATCGTTTTTAACTTTTACCGCTTAGACTATGATCACTAATAACTTTTATGTAAAAAATAAAACGTGATTTATCGTGACTTTGTACGTTTATATTCTTTTCATGCCTAGTGACAGGCAAGCTTAGCGTCTTACGAACTAGATGGCGTTATTAACCTCAAAGCAGTTTTAGGGTGACTTTGATCGTTCTTTCCCTGTGCTCTTCATATCAAAGGCGAGTCAACAATACTTACACACAGACGAAGCCAGCCAAGTTAGAGTGTAGTACATCATCTTCGGGTCCCGCGGCGAAGGACACGGCGAGCAATCTGTGGTGCAGCGCCGGAGACGGCCACACGCTCACCAGCTTGGTGAGAGCGTCCTCCGCACGCATGCCCAGCGGCATGCACGAGTCGGGGAGGGACGGGGCGCCCACCTGTGGGCAAACTGGGGCTTTGAATAGTGGACATTGGAAGGGAATGGGTCGTAATCCACCGCGGGGACCAAGTGCGGGTTGAAATTTATTTATAACAAAATCCACAGCTCTTAAAACAATGTTTATAGTAACTTATATCTAATATTACAGCCAATTACGGATTTACAATTTATTCACTAGTAACAAACATGTAGGAAATATTTTTGTTTTAAATTAACATTATTATACAGTATTAAGAAGTGTGAAATGAAATATTTATTTTGTTAATTGGTTATACAGTATGTTAACTAACAGAGGGTGTTCCCGTTAACCCGCAATAGTATAAGCACATCAATTAGATCGCCGCACACGCGGCCCGTCATTCGTAAATAAATTGCGACGTTGCCGTCCTTCAAGTACGCGTGTACAGAGTGTTTGTTTTACGTATCAATTTAAAAATTTTAGTGCATAATTTAATATAAAAAAAAACGTTTTGTTTTCGAATAGTAATATTTTTTTAGCATGTGTGGATGCTATACTATTGCGGGTTAACGGTAACGCCCTCTGTTAGTTAACATACTGATATAACACTTTCAAACGTCACTTTTTTTTCGCGTGTTATGTATAGCTAGATGAGGCCAGTGTTTCCTAACTGACTACTCTGAGAAGAAACACCGAAACAAACTAAGGGGTCAACGTTCTTTTAAAATCCATACAATCTGTAGCGATCAAATCATATGAGAGCCATGCAGGTGTATGTACATGCACACAGATATGAGCTGGCCCGTCCAAACAGTGCAAGCATTTGTCAGTTATCGTGTAGCTCAACTTAGAACTTAAGGAGCTCAAAAAGGGTTGGTGGATATCACGTACAGCCAGGGGCGTGCATAGGATTATGACAGGGCATGCGGCGGAGTAAAAACACACAAAAACTTCTTCTTTTATAGATTTTTAGCATAGCCACAGCCACGCATCGTAGCATGGTGGCGATGCGTGGCTGTGGCTATGCTAAAAATCTATAAAAGAAGAAGTTTTTGTGTGTTTTTACTCCGCCGCATGCCCTGTCATAATCCTATGCACGCGCCTGCGTACAGCACACTGTTAATTAGTAATTAGAATAGAATATTTATTTAATTCAACTAAATTACATGACATAGTTATGAAACAACATTTTTAAACATATTTATGTAAACTAAACTAGTCGAACACTGGTACCCAAAGTAAGATTTGTTACTTAGTTGTCTAAATGTAGTAAGTAAATATACAACATGTCCCCAAATTCAACAATAAGCCAACACCGGAGGGAGAAAAAAATATAATATCTTAATTTTTTTAAAGTTATAATAGAATTAAGTTATTCAAAATTAGAGACATTTTTAGGTATTTTTCACTACCATGACCACAATTTTTTAAACATTGCTGTTATTTTGTTTTTCTTTATCGGCAACCTGAATAGCATTGACATGATATATCATATGTTAGTAATGAATAACATCTTCGAAGGTTTTTAAATGACTCCTCCAGCGCAGAGGCGCGGAAGAGAGTGACAGAATTTTACAAAAAAAAACTTATTTGCAAAAAATAAAACCGACTTCCATATCAAAACACTAAAAAGCCCAATATAATTTTAATTTCGGTAGTCGGTGTTACTGGTTTTGTATTTTCTTTTTTTCACACCGCCTTCCGAAATTAAGATTATATTGGGCTTTTTAGTGTTTTGATATGGAAGTCGGTTTTATTTTTTGCAAAAAAGTTTTTATTTTCGCGCTTTTTAGTGGGTCAGTGAATTTTCCAAATCGGTTCCTAAATGACGGAGTTATGCGCGAACAAAAAACGCTATGCAGAGTAAACGAAAAGATCATCAACGTAAATATTTTTTTAGACTTTTGTAGATTTTTCAGAAACGGCTTGTCCGATTTCGATAAAATTTTCATGGGACCATTTGGGAAGTATACCATTTTCAACAAAAAAAGAATTTTTCAATTCAGTTGGCAAGCGACGCAGCTATGCCCGAACAAACATAAAAAAAAACAAACAAACATCCGAATTGAGAACCTCCTCCTTTTTTAGAAGTCGGTTAAAAATAACATGTTCCTTTCGAGTTTCGTCCGTGATTCGGAAAGCACAATAAGGCTGGTTCCGGCTGTCATTTGTACACTCGTTACGGGTTTGGACAGTCGTTACGATAGTCAGAACCCAGAAAATCTGACGCTGATCCGGTCAGTGGCTGTATGTAACACTAATAGTCAGCTGTATCCGGTGAGACTGACCCCAAAACAGTTGGGAAGAGGCTCATTTATCGGCGGATTTATCTGTACTGATATTATAAAGTGGAAAGGTTTTTGTTTGTTTGAACGCGAAAGTACTAGGTGGATTTGGATGAAGGTATGGAAGTAGCTTGAAGCTTAAGGAAGGTTATATATAGGCTACTTTTAACCGACTGAAAAAGAGGAAGGTTATGTTTTATCGTGAAAGTCCACGGGAGCGAAGTATGATTGGAGATGGAAGGATGATTCTCTAGTTTGACGCGGGGAATACGTTGCTATGCTCGTACCTTGTATATCTTGAGGTCGGTGAACTTGACATCGAAGGAGTGAGGGTAGTAGGGAGTACGCTTGCCGTAGAAGTACTCGCGGATGCGGGCGTCGCGACCCTCCGCGCGCTGCGTCGACGAGCGTTCTACAACCTGCAAACAACCACATTGCTAGTACTCTTATTTTTTAATAAAAATAATAATATCTTCAGTGATTCAAAAGAAAGGACTTTTTAGTGAGGAAAACCCAATTAACACTGTCGCGTGGTTATTCCCTTTAGTCATTGTATTGAGATCTATGTATACTTGCAGACATATCAATAAATGAAAGTGTCTGTCTGTGGCTTCAGAATAACTGTGGCTATAATAATTAAGTTTATGCTGTCCATAGATAAGTACACATCGTATGGGTCAAAAAGCTTTAAAGGTATGTTGCCACTCCGACCGATTTTTGTAACAATGCAGTGAGCTGTTATAACAAAAGATAATACAAAATGAAAAAATTGAAAAATAAAATAACCGCCTGTGTAAAAAATAAGTTTAAATCAAAAATTGGCCAATTGCGAGTCGGACTCGCCTGTGAAGGGTACCGCAGTATTTACGCAAAATAATTTAGAGAAAGGGGGTTTATCTTTTAAACGATTGACTTTGAGAAAAATGGTTTTACGAACCTCAATATATTTTTTTTAAGCTAACATGGTCCCTAACAGTATCATTAGAACTTAAAACGGGATAGGTGCATTAGGGCGGTGAAAAATAATGATGTTCAAAAATCGGCAATGGCACAACATCTTTTAAACGCAGGATCGAACCATTGGATTGAGTTACATAACCCTCAAGTCATCTCGACAGAACGCCACTATATACCAAGACTGGTAAGGGAAGCGATTGAGATTACCAAATACGACAATTTCAATCGGGAGGATGGGTTTCAACAGTCGAGGGCCTGGAATCCAATGGTTCAAATGTGTAAAAACCGAAAAAGTTCCGTAAAAAGTTCGCGAGTCGACACGGTTTTGTGTGTCGGGAACAGAATCGAGTGTTTAGTGATACATGTGACAGTGGTAGCAGTGTCGCTAACAGAAAACGAACGAGAAAGAGGGTAGACCGATTTGTCTGCTCATAAACTTCCACCCGCAATTACTTCAGTTCATCCGTGATCATGGCGCTTGCAACAGTGAAATATCGGATACTCAAAACAATAAATACACATGGTAAATAAGTTCTAATGATACTCAATATAATTTTCAAAGACCTAGACCTAGATATGAGGTATTAAAGAATATTACATGCAAACATACAAGATACGCGCGAAAAACCTCACCCTTCCCTTACTGTGGGGTGAAAAAGAAGAAGAAATATACTTACACCTCCACTCTTGGGCAGATACACGACTTTGACAAACTTGGGCATGTCCCGCTTGAGCTCGTTGTACAGCCTCTCGTTGTCTAACACTAGGATTACATCCACCTGTCGAATAGATATTATATTTTGTTATATAAGGTACTCCAACGACTTATTCACTAATACCATTTTACTTATCCAACTTATACATCTATTGTCATGGTGAATTTGTTTCGCAGCTTAAACATAAATAAATTAAAGTACATACAAAACTCGGAATGGATACATAAAACTCTCTTTATATATTAAACACCTTAGAGGATGTATGGTAATTATGTCTGTATCAGATACAGTTTTTTTTTTAACTAGCTTTCATTTGTTTCTGAGATTACTCTATACATACATACAAATTCTACCTATTTATTATAATATTATTAAGTATAGTTAATTGCCGTTTCTCGCATACACAGACATACAATGGGCAACGTAATATCAAAAAATTAAAAGCCAATTAAAAACTATAGGAAAAACTGTGTCAATGAAACCTTATTACTTGGCAGTAATTAATAATTATAATAAACTTTTTTAGAATAAAAAACTTTTCTAAATTAAAATAAAGTTTAACTTTTTTAGTTTAGTCTGATTAAAATAAAGTAAAGCTGTGTAAATGAAACCTTGTTTTAATTACTTGGCAGTAATTAATAATTATAACAAACTTTTTTTAGATTAAAAACTTTTCTATATTAAAATAAAGTTTAATTTTCATTTTTCATATCAGTTATCGAAACCTCGTCGCTTTTTTATCTTGACTATAAAATATTTTGCATAAACCGGATCTAGAATTTAATAAAATAAAATATCTAGTTATATAAAAATAAATTTGCTGTCCGTTAGTCTCGTTTTACGGGGTTGCGGGAATGTTCTAACCAGATACCGCGGCCCCGGAACGCTAGGGCAACTGAAGGAGCAGGGTGGGTTTTAGTCAGTACAAGTCTGACACTCCCTTCCGTTCTACCCGAAGCGGGAGGAGTCATTTGATGATTTTCCCACCCAGAATGTCTTGTTCAAACTCGAGAACGGCTGGACCGATTTGACTAATTTAGTTTTTAAAATATTATTGAAAGTATAAGAACAGTGAAAATATGGATTTTAATGTGGCAAAAATTTGGTAGTACGATGTTCGTCGAGTCAGCTAGTACAGTAGTACTCAATTGATATGGCTTACCGATGTACCTGCGCAGAAAATGAATTTTCGCACCGCGCTTCGTTCCCTTTACCGCTATTGGTCGGCAGCTGCCGCCATGTTAGCGCGTGACGCGTGAGTGAGACGGAACTAACAGCTGCAGTGTATTATGAACCTTATAGTAGTGTTCTAAGGTTGATTGTAAGTTTTAAGCGTTCTTTCGTTAATCTTCGGGGCCATACTTTCCTTTCTGTGCCAACGATGATTCACGACGCGCCTTATCAGTTGGGTACCACTGTACAGTTATATTACTGTAAATCTTTTGGATTTAGGTATGCATTCATATTGCAGGTCTGCTTACCTCAAAAGCCTGAGCAGCGTGTGTGAGCACCTTGTATCCTGCCCCTTTGATCCACCCACAAGTATTAATAATAACTCCTGATGTTGAAGCTGCAATAAAAATACATGAATTCTTTTAAACAGGCCTACATGGTCACTTGTAAAACGTCAGAAATTAGTTAGTGCATGGTACGAATTAGTCGTTTCTCACGGAAAAGAACCTGCAAGAAACTCCAAGATTACTCTTTTCAAACAGTTTTTTTTGTAGGACAGAATAGATGTATTATTGTATGTCCGATGGTTTGGTTATGAATTGGCTTCAGGCAGTCGCAACGCAGTGTGATCCCGTAAATCGCATTTTCAATCGACATTGTGCATAAAGTGTGCGCTACGGCTATTGATAGAAACTTTCGGCCTACTTTGGCTGAAGTCTAAGATGATAAATCGAAGGTACTTGAGTGTACAAATATTAGAAACTAGCTGTTGTCTCTATTCGCACGAATTTTCATGCAAACTTTCACCCCATTAGGGGTTGATTGAAAAATAAATGTTTGTTTCTGGTCTTCAACTATCTCCATGGCAACATTCATCAAGATCAGCTCAGCGGTTCAGCCGTGAAAATGTAACCGACAGACATACAGAGTTTCGCATTTATAATATTAGTATGCAGAGTGTGGATTTAATACACCAACAGTAGTTACCTTTCTTATTGTTCTCACATCTTTCAGCAATGACTTCAGCTAGTCGGGACACTATAGTGTTGTATAGCTCCAGGTTTTCTCCTGGGTTGTTGTGACCAAAGTGGTACACCAGCGGCGCTTGCTGACTGAAGCCTTCTTCTATTGACGCTGGTCTCTCCACCAAAAGTGCTCCTGTTTACGGCATATTATTATAATCTCGGAAGCAAAAGGAATGATGGGATTTAAAATACCTACTCTAAAAAATACCTGTCCTTCCCGCCTACAGTCAGAATTGGAAAGAGTAAAGTAGAGTGGTCCAGTCTCAATCAATAAATCGATTAGCCTCTTATCTTGGACTTTTATTTTGAGACTTTTGAGTTCGAGAGCAACACTGAACTATAAGACGTTTCGAACTCATATACCATGGGTACTTAAAAACCTCAGAAGCTAGAGCGCGGTTCGAAATTGATCGTTTCCTATGGAGAAGAACCAGCAAGAAATTCCATGGTTACTTATTTCAAAACATAATAAATTTTCACAATGTATTCATAATACAGGTTTAATAGGTATGAGAGAACAGTATAGTATAGACCAATTAACATAGCACAATGTAATTGGAAAACGAATGTAAGAGTCTACAATGTTTGTTTATTTATGTAAACTTTATGTACAATAGTGGTACATGGGCGGACTTAATCTGACAAGGCATTCTGTACCAGTCAGCCTTTGGGTTAAAGGTTTTATTTAGGTGTACAGCTAAATAAAATGTCATAAACTATCGAAAGAGCTAATAATTAATATAAAAAATACAAAAATACATATATATGCTGAAATAATAAACTAATAAATACGGTGCTTTATGATTCTAGATATCTTTCTGATTTAGAGAACTCGCAATTTCATATTATGGCGAAGACCAAACTAAGAATTACAGGCTTTTAAGTAGTGGTTTCTTATTTTACGCTTAAAAGAAAATTTTGACTCTGCCTTCTTGATGTCAAGGGCAGCATGCTCCAAAGTTTAATGGTAGAAATAGCGTAGGAGTTAGACAGAAACAGACGTGTGGTGAGACTGAGAAAGAATGCGAAGAAGTATGTTTTTGGATGCGCGACGACTATGAGTACTGCCCGAAACATTAAAAAAAACCGGTCAAGTGCGTGTCGGGCCACGCGCAGTGTAGGGTTCCGTAGTTTTTATAACAGCCAAGTGCGTGTCGTATTCGCTGACTGATCGTTTCGTACCATTTTTTTTTTTTTTTTTTCGGGTGGAGATCCTCATGGACTACCTCCGCCTGGGGAATGGCGGAGGGGCGTGCCGGATTCTTACCGGCTAAAACCACCCCGGTGTCTCCTCACACGTGCGCGGGGGGCCGCGGGAAACCTAATTCTTCCGCAGCCCCGCACTAGTGCTGGCCGGGTCTGTCCCGGCCTCGCCTCCTGCACGGGGTAGTGAGGTGTTGAACTACCCCGTGCATCGCCTCAGAGGCGCGCGCCGACATCCGCGCGCGCCTGCGACTCGGGTCCATCGAATAGGGGGCGGGGGACTTCCCCAAGTCCCTCGCCCCTGGACCCATTTATGGGGGCTGGAAAAGGGCGTTGTCCGCCCTTCCCCTGCGCCCGGTGCGCCTTCTGCGGCCAGGGAAGGGAGTGGAGATCTCCCTCTCCCTTTCCGCAGTTTCCTTCTGCGACATCACGTCCTCGCAGAAGGACACCACCGCGTCCCACGACTCTGCGCTGCCGACCATACTCTGCACTACGGCCGGCAGCGACAGATCGCCTCCTACTTCATTTGTGAGGACACGGCGCTGCTCCTCCCAAGCTACACACTCGGCGAGCGTGTGTTGCGCCGTGTCCTCCCCGCAATGGACGCAGTGGTGGCACCGAGCGTCCGGCTCCCTGTCTATGCGGCACAGGTACTTGCCGAAGCAGCCGTGCCCCGACAGCACCTGTGTCACTCTAAACGACAGGGAGCCGTGCCTTCTCCCGAGCCAGTCGTCGAGTACTGGCCGGATCGCCTCGACGGTAGCGAGGCCGGCGGTAGGGCGCAGAAGCCTCTGCCGCCATTCCGCCACCAAGACCTGACGGAGCTCCTCTCGGCGCAGCGCGATCTGCCGCTGCACCGGCCTCGAGCCCCGTGCCCGCTCTTCCTCGCGCCATCGATACAACGACGCGAGTACTTTCGCCTCTAGGTCCCAGGGCGGGGATCCGGCCAGGACGCAAGCCGCCTCGTAGGAAATCGTGCGGTACCCGCGGACGACTCTGACGGCCATCACCCTCTGCGGTTTGCGCAGAATGGCGAGAGTGCCGGCCGTCATGTCCAGCGCCCACACAGGGGCCGCATACAGGGCCATGGACCGCACGATTCCCACGTACAACCGCCTACAGGCGGCGCTCGGGCCCCCCAAGTTGGGAAGCAACGTTGAAAGCGCGCCCGCTGCGCCCATCAACTTGGGCACCAGCCGCCGGAAGTGGGGCCCGAATTCCCATCGGCTGTCGAGCACCAATCCCAGATACTTCATGGTGGACTCGACAGCTATCCGGGTCCCGCTGACATCGTTTCGTACCATGCTCTAACTAAAAGCCAAACATGACTACCTAACTAATTTGACTTCCTATACAAATCCTCACCTGATCCGACAATTTTGCACGAAAAGTTTTAATTTTTTTTTAGAGATTTGTATAAAACTTGTCATAGCCGGTGTTTTGAATTTAAATACGGACACAAAGCTACACTACTCAATCGTCACTAGAAGCTAGCACGATACAATTGGCGCTTAGCGCCATCTATCGACATTTCTGTAGAGTTGTTCGAAATTTTCGAGTCAAATACAATTGGTCGTCTATTACTCGTAAACTTGTAAAGCCCATTTATGTGTGATAGTTTTCCTTTAAATTTCGTTATATATAGGTACTACTGCCGTGACATTTGAATTTCTAACTACAACCGTTTAGTTGATAGAGGGGGCGGGACACTTGACTCTAACGAAAATTGGTACTTTAAAGCTTGATAAGTCACGAACTGTTTACTTAATCAAAAAACGGTCTTACCAAACCCCTAATATTTTTGAAAGACCTATCCAACGATATCCCACACTATGGGAAGAACGAAAAAAAAAATTATCATCCCACTTTACATGTATGGGAGGTACCCTAAATAATTGTTTTTTTCAAAATTTTATTTTACCACTTTTTCGGCGTCATTAACGTGTATACTCATGCCAAAGTACAACTTTCTAGTAGCAATAGTTTTTGAGCTAAACCGCGGACAGTCGGAAAGACAGACGGACATGGCGAAACTATAAGGGTTCCTTGTTGACTACGGAACCCTAAAAATGATGTAATCAGGAGCACAAAGATCGTTTATAATAGTGAAATGCAAGCAGAGGGATCTGAGAGTTCTCCTTAGATAGGCAACCATTTAAGCTGGGAAGGGAAGGAATAAATGTGATAATATTTACGAAGGCCAAAAATTAAACAAATACAGTTGTTAAGAAGTTCTTCGGATAGATCAGATAAGCAAACATCTGTATAATCAATAACAGGAAGCACAAGCGAATGGACCAAGGTGGTTAGTGTTAGAAGGAAGAAAATCTGGGCGAAGCTGGAGATGTGTCAGACTTTACTGACTAAAACCCATCCATGTTCCGTCATTTGCCCTTCGTATTCCGAGGCCGCGGTAACTCTTTCGAACAATTCCGCAACCCCCTTTGTGGGCCCCGACAATTTGCTGACACTCTTTAAGGCGCGCGTGGACCTCGAACGCGCCGTCTACACGGGAATAGGTATATAGGCCCAAGTCTTTAACGTGTGGCGAGAGTGGAATGACGGTATTTTTTAAGTTAAGCGGAAGTAGGTGGCTGGTGTCCAAGTTTCGTAGCGCATGTGAACTGCCGATTAGGATAGCCTGGCATTTATTGACATCGACCGTAACCTCAAATCTGCTTGACCAATCGCTGATAGCTTGGGTCAACATTCAGTAATGAGATGCAGCTCTCCAAGTTTTCAATGTCAGCTTGCGCGTAGAGCTATAGGCCATCAGCATACAGGTGGTAAGATCATTTGAGGATAGTGGTAATAGAGTTCTCTCATTCATATAAAAATTGGCCAAAAGCGAGTCAGACTCGCCCATGAAGGTTTCCGTAGTAACTACGCCAAATAACTTTTGATTTTCATAGTGTTTGTATGAATTACAAAGTTATATTTGCGGTTTTAGAAAATATGCTATATCTCAAAAACTGCTGATCCGATCTCGTTCAAACCAATTTTCGTTGAAAGTTTACATATACAGCATACATTTTTTTTTTTTCTCTCCATTATTACTTATAGAAGTTAGAGGGGGGCTACATTATACCACTTTGGAAGCGTATATTTTTTAAACGAGATTACCCCTACATACAAACTTACAAACAAATTTTACCTCTTTATAATATAAGTATAGATAAAATAAACTTGACAAATAACAACATTACATTTTACTAATGATGGATGGAAACTAAATCATTGTAGAATTAATAATTAAAATTAAACAAATAAAAATCTGTCATATCGGTAGACGAGTAGTGTCATAGACTCACGAAAGTAGAGTTGTTAATAGACTGCCAGACGATAACGCAATTAGACGATAAGTTTCTTAGTTCAGTGTGCCTCTTGGCCCTTGGCGTATACCTTCACTAACATCATCCATTGCTTTATATCTCTGGCTACTAGCCAGCAATAGAATGCAATGGGATACTATAACAGACTAATAAATCCCATGAAAACAATACTTGTCAAAAAACCAAGTCTCGCAACTCAGTTCTTCTACCGTAAAAAGTTGTGAGATCCATGTAATACCAAGTCGGTTATTCGATTATTCAGTCCCTACTTAAGGGACCTTTTGTCTTAAGTTGTTACGTAATTATCCAATCTAACAACATCTTACAGTGACCATATCAATATTAAAAATCTTTAACGTTTTAAATAAATAGATTGACTCGGCCATCGCATGAAAACACAATATATCTCACAAGTAATACATAAATATATAAATTAGATTGTTTTTGCGATTGCCAAGCCAATCTATTTATTTAAAACGTTAAAGATTTTTAATATTGATATGTATATTGAAATATATGGGATTACAAAGTTATTTATGCCGTTGATGTATCTAGAAAACTGGACCGAAATTGAAAAATATTTTAGTTTTTCCTTGATTCGTACATTAAACACTAATTGTATTCTAAATTTGAAGCTTCTATGTCTGCTAGAAGTGCCTTAGACTTTTGATGATCGGTCAGTCAGTGAGTGACAAAATTAAGGAACTTTGACTCGTTATAATTCTTAAACTACTGGTTCAAATTGAATGAAATTTGAAATATACCGTGTTGATACAGTGCGTGCTTGGTTACTGAAAATTCAGGCTTCTAGTTTTATCCACTACGAAGTTATACGGGGTCGAAAAGGGCCTGAATTGCTTCGAGAAAAGTATGGTACGGCCGTGCCGCTTTTTGCTCGACTTGGCGGATGGCAGATAAAAATTAAATTAAAAATTTAAAAACCCTCTACGCAAAAAATACTTAGCAGTAGTTTAAGAAACATCCCAAAAGTAAAAAAATAATAGTCGCTGCGGGGTATCACTATATAACAAACTTTAAATATCGATTCTAAATGGCAAAAACTATGGTACATAGGTGAAAAGTAACTTTTCACTTTTCACCTACCATAGTTTTTGTCAGTTATTCCATTTGATACGCCACTTGGGTACATTTGACAATATTCAATTATTCATTCCCACTTTCACTCCCCATATCTAGTAAATGGCTGAGCCGATTTTGATAAAACATGTCTGATTGTAATATACTCGTCGTGTTCTTTCATTTGATAAGTACCCCATTTGGGTATATTTGACAACATTTAATTATTCATTCCTACTTTCACCCCCCACAACTTTTAAACGGCTCAACCGATTTTCATCAAACACGTCTAGGAACACTCGCACATAAGTCACATTTTATACAAAAAACACTAAATTGAAATCGCTTCATCTGTTCAGGAGTTATGATGCTACAGACAGACAGACACACAGACAGACACGTTAAACTTATAACACCCCTCTTTTTGCGTTGGGGGTTAAAAATAAAATAGTCATCATTTAAGTGATATTTTACAACAAATATATCATCTGCTTTCCTTTTCCCAATTATGTTGGGGTCAGCTACCAGTCTAAAGCTTTGGTTTCCTAGGAAAGCGGTGCCGTCATATAGCGGCCGTAATATTACGGACGCAAAAAGGCGACCGTCTTTACTGTGACGACATGTGGAAAGTTCCACGGCCGTTTTAACACAGTCTGCTTCATCGCTATCAATGAAACGTTCACGAAACAACAAGACGGCCGTCATACAAATGGCGGCACCGCTTTTTGACGTTACGGTGTCAGTTACCGCTCTCTAGGAAACCGCGCCGTTTTGTTTACATAGACAACGTTCTAGTGACGTCATTCACCGCTGTATTACGGCCGCTATTTGACGGCACCGCTATCCTAGGAAAACAAAGCTAAATGAAGCGACTACTCATCTGACCTGCACAACACAGTAGAACACGATACCTCTTTGGAAGACCAGTGTTGGGTTTTATAGCTACTGACTACCCATTACAAATGGCAAAAATGTACAAATGGCAGCTGAGACCAATCGCTTTAAGTGCTTTAAAAGAAATGGAGGAATCTCGATAAGTTAAGATGGTGACCTTTCACAGACCGACCTTGGCAAGCGTCGCTTAAGCTTTGTTTTCCTAGGAAAGCGGTGCCGTCATATAGCGGTCGTAATATTACGGACGCAAAAAGGCGGCCGTCTTTACGGTGACGACATGTGGAAAGTTCCACGGCCGTTTTAACACACTGTCTGCTTCATCGCTATCTAGTGTATTACATTCTCTTTGGAAACATTCACGAAACCATCTGACACCGACAAGACGGCCGTCATGCAAATGGCGGCACCGCTTTTTGACGTTACGGTGTCAGTTACCGCTCTCTAGGAAACCGCGCCATTTTGTTTACATAGACAACGTTCTAGTGACGTCATTCACCGCTGTATTCCGGCCGCTATTTGACGGCACCGCTATCCTAGGAAACCAAAGCTTAAACCTCAAAGATCGATCCGTAACAAATATATTTTTGTTGTTAATTGTTATAAGTAGTTTGTTAAAAAGAGAACTAGCAATGTGAGTAAATTCACATTACTAGCAATCTTGTTAACTAAGCTAAATATGCTTGTATCTGCAGTGGGTTCATGCCAATAGTGGAATGGGTGGGGTTCGAACCCGTGACCTCTAGATCACAAGTCCGACACCTTAGCCTTAGCTTTATGAAGTTGGTACCAATAAACTTGTAAGACAACTTACCAATAGTGCCAGGTACACTGATATGACCCTGGCCAACATCCAGGTCTACATAAATAGGTCTTCGACCCATCCTCACAGCATAATTCAGTAGTATCCTCGTCAATGTAGACTTGCCCACGTCACCAGGTCCCACAACCATGGTGACAGGTCCTCTAGTTGACTCCTGCTCGGCGGCTACTCGCTGCTGTTCAAGAGCTGCATGTACATTGAGATATACAACCTGGAAACAGAAAACAAAAAAAGGGTAATGGTCTGCAACATTCAGTCTTAATTTTTTTATTGAAGGAAGAAGATTTATTTTATAAGGCAACAAACACTAAAAGCCAAACTAGAAGAAAAAAAGTTTATTTACTTTATTATAAATCATCATATGCTTAGCCTTTTCCCAACGATGTTAGGTCGGCTTCCAGTCTATCCTGACGAAGCCGAGTATTATCTTACATGGTACGGTTGCCTATATGATCTCCACAACCCAGTTACTTTTTACTGTCAGCTTAACTTATTTTCTGACACACTGAGGAATCTCAATCTATACTAATATTATAAAGCTGAAGAGTTTGTTTGTTTATTTGTTTGTTTATTTGCTTGAACGCGCTAATCTCAGGAACTACCGTTCTGATTTGAAAAATTCTTTCAGTGTTAGATAGCCCATTTATCGAGGAAGGCTATAGGCTATATATCATCACGCTAACACCAATAGGAGCGGAGCAGTAATGAAGAATGATTCAAAATCGGGGGATTTTTTTTCCACGGGGACGAAGTCGCGGGCGGAAGCTAGTTCTCAATACGTTAAGATGGTGACATCTACAGACCAAACTCGGTAAAAGTGCTAAACCTTGAAGATCCACAAACCATTATGATTCAATTCTATTCATTTATTTCAATTATGATTAAATAATAATGATTTGCTTTTTATAATACTGCAACAGTGTGACAAGCGGTTTCATCCACATTTTTGAGGAAAAACTTACAAAAATAATACATATTATATTCCTTTACTTTAAGGTAATCTTAAAGTGTGTACTTAGTACATTAATTACATCACAGAGCTACCAGCGGCCGCCAGCTATCTCATGCCGTACTTAAGCGTTAATTTGGTGCGGACTATGGAGTTATATCTCCTAAGATATTAATTTAAAATAATAACGTATTTATTTGGATAATTATATATATATCATGTTTACAATTATATCATGTTGATAATTATATTTATCATGCAATAATTTGAGAGATTGTAGCCTATGTGCTATTGCAATGTATAAGCTATTATACTGTAGTTTCATATACATTTGGTAGTTTTTGCATGAAAGAGTAACAAACACCCGTACATCTATACATCCATACTCACAAACTTTCGCATTTATAATATTAGTAGAAGTAAGATTAGTATTATGAATCCTCATTTTACCTCTTATATATACCTCATCATCATTCATCAAAATCAGTTTATTAGTTTAGATGCTATGGTTACACATAAATAAAAACATTTAGCTAATTCACAGGCTCAATCAAAGCACATGAATAATTAGTATGTACTATAATTATATTAAAAATTATAGAATTAGTAGCACTGGTAAGAAAATACTTACTTATCTCAAATTTTCTATGAATAATTTGAATTTAGATTCATATCAGTACTTAAAGTAACTATATGCATCAATTTCTGTTACAAATAAGGCTGTAAATTTTAAATGTGATTACCTTTCTACTGTTTCTAACTTAGCCACCAGCTCCACATGCATGAATGTCATAAATGTTGTCCCTAAAATGTTCCACAAGGATAATGGTCTAGTTATGTTCACATTCAGACCCAAAACTATTTTATTATTACAAGGATTGGAGCAGTTATAGTTTAGTTTCTGAGTTTAATATAGTGTTTATAATATAAGGGAACTAAGTAGCCACTTCAAGTTGTAGTACAAAATCTTATTACAAATCACTATAATTAGATTTGAAAGACTATTGGAGAGACCTTTTTGAAGCTTTGGGACAATACTGGTAAAAAAATGATATATTTTTTAATATTGATTATCCCGCTATTGACCTTGATCACCTGTTTGTCAGCAATTGATGAGGTATATGATGGAACGAGAGAGCCCAGAATAGGTCTGTTCACTCCAACTTTAAAGGCTGATGTGTCTTAATTATCATGCATAATAATTATGATTGTCTATAAACATACCATAGGTGTTTCCTTTGCCATATAGCTGACTTCAGTTCGGCCCCTCAACTCCACCGTGCAGCCGTGCCACGTGAAGACTGCCACCTTCGCACCCGTATGGAACTCATATGGCTTCCCTCTTACTAACTCCGTGCCAAAAAGCTCCGCGTAACCACTCTTGACCTACAACAACATATTAACCAAAAAATTGTTGTAAACATACGAAAATTGATCGGAATCAGGAAATCCTGTGAAATAATCCATATTGAACAAATATTGCCATCGATTTTCTTATATTTTACCTCTAAAACTACTTTTTCATTCTTCGATTCAACTTCAAACCTAAGCTCTGAATCTGGGTCTAGTTTGAACTCTTGTAGTTGAACCTCAGTCATTTTAGTAACTATGTTTTTATTACTGATAGTTCTGAATCAAAAAGTATAACTTTAAAGATTTTCCTGAAAAAATAATTTAATTTGTCGATTCAGTAACAAGCAGTATGCATCCAAATCAAAACACAAAATACAATTACGTTCCATACTCATGAATTCAATAACTCATGAAGTAACAATTATTTATAGCACTAGATCTGTGAAATTGGCAAGGGAAATTGGTCATAATTTATGCTTCAAATTATGATACATGCAACTTTGGAACGCCTAAATGTCATGAGGCTACTATAAAAAACTTGGTGCGAAACGAAACCGTTTAAAAGTCCGGTTAAGTAGACTCACAGCCTTAGTGTGCTGATCTACAAGTGGCCCTACCTAAAAAAAAAAAAAAAAAAAAAAAAAAAAAAAAAAAAAAAAAAAAACGAAACCGTTTCTTCACGCCCGATCACTATGTTCGGCAAGCCAATCCCTTGGGAGAAGCGAGCCAAATACTTAGGTGTGATCCTCGACCAGTTTCTCAACTTCAGTGAGCACATAAAGTCGGTTCGCTCGCGAGCCGCTTTCGCTCTCGGTAGGCTCCACGCCCTGCTGAATAAACACAGCAAGCTCTCCCTTAAATGTAAAATCCGAATATACACGACATGCATACGTCCTATCATGACGTATGCCTGTCCGGTGTTTGCTCATGCCAGTCCCAATCAGATCCATAGGATGCAAGTCATTCAGAACCGTTTTCTCCGAAAGGCCACGGGCGCGCCCTGGTTCTGTAGGAACGAGGATCTCCACGTAGACCTCAAACTCCCGACCATAAAGCAAGTGTTGAAACGCATGTCAGTGCGTTACTTCACCTCTGCTGAGACCCACACTAACCCCCTGATCGTATCGGCCGCCCGATACAGACCCTCCAAGATTTCTCGGGTTCGTCGCCCGCGTAACATCCTAGACGAGCCTGACGACCCCACCACCATCCGACAAGAGAGCAGTAGGGAAACCAGCACTCTTAGAAGACACAGATACAGAACGCGTTCCTTATTCCGGCCTCGCCGACGAGGCCCATCGCGACGTCCGCGTACTTGTAATGAAAATCCTCCCCGACCTTTGCCAAACGAGCCAGCCCGCGATGCTGAGCCAGTAGCAATAAATACTCCCGTAAATAATATGACCCAGCCTGTCCCTTTGCTGCCCTCCCAAAATGACCCCGCTATGCCGAGGCCCGTACTCCACAGGGAGTGCCCTTAGCGTGCGGTCATTAGTTTTTAAGTATATTTTAGTTTGTAAGCCCTGGCTGGGGGCCTTTAATTTATTAGAGGTCACCACAGGAAAGTCCGGTTAAGTAGACTCACAGCCTTAGTGTGCTGATCTACAAGTGGCCCTACCTAAAAAAAAAAAAAAAAAAAAAAAAAAAAAAAAAACGAAACCGTTTCTCTGTCTACGAACGAAACGTATTATAACAAATATATATTTTTTTAAACTTACTGGAAAAAAGCGCGGGAAATTCGTAACGAAAAGGCGCCTTTTTTTAAACAAATTTTCATAAAATTACTTTATTCATTCTTAAGTTCATTTCCTAGCTATTTTCATGATGGGGAAGAAGGGAATCCCCAAGAAAAGGAAAAAAGAAGACAGTTCGTCATCTGCTCCACCGTTGGTGTCCTCTGAAGACGACGGTGGAGCCTCAAGCTCTTCAGAGGAATCTATGCCAGTAGAAAAAGATAAGTATCAGGAATTCAGGATTCCCGACTACATTCGGTCATATCCTGAAAATGGAGGTAATTTTGAATACGTTGTATTTTTAGAAAGTATAGACTCAGTCCCGATCGGCGATAGAGACATGATGTCCCTTTCAACCAATATAAAGAAATATAATAAGGGCGTAAAACAACTACTACGAATGAACCGATACAAAATTGGTGTTATTTTTGAACGACCTGGTTTAGCCAATGCAGCACTAATGAATCGAAAATTTCTAGATAGTTTCAAATTGAAAGCCAGTATTCCTGCAGCTGCAACGGAGAACACAGGTGTTATCATGCATGTTCCCATTGAACTTAGCAACGAACACATCTACAACGCGATAACTAGTACCAAAAATATTATATCTATTAGAAGATTTATGCGCCGTACTATTTCAGAAGGAGGAGGGGTGTCTTTTCAGCCTACGAAGACGGTGTCCATAACATTCTCGTGTGCAGTGATACCAGATAGTGTAGACCTGAATAGCTGGAGGTTCGAAGTGCGTCCTTACATTCCGCCGGTTAAACAATGCCTGAAGTGTTTAAGGTATGGTCACATAGCCAAATTTTGTAAGAACTCCCAAAGATGTTCCATATGTACAAAGGACCATAATTATAAAGAATGCCAAATACCATCAACTGAGGCAACATGTTGCCACTGTCAAGGTAAACATGTAGCTATTTCATCACAGTGTCCAGTCAAGCAAAAAAAAGTTGAAGAAAACAAAAACAAAATTAATAAAAAATCATTTACAGATTTATTCAATGAAAAGTCATTTCCATCTCTTTCAAAGTCCAGTCCTGCAAAACAATTACAATCACTAATTGAAACAGAACCAATCTTAAATATTTTAATACAGACAATAGTAACATTAATTTCTCAAAATAAAAATAACGAAAAGAGTATTTGCACTCAAAGTATAAAAGATGTTCTATTATCAAAAATTCAGAATAATATAAATAAACCTTAATTTTATGGATCAGCTAAATATTGTACAGTGGAATGCTCAGAGTATCAATAGTAACAAACATGTTTTTTCGTATTTTTTACATGAGTATAATATACATGTAGCTTTATTGTGTGAGACTTGGCTCAAGCCTCACATGAGATTTAGTATTAAAGGATATAATATAGTAAGATTAGACTCAGGTAATACACACAATGGTGTAGCTATTTTAATACATAACAGTTTACAATTTAGTAAAATAGATACTTTATATGATGATTCAATACAAAATATAGCGATTCGTTTAAAATATGGCAATAATAAAGAAATTTCATTAGTCAGTTTTTATAGTCCCGGAAACGCTTTATATACTAAGTATAAGTTTGATAATTTGAATATAAGTATTCCTGGTCCTCTCTTGGTGGGTGGAGATTATTGAAATCTCCACCCACCAAGAGAGGACCAGGACACCAGCACACCATTTGGCTTGGGGATGTAACAGTGTGAACATTCGCGGCCGAGAGGTGCTTGAAGTCATTAATGACTTTAATTTGGTTTTATTAAATGATGGAGAAATGACTACTGTAGGCTCTGATAGGTGGCAAAGAAATGCACTTGATTTGACTGTAGTATCAGCTTCAATTTCATTGTCTTGTAACTGGTCTGTCCATGACGATCCTTTAGGTAGTTACCATTTGCCTGTAATTACAAGGGTACTTATTAATAACAATTATAATATCCCACATGAGACAGAATCTTCAAAAGAGATTGCCCGAAATCAGTACCGCATTATAGTGAAAGAATTTGACCATAAAAATATACTCATAAATTATATTTTTTATTTTTCTTAGTTAATTTGATCGAAATGGTATGCGGGGTTAATATTTTGTATTTAATTAGTTAGTTATTCGATTATAACACATACTTTTTTAAATGGCGTATTTTATGAAAGCGGTGTTGCCAATTCTGAGAACCTCCCCATAATTGTCTTATCGGATCACGAGCGGATGATGAGTTTTAAAAATAATTTCAACTATGACATTTTTCCTCGTTATTAATATTCTAATTTTTATTAACATAATTAAAATAATACTACTCTACTAATTAAAATCTTTCTTTAGTTGACAAACAAATCACTTATGGTCAGGATGATTTAAATTAATTGTTGGTTACACCATCATGGGCAATGTAAAAAATGAACTGTCAAAAGCGTCACTGTCAAACAAATCATCGTGTCGGCATTCGGCAGTGAATTTTTGTTTTTATTTTGATAGTTGTTGTTGAGTTTGTTGTGCTAATAAATAACTTATCATTGCGTTGTGTTAGTGTCCAGTCGAGTCTTTAGATTCCTGCATGAACGAGATCTCTTTTGAAGACCTTGGTACTGTTTCTGTGCTGGTGGTGTGGATTGTGTAGAACGTTTTTACGACTACGGTCCGTGTCCTCTGTGCTGCAAAACTACAACGATTCCGTTAAAATGTCACGCTGTGTGAACTGTTCCCTTTCTTTGGTACATCCTCTACCCCGTCGTCGAGTCGGGGAGGCAACGGATATAATCGTTAGAATCTTACAATCCTGGATTACTCCAGCAACTTAATGTGTGTTTATGTAATATTATTTATTTGGGATCATTAATTGATTTGTTGGAACTATTTTCTCTTGCATACCTATATAAATTCAAATCATAATGTCGTAAAGGACTGCATTTTTTGATGGAAGATTTGTTACAAAACTAACCTCAAAACTGAACAGAAAATCAAAGGACCTAGAGAACCCTACAAAATAAATGGATAATTTTTATTTTCTTTGAAAGTACGACATCACCCCTCTTTTATATCCAATTTATGCTGTCTTACAAAAATGTTCTATGCGCAACGACGCTCCGTAGTGAAATGAACATTCTCCTTTACCAAAACATTTTAATTTTAACTTGGTTGATTGGGAAATATATAGGAAGAGTGTTGATAGTTTGATAGTGGAATTTAAAATTAATCAAGATAACCCATTACAGTCATATAATGACTTGATAAAGTTGTTAAATTTAGCTATTATTAAATCATTACCATCAACTTTAAGACCTACTACATCTTTTGATACGTCATTAGTAAATAATAATCGTAAAAAACGCATCCCATTACCATGGTGGAATTTGAATTGCAGTAAAGCAGTAGAAGACTCTAGAAATGCCTATAAAGAATTCAAGTACAATCCCACATTAGAAAAATATATTGAGTTTAAAAAATTACAAGCTCTTAAAAAGTTAGTGTTGAAAAGAGAAAGATATTTAAGTTGGATTTCTTTATGTGAGTCATTTAACAGAACTACTCCATTATCTAGAGTTTGGCAATTTTCAAAAAGATTTAATAAAACATTTACCAAGTAGTAATATTTCTCCTTGGGTATTCGATTTTCTTAAAAAATATACTCCAGATACAGTTGAGGGGCCATTTCAATCAATTCCTCATGAAGTAAAAGTTTCAGGACATTATGAATATCTAATTTAACCATTTTCTCTTCAGGAATTAAAATCTGCAATATCATCTAGCTCATTCAGCTTTTGGCCTTGATGGAATACCTTATAAAATGTTGAAATATGTATCAATTAAGGCACTTTCTGACATACTAAGTGTTTTCAATTTACTCTGGCAGGAAATGATCATCCCTAATGAATGGAAAACAGATTGTCTCATTCCAGTACTTAAGCCTAACAAAGAAAGACACAAAGTAGAATCATATAGGCCAGTAGCATTAACATCATGCATGGGGAAAACCTTTGAACAATTAATTAAACAAAGGCTAGAATTTTATATGGAAAGTAATAGTCTATTACCATCCAATCAATTTGGCTTTCGACGTGGTTGCTCCACTCGTGATAGCATTTCTAATTTACAATTAGATATATACAATTCTAATAAAATGGACAATTATTTTGTTGGTGTCTTCTTTGATATAGTGGGTGCATTCAACAACATCAATTTGCACATTTTGTGTGTTGAACTTCGGGCCCTTGGTATTCCTGAAAAAATTATATTATGGATCTTTAACTTTTTACATGGTAGAGAAGTATATGTCAAAGTGAATAAACGTTTAATAGGGCCACGTTTTTCATACAAAGGGGTATGTCAAGGTGGCATTCTCAGTCCATTGATTTATCTTCTCTATCTACATAGACTAAACATTGTACTTGGTCTTGAAGTGACAAATTTACAGTTTGCAGATGATTTGGTTATCTATGCTTCAGGTTCAGATATAGGTTCTGTTGAAAGAATTTTAAACACAGCTTTAACTCGGCTAAAGAACTATTTTCATTATCTAAACTTGGATATTAGTCCAGAAAAATCTAAAGTCATAGTGTTTGGTGAATGTGAAATAGACCTACATATTTATTACAATAATAGTGTTCCTCCAATAGTGAATGAAGTGAAGTTTCTGGGTATCATTTTTACAAGCAACCTTTCATGGACTAAGTATGTTGATTATCTGTTAGGTAGAGCTAATAAAGCATTTAATTTTGTAAAGTCGCTGTCAATTGCAGCTGATCCTAAAATTTTGCTAATGCTATATAAATCTTTAGTACGTAGTCATTTTGAATATGGATTTTTATGCTTTGGGTCTGATCAGAGATTGGTTCACAAATTGGATATTCTGCAAAACCACAATCTTAGATGTGTAACTGGTGCAATGAAGACAACTCCAATTAATTCACTTCAAATTGAGTGCTACACTCCTCCTATGAATATAAGATTTCAGTTTTTAAAATCCAAATACATTCTCAAGCTTTTATCTTTTGAAAATCATCCCTTATTAAAGAAAATATTATTTTATCATAGAGTATACAGTCCCTCTAACTCCGTAAATGTCCCCTATATATTTCATGACTTTTCTATTTTAATCAGTATTGATGATCAATATCAAATTGAGAAATGTAAAGGCAGATGGCCATGTTACTCTGGTAATTATATTAGCAAATTCTGGCCCATGGACATTTACATCAACCGTGAACTACGGTGTAAAGAAGATGTCTATCAGTTAATTGCAGAGTTCCCTGGGTACAGGCATATATTTACTGATGGATCCAAAAACAATAGAAATGTTTCGATAGCCATTTATCTACCTCATCTTACTGTTGGACATGGAGTTCGGTTACCTGGAGCCATGACTATATTTACAGCAGAATCTCTAGCCATTTTATCAGCTCTGCAGTATATACATGAAAAGAATCTTGGGCACACAACTTGGCTTATAGTGACCGACTGCATGAGTGTTCTCATGGCCTTAATAAACCCGAAACTGGACGCCAATACCGGAAATATTTTATATGAGATTCGGACTTTATACGCTGATCTTTGTTCTAGAGGATTTACGATAAGTTTAATATGGACACTCTCCCACATAGGAGTAACAGGAAACAAAAACGCGGATCATCTTGCAAGAGTTATTGCTGACGTTGACAACGTTGACATCCCAGAAACGAGAAATGTTGCCATACCAAGCTCCGACCTCCTTACCAAATTACGTGAACAAAACACCTGTATTTGGCATGAGAATTGGCAAGAAACACTAAGAACTAAAGGAAAATGGTATGCGAAAATAAATCAAACCATTGGTTCTGCGCCCTGGTTCACCAGATATATTCTTCCTAAGAGCAGAAAATTTTACACTACTTTAAATCGTCTTAGACTTGGACATGGAAGATTCAATGCACATTTAGCCAGAATGAAAATTATAACATCACCTGTTTGAATTAATTGTGAATTAGGATGTGATCAGACCCTAGATCATATAATTTTTGAATGCCCTGCATATGATTTACAGAGAATTCCTCTAATTGATAATTTATTGGAAATATATAAAACGCCAGCAAGCATCCCGCGTGACACTCAAGGTTTGCTGGAAAATTACAGTACGTACATAACACTATATAAATTTATTGACAGCACCGGATGGGCTATTTGACTGATCGGGACGACGTATTAGAAGGATATGACCCTGGATATGACCTTACTTTACAACATGATTATGACGAATACACGGATATGACACCATATAATTACGAATTTGACTTTAATGAATACTGAAGACATGGCTTTGGCCTTAAATAAACTACTAAAGACGTGGCTTCGGCCTTACTTATTTTTGGACAAGAAGGATGAAACTGAAGACGAGGCTTAGGCCTTACTTTTAGACAGAAGACATAACAGACAGAGAGAGAGACAGAAGGATAATATGCACTGAAGACGAGGCGGTATGGTCTAAGACCTTAGCCTGCCCGAGAAGGGCGAAGGAAAAAAAAAAAAATTAAACTTACTGATGGACTACACTGATTTTGTTTGTCCTCTATATTATTTATATTTAAATATTTTATTTTTGCAAAATGTTCATGTGTTTCACATTTTAAAATTAACTTTATATTTCCATAAACTTTTTATAAGGAGCACCCCAATGATATTTTATAGTACTTTATAATATCATTGGAGCACCCAGTTTTTCTTTGATGCTTGCTTGCTACTAATCATAGAGTACTATAATACTACGGATATAGAGAGCCCACTCTCGGGAAATCTGTCAGTCCAAATTTGAAGCGCCATCTCTATTTCTTAACCCTGAACTAATGATATATATATACGTATAGCTACGTACATATATATACACGTATAGCTACATACATATATATACACGTATAGCTACATACATATCTATAGTCAGTATAGATTGAGCCTTATCCAGTACCCAACATTTTTGTTCTAACTTTCTTGTGAATCTTTTATAATTACTAACATTTTGACAATTGAATATTCACAAGATAGTTAAAACAAAATTGTTCGGCACTGGTAAATAAACACAGGGTTAATATAAAAATTGGATTTTTATTAAAACAACTGTATGTAATTAAATTAAATTTTCTTTATTTTCTATTTTTGCATATACACGAATAATTTAGCTGGTTTATCATGTCGCTACTCGCTTAAACGCAATATTTTGTGATAGCTTCTCTACATTAGTCAGTCGATCCTTGTACAATTCTGTGACTCCGGTGAAAACTGATACAACTTCAAAATGACAACTTTTCAGTTGAGTAATTTAAAGTTTATTTATTTTCTATTGCATATAAAAAGACTATTATCAATAATTTTACAGGAAACTTAATGTTAAATACAAGTTGCATCGTTTTTTTATTATTATAGGATTTTGTAACATTTTATTAGAAAATCAAGAAAATATTGTGGAAAAACTGTCAACTATATCAAAACATTTAAAAACAACAGATAGTTGCATTCCTTATTTTAAAAAGTTAAAAATATTACCTCAACCGGCCTTATACATCCTACAAATTGCATTATTTGTAAAAATGAATCCACATTTATTTATTTATTTATTTGGCTCACCAACAATTGTTGACACCAAAATTTTTACAATTATAATTCCTAACTATATTTTCTAGTGTCACAATTTTTACAGGTAAGCACCACATATGCCATTGTGTACAAAACAATACAATACAATTATTCTTAACTCTCTAACTTAGAACTAAACAAAACAATAAATATCTAAATGTACAACATAAAATAAAATAAACTAAAAATAACCTTCTAAAGACGAGCTATCTACATATTATTGTGCATTACTTTGAGGAGCCTGGCAAAAGAGTCTGCATGGACATCCACAAGATCGCTGCAACTGTTTAAAAGTTTACACAGTCGAGGAATGGTTGAGTTGGCGCCGAGAACAGTCCTACGGGGCGGAGGATACAAGGGAGTTATGGTAGCACGAGGGTATCTAGCTGGAGCTCGGAAATTAATCTTACCTAATAACTGAGGGCAGTCTATTTTGTTTTGTAAAATCTTAACAAGGAAAGTGAAATCTATTATGTCTCTACGTTTTTCTAGACTTTTAACCTTAAAATGCGATAATCTAGCTAAATAAGATCGTTTTCCTTTGGCAATTCCAGACGAATACGCTAAATGCCAAAGGAATCTCTTCTGTATTCGCTCAAGTCTTAGCTTATGTGTAGCATAATGTGATCTCCAAACAGTGCTACAGTATTCCAAGATGCTGCGAACGTGGGAGTTGTATAAGTGTATTTAGGTTTTAGGTTGCCGAAACCAAGATTAGATTAGATATTCAAGAAACTATGTACAGTAAAGAAAACACTCATGCGTGCTCAGTATACTAATGATTTATGCCGTGTGAAATGTAAAACTTCTCTTATGAGGAAAAGCTTCTTTGGTATTGCACCGCAAATATTAATAAAATACCCGATGAAATAAAATGTATGCCAGTGCAGAAGTTTAAAAAAACGCTTAATTGGTTACTACTAGAAAAATGTTATTACACTCTAGGTGAATTTCTTAAGACAAATCTCTGTAACTTTACAATATTGACATTTTTACCTATACTTGACATTTTTAATATATCTTTTTTTACGTATTTTATTTTTAATATTAATCTTCTAAATTGACTATACGTTTTGACATGAAATGAAATTTATTATGAATTTTAAAATTTTACTTGCTTGCATAGAAATATTGTGACGAATTTATATTTTAATTTAATAGTATAATAATACTTTTTTTTCGTAATAATTTGTATGTCAATAGACAAAACATAGCGCACTACCTAATTTTTTAAGATCTTATATATAATTATCACATATGTTTACGAATAAATGATTCTGATTCTGATCAAAGTGCACCAATATTATGTCTGTGTAAACTAATGTATATTAAGTTATATCAACTTACACCATACATCCAGTTCTCGTGAAGACTGCTATCATAAGCTATGTTTTAGTATTTACACTACATTTAGGATGCCAGAAAAATGTTGTTGAACACATCTAATATAACTTTTTTGTTAGAAATCAGTTTAAAGTTTACCTAATTTAATATTTATTGAGATATATCACTTATCACGATGTTATTTTTTGTGTATTATAACATTTTCATGTAAAGTGATATTTGTAACAAATTTTATTTTAAACTCTCTATTTATAAAATAAAACGCACATATTTAAGATAAAAATTCACTTAAATTAAAAAAAATAGCATCTAAAATGCTTCTCTTCTTAATTAGCATTACAGTATTCAGTGAATGACCTTAAATTGTTATACATTTACAAGTACCACTTTTAAATATTACTGAAATAGCATTTAACTAAAGACCAGTCTCAAAGGACGTCTTTTTAAAATAAGGCGCACGACTTTTTTTAAATAATTTTACAAATTAAATGACATCACGCTTTAATATCACAATACCAGTAGGTAGGTCCCTATATCAAAATTTGTAAACGTTTTTAAAACTAATGAATATTGAGCAAGATGAGGTAGACATTCATAATTTTTTATAATGTTACACAATGTTTCCTAATGAAAAACATGTTGAACCAAATATAATAATAAAAATAAAAATCTATAAAAAGTACTAGGTATACAGATTATTTTCTTTGTCACAGGAATAGAAATCAGGATCAATGTTTCTGATATCAGCCTTAGTCTTCAAGTTCTGATAAAACTCATGATATTAAGTATTATTACATTAACATAATATAGTAATATTGAAAACAGATCATTCTTCTTTTAAATTGAAATAAAAGATGGGCCACTCTATTTAATCAAATGATCTGCTAATACTTCCTTCTTCATTCTAAGTTAGCAAACCTGATATTTCTTTTACTACCTTTTCTAGAAATGTCAAAATCATAGTTTGTGTTTTGGTATGATAGCATTCCAAAACACAAACCAAACATAAACTTTGGATATTGGTTTGATTCCTCAGAGAATGGTAGGTATAGTACTAAAACGTTATCATTATTTTCTCAACGCACATTATTTTCAGCTATAGAATCAGATTTACTAGATTGCATTCGATGAATCTAGTAAAACTGATTTCAATACGCGTTGAAGGCTGAGTCGACTTAAAATAAATCGCGATGTTTTTTTTTATTGATAATATGCTTGCGTTTGACCACCATCTCACCTGATGGTAAGTGATGATGTGGTCGAAGATGGAGCACGCTTTCCTAGAAGTAACCTATTCACTCTTGACTTAAAGACTCCCATGTTTTAGTAGGTAACTTGTTCTGCTTATGGTAGTAGGTCCTAGAGTCACTGCTATCAAAATTTCTCATGGTCTCTTGGTAAAATACTACATCATTTTGAGGAATTCAACTGTGTGAAAGAAGTTTGCTATGACACACTACTTCCTCATTATTATCAGCCAGTCACCATAAAAAAAATATTTTATAATATTTAGCTTGCGTTTTGTACGTTCCGAAAATCGATCAAACAATAAAAATATCTACGTTCTATAAAATAGTAACGATCAAAATACAGATATTAAAAACTATTTAAGTTTTTTATCAGATACATTCCTTAAAGTTATTATAATGCATTGTGTAAAATGATTTAACTAGAACGGTAGTTTGGTGTTTGATGATATAATAACTTAATAAATCATTATTTACAATAACAACTGACATTGATCATTTGACATAAACATTTTTTTTACTTTTGTCTCTGTATTGACTGATATATCTGCAGTTATACTAGTAAAATACGAACAATATATTTATGTAAAACAATATAACTGAATTTATATCATTAATCACATTTATTGAAGGTAAAGTTTATAAACGTATTGGAATACAACTTTAGATATATTTTTTTATACAGAGTACTATCTAACTATTTAAATATACTCAACGATTTATGTGGCGTTAAATTATTTTACACGTCATTAACTATTAATATATATTTTTTGGCCTACTTGTATCATACTATCTCTGGAAATATGAGTCGTATCAAAATGTCGATTAGACAGAAATGTAGAGATTTTTTTCTGATACAAGTAAGTGCATTTAAAAAATCAATTTTGATAAAACTTGAGTTGTATCAGTTTTCACCGGAGGCACAGAATTGGCCCCTTTTGCGCAAATACTGATCTCCCTTGGCAGATAGTTGACTTTCTTCTGGAATGGCCGTACAGCATTCAATATGCTGTGGAAGGATGTTCCAGAAGCAACTGAAAATGCAGAAACGAACACAATTACCTATATGGTTATTATTATATCGTACAGACATGAAAGTCTTATTATGTTAAAGACAAAGTGAATCGTAACATTTTAGGAAATATACTGATAAGAGCAGGGTTAAAACATTTTGACACTTGATTGAAAGGAAAGAGAGATCTGATACTACGTGTTTTTCGATAAAATATTTTTAGCGGAGAACATATAACAAAATAACGGCTATACTTTATTAATTTAAATTTACTTTTTATTTTATGTTCTCATGTAAGTGGCTTGTTATGTCTTTTCTTAATTTAGAATTGATGATTTATTATTTGAATTATTTATTTATTTTAGAATAAATGATTTAAACCTATTTCATCATCATAATCAGCCTTTTAATGTTCCCACTGTTGAGATACGGGTCTCCGCTCTGTGAGAGGGAATAGGCTACAATCCACCACGCTGGCTCAGTGTGGGTTGGTAGATGTCGCATGTTTTCGAATTTTTAGTTCTAGATCATGCCAGTTTCCTCACTATGTTTTTCTTCACCATTTTTGAGAGCTGTGGTGATGAAATAAATGACAAAAAGTAATGCCCCTGGCTGGGTTCGAAACCACGACATACAACTCGTAAGTCGAGGCTGTTACCACAGGGCCATCACTGTTTTCGCACTCACTGCTCTCTATTCTTATATTTAATAAAAAAATCCTTTTTTAAAAACAAATTGCAATTTTTTATAGCCAAACCAATGGACAGACCAGCTTGTAGTATTAAGTGTTATAAACTTATGAATTGCAAGCTTACCATTAAAAGCTCTTTTTGTGTGTTTAGGGTTTGCACAGTAGTTATGCTCCACTAAAACATGACGTACAGCAACACTGTTATTCACATCTACATCTCCTGAAAAATATAAAATTGTACATATAAATACATAATAGTTAATACAATTGTTCCAAAAATCACTCCATATATCCATTCATTTGTTACCAAGCAGTTTATGTACAACTAATTAAATTAAATTACAAACCTAATACATCAGTAGAAGGTGAAGGTGGTTGAAAAGCAGTAGGCCGAGCAACAACTGTAGTCTTCAACAGGATATATTCAGATTCCTCTGAAATATAACAAAATAATACTGTAAAATCTATTTAGGTCATCCCGTTCCTACTCTTGCCTTTGCATTCTGGAGCTGTGGTGTAACATAGATAAGTAAGATTATAAAAATTTAATATTTACCTAAACCAACAGTAAGGCAAGCAGCAGGTTGACTATCACTGGTACCAACAGGCTGCTGAACTCTGGATGTGCCTATAATGGAATAAAAATGTGGATTAATGTATACTGATAATTATTATGAAGAATGATTTTTCAGTAATGTAAACTCAAAAACAACTGACCCAATTTTATAAATCTGTCACTAACATTAATCTATTTTATCAGAAAGTAAGATAGGCTATAAAACATCACACTACATGCTACAAAGACAGATCAGTAGTGTTCCACAGGAATGCGGATGAAACAGTGGAGCAAAATGCTAGTACTTAATAAACATAAACAAGGCACCGTTATACAAACAGGAATATAATGAAAATGTAATTTTAATTAATATGGCTTATATGTACCTAACATTTTTATCTACGTAGTTGGAAAGAGTTAAACTTACCGGGCAAATGCATTTAGACGATTACATCGATTTTTTTTATCGTCAGTAAAATGCTTATGACTTATCCACGTCTTCATAAAAAAGTCCAAGTCAGATAGTATCAGGCTTTCCACCAACAATACCGATCCAAGTTTTATAACGGCCAGGAAATTTGTTATGCAGTGAGTCTGAAAGAAACAAAATCTATGATTATTTTATTGAAAAACCTACTTTTGCCAGAGGCTTTACCTGCATGGAATTTTAATAATAATAATATATAATATAATATTCCAAACTAAGCAGAGCTTGTGCTATGAGTACTAGACAGCTGATAAACATACATATATATTTCTAAATACATACATATTATAGATAAATTACACCCAGACAAAGAACAAATGATCGTGCTCATCACACAAACATTTGTCCTGGGTGAGAATCGAACTCACGACCTTGCGCATAGCAGTCAGGACCACTGACCACTAGACCAACAGGACTGTCGAATTTAAAAAAAATATTCCACAGGAATTTTATACCAGGATAAAAAGTAGCCTGTATGTTATTCTAGACTATAAAGTATCCCTCTAATAGAGAGGAGGCCTGTGTCCGTGCAGTGGGAATGGAATATGCTGAATTATTATTAATTATTATAAAGTATGGTGGTGCAAAATTTCACCCAGATCCAATCATGTGTTCTGTAATGACTGAGTAACAAACATCTATACATCCTTCACAAGTATAATGTTAATGAAATATTAGCAAAAAGTGCGATTTTTTGTGGCTCATGCTGATCCATATATTAACCTTAAAACTTTGGTACATTACAAAAAAGTATCGCAATAAGAAGTATAATTATAACAAATAACTAACAGACCATAACTAAATGGGTATTTTGTTTTTCCTTTTGAGATATAGGACTTTATAATCGAGTAATATGAAACTTATTTGTTTTGGGGACTAAGTTCCATTGTCAAATTAATTATAAAAGTACATAAAAAGAGCAAGGACGGCGGGTTTGTACTTTTATAGCTTGTAAATTTAAAATAGTATAATAATTTATAAAATACTTACCTTTGCCTTCACATCCGAATATGCAACGGAACCGCATTGTAGCAATGATGAACATTCACTCAGACACAACACAAAATAGCGTCTATATCGCGTAGTAAGTAAACAAAACAAGTTTCTGGATAACAATCTTCGTAACGAAATGGAGGAGTAATTTTAACTCAACGTTTTTATCTAATAAATTATCTCATAATCTAGGATTTACACATAAAATGACGGCGACCATTTTTCTTATTTGTGCTGTGTTGTCAGATGTTGAGACAAATAGACATAATGGCAGTGTTGCTATAATGTTGCCATTATATATAAAATAGATTTTAGTGATAATCATGACAAAATTGTTATATTTAAAGTTGATTATATTGATATTAACCTGAAATGCAAAAATTAAAAATGTTTATAAATTATATTACAGAGACATCTATTGCGACCTAGAGAAAACTATGTAATGGTTTCAGGGTTAAGAAATGAAGATGGCGCTGTCTCGTTTGTCGTTGAACCTAATGTAGGAGAGTGTCCTCCCCCTGCTACTAATATAAGCTTGCTACTAATACTACTAATAGGTATAGTAATCTGTGGTTTGATGTTTGATCCTATTCCTAAGCATAAACATAACGTTGAAAATAGGGATACGCAAAATTTGAAAAGTATCGATACTTTACTCGATACCAGTATCGTATTAAAAGTATCGATACCAAAAAAGTATCGGAACAAAAGTATCGATACCTGAAGGTATCGAGTACTTTTTAATACATAAAAAAACCCGAATGGACTGTAGTTTGTGTGGCTAAGTATCGCAAAAAAATCCAGCGGGATCGTGTCTAACAAATTAGTCACTAATATCCAATAGTAAAAAGTAAAGTCTTTATTTTGGAAACACAGACAGCCGGAGTCTGTGTTTCCTTATCGCTATAACCTGGGAGTCTTTAAGTCAAGAGTGAATAGATTACTTCTAGGCAAGCGTGCTCCATCTTCGACAACATCATCACTTACCATCAGGTGAGATGGTGGTCAAACGCAAGTCTATTATCAAAAAAGAAAAAAAACATAATAAAACTCACAAATAAATTGTCATAATGAATACTAAATTATTTAGAAATCTGCCAATCTTGCAATCCAACGTGAATAAAATTTTATCCAGGTGAGATCCAGTCAAACGAGTACGACTCTCTATCATAATGGCTTCAGCTCGTGAAAAAAGCTTCTCCGAACTCACTGTTGCTGGAATAATTAAATATTTTTTCATCAGGTTAAATAGCCTAATATAAATAATAGGAAAACGAATTTTATGTCTTCCCACGCTTGCAAAAGATCTGCTTTGAGAGGAGATACTTGATTTGAAAGGTATAGTCCAACCTCGTCGCTTTCCCCTTCAGTTGACCTCTGACGTCTTGCATGAGCCAGTTGTTTATGTTGACTCCAGATAGCTATTGTGTCAGTTTCCGATTCCGAGGAGTTTGTTGATGGGCACGGGCTGTCATTTGCGTTTATTGTCCTTCGGATGTACGAAATCGCACGAGCGCAGGCATTGGGAACCGTAAAGTGGATGTTTTTAACCAACTTCAAAAAAAGGAGGAGGTTCTCAGTTCGTCTTGAACTTTTTTTATGTATGTCACCTCATAACTCGAAGACGGCTGGACCGATGTGGAAATTTTTTATTCGTTTAACAGGGTATACTTACGAATCTGTCACGGTCGCCAGATTGTGGACGACTTGCCCACGTATTTATAAATATTTATCACACGGATCGAAGATACGTTTTTAATTGGACTTTAATATTTTGCGAGGACAAAATAAAACACCACCATTTTTCCTTTTTCGTTGCACTGACATCAAGTTTTATTCGTACTAACTTTCTTACTAGTGTTGCACAGATAATATAAAAAATAAAGTGGCGGATACACTCACATTACAGAACAGTTATGAAATCAGGATCTGATGATGGGATCCTGGAGTAATCGAGGGAACTCTTCAAATATTATAGGCAACACCTACAGCGTTTTGAGTATTTCTAATAGTACATTATGTGCAGCTGTTCTCAAAAAGCACCATTTCGGGAAGTGGAACTTATAATGAAGACCACAGGTGGCCACCGAAACTACTCAATAATGAGTACTTCGTGGATTGCGATTTGATTTCTTGAATACGCATGTTAAGCACTTTATGCTCGACACAATGCATATGGTGTTGTAGAACTGATGGTGAAGTACCAGGAGAACTCCTCAAAAATTAACGGCTCTGCATCGGGAAAAGCAATATTTTGTAAAAGGTGATCAGTAATTCACATTTTGGCTTTTGTAACTAGATAAATTACAAATCGATCCACTAAAAAGCGTGAAAAAATAATTATAGCAAAAATAAAACCTACTTCCATATCAAAACACTACAAAGCCAAAAATAACTTTAATTTTGGAAGGCGGTGTAAAAAAAACAGAAAATACAAAACCAATAACACCGACTACCGAAATTAAACTTATTTTTGGCTTTGTAGTGTTTTGTTACGGAAGTTAGTTTTATTTTTGCTAAAAAGTTTTTTAAAATCTTGGATCAAGCAGGGTGGAGATAAAAAGTATCGATACTTTCTAAAAGTATCGATACTTCTATAGTAATGAAACAAAAGTATCGATACCAAATGTACTTGGTATCGAAACAAAAGTATCGATACCTTGTGGTATCGATACTTTTTGCGTATCCCTAGTTGAAAACGACAATTTACTTTCAAAAAGTGTTTTGAATGGTGATTATTATTTTCATTATCAATAAATAACGACATTTTATTAATTGTTAATAAATAATTTTAAATTTGAATACAATGGAAAATTCATTCTTTGAATATCGTAATGAGACAGCCGCAGATAGCAGTTCCGAAACAGAATTTATTGACAACAGTCTAGCAGACGAATCTTTTAGAGTAAAGAAGAAAAACCACACGGTTTTCGTTGCAGAATCTGAAGAATCTACTACAGAAGGTAATTAAATGCATACACCTGTGTGCCACCACCGATTCAACTTCCTTTTTTGCAATATTCTGGACAAATGTACCTACAATGTTTTAATATACAAAATACGACTTCTATTCATAAGAATAGAAGCATTGAGGTAATATATAATTGACTGTATTATGTTCTAGAAGAAAGTGAAACTGAAGAAAATGTGTCGAAGAATGTGATCAAGTCAGTGGTTAGACAGAGCAGTGCTGCCTACAGTCATGTTATATCTAGTAGTGAAGATGGTAAGCAAAATATGTACTTATTTATTTTACAAATAACTACAGGAGAGAAGTCTCGCAGTTTATCAACAGGCGTCCTTCAAACAACTCGTGATATAGTACTATGTAATTGTTCTGGAAGCCTTCTTCAAAACTGAAACAGTCTGTAACTGGAATATATAAAAAAACTGTCTACAGAATTTATGGTTTTTATCCTCACATATTATAAAGCAGTCTCCCGCTTCTATCTTTTCGCAATTAACTCTACAACAACTGAACAGGTGTTTATGTGGTTTTCACCAATAGGTAGAGTGATTCATGAGGAAGGTTTTAATGTTTGAATTTTTGAATTTTTAAGGATTTGTGTGAAGTAGAAGTATGAGATCATGCAAAGTCAAGCTGGTGCGCTACTAATGATATAATTTTTATTTAATAGATGCCAGCAACAAGGGCAGCATCAGAAGACAGTCGGAATCATCCAATAAAGTAGTATTAAGCTCTTCAGATGAAGGTATGGTTTATTTAATAAAATAAACTATAAAATTATTTCCCAGACATCTTTGCAATATGCCTGCCCTGCCTCATACAGCAATCCTAATATGGTTAATTTTTTTCTTACAAAATTGAAATTGTGTAATTGCTAGAATTTCTAAACAATTCTTATATTTTTCTAAACAGATGAAGTTTCACCAGAAATAGTGCCAAAACGCAGACCACCTATGAGGAAGAAATCCATAAACCCTAATGAGTCTATAATTGTCCGTAAAACTAGGAAACGTATGATACTCATTGACTCAGACACTGAAAACTCTATTATCATAGAACATGATAAGCATAAGAAATTGCAATGCATGAAAGATACTCCATTGAAAATTGATAGCGGAAAAGACAATAAAGTACTTGAATTTAGTATTGTAGAAGATAACCCTTCTGAAACAAATGACAGTGATGATGACAAACTAAAAGATGAAAGTACAAATAAGGATAAAACTGTACCATTAAGGTATGACGTTACAGATGATAGTGAAGGAGCTACAGATTACAATAAAGTTGAAAAGGATGATGAAAGTCCAGATAATAGTGAAGGAGCTACAGATGACAATGAAGGTGAAACGGATGATGACGGTCCAGACGAAGATGAGATGGTCATGTCCAGAGCTACACGAATCAGTATTATGGGTGTGATACCGAAAGACAATGAAAGTGATGAGTCAGACTTTATTCAGTCTGATGATGTAAGTGTGCCTTTTTGCATCAAAGTTCTATTTTTTTAATAAGCCTATGACAGTAATTTTACAGTTATTTTCATACAGTTTCAAGACCAAAGTATAATAAATTATGAACCGATTTAACTAGCTTCCGCCCGCGACTTCGTCCGCGTGGAAAAGAAATCCCCCGATTTTGAAACATTCTTCATTAGTGCTCCGCTCCTATTAGTCTTGGCGTGATGATATATAGCCTATAGCCTTCCTCGATAAATGGGCTATTTAACACTGAAAGAATTTTTCAAATCAGAACTGTAGTTCCTGAGATTAGCGCGTTCAAGCAAACAAACAAACAAACAAACTCTTCAGCTTTATAATATTAGTATAGATAAGTGTCTAAATGATTCTAAAATGTAGAGAAATATGGACTTAATTACTCTGTAACCTATCTAGGACATCAGAAAGAAAACTGTTACATAGTCTAGGCTATTTCTTAATTTACCGTGGTCAATAAAGCTCAATAATGTAACATATTAGAAAGACTTTTTTGAAAAAAATAAGGGTTATTAAAAAATTTAGAAGGAAATATTATTTTTTCTTGGATTTGTAAGAAAAAACAAAATGTTTGTTTTTTTTTTATTATTGATAATAGGCTCGCATTTGACCACCATCTCACCTGATGGTAAGTGATGATGTCGTTGAAGATGAAGATGGAACATGCTTGCCTAGAAGTAACCTATTCACTCTTGACTTAAAGACCCTTAGGTTATAGCTATCGGGAAACACAGACTCCAGCAGGGAATTCCACTCCTTAGCCATACGCACAATGAAGGTATTTCCAAAACGTTTAGTGCGGATAAGTGGTAAACCATGGGTATGAGAGATACGACACGTCTGATGGACTTCTGATCTGTGTCTTCGAAAGAATCAAAAGAGCAGGTTTTTCAGTCTCGAGGTGGTGGTGGACTGTGACGAGATTTGAGTGCAGACCTTGGATATTGCTGAGGTGCACTTTGAGAGAGAGTGAGTGCAGCCGCTGTTTGACTTTGCTCTTTTTATTTACTTTCATTTTTCATTCAAGAGTGAAGCAAGAAAGGAGAAGGAAGTGAAGTGAGGCTTCACGCTGTTAACCCCCAGACACGCACTAGACGTATGGTATCGAGTGAGGGACTAGTCTGGTGACTGCGGGGACGCCCGAGCCCCCCGAGAATGTCCATCGGGCCCTCTCATCTGGTCGCCAACCAGCACGATGGTGCATTCCGGGATTTTTGACAGTTGGCGGGGCAGCCTTTCATGCGTGGCTGGCACACTACTTGGGCCCCCAACTACCTGCGGTCGGCCAGCGACGAACCGTATCTCTGATCCCGCTACCCTCCGCGACTAGTCTCCCGATACGTCCGCTTTAGTGGGAGCCAGATTGGTATTTCAGCAGTGAAGCAACTACTTCGACCAAACTCCTTGATAGGCTACACAGGGCATCGTACCGGAACACAACTAGACCGTTAGGCGGTGCGTCTTTGCCCTGTGGGTGATCACAAACCTGCGGTTTGAACCTACCACCAGTTTGGTGTCACCTGATTAGCACCACCCAGGGGCCACGTGTAAGGATTCGCAAAAGGGTACTCTCCTACGGACGCGGGTGAAAATGTAAATATTAGTAGAATTTTTAATTAGGTTAAATTTACTAGTACTATCCCTTTGACTTCCTCCATGTCACAGGTGTTTTACTGTAGAGTAAAATCTACAATCGACATCGATCATGTCACCTTACGCTCATAAACATGAAATATTTGATCTTGCAGAGCACACGGAACTCAAACCAGGGCTCCACAGTGAGCCTCACAGATCTCCCAGAAGTTAGTCTCGCAGCTCAACCCACGACTCCTGAGAAAGCACTAGAAGACCAGGACTCCTCGAGAATAACCTGTTCCCCATTCTCAAGCCCACTTAAAGACATAACAAACGAATCCAGAGTCGCTAGGCAATCTATAGGAAACAAGGACGACTGTCTCATAATAAACGATACAGAGAAGAATGCGTCTAATAGTCTTAAGAATATGGTGCTAAATAACTTGATTGTGAAAAAGGAGAAGGAGAATTTTATACTATATGACGATGACATCACTATTATTGATACTAAGTCTGAGATTATAGCGCTGAGCAGTGATGATGATGAGGTGAGCATATTCTTTTCTCTCTTTATATCCTAGGTGTATATTCGAGGTTACAAGATTGTTTGGCAGTTGAGTACTTTTTTTTGAAAAAAAAAAAAAAAAAAAAAAAAAAAAAAAAAAAAAAAAAAAAATCCACCTTGGTATTGTTCCTCAAATCATTGAGCTCCTTAAAGTTTTAAGTTGAACTTTACGTTATCTGAACAATGCTTGCACTTTCTGGACAGGCCCACTCAAATATGTGTGCATCTTTCCTCAAAAGATTGCCTCAGATTTCTTACCTACAATTTTCCTATATAATTTGACCAGGACAGATTGTGTTCGGTATTTCTTCACAGGGTCAGTCACAATCACTTAGGAAACACCAGACTCACCTAGTTTAAATTTACGAAAAAAAATTCGTGTATAAGTGTTATTTAATATCAAATTTGTAAAATAAGGAGGAGTATGGAAAGAGAGGTTTGTGTTCTGCAGAGGAAAAAGAGACTTACTAAGAAGAAAGAGGCTGTATGGAACATTTTATGCTGTACGGTGCTGTATGCAATGCCACCGTGAAAGATTTTTTATCCTGTACATGAAATATATTTTATTAGAGACTCAAGCCGGCTTCCCATGGTCTCCTGCTAATTCACACAAAAGCTTAATAAAAACACACTAAACCTTCCTCATAAATCACTATCCAATGGGTTCACCATTGGATAGTGATTTATGAGGAAGGTTGACACACATGAAAATCTGTTCAATAGTTTTAGAGTTTATTGCCATCATTCATATTCAGACAGACGCGGCGGAATACTTAGTTTTATAATTTTTAACCGACTTCAAAAAAAAGGAGGAGGTTCTCAATTCGTCTTGAACTTTTTTTTTATGTAGGTATGTTACCTCATAACTCGGAGACGGCTGGACCGATTTGGAAAATTATTTTTGCGTTTGAAAGGGTGTACTTTCTAGTTGGTCCCATTGTTACGAAATCAGTATCTGATGATGGAATCCTGGAGAAATCGAGGGAACTCTTCAAATATTATAGGCACACCTATAGCGTTTTGGGTATTTATTATAGTACCTTGAGCAGTTACTTTCGAAAAGTACCTACTATTTGGGGA
Source organism: Tholera decimalis (assembly GCA_943138885.2). Classification (NCBI taxonomy): domain Eukaryota; kingdom Metazoa; phylum Arthropoda; class Insecta; order Lepidoptera; family Noctuidae; genus Tholera; species Tholera decimalis. The sequence goes on along the minus strand of OW964565.2, from coordinate 4,839,469 downwards.
AGTTGAACTGATGATGAAGACCACAGATGGCCACTGAAACTACTCAATAATGAGTATTTCGTGGATTGCGATTCGATTAATTGAGTACGGATGTTAAGCACTTTATGCTCATCACAATGCATATGGTGATGTAGAGCTGAGAACTCCTCAAAAATTAACGGCTATGCATCGGTAATAGCAATATTTTGTAAAAGGTGATAAGTTGTTGACATTATGGCTTTTGTAACTAGATAAAGTACAAACCGACCCACTAAAAAGCGTGATTTTTTTTTTTGCAAAGAATAGAACCGGCTTCCATATCAAAACACTATAAAGCCAAAAATAACTTTAATTTCGGAAGGCGGTGTGAAAAAAAAGAAAATACACAACCAATAACACCGACTACCGAAATTAAAGTTATTTTTGGCTTTATAGTGTTTTGATATGGAAGCCGGTTCAATATTTTGCAAAAAAAAAAATTTAAAGAAAAAACTTACAGCTACCATACAGATAGTTGAAAAGTATTGAAAGTAGGCCAACTACAAGTTTTCATAGACAGTATTAGAAAAGAACAAGCAAAAGAAAACACCTACCTGCCTGCCTGCCTGGGTTACGAGAATGTTTTAACGACATACCGCGGCCCCGGAACTTAAGCGTAGCTGAACAGGGTGAGTTTTTAATCAGTTCCGTTCCACCCAGAGCGAGAGAAGTCATTCGATGATTTTCCCACCAGGAAAAAATGGTAGAAGAAAACAAGAAGTAAACACACAGGTTCAGTGGTGTTCAAAAAATTGGTAACACATAATTTTATTTCTTAAGTTTAATGATGTTGGTGGAGAATAAGTCTAGTAGAAGTAGTCTTTACGACCTATTCTCAGACCTACCAAATATACACAAAAGTATGTATATCATAAAAATCGGTCGAGCCGTTTCGGAGTAGTACGACCACACCATTTTGGGATCGGAAAGTAGTTTACCTATATATCGGTACAGCCGAGCCGTCGTTTCAGTGATAAGCTCGGACAAAGAGAAAGTCGAATAGATAACTAAAAAAAAATTTTATATTATTGAGAAAAGTAAAATTGGCCAAGTGCGAGTCGGACTCGCCCATGAAGGGTTCCGTAGTAACTATAATAAATATAATATACTTAATATATTTATTTGAAAAAAAAAAAAAAACCTTACAAATTTCTTAAAACTAGCTTATTTACAATTTTTACAACTACGCCAAATAACTTTGTTTTTCATAGTATTTGTATGAATTACAAAGTTATACTTGCGGTTTTAGAAAATATACTGTATCTCAAAAACTCTTGATTCGATCTCGTTCAAACCAATTTTGGTTGAAAGTTTACATTAAGATCTACAATATATGTTTTTTTTTTTAGATTTTTCACTTCATTATTATAGAAGTTAGATGGGGGGGACACACATTTTACCATTTTGGAAGCGTATATCTTTGAAACAATTAACTTTATGAAAAAGTAATTTTAGAAACCTTAATGTCATTTTTAAAGACCTGTCTATAGATACCACACACGCATAGGTTTCATGGAAAAAAATATTTTCAGCCCTCTTTATTTTAAATATTGTTTTAATTTTTCTCTTAAAATCGGAAAGCGGTTCACAGAATACATCTACCTACCAAGTTTTACATGTATAGTCCTAATAGTTTCGGAATAAAATGGCTGTGACATACGGACGGACGGACAGACAGACAGACGGACAGACATGTCGAAACTATAAGGGTTCTGTTTTTTGCCATTCGGCTACGGAACCCTAAAAAGCATGGACACTTATTTATACACATGTACAGATTCTTTCCGGTAAATTAGTTGAAAACCGTCGTCTAGTACAGGGTCTGCATTTGTCATTACAGTATGTCAGCCTCGTAACGGCTTAAAGCTCGCGCGTCATTGCTGCCTTGACTTCAACGGTTATCGCTTGCTTAAAATGTACAACGCAAATGTGTATTTTTTTTGGTGGGAGTATCATCAAATGACTTCTCCCGCTCTGAGTGGTGCGGAGTGTCAGACTTCTACGGACTAAAAACCCACACTGTTCCTTCAGTTGTATTCGTGGTCCGGGTCCGCGGTATCTCGTTAGTTAGTTCCCGCAACCCCAGCAGGTAATGTCGAGCCCCGTCAAATTGTAGCGATCCTGGATTTAATATTTCAACTCAATCAACTAACTTTAATTAATCAATCTCTGAAGTTCTGTCACTACGTCTATAATTTTCACAGTTTTTCATCTCCCCGTCCAACCTCCATTAAATACCTTCTCCCTCTTGCATTTACTCCATTTGTTTATGATCTATGTGGGTTCATTGAGATAAATAAAATAAAGCTGTAGCGTATTATACAGGGTCTTTCATTAAGCGTGCCCTATCTTTAAATTTAAAGGGATATTATAAATTGCATATCAAATTCATAATCGCCTATCAATACATACTCATCATTTTTATTCTGTTTTACTTCAAATAACTTACTCCACTACAAATAAACTAAATGTTTAACAAAACTCAAACTGCAGATTATTCGAAATTATATATCAATATGACATTACTTTTTTCCTCATAATGCAATATAGTTAAATTTATTTTTGTACAAAAATACTACATACATAGCATAAATACTGACTGCACAGCAAATTTTCCATATTTCATAGCAAAATAACTATCCCAGTCGCATATTAACCAGTAAGTACAACAAAACCTGTTCATATTTGTCTTAATTTTCAAGAAGCCATGCTCGGCAAATTTAATGATTATTATAACAAAAAAATCCTTTTACATTGCATTATTTCTAAAAGCAGAACAAATTAACTGATAAAAAGTTCGCGGCTTCGCGCGCTTTTTCGGCAAATTATTTTTGAGGCAACTAAGAACTTATTGGACGACTAACTACTTGGTTACAAAAAAAAAATTTTTACAAAAAAATAAAGCCGACTTCCATATCAAAACACTACAAAGCCAAAAATAACTTTAATTTCGGTAGTCGGTGTTATTGGTTTTGGATTTTCTTTTTTTTTCACACCGCCTTTCGAAATTAAAGTTATTTTTGGCTTTGTAGGTAGTATTTTGATATGGAAGTCGGTTCTATTTTTTGTAATTTTTTTTCACGCTTTTTAATGTGTCGATTTGTAATTTATTAACCGACTTGAAAAAAAGGAGGTTTACAAGTAATAACTCGGAGATGGCTGGACCGACTTGGAATTTTTTTTTTGTTCGAAAGGTTATACTTTCTAGTTGGTCCCATTGTTACGAAATCAGGATCTGATGATGGGATCCTGGAGAAATCGAGGGAACTCTTCAAATATTATAGGCACACCTATAGTGTTTTGGGTATTTCTTATAGTACCTTGAGCAGTTGCTTTCGAAAAGTACCATTTCGGGAAGTTGAACTGATGATGAAGACCACAGATGGCCACTGAAACTACTCAATAATAAGTATTTCGTGGATTGCGATTCGATTACTTAAGTACGGATGTTAAACACTTTATGCTCATCGGAATACATACGAGTATGGTGATGTAGAGCTGATGGTCAAGTACCAGGAGAACTCCTCAAAAATTAACAGCTATGCATCGGGAAAAGAAACATTTTGTATTGGTTTTGGATTTACTTTTTTTTCACACCGCCTTCCGAAATTAAAGTTATTTTTGGCTTTGTAGTGTTTTGATATGGAAATCGGTTCTATTTTATGCAAAAAAAAATTTTTCACGCTTTTTAGTGGGTCGGTTTGTAATTTATCTAGTTACAAAAGCCATAATATCAACAACTTATCACCTTTTACAAAATATTGCTTTTCCCGATGCATAGCCGTTAATTTTTGAGGAGTTCTCCTGGTACTTGACCATCAGTTCTACATCACCATATGTATTGTGACGAGCATAAAGTGTTTAACATCCGTACTCAATTAATCGAAACGCAATCCACGAAATACTTATTATTGAGGAGTTTCAGTGGCCATCTGTGGTCTTCATCATCAGTTCAACTTCCCCAAATGGTACTTTTCGGAAGCAACTGCTCAAGGTACTATAAGAAATACCCAAAACGCTATAGGTGTGCCTATAATATTTGAAGAGTTCCCTCGATTTCTCCAGGATCTCATCATCAGATCCTGATATCGTAACAATGGGACCAACTAGAAAGTATACCCATTCAGACGCAAAAAGAATTTTTCAAATCGGTCCAGCCGTCTCCGAGTTATGAGGTAACATACATAAAAAACAAAAAAAAGTTCAAGACGAATTGAGAACCTCCTTTTTTTAAGTCGGTTAAAAAGGATATTTTTTGATTTGCGTTTAAATACTACCCAAATTTAAATAAAACAAAGTGTGTGTGAGATATTATCGAAATTATTTATTTATTTCAAAGACGTAGTGATGCCATTATGTGTGGAATATGACATCATTCAAGTGTCCGCCACGGCTTCTCTGGGTGGAGCGCATGCGAGTTATCTAATTTTCCATGACTTGCGCATAAATCAGGCTGAATTCGACCTATGACATAGGTTATGTTGGCCGGTTAGTTATTGAGGGCCGCTGTGGTTTGTGGTTTATTCGCATAGACCTGCGACTTAAGAAAACCCCACAAGAAAAAGTGTAGCGGGGTTAAGTCACAAGATTACGAATTTTCTGTGAAAATTACGGTCAGTTGCTAACTGCTCCAGTGCCAATTCAGCGAACACACGTCGTTGTCTATGGTCGTTTACCTTCAATTCCTGGGTAAGTTGAATTTTATACGGGTGCAGGCCCAAGTCACGACGCAAAATTCGCCAAGTTGTGGTCTGTGAAAGGCCGAGTTCTTGTGAGCGACGCGAAATCGACTGCCTCGGATTCTCCTGCACACTCACGGACAGCGGCGATGTTGTCGGCAGACCTTGCGTTTCGTTGACGTACGAGTGTTGGTCGATCATTTACCGAACCAGTGGACTTAAATTTATCCACCACACGAATAGTCCTCTCGGTAGGACGATTATGGCGACCGTAAAATGGGCGAAGCGCGCGGTACGTTGCCCGAACCGAACACTCATTTTTAACCGACTTCTAAAAAAGGAGGAGGTTCTCAATTCGGATGTTTGTATTTTTTTTTTTTTTATGTTTGTCCACGCATAACTCCGTCGCTTGCCAACCGATCTGAAAAATTCTTTTTTTGTTGGAAAGGGTATACTTCCCAAATGGTCCCATAAAAATTTTATCGAAATCGGACGAGCCGTTTCTGAAAAATCAAAAAAAGTCGAAAAAAATAATTTACCTTGATGATCTTTTCGTTTACTCTGCATTGCGTTTTTTGTTCGCGCATAACTCCGTCATTTACGAATCGATTTGGAAAATTCACTGACCCACTAAAAGGCGCGAAAATAAAAACTTTTTTGCAAAAAATAAAACCGACTTCCATATCAAAACACTACAAAGCCAAAAATAATTTTAATTTCGGAAGGCGGTGTGAAAAAAAAAAGAAAATACAAAACCAATAACACCGACTACCGAAATTAAAATTATTTTTGGCTTTGTAGTGTTTTGATATGGAAGTCGGTTTTATTTTTTGCAAAAAAGTTTTTATGATAAAACAATTTTATCATTTGCACGTGTCGTTGAATGCTATAGCTATATCCATGATGATTTGGCAAAACAGAATGAATAAATGACAACCAATTTGACAGATGTAACTTCAACAAGATGGCCGCTACTTACTGTCAAAGTTCGGTCGTGCCTATTGGAAGTCCCATTATTATAGTTTTAACAGTTCAGTACCATATTTCTAATTTTCTCTTTTTATACTCATTCTATTCCTGCTGCCACTGGTACCTAAACTGGTAACACATTACAAAAGCTGTCATGTTATGTTTGCGTACAAAATAATTTTGTTTTTTTTTTTACTTTAATACTTTTCACTATCTAAAATACTTAACCGAACAACCTCCTGCGTTTGATGGTCTATCATTCTACACGTGATATTAGCAAAATTGTGATGGCTCCTCCACAAACGCCCCTTAACAAGAGTTGAAGTTCAGTTTTTCATCAAAGACGCATAGAGTTTTACCATCCACAAAGGTATTTTATTAATAACCATCGTCGATACATCGTCTGCTTTTGTCATTACAGTGTCTCAATCTCATAACGGTCTACAGATCGCGCGTCCATTCCGCCTTGACTGAATTTACAAACACTTGCATAAAACTTTACAATATTCCAATCATAGCAATCCTTTTTTTTATGGGTGGGAAAATCATCAAGTTACTCCTCCCGCTGCGGGGTGGAGAGGAAGGGAGTTTCAGACTTCTACTGACTAAAAACCCTCCGTGCTCCTTCAATTAAACGCAAGGGCGTTTCAGGGCCGCGGTGTCTTGTTAGAACATTCCTGCAACCCCGTAAATCATAGCAATCCTGGATTTAATATTCAGCTTTAGCAAAAGTCATCTTTTATTTTGAGTTTTTCATCAAAGTTTCATATAGTTTTAACATCCACTAACGTTTTATGTTCGTTCAAATAAATGTTATCATAGAGTCACAGAATAATATTCTTTGATAGAGTGGAGGGTAGATTTAACTTTTTTTGACAGATTCAGTATGTGAACAGATTTTACCTATACGCGAGACATTTTTGTCGTGTTGGTTATTTAATTTTACGTCGTTAATTTATTCGCCTTAATTGGTGTGTTTTTAAATTTGATAACAATTGCTTGAAAGTATACGTTATTGTTAATGTTTTTCGTAATACGTTGTGAAGATACAATTAGATCAAAATGTCGCGAAGTCCGATGCCAAAAACTGTAAGTAAATTTCTAGAAATTATGTTTTAAAATGACTGATATTGTCTGTAGATGGTTCTTACAAGAATTTGAGTGCGTAAGTGATGTATTTTGCAAACGACTTGCATAGATGAGTGAAAAGTGTAATGTCATTTAACGTGATTTTCGGTGTATTCTTTTCAAAAATGACGTCGACTGATTATCGTTGTCGGTTGATTATAATCGTGTCTAATACGATTGAAAAAAAAAAATAGTCATACTGTTCACTAAGCCGTAAAGTTTTGAAATGTCATTACGATCTTCAACCGGCACCTTCACACGCGTGAAGTTAGGAAATTGCAAATATCGCAAACACATAGCTAGTATAAATAGTATGACGATAACTTTTATAATTTCTGAACCCATGAAACACTATAATATACAGCTCCCATCTACTATTATTACCTTCATTTCAGGCTTAGAATAATAACGCATAGAAACCTAGTACGAGTGCAAAAAGTGAGGCAACTAAAACTTTGCCATTATGGCTAACTTTTCTCGGCGAACCGTCAGTACCATAGAGTACTATAGGCGTGTGTAACTCTTTACGGAACCGACTCACTGATTCGAATCATTGAAATGATTCAAAAGATTGGCTCAGTAACAATGTTTCAAACGTATCATTTGGATCTGAAACATTACTTTGCTCTAGCTCATTCCACGCGACGCGTCGCTTGCGAGGCGACTGAGTATTGAGCGAGAGAGAGAGGAAGTCTGATAGTGATACACTGAGACACTACGAGTACGGAGTCGCAACTTCGCGAGTGAACGCGCTACATCATTACAATCTGTACAAGTTAGAAAGAGATACAAAATGATATGTATCACTCATACTCTCACAAATTTTCGATGTCGTTAAAGATGCACGTAAAAATGACCATTAAGGAATTTACATAGCAAATACTATACAGTCGATTTTTGCAAGTTAGATAGAGATACAAATAAAATGATATGTATCACTCATACTCTCACAGATTTTCGTTATCGTTAAAGATGCACGTAAAAATGACCATTAAGGAACTTACGTGGCAAATACTATACGGTCGATTTTTGCATATAATGTTTACACTAACAAATTTTGTTTATGTTCGCTCGCGCCAAATTAGAAAAACATTTTAGTTCTCTCTGTATAGTATATACGATTTGTTTGCATACTGTAGTGATTATTGTGACTTACTTTCTTTCTAATTTAGAATTAAAAGACTTTACGTGAAAATTTTGTATAAATATAGGTATCTACATTGAATTACGTCAATTATAGGTTTAGTTTACTAGATAAGAGACTTTTGCCTAATAAAGTATGAAGGAAGAACGATTTTATTTATAATCCAACTTATTACAATAAAAAAACACATCAAACATTCAGTATTGTTGCCACATAACATTTCTCTGACTCATTAGTAAACGACCGCGACGTAATGCGTAATGTAACATTCTGTATCTTATATCCTTTGAGCCGATGATCCAAATGATCTAAATGAGCCATATCAGTGTTTCGGATCATTTCAGTGATCGAGATGCAAATGTTCCAATCCCAAAAATGATACACTCTGCCCACCTCTAGAGTACTATAATACTGGTCAATACTCAAGGTTACATTCCGCCGAACAGAGCTCGCAAGTAAATAACTTTAAATGACCGTTTGTAGCGTAAATGGATGTCATAGTCCCTCAGGAAAACAAAAAACGTGTAATCAAATTACATTTCACAAGTAAATACTTACATTTTATACGTTATTTTACGTAAATCGATCATCAAATAAAAATTCTAATAACCTAACTTATCACAATTCAATGTCGCTATCAGTAAGAAAAAAATACCCATATTGCTTTCTTTTGTGCTTGTTTTCGTTTAAAAAATATAGTTTTCGCGGCGATTATGTGTGCGGCAAACTTAACTATATTTATTGACAGCTACTACCTACAGTGTTTTAAAACTAAAAGTTACTGTTAGTTCGAAGAGTGGCATAATAAAGATAACAATTTTATTGATATTTTCAATCGACGAAAAAACGGAGGAGGTTATCAAATCGACGCGTATATTTTTTTTTATTTATGATCACCGATTACTCAAAGACGGCTGAACCGATTTGGAAAATTGTTTGAAAGGGTATGCTTCGAAATTGGTCCCATTGTTACCAAATTAGGATGTGATGATGGGATCCTGGAGAAATCGAGGGAACTCTACAAATATTATAGGCACACCTTTTTTTATTGAAAATAGGTTCGCGTTTGACCACTATCTCACCTGATGGTAAGTGATGATGTGATCGAAGATGAAGCACGCTTACCTAAAAGTAACCTATTCACTCTGGACTTAAAGACCTATAGTGATTTCAGTATTTTTTATAGTAACTTGTGTAGTTGTATTCGAAAAGCACCATTTGTGAAGTGGACCTGATGATGAAGACCACAGATGGCCACTGGAACTACTCAATATATAAGTAGGAATAATAAGTATTTCATGTGTTCCGCTTCGATTACTTGAATGTGGTTATTAAGCACAATATGCTCGTCACAATACATATGGTGAAGTGAAGCTGATGGTGAAGTACCAGGAGAACTCCTCAACAATTAACGGCCCAATATTGGGAAAAGCAATATTTTGTAAATGATTATAAGTAGTTGACGTTTAGGCTTTTGTAACTAGGTAAATTAAAAATCGGCCTACTAAAAAAGTGAAATAAAAACTTTTTACCAAAAAATTAAACCGACTCCCAAAAACACTGCAAAGTGAAACATAACTTTAATTTCGGAAGTCGGTGCCAAAAACGAAAATACAATACTAAAAACACCGACATGAATATATTAATGACTTTGAAACCTTTTTATATATTTACTAGCTGCTGCCCGCAACTTCGTTCGCGTGGGAGGTTTCCCGCGTAAATCCCGATCCCGTGGGAATTCTGGGATAAAAAATAGATAGTAGCCGATTCTCAGACCTACTGAATATGCATATAAAATTTGGTAAAAATCAGTAAAGCCGTTTCGAAGGAGTAAGGTAACTAACATTGTGACACGAGAATTTTATATATTAGATTTTAAAGTTACATATGTACAAACAAAAGAATACAAACCTTTAGGATGAAATAAGTTACAAATTAAATAGTTTACATTTATTTGTTGGTTGATCAAATACCAATACAATCAATACAAAATGCAAGAACCCCCTCTTTGCCGCAGTACTGTCGTCGCAGTATTCGGTTATTTTAATAAATAATTATTTTTCATGATTAATGTTATCGATTTCACGTGTAGATATTGTTATTTATTTATTTATTGAAGCTTTATGCAACACAAAATGTACAAAGGCGTACATTGTTATGTACCAATTTATATTCCACGGTTGTATAACATATTATAAGCAAACATATGTATGTCTATATATCTTCTATTTATATATATATAACTCAAAGGTGACTGACATAGTGATCTATCAACGCACAGCCCAAACCACTGGACGGATCGGGCTGAAATTTGGCATGCAGGTAGATGTTATGACGTAAGCATCCGCTAAGAAAGGATTTTGCGAAATTCCCACGGGATCGGGATTTACACGGGAAAAACTTCCCACGCGGGCGAAGCCGCTGGCACAAGCTAGTTAATATTATAAAGCGGAAGAGTTTGTTTGTTTGCTTGAACACGCTAATCTCTGAAACTACTAGTTCGAATTGAAAAATTATTGTTGTGTTGGATAGTCTATTTAATTCGATCGATCGATCTAATATTCGATTAGACCGTTAAGAGCAAAGTATTAATAAAATTGTTGCATAATCGGGAAATTATCTTTTGAGAGTTACGCCATGACTGATATCCACACGGACGGAGCCACGAGCAACAACTAGTCAATCTATTAATTTGAAATAAATTTAATCAATATTAAGTAATAGCTATTGACTATGATCTTTACTATTTAACCTGAAAGTTCTTCTAGGTGTCTATTACAGTCCTTCGTCACTTGTGAATTTCTTTTCCTCCTTTGAAAAGATCCTTGAGGATCTTACTCCGTCTTACAGTCATACTATCATTATGGGGGATTTTAATACTTGTTTATTGAAAAATGATTCTCGTTCTTTGTCACTCCAGTCAATACTACAGTCGTCAAACTTGGCTGTTCTTCCGTCAAGTGCCACACATCATTTCCCGAACTGTAATCCCTCGCTTTTGGATCTTGTAATTATCTCCTCTAACCATCATGTCAGTAAGCATGGTCAATGCACGGCTGACATGTTTTCTTACCATAATTTAATTTTCCTTTCATACAAGATTCGCCCTCCTAAGGCCAAACCTAAAACTCTTCTGCTACGCAATTTTAGTGGTATGAATGTTGATAATCTCCAGAGGGATGCTAACGACATTGATTGGGCGTCCCTTGTAACTGCTGAATCGGTCGATGAAAAAGTTAACTTGCTCACGGATAATCTCGTACAGCTGTACGACATTCATGCTCCCATTCGTGCAGTCAAATTAAAACATCTTCTTGCGCCGTGGCTAACAGATGATGTAAGAGCTGTCATGCACAGGAAGGCAGTATGCAAGTCTAAGTTCAGATGTCACCCCTCACCATTGAACCGGGAGATGTTTGTGAATGCTCGCAATCGCAGCAATAGGGTGTGTAAGGATGCAATGCGCCGCCATATTCATGATTCAGTTGAAAACGGTGATCCAGCTAAAGTCTGGAAGTTTCCCAAGTCGATGGGAGTTGGAAAATCACGCCAAGAATCGATTCCTAAAAACCTAAATATTGATTTGTTGAATCAACACTTCTCATCCTCGTCCCCCTCTATTTATTTATTTATATAATAAGGTTAACCAACAATTATCACACTACAGCATCACAATTTACAGAAAACCATTAAAACATGTGCGAGTATAATAATTACTTATAGGCTAACACAGCATGCATATTACAAAGTTAACAATATTATTATTTAGAACATTACAATTACATTAAAATTAAGAGTGCCTAACAGTTTTACTGCCGAAAAAGAGAAATTACCTACTTTTGTAGAACAAATATCTCAATAACGTTATAAAATATAATTTTTCTTTTAAAACAGCGTTTAACATTGTATATTTATCTAATATGTGGTCAAATTAATCTACTCAAAATAAATCGAGCAAGCGCATCGATTTATAAGGCATACTTTGAAAATGTTATTACAATAAAATATGAGCTCAGAATTAAAATAAAAAATAATAATTTGGTAGATAAATACCTGTACTATTCAGAATTCGTTTTTAATTTTCTATTCAATAACGGATTCTTACTCAAAAGTGACGGTTTTGCAAAGGATTTTATTGAGTTTTTTCTGATTTTACTATTTTTTTTTAAGTACATCGCCCCATTATTTTTCAAAAAATAATTTGTTATCTTACTAGTGCACTATATGCCCAATGGTCAGGATTTTTTTTAGATTGTTATTCACCCCCATTAAGCTAAAAAAGCAGTTGTAAAACCTGGTATTACGTGATTTCGTAAAAACACGTGTTTGTATTTAATTTTAATTTAATTTATTTTGAGTAGATATTTAAATTGTAATTTGACCACATACTAGATAAATATACAATGTTTAACGCTGTTTTAAAAGAAAAATTATATTTTATGCCGTTATTGAGATATTTGTTCTACAAAAGTAGGTAATTTCTCTTTTTTGGCAGTAAAATTGTTAGGGACTCTTAACATTTGAGACAGTTTCAAGGTAGAAACTAAAATAAATAAACGATTAATGATACAATATATTATGAATAATTAACAAATACTAAATGGGAATGAAATTATATGACTCAGTTACAAAATTATTTTCTTAGCTAAAGATAAAATATATCACAGTAAAAATGGCTATAATAATTACAACAAAAATACAAACACTATATACCTTTATGCTATACAGTAATAATTTCCTTGTGGATGTTATTAAGAATGGCTTTACGGAATTGACCAACACTATCATTGTGCACATCAGTCACATCACTGTAGCTGTTCAAAGTTTTACACAGTCTGGGCACTATGGAGTTAGCACCTAAGACAGTCCTTCGTATTGGTGGACACATTGGCGTTATTGGTTGACGGGGGTTTCTTGAGGGAGCGCGGAGCCTTAGGAGCAAATGGGGGCAATCAATTTTGTTCCTGAGTAATTTAAAACAAAAAGTGCATCACAAGCTTCCCTACGAGATGCCAATGAATGCATATTGAAATATTGAAGCCTGCTATTATAGGAGAAAAGATGCTTGGTTTGACCTACCGAGTACGCAAGATGCCATACAAACCGTTTTTGAACCCTCTCAATACGTAGTAGGTATGTGGACCGCGTAGTGTGGTCTCCACACAACACTACAGTAATCTAAAATACTTCGTACAAGACTGTTATACAATAAGATTTTCGTACTACTTTTAAATATTCTAGAGTTCCTTATGACAAAACCTAACATTCTAGATGCCCTTTTAATGATGTCCTCGATATGAGGTAGAAAAGTAAGCTTGCTATCAAAGGTGACTCCCAGGTCTTTGATGGTTGTTACTTCTTGGATCTTGGCATTATCTATGCAATCTGTAAAATTTTGCGATTGAAATTCTATCGTCGATTATTATGTAAAACTCTCTTAAAATAAGAGCGCCCGCTATAAATGTAAGATTTAATATTTTTTTACCAAATTATTTATATAAGCCAATTTTTTAAATTGCATTTTAATGTTTAAAATACTCATTTTATTTAAAATATAGTAATTTAAAACATATTAAATGTTTAATTAGACATAATTTAATTATCAAAACATAAAAATAAGCATTAAAATATGTAACGAAAATCATTTGAAGCAAAATTAAGCAATAAAAATGGCGTCAAGATAAAATTTACTAGAAAAACGACAGAACTAAACAACAGATTTATGATTGGTTTAAGATTATCTAGTAACTTGTATCTTCTGTCGTAGAACAATTTCCCGCGTTTTGGAGGAAGTTACTAGAATGTTTGGATTCTGAATCTGAATAATTTTGCAACTCTTCTTCAATTTTTCTTCCTTTTTAAATATTTGCCGATTTTTCAACGAAAGCCACCAGACTTTTTAATTATTTTTACTGTCTCGATTGCATAAAATCATCCAATTCAAATATTTAATGTAAAATACACTTAATTAAGCTATTTTTAGGAAAAAAAACTACTAAAAACAAGTTTTCACTATAATTTTTTGAGACAAACTGAAAAATATCTATTAAAGTATTTTATCTAGACTTAAGTCTGTTTATAAGCAAAGATAAGAGTACCAATAGATAAAATAGAATGTTTTATCTTAAAATATATCATATTATCTATAGAGTTATATCAAGTTAGGTACCTTTAGGCTTTATTAACTGTATAAACGTACTTAAAATAATTATGCTATAGAACAAATGCTCTAAAAATAATCGAGCTTGAGAAAAAAAAAGCTCTATAAGAATACATTTTCTTTATTGAAACCATCTTTAGAAAGCCCCTATCTAAAGATTAACCATGAATAGACTGTCAATAGACAGATTTGTTTTAAACCTCCAAGACTGTGTTACTTGGGCAATCAGTGTTAAGAATGAAATTATGCTGGACTGTGGCGCGAGCGAGCCCAGACTATTAAGGATTTTTTTATAGACGAGCGCATAAACGTAAAATAGGTATTGGATATATCTTTACATGAACACATTATACAATAATAATATTATAATCTTCATTTGCAAAAATAAATGAGTAAAAGCCAGTTGAGTCCCTGACTCCCGTGCTAGGTGATAAACCTGCCGATGCCGGGGTCGCGGGGATGGTTTAGCGAGATACCGTGGCCCCGGAACGAAAGGGCAGTTGTAGGAACAAAGTTGTTTTATAGTCAGTAGAAGTCTGACACGCCGTTCCGCTCCACCTAGGGCGGGAGGAGTAATTTGATGATTTTCCCACTGTAAAAAGGTGATAAACCGTTTATGAACGTGATAAACTCAACTACCGAACGGATTTTGGTACGGTTTTCAAAAACTTTGTTTAGGAATGCCTAAGGCCTTCCTAAATCTTTTAAAGTCTTACGGGATTAGCGCGGGAAAAACTGCGTAGATATTATCAACTACTTCGCGAAGTCGCGGGCACAGATAATTTTATAGGAAAATTTAATTGCTTAAACTGATTTTTAGGTGTTTCAATGCATAAAGTGTTACTTTTAATGATGTATGTATGTGTGGTGTGGCATCGAGTTGCCGCGGCTAGCATACCACAGATAAACAC
Organism: Tholera decimalis; assembly: GCA_943138885.2. Lineage (NCBI taxonomy): Eukaryota > Metazoa > Arthropoda > Insecta > Lepidoptera > Noctuidae > Tholera > Tholera decimalis. The sequence continues at coordinate 4,824,460 of OW964565.2, read as the reverse complement.
TCGGTGATTTAGGTGGTATGTTTATATTTGTTAAAAATGTACTCACATGTTTTAAATAATAAACGATAAAAAAAAAAGAAAATTCGTCTTGAACTTTTATTTTTTATTTTTTTATGTATGTTACCTCATAACTTCGATATGGCTGGACCGATTTGGAAAATTCTTTTTTTGTTTGAAAGGGTATACTTTCTAGTTGGTCCCATTGTCGTCACGTTTCGATCTGATGATGGGATCATGGAGAAATCGAGGGAACTCTTCAAATATTATAGGCAAACCTATAGCGTTTTGGGTATTTCTTATAGTAGCTTGTGCAGTTGCTCGCGAAAAGCACCATTTGAGGAAGTGGAACTGATGATGAAGACCCCAGATGGCCACCGAAACTACTCAATAATAAGTATTTCGTTGATTGCGATTAGATTACTTGAATATGGATGTTAAGCACTTTATGCTCGTCACAATGCATATGGTGAAGTAGAGCTGATGGTGATGTACCAGGAGAACTCCTCAAAAATTAACGGCTCTGCACCGGGAAAAGCAATATTTTGTAAAAGGTGATAAGTAGTTCACATTTTGGCTTTTGTAACTAGATAAATTACAAACCGACCCACTAAAAAGCGTGAAAAAAACTTTTTAGCAAAAAATAAAACCGACTTCCATATAAAAACACTACAAAGGCAAAAATAACTTTAATTTCGGAAGGCGGTGTCTTTAGTTTTGTATATATTTTCGTTTTTGACACCGCCTTCCGAAATTAAAGTTATTTTTGCCTTTGTAGTGTTTTTATATGGAAGTCGGTTTTATTTTTTGTTTAGGTTTTAGAGTTGTCACGAGGGAGAGAATAGTGCACTTACTATGTATCGATGCTTAGATATATCAGCTTTTAGGTGAGTTTGAAACGTTGGTGTTTTTGTATTTGGTAGGTATACTAAGGTAACTATACTTACTAGGTTTTGAAATGGAACAGTTAAGTGGGGAATAACCCATTTTATTTATTTTTAAGAACATGCCTCTTGTTTTTCACTTACTTCCAATAACAGTATTTACTGTCTTTCTAGATGCCAACCGAGAAGAAGTCTTCAAAGCCCCGTAAATCACCGATTGCTAAGAAAGAAGAGAATGAAAATGTGCAACCAGAATCTCTAACTATCAAGAAGTACCTGGCGCCGCCGAGCTACCCTAACCAGCAGGTGGTCTATGTGAAGAAGAACGTGAGGGAATCTGAGCTCATGAAGTTAGACGCGCTCAAAGAAGACCTTAAGAGTATTCGAGTAAGTTTTACCAGTTCATTTACTTCTTACCATGACCCTGCTTAGGCTTTTTACCAACTATGTCGAAGTCAGGTTTCAGTCTAACTGGACGCAACTGGGTACTAGTGTCGCCTTCCAACAAAAGGTTTTCTGTTCGAGTAAGTTTTACCAGTTCATTGACTTCTTACCATGACCCTGCTTTGGCTTTTTACCAACTATGTCGAAGTCAGGTTTCAGTCTAACTGGACGCAACTGGGTACTAGTGTCGCCTTCCAACAAAAGGTTTTCTGTCGGTTACCTTACGGGGAATGTGCGATAGAATTTTACCAAGCACGTTCTATCATCGGACTTCAAGATGCTGTAACGATAGCTTACATGCTGGACATCCCGCCCACACGCAATAAATGTGTCGGGAATAATTTCATTGTCCGTACAGCTAGATACCATTGGAATTCTTTACTGGAGTCTGTGTTTCCTGATAGCTATAACGTGGGAATATTTAACTCAAAAGTGAATAGGTATGTTACTTCTAGGAAAGCGTGCTTCATTTTCGACCACATCATCAGATCAGATGATGGTCGATGACGAGCCTATTTTTTTTACGAAGGTCATCCAACAGCTTCTTTATACAGAATTTCATGGTTATAAGTAACAAACAGCCTTAGTCTTATACAATCGCCAATTATAGGAAAACCAGCATTCAACGTCATTGACAACATTAAAAAAAAACAAAAATAGCATAGTTTTAAATTACATAATTTAATGAAATCGATTAGAGTTAAATTATTATTAAATTTAAATTGTTAAGAGGGTGTCGAGCCTACGAGACGCGCGGAAAATGTAATGTCCAGCCGTCTTTGAGTTATGAGGTAATATACATAAAAAACCGGTCAAGTGCGTGTCGGGCCACGCGCAGTGTAGGGTTCCGTAGTTTTTATAACAGCCAAGTGCGTGTCGTATTCGCTAACTGATCGTTTCGTACCATGCTCTAACTAAAAGCCAAACATGACTACCTAACTAATTTGACTTCCTATACAAATCCTCACCTGATCCGACAATTTTGCACGGAAAGTTTTTTTTTTTTAGAGATTTGTATAAAACTTGTCATAGCCGGTGTTTTGAATTTAAATACGGAGAGCACAGAGCTACACTACTCAATCGTCACAAGAAGCTAGCACGATACAACTAGCGCTTAGCGCCATCTATCGACATTTCTATAGAGTTGTTCGAAATTTTCGAGTCAAATACAATTGGTCGACTATTACTCGTAAACTTGTAAAGCCCACTTATGTGTGATAGTTTTCCTTTAAATTTCGTTATATATAGGTACTACTGCCGTGACATTTGAATTTCTAACTACAACCGTTTAGTTGATAGAGGGGGAGAACACTTGACTCTAACGAAAATTGGTACTTTAAAGCTTGATAAGTCACGAACGGTTTACTTAATCAAAAAACGGTCTTAACTCTTTCAGGGTCAATGGTTAGCTACGCTAACCACATATTTCGTTATTTTTTTCTTTAAATTCATGCTATCTGGCGATTATTTCTTAAACTATTATAGTAATGCAACTTACGCTTGATTTAGTTTAAGCAGTAAGTGGCGCCGAAAATCGTTAGTGTTTGTATTATTCGTATGAACAAAATTCGATGACAGTGTTTTTGTAACGTGCTCGGAAAAAACTTTCAAAAATAAGGTGAGTCTATTATTTTTATGACTATGATTGTTTTATTAGACGTATTTAGATATCTATATCATGTATTTGATAAATAATGTATGTAATTTTGCGTTTCTAATGTAATATGACACTCGTAATTAGGTGGTTAGAGTAGCTAACCAGCGCGCAGATAGAATGTTTTATTTGTTCGTATATATGTGACAGTGTTTTTTGTATGTCTTACAGAATGTTTCGTGTGTTAGCTGACGGGGATATTGAAAACTGTCTGGAGGAGATACCCTCCGATGACGACAGTTGCTGCAGTGTGGAATCGGACCAGGAAACTCATGATGCATAGCCATGTTATTGGGTGATGTCATAGGGGAACGTCTGCAAACTTAAATTTTTGATGAAGAAGATAATGAACCCTTGTCAAGTTTCCGTTCTATTCTGCTTCCGGAAATTGCCACTCCTGTAGCAGAAGAGAGCAGCTCCAGCAGTCTTCAAGCAAGAGCACTAAAGTGGAAGAAGAACTACTCACTTTCCCCACCAGGTGAGTTTATTGAAGATGTGGGTGTACCAGCACATATACTGGAGTTGGAAAGTATGACGCCTCTCGTACTATTTCGCATGTATTGGCAGACGATATGCAAGAAATTATAAGTTTTCAAACCAACCTTTATGCTACTCAATCTGGAAAAGCTTATACTCCCACTATGCCTGAAGAAATCGATGTGTGCGTCGGGAAGGTGACATGCAGAGAACGTAATGGAGAGACTGTGGAAATATCGTGTCCAGAAGCTGTAAAAGACTACAACTTGAACATGAATTTTGTTGATAAGTTCGACCAACTCAAAAGCTGCTACGATATTGACCGAAAGTCACACAAATGGTGGCACAGGATATTTTTCCATTTTCTGGACTGTTCTGTTGGCAATTTTTTTTTGTGTACAAAGAACTACAATCCACTTTACGACCAGATCTAGAAACTCTGACATTGAAGGATTTTCGTCGTTCTGTGTACCAAGGTCTCTTAGCTCCAGCGTATATCAATCAGCGCAGGCATCATTCGGTGGACAGTCCACGCAGTTCAGGAGCGTTTTCTCCAGATCCGGCCGTTATAAAACGGCATAAGCCAACAGTGGCCGACGAGATCCGCTTTGAAAGCAATCGCCATCAACCGGAGCGAAGCACATCAAGGAGATGTGCCAAATGCAGTACCAGTAATACGCCAGTACGTACGGTTTGGAAATGCAAAACCTGCAATGTGCCACTATGTTTGCGTAAAGGAAAGTCCTGCTTCGAAGATTTTCATAAGAAGTGAAATAAAAATTTGGTCCTAAGTGTTTTCATATGTTTTTTGTATATATTCATAATAACATTTTTTACAATTTTTCATAGTGTTGTTTTGTTCTACAGCGGCGGTGGTTACCGTAGCTAACCATGTGATTCCTCAAAAGCCTTCACTCAGAATTTTTTTTTAATCATGTTTTCAGTATTGTTTAGTCTAAATACAACTAGAAAAAACATAAAAACACGTATATTGTAACTTATATGAAAGTGCCCCTGAAAGAGTTAACAAACCCCTAATATTTTTGAAAGACCTATCCAACGATATCCCACACTATGGGAAGAACGAAAAAATAATATAATATAATATGTATATTTATTTGACGAATAAAAAAGAACCTTAAAAACTTCTTAAAACTAGCTTATTTACATTTTTACAACTACGCTAAATAACTTTGTTTTTCATAGTGTTTGTATGAATTACAAAGTTATATTTGCGGTTTTAGAAAATATGCTGTATCTCAAAAACTGCTGACGCGATTTCGTTCAAACCAATTTTGGTTGAAAGTTTACATTAAGATCTACAAAATTATATTTTATTTTTTATTTTTCACTCCATTATTATAGAAGTTAGAGGGGGGACACACATTTTACCACTTTGGAAGCTTATATCTTTTAAACGATCACTTTATGAAAAAGTGGTTTTAGAGACCCTAATATCATTTTTAAAGACCTGTGTATGGATACCACACACGCATAGGTTACGCACGCATACTTTCAGTTCTAGTTCCATGTATGGGAACCCCCCTTTATTTCAAATATTTTTTGTGGTTAAATCAGCACCAGTATCGGCAAGAATAGTCGCTGAAGTTGTGCGAAAGCAGTGGCCAGTGTATTCTAGTGGGTTGAGTAAATTAAGGTAGGAAGCTATTTCTCTTGGCATAGTACTTATTTTGTTTTTCCCAATTACTTGTTTCGTACATTTTTTGTTTTTATATTGTAGTAAAAACCGATTGGTTTTGGGGTCACTGGGGCGAATTTCGTTATATTTCTTCATTATCTCATAAAATAAGCCCGATATAACAAATGATCGCTGTATTTTGATTTTTGTGTTAGGAATATTGACAATCATTCCATTTTCGAGGATTTCGATATCGTCTGTTGTCATATCCACAAGTTCTTGCGAACGACAGGCCCCATTTACTCCTAAAATCAAAATAACCTGTAAACAAAAATATCAAACATGAAAACCTAGTAGATTTCTACTCATAAATAGGTACGTAATAAATCATAAACCAGTGCATTTTGTTCATAAACTTACCTTCATCAACAAATATTTGTCATCTGGAGCATTCTGCAAAAAAGAATAAACATCCTTTGTAGTAAGCACTTTTGATTTCTTACTACGGAATCCCTCCGACTTTCTTTTCAGAAATGCTGTAAGTTTTTTGTATTCTTGAATATTTATGTCGTTTCTTGTCAATATAGTACTTTTCAACATTGAGTACATAGACCATAACGTACTTGGTTTGTATTTTTGCGCTTTTTCACTGAAATAAGCTAGAAAAACAGTTTCAGAAAAAGATGCCGCATTTTTTTCACTTTTCCATTGCAAAAAATCGTCATAACTTTTATTATATTTTTTAATTGATTTCTGTGGTAAAAGGTTATCAATCAGTATTTTTGCTGTTTCCTTCAACTGCGGCGGAGTTAAAAAATCTTCATCATCACTATCACTACTTATCATTTTGATAGTTTTATTTTACTTTCTACGAAAACTGAATCCTCAAACAACACACAAATTGAAAATGGCGCCAATGGCGTCTGCAATTTTCACATGTTCTTTTTTCAAATTGTTTATCCTGCCGCCGCAGGGTCGCACTGCCAGCCCGACACCATCCAACACACAGCTAGTGGCCAGTGTCATTTTGCGAACTTGGAGATAAAAACTCACTGTTAAAACTTTTTGGCTTTTGATATTTAGGTTACCGGCGCATAGTCTTACCCAAAATAAAAAAGAAAAACCACGTAAGAAATGGATTTTCATACACTTTTCTCTCCCGCTCAGATGCGTTTTCTCCCCGCATAGTTTCAAGTGCACAGCGGGCGATGACGTCGAACAGTATGAAAATACCTTAGGGTTGACCCAATGAAATAAACTACAAAAATGTTTTATAAATGACTAGCGACCCGGCCCAGCTTCGCTGGGGTAATAGAGTTTATTAATAATGCTTAATTTAAGGTAATAGAGCTTAGATTGTGAGCGACGTCTTCGCTTTGTTTCATCGATATTTTAACTATTTAATTTCTCGTCCGGTCATTTTTATTTTGCGATAACTCATGAGATATTCATTTTATTGATATAGTGTGAAAAGCAATTTTGAGCTACATTAAATGCTCAACGTATCTAACGTATTTAATTGGATAAGAAATAATACTGTACGGTTAACAATAGCTTCGTAAATAACCCATCATTTTATTGTAATTTTAAAAGAAAAAATGGTTATTATGGGTTATCCTTGGAAGATAGACATATGCCATCGTAGACATTTTTGTAGATCGATAAAAGAGGAACAATACCATCATACATTGTTTTGATACTACTAAAAGTGATTTCGATTAAAGCTCTCGATCAGCTTAATTTTTTCCGACTTGTCGAACTAATATCGTCGTATTCACCCAATTTACACAAAACCTTAACTTATTATACACTAAAACCTTCCTTAGAAATTACTCTATCTATTAAAAACCTGCATCAAAATCCATTGCGCAGTTTAAAAGATCTAAGCATACATAGGGACAGACAGCGGGAAGTGACTTTGTTTTATACTATGTAGTGATTTATTTTTATAAAATGGTCAATTTGCTTTTTACCTTCTCCAAACGTTGTATTTGTAAATTTGATAACGGCAAAAATTCTGAATCTAATAAAAAGTTTGATCAAATAATCATGTGGGAAGCATGGACACAAAGACTTAAATGATATTGATTTTAATAAGTACATCATACAATTTGCTCTCAGGCCGTCCCATCAAGTTCAATGAAAAGTTTTTTATAAATGCATTTTCTAATCTTCTAACATAGGTATTGATCGTCTCCGGTGGTATTTTCAAACCACCATAAAAGGAAGAGCTCTTGTTATATGATTTGAAATGTGTGAACATTCCAGAGTTATTCACATTTGGTATTTTTTTTAATTCGTCTGCAAGGGTTGAACAATTATGTTTTTTGTTGCATTTAAATAGTAAGTACCCAGAAATATACGTGAGAGCATTTTGAATGCGTAAATCAAAACGATAATCAGTACCACAGGCGGGCGTGCGGCAGCCCCTCTGCCACTTGTGCGTTCGAACACACGGCTAGCCTGTAGGTACTTATCGCGCGTCCTTGAGCGAGTGACGGAGGCCTGGCAATAGCTAAACGTGGACTAGCAAACCAATAATGCTAAATAAATAAAGCTCTGCTATCCTGGTACCTAAATATTATTACGTTGTAGGGTAGCTGTCCCAGTTACTGTCCATCCACTACTATTAAAAAATATTGTTCAAGAATTCAAGATTATTTTACACAATAACAGTAATTTCAACTAAACTCCGTTAAACTGTTAAGTAAATCTAACACATCAGAGCAAACTAATTAGGCAATTCAAATTCAAAATTGAAAAATCATTCATTTTTTTTGGGTGGGAAAATTATCAATGACTCTGCTGACTCTGCTCCCGCCCTGGGTGGGGCGGAAGGAAGTGTTAGACTCTTACTGACTAAAAACCTCCCTGTTTCTTTAGTTGCCCTTGCATTCCGGGGCTGCGGTATCTCGTTAGAAGTCTAAATTAGAAGTTGAATTTACCAGGAATAATTGAAACTACATGGACAGCAATTGTTTCACGTACCCGAAGACCCATTAGGTTTACACACATTATGATGTACATTGTGTGTGTAATAACGTAATCAGGGTTCTGTGAGCAAAGGATTTTCAATTCGCCATTAACAATTCCTGTTACTCATGCGGTCCTAGTACTTTTTATTAATTTCTTTTCACAGTTAGATGCAGTTTTGCGACATTTTTTATTGACTTAATTTTGAATTAAATAAAGACTAAACTAATGCTCAAACCAATAAAACCCATGTACTACTCACCGACAAAACGTGAACTTCCGATAATTCTTTGGGTTAGTCCTACAGACAAAAATCATGCGTGCTTGCTATTATTTTGTAATAAAAAAAAAAAAACTATTAACTTGTTGTTAATAATTTTCGTCATAATTATTTTAAAAACATAACTTTATTTTAAAAATTACGAACGGAACCCACTGTAATTTTATTTGTACCAGGAGAGGAATAAATTCCGAAGAGGTGTATTGAAATTATGTTTTAGGTTCAGTTGAACATTAATCGTTACTAAATCCTTTTTCTATTCTAATGGTTCTAATGGCAAATAATAATGTTTATTTAAGCAATTTGTGGTAGGATGCACGTAAGGATTCCATTTTTATTATCAATTCAATGGTACGAGCTGATGATTTTTCGAAACAATAAGCAACTCAATTCAATAGTAAGGTGAATCGAATCTCCTGGATCGTATGTGTAAAAATTATTATGATAAGGGTATATAAATAAGTTCATATTTGCCCAAAGTATTGTGCTGACAATCATAAACAGCGAATAGGTAGGTTTATCTATTTCAAACAAGATTAATTACATAATATGCCGACACTTTTTAACTTGTCCGCATTGTTTATGTTAGCACTAAGCAAAGATTGAAACATTTTACGGTTTGATAGAAGTTCTTATTTCGAATGACATAGCTGTATTTTATAAATTAATCGCTCGGCGTCGGTCGTATTCTGTATTAGTTTAGTTGGTATTGTTATGTTAACCGACTACATCTGTAGCTGTACCATCTGTATTAAAGTCATTAAATTACACCGGAAAGTTTATCAATTATTATTTATTAAAAGTTTAGACGTACCTACCTACCTGACTGGCAACTGTAAATATGTCATAAAATAAAGGTGTATTAAATGTTATTTAAAATTTTGATTACGATTTTTAATGAATTTTTAAAATATCGATTCAAGAGCACGGGATTCGATCTGTGAATTGAATAAATAGGGGGTGGAAGATTATTTTGTAAATAATAATTATCTACAAAGTAATCTTCTACAAAAGGACAACTACGTAAAAAAACCAACAAGTGTGTAAATGATACACGTGACAATGCAAGCAGGTTTATTTAGATAAATTTGATATCTAGACTATTTAATTGTATTGTAGCTAGTTCCCAAAAATAATCAAAGTTTAGGAAAAGTCAGTAATAATATTTTGTAAACAAAAACTAAAACACGAGGAACCTTTTATTCAGAAATACCAGGAGTAAGAGGTTTATTTTTAGTTACAAGTAGTTCACTGACACCGATCAGCTGACTTAGTGCTAGTAATGTGCTTATTTCAATCAATATATTAAAAATTCTCATAACATCCGAACATGTAGAGATAGGATTAAAAAACCCTTCCAATATCGTTTAAAAAAGCCGTGCCCTTGGTATGAATAGAACGCCTCGGTTACACGTTGTATATATTGAACAATAAAAAGTAATTGTTGGGTATGCATAATAAATAGTACTCATAAAAACAAAAAATATGACTTATGTTATTCAACGGATTGCTGCAATGTATACGTACACAATAGATCGCGAATTATCGTTATCGGCGCATCGCTCCACGATGAGACGTGACCACTCTTTGAGCTCCCGTGGACGACTGAATTTTCGACCGGTGTATGTACTGTGCGGCCGACGGTTCTTGGCGACTCCGAACTTCGCGCAGAAAGTTGCGCAGTAACTCTTTTTAGGAACCAAATGGCGACGTGCGGGGGGCGGTGATCTAGGCTAGAGATTGACTTTATGTAAATACAATCGACCCTTTAATCGATCAAATATCGCAATCGATAGTTTTAGTTAGAATTTATTAATTTTTGTTTATAGAATATATTAAACGAAATAAGGTTTACAAACATATTGTATTTTGTCGTTAATAAACGAGATTTCGACATTAATAAAAAAAAAAAACTAAAAGAAAGTATTTTCGCAATTGAAAGTCGTGATTTACTTGAATATCAATTATCTATTAACGACTATTTGAGAAAATTTCAATATAATTTCAATATAAAACCTCAATATAACATTAAAAATAAAAATATATTTGTGATTTGATTTCAATCGATTTGAAGAAAAACGATTAAACAACACCCTCAGGCACGCCAATTGGACATCCTTTTTTGGTTACTTCGTAAAACTTCGTGCTCATTCGGCAATATTCGGTACGCGGTAATATGTCTCAGTCACACGTTAGTATCGGTGTCGTGTTCGTGTCGCTATCTCTGTCTTAAGTGCAGTCGGTTACAAAACTTCGTTGTTACTTTCGTTAATTTTTATTATTGTTATTTTTTTATTTTTATGTTGTTACTTTCGTTAATTTTTATTATTGTTGTTAAGTTATTGTGTTATTTTGTGCAAGTGTCAGTTGGCACTTATATTATTAGTTAAATATGCCACCAAAGCACAATAGGGTTTTAAATCGCCAACAAAGAAAATTTATTTATGATTTAATGCGGTATATGAAAAAAGAAAAAGAAGAGGGTGTAAAAGATGTGGACAACGTTTATTTAAGAGTTGCTAATGCAACTGGAGTGTCCCAACGCACAATACAGCGGATTGCAACTGAAGGTAATGTTTCGGGTTTACTTTCGGTATTCCGCACGCCTGGTAAAAAAAGGCCTAGATCAAAACCTATTACTGATATAGATAATTTTGACCAAGGTGTAATAAAAAGATGCATACATAACTTCGATCGATCGACGATTTTATGTTAGGGATTTCCCCCTCAGTGACAGTGATTAAGTATTATTAAGTGTAAATATATTAAAAGTACCTATTAAGTGTATATGTATAAAAAGTATTAATTGTGTGTGTTCGTGATTAAAATTTGCCATTATCGAAAGGTGAGGTTTAGAAATTGAATTTTTAATTTATATAATAATTTTGGAGTCTTCTTTCTCGATGTTTTTTGATATTTATTTTATTTGTACTTCGTCACTGTATTAGGGAAATTTTATTAGTACACAGGTTTATATAAAAAAGGTAGTAACAGTTTTCTTCACGAGTGTACATGCGCTAAAGTTCGCAGAGTCTATGTTCACACTCGCCAAGATCCGTCGGCCGTATAGTACGTTGCGTATGCTTCAAAATAGCGCGCAAATTAGAAGAAAAAATAAAAATTAAAACAACCAAGCGACATTTTGGAAATTTTAATAAAGTAAATTGTGGTATGATAATTAGAGAATAATATGAATTGATGTTTATGAAAAAAATCAACGGTTTACCATCAAAATTCAACGAAACACGAGCATGTTATGTAAGGATTTTTGTCCAACTTTATGTATTTTTGTTTAATCTTACTTCTTACTATCTTACTAATCTTACTTCTTACTTCTTACTATCTTACTAATATTATAAATGCGAAAGTTTGTGAGGATGGATGGATGTTTGTTACTCTTTCACGCAAAAACTACTGAACGAATCTGAATGAAATTTGGTAAGTAGATAGTTGACATTCTGGAATAACACATAGGCTAATTTTTATCCCGAAATTCCCACGGGATCGGGATTTGCACGGAAAAACCTTCCCACGCGTACGAAGTCGCGGACAGAAGCTAGTAAACTATAAAATATTTTTAAATTTGGCCAAATATATTTGCTAACACATTTATTCTAGTGTTCATTACATATTTTTGTATGGTAATTAACGTACTATCATAGGTTATATTCCTTTAATTGTGAAGACCCTTTTGAGTTATTTTCCTCGGCGCAGGCTTAAAGATTTAAATAAGCATTCCCAATAAATATTAAATTCTAACACATTAAAAAGCAAGACTTTCTTATTTTATGTTATCTTATTTTACATATCGTCGTTGCGCTTGCAAAAGGCGCTATGTGGTAAATATTCGTTTTCGTTCTTTTATGCAGTTTCAATCGTTATTTTAATATACACATGCTGTAAAACAGCTATCTAATAAACGAAATATTTAAAGAGTTACCTTTCAATATTGCGTTTATCAGGTAGCTGTTTTTACAGCATGTGTGTACTAAAATAACGATTGAAACTTCATAAAAGAACGAAAATTGACTATTCACTACATAGCGCCTTTTGCGAGCGCAACGACGATATCATTTACGGGTTGCTTTTTTTGAGACTCTCCAGTATTATTGTTCATCCATCTTACAAAAACCCATACATATTTCTAAGCCCCACTCACCTCTTTGCAGTTCCTGTTAGAAGAAATGGATGTAGACACTCTCCCGGATCGCGGCAGCAAGCTCATCGAGCGCCTTACTCTTATGGAAGAACAGGTCAGGCGACAAGGAGACAAGGTCGCCAACATGGTCGTGGAGCCTGGTGAGCGAACTTATACTTTAACTCAACCGGATAATGTTCGTTTTAGAATAACAGTCGTGCCGTGGTAATCGAGTGGATAGTACGTCAAAAACGGCGGTTTTGACCAATAGTACGTCAAGTTTAAGCTTTCGCATGTTTACCAGATTATTTCATTTTTAGATTTATTCATTCATTATTGATTGTGTTAATATTCATAAATGTTTATAGTTATTTAAATCGTACGTAATATTAAAGTCCTGTTCAAGGGCGGATCCAGCTTTGGTGCCAGGGGAGGGGTCACATAAGGTCACATTTCGTGGTCAAGTCACAAGAAGTATAATTTGTATTTCCTAACTCCGCTGCCACTTGGCCATCCACTGCCGATATTCGTTTACAACGACAGAAACTGGAGTATTATCGAGTAACAATGTTTAAAAATTTTAATTAGTGGTCCACCTAGGTCCTGGACTCAGCCCAGTGGGGGGGTTCATGACCCCATGACCCCCCTCCCGCTGGATCCGCCTTTGGTCCTGTTTATTATATACTTTCATAAGCAGATTACAGTCAAAGCAAGACGCTTTAATGCTGAATAATGCCATAAATATTGTCAAAAAGGACGGCATACATTTTTAGAATCAAGAAAGTAATGTATGTTACTCCAAAGATACAAAAAAATCTGCGGCAAACGGTTATATTTAGGCGGACACTGAAAAACATCGCCGTACTGTGGGTACACCTATAGCATAGCATAATGCTGAGTGAGCCTTGTTGCCATGGCCACGACGTGCATCTGCCTTATTATTGTTACGAGCTGGTGGCAATAAGCGACTGGCGTAACATTATCCATATTTTTCCCTCTTTCGTTAAATGAAACCTTTTCTCACATTTCAGTACTAAATTTTGGTTAAGCCTGCGCCGAGGAAAATAACTCAAAACGGTCTTCACTATTAAAAGAATATAACCTATAATAGTACGTTAATTACCATACAAAAATATGTAATGAACACTAGAATAAATGTGTTAGCAAATATATTTGGCCAAATTTAAAAATATATTATAGTTTATTAAACAAAAATACATAAAGTTGGACAAAAATCCTTACCAAACATGCTCGGGCTTCGCTGAATTTTGATAGTAAACTGTTGAATTTTTTCATAAACTTCAATTCATATTATTCTCTAATTATCATACTATAATTTACGACTTTAACATTTCCAAAATGTCGCTTGGTTGTTTTAATTTTAATTTTTTCTTCTAATTTGCGCGCTATTTTGAACCATACGCAACGTACACCGGTCTAAAATTCAGTCGTCCACGGGAGCTCAAAGAGTGGTCACGTCTCATCCCAGAGCGTTTCGCCGGTAACGATAATTCGCGATCTATTGTGTACGCATGTATTGCAGCAATCCGTTGAATAACATAGGTCATATTTTTTGTTTTTTTTTTTTTTGAGTACGATTTATTATGCATACGCATACCCAACAATTACTTTTTATTGTTCAATATATATTTCTTTAACATTTTTTTTTTCAATATTTGTTTTATAATATTTATGGAAAATGTAAATAAAATATTATTAGAAGAAAGTTGGCGCAAATTTTCGAAAAAAAAAAGCCGTTCTCATAAAAAGTACGTATTTCTATTTTGTAATGTTATTACCTATTGCTTTTTAACCGACTTCAAAAAAAGGAGACGGTTCTCAGTTCATCTTAAACTTTTTTTATGTATGTTACCTCATAACTCGAAGACAGCTGGACCGATTTGGATTTTTTTTTTCGTTTGGAAGGGTATACTTTCTAGTTGGTTCCATTGTTACGAAATCAGGATCTGATGATGGGATCCTGGAGAAAGCGAGGGAACTCTTTAAATATTGTAGGCACACCTATAGCGTTTTGGGTAGCCTTGTGCAGTTGCTACAGAAAAGCACCATTTGAGGAAGTGAAAGTGATGATGAAGACCACAGATGGCCACCGAAACTACTCAATAATAAGTATTTCGTGGATAGCGATTCGATTACTTGGATATGCACTTTATACTCGTCACAATGCATATGGTGATATAGAGCTGATGGTGAAGTACCAGGAGAACTCCTCAAAAGTTAACGGCTAGGCATCGGGAAAAGCAATATTTTGTACAAGGTGATAAGTAGTTCACATTTTGGCTTTTGTAACTAGATAAATTACAAACCAACCCACTAAAAAGCGTAAAAAAAAGCTTTTTAGCAAAAAATAAAACCGACTTCCATATCAAAACACTACAAAGCCAAAAATAACTTTAATTTCGGAAGGCGGTGTCAAAAAATAAAATAAAATACGAAACCAATAACACCGACTACCGAGAGTTTTTAATAAACATAACGGCGAAAGTAAAGTTTTTTTTTTTTTAATTCTCTCATATCATTAATTTATTTTAAAATCCAAGATGGCGGATGCAAGATTTTCTCAAACATTCGATATGGGTATCGTGTAATGGGTTTTTGAGGGTGGTGATTGCAAATCTGGCATTCATTTTAAAATCCAAGATGGGGGATGCAACATTTTCTCAAACATTCGATATGGGTATCATATAATGGGTTTTTGAGGGTGGTGATTGCAAATCTGGCATTCATTTTTAAATCCAAGATGGCGGATGCAAATTTTTCTGAAACATTTGATATGGGTATCGTGTAATGGTATTTTGGGCGTGGTGATTGCAAATCTGGCATTCATTTTTAAATCCAAGATGGCGGATGCAACTTTTTTTCAAACGTTCGATATGGGTATCGTGTAATGGGTTTTTGGGGGTGGTGATTGCAAATCTGGCATTTATTTTTAAATTCAAGATGGCGGATGCAACTTTTTCTCACACATTCGATATGGGTACCGTATAATGGGTTTTTGGGGGTGGTGATTGCAAATCTGGCATTCATTTTAAAATCCAAGATGGCGGATGCAACTTTTTCTCAAACATTCGATATGGGTATCATGTAATGGGTTTTTGGGGGTAGTGATTGCAATTCTGGCTTTCAATTTGAAATCCAATTTAAAACACACACGATATGCAACTTTTTCTCCGACATTCAATATGGATATCGTGTGTGTCTACTTAGTTAAATACACTGACAACATTCAAGGGTTTATTGCTAAGTATAATTAACAACGTAACGTAAGGGCTAAAATGATCGCTAAATGATGAAAATGAGTGTACCTGGTTGTTGTTCGAAATACACTAAGCTTGCGGCGAACTTAGTGCGACCGCATTATATCGCTTGCTCAGCAAACGTGGTCGATTGCGAAATATTGCATCAAATCAAAAAAATCGTGTAATAGGTTTTTGGGCGTATCGATTGCTTGTAGAATTTACGACGAAAGTTCATTGGCTACTTTGTTAGTTTACAATTTACACTCGGTTATTGATAATTTAACTGATTCTAGGTTAAGTGACTATTCAGTATTATCTAGGGTATCTAATAATACTGAAATTAATTGTTTAAACCCTTAGATGTGACAAAGGAGAGGTATAATAACACAATTGTACTATATCATCAGAATATAAGTCGTTTCTCCGGCAAAATATTAGATGAGGAAATGGTAATAGATAAATATGATATAGATATCTTATGTTTTTGTGAAACCTGGCTAAAACCAGATAGAATGTTGTTTAAAATTAATATTTTTTCAGTTACTAGTGCATACAACAGGTCCTCAGTAGGAGGTGGTACTTTAATATTATATAGTAACTAGTATTTGCGTGTTGCGCGAGGTGCAAGCACCTCGCGTGCTTGTGAAAAAAAAAAAAAAAAAAAGGGGGGGGGGTGATGGGGGGTTTAGTATTTGCGTGTTGCGCGAGGTGCAAGCACCTCGCGAGCTTGTGAAAAAAAAAAAAAAAAAGGGGGGGGGTGATGGGGGGTTTAGTAGTTGCGTGTTGCGCGAGGTGCAAGCACCTCGCGAGCTTGTGAAAGAAAAAAAAAAAAAAAAAAAGAGGGGGGGGGGTGATGGGGGGGGGGGTTGCACAAGTATTTCGACTAAAGCATTGCCCCTCTAAATGAATCTGAAAAA
The DNA here is from genome assembly GCA_943138885.2 of Tholera decimalis. Classification (NCBI taxonomy): domain Eukaryota; kingdom Metazoa; phylum Arthropoda; class Insecta; order Lepidoptera; family Noctuidae; genus Tholera; species Tholera decimalis. Next base: position 4,807,797 of record OW964565.2, on the reverse strand, counting down.
AAAAATGTTCCAAGTCTCTTAGATTCCGAGATCCGCCTAAAGGGGGTGAGAAGGGGGCGGGGGGGGGACTTTGAAAAATGGTTTTTACTTTACCGAGCCTCCTCTATACGAATCCGTAAAAAGAAAAAAATACGGGTCTCGTAGTTTCCGAGATACGATAGGGGGGGGGGAGAAGGGGGGGGAAAAGGGGAGGTTTGGCACTTTTCCCGTAGGTTTGAGAGTTACTTGTTTACGAATCTGTCAAAATATACCCACCTCCCCATCCACCATCTGGGAGAACAATTATGTCAATGAGTGAGTCAGTCAGTCAGTGAGTGGTAATTTAGCTTTATATAGTATAATATAACTAGTATTTGCGTGTTGCGCGAGGTGCAAGCACCTCGCGTGCTTGTGAAAAAAACTAAAGCATTGCCCCTCTAAATCAAGTATTTGCGTGTTGCGCGAGGTGCAAGCACCTCGCGTGCTTGTGAAAAAAAAAAAAAAAATGGGGGGGTTTAGTATTTGCGTGTTGCGCGAGGTGCAAGCACCTCGCGTGCTTGTGAAAAAAAAAAAGGGGGGTGATGGCGGGGTTTAGTATTTGCGTGTTGCGCGAGGTGCAAGCACCTCGCGAGCTTGTGAAAAAAAAAAAAAAAAAGAAAAAAGAGAGGGGGGGGGGTGATGGGGGGGGGGGTTGCACAAGTATTTCGACTAAAGCATTGCCCCTCTAAATGAATCTGAAAAAAAAAATGTTCCAAGTCTCTTAGATTCCGAGATCCGCCTAAAGGGGGGGAGAAGGGGGGCGGGGGGGGGGACTTTGAAAAATGGTTTTTACTTTACCGAGCCTCCTCTATACGAATCCGTAAAAAACAAAAAATACGGTTCTCGTAGTTTCCGAGATACGATAGAGGGGGGGGAGAAGGGGGGGGAAAAGGGGAGGTTTGGCACTTTTCCCGTAGGTTTGAGAGTTACTTGTTTACGAATCTGTCAAAATATACCCACCTCCCCATCCACCATCTGGGAGAACAATTATGTCAATGAGTGAGTCAGTCAGTCAGTGAGTGGTAATTTAGCTTTATATAGTATAATTCTCTTAGATATAAGGAACAAAAATATATCACCGCTTGCTCTGTTGATTGCTTGTGTGAGGTAGCATGTACAGAAGTTGAAGGCCAAACTTTCTTATATGTTTATAGACCACCAGCATCAAACTTGTCATCATTCTTAATGATAATGGGAGAAATTTTAAGTACCTAAGCTTATAAGAGATAATAAATTAGTTTTCGTTTGTGGTCCCCTAAATATTGATTTGTTAGTAAATTCACCTGAACACTGCAAGCTTACTTCATTGTTTGGTTCATTTAACTTAAAATGCACATTCAAGGAAGCAACAAGAATTACAACAACATCAGCTCAATGCATAGATAATATTTATACTAATTGTGCCATAAAATACTCGTCTCAAATTAGTGGAGTTAGGTCTGACCAAACAGGCCAACTAGTATCCTTTGAGTTGGTTAAAAAGCGGCAATTAAATAAGACTATTAAGTTTAGGCCACTAACTAAAATTAAATTAATGTTTTAATGATAACATGTTAAGTACCTAATCTTTCAATGGCCAATAATGACTCCCATAACCCCAATGAAAATTACAGGATATTATTTTCTTCAATATGCCACGAATTTAGTAAGGCATGTCCAGTTAAAAAAATTCAAATGAGTTATAAATCTAAATTTAATGAATAGGCCACTGCTGGAATAAGAATAAGCAGAGACAATTTATACAACTTATACCATGAAAAATCATTGACTTCCGATGAAGCCTTCCATAATTATGTAAGAAACTACTCAAAGATATTTAAAAGAGTATGCGCCTAAGCTAAATCTAAATCAGTAAGTAATAAAATTAGCATTTCTAACAATAAAATAAAAACTGTGTTGAAGGTGAACAAAGAAACTGGAAACACAAACCAACAGGGTTAGAATGATTTGACTTTAAACATCGATGATCAGGTCATCTCAGATAAGTCAAAAGTGGCTGAGAAGTTGGAAAATTACTTTACCAATATTCCAGTAGAGGTTACTAAATCTCTACATTCTTCGCCATCATTAGCAGAATCTTTTTAAGCCCATTTCTATTGATGTAATTAAAAAACATTCCAAAGTCTTAACATAACAAACACTTATGACTTATGGGGTGTATCTGTTAGGGTTCTTGGTAATATTATTGACTCAATTGCTGCTATCCTAACAGGCATATTTAATTAATGTATAGACAGCGGTACTTTTCCCGATTTAATGAAACATAGTAAAGTAGTACTAATTTTTAAGTCGGGTTGTAAGAGTGATCCCTCTAACTATAGACCAATATATGTGCTTCCAGCATTAAGCAAAATATACGAAAAAATCATGCTGGACCAGATGCTGTCACATTTTAACTCAAATGGGATTCTGCATAGTCAGCAGTTTGGTTTCACGAAAGTTAGGTCATCAACAGACGCAGGAGTAGCGCTCATCCGTCACATTCTGGAATCTTGGGAGAAATCTCAGGATGCAATTGGCATATTTTGTGACCTCTCCAAAGCTTTTGATTGCGTTGACCACAAAACACTGATCTGTAAATTACACCATTACGGAATTCGTGGATTCGTGTTCTGCTGACCTTGTTCTTTCCTATTTATCAAACAGGCAACAAAAAGTTATTGTTAATGGAGCGACATCTGCAGGATCCCTAGCCAAGATGAGCGTTCCGCAAGTTCAATTCTTGGCCCTTTCCTTTTTCTAGTGTATATCAATGACCTACCTTACATGATGACCAACTTATCGGATATAATTCTATTCGCTGAAGACACTTCTCTCATTTTTAAAATAGATAGAAAAGATGCGGATGCTTTACATGTAAATGAAGGTCTGGTGGTTTTTGCGAAATGGTTCGCTGCTAATAATCTCGCACTTAATGCGAACAAACCGAAGTGTCTGAAGTTTTCATTGCTTAATTTACCACAAGCTAGTGTCAATTTAATCCTTGATGGCAAAATACTCGATGTTATTATGGAAACTGTATTTTTGGGTATAACTATGGATTCAAAGTTACAGTGGAGTGATCATATTAGGACTCTTTCTAGTAGATTAAGCTCAGCTGCAGTAAGAAAAATTAGGCAATTTTAGGCAAATTAACTGATGTAGCGACAGCTCGGTTATTTTATTTTGCTTATTTCCACAGTATCATGTCTTATTGTATATTACTGTGGGGGATCCCCACAGCTGACATAGATTCAATTTTTATACTGCAAAAGAGGGCAATCCGGGCAATATATAAAATAGGTCCTCGCGAGTCCCTTCGAAATGTTTTTAAAGAGGTCGATGCCTTCACTTTATATATTAGAAAGCATATTATATGTACGCAAAAACTTAGGACTTTATAAAATTAGAAACCATATTCACACAATAAATACACGCAACAAACATGAAATTGTTATACCTAAATGAAGATTAGCCAAGACAAGCAAGTCATTCCTCATAAATAGCATTCGCTTTTATAACAAGTTGCCAAAGTCTGTTACAGAACTTCGCGAGGGAAAATTTAAAACCCACGTCAAACGTGTTCTTATCAAAAAAGCGTATTATAAGATTCGGGACTACGTTGAAGACATGACTGCTTGGCGATGATTCCTTCGTTCTGCACATGTGGCTTCCCTGGCTTATTGTAATTGCGTTATCGACTAGTATATTAACAACTTCACTTTCGTGAGTGTCTTTTTATTTATTTTTTTCCCTACGATAATCATTTTCTTTTTGTTTCATTTTTATTATTAATTTATACTTCTTAAGTTTATTTTTATCCATACTAATATTATAAATGCGAAAGTAACTCTGTCTGTCTGTATGTTACCTTTTCACGCCTAAACCGCTAATCCGATTTAGATGAAATTTGGCATGGGAATAGTTTAGGATCTTGGAAAGGACATAGGATAGTTTTTATCTCGGAATTCCCACATGATCGAGAATAACGCTGGAAAAACCTCCCACGCGAGCGCAGTCGCGGGCAATATTATACTAGCTTAGTATAATATAAAGCTTTTTTGTGAATGGGAGAACACTGTAGACTCTTAGATTTGTTTCACAATTTTTTATTTGTAATTCCGTTGGCGCTGTATTAATTGGTCTATACTGTCCTCTCATACCTAATTAACCTGTATTATAGATACATTGTACGAATGATATTTTAAAAGAGTAACTGTGGAGTTTCTTGCCGGTTCTTCTCCATAGAAAACGACCAATTTCAAACCGTGCCCTGCGCCAAACTGCTGGCGTTTTATAAGTGCCCATGTAGGCCTATGTGAAATAAAACATTTTGAGTTTGAATTCATTTTTTCTTAAAATTCAAACGCGAGCCTATTATCAATAAAAAAAAAATCACAAGAAACAGTAGTAGGTATCTCTACTACTATTTTTTAAGAGATAACATAGAGCAATCATACCAGTAGCGTGCAACCAGCGCACCACGTACCATGAGACCATAAGTCTAGTTTAAGCATATACTAACGGGAACCCGTGTGAAATTAGTACTTCCCACAATATGATTATAAATTAAAGCCTGTCTAAATTCTGATGGAAAACCTATATTATTGTATATTTTCTAAATTTGAACCCACGACCTACGTCATTTAAATTTAAAAGTCAATTATCTGAAAGTATTTCAAATGGCGGGAGACTTTGTTAAACATAAAAAACACAGTGATACGACGTCAGTGTGGAGCTATTTTTTAGTTGCGAAGGATAGGAATAGTGCCAAATGTAACCGATGCTCAGCCATTCTCAAAACTTTGGATGGATCGACTAAGGGACTACATACACATTTGTCATCAAAACATAACATCAAGCTTATATCGGCGTCAACAAGTCTAGATTCTGATAATCTAAACACAGCACCGCCGCCAGCCAAGCGAAAGTTAAATGATTATTTTACTAAAAGTGCCGACGATAGCCTCGATGATGTTTTGGCAAGAATGATTGCATTAGATGGATTTTCATTCAGTATATTCATAACTTCAGATGATTCGAGAAAATTTGTCTTTGTACACGAATTTACCAAAGTCAGCCGTCACCATTCAAAAACGTGTCATGAATTACAGTGAAAAAATCAGAAAGCAAGTAACTGCAGAATTGAAACATTTGAAAAGTGCTGGTGAAAGATTTAGTCTTTCTTTCGACAAGTGGACTTCAACATCCAATAAACCATACATGGCTGTCAACGTCCATTCATATAAAAAAAATTTGGAACTTAGGATTTGTTCTTATTTATGGACGTATGAAAGTATGGCTGAAAATTGTCTTCGTATATTGAAAGAGCGTCTAAGTAAATTAGATATTTCCCTGGATACTGACTTTATGAAAAACATAATTATTTGCAAGACAGCTCTACCTCAGATGATACTATAAATGAACCATCTGTGGCTGCTGATCATATGGACGACAGCCATGATGATGAACATTTAGAAGACTTAGACAGTCCAGAATCATACTTAATCTTAATGTCACAAAATGACCTTGCGCTATAAGCCTATAATACATACCAGAGTTAAGACAAGATGAAAACATTAATGAGCTGATAAAGAAAATCCGCAAAGTTGTAGAGTGTATTTCAAAAGATCACCATTGAAAAATGAAACACTACTTCAAAAATATGTGAAAATTGAACATGGAAAAGAGTTGTAACTTCTTTTGGACTGTAAAACCAGGTGTAATAGTCTTTTAACAATGCTGGAGCGATTTTATCTTTTAAAAACCTGCATTCAAAAAGCTCTTATAGATCTCAATCATCCAATTCGTTTCGAAGAAGTTGATTTTGAATTGGTAAATAAAATTGTTGATGTGCTGACCCCAATTAAATTGACAGTAGAAGCAATCTGTCGGCGAGATGCTAATTTATGCACAGCTGATTCCGCTTTGAAATTTCTTATAAAACAGCTATCTCGCATAAACTCAGCACTTGCCAAAAAATGAAAACATCCTTAGTGGAACGTATGAAGCAACGACGAAGTGATGATTTGACTGGTGTGTTGAATTATTACAGAATCCATGAAAAAATGATGAAAATCAGTTATTATCGGATTTAGAATGGCATGACTTATTTCCAGTTCCTACACAGGCTTTAGTGAGGAAGCAAATAAAGTGTATTGTTAAAAAACTTAAAAGTCGAGATGACACGGAAGAAAAAGAAGGAAGATCAGGATCACAAACGGATGATGAGTTAAGGCCACAAACCTCCCAATCCCAACCCCAATTGACACTAAAGGAAAAGTTACAGCTGGAAATTGATAAGAGTATGAAATACCCAGATCGTGAAGTACAAATACAAAATTAATCGGGGTTGGCAAAAGTATCAGACGTGAAATAAGCCTGTTTGAAAATAGAGGAATTAGTGGATATCACTTAGAAACAGCATATAAGTATCTATTGTCTATTCCTCCTACCAGTGTAAAACCTAAGCGAGCGTTTTCAGCTGCTGCTTATGTTGGTAATAAACTACGAAGCAGGCTTGGAAGTCAAACCTTGGATGCATTGATATTTCTACGATTGTATTTTCAAAATTCGAAATAAGTTTTATTGTCTTTTTATTTCTTACAGATTGCGACAATAGTATAACCCACCCCCCTAATTTTGTGTTATCTACTAAAAAACTAAATATAAGTAAATATATTCCTAATGCATCAGCATTGTTGACTTGATTCTAATATTATGATATATACATAGCTACGTACCGACGCTCTTTTGTTATAAGAGAGCGAGATCGGTAGTTAGTTATTCGCGGTTGTTAGCGCGACAGAAGTCGTTCGTTTCATTCGTCAGATTGGCTCAAGTGGCTCGGTACACTGGACGTGTCAGTTCGTGTTTATACTTGTCTTGTGTATCTCGTAAGTTACTACGCATAAATTAATTGTTTCGGTTCATTTTTGTCTATTTTTTAAATATAATGCCACGAGGAAAACACTTAAACGAAACTGAAATATATTAACAGTTAGGTGTTAATACTAATTTAAGAAATGTTCAACGTATTATACAAAATTGTCAATATCTAAAACGTAAGAAATTACAAAGGAAACCACCGTTGTCGGATAAACATAAATTAGTTAGATTACAATTTGCCAAAGATCATGTTCAATGGAAAAAGAAGTGGAGAAAAGTTATTTTTACTGACGAAAAAAAATTTAATTTAGATGGACCCGATGGTTTTAACTACTATTTCTGCTATTGATTTAAGAAAAGATAATTCTATACTGAGTCGTCGACAAGCTGGAGGTGGTAACGTAATGATATGGTCTGGTATTGGATACTCGGGGAAAATGGATATTAAGTTCTGTACTGGAAAAATAAATAGTAAACGGTATATAGAAATAATAAATGAACAGATTACTTCCTATGCAACACGAATTGCTGGCAATAATTTTATTTTTCAACAAGATAATGCCAGTATTCACCGAGCACAGGTAGTTAAAGACTACTTTGCTGAAAAAAAAATTCAAATTCTTGAATGGCCAGCTTATTCTCCTGACTTGAACATACTTGAAAATTGTTGGGGAGATTTATCACGAGCTGTCTATCGCGGCTCAAGACAATTTAGTACAGTTGAAGAGTTGAAGAAGTCAATCATTAATGAGTGGCAGAATATAAATCAAGACACAATTAAAAAACTATATGACAGTTTACCAAATCGAATGATTGAAGTGATAAGTAAAAGTGGTGGATCTACTAAATATTAATCAAAATAAAATAATCGTTCTTGATAAATTTCTCTTGAGTTTTTATTTACGTTTAATTGGCTGGGTTATGCTTTTGTCGCACCGCAAAACTCAATATTGTCTGTATTTTGTTGATTTTTTATTTAAGAAATATTGTATAGAAAATATAATAAACTTACTAACACGCTAATTTTGTGTATTAGTAATATATTACTATAACTATGATTCCTTATAAGATATATATTAGAAGATAAATATATATAAAAAGATACTATTGTCGCGGAGTGTACAAAGTATAGTATCTTTTTGTCTTTTTTCTTTTCTTACTCTATACTGTGATTTGTGTAGCATATCAAAATTAAAAATATATATTTTAAGAAATTACTCGTTTTTTAGGGTTCCGTTGCCGAATGGCAAAAAACGGAACCCTTATAGTTTCGTCATGTCTGTCCGTCTGTCTGTCTGTCTGTCTGTCTGTCTGTCTGTCTGTCTGTCTGTCTGTCTGTCTGTCCGTCCGTCCGTCTGTCCGTCCGTCCGTCCGTCCGTCCGTATGTCACAGCTATTTTATTCCAAAACTATTAAGACTATACATGTGAAACTTGGTAGGCAGATGTATTCTATGGTCGCTTTCCGATATTAAGAAAAGAATTAAAATCATTCAAAATAAAGGGGTGCTCCCCATACATGGAACTAAAACCGAAAATTTTTTTTACATGAAACCTATGCGTGTGTGGTATTTATAGACAGGTCTTTGTGTAAAATGACATAGGGGTTTCTGAAACCACTTTCTCATAAAGTCAATCGTTTAAAAGATATAAGCTTCCAAAGTGGTCAAATGTGTATCCCCCCCCTCCCTCTAACTTCTATAATAGTGGAGTGAAAAATCTAAAATATATTATAGATCTTAATGTAAACTTTTAACCAAAATTGGTTTGAATGATATCGGGTCAGCAGTTTTTGAGATACGGCATATTTTCTAAAACCGCAAATATAACTTTGTAATTCATACAAACACTATGAAAAACAAAGTTATCTGGCGTAGTTGTAAAAAATGAAAATAAGCTAGTTTTAAGAAATTTGTAAGGATTTTTTTCGTCAAATAAATATACATATTATATTATATTATTATAGTTACCACGGAACCCTTCATGGGCGAGTCTGACTCGCACTTGTCCAATTTTTTAAGCTTCCGTCGCGTGTGCAACCTTAATGGTTAAAGCTAGCTTATAATAAGCAATATAACATTAGATTTATAGATATCTTTTATTTTTTTCTTTTAAATTAAGTTACACTTGATACATATATTGTTATGAAATAAATTACGCTTATATTTTCTGCGAAGTACGTTCGCTAGACAGCATTAATGAAAAAATGTTTTTTTGGTATGGCCCCACGTACTAAAGTACCGAATGTTATTAAAACTATGACAGTACATCAGAATTTAAACGAGCACTAAACGAAATTTTAATAAACAAAACTTATTTCAGTCTGGTTTTATTATGACATTACATAATTATATTTTTTTTTATTTCATACTGGTTTTATTATTCAAATAAGTACTGCATACCCATCTACCCTAACTTCCTACTTACCCAGTTTCGAAGCGTCAATAGCCTAATGCATAAGGTGTCGGACTTGTGATCGAGAGGTCACGGGTTCGAACCCTACTCATTACACTATTGACGTGAATCCACTCCAGACACAAGCATATTTAGCTTAGTTGGAGGGGTTAACAAGATTGCTAGTAATGTGAAATGTACCCACATTGCTAGAAATAATTAAAAAAAAATCTGAGGAGTTTAATATATAAAATCAAAGATTTATTGCAATAGGATGAATAGTGAGGGAACGGATAATGTATTACTACAGTAAAAACAAACGTTAATTTTTATATAATAGGTATAATTTATTAAATTTATTTTTGTGATTTATGTACCTACTTGCTTCATTTAGATCCATCCAGCCGTTTGATCGTGAAGAAGTAACAAACATGCAAACAGACACATTCATTCACAAACTTTCGCCTTTATAATATTAGTGTGATAAATAAAACCATCTAAATAATTAATATTCGTTTTTCAAGTTTATTCAACATAACGACAAAAATTGTAAAAATGCAAAGTTAGCAAACTTTGTCGTGCAACGGCAAGCGGGCCACGAGCGAACTTGTCATTGTGTGTGTGACAACGCACACTACTAGCCCGCTGCAGTAAATACCTATTTTCCGCGCGTCTCGTAGGCTCGACACCCTCTTAAGTTTATTTAATTTGATAAAATGTCATTTTATAATTTATCATTGATCGCTTATATGCAATTTCGACATCAAGAATCTAGAAAACGAGCTGTTAGAATTTTGAATTTTATATTATATGGGACATGAAAAAAAAAGTATTACAATTTGTATGTCAGTGCGTTTCTGTGAAAGTAAATACTTATTATCTCTTTCAATGTTTAGCTGTAAGCTGTTGAAATGTTAACGCCGTTGGTTAACGCACATTATTTTCTTGTAGAAAACCCCACTGCTGCGGACATCGCCAGGGACGGCTTCGGCAAAGACAAGAAGATGACGTGGGACGAGCTACAGAAAGCCAGCAATGCCGTGCAGCCCAGGATGTTCGGCAAGCAGGGTGAGAGCTTCCCTATATCTTACACATGGGTCTTTAATTCTACTTTGATGAAACTAATTCTTTTGAAAAACTCATCATCCGGTTAGCCTTTTCCCAACTATGGGACAGCCTCTTCCAGAAGAGGCTGTCCCATTATCACCAAGTAAGAATCTGATTGTTTTTCTGATGATGGCATCCCAGGTAAATCGAGGGAGACCCTCAAACTTTATAGGCACATACACGGTTTTGCATATACTTTCTAACCCAATTCAGACATTTGAGCCTGGTAATCATCATCTCATGTTGCTGAGCTGATGATGGAAGGAACAACACCTGAAAGTTTCTAAAAGAGGTCAAATTTAGATGGAGTTTTCACCTTTGAAATTCTTATTTTATTTTTAACTTTTTCTTATGCTTAAGAATAACAGTATTATCTAATTACAAAAAAAATACACATTCTATATAATTATAATAGCCCTCTTCCTCTTTTTTAATTTGCTGTGCCCGACAGGGTCCACAATGATCTAAAACAATGTATATCTTGTATGTACCTTTTTTTTTACCACCTAAGTTCACATTGTGGAATGCTAATAAATGTATTGAGTATTCAAGGTCACTTTATAATTATCTAAATCGGAAGTTACTGGAATTTAGACTTAGGTCACTTTTATTCTCCCAAGGATGTGCCAAAATAGACATTGCACAGAAGGGTTGCAGAGTGTTCTTTAAGGAGGTAACGGGACCCTTTTTATGTACTGATGGTGATCACCTGGGTCTTAGTAGAAATCCTACACTACATGGTCTTTTCTTTTCCCCAAAAGTCCAGGCGTCTTTCGAAGGTTTCCCCCCATAAAAATGCGTGATGTTACATCTAAAGTTTTCCATAGTTGTTTCCTTTTTTTGTTAAAAATTTATAATTATGTATAATTTGTATTTACTTAATCGTAAAAATATAAGTGACTTCTCGGATTTTAGGCTAAATTTTAAACAATGTCTCCACAAAAGGGTCGGGCCTAGCACCTTTAATACATTTTTTCTTGTCAACTTAGCAAGGGTGCTTGAGTCTCCATACTTACCGTGTATAACAAAACGATGTAACTCCATGCTATTTCAATGTACTATCGACCAATCTTCCGCATGCTCACCTTTAAGGCTATAATCGCATAGCACAGCTCACAACTCGATCGCCTAATGCATGTATTTTGACCAATAGAATGCACGAAGCGTATTTTAGTAGTGTTTGTAATAGTAAGTATTAATATAATGTTACACGCCCTGTACTCACAAAATGTATATTGTCTCTAATTGGGCGAAACCAGGAAGGGGTGTGGATTATCACTAGCTGCGCTTCCAGAGAAATATTTTCTTAAGTGAGCATGCGTATCTTTGGCCGATAGTACATATATGTTTTCATTTTTCTGTGCAAATAAATGATTACTATTACTATTATCTCCAGCTATGGCCACTCACATGGCTGAACGCAACCTGATCCTGGACCGGCTGCGCGACCTGTACGAGTCTCTAGGCTCGCGGCCGGCAGAGAGCCAGGAGGCGCCTGCCCCGCGCGCCATGAAGTCCGAGCTGATGCCGCATCAGCTGCACGCGCTCGCCTGGCTGCGCTGGAGAGAGACCCAGAGACCCAGGGCTGGCATACTGGGTAACACCTATACAACATATTCATATGTTTTTTTTTTTGTTATTTGCTAATTGGCTCGCGTTTGACCTGGAACACGCTATATACACTTACGCCAACGAATAATTTAATCATCAAAACATTTTTTTTTGTTTTATGGACCATTTCCTTCATAGAGAAGCTTGCGAACCACCGGGGTGAACGTTACAGGCTGATTAATAAGATTCTAAACCATCTAAAGACATTTGAAAATATTGATATCACGTCATTAACTGTGTCAAATACATGTAAGTAATACGTGAAGCAAAAACTTTGGAAGTACCCCATTTTACAAATGTTACGCGTTCGGAGCACTAAGAAAATTGGTTCAGTTAAAGCTTATGTGGAAAAGAAGTGCAGAAGCTAGTGTTTTAATTTAATAAATTAATGAATATTTCGTTATACGGATGACTATTTTTTCTATAAAGAGTACTAGCAATGTGGGTAGAATTCACATTACTAGCAATCTTTTTAACCCCTTCAACTAAGCCAAATATGCTTGTGTCTCTTTCTTTCTTTATGATCTATATTACTCAAAAAAGGTTTCACAGCAACACATGGTTAGCGTTTGGTTTGTTTGCATATGGTTTGGTTAGAGTTAGCTGATGCCATTAAAACTATTAATATGGACCTTGCTCGAATTGGTGACTGGAGCGCTGAGTTTGGGCTGAAAATCAACCTTGCTAAGACTCAGGTTATTGTTGTTGGTAGTTCTCGTACTATCTCCAGGATTGATTCAAGATTCAAGATTCTTTATTTGTTGAAAAATGAGTACACATACAGAGCATGCAAGTTATTAAAAATCACATTATATAGATCAGTCATGTTTGGCCTTAATGGCGTACAAATATTTAAATGTCACTGATATAAGTTAGTGGATAATTATAATATTAAATTAAATAAGAACACAATAGTAAAATGTCAATTTTGAAAACAAATAAATTAAATATATGGTCATAATTACGTAACAATTATTAAATGTCAATTAAAATTATTACACATCAATTTTTTTACAGAATATGTCAAAGATGTATTGATAATAGGTATTGTTACTACATGGTATTAAAAGTTGTCATTGAGGAATTCTAGAATACTGTAGTATGCTTTCCCTTCAAGCAGTATCTTTACAGTATCTTTATCTTTTGATTGGACGGCACTTCCCCAGGTTTCTTTCAATAACACCGTCATACCTTTCAGTCACACTGTGAAGAACCTGGGAATACACATTGACGACACCCCTTCTTGGACTAAACAATTACAGAAGTTAGTCGTAAATTATTTGCGTCTGCAGGCTCCTTGAGACGCCTTCGTAATTTTCTTCCCATCTCCACTAAAATTGCAATTGCACAAACTCTCCTTCTCCCTATTCTAGACTATGCTGATGCCAGCTATCTCGACTTGACCCAAAACCAATTGGACAAGCTAGAGCGACTTCAAAATCTCTGTATCAGGTTTATATTTGGCTTGCGCAAATATGACCACGTTTCTGATTTCCGTGCTCAGCTCAAATGGCTTCCTATTAGGTTTCGCCGGAATCTTCACTTACTTTCTCTATTTTATAATGTGCTATTTAATCCTTTCACTTCTTTTTATCTCAAGGAACGTTTTCAGTTCCTCTGTGACACACATTCTAGATGCTTGAGATCATCGGAAAATCTAGAGTTGAGTATTCAAATGCATTCCACTTCTTTCTTTGACAAATCTTTTACTATACAGGCAGCTCGTTTGTGGAATGCATTACCCATAGAAGTGAGGCGTGCTCAAACGCTACCAGCGTTCAAAAGAATGGTGAAGGAGCATTACTTCTCCCTATAATTTTTCCCCTTCTTTCTCAATTATACATGTAATATTTATTAGTATATGATTTTGGTATTGTATGTATTTTATATTATTATGTTCAATTAATATTATGATGTTTGTACACTGACAGCCCTTAATCTGTCTCCTTTAAGTTTTTCCATCCAAAGCTTGTCTGTAAGAGATCGCCCTGTGCGATAAGACCGCCCATTGTACACTAGTTTAATTTTTTTGTATCCATAGAAATATTGTAAAGTGTACAATAAAGTATATAATAAATAAATAAATAAAATGAACAATAAAAAAAACATGTGACAGCATAGATCCTGACTCCTAAACTAGGTATATTATGTGCCTGTAATGTATAGTGTTCTTCAAACATCAAGCGCAACCAGACCACTTTATAAAGATTGAAAACAAAACGAAAAAATAGTAAAGGTTAAGTTAAACTATATAAAGCAAAAACTATTTTTAGGGATAACAAAGATTAAAATGAGTGCGTGTGTGAGTATGTGTGGGGGAGGGGAGTATGAGTATGCGAGTGAATGTGTTTGTGTGTAGGGACTGTGTGTTTTTATTAGTGTTTTGCGATTGTGTATATGTAAGATAGATAGATGTATTCTTTATTGTACACCATAACAGTAAAACAATAAGGACTTCACAACTATAAAGGGTGATACAATGGGCGGTCTTATCGCAAAAAGCGATCTTTTACAGACAACCTTTGGATGGATTTGACACAGGAGAAAATAAATACGCGGGTAGTCCATGGTGTACTTACTATTTATCTTTATAAAATATAAAAACAATAAATAACATTCTCAAAACATATACATATAAATATTAAAAAAAAGAAACAAAGACATACATAATAACAACAATTTAAGAAGAGATATAAAGATCCTTTACCAAGTTTTTGAAAGACGATAGGGTTTGTGCTTGTCTTACTGACACTGGTAGATCATTCCACAGCCGTACTGCTTGAGTTGCGAACGACTTACCATAGTAATTGGTGTTGTGACTCGGTACCACAAGCCTTAAGTTTTCTGATGATCTCAGAGATTTCCTACCGTACCGACCGTACCTTGTCTTTATGTACTGGAAATTTGCAAATTTGTTCGAAAATATCCACAATTCTATACCAAAAGAGAGGGCATCCAAACTAAAATTACACTTAGACATAAAAATAGACTTAACATACCCGCTTCACGATTGAAAATGCACTCTTCTAGTGCATTTGTTATGTCTATTAAAATATATAATAAGTTACCCGAATTCATCAAAAATGCACATAGTAATAATATGTTCATCAATAAATTAAAACAATTTCTAATAGACAAATGCCATGACTATAGAGGAATACTATAACGATAAACATCAACTACAATAAAACTATTAATTATATACTGTATCGTTGTAATAAATGTGTTTAAAAAAGTGCAAAATAATGAGAGTACTAAGGTGAATAAAATATAAATTAAATTTATACATAATTAAATTAAAATAAATACATGATTTAATGCTGATGACGGTATAAATAAATAAAAATACCTGACATTTAATTTACTTATACAAAGATATTACATAAATAAATCAATTACAATAATAACTTTAATTTAATAAAAATGACGACAAAAATAAATAAAATATCTGACATAATTTAATAATAATGACAACAAAAATAAATAAAATATCTGACATAATTTAATAATAATGACGACGAAAATAAATTAAAATACCTGACATAATTTACCAATACACAAACATAATAAAAATATATAAACATAATTAATTTAAATAAATACACAATTTAATAATGATGACAATAAAAATACCTGACATAATTTACTTCCATGAAGACATTCTAGTTATATACATACATAAATTAATTTAAATATTAACATAATTTAATAATAATGATGATGATGAAAATAAATAAAATATCTGACAAAATTTTAAAACTTGTACATATCCATAATAAATAACATGCATACACAATTTAATTTAAATATATGGGTACATAATTTAATAATAACAATGATACAAAATAAATTAAAATATCTAATATAATTTACCACACAATAACATACATATACATCTATTAGATCTACCTATAATAATAATGAATTCCATGAACTGTTACTTAGCCTTCGTCCTCTCTCCTAACTTTGCTGTGCCCGACAGGGTCCATATTGATCTTAACATTATTTTATACCACCTATATACATAATATGGAATGCAATAAAGTATTGAGTATTGAGATTTTGCATGTGTGTCATGAAGGAACTTGAATCGTTCTTTAAGATAAGTGGGGGTTTTGGGATTAAACAGAACACTGTAAAGCAGAGACAAGATGTGTAAGTTCCGGCGAAGACGTATTGGAAGCCACTTGAGTTTCGTACGAAATTCGGATACGTGATCATATTTGCGCAAGCCAAATATTAATCTAATGCAAATATTTTGGAGTCGCTCAAGTTTATCAAATTGTGCCTCAGGAAGATCAAGATAACTGACATCAGCGTAGTCAAGGATGGGAAGTAAAAGAGACTGTGCTAGCGCAATTTTAGTAGCAGTTGGCAGAAAGTTACGCAACCGTCTTAGGGAATAGGCAGAAGCAAATAATTTGCGACTGACTTCTTGTTTCTGTGTTGTTTGTGCATGGAGTATATGTGCAGAAACTATAAAGTTCCTGCCAGAAGAGTCTCGGAGATGTCTAGAGTGGGTTCACGGCAATGCGTGGGGTTCGAACCTGCGACCTCTCGATCACAAGTCCACTTTACCACAATTTTGACCACTGGTAAATGTAATTCTGTCTTGTTAAACTTTCGGGTTTCTCTGCAGCGGACGACATGGGTCTCGGCAAGACGATCACCATGATAGCGCTGATCGTGAGCGACAAGCAAGACAAGATAGACGACGATGATGATGATGACCAGCCCGCTAAAAAGCGTAAGTATTTTAAAGATTTGATATGATTTCTATGAGATGTTGTGCATAATTTATGATATTGTTACGAGCTGGGGATCGGGATATAAATAATTACGCCAATTAGACCAAAATAAACACTATATTTAATAAACACAAAAAAAAATTAATCCGTCTGCGTTCCTCTGCGATCTATTTATACCCCGGTCTATGAGTTCTAGAACATTCAGTATAGTATCAGCAATAAATTTTCACTACACTTCCTCGAAAACTGGCTCTTATCGCTTGAAAACTGGTTCTACGATTAGGTGCAACATGTAATGTATTTCACACTTGTGGATTTTTTTAATTTTTCACACACGAGGGTTTACCATTCTAGATTTTGCTACAGATAACACTAAACAACTATTCAATTCCCTATATTCGACGGTGATTAGTTTTTTTTTCACAGCAAAGAGGCGTATGTTTTTAATTAAGGCCTTATATTTAATGAAAATTAAAATTGTGTTTATGAACAGAATATCAGAAATAAACACTATTATTCATAAAATAATTTTCGCAAACCGTGAAAATGCCAACAAAATCTGCTGTGTATCATTTTCATAATCGCATCTTTAATAATTCAGTATTGTTTCAATAATTAAATATTTTAATAACAAAAATACTTTTCGTTCTATTATTTTATTTCTTCGAAAGTGTATTGGAAAACGTCGTTTGATACACGTGAACATTTGTTACTGCAGTACTCGGCTCCATAGCCCACTCGCCTTGCGGCTCGGGCGTAGCTCCGCCTCGGCCGCAGTAACAAACTTTCTCCACTTGTATCAAAATGTAGTATTGTGTGTCAAGTGGTGGCCGGCGGCACCCTGGTGGTGTGCCCTGCGTCGCTGATGCAGCAGTGGAGCGGCGAGGTGAGCAAGCACTGCGCCGCGCACGCGCTGTCCGTGTGCCTGCACCACGGCGCGCAGCGGGCCGCCCTGCCGCACCGCCTGGTGCCCTACGACCTGGTGCTCACCACCTACAACATCATGCAGCGCGACAACGACAAGGTAACCACCACACACCCCACACACCTAGCAAGCACTGCGCCGCGCACGCGCTGTCCGTGTGCCTGCACCACGGCGCGCAGCGGGCCGCCCTGCCGCACCGCCTGGCGCCCTACGACCTGGTGCTCACCACCTACAACATCATGCAGCGCGACAACGACAAGGTAACCACCACACACCCCACACACCTAGCAAGCACTGCGCCGCGCACGCGCTGTCCGTGTGCCTGCACCACGGCGCGCAGCGGGCCGCCCTGCCGCACCGCCTGGCGCCCTACGACCTGGTGCTCACCACCTACAACATCATGCAGCGCGACAACGACAAGGTAACCACCACACACCCCACACACCTAGCAAGCACTGCGCCGCGCACGCGCTGTCCGTGTGCCTGCACCACGGCGCGCAGCGGGCCGCCCTGCCGCACCGCCTGGCGCCCTACGACCTGGTGCTCACCACCTACAACATCATGCAGCGCGACAACGACAAGGTAACCACCACACACCCCACACACCTTCCATTCTAGTTCAAGAAGACGACCGCGCGGGCCCTTACATGCGTGCTCCGTTGCGTGCGACTGGGGTCCGCCTGGGAGCACTAACGAAACTGTAATAATAACCCACGGAAACCGTCCCGCGTACCTTGCGTGTGCACGCGTGTGATTACTTATTGGTTGCCTGTCGCAGGCGACAGTATAACGCAGTTCCAGCTCGTAGATATCACAGGGTTCCAAGAAGTGTGCGAGGCATTATAAAATCTTGTTCAATAGCTTGTTGTAATATCTGTACACTAAAGATGCAGACCGGGCAGGAGGGTAATGAAATTTAGCCAATCCCTAAATTATTTTAAAACAAAATTTTACTGCGAAAAAATATGTTAAAAATTAATAAAAAATATTTAAGCCAGAACACACTGAGTCGGGCTTATTTGTGTCGCTTAACTTCAAACTCGGATAAATCCACTCTAGCCTCTTAGGAGATATTTACAAAAAAGTGATAATAGTCTTAATTTCATGAATTAAAATGCAGTATTTTGTTTTTATGGTAACAGGTATTGAATAAAACGATCCTGTTTAGTAAATTCAGTATTTAACCCATTAATTCTTTCAAAAATGCAATATTTAGATTGGATTTACCTTCATTTGATATAATGGAACGCAATTTATCTATCTTTGAAAAAACTCAGTGTGGATTTATAGAATTTTGATTTAACAGGTCTGGATTTATCTGGATTTGAAAATATACGATCAGAACTAGGGTTGTGGTAGTGGCGAAATAACGGTATACCATCGATAGTCAAATTTTGTTAGCTAACTGAATAATACAAACAAAATAAGGAAATCTAGTTTTATTTTACAAAAATAAGAGGTAACCGATTTAAATTATTTTAAGCAAAATTCAATATTTCTTCTGAGTCATCTTCTTCAATTTCTTCTTTGTGCATTGGTCGCCCTATTACATTTTCACTGTTAAGCACTTTTTTATAATGTTTTAATTCCACCAACGATGCCCAGTCTTGGCCAAAGTCCGTTTGCAGTAATTTACGAACACCAATTAGTTTTGCTTCATGAACCTGAATTTGATCAAATTTTGATCCTGTATACCTACCCAAATCTGACCTGACAGTTCTAATATGTACTGAATATTATATCCTTACATACTTATTATATCCAAATTATTCTGTAACAGTACCTACAACAACTTAATAATAATAATCGATAATAGTTAGCACAACACTAGTGCCAACCCGGGATTCCAAACGACGCTTAGGTATAGGTATTTCAAACTTACCGAATTTTCGCTCTTTCCTCTTTCTTACGGCGAAATTTTATATTAGGCCGCATGCGGGCTTTACTTGGTGACACAATTTAAATAGAATTATCCATGGGAATTGGCTAAATAACAAAAATAAACAATAATAATGCAGGAGGGTACCGTGCTACTATCGTAAGGTTTACGTCGACTGACGGCCATGTTGAACAAATGCAATTGGCTGATTGGCTTTCATGGACTTAACTACATTTGAAACAAACTATCTCATGGATCTATCTGATTTAGATAAAATATTATGATTTTAACGGTTTATTTCTCATGAACCATGCTGATTTATACGCAACTGATAAAATTATTTAAAAACATATTTTTTTCCTTTTTTTTGATACCAAAATCTTAAAAATGTTCAGAATTGGATTTATCCGAGTTTGAAGTTAAGCGACACATTTATACTTTGTCAGGAGTTCACAAAAATATATATTTTTTTAAGTCAAAAATAAATATTTTTTTAAGTCAAAAATAAATGATTTCTCCTGATTTAACCAGCACAGATAGCATGGACTCGAATCTTCTGAGTTTGATTCGGTGTTTCTTCTCAGGAAACACAGGTTTTATCTAATTTAATTTAATGAATAAAATTACGTTTAAAAGCGATATTTAATAACCAACTTGTAAAATAAATGTTACTTCCAACCAGGGGCGTGCATAGGATTATGACAGGGCATGCGGCGGAGTAAAAACCCACAAAAACTTCTTCTTTTATAGATTTTTAGCATAGCCACAGCCATGCATCGTAGCATGGTGGCGATGCGTGGCTGTGGCTATGCTAAAAATCTATAAAAGAAGAAGTTTTTGTGAGTAATCGGTCACAAAAACTTCTTCTTTTATAGATTTTTAGCATAGCCACAGCCACGCATCGTAGCATGGTGGCGATGCGTGGCTGTGGCTATGCTAAAAATCTATAAAAGAAGTTTTTGTGTGTTTTTCTCCGCCGCATGGCCCTGTCATAATCCTATGCACGCGCCTGCTTCCAACTTAGTTTTAAAATTCAGTTACAAGATGTGACTTCAAATTAATGGATAACTATTTAATAAGAAAACAAAATTTGTTTATTGTTACTGAGTTATAATTAAGTTAGAACAGTACAAAATATATTGAGTGTAAAACAATTAAATTTCAAACGTGTTGCCAATTCTCCTCCTACGAGAAATGTAATTACACTGGTACCGTGTTCGGTCGAAAGCGGATCTTTTGGCATGCGGTAACGAGCTTAATGATCCGCGAAATGCGATGGCTTGTGTTTCTGTCACCCGATTAGTTAACAATGGCACCTGTTTACAGAAAAACAAAATATAAAGTCTTACTTCTGGCATTATAAGTAATAATAATAAATTTTGTAGTTTTTTGTTTATCTTCTCTGATACTTTATTCATATTAACGCTGTTTTACTTTGCCCCTCTTTACTTTGTATTTTCAACCGACGACCAAAAGAGGAGGTTATCAATTCGACGCGTATATATATATTTTTTTTTTATGTATGATCACCGAGTACTCGAAGACGGCTGAACCGATTTGGAAAATTATTTTTTGTTTGATAGGGTATACTTTGAAATTGGTACCATTTGTCACCAAGTCAGGATCTGATGATGGGATCCTGGAGAAATCGAGGGAACTCTTCAAATATTATAGGCACACCTATGGCGTTTTGGGTATGTCTTATAGTAACTTGTGCAGTTGCTCTCAAAAAGTACCATTTGGGGAAGTGGAACTGATGATGAAGACCACAGCTGGCCGCCGAAACTACTCAATAATAAGTATTTCGTGGATTTCGATTCGATTACTTGAATATGGATATTAAGCACTTGGTGCTCGTCTCAATGCATATGGTGATGTAGAGCTGATGGTGAAGTACCAGGAGAACTCCTCAAAAATTAACGGCCAAGCATTGGGAAAAGCAATAAAATGTTATAAGTAGTTGACATTTAGGTTCTTGTAACTAGGTAAATTAAAAATCAACCAACTAAAAAGAGTGAAATAAAAACTTTTTACCAAAAAATTAAACCGACTCCCAAAAACACTGCAAAGTGAAAAATAACTTTAATTTCGGTAGTCGGTGCCAAAAACGAAAATACAAAACTAAAGACACCGACTACCGAAATTAAAGTTATTTTTCACTTTGCAGTGTTTTTGGGAGTCGGTTTAATTTTTTGGTACTTAAAAAGTTTTTTAAGTAAGCGTGCTTTGTCTTCGACCACAACATCGCTTACCATCAAGTGAGATGGTGGTCAAACGCGAGCCTTCATTCAATAAAAAAGTAAAATAAACGAAAACTGAGGAAGTACGTCGTATGATCTATCGAAGTCAAGGCTAGGTTTGCGCAATGTTGCGCAGGCACAGCCCTGCTCCACGCGCCAGTGAAAGCCGGTCTTACACAACTGTAGATCTTAGAGTGAAGTCTCGACTAAAGTAGGAAATTATATGCAGTTTATGCATAGTCAGTCACTGTTGATTATGTTGCGCAGTGGTTCGACTGTATGCACCTGGTTTTGTAGTAACATTATTATGAAACAGAGGCACGGAAATATTTTAAAACCCGGACAAAACATCATCAAATGACTCCTATCGCACCTAGAGCTGGAGCGGAAGTGAGTTTCAGACTTCTATAGAATAAAAACTCACCCGTTTCTTTCTTTAGTTGCGCTAGTGTTCCGTAGCCACGGTATCTCGTATGGTATGCGTACCTTATTGCAAGATATGTGGTAATTCTTGGGAGAGGTATTCTGGGTCTACCACTGAGCTTAACTATGATAATTTATGATAGAATTACAAACTTATCAATTAGATGTTTTTCTTTATTGCTAAGCTGAATATCTGTGAGCGTCATAAATAAAACACGTTTAATTAATTACATTCTAACATACCTACATAGTAAAATCGCGTGGAAACTTAAAAAAAATTGGCCAAGTGCGAGTCAGACTCGCCCATGAAGGGTTCCGTAGTAACTATAATAATATAATATAATATGTATATTTATTTGACGAATAAAAAAAAACCTTAAAAATTTCTTAAAACTAGCTGATTTACATTTTTACAACTACGCTAAATAAGTTTGTTGTTTGTATGAATTACAAAGATATATTTGCGGTTTTAGAAAATATGCTGTATCTCAAAAACTACTGACCCGATTTCGTTCAAACCAATTTTGGTTGAAAGTTTACATTAAGATCTATAGATATATATTTTTTTAATTTTTCACTTCATTATTATAGAAGAAGACACACACATTTTATAAAAAAAAAGCTAAAAAAAGCTAAAAAAAAAGTTTAAAGCTTATATATATATTATATAAGCTATTATATCTTTTAAACGATTGACTTTATGAAAAAGTGATTTTAGAAACCCTTATATAATTTTTAAAGCCCTGTCTATAGACACTACACACGCATAGGTTTCATGAAAAAAAATATTTTCAGTTCTAGTTCCATGTATGGGGACCTCCCTTTATTTTAAATATTTTTTATTTTTTTCTTAAAATCGGAAAGCGGTTCACAGAATACATCTACCTACTAAGTTTCACATGTATAGTCTTAATAGTTTCGGAATAAAATGGCTGTGACATACGGACGGACGGACAGACAGACAGACGGACAGACATAATAATAATATTCCACAATAATATTCCACAACTTTTCACACAACGCCATCTAGTCCCAAACTAAGCAGAGCTTGTGGTATGGGTACTAGACAACTGTTACACATACATATATATTTCTAAATACATACATATTATAGATAAATTACATCCAGACAAAGAACAAATGACCGTGCTCATCACACAAACATTTGTCCTAGGTGGGAATCGAACCCACGACCTTGCGCATAGCAGACAGGGCCACTGACCACTATACCAACATATCGAAACTATAAGGGTTCCGTTTTTGCCATTCGGCTACGGAACCCTAAAAAGGCTCGAAAGGCTTTATCAGTTTAAATTTTTCTATTTATATTCAAAACCAACGATATTAAGATTATTTGTATCACTATTATCGACAGGAAAAACTTATTTTTAACGGATTAACATATATCGGTATTATAAGACGTTACCGCGTGGGTTTCCTCAAGGTTTTCCTCAAACTGTTAACCAGTATAGCAGCAGATGAAACTGTTCAAACACCAGAAATACATGAATTGCATGAAAAATGTCCCCAAAATCTTTGCATTGAGCCTGAAGTCAGTGAGTGGGTCAAAGTTTAATATCAATTTAAATTGTATTATTATGTATACATAAAGCGGGAAAGTTTGTTTGAACGTGC
Source organism: Tholera decimalis (assembly GCA_943138885.2). NCBI lineage: Eukaryota > Metazoa > Arthropoda > Insecta > Lepidoptera > Noctuidae > Tholera > Tholera decimalis. The sequence continues at coordinate 4,783,952 of OW964565.2, read as the reverse complement.
TAATCTTCAAAGTACTGGGTGGATTTGAATGATATTGGCATGAAATTAGCTTGAAACTTGAGTAATGTTAAAGGTTACTTTTTACCCGACTGCAAAAGAGGGAGGTTATGTTTTTATAAAGAAAGAAATTAAAAAAAGTTTATTGACGCATGCCACAAAGCAAAAAAAAACAAATAACATCATATTATTATAAAATAAGTATAAAAATTAAAATTTTATCGAGATAATGTCCAAGGGAGTGAAGCCCCGCGGGACTGTTAGTCTATACATATAAATAAATATGAAGTGTCTGTCTGTGATTTCCAAATAACTGTGTTTTCTCAAGTGATTATAGTAATTTACAAGATATTAAAACACAAACAAACGCTTTTAATTTTTCTATCTCTATGTGTCAGTTTTTCTTTTTGTTCGAGCTCTATAACAGGTAAACTGGTTTTATTAGGACTTACACTGGAAGTCAGAGGAGGTTATAGTGCAATATAAAGGATACAGTTTATCCCAGAATTCCGCGGTAACGGGAATTTTCCGAAAAACCTCCCAGGCGATCGAGGTCGCAGGCATTTCTAGTAGGCGCAATATACCGTCTTAAATATTATATAGTTTATAGTCGAAAGTTATGTTTTTCTTCATTTCTTTAAATATTCGCTTTATTATGTTGAACGAAACAAAAAAGAAATACGGCGTATAAACACGCTGTTGTTACAATAACTGTTTTTTCCACATTCAGTTGTATCTACAAAATTGTACGTTTCGCAGTGAATCACAAAGGTGAGTCTTTGTGCAGCGTTTACTATATGAAAGGTACCCAAGCCCTACTTAAGTCTTGTCATCAATTAAACATGGTATGATTCATGCCTTTACTTGTTTGTTGACACATTTAGTCATTTACCTATCATCTATACTGTAACGATACCTTCTGCTTCACCAATAAAAGAGGGTAAAATAGATGTACCATTAAATTTAATGTAGTATTAATAAACAGTATTTTATAAAAACCTGCCTACCTATCTACCTATCCTAGAAACCGGCCTACCTACCTATCTGACACACTCTCAGGAGAGAAGAGGAGGAGGTTTAGAGAATAGTACTAGCGGGACGGCTTGGCAGGCCACTCCAGGATCGCCTTCTCCTCCACGATGTCTTCGTCGTACAGCAGCTCGAGCAAGGCGGTCTGGCAGTAGGCTCCCAACAAGGCGTCTGGGCAGCAGGCTCTCAGCAAGGCGTCAGGGCAGCAGGCTCCCAGCAAGGCGTCAGGGCAGCAGGATCGCAGCAAGGCGTCAGGGCAGCAGGCTCTCAGCAAGGCGTCAGGGCAGTAGGCTCCCAGTAAGGCGTCAGGGCAGCAGGCTCCCAACAAGGCGTCAAGGCAGCAGGCTCCCAACAAGGAGTCAGGGCAGCGGGTACTGCACTTCCTCTTCCATCACTCTTCGTCAAAACTCGTCGAGAACTAAACTCTTCAAAAACTGGTCAAAGACTGAACTCCCGGAGATGGCCCCCAGCGCCTTTTATCCCCAGCTCAGCGTTCAAAATCCATTCCATTCTCATTCTGTACCAGAATTCAAATTGTAGAGTCCAAAATAGTCCATCTTGCCAGTTATTTGATCAGCCAGTTATATTCGAGCATAATTTATTAAACCTCTTCGATAAAATCTGAGAGTGTGTTTTAGAAATTTATAATTATAATTTAAAATGCCGTTAATCAGTAGACAACCACAATATAATATACAATATTAAGCTAGTCCTATCGATAAAAGTGAATAACAATTATATAATAAAAGTATGAACAACCTTTTTAGTCTATTAGCCATTCAGTGACTACAAAGAAGAAGAAATTACAGTTTGTCAGCCTTGACGTAAAAAATGTCATGACAAGAAAATATTTGTTTTGATGGATGAATTATGGATTATGATTACAAAGAAAACGTAAGTTATTTGGTATTTGTAATAACAAATACTATAATACCTAACATAATCAGTCTTTATGATATTGACGTGAACCCACTCCAGACACAAGCATATTTAGCTTAGTTGGAGGGGTATTTAGCAAGTTTTTTTTATCTAGCAATCTTGTTAAGATTGCTAGATAAAAAAAACTTGAGAGGTGTCAAGGGACGCCCGGATGGAACGAAGTTCCTTTCGATTGATTAGTGAAGGAATTGTATTTTTTTTTTAGGTTATAATATTTTTTTTTATTATTGACAAATATCTATACTTATAATAAATCTGTAGAGAGGTCAATTCTGTACATGAAATATATTTCCAAAATAACTATCAGGGGGTGATTAGGGATCGATACTGATGCCAAAAATGCAATCAGTAAAATTTTTGTCTGTCTGTCTGTCTGTCTGTCTGTATAACCGTTATAGAAACAAAAACTACTCGACGGATTTTAACGAAACTTGGTACAATTATTTTTCATACTCCTGAGCTGGTTATAGTATACTTTTCATCACGCTACAATCAATAGGAGCAGAGCAGTGAAGGGAAATGTTGGGAAAACGGGAGAAGTTACTCCATTTTTTAAGCTTCCGTCGCGTGTGCAACCTTAATGGTTACAGCTACACAGAAATCATTTCATGACGGAAATGTTCTCCTTAAAATTATATAAAAAATATCCCACGACAGCATATCTATCTTTTATGGTTGACTCACAATAACATGTGTAACTCCCGATAGCTTAGCAGTTCGAAGCTTTCTGATTATAATATTTGTCTATTCTTACGTTTATAACACTGTCAGTCACCCCTAATTGAAAAAGTTAACATTATTAACTATTCCATAAAAAAGAATCATATAAATCGGTATAGAAACACCAAAGTTATACATGAAATACGCTAATAATAAGCCATCGCGCGTGAATACTGAATCATGCTATAAGGATTATTTTTGAGAATCGGTCGCCGCGCTCGACGCGTCTCGCGGCCTGATGGTATAAAAATTAATAGTTTAAAAAACTAATAACACGCTTTTAAGACTAATATAATGAGCAGAAATTAGAAATGTTTACTAGTAGGCAGTCCAAGGTTCCATCAGCCACCTTCCAATTCCATCGTCAGACCAGCTCGATGGTACCATAATATTATATTGTCGTCTAATCTACACATAATTGCCAAGTTTCATGATGATACAACAATTAGAAGTACGTTTAATTCAGATTCTTAGATTTTATTGCATATTTAGTTCGTTACAGATCGACCTAATAATAAATCTATGGATTACGCGGTAGGTAATTCAAAAAGGTTAAGAAAACCGATAACGGATTTTCTTTAGGTTTATTATAACCTTGAAACCTGATCGTGTTCAAAGTCCATTACGTGGCCTTTCTCACAAGTGCAAACACGACTATGATACGATATTCCATCATGGAATGCCAGTGCCTATCTTCCAGCTTCATCATCAGACCTTAAAACCTAATCATAGTCAAAGTTCATTACAAGACTTTTCTAAGAAATCCAAAACAGCTATGATACGATTTGCCATCATGAAGTTCCAGTTCATATCTTCCGGCTTCATCATCAGATCACTTTGACAGTACCATATTATTGTACTGCCATCAGTACTACATACAGCTGCCAATTTTCATTATGCTACGACCCTGGGAAGATGGTTAAATTAGTTACCTTCGATTCCATTACATAGTTAGTTACATACAGGTCGACCTAATAAAAGCGTGTTAAAAATTGGCCAAGTGCGAGTCAGACTCGCCCATGAAGGGTTCCGTAGTAACTATAATAATATAATATAATATAATATGTATGTTTATTTGATGAAAAAAAAAAACCTTTCAAATTTCTTAAAACTAGCCTATTTACATTTTTTACAACTACGCCAAATAACTTTGTTAAAAGTTATATTTGCGGTTTTAGAAAATATGCTGCATCTCAAAAACTGCTGAACTGATTTTGTTCAAACCAATTTTGATTGAAAGTTTACATTAAGATCTACAGACATATATTTTTTTAGATTTTTCACTCCATTATTATAGAAGTTAGAGGGGGGGACACACATTTTACCACTTTGGAAGCTTATATCTTTTAAACGATCAACCTTATGAAAAAGTGGCTTTAGAAACCTTAATGTCATTTTTAAAGACAGGTCTAGATATCACACACGCATAGGTTTCATGAAAAAAAAAATTTTCAGTTTCAGTTCCATGTATGGGGATTTTAAGAAAAAAAAAATAAAAAGTATTTAAAATAAAGGGGGGCTCCCTTTATTTTAAATATTTTTTATTTTTTTTCTTAAAATCGGAAAGCGGTTTACAGAATACATCTATCTACCAAGTTTTACATGTATAGTCTTAATAGTTTCGGAATAAAAGAATAAAATGGCTGTGACATACGGACGGACGGACAGACAGACAGACAGACAGACAGACGGACAGACATGTCGACACTATAAGGGTTCCGTTTTTGCCATTCGGCTACGGAACCCTAAAAAGGCGGGGCGTCATTGACATATTATATTTCCCTACTAAATTACGAAAGTCTGTCTGTTACATCAAAATCACTGAACCGTGAGGATGGACATAGGCTAAATTTTTTTTTACGGAAAATGACGGAAACGCGGACGAAGTCGGGGGCAATAATATATCTATACTAATAATATAAGGCTGAAGGGTTTGTTTGTTTGTTTGAACGCGATAATCTCAGGAATCGATCGAATCGATTTCGAATTGAAAAATTATTTTTTAATTAAATAGTCAGTTTATAGAGAAAGGCTATAGGCTATATATCATTACGCTAAGGCCAATAGGAGCGGAGCGCCAATGAAGAATGCTTCAAAATCGGGGTTAAATTTAACGTTAGCCCAAAGTAACTATTCCACGCGGACGAAGTCGCGGGCAAAAGCTAGTAATGTAATATAAACTTAATCAGTAGGCTCAATGAGAGAGAGACAGACAGAGAAACATGCGCACGCCACACGGCTTACCATAGCTTACTAGAGCAAAAAGTGTCGTTACAACTTTACGTCTTAATTTTTTCCGTCTAGCCCCCTTTCGCAACGCGCTATAAGGAACTTCGTTCAAAAAAAACTGCTGCAACACAGGCCACTTCCCTACAAGCAAATACACACATATACCTAGTAATCTCTCTCTCTGCACCATTATTCAGCCTCCAGCGGTTCGTTAGGCTTTGCTTTTCCACTTGTTGCGATTAGTGGCCATACGACGAACTGTTTCGAAACTGTGACAGCCGTTTGTTTTCAGTTGCTCCGACCACCGTAACGGGGATCTCCTTCTTGATGTTTTGCCCTGAATGTTTGTGCAGATTATACTATAATAACCTACTAATTCTTTTTCTTCTTAGTTCTTCGTTTCACTCTTGACAGAGTGGTCGTGGTCGTGAATCAGGAACAGTTTGAGTGACAAGTTCTGTTATACGGCGCCATTCTTGTCGGACCGCAGCCTTTCTGGTGCACTCATGAACAGGGCAGTTTGTTGCCGCCTTTATTTGGCCTATCTATCGCATCGGGGATCTACCGCGCGTTCTGGTACCTTCAACTTTTCCCCGCACTAACAGACGTTCCACGGAATCATAGTTGCGTCGTGATACACGGCGAAAGAAAGTTAGGATGCGTGCTTGTACTATAGAAGACAGGCGCCGTATGATGCCGAGTTCGTTCAGTACAGATGCGTTTGTACGGAATTCTGTCCACGACCGCCCAAAGCATACTTCTCCAGCACCACATCTCCAGAGCGTTTATTTTCTTTTTCTCACTTTCACGTAGAGTCCATGTTTCCGACGCGTATAAGAATATTGGAAATATTAAGGAGTGATAGTTCACTCCTTAATATTTCCAATATTCATAAGCCACAAAGATCAGGCACTAGCCTGATCTTTGTGGCTTTGGTAATGTGCTTTGTGGGTTTGGTAACCTACTAATATTGTATATCTAAAAACTTTTTAGCAAAAAATAGAACCGACTTCCATATGAAAACACTACAAAGGCAAAAATAACTTTAATTTCGGAAGGCGGTGTCAAAAACGAAAATATATACAAAACTAAAGACACCGCCTTCCGAAATTAAAGTTATTTTTGCCTTTGTAGTGTTTTTATATGGAAGTCGGTTCTATTTTTTGCTAAAAAGTTTTTTGTACAATAAGTTAGATAGTGATGTGACGGATGCCCTTAATACAAGTTATTTAATTAACTTAGCAAGGGTGCCAGTTACAGATATGTATGTAATTTTTCTACTATAACAAAATTTAAAATGTATTTAAATGTAAAAAAAATACTTATTTACTACGTGCGAATAAACATATTATTAGTAGGGAATGGGAAATTGGTGGGGATGTATGTTTGTCTGTAATTCTTTCATGCAAAAATTATAAATGGGCTTAGATGAAGCTTTACAGTAATCTAGCAAATATTAATAACACATATAGATACTAATATTTTAAAACAGAAAAGTTTATTTCTTTAAACGCGCTAATCTTTACAAGTACTGGGTGGACTTGGATGAAATTTCGTATTGGAAGTAGCTTGAAGCTTGAGTAAGGTTATGTTATTATCGTGATAAAGTGCACGGGGGCGAGGCCGCGCGCGACTGCTAGTAGGCTATAATTTATTAAGATCTTGGGTTTAAGATGTTGGGTAAAGGACAAACATCCACCCTTACACACTTTCGCATTTATAAAAGTAGCTTCTGCGCGCGACTTCGTTCACATGAGAGGGATTTCCCACCTAAATCCCGATCTCGTGGGAATTCCGGGATAAAAAGTAGCCTATGTGTTGTTCCAGAATATCACAAACTAGTACTCACGCGGAGCTTCGCTCCCGTGGATTCTATCACGGTAAAAACATAACTCTCCTTTTTTGCAGTCGCGTAAAAAGTAGCCTATAACCTTCCCCAAGCTTCAAGCTACTTCCATACCAAATTTCATCCAAATCCACCCAGTACTTTCGAAGATTAGCGCGTTCAAGCAAACAAACAAACAAACAAACAAACTTTTCCGCTTTATAATATTAGTATAGATTTCATTAAGATCTGTTTAGTACGTTTTGCGTGAAATAGTAACAAACATCCGTACATCCATCCTTACAACCTTTTGCATTTATAACTTTTTTTTAAAGGTTCCTAGAAATGTCGGGAGAATTCACATTACTAGCAATCTTGTAAACCTCTCCAACTAATTCAATTCAAAACATTTATTTCAGACTTATTCAGTCCATAAAGTGTAAATAATGATGTATATTTTGCAAATAGGTTTTAAATAACACGTCATTTTTTTTTCGTAAATGTTAACAAGATGAGGCCAGTGTTTCCTAACTAACTACTCTGGGAAGAAACACTGAAACAAACTCAGAGGTCAACGTCTCTTTTGAAGTCCATACAATCTGTAGCGAACAAATCATATGAGATCGTGTAGGTTTTATGGCTTTGGAGTACCACACAGATTTGAGCAGGGCCGTCCAAACATTGCATTTGTCAGTTATCGCGTAGTTCAACTTAAAACTTTATGAAGCTCGAACGATTTGACGAACAATACCAAAGTAAGGACATTTGGGTAGGCCGGATAAAGTACTCAAACTGCTAGACAGTGCGGTAATCTACTCATAATATACGTTGTTTTCCCAAATTGTGTGTATCGTTCAGGGTATTCATCGTACGAGTATTTCCTTGCACCCTCTCAAAGATTCGTTCTCCCCAATACCAATGAAATGATTTTTGTAACTGACCACTTTGAACATGAAATATGCAAAATGCATGCATGATGCATGAAATTAGGGCTTCCAATCCCTCAGCCTGAATTCAGTCTCGGTATTTGCGTGACTACGAATTTTCAATCCCGCGGATCTCAGTATTTGCGGGATCCCGCATATTGAAAATATTCACATTTATATAAGGCAAATAAAACAATGAATTAATCAACTAACTCCACATTTATTTACGTATTACTATTAGTATGAGATCAATCAAATTACACCGTTTTTTCTTCACAAAAAACAGTAACAAATACTGAATAAAAAACTTTACTGATATTTTAGGCTACCTACATACTTTGGCTACCTACCACTGACTGAAATTCGGCTATATTAGGCTACTTAAGCTGTAATAAACGGGCGACATCAACCCTCGTGTTGTATGCAACACTGCCGGCCGCCAGTCACCGAGCGATCGCGCTCGCGAGAGGTCGCATGCATGCTTTTTTTTTCAGTCCCGCGGATCCCGCGCCCGTAATCCCGCAACACGCGGGATTGGGAAATGACGCGGGATCGCGCAATACCGAGATCTCGGTATTCCGGGATTGCAAGCCCTACATGAAATATTCATAAGTAGATTAAGTAATGATGTTGAATGATGGCACCCAGAACGGAGTCCTGATGCGCATCCGATGGCGCCGCGTGATCCTGGACGAGGCTCACGTGGTGCGCAACCACAAGTCGGCCACGTGCGCGGCCGTCAGCTCGCTGCACGCGCAGCGTCGCTGGTGCCTCACCGGCACGCCCGTGCAGAACAAGGACCTCGATCTCTTCGCGCTGATCAAGTTCCTGCGCTGTTCACCCTTCGATGACCTCACTGTGAGTAGTGCTGCCATCACCAAAATTGCCGGCCCCAGACAAAGACTTCATAAACCCCGGACAATTGGGTAAAATCGCAATTTTTCCCCGGGCACCGGAGTTAAATAAATTTTTGTACTTGAAACTAAAAATTTTAAACGGAACTAGACATCCAATAAAACTATCTCTAAGGTTATTTCTCTCTTTCGATTTTAGGATTTTTGAAAACCATTTTATTATTTTCTAACGGTGTCGATTATAGTAAAAATAAAATTGCACAGCATAAGCACAAATAAAGACCCACCGTAGTAAAAAAAATCGTAGTTGTATGTCATGCCGTTTGAGAGGTACAGCAATTTGCTAAACGTTACCCCAGCGGAATCTGTTTTTCGTGAATATCTTTGGATCGATTGGACGTACAAATTCTAAATTTCGGGCACATTTACACGAGATGGGGTACTTATTATCTCTCAAGCCGAAATCCTGAAAATCGCCAACATTCCGCTGACGTAACGCACACTCGTTGTCTCTAGATGTGGAAGAAATGGATCGACAACAAGAGCATGGGCGGGCAAGAGCGACTGAACACGATCATGCAGTGCCTGCTCCTGCGACGCACCAAAGTGCAGCTAGTACAACGCGGCCAGCTCGCGTGCCTCCCGCAGCGTACGGCGCACGTCAACACCGTCACGCTCTCGCAGCAGGAGATGAACGTCTACCAGAAGGTCAGTGCTACAAGAAAACCAACTAACTGCTTACCAAAATCGCCCGTAAATATAATCAAAGATAATCTCTACAAATGGAGATTCATAGTTGGCTCAGATAAATAATAATAATAATATATTTAATCAGTCAGTCAAATTCGAAGAACACAAAATAAATCTTAGGAATGATGTAGGTAATACAGTGTTTGATCCCTGTAATAGGCTGAAATTTATATGCGGTGTGACCCTACAGAGAATATCCTTCTATCTTGTTCCGCATGCCCCGTCACTTGTACTCTTGACGATCTTATGTCTGCATCAGCGAGCGGAGTTCGCGTAGCTGAGTTATGGGCCAATCTGATATAACATATTCTTGCCATCAAACTCAAAATATTTTATTTCACATAGGCCTACATGGGCACTTACAAAACCTCAGAAGTTACTACACAGTTCGAAATTGGTCGTTTTCTATGGAGAAGAACCAGCAAGAACTCCACGGTTACTATTTTAAAAATATCGTTTTTACAATGTATCCATAACACAGGTTAATTAGATATGAGAGGACAGTATAGACCAATTATTACAGCACAATGGAATTACAAATAAAAAATTGTGAAATGAATCAGACATTGCAGCCTTATTGCGTGTTTTAATAAAGTACGGCCAATGAGAAGCGATACCAAATGTAACCAAACTTTCAGGGGTTGAAAACATTTTTATTTGGAGAAATCGTATACAATTTTCAGTACTCTTCTTCTAACTTATAATTCTACTAACTAAACTTAAATACAACGTGTAACGGAATAAACGCAAGACCTCGGACACCCCAATTAGAATATTAAATTGTAGAACTAAAACAACATCTGTAATTTAATTTACTTAAAGAACACCCAGTTTTTTTTAATAAAATGGTTGTCCTGACTGAACGTAAAACGTTCGAGCATACTACTCTATCCCTACGCACACTCGTGCGCGTGCCTATGTAGTAGGTAGTAACAGAAAGCTACGCATTAGGTATGTATCTGTCCGTTAATTGACCGAACATTACCTACGTAGTTTGATACTAATAATTTGCGATATTACCGTATAACTATTATTGTTAGTTGCCTAACTAGTTTGATTCCATCTTTCCATCACAATTACACAGGCTTCGGACTGACAGCTTCGAATGATTTGGTTTAATTACGGATACGGAAGTATTTTTAAATTGAGCAACTTTTCACCCCACTGCGATCTATCAGTACCTACGGCAATACCTAAAGGCGCCCGCGTCTTTTCGCCCTCTACTAAGTCGTGTTTACATTTTTATTAGGTACGTATAAAAAAATATTAAAAGTGTTTAACCCATTAGATAACGAAAATTGAAAAAAAAAAATTGTGGCTACCGGTGGCCTTACGCTCCCTGAGCCCTAAGACGACCCACTGACCAAAGATTTGAATCATAATATTTACAGTACCTACTTAAAATCGTATTATGAAGGTACATACCTGAGGTATTACTAAATACTTCTTCATTGTCCCCTTTTTAGAAGATTTTCAAAATGTCCACCACCTTGCTCGATACACATTATTGCACGTTTTCTTAAGTTAGTTTTTAGTGTGTTAAGCACCTCAGTTTCACATTTCACTTTAACAAACGGAGTTCAATTTTATGTTTGAGGTCATCGACACTTGTTGCTTCGTTTACATACACGAGCGATTTTATTCGACCCCACAAAAAAAAAACCAACGGTGTTAGATCTGGAAGCCCACTGTACCGGACCCCCACGACCTATCCAACGAGGGCCATATTCCGCATCAAGATGCCGTCGGACGTTCCACGTGAAATGCGCGGGAGCTCCGTCGTGTTGGTAAAACACGTCTCGTAACAACGAGAGAGGGACGTCCTCCAATAACTGGGGCAATACCTCTTGTAAGAACTGTAGGTAGGTATCTCCAGTCAACCTCGGTAAAAATACAGGGCCGAGTACGCGTGTACCTAGAACGCCCGCCCACACGTTCACGGAAAACCTGTGCTGGAATGAGTCCATACGGCATGCATGTGGGTTTTCGTGCCTCCACAAATGCATGTTTTGCTGGTTGTAAATACCAACTCGTGTGAAGGTGCTCTCGTCCGTCCAGATGATGTTTTGTTGCCAGTTTTCCAACAACCATCTACAAAATTGTAGTCGTGGCAAATAGTCAGTCGGCATCAGCTCCTGACAACGTCGTAGGTGGAAGGGGTGTTCGCCATCAGCACTTAATGTTCTCCACACGTACATGTGGCTACAGTTAAAGAACGGCGCTGCTTCCCTCGTGCTGCTCCCTGGATTTTCATCGAAATAATCGAGAATGTTTTCCTGCAAATGACTAGAGCGCACATTCGTCCCTCTATTCATTGCCGTGTTAGGATGAAACGTTCCACAGTCCCTCAGGCGCTGAGTTGCACCTAGCATTGTCCTGGCACTCACTCTGGTACCATGTCGTTCATTGAACACTCGACAAGCTAACTCCACATTATCGTCGCAACGAGCCAGTGTCCTCACCATCTCCGTGTACTGGATATTGCTATACCGAAAAGGTATCGCGTGCGTAAACAAGTAACAACAACAACAAATTTACGAAATCCACTTGTCGATGGCGGCGCGCGACGGATGACTGATTTCGTTTCATATCGGGCGGGCGGTGGTGGTGCGTGCGCATATCAAACGTCAAAGGGCTAAGTCGGGTAAATTATTACGTCTCGCTCTTTCATATTGATTTTGCGTTTGCAAAAAACTTACCTTAGATTTTCTAATATTTTGTCATTTCTCAACAAAAGATTGTGAAATGCGGAATTACAAATTCAGTCATGCATTTAAAAAAGCTTTATTGCTTTGAAATAAGGTTGAAATTTCCTTAAGTTACGTACAATAGGTGTGTGTGTGTGTGTGAGTAAGGATAGATATGATTATTATTATGAGTGACCGAACTACAAAGTACAAATTCGGTTGTGCAGTTAAGAAAGACGTACTGCTTGGAATTGAGGATTAATCTTCCTTAAATTAAAATTTTATTTTTCGCACACTAACTGAAATGTAAAATGTATTGATATTATTTACGTGTGTGTATGGATAGCTATTGAGCGATCTACAAATTCAGCCCTACATTCATATGGGTTTTTATTGCTTTATTTCCCTAAATAAAATATTTTATTACGTTGGTTTTACGCAGTGATCCTAATTTAGGTTAAATAAAGGATTTTTCCGAAAAAACTAGCTTCCGCCCGCAACTTCGTCCGCGTGGAAAAAAAATCCCCCGATTTTGAAACATTCTTCATTAGTGCTCCGCTCCTATTGGTCTTAGCGTGATGATATATAGCCTATAGCCTTCCTCGATAAATGGGCTATCTAACACTGGAAGAATTTTTCAAATCAGAACCGTAGTTCCTGAGATTAGCGCGTTCAAGCAAACAAACAAACAAACTCCTCAGCTTTATAATATTAGTATAGATGATGGAAATCGATTCAGAAGCCGATTCTGAGCAAACTAAGTAGTTTGAAACCTGAAGACCTGAAAGTTCAGGTCTTACGTTTATTCTGATACAGGTTGTATAATACATTTTGTCATATTATAAATGCGAGATTCTGTCTGCCAGTCTGTTTGTTACGCTTTTACAGCGAAACGGCTGAACTGATTCATGACAAATATCATGTAGATACTTGTAATCCCGGGTGCAAATATAGTATTGAGGCTGAACTCGGAGATGATATTTTGATTAAAAAATCGTGTGTAGTACAAAATATACTAGCTGCTGCCAGAAACTTCGTGCTGTCGAAGTTAATAAACGAAAATGTAAAAAAAAATCAATGATAGCATTCTGACTTTTGAAACACAAAGTACTGCCAAAATAGGATATCTTCCATAGATTGGACTATGAAAGACATCCTATTTTGGCAGTACTCTCTTCACAGTCATGACACTGGTGAATGTAACCCTCATTCTTTGATGCAGGTGCTAGTATTCTCCAAGACGCTGTTCGCCCAGTTTCTCCACCAGCGCGCGGAGAAGAATGCCGACGCGCAAGGGTTCACTAACGTCGGGAAAGACAGCGCCTATGCTAAGATGCACAAGAAAATGATTGCGTTACAAGGTATTCATTCTTTCATTGTACTCTACGTTTATGATAACCCCTCATTATCTTATATTACTTTACTTATAAATGCGAATGTTTGTATAAATGTATTAAATATGTATGGATGTACAGTGGATTTCATTTATTACGACCTTGGTTGTAGCGACCATTTGTTACAACGACGTTAAATCTAAGTCCCTTGACTTTAAAGTATACTTTAGTACAAAATATATCGCTATAGCGACTTTGGATATAGCGCCGAGTTCGCGTGTAGCGACTGTTTTTAATGAATAATTTGTAACAAATTCTTATAAATCCCATGCAGATATTGCGACCGGATTCAGCCGCCAAAGATACAGAGATCTTTCTTATCTTTTGTTTACCCATACAGATGGTCAGCAACTATGGTGACCTTTACTTTTTGTTTATTAGCTAGGTAGGTGTAACGTTTCGGAGTTTTGGTTCAGTTACAATTTGATATTTTAAACCATAAACATGTCTGTAACTCTTTACCTTTGCTTGGAACGACTTCCGGATATAACGTCGAAATTCAGTGGTCCCTTCATCGTCGTTATACCCACTGTATTTTATTATATTTTATTTATTTATTTTATAAATTACAAGTTCCTTATATACTTAAACAAAGCACATAATTAGACCTCTGGGGTCTGTCTTAGCATGAGATGAACTGAGATTTAATCAACGCGCTATTAACAGTTATAATTGAGTTGATATATTGTTCTTTCAGCTTACGCTTTATGTTTTTACTATTAATTGAGTCTCTGTCTACAGGTATTTGGTTTAGTAAATTGGGTATTGTGAAAGAAGCGGTACGTCTGCCATAAAAGTTATTTTTGCGTGGCACTTGAAGTGATTTTGATTTGGCTTGTCGTGTATTGTCATCACTTGAAGTGATTTTTAACCGACTTCAAAAAAAGGAGGTTCTCAATTCGTCTTGAACTTTTTTTTTTATGTATGTTACCTCATAACTCGGAGACGGTTACGAAATCAGGATCTGATGATGGGATCCTGGAGAAATCGAGGGAACTCTTCAAATATTATAGGCACACCTATAGCGTTTTGGGTATTTCTTATAGTATCTTGAGCAGTTGCTTTCGAAAAGTACCATTTGAGGAAGTTGAACTGATGATGAAGACCACAGATGGCCACTGAAACTACTCAATATAAGTATTTCGTGGATTGCGATTCGATTACTTGAGTACGGATGTTAAACACTTTATGCTCGTCGCAATATATACGAGTATGGTGATGTAGAGCTGATGGTCAAGTACCAGGAGAACTCCTTGCTTGGCTTGTCGTGTATTGACATTACTTGAAGTGATTTTGATTTGGCTTGTCGTATATTGACATCATATTAACTGGGATTTGAATCTCACTGCTATCAAAATGTTCTATGAGGAATAAATACTCAGCGCGCTCTAGAACAGGTAACTTTGCAATGTTTAAATAACCCTGTGTAATTGTCTTGGTATTTGTTACTCTTTCACGCAAAAACTACTGCATGAATAATTGACATCAGAAAGTAACAAACATCCATACACACATCCATCCTCGCAAACTTTAGCATTTATAATATTAGTAAGATCATCTCTGTCGTGATTTCCTTGTCAGGTGCCCAGCCAGTGAAGTCCCACGAGATCTTGGTGCTGCTCCTCCGCCTGCGTCAGGTGTGCTGCCACTGCGGCCTCATAGCCGCCATGTTAGACGAGGACTCCGCAGCCGACGTGCAGGAGGACCCCGCCGGGCAGGACCTGCTGGCCGAGCTGAACAAGCTGTCCATAGACGACCAGCGGGGGAACAGGAAGGTACCTATAGCATCAACATTAAATCCACTGCGGCCTCATAGCCGCCATGTTAGACGAGGACTCCGCAGCCGACGTGCAGGAGGACCCCGCCGGGCAGGACCTGCTGGCCGAGCTGAACAAGCTGTCCATAGACGACCAGCGGGGGAACAGGAAGGTACCTATAGCATCAACATTAAATCCACTGCGGCCTCATAGCCGCAATGTTAGACGAGGACTCTGCAGCCGACGTGCAGGAGGACCCCGCCGGGCAGGACCTGCTGGCCGAGCTGAACAAGCTGTCCATAGACGACCAGCGGGGGAACAGGAAGGTACCTATAGCATCAACATTAAATCCACTGCGGCCTCATAGCCGCCATGTTAGACGAGGACTCTGCAGCCGACGTGCAGGAGGACCCCGCCGGGCAGGACCTGCTGGCCGAGCTGAACAAGCTGTCCATAGACGACCAGCGGGGGAACAGGAAGGTACCTATAGCATCAACATTAAATCCACTGCGGCCTCATAGCCGCCATGTTAGACGAGGACTCTGCAGCCGACGTGCAGGAGGACCCCGCCGGGCAGGACCTGCTGGCCGAGCTGAACAAGCTGTCCATAGACGACCAGCGGGGGAACAGGAAGGTACCTATAGCATCAACATTAAATCCACTGCGGCCTCATAGCCGCCATGTTAGACGAGGACTCTGCAGCCGACGTGCAGGAGGACCCCGCCGGGCAGGACCTGCTGGCCGAGCTGAACAAGCTGTCCATAGACGACCAGCGGGGGAACAGGAAGGTACCTATAGCATCAACATTAAATCCACTGCGGCCTCATAGCCGCAATGTTAGACGAGGACTCTGCAGCCGACGTGCAGGAGGACCCCGCCGGGCAGGACCTGCTGGCCGAGCTGAACAAGCTGTCCATAGACGACCAGCGGGGGAACAGGAAGGTACCTATAGCATCAACATTAAATCCACTGCGGCCTCATAGCCGCCATGTTAGACGAGGACTCTGCAGCCGACGTGCAGGAGGACCCCGCCGGGCAGGACCTGCTGGCCGAGCTGAACAAGCTGTCCATAGACGACCAGCGGGGGAACAGGAAGGTACCTATAGCATCAACATTAAATCCACTGCGGCCTCATAGCCGCAATGTTAGACGAGGACTCTGCAGCCGACGTGCAGGAGGACCCCGCCGGGCAGGACCTGCTGGCCGAGCTGAACAAGCTGTCCATAGACGACCAGCGGGGGAACAGGAAGGTACCTATAGCATCAACATTAAATCCACTGCGGCCTCATAGCCGCCATGTTAGACGAGGACTCTGCAGCCGACGTGCAGGAGGACCCCGCCGGGCAGGACCTGCTGGCCGAGCTGAACAAGCTGTCCATAGACGACCAGCGGGGGAACAGGAAGGTACCTATAGCATCAACATTAAATCCACTGCGGCCTCATAGCCGCCATGTTAGACGAGGACTCTGCAGCCGACGTGCAGGAGGACCCCGCCGGGCAGGACCTGCTGGCCGAGCTGAACAAGCTGTCCATAGACGACCAGCGGGGGAACAGGAAGGTACCTATAGCATCAACATTAAATCCACTGCGGCCTCATAGCCGCCATGTTAGACGAGGACTCTGCAGCCGACGTGCAGGAGGACCCCGCCGGACAGGACCTGCTGGCCGAGCTGAACAAGCTGTCCATAGACGACCAGCGGGGGAACAGGAAGGTACCTATAGCATCAACATTAAATCCACTGCGGCCTCATAGCCGCCATGTTAGACGAGGACTCTGCAGCCGACGTGCAGGAGGACCCCGCCGGGCAGGACCTGCTGGCCGAGCTGAACAAGCTGTCCATAGACGACCAGCGGGGGAACAGGAAGGTACCTATAGCATCAACATTAAATCCACTGCGGCCTCATAGCCGCCATGTTAGACGAGGACTCTGCAGCCGCCGTGCAGGAGGACCCCGCCGGGCAGGACCTGCTGGCCGAGCTGAACAAGCTGTCCATAGACGACAACGGGGGAGCAGGAAGGTACAGCATCGACATTCAATAACTCTACAGAATGGACTCAGGCTTAGAGATGGGCGGTGGGAAAAAACCCGATGGGAAAATACTCAGGTTTTTACCCATTTGGGTAAATATTTATGTGGGAAAAAACCCAATAGACGGGTATTTTCATTATCTACACTAATACAATAAAGCAGAAGCGATTTTTTTGTTTGTTTAAACGCGGTAGTCTGTGGAACTACCAGTAGGATTGTAAAACATGTTTCTGCATTTAAAAAATAAAACAAAACATAGACAATCACAATTATTTATTACACAATAGAAAATAGTTATAAAAATATTTTTCATTCACATGGTCTAAAATTTTAATCGCTATCGCTACTGTCATGATCATCGTACAAATCATCAATATCACAGAATTCTATTTCTTCTTGTCTTCCACGAGATGTAGAAGGTTGTTGGTCATGAATTGGGCTGTTCATCGAGCTAGATAACTGTCTAGGGGTTGATAAAGGCTCGTCATCTTCGTCGTTGTCGTCATCATTATGTTTATGCAAAAGATTCCAATTATATGATATAAAAGCTATCTTTGCTGCTCTGTCTGTAGTCAATCTGTTTCTTTTGTGACTGTGTATATGAGCATGTGTGCTAAATGACCGCTCAGTCGCTGCGGAAGTGCAGGGAGCAGTCAGAAGGCGTACTGCAACCCTACTCAGCAATTTGGAGCTGCAAAGTCCCTTCCACCAAACGACTGGGTCCATTTCTGCGACATTTTTCCATATTCATGGTCTGCCCCATAAACCCTGTTTAGCTCTATAATTAGCTAAATCTACACCAACATAAATATTGAGTGATTGGCTCACTTCATGTATAAATTCCATGGCATCTACTTCATGCTCTTCATCGAGTTCCTTGCCTTGCGATCTCGGATCTAACAAATATGCAGCATAATGGATTGGTTTGATGCAATTATTTGTTCGCCTAGTAACAGCATTTATTATATCTTGTTTGTGCTGGTCATCTAAAATAGAAATTTCTGGTAGCACAAAATTAAATGTAGATTTTATATCTCTGAAAGCCATGTATACTTCGTTTATTAATATTCCGTTTCCTTCAAGTTTGAAATTTTTTTCAGTTATCGGTTCCAACAATTTTATACAGTTTTCGGCCATGTTCCAGAAATTGAGATCCAATAAATTTGACTTTATTTCTTCTGAAATAGTAGCATCTTCGTGAACAGCTAATATCTGTAATGCTACTTTCGAGTTTTTCAAGCTTTTTATAGCAGTACAGTAACTGCCCCAGCGGGTTTTTCCTGGCAATTTCAATGTTTCGCCTGATCGTTTGTCTTTTATAATCTGGGCTAGTAAAGCACTCATAGTTTGACTTCTTTTTATTGCTTTTATGGTCTCTATGGCAATCGATATAAATGCTTTAACAGGTTCTGGTCTTATACAATCTTCGCAAAGTAAATTTAATGTATGTGCTACGCATCTCAGCGGTAATATGTGTGTATACACATCTTTTACCATCTGAAATGCTCTTTGAATATTATTAGCGTTATCTCCTATAAGAGTTACAAACTTGGGGCCTCCATACATATTCATAACTTTGATAATCTCTTGAGAAATATATTGGCTTGTATGTCGGTTGGTAAGAGTGTTAAGACTTGACAAAAACGGGCTCGGGTTTTGCAATGATGAAGTTGATAATACCTTCATTGCGCTGATTGCTCCAGCCATCACACTGCAGATGCAAATTATTTATAGATTTCAGTTCGTCTGTAATTTCTTCTACCATTTCTTTATAAATAGCTTCCAGATGTGTAGTTGAGATTGCTTTTCTGGATGGTAATTTGTAAAGTGGTTGCAACTCATCAAAAAATCGTGCCCACAGCGGATGTTCAACAATGGACAAAGGAGAACCGGAAACAAATATTGCTTTCGATAAAAGCTGATCTAGATAAAGTTTCTTTTCTGCTAAAGTTGTAGTACTAGAATTTGTATCTGTCAAACTGTTATCTTGTAACGTTTCATGCTGCGATTCATCTTGCAAAGGCAGATTTATTGCAGTTGCGTTAGCGTCAGATGTTTTGTTTAGTTTGTTCTTGATAACAGTGGGACATCTAAAACATTTCAACAGATGGCAGGCCATCTTGTTGACATTGCCAAATATGTAAACTTTTTTGCACTTAATCGTTTTACTGGTTGCGGACTGGAAATAGTTTTCCCATACATCGTTATTTTTCTTTCTGGGCATGGTGTAATCTAATGCAAAAAGAAAAAATAAACAATTGTAAGAATAGAAATAAACAGATGTTTTAAAATATTCTACATTTCTGATATAAGCTCAAACTTGTCGGTTTATTTATGTTGATGGGATGCAGTAGGTATCGAAGTCTGTAAGGATAGCAGTAGTTATCAATCCAAAGTATATCACGTATTTAATCACTAGAATATCAAAAGTCCACAAAACAAAATCCAGGTCGACAATAAATCAAAAGAAAAAAAAATTTAACAAAATATAGAACCGACTTCCATATTAAAACACTACAAAGCCAAAAACAACTTTAATTTCGGAAGTCGGTGTTATTGGTTTTGGATTTTCCTTTTTTTTTCACACCGCCTTCCGAAATTAAAGTTATTATTGGCTTTGTAGTGTTTTAATATGGAAGTCGGTTCTATTTTTTGCTAGAATTTTTTTTTTTACTCTTTTTAGTGTGTTGGTTTGTAATTTATCTAGTTACAAAAGCCATAATGTCAACAACTTATCCTTCAAGATGCAGGTGGCCGTGCACGATGGACATGACCCCATGTTATAGCTATCAGGGAACAGACTCTGACAGGGAATTCCAAAACAAATGCGACAAAAACGATTTTCAACCGACGACCAAAAGAGGAGGTTATCAGTTCGACGCGTAGTTTTTTTTTTTTTTTTTATGTATGATCACCGAGTACTCGAAGACGGCTGAGCCGATTTGGTAAATTCTTTTTTTGTTTGATAGGGTATACTTCGAAATTGGTACCATTTGTCATCAAGTCAGGATCTGATGATGGGATCCTGGAGAAATCGAGGGAACTCTTCAAATATTATAGGCACACCTATGGCGTTTTGGGTATTTCTTATAGTAACTTGTGCAGTTGCTCTCAAAAAGTACCATTTCGGGAAGTGGAACTGATGATGAAGACCACAGATGGTCGCCGAAACTACACAATAATAAGTATTTCGTGGATTGCGATTCGATTACTTGAATATGGATATTAAGCACTTTATGCTCGTCACAATGCATATGGTGATGTATAGCTGATGGTGAAGTACCAGGAGAACTCCTCAAAAATTAACGGCCCAGCATTGGGAAAAGCAATATTTTGTAAAATTTTATAAGTAGTTGACATTTAGGCTCTTGTAACTAGGTAAATTAAAAATCAACCAACTAAAAAGAGTGAAATAAAAACTTTTTACGAAAAAATTAAACCGACTCCCAAAAAACACTGCAAAGTGAAAAATAACTTTAATTTCGGTAGTCGGTGTCTTTAGTTTTGTATTTTCGTTTTTGGCACCGACTTCCGAAATTAAAGTTATTTTTCACTTTGCAGTGTTTTTTGGGAGTCGGTTTAATTTTTTGGTAAAAAGTTTTTCGTTGAAAGTATTCATGGAGATATATAACATAATATTTATTATTTACTTTATTGTACACCTTACAATATATTAATGGATTCAAATAATAAAATTAGTGTACAATGGGCAGTCTTAGGCACAGGGCAATCTCTGACAGACAACAAAAAAGGGCTGTCAGTGTACGACATCTTTTTTGTTTTTATTACGGATGAGCCCGCTCCTGACATCATAAATTAATAATATTATTTTTATAATTTTTTTAAAGACTTCACTTTCTTATTTTTAAAGTTTAATGACACATTTTACCACTTTGGAAGTTTCATCTTACAAACGATTTAATTTGAGAAAAAATGTTTGTAGGAACTTCAGTGTGTGTTTTAAGCCTGAGTAGAGATGCGATTTTACCCGGTAAAAACCCAAAAGTGGGTAAATTCGAGGGAAAATACCCGGGAAAATACCCGATTGGGAAAATATTCGGGTGTTTTAAAATTTAGCTTATGTAATGTTTACATACACATACATTAAATAGTACATCGTTCTTAAACTTTATTAGTGCTAATTAGAGCTTGTTTAAGTTGAAATGACGCACTCCACTACCATATTTACGCAAACAAGCTTTAAAGAATGGATAATTAAGTGGTGAGTCACGTTACTACTACTTAGATAAGCTTTAAGTTCGGAATTCGGTGTTATTGGTTTTGGATTTTCCTTTTTTTTTCACACCGCCTTCCGAAATTAAAGTTATTATTGGCTTTGTAGTGTTTTAATATGGAAGTCGGTTCTATTTTTTGCTAGAATATTTTTTTTTCACTCTTTTTAGTGTGTTGGTTTGTAATTTATCTAGTTACAAAAGCCATAATGTCAACAACTTATCAACTTTTACAAAATATTGCTTTTCCCTGTGCATAGCCGTTAATTTTTGAGGAGTTCTCCTGGTATTTGACCATCAGCTCTACATCACCATATGTATTGTGACGAGCATAAAGTGTTTAACATCCGTACTCAAGTAATCGAATCGCAATCCACGAAATACTTATTATTGAGGAGCTTCAGTGGCCATCTGTGGTCTTCATCATCAGTTCAACTTCCCCAAATGGTACTTTTCGGAAGCAACTGCTCAAGGTACTATAAGAAACACCCAAAACACTATAGGTGTGCCTATAATATTTGAAGAGTTCTCTCGATATTTCCAGGATTCCATCATCAGATCCAGATTTCGTAACAATGGGACTAACTAGAAAGTATACCCATTCAAACGCAAAAAGAATTTGTCAAATCGGTCCAGCCGTCTCCGAGTTATGAGGCAACATACATAAAAAAAAAAAGTTCAAGACGAATTGTAAACCTCTTTTTTTGAAGTCGGTTAAAAAGAAACTAACACTAGTGCGCACGGTATGAAGCCAAAATAACTTGTGAAAAATCACTTATGCGACAACTACTACTTGTCCGGCTCGAAACTACGTGCTCCCGGGGTGGGAGCAGGTAATTTCGAGCGGCTTATTGGTCGTTAATAGCTAGATATAAATGTTACAGGTTCTAAAAAAAGATAAACTCTTAACTAACTAGCGTTAAAGCTTATCTAAGTAGTAGTAACGTGACTCACTACTTAATTATCCATTCTTTAAAGCTTGTTTGCGTAAAATGTGGTAGTGGAGTGCGTCATTTCAACTTAAACAAGCTCTAATTAGCACTAATAAAGTTTAAGAACGATGTACTATTTAATGTATGTGTATGTAAACATTACATAAGCTAAATTTTAAAAGACCCGAATATTTTCCCAATCGGGTATTTTCCCGGGTATTTATTTTCCCTCGAATTTACCCACTTTTGGGTTTTTACCGGGTAAAATCGCATCTCTACTCAGGCTTAAAACACACACTGAAGTTCCTACAAACATTTTTTCTCAAATTAAATCGTTTGTAAGATGAAACTTCCAAAGTGGTAAAATGTGTCATTAAACTTTAAAAATAAGAAAGTGAAGTCTTTAAAAAAATTATAAAAATAATATTATTAATTTATGATGTCAGGAGCGGGCTCATCCGTAATAAAAACAAAAAAGATGTCGTACACTGACAGCCCTTTTTTGTTGTCTGTCAGAGATTGCCCTGTGCCTAAGACTGCCCATTGTACACTAATTTTATTATTTGAATCCATGAATATATTGTAAGGTGTACAATAAAGTAAATAATAAATATTATGTTATATATCTCCATGAATACTTTCAACGAAAATCGTTTTTGTCGCATTTGTTTTGGAATTCCCTGTCAGAGTCTGTTCCCTGATAGCTATAACATGGGGTCATGTCCATCGTGCACGGCCACCTGCATCTTGAAGGATCTTAACCGAGGGCAATACAAAGTTTGTGTAAGTAGCTGCATAATGATCCAAAGACGTTTGAGCATCAACTCCAAAAAGAAGGAATAAGAAGAAAATGTTTTTTTATTAATACCTAAGTGGAAGTGGTTAAGAAGTGGAATTCCCTGCCGGTGTCTGAGTTTCCCGTTAGCTATAACCTGGGGGACTTCGAGTCAAGAGTGAATAAGTTACTTCCATCTTCGACCACATCATCACTTACCATCAGGTGAGTTGGTGGTCAAACTCAAGGCTATTATTTATCAATAATTTAATAAAAACAAAATTTGGAAGGTAATTCTTGGATTTTGCACCATGATAATGTGCCTTAGCACAAGGCCATCATAGTGAACGAATTTATGACCAAAAACTCAACAAATACCATTGAGTAACTACTTTGCTCAACAGATATGGGTCCAGTGGATTTCTTTCTTTTCTCTAAACTCAAACGCGAGCCTATTTTCAATAAAAAAAACCTTGTCTGTTTACTGTGACAGAGTCAGGGCAGGAATTCTGATGATGAGGATGAAGGGCCCGTGCAGGAAGGCACCACAGCCGCCGAGGCCATCCGCTCCGTGCTGTCGCCCAACAACCCCGTGTTCCAGCTCAGCAACCCTTCTTCCAAGATCATCGCCGTCATGGACTGCCTCAATAAGCAGGTGTTCGCTAATAAAGGTTCGAATCTATGTATCTAACGGTTTTGTATTACCATAATTCATTAAGGTCATACAGGACTTACAGCTAATAAAATTACAAGTCCCCATGTTTAGAATAACAGACTAACATATCCATTAAAAATTCGAGGCAGGCAGATCATGCTGTTTACATATCTCAAGAACAAGTGAAATCATTTGAAAATGTTGTATTTTTAATTAATATTCCACAACAAAATAATATTCCACAACTTTTTCACACAACGCCATCTAGTCCCAAACTAAGCAGAGCTTGTGGTATGGGTACTAGACAACTGATAAATATACATATATAATTCTAAATATATACATATTATAGATAAATTACACCCAGACAAAGAACAAATGACCATGCTCATCACACAAACATTTGTCCTAGGTGGGAATCGAACCCACGACCTTGCGCATAGCAGTCAGGGCCACTGACCACTATACCAACGGGCCTGTCTGTCAATTGGTCAAGAAAGCTATGTTTTTAAAATACACGATTAATTTTACATCGTTCTGGAACCGAAACACAGTAACTCCAAATGAGTAATAGGTACTATTGGCATTGTTATTGTTTTTTTAGGACATCTCATAAAGAAGTTAGAAATTTATCACTTTTATTCTGTCATTCGAGTTAAATTTTAGTAGCACTGCCACTATTTCATTCATAAACGCAAGATCGTACGCGATCCGCTCGTTGATGACGTAGCGCGGCACAGCTGTTCGTGTGCAAATCAGTTGATAGCGCACTCGCGGTGGGTCAACAGACGTCGGACGAATAACCGGCTGCAAGTAAGTACCTACAAGTAGGTATTTCATTTCAGGTATGATTTAGGTTGGTGTAAGTCCATTTATCTTCATTATTTCTCGTTGTATCGTAAGCACGGCACGATGTTTACCACTAGCACATCTCCCCATAAACGAGAGAAATTAATTGACATTTAATTCACCACTCTCGCATCACGAAATCACCTACTAATCGTACTATTCAACTAGACACAAATAAAGTCTGAATTCGCTTTTCGTATTTTTATTTATGTACCTATTTATCTACAGCATGTAACAAAAACCTTGTCCGATCCGTAAGGGTATTATTCGGCATTACGGTTCCATTTAATGGATTTGAGATAATAATTTTTCCCCAGTAAAAACGACAAAGTTCACGTGTTTAGTACTTACCTAAAGTTTTGAGTCAAAGAAGCCGCTTGAACGAGAAGGTTTTTACGATTCTTTTTCGCGCGCCGCCAAACAAACGTACCTACCTATAACGAAAGATACCTACGCTACGTCATACCTTAGAGGACGCGTAGGTATCAGCTGACATTGCTTGTAGGCATAGTGATCCGGATTTCAGACCTAATTCTGTGTGTTTATCAAGAAACAATTAAGTTATTAAATTAAACGTAACCCTGATAAGGGTTTTTTTACGTGATGTGCTTTTAGCAATGTACTTACCTACTGTAGGTATCAAGTTCATTAAAACATTGACTTGTTGGTCAGTGGGTAGTCTTAGGAGGTTGTTGCATACTTCGGCGTTCGTGCTTCACATGTCCACATCACATTCGACACCTTTTCACACACGTGGGGTCCGCGGCAAACATATCCAGCACTTGTTCCTTGATTGCCACATTGCGCTACCAGGTCCACGAGGACGGGTAGACCACAAGGAATTCCAGCATCAGTGGTCTGCACTCGTGCCCATGAACACTGTCTGTGGTGTACACACATTACACACGGTTATGCAGGCGTTGGAATGCACGCTCCGAGGTACTGTCACACCTGGCTTATTTGCAAAACGCACCTCATACGTTCTACGCGCAGCTGCATAATTACAGTCGGTCTTGCCTAAGCATATCAACAAAATTTTCCTGATTGGAATACGACATTGTTCGCGAAATGATAGCGGCACGTGATACGCACAGACGTCCGATCAAAAGCAACCCCCACGAAAGACTGGCGAAGCAACAAGTAGAGCTACTAGACTCTAGAGAGCGTACCGGCACGGGTACCGGTAGGTAGCTAGTCGGCGACATCAAAGAGTCGGCGACTAGTTAAAAGAGTGCCTACAACTCGGTCCTGTAGGGCGGTGTTCTTTGAAATAAAAATAGATTTTTCAATGGGTACCGTTCGCATGTGTTGCCGTTTGGCGATACGTTTTACACGCACATAAACATTGATCGCAAGGAAGCGTTACTTCGGGTTCTCATTATTTCACAAAAATAACAATTAATTTAATATTTCGTAATTTTTTTTATTGTTATTTATTGAAAATAATAGACTCAATCGATTCGAGTTCGATGATCGAGTTCAGAACTTTCGGTTCCAGAACGACCTAAAATTAACCGTGTATAACTCCGCTACTGGTATTACAAAGGACCCTTAAGGAAAGGAGGCTTCACCCGTTCTGGATTAAGCGGAAGTGAGTGTCTACGATGGAACGAGCGAGCCCAGAAGATACCTATTTACTCTTGCATGTGGAGGAGAAGCGCTTGTTCATCAGGTCATGAAGCTCCTGCGCACACTCCCCGATGTACAATCTGTAGAAAACCGACAGGCAAGCAACGATTCGCCGATGAGCCAGGCTATGAAGCTTGCCCGATAGCGCCTCGTCGCCTATAAGCCTCTTAGTTCTGCGCTCGATCGAGTCTAGTGCAGCAAGTTGATATTTTGCGGAGCCATCCCACAAGTGGCTGCAGTACTTTATGCACGAACGGACCCGTGCTTTATATAGATTCAGAAGCTGTCCAGGCGTGAAGTACCGCCTCACCTTGTGTAGGATTCCTAGCTTTTTTGCTGCAGTCTGAGCTCTGGACTCGATAGTTGAGCCAAAATTGAGGTCTGACGTCAACTCCATGCCCAAAAGCTCCAGGCGGTTGGTAACTGGCACAGATGCACTTAGGAAAATAGGGGATAATTGAAATGGGCTCCTTTTAGCGCTGAAAAGACAAGCCTGTGTTTTCAGAGCATTGAATTTGACCAGATTGTCGTCGCCCCATTGGGAAACGAGATTTAAGGTCGAATTCATGCGCTCTACCATGGCCTTTCTGAGAGTGGCAATTTCGTCCCTGCCAGCTCTAGCACTGGATAAGTATCTCTCTGAGACAGTGCTGTCGCGCGTACCCAACTGCTCCCAGCTGAAGTAGGTCATTGATAGGCAGCAGAAAAAGAGTCGCAGAAAGAACAGACCCTTGAGGAACACCGGCATTCATTGCCATAAGATCCTACAGTTAAAAACCCACCCCGTTCCTTCAGCTGCCCTTGCGTTCCGGGGCCTCGATATCTCGTTAGAACATTCCCGATAATTTCCCACCGAAAAAAGATTTAAAACGACCCTATGGATCAACTCTTAAAAATTGCAGCCTATTGCAGCACATTCTATTGTTATTTCAGGTGATAAAGCAGTTGTGGTATCTCAGTGGACGGCAGTACTACGCTTGGTAGAGGAACAGCTTCAGAAAGCGAAGGTCGGCTGCGTGACGCTGAGCGGCAGTGTGCCTGTTCCGGCGCGACAGCCGCTGCTTGAGAAGATCAACGATCCTAAATCTGACGTCAAGGTACACTACACTCGTAGCACTCATTTTTTTAAAGATAACTAGCAATGTGCTTAAAATTCACAGTAATAGCAATCTTGTTAATCCCTCCATCTAAGCTAAAAAAACTACGGGCACGCCGCAATTGCGGCGGTAAGACCCCTCTTTGAGGAGTGGCTAGATCGGCGTCACGGCGTCCTGACCTACCGCATGACGCAGGTCCTCACCGGACACGGAAGTTTCGGGAGGTACCTGTGTCTGATGGGAAAGGAGGAAACGCCTGGGTGTCACCACTGCGAGGGTCGCCCTGAGGACACCGTAGAGCACACGGTGCAAGACTGCCCCGCCTGGGCAGAGCACCGACGTGTCCTCACGGCGACAATAGGCGGAGACCTCTCGCGCCCGGCCTTGGTCGAGGCCATGCTGCGGGGCGAGAGGGAGTGGGAAGCGGTCGCCTCCTTCTGCGAAGCAGTCATGCTTCCGAAGGAGGAGGCGGGCCGCGTGAGGGAGAGGATGGCGTCCTCCCTCCAGCCCAGCCGCAGTGGTAGACGCCCACGGCGTCGGACGTCGGCCGACGATCTCCGGCCACCGTAGGCGCGGGCATGCGGACAGCGAGTAAAGGGCAACTCGCTGTCCGACCATGGACCATGCCCGGGTCGACGGCGCGTTGTGTTCCACGCGCGCCTCAAAGAGCGTCAGCAACATGACGAGGCCCCCCCTGCAGAGGGCCGAAGCCTGCCGGGGTCGTGGGACTCATCCCGTTACCGTGGCCCCGGTACGTAAAGGGTTATTGAAGGAACACCGTGGATTTTAGTCAGTAAAAGTCTGACAGTCCCTTCCACCCTGCCCGGAGTGGGAGGACTTATTTGATAATTTTACCACGTTAAAAAAAAAAAAAAAGCTAAAAAACTCAACAAAAAATTGATATTGTTTTTGATACAGCTAAATCAATATGCATGGTTTACTTAGTACAAAATCATGAAATATGCAAAAGTTATGTAATTTTTTGATTATATCAACATACCTATTACTTAAAATCTGGAGCTAATAGACCTAAACGTTCTTAAAGGATTTACGTTTCTATTTTTCGTTGTTATTTTTTTTGTACAGAGAATCAGTAATGTGGGTAGAATTCACATGGCTAGCAATGTTGTTAACCCTTAAAAATTCACGGCAATAGTGTATTGAGTTGGGTTTGAACCAGCGAGCTCTCAATCACTAGTCCGTCTTACCTTAGCCATTTGCTATTCACAAAACAAGATAGTTTTTAAGTATTTCAGGTTGAGGAAAATTTTGATTTGTTGTTGAAGTACCGGACACTGACAAAGGACATACAAAACAAAAATCTTTTTCGAGTTTCATCCGAACTGACAAAATATGTAAATTCGGACAAGTGATATTCGGATATAGTCCACAACTCCACACCCAAATCATACTATTAAAATATTATATCGGATTCTGGGAATAGGATGTGTGCAAGCGCACGCAAAATCATGGCAAAGTAAAGTAGACCCGCTTATTAGCACTTGATGGTAAGCGATTAGGTGGAAGATGAAGCACGCTTGCCTAGAAGTAACCTATCACTCTTGACTTAAAAACTTTAAAAGAGACTTTGACCTTTGAGTTTGTTTCGGTGTTTCTTCCCAGAGTAGTCAGCTAGGAAACTCTGGCCATATCTAGTTCTCTCGAACTGTTACTCTTGCTTATAGCGCAGGTGTTTATACCTAGTTTAAGTGACAGTGTTCATATTGATTTTGTTTATTGAAATAATTGATGTACAAAGTATTTGTATTAGTTGGAACTAAAGCTATATAATAATTTTGTTTTGTTTTATTTTTGTTTTTTATATATTCTACCTGAACTAGGTTAAAATATACAGTGTGTTAGGTTAAACGAGGGACTTATTGAGGGAGGGTATTCAGTATTCGATTCTCGTCTCAAATATGTGAAAAACCTATAACTTAAATTTTTGACGTAATAGTCCAGTATAATACATTTATCAGTGTACACTGTAGTGCTTCTGACAAGTAGGTCATGTTTAAAGTGCTCCCGATAAATAATAACTTTTTGGTGTAAAATCTAACTTAATGAGCAAACAGTTAATGTTAATGGACAAATAAAGTGGCTGGTGAACTGTGACAACGTTATTTACATCGTCTGTGCTGTTATCTGTGGGATAAATCAACAAAACAGATTGATCCAGTCATTGGACTTCACCTACATTTATTACGCTTACCCACAACTAACCAAATATACAGAAAAAACGCCTGAGGCAGCAGTGTGAGCAAAACGTAGTCGCATATACTGCTTGTAAAATCGGCCAGGCGTTATAAGCCAGTTAAATCTGCAACTTACTTATTTAAAGTTATAACGCTCCACATAATTAAGATATCCGTGACCGTGGCTGGGTTGAAGAAGTGCCACATTGGACGTCATCGTAGCGAATAGGCCTCCTGCCTCTACTGCGTAACTACAGTAACTACGTGCTTACAACATAAATCACTACGAACTTGAGAGGTGCGCTACGAGGGCTGCGAACGCTTATCTGTTACGCACTGTATCGAAGATTTACTGTGTGCGCTTAGCTTGGAGGTGAATATAAATATTAGTAAATTATTTTATCGGTCGCCGTACCGTTGTCCAGAGCAGACGTGTATTCAGTTTATACAAAATTGACCTAATTAGCGCTCCACAATTCTACTACGTTGTACGGAACAAATAATAACTATTGTGGCGTGAACATTTTAATGTAATTTGTGACTCTAATAACCAGTGAAGGTGATTGTACGCTAGGCAGCGAGCGCGGGGACGCACTTCGCCCCGCGGAACAAGGACGGTCGCTATTTTTCGACTCGCTCACACAGTGACTGACCCTGCGTTCGTAGGATATCGGCATACTAGATACTTACGAACTATTGTTTTTTTTTTGCGAGCGCAAAGACTACGTTATTAATAAAATAAACAAACAATGAGTGTGCAGCGGTCTCCACCCGGAACACCGGCTATCTTAGATCATTTAACCAGCTGCAGCTCCTAAAAACCCCCACGGAGTATATAACTGGTGGCGGCTCACAACCTGACCTAAGTTCTTAGATGTACATGATACGCAATTACAACAACGCAAACGAGCAATAGTATTTGGAGATTTTAATATTGACCTGCTGACAAGAAACAACACAAAAGAAATATAAACAAAGAATAAATCAAGCAGGACATTAGTAAAATATATTGTACAAGAGACTCAGCTACGAAAAATTCAATTATAGATCACGTGAGCACAAACTTAAAAAACGAGCAATATAATTTTGCTATTATCAACCATCCTTCTCCGATCACAAACAAATCTATTTACAATTAAACAAATGGAAACCTACAAAAATACGTTTAAATTATGAAACAATAAATTACAGTAAACTCAAAGCTACGATCGAATCACATGGACTAGGTGACGTTTCAAACAATTACAGAGAACTAGAGTTCAGAATAATAGGATACATAAAAGAGAATAAAATACCGAGAACTAAAGTTTTAAACGCACTTCAAGAAGTCGTCAACAACGAAATTATTACTGGAATCAGCCAAAGGAATCAGCTATGGATGGAACATAAGAAGAATCGGGAAGATGAGACTGTAGAAAAGAAATTTAAAGTTATGAGGGATAAAGTTGCAAAATTAATAAAATCTACGAAAAATTCTTACTTTTATAAACTATTTACAAATAATACTAACAATCCTAAGAAAATGTGGGCACTTATAAACAACTTGGCTAACAATAAAATAAAGCATGGTGGTGCTCCTTCAAAGCTTTTAGTAGATTCGAACCTAATTACCGAAACAAAGGAAATTTGTGAAGTTTTTAACAAATATTTCTCAACCATAGGCTCTATTCTTGCAGACAAAATACATAAATAATATCACGATAATTCAAAACTATTTGCTTTAGAATCAACCATAAAAAAAACTTTTTACCAAAAAATTAAACTGACTCCCAAAAACACTGCAAAGTGAAAAATAACTTTAATTTCGGTAGTCGGTGTCTTTAGTTTTGTATTTTCGTTTTTGGCACCGTCTTCCGAATTAGAGTTATTTTTCACTTTGCAGTGTTTTTGGGAGTCGGTTTAATTTCACTCTTTTTAGTTGGTCGATTTTTAATTTACCTAGTTAAAAGAGCCTAAATGTCAACTACTTATAACCTTTTACAAAATATTGCTTTTCCCAATGCTGGGCCGTTAATTTTTGAGGAGTTCTCCTGGTACTTCACCATCAGCTCTACATCACCATATGCATTGTGACGAACATACAGTGCTTAACATCCATATTCAAGTATTAGAATAGCAATCTACGAAATACTTATTATTGAGTAGAGGTTCGGCGGCCATCTGTGGTCTTCATCATCAGTTCCACTTCCCTAAATGGTATTTTTTGAGAGCAACTGCACAAGTTACTATAAAAATACCCAAAACGCCATAGGTGTGCCTATAATATTTGAAGAGTTCCTTCGATTTCTCCAGGATCCCATCATCAGATCCTGACCTGGTGCCAATGGGACCAATTTCAAAGTATACCCTTTCAAACAAAAAAAGAATTTTCCAAATCGGTTCAGCCGTCTTCGAGTAATCGGTGATCATACATAAAAAAAATATATATACACGTCGAATTGATAACATCCTCTTTTGGTCGTCGGTTGAAAATAGCCACACACTACTAGATTTACCTCCATGTAACGCGGAAGAGATTATTAAAATAATTAAAGGTCTCGACCCAAATTCTAGTTGTGGTATAGATAAGATTAGCACCAAAGTCATAAAAAGCTTACAAAACTTGATTCCGGATTTATTGGCCGGGTGTCTCAATACACTAATGATCGACGGGGAGTTTCCTGACTCTCTAAAAATTGCAAAGGTGACTCCAACCTTTAAATCAGGACCTAAAACTGACCCTGGCAACTATCGACCAATCTCTGTACTGCCAATTATATAAAAAATATTCGAAAAAATAATACATAGTCGTTTATTAAACTACCTGGACTCATTTAATTTTTTATCGGAACGCCAATACGGATTTAGAGCTAAAAACAATACCACTGCAGCAGGCTACTATTGATTCAACTACTAAAATCATACAGAATATAGACAAAAAGAATATTGTTTTGGGTGTATTCATTGACTTAAAGAAATCTTTTGATACCGTTTGTCATAAATTATTACTAGAAAAGCTTGAGAACGCTGGTATAAAGGGCAGTGCACTCAAAATACTTAAATCTTATTTAACAAATAGATATCAGGTGGTTAAAATAGACAACGTTGAAAGTTCTGCTTTGCCTATAACGTACGGAGTCCCACAAGGCTCAATATTGGGACCGTTGTTATTCTTAATATACATAAATCAGATTGCAACATTGGGACTAAATGGTCATTTAACTTTGTATGCGGATGATACGTGTTTATTTTATTTCGGTTCAAATATAAATAACATCATTTTACAAGCTCAGGAAGATCTAAATGTTTTATTTGATTGGTTCCAATATAATTTACTTACCATAAATATTTCTAAAACTTGCTACATTTTATTTAAGGCTAAAAATAAAAATATCCCATTCATGACTCATTATTAGTGGACAACACCCCACTAGAGAAAAAAAAAATCAGAAAAGTATCTCGGTCTTAGAATCGATAGCTATCTAAAACGTAATCATCAAATAGACTATGTTAAAGATAAACTATCGTCACTTATTGGTTCTCTTTATAATATTAGTCACTGTATACCAAAAAAGCTTCGTTTTACTATTTACAATTCACTTGTTAAATCACCCTTGACTTACCTCATCGAAATTTGGGGAAATTCAAATAAAACAAAGTTACAAGAACTGCAAAGGATACAAAATAAAATAATAAAAATACTGTTTCGTTATAAAATACTGTTTCGTTATCCATATTTAACACCAACTTATAAAATTTTTGAGGAAACTAAATTAATGAATATTAGGCAACTATACATGTACAGTACTTGTGTTTAAATTAAAAAAATATTAAATAAAACTATTCATACAAACGTATCATTCACCAAGATGTCTGAAGTATCCAAACGTAGCTTGCGTCGACCTAGTTTACTTGTATTACCAAGGACTCGCACAAATTATGCCAAAAGGAGCATAACTTATGAAGGAGCACAACTATTTAATAATTTACCTTCTAACATAAAAAATGTAAGCTCGTTCAACGGTTTTAAATCCCAGCTGCAAAATTATATTTAAAAAAATTATAATTCTTACAATAAATCCTCATAATGCAGTTGCGGATGAAATTGTTGATCGAGTAGCCCTACTTTATATATACTAAAACGTTATGATCTGGCCCGTTACGGTGACCTGTTTACAAATTTACATTTTATTTTATGTTCTCATGTAAGTGGCTTATTATGTCTTTTATGAGAATAAATGATTTAAACCTAAACCTTATCATGTACACTGAGACGCAAGAGGTGAATGAACTTGTAAACAGTACCTAAAGTAATCACGTGGCAAAACACGGCCCGATCCTGTCAAAAAAGGAAGCTCGTGTGTAAACTCCGCCCCAGCGGGGAGTCCCCTCGAGAACTTTTGGTATGGTTCTGTTGTTATTTATCAGTGTTTTTTATGTTCATATTTTTATTAGTATCATGTAAGCATACACTATTGTAGGTTTGAAATGTCCCTCATTTAAACTAACATACTGTATGTATACTCTAGTGCTGACATAAATCAAAATTTATTTATTAAGCCAATAAACGTTATTTATTTATTTAGTCTTTTGGCCAAAAACATTGAGGTGTAATAGTACATTATGGTACAAGTGTGTAATGTTGGTGATTACCCCTGAGGCGCTATTGAGACCCGAGCCCTTAGGTGAGGGTCTTAAGAGAGCCGAGGACGGTAATCATCAATACACACGTGTATCATACGACGTTTTTCAACACACTTGTGAAGAAAATAATACTAAAAAAGCCATTTTATTTAGTGAGTAAAAAGTTTATTTAGAGAAACAATTAATAAATGTGCAGTTGGTAAAATTATAATTAACTGTTTTTGATGGCATAGCGGTCTCATCAGACAGATTATTTACTGAAATACTTCCATATTGTATTGTTATTTGAGATGGTTCATTATTCGTGTAGGTAGGTGAAATCCAATCATTGGATGTACTTGGTGTTTCGCCAGTAGGACGCGCCTCAGAATCAAGTCTAAGTCTTTTTGTGATTTTTGCACAAATTTCTTTCTTGTTTTGTATGGAATCTTCTACGTATGATTCTGCTACATTGTTAGATCGCCATCCACCATGACGCTTCAAAGTCATTATATCAGTTCCTGAATTAGACAGCAATTTAGCTGAAGTTCTTCTGAAACTATGGCCAGTGTAGCTCTCAGCATCTGCTAAATCTAAAAACTTAGCGATTTCTTTAAGCATAGAACCAAATTTGTTTATACCTATTGGCTGACAGGTACATTTACCATTCTGGTAATTTAGAAAGAAACGGTCATTTTTCGCTTTTGGTGAACGCAAACTTTCATTCTTCATAACAATTTCATAGAATGGACCGTGTATGGTGAATGACCTAGGTATTTTATTTTTCGTGATAGGTATCTTCACTAAAAGCATCTGGCCATGGTTCTCTATGTCTTTTACATATGTTATATTTGTTAATTCTTGTATCCTACATGCACCAGTTACACCAAATATTACAGCAACCTGCAAAAAAGAAACAATAATGAAGTTCAACACACAACACAGTCTGAAGTCGCGTAGATATATAAAATTAGATAATTTAACTAACCTTAGTAGCCAGATATTAATATCTATACTTATAATAAATCTGTAGAGAGGTCAATTCTGTACATGACATATATTTCCAAAATAACTATCAGGGGGTGATTAGGGATCGATACTGATGCCAAAAATGCAATCAGTAAATTTTTTGTCTGTCTGTCTGTCTGTCTGTCTGTCTGTCTGTATAACCGTTATAGAAACAAAAACTACTTGACGGATTTTAACGAAACTTGGTACAATTATTATTCATAC
The DNA here is from genome assembly GCA_943138885.2 of Tholera decimalis. NCBI lineage: Eukaryota > Metazoa > Arthropoda > Insecta > Lepidoptera > Noctuidae > Tholera > Tholera decimalis. Next base: position 4,748,616 of record OW964565.2, on the reverse strand, counting down.
TCCTGAGCTGGTTATAGTATACTTTTCATCACGCTACAATCAATAGGAGCAGAGCAGTGAAGAGAAATGTTGGGAAAACGGGAGAAGTTACTCCATTTTTTAAGCTTCCGTCGCGTGTGCAACCTTTATGGTTAAAGCTACACAGAAATCATTTCATGTCGGATATTCTCCTTAAAATTATATAAAAAATATCCCATGAGAGCATATGTCTATCTTTTATGGTTGACTCACAATAACACGTGTAACTCCCGATAGCTTAGCAGTTCGAAGCTTTCTGATTATAATATTTGTCTACTCTTACGTTTATAACACTCTCAGTCACCCCTAATTGAAAAAGTTAACATTATTAACTATTCCATAAAAAAGAATCTATATATAGTATATATAACTCAAAGGTGACTGACTGACTGACTGACTGACATAGTGATCTATCAACGCACAGCCCAAACCACTGGACGGATCGGGCTGAAATTTGGCATGAAGGTAGATGTTATGACGTAGGCATCCGCTAAGAAAGGATTTTGCGAAATTCCCACGGGATCGGGATTTACACGGTAAAAACTTACCACGCGGGCGAAGCCGCTGGCACAAGCTAGTAATATAATAATATTCCACAAGTTTCACACAACGCCATCTAGTCCCAAACTAAGCAGAGCTTGTGGTATGAGTACTAGACAACTGATAAACATACATATACATATATTTTTAAATACATACATGTTATAGATAAATTACTCCCAGACAACAAATGATCGTGCTCAACACACAAACATTTGTCCTGGGTGGGAATCGAACCCACGACCTTGAGCATGGCAGTCAGGGTCAGGGGTTTATAAATTTTTCAACATCGTTAGACGATAAAACCTTTGATGTCTTGCTTCTAAATCCATCGGATAGTCTCTTTAGATAAGCTGACAAATAAGAGTATGTTTTTAAGTCCACTCCATTCTTTGTTCGGACTGTGCTTTTTAACATTGAGTATACAACGTGTAACAGAATAAACGCAATTCCTGAAAGTAGTTGGTTCAGAATCGGCTTCTGAATCGATTTCCGTTATAAAAAATAGGTGTTAAATTTTGACGGAAAAATCTTTCAATTAACTTAAAATGGAAACACAACAGTATCATGACAAATTAATACAATCCTTAATTCAAGGAAATTGTGTGCGTGTCGCGTCGGCCGCTCACATTTCGTGAGTGTATGCGTCTGCGTAAGGATATTGTATGACGCACATACGTTTAATAAGGATAACTATTTTATTAAAAAAATGCCTAGGTTTGGTTTCAATTTATTAATTTTTCAATTTATTAATTGGGGTCTGAGGTATTGCGCTTAATCTGTTACACGTTGTATACACCACAAAAAGCTAGGTTTGTACTTAGAAGATAATTCTTTAAAGTACGCCATGAACACATTTTCTGAAAAAGACTGCGTACTCTTGTTGTTTTGCCATTGTATGAAATTTTAGTACGCTAATAGATATTTGGCCTTGGAGTTTCCAGGTAGTAATCTTTCCATAACGTTAAGGGCTTCACATCTTATATCGGGTGGTGTACAACATAAATCATGTTCTTCATAGCTAGTACTTGTAGACATTTTAATTAATAAATAACAATTTCAACAGTGAAAACGAGTTGTGAAAATTTTTCGCAATGGCGGGAAAAATTAATCAGTTTTCCTATGCGAGCATCTAACAGATCGGCCATAGACTAAAAGAATGAGGTTTCTTTTTTTTTGCTTTTCTCGGATAGCGTTTTTGCCACGTACAAAATGGGTAATTCAATGTTTTCTTTATCACAGAAAAAAAAGTTGTATTTATTAAAAACGTACAAGTTGAAATTTATCTATTTAAATACGAAGTTGCATGAAACTAGCAAGCAATAAGTAGGTACATTAATTTATTTGTACTATTGAACACGATCTTTTTTGTTTCGAAACTTTTTTAAAAACAAAGCAACTCAACCAATTTAAAAAAAAAAACCTATAACTCACTTGTGAATAATAGTAAAGAAAAAGTCACAGTTTGATTACAGGTGTCATTATGCTAATTGCGGTGAAATTAGAGCCATTTTATGAGCAAGTGTGTTGAAAAAGAGCTTTTTTACTTACGTAATAAATGTATGTATGTATATCAGGTGATGCTGCTATCGTTATGCGCGGGCGGCGTAGGCTTGAACCTGTGTGGAGCCAACCACCTCCTACTGCTAGACCCGCACTGGAACCCGCAGCTTGAGGAACAGGCACAGGACCGGATCTACCGCGTCGGACAGACCAAGGACGTCAACATATACAGGTACAACCACATCATACGGTCACACGCAGGAATGGAACCTATTCAAATCCATACTAATATTATAAATGTGAAAATAACTGTCTATCTTTCTGTCTGTCGGTCTTACTGTCTGTCTATCTGTCTGTTACCATTTCACGCGTAACCGCTGAACCTATTTAGATGAAATTTGGCATGGGAATAGTTTAGGACCCTGGGAAGGACATAAGATTTGTTTTTATCCCGAAATTCCCACGGGATCGGGATTTACGCGGGAAAAACATCCCACGCGAACGAAGTCGCGGGCAAAAGCAATAAAAATAAAATTCATTTATTGCATATAACATTAAAATTAATTAAAATAATCACGTTACTATTGATTACAATCATAATTTCCAGTTAACAAAATTTTATAATTACAAGTGAACAGAGTCAAAAGAAAAGTACATACTTAGGTGATTGAGTGAGAACAGCTTATCCTGTTACACATAACATAATCAGCCTATTACAGTAGTACCCAACTGACATGGCTTACCAATGTACCTGCGAAGAAATTGAATTTTCGCACCGCGCTTTGTTCCCTTTACCGCTATTGGTCAGCAACTGCCGCCATGTTATCGCGTGACGCGTGAGTGAGACGGAATGAACAGCTGCAGTGTATTATGAACCTTATAGTAGTGATCTTTTTTTTTGGTAAAATTATCAAATAAGTCCTCCCACCCCGGGCAGGGTGGGAGGGACTGTCAGACTTTTACTGACTAAAATCCACGGTGTTCCTTCAATAACTGTTTACGTACCGGGGTCACGGTAATGGGATAAGTCCCACGACCCCGGCAGGCTTCGGCCCTCTGCAGGGGGGGCCTCGTCCTGTTGCTGACGCTCTTTGAGGCGCGCGTGGAACACAACGCGCCGTCGACCCGGGCGTGGTCCATGGTCGGACAGCGAGTTGCCCTTTACTCGCTGTCCGCATGCCCGCGCCTACGGTGGTTGGAGATCGTCGGCCGACGTCCGACGCCGTGGGCGTCTACCACTGCGGCTGGGCTGGAGGGAGGACGCCATCCTCTCCCTCACGCGGCCCGCCTCCTCCTTCGGAAGCATGACTGCTTCGCAGAAGGAGGCGACCGCTTCCCACTCCCTCTCGCCCCGCAGCATGGCCTCGACCAATGCCGGGCGCGAGAGGTCTCCGCCTATCGCCGCCGTGAGGACACGTCGGTGCTCTGCCCAGGCGGGGCAGTCTTGCACCGTGTGCTCTACGGTGTCCTCAGGGCGACCCTCGCAGTGGTGACACCCAGGCGTTTCCTCCTTTCCCATCAGACACAGGTACCTGCCGAAACTTCCGTGTCCGGTGAGGACCTGCGTCATGCGGTAGGTCAGGACGCCGTGACGCCGATCTAGCCACTCCCCAAAGAGGGGTCTTACCGCCGCAATTGAGTGATCTAAGGTTGATTTTAAGTTTTAAGCGTTCTTTCATTAATCTTCAGGGCTATACTCGAACGAAGATTCACGACGCGCCTTATCAGTTGGTTACCACTGTATGTTCTTACCGCTGCGATACAGGCCTTCTCTCTATGAGGGGCTCGTGTGAACCCAATACGCTGTACGGATTTTCCCTCCTAGGAAATGCCGGTTTCCTCAAGATATTTTCTTCCACTGTTTTGAGAGGACTGGTGATGAAAAAAGTTACACAAAGTAATGTGCCTGCGTGAGTTTGAACCCACGACCTACAGCTAGTAAGTCGTATCAGTAACCACTGGGCCACCACTGCTCTCTCATTACACAGGTTTATAAAAATATCCTATAAAATAGGAATGATATAGAAATATAACTCTCTAACGAAGCCCGCTAAAACATGGTTCCAAACTCATACCACTAAACTGATAATACGAATGCAACACGCGCACAAACAAAACAAAATACTTAGCTAAATTTATTTTCTGCGCATGGATCCGTCAATTCATTCATTTGGGGCGCTATTTTATTTAGTAAGATAATGTTAGAGTGAAACTGAAATATCGAATCAAGCGAGTGCGAACGAGATGGATTGTTGCGTGACATCGAGCGGCGAGGATGGTGTTATGCTGTATGCAGTAGGAGTCAGTCATTTATTATGAACTCAAATATTATAAATTAATATTAAACCTCTTTACCTTAAGTTTACAAAAAGTGTAAAGCTTCATAAAAGGGAATGCCCGTCGGCCATATAAAAAAATAAAAAAAATCCTGAAATGAACAAGAGTGAAATATACGCCAAATGTTACTACAAATCGTAGGTAACCCATTACAATTTCAATAATTATCAATAAAACTAGGTAAAAGTCAGTTACAAACCTTTTTCTGAAATATTGGTCGTAATAAGTCTAGGGTTAAGGATGCCAAGTTGTCGTTTAGGCGGGTCCAACCTAAGTCCGCATGGGCGAGCACAGGATTATGACACTGGTAATGCGGCTAGGGTTGCCAACTTTTTTTGACGAAAAAGATGTACGTCTACATACCTGTTGTCATTAAAACTACTTCTTGCACAGGTGTTGTAGTCGGATGGGTGCTAGATGGGCCGGGTTCACTTAACACTTCCTGCATCAGTGTGTCTTGGCACTCTTGAATGAGTTGGGTTCTTCCTGTCCTGGCAATAAAATTTTGTAGGCACAAACAACTCCATCTACCATGATTATGCTCTTGCGTTAGCCCATATTATATTGATAGCCATATCTTTCTCAATCTGAAATATTTTTAAATGTTATTTCAAAAACCATAAATGTTGATGTATTTAGTGGTAATAAATATCATTGAATATTGAAATATTTGTGGCTATTCAGGTATAATACAAAAAACATCTCAGTTATCTAACCTTAAAACAGTAGAATAACTATCTTTTTAAACATTTGAACGCCATTATGAAATAATTGATATATGTTGAAACTTACAGGATGTTTCAGTAACATTAGTATTATAGTGCCAGTTTTATTTCATCTGGAAAATTGTTCAGTAATATCTTTATAGTAAATAACTTGATAACTAGATTTTCATGATTAATATCGTGTCTCGGTATCTCGTTACAACATTCGTCCAAAACTTTACGTGCTTGATTATAATGTTAGACAAATAGAATTGTGAAGTATCACACACAAACCCGAGAGGTTTACGTAGTACTAAATCAAAATAATAATGTAAACTGTCTTTTGATAAATAATTTGAAAACCCGAAGACCTACTTTTACGGCTTACTATTTGTGATATTATCAAGCTTTTTCTCCTACAGATTCATGTGCGTCGATACTGTGGAACAATCCATCAGGAAGCTACAGCAAGCCAAGCTGGAATTAGCAGAGAACGTGCTTACCGGCGCTAAGAAAACTAACAACTCTAAACTCACCATAGAGGACCTGAAAGTGCTGTTCAATATGGGCCAGTAGACATCGTTAATGAAGGACCGTTTTTTTAATAAGATACTGAATTAAAATTGAAGTGGAAAGCAAGCTTACATCTCGGATAAGGGGAGAAGGTAGGAGGTTCAGTTGCAATTACCTCAATCGTTTTTTTCTGGGTGGGAAAATCATCAAATGACTCCCCCCATTGTGGGTGGAGCGGGAGAGTGTCAGGCTTCTACTAACAAAAACCCACCCTGCTCCTTCAGTTGCCCTTGCGTTCCGGGACATTCCGCGACCCCGGAATCAGCTTAAGGCCGCGCTCAGTTTGGGCGCGTTTTCGTACGAATTTCGCGTGTAGTTCCGACGTCCGAAAACAATCCGAACTCGTTGGGATTTTTAAACACGTTTATTTTATTTTAAGTTTCTATTTTCATACGCACATAACCATGAAACAGTATGGGGTCATTATTTAAGTCTTCAATAATATGATGAAATTCTCCAAATTCTTTTCTTTTTAAATAAATTTCACGCTTCCATTCGGTTCTGCGCAATATTTTTTATTTCTGTGGGATCACTATTAGAAATCTACCAATATTCGTAATAATACGATGCCGAGTAAACTTAATACAATAACAACTACAGAAGCGCTTTATTGTTTTCCATCACACCTTCAGACAATGTCTATGTATCTTGAGTTGTATGTGTTCGATTTCTTATGATGATTCATATCACCTACTAATCTGATTCGCCCACGGATTTGATTCGCATCCTGACACGATTCGACCCAAAACCGATTAGCCCACTGATCCGATTCGTTTGCGTCTAACCTATATTGTACATGAAAATTAACTGTCTCGAAAATACAAATAGCACTAAAAAAATATAAGACAGTTCTGGTTTTTAACTAATTTTAGAGCAAAAGGCTGAAATTTGTGAGTAAATTTGCAAACGGGTTTTAGCTGTTAATTATAGGATTAAGATATTTTTGCTTGAGAGGACTTTGATGGCTCGGTTGCAAAATGTTAAATAATTTTCAAAATTCATAACTGCATTAAGAGTCCTAAATATGTGCCATTTTAATAGTGATAATGTAATTAATGCGAAGGCAATTTTCAAGTGGGTTCATAGTTTTGTAGGTACATTTATTTTTATTAAGAAACTAATTAATTTTATAGCAACCAGTACAACCACAACAGACGTATTTTAAAGACGGGCAGGGACCATCTAAATATTTATAATTATTCAAAATGACATTATCTCTACATTTAATAATTATGAGTATGATATAGATTAAATAATTATTTTTGATAGGTACTTGTAATTTTTTAAAGATTATAATAAATTGTTTATAATAAATAATGATGCAATCTCAAACTGTCTTTTATATTCCCTTTATTTATATGTATATAAAATTTATTTTATTTATTTATTATGTATATAAAAAAAATACAGACAGAAAAGCACTAAGGCGCTGCTTATTTCATAAGTTTTTTTTTTCCAGCAGATTTAATTTAGTGTGAAACCAATTTAATTGAAGTGACAATAGCCTAATGGAAGAAGGCCTTGTGACCGAGAGCTCACGGGTTCGAACCCTACCTATTACATTATAGCCCTTTTTTTCTCCTTGGGTGGAAAAATCATCGAATAACTTCATGTACGTCAGAACCGCGGGTGTACTTTTCAGATCTGCCTAAATTTATTGCAATTATTTGGTACCTTCTGTGTACCTTTACGTACCTCTCTTGAAAATCTGTGTACCTATACCCGTACAAATATATTTTAAAAATTAGGTACACCCGCCATCCTGATGTCAGAACCGCGGGTGTACTGCTAACGAATATATGTAGCTAAGTACACTCTATAAGTAGATGTGGTACCTCTTGTGTACCTGCAGAAACACGTATTTAAGTAATAAAATACTGTCAGGTTGCTGCGAAAAGTAAAAAAAAAAAACAATTTTCTCCCTTTGACGTTCATACTATTTTATAAAATAGTAACGACGTCAAAGAATAAATAACAATCTTCGGTAATCGAACCCAGAACCGCCACGTTAAGCATGCATTGTGGCTATACCAGGAATCCCGAATCCAGAACCTCCGCATAACATTTAGTCACTACTATACCCTGTTTTTTAATCTCAGAGACAAATTTGACATTACGACGGTTGCCAGTTTTTTGCAATTCTTAAATAGTGATGTGCGACTATCGAAACTTAACATTAATAAAATCAAGTATCGGTTTTTTATAGTACGTTATCCTGAAATAAGGTGTAGATGCTAATTTAAAACGTAGAAATAAAATATTAATAATGTAAGACATATATAGCGTGGATACGACGATCTTTAATTGAAAACACTGGCATTGCTGGTTCCTAGAAACATTTATAAACTATCAAATATATCCTAACATCGAAATTAAAAAAAAAACGATTTTGTCAAACAAACTAAATAGCATAAACCTATACACCAAATAGAACATCATTTAGAAATATTGGTTCAATGACCTGTACGAAGAGACGCAGAATGGCAACAGCGCGCTTGAAGTACGCGCGCGAGCGGCTTCCGGCGGCCGGCGACGACAACATGGACACCGCGTAGCGACGTAATGTTTTGGCGCCATTAATATTATTATTAATGTTCAATTACATTAAATCAAATTACTACACAGATTATTAACGAAATAGTCAGGCACTATTCACCAGCGAGTTATTCAGTAATCAATTTATTAACCACAATCACTTTTCGATCACTTCGCTAGTCAGTATTATTATTTTTTATTTTCAACATTTCCGCTGTGTTTTTGAATACATAATGTACACTGACCGTGTATAATGTTATTTCTCACTCTTGCTAATAGGTCACCATCGATACTTATAGAAGGTATACTTACTTATATACCTTCTCTCGAATATAGATTTATAACTGCTGCTCATGAATCAATCAATTGTACCAATGTTTACGTAAGCATGGGGGGGAGGAGTAAGAGCTTTACTTACTTTTGCTGACGAGGGGGGGAGCGGTGGGTTAATAATTGCAAAAAATGTGCTTACGTAATACTTGAACGGCCCCTAATCTCTAAAAAACCTTCTGGCTGTATTTTCGTCGTTTGTGGTTCCAAAGCCTTGCTTAACAAAATCTACAAGAATTCCCGTTTGCTGCTTGAATTCTTCTTGTGTCAGTTGTTTTTTCGCAGTTTTTAGTTCCTTGTTAGCACCTCGTGCAGCCCACATTTTAAAGTCAATGTTGTATGATATATGTAGAATACACTCCATACAACGAATCTTCTTCTGTTTGTTGCCGAGATCAACAAACGGTTTCCTAATCTGAACTAAATCCGTAGATGTGCCCACAGTTGATGTGGATGGAATCACAGCTGCTACAGCATCGATATCAACGGAAGTACTCGTAATATCTGACGATATGTTTTCGATAACTTCATCTTGAGCTAGAAAAATTTCTGATAAATTCACTGTAGTGCAATTTGGATAACTAATATTTGATTGTAAACACTCAGCATGTCTGTTCATGAACGTCTTCTGATTTCTGGAAGCACTTGCCCATCTGCGACTCATATTACTAATATAATTTTTTAAAAAGGTCTTAACTATTTCTGAATCTTCTGAACATATTTCAACTGGGATGCGCACAATAATAGCTTCATAGAGTCGTGTCCAATTTTTCATGTCTCCTTCAACACGAAGGCACATAAAAATATCTAAATTCGCAACAAATGCAGCCATAACAAAACTCACAAAACTTTCACATAGCACGGATAATGATTACCTTAATTGTTACCTGTACACATATTTATAACAAACACAAGTTCGCAAGTAGTGACTGACATAATTAGTACCGCAGCGTTCAACAACCAATCAGTGTCGTCGATATTACCCCTACCACCCTTTGGTGGTGGGGGTTAATTATTATTTTCTCAAAGTAATAGTTTTAGTCATTTAGGTATAGATAGTCATTGTCAGCACATGACTGTTTTCAATCACATGCAACAAGTTGAAATTTTATTTAAAAAAAATGCCTACCAAATGCCTAAATTTATATTTTTTAATTCTTATTGTATTGAAAAAATATATTTTTAGTTCTTCTTAATTGTTAAATTCGTTAATAGCCATTAGAAAAAACAACATAAAAATTTGAAACTTTGAATCATCGTAGGCGCCAAGGCCGCAGGGGTACGCAAGCAGTTTATATGTGGTCGTATTAAGGGCAACAAGTACTTACTAGAATATAAGGTTTGGTTGCTATACTTTGATACTAGCTGGAGAAAAAAAATAAAATAGATTTTCTCCCATACATTTTTTTTCGATATTTTTTTTTTTGACGTGAAGGAACAATTTTATCGAAAAATTGTAGTAATAAATATTGATCAGCGTTATATATACTATTCGATACCATTTTTTGTTTAGTGAAATAACCATCTTCGATCGAAAGTCCCATCATTTTGAATATCCGGACCACTGTGTGCCGCTGGGGTAACGTTTAGCAAATTGCTGTACCTCTCAAACAGCATTACATACAACTGCGATTTTTTTTACTACGGTGGGTCCTAATTTATGCTTATGCTGTGCAATTTTATTTTTTCTATAATTGACACCGTTAGAAAATAAGAAATTGATTTTCAAAAACCCTAAAATCGATCCTTGCGCTTCAATGAGAAACCCTAGAAACTTACCAATTATGGTGGTTTGTACCTTTTATGAACACAAAGCATCATGCGAAATTAGATGTTTCTATTCAAACTCCTCAGAGAGCTATTCCATTTTAATTAAAATCTGGCTATGCTTAAATGTAACACTCCAATACATGAGTTATTATTAAGTGACGGTAATTATGATTCGACAAATAATATGTACCTTTATTCAATTGCTTATCCTTAAAGTTTCAACTGAAAAATCTTTGTAACTACACAGATATTAGAAGAAAACCATAGGAAAAGAAATTTCACGATTAACCGAACCAATTCAAATGACTGTATAAAAGCGGCCGCGCAGTACATTGTGCCAACCTTCTTAAATTTGTAGTACATGATTTCCTTTTTTGAAACAGTCTAACATAAAAGTGTTACATAAAATTATTTATTGGTTTGTAAAAGTATGTAAGCCATATTATATTGAGGATTTGCAAATCTTTAACTTTCAGTCAAATGTTAGAACATAACTACGTAACTATGTACTGGGGCCTTTCGCAAGCTGAGGGGTTAGTAAAGACTACACTATGTATATTGACTTGACTTATGTGTTATGTTTATGTGACTGCCTTCAGTTGCCGCTAATTACTCGTATGTGAAGGGCGTGTGCGCATTGTTTTTTTCCCAGTAATTCAAGGCATTGAGTGTATAATCACGACGCGTGTACTTTCATACGTAATTTATATGTAAAAATAACTCATCACCCTTTTTTTAGGTGTAAACAATGGTTCAAAGCAACAGGAAAAGAAGACTTAGTTTATGTGCCAATAGAAAAGTTGCATCAGTTAAAATATCTAAGTAATAAAAAAAAAACTTGGTGAAAAGCATTTCCGGAGTAAAGATTTCAAGAAAAAAAACTCGACTGAAGAAAACTGCTATTCCGTGTCTGGAAATCTCATCTACACCATTATCTGATGACATTTTAGTTGGATTTCCACTACATTGTATTGCTAGCAGTCAACCATTGCCAGCCAGAAGAACGGACGAAGAAGAACTGTTTACAGAATTATCGTCAGTTACAAAGAAGGAACATAACTACCACCATGGTTTTTTGTATGAACCAAGTTAGTATAGTTTACTTGTTTTAACGGATATGTCAATATATTTCTTGTATTTGATGAACAGCCATATTTTGATAATATATCTTTTTTATGTTACAGAACCTTCAACATCAACCTCACAAACAGACGATCATACTGGAAACGGATTGTTCTAAATACTAAAATATTTTTTTAAATTATTAAAGTTAATAGTAGTTTAGTGTTTAATGTCTTGAATAAATATGTATTAAAAGTATTTGAGTTTAAATTTTCTTTCATTAATTTATTTCGTAAAAAGAAATCTAGAATCTGTCGTAGCCGGTATCGATACGTTTTCGCCAGTCACCACAGTCACATCACTAATAATGACATTATGTTGGCAGTATGTGTTACGTCGTGGTTCTGTTAGGTTGGTATTAGTCTAGAGTGCACGTTTCATACATCGCTATTTTTCTATAGCACTCCCGTCTCTTACCGTTAGGTTTTACATACTCTTTGTCAGTTGCCGCTAATTACTCGTATGTGAAGGGCGTGTGCGCATTGTTTTTTTCCCAGTAATTCAAGGCATTGAGTGTATAATCACGACGCGTGTACTTTCTGATAATTATTTATCTGTTTGTATTTCGATTTAATTAGAGTTATGTCCACAGCTCCTGCACTTTAATCGCGTAACGCGTAACACAATTAGCTCGCGGCTATCCTTGTATCATTGCGCAATAATACACGTCGTAAATCCGGACTTGTATACACTGCCGGTCAAAGTTTGAGACCACTATAAAAAAAATTGAGAAAAAAATAACACTAAATATTTTTAAAACTTTTTGAAAAACGGTTTTTATTTTCATGTTGCACACAAGATTTTAAAATAAAAATTACATGAAGTCTTGATGAACACAATGTTTAAAAAAAATACACAAGAGATTTCGTACACATTTTTCATCAAAATAGCCTCCTTTACATTTTATGACCTGTTTAACCAACCTTGGCATGCGAGCAATTAATTTATTTATGGTCTCTTGCGAGATATTCCTCCAGCTTTCTTTAATGCATTCCACATGGCCTGCTGTGAAGAAGGCCATTGTTCCTGAATGTTTCAGTCAAGCTTTTCCCACAAAAGCTCTATAGGGTTAAGATCCGGGCTTTGGGGTGGCCATGTCATGGTTTTCAACACTTTTTCTGACTGTTTCTTGTCTAAATAGTCCCTACATAATTTTGAACTATTGAACTATGCTTTGTATCATTATCTTGTTGGAAAATAAATCCTTTGTCGATTAACTTCAGTCCGGAGGGAATAGCATTTTTCTCCAAAATTTCATATGAATTCCATTTTCATAATTCCTTTAATTTGGACCAGACCAGAAACAACCCCCAGACAATAACAGATCCGCCACCATGCTTGACAGTCGGAACTACATACGTCATCTTTTCTTCGGCGGAACGTCGATACAGATGCCAGCACATCGAGCTACCCGAAACTGTCTTTCCCAATCAATTTTGAACCGTTTAGCGATTAAGTTTAAAATCTATTAAAGACATTTGACAGATTGTAGAAGCTTGATGTGCTGACTTCTATACATAGACTTAAGTGAAATTTCTTAAGTGAATCATCTGATTTTGATGCTTATTATAAATATCAAGTATTTTAGTAACTCGTTGTCTGAACATTAAAAATTATACATATACTTGTCTTTATACATAGACTTAAGTAAACGATCTGTTATTTTGACGCCCTCTTTAATCATAACAACACTAAAAACATACGAAAATACTTTGTACAATAACGTATGAGTAAGATTTGCTATTTTGATTCCTATTTTAATCATAACACAGAAAACTAATGATTTCGGTAATGGTTGCATGGTTTGAGTCGGCGAAGAGCTCTCTACCAGCCTCTTAAACAAAACTGTGCATAGCTTTAAGTGAAAGATCTGTGATTTTCATAACCACTTTTATCAATAATAAGTTAAATAACACATACGAAAATACTTTTTCAATTAAAATCGGTAAAGATAAATACTCCACACTTTCTTGTTTTTAATTTCCCATAAATAAAACTGCTTACGGTAATTATACATACCTCTTAAATGGTTTGCATAATTTGATAAACTAGAGAAAGGTGCCACCACCGCGTGCCGGCGCCGTAGCGATGTCATATCGCCGTTCCAAATAATAATATTGTTTCCAAATCACCCAATAGTTCCTAATGACTTAGACCTATGAAATTACGCCTACGTTGTAATTAAAAACAACGGTAAGTGGTAAAAGTGCTGTCATTCTCATCATACATAATAATATATTATGTGACCTTATAAGGCCATGAGAACATATCGGTAAGTATGGAGTTATGTTCAAAATCTACAATCAAACTTTATTAACATAATGTTTGTAATAAACTCGTTAATAAAGTCACTACTCTCTGATAACTCTCTACGTTACATATTTATATAAAAGTAAGTAAATAGTTATTTAAACCATTTGTACGCACCTGCACCCACCAAAATTTAATTATAATACTACAAATTTAAGAAGGTTGGTACAATGTACTACGCGACCGCTTTTATACAGTCATTCGAATTTATTCGGTTAATCGTGAAATTTCTTTTCCTATGGTTTTTGTTCTTATATCTGTGTAGTTACAAAGAATTTTCAGTTGAAACTTTAAAGATAAGCAATTGAATAAAGGTACATATTATTTGTCGAATCATAATTACCGTCACTTAATAATAACTCATGTCTTGGAGTGTTACATTTAAGCATAGCCAGATTTTAATTAAAATGGAGTAACGTTACCCCAGCGGCATGTTTTTTAACTGGTGGTCGTAGCTGAGTACAAACTTGCTACTTAGATAGATCACATTTGTGCCTAAATGTGCCCAAAAAATGGAATTCGTGCGTCTTGAAGTTTCAGAGTTATTCAAGATGCCGCTGGGGTAACGTTTAGCAAATTGTTGTACCTCTCAAACGGCATGACATACAACACATAATGATTGTAATAAACTCGTTAATAAAGTCACTACTCTCTGATAACTCTCTACGTTACATATTTATATAAAAGTAAGTAAATAGTTATTTAAACCTTTGTACGCACCTGTACCCACCAAAATTTAATTATAATACTACAAATTTAAGAAGGTTGGCACAATGTACTACGCGACCGCTTTTATACAGTAATTCGAATTTGTTCGGTTAATCGTGAAATTTCTTTTCCTATGGTTTTCTTCTTATATCTGTGTAGTTACAAAGAATTTTCAGTTGAAACTTTAAGGATAAGTAATTGAATAAAGGTACATATTATTCGTCGAATCATAATTACCGTCACTTAATAATAACTCATGTATTGGAGTGTTACATTTAAGCATAGCCAGATTTTACTTAAAATGGAGTAACGTTACCCCAGCGGCATGTTTTTTAACTGGTGGTCGTAGCTGAGTATAAACTTGCTACTTAGATAGATCACATTTGTGCCTAAATGTGCCCAAAAAATGGAATTTGTGCGTCTTGAAGTTTCAGAGTTATTCAAGATGCCGCTGGGGTAACGTTTAGCAAATTGCTGTACCTCTCAAACGGCATGACATACAACTGCGATTTTTTTTACTACGGTGGGTCCTAATTTGTGCTTATGCTCTGCGATTTTATTTTTTCTATAATCGACACCGTTAGAAAATAAGAAATTGATTTTCAAAAACCCTAAAATCGATCCTTGCGCTTCAATGAGAAACCCTAGAAACTTACCAATTATGGTGGTTTGTACCTTTTATGAACACAAAGCATCATGCGAAATTAGATGTTTCTATTCCAACTCCTCAGAGAGCTATTCCATTTTAATTAAAATCTGGCTATGCTTAAATGTAACACTCCAATACATGAGTTATTATTAAGTGACGATAATTATGATTCGACAAATAATATGTACCTTTATTCAATTGCTTATCCTTAAAGTTTCAACTGAAAATTCTTTGTAACTACACAGATATCAAAGAAAACCATAGGAAAAGAAATTTCACGATTAACCGAACAAATTCGAATGACTGTATAAAAGCGGCCGCGTAGTACATTGTGCCAACCTTCTTAAATTTGTAGTATTATAATTAAATTTTGATGGGTACAGGTGCGTACAAATGGTTTAAATAACTATTTACTTACTTTTATATAAATATGTAACGTAGAGAGTTATCAGATAGTAGTGACTTTATTAACGAGTTTATTACAAACATTAAGTTAATAAAGTTTGATTGTAGATTTTGAACATAACTCCATACTTACCGATATGTTCTCATGTCCTTATAAGGTCACATAATATATTATTATGTATGATGAGTATGACAGCACTTTTACCACTTACCGTTGTTTTTAATTAAAACGTAGGCGTAATTTCATAGGTCTAAGTCATTAGGAACTATTGGGTGATTTGGAAACAATATTATTATTTGGAACGGCGATATGACATCGCTACGGCGCCGGCACGCGGTGGTGGCACCTTTCTCTAGTTTATCAAATTATGCAAACCATTTAAGAGGTATGTATAATTACCGTAAACGGTTTTATAAATGGGAAATTAAAAACAAGAAAGTGTGGAGTATTTATCTTTAACGATTTTAATTGAAAAACTTTTTACCAAAAAATTAAACCGACTCCCAAAAAACACTGCAAAGTGAAAAATAACTTTAATTTCGGTAGTCGGTGTCTTTAGTTTTGTATTTTCGTTTTTGGCACCGACTTCCGAAATTAAAGTTATTTTTCACTTTGCAGTGTTTTTTGGGAGTCGGTTTAATTTTTTGGTAAAAAGTTTTTATTTCACTCTTTTTAGTTGGATGATTTTTAATTTACTTAGTTACAAGAGCCTAAATGTCAACTACTTATAACCTTTTACAAAATATTGCTTTTCCCAATGCTGGGCCGTTAATTGTTGAGGAGTTCTCCTGGTACTTCATCAGCTCTACATCACCATATGCATTGTGACGAGCATAAAGTGCTTAACATCCATATTCAAGTAATCTAATCGCAATCCACTCAATACTTATTATTGAGTAGTTTCGGCGGCCATCTGTGGTCTTCATCATCAGTTCCACTTCCCCAAATGGTACTTTTTGAGAGCAACTGCACAAGTTACTATAAGAAATACCCAAAACGCCATAGGTGTGCCTATAATATTTGAAGAGTTCCCTCGATTTCTCCAGGATCCCATCATCAGATCCTGACTTTGGTGATAATGGTACCAATTTCGATGTATACCCATTCGAACAAAAAAAGAATTTTCCAAATCGGTTCAGTCGTCTTCGAGTACTCGATGATAATACATAAAAAAAAAAAAAAATATACGCGTCGAATTGATAACCTCCTCTTTTTGTCGTCGGTTGAAAAGTATTTTCGTATGTTTAAGTGTTATTTAACTTATTATTGATAAAAGTGGTTATGAAAATCACAGATCTTTCACTTAAAGCTATGCACAGTTTTATTTAAGAGGCTGATAGAGAGCTCTTCGCCGACTCAAACCATGCAACCATTACCGAAATCATTAGTTTTCTGTGTTATGATTAAAATAGGAATCAAAATAGCAAATCTTACTCATACGTTATTGTACAAAGTATTTTCGTATGTTTTTAGTGTTGTTATGATTAAAGAGGGCGTCAAAATAACAGATCGTTTACTTAAGTCTATGTATAAAGACAAGTATATGTATAATTTTTAATGTTCAGACAACGAGTTACTAAAATACTTGATATTTATAATAAGCATCAAAATCAGATGATTCACTTAAGAAATTTCACTTAAGTCTATGTATAGAAGTCAGCACATCAAGCTTCTACAATCTGTCAAATGTCTTTAATAGATTTTAAACTTAATCGCTAAACGGTTCAAAATTGATTGGGAAAGACAGTTTCGGGTAGCTCGATGTGCTGGCATCTGTATCGACGTTCCGCCGAAGAAAAGATGACGTATGTAGTTCCGACTGTCAAGCATGGTGGCGGATCTGTTATTGTCTGGGGTTGTTTCTGGTCTGGTCCAAATTAAAGGAATTATGAAAATGGAATTCATATGAAATTTTGGAGAAAAATGCTATTCCCTCCGGACTGAAGTTAATCGACAAAGGATTTATTTTCCAACAAGATAATGATACAAAGCATAGTTCAAAATTATGTAGGGACTATTTAGACAAGAAACAGTCAGAAAAAGTGTTGAAAACCATGACATGGCCACCCCAAAGCCCGGATAGAGCTAATGTGGGAAAAGCTTGACCGAAACATTCAGGAACAATGGCCTTCTTCACAGCAGGCCATGTGGAATGCATTAAAGAAAGCTGGAGGAATATCTCGCAAGAGACCATAAATAAATTAATTGCTCGCATGCCAAGGTTGGTTAAACAGGTCATAAAATGTAAAGGAGGCTATTTTGATGAAAAATGTGTACGAAATCTCTTGTGTATTTTTTTTAAACATTGTGTTCTTCAAGACTTCATGTAATTTTTATTTTAAAATCTTGTGTGCAACATGAAAATAAAAACCGTTTTTCAAAAAGTTTTAAAAATAATTAGTTTTATTTTTTTCTCAATTTTTTTTTATAGTGGTCTCAAACTTTTGACCGGCAGTGTATACAAGTCCGGATTTACGACGTGTATTATTGCACAATGATAAAAGGATAGCCGCGAGCTAATTGTGTTACGCGTTACGCAATTAAAGTGCAGGAGCTGTGGACATAACTCTAATTAAATCGAAATACAAACAGATAAATAATTATAAACTTACCTTAAAATCAGAAAGTACACGCGTCGTGATTATACACACAATGCCTTGAATTACTGGGAAAAAAACAATGCGTACACACCCTTCACATACGAGTAATTAGCGGCAACTGAAGGCAGTCACATAAACATAACACATAAGTCAAGTCAATATACATAGTATAGTCTTTATTAACCCCTCAGCTTGCGAAAGGCCCCGGTACGTAGTTACGTAGTTATGTTCTAACATTTGACTGAAAGTTAAAGATTTGCAAATTCTCAATATAATATGGCTTACATACAAACCAATAAATAATTTTATGTAACACTTTTGTGTTAGACTGTTTCTGGTGCGGATGCGGGGAGGTAATATGCAGCTTTTCGAAGGACCGTATGCGGGAATGTAATTTGGCCGTAAAATATTGACCACACATTGTAATGAGCTGACCAGGGTAGGAAGTAGGTGGTGAAGGCCTTACTTGGATATCCTCTGGCTGAAGCGCGTGGATGCAAGGACAGTATGAGAAGATGTTGCACGTGTGCTGAATCTCGTCCTCCTAGTTGCTTGAGCACTTCACTTGGTCTTTATTTTGTCACACGTGTGCCGCCTGCCAACACGGATAGTTAATAGTTTTTAGATTTCTAGATATATTAGCGGGTTTTATTATATCGGCGCGGCGCGGGGAAGTCACTTTTCGGTGGTGTTCTAACGAAGACACAGAGACACAATATGGCGACCTTTTTCTTCCGAATCACAGCGTCTGAGCGATGATTGGTTGGCGATGAATGCGCCAATCAGTGGCGCGTGCGGTGAACATTTCTTCTCTCTCTGATTCATGGGAATTGGATCAGAGGGAAGGAGATATGGCTAGCTCAAAAACTGCGGTCAAATAGAATCTGTATTCTAATATGTAAGATGCGTTCGGAAATATTATGGTAATAACATAATTATACCATTAGAGGTGCGATCCGAAATGTGACAGTAGAAAAATTATAAATTAAATAAGTCTTGCTAAAGCATCCTGCCCGGCTTTGAGGATATGTAATATTCTCAAAAGGAGAGAAATTATATTAAAGCGTACTAAGAAAAAGAAAATATTTTAAGTATGTTAACTACAGCTAAATTTGGTTTATTACGCGGTGATGTTATTGAGAAGGTAAAGGACATAGTTTGACCACGGGTCTCTTGAAAGAGCCACTGCATGTCTTCACCATAACAACGCGGGTTGTCCCATCCTTGCCGGGAAAAACTTCGGTGATTACACCCATTGGCCAACGTAAAGGAGGGACATCATCCTGATGTATGAGAACCACTGTACCAATCTTAATATTGTCTGCGGCATTCAACCATTTTTGTCTAACTTGAAGATTATGTAAATATTCTATACGCCATCTCCTCCAGAAACTACAAATCATCTGGTCAAGTAATTTTTTAGCGGCAAGTTAGAGACTTCGTCGTTTCGGGAACATTCATGACAGGCAACGAAGTCAACGGAGAAGCCATTATAAAATGAGCGGGAGTAAGCGGTTCTGGGTACGGATCCTCATTCAGGACACAAAGCGGTCTGGAATTTAGAACTGCCTCAATTTCAGTGAGAAAAGTCAAAAGCTCCTCATAGGTAAGAAGTTGAGAACCGATAACACGGTATAAATGCGTTTTAATAGATTTAATATTTGATTCCCACAACCCTCCAAAGTGGGGAGCGCGGGGTGGGATCATTTTCCACTCTATGCGGTAGCGGTTAGCAAGTAGTTCTTGCAACTGAGTCTTGGCTCCGACGAAATTTGTTCCGTTATCGGAATATAAATAAGAGACAGGCCCTCTGCGGGAAATAAATCTTTTAAAATGAAATTGTTGAATACAACGAATTAAATAAATTTCAGCGGTAGCTAATTCACGGACAGTAATTGTTTTGTGTAATTTATCATAAAGAATAATCCGCAAAAATCTCAGAATGTATACAATTATGCGCAATATTTTATTTAATGACGCAAATTTTTGAGAAAGACTATATATTAAGTTCTAATGCGGTAGATACCAATGTTAGAGATTTATTATTAAATTCAGGCAATTGTTCGTTGCATGAAGAAACAAAAGGAGTGATAGGCCACTCAGCAGTTGGGCGCAGAAGCCACTCAGGGCCATGCCACCATAAATTGTGGTTTAGTAACTGTTCGGGTAGGAGACCTCGAGACAGAAAATCACTAGGATTTTCCTTTCCGTTAATATGATAAAAATGCTTAGGATCAAGATTTTCTTGGCATTTAGCGACGCGGTTACTAACAAAAATGTTCCATTTGTGTGGTGAGGAATGAATCCATGAAAGCGTAATTGTAGAATCGGAAAAGGCAAATATATTATTAATAGCGGTACGAGAGCGGTAAGTGTCATAAACTAGTTTAATTAATTTAGACAAAAGAACTAGCGATACGACCTTAACAGGTGCAACTTTGGATTTAGCACACACCAAATTTACGTGTGTGTTACCATTTGTATCAGTGACATGTAAGTATATGACGCTGCCATATGCATTCAAGCTGGCATCAGCAAAACCTACTATATTTGTCACGCAACCCATAGAAACGGCTACATGACGAGGTAATTTTAAAGAAGAAAGTAAAGGTAGTTGCTCTTTAAATTTTTGAAAGAGAAGTACAATCGAATCGGATGGAGTTTCATCCCAATCTGTATTTAATTTCCATAATTCTTTTATGAGTAACTTCGCGAATAAAACTACAGGAGCCACAAGACCGAGAACATCCCACAGACGGGCAATAGTAGAAAGTATGGAGCGTTTAGTACAACTTTACAACAAAAGTGGTAAAGGTAAAACAGTCTTCAGAAGGAATCCATTTGAGTCCAAGAATCTTTAAGTTATATATATTATATAAAGGGACTGGACTTGAGACCAAATGCAACTCTGTTAAATTGAAATTCGCGAATAGATTCCGCGGTATTAAATCGAAACAATATTTTTTGGTATTTTCGATGCTCATCAATAACAGCAATTCGAAGATACATCTGTTTTATGTCAGCTGTAACTGCAATAGGGAACAAACGGAATTTTAAAAGTAATAAAAATATGTCAGCCTGTAAATTCGGCCCTATGTGTAACAAGTCATTCAATGACACGCCATTATGAGACTTAGCGTTCGCGTCAAGAACGATGCGAACTTTAGTGGTTTGTTTATCATTCCTAATAACAGGGTGATGCGGTATGTAATAACCTACAGTCTGATCAACAGAACTAGGCGTAATTTCAGTTAAATAATTTTGATCGATATACTCTTGGATTATTTCATTATAACTAGCGCGCAAAGCAGAGTCGCAAAGCTTAGTTTTTTCCAAATTGATTAGACGTCGATAAGCGACAGCATAAGAATTTCCAAGTGAATCTGGATTGTTACAGAATGGTAACGCGGTACAATACCTACCACTGGAGTCACGTGACACCGTAGAAGCGTACAGCTGTTCACACTCCAGTTCCGCAGGGCTCATAAAAGGTTTTGAAGGTATTTCTTCGATATTCCAAAATTTGTGTAAAGATTCGTCTAAAGACAGAAAACAATGAGAATTATCTATATTTAGCGCGGTAGAAAAATATGAAGCGATATTTAATTCAGCGGGGCTATAATTATTATTAGATAAACTAGCGGGTACCTCACCCATAAGAATGTAACCAAACACGGTTTCAATAGCGGACGGAGCGGTAGGTGAGATAATTTTATTGTGAAGTAATAAATACGGGAACAGTTTTGCCCCTAGAAGCAATTCGACCTCACCAGGTACATGCCATAGTGGGTCCGCGAGCGGTAAATCAAACAAATGTTGCACTGCAGAAGTGTCAACATGGTGAGATGGTAAGTTATCCGTGATACAATCGACAACAAGAGCGGTAATTTTAAAAGAATTAATTTTATTGTTAGCAGTAACTGTAATCTCAACGTAACCTACGATAGGCCGCGAAGAAGTTCCGATACCCTTTATAAACGAGTTTGAAAGCGGTATAATGTTTAATTGTAGTTGAATACAACAGGCGGAAGTAATTATATTATTTTGCGAAGCGTTATCTATTAAACATCTCACAGAAACGTGTTTACAATATTTGTTATCAACGTAGACTCTCGCAGTTGATAGAAGTACTGTAGTACGCGGAGTGTTTGTACCTACGCGAGAGCACGCACACAGCGCCACCTGTTGCGAATTCGCGGAGCTAGTGACAGCGTCATTTGAGACCGACCGAGGCGGCTGACAGCTGTTTTCTAGATGTAAAAGAGAATGATGCCTTTTGTTACACGTCCTACAATTATGAATAGATTTACACTATGAAGCAGTGTGCGTTAAACTAAGGCAGTTTACACATCCACGTTTGTTTTTAATAAAGTCCAAACGCGAATTTGCTGAGAGTGATTGAAAGGTTGGACAAGTGTAAAGTTTACAATGATCACCTTTATTGCAATAGAAACAAGTTTGGTTATTATCACAAGCAACAAAAGTATGTACTGTACTATCACGTGACTGATTGCGAGAAGAATTATTATTTTTATTAGGGTTGTTATTCACTAACGCGGTGCGAGATGAAAGAGTTCGATCTAATATCTTAACTTGCGATTTTATAAATTCAACGAAATCAGTATAAGTAGGAATTTACTCATCTCTTTTATGCAATTCGAATAAATGTACGGTAGCGGGGTCTAACTTTCTCAAAGCTAAATTCAACAAAATGAAATCCTTTAAATCGTTAATTTGTACTTGTTCTAAAGCAGAAACAGACGCGTGAAAACTTTCAATGAAACTATTTAAAGATGCTGAATTATTAATTGCGGGTTTAATATTTAATATGTTAGACATGTAATGTGAGCCTAGTGCTCGTTTATTCTGATACTTTTTAACTAAACTGTCCCAGATAGCCGTATAATTATCACCTGACGGAATAATTCCGGCGGTAATTTGCAATGCATTTCCCTTTAAATTACCGATCAGATACTGCACACGTTGAGAATCTGTAAGGTTTAAATTACTATGGATATTTGATTTAAATGATTCATAGAAAACAGGCCAGTTATCAATCCTACCATCAAAGGACGGAATTTGAATCGGTGGGAGTTTGACCGCACCTTTATATTGTTTTAAGTTATCATGAGACGCTGACTCAGTCGATGACCTTGAATATTGCGTGGCAATAAGAGAACGTACTCGTTCCAAGCGCGTGTAAACACCGTTGAAAAATGTAAGACTGTTATAATCAATTTTATGATCAGGATTTAATTGTAAAGAATAGGTATTTATTTTATCTAAATTGGAACTAAATTCTTGACGACTAACTGAGAGAATCTCTGTGTCCGCCATGAATGTTTCCGCGGAACGAAGCTCAATACTAGACGTATTTACTTTCTTAGAAGTTTCATATAATGACGATAAACGTTCAAAGATTGCTTGATTTTTAGCTTGAAGTAATTTGACTTTTATTTTAAGATCTTCCATGTTGGAATATTAACAGAAAATATTGCGGATAAATATTAGGTATAGCGGGTAGATTTAGAATAATATTATTTTAAGCGGGTATAACAAAGGAATGCGGTTGAATATAAGTTGTAGGTAAGTTAGCCGAGATAACTCACGATAATAAGCGGTTAGAATATTTACCTATGCTATTTCAATGCAATAGGAGAAATATTAAGTTGATACAGTAATTCTCAATGAATTATGTATTTAGCGGGAAAGTAAGTACGAACCACTGAACGTAGGTACGCGTCCAATATGGCGGTTTTACGAACTTTGTATTTTAGGTATTTTGACCTAAATCCTAGGTATGAGACCTATATAATTATGTTGCGGTAAACTTATGAAAAGTACAGAAGATCGCTGATTCTTTGAATCCGGCTCGTTTGGACCAAAGTTATGTTGCGGTTAGCGGTTTGGTATTTGCAGCATTCGGTCTTCCTCCATAATGGTCCTTCCATTGGCGGGAATGTAATTTTAGGCGAAGTGAAATATTGACCACACACAGTAATGAGCTGACCAGGGTAGGAAGAAGGTGGTGGAGGACTTACTTGGGTATCCTCTGGATGAAGCGCGTTGACGTGTAGGAGCATGAGAAGATGTTGCATATGTGTTGAGTCTCTTCCTCTTATTTGATGAGCACTTCACTTGGTCTGTATTTGTCACATGTGTGTTGGCCAACACGGATAATTGAGAGTTTTTAGATTTATAGATATATTAGCGGTTTTCATTATCTCGGCGCGGCGCGGACTTGTAGCTTAGCGGTGGTTTCTTAACGAAAAGACAATATGGCGAATTTTTTGTCGAATCACAGCGTCTGTGCCGTGATTGGTCGCGATGAATGCGCCACTCTGATTGGCGCGTGCGGTGAACATTTCTTCTCTCTCTGATTCATGGGAATTGGATAGGAGGGAAGGAGATATGGCTAGCTCACAAACTGCGGTCAAATAGAATCTGTATTCTAATATGTAAGATGCGTTCGGAAATATTATGATAATAACATAATTATACCATTAGATGTGCGTTCCGAAATGTGACAGTAGAAAAATTATAAATTAAATAAAACTTGCGCAAGCAGTTTCAGAAAAGGAAATCATGTACTACAAATTTAAGAAGGTTGGCACAATGTACTGCGCGGCCGCTTTTATACAATCATTTGAATTTGTTCGGTTAATCATGAAATTTCTTTTCCTATGGTTTTCTTCTTATATCTGTGTAGTTACAAAGATTTTTCAGTTGAAACTTTAAGGATAAGCAATTGAATAAAGGTACATATTATTTGTCGAATCATAATTACCGTCACTTAATAATAACTCATGTATTGGAGTGTTACATTTAAGCATAGCCAGATTTTAATTAAAATGGAATAGCTCTCTGAGGAGTTTGAATAGAAACATCTAATTTCGCATGATGCTTTGTGTTCATAAAAGGTATAAACCACCATAATTGGTAAGTTTCTAGGGTTTCTCATTGAAGCGCAAGGATCGATTTTAGGGTTTTTGAAAATCAATTTCTTATTTTCTAACGGTGTCGATTATAGAAAAAATAAAATTGCACAGCATAAGCACAAATTAAGACCCACCGTAGTAAAAAAAATCGCAGTTGTATGTCATGCCGTTTGAGAGGTACAGCAATTTGCTAAACGTTACCCCAGCGGCATCTTGAATAACTCTGATACCTCAAGACGCACAAATTTCATTTTTGGGCACATTTAGGCACAAATGTGATCTATCTATGTAGCTAGTTTGTACTCAGCTACGACCACCAGTTAAAAAACATGTCGCTGGGGTAACGTTACTCCAGCGGAATCTATTTTTCGTGAATATCTTTTTTTTTTTTTTTTTTTTTTTTTTTTTTTTTTTTTTTTTTTATTTTGTAAATTGGTTATAAATAACACTTTTACACGTCATGTTTTTTTGCGTGTTAAGTTTAGCTAGATGAGGCCGGTATTTCCTAACTGACTACTCTGAGAAGAAACACCGAAACAAACTCAGAGGTCATAGTCTCTTTTAAAGTCCAGACAATTTGTATTTGTATATGAGAAGCATGTAGGTTCATGTCTGTGGTATTCTTTTGAGGAAATAACCACGCAAATTTGAGCGGACCTGTCCAGACAGTGCAAGCATTTGTCAGTTATCGTGTAGCTCAACTTAGAACTTAAGGAGCTCAACAATTTGACGAACAATACCAAAGTAAGGACCTTTGGGTAGGCCACACAAGTACTCAAACTGCTTGACATCATTAAATAAATTATAGTGAAAGCAAAAACAATGAAGAAAGAATAACCTACATCGTCCTCACATTTACAATAATGAAATAATTATATATATATAAAAAAAAACAACAATATAAAAAAAAACAACAAACAAAAACAAAAATTAATAGGTATATACAATACTTGAGAAAGCAAAATTTTAATTAATCAAAAATAAATCATCAATCATAATTTTAAAAAGAAATAAAAAAGGCACACGTATATCACTGGAGCATCTCATTCCCAAGCCTTCTTGTCCTCAATATAATCTTTAACACTGTAAAAAGCTTTCTGACATAGCTTACGTTTTATAAACAATTTGAATTTATGAATACTTAGTTCTTGAATATGGCTAGGAATTTTATTATAAAAACGTATACATTGGCATCTAAACGAACCACCTATTTTTTTCAACCTTGTTTTAGGAATGACATATTTGTCTTTGTTCCTTGTATTTACACTATGAATATCACTGTATTTTTTAAACAGATTAATATTTTTGTGTGCATACAAGAGATTCTCATAAATATACTGAGATGGCACAGTCATAATATTAATCTCTTTAAATTTGTCTCTTAAGGAGTGCTTAGGACTTAATTTATAAATTGCACGAATGGCCCTTTTTTGTAATACAAATATTGTGTGAATGTCGGCAGCATTTCCCCAAAGTAAAATGCCGTATGACATCACACTGTGAAAGTAACTAAAGTAGACTAAACGTGCTGTTTCGATATCAGTTAATCCACGTATTTTTCTAACGGCATATGCTGCAGAACTTAACTTTTTTGACAAAACTTAACTTAACTTTTGACTTAACTTAACTTTTTTGGATCGGCTGGACGCACAAATTCTAAATTTCGGGCACATTTACACGAGATGGGGTACTAATTATCTTTCAAGCCGAAATCCTGAAAAGCGACACCATTCCGCTGGCGTAACGGTCACCTTCTTTTTTAAGATCTTAGTAAACAGTTACAGTCATTCTTCAATTGTCAGTCTTCATCTTAATCATCTTTAATTTGTTGTTGTACATCAAATATTACACTACAAAACACAGTTATTAAGTATGTCATTTATGTACAACTGGCTTTGGCCTGCAACTTCATTCCCGTGGGAGAGCGTGTAAATTCTGGGATAAAACGTAGTCTATGTGTTAATCCAAAATGTCAGCTATCTACTCATCAAATTTCATTCAGTTCTGTTCAGTAATTTTTGTGTGAAAGAGTAACAAACATCATCCTCAAAAACGTTCACATCAAGGCTTAGAATAACAACGCATAGAAGAGGCGTCTCGAACAAAACACGAGCGATTTCGTGTGTCCACTTTATTTTCTTTGTGTGCGTGAGCCGAATGTGTCTACGATCCTCAAACGCACTCAAATATGGCTTTCAGTGATACCATTACCAGGCTTTTACCCACAAAAATGGGAAAATGCATTACTATGTTGCTGGACGAAAACAAGACAAGTATTTTATGTTATAAGACGATGTTTTTTCCTGTAACATATTTTTATGGAGGGTTATTCAATTTATTAAAAAAATAAAAGGAAATAAATTATTAAATTAATCATTAATTACATGAAGAATGGGACATCGTTCAATGCGTTTAGAATATTTGATGTGTTATAATAATATTATAGACATTTGTATTACTTGCTAACATGTAAAAACATCGTATTTGATGTCAATTACTTATGTTGTATATTAAATAGGAAAATATGATTTAGAAAATAACTAAAATGAAAAATATGATAATCAATAATATTGTAATCTTTATTTTGCCACTCTTTGAAGTAACAGTTTATGTTTATAACTTAAAAACCTTGCAGTTGCAACTGCTTTCTAAAGAGTTTCCGCTTTGACTCAACATCTCTTACAGTATTTTCTCTTTTTGAGATGTAAAAATACCTAGTTTTGTACATATTTTTCCACAATAAGCCGTATTAAATTTGTGTTATGGATATGACCGTTTACATGTTCATCTGATGTTGGAAAGCAGGAGTACCAATAAATGTTTTCATAATTACGAGGAGCAGTCGTTTGAATTCTCGAGTATCTTTCATCAAACGTTTTTCTTTTATGCAATTTCGAACAGCTGCCTCAGAGACACAACATATAGAAAATACTTCTTTCGAAGCATAACTCAAACCACCATTATCTCTCAAAACAATTAATTTGTGAAACCAAAGTTGAGTTGTTGCTGTTAAGGCATCTACGCAAGACATACATTTTATAATTTTTTTCAACTTGAATACTACAAAACCAGCTATATAACCTACAATGTGGTTTGTTAAAACATGGTTTTGAGGAATATCAAGCACGCACCTGAGAAAATGTTCATCGATAGACACTGTGGTAATTGAAGCTTCAGATATCTCTTCGCCATCCTCGTCAAACCTTTGAGATGATGTAGTGCTATTTATGCACTTCAATGCTGAGTAACACATCAATATGGAAATATCCTCTAATGGAATGCAGTTGCCCGTTTCGCCTGCTTTTATTTCCATGTGGCACATTAATTTTCTATATATACCCTTAAACTGAATTGCATTTGGGTTATCATTATGACCACCATGCATACGAACTGTGCCAAAGAAAAGTTCAATATGATCTTGACTAATCCTATATGTTGTAATGTAATCCATTTCACCATGTGCCATAACAATTGTTTCAAACATATGTATTAGACTTTCAATATTGATCAATATGCCTAAGAAACCCGTATTAGCCTGCGTTTCTAGCACGGGCTTAAAACTTTTAATAGATAATTTTATAGATTTTTGGCTCTCCTTGTACGTTCTTTTACGTGTAATTTTTATATTTAAATTCAAAATGTATTCTTTTATCTGTTTTAAAAATGTATAAACTTCTTCTTTGTTTTTTAAGGAAAGCGGGTGATTAAAACCATGTTGGCTCAGTCTTCTCGTATTAAAAATATCAAAGACATTATTAAACATCATAATAAATTCTTCAGTAGCCGCACTATTTTGAGAATCGGGCAGTTTTAAATCTTCTCGACAGAATCGTAAGGCTATTGCAACACTTCTGCTGAGAAGCTGAACAGCTAATTTAACGTTCATGATAGAATTTCGGAAATGTAAATGTTTTCTAGTTAATTTATTTGCTATATGTAATTCTGTCTTTTCTTGTAAATCATGAAGTTTTACTATGTAGTCCCAATTAATTTCATTTTCGTCTTTATTTAGCAAGGTTTTTTTGTTTTCAAAGTGATTACGCACTAACTTCACCATGTGGCTTGGATCTAAAAATACAGATACGTTATATTCTGCAGATGGATGTTTGAACGTAGTTTTTAATTGATCTGGTTTTTTTATTTTGCACCCTAATAACTCCATACACGATAAATTTGTTGGATGACCATCAAAAGTCAAAGATACAACTTTTACCCCAGCATTTTCACATTTTGTCAAACAAATATTTATGAGATTAGCTTTTTGTGTACCAGTCAGACCATGAGTCAGAAAATAGCCCAAAGGTATTTTAAAATGTTCGTTTAGGCAGACAAGTAAAAATACATAAGCTTCAGAAGCCTTAACACCATTATCCGATATACCCGCACCCATGTCCACATATCCATGGTTTTGACTGCCATCCCAAATGCTCTGTTGCCTTATCGCCATTTCATCGGCAACTAAAGCACAAATAAGTTTTTTGTTTAAGTTTTTCGTCTTCAAACTGAGTAGTTCAAATGCTTCGCTTGTAAAGCCTGGTGCTCCATCAACAGTCCGGTACCAATTCGACAAAGTTTTTGGGTGTGGAAGACACGTATTAAATTTAGCTCTTACATAATTATATGCCCGTGAAGAGTAAAAATTAAGAGTAAGACAGAATTTTCTAAATTCAGAGGTATACTTTGGCATGGGTCGCTTTTTATTTTTGCAAATTTTCTTACAGAGATTAATGTATAAATCTGCAGCAAAACTATTCTTAGATAAAATATTGGCGATATCATTATCGATATATCGTTGTTTTTTTAGTGTTAATAAAATTTGTTTAAGTGAAGCATTTCGCTTCTTTAATCTTCGGCCTTTTTGATTTAGTGTTTTAATTAATCTGGCATGTTTAATTTGGAGTACAGATTTTTCGTCTTAGATCCCGACGTAATTTATACTTCCGAGGAGTATCCAAGATAGAATCCAAATCCAACGAGTGCATGTCCTGAAATTAAAAACATTACATTGCATAAAATTTGTTTCGATATTTGCAATAAATATTTTTTTTTGTATTCAACTAGAAAGTATACTTACAGTCTCAGGTTTATTTTCATCTGCTATAGCGCTTAAGATCCTTACATTGTCAGGTTTTAATACTATAGTCACTTTTGATTGTTGGCCCGTGGAAGTGCTCTGCCATAAAAAAATAATTAAATGAGATTTTGTGTGTACTTATATATTTATATTTAGTATTCAATATACACTTACAGGGTGCGAATCAGGATATCCCTCAGTACTGATTATCTCAACATGAAGCTTATGTAATTTCTCATAGGTTTCCTTGTTATCGCTGTCTGACACTGAAGAAGACAGGAATAAACACTGAAATATAATAAAACGTTTGAAAACACCAAAAATCTACATTAATATCAATCTAGTAAAACACAAAAAAATAATGGATAAAAAGGCAGGCAGACTTAGTTGTTTATACTTGTTTAAATGGTTGATGACAGTTTTCAATAAATGTATTTAACTATGTAGATACATTACCTTTGCTGGTACAGCACCACGACGTATTCTTCGTATACCTTTTTTCGTTGAGTACATATCCTCGTCGCGAAAATGCTTTGACCATATCTTTGTGTTTTTAGTTGGTTTCCATGAATCCTCTTTGCGATTACTTCGTATTATTTGTATCCAACGATTGGCTATCATAGAATCGACAGGGAAGCTAAAAAATAACAAATTGCTCATTTTATTTATTTACTAGTACTCACGCGGGGCTTCGATCCCGTGGATTCTATCACAGTAAAAACATAACTCTCCTTTTCTGCAGTCGCGTAAAAAGTAGCCTATAACCTTCTTCAAGCTTCAAGCTACTTCCATACCAAATTGCATCCAAATCCACCCAGTACTTTCGAAGATTAGCGCGTTCAAGCAAACAAACAAACAATCTTTTCCGCTTTATAATATTATAGTATGGATGTACACATGACACTTACAAAAGAAAAAATATAAATACAGACAAAAGAGCACAAAGATGCTGCTTATTTCCTAAGAAATTTCTTCCAGTAGACTATTCATATTGCATTAAATACTCGTAAGTAGTTAAGTACACAAATAAAAAAATAAAAAAGGTAATTAATGCAGCACTTGGTTTATATATTTTAGGGATTTTTTTTAATTCACAAAAATTGTTATTTGATCCGGTTTTAGTTAACTAAGTACAGTAAATTACTTATTAACTTTTAGTTTAAAATTTTAAAACTATTTTTAAATTAAAAACACTACAGGTAGTAGTGTCAATAACGACCATAACTGAGGCTGTAAACAAATGTAGTTTCGTTTGCCACTATATCTATATTAAAAAAAAAATAAGAACAAAAGAAAGCAGTGTGGGTATTTTTTCTTTCACATATAGCAACACTGTATTGTGAAAAGTTAGGTTATTTTAATTTTTGTTTGATGATCGATTTACGTAAAAATAAGATATAAAATGTAAGTACTTACTTGTGAAATGTAATTTGATCACACTTATTTTGTTTTCCTGAAGTGCTATGACATTCCTTCACGCTACAAACTGGCATTTTCAATTATTTTAAATTATTTTCTTGCGAGCTCTGTTTGGCGGAATGTGACCTTGAGTACTGACGGCTCGTCGAGCAAAGTTAGCCAAAAATGGCTAAGTTTTGGTTGCCTCACTTTTGCACTCGTACTATCCTTCTATGCGTTGTTATTCTAAGCATCAAGGCTTTTAAAAACAGTGAAAGTACATAATAGTTATATTTTTTTATGATTGGTACTGGTAGCAAGACGGCGCTGTTCACCACTCCATGGCACATAGGATGTACAAAGGCATTAAGTTGTTCAATGCGGGAATAAATGAAAAAAAAACAATATACATTTATGTAATACAAAAATATTGCATTTTTTTATTGATAATAGGCTTGCGTTTGACCACCATCTATCTGATGGTTAGTGATGATGTGGTCGAAGATGGAGCTCGCTTACATAGAAGTAACACATTCACTCTTGACTTAAGACCCCCAGGTTATAGCTATCAGGAAACACAGAGTTTGGCAGGGAATTCCACTCCTTTGCTGTTTGCACAATGAAAGTATTCCCAAAACGTTTAGTGCATATAGGTGGGATGTCCACCATGTAACGATGGTGCATCACCATTTGTTTTGTAAGAAAAAATTCATGACTTTAAAAGGATGAATTTATTTTTTTTATGAATTAGGTGCTTCTGTGGTGCTCTCTTACAGTTTGTGGGCATGCGGTGTTTGTCTAACTGACCGGATGTACCTAGTCTTGACGGTCGAATCAGATCTCAATTTGAAGATAAATACATTATCAACGAAACACAAGTCTAATGGAATTTTCCCCATTGTCAAAAAGTAGTTATAACTTCTAGTCAGATTTTCTTGTCCTATGGTTTTTGAAAATCAATTTCTTATTTTCTAACGGTGTCGATTATAGAAAAAATAAATCGCACAGCATAAGCACAAATTAGGACCCACCGTAGTAAAAAAAAACGCAGTTGTATGTCATGCCGTTTGAGAGGTACAGCAATTTGCTAAACGTTACCCCAGCGGCATCTTGAATAACTCTGAAACTTCAAGACGCACAAATTCCATTTTTTGGGCACATTTAGGCACAAATGTGATCTATCTAAGTAGCAAGTTTGTACTCAGCTACGACCACCAGTTAAAAAACTTGCCGCTGGGGTAACGTTACTCCAGCGGAATCTCTTTTTCGTGAATATCGTTGGATCGGTTGGACGCACAAATTCTAAATTTCGGGCACATTTACACGAGATGGGGTACTAATTATCTTTCAAGCCGAAATCCTGAAAAGCGACAACATTCCGCTGGCGTAACGGACACAAAAAGAAGGTCAAGATTATACTTCAACACTTATTATTTATTCATGACCACTAATATCTTTACTATTGTCAGACAACGTTCATTGATAAAAATTTATATAAATATTCATTTGAGTACATTAATAGAAATAATCAGGTTAGCTCATACATACTGTAAGCAATTATTAAATAAATTCAATATTTAAACGTGAATGAAGGTAAAAACATGAATTTTGAGTTTGCAACTTGATTCTTATTATCCAAAATTTGGTACTATTAAATATGATAAAAATATGATTTCAAAATAGGGTCCCCTATGTTGTTTCGAACGCCGCTGTTGCGACACACGCTGTTGCGAATTATTTTTCCACTGCCTCACAGGTTCGAAAGCTCATGGGCTTGAATGAAGTAGTCGCGAAAGACGCTGTTACGAAAAACATTTTCACTGCCTCATACGCTCGAATGCTTGTGATTTCCGTTTATTTAGTCATAAAATGTACAGAAAAATATTTAAGCAGTAATTAAATAAAATCAACAAATTCGGTGTCAACATTAATATTTAAGGGGATTACATTGCCCAACAACCTTGGGGATTTGGAAACTGTACTATCATTTGTTATTTTAGTGCCCTCTGCCGATTGATATTTATACTACAACGAAAGATACGAAAAGCGTATTAGATTAAGAATACAGACACGTCGCGCGTCGCGTCGCTGTCATCTTTGCCGATTTAATTTTGTTCTCTGAGAGGCTTACTACATTTTTAATATTCCGTTTTATTTTGGAATTAATTACCGGATATAGGTAATAAGACTTAATAACTGCCTCCGTGGTCGAGTGGCGTTTGCCTTGTGACCCGGTGGCCGTGGGTTCGATTCCCGTGGGAAGCATACTTTGTAAAGTTGTTTCCAGTTTGGCTAGGACATTGCAGGCCTGCATCACCTGAATGTCTGATTAAAAGATGTTTCCGTGCTTTGGAAGGTACGTATAAGCTGGTGGTCCCGGTCGCCAAATGGCGATCGACAAAATAGATTACGTCAGAGGCCCTTGAGGCGGTCTAGAAACTCTGAAACTAGGGTATGTGGGGTCGTTAGACCTTACTTACCCACACGATAAGAAGAAGAAAAGTAGGATTTGGTATTTAGTTTTAATTAGTTGTTTCATTACATATTTATAAAATATAACTGTAAAGTTGCATATCTAATGATGATGGACTGGTATAAATAAAAAGAAAAAATAAGTGTGTAAGTATGGTATATGAATTTTTTAATCAACAAAATCTTAACTTAAACTCGACTAAAACTGATCAATTTGTAAATATCCAGGACAAGTCAGTTGATTATTAAATGTGATTGTTGTTGACGGTGAATGTTGGTCGTCAATAATATAACATTCTTCTAATTGGATAGTGTCCGCGTCGAGCTAGAATATTCTGGTTACTTTTTTTCTTCACCCTGATAAGGCTGCAACAAACATAATCAGATTATTTATGATTATGTTTCATTTTACAAATAGAATACGAAAACAAAAGTGTAACACGTTGTATAGTTTGTAGAATGTCTATTGATTTTGAAATATAAACACCCAC
Source organism: Tholera decimalis (assembly GCA_943138885.2). Taxonomy (NCBI): domain Eukaryota; kingdom Metazoa; phylum Arthropoda; class Insecta; order Lepidoptera; family Noctuidae; genus Tholera; species Tholera decimalis. The sequence goes on along the minus strand of OW964565.2, from coordinate 4,714,138 downwards.
TTAACAAGTATAGTTTATTAGATTCGTCTAGGAAGGAGAAATTACAGTCTAGTAAGATAGATTTAAGAGAAGATACAGATTTATGAAACAATAGTAAACACACTATAAGAACTGAACGTTCTTGATTGCATAGAAAATCAACGCGGGCTTAGCGGCGCGATGGTGCAGCGGTAGAAAGACTGAAAGGTAGGTCGCCTCGGGGTGCCTCGGACGCATCGACAGCTGCCGCGCTGTTAGGCGCGCGCGGCGATGGATAGCTATGCGTATGTACTTACCTGCCGCATACTACCAAGTGTCATTCGGCGATGCTTGTAAATTGTTGATTTTATAAGGTTTTGTGATGTGTTTATATGAAATACACAGTCATATTTGCGATTTCGTAAATAACCTTCAAAAAATTGGCGAAGTGCGTGTCAGACTCGCCCATGAAAAGTTTCGTAGTAACTACGCAAAGTAAGTTTGTTTTTAATAGAGCTTGTATGAAATACAAAGTTATATTTGCGGTTTTATTTTAAATTTATTTAATAAATTCATTTTTTAGGTAATCATAATCCTGTGATAGAAAAAATCTGTAGCCTGGATTTGTGAGTTTTGAATCTTTATCTCTTCCACTGAACACTTTTTCCCAATTTTCTTTACTGGCCCCTACTTAAATTCCAGGAACATGGTTTTAATTCCGGCCATGAAAATAGATAATTCGTTATCCTGATTTATCCTTGACTCAGAACATTTTTTGCTAGGAGCGTTTAAAAAGCCGCATTATTTACTAACCGAGTCAGTATTCAGTATGTTAGGTTCCGAGGAGCAGTGCTGAAGTGGAATTGGCAACGGTGCTGAAAGCGATGTACACGGGATGAACGTCAATGACGGTGATCTATTTGTCGACACATTTTCTTTTATATAATATAATATTTAGTCCTGGAAATACTTGTTAGTATTTCCAGGACTAAATATTATATTATTTATAAAAAAAAATAATACAAATTATATTTTACAAATGCAAAAAAAAGCCAAACGCACAAAAAGTCAAGTCACAGGTTTAGATTCGAACTTGAGTTACTCGAAGATGCGTAGAGCCAACGCGTACTTTTCGCAACTGCGCTAAAGAGTTCTCGAGCAAAGTTTTGAAATTGGTGAACTATTGATTTAGCAGAATGGGTAACTCGTGAGGTTTCTATGACTTCTTTGTGTTATGAGATCAAAGTACAGAACGCATACACTTTTTAAAAATCTGTGTTCGTTGTTATTTAAAACAGCTGTTACTTTTGCTGTAGATGTTGAATCACGGAAATTTTACACACGATTATTACTTGTAACTTACTAATGTAGATTCTCAGTTTTTACGTATATTTATGCATTTTATTCACGGTAAAATTAACACAGAGCTATTAGAAGTATGTCCGTCTGCGTTGACATCTTGCGCCCCCGGGGACAGGAGTTACTAAATTTTAATAACTCTAACATCTATACTCAGAATGAAAATCGTGTATACAACATGTAACATAATTAACGCACACCCACAAACACTCCAATTAGTATATGATGTTATAATCATAATACATACACTGAATTTTTAGTTAAACATGTATAAGTGTATTTGTAAAGACTTTAATGTGCTTGAAATAAGGTTAATTTTTCTTTATTTTGTATCATTCAATACGGAATTTGTACTAATACAAATAAAACTGCACTTTTAAAAGTCTTATTGCAATGAGTTACGGTTCATTTCAGTTTGTTTTGACTGTACAAACGTAATGTGACTGTGATTTACGTAGTTTTAATTATTTTTGGGATAAGGATAAGGATAGGTAATTTACCTATATAAGTTTTTAAGCTAACATGGTCACTAATACTATCATTAGAACTTAAAACGGGATATTTACCATGTGTATTTATTGTTTTGAGTTTCCGATATTTCGGCACTGTTGCAAGCGCCACGATCACGGATGAACTGAAGTAATTGCGGGTGGAAGTTTATGAGCAGACAAATCGGTCTACCCTCTTTCTCGTTCGTTTTCTGTTAGCGACACCGCTACCACTGTCACATGTATCACTAAACATTCGATTCTGTTCCCGACACAAAACTCACCGTGTCGACTCGCGAACTTTCTACGGAACTTTTTCGGTTTTTACACATTTGAACCACTGGACTTCAGTTCATCCGTGATCATGGCGCTTGCAATAGTGCCGAAATATCGGAAACTCAAAACAATAAATACACATGGTAAATATCCCGTTTTAAGTTCTAAAAATTACCTATATTAGAAATGATAGTAATAGCTTCAGTAAACGATTCCGAACAAACTACTTCTAGGATGTACGTTAATTATGTTACATGTTGTATTCTTAGTAGTAGGATTATACGCGGGTGAATCCGTGGGGCACAGCTAGTCTTCTATGATAATAGAGTGAAAAATCTAAACAAAATATTTGCAATTATGTCTAGATCTTAATGAAAACTTTCTATGAAAATTGGTTTGAACGAAATAGAATCGGCAGTTATTGAGATATAAGTAGCACATTTTCTAAAACCATAAATATAACTTTGTATTTCATATAAACACTATGAAAAACAATGTTATCTTGCGTAGTTACTACGAAACCCTTCATGGGCGAGTCTGACTCACACTCGGCCAATTTTTTTAAAGATAAATTACACTCGTACCTACACGGTTACAAAAAAAATATAAATTCAAATAAATAGAAAAAGATAGAAAGCTCACCGGTACAATTTGCAATACTTTCACTGGTTCTGGTATACGTGGTAGAATTACATTTGAAATGTTGGCAAAGGGCTGAAGACTCTGGTGTTCCTGGTTTTGCTTATCCTGGTTTTATGCTTGAGTGTTCTGCTGTTTTTTGTGTTGCCTAGAAACATAATATATTTGTGATTACGCTGGTCTAGTAATAAAGCACAGAATGAACTGAAAAAGTATTTTGCATTCATTATGTGGTAGTTCATGATCAGGTAGGCGAGATCATCATAGTCATCTTGGTCACGTCAAAACCTGGTGATGAGTCCAGACATGAAAGGTCTACGTTGAACCAGGGCTGAGATACTTTTCTCATATTCGGAGTTCATCATCAGGTAGGCCAGATCATCACAGTCATCTTGGAGTCAATGATCATTCAAACGTGAAACCCTATGGTAAAACCAGTATATTTTAATTTTACGAAAATTCATAAAATTGTTATAGTGATAAAATAAAAACTAACAGGATTTAATAAATATTGTCATCATAATAAAAACAAAAGCGTCAATAGCCTAATAGATAATGTGTCGGACTTGTGAATTGTGATTGACAGGTCATGAGTTCGAACCCCACCCATTACACTATTGCCGTGAACCCACTCCAGACAAGTATATTCAGCTTATTTGGAGGTGTTAATAAGATTGCTAGTGTGAATGTGAATTCTACCCACATTGCTAGTTAACTTTTTTTAAGAAAAAAAATAAAATAAAACTAGCACTCGCGCTTAATCACGATAAAAATATGATGTACTTCTTTTGCAGTCGAGTATAAAGTAGCCTTTCTCAAGCTTCAAATCTACCCACCATTTTCAAAGATTAGCGCGTTTATACAAACAAACAAACGAACTTTACCACTTTATAATATTAGTATAGATAATTATTTTATTACTTACCAATCATTTTGAAGAGCTCGGCCACACTTCACATTACTTTAACTTTTGTGTATAGGCATAATGTATCAGGTTTAATCTATGACCAACTTAAAAAGAAAAACAAACTTACAAACACTTTTATGTTAATTTACAAACTTAATTTATATTTTAATTTACATGTTATATATATCTATACTATTTGCAATATCATTTAATTGAAAAGTCATTCAAAATCCTACACTTTTGTTATTTATGCGGAAAAAATATCGCACGCACAGTCCTCCCGTCACAAGAGTCATCAAGACACTAACGAGACGCGTTCCGTCTATGCGCAACAGGCGTTGCGGGGGTGTTTCACGCGGGTTACACGTAGTATTTTTGGTTTTTATTTTTTATAAAAAATATACTAAACAAAATAATAAATTAAACAATATAAACCGTTAAGGACATTGTTACCTTTTTTTGGTTTATAAATCATATGTATCTAATAACCGGTTATTACTAAAATTTGCAATTTAGGCTTGAAATTGCCTTTTTATTTCGATTTATTACTTTAATTTGGGTATATTTATCAGGATTGTAAACAATGCATTCGCATCGTAATGATCTTAGCTTTAATATATATATTTTGTTTGGTGAAAGTATAAGAAGATTCAGCAGCAAACTTCTTTAAAGTTACGCTATTTTTACGATTTGAGCGGGGTAGTACCCTTAATATTATTATTAACGTACTGTTCTACGTTTGATCGTACATCAAAAATGATTTACCTATTCGAGTCTCGCGTCATATACCTACCTATTTATAGGTTTTACAGTTTATTTACAGTTTTGCTTCCCATTCCTGCCTAGATAATAATAATGCATAGAATAAACGGAACACATTCAGTTTCATCGATTTGAATAAAAAACCAAACGCAATAATTTCAAAATGTGAGGGTAGGTGGCCACCACAAAGTATATGGTTTTCTAAATAAGATTTTAGATGTACCTACGAATATGGTATTTTTTTGCAATATCTTATTCCAACGTAAAGTAAACAGTAGGTTAATAATAATATTAAATGTTGATGTTGACACCGAATTTGTTGATTTTATTTAATTACTGCTTAAATATTTTTCTGTACACTTTATGACTAAATAAATCGAAATCACAAGCATTCGAGCGTATGAGGCAGTGAAAATTTTTTTCGAAACAGCGTCATTCGCGACTACTTCATTCGAGCCCATGAGCTTTCGAACCTGTGAGGCAGTGGAAAAATAATTCGCAACCAGTGTTGCCAACCTAACCGAAGCATAAAGCAGTAGATCAGACTTAAAAAAAACAGCAGAAAACAGTAAAATGGTAGCTTTAAAACATTAAGTCTACTACTTTATTAGAATTGAAATTGAAACCCTTAATGAAATTGAAAACACAAGTACATTATCATTATTATTTATTTATTATGTTACAAATATGAATAATTGACATTTTTAATATTCTTACCAATAATTATTAATCATTTAAAATTTCTGCCTCTTTTTTTATTAAAATCATACATATTTTATTGAATTTATTCACATGTTTTTAGTAGCATTAAATGTATTTTCACATATACATTACATATATACGTACATTCCTTTATTTCTGTTCTACTAGGGTCAACGGTCGAACAAAATATTGTCAATGTCATTACCAGTGATCGGTGTAGGTAGATTGAAATGGGGTCATTGATCCGAAACGTATATATTAATATGGACATTCCTCCGGAATTGGTGGATTATTAAAAAAAAAACCGGAACTTATGTAGGAATTTTATTCTGCCAGAGTGGAAGGAGTCATTTGATGATTTGCCATCCTCAAAAAAAAGGTAGGAATTGTAATAAAATGAGCAATATTATTCTTTATTATTCTTCATATTTTTTTTAACGGCACACAGTCACGATTTGACAAAACTCAACGACCAATCAGAACAAAGGATCATGGGTGGTACAATAACCGGTTATCAGAACAATGCGTACGCCCGCCGACGACATGCCAGGTAGCTCACTCGTTTACTTCGGTTCGTAGAGTGCGCATCTTTGTTTGTTACTGTGTTGTGAAAACGTTACTTGACCCTGGCTTGTGTACATACTGACTTCTGGAATCTGCTCTAAACCACGATTTGGCTCGAATATACGGACTCAGATTTTTCACTATTGAATTGGATCTACATATTTAAACCAAGCTTTGGTAAGTAATATTTTACTAGTTACAAGGAGTATAAAGCATGTTTGGATGTACTATAAGAATATTTTTAGTATTGTGTTTGTTCGCTTAACCTGCTGAGCATACCATGAGTCTTAATATTGTTAAATCTTTAATAGAGTATGAACCAGTGAGCTTAGTGCGAAACAAAATTATGATATTCTAGTAATGTAGTCGCAATTCAGCTAACTCCACTATTAACCGACATTTTACTGGAATCCGTATATAATTTGAATGCCCTGTGTGCTGTGTCCTCTTGCAATGTATTGGTAAAATAAATTACTATAGGCCTTATCTACTTCTCTACAAAATATTCTACGTAACAAGCCTTTTCATTTGATACCCATATTGATGGGATTGAAAAAAAACTAAGTTGTCCGCCATCTTGTAGCGGCAGCCATTTTGGATTGACAATAATATTGAATATACATAATTGTATTGTCACCAGAATCAAAGGCGAATACCAAATTTTAGATCAATCGGTTGACAGGAAGAGGGTGAAATTTCAATGACTAAATTTGATCCACGAAAAATAAAACAAACGGAGTAAGCTAAATAAACTAAATAAAATGTATTTTTTTCATGTCTTTGTTTTAGGTAATATATACGAGGTTCCATCTCTACAACAGAGTTCAGATATGGCAAACGTCAAGGCTGAAACTGTAGAAAAATGGATATCCGGTCATCCCGAACTACTTTACGATCACGCTAGTGGTACAATATACTGTTCAAAATGTGAAAGCCATTTGAAAACCATAAATAAAGGAAACTTTAAAAGACATATCGAAGGAGCAGTACACCAGGGAAAGTTTGAGCGGCCCAAAGAGGAATTTTATTTCGATCTTATAAAATTTCTCATTTTGTGCAATATTCCGTGGTCTCAGATGAAAAATACTACTTTTCAAGATTTCTTTAAAAAATATATGTGTAGTACCTGTTGTTGTACGTGTACTAATCGTACTCTGCCAGATGAATCACAGTTACGGAAAGTTTACTTGAACAAGTTTTTTAAGAATAAAATCAATTCGATTCGGCAAAATTATAAAAATGAGAAACTATGGATATCATTAGATGAAACGACAGACTTTTTAGGTCGCTATAAAGTCCATTTTTTAATAAAACCATTACATCCTAGCAATTTGCCTAGACCTTATTTGGTAGCATGTAAAATGCTAACTGTAGTTAATGGACAAACAATCACGCAATTTGTGTTAGAATGTTTGGAAAACTTTTGGGAAGATTCTTTTGAATCGAAGGTAGGTAACATTCTTGTCCTCTGCACTGATAGCGTTGCATATATGCTGTCTGCAGGACGAAATTTAAAACAATACTTACATGAAATGAAGCACGTAACATGTTTGGCGCACTCTCTTCATCGCGTATCTGAGCAAATTAGGTTAGAATATCACGATGTTAACATTTTAATAGCAAATGTTAAAAAGGTATTTTTGAAAGCCCCAAGTAGAGTCAAAATTTTAAAAGAAAAATATCCAGATTTGCCGCTACCTCCCCAACCAGTTGTTACAAGATGGGGCACTTGGTTAGAGGCAGCATTTTATTACGCTCAAAACTTTGAAAAAATAAAAGAAGTATTATCTTGTTTAAGCAGCTCTGATGCGGTATCTATTCGAGAGGCAAAAAATATTATAGAAAAAGAAAATTTAAAAGAAGATTTAAATTACATTAAAGACAATTATTTTATAATTCATTTGTCTTTAAAAGAATTGCAAAAGCATAATTTATCGTTGACAGATTCACTTTTAGCATTTGACAACGTCAGAGATGCTATAAATCAGTGCAAGTCAGAAAATATAAAAAATAAAATAGAATGTGTTATGGAACCCAGATTTAGACACACTTAGAGAATATAGTGAGGCCATTGAAAAAAAATGAAGCATAAATTTAATACCTTTTTTAAAATTTGCTCCTTTGACATCGTCAGATGTAGAACGGTCTTTTTCCATTTATAAATGGATTTTAGATGTTAAAAGAAATAGGTTGAAAATTGAAAATATAGAGAAACTCATAGTTATATATTTTAATTGTAAAGATCAGGATTACCAGGATGCTGACATTGCAATCGATGAAGATTAAAAATGTGAATAAATGTAAAATGTACATATTTAACGATAAACAATGTTGATTTTTATCTTTTTTCTTTATTCTACCCCTTTTTTTTTTGGTCCTAAAATCTGACTAAAATCAACCTGTTCCTTCGTATGCCCTTTACGTTTCAGAGTCGTGGTGCATCCTTAGAACAGTCTCACGACCCCAGCAGGCATTGGCCCTCTATGGGGCCCCGTCATTTATTCTACCCTTAATGCAAATTACCATGACCACTATGAAAATATTTAAATTTAAGTGCAACAATTTATGTCTATCTATAAAAGTTCTAGCCATAAAAGGCTAAAAATAAAAAAATAAAAATTAAAGCTTCGATCGGAATTAGATTGTTTTTATTATTCAACAGATAAATAATGAATTAATTTAGTTTTTATACCTTCCTTTAAATTTTGAATTGAGTAGGAATAATATCACTACCAACATTAACAATGTTTAATTGAATCCGGAAATACCGGAATTACTTTCCGGGAAAATGGCTTCAATACTCAATACTCAATACTTTATTGCATTCCATATTATGTATATAGGTGGTATAAAACAATTTCAAGATCAATATGGACCCTGTCGGGCACAGCAAAGTTAGGAGAGAGGATGAAGGCTAAGTAACAATTCATGGAATTAATTATTATTATAGGTAGATCTAATAGATGTATATGTATATTATTGTGTGGTAAATTATGTTAGATATTTTAATTTATTTTGTATCATTGTTATTATTAAATTATGAACCCATATATTTAAATTAAATTGTGTATGCATGTTATTTATTATGGATAAGTACAAGTTTTAAAATTTTGTCAGATATTTTGTTTATTTTCATCATACTTATAGGCTTATCCATGTTATTCTTTCTGTGTGCATTTATGATACAAGTACCAAAAATCAATCTACCTACTCCGATCACTGGTCATTACTGACATTATTTTTGTCAGACTTTGACACTGACTTGTACCTTTAGGTACGTTTCCTATTTCAATGGACTTTGACATATTATGACTTATTCCGATACATCATGCATATAATGGTATTATTATGGTATTATGGTATTTAAATTGGAGGGGTTTTATCGTTTTAGACGAAATCTCCAGTAAATATAATAATAAATAATAAAAAACCGGTCAAGTGCGTGTCGGGCCACGCGCAGTTTAGGGTTCCGTAGTTTTTATGACAGCCAAGTGCGTGTTGTATTCGCTGACTGATCGTTTCGTACCATGCTCTAACTAAAAGCCAAACATGACTACCTAACTAATTTGACTTCCTATACAAATCCTCACCTGATCCGACAATTTTGCACGGAAAGTTATATTTTTTTTTAGAGATTTGTATAAAACTTGTCATAGCCGGTGTTTTGAATTTAAATACGGACACAGAGCTATACTACTCAATCGTCACAAGAAGCTAGCACGATACAACTGGCGCTTAGTGCCATCTATCGACATTTCTATAGAGTTGTTCGAAATTTTCGAGTCAAATACAATTGGTCGACTATTACTCGTAAACTTGTAAAGCCCACTTATGTGTGATAGTTTTCCTTTAAATTTCGTTACATATAGGTACTAGTGCCGTGAACTTTGAATTTCTAACTATAACCGTTTAGTTGATAGAGGGGGGAACACTTGACTCTAACGAAAATTGGTAATTTAAAGCTTGATATGTTACGAACGGTTTACTTAATCAAAAAATGGTCGTACCAAACCCCTAATATTTTTGAAAGACCTATCCAACGATATCCCTCACTATGGGAAGAACGAGAAAAAAAAATTATCATCCCACTTTACATGTATGGGAGGTACCCTAAATAATTGTTTTTTTCAAAATTTTATTTTACCACTTTTTTGGCGTTATTAACGTGTATACTCATGCCAAAGTACAACTTTATAGTAACAATAGTTTTTAAGCTAAACCGCGGACAGACGGACAGACAGACGGACATGGCGAAACTATAAGGGTTCCTTGTTGACTACGGAACCCTAAAAACAGTAGAAATTGGTACTTAAACAGAAAACAGGGATTTCACGGTAAAAACAGTAAATCTACTGTTAAAACAGTAGGGTTGGCAACGCTGTTCGCAACAGCGTGTGTCGCAACAGCGGCGTTCGAAACAACATAGGGGACCCTTCAAAATAATACTCTAACATTTATTTAAAATGTTAACAAAATGTTTATGGATACATATTTGTGGTCAAATTTTTATAATCTGTGAACGTCCATCTATAGACTTAGAATTCGAGCACTCTCCACTACATTTTTTGGGTGAACACGGGACGGAGGTGTCAAACAAGAAAAAGTGAGATTAGGATAGTCAATATATCTCTTCTGGCGGTCGAGTAGTATTAAGCTAAATAAATCTGTACAAATGAGTCTAACTGAAGTTAAAATATACTATTTCACAATGGTTATACTGTAGTTTTCTTTCAATACTAACCATAAACTAGAAATAATAAACTTTTGTGAAATAATGTTATTTTCCTTTTAACATAATTACTTATTTGTTTCTGCCTAGTGGTTCGAAAAGAGCGCGTTAAAAAAATGAATTAAATAATATTTTCAACGCAATTCAATAAAAAAATTCGACATTAGATTAGCATATTCGAACAAAAGTAAAAAAAAATCAGCTTAAAAATTAAAAAAAATCTTACCTGCGAAAAAAAAGAAGTGAGCCTTTATGGGCAGAAGCCCTCTGTCTATTTTGAATTTCATATATTTTTTGGGTGGGTTCAAAGTCACTACTAAAAATTCACGTTATGTTTTCACCGAGCACAGCTCATTGAACGCGTACGGCATAGTTTTTCCTCAGCCAACAGGTTTTAGCATTCGACTTCAACTCTTGTTAAATGGCGTTTGTGGAGGAGCCACCACAATTTTGCCAATATCACGTGTAGAATAATAGACCATCAAACGCAGGAGGTTGTTCAGTTAAGTTAAGTATCTTGGATGATGAAAAGAAAGGTATTAAAAAACCAAAATTATTTTGAGTACGCAAACATGACATGACAGCTTTTGTAATGTGTTACCAATTTTATCAGTTTTACCGGTGGTAGAAAGAAAAGAATAGAAAAAAGCGCGGGAAACGTTCAACTTGGCGGACGCGTCCTTTTTCAATTTGAGATAAATTATTTTTAAATACTGTTTATAGGATCAGTAGTCTTAGTTTTGGTGCTTTAGTTTCTTTTAATTTATAATTTTGTAGTTTTTTCTTCGGTAGTGGTAAGTTTTTACTTATTTTTTTGTTAAAGCAGTTTAATGAACTACCCGCCCGACCCGGGGGACTTTTTTCCCCCGGCAGGAAATTTTGTTACTGTAGTAAGCAATGAGTCAGGCATGGATACTGATGGGTCGTCCTCGGCTCGTCACCTGAAAAGAAGCCGCGTACATGTGTGCAAGCACTGTAATAAACGCCGTCGCACCCGAAAGAACCACGTTTCCGAGTCGTCGGATTGTGGTTGCACGGATCCTACAAGTCCTACAACAACTTTAACAGAACCTGTTTGCTCTGAAATACCGCTAATTTATACTATAATTACTGCTAATTTTCATACTCCATCCGTAGCTGTTCCCGCGCAAATTGGCCGTAAAGCATACGACAAAACCGACAGTGCACCTTATATTATTCATTTACAGAAGAAAACTATTTCCCCTGATGATGCTACTACATTGCACCCAATCCATTTGGTAAATTTCTTAAACATAACGCCTTTCAAAATATAATTAATGGTAGCGTCAAAAAAATTGGGCGTAATAAAATTTCTCTCGCATTTTCCAATTTTCTGGATGCAATTTCTTTTATTTCACATAGGTAGTAGTCTGGAAACATATAATTACAAAGCTTTTATACCCACTTTTAATGTTACAAGGATGGGTCTAGTGCGTGGTATTCCTGCAGAATGGTCTCCGGAGGAAGTTATTGATAATATTACAGTTCCGATTGGTTGCGGTCCAATTTTAAAAGTCAGACGCCTTAATTTTAAATCTGTTGTTGATGGTACAACCATTTGGAAACCATCCCAATCCATAGTTGTTACTTTTGATGGACAGGTTCTACCTAAAAGAATCTTTATGTCTTATAATGCATTACCTGTTGATTTATATATTTTCCCCACTGTACAATGCTTTAATTGCTGTCGTTTTGGGCACACCAAAATTCAGTGCAGGTCTAAACCTCGCTGTTATAAATGTGGTCAAGGCCATACTGGAGATAGCTGTGAAAGGGAATTAGAAAATGCATCTTGCTGTCTATGCTCTGGCTTTCACTATGCCATTAATAAGTCTTGTCCTGAATTCTCTCGACAAAACAGATTAAATCATACATGGCACATAGCTCAGTTGCTTATGCTGAAGCAGCAAAAGTATATCCCCCAGTAACTAAATCATATGCTGACACACTTTTATCTTCTCCTTCTAAAAACTCTGCAGATACTCCATCAATCTCTTCACCTAATAGAATGCAGGCTTCAAGTAGTTATAAAAAGACTGTCTTCCTGAAACCACGCTCCCCACCCAAATCTATACAAGGTTATAATAAAGAGGCCCATAATGATATTATTAATGATTTTAAAATCCCTCAGCCATCTAATGGTTGTGCTTTTTCTAATAATCAAAATAATGATAAAAATGATGTTAACTTTTCTATAAATGATTTCCATTCTGCATTACACAATCTTCTTTCTCAGTTCAACATCTCACCGTCCAACGTTGCCTCAACTTTCAATGTACCTCAATCCATTCATAATGGACAACACATCCAATACAATCCAGTGGAACTGCCGCAGTCTAGTAAACAAAAAGAGTGATGTTATATACCTTTTAAACAAATATGAGCCATTTGTCTTTGCTTTAGCAGAGACTTGGCTCAAATCAAATCATATTTTTATAATTAATGGTTATTTAACCATTAGGGAGGATAGATCTGATGGGTATGGTGGTGTAGCTATACTTATCAAGAACTCTATTCCTTTCTCTATTGTTTCATTGCCTCCTCATAGTGAGGAAATTTCTATTGTAGCTATTAAAGTGCACCAAACTTGTTTTGTTTCTATTTACATTCCTCACCCTTCTTCTTCTATTCTTCAAGAGATGAATAATCTATTTTCTTTTCTTCCAAAGCCTTGCTTAATATTGGGGGACTTTAATTGCCATCACCAATCATGGGGTTGTTCTATCTCTAATAGGGTAGTTTCCTGTGTTACAAAATAATTATTTTATTTGGTCCATTAGGTAGATTTTCAAAAAAATATTGGTCACGTATTTTTTTGTTTTTTCGAATTAATAAAAATTCACAAAGCTGGAAAGCTTCAAAGTACAGGAGTGGGGGCTGCTGACGTCACACATTGCTAAGAATCACACCGAAGAGTGACGTCACGCGAAATTTCAACTCACTGTATCGTCTTAATTTTTCAATTACGTGAAAAAATAAAAAATACGTGTCCAATGTTTTTTGATAAACTACGTGACGGACTAAATAAAATAATTTAGGAAACTACCCTATTGTCATGGTGAGGAATTACTAGATATAATAGACTCACATAACTTATGCATCTTGAACTCAGGAGCTGCTACTCGTCGTTCAGATCCCAACCAAAACCAAAGTGCAATTGACCTCTCTATATGTTCTCCAAACTTAGCCTCTTCGTTAATTTGGCATACTCTAACCTCCACTCATGGTAGTGACCATTTTCAAATAGTTATTTCTTACCCTCTTTCCAAATCAAAGGCATCTTCAAGGAGATCTAACCTAAAACATAAATTGCTTAGTAGAAATAATAATGACTGGGACAAATTTAGAAACATTGTTGACAGTAAGCTTTGCACCTTGCCTGTAATTTCTGGTGACAATGAAAACAGCTGTGCTGAAGCTTTAGCACTTTTATTAATTGAAACTGCAGATGAAGTTTTTCCTGTAAAAAATAACAAAAGTAGTACAATTCCCTCGCCTCCATGGTGGGACTCTGAATGTACTGAATTAGTTAACAAACGTAAAGAGGCGGAACACATTTATAACCTTGACATGTCTGATATTAATTTTGAAACTGTTACTAACATAAATAACGAAACTTATAAACTTTTTAAGAAGAAAAAATTTGAATCCTGGCGTAACTAGCGAATAGCGAATTTTTAGATAATTTAGCGCCGCCTTGGGTTCCTGAGGCTATTAACCCTAACCTGTCCTTACCAATACCAATACTGTCAATAACCAACGGACCCCATAACCAAGACACACATACGACTCTAGATGGGCCATTCACTCATACTGAATTAAAGGGTGTTATTCATAAAACTAAGGATTCTGCACCAGGCAGTGATGGCATCCTATATTCTTTTTTTGCTAATTTAAATGAAGACGTCCTCAGTTATTATTTACATCTTATCAATTCTATTATGACCACAGGTAACATCCCTGTCGAATGGAAACGTCAAATGGTGTTGCCATTCCTTAAACCAAATGGAATCCCATCTGACGCTTCTTCATACCGTCCCATAGTTTTATCTTCAGTTCTGATGAAATTAGCGGAATACTTAATTAAAAATCGCCTAGAATGGTTTGTTGAAAGTAAAGGTCTTTTGGCAGTATCACAATATGGCTTTAGAAAAGGTAGAAGTACCAGTGACTGTTTAAGCATTTTAACATCGGATATTCGGATTTCATTTTCTAATAACCAATCCACGGTCGCGGTTTTCCTTGACATTAATTCAGCTTATGATAATGTTGTATTATCAGTTTTACAAAATAAATTAAGAGCCTTACGGGTTCCATTGAATTTGTCTAATTTTATTATTAATATCCTGACTGGACGCTCTATTACTATGTTAATTGGAGATCAAGAGATATCTCACCTTGTTTGGAAAGGCCTTCCACAGGGTTCTGTGCTCAGTCCCCTTCTATACAATATTTACACTCATGATTTAGACTCGTCCTTATCTGACCATGTTAGGGTTCTTCAATATGCCGACGATTTGTTGTTATATTCTTCAAGCCAATCCGTCGAACAAGCTAGTCAGGCTATTAATTCCGCCTTATCTAATTTGGAGTCATGGTTACATCTAAACGGCTTGGATATATCCACGTCTAAAAGCGCGGCCGTTTTATTCACCCGAAAGAGAAATATTCCCACAATAAATATATTTTATAAGGAAATCCCTATACCGATTAAAGATAATTTCAGATATCTAGGTGTAATACTTGATTGTAATTTAAGTAGTGTTCCTCATTGTGATTATATAGTTAACAAATGTGAAAATCATTTAAACATGCTTAGATGCCTCTCTGGTGTGTGGTGGGGCGCACATCCTTCTAACCCCCTTTAGGCGGATCTCGGAAATTAAGAGACTTGGAACATTTTTTTTTTCAGATTCATTTAGAGGGGCAATGCTTTAGTCAAAATAATTGTGCAACCCCCCCATCACCCCCCCTTTTTTTTCTTAAAGCAAGCACGCGAGGTGCTTGCACCTCGCGCAACACGCAAATACTAGTTATACCATAATCCATATAAAGCTAAATTACCACTCACTGACTCATTGACATAATTGTTCTCCAAGATGGTGGATGGGGAGGTGGGTATATTTTGACAGATTCGTAAACAAGTAACTCTCAAACCTACGGGAAAAGTGCCAAACCTCCCCTTTTCACCCCCCTTCTCCCCCCTCCCTATCGTATCTCGGAAACTACGAGACCCGTATTTTTTTTTACGGATTCGTATAGAGGAGGCTCGGTAAAGTAAAAAGCATTTTTCAAAGTCGCCCCCCTTGCCCCCCTTCTCACCCCCTTTAGGCGGATCTCGGAAATTAAGAGACTTGGAACATTTTTTTTTTCAGATTCATTTAGAGGGGCAATTCTTTAGTCAAAATAATTGTGCAATCCCCCCCCACCATTTTTTTTTAAAGCAAGCATGTGTTGGTTTATTCAAATAATTTCAGTTGGTTTATTACATTAATTCAAGTTTGTTTCTTTAATTGAACACAAATTAAAATATCACTATAATAATTATAACCTTTTTAACATGTGATACACAAAATTTAACTATTTATTATCAAAACATTGTAAACACTATTACGAAACCTATTTATAAGATAAGAGTTTAAACTGTTCTTTCATTGTTGTCTTGTATAACAGAATATTTAAACGTTATTTAAAAAATAACGTTGCTTGTTTACTAATTCTGTCATCGTAAAACTAATAAGTAATTGAACTAATTAATTTCAACATATCTACTGTATTTTTATATCATTTAATCATAGCTTAATGTTAAAATACATAGGTTAACAAATCTGTTTTAAAATCGTACGATGTGACGTCACTTGTTTACACTGTCGTATAAAAGCCGCCGCTCAGTCGTTCTAGACACAGTCACTCACAGTCGCTCTGGAGCAGTCACACCGAACGGACCTAAGTTAAGTGAACTTGTGTTGTTTCTAACTTTTATTAATATTTTCTTATATTTTTATGTGTAGAATTAGTATAAAAATCCTATCGTATTGCTTTATTGGGTTTTTTAGATTTTTAAATAAGTTTTTTATTTTCAGCTTTTTAGTATTTAATTCCGTTTTAAAAAGTAATAGATATTTCCTAAACGGTTGCTCAAAATGAAAAATGGTAAAAGAAACCTTAAAATCATTTTTAAAGATCTGTTTAATGATACTCCATTGAGTTTTTTTTTTTATTTTGCCCTCGTTGAGAAGCTGGTGATGGTACAAATCTATCATAAACTTGGACTAGCAATGTTATGATGTAGAGATCATCTTATCAATATCGGTGTAGAAAGACGGCGCGGTGTATCGAGATTAGGTGCGGTACACCGTGGGATTCTGGCCGTCTCACTTAAATTAATTGAAGAAGGTAATCTTGACGACGAGATTCCAGGAGATGACTCTGGTGTAGACATGATAATACGTAGTGCTTTCTGACGGTCTTTTCTTTTTGAATTTGCAGTTCGCCACTTTCTTTTCATTCTACGGTGCTCGCGTGGTGTCATGTCCTTTACTAATTTTGTTTTGCATGGTATCTTGCCAGATTTTTTTTGTTTTGCCTCAGCCAACCTTCACCGGATCTTTTTTGCATCTCTCTCTATATCTTCGCTGTTTCTCAGCGGTCGTTAAAGGCATAGTTACATGCTGTTACGTCTAAAACAACAATTTATATTAAATACTACTGATTTGCATAATAAAAAGTCATAGTCAGCAAGATAGTATGACAAATACAACTCTGTTACTAAACTTACAACTCTGTTACCACACCAGAGTAACATAGTTGTACAGTAATAGAATTGTCAATTTTAAGAGTTGTGTAGAATATATCTTAAAACCATAATGCTTATTAAGAATTTACTTGGCATTTTTATAAATTAACCATTGGTCTTCATAATCAGTATAAAAGTAGATAAAGACTAAATACTTACAGAAATATTCCGGTAACAGAGTGCACACAAAATAAACACACGCACGCGGTTACGCGGCCTTTGGTTGACTGAATCCGCCATATTAATTCCCCTCACCGGGGGAAGAGCAGCACGAAAGGACTAACGTATCTGTATTTTTATTCCGAAATCATTATGGTAACAGAGCATAGCGGGTAAAATCGTAAGTTGTCAGGGACATTTTAAATAATTACTTAAAATGAAATGCCATCGTTAAAACATTCAAAAGTAATTCGCATTACTGCGTATATTCACTATCTTTTATTTTATTTAATAAAATTGCGAACGTTAGACCAGAATTTTTGAGATTTTAGTTTTTTGTCGTAATCCTTTAGTGCTTGGGACATGAGTAAAAACTATGAAAAGCAACTCTGTTACCGGTAAAGACAACTCTGTTACTAAATTTAACAAAATTACAAACATTTTCTCAAGAAATGCTTAGAGTAGACATATTATGAGACTGATTTTAGTCCTGAAAGTATTATAATAATGTGTATTTTGTGAATATAATTTAGGATTTGTCACTATCATGTGCCTAGGACAAGTTTATCTGCAATGAAAAGTAGAACGATCCAAAAACCATTTTTCAAAGTCGACCCCCCCTGCGTGCTTGCACCTCGCGCAACACGCAAATACTAAACCCCCCATCACCCCCCCACTTTTTTTTTTTCACAAGCACGCGAGGTGCTTGCACCTCGCGCAACACGCAAATACTAAACCCCTTATCTCCCCCATCACCCCTCACCCATTTGTTTTTTTTTTTTTTTTTTCACAAGCACGCGAGGTGCTTGCACCTCGCGCAACACGCAAATACTAGTTATACTATATAAATATTATAAAGCGGAAAAGTTTGTTAGTTTGTTTGTTTGTTTGTTTGTTTGCTTGAACGCGCTAATCATCGAAAGTACTGGGTGGATTTGGATGAAATTTGGTATGGAAGTAGCTTGAAGCTTGAGGAAGGTTATAGGCTACTTTTTACCCGACTGCAAAAAAGGAGAGTTATGTTTTTACCGTGATAGAATCCACGGGAGCGAAGCCCCGCGAGAGTACTAGTACTATATAAAGCTAAATTACCACTGACTGACTCACTCACTGACATAATTGTTCTCCCAGATGGTGGATGGGGAGGTTGGTATATTTTGACAGATTCGTAAACAAGTAACTCTCAAACCTACGGGAAAAGTGCCAAACTTCCCCTTTTCACCCCCCTTCTCCACCCTCCCTATCGTATCTCGGAAACTACGAGACCGGTATTTTTTTTTTGTTACGGATTCGTATAGAGGAGGCTCGGTAAAGTAAAAACCATTTTTCAAAGTCGCCCCCCTTGCCCCCCTTCTCACCCCCCTTAGGCGGATCTCGGAAACTAAGAGACTTGGAACTTTTTTTTTTTCAGATTCATATAGATAGGCAATTCTTTAGTCGAAATACTTGTGCAACCCCCCCCCCCCCCATCACCACCCCTCTTTTTTTTTTAAATGCAAGCCCGCGAGGTGCTTGCAGCTCGCGCAACACGCAAATACTTTTTTTTTTCACAAGCACGCGAGGTGCTTGCACCTCGCGCAACACGCAAATACTATACCCCCCCCATCATCCCCCCCTTTTTTTTTTCTTTTTTTTTTCTCATTGACATAATTGTTCTCCCAGATGGTGGATGGGGAGGTGGGTATATTTTGACAGATTCGTAAACAAGTAACTCTCAAACCTACGGGAAAAGTGCCAAACCTCCCCTTTTCCCCCCCCCTTCTCCCCCCCCCCCCCTATCGTATCTCGGAAACTACGAGACCCGTATTTTTTACTCTTTACCAAGCACCCGAGGTGCTTGCACCTCGCGCAACACGCAAATACTAGTTATATTATATAAAGCTAAATTACCACTCACTGACTCACTCACTGACTCATTGACATAATTGTTCTCCCAGATGGTGGGTATATTTTGACAGATTCGTAAACAAGTAACTCTCAAACCTACGGGAAAAGTGCCAAACCTCCCCTTTTCCCCCCCCTTCTCCCCCCCCCCCCCTATCGTATCTCGGAAACTACGAGACCCGTATATTTTACTTTTTACGGGTTCGTATAGAGGAGGCTCGGAAAATAAAAAAACATTTTTCAAAGTCCCCCCCCCGCCCCCTTCTCCCCCCCTTTAGGCGGATCTCGGAATCTAAGAGACTTGGAACATTTTTTTTTTCAGATTCATTTAGAGGGGCAATGCTTTAGTTGAAATAATTGTGCAAACCCCCCATCACCCCCCCCCATTTTTTTTCTTCCTTTATTTCATAAGCACGCGAGGTGCTTGCACCTCGCGCAACACGCAAATACTAAACCCCCCCACCCCATCTCCCCCCATCACCCCCCCCCTTTTTTTTTTTCTCAAGCACGCGAGCTTGCACCTCGCGCAACACGCAAATACTAGTTATATTATATAAAGCTAGATTACCACTCACTCACTGACTGACTGACTCATTGACGTAATTGTTCTCCCAGATGGTGGATGGGGAGGTGGGTATATTTTGACAGATTCGTAAACAAGTAACTCTCAAACCTACGGGAAAAGTGCCAAAGCTCCCCTTTTCCCCCCCTTTCTCCCCCCCCCCCCTATCGTATCTCGGAAACTACGAGACCCGTATTTTTTTCTTTTTACGGATTCGTATAGAGGAGGCTCGGTAAAGTAAAAACCATTTTTCAAAGTCCCCCCCCCCGCCCCCCTTCTCCCCCCCTTTAGGCGGATCTCGGAATCTAAGAGACTTGGAACATTTTTTTTTTCAGTTTCATTTAGAGGGGCAATGCTTTAGTCGAAATACTTGTGCAACCTCCCCCCCATCACCCCCCCCCTCTTTTTTTTTTTTCACAAGCACGCGAGGTGCTTGCACCTCGCGCAACACGCAAATACTTGATTTAGAGGGGCAATGCTTTAGTTTATTTCACAAGCACGCGAGGTGCTTGCACCTCGCGCAACACGCAAATACTAAACCCCCCCATCACCCCCCCCCTTTTTTTTTTTTTTTTTTCACAAGCACGCGAGGTGCTTGCACCTCGCGCAACACGCAAATACTTGATTTAGAGGGGCAATGCTTTAGTTTTTTTCACAAGCACGCGAGGTGCTTGCACCTCGCGCAACACGCAAATACTAGTTATATTATATAAAGCTAAATTACCACTCACTCACTGACATAATTGTTCTCCCAGATGGTGGATGGGGAGGTAGGTATATTTTGACAGATTCGCAAACAAGTAACTCTCAAACCTACGGGAAAAGTGCCAAACCTCCCCTTTTCACCCCCCTTCTCCCCCCCCCCCTATCGTATCTCGGAAACTACGAGACCCGTATTTTTTTTTTAACGGATTCGTATAGAGGAGGCTCGGTAAAGTAAAAACCATTTTTCAGTCGCCCCCCCCCGCCCCCCTTTTCACCCCCTTTAGGCGGATCTCGGAAATTAAGAGACTTGGAACATTTTTTTTTCAGATTCATTTAGAGGGGCAATGCTTTAGTCAAAATACTTCTGCAACCCCCCCCCCCCATCACCCCCCCCTTTTTTTTTGCTTATTTTCACAAGCACGCGAGGTGCTTGCACCTCGCGCAACACGCAAATACTTGATTTAGAGGGGCAATGCTTTAGTTTATTTCACAAGCACGCGAGGTGCTTGCACCTCGCGCAACACGCAAATACTTTTTTTTTCACAAGCACGTGAGGTGCTTGCACCTCGCGCTACACGCAAATACTAGTTATACTATATAAAGCTAAATTACCACTGACTCACTCACTGACTCATTGACATAATTGTTCTCCCAGATGGTGGATGGGGAGGTGGGTATATTTTGACAGATTCGTAAACAAGTAACTCTCAAACCTACGGGAAAAGTGACAAACCCCCCCTTTTCACTTCCCCTTCTCCCCCCCCCTATCGTATCTCGGAAACTACGAGACCGGTATTTTTTTTTTTTACGGATTCGTATAGAGGAGGCTCGGTAAAGTAAAAACCATTTATCAAAGTCGCCCCCCTCACCCCCCTTCTCACCCCCTTTAGGCGGATCTCAGAAATTAAGAGACTTGGAACATTTTTGTTGTCAGATTCATTTAGAGGGGCAATGTTTTAGTCGAAATGATTGTGCAACCCCCCCCCCCATCACCCCCCCCACTTTTATTTTTGTTTTTTTCACAAGCACGCGAGGTGCTTGCACCTCGCGCAACACGCAAATACTAAACCCCCCCATCACCCTGCCCCATTTTTTTTTTCACAAGCACGTGAGGTGCTTGCACCTCGCGCTACACGCAAATACTAGTTATACTATATAAAGCTAAATTACCACTGACTCACTCACTGACTCATTGACATAATTGTTCTCCCAGATGGTGGATGGGGAGGTGGGTATATTTTGACAGGTTCGTAAACAAGTAACTCTCAAACCTACGGGAAAAGTGCCAAATCTCCCCTTTTCAGCCCCCTTCTCCCCCCTCCTTATCGTATCTCGGAAACTACGAGACCCGTACTTTTTTTTACGGATTCGTATAGAGGAGGCTCGGTAAAGTAAAAACCATTTTTCAAAGTCGCCCCCCTCTCCCCCCTTCTCACCCCCTTTAGGCGGATATCGGAAATTAAGAGACCTCGAACATTTTTTTTTTCAGATTCATTTAGAAGAGCAATGCTTTAGTCGAAATAATTATGCAAACCCCCCCCCCATCTCCCTCATCACCCCCATCCCCATTTTTTTTTTTCAGATTCATTTAGAGGGGCAATACTTTAGTTTTTATTTTACTACATTTAGGGGTTTTAAAAGTGAACAATCCACCACTACAAGCACGCGAGGTGCTTGCACCTCGCGCAACACGCAAATACTAGTTATATAAAGCTAGATTACCACTCACTGACTCACTCATTGACATAATTGTTCTCCCAGATGGTGGATGGGGAGGTGGGTATATTTTGACAGATTCGTAAACAAGTAACTCTCAAACCTACGGGAAAAGTGCCAAATCTCCCCTTTTCAGCCCCCTTCTCCCCCCTCCTTATCGTATCTCGGAAACTACAAGACCCGTATTTTTTTTTACGGATTCGTATAGAGGAGGCTCGGTAAAGTAAAAACCATTTTTCAAAGTCACCCCCCTCTCCCCCCTTCTCACCCCCTTTAGGCGGATATCGGAAATTAAGAGACCTCGAACATTTTTTTTTTCAGATTCATTTAGAAGAGCAATGCTTTAGTCGAAATAATTATGCAAACCCCCCCCCATCTCCCCCATCACCCCCATCCCCATTTTTTTTTTTCAGATTCATTTAGAGGGGCAATGCTTTAGTTTTTATTTTACTACATTTAGGGGTTTTAAAAGTGAACAATCCACCACCTTAAGCACGCGAGGTGCTTGCACCTCGCGCAACACGCAAATACTAGTTATATAAAGCTAGATTACCACTCACTGACTCACTCATTGACATAATTGTTCTCCCAGATGGTGGATGGGGAGGTGGGTATATTTTGACAGATTCGTAAACAAGTAACTCTCAAACCTACGGGACAAGTGCCAAATCTCCCCTTTTCAGCCCCCTTCTCCCCCCTCCTTATCGTATCTCGGAAACTACAAGACCCGTATTTTTTTTTACGGATTCGTATAGAGGAGGCTCGGTAAAGTAAAAACCATTTTTCAAAGTCGCCCCCCTTGCCCTCCTTCTCACCCCCTTTAGGCGGATCTCGGAAATTAAGAGACTTGGAACATTTTTGTTTTCAGATTCATTTAGAGGGGCAATGTTTTAGTCGAAATGATTGTGCAACCCCTCCCCCCCCCCATCACCCCCCCCCCCACTTTTATTTTTGTTTTTTTCACAAGCACGCGAGGTGCTTGCACCTCGCGCTACACGCAAATACTAAACCCCCCCATCACCCTGCCCCAATTTTTTTTTTCACAAGCACGCGAGGTGTTTGCACCTCCTCGCGCACCACGCAAATACTAGTTATACTATACAAAGCTAAATTACCACTTACTCACTGACTCACTCATTGACATAATTGTTCTCCCAGATGGTGGATGGGGAGGTGGGTATATTTTGACAGATTCGTAAACAAGTTACTCTCAAACCTACGGGATTCGTATAGAGGAGGCTCGGTAAAGTAAAAAGCATTTTTCAAAGTCGCCCCCCTTGCCCCCCTTCTCACCCCCTTTAGGCGGATCTCGGAAATTAAGAGACTTGGAACATTTTTTTTTTCAGATTCATTTAGAGGGGCAATTCTTTAGTCAAAATAATTGTGCAATCCCCCCCCACCATTTTTTTTTTAAAGCAAGCATGTGTTGGATTATTCAAATAATTTCAGTTGGTTTATTACATTAATTCAAGTTTGTTTCTTTAATTGAACACAAATTAAAATATCACTATAATAATTATAACCTTTTTAACATGTGATACACAAAATTTAACTATTTATTATCAAAACATTGTAAACACTATTACGAAACCTATTTATAAGATAAGAGTTTAAACTGTTCTTTCATTGTTGTCTTGTATAACAGAATATTTAAACGTCATTTAAAAAATAACGTTGCTTGTTTACTAATTCTGTCATCGTAAAACTAATAAGTAATTGAACTAATTAATTTCAACATATCTACTGTATTTTTATATCATTTAATCATAGCTTAATGTTAAAATACATAGGTTAACAAATCTGTTTTAAAATCGTACGATGTGACGTCACTTGTTTACACTGTCGTATAAAAGCCGCCGCTCAGTCGTTCTAGACACAGTCACTCACAGTCGCTCTGGAGCAGTCACACCGAACGGACCTAAGTTAAGTGAACTTGTGTTGTTTCTAACTTTTATTAATATTTTCTTATATTTTTATGTGTAGAATTAGTATAAAAATCCTATCGTATTGCTATTGTATTTGAATATAAATTAATAATGGAGTATCATTAAACAGATCTTCAAAAATGATTTTGAGGTTTCTTTTACCTTTTTTCATTTTGAGCAACCGTGTAGGAAATATAACGTTTTAAAACGGAATTAAATACAAAAATGCTGAAAAAAAAAAAAACTTATTTATAAAATGAAAAGTATGTCACTTTTTAAAATAAAAATTTGCTTGTTTCTTCCATTTCAGTTGAGCAGTCGGGTTTTTTAGATTTTTAAATAAGTTTTTTATTTTCAGCTTTTTAGTATTTAATTCCGTTTTAAAAAGTAATAGATATTTCCTAAACGGTTGCTCAAAATGAAAAATGGTAAAAGAAACCTTAAAATCATTTTTAAAGATCTGTTTAATGATACTCCATTGAGTTTTTTTTTTATTTTGCCCTCGTTGAGAAGCTGGTGATGGTACAAATCTATCATCTAAACTTGGACTAGCAATGTTATGATGTAGAGATCATCTTATCAATATCGGTGTAGAAAGACGGCGCGGTGTATCGAGATTAGGTGCGGTACACCGTGGGATTCTGGCCGTCTCACTTAAATTAATTGAAGAAGGTAATCTTGACGACGAGATTCCAGGAGATGACTCTGGTGTAGACATGATAATACGTAGTGCTTTCTGACGGTCTTTTCTTTTTGAATTTGCAGTTCGCCACTTTCTTTTCATTCTACGGTGCTCGCGTGGTGTCATGTCCTTTACTAATTTTGTTTTGCATGGTATCTTGCCAGATTTTTTTTGTTTTGCCTCAGCCAACCTTCACCGGATCTTTTTTGCATCTCTCTCTATATCTTCGCTGTTTCTCAGCGGTCGTTAAAGGCATAGTTACATGCTGTTACGTCTAAAACAACAATTTATATTAAATACTACTGATTTGCATAATAAAAAGTCATAGTCAGCAAGATAGTATGACAAATACAACTCTGTTACTAAACTTACAACTCTGTTACCACACCAGAGTAACATAGTTGTACAGTAATAGAATTGTCAATTTTAAGAGTTGTGTAGAATATATCTTAAAACCATAATGCTTATTAAGAATTTACTTGGCATTTTTATAAATTAACCATTGGTCTTCATAATCAGTATAAAAGTAGATAAAGACTAAATACTTACAGAAATATTCCGGTAACAGAGTGCACACAAAATAAACACACGCACGCGGTTACGCGGCCTTTGGTTGACTGAATCCGCCATATTAATTCCCCTCACCGGGGGAAGAGCAGCACGAAAGGACTAACGTATCTGTATTTTTATTCCGAAATCATTATGGTAACAGAGCATAGCGGGTAAAATCGTAAGTTGTCAGGGACATTTTAAATAATTACTTAAAATGAAATGCCATCGTTAAAACATTCAAAAGTAATTCGCATTACTGCGTATATTCACTATCTTTTATTTTATTTTGTAGCGTTGTAGTCGATTAAACTAGAAGTCGACTACCACACTAATCTCTAATGTCTATGGTTTCACGGAGTGACAACACTTATGCAGTAGTGACCAGCTATAAATTCTAATCTCTAGTGCGCGAAGCTTCTTTTCTCGCCGCCTACTGTTGCAAGTAACTTATATAGAAACCCCTCTGTGCCAAGGGTAAGTGCTCATCGTATCTGCCATTTTCTCTCCATCTTGCCAAATTGTAATCCTCTTATTTCACCATAATCTGCAGTGTTTGTAAATTAATATAATTGCCCGGTTGTCAAGATGGCTTCTGTCGAGATCATAACTATGCTATTTCATTGTCATCTGTTTTCCACTAGTGTTTCTAAATTGTGAAGCGTCCGCATGCCGCAGTATTACTTTTCTGCAGTGTCATAGCAGCTACGAGCTTAAACGCCTTGCACGCGGTTACGTTTTATATCGTTGCACGCGGTATGCGCACGCTTATCTCTATTTAACCTTTGTGAACCGCCGCGATGGTGAGTTTCCCATCCATTTTCCCGGGTACTGTTCCGTGGGGCTTACGGCTGGGAGACGCACGCATCGCTGGCGCTCACGATTCCTGCACCACGCTTACGGAAGCACCCTTTTTGGATTCCAGGGTTTTTTTCTTTCCTTCTCCTTCGTTTCTACTGCCTTGGATTTCTACTATCAACCACCTCTACGTGCGCCGCTCGACGGGTGTCACGCTGCCTCTGTGACTGTCTGCGGGCTATTGCGTGGCCTGCCCGAATAACCTCTGCGCCCGACTGCGCGCTATTGTGTGGCCTGCCGCATAACCTCTGCGCCCGTCTGCGCGCGAGCTGCCTGCTACGGGATCTGCCCGCCGGTCTGCGTGCGTCGCGGCCTGAGCCCAGGGCAGTACCATTCTATACCTTCGACCAGTGAGGGAACCCAGAGTGAACCGAACCCACCCCCCCTTCAAAATAAATGCTGTAAACCTGTGGACTTCTTTTATTATTTACACCACCTAAACCACAACGCCACAGTGGCGCCCACTCGGTAAGGTTCACAAGGTTTTCTTCACTGGTCGCTATTTACCTGACTCACACATCGTGGCGGTAAGTAGTGGGTAATTACTAAATTTTCTTCTGTATTTTTTTAATTTGTTACTTTTATATAATTTCTTAGTCAGCTACTAGGGTTTTGTTGTATAATTGTAAAGATTACAATGAGCGCTAACCCAATTAATTCTATCCACCTAACAAAGGCCGAATTAGAATATGAGGTCAATATTAGAGGCGGTGAAATGGCACATTCACTGACTTTAGGAAACAAATTAACAATGCTCTCCTGAGTAAATTCACTCCTAGTATCTTTCTGCCAGTGGTCAGCAGGCTGAAGCAAGTGCCACAAGAACCCCAATTCTAAATATAATCTAATCTAATAGATATAATAGTAAATATAATCTAATAAATCTAATAAGAAATATAATCTAATAAATCTAATAAATATATTAAATCTAATAAACATAATACAATCTAATAAATATAATATAATCTAATTATAATGAATCTAGGCATTTTTTTTTAAACTTATAAAAGACTAACTCTTCGTTACTACTGGCCAGGAATGCACAGTGAAGTAGTGAAAGCTGTAACTTCATGTAAAATCTGTCTAGCTCATAAACAAGTAAACCATGCCCCACTGGAGGTCATGGGGAAACCTAAAGAATGCTCTCGGCCATTCCAGATGCTCAGTATTGACATTGTTGGCCCTCTGCCTGTCTCTAGACGCCATAACGCATATCTTTTTGTACTGACATGCTGTTTCTCTAAGTATTGTCTTCTAAATAAGACAATCATAACAGCTGTTTCTACCTACAATAATAATGACCAACGCTCTTGGGATCTACATATTCCAGTTGTTCAATTTGCACTAAATAACTCAACTAGTGAAGTTACTGGTTTCACACCAACATTCCTTCGCTCAACTTTCAAGTGAAAGTCCTTGGTCTTCACCTGTACTTCTCACCTAAATGGGATGGCAAATTGTGGTTCTGCTTAGACAGTCACAAGCTAAATTCAGTAACTAAGAAGGATGCTTATAGTTAACTTATATCTCTGAAATTCTAGATAACCTACAGGATGCTAAATACCTAACAAGTCTAGATCTTTATAAAAGTTCCTGACAGAGCATCCCGTAGGCCTAGCTAACTACTAGTGTTTGACCCCATACTGGGTCACACGATGCCAAGGGAACACACACCCACGACCGCCTAAGATACTGGTCGTGGAGGGTCGACTAGTACCTAACTACCTAAGTTAACTATAACTCTGGTTATAGCTATCCTAGTATCATATTTCACACCCACCTAAAGTGTGGTAATCCTAATTAAAACCTACTGACTAAAGTTTCTAAACTATTATTCTAAAATTAACTATATTTATTTGTCTTTTAATAGAACTAAATACCTTGACTGCAGTGCAATAAGCCAACATAACTTCAGTTCCATTACCACCTTTCTGCTGAACACACACACACACACACACACATATGTACACTACACACCTAATTTCTTTTATTATTTCACTTTACGGCGTGACTATGAGAAACTACATAGTGGGCCTTCAGGGCGATTCTTTAGTATCATGGCAGAGTAGTCTCCATAGTACACTACCTTTAACTTTTATTTATGTTATTATGTCCTCATGGATGTCTTAAAGACGGCTCCCTGAAACATGGGTGTCCGCACACTAGTTAATCTATATTAATTCCTAAACCTACTGTTCTGAAAACAGCTTCAAGCCGGTAAATTTCTATACAAATACCGTACCTACCCATTAACTACTTGCATAGTAGTCTATAACTTTATATCCTAATTATAACTGTAAAACTTTCTCACTACTAACCTTAAAACTATTCATAAAACAATATATAGCATAGTCCATTGTATTGTTTTCTTTTATAACCGCTGGTACCTATCTGCCACCACGGTTAAACTAAGTACCAGTCTACCCTGGTAACATTTCTAACATTAATCTAGGCCCTAAACCAGATTAAAACATAACTTTTATACTATTCATAAAACTTTATAACTGCTGGTATCTCTACCACCACGGTTAAATTATGTTCCATTCTACCCTAGTAACAATCTAACTTTAATCTAAGCACTAAACCCGAAACCTAACATGCACTAGGTACATCTAATCGTTTAATAGTAGCATCTACATGAAATGTTCTAACAACATTTAGTCTACAAACTTATCTAATTTCTTTTACCTAAACACTAAACTAGAAACCTAACTTTAACTTCATAACACCTTTTAGTATTGAACAAACCTATCCTGAATATTACTTAGATTCAACCTGCCCTAATTAAATTAATTAATTCTCTTAAAAAATATTTCCGCGTGATTCATAACATAACCTATTTAATTTAATTCGTCTTACGCCTCTACGCCACGGTGACATCTATTTAATTTAAGATCATTGACATATTATATTTTTGACGTTTACGTACTGACTTTGACATCTCGACGTAGTTGCCAACCTTGGATACTTGTCTTTTAGAATTTCGTCTATAACGTGCGGATATTCTCGCAACAGTATGAATATGGACTTGATTTATTTTTTATAAATTACACTCACGTTCGGAAACTCACTCGAATGGACTTCTACATATGATGCGTATTCCAGTAATGAAACTTAAACCAATTTGAACATATACATGGACCATCACCAAAAAAAAAAAAAAAAAAAATTTTTTTAACTTTAACAAATTTTTTTTACCTTTTCAAAAATTTTTTTTTTTTTAATTTTCTTTTTAAATACTCTTCGCTTTTAACTTTAACAAAATTTTTTTTTTAAACCTTAACATAAAATAGAACCTTAACTTATTATTAAATTGTTGTTAGAACTTTGATGATTTAATATTCAACGATGAACTTACTTCTTGCTTTGAAACCTAACATTATCTATAGCCTGCAACAGTCCACCAAGGTTACCTAACCCTATGGAGATACACTTGCTTTATCTTGCTGTTTTTCCTACTGACTGTCTCGAGTTAAACTACTCTATAATTAGCTTACCTCTCGTATGTAATTGTACGTCACTGACTTAGGACTACTTCCAAGTCAGGGATGGACTTAGAATGGATGGATGAATGTTTAATAGTATGGAAGCACATGAATGGGATGTATGAACGTATAGGTAGTCAGTAATAGTGGTTTAGGCCTTCTAGCGGATTTATCCTAGGGAAAATCCTTCGCTAACAGGCGGGGTACTGTAGCGTTGTAGTCGATTAAACTAGAAGTCGACTACCACACTAATCTCTAATGTCTATGGTTTCACGGAGTGACAACACTTATGCAGTAGTGACCAGCTATAAATTCTAATCTCTAGTGCGCGAAGCTTCTTTTCTCGCCGCCTACTGTTGCAAGTAACTTATATAGAAACCCCTCTGTGCCAAGGGTAAGTGCTCATCGTATCTGCCATTTTCTCTCCATCTTGCCAAATTGTAATCCTCTTATTTCACCATAATCTGCAGTGTTTGTAAATTAATATAATTGCCCGGTTGTCAAGATGGCTTCTGTCGAGATCATAACTATGCTATTTCATTGTCATCTGTTTTCCACTAGTGTTTCTAAATTGTGAAGCGTCCGCATGCCGCAGTATTACTTTTCTGCAGTGTCATAGCAGCTACGAGCTTAAACGCCTTGCACGCGGTTACGTTTTATATCGTTGCACGCGGTATGCGCACGCTTATCTCTATTTAACCTTTGTGAACCGCCGCGATGGTGAGTTTCCCATCCATTTTCCCGGGTACTGTTCCGTGGGGCTTACGGCTGGGAGACGCACGCATCGCTGGCGCTCACGATTCCTGCACCACGCTTACGGAAGCACCCTTTTTGGATTCCAGGGTTTTTTTCTTTCCTTCTCCTTCGTTTCTACTGCCTTGGATTTCTACTATCAACCACCTCTACGTGCGCCGCTCGACGGGTGTCACGCTGCCTCTGTGACTGTCTGCGGGCTATTGCGTGGCCTGCCCGAATAACCTCTGCGCCCGACTGCGCGCTATTGTGTGGCCTGCCGCATAACCTCTGCGCCCGTCTGCGCGCGAGCTGCCTGCTACGGGATCTGCCCGCCGGTCTGCGTGCGTCGCGGCCTGAGCCCAGGGCAGTACCATTCTATACCTTCGACCAGTGAGGGAACCCAGAGTGAACCGAACCCACCCCCCCTTCAAAATAAATGCTGTAAACCTGTGGACTTCTTTTATTATTTACACCACCTAAACCACAACGCCACAATTTAATAAAATTGCGAACGTTAGACCAGAATTTTTGAGATTTTAGTTTTTTGTCGTAATCCTTTAGTGCTTGGGACATGAGTAAAAACTATGAAAAGCAACTCTGTTACCGGTAAAGACAACTCTGTTACTAAATTTAACAAAATTACAAACATTTTCTCAAGAAATGCTTAGAGTAGACATATTATGAGACTGATTTTAGTCCTGAAAGTATTATAATAATGTGTATTTTGTGAATATAATTTAGGATTTGTCACTATCATGCGCCTAGGACAAGTTTATCTGCAATGAAAAGTAGAACGATCCAAAAACCATTTTTCAAAGTCGACCCCCCCTGCGTGCTTGCACCTCGCGCAACACGCAAATACTAAACCCCCCATCACCCCCCCACTTTTTTTTTTCACAAGCACGCGAGGTGCTTGCACCTCGCGCAACACGCAAATACTAAACCCCTTATCTCCCCCATCACCCCTCACCCATTTGTTTTTTTTTTTTTTTTTTTTCACAAGCACGCGAGGTGCTTGCACCTCGCGCAACACGCAAATACTAGTTATACTATATAAATATTATAAAGCGGAAAAGTTTGTTAGTTTGTTTGTTTGTTTGTTTGTTTGCTTGAACGCGCTAATCATCGAAAGTACTGGGTGGATTTGGATGAAATTTGGTATGGAAGTAGCTTGAAGCTTGAGGAAGGTTATAGGCTACTTTTTACCCGACTGCAAAAAAGGAGAGTTATGTTTTTACCGTGATAGAATCCACGGGAGCGAAGCCCCGCGAGAGTACTAGTACTATATAAAGCTAAATTACCACTGACTGACTCACTCACTGACATAATTGTTCTCCCAGATGGTGGATGGGGAGGTAGGTATATTTTGACAGATTCGCAAACAAGTAACTCTCAAACCTACGGGAAAAGTGCCAAACTTCCCCTTTTCACCCCCCTTCTCCACCCTCCCTATCGTATCTCGGAAACTACGAGACCGGTATTTTTTTTTTTGTTACGGATTCGTATAGAGGAGGCTCGGTAAAGTAAAAACCATTATTCAAAGTCGCCCCCCTTGCCCCCCTTCTCACCCCCCTTAGGCGGATCTCGGAAACTAAGAGACTTGGAACTTTTTTTTTTTCAGATTCATATAGAGGGGCAATTCTTTAGTCGAAATACTTGTGCAACCCCCCCCCCCATCACCTCCCCTCTTTTTTTTTTAAATGCAAGCCCGCGAGGTGCTTGCAGCTCGCGCAACACGCAAATACTTTTTTTTTTCACAAGCACGCGAAGTGCTTGCACCTCGCGCAACACGCAAATACTATACCCCCCCCCATCATCCCCCCCTTTTTTTTTTTTCTTTTTTTTTTCTCATTGACATAATTGTTCTCCCAGATGGTGGATGGGGAGGTGGGTATATTTTGACAGATTCGTAAACAAGTAACTCTCAAACCTACGGGAAAAGTGCCAAACCTCCCCTTTTCCCCCCCCCTTCTCCCCCCCCCCTATCGTATCTCGGAAACTACGAGACCCGTATTTTTTACTCTTTACCAAGCACCCGAGGTGCTTGCACCTCGCGCAACACGCAAATACTAGTTATATTATATAAAGCTAAATTACCACTCACTGACTCACTGACATAATTGTTCTCCCAGATGGTGGATGGGGAGGTGGGTATATTTTGACAGATTCGTAAACAAGTAACTCTGCAACCTACGGGAAAAGTGCCAAACCTCCCCTTTTCCCCCCCCTTCTCCCCCCTCCCTATCGTATCTCGGAAACTACGAGACCCGTATTTTTTTTTTTACGGATTCGTATAGAGGAGGCTCGGTAAAGTAAAAACCATTTTTCAAAGTCCCCCCCCCGCCCCCCTTCTCCCCTCCCTTTAGGCGGATCTCGGAATCTAAGAGACTTGGAACATTTTTTTTTTCAGATTCATTTAGAGGGGCAATGCTTTAGTCGAAATACTTGTGCAACCCACCCCCCCCATCTCCCCGCCATCACCCCCCCCCTTTTTTTTTTTTCACAAGCACGCGAGGTGCTTGCACCTCGCGCAACACGCAAATACTAAACCCCCCCTATCTCCCCCCATCACCACCCCCCTTTTTTTTTTTTCACAAGCACGCGAGGTGCTTGCACCTCGCGCAACACGCAAATACTAAACCCACCATCTCCCGCCATCACCCCCCACATTTTTTTTTTCACAAGCACGCAAATACTAACCCCCCCCCCATCTCCCCCCCCCATTTTTTTTTTCACAAGCACGCGAGGTGCTTGCACCTCGCGCAACACGCAAATACTAGTTATACTATATAAAGCTAAATTACCACTGACTCACTCACTGACTCATTGACATAATTGTTCTCCCAGATGGTGGATGGGGAGGTGGGTATATTTTGACAGATTCGTAAACAAGTAACTCTCAAACCTACGGGAAAAGTGACAAACCCCCCCTTTTCACTTCCCCTTCTCCCCCCCCCTATCGTATCTCGGAAACTACGAGACCGGTATTTTTTTTTTTACGGATTCGTATAGAGGAGGCTCGGTAAAGTAAAAACCATTTATCAAAGTCGCCCCCCTCACCCCCCTTCTCACCCCCTTTAGGCGGATCTCAGAAATTAAGAGACTTGGAACATTTTTGTTGTCAGATTCATTTAGAGGGGCAATGTTTTAGTCGAAATGATTGTGCAACCCCCCCCCCCCATCACCCCCCCCACTTTTATTTTTGTTTTTTTCACAAGCACGCGAGGTGCTTGCACCTCGCGCAACACGCAAATACTAAACCCCCCCATCACCCTGCCCCAATTTTTTTTTTCACAAGCACGCGAGGTGTTTGCACTTCCTCGCGCAACACGCAAATACTAGTTATACTATATAAAGCTAAATTACCACTCACTCACTGACTCACTCATTGACATAATTGTTCTCCCAGATGGTGGATGGGGAGGTGGGTATATTTTGACAGATTCGTAAACAAGTTACTCTCAAACCTACGGGTAAAGTGACAAACCTCCCCTTTTCACCCCCCTTCTCCCCCCTCCCTATCGTATCTCGGAAACTACGAGACCCGTACTTTTTTTTACGGATTCGTATAGAGGAGGCTCGGTAAAGTAAAAACCATTTTTCAAAGTCGCCCCCCTCTCCCCCCTTCTCACCCCCTTTTGGCGGATATTGGAAATTAAGAGACCTCGAACATTTTTTTTTCAGATTCATTTAGAAGAGCAATGCTTTAGTCGAAATAATTATGCAAACCCCCCCCCCATCTCCCCCATCACCCCCATCCCCATTTTTTTTTTCAGATTCATTTAGAGGGGCAATGCTTTAGTTTTTATTTTACTACATTTAGGGGTTTTAAAAGTGAACAATCCACCACCACAAGCACGCGACGTGCTTGCACCTCGCGCAACACGCAAATACTAGTTATATAAAGCTAGATTACCACTCACTGACTCACTCATTGACATAATTGTTCTCCCAGATGGTGGATGGGGAGGTGGGTAAATTTTGACAGGTTCGTAAACAAGTAACTCTCAAACCTACGGGAAAAGTGCCAAATCTCCCCTTTTCAGCCCCCTTCTCCCCCCTCCTTATCGTATCTCGGAAACTACGAGACCCGTACTTTTTTTTACGGATTCGTATAGAGGAGGCTCGGTAAAGTAAAAACCATTTTTCAAAGTCGCCCCCCTCTCCCCCCTTCTCACCCCCTTTAGGCGGATATCGGAAATTAAGAGACCTCGAACATTTTTTTTTTCAGATTCATTTAGAAGAGCAATGCTTTAGTCGAAATAATTATGCAAACCCCCCCCCATCTCCCCCATCACCCCCATCCCCATTTTTTTTTTCAGATTCATTTAGAGGGGCAATACTTTAGTTTTTATTTTACTACATTTAGGGGTTTTAAAAGTGAACAATCCACCACTACAAGCACGCGAGGTGCTTGCACCTCGCGCAACACGCAAATACTAGTTATATTATATAAAGCTAAATTACCACTCACTGACTCACTCACTGACTCATTGACATAATTGTTCTCCCAGATGGTGGGTATATTTTGACAGATTCGTAAACAAGTAACTCTCAAACCTACGGGAAAAGTGCCAAACCTCCCCTTTTCCCCCCCCTTCTCCCCCCCCCCCCCCTATCGTATCTCGGAAACTACGAGACCCGTATATTTTACTTTTTACGGGTTCGTATAGAGGAGGCTCGGAAAATAAAAAAACATTTTTCAAAGTCCCCCCCCCGCCCCCTTCTCCCCCCCTTTAGGCGGATCTCGGAATCTAAGAGACTTGGAACATTTTTTTTTTCAGATTCATTTAGAGGGGCAATGCTTTAGTTGAAATAATTTTGCAAACCCCCCATCACCCCCCCCCATTTTTTTTCTTCCTTTATTTCATAAGCACGCGAGGTGCTTGCACCTCGCGCAACACGCAAATACTAAACCCCCCCACCCCATCTCCCCCCATCACCCCCCCCCTTTTTTTTTTTTCTCAAGCACGCGAGCTTGCACCTCGCGCAACACGCAAATACTAGTTATATTATATAAAGCTAGATTACCACTCACTCACTGACTGACTGACTCATTGACGTAATTGTTCTCCCAGATGGTGGATGGGGAGGTGGGTATATTTTGACAGATTCGTAAACAAGTTACTCTCAAACCTACGGGAAAAGTGCCAAAGCTCCCCTTTTCCCCCCCTTTCTCCCCCCCCCCCCCCTATCGTATCTCGGAAACTACGAGACCCGTATTTTTTTCTTTTTACGGATTCGTATAGAGGAGGCTCGGTAAAGTAAAAACCATTTTTCAAAGTCCCCCCCCCGCCCCCCTTCTCCCCCCCTTTAGGCGGATCTCGGAATCTAAGAGACTTGGAACATTTTTTTTTTCAGTTTCATTTAGAGGGGCAATGCTTTAGTCGAAATACTTGTGCAACCCCCCCCCCATCACCCCCCACCCTCTTTTTTTTTTTTTTTTTTCACAAGCACGCGAGGTGCTTGCACCTCGCGCAACACGCAAATACTTGATTTAGAGGGGCAATGCTTTAGTTTATTTCACAAGCACGCGAGGTGCTTGCACCTCGCGCAACACGCAAATACTAAACCCCCCCATCACCCCCCCCCTTTTTTTTTTTTTTTTTTCACAAGCACGCGAGGTGCTTGCACCTCGCGCAACACGCAAATACTTGATTTAGAGGGGCAATGCTTTAGTTTTTTTCACAAGCACGCGAGGTGCTTGCACCTCGCGCAACACGCAAATACTAGTTATATTATATAAAGCTAAATTACCACTCACTCACTGACATAATTGTTCTCCCAGATGGTGGATGGGGAGGTAGGTATATTTTGACAGATTCGCAAACAAGTACCTCTCAAACCTACGGGAAAAGTGCCAAACCTCCCCTTTTCACCCCCCTTCTCCCCCCCCCCCTATCGTATCTCGGAAACTACGAGACCCGTATTTTTTTTTTAACGGATTCGTATAGAGGAGGCTCGGTAAAGTAAAAACCATTTTTCAGTCGCCCCCCCCCGCCCCCCTTTTCACCCCCTTTAGGCGGATCTCGGAAATTAAGAGACTTGGAACATTTTTTTTTTAGATTCATTTAGAGGGGCAATGCTTTAGTCAAAATACTTCTGCAACTTCCCCCCCCCATCACCCCCCCCTTTTTTTTTGCTTATTTTCACAAGCACGCGAGGTGCTTGCACCTCGCGCAACACGCAAATACTTGATTTAGAGGGGCAATGCTTTAGTTTATTTCACAAGCACGCGAGGTGCTTGCACCTCGCGCAACACGCAAATACTTTTTTTTTCACAAGCACGTGAGGTGCTTGCACCTCGCGCTACACGCAAATACTAGTTATACTATATAAAGCTAAATTACCACTGACTCACTCACTGACTCATTGACATAATTGTTCTCCCAGATGGTGGATGGGGAGGTGGGTATATTTTGACAGATTCGTAAACAAGTAACTCTCAAACCTACGGGAAAAGTGACAAACCCCCCCTTTTCACTTCCCCTTCTCCCCCCCCCTATCGTATCTCGGAAACTACGAGACCGGTATTTTTTTTTTTACGGATTCGTATAGAGGAGGCTCGGTAAAGTAAAAACCATTTATCAAAGTCGCCCCCCTCACCCCCCTTCTCACCCCCTTTAGGCGGATCTCAGAAATTAAGAGACTTGGAACATTTTTGTTGTCAGATTCATTTAGAGGGGCAATGTTTTAGTCGAAATGATTGTGCAACCCCCCCCCCCCCATCACCCCCCCCACTTTTATTTTTGTTTTTTTCACAAGCACGCGAGGTGCTTGCACCTCGCGCAACACGCAAATACTAAACCCCCCCATCACCCTGCCCCAATTTTTTTTTTCACAAGCACGCGAGGTGTTTGCACTTCCTCGCGCAACACGCAAATACTAGTTATACTATATAAAGCTAAATTACCACTCACTCACTGACTCACTCATTGACATAATTGTTCTCCCAGATGGTGGATGGGGAGGTGGGTATATTTTGACAGATTCGTAAACAAGTTACTCTCAAACCTACGGGTAAAGTGACAAACCTCCCCTTTTCACCCCCCTTCTCCCCCCTCCCTATCGTATCTCGGAAACTACGAGACCCGTACTTTTTTTTACGGATTCGTATAGAGGAGGCTCGGTAAAGTAAAAACCATTTTTCAAAGTCGCCCCCCTCTCCCCCCTTCTCACCCCCTTTAGGCGGATATCGGAAATTAAGAGACCTCGAACATTTTTTTTCAGATTCATTTAGAAGAGCAATGCTTTAGTCGAAATAATTATGCAAACCCCCCCCCCATCTCCCCCATCACCCCCATCCCCATTTTTTTTTTCAGATTCATTTAGAGGGGCAATGCTTTAGTTTTTATTTTACTACATTTAGGGGTTTTAAAAGTGAACAATCCACCACCACAAGCACGCGACGTGCTTGCACCTCGCGCAACACGCAAATACTAGTTATATAAAGCTAGATTACCACTCACTGACTCACTCATTGACATAATTGTTCTCCCAGATGGTGGATGGGGAGGTGGGTATATTTTGACAGGTTCGTAAACAAGTAACTCTCAAACCTACGGGAAAAGTGCCAAATCTCCCCTTTTCAGCCCCCTTCTCCCCCCTCCTTATCGTATCTCGGAAACTACGAGACCCGTACTTTTTTTTACGGATTCGTATAGAGGAGGCTCGGTAAAGTAAAAACCATTTTTCAAAGTCGCCCCCCTCTCCCCCCTTCTCACCCCCTTTAGGCGGATATCGGAAATTAAGAGAACTCGAACATTTTTTTTTTCAGATTCATTTAGAAGAGCAATGCTTTAGTCGAAATAATTATGCAAACCCCCCCCCATCTCCCCCATCACCCCCATCCCCATTTTTTTTTTCAGATTCATTTAGAGGGGCAATACTTTAGTTTTTATTTTACTACATTTAGGGGTTTTAAAAGTGAACAATCCACCACTACAAGCACGCGAGGTGCTTGCACCTCGCGCAACACGCAAATACTAGTTATATAAAGCTAGATTACCACTCACTGACTCACTCATTGACATAATTGTTCTCCCAGATGGTGGATGGGGAGGTGGGTATATTTTGACAGATTCGTAAACAAGTAACTCTCAAACCTACGGGAAAAGTGCCAAATCTCCCCTTTTCAGCCCCCTTCTCCCCCCTCCTTATCGTATCTCGGAAACTACAAGACCCGTATTTTTTTTTACGGATTCGTATAGAGGAGGCTCGGTAAAGTAAAAACCATTTTTCAAAGTCGCCCCCCTCTCCCCTCTTCTCACCCCCTTTAGGCGGATATCGGAAATTAAGAGACCTCGAACATTTTTTTTTTCAGATTCATTTAGAAGAGCAATGCTTTAGTCGAAATAATTATGCAAACCCCCCCCCATCTCCCCCATCACCCCCATCCCCATTTTTTTTTTTTCAGATTCATTTAGAGGGGCAATGCTTTAGTTTTTATTTTACTACATTTAGGGGTTTTAAAAGTGAACAATCCACCACCTTAAGCACGCGAGGTGCTTGCACCTCGCGCAACACGCAAATACTAGTTATATAAAGCTAGATTACCACTCACTGACTCACTCATTGACATAATTGTTCTCCCAGATGGTGGATGGGGAGGTGGGTATATTTTGACAGATTCGTAAACAAGTAACTCTCAAACCTACGGGACAAGTGCCAAATCTCCCCTTTTCAGCCCCCTTCTCCCCCCTCCTTATCGTATCTCGGAAACTACAAGACCCGTATTTTTTTTTACGGATTCGTATAGAGGAGGCTCGGTAAAGTAAAAACCATTTTTCAAAGTCGCCCCCCTTGCCCTCCTTCTCACCCCCTTTAGGCGGATCTCGGAAATTAAGAGACTTGGAACATTTTTGTTTTCAGATTCATTTAGAGGGGCAATGTTTTAGTCGAAATGATTGTGCAACCCCTCCCCCCCCCCCATCACCCCCCCCCACTTTTATTTTTGTTTTTTTCACAAGCACGCGAGGTGCTTGCACCTCGCGCAACACGCAAATACTAAACCCCCCCATCACCCTGCCCCAATTTTTTTTTTCACAAGCACGCGAGGTGTTTGCACCTCCTCGCGCAACACGCAAATACTAGTTATACTATACAAAGCTAAATTACCACTTACTCACTGACTCACTCATTGACATAATTGTTCTCCCAGATGGTGGATGGGGAGGTGGGTATATTTTGACAGATTCGTAAACAAGTTACTCTCAAACCTACGGGATTCGTATAGAGGAGGCTCGGTAAAGTAAAAAGCATTTTTCAAAGTCGCCCCCCTTGCCCCCCTTCTCACCCCCTTTAGGCGGATCTCGGAAATTAAGAGACTTGGAACATTTTTTTTTTCAGATTCATTTAGAGGGGCAATTCTTTAGTCAAAATAATTGTGCAATCCCCCCCCACCATTTTTTTTTTAAAGCAAGCATGTGTTGGATTATTCAAATAATTTCAGTTGGTTTATTACATTAATTCAAGTTTGTTTCTTTAATTGAACACAAATTAAAATATCACTATAATAATTATAACCTTTTTAACATGTGATACACAAAATTTAACTATTTATTATCAAAACATTGTAAACACTATTACGAAACCTATTTATAAGATAAGAGTTTAAACTGTTCTTTCATTGTTGTCTTGTATAACAGAATATTTAAACGTTATTTAAAAAATAACGTTGCTTGTTTACTAATTCTGTCATCGTAAAACTAATAAGTAATTGAACTAATTAATTTCAACATATCTACTGTATTTTTATATCATTTAATCATAGCTTAATGTTAAAATACATAGGTTAACAAATCTGTTTTAAAATCGTACGATGTGACGTCACTTGTTTACACTGTCGTATAAAAGCCGCCGCTCAGTCGTTCTAGACACAGTCACTCACAGTCGCTCTGGAGCAGTCACACCGAACGGACCTAAGTTAAGTGAACTTGTGTTGTTTCTAACTTTTATTAATATTTTCTTATATTTTTATGTGTAGAATTAGTATAAAAATCCTATCGTATTGCTATTGTATTTGAATATAAATTAATAATGGAGTATCATTAAACAGATCTTCAAAAATGATTTTGAGGTTTCTTTTACCTTTTTTCATTTTGAGCAACCGTGTAGGAAATATAACGTTTTAAAACGGAATTAAATACAAAAATGCTGAAAAAAAAAAAAACTTATTTATAAAATGAAAAGTATGTCACTTTTTAAAATAAAAATTTGCTTGTTTCTTCCATTTCAGTTGAGCAGTCGGGTTTTTTAGATTTTTAAATAAGTTTTTTATTTTCAGCTTTTTTAGTATTTAATTCCGTTTTAAAAAGTAATAGATATTTCCTAAACGGTTGCTCAAAATGAAAAATGGTAAAAGAAACCTTAAAATCATTTTTAAAGATCTGTTTAATGATACTCCATTGAGTTTTTTTTTTTTATTTTGCCCTCGTTGAGAAGCTGGTGATGGTACAAATCTATCATCTAAACTTGGACTAGCAATGTTATGATGTAGAGATCATCTTATCAATATCGGTGTAGAAAGACGGCGCGGTGTATCGAGATTAGGTGCGGTACACCGTGGGATTCTGGCCGTCTCACTTAAATTAATTGAAGAAGGTAATCTCGACGACGAGATTCCAGGAGATGACTCTGGTGTAGACATGATAATACGTAGTGCTTTCTGACGGTCTTTTCTTTTTGAATTTGCAGTTCGCCACTTTCTTTTCATTCTACGGTGCTCGCGTGGTGTCATGTCCTTTACTAATTTTGTTTTGCATGGTATCTTGCCAGATTTTTTTTGTTTTGCCTCAGCCAACCTTCACCGGATCTTTTTTGCATCTCTCTCTATATCTTCGCTGTTTCTCAGCGGTCGTTAAAGGCATAGTTACATGCTGTTACGTCTAAAACAACAATTTATATTAAATACTACTGATTTGCATAATAAAAAGTCATAGTCAGCAAGATAGTATGACAAATACAACTCTGTTACTAAACTTACAACTCTGTTACCACACCAGAGTAACATAGTTGTACAGTAATAGAATTGTCAATTTTAAGAGTTGTGTAGAATATATCTTAAAACCATAATGCTTATTAAGAATTTACTTGGCATTTTTATAAATTAACCATTGGTCTTCATAATCAGTATAAAAGTAGATAAAGACTAAATACTTACAGAAATATTCCGGTAACAGAGTGCACACAAAATAAACACACGCACGCGGTTACGCGGCCTTTGGTTGACTGAATCCGCCATATTAATTCCCCTCACCGGGGGAAGAGCAGCACGAAAGGACTAACGTATCTGTATTTTTATTCCGAAATCATTATGGTAACAGAGCATAGCGGGTAAAATCGTAAGTTGTCAGGGACATTTTAAATAATTACTTAAAATGAAATGCCATCGTTAAAACATTCAAAAGTAATTCGCATTACTGCGTATATTCACTATCTTTTATTTTATTTAATAAAATTGCGAACGTTAGACCAGAATTTTTGAGATTTTAGTTTTTTGTCGTAATCCTTTAGTGCTTGGGACATGAGTAAAAACTATGAAAAGCAACTCTGTTACCGGTAAAGACAACTCTGTTACTAAATTTAACAAAATTACAAACATTTTCTCAAGAAATGCTTAGAGTAGACATATTATGAGACTGATTTTAGTCCTGAAAGTATTATAATAATGTGTATTTTGTGAATATAATTTAGGATTTGTCACTATCATGCGCCTAGGACAAGTTTATCTGCAATGAAAAGTAGAACGATCCAAAAACCATTTTTCAAAGTCGACCCCCCCTGCGTGCTTGCACCTCGCGCAACACGCAAATACTAAACCCCCCATCACCCCCCCACTTTTTTTTTTTCACAAGCACGCGAGGTGCTTGCACCTCGCGCAACACGCAAATACTAAACCCCTTATCTCCCCCATCACCCCTCACCCATTTGTTTTTTTTTTTTTTTTCACAAGCACGCGAGGTGCTTGCACCTCGCGCAACACGCAAATACTAGTTATACTATATAAATATTATAAAGCGGAAAAGTTTGTTAGTTTGTTTGTTTGTTTGTTTGTTTGCTTGAACGCGCTAGTCATCGAAAGTACTGGGTGGATTTGGATGAAATTTGGTATGGAAGTAGCTTGAAGCTTGAGGAAGGTTATAGGCTACTTTTTACCCGACTGCAAAAAAGGAGAGTTATGTTTTTACCGTGATAGAATCCACGGGAGCGAAGCCCCGCGAGAGTACTAGTACTATATAAAGCTAAATTACCACTGACTGACTCACTCACTGACATAATTGCTCTCCTCAGATGGTGGATGGGGAGGTTGGTATATTTTGACAGATTCGTAAACAAGTAACTCTCAAACCTACGGGAAAAGTGCCAAACTTCCCCTTTTCACCCCCCTTCTCCACCCTCCCTATCGTATCTCGGAAACTACGAGACCGGTATTTTTTTTTTGTTACGGATTCGTATAGAGGAGGCTCGGTAAAGTAAAAACCATTTTTCAAAGTCGCCCCCCTTGCCCCCCTTCTCACCCCCCTTAGGCGGATCTCGGAAACTAAGAGACTTGGAACTTTTTTTTTTTCAGATTCATATAGAGGGGCAATTCTTTAGTCGAAATACTTGTGCAACCCCCCCCCCCCCATCACCTCCCCTCTTTTTTTTTTAAATGCAAGCCCGCGAGGTGCTTGCAGCTCGCGCAACACGCAAATACTTTTTTTTTTCACAAGCACGCGAAGTGCTTGCACCTCGCGCAACACGCAAATACTATACCCCCCCCCATCATCCCCCCCTTTTTTTTTTTTCTTTTTTTGTTCTCATTGACATAATTGTTCTCCCAGATGGTGGATGGGGAGGTGGGTATATTTTGACAGGTTCGTAAACAAGTAACTCTCAAACCTACGGGAAAAGTGACAAACCCCCCCTT
The DNA here is from genome assembly GCA_943138885.2 of Tholera decimalis. Taxonomy (NCBI): domain Eukaryota; kingdom Metazoa; phylum Arthropoda; class Insecta; order Lepidoptera; family Noctuidae; genus Tholera; species Tholera decimalis. Next base: position 4,670,767 of record OW964565.2, on the reverse strand, counting down.
TTCACTTCCCCTTCTCCCCCCCCCTATCGTATCTCGGAAACTACGAGACCGGTATTTTTTTTTTACGGATTCGTATAGAGGAGGCTCGGTAAAGTAAAAACCATTTATCAAAGTCGCCCCCCTCACCCCCCTTCTCACCCCCTTTAGGCGGATCTCAGAAATTAAGAGACTTGGAACATTTTTGTTGTCAGATTCATTTAGAGGGGCAATGCTTTAGTCGAAATACTTGTGCAACCCACCCCCCCCATCTCCTCGCCATCACCCCCCCCCCTTTTTTTTTTTTTCACAAGCACGCGAGGTGCTTGCACCTCGCGCAACACGCAAATACTAAACCCCCCCCATCTCCCCCCATCACCACCCCCCTTTTTTTTTTTTTCACAAGCACGTGAGGTGCTTGCACCTCGCGCAACACGCAAATACTAAACCCACCATCTCCCGCCATCACCCCCCACATTTTTTTTCTTTCACAAGCACGCGAGGTGCTTGCACCTCGCGCAACACGCAAATACTAGTTATACTATATAAAGCTAAATTACCACTGACTCACTCACTGACTCATTGACATAATTGTTCTCCCAGATGGTGGATGGGGAGGTGGGTATATTTTGACAGATTCGTAAACAAGTAACTTTCAAACCTACGGGAAAAGTGCCAAACTTCCCCTTTTCACCCCCCTTCTCCACCCTCCCTATCGTATCTCGGAAACTACGAGACCGGTATTTTTTTTTTTGTTACGGATTCGTATAGAGGAGGCTCGGTAAAGTAAAAACCATTTTTCAAAGTCGCCCCCCTTGCCCCCCTTCTCACCCCCCTTAGGCGGATCTCGGAAACTAAGAGACTTGGAACTTTTTTTTTTTCAGATTCATATAGAGGGGCAATTTTTTAGTCGAAATACTTGTGCAACCCCCCCCCCCCATCACCTCCCCTCTTTTTTTTTTAAATGCAAGCCCGCGAGGTGCTTGCAGCTCGCGCAACACGCAAATACTTTTTTTTTTCACAAGCACGCGAAGTGCTTGCACCTCGCGCAACACGCAAATACTATACCCCCCCCCATCATCCCCCCCTTTTTTTTTTTCTTTTTTTGTTCTCATTGACATAATTGTTCTCCCAGATGGTGGATGGGGAGGTGGGTATATTTTGACAGGTTCGTAAACAAGTAACTCTCAAACCTACGGGAAAAGTGACAAACCCCCCCTTTTCACTTCCCCTTCTCCCCCCCCCTATCGTATCTCGGAAACTACGAGACCGGTATTTTTTTTTTTACGGATTCGTATAGAGGAGGCTCGGTAAAGTAAAAACCATTTATCAAAGTCGCCCCCCTCACCCCCCTTCTCACCCCCTTTAGGCGGATCTCAGAAATTAAGAGACTTGGAACATTTTTGTTGTCAGATTCATTTAGAGGGGCAATGCTTTAGTCGAAATACTTGTGCAACCCACCCCCCCCATCTCCTCGCCATCACCCCCCCCCCTTTTTTTTTTTTTCACAAGCACGCGAGGTGCTTGCACCTCGCGCAACACGCAAATACTAAACCCCCCCCATCTCCCCCCATCACCACCCCCCTTTTTTTTTTTTTCACAAGCACGTGAGGTGCTTGCACCTCGCGCAACACGCAAATACTAAACCCACCATCTCCCGCCATCACCCCCCACATTTTTTTTTTTCACAAGCACGCGAGGTGCTTGCACCTCGCGCAACACGCAAATACTAGTTATACTATATAAAGCTAAATTACCACTGACTCACTCACTGACTCATTGACATAATTGTTCTCCCAGATGGTGGATGGGGAGGTGGGTATATTTTGACAGATTCGTAAACAAGTAACTTTCAAACCTACGGGAAAAGTGCCAAACTTCCCCTTTTCACCCCCCTTCTCCACCCTCCCTATCGTATCTCGGAAACTACGAGACCGGTATTTTTTTTTTTGTTACGGATTCGTATAGAGGAGGCTCGGTAAAGTAAAAACCATTTTTCAAAGTCGCCCCCCTTGCCCCCCTTCTCACCCCCCTTAGGCGGATCTCGGAAACTAAGAGACTTGGAACTTTTTTTTTTTCAGATTCATATAGAGGGGCAATTCTTTAGTCGAAATACTTGTGCAACCCCCCCCCCCATCACCTCCCCTCTTTTTTTTTTAAATGCAAGCCCGCGAGGTGCTTGCAGCTCGCGCAACACGCAAATACTTTTTTTTTTCACAAGCACGCGAAGTGCTTGCACCTGGCGCAACACGCAAATACTATACCCCCCCCCCCATCATCCCCCCCTTTTTTTTTTTTCTTTTTTTTTTCTCATTGACATAATTGTTCTCCCAGATGGTGGATGGGGAGGTGGGTATATTTTGACAGATTCGTAAACAAGTAACTCTCAAACCTACGGGAAAAGTGCCAAACCTCCCCTTTTCCCCCCCCCTTCTCCCCCCCCCTATCGTATCTCGGAAACTACGAGACCCGTATTTTTTACTCTTTACCAAGCACCCGAGGTGCTTGCACCTCGCGCAACACGCAAATACTAGTTATATTATATAAAGCTAAATTACCACTCACTGACTCACTGACATAATTGTTCTCCCAGATGGTGGATGGGGAGGTGGGTATATTTTGACAGATTCGTAAACAAGTAACTCTGAAACCTACGGGAAAAGTGCCAAACCTCCCCTTTTCCCCCCCCTTCTCCCCCCTCCCTATCGTATCTCGGAAACTACGAGACCCGTATTTTTTTTTTTTACGGATTCGTATAGAGGAGGCTCGGTAAAGTAAAAACCATTTTTCAAAGTCCCCCCCCCGCCCCCCTTCTCCCCTCCCTTTAGGCGGATCTCGGAATCTAAGAGACTTGGAACATTTTTTTTTTCAGATTCATTTAGAGGGGCAATGCTTTAGTCGAAATACTTGTGCAACCCACCCCCCCCATCTCCCCGCCATCACCCCCCCCCTTTTTTTTTTTTTCACAAGCACGCGAGGTGCTTGCACCTCGCGCAACACGCAAATACTAAACCCCCCCCATCTCCCCCCATCACCACCCCCCTTTTTTTTTTTTTCACAAGCACGTGAGGTGCTTGCACCTCGCGCAACACGCAAATACTAAACCCACCATCTCCCGCCATCACCCCCCACATTTTTTTTTTTCACAAGCACGCAAATACTAACCCCCCCCCCATCTCCCCCCCCCATTTTTTTTTTCACAAGCACGCGAGGTGCTTGCACCTCGCGCAACACGCAAATACTGATTATACTATATAAAGCTAAATTACCACTGACTCACTCACTGACTCATTGACATAATTGTTCTCCCAGATGGTGGATGGGGAGGTGGGTATATTTTGACAGATTCGTAAACAAGTAACTCTCAAACCTACGGGAAAAGTGACAAACCCCCCCTTTTCACTTCCCCTTCTCCCCCCCCCTATCGTATCTCGGAAACTACGAGACCGGTATTTTTTTTTTACGGATTCGTATAGAGGAGGCTCGGTAAAGTAAAATCCATTTATCAAAGTCGCCCCCCTCACCCCCCTTCTCACCCCCTTTAGGCGGATCTCAGAAATTAAGAGACTTGGAACATTTTTGTTGTCAGATTCATTTAGAGGGGCAATGTTTTAGTCGAAATGATTGTGCAACCCCCCCCCCCCATCACCCCCCCCACTTTTATTTTTGTTTTTTTCACAAGCACGCGAGGTGCTTGCACCTCGCGCAACACGCAAATACTAAACCCCCCCATCACCCTGCCCCAATTTTTTTTTTTCACAAGCACGCGAGGTGTTTGCACTTCCTCGCGCAACACGCAAATACTAGTTATACTATATAAAGCTAAATTACCACTCACTCACTGACTCACTCATTGACATAATTGTTCTCCCAGATGGTGGATGGGGAGGTGGGTATATTTTGACAGATTCGTAAACAAGTTACTCTCAAACCTACGGGTAAAGTGACAAACCTCCCCTTTTCACCCCCCTTCTCCCCCCTCCCTATCGTATCTCGGAAACTACGAGACCCGTACTTTTTTTTACGGATTCGTATAGAGGAGGCTCGGTAAAGTAAAAACCATTTTTCAATGTCGCCCCCCTCTCCCCCCTTCTCACCCCCTTTTGGCGGATATCGGAAATTAAGAGACCTCGAACATTTTTTTTTCAGATTCATTTAGAAGAGCAATGCTTTAGTCGAAATAATTATGCAAACCCCCCCCCCATCTCCCCCATCACCCCCATCCCCATTTTTTTTTTCAGATTCATTTAGAGGGGCAATGCTTTAGTTTTTATTTTACTACATTTAGGGGTTTTAAAAGTGAACAATCCACCACCACAAGCACGCGACGTGCTTGCACCTCGCGCAACACGCAAATACTAGTTATATAAAGCTAGATTACCACTCACTGACTCACTCATTGACATAATTGTTCTCCCAGATGGTGGATGGGGAGGTGGGTATATTTTGACAGGTTCGTAAACAAGTAACTCTCAAACCTACGGGAAAAGTGCCAAATCTCCCCTTTTCAGCCCCCTTCTCCCCCCTCCTTATCGTATCTCGGAAACTACGAGACCCGTACTTTTTTTTACGGATTCGTATAGAGGAGGCTCGGTAAAGTAAAAACCATTTTTCAAAGTCGCCCCCCTCTCCCCCCTTCTCACCCCCTTTAGGCGGATATCGGAAATTAAGAGACCTCGAACATTTTTTTTTTCAGATTCATTTAGAAGAGCAATGCTTTAGTCGAAATAATTATGCAAACCCCCCCCCATCTCCCCCATCACCCCCATCCCCATTTTTTTTTTCAGATTCATTTAGAGGGGCAATACTTTAGTTTTTATTTTACTACATTTAGGGGTTTTAAAAGTGAACAATCCACCACCACAAGCACGCGAGGTGCTTGCACCTCGCGCAACACGCAAATACTAGTTATATAAAGCTAGATTACCACTCACTGACTCACTCATTGACATAATTGTTCTCCCAGATGGTGGATGGGGAGGTGGGTATATTTTGACAGATTCGTAAACAAGTAACTCTCAAACCTACGGGAAAAGTGCCAAATCTCCCCTTTTCAGCCCCCTTCTCCCCCCTCCTTATCGTATCTCGGAAACTACAAGACCCGTATTTTTTTTTACGGATTCGTATAGAGGAGGCTCGGTAAAGTAAAAACCATTTTTCAAAGTCGCCCCCCTCTCCCCCCTTCTCACCCCCTTCAGGCGGATATCGGAAATTAAGAGACCTCGAACATTTTTTTTTTCAGATTCATTTAGAAGAGCAATGCTTTAGTCGAAATAATTATGCAAACCCCCCCCCATCTCCCCCATCACCCCCATCCCCATTTTTTTTTTCAGATTCATTTAGAGGGGCAATGCTTTAGTTTTTATTTTACTACATTTAGGGGTTTTAAAAGTGAACAATCCACCACCACAAGCACGCGAGGTGCTTGCACCTCGCGCAACACGCAAATACTAGTTATATAAAGCTAGATTACCACTCACTGACTCACTCATTGACATAATGGTTCTCCCAGATGGTGGATGGGGAGGTGGGTATATTTTGACAGATTCGTAAACAAGTAACTCTCAAACCTACGGGAAAAGTGCCAAATCTCCCCTTTTCAGCCCCCTTCTCCCCCCTCCTTATCGTATCTCGGAAACTACAAGACCCGTATTTTTTTTTACGGATTCGTATAGAGGAGGCTCGGTAAAGTAAAAACCATTTTTCAAAGTCGCCCCCCTTGCCCTCCTTCTCACCCCCTTTAGGCGGATCTCGGAAATTAAGAGACTTGGAACATTTTTGTTTTCAGATTCATTTAGAGGGGCAATGTTTTAGTCGAAATGATTGTGCAACCCCTCCCCCCCCCATCACCCCCCCCCCACTTTTATTTTTGTTTTTTTCACAAGCACGCGAGGTGCTTGCACCTCGCGCAACACGCAAATACTAAACCCCCCCATCACCCTGCCCCAATTTTTTTTTTCACAAGCACGCGAGGTGTTTGCACCTCCTCGCGCAACACGCAAATACTAGTTATACTATATAAAGCTAAATTACCACTCACTCACTGACTCACTCATTGACATAATTGTTCTCCCAGATGGTGGATGGGGAGGTGGGTATATTTTGACAGATTCGTAAACAAGTTACTCTCAAACCTACGGGATTCGTATAGAGGAGGCTCAGTAAAGTAAAAACCATTTTTCAAAGTCGCCCCCCTTGCCCTCCTTCTCACCCCCTTTAGGCGGATATCGGAAATTAAGAGACCTCGAACATTTTTTTTTCAGATTCATTTAGAAGAGCAATGCTTTAGTCGAAATAATTATGCAAACCCCCACATCTCCCCCATCACCCCCACCCCCAATTTTTTTTTTTTTCAGATTCATTTAGAGGGGCAATGCTTTAGTTTTTATTTTACTACATTTAGGGGTTTTAAAAGTGAACAATCCACCACCACAAGCACGCGAGGTGCTTGCACCTCGCGCAACACGCAAATACTAGTTATATAAAGCTAGATTACCACTCACTGACTCACTCATTGACATAATTGTTCTCCCAGATGGTGGATGGGGAGGTGGGTATATTTTGACAGATTCGTAAACAAGTTACTCTCAAACCTACGGAAAAAGTGCCAAATCTCCCCTTTTCAGCCCCCTTCTCCCCCCTCCCTATCGTATCTCGGAAACTACGAGACCCGTATTTTTTTTTACGGATTCGTGTAGAGGAGGCTCGGTAAAGTAAAAACCATTTTTCAAAGTCACCCACCTTGCCCCCCTTCTCACCCCCTTTAGGCGGATCTCGGAAATTAAGAGACTTGGAACATTTTTTTTTTTTCAGATTCATTTAGCAGGGCAATGCTTTAGTCCAAATAATTGTGCCAACCTCTCCCCCATCTTCCCCCATCGCCCCCCCCCATTTTTTTTTTTAAATTGAACAAGCGCGCGAGGTTCTTGCACCTCGCGCAACACGCAAATACTAAACCCCCCATCTCCCCCCATCACCCCCCCCACTTTTTTTTTTTGTTTTTTTCACAAGCACGCGAGGTTCTTGCACCTCGCGCAACACGCAAATACTAAACCCCCCCATCACTCCGCCCCAAATTTTTTTTTTTCACAAGCACGCGAGGTGCTTGCACCTCGCGCAACACGCAAATACTAGTTATACTATATAAAGCTAAATTACCACTGACTGACTCACTGACTCATTGACATAATTGTTCTCCCAGATGGTGGATGGGGAGGTGGGTATATTTTGACAGATTCGTAAACAAGTAACTCTCAAACCTACGGGAAAAGTGCCAAATCTCCCCTTTTCACCCCCCTTCTCCCCCCTCCCTATCGTATCTCGGAAACTACGAGACCCGTATTTTTTTTTTTACGGATTCGTGTAGAGGAGGCTCTATTAAGTAAAAAACATTTTTCAAAGTCCCCCCCCTGCTCCCCTTTTCACCCCCTTTAGGCGGAAATCGGAAATTAAGAGACTTGGAACATTTTAGTTTTCAGATTCATTTAGAGGGGCAATGCTTTAGTCCAAAAAATTGTGCAGCCGGCCCTCACCACCCCCCCCTACCCACCCCCCCCCCCCAATTTTTTTTTTCACAAGCACGCGAGGTGCTTGCCACCTCGCGCAACACGCAAATACTAAACCCCCCCATCTCCCCCCATCACCCCCCCACTTTTTTTTTTTTCACAAGCACGTGAGGTGCTTGCTCCTCGCGCAACACGCAATTACTAGTTATACTATATAAAGCTAAATTACCACTCACTGACTCACTCACTCATTGACATAATTGTTCTCCCAGATGGTGGATGGGGAGGTGGGTATATTTTGACAGATTCGTAAACAAGTAACTCTCAAACCTTCGGGAAAAGTGCCAAACCTCCTCTTTCCCCCCCCCTTCTCGCCCCTCTCTATCGTATCTCGGAAACTACGAGACCCGTATTTTTCTTTTTTACGGATTCCTATTAAGGACGCTCGGTAAAGTAAAAACCATTTTTCAGTCGCCCCCCCCCCCGCCCCCCTTTTCACTCCCTTTAGGCGGATCTCGGAAATTAAGAGACTTGGAACATTTTTTTTTCAGATTCATTTAGAGGGGCAATGCTTTACTCGAAATACTTGTGCAATCCCCCCCCATCTCCCCCCCATCACCCCCCCCCCCCTTTTTTTTTTTCACAAGCCCGCGAGGTGCTTGCACCTCGCGCAACACGCAAATACTAGTTATACTATATAAAGCTAAATTACCACTCACTCACTGACTCACTCATTGACATAATTGTTCTCCCAGATGGTGGATGGGGAGGTGGGTATCTTTTGACAGATTCGTAAACAAGTTACTCTCAAACCTACGGGTAAAGTGACAAACCTCCCCTTTTCACCCCCCTTCTCCCCCCTCCCTATCGTATCTCGGAAACTACGAGACCCGTACTTTTTTTTACCGATTCATATAGAGGAGGCTCGGTAAAGTAAAAACCATTTTTCAAAGTCACCCACCTTGCCCCCCTTCTCACCCCCTTTAGGCGGATCTCGGAAATTAAGAGACTTGGAACATTTTTTTTTTCAGATTCATTTAGCAGGGTAATGCTTTTGTCCAAATAATTGTGCCAACCTCCCCCCCATCTTCCCCATCAACCCCCCATTTTTTTTTAATTGAACAAGCACGCGATGTTCTTGCACCTCGCGCAACACGCAAATACTAAACCCCCCCATCACCCCCCCCCCATTTTTTTTTTCACAAGCGCGCGAGGTGCTGTTACCTCGCGCAACACGCAAATACTAGTTGTATTATATAAAGCTAAATTACACTGACTGACTCACTGACTCACTGACTCACTCACTCATTGACATAATTGTTCTCCCAGATGGTGGATGGGGAGGTGGGTATATTTTTGACAGATTCGTAAACAAGTAACTCTCAAACCTACGGGAAAAGTGCCAAACCTCCCCTTTTCACCCTCCTTCTCCCCCCTCCCTATCGTATCTCGGAAACTACGAGACCCGTATTTTTTTACGGATTCGTATAGAGGAGGCTCAGTAAAGTAAAAACCATTTTTCAAAGTCGCCCCCCTTGCCCCCCTTCTCACCCCCTTTAGGCGGATATCGGAAATTAAGAGAACTCGAACATTTTTTTTTTTCAGATTCATTTAGAAGAGCAATGCTTTAGTCGAAATAATTATGCAAACCCCCCCCATCTCCCCCATCACCCCCATCCCCATTTTTTTTTTCAGATTCCTTTAGAGGGGCAATGCTTTAGTTTTTATTTTACTACATTTAGGGGTTTTAAAAGTGAACAATCCACCACCACAAGCACGCGAGGTGCTTGCACCTCGCGCAACACGCAAATACTAGTTATATAAATCTAGATTACCACTCACTGACTCACTCATTGACATAATATAATTGTTCTCCCAGATGGTGGATGGGGAGGTGGGTATATTTTGACAGATTCGTAAACAAGTAACTCTCAAACCTACGGAAAAAGTGCCAAATCTCCCCTTTTCAGCCCCTTCTCCCCCCTCCCTATCGTATGTCGGAAACTACAAGACCCGTATTTTTTTTACGGATTCGTATAGAGGAGGCTCGGTAAAGTAAAAACCATTTTTCAAAGTCACCCACCTTGCCCCCCTTCTCACCCCCTTTAGGCGGATCTCGGAAATTAAGAGACTTGGAACATTTTTTTTTTCAGATTCATTTAGCAGGGCAATGCTTTAGTCCAAATAATTGTGCCAACCTCCCCCCATCTTCCCCATCGCCCCCCCCCCATTTTTTTTTTAAATTGAACAAGCGCGCGAGGTTCTTGCACCTCGCGCAACACGCAAAATACTAAACCCCCCATCTCCCCCCATCACCCCCCCCCCACTTTTTTTTGTTTTTTTCACAAGGACGCAAGGTGCTTGCACCTCGCGCAACACGCAAATACTAAACCCCCCCATCACACCCCCCCATTTTTTTTTTCACAAGCACGCGAGGTGCCTGCACCTCGCGCAACACGCAAATACTAGTTATACTATTTAAAGCTAAATTACCACTCACTCACTGACTCACTCATTGACATAATTGTTCTCCCAGATGGTGGATGGGGAGGTGGGTATATTTTGACAGATTCGTAAACAAGTTACTCTCAAACCTACGGTAAAGTGACAAACCTCCCCTTTTCACCCCCCTTCTCCCCCCTCCCTATCGTATCTCGGAAACTACGAGACCCGTACTTTTTTTTACGGATTCGTATAGAGGAGGCTCGGTAAAGTAAAAACCATTTTTCAAAGTCGCCCCCCTCTCCCCCTTCTCACCCCCTTTTGGCGGATATCGGAAATTAAGAGACCTCGAACATTTTTTTTCAGATTCATTTAGAAGAGCAATGCTTTAGTCGAAATAATTATGCAAACCCCCCCCCCCATCTCCCCCATCACCCCCATCCCCATTTTTTTTTTCAGATTCATTTAGAGGGGCAATGCTTTAGTTTTTATTTTACTACATTTAGGGGTTTTAAAAGTGAACAATCCACCACCACAAGCACGCGACGTGCTTGCACCTCGCGCAACACGTAAATACTAGTTATATAAAGCTAGATTACCACTCACTGACTCACTCATTGACATAATTGTTCTCCCCAGATGGTGGATGGGGAGGTGGGTATATTTTGACAGGTTCGTAAACAAGTAACTCTCAAACCTACGGGAAAAGTGCCAAATCTCCCCTTTTCAGCCCCCTTCTCCCCCCTCCTTATCGTATCTCGGAAACTACGAGACCCGTACTTTTTTTTACGGATTCGTATAGAGGAGGCTCGGTAAAGTAAAAACCATTTTTCAAAGTCGCCCCCCCCTCTCCCCCCTTCTCACCCCCTTTAGGCGGATATCGGAAATTAAGAGACCTCGAACATTTTTTTTTTCAGATTCATTTAGAAGAGCAATGCTTTAGTCGAAATAATTATGCAAACCCCCCCCCCATCTCCCCCATCACCCCCATCCCCATTTTTTTTTTCAGATTCATTAGAGGGGCAATACTTTAGTTTTTATTTTACTACATTTAGGGGTTTTAAAAGTGAACAATCCACCACCACAAGCACGCGAGGTGCTTGCACCTCGCGCAACACGCAAATACTAGTTATATAAAGCTAGATTACCACTCACTGACTCACTCATTGACATAATTGTTCTCCCAGATGGTGGATGGGGAGGTGGGTATATTTTGACAGATTCGTAAACAAGTAACTCTCAAACCTTCGGGAAAAGTGCCAAACCTCCTCTTTTCCCCCCCCTTCTCGCCCCTCTCTATCGTATCTCGGAAACTACGAGACCCGTATTTTTCTTTTTTACGGATTCCTATTAAGGACGCTCGGTAAAGTAAAAACCATTTTTCAGTCGCCCCCCCCCCCCCGCCCCCCTTTTCACTCCCTTTAGGCGGATCTCGGAAATTAAGAGACCTCGAACATTTTTTTTTCAGATTCATTTAGAAGAGCAATGCTTTAGTCGAAATAATTATGCAAACCCCCCCCCATCTCCCCCATCACCCCCATCCCCATTTTTTTTTTCAGATTCATTTAGAGGGGCAATACTTTAGTTTTTATTTTACTACATTTAGGGGTTTTAAAAGTGAACAATCCACCACCACAAGCACGCGAGGTGCTTGCACCTCGCGCAACACGCAAATACTAGTTATATAAAGCTAGATTACCACTCACTGACTCACTCATTGACATAATTGTTCTCCCAGATGGTGGATGGGGAGGTGGGTATATTTTGACAGGTTCGTAAACAAGTAACTCTCAAACCTACGGGAAAAGTGCCAAATCTCCCCTTTTCAGCCCCCTTCTCCCCCCTCCTTATCGTATCTCGGAAACTACGAGACCCGTACTTTTTTTTACGGATTCGTATAGAGGAGGCTCGGTAAAGTAAAAACCATTTTTCAAAGTCGCCCCCCTCTCCCCCCTTCTCACCCCCTTTAGGCGGATATCGGAAATTAAGAGACCTCGAACATTTTTTTTTCAGATTCATTTAGAAGAGCAATGCTTTAGTCGAAATAATTATGCAAACCCCCCCCCATCTCCCCCATCACCCCCATCCCCATTTTTTTTTTCAGATTCATTTAGAGGGGCAATACTTTAGTTTTTATTTTACTACATTTAGGGGTTTTAAAAGTGAACAATCCACCACCACAAGCACGCGAGGTGCTTGCACCTCGCGCAACACGCAAATACTAGTTATATAAAGCTAGATTACCACTCACTGACTCACTCATTGACATAATTGTGCTCCCAGATGGTGGATGGGGAGGTGGGTATATTTTGACAGGTTCGTAAACAAGTAACTCTCAAACCTACGGGAAAAGTGCCAAATCTCCCCTTTTCAGCCCCCTTCTCCCCCCTCCTTATCGTATCTCGGAAACTACGAGACCCGTACTTTTTTTTACGGATTCGTATAGAGGAGGCTCGGTAAAGTAAAAACCATTTTTCAAAGTCGCCCCCCTCTCCCCCCTTCTCACCCCCTTTAGGCGGATATCGGAAATTAAGAGACCTCGAACATTTTTTTTTTCAGATTCATTTAGAAGAGCAATGCTTTAGTCGAAATAATTATGCAAACCCCCCCCATCTCCCCCATCACCCCCATCCCCATTTTTTTTTTTCAGATTCATTTAGAGGGGCAATACTTTAGTTTTTATTTTACTACATTTAGGGGTTTTAAAAGTGAACAATCCACCACCACAAGCACGCGAGGTGCTTGCACCTCGCGCAACACGCAAATACTAGTTATATAAAGCTAGATTACCACTCACTGACTCACTCATTGACATAATTGTTCTCCCAGATGGTGGATGGGGAGGTGGGTATATTTTGACAGATTCGTAAACAAGTAACTCTCAAACCTACGGGAAAAGTGCCAAATCTCCCCTTTTCAGCCCCCTTCTCCCCCCTCCTTATCGTATCTCGGAAACTACAAGACCCGTATTTTTTTTTACGGATTCGTATAGAGGAGGCTCGGTAAAGTAAAAACCATTTTTCAAAGTCGCCCCCCTCTCCCCCCTTCTCACCCCCTTCAGGCGGATATCGGAAATTAAGAGACCTCGAACATTTTTTTTTTCAGATTCATTTAGAAGAGCAATGCTTTAGTCGAAATAATTATGCAAACCCCCCCCCATCTCCCCCATCACCCCCATCCCCATTTTTTTTTTTTCAGATTCATTTAGAGGGGCAATGCTTTAGTTTTTATTTTACTACATTTAGGGGTTTTAAAAGTGAACAATCCACCACCTTAAGCACGCGAGGTGCTTGCACCTCGCGCAACACGCAAATACTAGTTATATAAAGCTAGATTACCACTCACTGACTCACTCATTGACATAATTGTTCTCCCAGATGGTGGATGGGGAGGTGGGTATATTTTGACAGATTCGTAAACAAGTAACTCTCAAACCTACGGGAAAAGTGCCAAATCTCCCCTTTTCAGCCCCCTTCTCCCCCCTCCTTATCGTATCTCGGAAACTACAAGACCCGTATTTTTTTTTACGGATTCGTATAGAGGAGGCTCGGTAAAGTAAAAACCATTTTTCAAAGTCGCCCCCCTTGCCCTCCTTCTCACCCCCTTTAGGCGGATCTCGGAAATTAAGAGACTTGGAACATTTTTGTTTTCAGATTCATTTAGAGGGGCAATGTTTTAGTCGAAATGATTGTGCAACCCCTCCCCCCCCCATCACCCCCCCCCCCCACTTTTATTTTTGTTTTTTTCACAAGCACGCGAGGTGCTTGCACCTCGCGCAACACGCAAATACTAAACCCCCCCATCACCCTGCCCCAATTTTTTTTTTCACAAGCACGCGAGGTGTTTGCACCTCCTCGCGCAACACGCAAATACTAGTTATACTATATAAAGCTAAATTACCACTCACTCACTGACTCACTCATTGACATAATTGTTCTCCCAGATGGTGGATGGGGAGGTGGGTATATTTTGACAGATTCGTAAACAAGTTACTCTCAAACCTACGGGATTCGTATAGAGGAGGCTCAGTAAAGTAAAAACCATTTTTCAAAGTCGCCCCCCTTGCCCTCCTTCTCACCCCCTTTAGGCGGATATCGGAAATTAAGAGACCTCGAACATTTTTTTTTCAGATTCATTTAGAAGAGCAATGCTTTAGTCGAAATAATTATGCAAACCCCCACATCTCCCCCATCACCCCCACCCCCAATTTTTTTTTTTTTCAGATTCATTTAGAGGGGCAATGCTTTAGTTTTTATTTTACTACATTTAGGGGTTTTAAAAGTGAACAATCCACCACCACAAGCACGCGAGGTGCTTGCACCTCGCGCAACACGCAAATACTAGTTATATAAAGCTAGATTACCACTCACTGACTCACTCATTGACATAATTGTTCTCCCAGATGGTGGATGGGGAGGTGGGTATATTTTGACAGATTCGTAAACAAGTAACTCTCAAACCTACGGAAAAAGTGCCAAATCTCCCCTTTTCAGCCCCCTTCTCCCCCCTCCCTATCGTATCTCGGAAACTACGAGACCCGTATTTTTTTTTACGGATTCGTGTAGAGGAGGCTCGGTAAAGTAAAAACCATTTTTCAAAGTCACCCACCTTGCCCCCCTTCTCACCCCCTTTAGGCGGATCTCGGAAATTAAGAGACTTGGAACATTTTTTTTTTTCAGATTCATTTAGCAGGGCAATGCTTTAGTCCAAATAATTGTGCCAACCTCTCCCCCATCTTCCCCCATCGCCCCCCCCCATTTTTTTTTTTAAATTGAACAAGCGCGCGAGGTTCTTGCACCTCGCGCAACACGCAAATACTAAACCCCCCATCTCCCCCCATCACCCCCCCCACTTTTTTTTTTTGTTTTTTTCACAAGCACGCGAGGTTCTTGCACCTCGCGCAACACGCAAATACTAAACCCCCCCATCACTCCGCCCCAAATTTTTTTTTTTCACAAGCACGCGAGGTGCTTGCACCTCGCGCAACACGCAAATACTAGTTATACTATATAAAGCTAAATTACCACTGACTGACTCACTGACTCATTGACATAATTGTTCTCCCAGATGGTGGATGGGGAGGTGGGTATATTTTGACAGATTCGTAAACAAGTAACTCTCAAACCTACGGGAAAAGTGCCAAATCTCCCCTTTTCACCCCCCTTCTCCCCCCTCCCTATCGTATCTCGGAAACTACGAGACCCGTATTTTTTTTTTTACGGATTCGTGTAGAGGAGGCTCTATTAAGTAAAAAACATTTTTCAAAGTCCCCCCCCTGCTCCCCTTTTCACCCCCTTTAGGCGGAAATCGGAAATTAAGAGACTTGGAACATTTTAGTTTTCAGATTCATTTAGAGGGGCAATGCTTTAGTCCAAAAAATTGTGCAGCCGGCCCTCACCACCCCCCCCTACCCACCCCCCCCCCCCAATTTTTTTTTTCACAAGCACGCGAGGTGCTTGCACCTCGCGCAACACGCAAATACTAAACCCCCCCATCTCCCCCCATCACCCCCCCACTTTTTTTTTTTCACAAGCACGTGAGGTGCTTGCTCCTCGCGCAACACGCAATTACTAGTTATACTATATAAAGCTAAATTACCACTCACTGACTCACTCACTCATTGACATAATTGTTCTCCCAGATGGTGGATGGGGAGGTGGGTATATTTTGACAGATTCGTAAACAAGTAACTCTCAAACCTTCGGGAAAAGTGCCAAACCTCCTCTTTTCCCCCCCCTTCTCGCCCCTCTCTATCGTATCTCGGAAACTACGAGACCCGTATTTTTCTTTTTTACGGATTCCTATTAAGGACGCTCGGTAAAGTAAAAACCATTTTTCAGTCGCCCCCCCGCCCGCCCCCCTTTTCACTCCCTTTAGGCGGATCTCGGAAATTAAGAGACTTGGAACATTTTTTTTTTCAGATTCATTTAGAGGGGCAATGCTTTACTCGAAATACTTGTGCAATCCCCCCCCATCTCCCCCCCATCACCCCCCCCCCCCTTTTTTTTTTTTTCACAAGCACGCGAGGTGCTTGCACCTCGCGCAACACGCAAATACTAGTTATACTATATAAAGCTAAATTACCACTCACTCACTGACTCACTCATTGACATAATTGTTCTCCCAGATGGTGGATGGGGAGGTGGGTATATTTTGACAGATTCGTAAACAAGTTACTCTCAAACCTACGGGTAAAGTGACAAACCTCCCCTTTTCACCCCCCTTCTCCCCCCTCCCTATCGTATCTCGGAAACTACGAGACCCGTACTTTTTTTTACCGATTCATATAGAGGAGGCTCGGTAAAGTAAAAACCATTTTTCAAAGTCACCCACCTTGCCCCCCTTCTCACCCCCTTTAGGCGGATCTCGGAAATTAAGAGACTTGGAACATTTTTTTTTTCAGATTCATTTAGCAGGGTAATGCTTTTGTCCAAATAATTGTGCCAACCTCCCCCCCATCTTCCCCCATCAACCCCCCCATTTTTTTTTAATTGAACAAGCACGCGATGTTCTTGCACCTCGCGCAACACGCAAATACTAAACCCCCCCATCACCCCCCCCCATTTTTTTTTTCACAAGCGCGCGAGGTGCTGTTACCTCGCGCAACACGCAAATACTAGTTGTATTATATAAAGCTAAATTACCACTGACTGACTCACTGACTCACTCACTCATTGACATAATTGTTCTCCCAGATGGTGGATGGGGAGGTGGGTATATTTTGACAGATTCGTAAACAAGTAACTCTCAAACCTACGGGAAAAGTGCCAAACCTCCCCTTTTCACCCTCCTTCTCCCCCCTCCCTATCGTATCTCGGAAACTACGAGACCCGTATTTTTTTACGGATTCGTATAGAGGAGGCTCAGTAAAGTAAAAACCATTTTTCAAAGTCGCCCCCCTTGCCCCCCTTCTCACCCCCTTTAGGCGGATATCGGAAATTAAGAGAACTCGAACATTTTTTTTTTTCAGATTCATTTAGAAGAGCAATGCTTTAGTCGAAATAATTATGCAAACCCCCCCCATCTCCCCCATCACCCCCATCCCCATTTTTTTTTTCAGATTCCTTTAGAGGGGCAATGCTTTAGTTTTTATTTTACTACATTTAGGGGTTTTAAAAGTGAACAATCCACCACCACAAGCACGCGAGGTGCTTGCACCTCGCGCAACACGCAAATACTAGTTATATAAAGCTAGATTACCACTCACTGACTCACTCATTGACATAATGGTTCTCCCAGATGGTGGATGGGGAGGTGGGTATATTTTGACAGATTCGTAAACAAGTAACTCTCAAACCTACGGGAAAAGTGCCAAATCTCCCCTTTTCAGCCCCCTTCTCCCCCCTCCTTATCGTATCTCTGAAACTACAAGACCCGTATTTTTTTTTACGGATTCGTATAGAGGAGGCTCGGTAAAGTAAAAACCATTTTTCAAAGTCGCCCCCCTTGCCCCCCTTCTCACCCCCTTTAGGCGGATATCGGAAATTAAGAGACCTCGAACATTTTTTTTTCAGATTCATTTAGAAGAGCAATGCTTTAGTCGAAATGATTATGCAAACCCCCACATCTCCCCCATCACCCCCACCCCCAATTTTTTTTTTTCAGATTCATTTAGAGGGGCAATGCTTTAGTTTTTATTTTACTACATTTAGGGGTTTTAAAAGTGAACAATCCACCACCACAAGCACGCGAGGTGCTTGCACCTCGCGCAACACGCAAATACTAGTTATATAAATCTAGATTACCACTCACTGACTCACTCATTGACATAATTGTTCTCCCAGATGGTGGATGGGGAGGTGGGTATATTTTGACAGATTCGTAAACAAGTAACTCTCAAACCTACGGAAAAAGTGCCAAATCTCCCCTTTTCAGCCCCCTTCTCCCCCCTCCCTATCGTATGTCGGAAACTACAAGACCCGTATTTTTTTTTTACGGATTCGTATAGAGGAGGCTCGGTAAAGTAAAAACCATTTTTCAAAGTCACCCACCTTGCCCCCCTTCTCACCCCCTTTAGGCGGATCTCGGAAATTAAGAGACTTGGAACATTTTTTTTTTCAGATTCATTTAGCAGGGCAATGCTTTAGTCCAAATAATTGTGCCAACCTCCCCCCATCTTCCCCCATCGCCCCCCCCCCATTTTTTTTTTAAATTGAACAAGCGCGCGAGGTTCTTGCATCTCGCGCAACACGCAAATACTAAACCCCCCATCTCCCCCCATCACCCCCCCCCCACTTTTTTTTTGTTTTTTTCACAAGGACGCAAGGTGCTTGCACCTCGCGCAACACGCAAATACTAAACCCCCCCATCACACCCCCCCATTTTTTTTTTTCACAAGCACGCGAGGTGCCTGCACCTCGCGCAACACGCAAATACTAGTTATACTATATAAAGCTAAATTACCACTCACTCACTGACTCACTCATTGACATAATTGTTCTCCCAGATGGTGGATGGGGAGGTGGGTATATTTTGACAGATTCGTAAACAAGTTACTCTCAAACCTACGGGTAAAGTGACAAACCTCCCCTTTTCACCCCCCTTCTCCCCCCTCCCTATCGTATCTCGGAAACTACGAGACCCGTACTTTTTTTTACGGATTCGTATAGAGGAGGCTCGGTAAAGTAAAAACCATTTTTCAAAGTCGCCCCCCTCTCCCCCCTTCTCACCCCCTTTTGGCGGATATCGGAAATTAAGAGACCTCGAACATTTTTTTTTCAGATTCATTTAGAAGAGCAAT
This sequence comes from Tholera decimalis, assembly GCA_943138885.2. Lineage (NCBI taxonomy): Eukaryota > Metazoa > Arthropoda > Insecta > Lepidoptera > Noctuidae > Tholera > Tholera decimalis. The sequence goes on along the minus strand of OW964565.2, from coordinate 4,652,104 downwards.
GCTTTAGTCGAAATAATTATGCAAACCCCCCCCCCATCTCCCCCATCACCCCCATCCCCATTTTTTTTTTCAGATTCATTTAGAGGGGCAATGCTTTAGTTTTTATTTTACTACATTTAGGGGTTTTAAAAGTGAACAATCCACCACCACAAGCACGCGACGTGCTTGCACCTCGCGCAACACGTAAATACTAGTTATATAAAGCTAGATTACCACTCACTGACTCACTCATTGACATAATTGTTCTCCCAGATGGTGGATGGGGAGGTGGGTATATTTTGACAGGTTCGTAAACAAGTAACTCTCAAACCTACGGGAAAAGTGCCAAATCTCCCCTTTTCAGCCCCCTTCTCCCCCCTCCTTATCGTATCTCGGAAACTACGAGACCCGTACTTTTTTTTACGGATTCGTATAGAGGAGGCTCGGTAAAGTAAAAACCATTTTTCAAAGTCGCCCCCCTCTCCCCCCTTCTCACCCCCTTTAGGCGGATATCGGAAATTAAGAGACCTCGAACATTTTTTTTTTCAGTATCATTTAGAAGAGCAATGCTTTAGTCGAAATAATTATGCAAACCCCCCCCCATCTCCCCCATCACCCCCATCCCCATTTTTTTTTTCAGATTCATTTAGAGGGGCAATACTTTAGTTTTTATTTTACTACATTTAGGGGTTTTAAAAGTGAACAATCCACCACCACAAGCACGCGAGGTGCTTGCACCTCGCGCAACACGCAAATACTAGTTATATAAAGCTAGATTACCACTCACTGACTCACTCATTGACATAATTGTTCTCCCAGATGGTGGATGGGGAGGTGGGTATATTTTGACAGATTCGTAAACAAGTAACTCTCAAACCTTCGGGAAAAGTGCCAAACCTCCTCTTTTCCCCCCCCTTCTCGCCCCTCTCTATCGTATCTCGGAAACTACGAGACCCGTATTTTTCTTTTTTACGGATTCCTATTAAGGACGCTCGGTAAAGTAAAAACCATTTTTCAGTCGCCCCCCCCCCCGCCCCCCTTTTCACTCCCTTTAGGCGGATCTCGGAAATTAAGAGACTTGGAACATTTTTTTTTTCAGATTCATTTAGAGGGGCAATGCTTTACTCGAAATACTTGTGCAATCCCCCCCCATCTCCCCCCCATCACCCCCCCCCCCTTTTTTTTTTTTTCACAAGCACGCGAGGTGCTTGCACCTCGCGCAACACGCAAATACTAGTTATACTATATAAAGCTAAATTACCACTCACTCACTGACTCACTCATTGACATAATTGTTCTCCCAGATGGTGGATGGGGAGGTGGGTATATTTTGACAGATTCGTAAACAAGTTACTCTCAAACCTACGGGTAAAGTGACAAACCTCCCCTTTTCACCCCCCTTCTCCCCCCTCCCTATCGTATCTCGGAAACTACGAGACCCGTACTTTTTTTTACCGATTCATATAGAGGAGGCTCGGTAAAGTAAAAACCATTTTTCAAAGTCACCCACCTTGCCCCCCTTCTCACCCCCTTTAGGCGGATCTCGGAAATTAAGAGACTTGGAACATTTTTTTTTTCAGATTCATTTAGCAGGGTAATGCTTTTGTCCAAATAATTGTGCCAACCTCCCCCCCATCTTCCCCCATCAACCCCCCCATTTTTTTTTAATTGAACAAGCACGCGATGTTCTTGCACCTCGCGCAACACGCAAATACTAAACCCCCCCATCACCCCCCCCCCCTTTTTTTTTTTCACAAGCGCGCGAGGTGCTGTTACCTCGCGCAACACGCAAATACTAGTTGTATTATATAAAGCTAAATTACCACTGACTGACTCACTGACTCACTGACTCACTCACTCATTGACATAATTGTTCTCCCAGATGGTGGATGGGGAGGTGGGTATATTTTGACAGATTCGTAAACAAGTAACTCTCAAACCTACGGGAAAAGTGCCAAACCTCCCCTTTTCACCCTCCTTCTCCCCCCTCCCTATCGTATCTCGGAAACTACGAGACCCGTATTTTTTTACGGATTCGTATAGAGGAGGCTCAGTAAAGTAAAAACCATTTTTCAAAGTCGCCCCCCTTGCCCCCCTTCTCACCCCCTTTAGGCGGATATCGGAAATTAAGAGAACTCGAACATTTTTTTTTTTCAGATTCATTTAGAAGAGCAATGCTTTAGTCGAAATAATTATGCAAACCCCCCCCATCTCCCCCATCACCCCCATCCCCATTTTTTTTTTCAGATTCCTTTAGAGGGGCAATGCTTTAGTTTTTATTTTACTACATTTAGGGGTTTTAAAAGTGAACAATCCACCACCACAAGCACGCGAGGTGCTTGCACCTCGCGCAACACGCAAATACTAGTTATATAAAGCTAGATTACCACTCACTGACTCACTCATTGACATAATGGTTCTCCCAGATGGTGGATGGGGAGGTGGGTATATTTTGACAGATTCGTAAACAAGTAACTCTCAAACCTACGGGAAAAGTGCCAAATCTCCCCTTTTCAGCCCCCTTCTCCCCCCTCCTTATCGTATCTCTGAAACTACAAGACCCGTATTTTTTTTTACGGATTCGTATAGAGGAGGCTCGGTAAAGTAAAAACCATTTTTCAAAGTCGCCCCCCTTGCCCCCCTTCTCACCCCCTTTAGGCGGATATCGGAAATTAAGAAACCTCGAACATTTTTTTTTCAGATTCATTTAGAAGAGCAATGCTTTAGTCGAAATGATTATGCAAACCCCCACATCTCCCCCATCACCCCCACCCCCAATTTTTTTTTTTCAGATTCATTTAGAGGGGCAATGCTTTAGTTTTTATTTTACTACATTTAGGGGTTTTAAAAGTGAACAATCCACCACCACAAGCACGCGAGGTGCTTGCACCTCGCGCAACACGCAAATACTAGTTATATAAATCTAGATTACCACTCACTGACTCACTCATTGACATAATTGTTCTCCCAGATGGTGGATGGGGAGGTGGGTATATTTTGACAGATTCGTAAACAAGTTACTCTCAAACCTACGGAAAAAGTGCCAAATCTCCCCTTTTCAGCCCCCTTCTCCCCCCTCCCTATCGTATGTCGGAAACTACAAGACCCGTATTTTTTTTTTACGGATTCCTATAGAGGAGGCTCGGTAAAGTAAAAACCATTTTTCAAAGTCACCCACCTTGCCCCCCTTCTCACCCCCTTTAGGCGGATCTCGGAAATTAAGAGACTTGGAACATTTTTTTTTTCAGATTCATTTAGCAGGGCAATGCTTTAGTCCAAATAATTGTGCCAACCTCCCCCCATCTTCCCCCATCGCCCCCCCCCCATTTTTTTTTTAAATTGAACAAGCGCGCGAGGTTCTTGCACCTCGCGCAACACGCAAATACTAAACCCCCCATCTCCCCCCATCACCCCCCCCCCACTTTTTTTTTGTTTTTTTCACAAGGACGCAAGGTGCTTGCACCTCGCGCAACACGCAAATACTAAACCCCCCCATCACACCCCCCCATTTTTTTTTTTCACAAGCACGCGAGGTGCCTGCACCTCGCGCAACACGCAAATACTAGTTATACTATATAAAGCTAAATTACCACTCACTCACTGACTCACTCATTGACATAATTGTTCTCCCAGATGGTGGATGGGGAGGTGGGTATATTTTGACAGATTCGTAAACAAGTTACTCTCAAACCTACGGGTAAAGTGACAAACCTCCCCTTTTCACCCCCCTTCTCCCCCCTCCCTATCGTATCTCGGAAACTACGAGACCCGTACTTTTTTTTACGGATTCGTATAGAGGAGGCTCGGTAAAGTAAAAACCATTTTTCAAAGTCGCCCCCCTCTCCCCCCTTCTCACCCCCTTTTGGCGGATATCGGAAATTAAGAGACCTCGAACATTTTTTTTTCAGATTCATTTAGAAGAGCAATGCTTTAGTCGAAATAATTATGCAAACCCCCCCCCCATCTCCCCCATCACCCCCATCCCCATTTTTTTTTTCAGATTCATTTAGAGGGGCAATGCTTTAGTTTTTATTTTACTACATTTAGGGGTTTTAAAAGTGAACAATCCACCACCACAAGCACGCGACGTGCTTGCACCTCGCGCAACACGCAAATACTAGTTATATAAAGCTAGATTACCACTCACTGACTCACTCATTGACATAATTGTTCTCCCAGATGGTGGATGGGGAGGTGGGTATATTTTGACAGGTTCGTAAACAAGTAACTCTCAAACCTACGGGAAAAGTGCCAAATCTCCCCTTTTCAGCCCCCTTCTCCCCCCTCCTTATCGTATCTCGGAAACTACGAGACCCGTACTTTTTTTTACGGATTCGTATAGAGGAGGCTCGGTAAAGTAAAAACCATTTTTCAAAGTCGCCCCCCTCTCCCCCCTTCTCACCCCCTTTAGGCGGATATCGGAAATTAAGAGACCTCGAACATTTTTTTTTTCAGATTCATTTAGAAGAGCAATGCTTTAGTCGAAATAATTATGCAAACCCCCCCCCATCTCCCCCATCACCCCCATCCCCATTTTTTTTTTCAGATTCATTTAGAGGGGCAATACTTTCGTTTTTATTTTACTACATTTAGGGGTTTTAAAAGTGAACAATCCACCACCACAAGCACGCGAGGTGCTTGCACCTCGCGCAACACGCAAATACTAGTTATATAAAGCTAGATTACCACTCACTGACTCACTCATTGACATAATTGTTCTCCCAGATGGTGGATGGGGAGGTGGGTATATTTTGACAGATTCGTAAACAAGTAACTCTCAAACCTACGGGAAAAGTGCCAAATCTCCCCTTTTCAGCCCCCTTCTCCCCCCTCCTTATCGTATCTCGGAAACTACAAGACCCGTATTTTTTTTTACGGATTCGTATAGAGGAGGCTCGGTAAAGTAAAAACCATTTTTCAAAGTCGCCCCCCTCTCCCCCCTTCTCACCCCCTTTAGGCGGATATCGGAAAATAAGAGACCTCGAACATTTTTTTTTTCAGATTCATTTAGAAGAGCAATGCTTTAGTCGAAATAATTATGCAAACCCCCCCCCATCTCCCCCATCACCCCCATCCCCATTTTTTTTTTTCAGATTCATTTAGAGGGGCAATGCTTTAGTTTTTATTTTACTACATTTAGGGGTTTTAAAAGTGAACAATCCACCACCTTAAGCACGCGAGGTGCTTGCACCTCGCGCAACACGCAAATACTAGTTATATAAAGCTAGATTACCACTCACTGACTCACTCATTGACATAATTGTTCTCCCAGATGGTGGATGGGGAGGTGGGTATATTTTGACAGATTCGTAAACAAGTAACTCTCAAACCTACGGGAAAAGTGCCAAATCTCCCCTTTTCAGCCCCCTTCTCCCCCCTCCTTATCGTATCTCGGAAACTACAAGACCCGTATTTTTTTTTACGGATTCGTATAGAGGAGGCTCGGTAAAGTAAAAACCATTTTTCAAAGTCGCCCCCCTTGCCCTCCTTCTCACCCCCTTTAGGCGGATCTCGGAAATTAAGAGACTTGGAACATTTTTGTTTTCAGATTCATTTAGAGGGGCAATGTTTTAGTCGAAATGATTGTGCAACCCCTCCCCCCCCCCATCACCACCCCCACTTATATTTTTGTTTTTTTCACAAGCACGCGAGGTGCTTGCACCTCGCGCAACACGCAAATACTAAACCCCCCCATCACCCTGCCCCAATTTTTTTTTTCACAAGCACGCGAGGTGTTTGCACCTCCTCGCGCAACACGCAAATACTAGTTATACTATATAAAGCTAAATTACCACTCACTCACTGACTCACTCATTGACATAATTGTTCTCCCAGATGGTGGATGGGGAGGTGGGTATATTTTGACAGATTCGTAAACAAGTTACTCTCAAACCTACGGGATTCGTATAGAGGAGGCTCAGTAAAGTAAAAACCATTTTTCAAAGTCGCCCCCCTTGCCCTCCTTCTCACCCCCTTTAGGCGGATATCGGAAATTAAGAGACCTCGAACATTTTTTTTTCAGATTCATTTAGAAGAGCAATGCTTTAGTCGAAATAATTATGCAAACCCCCACATCTCCCCCATCACCCCCACCCCCAATTTTTTTTTTTTTCAGATTCATTTAGAGGGGCAATGCTTTAGTTTTTATTTTACTACATTTAGGGGTTTTAAAAGTGAACAATCCACCACCACAAGCACGCGAGGTGCTTGCACCTCGCGCAACACGCAAATACTAGTTATATAAAGCTAGATTACCACTCACTGACTCACTCATTGACATAATTGTTCTCCCAGATGGTGGATGGGGAGGTGGGTATATTTTGACAGATTCGTAAACAAGTAACTCTCAAACCTACGGAAAAAGTGCCAAATCTCCCCTTTTCAGCCCCCTTCTCCCCCCTCCCTATCGTATCTCGGAAACTACGAGACCCGTATTTTTTTTACGGATTCGTGTAGAGGAGGCTCGGTAAAGTAAAAACCATTTTTCAAAGTCACCCACCTTGCCCCCCTTCTCACCCCCTTTAGGCGGATCTCGGAAATTAAGAGACTTGGAACATTTTTTTTTTTCAGATTCATTTAGCAGGGCAATGCTTTAGTCCAAATAATTGTGCCAACCTCTCCCCCATCTTCCCCCATCGCCCCCCCCCATTTTTTTTTTTAAATTGAACAAGCGCGCGAGGTTCTTGCACCTCGCGCAACACGCAAATACTAAACCCCCCATCTCCCCCCATCACCCCCCCCACTTTCTTTTTTTGTTTTTTTCACAAGCACGCGAGGTTCTTGCACCTCGCGCAACACGCAAATACTAAACCCCCCCATCACTCCGCCCCAAATTTTTTTTTTCACAAGCACGCGAGGTGCTTGCACCTCGCGCAACACGCAAATACTAGTTATACTATATAAAGCTAAATTACCACTGACTGACTCACTGACTCATTGACATAATTGTTCTCCCAGATGGTGGATGGGGAGGTGGGTATATTTTGACAGATTCGTAAACAAGTAACTCTCAAACCTACGGGAAAAGTGCCAAATCTCCCCTTTTCACCCCCCTTCTCCCCCCTCCCTATCGTATCTCGGAAACTACGAGACCCGTATTTTTTTTTTTACGGATTCGTGTAGAGGAGGCTCTATTAAGTAAAAAACATTTTTCAAAGTCCCCCCCCTGCTCCCCTTTTCACCCCCTTTAGGCGGAAATCGGAAATTAAGAGACTTGGAACATTTTAGTTTTCAGATTCATTTAGAGGGGCAATGCTTTAGTCCAAAAAATTGTGCAGCCGGCCCTCACCACCCCCCCCTACCCACCCCCCCCCCCAATTTTTTTTTTCACAAGCACGCGAGGTGCTTGCACCTCGCGCAACACGCAAATTCTAAACCCCCCCATCTCCCCCCATCACCCCCCCACTTTTTTTTTTTTCACAAGCACGTGAGGTGCTTGCTCCTCGCGCAACACGCAATTACTAGTTATACTATATAAAGCTAAATTACCACTCACTGACTCACTCACTCATTGACATAATTGTTCTCCCAGATGGTGGATGGGGAGGTGGGTATATTTTGACAGATTCGTAAACAAGTAACTCTCAAACCTTCGGGAAAAGTGCCAAACCTCCTCTTTTCCCCCCCCTTCTCGCCCCTCTCTATCGTATCTCGGAAACTACGAGACCCGTATTTTTCTTTTTTACGGATTCCTATTAAGGACGCTCGGTAAAGTAAAAACCATTTTTCAGTCGCCCCCCCCCCGCCCCCCTTTTCACTCCCTTTAGGCGGATCTCGGAAATTAAGAGACTTGGAACATTTTTTTTTTCAGATTCATTTAGAGGGGCAATGCTTTACTCGAAATACTTGTGCAATCCCCCCCCATCTCCCCCCCATCACACCCCCCCCCTTTTTTTTTTTTCACAAGCACGCGAGGTGCTTGCACCTCGCGCAACACGCAAATACTAGTTATACTATATAAAGCTAAATTACCACTCACTCACTGACTCACTCATTGACATAATTGTTCTCCCAGATGGTGGATGGGGAGGTGGGTATATTTTGACAGATTCGTAAACAAGTTACTCTCAAACCTACGGGTAAAGTGACAAACCTCCCCTTTTCACCCCCCTTCTCCCCCCTCCCTATCGTATCTCGGAAACTACGAGACCCGTACTTTTTTTTACCGATTCATATAGAGGAGGCTCGGTAAAGTAAAAACCATTTTTCAAAGTCACCCACCTTGCCCCCCTTCTCACCCCCTTTAGGCGGATCTCGGAAATTAAGAGACTTGGAACATTTTTTTTTTCAGATTCATTTAGCAGGGTAATGCTTTTGTCCAAATAATTGTGCCAACCTCCCCCCCATCTTCCCCCATCAACCCCCCCATTTTTTTTTAATTGAACAAGCACGCGATGTTCTTGCACCTCGCGCAACACGCAAATACTAAACCCCCCCATCACCCCCCCCCCTTTTTTTTTTTCACAAGCGCGCGAGGTGCTGTTACCTCGCGCAACACGCAAATACTAGTTGTATTATATAAAGCTAAATTACCACTGACTGACTCACTGACTCACTGACTCACTCACTCATTGACATAATTGTTCTCCCAGATGGTGGATGGGGAGGTGGGTATATTTTGACAGATTCGTAAACAAGTAACTCTCAAACCTACGGGAAAAGTGCCAAACCTCCCCTTTTCACCCTCCTTCTCCCCCCTCCCTATCGTATCTCGGAAACTACGAGACCCGTATTTTTTTACGGATTCGTATAGAGGAGGCTCAGTAAAGTAAAAACCATTTTTCAAAGTCGCCCCCCTTGCCCCCCTTCTCACCCCCTTTAGGCGGATATCGGAAATTAAGAGAACTCGAACATTTTTTTTTTTCAGATTCATTTAGAAGAGCAATGCTTTAGTCGAAATAATTATGCAAACCCCCCCCATCTCCCCCATCACCCCCATCCCCATTTTTTTTTTCAGATTCCTTTAGAGGGGCAATGCTTTAGTTTTTATTTTACTACATTTAGGGGTTTTAAAAGTGAACAATCCACCACCACAAGCACGCGAGGTGCTTGCACCTCGCGCAACACGCAAATACTAGTTATATAAAGCTAGATTACCACTCACTGACTCACTCATTGACATAATGGTTCTCCCAGATGGTGGATGGGGAGGTGGGTATATTTTGACAGATTCGTAAACAAGTAACTCTCAAACCTACGGGAAAAGTGCCAAATCTCCCCTTTTCAGCCCCCTTCTCCCCCCTCCTTATCGTATCTCTGAAACTACAAGACCCGTATTTTTTTTTACGGATTCGTATAGAGGAGGCTCGGTAAAGTAAAAACCATTTTTCAAAGTCGCCCCCCTTGCCCCCCTTCTCACCCCCTTTAGGCGGATATCGGAAATTAAGAGACCTCGAACATTTTTTTTTCAGATTCATTTAGAAGAGCAATGCTTTAGTCGAAATGATTATGCAAACCCCCACATCTCCCCCATCACCCCCACCCCCAATTTTTTTTTTTCAGATTCATTTAGAGGGGCAATGCTTTAGTTTTTATTTTACTACATTTAGGGGTTTTAAAAGTGAACAATCCACCACCACAAGCACGCGAGGTGCTTGCACCTCGCGCAACACGCAAATACTAGTTATATAAATCTAGATTACCACTCACTGACTCACTCATTGACATAATTGTTCTCCCAGATGGTGGATGGGGAGGTGGGTATATTTTGACAGATTCGTAAACAAGTAACTCTCAAACCTACGGAAAAAGTGCCAAATCTCCCCTTTTCAGCCCCCTTCTCCCCCCTCCCTATCGTATGTCGGAAACTACAAGACCCGTATTTTTTTTTTACGGATTCGTATAGAGGAGGCTCGGTAAAGTAAAAACCATTTTTCAAAGTCACCCACCTTGCCCCCCTTCTCACCCCCTTTAGGCGGATCTCGGAAATTAAGAGACTTGGAACATTTTTTTTTTTCAGATTCATTTAGCAGGGCAATGCTTTAGTCCAAATAATTGTGCCAACCTCCCCCCATCTTCCCCCATCGCCCCCCCCCCATTTTTTTTTTAAATTGAACAAGCGCGCGAGGTTCTTGCACCTCGCGCAACACGCAAATACTAAACCCCCCATCTCCCCCCATCACCCCCCCCCCACTTTTTTTTTGTTTTTTTCACAAGGACGCAAGGTGCTTGCACCTCGCGCAACACGCAAATACTAAACCCCCCCATCACACCCCCCCATTTTTTTCTTTCACAAGCACGCGAGGTGCCTGCACCTCGCGCAACACGCAAATACTAGTTGTATTATATAAAGCTAAATTACCACTGACTGACTCACTGACTCACTCACTCATTGACATAATTGTTCTCCCAGATGGTGGATGGGGAGGTGGGTATATTTTAACAGATTCGTGAACAAGTTACTCTCAAACCTACGGGAAAAGTGCCAAACCTCCCCTTTTCACCCCCCTTCTCCCCCCTCCCTATCGTATCTCGGAAACTACGAGAACCGTATAATTTTTTTTACGGATTCGTATAGAGGAGGCTCGGTAAAGTATAAACCATTTTTCAAAGTCGCCCCCCTTGCCCCCCTTCTCACCCCCTTTAGGCGGATCTCGGAAATTAAGAGACTTGGAACATTTTTTTTTTTTTTTTCAGATTCATTTAGAGGGGCAATGCTTTAGTCAAAATAATTGTGTAAACCCCCTCCCCCATCTCCCCCCATCACCCCCCCCATTTTGATTTTTACTACTGAAAAAACTGATGATTCAAGATGGGTAGGCCTCTAGTATGGGACGCAACTTGTGTCGACACTATTACGCCATCTCATATTCCAAGTACGGCGTGCTGTGCAGCAGCCGCGACTGCAGAGGCCCTCAAACGGCGCAAATAACCTTGCAAAGGTACCTTTCTAGTAATTACAGTTTTGCGCCGTTTGGGGTCGAAACGCTTGGGACCATGGCATGGGACCCGAGTGCGCGTCTCCTTTATAAGGAATTATCTCACCGGCTGATCGATTCCTTGCGTGACCGGAGGGCCGGCTCATTCTTTGCCCAAAGAATAAGCATTGCCGTACAACGTGGCAATGCTGCCAGTCTTCTGGCTACGTTTCCGGACGACAGCGATGAGGAGGAGTACTTTGACGCCTAAGCTTATTTTTTTTTAAGATTTAGTAATTATATTAGTTTATTTTTATTTATTGTTAAAGTATGTAAGATTTTATTTGTATTGGCGAAGTGAATAACTGAACTTATATTAAATAAATGCTGATTTTTTGTGGCCCTTATGGTCAAATTTCGATCTTAGGGCGACTACTACTTTTCAAAAAGTAATTGTCTAACATAACAATAAGTTAACAAAATAATCTGATACCATATTTCAAAATAATAGTATTAATTATACGGTAACTTACGTTGAAATCAAAAGTTAAACAAAAACCGGCCGCCATTTTGGATCAAGTAATTGTAAAAAGATGGTCCAAAATCCATAAAACGAGCCAGAGTCAGTATTCAATATCACTCAAAATAGCAGCGTGTGCGCACTCAATGAACGTAAGAACAAGAGTGAGCGGTTGGAGGGATGTGCTACATACCTGCACCACTTGCACAAAGAAAGAAAAAAAATTGGCCAAGTGCGAGTCATACTCGCCCATGAAGGGTTCCGTAGTAACTATAATAAATATAATTTTATATATTTATATAAAAAAAAACTTAAAATTTCTTAAAACTAATTTATTTGCAATTTTTACAACTACGCTAAATAACTTTGTTTTTCATAGTGTTTGTATGAATTACAAAGTTATATTTGCGGTTTTATAAAATATGCTGTATCCCAAAAACTGCTGACCTGATTTCATTCTACCAATTTTGGTTGAAAGTTTACATTAAGATCTACAGACATATATTTTTTTAGACTTTTCACTCCATTATTTCACACATTTTACCACTTTGGAAGCTTATATCTTTTAAACGATTGACTTATTAAATAGTGGTTTTAGAAACCCTTATATCATTTTTATGAAAAATTCTGTTGTACACAAAAACTACTTAGGTTATGAGCTTAGACAAATTTTTTTACGATTAACCTTGTCAATACCTTCTAGAAAAATATGGCTGTATTTATGTATTGAACATAGATACAGAGTTTTTTTTTTCAAAAGTGCTATTCCAAATATCGCCGGTTTGGGGCTTTTTGTAATCGACATATTCTAACTTTGTTTTTCATCTATCTATGGAACTGTATCAATTTAAACAGGTCTTGCGATATTTGGACCAACAGAAGGATAAACAGCCTTTCATTATATCATAGGTTTGTGGTTTAATCTTCTATACTTATAATAAATCTGTAGAGAGATCAATTCTGTACATGAAATATATTTACAAAATAACTATCAGGGGGTGATTAGGGATCGATACTGATGCCAAAAATGCAATCAGTAAAATTTTTGTCTGTCTGTCTGTCTGTCTGTCTGTCTGTCTGTCTGTCTGTATAACCGTTATAGAAACAAAAACTACTCGACGGATTTTAACGAAACTTGGTACAATTATTTATCATACTCCTGCGCTGGTTATAGTATACTTTTCATCACGCTACAATCAATAGGAGCAGAGCAGTGAAGGGAAATGTTGGGAAAACGGGAGAAGTTACTCCATTTTTTAAGCTTCCGACGCGTGTGCAACCTTAATGGTTAAAGCTACACAGAAATCATTTATGACGGAAATGTTCTCCTTAAAATTATATAAAAAATATTCCACGACAGCATATGTCTATCTTTTATGGTTGACTCACAATAACACGTGTAACTCCCGATAGCTTAGCAGTTCGAAGCTTTCTGATTATTATTCTGCTCCGAAATTTAAAACCACCACAACTTTGCAATGGAACTCGGCTAAAAGTAACCCAGTTGCAACAAAATATAATCGAGGCTCAAATTTTAACAGGTTGCAGTGCAGGAGAAACCGTCATTATTCCCAGAATTCCCATAATACCAAATAATTTTCCATTCCAATTTAAAAGAACGCAATTCCCAGTATCGGTGTGTTATGCAATGACAATTAATAAGGCTCAAGGGCAGACTTTTCGTGTTGCTGGAGTAGATCTCGGTGTCAGTTGTTTCTCGCATGGTCACTGTTGTACGTCGCTCTTTCCCGGGTTAGCAGTTCTAAAAATCTTTATGTTCACGTGCCGGATGGGTCAACTTTCAACATAGTTTACCCGGAAGCTTTGCGCTGAAGTATTTTCGTTCTATAGGTACTTAAGCCTCATGTAAACGTGATCTAAACAATATTACCAATACATTAACTTAATAACACACAAGGAGTTACACGCTGACGGAGTCGCGGGCATAGATATTAACAATAATATTGTGCGGTTCGGTATTGCGATATTTTCAACAGTATTATATATTGACATATTATATTTCCCTACTAAATTACGAAAGTTAATCTGTCTGTTACATCAAACTCACTGAACCGTGAGGAAGGACATAGGCTACTTTTTTTTACGAAAAACGACGGAAACGTGGACGAAGTCGCGAGCAACAGCTATCTATACTAATAATATAAGGCTAAAGAGTTTGTTTGTTTGTTTGAACGTGATAATCTCAGGAACTACTGGTTCGAATTGAAAAATTATTTTTTAATTAAATAGTCAACTTATAGAGAAAGGCTATAGGCTATATATCATTACGCTAAGGTCAATAGGAGCGGAGCGCCAATGAAGAATGCTTCAAAATCGGGGTTAAATTTAACGTTAGCCCAAAGTAACTATTCCACGCGGACGAAGTCGCGGGCAAAAGCTAGTTTTAAATAAAAAGCCAAATATTTAGCATCGTAACATTTATTATGAAAAAAGCGATTCGCCACTTAGAGGCTATTTGGAATCTATAGTAATCGTATACTAACAATTGTTTATGAATTAAGGCTATATTTGGAACATTTAAGGGGAAGGTAAAAATATATTTAAACATTGAGATCTTTATAAAACGTGAAATAGGTAGGTACCTACCTACCTAAGTAGGTTTTTGAATGGTTTACCACTCTTTCCGGGTACTTTGTGCCTCTTTTATAAATATAGTTTTTACAACCTGGATCATCTGTAAGGTTGGTCTCGTCATAGTTAAGAATACAGTCTGGAGTGACACCATCGACATACTTCACATAATTGTCGAAAAAACTATCAATTACATCACTTGTAATTTTGGCTCGATCAGTAGAAATATTAGACGCTTTACGATTTGAAATTGCTGATTTATGTCTTATCAAAAAATTGCGTGCCCAATCAGTCCCTGGTAAGTTATTTTTAAGCCCATATACAAGGTGCAGTTTTGGATCTGCAAAACATTTTAGGAGGTAATAATGTTAGTGATTCTCGACCCGAATCAACAATAAAATGGGCAGGTATTTTTTTTCATTTTATTCTTATTTACGGAAATCGGTAAGTGTGAACTCCCCTTTTTAAAACGCGACCAATCTGTACGTGTCCTTAAACTGCGCTTTCACACACACAAACAAACGCAACCGACATTTCTTTCATAAATCCAAAGCACCAACCACCGCCCGCTCCCTCTCCCCCGCCACGCCCCCGCGGCCATCGCAAACGCATAAATCGGGTCAATTTATTAGTGTATTTGATGACGCCGGTATGTGCATTAGAGGTGGGTTGGAACAGATAAAATTAGAAACCTGTTGCACCAGTTTCAGTTCCAAGAAAAAAACAGTTCCAAAATCCTGTTCCAAAATAACAGCCTGTTCCACTGGAACTAAAGACTCATTGATTGCAACAGATTCAGAAATAGTTCCTACTTCCATTCAGTACACATTACTGAAATAAAATAAAAACCACCCTTCATGCTTTTTCAGGCTTAGGACTGACAGCTTGACTATGCTTGTATTTAAATTTAATTAATAAATGGTAGTTCAGCCAAAATAGTAATTATTATATTAATTTCGTAATTTGGAACGCGGGGATAGACAACCACACTACGTACTTTTTGACAGCGAAGTAAAGAAAGAGCTGCCATCTAGAAGATGGTATCAGTACTATTTACTGTCTACCGGAAACGTTAAATTATTAACAGATGGCGCTATCATGATCAATTTTTATTTGAAATAAAATTATTGATGCAATATTAATTGGAGATAAGTTTGAGAAAAATAAAATATAAATAGACACCTAAATAAAATACAATTTGATAAAGCACAAATATCAACTTTATTTTAAAAGACCCAGATTCTACTTAGGATGTATAAACAATCACAATATGACGGTTTGTTTCATTTTGCGTATGTTTGGGTTTAAAAAAAAAATCACCAATATTGTTTTTATTATTTGTTAATTTCACAAGAGATATTATAAAATTAAAGTAACATAATAATATTTTATTTCGATATTTTGTTCAATGGTAAGTTTATTATTTGTATGTGTATCCGAAAAGGTCAGGAACAGTGACAGGTAGGGAACAGGTTCTATCTCTTTCTATTACAATGAACCACAGGAGCAAAGAGCTTGTTCCAAGGAACAGATGTTGTCTCTTTCTATTACAATGAAACAGAGGAGCAAAGAGCTTGTTCCAAGGAACAGATGTTGTCTCTTTCTATTTCAATGAACCAGAGGAGCAAAGAGCTTGTTCCAAGGAGCAGATGTTGTCTCTTTCTATTATACTAAGTCAGAAGAGAAAGGAGCATGTTTTATTTGAAACTGTTTCACATAGCTGTTCCAAGTTCCAGGTCGTTTCGTTTGTACTACGGTTGTTTGTGGAACAGGCGAAACAGGTAGGAGCTGTTTTTTCGGTTCTGAGGTACCTGTTTCATGTTGTTACTTTGAAGTACCTGTTTTTTTTTAACTGTTTCGATAAATACGCCTCACTCCTAATGTGCATACGCTTGCAAATTCCGCCCCTCAAGTGCGTGTCGTGTGCGGTCGGGATAGGTACCTACTACCTAGTTGTAAAAATGACGGACCAATACTCCAATGTAGAGTTGGTGGAGATGGTCCGCTTGTATGCCATCAGTGGAGACAATGTATCTGGAGCCATCGAAATGTTCGCGGAGTTATTCCCCAATCGGCAACGTCCCTCACACAGGGTAATGCTGGCTGCTACGCAGAGACTGCGCGATCATCGGCAGTTCGACGTTCCCCAGCATGCTGAAGGTCGCGGCAACGAAGGCCTGCCTGTCGCCTTGCAGGAAGATATCCTGGAATTCTTCCGGCGAGAGCCACGTGCAAGCACGCGGGAGGCTGGTCGACGGTTTGGAGTGCACCACTCCACAGTGTGGCGGCTACTGCACAAAGAAATGCAGCATCCTTTTCATTACCGCAAGGTACAGGATCTCCACCAGGACTTTTATCTGTGGGGAGACGTTAAAAGATTGGTGTACACAGACAAAATCACCAGTGTTACCCAACTACGTGCAAAAGTGATCAGTGCTTTCGACACAATAAAAACGAATGTGTTTGTGTTACGTAAGCTGAAGGAATATCAGCAACGTCGTGCTAGACTGTGCCTGGAGTGTGACGGTGGAAACTTTGAACAATATCTCCAGGTAACATAAGTAGGTAATTTATTTATTTATTTGTACATAGACAATAATTTGTAAATACGATGTTAGCTAAATCAACTTGATTAGTGTAAATAAGTTGAATTAAATTTTTTAACTACGCCAAAAATACCTATCAGACAAAATGAATCACCTAAAATCCCTAACACATGGGTACCTACTTAACTAGCACAAATTATCTTGATGTATTTCTGTCGGTCCTCAGCCCGTTAAAAAGTGGGAAGGAAAATCTTAAATCAACCAATTTAATCAAATAAAAACCGTTCTTGGGGCTGAATTTACCTAAATAGCGCGCCGACTGCGCCGAGTACCTACATGCCTTATTATTATTATTATTAGATGCCTACCTAAGCCCCTGCACACGCTCGCGATCGTAGTTTCACAATTGTGCAACGGGAACTGCTTACGTGCTTTGTAAGGTTTATTTATGTTCGCCTATCATTTTATTCATCAGCTGATAGGTAACTAACGACGCCAACGTGATCTTTTTTTGGCGCAGTTGTATCTACTTTCTACTATTATTATTTATCGTAATAGCCCAGTGGTAAGGCTTTCTTCTCTCATGCATGAGGTTGCGGGTTCGCAACTGAGCAAGTACCATTGTGTTATTTTTTTAATTCATAATGATGTAAGTACTTTTTAAATTTATCTAGGACATAATTGAAATCCCGTGTTTCGGTAAGCACTTAATTAATGCCTTTGGTTCGAATTGATTTGTAGATCTCGGACGGTCGTTAGGTACCACACGGGTCGGTACGGGTCAACGACCTTACAGCCCTGCCATATGGTCGTTGGTACGGGTAGTCGAAAGCCAGAAAGTCAGACAATTAGTCTAACAAATGGGTATCGTATTATCAAGTAACTGGTTTGTTGACGTCTGATACGCAGTCGCCCTACGTGATTCACTGGCACTCCATGTAGTGAGCTGCATACAGTTAAACTGAAAGCCGACCCTAACATAGGCTCGGCAGATTGGCCACGGCATTGTAATGATGCTTAAAAATGAGTTATTATTTAGCGAAATTTAAAACAATAATGTAGGTACATTGTGATTTTCAAATTCGAACTAGAACTTAGATGTAGTTCGAATATGACGAGCATCGCGGGGCCCCCCGTAACCATAGCAACGACCTTCATTCTAGTTTAACGTACGTCGTACGTGCCGCGTTCGTTTCACACGCACACAGTGACATGACGCGCGATACATCGCAATGGGTGATTCTGTTTTTTTGAAGAGGGTTATTAAGAGTGTTATTCTGAAAAACAATAAAATTGAAAAATCGAAAAGAAAAAGTATTATTGATTATTGACTTGGTATCGTATTGTTATATGATTATTTACGAGTCTCATAACAACCTCCTGAAATATTTTGCAGGTTCAAAACTGCACGTTGTATAGTTTTGCCTATTTTGTTCAAATATTTTTGGTGTATTCCCGTTCGTCCCCTCGACTTCGTCCCCCTAAGGGGACGAACGGGAATTCGTTATTTATTTTCCCGATGGTCCCCCTAACTTTTTTGGGGGGACGAACGGGAATAATTTATTAATTCTTTTTTTAGTTCTATTGCTCCCACCAAATAATATAAGGTGGTTTTAATTGGTAAAAAAACAAATTTGAAATAAAACTCAGTCATTTATTAAGGAATAAAAATCACAGAATCAACTAATTCTTACAAAGTCCTAATTTTTACAAAGTCACATTTGCTTATGTAGGTACCTATACGGCGTCACATTTTTTTGTGTTACATATTGTATCAGAAATCAGAACATGTTACACATAAATAGCGTCAAAAAATAGCACAATTTAAAAATCAAAATAAAAACATATACGAAATCAAAGTGAAAAAACATGAACACAAAACATCATAAAGAGTAACAACAATAAAAAATTCACAATGATTGAAGAAAGTAGTCGAGGTCATAACAGTAGGCAGTAATAACTACTGCACATAAAGCCTAGCTAACTAAATGGAATATATTAGTAGGTACTTACATCAGTAGTTTTCCGCAGAATTCGTGTCGAATATATTATTACATTAACACCCGTGCACTTTCATTGTTTTGTCAACACTAACACGACCGGTCTAATTTAAAGATAGGAAAGGGAGAGAATGTCAGGTAAACCTATTGGTTTACCCTATTGGGTTTACGCAAATAACACAATGTTCTCGGCACTCTTTTGTTAAGTACCGGCATCGCCGGCGCATCCCGCCATATCTGTTACATTTAGTGTAGGTAAACATTTTAAATAAAACAATTATAAACTTAGGATAAGTTTTTATAATTCATAAAAAATAGAGAAGAATTTTGTAAAATAATGATTATATCTAACGAAGTAACTAATTTAAAAGTAAGCTACGAAACAACGAATAAACATATTATGCACATATCTTTTTAGTGGGACGAATGGCACTAATCGAAGAACATATTCCCATTCGTCCCCTTTTGAATTAGGAAGGGGACGATCGGGAACAAATTAAATATTATTTTTGTGAATTCCCGTTCGTCCCCCTAGGGGGACGAAGTCGAGGGGACGACCGGGAATACACCATATTTTTGAGCTAATACTCGAAGATCCATAAAGTCGAAGGGAAATCCTCATTCAGTTAAAATTAATATGTTTCGTATAAACGAATTCTCCTCTTCGGGAGTAAACAATGTTGGATGTCCAGCTTTATCTTGCGTGCAATTTAAGTTTCTATATTTCCTACATAGCGTGCTCATATATGTCATAAGTATTGGCAGCATCAGTTAGCTTAAGTTTTCCAGACTTAACAGCCTCTATGGCGTTTTCCAAATTTTCCTTTGAATAACTCTGATACGGTGCAAAAGTTTTACCATTTCTGGAATTAGTGTACTTTCTTTGGTAAGTACGCACCATATTAACGGAACTGTAATATAAAATAAAAAAGATATGAGAAGCTTCCCCTTAAATTTATACATAATACGCATTTGGGGCTATTTGAGACGGTGATCTTAAATTTAGTAAAACTAAAACACACAAACCAGGGATTATTTGGAACAGGATTCCAAATAGCCTCAAATTCGTGCCAAAAAGCCCCATTCTCAAAAACACAAAAAATATGGCGTCTAGAACAAGCTACAATACAATTGAAAACACCAATGAAATCCCAAGAAAACATGTCTACATGAATATACTCATTTTCCACTTACCTTTAAAATTTTGGTGTATCAACTGGAAGTAAAACATGTACAAATTCACTCGATTAAACAAGTATTTTTCAAAAAAAGAATTGACGGCTTGTTTACACTTTCTTAACCTCCAAATTTCGCCGGTAACACTGACATTAGTTGTACTATTGCCATTTTGTAAATAAAAGATTCTACTGTTACTAGAAGAAAAAATATATTCAATCAAATCTTTTATTTCTAAAATTCTGAATAGCCCCTGGAGTCTCATTTTTGAGACTTTTGCCGCAATTTTCGGTTCTAGTTTTCCATGTATGGTGACCCCCCCTTAATTTGAAATATTTTTTTTTCTTTAAATCGGAAAGCGGTTCACAGAATACATCTACCTATTAAGTTTCACATGTATAGTCTTGATAGTTTCGGAATAAAATGGCTGTGACATACGGACGGACGGACAGACAGACAGACGGACAGACATATCGAAACTATAAGGGTTCCGTTTTTTGCCATTCGGCTACGGAACCCTAAAAAAGACCGTGACGTGCTATCTCTTTCGCACGCGTGGTCAAGTCGCGACATGTCGACTCTGCAACAGTAGATGCGTTGCAGTAGTATCGATCATAAACTAATTATCGTTGACAACAGGTAATAGTCGGGTTTTAATATCTTAAGGTTAAATATCTTTTTTTTATTTGGAGGTAAATATGAACTGTTTCGCGTGATTCACGTTTATGATTTCTACACCACTCCTATCAATTGTAGCGCGATGTTTAATAGTCTATAAATTTCCTTAATAAAGAGGCTATGTAACGCTAAAAGAATTTCACATCGAGCTTGTTGTTCCTAAGATTAGTGCGTTCAAACATAAAGAACTCTTCAGCTTTTTAATCTTAATACTTATATAAAAATCTCGTGTCATGATGTTCGTTCACGCTTATATCCGAAACTACTCAATCGATTTAAGGTTTTTTTTTTAAATATACATATATATTGCTTGCTCCAACTAGAGAGAAAGTATAGTTTTATTCCGGTACGGGATGATTTTTTGGGAAAGTATAGCGCGGGCGGAACAGCGGAAAAAGGCTAGTATTAGTTTAGATTTACTCGATTATGTATTGTAAATATTTATTTTATGTTAATATTTTATCGAAAATGAATCTTTAAAATCCCGGGATTTTGGGATGAGAGGGTATGTCCACGTTATGCCACGATTGACGAATCCCACGGAATGGCACTACCTACTTGGTAATAACCCACGGAAACCATCCGCGCACCTTGCGTGTGCACGCGCGTGATTACTTATCGGATAGGCAACCGTGTAACGCAGTTCCAGCTCGTAGATATAGCAGGGTTCCAAGAAGTGTGTGAGGCATTATAAAATCTTGTTCAATAGCTTGTTGTAATATCTGTACACTAAAGATGCAGACCGGGCAAGAGGGTAATGAAATTTAGCCAATCCCTAAAATTATTTTAAAACGAACATGTTATTGCCAAAAAATATGTTAAAAATTAATAAAAAATATTCAAGCCAGAACACTAAGTCGGGCTTATTTATACTTTGTCAGGAGTTCACAAAAATATATATTTTTCTAAGTCAAAAATAAATGTTTTCTCATGATTTAACCAGCACAGATAGCATGGACTCGAATCTTCTGAGTTTGATTCGGTGTTTCTTCTCAGGAAACACAAGTTTTATGTAATTTAATTTAATGAAAAATTACGTTTAAAAGCGATATTTAACAGCCAACTTGCAAAATAAATGTTATTTCCAACATAGTTTTAAAATTCAGTTACAAGATGTGACTTCAAATTAATGGATAACTATTTAAAAAGAAAACAAAATTTGTTTAATGTTACTGAGCTATAATTAAGTTAGAACAGTACAAAATATATTGAGTGTAAAACAATTGAATTTCAAACTTGTTGCCAATTCTCCTCCTACGAGAAATGTAATTACACTGGTACCGTGTTCGGTTGACAGCGGATCTTTTGGCATGCGCCCAGGTAACGAGCTTAATGATCCGCGAAATGCGATGGCTTGTGTTTCTGTCACCCGATTAGTTAACAATGGCACCTGTTTACAGAAAAACAAAATATAAAGTCTTACTTCTGGCATTATAAATAATAATAATAAATTTTGTAGTTTTTTGTTTATCTTCTCTGATACTTTATTCATATTAAGGGTGCGTTTGCACCAGAGATGTGCGATGGAAATGTGTCGTGCGAGGATGTCTAGCTGTGCTGTGAAAATGTGTGGGTGTTTCCACCAAAGCTGTGCGATGAAAATGTGCCTACGAGGATGTGTAGCGGAGCTGTGAAAAAGCGCATTAATGTGTGGTGCGAGGAAGCGCAAACCACGCAACACATCCTTCTCAACACACATTCCTCGCAACACATCCCTCGCAACACATCTCTCGCACACATCCCTCGCACACATCCCTCGCTTGCTTTGTATGCGCAAAAATCTAGCTCCGCTGAGCCGTTTCCACCAGAGCTGTGCTGACCGAGGCGAGGTAAATGAAGCGATTCTATTGGTTCTTTACAAACACATCCCTCGCTACGCATCCTCGCACATCTCTGGTGGAAATGCAGCCTAACGCTCTTTTACTTTGCGCCTCTTTACTTTGTAGTTTGTACAATAAGGTAGCTAGTGATGTGACGGGTGCCCTTAATACAAGTTATTTAATTAACTTAGCAAGGGTGCCAGTTACAGATATGCATGTAATTTTTCTACTATAACAAAATTTAAAATGTATGTAAATGTTAAAAAGCTTATTTACTATGTGCGAATAAACATATCATTAGTAGGGAATGGGAAATTGGTGGGGATGGATGTTTGTCTGTAACTCTTTCACGCAAAAATTATGAATGGGTTTAGAATTTTAGATGAAACTTTACAGTAATCTAGCAAATATTAATAACGCATATAGATACTAATATTTTAAACCAGAAAAGTTTGTTTATTTAAACGCGCTAATCTTTACAAGTACTGGGTGGACTTGGATGAAATTTCGTATTGGAAGTAGCTTGAAGCTTGAGAAAGGTTATGTTATTATCGTGTAAACTCCTGCACGGAATCCACCAATTTCGGTATTAATAAAAACTACGTTCATGCATTGAGGTAATATGTGTACGTAGTACAATGCTCAATGCGTTCATGGCGCCCCTTGGAATAAAAGGTAGCAAGTGGAAATGATAGACAGATTCACAGGTACTTACTTATTATATTTCCCCAATGCTTACAGAGTAGAAAAATATGTAGGTTACACATTCTATTTTTACGCTACGAAATATCAATTACAACTCAGTTAATTTTCTAGTATTTTGCTCCGAGTTTTTCACACCACAGCCATGTCCAGGAATCTCAGTATTTATATGTATCATCTATGCCCAGGAAAACCCAAGATTGCAACCTTCTGTCATTCACTTTTACTTTTCAACCGACGACCAAAAGAGGAGGTTATCAATTCGACGCGTATATTTTTTTTTTTTTTTTTTTATGTATGATCATCGAGTACTCGAAGACGGCTGAGCCGATTTGGAAAATTCTTTTTTTGTTCGAATGGGTATACTTCGAAATTGGTACCATTATCACCAAAGTCAGGATCTGATGATGGGATCCTGGAGAAATCGAGGGAACTCTTCAAATATTATAGGCACACCTATGGCGTTTTGGGTATTTCTTAAAGTAACTTGTGCAGTTGCTCTCAAAAAGTACCATTTGGGGAAGTGGAACTGATGATGAAGACCACAGATGGCCGCCGAAACTACTCAATAATAAGTATTAAGTGGATTGCGATTCGATTACTTGAATATGGATGTTAAGCACTTTATGCTCGTCACAATGCATATGGTGATGTAGAGCTGATGGTGAAGTACCAGGAGAACTCCTCAACAATTAACGGCCCAGCATTGGGAAAAGCAATATTTTGTAAAAGGTTATAAGTAGTTGACATTAAGGCTCTTGTAACTAGGTAAATTAAAAATCATCCAACTAAAAAGAGTGAAAAAAAAAATTTTAACAAAAAATTAAACCGACTCCCAAAAAACACTGCAAAGTGAAAAATAACTTTAATTTCGGAAGTCGGTGCCAAAAACGAAAAAGCAAAACTAAAGACACCGACTACCGAAATTAAAGTTATTTTTCACTTTGCAGTGTTTTTTGGGAGTCGGTTTAATTTTTTGTTAAAAAGTTTTTTTTAAATCATGCTCTGTGATTGGTTGACAAGTTACTGCGAGCACTATTGGGTTGGTACCCTTGTGGGCATGGCATTCGTACGTACCATAGAATACTACGATTATCTTTAATATTTTACATTGGGAAAGTTTAAGTTTATGTTGCTAACAATCGTGATAAAGTGCACAGGGACACGGTATAGTAGATTATTAACCAAGGGGATAAAGCAGTGTCTTCTGTCGCGGGTGACGATTTAAATCGCGAGCGTAATGAAGGACTCGAGGTTTACTCCCGAGCGTAGCGAGGGTGTTAAAAACTTAAATCACGAGCGAAGCGAGGGATTTAAGACGAGTCCTGAGTGTAGCGAGGGATTTAAGTTCACCCAAGACTAAGACAGATTTATCACCGAGGAAAATACTCTACTTTTCGTAGATACCATTTGCGAAAAAATTAACACAATAATAATATGAGATAAGCATTTATTAAAAACTAGCTTTTGCCCGCGACTTCGTCCGCGTGGAATAGTTACTTTGGGCTAACGTTAAATTTAACCCCGATTTTGAAGCATTCTTCATTGGCACTCCGCTCCTATTGGCCTTAGCGTAATGATATATAGCCTATAGCCTTTCTCTATAAATTGACTATTTAATTAAAAAATATTTTTTCAATTCGAACCAGTAGCTCCTGAGATTATCACGTTCAAACAAACAAACAAACTCTTCAGCCTTATATTATAAGTATAGATAGCTGTTGCCCGCGACTTCATCCACGTTTCCGTCGTTTTTCGTAAAAAAAAGTAGCCTATGTCCTTCCTCACGGTTCAGTAATTTTGATGTAACAGACAGATTAACTTTCGTAATTTAGTAGGGAAATATAATATGTCAATCTATAATACTGTTGCAAAATATCGCAATACCAAACCGCACAATATTATTGTTAATAGCTGTGCCCGCGACTCCGTCAGCGTGTAACTCCTTGTGTGTTATTAAGTTAATGTATTGGTAGTATTGTTTAGATCACGTTCACATGAGGCTTAAGTACCTATAGAACGAAAATACTTCAGCGCAAAGCTTCCGGGTAAACTATGTTGAAAGTTGACCCGCCCGGCACGTGAACATAAAGATTTCTAGAACTGCTAACCCGGGAAAGAGCGACGTACAACTGACCATGCGAGAAACAACTGACACCGAGATCTACTCCAGCAACACGAAAAGTCTGCCCTTGAGCCTTATTAATTGTCATTGCATAACACACCGATACTGGGAATTGCGTTCTTTTAAATTGGAATGGAAAATTATTTGGTATTATGGGAATTCTGGGAATAAAGACGGTTTCTCCTGCACCGCAACCTGTTAAAATTTGAGCCTCGATTATATTTTGTTGCAACTGGGTTACTTTTAGCCGAGTTCCATTGCAAAGTTGTGGTGGTTTTAAATTTCGGAGCAGAATAATAATCAGAAAGCTTCGAACTGCTAAGCTATCGGGAGTTACACGTGTTATTGTGATTCAACCATAAAAGATAGATATATGCTGTCGTGGGATATTTTTTATATAATTTTAAGGAGAACATTTCCGTCATAAATGATTTCTGTGTAGCTTTAACCATTAAGGTTGCACTCGCGACGGAAGCTTAAAAAATGGAGGAACTTCTCCCGTTTTCCCAACATTTCCCTTCACTGCTCTTCTCCTATTGATTGTAGCTTGATGAAAAGTATACTATAACCAGCTCAGGAGTATGAAAAATAATTGTACCAAGTTTCGTTAAAATACGTCAAGTAGTTTTTGTTTCTATAACGGTTATACAGACAGACAGACAGACAAAAATTTTACTGATTGCATTTTTGGCATCAGTATCGATCCCTAATCACCCCCTGATAGTTATTTTGTAAATATATTTCATGCACAGAATTGACCTCTCTACAGATTTATTATAAGTATAGAAGATAGATAATGACAATTAATAGTAAAAGTTAACATTCGAAACATTGGTCCAATTATTGATAGAGAGAGTTACATTTTTGTTTGGTACATTTATTGTTGACTAGCTTTTGCCCGCGACTTCGTCCGCGTGGAATAGTTACTTTGGGCTAACGTTAAATTTAACCCCGATTTTGAAGCATTCTTCATTAGCGCTCCGCTCCTATTGGCCTTAGCGTAATGATATTATAGCCTATAGCCTTTCTCTATAAATTGCATATTAATTAAAAAATATTTTTTTTCAATTCGAACCTGTAGTTCCTGAGATTATCGCGTTCAAACAAACAAACAAACTCTTCAGCCTAATATTATTAGTATAGATAGCTGTTGCCCGCTACTTCGTCCGCGTTTCCGTCATTTTTCGTAAAAAAAAGTAGCCTATGTCCTTCCTCACGGTTCAGTGACTTTGATGTAACACACAGATTAACTTTCGTAATTTAGTCAATTTTGTCAATCTATAATATTGTCGAAAAATATCGCAATACGGAACCTCACCATATTATTGTTAATAGCTGTGCCCGCGTCTCCGTCAGCGTGTAACTCCTTGTGTGTTATTAAGTTAATGTATTGGTAATATTGTTTAGATCACGTTCACATGAGGCTTAAGTACCTATAGAACGACAATACTTCAGCGCAAAGCTTCCGGGTAAACTATGTTGAAAGTTGACCCGTCCGGCACGTGAACATAAAGATTTCTAGAACTGCTAACCCGGGAAAGAGCGATGTACAACTGACCATGCGAGAAACAACTGACACCGAGATCTACTCCAGCAACACGAAAAGTCTACCCTTGAGCCTTATTAATTGTCATTGAATAACACACCGATACTGGGAATCGCGTTCTTTTAAATTGGAATGGAAAATTATTTGGTATTATGGGAATTCTGGGAATAAAGACGGTTTCTCCTGCACCGCAACCTGTTAAAATTTGAGCCTCGATTATATTTTGTTGCAACTGGGTTACTTTTAGCCGAGTTCCAGTGTAAAGTTGTGGTGGTTTTAAATTTCGGAGCAGAATAATAATCAGAAAGCTTCGAACTGCTAAGCTATCGGGAGTTACACGTGTTATTGTGAGTCAACCATAAAAGATAGATATATGCTGTCGTGGGATATTTGTTATATAACTTTAAGGAGAACATTTCCGTCATATATGATTTCTGTGTAGCTTTAACCATTAAGGTTGCACACGCGACGGAAGCTTAAAAAATGGAGTAACTTCTCCCGTTTTCCCAACATTTCCCTTCACTGCTCTGCTCCTATTGATTGTAGCGTGATGAAAAGTATACTATAACCTGCTCAGGAGTATGAAAAATAATTGTACCAAGTTTCGTTAAAATCCGTCGAGTAGTTTTTGTTTCTATAACGGTTATACAGACAGACAGACAAAAATTTTACTGATTGCATTTTTGGCATCAGTATCGATCCCTAATCACCCCCTGATAGTTATTTTGTAAATATATTTCATGTACAGAATTGACCTCTCTACAGATTTATTATAAGTATAGAAGATAGATAATGACAATTAATAGTAAAAGTTAACATTCGAAACATTGGTCCAATTATTGATAGAGAGAGTTACATTTTTGTTTGGTACATTTATTGTTGACTAGCTTTTGCCCGCGACTTCGTCCGCGTGGAATAGTTACTTTGGGCTAACGTTAAATTTAACCCCGATTTTGAAGCATTCTTCATTAGCGCTCCGCTCCTATTGGCCTTAGCGTAATGATATTATAGCCTATAGCCTTTCTCTATAAATTGCATATTAATTAAAAAATATTTTTTTTCAATTCGAACCTGTAGTTCCTGAGATTATCGCGTTCAAACAAACAAACAAACTCTTCAGCCTAATATTATTAGTATAGATAGCTGTTGCCCGCTACTTCGTCCGCGTTTCCGTCATTTTCAACCGACGACCAAAAGAGGAGGTTATCAATTCGACGCGTATATTTTTTTTTTTTTTTTTTTTTTTTTATGTATGATCATCGAGTACTCGAAGACGGCTGAGCCGATTTGGAAAATTCTTTTTTTGTTCGAATGGGTATATTTCGAAATTGGTACCATTATCACCAAAGTCAGGATCTGATGATGGGATCCTGGAGAAATCGAGGGAACTCATCAAATATTATAGGCACACCTATGGCGTTTTGGGTATTTCTTATAGTAACTTGTGCAGTTGCTCTCAAAAAGTACCATTTGGGGAAGTGGAACTGATGATGAAGACCACAGATGGCCGCCGAAACTACTCAATAATAAGTATTAAGTGGATTGCGATTCGATTACTTGAATATGGATGTTAAGCACTTTATGCTCGTCACAATGCATATGGTGATGTAGAGCTGATGGTGAAGTACCAGGAGAACTCCTCAGCAATTAACGGCCCAGCATTGGGAAAAGCAATATTTTGTAAAAGGTTATAAGTAGTTGACATTTAGGCTCTTGTAACTAGGTAAATTAAAAATCATCCAACTAAAAAGAGTGAAAAAAAAAACTTTTTAACAAAAAATTAAACCGACTCCCAAAAAACACTGCAAAGTGAAAAATAACTTTAATTTCGGAAGTCGGTGCCAAAAACGAAAAAACAAGACTAAAGACACCGACTACCGAAATTAAAGTTATTTTTCACTTTGCAGTGTTTTTTGGGAGTCGGTTTAATTTTTTGTTAAAAAGTTTTTTTTTCGTAAAAAAAAGTAGCCTATGTCCTTCCTCACGGTTCAGTGATTTTGATGTAACACACAGATTAACTTTCGTAATTTAGTCAATTTTGTCAATCTATAATATTGTCGAAAAATATCGCAATACGGAACCTCACCATATTATTGTTAATAGCTGTGCCCGCGTCTCCGTCAGCGTGTAACTCCTTGTGTGTTATTAAGTTAATGTATTGGTAATATTGTTTAGATCACGTTCACATGAGGCTTAAGTACCTATAGAACGACAATACTTCAGCGCAAAGCTTCCGGGTAAACTATGTTGAAAGTTGACCCGTCCGGCACGTGAACATAAAGATTTCTAGAACTGCTAACCCGGGAAAGAGCGATGTACAACTGACCATGCGAGAAACAACTGACACCGAGATCTACTCCAGCAACACGAAAAGTCTACCCTTGAGCCTTATTAATTGTCATTGAATAACACACCGATACTGGGAATCGCGTTCTTTTAAATTGGAATGGAAAATTATTTGGTATTATGGGAATTCTGGGAATAAAGACGGTTTCTCCTGCACCGCAACCTGTTAAAATTTGAGCCTCGATTATATTTTGTTGCAACTGGGTTACTTTTAGCCGAGTTCCAGTGTAAAGTTGTGGTGGTTTTAAATTTCGGAGCAGAATAATAATCAGAAAGCTTCGAACTGCTAAGCTATCGGGAGTTACACGTGTTATTGTGAGTCAACCATAAAAGATAGATATATGCTGTCGTGGGATATTTGTTATATAATTTTAAGGAGAACATTTCCGTCATATATGATTTCTGTGTAGCTTTAACCATTAAGGTTGCACACGCGACGGAAGCTTAAAAAATGGAGTAACTTCTCCCGTTTTCCCAACATTTCCCTTCACTGCTCTGCTCCTATTGATTGTAGCGTGATGAAAAGTATACTATAACCTGCTCAGGAGTATGAAAAATAATTGTACCAAGTTTCGTTAAAATCCGTCGAGTAGTTTTTGTTTCTATAACGGTTATACAGACAGACAGACAGACAGACAGACAGACAGACAGACAGACAGACAAAAATTTTACTGATTGCATTTTTGGCATCAGTATTGATCCCTAATCACCCCCTGATAGTTATTTTGTAAATATATTTCATGTACAGAATTGACCTCTCTACAGATTTATTATAAGTATAGATGAGGTGATTTGAGTATATTCCTAAAGATGTATAATGCTTTATATACAAACTCAATGGTGTGTAAACACAGATGTAGTTCAGTATAAATTTCGGTAAGTATTCCAAATTTAAATCACATTCTCCCCCTAGAGGATGAATGAAATTCATCCAGTACAATTTTCTTTCCCTGTTTTTAACAGATTAAAAATGACTATTGTTTTGTTCGCTTTTTGTGGCATAGAATGTCACTTTTTTGAGCAAGTGGTACGAAAATATTATTACCGTGACAGGGACGAGGCCGCGCGCGACTGCTAGTAGGCTATAATTTATTTATTAGGGAATAACAAACAGTAACACATTTTTATAAACTATAAAATCATAACAAATAAATGTTAGTAAATGTGCACCCACACCGCTATCCACAAATTATATATTAGGGTTGTAAAATAAGTTTTAAAATGTTTTGTTTTTCCTAACCAAAGTGTGCTATATTATACAAAACAATATTACTTCCTTAATGATGCATATTATTTTGTTATCATTATCATTAAGCTAAAGTAAATAAATTCAATAATTTCAATAAAATTAGTGTTAATATTAATTAAA
Organism: Tholera decimalis; assembly: GCA_943138885.2. NCBI lineage: Eukaryota > Metazoa > Arthropoda > Insecta > Lepidoptera > Noctuidae > Tholera > Tholera decimalis. The sequence continues at coordinate 4,621,849 of OW964565.2, read as the reverse complement.
TAATTTCTTATAATTATCACAATTCTATTATTATATTTAAAAAATCAAAATATTTCATTCATTTGTAATTACATAATATTAAAAATAACTACAACTCTTTAAGTATCTGTATGAGACCGTTCCGGAATTATCTAAATCAGTGAACATTATACTATATAAAGCTAAATTACCACTCACTGACTCACTGACATAATTGTTCTCCCAGATGGTGGATGGGGAGGTGGGTATATTTTGACAGATTCGTAAACAAGTAACTCTGAAACCTACGGGAAAAGTGCCAAACCTCCCCTTTTCCCCCCCCTTCTCCCCCCTCCCTATCGTATCTCGGAAACTACGAGACCCGTATTTTTTTTTTTACGGATTCGTATAGAGGAGGCTCGGTAAAGTAAAAGCCATTTTTCAAAGTCCCCCCCCCGCCCCCCTTCTCCCCTCCCTTTAGGCGGATCTCGGAATCTAAGAGACTTGGAACATTTTTTTTTTCAGATTCATTTAGAGGGGCAATGCTTTAGTCGAAATACTTGTGCAACCCCCCCTCTCCCATCACCCCCCCCCTCTTTTTTTTTTTTTTTTTTCACAATCACGCGAGGTGCTTGAACCTCGCGCAACACGCAAATACTTGATTTAGAGGGGCAATGCTTTAGTTTTTTTCACAAGCACGCGAGGTGCTTGCACCTCGCGCAACACGCAAATACTAGTACTATTATAATTTTCAACCGACGACAAAAAGAGGAGGTTATCAATTCGACGCGTATATTTTTTTTATGTATGATCATCGATTACTCGAAGACGGCTGAACCGATTTGGAAAATTCTTTTTTTTATTAAAAGGGTATACTTCGAAATTGGTCCCATTTTCATAAACGTCAGGATCTGATGATGGGATCCTGGAGAAATCGAGGGAACTCTTCAAATATTATAGGCACACCTATGACGTTTTGGGTATTTATTATAGTAACTTGTGCAGTTGCTCTCAAAAAGTACCATTTGAGGAAGTGGAACTGATGATGAAGACCACAGATGGCCGCCGAAACTACTCAATAATAAGTATTGAGTGGATTGCGATTCGATTACTTGAATATGGATGTTAAGCACTTTATGCTCGTCACAATGCATATGGTGATGTAGAGCTGATGGTGAAGTACCAGGAGAACTCCTCAACAATTAACAGCCCAGCATTGGGAAAAGCAAAATTTTGTAAAAGGTTATAAGTAGTTGACATTTAGGCTCTTGTAACTAGGTAAATTAAAAATAGACCAACTAAAAAAAACTACTAAAAATAACTTTAATTTCGGAAGTCGGTGCCAAAAACGAAAATACAAAACTAAAGACACCGACTACCGAAATTAAAGTTATTTTTCACTTTGCAGTGTTTTTTGGGAGTCGGTTTAATTTTTTAGTAACAAGTTTTTTTACTTATACGGTAAAGCGGTGCGCGAGCTCCGGCGGCGGCGTTTGTTCGACACGAAGGTAACGCAAAAAGTGGAAAAGCGGAAAAGCGCAAAAATAATTAATTAAGACTTTAGGTAAAGGACAAACATCCACCCTTACAAACTTTCGCATTTATAAAAGTAGCTTCTGCGCGCGACTTCGTTCACATGAGAGGGATTTTCCACCTAAATCCCGATCTCGTGGGAATTCCGGGATAAAAAGTAGCCTATGTGTTATTCCAGAATATCATAAATTTCATTAAGATCTGTTTAGTACGTTTTGCGTGAAATATTAACAAACATCCGTACATCCATCCTTACAACCTTTTGCATTTATAACTTTTTTTTAAAGGTTCCTAGAAATGTGGGGAGAATTCACATTACTAGCACTCTTGTAAACCTCTCCAACTAATTCAATTCAAAACGTTTATTTCAGACTTATTCAGTCCATAAAGTGTAAATAATGATGTATATTTTGCAAATAGGTTTTAAATAACACGTCATTTTTTTTCGTAAATGTTAACAAGATGAGGCCAGTGTTTCCTAACTAACTACTCTGAGAAGAAACACTGAAACAAACTCAGAGGTCAACGTCTCTTTTGAAGTCCATACAATCTGTAGCGAACAAATCATATGAGATCGTGTAGGTTTTATGGCTTTGGAGTACCACACAGATTTGAGCAGGGCCGTCCAAACATTGCATTTGTCAGTTATCGCGTAGTTCAACTTAAAACTTTATGAAGCTCGAACGATTTGACGAACAATACCAAAGTAAGGACATTTGGGTAGGCCGGATAAAGTACTCAAACTGCTAGACAGTGCGGTAATCTACTCATAATATACGTTGTTTTCCCAAATTGTGTGTATCGTTCAGGGTATTCATCGTACGAGTATTTCCTTGCACCCTCTCAAAGATTCGTTCTCCCCAATACCAATGAAATGATTTTTGTAACTGACCACTTTGAACATGAAATATGCAAAATGCATGCATGATGCATGAAATTAGGGCTTCCAATCCCGCAGCCTGAATTCAGTCTCGGTATTTGCGTGACTACGAATTTTCAATCCCGCGCGATCTCGGTATTTGCGGGATCCCGCATATTTAAAATATTCACATTTATATAAGGCAAATAAAACAATGAATTAATCAACTAACTCCATATTTATTTACGTATTACTATTACTATGAGTCAATCAAATTACACCGTTTATTTATCACAAAAAACAATTATTTGTCTGCTCATAAACTTCCACCCGCAATTACTTCAGTTCATCCGTGATCATGGCGCTTGCAACCACGGAATAGATGAATAAGGTTGGAATGGTAATGCGGGCGTGGCGCGCGCGCCACGTTTATGATACGACAATCATAGCGCGACCGATTAATTCATTCACCGCGTTTAGTGCGTTACGGATTACTTCGGAACACAGAGCTCTGCTTTAAAATGCCGTGTTGTGCAATTATAACCTGTAAAACAAAAAGTCAGACCGCAAGTATAGAGCGAGGATGTATATGTTTCCATCGGTAAGTCGAAAATAACATTTAGGTAATTACAATTTTCAACCGACGACCAAAAGAGGAGGTTATCAATTCGACGCGTATATTTTTTTTTTCTCTTTTTTTTTTTTTATGTATGATCACCGATTACTCGAAGACGGCTGAACCGATTTGGAAAATTCTTTTTTTGTTTGAAAGGGTATACTTCGAAATTGGTACCATTTATCACCAAGTCAGGATCTGATGATGGGATCCTGGAGAAATCTAAAAACCAAAGGAAAAACCTATAGCGTTTTGGGTATTTCTTATAGTAACTTGTGCAGTTGCTCTCAAAAAATACCATTTGGGGAAGTGGAACTGATGATGAAGACCACAGATGGCCGCCGAACCTACTCAATAATAAGTATTTCGTGGATTGCGATTCGAATACTTGAATATGGATGTTAAGCACTTTATGTTCGTCACAATGCATATGGTGATGTAGAGCTGATGGTGAAGTACCAGGAGAACTCCTCAAAAATTAACGGCCCAGCATTGGGAAAGTTATATTTTGTAAAAGGTTATAAGTAGTTGACATTTAGGCTCTTTTAACTAGGTAAATTAAAAATCGACCAACTAAAAAGAGTGAAATAAAAACTTTTTACCGAAAAATTAAACCGACTCCCAAAAACACTGCAAAGTGAAAAATAACTTTAATTTCGGAAGTCGGTGCCAAAAACGAAAATACAAAACTAAAGACACCGACTACCAAAATTAAAGTTATTTTTCACTTTGCAGTGTTTTTGGGAGTCGGTTTAATTTTTCGGTAAAAAGTTTTTATATTTGTAAAAAACATAAAAATATTCTGATAATTATTAAATTCCGAACATTAACAAAATTATTGCAACAAGTTACAAAAAGTATACATTGCCTGTTGTGTACTCGCTTAATCAACGCAATGACCAAGTCTGCTTACAATGTAGTGCATCCGCCACACTTCAACCATTGACGTTTTGTCCTTTGCCCTGATGTTTATCAACAGCGAGTTACAATCAGTAGTAAGCTCTCGATTTAAGTGTGTGTATTTTATTTGCGTGCGTAATTCGCATACGTAACGGACCTCTTGCTTGTAGTAGAGCTTAAGAGTGGGGAGACAAGCGGCGACACGCGTTCTTATACAAATCAGGAACTATTTCCTTTCTAACCTCTTTTATCTGTTCTGTGCTTGCAACAGTGCCGAAATATCGGAAACTCAAAACAATTAATACACATGGTAAATATCCCGTTTTAAGTTCTAATGATACTGTTAGTGACCATGTTAGCTTAAAAACTTATAAAAACAATGAATTAATCAACTAACTCCACATTTATTTACGTATTACTATTAGTATGAGATCAATCAAATTACACCGTATTTTCTTCACAATAAACAGTAACAAATACTGAATAAAAAACTTTACTGATATTTTAGGCTACCTACATACTTTGGCTACCTACCACTGACTGAAATTCGGCTATATTAGGCTACTTAAGCTGTAATAAACGGGCGACATCAACCCTCGCGTTGTGTGTAACACTGCCGGCCGCCAGTCACCAAGCGATCGCGCTAGCGAGAGGTCGCATGCATGCTTTTTTTTTTCAGTCCCGCGGATCCCGCGCCCGTAATCCCGCATCACGCGGCATTGGGAAATGACGCGGTATCACGCAACACCGAGATCTCGGTATTCCGGGATTGCAAGCCCTACATGAAATATTCGTAAGTAGATTAAATAATGATGTTGAATAATGGCACCCAGAACGGAGTCCTGATGCGCATTCGATGGCGCCGCGTAATCCTGGATGAGGCTCACGTGGTGCGCAACTACAAGTCAGCCACGTGCGCGGCCGTCAGCTCGCTACACGCGCAGCGTCGCTGGTGCCTCACCGGCACGCCCGTGCAGAACAAGGACCTCGATCTCTTCGCGCTGCTCAAGTTCCTGCGCTGTTCACCCTTCGATGACCTCACTGTGAGTAGTGCTGCCATCACCAAAATTGCCGGCCCCAGACAAAGACTTCATAAACGCCGGACAATTGGGTAAAATCGCAATTTTTCCCCGGACACCGGAGATAAATAAATTTTTGTACTTGAAACTAAAAATTTTAAACGGAACTAGACATCCAATAAAACTATCTCTAAGGTTATTTCTCTCTTTCGATTTTAGGGTTTTTGAAAACCATTTTATTATTTTCTAACGGTATCGATTATAGTAAAAATAAAATTGCACAGCATAAGCACAAATAAAGACCCACCGTAGTAAAAAAAATCGTAGTTGTATGTCATGCCGATTGAGAGGTACAGCAATTTGCTAAACGTTACCCCAGCGGAATCTGTTTTTCGTGAATATCTTTGGATCGATTGGACGTACAAATTCTAAATTTCGGGCACATTTACACGAGATGGGGTACTTATTATCTGTCAAGCCGAAATCCTGAAAATCGACAACATTCCGCTGACGTAACGCACACTCGTTGTCTCTAGATGTGGAAGAAATGGATCGACAACAAGAGCATGGGCGGGCAAGAGCGACTGAACACGATCATGCAGTGCCTGCTCCTGCGACGCACCAAAGTGCAGCTAGTACAACGCGGCCAGCTCGCGTGCCTCCCGCAGCGTACGGCGCACGTCAACACCGTCACGCTCTCGCAGCAGGAGATGAACGTCTACCAGAAGGTCAGTGCTACAAGAAAACCAACTAACTGCTTACCAAAATCGCCCGTAAATATAATCAAAGATAATCTCTACAAATGGAGATATAACATATATGGAGAACATATATGGAACATATAAATGGAGATAGGACATAGTTGGCTCAGACAAATAATAATATATTTAATCAGTCAGTCAAATTCGAAGAATACAAAATAAATCTTAGGAATGATGTAGGTAATACAGTGTTTGATCCCTGTAATAGGCTGAAATTTATATGCGGTGTGACCCTACAGAGAATATCCCGCCTTCTATTTGGTTCCGCATGCCCCGTCACTTGTACTCTTGACGATCTTATGTCTTCATCAGCGAGCGGAGTTCGCGTAGCTGAGTTATGGGCCAATCTGATATAACATATTTTTGCCATCAAACTTAAAATATTTTATTTCACATAGGCCTACATGGGCACTTACAAAACCTCAGAAGCTAGAGCACAGTTCGAAATTGGTCGTTTTCTATGGAGAAGAACCGGCAAGAAACTCCACAGTTACTATTTTAAAAATATCGTTTTTACAATGTATCCATGTTAGTAGGTTTTCTTATAGCACTGACCTTCTGGTAGACGTTCATCTCCTGCTGCGAGAGCGTGACGGTGTTGACGTGCGCCGTACGCTGCGGGAGGTACGCGAGCTGGCCGCGTTGTACTAGCTGCACTTTGGTGCGTCGCAGGAGCAGGCACTGCATGATCGTGTTCAGTCGCTCTTCCCCGCCCATGCTCTTGTTGTCGATCCATTTCTTCCACATCTAGAGACAACGAGTGTGCGTTACATCAGCGGAATGTTGTCGATTTTCAGGATTTCGGCTTGACAGATAATAAGTACCCCATCTCGTGTAAATGTGCCCGTAATTTAGAATTTGTACGTCCAATCGATCCAAAGATATTCCGAAAAACAGATTCCGCTGGGGTAACGTTTAGCAAATTGCTGTACCTCTCAATCGGCATGACATACAACTACGATTTTTTTTACTACGGTGGGTCTTTATTTGTGCTTATGCTATGCAATTTTATTTTTACTATAATCGACACCGTTAGAAAATAATAAAATGGTTTTCAAAAACCCTAAAATCGAAAGAGAGAAATAACCTTAGAGATAGTTTTATTGGATGTCTAGTTCCGTTTAAAATTTTTAGTTTCAAGTACAAAAATTTATTTATCTCCGGTGTCCGGGGAAAAATTGCGATTTTACCCAATTGTCCGGGGTTTATGAAGTCTTTGTCTGGGGCCGGCAATTTTGGTGATGGCAGCACTACTCACAGTGAGGTCATCGAAGGGTGAACAGCGCAGGAACTTGAGCAGCGCGAAGAGATCGAGGTCCTTGTTCTGCACGGGCGTGCCGGTGAGGCACCAGCGACGCTGCGCGTGTAGCGAGCTGACGGCCGCGCACGTGGCTGACTTGTAGTTGCGCACCACGTGAGTCTCGTCCAGGATTACGCGGCGCCATCGGATGCGCATCAGGACTCCGTTCTGGGTGCCATTATTCAACATCATTATTTAATCTACTTACGAATATTTCTTGTAGGGCTTGCAATCTCGGAATACCGAGATCTCGCTGTTGCGTGATACCGCGTCATTTCCCAATGCCGCGTGATGCGGGATTACGGGCGCGGGATCCGCGGAACTGAAAAAAAAAGCATGCATACGACCTCTCGCGAGCGCGATCGCTCGGTGACTGGCGGCCGGCAGTGTTGCACACAACGCGAGGGTTGATGTCGCCCGTTTATTACAGCTTAAGTAGCCTAATATAGCCGAATTTCAGTCAGTGGTAGGTAGCCAAAGTATGTAGGTAGCCTAAAATATCAGTAAAGTTTTTTATTCAGTATTTGTTACTGTTTATTGTGAAGAAAATACGGTGTAATTTGATTGATCTCATACTAATAGTAATACGTAAATAAATGTGGAGTTAGTTGATTAATTCATTGTTTTTATAAGTTTTGAAGCTAACATGGTCACTAACAGTATCATTAGAACTTAAAACGGGATATTTACCATGTGTATTTATTGTTTTGAGTTTCCGATATTTCGGCACTGTTGCAAGCACAGAACAGATAAAAGAGGTTAGAAAGGAAATAGTTCCTGATTTGTATAAGAACGCGTGTCGCCGCTTGTCTCCCCACTTTTAAGCTCTACTACAAGCAAGAGGTCCGTTACGTATGCGAATTACGCACACAAATAAAATACACACACATAAATCGAGAGCTTACTACTGTCGAAGTTAATAAACGAAAATATAAAAAAGTCAATGATAGCATTCTGACTTTTGAAACACAAAGTACTGCCAAAATAGGATATCTTCCATAGATTGGACTATGAAAGATATCCTATTTTGACAGTACTCTCTTCACAGTCATGACACTGGTGAATGTAACCCTCATTCTTTGATGCAGGTGCTAGTATTCTCCAAGACGCTGTTCGCCCAGTTTCTCCACCAGCGCGCGGAGAAGAATGCCGACGCGCTGACGCGCAAGGGTTCACTAACGTTGAGCTCACACACACTGCACACACTCCCCGATGTACAATCTGTAGAAAACCGACAGGCAAGCAACGGTTCGCCGATGAGCCAGGCTATGAAGCTTGCCCGATAGCGCCTCGTCGCCTATAAGCCTCTTAGCCCTGCGCTCGATCGAGTCTAGTGCAGCAAGTTGATATTTTGCAGAGCCATCCCACAAGTGGCTGCAATACTCCATGCAGGAATGGATCTGTGCTTTATATAGATTCAGAAGCTGTCTAGGCGTGAAGTACCGCCTCACCCTGTGTAGGATTCCTAGCTTTTTTGCTGCAGTCTGAGCTCTGGACTCGATAGTTGAGCCAAAATTGAGGTCTGACGTCAACTCCATGCCCAAAAGCTCCAGGCAGTTGGTAACTGGCACAGATGCACTTCGGAAAATAGTGGATAATTGAAATGGGCTCCTTTTAACGCTGAAAAGACAAGCCTGTTTTGTCAGAGCGTTGAATTTGACCAGATTGTCGTCGCCCCATTGGGAAACGAGATTTAAGGTCGAATTCATGCGGTCTACCATGGCCTTTCTCAGAGTGGCAATTTCGTCCCTGCCAGCTCTAGCACTGGATAAGTATCTCTCTGAGACAGTGCTGTCGCGCGTACCCAACTGCTCCCAGCTGAAGTAGGTCATTGATATGCAGCAGAAAAACAGTCGCAGAAAGAACAGACCCTTGAGGAACACCGGCATTAATTGCCATAAGATCCGACAGTTAAAAACCCACCCCGTTCCTTCAGCTGCCCTTGCGTTCCGGGGCCTCGATATCTCGTTACAACATTCCTGATAATTTTCCCACCGAAAAAAGATTTAAAAAACCCTATGGATCAACTCTTAAAAATTGCAGCCTATTGCAGCATATTCTATTGTTCTTTCAGGTGATAAAGCAGTTGTGGTATCTCAGTGGACGTCAGTACTACGCTTGGTAGAGGAACAGCTTCAGAAAGCGAAGGTCCGCTGCGTGACGCTGAGCGGCAGTGTGCCTGTTCCGGCGCGACAGCCGCTGCTTGAGAAGATCAACGATCCTAAATCTGACGTCAAGGTACACTACACTTGTAGCACTCATTTTTTTAAATATAACTAGCAATGTGCTTAAAATTCACAGTAATAGCAATCTTGTTAATCCCTCCATCTAAGCTATAAAATTCAGCTAAAAAAAACTTTTAACCAAAAAATTAAACCGACTCCCAAAAACACTGCAAAGTGAAAAATAACTTTAATTTCGGTAGTCGGTGTCTTTAGTTTTGTATTTTCGTTTTTGGCACCGACTTCCGAAATTAAAGTTATTTTTCACTTTGCAGCGTTTTTGGGAGTCGGTTTAATTTTTTGGTAAAAAGTTTTTATTTCACTCTTTTTAGTTGGTCGATTTTTAATTTACGTAGTTAAAAGAGCCTAAATGTCAACTACTTATAACCTTTTACAAAATATTGCTTTTCCCAATGCTGGGCCGTTATTTGTTGAGGAGTTCTCCTGGTACTTCACCATCAGCTCTACATCACCATATGCATTGTGACGAGCATATTGTGCTTAGTAACCATATTCAAGTAATCGAAGAAGAAACCATGAAATACTTCTTATTCCTACTTATATATTGAGTAGTTCCAAAATAAAAAAAAAAATCAAAATCAAAAATCAAAATGTTTATTTGCAAGAAATACATTGTTTATAAGGAAAGATCTTAATTTCTTAAAAAAAATAAAAGCTGTTCACAGAATACATCTACCTACCAAGTTTCACATGTATAGTCCTAATAGTTTCGGAATATAAAAACATTTTACCAAAAAATTAAACCGACTTCCAAAAAACACTGCAAACTGAAAAATAACTTTAATTTCGGAAGAAAAAGAAGAAATGTATATATAAGGTTGGGGAAAAAGTCTTCGCATTACAGTATGTATGAACTTGTAATAAAATCTCTTTGGCTATACTATTTGTATCTGGCTGGTTTTGGTATCATTGAAAGTTTAAATTTTAAATAACATAATTCCAAATTCAAATTAGGAAAATATGTGATTTTCATTTGTTTTTCGTACTGTCAAAATGAGTGAATCTAATGAAGAAATTCGATACATTTTAAAATTTCACTACAAAAATGGTAAAAACGCAACGCAAGCTGCGAAAAAAAATTGCGATGTTTATGGACCTAGTGGAGTGTCTGTGAGAGTAGCACAAATTTGGTTTAAAAAGCGTTTTCAATCCGGAAATTTTGATGTCAAAGATGCACGTCGCTCTGGTTGCCCTATTACGGATAAAATGGATGCCATTTTTGAAAAAGTGGAGCAAGATATCAGTAGTTACGACGTAGCTGAAGAACTGGGAATTGACCACAAAACAGTTTTGGCGCATTTGAAAAAAACTGGGTACACAAAAAAGCTTGATATTTGGGTACCTCACGAGCTCACTGAAAGAAACCTAATGAACCGTGTACTCATTTGTGATTTTTATTACGGCGTAATGAAACCGAACCATTTTTGAAGAAGCTGATAACTGGTGATGAAAAGTGGATCACGTACGACAAGAACGTGCGAAAACGGTTGTGGTCAAAGGCCGGTCAGGCTTCACAGACTGTGGCGAAACCCGCGTTAACTCGCAACAAGGTGATACTGTGTGTGTGGTGGGATTGGAAGGGCATTATTCATTATGAGCTGTTATCACCAGGCAGGACCATCGATTCTGAACTCTACTGCGAACAACTGATGAGATTAAAGCAAGAACTTGAGAGAAAGCGGCCGGAATTAATCAACAGAAGGGGTGTGGTTTTTCATCATGATAACGCTAGACCTCACACATCTTTAGCCACTCAGCAAAAATTAAGAGAGTTTAGTTGGGAAGTGTTAATGCATCCGCCGTATAGTCATGACTTTGTACCTTCAGATTTCCACCTGTTTCAGTCTCTTCAGAATTCATTAGGCAGTGTGAGGTTAACATCACGAGAGGACTGCCAAAACCACTTGTCGCGGTATTTTGATCAGAAGTCCCAAAATTTCTATAGCAATGGGATCATGTCCCTACCTACTAGATGGCAAAAAGTTATCGAACAAAATGGTACCTACATACTTTAGTTAAATGTAAATAAACTATATTAAAAAATGTTTTGAATTTTCTTAAAAAATGCGAAGAAACTTTTTCCCCAACATATTATATAAAAGAAAGTCGTGTTAGTTACACTATTTATAACTCAAGAACTGTTGAACCGATTTGGCTGAAAATCGGTAGGGAGTTAGCATAGAACCTGGAGACGGACATGGGTTTTTATCCAGAATTCCCACGGGATCTGGAATTACGCAGGAAAACCTTCCACGCAAACGAAGTCGCAGGCAAAAACTAGTTAAAGATATTTTTCACTTTGCAGTGTTTTTTGGAAGTTGGTTTAATTTTTTTGTAAAGTTTTTATTTTGCTCTTTTTGGTCGATTTATAATTTACCTAGTTATAAAAGCCTAAATCTCAACTACTTATAACCTTTTACAAAATATTGCTTTTCCCAATGCTGGGCCGTTAATTGTTGAAGAGTTCTCCTGGTACTTCACCATCAGCTTCACTTCACCATATGCATTGTGACGAGCATATTGTGCTTAGTAACCATATTCAAGTAATCGAAGCAGAAACCATGAAATACTTCTTATTCCTACTTATATATTGAGTAGTTCCAAAAAAAAAAATGCGGGTTGCACTCCGGGAGTGCCGGCAGAAGTGAAAACTTGAATATTAACGTTGTGCATTTTTGATATTTAGGAATGGTTAGGGAATAATTTTGCACGAATTGCTTTAATTATCAGTATAAAAGTACTATCATTTATGTGGTAGAATACCATATTTATTTATTGCACTATCGTACACAAACATGACAATTTATATTACATTAAAAAGTTTATCTCTCGAAACAGCAGGCGCAGGCATACATTTTCGCCGCGCCGTAGAAAGAGAGGGGGATACTTCCTCTCTTACACCGCACCGACTGTCTACTCAAACGAATTTTCGATCAGTGTGCTTAGTATGAGTTTGAAATACTTTTGTCGTTTTCGAAAACTATCGCTTTGTCTCTTTCACACGTACTGGATTAGTGTGAAAGAGACAAAGCTATAGTTTTCGAACACGATAATAGTATCGCAAAGTCATACTAAGGCCGCAGGTCACGTGTCCTGACGCGAGTTTAACATTTTTTACCCATTACAAAAAAAGTGCACAACGCCGCTAAAGAAGTTTTCACTTCAAAAAATCCTTCAAAAATTTATGAAAAATCAAAGGTATACGTTTGCCCTGGTTTGCCCGTATAAAATTTCCACGATATAAGAAACACTGTATAATGCTTCCTATCTCATTTTCTCCCTCGTTAAATCTTATGAATTTATGTGTCTGTCTCTTTTTACTGTCGCTTTTTCGTTTCATAAAATTTCAAATCACAACAACACTAAAGAAGTTTTCACTTCAAAAAACCCTGTTTCTTGCTGCTATTCAAGGCTAATATTTAAATGAGTTTACCGTTTTATTAAGGTAAATAAAATATAACTTAATTTTAATTACTTTTGTAATAGAATTTACTTAATTAACAATCCACATTATCAATTATTTTAAATAAATCGCTTAAATCCCGACTTGGCGTTTCATTTGAAATTTCGGAATTCTTAAAGTCATACATGTTTACATTATATAACTATAACATTTTTGGAGATGGAGACAGATGGAGTAAACGTAACGCAAGATCCACCATCACGTTTCGTGTCATCAACAAACTTAACAGCATTTTAAGGGACAATCGGTTTCGTAATTTGTTTATGATAATATTGTATATGATATATCGAAAAAGCGCGTTCAATTTTAATTTCCCCCAACTTGCCCCCCAACTCGCCCCCTAACTCGCCCACCAACACGCCCCCCAAGTCGCCCGCCAACACGCCTCCCAACTCACCCCTCAACTCGCCCCCCAACTCGCCCGCCAACACGCCCCCCAACTCACCCCTCAACTCGCCCCCCAACTCACCCCACCAACTCGCGCCTCAACTCGTCCCCCAACTCGCCCCCCAACTCGCCCCCAACTCGCCCCCCAACTCGTCCCCCGACTCGTACCCCGACTCGTCCCTCGACTCGCGCCCCAACTCGCCCCCCATCTCGCCCCCAAACTCGCCCCCCAACTCGCCCCCAACTCGCCCCCCAACTCGCCCCCAACTCGCCCCCCAACTCGCCCCCCAACTCGTCCCCCAACTCGTCCGCCGACTCGTCCCCCGACTCGTCCCCAAACTCGTCCCCCAACTCGCCTCCCAACTCGCGCCCCAACTCACCCCCCAACTCGCCCCCCAACTCATCCCCCAATTCGTCCCCCGACTCGTCCCCCGACTCGCCCCCAAACTCGTCCCCCAACTCACCTCCCAACTCGCAACCCAACTCACCCCCAACTCGCCCCCAAACTCGCCCCCCAACTCGCTCACCAACTCGCCCCCCTACTCGCCCCCCAACTCGCCCCCCAACTCGCCCCCCAACTCGTCCCGCGACTCGTACCCCGACTCGTCCCCGACTCGCCTTCCAACTCACCCCCCAACACGCCCTCCAACTCACCCCTCAACTCGTCCCCCAACTCGCCTCCCAACTCGCGCCCCAACTCGCCCCCCAACTCGCCCCGCAACTCGCCCCCCAACTCGCCCCCCAGTTCGCCCCCAAACTCGCCCCCAACTCACCCCTCAACTCGCCCCCAACTCGCCCCCCAACTCGCCCCCCAACTCGCCCCCCAACTCGCCAACCAACTCGCCCCACCAACTCGCCCCCAACTCGTCCCCCAACTCGACCCCGACTCGTCCCCCGTCTCGCCCCCCATCTCGTACCCCAACTAGCCTCCCAACTCGCGCCCCAACTCGCCCCCCAACTCGCCCCCCAGCTCGCCCCCAAACTCACCCCCCAACTCACCCCTCAACTTGCCCCCCAACTCGCCCCTCAACTCGTCCCCCAAACCGCCCCCCAACTCGCCCCCAACTCGCCCCGCAAGTCACGCCCCTACTCGCCCCCCAACTCGCCCCCCAACTCGTCCCACAACTCGTCATCCGACTCGTCCCCCGACTCGTCCCCCGACTCGCCCCCAAATTCGCCCCCTAACTCGCCCCCCAACTCGCCACCCAACTCGCACCCCAAATCGCACCCCAACTCGTCCCCCAACTCGCCCCCCAACTCGCCCCCCAATCCGCGCCCCAACACGCCCCCCAACTCGCCCCACAACTCGCCCCCCAACTCACCCCCCAACTTGCACCCCAACTCGCCCCCCAACTCGGCCCGAACTTGCCCCCCAACTTGCGCCCAACTCGTCCCCCAACTCGCCCCCCAACTCGTCCCCCAACTCGTATCCCAACTCGCCTCCCAATTCTTTCCCCAACTCGCCCCCCAACTCGCCCCCCAACTCTACCCCCAACTCACCCCCCACTTGCCTCCCAACTCGCCTCCCAACTCGCCCCCCAACTCGCCCCTCAACTCGCCCCCAACTCGCCCCCCAACTCGCCTTCCAACTCGCCTCTCAACTCGCCCCTCAACTCGCCCCTCAACTCGCCCCACAACTTGCCCCTCAACTCCCATCAAACTCCCCTCTCAACTCCCCACTCAACTCCCATCAACTACCCCCTCAACTCGCCCACCAACTCGCCCCCCAACTCGCCCCCCAACTAGTCCCCCAACTTGCCCATCAACTCGCCCCTTAACTCGCCCCTCAACTCGCCCCTCAACTCGCCCCTCAACTCGCCCCTCAACTCGCCCCTCAACTCGCCCCTCAACTCGCCCCTCAACTCGCCCCTCAACTCCCCCCTCAACTCCCCCCTCAACTCCCCACGAGACCCCCTCCCCTCCACCCGCTCCCACACGGGACCCCCCTTACCCCTCTCCTCCCTGAACTCCCCACGCTTTTTCGTTTCATTAACTTTCAAATCACAACGATGCTAAAGAAGTTTTCACTTAAAAAAAAGTCTTACGCTTTTCGATCGGTCACGTGACCCTGACGCGAGTTTAACAGTTTTTACCCATACAAAAAGTGCTCAGCGCCGCTAAAGAAGTTTTCACTTCAAAAAAATCAAAAAATAAAAATCAATATGTTTATTTGCAAGAAATACATTGTTTATAAGGAAAGATCTTATATCCTAAAAGTCACTGTATTCTGCCTGCAAGCAAGCGTGCAAATTATTTATATCTATGTCATTAAATTATTATTACTACAATCAATTAAATTATTATTATCATATACAATTTTCATAAATTCGATTAATATCATTATTACATACAATTTTATCGTCAACATTGTTTTACTAATTTAATTATTCACTTTTATTTCCAAATTCCATAAATTTCCTAATACTATAAAAACAGTTTTTTTGTAGCCACTCTGTCAATTTTGTTTTAAATACCAATTAAATATCAGTGGCCATCAGTGGTCTTTATCATCAGATCCACTTCACAAATGGTGCTTTTAGAATGCAACTACACAAGTTATTATAAAAAATACTCAAATCACTATTAGTGTGCCTATAATATTTGAGGAGTTCCCTCGATTTCTCCAGGATCCCATCATCAGATCCTGATTTGGTGAAAATGGACCAATTTCGAAGTACACCCTTTCAAACAAAAAAATAATTTTCCAAATCGGTTCAGCCGTCTTCGAGTAATCGGTGATCATCAGTGATCGGAGTAGGTAGATTGAAATGGGGTCATTGATCCGAAACGTATATATGAATATGGACATTCCTCCGGAATTGGTGGATTATTAAAAAAAACCGGAACTTATGTAGGAATTTTATTCTGCCAGAGTGGAAGGAGTCATTTGATGATTTGCCATCCTCAAAAAAAAGGTAGGAATAAAAAAAATAAAAAAATAAAAATTAAAGCTTCGATCGGAATTAGATTCTTTTTATTATTCAACAGATAAATAATGAATTAATTTAGTTTTTATACCTTCCTTTAAATTTTGAATTGAGTAGGAATAATATCACTACCAACATTAACAATGTTTAATTGAATCTGGAAATACCGGAATTACTTTCCGGGAAAATGGCTTATCTATGTTATTCTTTCAGTGTGCATTTATGATACAAGTACCAAAAATCAATCTACCTACTCCGATCACTGGTGATCATACATAAAAAAAGTATACGCGTCGAATTGATAACCTCCGTTATTTTCGTCGGTTGAAAATGGCTGTGACATACGGACGGATGGACAAACAGACAGACAGACAAGACGAAACTTTTCTTTATTTCTTACTAAATTTTTTATCACATACGAGTATTTTATTTCCAAACTCTCCCAGTACTCCTAATCGGGCGTCAAATACATTAATACAAAATTGAAACTAACATCTAATCAATAAGCATGTAACCTTTTATAAACAATAAGTTACAACTTATTATGGTCAAACAATATTAAAGAAAATATAATATGGCCTTCAAGTATCAAGATTAGTTAAGTAATGTATAAAATCGGGCGAACAATGGTTTATAAGTATGTGTGCGCGCAATGTTGTTGTGTTGCTACTAGGATCAACGAATTAGGAATGATATAGAAACATAACTGTCTAACGAAGCCCGCTAAAACATGGTTCCAAAAATCCAAACTCATACCACTAAACTGATAATACGAATGCAACATGCGCACAAACAAAACAAAATACTTTGCTAAATTTATTTTCTGCGCATGGATCCGTCAATTCATTCATTTGGGGCGCTATTTTATTTAGTAAGATAATGTTAGAGTGAAACTGAAATATCGAATCAAGCGAGTGCGAACGAGATGGATTGTTTTGTGACATCGAGTGGCGAGGATGGTGTTATGCAGTATGCAGTAGGAGTCAGTCATTTATTATGAACTCAAATATTATAAATTAATATTAAACCTCTTTACAAAAAGTGTAAAGCTTCATAAAAGGGAATTCCCGTCGGCCAAATAAAAATTGACATGCATATATTATTATTATTTTTTATTTATGTTACACATAGGTCGAATTATATTAAATTAATAATTACTGTGCACTAAATCTGCAAACTAATTCGTTAGGAATTATTTTACGATTCCTGTTTGGCTGATGCCACTTACTTGTATCAAATAAACACTGACCTCCAATAAAAATAAGAATGAATTAAATGGATATCAAGTTAAATATTTTAATGGTTTCCATATTTTTATATCCTACCTAAACAAACTTGAAATTTATTTCATTATACACATATTATTTTAAAAAGAATTAAGGACGATTCGCAGTTTCTGTTCATTTCAAGCATTTGGACAACACCCTTTGGAAACGAAACAGTTATTTTATTACTCACCTAATACCTATTTTAAATGGAAATATTATGATCCTCAGGATCTACCGAATTTCATATTTATTAATTCCTTAAAGTACATAAATAAGGTAAGAATTCATTAGCTAACCCCCATCAGAAGAGCGTTAGGCTTATAGGCTGTGAAACTATATTTATAGAGATATATATGATGTAAGATTAAATTTAATATACAAGGTGGTTTTTAAAAAGTACGAGCCAAAATTTAAGGTACTCAAAACAAAACATTGTTGTTTAGTAAAATGGACAGAAACATCTCCTAAATATTCGCTCGCTCTATTTCTCAGCTCATATACGAAGTGCCGATTTAATGACCTGCATTGTTTCAACGTGGTGTAATACCTACTAATAACATAAAACACATTAGACGTGATTTAAAATTTGTATTCTTAAGCAATCTTTAAATTAAATTAGTAGAATTTACCCGAATTTTTCACGAAATACTGTGCAACAGTACTAACCGTACAAATAGGTACCGTTGATTTTTTTAGCATACGATAGCCAGTGCATGACGAATATGTCTTCGTGACCAAAACGTATGGAGCAAACCCTACTGGCATTAGTTGGTAACCAGTCATCCTCTATTTTTTCTAAGCGGACTGCTGCAATCCACTGTAGTCGTCGAATCTCTTTTTGGGGAAACTAAAATAAGAAACAAACAGTCAAACCAATCCATCCAATTTATAAAACTGGACTTAATATAAAATATACAATAGTTAAGTATTAAAAACTGGCTGGCTACCTGTTGCATAATACTGACAACTCGTGGTTGTCTATACGAAAATAAAACACGAAGTTATTTTACTTACGAGTGATAAGCTATCACAGTTAGTTTTTTACTTCCTTCTTTCCGACTTTTACACCACCTTACTACGCAGGAGGTCATTTTTATCCCTCAGAAATGAACTTTTTCTTGGATTTTTCACTAATCAACACGATTCAGGCATCTGTCAATGAGCGTGATGGATTATTCAAATAATTTCAGTTGGTTTATTACTTTAACTCAAGTTTGTTTCTTTAATTGAACACAAATTAAAATATCACTATAATAATTATAACCTTTTAACATGTGATACACAAAATTTAACTATTTACTATCAAAACCTTGTAAACACTATTACGAAACCTATTTATAAGATAGTTTAAACTGTTCTTTCATTGTTGTCTTGTATAACAGCATATTTAAACGTTATTTAAAAAATAACGTTGCTTGTTTACTAATTCTGTCATCGTAAGACTAATATGTAATTGAACTAATTAATTTCAACATATCTACTGTATTTTTATATCATTTAATCATAGCTGTATGTTAAAATACAAAGGTTAACAAATCTGTTTTAATTAAAATCGTAAGATGTGACGTCACTTGTTTACACTGTCTATAAAAGCCGCCGCTCAGTCGTTCTAGACACAGTCACTCACAGTCGGTCTGGAGCAGTCTCACCGAACGGACCTAAGTTAAGTGAACTTGTGTTGTTTCTAACTTTTATTAATATTTTTATGTGTAGAATTGGTATAAAATCCTATCGTATTGCTATTGTATTTGAATATAAATTAACTATTTTGTATTTGTTACTTTAATGTGACAGTGTTAGAAATTGATAATTGTGTGATAATTTAATGAACATTTGGTAGTAGATACACAAGTAAATAAAGCTATAAGATATAACGATAGTAATCACATTGTGGTAATATTGTAAAGTACATATAGTGAGTTGATGTTTATGTGAAAATGAATTATGTTTTGAAAAGAGTAACTGTGGAGTTTCTTGCCGGTTCTTCTACATAGAAAACGACCCTTTCTGAACCGTGCGGTAAATTAATAAATTGATATTGCTATACAAATTGCTAAATTATTTCTATAATATACCTGACAATCATGGTAATATCGATTAATTGATAATTAATCGGTAAATACATAATAAATTGATATTGATGATTAATTACTTTTAAAATAACATCTATACTAATATTATAAAGCGGAAAAGTTTGTTTGTTTGTTTGTTTGCTTGAACGCGTTAATCTTCGAAAGTACTGGGTAGATTTGTATACAATTTGGTATGGAAGTAGCTTGAAGCTTGAGGAAGGTTATAGGCTACTCTTTACGCGACTGCAAAAAAGTTAGGTATGTTTTTATCGTGATAGAATCCACGGGAGCGAAGCCCCGCGTGAGTACTAGTTCTTTATACATATACTATATATATACATCCATTGTGAATACATATTCTCACATCAGAAGTGGGATTGTTCACAGCCCACTTATTTTGTTTCGGTTTATTGAGTTTTGGTTCATAGTCCATGTGATTTTATTTTAAGAATAAAATATTCAAGTACCCTCATACTTGAATATAGGTCACGATTGTCAGATTGTTTTGCAATTACTCTTCTTGCAAGTTAGTTTTGGTTAACTGTACATTTGTTTTAGGCCTTGATGTTATTTCAAGTACATGTTTGTCACCATTGCCCTAATTCTAATGCATTGTGTGAAAAGTTTCAGAATGGATCCTGCAATATTGGAAGGCCTCTTCATCCGTGATGCTGTCTCAGGCCATTGCCGCCGTTCAGATGATGATGTGGTGCTTCCGGTCCTTGATCCAGTAGCCAGTGATAGCAATTCAGCCTGATGGTGCCATAGCATCGAGAAACCTTGCGAATAACCTTCATGGACCAGCATGAAAACAGTTGCAAAAGCCGATGATAACGGGAGTCAAGTAAGAAAAAAAAACAATTAAATAAGTTTGAACCAATTTTAGCAGTAGTCAAATTAGGTCAATTTTAAGCCTATCACAAGTAGAACGATATGTATTCACTGTAACTGAATGCCTTAGTATGTTTTGTAGTATGTTTGCTGAATAGTCAGATTGGCCGAACGGTCTATGGATAATTCAAGGATTGGTTATCACAATGATACAAACATTTACCGTTTTCTCTCCTTTGTGTTTTCCAAATCGTGTTAAATAATAAGTAACCTTTATTTAGCTACTACCAAGTTTCTGTTCTAAAACATGTTCAAAAAAAAAACTTAATAGCGTCACAATCTTTTTTTTTTTCTTCAAGAATTTGATTTGGATGAGGCAGTTGTGTATTAAAGCAGATACCGGCTGTCCAGATCCGTTAATAAAAATGAAATTCATTTTTTTATAACAAATTGAATTGAATTGAACTGAACTGAATTGAACTGAATTTTAAATTGAATAAATTAACATGAAATTAAACTGAATAAATTAACATGAATTTTAAATTGAATCAATTAACATGAATTTTAAATTGAATCAATTAACATGAATTTTAAATTGAATCAATTAACATGAATTTTAAATTGAATAAATTAAATTAAATCAAATTAAATCTAAATAAATTAAATTAAATCGAAATGAATTTTAAATTGAAATAATTAAATATAATAAATTAAATTTAACTAAAATCAAATACATTTATAAATTATAAATTTATAAAATAAAAAAAATAAAATAAATATATTAAAATAAAATAAATGAAATGAATCAACGAATCATTTATTTTGGTGAACATAAGTAACATTAATTTTAATTTAATTACATCATAACAAATTAAACCAAATCACATCATATAATATTAAATTGAATAACATCATATGAAATTAAATTAAACTACATCTACAATCAAATTTCAGCTATGTCAATATTAAAATTAGGTATTTACATGAGATATCAGGAAATAATAAACTGTCGGTTATAAAATTCATTATACATTTAAAAAGTCAAATGGAGTAATGTCTTTTCAACTAGAAATAAAAGTGAATTTACGCTTAAAATGGCTGACATTTTCCTTAGTCTTCTTCTTCTTCACCCTTTGGCAATGTAATATATAGTTTGGAGCCATTACGAAAATGCTGTTCCTATATATTGAAGTTTTGGATCCAACTGTTTGTAACTGGTCACAACGACGTTTTCTACTTACTCTAGACAATTTATGTAAATTATTTTTGACGAACATGGATATTTCGTATATATATAATGAAGGAACTGTTAATATTTTAATATCTTTATTTGTATTTTGCAACTGTCTGTATTTGAAACTTAAATACCTTATCTTTACCTGTTGCATTACCCCAAAATATAATTCCGTATCTCAATGTTGAGGTAACCAGGCCGTGATATGCTGTTAAGACTGTTGTTAGATTTTTTTTTCTTAACAAATGCAAGGCATATTAATATTTCTTTAATTTAGTACACATATTGTCAATATGTGTATGCCATTTCAATGTGTTTTCTATATTTAATCCGAGAAATTTCGTCACTTTGGTCTCATTAATAGTTTTGTTATCGTAACTAATTGAAGTTCAGATTCCGGAAAAGCCTCTGTTGGAAATTCATTATAACTGTCTTGTCTAAATTTATAACCAAAATTATTATTCTGTAGCCAATTCATATCCGATTTTATGCTAGAATCAATATCCGTCTCTAGTGCACTTAATTCATCACCATTAAAAAAGTAAAGTACTATCGTCTACAAACTAGTCATTGGATAAATTGAAGCTATTGGAAAGTCATTAATGTAAATAATAAATAGGGGTGACCCGAGGACACGTCCTTGTGGCACTCCAAAAGTTACAGTTCTCTGGTCAGATTTGAAAAATATTTGTTTTTTTTCTTTTACTAATCCTGATTACTACAGTTATTTGCTGCCTATTACTAAAATAAGATTAGATTAAATTTAATACGTTTCCTCTTATTCCGTATTCGTTAAGCTATTTTGCTAGTATTTTATGATCTACGCGATCAAAAGCTTTTGACATATCCATGTAAAGCGCTAGAGTTTGTAGTTATTTTATCGACTCTGCTGCTGTTTGCAAGAAATCGTATATGGCTATATCAATAGATTTTTTTCTTGTACAGCCTTTCTGGATTATCAACTAATAAATATTTTTCTCAAAGTATGCAGTAAGTTGGTTAGATATTGCCGAATTAGAATGAATTTAAATAAATTTTATTTATTTATTAGGGAATAACAAACAGTAACACATTTGTTCCGTCCGAAGAGAATATCCGAACGCACCTTTTTTGACATAAAGAAATTTGATCTTGACTTGACACTTGACAGATAACCTTTGCTTTGTTGGAAAAAGGTTCACCGCTTGGGAGATTGATTTTATTGATTGTAATTGGAAATCGAATTGAATCTCAGGTGCTATTAACGGATTGATCGTGATTAGTGATTAATTGAAATCTAGAATCCCGAATCGACGAAAAACCTGGGATATTTTGAACAATAACGCCGGATGACGCCAGACCGAATGGCACGCGAACTTTGCTGAAAGTAATTGTGAATTGGTGATAAATAGCTACCAATCTGGTGCTAAAGTGTAGCAGAGTGGTGCTGTGAATGCTGCCGGGACCGCATTGTGAGGACTTGCGTCTTTGGGAACCTCCGTCTATCAACACTTGCCCACATTACACGTTTCAATTACTCATTACCTATTTTCACACATACCACACGGACGTGTCCTCAGGAAAGGTCGGAGCTTGTCGTCTACAGCTCAGGTAAGTGGTTAGTATTAGTTATTGGTAAGGCCTAAGAGCCCATATTGTGTTTGTAAAGCAACGTAGTTAGAGCTCCACGTACCGTGGACTGTTCGGACACACCAGTTACCGTTGGCTGGCTGATTGAAGGATTGAACAACATTTTTATAAACCACAAAATTATAACAAATAAATGTAAGTAAATGTGCTCCCACACCGTTATCCACAAATTATATATTAGGGACGTGGCATAAATTTTAAAATGTTTTAACTAGTGTGCTATATTATACAAAACAATATTACTTACTTAATAATGCATATTATTTTGTAATCATTATTATTTGTTTATCACTTATTACCGGAGAAACGATAAGCTTTACGAATTAGTAAAGTTAGCAAAAGTAAATAAATTCAATAATAACAATAAAATCAATAAAATTAGTGTTAATATTAATTAAATTATTTCTTATAATTATCACAATTCTATTATAATATTAAAAAAATAATAATAATAATATAAAATATAATAACATAAAATTGGATTGTAGTTAAATAATTAAATATAAATGGTTACTATGGTTTCCTGGGAAATAAAAATATCTATATAAACAAAAAGAGAAGTCCTGACTGACTCATCAACGCCTAGCCCATACCCTTGGACCTAACAGCTGAGATTTTGCACAGAGGTTCCCTTTATATTGTAAACAAGGAATAGAGATGGATTTTTTTGAAATTCATAATTTCCCTAGAGGTTACGTAAAAATTAATTTAAATAGAGGATCAAAGTTTGTATTGTTGAGGTAAACATGATTTTAAAAAATGTTGAATGTGATTATTAATATATTTCTAATAAACATAATTGGAACACGATGAGTTAAATGATGGTAAGATATGTTTCCGCTGGTCGATCTTTTGTTCGATGCTTGCCTATCCCACTAGCAGCGGGTGGAGGGGGCATGACACAACTATGCAATTGGCAAAACATAAACAAAGTCATAGTTAAAACATAGAAAATAAGAATGAAATGAAAAGACGTTGAGGTAAGAAAATATTAAAAATCACATTTGGCAATTCTTTATACTTCAAGATCAAAATAGTTAATGACGTATAATGAAATAAGTGTCGTAACTATATACCGTGTTTATAATTTGTGTTCAATTAATGTTCTTTATTTGAAATTATTGAATATAATCTTATAAAAAATATAGAGGCTGACGAGAAATAGAGAGGATAGACCGCTAAGGCCCTGCCCTGATACCTTTCTGAAATTCATGCGCAGCAGGTGATAGGACTGGTATGTCAAGGCCAGAGGCCATATGTAGACTGCTTGGCAGCCCTGCCCTAATACCTTTCTGAAATTCATGCGCCGCAGGTGATAGGACTGGTATGTCAAGGCCAGAGGCTATTGTATTGATTATAATTAGTTGGTACTTCGAGAGCGAAGTACAGGTCAGTTTGGCCGTGATGGATTATTCGAATAATTTCAGTTGGTTTATTACTTTAACTCAAGTTTGTTACTTTAATTGAACACAAATTAAAATATCACTATAATAATTATAACCTTTTAACATGTGATACACAAAATTTAACTATTTACTATCAAAACCTTGTAAACACTATTACGAAACCTATTTATAAGATAGTTTAAACTGTTCTTTCATTGTTGTCTTGTATAACAGAATATTTAAACGTTATTTAAAAAATAACGTTGCTTGTTTACTAATTCTGTCATCGTAAGACTAATATGTAATTGAACTAATTAATTTCAACATATCTACTGTATTTTTATATCATTTAATCATAGCTGTATGTTAAAATACAATGTCTATAAAAGCCGCCGCTCAGTCGTTCTAGACACAGTCACTCACAGTCGGTCTGGAGCAGTCTCACCAAACGGACCTAAGTTAAGTGAACTTGTGTTGTTTCTAACTTTTATTAATATTTTTATGTGTAGAATTGGTATAAAATCCTATCGTATTGCTATTGTATTTGAATATAAATTAACTATTTTGTATTTGTTACTTTAATGTGACAGTGTTAGAAATTGATAATTGTGTGATCATTTAATGAACATTTGGTAGTAGATACACAAGTAAATAAAGCTATAAGATATAACGATAGTAATCACATTGTGGTAATATTGTAAAGTACATATAGTGAGTTGATGTGAAAATGAATTATGGTTTGAAAAGAGTAACTGTGGAGTTTCTTGCCGGTTCTTCTCCATAGAAAACGACCCTTTCTGAACCGTGCGGTAAATGATTAAATTGATATTACTATACAAATTGCTAAATTATTTCTATAATATACCTGACAATCATGGTAATATCGATTAATTGATAATTAATCGGTAAATACATAATAAATTGATATTGATGATTAATTACTTTTAAAATAACAACATTCTTTATACATATACTATATATATACATCCATTGTAAATACATAATCTCACAAGCGCACGTCAGACTGAGAGGCGCTTTGATTGTATTTTTTTAACCCCGCCTACTTGATTGTGTTTTGCGTGGAACCATTTTTGAGCTGAGTTCGTGTTCTATATCATTCCTAATTCGTTGACTAGGATACCTAAAATTGAGCGAGTGGTAAACGTAAATGCGTCCTTAAAATCTGGAGCTAATAAATAGACCTAAACATTCTTAAAGGATTTACGTTTCTATTTTTAGTTGTTATTTTTTTTGTACAGAGAATTGTTGTTCCTGTCCAGGCCTGTTGGTCTAGTGGTCAGTGGCCCTGACTGCTATGCGCAAGGTCGTGGGTTCGATTCCCACCCAGGACAAATGTTTGTGTGATTAGCACGATCATTTGTTCTTTGTCTGGGTGTAATTTATCTATAATATGTATGTATTTAGAAATACATATATATGTATGTTTATCAGTTGTCTAGTACTCATAGCACAAGCTCTGCTTAGTTTGGGACTAGATGGCGTTGTGTGAAAGTCGTGGAATATTATTATTATTATTAATAAGCAATGTGGGTAGAATTCACATTGCTAGCAATCTTGTTAACCCTTAAAAATTCACGGCAATAGTGTAATGAGTGGGGTTTGAACCCGCGACTTCTCAATCACTAGTCCGTCACCTTAGCCATTTGCTATTCACAAAACAAGATAGTTTTTAACTATTTTAGGTTAAGGAAAATTTTGATTTGTTGTTGTGATTTTTACTGTGGAGATAGTTGAAGTACCGGACACTGACAAAGGACATACAAAACAATAAAAAATTCCAAAATCTTTTTCGAGTTTCATCCGAACTGACAAAATATGTAAATTCGGACAAGTGATATTCGGATATAGTCCACAACTCCACACCCAAATCATACTATTAAAATATTATATCGGTTTCTGGGAATAGGATGTGTGCAAGCGCACGCAAAACCATGGCAAAGCAAAGTAGACCTGCTCATTAACTTCTCATTCCTAATCTCAGCCCACTCCAGATAACCTCAAATTATATTAAAACTGTGTAGTTAATATGATTTGACCAGTACGTATTTTATGAACTTTTCCGTTTGTTGATAGGCTCGTGTTGACCAACATCTCACCTGATGGTAAACGATGAGGTCGAAGATGAAGCACGCTTGCCTAGAAGTAACCTATCACTCTTGACTTAAAAACTTTAAAAGAGACTTTGAGCTCTGAGTTTGTTTCGGTGTTTCTCCCCAGAGTAGTCATCTAGGAAACTCTGACCATATCTAGTTCTCTCGAATTATTACTGTTGCTTATAGCAGGTGTTTATACCTAGTTTAAGTGACAGTGTTCATATTGAAATTGTTTATTGAAATAATTGATGTACAAAGTATTTATATTAGAACTAAAGCTATATAATAAATATATTCTACCTGAACTAGGTTAAAATATCTTATACAGTGTGTTAGGTTAAACGAGGGACTTATTGAGGGAGGGTATTCAGTATTCGATTCTCGTCCCAAATATGTGTCTTAACTTTCTTCCAGGTTTTCAACTTATCAGGAATGACCGTGCGGTCGGTGGTGGTGATGGTGTGGCCATTTATCTGAGAAGTTACATCCCGTATTCCATTGTTACCATGTCCTCACAGCCGCCTCCACCGAACGCCGGTGAACATCTTTTCGTGGAAGTTGAATTACACCACTCAAAAATTCTCCTTGGAGTCTACTACAGCTCTTCTCTACGAATAAATTTCTTTTCTTCTTTTGAGCGCATATTACAAACTTTAATTCCCTCTTTCAGTCATGGCATCATAATGGGTGACTTTAATACGTGCCTCCTTAAAAAAGACTCCCGTTCCAATTCTCTTCTCCACATTGTTGAGTCAACCAATCTGTCTATTCTCAATCTCGATGGCACTCATTATTTTCCTAACTCAGTTCCTTTACTACTTGACCTTATTTTTGTTTCATCTCTTGATCATGTCGCTAAGCACGGCCAATGTTCGGCACACGCTTTATCCTATCATGACCTAATTTTCACATGTTATAAAATTCGTCCTCCCAAGCATAAGTTCAAAACACTTCTCCTTCGCAATTTTAGTGGAATGAACATTGATCAGCTTCAAGAGGATGTCAACAACATTGACTGGGCGCATCTGATTGAATCTTCATCGATCGACCAGCAGGTTGAATTTCTTACTTCTTCACTTATTCAGCTTTACGACAGGCATGCGCCTGTTCGAGCTGTAAGAGTAAAGCACCTCCGAGCGCCTTGGCTGACTGATGAAATTAAACTTTTGATTAATAAGAAAGCAGCTGCCAAGTTTAAGTTTAAGATTCAACCCAATGCAATGACGGCAACAGTGAAAAATATGTGTTAATTAGAAATCACTGCAGCAAGGTGTGTAGAAATGCAAACCGCCAATATATCCACAGTTCGGTTCAGAATGGTGATCCAGCTAAGGTCTGGAATTTTCTCAAATCATTAGGTATCGGAAAAAAGTCTCATGAAACAATTCCTAAGGACTTGGACTTCAACTTACTTAATAGTCATTTTTCTACTTCGCCTGTATTAGATAGGGCCACTAAAGCTGCTACTCTAAATTATCTTTCAAACCTTCCGATACCTGATTATTCTCCTTTTGTCATAAGTCAATTCACTGTTTGTGATGTTAAAAAGAGTATTGTGTCTATTGCGTCTGACGCTGTGGGTAGTGATTGTGTCAGTCGTAAGATGATCATTCCTATCCTTGACAACATTCTTCCAGCCATTCTTTATATCCTTAACTTCTCTATTTCTAGTAGTATCTTTCCACAAGCTTGGAAAGATGCTCAAGTTATCCCGTTACCAAAGAAATCGCACCCTGCATCTTTTTCTGACTACCAACCCATTTCTATTCTCCCTTTTCTGTCCAAAGTCCTTGAAAAGCTTGTTCATCAATGACTCAGCACGTTCCTTTCTAAACATAATCTTTTAAATCCCTTCCAATCTGGTTTTCTACCTGGTCACAGCACTACCTCAGCACTCGTTCATATAACGGATGATATAAGGTCAGGCATGGAGATGGGGAAGTTAACGGTACTCGCACTACTTGACTTCAGCAATGCTTTTAATACCATTGACTTTGACATTTTGCTTAGCATTCTATGCTCTTTTAACATATCTCCTTCGGTAATTGACTGGTTTCGTAGTTACCTGTTTGGTCGCCGGCAGCGTGTTTGCTCTGAGGATTCTTTCTCTTCTTGGTGTGACACCTCTGCCGGTGTGCCGCAGGGTGGCGTTTTATCTCCTTTACTTTTCGTACTTTTTATTAATGCTATCACTCAACTTCGACTTATCTGATGCCATTGGGACAATTAATACAGATATCGCTCAAATTAGTGATTGGAGCATTGAGTTCAGACTGAATATCAATCCTGCCAAAACCCAAGTGATTGTTGTTGGTAGTTCCCGGACTATCTCTAATATCGATTGGTCGACACTTCCCTTTAATAACACCGTCATTCTGTTCAGTCACGCCGTGAAGAACTTGGGGATATACATCGACAAAACTCTGTCTTGGACGAAGCAACTGCAGGAAGTCAGTCATAAACTATTTACTTCTGCAGGCTCCCTGAGACGCCTTCGTAATTTTCTTCCCATCACCACTAAAATTGCAATTGCACAATCTCTTCTTCTTCCTATCTTGGACTATGCTGATGCCAGCTATCTTGATTTGACCCAAAACCAATTCGATAAGCTAGAGCGACTTCAAAATCTCTGTATTAGGTTTATATTTGGCTTGCGCAAATATGACCATGTTTCTGAATTTCGTACTAAGCTCAAATGGCTTCCTATTAGGTTTCGCCGAAATGTTCATACTTTCTCTGCTTTATAAAGATAAAGATGTGTTTTATTTGCAAATATGGGTTTTACAACATAATATTGCGGTGACATAAACAAAAAGAAAATAAAGCTCAACCATATTTTACCACCAGGCATGCAAAAATACAAAAAATAAAAGAAAAGCATACATAATTATGAGAGCTTTAAAGCAGGATTACAATATCAAACTACGTTACTACTTATTCTAAAAATACTTAAAATAAAAACTATATATTAACAATATTTTCTTTCCGCCAGAAATTTGTTCACAGTATAATACGTTTTGTCTGCTAAAAATTTACTTAATGTTTTTTTAAACAAATACAAATTCAATTTCTTCCAGTCTTTGGGCAATTTATTATATATTTCTGGTGCCATGCAGCAGACAGTTTTGCGCATTAGGGCTGTATTTGCTCTAAGAACACGTAATCTACTATTATCGCGTCTATTTCGTGGAAATAGGTCATTTAGGCGCATAAAATAATTAGAGTTAGCCTTAACAAATACTGCTATTTCTAAAATGTAAATACTAGGAAGCTTTAATATTTTATACTGTTTGAAGTAAGGCTTGCAACTATCGGTAGTTTTTAACTTGAACATTGAGCGAATGCACCTTTTTTGTGATTTAAATGCCGCTTCTCTTTCAGAAGAGTTGCCCCAAAATATAACCCCGTATCGTAAATGGGATTCGACTATACCATAATAAGCAGTAAGAAGGCCATCTATGTCGATTATTGGTGATAATGTATGTAGTGCATATGAAGATTTACTGAGCTTTTTACATGTCTATGTGACATTTCCAGTTTAGCTTTTTATCTATTTCCAACCCTAGAAATTTCGTAATAATGTGCTATTTAATCCTTTTACTCCATTTTATCTTAAAGACCGCTTTCGGTTTCTCTGTGACACACATTCAAGGTCCTTGAGATCCTCGGAAAATTTAGAGTTAAGTATTCGTATGCATTCCACTTCTTTTTTCGATAAGTCTTTCACTATCCAAGCGGCCTGTTTATGGAATGCATTGCCCATAGATGTGAGGCGTGCTCAAACATTACCTACGTTTAAAAAAATGGTGAAAGAGCATTACCTCTCACTATAATTTTTTCCCCTCCTTTCTCTATTATGTTTTTGATATGTATTAGTATCTATTAATATATTATATCTTTATATATTATATAATGGTATGTATTTTATATTATTATGTTTTATTAGTATTATGTATGATGTTGTACACTGACAGCCCTAAATCTATCTCCTTTAATTTCTGTCCATCCAAAGGTTGTCTATAAGAGATTGCCCTATGCGATAAGACCGCCCATTGTACACTAATTTTATTATTTGTATCCTTAAGTGTATTGTAAGGTGTACAATCAAGTATATAATAAATAAAAATAATAAATGTGAAAAACGTATAACTTAAATTTTTGACGTAATTGTCCAATATAATACATTTATCATGTACACTGAGACGCAAGAGGTGAATGAACTTGTAAGCAGTACCTAAAGTAATCACGTGGCAAAACACGGCTCGATCCTGCCAAAAAAGGAAGCTCGTGTGTAAACTCCGCCCCGTGGAGTCCCCCGAGGACTTTTGGTATGGTTCTGTCTGTTATTTATCAGTGTTTTTTTTGTTCATATTTTTATTAGTATCATGTAAGCATACACTATTGTAGGTTTGAATATGTCCCTCGCAAGGATCTTCTACCTACTAGTCCCTCGTTTAAACTAACATACTGTATACTCTAGTGCTGACATAAATCATAATTTATTTATTAAGCCAATACACATTACTTATTTATTTAGTTTAGAGTGGCCAAAATATTGTGGTGTAAAAGGGCTTTTTTACTTACGTAATAAATGTATGTATGTATATCAGGTGATGCTGCTATCGTTATGCGCGGGCGGCGTAGGCTTGAACCTGTGTGGAGCCAACCACCTCCTACTGCTAGACCCGCACTGGAACCCGCAGCTTGAGGAACAGGCACAGGACCGGATCTACCGCGTCGGACAGACCAAGGACGTCAACATATACAGGTACAACCACATCATACGGTCACACGCAGGAATGGAACCTATTCAAATCCATACTAATATTATAAATGCGAAAATAACTGTCTATCTTTCTGTCTGTCGGTTTTACTCTCTGTCAATCTGTCTGTTACCTTTTCACGCCTAACCGCTGAACCGATTTAGATGAAATTTGGCATGGGAATAGATTAGGACATAGGATTTGTTTTTATCCCGAAATTCCCACGGGATCGGGATTTACGCGGGAAAAACCTCCCACGCGAACGAAGTCGCGGGCAAAAGCTATAAAAAATAAAATTCATTTATTGCATATAAAATTAAATTAAAATAATCGTTACTATTGATTGCAATCATAATTTCCAGTTAATCAAAAGAAAAGTACATACTTAGGTGATTGAGTGAGAACAACTTATCCTGTTACACATAACATAATCAGCCTATTACAGTAGTACCCAACTGACATGGCTTACCGATGTACCTGCGAAGAAATTGAATTTTCGCATCGTGCTTTGTTCCCTTTACCGCTATTGGTCAGCAACTGCCGCCATGTTATCGCGTGACGCGTGAGTGAGACGGAACGAACAGCTGCAGTGTATTATGAACCTTATAGTAGTGATCTAAGGTTGACTGTAAGTTTTAAGCGTTCTTTCATCTTATCTTATATCATCTTATCTTATCTTACATCTTCGGGGCCATACTTTCCTTTCTGCGCGAACCAAGATTCACGACGCGCCTTATCAGTTGGGTACCACTGTATGTTCTTACCGCTGCGATACAGGCCTTCACTCCTAGGAAATGTTGGTTTCCTCAAGATATTTTCTTCCACTGTTTTGAGAGAAATGTTACACAAAGTAATGTGCCTGCCTGAGTTTAAACCCACGACCTACAGCTAGTAAGTCGTATCAGTAACCACTGGGCCACCACTGCTCTCTCATTTAGTGTTGCCCAAAATCGGTCTTGGTCTTGCAGTCTTGGTCTTGTTCTTGCATTTTCGCAAGACCAAGACCAAGACCAAGACCGCCTTATTGTAGCAAGACCAAGACCAAGACTGAACACTGCAAGACTTGAGCAAGACAAGACTTAAGCCTGCAAGACTCTTGCGTCTTGCAGTTAAGACAAACTGAGATTTGGGCGTTATTAAGTAGGCATTTGGTTTCAATCCCGATTTTGAGAGACTTTCCCCAGTATCAAAACCGTAGGTATCGTCATAACACTAAACTAAGGGCTGCAGTTGTATCTGCAGTTGGCAACGTGCCGCTCGTCTGAAAGAACCCTAAAAGGTATTGTATTGATTAGGTAGGTAAGTACTTATTATATTTCAACTGTTTATTAAGTAAGTAGCGTGTTAATACTCACAAATCTGTTCCCATCATCCCATATGATAAAATGTACCTACCTAGAATAACTTTCTAGCAAAGTTCATACCTTGTAAGTATCTACCTATAATAATACACGGTATCGAATTCGAAATGATTGATACTATTTTTTTCAAAAAAGAACAATAAAAAAAAACACGTAAAATTAAATTTATTGTTTTTTTTGTGAAATAATGAGAACTCGAAGTAACGCTTTCTTGCAGTAAATGCGTATGTGTGTGTAAACGTAAGTATCCACAATTCCACACCATTCATAAGGATACCTTTATTTCATAGACATATTAGATAAAAATACATACGCGATCTAAATACGTACACAAATAAGTATACGAAAAGCAAATTTAGACTTTATTTCTAAACAGTTAACGGTGAAAATTAGAAATTTTACCATTTAAAAGATGATGACGAAGATGCACAACCGAATCACACGGTTATCTGTATAAAATTAAGGTCTTAATTCGGTTCAATAATTTCTTAAAAAGGGCACCGCTGCTAAATAAAAATGAACACTATTCGTCAGACGAAACGATTCATTTTTCTGTTCGAATTGCCTGCCTCTGTAGAAGCCGCCTGACTGCCGCCAAAAGAATGTTGTAGGTTTTATGCAATATTATTTTTTTTCCGTCGTCCATTGACTCCCTCAACTGACCCGCAGGTGCATAGCGGTTCCGCGCTACATCATCACTAAGTAGATCGCGTACCATATTGCATTTATGAATGAAATAGTGGAACCGCTACTAAGATTTAACTCGAATGACAGAAAAAAATTGATACATTTCTAACTACTATATTAGATGTCTTAAAAAAAAAAAACAACGCCAATAGTAATTATTACTCGACTGGAGTTAGGTAGGTACTATGTTTCGGCTCCAGAACGATGTAAAAGTAAGCGTAGGTATATTATGCTTGTTTATGTCTAATGTGCAGATCTAACGTTAGTACTCGTAGGTTGGTATGTGCTTAAAATTGTAGCCTACAAAATTATAATTATAAACATTATGTAGGTACCTACTTATGTTTCAAAGTTTATATTATTCTTCTATTCAGCAAAATTTAAAACTAACAGCGAGTCGAGTAGGTCTAGTAACAGTTTCTACGGCAGCCAATGTTATGGTACAGACGCCAGCACATCAAGCTCCTACAATCTGTCAAATTTCTTAACAGATTTTCAACTTTATCGCTAAAGAATTAATGTTCAAGGTTGGTTGGGAAAATGTAACGTTCTGCGAATAAACTGTTGGTCGCTACTTATTTGATAATTACCGACAAAGACGCCGCGGTTTGCAACAAGTGTATCACAGCATTTGACTGTTTGAGCGCCGCATTCGCCGACAACGGACAGAGGCACACAAAATTGTTACCTATTTTGGTAGGGTTGGTACAGGAGGATAAAATTAAGTGTCCTTGAAGATGTCTCAGCAGTAGGTAGGTATAAATTGAATGCTCTGAGTTTCTTGTATAAATACATTCTCACACTGGTTCGAATTCGAACACTGCTTTCCATAAGTTTATTTTAAAAAAAGCTCTCAAGTAAGATTTAGAGTTTACCATTAAATTACACACAACAAATTATTGAAAAACAAAAATTATGAAAAATATATTTAGACTGAGTAGGTACCTACTTAGGAAATTAGTAGAAAAAATATTCTATCCTGGATCTACCCAGTTATTTAAAAGTTGATAAACGTGTTTACTTAATTTTATTTTTCTGTGCTAATGCCAACATTGACAACCCTACCAAAATAGGTAAAAATTTGGTCTGCTCCTAGACTTTGTGTCGCCGCCGCGTCGCTTTCATTTCATGTCAAAGGTCGCCGCCACTGCCCATGTTCCAAAGAATAAAATAAGTTTCCGGGTGCTCAGAACGGACACAAATAGATTATGTTGTCCTCGCAAGGAAGATTGTAGTCGTAAGGATAGGTAGATATTATAAAAATTGTAGTAAGTAATAATAATATACCTAGTTTATATTATTATTATTACCTATTATACCTTTTTAAAGGACGTTGCACTGCAAATTTGGAAGTGGGTGATTTTAACAAAATGGAAACATGGAAAAACTCCAAATATGAGCAACGTCATATTGCTTTACGCATTTTGTTTTAAAATCACACACTTCCAAAAATCGAGATTTGCAGTGTCGGTTTATCAACTTCTATCGCTAGTAGCGAGTAACCTCCATAAAAACAGCAGACAACGTACCGGAACGGAACTTGCCTAGTTCCAATAAAAGAGGAACATAATAAACAATATCATTTGCATAATTATCTACACTTTATTTTTGCGTAGGCACAAAACCTATCTGATTCTGATACTTCTGTTTTTTAATCTTTCAAAGATGTATTCTATCTATCAAAGAATGCCGCGTTTTCCTTTGTCGGTCTTCGGCTTGTGCTTATAAATATGAGTTTTTAATTCAATTTCAGTCATTTCCAATTGAGCTTCGCTTCGAGTCTATCTTATTTATTGTTCTCGCCCATTTACCTAGCTAGGTACTCTAAATCCTTATTGCTTTCGGAGTGATTGTTTACAATTTGACATGAGTGACGAAGATTCAAATAGCTCTAGTCGGAGTAGTGAGAGTTGCAGAATCAGATCTAAAAGACCTAAAAGCAAATTTGACGAGTTTTTCGAAATAATTCATGCGTTCCAAATTGGTATGTGTAAATTGTGCCAACATAAAAAAGTTGAAATAAAAATGAAAAACAGAAACACTTCAGGCTTAAGGAAGGATCTACTATCTTTTCACGAGAAGGAATCGCAAATATTTCTTCCTGTAAGAAAACCAACATTAAGTCAAAGTCAAAGTGGAGATATCACAAGCTTTTTAACAACCACTGCAAAAAGTAGCCAGGTAAGAAAAAAATATGTTACATAAATACTAGGTAGGTACTCAATTGATAATTACAGTAATTTACCAAAGTAAAGTACCTAGCTGTTTCTCGTAGGTACTTTATTTTTGTAAATTGATGAAAAAAACAATGCAAATAAGGGTGTTTCATAAATACCTACATTAAAATTTATGAGTTTACTTAGGTATCTACTTTACTTTTTATAGGTTTATATTTTTTTTTTATAAATTATTTAGTAGTACCTACGTAGTCCTCCGATTGCCGCCAAACCTGCCCAGCTTGGCAATTATGGGCAACTACCCCCCGAGTTGGAAGGCCTTTGTCCAGCAGTGGACGTTCTACGGCTGATTATGCAGCTATGATAATGATGAGTAGTACGTACCCAAGTAGCACGTTAGTGAATTTTGGAACTTATTTTTCAACTGTAGGTAGCATATAAGTGATGCAAGTGATGGATTATTCAAATAATTTCAGTTGGTTTATTACATTAACTCAAGTTTATTTCTTTAATTGAACACAAATTAAAATAACACTATAATAATTATAACCTTTTTAACATGTGATACACAAAATTTAACTATTTATTATCAAAACATTGTAAACACTATTACGAAACCTATTTATAAGATAAGAGTTTAAACTGTTATTTCATTGTTGTCTTGTATAACAGAATATTTAAACGTTATTTAAAAAATAACGTTGCTTGTTTACTAATTCT
The DNA here is from genome assembly GCA_943138885.2 of Tholera decimalis. Lineage (NCBI taxonomy): Eukaryota > Metazoa > Arthropoda > Insecta > Lepidoptera > Noctuidae > Tholera > Tholera decimalis. Next base: position 4,585,642 of record OW964565.2, on the reverse strand, counting down.
GTCATCGTAAGACTAATATGTAATTGAACTAATTAATTTCAACATATTTACTGTATTTTTATATCATTTAATCATAGTTTAATGTTAAAATACAAAGGTTAACAAATCTGTTTTAAAATCGTACGATATGACGTCACTTGTTTACCACTGTGTATAAAAGCCGCCGCTCAGTCGTTCTAGACACAGTCAGTCACTCAGTCGCTCTGGAGCAGTCACACCGAACGGACCTAAGTTAAGTGAACTTGTGTTGTTTCTAACTTTTATTAATATTTTTATGTGTAGAATTGGTATAAAAATCCTATCGTATTGCTATTGTATTTGAATATAAATTAATTATTTTGTATTTGTTACTTTAATGTGACAGTGTTATTAATTGATAATTGTGTGATAATTTAATGAACATTTGGTATTAATTCTATAAATAACTTGACTTATATAATATGTAATGGAGTAATGAAATAGTAGATACACAAGTAAATAAAGCTAAAGTTATAACGATAGTAATCACATTGTGGTAATATTGCAAAGTACATATAGTGAATTGATGTTTATGTGAAAATGAATTATGTTTTGAAAAGAGTAACTGTGGAGTTTCTTGCCGGCTCTTCTCCATAGATAACTACCTTCCGAACCGGTGGTAAATTAATAAACTGATATTGCTATACAGACTACTAATTATTTCTATAAAACACCTAGTAGTCATGGTAATACCGATTAATAGGTAATTAATCGGTAAATACGTAATAAATAGATATTGATAATTAATTAATTCTAGAAATAACAACATTCTCTATATATCTTTATATCTATATATCTTCCATTTCTGACATCAGAAGTGGGATTGTTCACAGCCCACTTATTTTGTTTCGGTTTATTGAGTCTTGGTTCATAGTCCATGTGATTATATTTTAAGAATAAAATATTGAAGTACCCTCGTACTTGAATATAGGTCACGATTGTCCGATTGTTTTCTAGTTACTCTTTTCAGTTCTAGTTTTGGTTAACTGTACATTTGTTTTAGGCCTTGATGTTATTTCAAGTAGAGGGTACATGTATGTCACTATTGCCCTAATTCTAATGCATTGTGTGAAAAGTTTCAGAATGGATCCCGCAATATTGGAAGGCCTCTTCATCCGTGATGCTGTCTCGGGCTATTGCCGCCGTTCAGATGATGATTTGGTGCTTCCGGACCTTGATCCAGTAGCCAGTGACAGCAATTCAGCCTGATGGTGCCATAACATCAAGGAACCTTGTGAATAACCTTGATGGACCAGCATGAAAACAGTTACAAAAGCCGATGATAACGGGAGAGTTTGAACCAATTTTAGCAGTAGTCAAATTAGGTTATTTTTAAGCGTATCACAAGTAGAACGATATGTATTCACTGTAACTAAATGCCGTAGTATGTTTGCTGAATAGTCAGATTGGCCGAACGGTCTATGTATAATTCAAGGATTGGTTATCACAATGATACAAACATTTACCGTTTTCTCTCCTTTGCGTATACCAAATCATGTTAAATAATAAGTAACCTTTATTTTGCTACTACCAAGTTTCTGTTCTAAAACATGTTAAAAAAAAATTTACTTAATAACGTCACTTCTTTTTTCTCTCGATAATTTGATTTGGATGAGGCAGTTGTGTATTAAAGCAGATACCTGCTGTCCAGATCAGTTAATAAAAATGAAATTCATTTCATTATGACAAATTTGAAATTGAACTGAATTTGAAATTGAACTGAATTTGGAATTGAACTGAATTTGGAATTGAACTGAATTTGGAATTGAACTGAATTTGAAATTGAACTGAATTTGAAATTGAACTGAATTTGAAATTGAACTGAATTTGAAATTGAACTGAATTTGAAATTGAACTGAATTTGAAATTGAACTGAATTTGAAATTGAACTGAATTTGAAATTGAACTGAATTTGAAATTGAACTGAATTTGAAATTGAACTGAATTTGAAATTGAACTGAATTTGAAATTGAACTGAATTTGAAATTGAACTGAATTTGAAATTGAACTGAATTTGAAATTGAACTGAATTTGAAATTGAACTGAATTTGAAATTGAACTGAATTTGAAATTGAACTGAATTTGAAATTGAACTGAATTTGAAATTGAACTGAATTTGAAATTGAACTGAATTTGAAATTGAACTGAATTTGAAATTGAACTGAATTTGAAATTGAACTGAATTTGAAATTGAACTGAATTTGAAATTGAACTGAATTTGAAATTGAACTGAATTTGAAATTGAACTGAATTTGAAATTGAACTGAATTTGAAATTGAACTGAATTTGAAACTGAACTGAATTTGAAACTGAACTGAATTTGAAACTGAACTGAATTTGAAACTGAACTGAATTTGAAACTGAACTGAATTTGAAACTGAACTGAATTTGAAACTGAACTGAATTTGAAACTGAACTGAATTTGAAACTGAACTGAATTTGAAACTGAACTGAATTTGAAACTGAACTGAATTTGAAACTGAACTGAATTTGAAACTGAACTGAATTTGAAACTGAACTGAATTTGAAACTGAACTGAATTTGAAACTGAACTGAATTTGAAACTGAACTGAATTTGAAACTGAACTGAATTTGAAATTGAACTGAACTTGAAATTGAACTGAATTTGAAATTGAACTGAATTTGAAATTGAACTGAATTTGAAATTGAACTGAATTTGAAATTGAACTGAATTTGAAATTGAACTGAATAAATTAAATTAAATTAAATCTAAATTAATTAAATCTAAATAAATTAAATCTAAATAAATAAATTAAATTAAATCTTAAATTAAATTAAATTAAATCTAAATAAATTAAATTAAATCTAAATAAATTAAATTAAAGTAAATCTAAATTAATTAAATCTAAATAAATAAATTAAATTAAATCTAAATTAATTAAATCTAAATAAATAAATTAAAATAAATTAAATTAAATCTAAATTAATTAAATCTAAATAAATTAAATCTAAATTAATTTAATCTAAATAAATTAAATCTAAATAAATAAATTAAAATAAACTAAATTAAATCTAAATTAATTAAATCTAAATTAATTAAATCTAAATAAATTAAATTTAAATAAATTAAATTAAAATAAATTAAATTAAATCTAAATTAATTAAATCTAAATAAATAAATTAATTTAAATCTAAATTAATTAAATCTAAATAAATAAATCTAAATAAATAAATTAAAATAAATTAATTTAAATCTAAATTAATTAAATCTAAATAAATTAAATCTAAATAAATAAATTAAAATAAATTAAATTAAATCTAAATTAATTAAATCTAAATAAATTAAATGTAAATAAATTAAATTAAATCTAAATTAATTAAATCTAAATAAATTAAGTGTAAATAAACTAAATTAAAATAAATACAAAAAAATTAAATTGAAAGAATTAAAATAAATACAAAAAATTAAATTAAAAAAATTAAAATAAATACAAAGAAAATAAATTAAAAACATTAAAATAAATACAATAAATTAAATAAAAAAAAATACAATAAATTAAATTACAAAAAAAATACAATAAATTTAAAAAATACTGTAAATAAATTAAACTAAATACAATAAATAAATTCAATAAATTAATTAATATAATAAAATAAATAAATACTGTCAGTCATAAAATTCATTAATACTTATGTCTTTTCAACTAGAAATAAGAGTGAATTTACGCTTAAAATGGCTGACGTTTCCCTCATTCTTCTTCTTCTTCACAACTATTTGTAACTGGTCACAACGACGTTTTCTATTTACTCTAGAAAATTTATGTAAATTATTTTTGACGAACATGTATATTTCGTATATATATATAATGAGGGAACTGTTAATATTTTAGTATCTTTAAAGAGTATTTTGCAACTGTCTGTACTCTTTAAATTACAAATCGCTCTAATGCATCTTTTTTGGAACTTAAATACCGTATCTTTATCTGTTGCATTACCCCAAAATATAATTCCGTATCTCAATGTTGAGGTAACCAGGCCGTGATATGCTGTTAAGACTGTTGTTTGATTTGTTATTTTACTTAACATATGCAAGGCAAATTAATTTTTCTTTAATTTAGTACACACATTGTAAATATGTTTATGCCATTTTAATGTGCTTTCTATATTTAATCCGAGAAATTTCGTCACTTTGGTCTCATTAATAGTTTTGTCATCGTAACTAATTGAAGTTCAGATTCCGGAAAAGCCTCTGTTGGAAATTCATTATAACTGTCTTGTCTAGATTTATTACCAAAATTATTATTCTGTAGCCAATTTACATCCGATTTTATGCTAGAATCAATATCCGTCTCTAGTGCACTTAATTCATCACTATTAAAAAGTAAAGTACTATCGTCTCCAAACTAGTCATTGGATAAATGGAAGTTGTTGAAAAGTCATTAGTGTAACCAAACGTTACAGTTCTCTGGTCAGATTTGAAAAATATATGTTTTTTTTTCACTACTCCTGACTACTACAGTTATTTGCTGCCTATTACTAAAATAAGATTCGATTAAATTTAATACGTTTCCTTTTGTTCCATATTCGTTAAGTTTATTTACTAGTATTTTATGATCTACGCGATCAAAAGCTTTTGACATATCCATATAAAGCGCTAGAGTTGGTAGTTATTTTGTCGACTCTGCTGCTGTTTGCAAGAAATCGTATATGGCTACATCAATAGATTTTTTTTTTGTCTAATGCCTTTCTGGATTATCAACTAGTAAATATATTTGTCAAAGTATGGAGTAAGTTGGTTAGATATTGCTGAATTAGAATGAATTTAAATAAATTTAATTTTATTTATTTATTAGGGAATAACAAACAGTAACACATTTTTATAAAATCATAACAAATAAATGTAAGTTAATGTGCTCCCACACCGTTATCCACAAATTATATATTAGGGACGTGGCATAAATTTTAAAATGTTTCTTTTTTTTCTAACTAAAGTGTGCTATATTATACAAAACAATATTACTTACTTAATAATGCATATTATTTTGTTATCATTATTATTTGTTTGTCACTTATTACCGGAGAAACGATAAGCTTTACGAATTAGTAAAGTTAGCAAAAGTAAATAAATTCAATAATAACAATAAAATCAATAAAATTAGTGTTAATATTAATTAAATTATTTCTTATAATTCTATCATAATATTAAAAAATAAAAATATAATAATATAAAATATAATAACATAAAATTGGATTGTAGTTAAATAATTAAATATAAATGGTTACTATGGTTTCCTGGGAAATAAAAATATCTATATAAACAAAAAGAGAAGTCCTTACTGACTGACTCATCAACGCCTAGCCCAAACCCTTGGACCTAACAGCTGAGATTTTGCTCAGAGGTCCCCTTTTTATTGTAAACAAGGAATAGGGAAGGATTTTTTTTTTTGAAATTCATAATTTCCCCAGAGGTTACGTGAAAATTAATTTAAATAGAGGATCAAAGTTTGTATTGTTGAGGTAACCATGATTTTTGTTTTTAAATCTTTATTATAATCATAAGTCATTATAGTTTGTTTGTAATGTTGAATGTGATTAATAATATATTTCTAATAACCATAATTAGAACACAATGAGTTAAATGATAGTTAGATATGTTTCCGCTGGTCGCTCTTTTGTTCGGTGCTTGCCTATCCCACTAGCAGCGGGTGGAGGGGGCATGACACATCTATGCAATTGGCAAAACATAAACAAACTCATAATTAAAACATAGAAAATAAGAATGAAATGAAAAGACGTTGAGGTAAGAAAATATTATTAATCACATTTGACAATTCAAGACCAAAATCGTTAATGACGTATAATGAAATAAGTGTTGAAACTATATACCTCCTTTCTAATTTGTGTTCAATTAACGATGTTTGTTTGAAATTATTGAATATAATCTTATAAAAAAATATAGATGTTATTATAGACTGCTTAGGCCCTGCCCTGATACCTTACTGAAATTCATGCACAGCAGGTGATAGGACTGGTATCTCAAGGCCAGAGGCTGTTGTAGACTGCTGAGGCCCTGCCCTGATACCTTTCTGAAATCCATGCGCAGCAGGTGGTAGGACTGGTATGTCAAGGCCGGCGGCCATATGTAGACTGCTGAGGCCCTGCCCTGATGCCTTTCTGAAATCCATGCGCAGCAGGTGGTAGGACTGGTATGTCAAGGCCAGCGGCCATATGTAGACTGCTTGGCAGCCCTGCCCTGATACCTTTCTGAAACTCATGCGCCGCAGGTGATAGGACTGGTATGTCAAGGCCAGAGGCTATTGTATTGATTATAATTAGTTGGTACTTCGAGAGCGAAGTACAGGTCAGTTTGGCCGTGATGGATTATTCAAATAATTTCAGTTGGTTTATTACATTAACTCAAGTTTATTTCTTTAATTGAACACAAATTAAAATAACACTATAATAATTATAACCTTTTTAACATGTGATACACAAAATTTAACTATTTATTATCAAAACATTGTAAACACTATTACGAAACCTATTTATAAGATAAGAGTTTAAACTGTTCTTTTATTGTTGTCTTGTATAACAGAATATTTAAACGTTATTTAAAAAATAACGTTGCTTGTTTACTAATTCTGTCATCGTAAGACTAATATGTAATTGAACTAATTAATTTCAACATAGTAAATTAATGATGAGTAGTACGTACCCAAGTAGCACGTTAGTGAATTTTGGAACTTATTTTTCAACTGTAGGTAGCATATAAGTGATGCAAGTGATGGATTATTCAAATAATTTCAGTTGGTTTATTACATTAACTCAAGTTTATTTCTTTAATTGAACACAAATTAAAATAACACTATAATAATTATAACCTTTTTAACATGTGATACACAAAATTTAACTATTTATTATCAAAACATTGTAAACACTATTACGAAACCTATTTATAAGATAAGAGTTTAAACTGTTCTTTCATTGTTGTCTTGTATAACAGAATATTTAAACGTTATTTAAAAAATAACGTTGCTTGTTTACTAATTCTGTCATCGTAAGACTAATATGTAATTGAACTAATTCATTTCAACATATTTACTGTATTTTTATATCATTTAATCATAGTTTAATGTTAAAATACAAAGGTTAACAAATCTGTTTTAAAATCGTACGATATGACGTCACTTGTTTACCACTGTGTATAAAAGCCGCCGCTCAGTCGTTCTAGACACAGGGCAGCGACTGCCCAGACGGAGACAGTGGTGACTCTCCGCCCGACGCTCGCCCGAGACGGTCGTGCCGCTCTGCGCTCCCGATCGTTCTGTGTCTGTGTCATCGCTTCGTCGCGCTCGCCGTGACGTCATTCGTAGTCGCCGACTACAACTCCCGATCCGGAACCGCCTTTTTCAAGGCAGTGAAGGATATTTTGTTTCTATAACAGAGTGTTGTCAAAAACGTTTTGCCCCTTCAGGGAAAAACCACAGTTTCGTGGTCCTTGCTTGGAAACCTCACGGTGTCAACGAAACCAAGGGGGTGTTGACCCGACACACCCGCTGAACCCTTCAGGGTGAAGCAGTTAATTGGAGTCGAGTGCTAGGTTTTGGCCTTGGGGGATCTCCTAGTCAAACCTAGTTACTGAGTTTCCCTTTCAGCTACTCACCTAGTGTCGGTTGGGTGTGTCTACCCCTTCGCACTAGACCCAATAGGGCCCGGTTCGCACAATAAGACTGGCGACCGGTTACAAGCTTAGGGCTCACCATTAGGTACTCACCTCCCAGTCTCTACCTGACTGGGAGGGTTACACATCCCCGGACCCATCCATCCGGGGAGTTAGGCCAGTTAGGCTTTAAATAGGCCCCCCGCGGGAGAGCAATCTCCAAAATTTCCCCGTTAAATTTTTGATCCATTCGCTAATCATGGCGAACTCCAATATTTTGGAGATATTATTAGAAATCCTTAGGGAAAACCCTGCTATTTCCGCCAAATATGGCGGAAAAATCCAACGTGAAATCGCTAATTGTCCCCCGGCTACCGAAGCCAACGTCGCTGATTTTAGTGACGCGCTTGACAGCCCATTATCTCCCCCGCTTGCCGATCAAGGCATCCCGGTTGGTCAATTCACGGAAGTATTTATTAACTCCGATCCCATTGTTCGTCAAACAACGAACGACTTCCAGGTAGATAACCCTTTATTGCCCCCGCCCGCCGACAAAATCGTGCCGATCTCCCGATTCCCGAAATCACCCATTGTTTCCGGCCCACCTACTAATCCTATTGTTCATAGAACAATGGACGCCGCGCAGGTGTGCGCTGCACCTGAATTCCATGAAATGGACACCACCGAACCTGTGTCCAATAACAACTCCGACAATGATTTGTCATCATGCCCCTCGTCCTCGGAAGACGACTTTCAAGTCGTCACCGGCGGCAAGAGAAAGAAAGGGAAAAATGCCTCCCAGGCCAGCAAGGCCAAAAAGACCACCGCGTTGCCCCCGTCCCCAACTCAAACGCCCGTACGACCCGCTAGCCTCGTCCCAACTACCTCTACTCGCGCGCAGGATAGTCGTCCCCCCAGCCCGATAGCCCAAACTTCCTCAGCCCAAAGGAAGCAACGCCCTCCGCCCCCCATTTACATCCAAGACAAGGGGAAATGGACTGATGTGTCCAAGATGTGTGTTGATCGAAAGATCAACTACACAAACGCCCGTGCCTGCCAAAATGGCATTAAAGTCATCGTCCCTACGTCGAACGACTATAGGGAACTATATCGCGCCCTCCGTGAAAGGAATATTTCCTTTCACACTTTCTCCTTCCCCGAGGACACGCCCACTCGTGTAGTTATTAAACGTGTCCCTAAAGAAATCCTAGTACAGGATATTAAAGACGACCTTGCCGATCAAGGTATACCAGTGATCGCCGTCCATCGCTTACATAAAGCGAGAGGTGGTGAATTGTACGACATGGTTCTTGTCATTTGTGAACCAACCGAAGGTCATCACCCGATTTTCAAGATTAAGTCCATTTGCTCCCTATCCGGTATCTTAATTGAAAAGCCCTATAAAACCGCAACAGTGGGACAATGCCACCGTTGCCAACTGTATGGCCATGCGCAGAGCAACTGCTATGCGACTCCCAGATGCGTCAAGTGTCTGGGCGAGCACAGCACTGCGGACTGCCCTCGGCCCAAAGACCGAACCCTCTGTTTGGAACCACCCAGCTGCGTTCTCTGCGGCCAGACCGGTCACCCGGCAAACTACCGCGGCTGTCCCAAAGCCCCCAAACTCGCTCCTAAATTAGCGAAGCGCGCCAACGCCCGCCTACAAAGAGAGGCACCTTCCTCTCAAATTCCCCAACGTCTCGCTCCTCAGAGACCATCCCCGTGGACCAGGCTAAACGACGAAAAAGCCTTTCCCTCCTTGGCTCCTACCAAACCTTTGCAGGCACTGATGGATATACCCATCGCAGCGCAGATCCTGCCTATAGCCGTGGCTCCAGAGGCCACAACCAGTCCCAAACCCGCGCCTCAAACCACGGCTGCTCCTGCAGCCAAACAACCGCCCAAACCCTCACCCGTCGGGAACGGCGAATCTTGCGCTCAGACTCTACTGCGCCACTATAAAATATTTATGACCCGCCAAGCCAGGTCTCTCCGCGATGCCCTTCTGGCTGCCGAACAGCAGAACAACGGCAAAATTACTACGGAAATGTACAGCCAAATATTCAGCACACACAGTGATGTCGTGCTAGGCCTCGACCAGATGGATGCGATGGACTGATCCAATGGATTCCCAACGCACAAACCACACTAGGCCTCGATCCCTTAAATTAGGTTTTTTCAACGCCAATGGCATTTTCAACCAACGCGCCGAAATAACTAAATTCCTCCAGACCACCAATTAGACGTCCTCCTTATACAGGAGACCCTTTTGAAACCCCACCGCGCAGACCCCAAAATTGCGAATTACCGTCTAGTTCGCAATGACAGAACACGCTGCCACGGCGGCGGTACCCTTATTTATTATAGGAAGGAGTTATACTGCATCCCTCTCAGCCCACCCGCGTCTCTCTCTCACCTAGAGTACTCTGCCTGTCGACTAGGCATGACTGGTCATCCTCCGATAACCATCATCTCTGCCTACCATCCTCCACCATCGGTCGCGTCTCTTGCTTCAGACGATCCTATCGCGCTCACCAGCGATCTCACGACTCTCTTTGGCCTGAGTGACTCCGTCTTACTAGCGGGCGATCTCAACGCCAAACACCCCGCTTGGAACAGCAACACGACAAATGCCAGAGGCAGAATCGTGTATAACCTAGGCGCGACCCTAAACTATGACGTCATCGCTCCGATGACTCCCACCCACTACCCACACGACCCCAACCATAGGCCCGATGTCCTCGATGTGGCGCTCCTAAAGAATGTAAACCTCCATTTGCACTCCATAGAAGCGCTTCACGAGCTCAACTCGGATCACCGTCCCGTTATCCTACACCTAGGTTCCCGCTCAGGTAACCATGATCCTACCCAATCTCCTCCGACCGAATTGATTACCGACTGGAGGAAAGTAAGTGAAAAACTGAAATCCACCACGTCGCCTCACTTGGACACCATTCCTGCCCACATAGTCTCAGTCGCTGACACGACGGCGGCGATCGACTCGCTTACAGATCACGTACAATCCGTCCTGAACGATTGTTCAAGGGAAGTTCCAGTAGCGGAAGACCACCGCTGGAAACTCCCGGACGATGTACGGAATCTGATAACCGAGAAGAACGCAGCCATCCGTGCGTACAGCGCTTTTCCCTGCGCCGCAAACAAAGCTCACATGCGCAACTTACAGCGTGCTGTAAGGAAACGCATTGCCGAGCAGCGTAATGCGAGCTGGGACAAGATGCTGAGCGAACTTGAGCCCACCCATCTTGCCTTCTGGCAGCTTCAGAGGAAGTTACGATCCACTGAAGAGGCCACAATGCCTCCTCTCATTCGTCCCGATAAGAGTGTCGCCTTCGATAACTCTGAAAAAGCAGAATGCCTAGCCGACAGCCTAGAGTCCCAGTGTTCTCCCAGCTCTCAACCAGTAGACCAAGCCCACCTCGATATGGTGAACGCCGAAGTCGAACGAAGAACTTCCCTTCCGCCCGTCGAAGATCCCGATAATCCACTGGCCCCCATCACTCCTGATGAAGTCCAGGATATCATTAAAAGTCTCCAACCGCGACGCCAACTCCGACGGCATCACCAATAGGGTTTTCAAACTTTTCCCCGCCCAGCTTATAGTGCTAATGACTGCCATCTTCAATGGCGCATTGAGCAATAATATGTTCCCCGCAACCTGGAAACAGGCCACCGTCATAGGTATTCCCAAACCAGGCAAGCCCAAGTCTGACCCGTCTAGCTACCGTCCCATTAGCTTACTCAACGTCCTCGGTAAAATCTATGAAAGGCTTATATATAAGCGGCTCAAAGATTTTGCCGAAGCGAAGAGTCTAATACCCAATGAGCAGTTCGGATTTAGAACCGAACACTCATGTATCCAACAAGTTCACCGCATACCTATCGCGATCATGACCTACGCCTGCGCTGTTTTCGCACACGCAAAGCCCTACCTCCTCCACAAGATGCAGACCCTCCAAAACCGATTCCTCCGTAGAGTCACGGGAGCCCCCTTTTATGTTCGAAATGAGCTTCTTCACGTAGACCTCAAGATGCCCACCATCCAGCAGTTCATGAAACGCGTCTCCAAGCGTTTCTTTGAAACTTCAATCCAACATAGGAATCCCCTTATCGTATCGGCCGCCCAATACGAACCCTCGCGTATCTCTAAGATTCGCCGACCAAGGCATACCCTAGTCACTCCCGATGACGCAATCACCCTGCTCCAAGAGAGCCGTAGGGAAACAAGTACAGTGGCACACAAACACAAAAACCGACCGTCCTTCCGTCCTCGCCGCCGAGGCCCGCCGCGACGTCCCCGTAATAGTCCACCCCGACCCTTGCCAGAGCCAGCGCGCGACGCTGAGCCAGTAGCTTTAAATTCCCTTATTAATAATAATAATGATATGATCCAGCTTGTCCCTAGCTGCCCTCCCCCTGCGACGCCCTAAGCCGAGGTCCGTACCCCACAGGGGGTGCCCTTAGCGTGTAGTCGCATAGTTTGTAAGTTTTTAATAAGCCCTGGCTGGAGGCTTTAATTAATTTATTAATTAAGGCAACCACAGGCAAGCCCGGTTAAGCAGCCGACAGCCTTAGAGGTTGACCTGCGAGATGCCACACAAAAAAAAAAAAAAAAAAAAGTTCTAGACACAGTCAGTCACTCAGTCGCTCTGGAGCAGTCACACCGAACGGACCTAAGTTAAGTGAACTTGTGTTGTTTCTAACTTTTATTAATATTTTTATGTGTAGAATTGGTATAAAAATCCTATCGTATTGCTATTGTATTTGAATATAAATTAATTATTTTGTATTTGTTACTTTAATGTGACAGTGTTATTAATTGATAATTGTGTGATAATTTAATGAACATTTGGTATTAATTCTATAAATAACTTGACTTATATAATATGTAATGGAGTAATGAAATAGTAGATACACAAGTAAATAAAGCTAAAGTTATAACGATAGTAATCACATTGTGGTAATATTGCAAAGTACATATAGTGAATTGATGTTTATGTGAAAATGAATTATGTTTTGAAAAGAGTAACTGTGGAGTTTCTTGCCGGCTCTTCTCCATAGATAACTACCTTCCGAACCGGTGGTAAATTAATAAACTGATATTGCTATACAGACTACTAATTATTTCTATAAAACACCTAGTAATCATGGTAATACCGATTAATAGGTAATTAATCGGTAAATACGTAATAAATAGATATTGATAATTAATTAATTCTAGAAATAACAACATTCTCTATATATCTTTATATCTATATATCTTCCATTTCTGACACAAGAGTGTACGGTATTACTTTTAGAGGCAAACAGCACTCGAATTGGCATATGAGTAACTCTTATTATTAACAGTCGCGTTTGAGTGATTTTTGTTCCTGCTTTATAACTTATGGTGGCATTAAGCCGAATTTATTACTTATAGACGCATAAAGGTTTCAATTTTTCTCTTTTAGAACTCAAAGAAGCATATGACATCTTAAAATTTCCCCTAAAGAACTGTGACCTAATAGGTGGTAATTTTTTCTTATTTGGCACCTTTAGTACTAAATAAGTAGTATATATAAATTATTTATCACCTGTAGTGGCTCAAGAGTTATTATTGCAGCTCATTTAGAACCTAGCGTAATTGCCTTTGTAAGGTCTAATATAATTTAATATGCGACTGTAACGCGTAGATCGATTCCAAAAGCTCCATTAAGGCAACAAATGAGTGGAAATATGAACTGCAAGGTTTATTTTAAATCGCCATGTTTAAAAATGGAGTCCTTGAAAAGTATCTTGTTGAATGGTATTTTATTACAATAAGACAATAAAATGAGTTTTGATAACTATGTTTCTGATGTAGTTTGACATTATACTTTTTGTGAAACCATAATGTTAGGGTTTTAACAACCAAATTTTTATAAAGTATATTTGATCAGTGCATATTTTTTGATAATTTTTGTTTAGATCGAAGGCGCATCAAAATTTTTTAGTAAATATACCATGATTTCACGATAAAAAAAACCATTTGCAAGAGCTCCATGATGGTTATCCTGCGTTATACTCATAATTTTTTAATACTCATTAAATAGATGCAATAATCCAAATAAATTTGCTGTCACAACACAATAGTACAAAGCACAACCATCCTTTTGTTTATTTCCACCGAAAATAAGAACTTGATAAGATCTCATTTGTCACTCAAAGAATGAACTGTATCGCTTTATCGTTCAATCGTTCATTCACGGCGCGTAATTTGCACTGTTAGTTCCAAGTGCCACTCAGGATAACAATTCGAACTCTTATGCATCGCTTTTGCAACTATAAATAAGTTGCAATTTTTCTCCCTTTGGTAACATACAGGTTCCCTATGGGTTCTAACCACCTTTATAGAACTTAATCACGGTGGATTTTATTACTAAAGTTTCCATAAAAATACTATATGCAAGCTATTTGTCACCAAATGTGTTACTTGGGTAGTTATTAAATTGTTTTACGATTTTAATCTCTATTTCTACCAACGGGTGTTTGTATAGGTACCTACCCTTGTATTACGTGTTACAGAAAGGGTAGGGTATATCCATTCAAACGGGGTGAAAAGTGTAGGTAGGTATCTGGTTTAGAATCTGCATTCATTTGAACCGTCGGCTAAATAAAGTACCTACTCTACTTAAGTAGGTACATGGTTACTTAATTACTGAGGCAGCCGGAGCAGTAGGTACCTACTTAAGTATTTTTTACTACAAACAAAAAACAATTTTCCAAGCTACAATACCTACTTAGATTTTGTACTAACTAATTTGTGTTCAAGTATTTGTTATTTTGTGGCATAAAACTATCAATATAATAATAAAAAAACTTTTTACCAAAAAATTAAACCGACTCCCAAAAAACACTGCAAAGTGAAAAATAACTTTAATTTCGGTAGTCGGTGTCTTTAGTTTTGTATTTTCGTTTTTGGCACCGGCTTCCGAAATTAAAGTTATTTTTCACTTTGCAGTGTTTTTTGGGAGTCGGTTTAATTTTTTGGTAAAAAGTTTTTATTTCACTCTTTTTAGTTGGTCAATTTTTAATTTACCTAGTTACAAGAGCCTAATTATCAACTACTTATAACCTTTTACAAAATATTGCTTTTCCCAATGCTGGGCCGTTAATTGTTGAGGAGTTCTCCTGGTACTTCACCATCAGCTCTACATCACCATATGCATTGTGACGAGCATAAAGTGCGTAACATCCATATTCAAGTAATCGAATCGCAATCTACTCAATACTTATTATTGAGTAGTTTCGGCGGCCATCTGTGGTCTTCATCATCAGTTCCACTTCCTCAAATGGTACTTTTTGAGAGCAACTGCATAAGTTACTATAATAAATACCCAAAACGACATAGGTGTGCCTATAATATTTGAAGAGTTCCCTCGATTTCTCCAGGATCCCATCATCAGATCCTGACGTTTATGAAAATGGGACCAATATCGAAGTATACTCTTTCAATCAAAAAAAGAATTTTCCAAATCGGTTCAGCCGTCTTCGAGTAATCGATGATCATACATTAAAAAAAAAAAAAAAAATATACGCGTCGAATTGATAACCTCCTCTTTTTGTTGTCGGTTGAAAATACCAGAAAAACAAATGTTTTACGGAGTTGTTTCTTGGATGAATAATTGATTGACACTATTTGACACCGATCAGCTGACGTAGGTAATGTAATGAATGATTTTTTGTGTAGAATTCACTTACAAACATTTATAATAATTATGTAGGTAATTATAGGTATTAAAAAATGTTGCCTTATTGGTTTGTTATCACTTATCATTATCACCATAGGAATCCGTGCCCTTGATATGTATGTACATTAAGTATATCCTTTCCGTAACACGATTTTAATCTGTACCTATCTAGGTAATTTATTCAAATGCGAAGCTAGTTTAGGTATTGATTTATAGAAACGTATTATCTACGACAGTAAAGCCGCCGCAGGTTTGCTAGTAGGTACCTATAGTATATTTTTATAGATATCATGCTATGCTCATAGTTTTAAAATCTAATAGGTACCTATTATTACTATTATTAACACATGTTTTAATATTTTATTACAGTCAGTATCTGAAAACCGCAGTGACAACTTCATGACAGCTACAGTTGATTGGATTGTAAAAAAATATCTTCCTTTCTCATTTTTTGATGATGAAGATACACAGGAATATTTTCGATCGATTTGCCCGAATATGATATTTCCTAAAAGGTCGACACTAAGAAGGAAAGTCAAGGAGCGATTTGAAGAACTACAATCGAATGATAAAAATCAACTACAACAATATTCATGTAAAATGTCATTTACCATTGATGGATGGACGTCCATTGCTGGTAGGAGTTACTACGGGATCACTATTCATTATATAGACAATGAATGGAAGTATCGATCTGTAGTCCTTGATTTTATACCATCGCGCGGTCGACATACTGGGTTAGATATTGCAACGATTTTCCACGAATGTTTATTGGAATATGGCATAATTGATAAAATACAGGGTATCACGGTGGACAACGCAACTGCAAATACCAAATTTATGTATGAACTGTTGTAATATTGGTTTTATGGAATTTTATGTCTATGGTTTACTGGCAGGTTTTTAAGTCTATGGCATTTAAAACCAAAATGTTGTTAGGAATGTTTTTTAAATGTGACAAGATAGATGAAAAGAAAAGTCAAGTAGAAAACATTGGGAGTTGAAGATATAGTCGTAGTCGGAGTCAGATGTATATGGTCGATCATAAATGATTTAGTTTTTTAGAGCAGTTTACCAAGTTTATCAAACATGTATAGAATGTAATTTAGAATTTTGTAAAGGGTTTTTTGGAATGAAATAAAACGCAGTGAAACTACAGAATGAAGTAATTTATTTGAATAAAGGATCCCACACTTACAACATCTTGGTAAGAGAACGATTCAATTTTTCTAACAGGTTATGGGCTGCCCCCGGGCAAATTTAACCAGATGTTGTAAGAAGATCGTCGAAAGATAAGTCTAAAAATTCTTTGGAGTACAAGATAAAATAATAATTGAAATTTATTGAAAATGACTGAAGATTTAAAATTATCAAAACTGTCAAATGAGACAGAATATGTTCTTTGGAAACAAAAGTTAACGTTATTTTTGACAGCAAAGGAGCTGGATTCTGTGTTGGAAGATGATGCACAATCAAAGAAAGATTTTATTAAAAAAGATGCGAAAGCAAGATTGATAATAATATGCTCAATTAGCGACAAGTATATGGTTTATGCAATCAACTGTAAAACCACAAAGGAAATTATAAATAAATTCGACACGCTTTTTCTTGGACATAAGGAGTCTCAAACATCTCGCCTTTTGGAAGAATATTATAAATATAAATTTGAAAACAAAGATTTAATGACAGACATAGCAGAAATTGAAAATAAAGCGACAAGAATAAGAAGTTTAGGATACGATTTTGATGACAAGCAGATCATAACAAAAATACTTTCGAATCTACCGGAAAAACTTTTTCATTTTAGGACAGCATGGGAATCAACATCTTCAGCAGACAAAACTTTAATAAATTTGATATCAAGGATTAATCTAGAATTAAAGATGAGGCAAGAAAATACAGACAGACATGAAGAACCGAAACCTTCAACATCTGTTGAGAATGACAACGTCAAAGAAATAGAAAACAGCTTTCATGTGCGAACTTGTTTTAAATGCGGGAAGAAAGGACACATTGCAAAATTCTGCAGAACATTGAAGGGTGACGCTAAAACATACAATAACATACTTCAATGTTACAAATGCATGAAGAGTGGACACAGACATGCAGATTGCAACATAAAGTTTAACTGTGTGAACTGTAAGGACAACTCGCACTATACAAAGTTCTGCCTAAAACAAAATGTAAGTGAATTCTATTCAATTAACACAACAGAAAGAGAAGTTGAATTCATAATAGATTCAGGTACCAGCAGTCATATTGTTACTTCAGAAAGTTATCTTGAAGATAAGAACAAGATTAATTATAAAATCATGACTGCAGATGGAAATATTCACCATGTGAACATCATGGGCAATATTTATACTAAACATATTACTTTTAAAGATGTATTATGTGTTCCCCAACTCAAAAAGAACTTAATATCTGTATCTAGATTAGCTGATGATAATTATTTGTTAAAATTTTTCAGAACGAGTTGTCAAATCAAAAGTAAGGACTCTGAATGCATAGAGGTTGGTGAACTGAAGCAAGACGGGCTATACTATTTAACTGTTAATGCAAACCCAGTCGTGCCTTCAAGGTCTGTAAACATCCTTCAAATTAATACTAACTTCTGGCATCGTGCGTTGGGCCATGTACCTATTGGCAAGACAAAGGATCTTGTTCGGGGTATGGATGGAGGCCTGGTAAAGGAGATTGACATCTGTGAAGTCTGCACAAAATCAAAATTATGTAGAAAACCATTTAAATCAAATAGACACAAAGCTAGTAAACCATTAGAAATTATTCACAGCGATATTTGTGGTCCTATTGAAATGGAAACATGGGATGGATATAAATATTTTATCACGTTTTTGGATGACTATACAAATTTTGTTAAAATTTTTCTACTCAAAAATAAAAGCGAGGCTTTTTCGAAAATTATCAACTATATTAATTTGGCGGAAAATCATTTTAAAACAACAGTTAAAACATTTAGATGTGATAATGGGGGTGAATATACTAGCAAGCAATTTAAAATATACTGTATTAATAAAGGTATTAATATTGATTACACTATTCCCTATACTCCACAACTGAATGGTAAAGCTGAACGATTAAACAGGTCATTAATGGAACGAACAAGAGCGTTGCTTTTTGATATGCAGCTACCACATAAGTTATGGGGTGAAGCTGTTTTAACTTCTGCTTATTTATTTAACAGGAGTGCAAATAAAATAAATATTAAAACACCAGCTGAAATGTGGTTTAATAGAATACCTAATTTAAAACATCTAAACATTTTTGGATCTTTAGCATATTATAAAAATAATTTTCAGCTACATAAACTTGACTCCAGGAGTAGCAAAGGGCTTTTAGTAGGGTTTACTAATAATGGTTATAAGATCTGGGATCCTTTAAATTTTAGAATTGTTTATTCGAGAGATGTGGTGTTTAATAATAAGTGTGATGTTGCGAGTTATTTAAAAATGTGTAATTGTAGAGCGAAAAAGTGCGATTTAGAAAATTTATTTAAACAGGTTAATGTTGATGTTAGTGATAAAGTTAATGATGATGTAGTTGGTCGTGATGATTTTCGTAGTGAAAGTGGTGATGGAGCTGTTAGTGATGAAGATCATGAGATTTTTGAAGAAAATGTTGAAGTTAGTGATGAAGATGCTGAGGTTTTTGAAGATAGTATTGAAGACGTTGAAGAAGGAGTTAGTGATGAAGATGTTGAAGTTAGAGGAATTGGTGCTGAAGAAAATGAGTTTTTTGAAGATAGTGTTGAAGACATTGGAGTTGGTGTTGAAGAAAATAATAATTTGAGAGGGGAAGTGAGAGATGATATAGTAGGTGAAATTAGTGATGAGTTTGAGGATGCAATTGAACCAGTTATTAATGATGGATTGAGGATTTTACCGAATAGAGAAAGAAAATTGCCATCTAGACTGAAAGATTATGATTTGGAGACTTCGTTTTTGACTTATACAGATGTTTTTAATAGTTTTGATAAAGATTTATGGAAAAGAGCAATGGATGAGGAAAAAGATTCCTTAAAGAGAAACAAAACTTGGGAAATCGTTGACAAGTGTGAAGCAAAAAATAGGAAAATAATTACGAGTAAATGGATATTTACTATAAAGCCTGGTGGAAGATATAAGGCTAGATTAGTAGCAAGAGGTTTTCTTCAAAAATACAATATTGATTATAAGGAGACATATAGTCCAGTGGTAAACACTACTAGTGTTAGATTGCTGTTGGCGATTACAGCTCAAAGAGGTTTTAAAATTAAACAATTTGATGTTAAAACAGCCTTTCTATATGGAGAATTAGATGAAGAAATCTTTATGGAAATACCTTTAGGATATGATATAAAAGACAAAGAGAATAAAGTATGTAAATTAAAGAAGAGTTTGTATGGTTTGAAGCAAGCACCACATATGTGGAACAAGAGATTAACGGAGTTTTTGAAAAAATTGGGTTTTTCACAAATAAAATCAGATCCATGTGTGTTTATAAATAAAGATAAAGAAATATATTCGGCTATTTACGTAGATGATGGTATTTTAATTGGTGAAAACGAGATTGATTTAAATAAAATTATTAATAAATTAGAAACAGAGTTTGAAATGCGGAGATTTGATAAGACTGAAAAGTTTATAGGGTTTGATATGAAAGTAGAACAAAAGTTTATTAAGATTTATCAGGAAAGTTATATAAATCAAATTTTGAAAAAGTTTAAATATGAAAACATAAAAGATAGTAGTCATCCGGTTATTTTAGTCGATACACATCAAGAGGGGAAAGTGGGAGTTGATGATGTGCATCGATATAGACAATTGATTGGTTCATTGTTGTATTTGGTTAATAAAACAAGACTGGATCTGGCTTTTCATGTTGGTTATTGTAGTAGGCATCAAGAACATCCTAACTTGAATGATTTTGCAAATATTAGGAACCTTTTTAGATATATTAAAAATACAGTCAGCAGTGGTATACAGTATGTTCGTGGTAATGATTTAACTTTGAAAGCGTATTGTGATGCAGACTTTGCAGGTGATCCTGATGCTAGGAAAAGTACGACTGGCTTTGTAATATTTTATGGTGGTGGTCCAATTCATTGGTGTTCTCGTAAACAGTCAGTCACCGCTCTTTCCAGTACTGAGGCTGAATATATTTCTGCAGCCGAATGTATAAAAGAACTCTTATACATTCAGAGTCTGATCTTCGAGTTGACAAACAAATTACCAAAAACACAGTTGTTTGTTGATAATCAATCAGCTATAGTATTGATTAAAAATGGAATTTTGAATAGAAGAAGCAAACATATTGATGTAAAGTATCATTTTATTAAGGAAAAAATAGATAAAAATTTGTTGGAAGTTCATTATTGTCCAACTAAAAATAATTTGGCAGATATACTAACTAAACCACTGGACAGAACAAAGTTTTTGAGATTGAGACAGTGTATAGTGAGTGATACATAAAGGACATTTTGTAATGTGATGAATTATGTAGGTTTATTAGTATATAAGGTTGTTTGAGAATTAATTTGAAACGTTAGTGTTTAAGTTAGTTATGTAAGGTGTTTAGATTAATTAATTCAAAAGTTTGTTTGTTGTATTTAGTTAAGTTGGGTGGTTTAATTGAGTTGGGTTTTTAAAAATGAGTTGATAGGAGTTAAATAGGAGATGTTATTCTAATTGCAATAAACATAAAATTCAGAGGGGATGTTGTAATATTGGTTTTATGGACATTTAAAACCAAAATGTTGTTAGGAATGTTTTTTAAATGTGACAAGATAGATGAAAAGAAAAGTCAAGTAGAAAACATTGGGAGTTGAAGATATAGTCGTAGTCGGAGTCAGATGTATATGGTCGATCATAAATGATTTAGTTTTTTAGAGCAGTTTACCAAGTTTATCAAACATGTATAGAATGTAATTTAGAATTTTGTAAAGGGTTTTTTGGAATGAAATAAAACGCAGTGAAACTACAGAATGAAGTAATTTATTTGAATAAAGGATCCCACACTTACAACATCTTGGTAAGAGAACGATTCAATTTTTCTAACATGAACTTGGCAAACAACTGCTGCATTTTGATTCAGACAATCAACATTTCCGGTGCTTTGCTCGCATTTTGAACCTTGGTGTACAAGATTTACTAAAGACCTTAGCATTACACAGTGAAACTGATAATAAAGAACAAGAACAGCAGTATGAAGACTATGAAGACGAAACTGAGGAAGATGAAGAATATGCGCCAAATATTGCTGACTCACGTACAGGTATTACAAAATTACGCAGTATTTCCAGTAAAATAAAAAGAAGCGAGATATTGAAGAGGAAGTTCCAGTCTGCTTGTGAAGCAGTTGGCGTGCCATCAAATCTGAATCCTATACTCGACTGTCCAACAAGATGGAAATCCACACATGATATGATTGGATTTGGTTTAAAAGTGAGAACTGGCATTAACATATTATGCGTTTCAGTTACCGAATTGAATGATTTTAAAATCACAGAAACTGAATGGCAAATACTCGAAAAAATACATAAGTTTTTAATAAACTTTAAACTTTTATCAACGAAACTTGGTGGAGAGAAATATGTTACATTACCGCTAGTCATTGTATCATTCAATCTATTGCTTGATAAAATTGAATCCATGGTAAAACAATTAGATGAGAAACCTAATCGAACTGAAGTGGATGAAAGGCTCATTTTAGGTTTCTAAGCAGCCCGAGATAAAATGCTTAAACATTATAAGAAGAGCAACTGGATTTACTGTACCACTTTAATTTTAGACCCGAGGCACAAAGCTCAGACTTTTGATATGACATTATGGGGGAAGCAAATTAAAACAGAAAGCCTGCGCAAATTTAATGAACTTTATAAAGAATATAAAAGTCTACACGTACAGCAACACTCGGTGTCTAAATCTCCAGAATTACCAAGAAATAAAAACAAAGTATGTGAGGATGAAGAATATGAAGATGTAATAGACTTTGAGAAACTGTATGCATGTCCCTCTACGTCGTCATCTGGATCTGGATCTTGTCTTCAAGGCTTAGTTATTGACGAGTTGGAGGAGTACCTAAGTAAACCTAGAGCCGCCAGCTCAGAAGACATTTTAGAGTGGTGGAGGACGCATGAGACGGAATATCCGATTTTATCCAAGATGGCTCGTGATTTTCTTTCGATACCTGCAACTTCAGTACCTGCTGAGAGATTATTTTCTAAAGCATCGTTAGTAATTAGAAAACATAGAAATAGATTAAGTGATGAGTCAGCCAGGTGGTTACTTTGTATTAATTCCTGGTCAAAAGAATTAATATAAAGTAACCAATTTTTTTTTAATTCTAAAACAACCATATTCACATTTAGTTTTAGCCACACAACGAAAACCTCTCGGGGTTTATATCTGCATGTTGGCGAGCCGTTCATATCTTTTTTTTACCAATTTATAGGTATATACAACAATACATACCGTAAACGCGGGTTACTTTAGCTCTGGGTGGGAACTTTGGCTCAAAACGGAAAAAAGTTAGAACTTCCCGCCTGTCGGTCAAATGACAGTAAACGGTCTATTTCGAGTCACAAATACTAGATGGCAATAGAGGTAACTGTTTCTGATTGGTCAAGCAAACTTCAAGCAAGTTTCAACCTGTCAGTTGAATTCGGAACTACCTGCTTAAAAACGTGCATATTTTACGGCTGCAAACTTTGTAGTGTTACCGTGAGTTTCGGTAAGTTTCCTTTATTATATGAAATTGTTTGTATCAGAAATGTGTTAGCAAGTAAAGTCACTGTAAAAATTATACTTTTTTTACGATCCTTAGTACCAAAATCTTAAAATTAAATTGTGGCTTTACTTTGTCTCATAATTTTGGGTAACTTTGGCTCATGAGCCAAAACTTACGGAAATCACATGTTATTCAGTTTCCATGCTGAGCGATGCTACAGATGGCCGACGCTCACCTTTTATTCAGATTGAACAATACATTGAGCTGAAAAACGCTGCATCTTCTCAAGACTGGCTTTCCCCTCAAGTTCCAGAGTTGTCTGATTCCATTCAGCTTGAAGTGCCATCGAAGAACCGATTGATAGCTACAGATATCCAAGACAAGATTAGGCTCAATCTTATGAAAGGAGACCATGTTCTGGTTACATGGAACTCACAAAAATATCCTGGCCAGATTACCGCTTTCGTAGGCGAAAGAGGGGGCTCCCTCTTCGTTTACTGAACTGTATGTGAGCTGTATGAAAAGAGGCAAATTATTCTGGCGATGGCCTGTTACAACTCTATAGTTGGAAGGATATTATTTGCAAGATAAATATTCCCAAATATGAAAATAAAGGATGTTTTTCTGTTCCTGAATTAGATGGCTAAGTTGCAAGAATAACAAGAGACATCTTGTAATTTTGGTCTAAGAAAGTTCCTATCGTATAATAATAACTTTATAATTTTTTTAGTAAAATAAGAAAACAATGATTCTCAATTTTAAGACTGTTATGATTAGTTTTAGACTGTTGATTTATCCGAGGTTATTTCTTAATATTATATTGAACCATTTCTTAATTTTTGTAAAAGTTTTGTTATTTTCCAAAAAAATATATTATAACTTTTATTTTTCTGAAAATTAAACTCAGATTTTTTGGTACAACATTGGTATTTCTATTATCTATCATTGTATAGGGCTTTCATTGGCTCAATGCTGTCATAAATATCGTTTTTGGGTCAATAAAATCTGCAGGACAAAGTAACCCTCTTCAAAGGACAACATTGGCTCAAAACTAAAAAAATAAAAATAATAATTACACATACAAATTGGGGAAAATAGCATTGTTACTTATTAGCTACCATCCACACCTATGAACCAAATCCATTAAAATGCTAAGAAATTCACCATAATCCCTACTATAAAATAATTTCTAAACAAAGACCAAAAAAGTAGCTAAAGTAACCCGCGTTTACGGTAGGTACTTACATAGGTACATTAGGAGAATTTTTGTGTAAGGAAACGCTTTGATTTGTACTTATAACTTTTTTTAATTATGTCAATGCTATTGTGTACTGTACTGCAATTTTTTTATTTGTGTTCAATTTTTTATTTAAATAAATGTTAAATTGCATAAATTGTCTTTATTCTACAACTCTTCCATCCCATTCCATTAAACAAACTAATTATTATTAGTTAGTAAATCATCGCTGAAGACTATTGTCTTCATTTACTAACTAAATAAAAATAATCGTCGTGTAGGTACAGCCCCAACGAGCACATTAGTGGAAATTGCAGCCTATTTTGTTACTTTCGGCTGTAGAATAGCGCTTTAAGGGTTCAAAAAGCAGTTCAAAGTTGCATATCTGCATCCGTAAACGTCTATAGCTATAAAAGTTACTTAAGGTGCTATAAGCTGAATCAAATACCACCCTAGCCTTCACAGTAGTCCACGGTAGAACTCATTTACCACTTACACCTTTATATGAGAGTTACGAAGGTCATTCTGCCACTCACAGCTGTACAGTGGTTTCCATTGTAACTTTTATAGGTTATAGTTATAGTAACCACTATTATACTACTAGAAGTTCCATTATAGAAATAATAGAAACTCTTATGCATACTATAGTTACAAAAAAATCATCATTGTAACTAAGGCCTTTAGTAGCAATAGTCATTCCTTGCAGGCTCAATCCATTCGCCATTTTACAGCCGCTTTTGTAACTATTATAAAACATTTAAAAACACTAAACACTAAACAATAAAAATGGATGCTAAACGAATAAGTACGTAACTACATCTTATAACCTCAAAAACAAGAAAATAGGAGCTTTTTGTGGCTGTGAGTTGCACTAGGGTAACAATAATCACTGGAAGCGTTAGAAGGGTGAAAATTAGCGCTATGATTCTCAAATGGGAGTTATTAGAGCTCAAACTGCAGGTTATGACTACATTACAATGACGCCATGATTTTTTAAGAAAACTTATAATTCACTTGCAAAATTGAGTTGATATACATTGGTTTTTCAGTTAAATGTGCATTAAATGTACCGGTAAACAATCGGCCACTTGCAAATAGTAAGTTATCGAGACGTAAAAATACGGAAATAAAATGTATTCTGTATAACAAATAAAAAATATCACATATCTTTTGTTATTTTTTTAAATATCATAAAAGCGCGTTAAAATTACCCGAAAATTATCTTTTATATCTACAGTAAACTGGACAGCGTTTTAAGTATCTTTATATATCTTGCTAATACAGAATACAAACTTTTACTTCTTTTTGTTTTATTTTCATGATGGCGACGAAAACACTTTACCAAAATATTACAAATAATGTCAACTGAAGATATAGAATAAAGAACTATAATCAATTCATTCGTTCAAAGTAGTTCAAAATCATTCAAAAGTAGCGCTATGAGAGCTTTAGTATAGCGTTAATAAATCGTTATAGCTATTAAGGAACCTTTATGCAACCTTTGTGCAGGTTAAATGGAACTTTAGGTTGCATAAAATGGCGCCCAAATAGCGCTAAAGCGGCTGCTTTAAGTCTGTAGTAGACGCTCTAGCGCTTACGTCTATTACCATAAGTAATAATCGGATACGCTCTAAAGCCCTAATGCAGCCCATTTGTGCTAGTTGGGGCCGGCTCTACACGTTGGCCAACACAGTGGCGAATGTAGTGGCCAGCATATTGGCCAAGAGTTCGTGATAGCGTCCACACGTTGGAAGGTCGTTCAGTTTGCTACGGTTCAGGCCAATGTGCGGACGTATTTATTAAAATGGATATTGAGGCGCTAACTGCTGCTTCTTGGGTTCCACAAACAATTTACGTCTTGGTAGAGCTCTATAAACCGAAAAGTTTCTTCGTTATTAGTCATTACTGACATTTTGTTTACACTACTTGTTACCGACGCGTGACTATAAAAACATTTTAACATAAAATAAAACCAACTTCCATATCAAAACACTACAACGCCAAAAATAACTTTAATTTCGGTAGTCGGTGTTATTCGTATTGTATTTTCTTTTTTGACACCGCCTTCCGAAATTATAGTTATTTTTGCCTTTGTAGTATTTTAATATGGAAGTCGGTTTTATTTTTTGTTAAAAAGTTTTTTTCACGCTTTTTAGTGGGTCGGTTTGTAATTTATCTAGTTACAAAAGCCAAAATGTCAACTACTTATCACCTTTTACAAAATATTGCTTTTCCCGATGCAGAGCCGTTAATTTTTGAAGAGTTCTCCTGGTACTTCACCATCAGATCTACATCACCATATGCATTGTGACGAACATAAAGTGCTTAACATCCATATTCAAGTAACTTCATCATCAGTTCCACGTTCCACTTCCCTAAATGGTGCTTTTCGAAAGCAACTGCACAAGATACTATAAGTTATAACCAATACGCTATAGATGTGCCTATAATATTTGAAGAGTTCCCTCGATTACTCCAGGATCCCATCATCAGATCCTGATTTCATAACAATGGGACCAACTAGAAAGTATACCATTTCAAATGAAAAGAGAATTTTCTAAATCGGTCGAGCTAACTTTGAGTTATGAGATAACATACATAAAAAAAAAGTTCAAGACGAACTGAGAACCTCCTTCTTTTTTTGAAGTCGGTTAAAATGTTTAATCAGGTGCGTGCGATCGTTCTGGGAGCTCGTAGCATACTAAACGCGCGGCCAACGTGTGGACGCGGTAGCCAATACTCGGCCAACAACCCTTTGATCTTTTGCAAAAAACCGACACCACACGGATCTCGCGCCAACTCGTCGGCCATCATTCCAATACAACCCAAGATGCACAAACACCCCCTCTACACGTTGGCGAATAGGCACTGGCTACTACATTCGCCACTGTGTTGGCCAACGTGTAGAGCCGGCTTATGACGATTCTAAAGCCGGCTCTACACGTTGGCCAACACAGTGGCGAATGTAGTGGCCAGTGCCTATTCGCCAACGTGTAGAGGGGGTGTTTGTGCATCTTGGGTTGTATTGGAATGATGGCCGACGAGTTGGCGCGAGATCCGTGTGGTGTCGGTTTTTTGCAAAAGATCAAAGGGTTGTTGGCCAAGTATTGGCTACCGGGTCCACACGTTGGCCGCGCGTTTAGTATGCTACGAGCTCCCAGAACGATCGCACGCACCTGATTAAACATTTTAACCGACTTCAAAAAAAAGAAGGAGGTTCTCAGTTCGTCTTGAACTTTTTTTTTATGTATGTTACCTCATAACTCGAAGTCAGCTCGACCGATTTAGAAAATTCTCTTTTCATTTGAAATGGTATACTTTCTAGTTGGTCCCATTGTTATGAAATCAGGATCTGATGATGGGATCCTGGAGTAATCGAGGGAACTCTTCAAATATTATAGGCACATCTATAGCGTATTGGTTATAACTTATAGTATCTTGTGCAGTTGCTTTCGAAAAGCACCATTTAGGGAAGTGGAACGTGGAACTGATGATGAAGTTACTTGAATATGGATGTTAAGCACTTTATGTTCGTCACAATGCATATGGTGATGTAGATCTGATGGTGAAGTACCAGGAGAACTCTTCAAAAATTAACGGCTCTGCATCGGGAAAAGCAATATTTTGTAAAAGGTGATAAGTAGTTGACATTTTGGCTTTTGTAACTAGATAAATTACAAACCGACCCACTAAAAAGCGTGAAAAAAACTTTTTAACAAAAAATAAAACCGACTTCCATATTAAAATACTACAAAGGCAAAAATAACTATAATTTCGGAAGGCGGTGTCAAAAAAGAAAATACAATACGAATAACACCGACTACCGAAATTAAAGTTATTTTTGGCGTTGTAGTGTTTTGATATGGAAGTTGGTTTTATTTTATGTTAAAATGTTTTTATAGTCACGCGTCGGTAACAAGTAGTGTAAACAAAATGTCAGTAATGACTAATAACGAAGAAACTTTTCGGTTTATAGAGCTCTACCAAGACGTAAATTGTTTGTGGAACCCAAGAAGCAGCAGTTAGCGCCTCAATATCCATTTTAATAAATACGTCCGCACATTGGCCTGAACCGTAGCAAACTGAACGACCTTCCAACGTGTGGACGCTATCACGAACTCTTGGCCAATATGCTGGCCACTACATTCGCCACTGTGTTGGCCAACGTGTAGAGCCGGCCCCAACTAGCACAAATGGGCTGCATTAGGGCTTTAGAGCGTATCCGATTATTACTTATGGTAATAGACGTAAGCGCTAGAGCGTCTACTACAGACTTAAAGCAGCCGCTTTAGCGCTATTTGGGCGCCATTTTATGCAACCTAAAGTTCCATTTAACCTGCACAAAGGTTGCATAAAGGTTCCTTAATAGCTATAACGATTTATTAACGCTATACTAAAGCTCTCATAGCGCTACTTTTGAATGATTTTGAACTACTTTGAACGAATGAATTGATTATAGTTCTTTATTCTATATCTTCAGTTGACATTATTTGTAATATTTTGGTAAAGTGTTTTCGTCGCCATCATGAAAATAAAACAAAAAGAAGTAAAAGTTTGTATTCTGTATTAGCAAGATATATAAAGATACTTAAAACGCTGTCCAGTTTACTGTAGATATATAAGATAATTTTCGGGTAATTTTAACGCGCTTTTATGATATTTAAAAAAATAACAAAAGATATGTGATATTTTTTATTTGTTATACAGAATACATTTTATTTCCGTATTTTTACGTCTCGATAACTTACTATTTGCAAGTGGCCGATTGTTTACCGGTACATTTAATGCACATTTAACTGAAAAACCAATGTATATCAACTCAATTTTGCAAGTGAATTATAAGTTTTCTTAAAAAATCATGGCGTCATTGTAATGTAGTCATAACCTGCAGTTTGAGCTCTAATAACTCCCATTTGAGAATCATAGCGCTAATTTTCACCCTTCTAACGCTTCCAGTGATTATTGTTACCCTAGTGCAACTCACAGCCACAAAAAGCTCCTATTTTCTTGTTTTTGAGGTTATAAGATGTAGTTACGTACTTATTCGTTTAGCATCCATTTTTATTGTTTAGTGTTTAGTGTTTTTAAATGTTTTATAATTTGAAATTTTATGATTTGATTTTTTCATTTGAAATGGTATACTTTCTAGTTGGTCCCATTGTTATGAAATCAGGATCTGATGATGGGATCCTGGAGTAATCAAGGGATCTCTTCAAATATTATAGGCACATCTATAGCGTTTTGGTTATATCTTATAGTATCTTGTGTAGTTGCTCTCGAAAAGCACCACTTGAGGAAGTGGAACATCAGTTCCACTTCCTCAAGTGGTGCTTTCATCATCATCAGATGAAGACCACAGATGACCACCGAAACTACTCAATAATAAGTATTTCATGGATTGCGATTCGATTACTTGAATATGGATGTTAAGCACTTTATGTTCGTCACAATGCATATGGTGATGTAGAGCTGATGGTGAAGTACCAGGAGAACTCCTCAAAAATTAACGGCTCTGCATCGGGAAAAGCAATATTTTGTTAAAGGTGATAAGTAGTTGACATTTTGGCTTTTGTAACTAGATAAATTACAAAACCCACCCACTAAAAAACGCGATATTTTTTTTTTAATTTTTTCTTTGGCGTTTTAGTGTTTTGATATTGAAGTTGGTTTTATTTTTTGTTAAAAAGTTTTTATAGTCACGCGTCGGTAACAACTAGTGTAAACAAAATGTCAGTAATGACTAATAACGAAGAAACTTTTCGGTTTATAGAGCTCTACCAAGCCATAAATTGTTTGTGGAACCCAAGAAGCAGCAGTTAGCGCCTTAATATCCATTGTAATAAATACGTCCGCACATTGGCCTGAACCGTAGCAAACTGAACGACCTTCCAAAGTGTGGACGCTATCACGAACTCTTGGCCAATATGCTGGCCACTACATTCGCCACTGTGTTGGCCTAAAGCCGGCTCTACACGTTGGCCAACACAGTGGCGAATGTAGTGGCCAATGCGTATTGGCCAACGTGTAGACGGCGTGTTTGGGCATGTTGGGTGCATAAACACCCCCTCTACACGTTGGCGAATAGTCATTGGCCACTACATTCGCCACTGTGTTGGCCAACGTGTAGAGCCGGCTTAAGCCGGCTTTAAGCACGACAAATTGCCTAAATATGTACCTACGCACACTGTAACACTATAATGAAATCTGCTAATCTCAACACACACGCACTTCCTTATTTTGGCCGCATAGGTAGGCTTTGCCTGTACTGTTCGGTACAATATTTGCAACCGAACAGCTCAGCACTTTTGTCTGCGTGCATTTCCATAAATGCATGTATCGCAGCTATTACCAGTTAGTACGTGTTCGACTACCAATCGCGTAACTCAAACCAAACTATATCAAACCATCTTAGTGCTAATTTAGCTTAGATTTACCATTTAATAATTATAACCAATATTCAATATATCCTTTAAACCATATCATTTCGTATCATTAAACCAGTCTAATATAACACCAAGTCAATCAAATATCAACCAACTCAGAAGTTAATGCTAAACCAAACAAGCGTTAAATTCTACATGGTCCTTCGGGTATTAAGGGCCTCGGTTCGTGAAGTGCAGTGAAGTGTTTGTGTACCGGGACCTTGCAACCAGTGTGAAGTGTCTGTAGGGAAAGTAGGGAGGAGATTTACCAGTTGCGGAGCGTAAGCAGCATATAAGGTCAGAACAAAACCATTTTATATATCCTTTTTCTTAACAATTTATCTGTTCGTGAGAAAAATGGAGCAGTTAGCAATCAACCAAACTAAAATATATGACTCTCTAGTTAAACTTTTAACCAATATCAAAAAAGACGGAGCAGACCGCAAAAACATAGATTACTGTAAGCGGAAGTTGGAGTTATTAGAGAATTATTGGAGAGATTACCAACGTAACCATAGGAAATGTTGTGAGTTTGCGGAATTTGATCATGTATATTTTACCAAAAACTGTTTCGATAAAGCAGAGGAAATTTATGTGTCGATCAAGCAACTAATTACCAAAACCATGGAGAACCTGTTACCAAAGCATCAAGGCGTCAACCAGCCGCTGGCAGAGGCCAGGACCACTAACCAATCTGGGGATTCATCTCGTTCTCAGGCATCCCAAATGCAGCACGGTGGGATACCAGTACCAGAAGAAAACAGCAAGTTAGAGGGATTGATTAAAAAGCAAACCATTCACTTCAGAGCGTTCATGAGAACAGTGACCACCATAGAAATAGACCAATTGCAGAGCAAGTGGGAGTTCGACGATGCTTTGAAATCTCTCCAAAATCGGTGGACCATCATCGACAATCTGCACTGGGAAATAGAAAGCGAAAATGGAAATGAAGATGTTTGGTACCAGGAGGAGTTTACCAGATACGAACGAATGTATAATGATTTGAAGAAAACGATCAGCTCAAAAATGTGGTCTGTATCCCATCGTGACAAATGCACACCACAGATGGATATTCCGACTTTCCAGGGTAACTACCACCAGTGGACCTCCTTTAAAGATTTGTTCACAGAAACCATCCATAAAAACCCATCCTTATCCAACGCACAGAAAATGCAGTTTTTAAAAAGTAAAGTGTCAGGTGAGGCTGAGCGTCTGATACACCATCTTCAAATTAGTTCCGAAAATTATGAAGTATGCTGGGAAATACTTAACCATAGATATGACAACAGCAGACTTATATTTACATCTCACGTGAACATATTGCTGAACATTCCTAATATGCAGCAACCATCCATAAGTATGTTCAAAAGACTGCATGACATCTCCAAAGAATGTCTCCATGCTATACAAAATATGGGAGTGGATATCACTACTTGGGATCCACTACTAGTACTTTTGTTGGGTCAGAAACTAGACAGTGAATCATTCGCTGAATATATTGAGTCAGTGAAGAACCCTAGGGAACTACCAATTCTACAAGAATTTCTGGATTTCCTGGAAAACAAGTTTACAGCCATGGAAGCATCTCGCCGTAAACAAGAATCAAACCATCAAAAGTCGACCACTCAACCACAGAACCATTCGAGTTACCAGGCAAACCAAAGGAGAAATTTCAATTCTAATTATAACCAGCAAACATCTAACAAAAACAGCCATAACATGAACCACCACGGGAAGTCACTCCACGTTTCGCGTTCAATGACCTGCCCATTGTGTAACAATGACCACGGGCTTTGGATGTGTCCCCAATTTTTGCAAATGTCGGATGAGCAAAAATTAAAAACTGTCAACAAACTGAAGTGTTGCGTAAATTGCCTATTCAACCATTATGATAAAATATGTTTTTCTAGCAAAACATGTCGCAAGTGCAACGCCAAGCATAATTCATTATTGCATGAAGCAATCGCTACGAAAAGTAAACCAACCATATCAGCAAAATCTAACCATAAGGCTGTGCACACACCTAGCACGTCTTGCGTAACCAATAATGAACCAGTACCAACTTCAACTCATGTGTCCTGGGATGAGGTATCGGAAACACTTTTGGCTACGGCTATAGTCAAAGTGATGGGATCCGATGGTACATATCACACCATGAGAGCCTTGATTGACCAAGGTTCGCAAATTTCCTTGATAAGCGAGAAAGCGGCGCAAGTTTTAAAATTACCAAGACAACATTGCAAAGGGACAATATTCGGAGTAGGAGAAAAAGAAAATAGCTGCAAGGGAGTGATGAACATACGAATAAAATCTATTCATAGCGACTTCGCCTTAGAAGGGAACGTCCTAATAATGAACAACCTAATAAAGCACCTACCAAACAAATGTTTTGTAAAACCATCGTGGCCTCATATTCAAAATATTAATTTAGCAGATCCCCAAATCAATATCAGTCGACCAGTGGATTTACTCCTTGGGGCAGACGTCTACTGTAAGATTGCATTAGGTGGCATTCTGAGAGGTGATAAAGAAGATCAACCAATAGCCCAGCAAACGCAATTAGCATGGTTGCTTTGTGGGACAATGACACCCAAGTACCTATGTAACGTCGTCCTTCACAATATGGATGATTTACGTAGATTTTGGGAAAACGAAGACATCAACCAGTACATCGAAATGTCCACAGAAGATCATGAATGCTTACAATATTTTCTCTCAACCACGGAGAGACTCGAAGATGGGAGATACCAAGTACGCCTACCATTCAAACCAGAAGCCAAGGAACAACTGGGTTCCACGAAATCATTAGCCTTAGCCCAATTTCAGAATTTAGAAAAGAAGCTACAGAAAAATTTGGTTCTTAAAGATCAATATGAAAAATTTATTGATGAATATCACACGCTAAACCATATGAAACTATCAACCAGGAGCACGACACCCGAGTGCTATTTACCACACCACTGCGTCACTCGAGCTGAGTCCACCACCACGAAGCTGCGTGTAGTTTTCAACGCATCAGCTAGGTCATCATCAGGACTAAGCTTGAATGACGTTATGTACCGAGGTCCCAACCTACAACAAGATCTGCAGGAGCTGATTTTAAAATGGAGACAGTATCAGTTCGTTTTCACAGCTGATATCGAGAAAATGTACCGACAGATAATGGTACATCCTGAAGATCAGTCGTACCAGAAAGTATTATGGAGGGACTCACTATACCAACCTATTCAAACATACCAACTTACAACCATAACTTACGGCACAAAGCCTGCACCATTTTTGGCGATGATGTGCTTAAAACAACTAGCTGCCGAGGAAAAACACAATTTTCCTGACGCAGCAAAAGCATTAGAGGAGTGTTTCTACATGGATGACTATTGTGGAGGGGCTCATTCAATGGAACAAGCAAAACAACTTAAATCAGACCTCATAAAACTACTCAGCAAGGGTGGGTTTAATCTACGAAAATGGGCCACTAATGAACCCAAACTACTCGCTGACTTAGAAAAAGATTTGTGGAACCAGCAAATCTACGAGTTTAAACAGTCAGACTCAACGAAAACACTGGGACTTGGATGGAATCCGCAACAGGATAAATTTATCTTTGACTCAAAACTGGAGCCAGTACCAATATCAAAACCAACCAAAAGATCGCTTCTCTCCGACATATCAAAAATCTTCGACCCATTAGGCTGGCTCACACCATTAACTATAACCATGAAGATGTTATTCCAAAATGTCTGGTTATCAAGTCTTAACTGGGATGACGCGCTACCAGAAGATATCAAGATAAAGTGGCTAAACTTAAGAGGAGAAATAAAAGACATAAATACCATAGAAGTAAAACGATGGCTAGGAATAAAGAAAAACAATACCTTGCAATTACACGGATTCTGTGATGCGTCGAATAAGGCGTATGCCGCTGTTATATATTGTAAAGTCAGCAACCATAATAATTGTAACGAGGTAACCCTGGTCGCAGCAAAAGCAAGATTAGCGCCCGTTAGTAAAGATATATCAATACCAAGGTTGGAGTTGATGGGTGCCCAACTATTATCACAGCTGATGCAAAAGGTTCAAACTTGCTTAGATTCTTATAACCAGGAAATATATTGCTGGAGTGATTCAACAGCAGTGTTAGGATGGATTCAAGGGGATCCCGCGAGATGGAAACAATTCGTCTCAAACCGCGTGAAAGCTATCACCAAAATAATACCAAAAGAAAAATGGAGTTATGTCAAAACCATGGAAAATCCAGCTGACTGTGCAAGTCGTGGATTGAAAATTAACCAGCTCAGAAAACATGATCTATGGTGGCAGGGACCATCATGGATTCAATCATTTCAAAACCATGACACACCTAAAACCACGTATGAAACCAGCTTAGAGATAAGACAGTCGAATGCAGTAGTTGTGGAAAAACATCTAAAAGCAACCATGACCGTACCAAACATTATTCACCATCTATTAAACAAATTGAATGCCTTTGCAAAAATCGTGCGCGTTTTTGCATGGATACTACGATTACCTACTGCAAAGGCCGGCCGTCAACCTTATCTCACATTGCATGAACTCCGTCGCGCAAAACTGCTGATTATTAAAAGTGTGCAACACATGGAGTTTGCCGGTGACGTCAATTGCATGCTTAAGAATGGAATCGTACAATCGAAAAGTAAACTTTTACCATTACACCCTATCCTAGACCAAGATGGTATCCTAAGGGTAGGGGGTAGATTAAGAAATGCACAGATAAGTTCAGAGATGAAACACCCGATCATATTACCACACAACCATCGAATCACCACGTTAATCATTAAATACGCTCATGAGCTAACCTACCACGGTGGAGCACGCCTTACCTTGTCAAACATTCGACAAAATTATTGGATAATCAGCGGATATTCAGCCACAAAGAAAGTCATACGACAGTGCGTTACATGCAAGAAGCAAGAGCCTATCCAACAATACCAACTCATGGGTGATCTACCAACATCCCGAGTGAACCCTGAAAGCGCCTTCTATCATTGTGGTGTCGACTACACAGGCTTTGTGGAAGTGAAAGCGAACAAAGGACGCGGGATAAAAACTACCAAAGGCTACATAGCGCTTTTCGTATGTATGGTGACGAAAGCGGTGCATCTAGAACTCGTCTCAGATTTAACGAGCTCAGCTTTCTTAGCTGCAATAACCAGAATGGCAGCACGACGCGGAGCTCCACGTCATATATATAGCGACAATGGAACCAATTTTGTTGGAGCCAACAGAAGGCTGCAAGAAGAATACGACCATCTTCAAAATATTTTCAATGAATCCTTCTTCAAAGAGATAACAGAATTACAAATCGAATGGCATTTCAACGCACCTTCTTGGCCTCATGCGGGAGGACTTTGGGAAAGAGCCGTGCGCAGTCTCAAACACCACCTCAAACGCGTGATTGGACAACAAAAATTTACGTTTGAAGAATACACCACATTGTTATCCAAACTAGAAGCTTGCCTGAATTCAAGACAAGACCCGGAGGATTTAAATTTCCTCACACCAGCCCATTTCCTTTCGGCAAAACCAGGTTTAACCGTAATTGACACAGCAGAAGACGCCAGAACTAGGTGGCATTTAGTGTCGAAATTATTCGAAGATTTATGGAAGAGATGGAAAACAGAGTACCTAACTTAACTATCAACCAGAAACAAATGGACGAAATACCAGAAGAACGTCAACGTGGGTGATCTCGTAATGATACATGACGACAACTTACCAGCAGGGAAATGGCTAATGGGTCGAGTGATGGAAGTCCATCCAGGAAAAGATGAACTGGTCAGAGTAGTGACCTTAAAAACCAAAAACGGCTACATGAAGCGCCCTATTGTTAAACTATCCGTTTTACCAATAAACCAAACAGAGCCAACCTTACCAGAAAAACAAAAAGGTGAACCACTATTACAGCATCAAAATACTAGAACCAAAAAGGAACCACGTAATAGCCCGCAACCAAACACCAGAACGTACAGGACCTATCCCAAGATAGTAAACATTGCAATGGCATTATTACTGTTCTTAAGTATAATATTACCAACAACAGCTTCATACAATATTACGCAATTTAATACCAATAAAACTCTGTACTTTGACACTGTGGGGAAAGTTCAATTGATCCGGGATAAGTGGAAACTAGTCACATACTTTAATATGTCTCCATATTGGCAAGGAGACAAAGCCATAAATGACTTTACAAGCTACCTCGAGAAAACATGCGAAATAATTATGGAATCAAGTCACTGTCATATGATACTCCTACAAATACGTCACGATTACAATGAACTGCAATACTACAACCAGCTGCTGCTTAGCCAGCATTACGGCGAGCGTATACGAACACGACGCGGCCTTATCAACGCGGTCGGCTCAATTGCAAACTCATTGTTCGGAGTATTAGACGAAAGTTTCGCGGAAAAATACAGACAGGAGATTGAACTTGTGCACCGTAATCAAAAACACCAAGGTCAGTTATGGAAGAACTTGACATCCATCGTCGAAGCAGAGCACAATGTACTACAAAGGACTGAAGACATAATAGCAAAGCAACACAAAACCATAAATAAACATTTAAATACTTTGGACAAGGTTAATAGCAAGCTGCAACAAGAAATCGATGTGATGACAATACAACAGGACTTCACATTAGTCTCTATAGCTACCATAAACATGATGCAAAACTTGAAACAAATACAGGATACTTTAATCGATACAATATCAGAAATCTACCATGGTCAAATCAGTCTGCATCTATTGACACCAGAATAGCTCAGACGGGAGCTACAAATTATCTATGGCCAAATACCTCAAGATTTAGGCCTACCAATCGAAAACATAGAGACAGACCTTCAGCACATCTACAAGCTACTGAGAACAAAAGCTCGGGTAACTGAAAAATATATTATCTTCGAAATTACATTCCCGCTCATAGCAAGAGAAAGTTTTCAATTATATAGGATAATACCAATTCCGCAACAAACCATCTACAGTATGACCAGCATAATACCAATATCGGAATACGTCGCAGTTAACCTAAAAAAGGATGCTTACTTTGTACCAACCATCCATGAACTCGACACATGTTTATATCACGGCGAATCCTTCATGTGTGAGCTCTTCAAACCCATCCTAAATTTGGAAAAAGACGAAAATTTTTGCGAAACAAGTCCAATAAATCAAAGGTGCAAAACAGAAAAAACAGCGTGCAAAAACAGATGGGTAGAATTGCACTCAACGTCACAATACCTATATTTTTGCTGTAACCAGGGCTGGGCAAAATACATGCTTTGCTTTAATTGAAATACAAATTACAAAATACTATATCGCAAGTAATTAAAATACGAAATACAAAATATCTTTAAGTAAGGTATTTGAAATATAAAATACAAAATACAGTATTTTAGCTATTTTTAATTGAAATACAA
The DNA here is from genome assembly GCA_943138885.2 of Tholera decimalis. Classification (NCBI taxonomy): domain Eukaryota; kingdom Metazoa; phylum Arthropoda; class Insecta; order Lepidoptera; family Noctuidae; genus Tholera; species Tholera decimalis. The sequence goes on along the minus strand of OW964565.2, from coordinate 4,547,432 downwards.
ATTACAAAATACAAAATAAGTAATCTAGACCAGGAGCCGAGTCTGCTATTGCAATGGTGTCGGAATGGTGGATCATTGATTTTTAGGGTTCCGTAGCCGAATGGCAAAAAACGGAACCCTGAAAATATTATTTTTTCATGAAACCTATGCGTGTGTAGTATATAGTAGACAGGTCTTTAAAAATGACATAGGGGTTTCTAAAACCATTTTTTCATAAAGTCAATCGTTTAAAAGATATAAGCTTCCAAAGTGGTATAATGTGTCCCTCCCCCCTTTAACTTCTATAATAATGGAGTAAAAAATCTAAAAAAAATATATGTCTGTAGATCTTAATGTAAACTTTCAACTAAAATTGGTTTGAACGAGATCGGGTCAACAATTTTTGAGATACAGCATATTTTCTAAAACCGCAAATACAGGGTGTTCGCCGGCAGATTTTATACTTAAAAAAAAACGAAATGTATCAAAAATATAAAGAAAGACAAAGTTATTAATTTATCATCTTACAAAATAATAAAGCAAATTTTAGGTTTTAAAAATCACTCCACTCAAATGGCTTCCTTCTAGCCGCAAACATTCTTGCAATCTTTCTTTCATGTTGGCGAAAACTCTCTTGCAAAGTTCTGGACTGATAGCCGCAATCTCGCGTCGGATATTTTCTTGCAGGGCCTTTATCGTTGATGGCGAATTGCTGTAGACACGAGATTTGAGGTATCCCCACAGGAAAAAGTCGCAAGGAGTCAGATCAGGTGATCTAGGGGGCCAGGCTATGTCGCCAAAGCGACTTATCAATTTTCCAGGAAAAAGTGGTCTGAGTTTAGTCATTGAGTCCCTGGAGGTGTGTGCCGTAGCCCCATCCTGCTGAAAGTGGGTTCTGTTATTGTAGCTAGCATGACAGTGCAGCTCCGGTATAAAAAAAAGTGGTCCAGCATCGCGCAGTATATAGTATATGCGTTAACGGTTTCACCTCTGTCGTAAAAATAAGGTCCAAATAAGCCATTTCCAGAAATGGCGCACCAAACTGTGGTCTTCGGGCTGTGGAGAGGCTTTTCATGGATTTCTTTTGGATTGCTCGCACTCCAATAACGCATATTCTGTTTATTAACGTACCCTCCTATGTGAAAATGCGCCTCGTCACTAAAAAATATGTTACATAACCGCGTAGGTGTAGAAAATCGTTCCAGAACGACTCTAGCATAATTCTGCCTTTTTATGAAATCATCTTTCAATTGTTGGATGATTTGGAGCTTGTATGGATGGAACTTCAATTTTTTATTTTAATAATTTCGTGAACTGATGTCTTTTTCAAACCCGTTGATGCTGCAATCTTTCGAACAGACTTACGCGGATTTGTAATAATTTCCCGTCTCACAATTTCTGCGTTTTCAGGAGTAGTAACAGACGTTGAAGGTCCAGGCCGAGGCTCATTTCTGACTGATCCAGTTCCTCTAAACTTCTGTACCATATCAATTGGTTTGACGGACCATCCTTTACTCGTCGGATATCGAAGTGAGAACAAAACCGACGCCTCGCCACATTGATCGAATTATTGTTCGCGAAATACGCCTCAACCGCAAAAGCGCGGTACGCTCCCGTCCACTGACTCATGGCTATTAAACAACCCGCAACACTCCCGCGCCGAATGATACCCCGCTTCCCACGCTGACGCTTTGCTAGTCGCCGTGAGCTCTGTTCAAAGTGCAAAATCTGCCGGCGGACTACCTGTATAACTTAGTAATTCATACAAACACTATGAAAAATAAAGTTATTTGGCGTAGTTGTAAAAAATGTACATAAGCTACTTTTAAGAAAATTGTAAGGTTGTAAGGTAGTTATATTATATTATTATAGTCACTACGGAACCCTTCATGGGCGAGTCTGACTCGCACTTGGCCAATTTTTTATTTGTAGATTTTGACAAGTTTGGTAATCTATTATTATAATGTTCAACCACTGACACTCCATTGAAAGAAATGGCTTAGAATGGTAATCTCGTACACAATGACAAATGAATGACTGACTAAGGCTGCCCGCCCACGTCTGATAATTGGTGACCGATTTTTTGTAGGAGAAAAATAGAACACACTGATAGCAATAATGCAACGCACACGTCCTACAAAAAGTTGGTCAGAAATAAAATAGGCGCATTCCGACCGATCCGATTATCGGTGAAAAATGGAACGTTCGGAAATGTAGCGTAAAACGCACACTACTCACCGACAGTTGGTCGCATGCACTTGCGAGGGAAGGACAAGTGTTGCGATTCAATAATCTCTGAGAGATTATTGGATCAACAAATGTTCCTCAAAAGCCAAAGACAAACCTTTCATGATTCCTTTACATGATTGTCTGGCAGTTTGAGTGCTTTTGCGAGGCCCCCAAACGTCCTAACCTTGGTATTGTTCGTCAAATCGTTAAGCTCCTTGTTCTAAGTTGAGCTATACGTCATTTGACAAATGCTTGCACTGTATGGACAGGCCCACTCAAATCTGTGAGCATCTTTCTTTAAAAGACCGCCTAAGACTAAAACCTATAAGGTTCCCATATAATTAAACCAGTATAGATTTTATGGACTTTAAAAGAGACGGACCCCTGAGTTTGTTTCGGTATTTCTTCTCAGGGTAGTCAGTTAGGAAACACCGGCCTCATCTAGTTAACATTTACGAAAAAAAACATGACGTGTAAAAGTGTTATTTAATAACCAATTTGCAAAATAAAGATCATTTATCATTTATAATAAATAAAAATAATAAAATAAAAATCATTTATTTTCAGACACAGTCCATAGATAACCTATAACGGAATCTCTTAAAGAAGCATATTTTTGTTATTTCAAAATTTCGGTCTCTCACCAGGACAAAAAATGGGTTCCTCACGTTTTTTGTGAAAGATGTAGGAAAACACTAAGCTCCTGGGCTGCAGGTGCAAAAAGATTTTTGAATTTTAATATGCCAATGACATGGAGGGAACCATCCAACCACGAAAATGACTGTTACTTCTGTCTCACTAAGACATTTGGTTTTAATCGGAAGAACAAAGATAAAATTATATATGCAGATGTTCCTTCGGTTACTAATGGGTGTCAGCATGTCTCTGAAAATTCATTTCCTTCATTCGCACCTCGATTTTTTCCCTGAAAATCTCGGAGAAGTCAGCGACGAACACAGAGAGCGTTTTCATCAGGATTTGAAATTTTTCGAACAAAATTATCAAGGATACTGGGACCAAGCCATGTTAGGTGATTATTGCTGGTCTGTTATAAGAGAAACAGACACAAATAAATACAAGAGAAAAGCTGAGGCAATTCATTTTTAATTTTTTTTTAATATTTTTGTAGGCCTTTTTTTGTAAGTCAAAAATAATAAATATTTAGGAAATGTGACGTGTTGGATTTTTTCATATGTTTTTTAAAACTCAGTATATCTCAAGTGATAAAAAAAACACTTAATTTCAAGGACAAAAATCGTGTAAACTAGTGTTATCTGTCCTACAAAAAGTCTGACGTGGGCGGGAACCCTTACGCGGTAATCTGCTAAAATTTTTATAGTTCCAACCGAAATTTGGTCAATTAGCACCATTTTGTATTGTAATAAATATAGGCTTATCTATTTAAGATAATTTAAAACACATAAATCAAAATAAATCAAAACACCGGCCGCTAAAATTAAAAAACAGATGAAACGTCAGTAAGCAGTAATGTCACATTTGACTTTGACAGCTAAAATATTATTGAATTGTATAGTTTTACTACATTTCTATTAACAGGTTTTATAATAATGGCAATACAACTATGTCAATTTATAACACAATAGGGTAGTTTCCTGTGTTACAAAATAATTATTTTATTTGGTCCATTAGGTAGATTTTCAAAAAATATTGGTCACATATTTTTTGCTTTTTCAAGTCAAGAAAAATTCAAAAAGATGGAAAGCTTCAAAGTACAGGAGAGGGGGCTGCTGACGTCACACATTGCTAAGAATTATACCGAGGTGTGATGTCACGTGAAATTTCAACTCACTGTATCGTCTTAATTTTTCAATTACGTGAAAAAATAAAAAATACGTGTCCAATGTTTTTTGTTAAACTACGTGACGGACTAAATAAAATATTTTAGGAAACTACCCTATTCTACTAGGAGACCATTATGAATTTAACAGATTACGATCTTTTAGCAAAATGACAATGGCATCTATCGACAATTAGGAAATCAATGATAGACCATTGTGGCACTACTGCAATAGCAGACTTGAGGCCCAGCACGGGCTGAAAAGTAGAGGAAAACAACATGAATTAATCAGTAAAACCAGAGTATCCTTTCATGAACACTAAATTTTTAAATGTACTGTCAGACAAACAGCAGCCTGTTGGAGAATGAATAAAACCTGCTAAAAAAACAATCTTTCTACAGGTCCTGATGAGCACAAACTTGTGTTAAATTGTTTGAACCATTTTCGTTCGTTCTACACAGAACAGAAGCTTTATTTATTCCGTGTTTGGAAAAATCTAAAACAAACCGTTATGACTTGACAAATTGACATCTTAGCTTGACATTGACAATTTGACGTAAGTCCATTTTTTGCGTTTTATGTCTGCTTTACCATCATTACACTCTCGCGGTCTCGCCTCGCTCTCACACTCACGATCGCTAAATGAATGAAGGTTAAATGTATTTTAATGTTAAAATGTATTTTGAAGCCCCAAGTATTTGAAATACTAATTACAAAATACCTCGGCGTCAGGTATTTGAAATACGAATTACAAATTACATTTTAAAGAAGTAATTGAAATACAAATACCAAATACGTATTTGTATTTCAATTACGTATTTTAATTACAAGTAATTCAAATACTGCCCAACCCTGGCTGTAACACGTATTCCATCAAAATGATATGCGACGATCAAGTTACTGTTCGTCAGCTGACTCGAGCAGGGATCATTAGCATGACTCAGAAATGCTTTATTAAAAGTAAAGATTTCACACTGTATTATTTACAATAACAATCCAACCAACTGAATTTTTCACCAAATATACTCGTACCAGAGCTCGACCAAATAAACCATATTGTGAACGTTGAAATACCAACGGAAACTGCATTACCAGAAGACATAAGTCTTAATAGATCTCTATCCATTCTTGGAGAACAGATCAAAACATTGAAATCCACCAAAGCAGAGGTCGATGACATATCATTCCATGACATTCACCAGTACACCATTGTATATCTACTGCTAGGAGTTGTCCTATGCGCGGCAGCAGTCTGGGTCTGGCAAAGAGTGAGATGCAGTTCGCCTTATTCGGCCAGCCGGGCGGAGCCTCACCACAGACAGGAGTCTATGGCGACTACATCGGAGTCAACCAGAGTGCAAAGTGAAGTGCAACCGCGAAAGCAGAGCACTGCTGACCGTCAGCAAAGTGAGAGTGAATCGATAGGTTTAAGTACATATTTCGCCAGACGGTGGCCAAGTGCTATGCGTAGCACAGGTAAAAAGCAAAGGGCTACGTTGCCTAAAGTGAGAAAAGAGCGTACGCTTACAGTTGAAGACTCACTAGTGTAAATTAGAATTTATGTTTTTAAGAACAACTGGAATTTATACTTTACTTTATTTACCATTTTAAAATACTTTTAATTTGTTTACCATTTGACTTGTATTATTATTTCAACTAAGGTGATTTGATGAGTACTTTATTCTTTTCTTACGAGTATCTCATCTTGTGCTCGGGAATATGTTCGGTACAATATTTGCAACCGAACAGCTCAGCACTTTTGTCTGCGTGTGTCAGAAATGGAAGATATATAGATATAAAGATATATAGAGAATGTTGTTATTTCTAGAATTAATTAATTATCAATATCTATTTATTACGTATTTACCGATTAATTATCTATTAATCGGTATTACCATGATTACTAGGTGTTTTATAGAAATAATTAGTAGTCTGTATAGCAATATCAGTTTATTAATTTACCACCGGTTCGGAAGGTAGTTATCTATGGAGAAGAGCCGGCAAGAAACTCCACAGTTACTCTTTTCAAAACATAATTCATTTTCACATAAACATCAATTCACTATATGTACTTTACAATATTACCACAATGTGATTACTATCGTTATAACTTTAGCTTTATTTACTTGTGTATCTACTATTTCGTTACTCCATTACATATTATATAAGTCAAGTTATTTATAGAATTAATACCAAATGTTCATTAAATTATCACACAATTATCAATTAATAACACTGTCACATTAAAGTAACAAATACAAAATAATTAATTTATATTCAAATACAATAGCAATACGATAGGATTTTTATACCAATTCTACACATAAAAATATTAATAAAAGTTAGAAACAACACAAGTTCACTTAACTTAGGTCCGTTCGGTGTGACTGCTCCAGAGCGACTGAGTGACTGACTGTGTCTAGAACGACTGAGCGGCGGCTTTTATACAGTGGTAAACAAGTGACGTCATATCGTACGATTTTAAAACAGATTTGTTAACCTTTGTATTTTAACATTAAACTATGATTAAATGATATAAAAATACAGTAAATATGTTGAAATTAATTAGTTCAATTACATATTAGTCTTACGATGACAGAATTAGTAAACAAGCAACGTTATTTTTCAAATAACGTTTAAATATTCTGTTATATAAGACAACAATGAAAGAACAGTTTAAACTCTTATCTTATAAATAGGTTTCGTAATAGTGTTTACAATGTTTTGATAATAAATAGTTAAATTTTGTGTATCACATGTTAAAAAGGTTATAATTATTATAGTGATATTTTAATTTGTGTTCAATTAAAGAAATAAACTTGAGTTAATGTAATAAACCAACTGAAACTATTTGAATAATCCATCACGGCCAAACTGACCTGTACTTCGCTCTCGAAGTACCAACTAATTATAATCAATACAATAGCCTCTGGCCTTGACATACCAGTCCTATCACCTGCGGCGCATGAGTTTCAGAAAGGTATCAGGGCAGGGCTGCCAAGCAGTCTACATATGGCCGCTGGCCTTGACATGCCAGTCCTACCACCTGCTGCGCATGGATTTCAGAAAGGCATCAGGGCAGGGCCTCAGCAGTCTACATATGGCCGCCGGCCTTGACATACCAGTCCTACCACCTGCTGCGCATGGATTTCAGAAAGGTATCAGGGCAGGGCCTCAGCAGTCTACAACAGCCTCCGGCCTTGAGATACCAGTCCTATCACCTGCTGTGCATGAATTTCAGAAAGGTATCAGGGCAGGGCCTAAGCAGTCTATAATAACCTCTATATTTTTTATAAGATTATATTCAATAATTTCAAACAAACATCGTTAATTGAACACAAATTAGAAACGAGGTATATAGTTTCAACACTTATTTCATTATACGTCATTAACGATTTTGGTCTTGAAGTACAAAGAATTGTCAAATGTGATTAATAATATTTTCTTACCTCAACGTCTTTTCATTTCATTCTTATTTTCTATGTTTTAATTATGAGTTTGTTTATGTTTTGCCAATTGCATAGATGTGTCATGCCCCCTCCACCCGCTGCTAGTGGGATAGGCAAGCACCGAACAAAAGAGCGACCAGCGGAAACATATCTAACTATCATTTAACTCATTGTGTTCCAATTATGGTTATTAGAAATATATTATTAATCACATTCAACATTACAAACAAACTATAATGACTTATGATTATAATAAAGATTTAAAAAAAAAAATCATGGTGACCTCAACAATACAAACTTTGATCCTCTATTTAAATTAATTTTCACGTAACCTCTGGGGAAATTATGAATTTCAAAAAAAAAAAATCCTTCCCTATTCCTTGTTTACAATAAAAAGGGACCCTCTGAGCAAAATCTCAGCTGTTAGGTCCAAGGGTTTGGGCTAGGCGTTGATGAGTCAGTCAGTAAGGACTTCTCTTTTTGTTTATATAGATATTTTTATTTCCCAGGAAACCATAGTAACCATTTATATTTAATTATTTAACTACAATCCAATTTTATGTTATTATATTTTATATTATTATATTTTTATTTTTTAATATTATGATAGAATTATAAGAAATAATTTAATTAATATTAACACTAGTTTTATTGATTTTATTGTTATTATTGAATTTATTTACTTTTGCTAACTTTACTAATTCGTAAAGCTTATCGTTTCTCCGGTAATAAGTGACAAACAAATAATAATGATAACAAAATAATATGCATTATTAAGTAAGTAATATTGTTTTGTATAATATAGCACACTTTAGTTAGAAAAAAAAGAAACATTTTAAAATTTATGCCACGTCCCTAATATATAATTTGTGGATAACGGTGTGGGAGCACATTAACTTACATTTATTTGTTATGATTTTATAAAAATGTTTGTTATGATTTTATAAAAATGTGTTACTGTTTGTTATTCCCTAATAAATAAATAAAATTAAATTTATTTAAATTCATTCTAATTCAGCAATATCTAACCAACTTACTCCATACTTTGAGGAATATATTTACTAGTTGATAATCCAGAAAGGCTTTAGAAAAAAAAAATCTATTGATGTAGCCATATACGATTTCTTGCAAACAGCAGCAGAGTCGACAAAATAACTACCAACTCTAGCGCTTTACATGGATATGTCAAAAGCTTTTGATCGCGTAGATCATAAAATACTAGTAAATAAACTTAACGAATATGGAACAAAAGGAAACGTATTAAATTTAATCGAATCTTATTTTAGTAATAGGCAGCCAATAACTGTAGTAGTCAGGAGTAGTGAAAAAAAAAACAGATATATTTTCAAATCTGACCAGAGAACTGTAACGTTCGGTTACACACTTTTCAACAGCTTCCATTTATCCAATGACTAGTTTGGAGACGATAGTACTTTTCTTTTTAATAGTGATGAATTAAGTGCACTAGAGACGGACATTGATTCTAGCATAAAATCGGATGTAAATTGGCTACAGAATAATAATTTTGGTAATAAATCTAGACAAGACAGTTATAATGAATTTCCAACAGAGGCTTTTCCGGAATCTGAACTTCAATTAGTTACGATGACAAAACTATTAATGAGACCAAAGTGACGAAATTTCTCGGATTAAATATAGAAAGCACATTAAAATGGCATAAACATATTTACAATGTGTGTACTAAATTAAAGAAAAATTAATATGCCTTGCATATGTTAAGTAAAATAACAAATCAAACAACAGTCTTAACAGCATATCACGGCCTGGTTACCTCAACATTGAGATACGGAATTATATTTTGGGGTAATGCAACAGATAAAGATACGGTATTTAAGTTCCAAAAAAGATGCATTTGAGCGATTTGTAATTTAAAGAGTACAGACAGCTGCAAAATACTCTTTAAAGATACTAAAATATTAACAGTTCCCTCATTATATATTTATACGAAATATACATGTTCGTCAAAAATAATTTACATACATTTTCTAGAGTAAATAGAAAACGTCGTTGTGACCAGTTACAAATAGTTTAATGGCTCCAAAACTATATACTATTACATTGCCAAAGGGTGAAGAAGAAGAAGAATGAGGGAAACGTCAGCCATTTTAAGCGTAAATTCACTTTTATTTCTAGTTGAAAAGACATAAGTATTCATGAATTTTATGACCGACAGTATTTATTTATTTTATTATATTAATTAATTTATTGAATTTATTTATTGAATTTAGTTTAATTTATTTACATATTTTTTTTAATTTATAGTATTCTTTTGTATTTTTTTTTTAATTTAATTTATTGTATTTATTTTAATGTTTTTTTAATTTTTTTTTTTGTATTTTTTTTTTTTTAATTTAATTTTTTATATCTATTTTAATTTAATTTATTGTATTTATTTTAATTTATTTTATTTTAATTTAATTAGATTTAATTAATTTAGATTTAATTTAATTTATTTTAATTTAATTTATTTAGATTTAATTTAATTCATGTTCATTTAATTTATTTAGATTTAATTCAATTCATGTTCATTTAATTTATTTAGATTTAATTCAATTCATGTTCATTTAATTTATTTAGATTTAATTTAATTCATGTTAATTTAATTTATTTAGATTTAATTTAATTCATGTTAATTTAATTTATTTAGATTTAATTTAACTCATGTTAATTCAGTTCAATTTCAAATTCAGTTCAATTTCAAATTCAGTTCAATTTCAAATTCAGTTCAATTCCAAATTCAGTTCAATTTCAAATTCAGTTCATTTTCAAATTCAGTTCAATTTCAAATTCAGTTTGTCATAATGAAATGAATTTCATTTTTATTAATGGATCTGGACAGCAGGTATCTGCTTTAATACACAACTGCCTCATCCAAATCAAATTATCGAGAGAAAAAAAAAGTGACGTTATTAAGTTAAATGTTTTAGAACAGAAACTTGGTAGTAGCAAAATAAAGGTTACTTGTTATTTAACATGATTTGGTATACGCAAAGGAGAGAAAACGGTAAATGTTTGTACCATTGTGATAACCAATCCTTGAATTATACATAGACCGTTCGGCCAATCTGACTATTCAGCAAACATACTACAAAACATACTAAGGCATTATTTACAGTGAATACATATCGTTCTACTTGTGATACGCTTAAAAATAACCTAATTTGACTACTGCTAAAATTGGTTCAAACTTATTTAATTGGTTTTTTTTTCTTACTTGACTCCCGTTATCATCGGCTTTTGTAACTTTTCATGCTGGTCCATCAAGGTTATTCACAAGGTTCCTTGATGTTATGGCACCATCAGGCTGAATTGCTGTCACTGGCTACTGGATCAAGGTCCGGAAGCACCAAATCATCTGAACGGCGGCAATAGCCCGAGACAGCATCACGGATGAAGAGGCCTTCCAATATTGCGGGATCCATTCTGAAACTTTTCACACAATGCATTAGAATTAGGACAATAGTGACATACATGTACCCTCTACTTGAAATAACATCAAGGCCTAAAACAAATGTACAGTTAACCAAAACTAGAACTGAAAAGAGTAACTAGAAAACAATCGGACAATCGTGACCTATGTTCAAGTACGAGGGTACTTGAATATTTTATTCTTAAAATAAAATCACATGGACTATGAACCAAGACTCAATAAACCGAAACAAAATAAGTGGGCTGTGAACAATCCCACTTCTGATGTCAGAAATGGAAGATATATAGATATAAAGATATATAGAGAATGTTGTTATTTCTAGAATTAATTAATTATCAATATCTATTTATTACGTATTTACCGATTAATTATCTATTAATCGGTATTACCATGATTACTAGGTGTTTTATAGAAATAATTAGTAGTCTGTATAGCAATATCAGTTTATTAATTTACCACCGGTTCGGAAGGTAGTTATCTATGGAGAAGAGCCGGCAAGAAACTCCACAGTTACTCTTTTCAAAACATAATTCATTTTCACATAAACATCAATTCACTATATGTACTTTACAATATTACCACAATGTGATTACTATCGTTATAACTTTAGCTTTATTTACTTGTGTATCTACTATTTCGTTACTCCATTACATATTATATAAGTCAAGTTATTTATAGAATTAATACCAAATGTTCATTAAATTATCACACAATTATCAATTAATAACACTGTCACATTAAAGTAACAAATACAAAATAATTAATTTATATTCAAATACAATAGCAATACGATAGGATTTTTATACCAATTCTACACATAAAAATATTAATAAAAGTTAGAAACAACACAAGTTCACTTAACTTAGGTCCGTTCGGTGTGACTGCTCCAGAGCGACTGAGTGACTGACTGTGTCTAGAACGACTGAGCGGCGGCTTTTATACAGTGGTAAACAAGTGACGTCATATCATACGATTTTAAAACAGATTTGTTAACCTTTGTATTTTAACATTAAACTATGATTAAATGATATAAAAATACAGTAAATATGTTGAAATTAATTAGTTCAATTACATATTAGTCTTACGATGACAGAATTAGTAAACAAGCAACGTTATTTTTCAAATAACGTTTAAATATTCTGTTATATAAGACAACAATGAAAGAACAGTTTAAACTCTTATCTTATAAATAGGTTTCGTAATAGTGTTTACAATGTTTTGATAATAAATAGTTAAATTTTGTGTATCACATGTTAAAAAGGTTATAATTATTATAGTGATATTTTAATTTGTGTTCAATTAAAGAAATAAACTTGAGTTAATGTAATAAACCAACTGAAATTATTTGAATAATCCATCACGTGCATTTCCATAAATGCATGTATCGCAGCTATTACCAGTTAGTACGTGTTCGACTACCAATCGCGTAACTCAAACCAAACTATATCAAACCATCTTAGTGCTAATTTAGCTTAGATTTACCATTTAATAATTATTACCAATATTCAATATATCCTTTAAACCATATCATTTCGTATCTTTAGACCAGTCTAATATAACACCAAGTCAATCAAATATCAACCAACTCAGAAGTTAATGCTAAACCAAACAAGCGTTAAATTCTACATTTAATATTCCACAACTTTTTTTTTTCACACAACGCCATCTAGTCCCAAACTAAGCAGAGCTTGTGATATGGATTCTAGACAACTGATAAACATACATATATATTTCTAAATACATACATATTATAGATAAATTACACCCAGACAAAGAACAAATGACCGTGCTCATCACACAAACATTTGTCCTAGGTGGGAATCGAACCCACGACCTTGCACATAGCAGTCAGGACCACTGACCACTATACCAACGGGCCTGTCAAACTCTTCTATTATTGGTTGATTAACATTGTACATGACATAAGATTTTTATTTAATTAATGACATCCAGTATGTATATACATACATACATATTGGATGTTATATAAATTTTAAATATCCAGTAGAAAGAGTTCGTCCCAGCGCATCGCAACGCAGTATTTTCTCTGGCGCGTTTGAAAGTCATTATGATTGCAAGACGCCGAGAGCTGCCAAGTTCTCCCAGTAGCCAAATTGCTCCTTGCTTGAAGAGAATTCATGCCGATTATTTACACCGCCGAGTAATCTGGGACGCCATTAAATACTTGCTCCAATTACCTAATAATAAACGATCCAAGATTCTCTTACCGTTTAAATGATTTGATAAGATTTATTTTGCTAACATTTCTTTGCTTATTTGAAAATTTTCATTAGTTATAACGATTGTCTACTTGGTTAGGTGTCGATATCTAATTCAGGTGGTATAATAACGATATAAACTAACGACTAAAACCCAACCTTCAGTTGCCCTTGCATTCCGGGGCCGCGGCATCTCGTTAGAATATTTCCGCAACCCAGTCCAAACTCGCAGGACTTGGAAACGTATCTTTTTAAACATTTGAACGGCATTATGAAATAATTGATATATGTTGAAACTTACAGGATGTTTCAGTAACATTAGTATTATAGTGCCAGTTTTATTTCATCTGGAAAAATGTTCAGTAATACCTTTATAGTAAATAACTTGATAACTAGATTTTCATGATTAATATCATGTCTCGGTATCTCGTTACAACATTCGTCCAAAACTTTACGTGCTTTATTATAATGTTAGACAAATAGAATGTGAAGTATCACACACAAACCCGAGAGGTTTACGTGGTACTAAATCAAAATAATCATGTAAACTGTCTTTTGATAAATAATTTAAAAATCCCGAAGACCTACTTTTACGGCTTACTATTTGTGATATTATCAAGCTTTTTCTCCTACAGATTTATGTGCGTCGATACTGTGGAACAATCCATCAGGAAGCTACAGCAAGCCAAGCTGGAATTAGCAGAGAACGTGCTTACCGGCGCTAAGAAAACTAACAACTCTAAACTCACCATAGAGGACCTGAAAGTGCTGTTCAATATGGGCCAACGTGCTTACCGGCGCACGGTGGGCTGAAAAACGGCTTTCATAGACTTAGGCATTTTATTTTGCAAGTGCCAGTTTTTGTGCCGGATATCACTTCTATTTGTTATAACAATATACAAAAATGACACCAGAATTGATTCTGCACAAAAACGAAGGAATTATAATTTTTTTACGAAAATTTTGTATGGAGCTAGTATGAAAAATCGAAATATCTCTGAAACGGCAGCGATAACCGTAATATCCTTATAGGAGGTTTTAGTACTAATTATTTATGATTTTTTGACATACGTTACATAATGGTTGTAGATGCCTTTTTTTTTTTTAAATCGTCAAAATATTTTTATTTATTGTTACATATTAAACGTTCCTTTTAGTGTTTAAGTTGAAGAATTCAGAGCTTTAACAACTCTTAACATAAAATAGCATCACCCCTATAGACCTGAAGGACAGAGGACAGAGGTGTGTAGTATCTTGTTGATCTTGTAAGATTTCCAACAATACCAAATAGTTGAATATCAGTGTCAAAGTGCCCATGCTGTCGCTTCTTTTAGAAAGATAGGGGAATGAAATTGTTAATTGATCATACCCTAAAAGTATGATTACAACATAACCGGACACATAATAATATCGACACAAAAGGAATTTTAAAACCTTGCATACGTTCAAAATACAAAATAACATATTGTGTAGTCATCTAATGAGTCTGATGACAAGTAATTAAGTAATTAGAATGATGGTTGTAGTCTTCTGATTCTAATGAGCCTATTAAGTGATTAAATGATTTGAAATATCTCGCAACAATACCAACTAAGAACTGCATTCACCTTTTTATAATTAGTGAGCTAATGTGATTTGCTAATGTTGATTAGTTCTACTATGAGTTCTACGAAATGTTTTTGACGATTATAAATTTTTATTATCATATCTTTTATAACTTTAATGAGGGTAGTTAACTAATTATTGACTTTATACAATAAAAGGGCTATAATTTTGTTCCATAATTTAGATTGTTCACAACCGTGTAACTGCTAACACTAAAACTATTTGCTTTGCGACTACAAAATCTTAGAATGGAAAGTTTAATCACCAACTTAGATTTGTTTGTTCTTCTAAAAAGTGAGTGTCCTTCATTTAATCATGAAGTATTGTTTAGTGCAATTGTGTCCCGCATAGGCGATTGCCTTTCTGCCGAAGAACAAGTAAATCTCAAAGAATTTTGCCGGAGATTCACGCGAGCTGCTTTAAACAGGTGGCAGAAATCTAAACGATTCTTTGATAAGTTTAGAAATACGTACGGAGAGTGGTTGCAAGCAAATATTGATTGGCCGAGTTGCGTGCAAACTTTAATAAATCAAGAACCAACTGTTGATGAGATACCAAGAGCACGCTCAGTCTCTCTAGAACCTTCGACATCATCGACTGTTGGAACAATGACAAAAAGGTCCCGAAAACCATTCAAAGATCTGGGAAGCAAACAGAAAAAGAGAAGATCTAGTGAGTACATAGGCGAGGATTCCTGTGAATTGGCATATGCAGCTGCAGCACGTTTAAAAGAAGAAGGTTATGAAGATATCGCATCTGTAATCAATTATATGATCAAAAATCCAGAAGCTGCTGTTAAAATCAAGGAAAGCATTAAGAAAACAGTAATATTTACACCAGAGAAAGCACTTGGATTGCTTCTTTCACTTAAGCTTTCAAAGTGGCAATATATTACGTTGCGAGAGACTGCCATTCGGGAAGGTGCTAAGGATATTTACCCATCCTACTATAAACTGCAACAAACTAAGCTTGCATGCTACCCTCCTAATCAATCAGTATCAGTTACGGATTCATCAGCTAGAATTACACTTCAAGCTTTACTTGACATCACGGTGAAGCGGATTCTTCAAAGTCTTTCTGATAATGTGGAAAATAAGCAGTTAAAGCTGATATCGAAGTGGGGATTTGATGGTGCTTCCAATCAAAGCCGATACAAGCAGAAAATGGACGGCGAGCATGATGATTCAAGCATTTTCATGACCTCCTTGGTGCCACTGAAACTGACAGATGGAGATAATACTATATGGACAAACCCGAAACCATGCTCAACTTTTTATTGTCGTCCGGTTCAGTTCACTTTTGTAAAAGAAAGCCATGCAGTTGTCATTGATAACAAAAGAAAAATGGATGAGGAAATTGAGGCCCTTAACCCCACAGAGTGCATTAATAGTAACAGGGTGACTCATAAACTAATGATGACAATGATCGACGCAAAAGTCTGCACGTACCTTTCTGAAGCTAGATCAAATGCATCATGCTACCTGTGCTTAGCAAAACCAACAGAAATGAACCACTTAGATGCTGTAACATCAAAAACTGTGTGTTCTGACATATATGAATTTGGCCTATCATCCCTACATGCCCGTATAAATTGCATGGAATGTCTGTTACACATTGCGTACAGACTTGACTTCAAACAGTGGGCAGCAAGAAGTAATAAGCATAAAGATATGTTACAAAACAGAAAAAAAAACATTCAAAATAAATTTAAAGAGGAGCTCAATCTGTTAATTGATATAGTAAAACAAGGCTCGGGAACTACCAATGACGGGAATACCGCAAGGAAGTTTTTCGAGTTTCCCAATAAAACTGCAGCTATTACTGGGTTGGATCAAAACCTGATAAAAAGATTTGCTGTTATTTTGCAAGCAATAACATCTGGTGAGAAGATCGATGTCATCAAATTTAAAGATTTTGCTCGCAAAACAGCAGAAAAGTACGTGGAATTATACGACTGGTACTACATGTCATCAACCGTACATAAACTATTAATACACGGAGCTGACATAATCGAAAAAAATTATATTGTCCCGATTGGGACTCTCTCGGAAGAAGCCTCAGAGTCTCGAAACAAAGATTTTAGGAGGTTCCGGGAACATCATTCGCGGAAAAGAAGCAGGCAAGATTCTAATCAAGATATCCTAAATATGCTTGTTGTTTCTTCGGATCCTTTTCTAAGTGCACAAAGGCCGAAGTTAGATGCCAAAAGAAAGACAACCTTTTTTGCTGAAACTCTCGACCTAATACAGTTTCCGGAAACTGAGTTCGAGTTTGTAGGTATATCCGATCTGGATTCTGACTCGGAATTGGAGTCCGACAACGAAAGTTGTAAAGAAAATTTGTAAAATTTAATTATTTTTCTTTATGTTCTTTTGTTATTTATGTTAGTTTATTGTACCAATATGTTTAGTTAATAATTTCATAAATTATAGTTTCAAATATGTATTTTGTATAATTGAATTTATTAGATATTATTTTTGTTACTTCTGTTTTATTTAAATTACCTATCAATAAAAAGTTTATATACAGTCTTTTTTTTTCACATATTCTTAATATTTGGGGAAAAAGCATGCTTCCTAACGATGTTCTTAACTTTGACACAGTTCATGGATCGTTTTGAACAGTTTCATATGTTAAAATAAATAATGTTAGTACTATAATCCCCTATAAGGATATTATTATTATTATGTGTCCGGTTATGTTGTAATCATACTTTTAGGGTATGATCAATTAACAATTTCATTCCCCTATCTTTCAAAAAGAAGCGACAGCATGGGCACTTTGACACTGATATTCAACTATTTGGTATTGTTGGAAATCTTACAAGATCAACAAGACACTACACACCTCTGTCTAGTCCTTCAGGTCTATAGGGATGATGCTATTTTATGATAAGAGTTGTTAAAGCTCTGAATTCTTCAACTTAAACACTAAAAGGAACGTTTAAATATGTAAAAATAAATAAAAATATTTTGACGATTTTAAAAAAAAAAAGGCATCTACAACCATTATGTAACGTATGTCAAAAAATCATAAATAATTAGTACTATAACCCCCTATAAGGATATTACGGTTATCGCTGCCGTTTTAGAGATATTTCGATTTTTCATACTAGCTCCATACAAAATTTTCGTAAAAAAATTATAATTCCTTCGTTTCTGTGCAGAATCAATTCTGGTGTCATTTTTGTATATTGTTATAACTAATAGAAGTGATATCCGGCAAAAAAACTCGCACTTGCAAAATAAAATGCCTAAGTCTATGAAAGCCGATTTTCAGCCCACCGTGCGGCGCGGCGCTAAGAAAACTAACAACTCTAAACTCACCATAGAGGACCTGAAAGTGCTGTTCAATATGGGCCAATAGACATCGTTAATGAAGGACCGTTTTTTAAATAAGATACTGAATTAAAATTGAAGTGGAAAGCAAGCTTACATCTCGGATAAGGGGAGAAGGTAGGAGGTTCAGTTGCAATTACCTCAATCGTTTTTTTCTGGGTGGGAAAATCATCAAATGACTCCCCCCATTGTGGGTGGAGCGGGAGAGTGTCAGGCTTCTACTAACAAAAACCCACCCTGCTCCTTCAGTTGCCCTTGCGTTCCGGGACATTCCGCGACCCCGGAATCAGCTTAAGGCCGCGCTCAGTTTGGGCGCGTTTTCGTACGAATTTTACTCGTGCGTATACGTACGAACACACACGAAAGATCCTAACCTTCCAAGTACTATGGGAGCGCACATACTGGATGTGAGTTAGTCGTACGTATACGTGCGTGTAGTTCCGACGTCCGAAAACAATCCGAACTCGTTGGGATTTTTAAACACGTTTATTTTATTTTAAGTTTCTATTTTCATACGCACATAACCATGAAACAGTATGGGGTCATTATTTAAGTCTTCAATAATATGATGAAATTCACCAAATTCTTTTCTTTTTAAATAAATTTCACGCTTCCATTCGGTTCTGCGCATAGATAAAATAAATAAGTAGATGTGGTCAACAGACGAAATTATACCGGAACCGTGTGTCTCCAGTTAGGCGCTGGGCGGGGCAAGAACTACACATGCAGTTTAGTAAAATCAATAGATACGCACTCGCGCACACACCCGCATTTCTTAAATCAGAACGTACTATACAATCAATAATAAACCTTATTCCGTCAAACACAGCGTGTATTTACCATGCACCGTAGAACTTACCCACGCAAAAACATCGGTCGCTATCGTTGTGCTGTGCAAAAGCAATTTATTTTACATATACGCTAGTGATTGACTAAATCGGAAAGTTATCGATTCTTCCATTTATTATTGTACAATTTTTTTTTGGCACCTGAAAGTGAACCAAATAAAAAATGGCATGTCCAGAAAATATTATAATAACAATAAACATATTATTAAGAACATAACATTACATAATTATTATTAAGTACTACCTACTAAGTATTAAGGGCTACCCTGGCGCTTTCGACTTAAATCTTAATATTTAATTATCATAGTGATAGGTCAAATAGAAGTTGATGTTAACTTACATTACGCTCTTGATCGGAACATACTAACCGTATAGGTTGTATAGAATCCTGAAAAGTTGAATGACTGATTTAATGAATGCCCTAAAACATGAGAATAGCTTTCAGTAATAAAATAAAATTTAACCCACTTCTGCAAAAATCAGTTGTACTTTTAATTTTGGAATTGTCCATTCAAAAAGCCTGCAACTTTTCTTTAGAGGCTGGAACATTTCTGCGCTGAAGTGAACCGAGCATTTATGGTGCTATTTTTTGTAGGGTACCAGTTAGGTGGCATGCCTGTGGCATCAATCCATTCCTTTTTTACATCTTTTGAGAAGCAAATGTATGAAAAATAATTGAAAAGTACGAAAACCACTTATTTATCATTTACATACATCCTAAGCTACTTCTAAACGTCACCATATAATAAGCATCGCAATAATTACGTAACACACTATAAATCAAGATCAGAATGATTTTGACGTATATTGCTAATCCATTGCTTAATATGTTCGAAATATTGGTCTGCTCAACAACGTAAATACCACAGTGAGTGTTGTTGATTTAGCATAATGAAACCGATTCCTACTGTAAGTGTGTTACGCAATTACCTCGCAAGTAATAGTTTAGTAGGTTATAATAGGTTTTTGTTATAAGAAAAATCCTAGTTAGTAGAGAAATTGTTAAATATATGGAAACAAACACACATCCATGCATAACAAATAAATAGCATGAATATATTGATTTATTTTAAGCTAAATTCACAAATATATTATCTGAACCATGCCGATTATTATAACGCATTCGAAGCTTCAACGGAAGTAAAATACAAAAACCATAAAAAAATAAAGAAACAGCAACATAGGATAAGGCATAACATACGATAATTATAAACCGAAAAACACCACCGATTAATAACCTAAAATTAAAGTAACTTACTTTACGAATATTGGTTACGCATTTCTCTACTACTCTGTAAAAAAATCAAAATAAGTAAAAAACATTATTTACATCGATCTTTCATCGGTCTTTAGTTTTGTATTTTCGTTTTTGGCACCGACTTCCGAAATTAAAGTTATTTTTCGCTTTGCAGTGTTTTTTGGGAGTCAGTTTAATTTTTTGGTAAAAAGTTTTTATTTCACTCTTTTTAGTTGTTCGATTTTTAATTTACCTAGTTACAAGAGCCTAAATGTCAACTACTTATATTCATTTACAAAATATTGATTTTCCCAATGTTGGGCTGTTATTTGTTGAGGACTTCTCCTGGTAGTTCACCATCAGCTTCACTTCACCATATGCATTATGACGAGCATATGGTGCTTAATATCCACATTCAAGTAATCGAAGCGGAACACATGAACTACTTATTATTCCTACTTATATATTGAGTAGTTCCAGTGGCCATCGGTGGTCTTCATCATCAGGTCTACTTCACAAATGGTGCTTTTCGAATGCAACTACACAAGTTACTATAAAAATACTCAAATCACTATAGGTGTGCCTATAATATTTGAAGAGTTCCCTCGATTTCTCCAGGATCCCATCATCAGATCCTGACTTGGTGACAATGGGACCAATTTCAAAGTATACCCTTTCAAACCAAAAAAGAATTTTCCAAATCGGTTCAGCCGTCTCCGAGTAATCGGTAAATTGGTGATCATACATAAAAAAAAATATATATATACGCGTCGAATTGATAACCTCCTCCTTTTTTTGTCGTCGGTTGAAAAACCCCTTAACTATAATAGCAATATTTCATTCGTCAATCGACATTGCTGTCGATAGCCTACGTTAGTGGATCTGCACAAGCACATCACTAATTCGTCGCAAGAAGTGGCGGCCTCACTACGCGATGAATCCGCGTAATACAGTTTCGTATGTTATTTTTACATTGCTTGTCCAGTTACTTAGTGACGAACTCAGGTAGTGGTTAAGGAGCAATGTATTTATAGCAAAAGTAGTACAGTCGTTCTGATATTTGAAAACAAAAATAACATAGTAAAACCAAGAAATATTTTACGATTTATTGTTTTTTTATGATTTTAAAGACAAATATTGTAAAATACTTGTACTTACATATGGTAAGTGATTCCATGATTCACATAGTTTTCATTTTGGCTTCGGTTTTTACAAGATACCACAGAACAACTCGGCATTCATATATGTTATCACGATCGCCGTCGAAAGCGCACTAGTTCGCGGAGACGGCCATTTGCCTGTGACATGAGCCCTGTGGCCATGTCGCGCGGACACCGATACGCCCCCTTACCACTTCTCCAATATTTTTTATTTCTGTGGGATCACTATTAGAAATCTACCAATATTCGTAATAATACGATGCCGAGTAAACTTAATACAATAACAACTACAGAAGCGCTTTATTGTTTTCCATCACACCTTCAGACAATGTCTATGTATCTTGAGTTGTATGTGTTCGATTTCTTATGATGATTCATATCACCTACTAATCTGATTCGCCCACGGATTTGATTCGCATCCTGACACGATTCGACCCAAAACCGATTAGCCCACTGATCCGATTCGTTTGCGTCTAACCTATATTGTACATGAAAATTAACTGTCTCGAAAATACAAATAGCACTAAAAAAATATAAGACAGTTTTGGTTTTTAACTAATTTTAGAGCAAAAGGCTGAAATTTGTGAGTAAATTTGCAAACGGGTTTTAGCTGTTAAATATAGGATTAAGATATTTTTGCTTGAGAGGACTTTGATGGCTCGGTTGCAAAATGTTAAATAATTTTCAAAATTCATAACTGCATTAAGAGTCCTAAATATGTGCCATTTTAATAGTGATAATGTAATTAATGCGAAGGCAATTTTCAAGTGGGTTCATAGTTTTGTAGGTACATTTATTTTTATTAAGAAACTAATTAATTTTATAGCAACCAGTACAACCACAATAGACGTATTTTAAAGACGGGCAGGGACCATCTAAATATTTATAATTATTCAAAATGACATTATCTCTACATTTAATAATTATGAGTATGATATAGATTAAATAATTATTTTTGATAGGTACTCGTAATATTTTAAAGATTATAATAAATTGTTTATAATAAATAATGATGTAATCTCAAACTGTTTTATATATTCCCTTTATTTATTTATGTATATAAAAAAATACAGACAGAAAAGCACTAAGGCGCTGCTTATTTCATAAGATTTTTTTTCCAGCAGTTTTAATTTAGTTTGAAATCAATTTAGGTAATTAAAGCGACAATAGCCTAATGGAAGAAGGCCTTGTGATCGAGAGGTTACGGGTTTGAACCCTACCTATTACACCATAGCCCTTTTTTTCTCCTTGGGTGGGAAAATCATCGAATAACTTCTCCTAGGGTTGCCACCCGTACTTTATTATAAAGTATTGTACGTTATTTCAGGTAATTGTACTCTATACTTTATGAGAACAATAAAGTACACGAAAATACTTTATTTCGCATGATTAGATTTCTTTGGGATTTTGAAAACTTTAGTCGTAATAAACAAAGCGTCTCTGAATTTGATAAAAAAATAATTACATATTTACTTTAATTTAAATATAGACTGTAAAGATGCTGCGCCATTGTTTAGTAGAAATACTAATTAGATACAAACTGCAAAAAGTAATAAGAAATTAAATATGTTTTTAAACATAACTAGGTGCCCACGCCCGCTTCGCCCGGGTGCAATTTTTCTTTCTGTATCATACAGTTTTCTTTCCAAACCCTATCCAGACAATTATTACGAACACAACAAAAATAATTAGTCAAATAAATGCAGCCGTTCTGAACTAATGCGCTTACGTACATATACATTGTTCCTTCAGCTAGGCTCAAGAAAATTGGGGGCTCATTTCAATAAACTTCCTAGACATGTGCAAAAACTAAGCCTCAATAAATTTAAATCATTTGTGAAGCAGAAACTTTACCAGAAAGCTTTTTATTCTGTTAAAAACTATCTTGCGGACAAAAATGCTTGGGATTGAGCTGCTCCAATTATATCTGTTTTGTTTGATTTTTTACTCATTTATTTTTTTTGTATTATAATGATTATTTCATATACATTTTGACATGAAAATATTATTTACTTTTTCAAGTAATAGAATATACTTTTTTTACTTTACCATTTTTAGGGTTCCGTAGTCAACAAGGAACCCTTATAGTTTCGCCATGTCCGTCTGTCTGTCCATCTGTCCGCGGTTTAGCTCAAAAACTATTGGTACTAGAAAGTTGTACTTTGGCATGAGTATACACGTTAATGACGCCGAAAAAGTGGTAAAATAAAATTTTGAAAAATACAATTATTTAGGGTACCTTCCATACAAGTGGGATGATAATTATTTTTTTTTTTCGTTCTTCCCATAGTGTGGGATATCGTTGGATAGGTCTTTCAAAAATATTAGGGGTTTGATAAGACCGTTTTTTGATTAAGTAAACCGTTCGTGACTTATCAAGCTTTAAAGTACCAATTTTCGTTAGAGTGAAGTGTCCCCCCCCTCTATCAACTAAACGGTTATAGTTAGATATAACGAAATTTAAAGGAAAACTATCACACATAAGTGGGCTTTACAAGTTTACGAGTAATAGTTGACCAATTGTATTTTACTCGAAAATTTCGAACAACTCTATAGAAATGTCGATAGATGGCGCTAAGCGCCAGTTGTATCTTGCTAGCTTCTTGTGACGATTGAGTAGTGTAGCTCTGTGTCCGTATTTAAATTCAAAACACCGGCTATGACAAGTTTTATACAAATCTCAAAAAAAAAATTGAAACTTTCCGTGCAAAATTGTCGGATCAGGTGAGGATTTGTATAGGAAGTCAAATTAGTTAGGGAGTCATGTTTGGCTTTAAGTTAGAGCATGGTACGAAACGATCAGTCAGCGAATACGACACGCACTTGGCTGTTATAAGCGCGTGGCCCGACACGCACTTGACCGGTTTTTTTTAATTTTGTTTCTACAAGATGACAATATTATTTTCTTTTCAAGTAATATATTTTATTTTTGTAAAAGCAAAAGCTATGTTGTGAATGTGAGAGCAATATGGGATAACAACGAATATTATGAGTAGATTACCACACTATTTGGCAGTTTGAGTGCTTTATACGGCCCACCTAAATGTCCTTACTTTGGTATTGTTCGTCAAATCGTTCGAGCTCCATAAGGTTCTTTTTTTTATTAAAAGATAGGTTCGCGTTTGACCACCATCTCACCTGATGGTAAATGAGGACGTGGTCGAAGATGGAGCACGCTTACCTAAAAGTAACCTATTCACTCTTGACTTAAGACCCCTATGACTCCTAGGTTATAGCTATCGGAAAACACAGACTCCGGCAGGGAATTCCACTCCTTAGCCGTCCGCACAATGAAGGTATTCCCAAAACGTTTTGTGCGTATGGGTGGGATGTCCACCATGTAACGATGGCGTTTCGCCGTTTGACTCGTAGTCCGATGATGGAACGGGCTTGGCGGAATTAGACTGTGTTATTCCATCGCACACACCCCGAAATGTAACCGATAGAAAACCGATAGACTTGCAACTCGTCGTTAATGTTCAAGGCTCTGGAGCTTTGACTCGACCAGTGCATCGTTGCCAATGAGTCTCTTGGCCCGTTTCTCGATAGACTCATGCGCGTCTAGTTGGTATTTAGCAGATCCATCCCAAAGATGAGAGCAGTACTCCATACATGACTGAACCTGGGATTGATAGAGATTGAGCAACTATTCGAGTGTGAAGTACCGTCTCACCTTTGCTAGGATTCCCAACTTTTTTTATGCTAGCCGAGCCGAGCCTTAGCCTCGATATATGGGCCAAAATAGGTGGTAGAAGTTAGTGTTACCCCCAGAAGCTAAGCTAAGTTGAGCTACGCGATATTTGACAAATGCTTGCACTGTTTGGACGGGCCTGCTCAAATCTGTGTGATTCTGTCCTCTAAAGAGCGCCACAGACATAAACCTACATGACTCTCATATGATTTGATCACTACAGATTGTATGGACTTTAAAAGAGGCGTTGACCTCTGAGTTAGTTTCAGTGTTTCTTCTCAGAGTAGTCAGTTAGGAAACACTGGCCTCATCTAGTTTACATTTACGAAAAAAAGACGTGTGAAATTGTTATTTATAACCTATTTGCAAAATAAACATCATTATTTCATTCGGCAATATTTTTTTAGTAAGCAACCCACCCTGGCTTTGCACGGGTTCTTTACAGAAAATATAAAATAGCCTATGTTACTCCGAGGAGATGTAGCTTTCGGTAAAATTGGTTGAGTAGTTTTTGAGTTAAATCGTAACAAACAAAAAATCAATCATCTTTCCTCGTTATAGGTATATAATATTAATTTAGATGATAAGGATTAATACCGTGTTTGTGTAAATACCTTTTACATTACCGCTTTATAATTGCCAATTTTTTAAAGTACTAAAATAGACATAGGTAGGATTTTATCTTGAACATATAGACATATGCCATCGCGGACTTTTCTGTAGACATATATAAGATACACAATTCCACCATACATTGATATACTACATAAACTTTCGGACTCCCCTGGCTCGGAAGCGAGGCGCCCGGTCAAACCACGGCGACACGAAATTAATTTCGTTGCGCATTACTTTGATTTAACTATATCTCCTAAGGTATTAATTTAATTTGCATGGTGTAAAGGGAAAAATTAATCTTCATGAAATGTTCAAGCTAACTAACGAATTTACCTTTTTTGTAGACCTTTTTAAGGTCTACAGTACTGTAGTACATTATTTTGATCTATCTCGTACGGTTCAGCCAGCTTTTGCAATGTAAGCGCAAAAAAAATTGTTTATTAAGACATCATATTAGAAACCTCTAAAATTATCATTGTTTCTCTAATATATTATGCATGTCTTATACATACATACATACCTTCCTCTTGAATCACTCTATCTATTAAAAAAAAAGCACATCAAAATCCGTTGCGTAGTTTAAAGATCTAAGCATACATAAGGACAGACAGCGGAAAGCGACTTTGTAAATAAATTGTACTTTATTTTGATGCTATGTACTTTTTTTTCTTACCTATTTTAACCAATGTACTTTAACTGAGCAAAAAAAAGGTGGCAACCCTAACTTCTCCCGCTCTGGGTTAAGCGAGAGAGAGTGTCTGACTTCTACTGACTAAAAACCCCCTGAACCCATTCCAGACACAAGCATACTTAGCTTAGTTGGAGGAGTTAACAAATTGCTAATGATGTTAATTCTACCCAGATTTCTAGTTCTCTTTTTGTTTAATAACTCACAACTGTAAAGTACAAGAAGTCCATATATGTAAGGCCGTGCGCGCACTGCGTTGCGTTTTGGAAACGCAAAATTTGTGAAGTATGGAGTGTCATAGAAGTGCGCGCACTGCGGTCAGTCTACCGGTGCGGTAGAACTACCGGAATTGCGGCCACCGCAAGGCAGTGCGCGCACGGCCTTATATCTATGAGAATCTCCTCCTTTTTTTTTGAAGTCGGTTAAAAAGTTTTTGCATTAGAAATAACTTGAGAAATATCAGACCCCAAAAAAATTCAACCGAATAGGACAAGAAAATCTGACTAGAAGTTATACTTTTGACAATGGGGAAAATTCCATTAGACTAATAACTTGTATTTCGTTGATAATTTATTTATCTTCAAATTGAGATCTGACCGTCAAGACTTTACATCCGGTCAGTTAGACAAACACCGCATGCCCACAAACAGTAAGAGAGTGACGCACCACAGAAACACCTAATTCATAATAAAAATAAATCCACCGTCACAACACTGAAAAGGAAACGAAATCATTCAGGAATTCTTCAAAAAATATCAACACGGACAGATCATTCACCGACCGAGACACAACATGCACAGTTATCTAAAAATAAAGTAGGAATCACGGCCGTCCACCGCTGCTCACGAATTATTACCATTTCGCGCGAGAAACGACCAGAGTGCCTCGAATATTTTGTTAAAAAAGTTACTTTATTTTTTAATTATGAGCATTGAGCGCAGGTCTTGCGTAAACCAGGCACCCCATGTCACCAAGCGTCTTCTAGCGATCATAGTGCTGTTAACTGGCTTGCTTTGCATGTTCGGAGGTAAGGACTTTCATTTTACTAACGAAATAATTTTGTATGTCAGTCGTAAATTATAATAATGGGAGTAAGAGTTGTGTTGGTGAGAATACGATAAAATATTAAATTATGCGATATGTAAGTACCTACTTATGTTATTTACGACGACCAGCTGTTTTTAAACCGAAGATAAATACCTATAAGTTGTTTATGAATGGAATTAATAATAGCATTACTCAATATCAATTTTGAAAAGTGAAAAGTGGAAGAATACGATTGCCAAATAACACTTATAAAAAAACCGGTCAAGTGCGTGTCGGGCCACGCGCAGTGTAGGGTTCCGTAGTTTTTATAACAGCCAAGTACGTGTCGTATTCGCTGACTGATCGTTTCGTACCATGCTCCAACTAAAAGCCAAACATGACTACCTAACTAATTTGACTTCCTATACAAATCCTCACCTGATCCGACAATTTTGTACGGAAAGATTTAATTTTATTTAGAGATTTGTATAAAACTTGTCATAGCCGGTGTTTTGAATTTAAATACAGGACACAGAGCGCAAACACTACTCAATCGTCACAAAAAATAAAATTGAGGAAGTAGTTTGCTGGGGGAGCTTTATGTTTGATATTATATAGCAAAATAAAAACATATAAATTTGAATTCACCCTAAAAACGGGCCCACATGGGGCGATGGTAACTGAAGAAGGAATTATAAAATCCAACTTCACAAGGGAAGTTTGAAAAAATATGATCTATTTGAGTACCACCGCGTGTAGAGGGAAGTGGTTGTAATAAAGACTGGTAACCAGCGTCACGTATTAATTTGAAAACTGCAGTGTTGTCGTTACGGAGATATTCTTCATTAAAATCTCCAAATATTATGCAACGACTGTTATGCGATAGTAAATTACTTACAAAACCGACTGCGTGACTGTTGGGACATTTGCTTGATATATAAAAAGCTATAATCTTCACTGCATTTATTTCGAAAATTACTGCTTCACAGTGGTCACCTCCAGCAATGTCAATGTAATACCGTGGGTTGCTATATTCAATATAATTTGTTTGCCCATGCACACACACCAAAACCTGGACTTGAACTAGACTGTTTAGGGCCATTTGTTCTAATATTTCCTTAAAATAAGTTATATAAAAAGAATCTTGAGAACAGCTCCACGTTTCTACTGCTAAGTAGATATCTGAAGCCATTATTTGAGGATCGCTTACAGTTAAAAATTATTTTTTTTATAAAACTTATTTAAATATGAATCTAGCGCGATACAACTGACGCCTAGCGCCATCTATCGACATTTCTATGGAGTTGTTCGAAATTTTCGAGTTAAATAGAATTGGTCGACTATTACTCGTAAACTTGTAAAGCCCACATATGTGTGATAGTTTTCCTTTAAACTTCGTTATATATAGGTACTACTGCCGTGACATTTAAATTTCTAACTACAACCGTTTAGTTGGTAGAGGGGAGGACACCTGACTCCACAGAAATAAAAAATATAGGAGAAGTGGTAAGGGGGCGTATCGGTGTCCGCGCGACATGGCCACAAGGCTCATGTCACAGGCAAGTGGCCATCTCCGCGAACTAGTGCGCTTTCGACGGCGATCGTGATAACATATATGAATGCCGAGTTTTTCTGTGGTATCTTGTAAAAACCGAAGCCAAAATCAAAACAATGTGATTCATGGAATCACTTACCATATGTAAGTACAAGTATTTTACAATATTTGTCTTTAAAATCATGAAAAACAATAAATCGTAAAATATTTCTTGGTTTTACTATGTTATTTTTATTTTCAAATATCAGAACGACTGTACTACTTTTGCTATAAGTACATTGCTCCTTAACCACTACCTGAGTTCGTCACTAAGTAACTGGACAAGCAATGTAAAAATAACATACGAAACTGTATTACGCGGATTCATCGCGTAGTGAGGCCGCCACTTCTTGCGACGAATTAGTGATGTGCTTGTGCAGATCCACTAACGTAGGCTATCGACAGCAATGTCGATTGACGAATGAAATATTGCTATTATAGTTTAGGGGTTTTTCAACCGACGACAAAAAAAGGAGGAGGTTATCAATTCGACGCGTATATTATTATTATTTTTTTATGTATGATCACCGATTACTCGGAGACGGCTGAACCGATTTGGAAAATTCTTTTTTTGTTTGAAAGGGTATACTTTGAAATTGGTTCCATTGTCACCAAGTCAGGATCTGATGATGGGATCCTGGAGAAATCGAGGGAACTCTTCAAATATTATAGGCACACCTATAGTGATTTGAGTATTTTTATAGTAACTTGTGTAGTTGCATTCGAAAAGCACCATTTGTGAAGTAGACCTGATGATGAAGACCACCGATGGCCACTGGAACTACTCAATATATAAGTAGGAATAATAAGTAGGTCATGTGTTCCGCTTTGATTACTTGAATGTGGTTATTAAGCACAATATGCTCGTCATAATGCATATGGTGAAGTGAAGCTGATGGTGAACTACCAGGAGAACTCCTCAACAAATAACAGCCCAACATTGGGAAAAGCAATATTTTGTAAATGAATATAAGTAGTTGACATTTAGGCTCTTGTATCTAGGTAAATTGAAAATCGACCAACTAAAAAGAGTGAAATAAAAACTTTTTACCAAAAAATTAAACCGACTCCCAAAAAACACTGCAAAGTGAAAAATAACTTTAATTTCGGAAGTCGGTGCCAAAAACGAAAATACAAAACTAAAGACACCGACTACCGAAATCAAAGTTATTTTTCACTCTGCAGTGTTTTTTTTGGGAGTCTGTTTAATTTTTTGGTAAAACGTTTTTTATAACATACGGAAACCTCTAAGAAAATATGTTTAACTTTTATTTTACATGAGATAGGACAGAAATAAAAATACGTTGAAATGACAAGTGTACAAAAAAGTAAAAAAAATAAACAATTTATTTTACGCCCGCAGCATGCATAAGCAGTTCCGACGTCGCCGTTTATTTTTCAATCTGTCAACCGTTTTAGCCCGGTTGGAAGATCGATGTAAATAATGTTTTTTTTTACTTATTTTGATTTTTTTTACAGAGTAGTAGAGAAATGCGTAACCAATATTCGTAAAGTAAGTTACTTTAATTTTAGGTTAATAATCGGTGGTGTTTTTCGGTTTAGAATTATCGTATGTTATGCCTTATCCTATGTTGCTGTTTCTTTATTTTTTTATGGTTTTTGTATTTTACTTCCGTTGAAGCTTCGAATTCGTTATAATAATCGGCATGGTTCAGATAATATATTTGTGAATTTAGCTTAAAATAAGTCAATATATTCATGCTATTTATTTGTTATGCATGGATGTGTGTTTGTTTTCATATATTTAACAATTTCTCTACTAACTAGTATTTTTCTTATAACGAAAACCTATTATAACCTACTAAACTATTACTTGCGGGGTAATTGCTTAACACACTTACAGTAGGAATCGGTTTCATTATGCTAAATCAACAACACTCACTGTGGTATTTACGTTGTTGAGCAGACCAATATTTCGAACATATGAAGCACTGGATTAGCAATATACGTCAAAATCGTTCAGATCTTGATTTATAGTGTGTTACGTAATTATTGCGATGCTTATTATATGGTGACGTTTAGAAGTAACTTAGGATGTATGTAAATGATAAATAAGTGGTTTTCGTACTTTTCAGCTTCCCAAAAGATGGTAATATAAAAAAGGAATGGATTGATGCCACAGGCATGCCACCTAACTGGTACCCTAAAAAAAATAGCTCGGTTCACTTCAGCGCAGAAATGTTCCAGCCTCTAAAGAAAAGTAGCAGGCTTTTTGAATGGACAATTCCAAAATTAAGAGTATAACTGATTTTTGCAGAAGTGGGTTAAATTTTATTTTATTACTGAAAGCTATTCTCATGTTTTAGGGCATTCATAAAATCAGTCATTCAACTATTCAGGATTCTATACAACCTATACGGCTGGTATGTTCCGATCAAGAGCGTAATGTAAGTTAACATCAACTTCTATTTGACCTATCACTATGATAATTAAATATTAAGATTTAAGTCGAAAGCGCCAGGGTAGCCTTTAATACTTAGTAGGTAGTACTTAATAATGATTATGTAATGTTATGTTCTTAATAATATGTTTATTGTTATTATAATATTTTCTGGACATGCCATTTTTTATTTGGTTCACTTTCAGGTGCCAAAAAAAAATTGTACAATAATAAATGGAAGAATCGATAACTTTCCGATTTAGTCAATCACTAGCGTATATGTAAAATAAATTGCTTTTGCACAGCACAACGATAGCGACCGATGTTTTTGTGTGGGTAAGTTCTACGGTGCATGGTAAATACACACTGTGTTTGACGGAACAAGGTTTATTATTGATTGTATAGTACGTTCTGATTTAAGAAATGCGGGTGTGTGCGCGAGTGCGTATCTATTGATTTTACTAAACTGCATGTGTAGTTGTTGCCCCGCCCAGCGCCTAACTGGAGACACACGGTTCCGATATAATTTCGTCTGTTGACCAAATCTACTTATTTATTTTATCTATGCTTGACTCTAACGAAAATTGGTACTTTAAAGCTTGATAAGTCACGAACGGTTTACTTAATCAAAAAACGGTCTTCCCAAACCCGTAATATTTTTGAAAGACCTATCCAACGATATCCCACACTATGGGAAGGGCAAAAAAAAAATATCATCCCACTTTACATGTTGGGGAGGTACCCTAGATAAATGTTTTTTTTTCAAAATTTTATTTTACCACTTTTTAGGAGGCGTCATTCTAGTACCAATAGTTTATGAGCTAAACCGCAGACAGACAGACAGACAGACGGACATGGCGAAACTATAAGGGTTCCTTGTTGACTACGGAACCCTAAAAATAGGGTATACCTATAAGTAATTGAGAAATCTTAGAATCAATGCAAAACATAGTAAACAGCTTAACATTGATAAAACTAAAATGAACACAGTTGATATACAAATAGAGTTCAAAGTGTCCAAATACGCACGCATATTTTCATATATTTTTAATTACATTTTGGTTTACACCAACCATCAGTAACTATGTCGTTTAAAATGTGTTAGTTATTCTTACTAGTAACTTAGGTATAATTGGTACAATGCAAGGTCGAATAAATGTAGGTATAGTTGCATGTAATGCATGCTGTCTACTCATCGGAAACGGCTGTTATGATGAGAAGATGAGTTAATTCCTGTCACAGATTACGAGGACCATTAGGTACCAAAAAACACGATTTTATTATTGAAAGTGCATTGTTTTGGTTTATATAATAGGTACACTCCCGTCACAGATGCTTTTGAAATACATTGCTGTTTACAACTAAAAAACAAAGTACATAAAAAAAAATTACCAAAAAATTAAACCGACTCCCAAAAACACTGCAACGTGAAAAATAACTTTAATTTCGGTAGTCGGTGTCTTTAGTTTTGTATTTTCGTTTTTCGCACTGACTTCCGAAATTAAAGTTATTTTTCACTTTGCAGTGTTTTTGGGAGTCGGTTTAATTTTTTGGTAAAAAGTTTATATTTCACTCTTTTTAGTTGGTCGTTTTTAATTTACCTAGTTAAAAGAGCCTAAATGTCAACTACTTATAACCTTTTACAAAATATTGCTTTTCCCAATGCAGGGCCGTTAATTGTTGAGGAGTTCTCCTGGTACTTCACCATCAGCTCTACATCACCATATGCATTGTGACCAGGGCTGGGCAAAATACATGCTTTGCTTTAATTGAAATACAAATTACAAAATACTATATCGCAAGTAATTAAAATACGAAATACAAAATATCTTTAAGTAAGGTATTTGAAATATAAAATACAAAATACAGTATTTTAGCTATTTTTAATTGAAATACAAATTACAAAATACAAAATAAGTAATCTAGACCAGGAGCCGAGTCTGCTATTGCAATGGTGTCGGAATGGTGGATCATTGATTTTTAGGGTTCCGTAGCCGAATGGCAAAAAACGGAACCCTGAAAATATTATTTTTTCATGAAACCTATGCGTGTGTAGTATATAGTAGACAGGTCTTTAAAAATGACATAGGGGTTTCTAAAACCATTTTTTCATAAAGTCAATCGTTTAAAAGATATAAGCTTCCAAAGTGGTATAATGTGTCCCTCCCCCCTTTAACTTCTATAATAATGGAGTAAAAAATCTAAAAAAAATATATGTCTGTAGATCTTAATGTAAACTTTCAACTAAAATTGGTTTGAACGAGATCGGGTCAACAATTTTTGAGATACAGCATATTTTCTAAAACCGCAAATACAGGGTGTTCGCCGGCAGATTTTATACTTAAAAAAAACGAAATGTATCAAAAATATAAAGAAAGACAAAGTTATTAATTTATCATCTTACAAAATAATAAAGCAAATTTTAGGTTTTAAAAATCACTCCACTCAAATGGCTTCCTTCTAGCCGCAAACATTCTTGCAATCTTTCTTTCATGTTGGCGAAAACTCTCTTGCAAAGTTCTGGACTGATAGCCGCAATCTCGCGTCGGATATTTTCTTGCAGGGCCTTTATCGTTGATGGCGAATTGCTGTAGACACGAGATTTGAGGTATCCTCACAGGAAAAAGTCGCAAGGAGTCAGATCAGGTGATCTAGGGGGCCAGGCTATGTCGCCAAAGCGACTTATCAATTTTCCAGGAAAAAGTGGTCTGAGTTTAGTCATTGAGTCCCTGGAGGTGTGTGCCGTAGCCCCATCCTGCTGAAAGTGGGTTCTGTTATTGTAGCTAGCATGACAGTGCAGCTCCGGTATAAAAAAAGTGGTCCAGCATCGCGCAGTATATAGTATATGCGTTAACGGTTTCACCTCTGTCGTAAAAATAAGGTCCAAATAAGCCATTTCCAGAAATGGCGCACCAAACTGTGGTCTTCGGGCTGTGGAGAGGCTTTTCATGGATTTCTTTTGGATTGCTCGCACTCCAATAACGCATATTCTGTTTATTAACGTACCCTCCTATGTGAAAATGCGCCTCGTCACTAAAAAATATGTTACATAACCGCGTAGGTGTAGAAAATCGTTCCAGAACGACTCTAGCATAATTCTGCCTTTTTATGAAATCATCTTTCAATTGTTGGATGATTTGGAGCTTGTATGGATGGAACTTCAATTTTTTATTTTAATAATTTCGTGAACTGATGTCTTTTTCAAACCCGTTGATGCTGCAATCTTTCGAACAGACTTACGCGGATTTGTAATAATTTCCCGTCTCACAATTTCTGCGTTTTCAGGAGTAGTAACAGACGTTGAAGGTCCAGGCCGAGGCTCATTTCTGACTGATCCAGTTCCTCTAAACTTCTGTACCATATCAATTGGTTTGACGGACCATCCTTTACTCGTCGGATATCGAAGTGAGAACAAAACCGACGCCTCGCCACATTGATCGAATTATTGTTCGCGAAATACGCCTCAACCGCAAAAGCGCGGTACGCTCCCGTCCACTGACTCATGGCTATTAAACAACCCGCAACACTCCCGCGCCGAATGATACCCCGCTTCCCACGCTGACGCTTTGCTAGTCGCCGTGAGCTCTGTTCAAAGTGCAAAATCTGCCGGCGGACTACCTGTATAACTTAGTAATTCATACAAACACTATGAAAAATAAAGTTATTTGGCGTAGTTGTAAAAAATGTACATAAGCTACTTTTAAGAAAATTGTAAGGTTGTAAGGTAGTTATATTATATTATTATAGTCACTACGGAACCCTTCATGGGCGAGTCTGACTCGCACTTGGCCAATTTTTTATTTGTAGATTTTGACAAGTTTGGTAATCTATTATTATAATGTTCAACCACTGACACTCCATTGAAAGAAATGGCTTAGAATGGTAATCTCGTACACAATGACAAATGAATGACTGACTAAGGCTGCCCGCCCACGTCTGATAATTGGTGACCGATTTTTTGTAGGAGAAAAATAGAACACACTGATAGCAATAATGCAACGCACACGTCCTACAAAAAGTTGGTCAGAAATAAAATAGGCGCATTCCGACCGATCCGATTATCGGTGAAAAATGGAACGTTCGGAAATGTAGCGTAAAACGCACACTACTCACCGACAGTTGGTCGCATGCACTTGCGAGGGAAGGACAAGTGTTGCGATTCAATAATCTCTGAGAGATTATTGGATCAACAAATGTTCCTCAAAAGCCAAAGACAAACCTTTCATGATTCCTTTACATGATTGTCTGGCAGTTTGAGTGCTTTTGCGAGGCCCCCAAACGTCCTAACCTTGGTATTGTTCGTCAAATCGTTAAGCTCCTTGTTCTAAGTTGAGCTATACGTCATTTGACAAATGCTTGCACTGTATGGACAGGCCCACTCAAATCTGTGAGCATCTTTCTTTAAAAGACCGCCTAAGACTAAAACCTATAAGGTTCCCATATAATTAAACCAGTATAGATTTTATGGACTTTAAAAGAGACGGACCCCTGAGTTTGTTTCGGTATTTCTTCTCAGGGTAGTCAGTTAGGAAACACCGGCCTCATCTAGTTAACATTTACGAAAAAAAACATGACGTGTAAAAGTGTTATTTAATAACCAATTTGCAAAATAAAGATCATTTATCATTTATAATAAATAAAAATAATAAAATAAAAATCATTTATTTTCAGACACAGTCCATAGATAACCTATAACGGAATCTCTTAAAGAAGCATATTTTTGTTATTTCAAAATTTCGGTCTCTCACCAGGACAAAAAATGGGTTCCTCACGTTTTTTGTGAAAGATGTAGGAAAACACTAAGCTCCTGGGCTGCAGGTGCAAAAAGATTTTTGAATTTTAATATGCCAATGACATGGAGGGAACCATCCAACCACGAAAATGACTGTTACTTCTGTCTCACTAAGACATTTGGTTTTAATCGGAAGAACAAAGATAAAATTATATATGCAGATGTTCCTTCGGTTACTAATGGGTGTCAGCATGTCTCTGAAAATTCATTTCCTTCATTCGCACCTCGATTTTTTCCCTGAAAATCTCGGAGAAGTCAGCGACGAACACAGAGAGCGTTTTCATCAGGATTTGAAATTTTTCGAACAAAATTATCAAGGATACTGGGACCAAGCCATGTTAGGTGATTATTGCTGGTCTGTTATAAGAGAAACAGACACAAATAAATACAAGAGAAAAGCTGAGGCAATTCATTTTTAATTTTTTTTTAATATTTTTGTAGGCCTTTTTTTGTAAGTCAAAAATAATAAATATTTAGGAAATGTGACGTGTTGGATTTTTTCATATGTTTTTTAAAACTCAGTATATCTCAAGTGATAAAAAAAACACTTAATTTCAAGGACAAAAATCGTGTAAACTAGTGTTATCTGTCCTACAAAAAGTCTGACGTGGGCGGGAACCCTTACGCGGTAATCTGCTAAAATTTTTATAGTTCCAACCGAAATTTGGTCAATTAGCACCATTTTGTATTGTAATAAATATAGGCTTATCTATTTAAGATAATTTAAAACACATAAATCAAAATAAATCAAAACACCGGCCGCTAAAATTAAAAAACAGATGAAACGTCAGTAAGCAGTAATGTCACATTTGACTTTGACAGCTAAAATATTATTGAATTGTATAGTTTTACTACATTTCTATTAACAGGTTTTATAATAATGGCAATACAACTATGTCAATTTATAACACAATAGGGTAGTTTCCTGTGTTACAAAATAATTATTTTATTTGGTCCATTAGGTAGATTTTCAAAAAATATTGGTCACATATTTTTTGCTTTTTCAAGTCAAGAAAAATTCAAAAAGATGGAAAGCTTCAAAGTACAGGAGAGGGGGCTGCTGACGTCACACATTGCTAAGAATTATACCGAGGTGTGATGTCACGTGAAATTTCAACTCACTGTATCGTCTTAATTTTTCAATTACGTGAAAAAATAAAAAATACGTGTCCAATGTTTTTTGTTAAACTACGTGACGGACTAAATAAAATATTTTAGGAAACTACCCTATTCTACTAGGAGACCATTATGAATTTAACAGATTACGATCTTTTAGCAAAATGACAATGGCATCTATCGACAATTAGGAAATCAATGATAGACCATTGTGGCACTACTGCAATAGCAGACTTGAGGCCCAGCACGGGCTGAAAAGTAGAGGAAAACAACATGAATTAATCAGTAAAACCAGAGTATCCTTTCATGAACACTAAATTTTTAAATGTACTGTCAGACAAACAGCAGCCTGTTGGAGAATGAATAAAACCTGCTAAAAAAACAATCTTTCTACAGGTCCTGATGAGCACAAACTTGTGTTAAATTGTTTGAACCATTTTCGTTCGTTCTACACAGAACAGAAGCTTTATTTATTCCGTGTTTGGAAAAATCTAAAACAAACCGTTATGACTTGACAAATTGACATCTTAGCTTGACATTGACAATTTGACGTAAGTCCATTTTTTGCGTTTTATGTCTGCTTTACCATCATTACACTCTCGCGGTCTCGCCTCGCTCTCACACTCACGATCGCTAAATGAATGAAGGTTAAATGTATTTTAATGTTAAAATGTATTTTGAAGCCCCAAGTATTTGAAATACTAATTACAAAATACCTCGGCGTCAGGTATTTGAAATACGAATTACAAATTACATTTTAAAGAAGTAATTGAAATACAAATACCAAATACGTATTTGTATTTCAATTACGTATTTTAATTACAAGTAATTCAAATACTGCCCAACCCTGATTGTGACGAACTTAAAGTGCTTAACATACATATTCAAGTAATCGAATCGCAATCTACGAAATACTTATTATTGAGTAGGTTCGGCGGCCATCTGTGGTCTTCATCATCAGTTCCACTTCCCCAAATCGTATTTTTTAAGAGCAACTGCACGAGTTACTATAAGAAATACCCAAAACGCCATAGGCGTGCCTATAATATTTGAAAAGTTCCCTCGATTTCTCCAGGATCCCATCATCAGATCCTGACCTGGTGGCAATGGTATAAATTTCGAAGTATAACCTTTGAAATAAAAAAAGAATTTTTCAAATCGGTTCATCCGTCTTCAAGTAATCGGTGATCATACATAAAAAAAAAATATACGCGTCGAATTGATAACCTCCTCTTTTTGTCGTCGGTTGAAAACTAAATTATTTTCGGAAGTCGGTCCTTCCGATTTGATTTATTTGTTTTGTGATTGCGATTTTCAAAACTGAAGTATCGTTAGATTGAATTTCGTCCAAGGTGGCTGGTAAAAACTGAAATAGTTCTATGATTGGACCAGGTAAATTATTTTCACTTGTTCCCCCCCCCCCCCCACCCCTACCGTTGAAGTTAGTTAAAAGGAAAGCTATCAGACCTAAGTTGGCTTCACGAATTTATGAGTAATAGTTGACCAACTGTATTTTACTTGCTTACGGACAAATTCCTTAAAAAATATTTATATCAGGTTCTTATTTGTGTAAAACAAAGTACCCAGTTTGTTTTTATTACAGCATGGTACGGAACACTCGGTCAGCTAATCCAAGTCGCACTTGAGGTAAACAACGGAATCCTTCAATGCGCGTGGCCCGACACGTGACCCTTGGCCGGACATTTTCTTACGTAACTGAAGAAACAAGGTGGATGTTTACTTACTCTCTTCCGCTTCACCGTCATTTTATGATTTTGCCCCCGAAAAAACATATCTACAGGTCAAACAACGGAAAAAAATGATGGGACCTCGAATATACTTAAGGATAACTAAAAATACCAACATTCGATTTGATTTAGTTTAGATTTAGCAGTGTGACATAAGATCCCGGTGTCCATAGGGGTGTTTTGCAAAATGTTTATCCAAGCCCTTTACTTTATTTCAGGATATCTACTAGGGCGAGTGGCCCGCCCGGAGCCAAGGAAAAGCGTGTCCTTGCTGACTTACAACCTGACCATCATAGCAGATAGTATTTATAAAAAAGCCAAAAGGATACCACCGAAATTGATCCACCAGAATGACCCAGATAAGATCCAGTTAAGGCTGATAGAACTTTTCAACTGTACGCAGTTTTGCGGTGGACTGAATAAATATAACCTGGCAGAATTCGTCAAGAACTCTATTAATTACCAAGTGGCGAAATTAATGAGGGCAGTGAATAACGCATCCGTGTATTTGGACAGTCTTAGCTGACAATGGCAGCGGTTTTAACAGACTTTAATCTGATACTTCGATAGCTTATGAAGTAAAAACATATCTTATTCCTAGGACTTGAGTCAACTGTGAGGCACGTGTATAAAATTGATACGAAAGACTCACTGGAAGTAAAGTTTAATTTTTTTTGTATTAAGTCTTTCTTTTCCATTGTAACTTAGTTACGTAGTAACGTTGTGAGAAGTAGTTTGCTAGTAATATTCATGTTATATTTAAAATAACACCTTAACTGCTCAAATTCTATATCTAGCAGTCTAGTTATAACAGCTCTTATTGCACCGCAGTAAGCAATGGTGTGTATTTATACGCACGAGTGCGGACAATACGCTGGCCAGTTCACACATATTAAACTGATAGTACTTAGGTATCTGTAATATAAATAGAGGGTGGCCGGGCAACGCTCACGCGAAAATTACACCCAGAAACCATTTCTCACAATATTTTATATATAAATTAATAATATGTTTATGATAATTTCGTATTTAAGTGTGTTGGAAAACGTAGTTTATTTCTCGTTTTAAATAGGCATGTCCAATCTGTATCAGCTATAATGACAAAGAATGCCCACATGCAGCTAAAAGTTTTTGTTGAGACCTAAAGATTATGTAGGTGTAACTTGCGAGAGTTCTCACAATGCTAGTTATTAATTATTTTATACAACACCTATACATATAATTACTGTTTAAGACGATCACAGCTGGGCGCCATCCATTTATCACGTAAGACTTTTAGCCAGGTTTGGAACCCCTCCCCCATGTAAGAACAAATAATAATCGGCCGACCCTCTCCCCTGTTTATTACTTTTTACGTAAGAATATTAAAGGAACAAGAAAAGAAATACACTTTTGTTTTTTGTAACTTGAATTTTTCAAAAAAAAAACATATTTTATGAACGTCTTTATTGTAGGTCTAACAAATGACACGGTACACTAGTAACTTCAATTTTAAATATTGACTCCCTTTATTTCTATCTTTTTATAGTTTAATCATGATTTAATAAAATAGTACATTTTGATACAAGTGGAGAAAGTTTGTT
Organism: Tholera decimalis; assembly: GCA_943138885.2. NCBI lineage: Eukaryota > Metazoa > Arthropoda > Insecta > Lepidoptera > Noctuidae > Tholera > Tholera decimalis. The sequence goes on along the minus strand of OW964565.2, from coordinate 4,506,864 downwards.
AAAATTGCGTACGAGGCGGAGTTACGCCCGAGCCGCAAGGCGAGGGGGTTATGGAGCCGAGTACTGCAGTAACAAATGTCCACGTGTATCAAAACGACGTTTTTCAATACACTTTCGAAGAAAAATACTTGCTCCGAAAATGACGCATTTTTATTTGATTTCCATTGAAGAAAATTATGCAAAGTTGCCATATATTTTAGCTTCGATTTAGATGGCAACAGGCTATCGCAAGCATTTTGAGCCTCAATCACAATATCTGGCGGCGTAGCATCTAAATTGTTCTCATCAAAACTTAAATTCGACATACGCAAAAACACAAATTAATAAGATTTAATTTACTTTACCCCGCGCTTATATATATATTTTAGCTTCGATATAGATGGCAACAGGCTATCGCAAGCATTTTGAGCCTCAATCAATTCACAATATCTGGCGGCGTAGCATCTAAATTGTTCTCATCAAAACTTAAATTCGACATACTCACGCAAAAACACAAATTAATAAGATTTAATTCACTTTACCCCGCGCTTATATATATATTTTAGCTTCGATATAGATGGCAACAGGCTATCGCAAGCATTTTGAGCCTCAATCACAATATCTGGCGGCGCACGGTGGGCTGAAAAACGGCTTTCATAGACTTAGGCATTTTATTTTGCAAGTGCCAGTTTTTGTGCCGGATATCACTTCTATTTGTTATAACAATATACAAAAATGACACCAGAATTGATTCTGCACAAAAACGAAGGAATTATAATTTTTTTACGAAAATTTTGTATGGAGCTAGTATGAAAAATCGAAATATCTCTGAAACGGCAGCGATAACCGTAATATCCTTATAGGAGGTTTTAGTACTAATTATTTATGATTTTTTGACATACGTTACATAATGGTTGTAGATGCCTTTTTTTTTTTTAAATCGTCAAAATATTTTTATTTATTTTTACATATTAAACGTTCCTTTTAGTGTTTAAGTTGAAGAATTCAGAGCTTTAACAACTCTTAACATAAAATAGCATCACCCCTATAGACCTGAAGGACTAGACAGAGGTGTGTAGTATCTTGTTGATCTTGTAAGATTTCCAACAATACCAAATAGTTGAATATCAGTGTCAAAGTGCCCATGCTGTCGCTTCTTTTAGAAAGATAGGGGAATGAAATTGTTAATTGATCATACCCTAAAAGTATGATTACAACATAACCGGACACATAATAATATCGACACAAAAGGAATTTTAAAACCTTGCATACGTTCAAAATACAAAATAACATATTGTGTAGTCATCTAATGAGTCTGATGACAAGTAATTAAGTAATTAGAATGATGGTTGTAGTCTTCTGATTCTAATGAGCCTATTAAGTGATTAAATGATTTGAAATATCTCGCAACAATACCAACTAAGAACTGCATTCACCTTTTTATAATTAGTGAGCTAATGTGATTTGCTAATGTTGATTAGTTCTACTATGAGTTCTACGAAATGTTTTTGACGATTATAAATTTTTATTATCATATCTTTTATAACTTTAATGAGGGTAGTTAACTAATTATTGACTTTATACAATAAAAGGGCTATAATTTTGTTCCATAATTTAGATTGTTCACAACCGTGTAACTGCTAACACTAAAACTATTTGCTTTGCGACTACAAAATCTTAGAATGGAAAGTTTAATCACCAACTTAGATTTGTTTGTTCTTCTAAAAAGTGAGTGTCCTTCATTTAATCATGAAGTATTGTTTAGTGCAATTGTGTCCCGCATAGGCGATTGCCTTTCTGCCGAAGATCAAGTAACTCTCAAAGAATTTTGCCGGAGATTCACGCGAGCTGCTTTAAACAGGTGGCAGAAATCTAAACGATTCTTTGATAAGTTTAGAAATACGTACGGAGAGTGGTTGCAAGCAAATATTGATTGGCCGAGTTGCGTGCAAACTTTAATAAATCAAGAACCAACTGTTGATGAGATACCAAGAGCACGCTCAGTCTCTCCAGAACCTTCGACATCATCGACTGTTGGAACAATGACAAAAAGGTCCCGAAAACCATTCAAAGATCTGGGAAGCAAACAGAAAAAGAGAAGATCTAGTGAGCACATAGGCGAGGATTCCTGTGAATTGGCATATGCAGCTGCAGCACGTTTAAAAGAAGAAGGTTATGAAGATATCGCATCTGTAATCAATTATATGATCAAAAATCCAGAAGCTGCCGTTAAAATCAAGGAAAGCATTAAGAAAACAGTAATATTTACACCAGAGAAAGCACTTGGATTGCTTCTTTCACTTAAGCTTTCAAAGTGGCAATATATTACGTTGCGAGAGACTGCCATTCGGGAAGGTGCTAAGGATATTTACCCATCCTACTATAAACTGCAACAAACTAAGCTTGCATGCTACCCTCCTAATCAATCAGTATCAGTTACGGATTCATCAGCTAGAATTACACTTCAAGCTTTACTTGACATCACGGTGAAGCGGATTCTTCAAAGTCTTTCTGATAATGTGGAAAATAAGCAGTTAAAGCTGATATCGAAGTGGGGATTTGATGGTGCTTCCAATCAAAGCCGATACAAGCAGAAAATGGACGGCGAGCATGATGATTCAAGCATTTTCATGACCTCCTTGGTGCCACTGAAACTGACAGATGGAGATAATACTATATGGACAAACCCGAAACCATGCTCAACTTTTTATTGTCGTCCGGTTCAGTTCACTTTTGTAAAAGAAAGCCATGCAGTTGTCATTGATAACAAAAGAAAAATGGATGAGGAAATTGAGGCCCTTAACCCCACAGAGTGCATTAATAGTAACAGGGTGACTCATAAACTAATGATGACAATGATCGACGCAAAAGTCTGCACGTACCTTTCTGAAGCTAGATCAAATGCATCATGCTACCTGTGCTTAGCAAAACCAACAGAAATGAACCACTTAGATGCTGTAACATCAAAAACTGTGTGTTCTGACATATATGAATTTGGCCTATCATCCCTACATGCCCGTATAAATTGCATGGAATGTCTGTTACACATTGCGTACAGACTTGACTTCAAACAGTGGGCAGCAAGAAGTAATGAGCATAAAGATATGTTACAAAACAGAAAAAAAAACATTCAAAATAAATTTAAAGAGGAGCTCAATCTGTTAATTGATATAGTAAAACAAGGCTCGGGAACTACCAATGACGGGAATACCGCAAGGAAGTTTTTCGAGTTTCCCAATAAAACTGCAGCTATTACTGGGTTGGATCAAAACCTGATAAAAAGATTTGCTGTTATTTTGCAAGCAATAACATCTGGTGAGAAGATCGATGTCATCAAATTTAAAGATTTTGCTCGCAAAACAGCAGAAAAGTACGTGGAATTATACGACTGGTACTACATGTCATCAACCGTACATAAACTATTAATACACGGAGCTGACATAATCGAAAAAAATGATATTGTCCCGATTGGGACTCTCTCGGAAGAAGCCTCAGAGTCTCGAAACAAAGATTTTAGGAGGTTCCGGGAACATCATTCGCGGAAAAGAAGCAGGCAAGATTCTAATCAAGATATCCTAAATATGCTTGTTGTTTCTTCGGATCCTTTTCTAAGTGCACAAAGGCCGAAGTTAGATGCCAAAAGGAAGACAACCTTTTTTGCTGAAACTCTCGACCTAATACAGTTTCCGGAAACTGAGTTCGAGTTTGTAGGTATATCCGATCTGGATTCTGACTCGGAATTGGAGTCCGACAACGAAAGTTGTAAAGAAAATTTGTAAAATTTAATTATTTTTCTTTATATTCTTTTGTTATTTATGTTAGTTTATTGTACCAATATGTTTAGTTAATAATTTCATAAATTATAGTTTCAAATATGTATTTTGTATAATTGAATTTATTAGATATTATTTTTGTTACTTCTGTTTTATTTAAATTACCTATCAATAAAAAGTTTATATACAGTCTTTTTTTTTTCACATATTCTTAATATTTGGGGAAAAAGCATGCTTCCTAACGATGTTCTTAACTTTGACACAGTTCATGGATCGTTTTGAACAGTTTCATATGTTAAAATAAATAATGTTAGTACTATAATCCCCTATAAGGATATTATTATTATTATGTGTCCGGTTATGTTGTAATCATACTTTTAGGGTATGATCAATTAACAATTTCATTCCCCTATCTTTCAAAAAGAAGCGACAGCATGGGCACTTTGACACTGATATTCAACTATTTGGTATTGTTGGAAATCTTACAAGATCAACAAGACACTACACACCTCTGTATAGTCCTTCAGGTCTATAGGGGTGATGCTATTTTATGATAAGAGTTGTTAAAGCTCTGAATTCTTCAACTTAAACACTAAAAGGAACGTTTAAATATGTAAAAATAAATAAAAATATTTTGACGATTTAAAAAAAAAAAAAGGCATCTACAACCATTATGTAACGTATGTCAAAAAATCATAAATAATTAGTACTATAACCCCCTATAAGGATATTACGGTTATCGCTGCCGTTTTAGAGATATTTCGATTTTTCATACTAGCTCCATACAAAATTTTCGTAAAAAAATTATAATTCCTTCGTTTCTGTGCAGAATCAATTCTGGTGTCATTTTTGTATATTGTTATAACTAATAGAAGTGATATCCGGCAAAAAAACTCGCACTTGCAAAATAAAATGCCTAAGTCTATGAAAGCCGATTTTCAGCCCACCGTGCGGCGTAGCATCTAAATTGTTCTCATCAAAACTTAAATTCGACATACTCACGCAAAAACACAAATTAATAAGATTTAATTTACTTTACCCCGCGCTTTACCTTCGCGGGTTAAAGGAGAAGCAAACGTATGAAGCAGCAAAACAGCCTGATATTAAAATAAAATATATATTTTTAATTTAGAACACAAATAAAAGTTAATTTGTTGATAAAAGCAAAATTATTTTATAAATAATAATGTTTATTTCTGATATTCTGTTCATAAACACAATTTTAATTTTCATTAAAACATGCGCCTCTTTCCTGTGAACAAAAAAACAATCACCGCCGAATATAGGGAATTGAATAGTTTAATGTTACTTGTGGCAAAATCTGGAATGAAAAAATCCCTCATGTGTGAAAAATGAAAAAAATCCACGAGTGTGAAATACATTGCATGTTGAACCTAATCGTAGTGAGATAAGAGCTCGATAAGAGTCAGTTTTCAAGGAAGTGTATTGAAAAATGTATTGGCGCTGCAAAGAGTATCCGCGCGCCTCTAGCGGCGAAATTTAGAAGTTGTCTAAGAACGACACCATTGAGAATGAGATAGAAAAAAACTTAGTTAAAAAATCTAAAAAACCCGACTGCTCATCTGAAGTGTAAGAAACAAGCACATTTTTATTTTTAAAAGTGACAAGCAGGCGGGACCCAATTGAACAATTTTTTTTTAAATGGGATGGTTCCGCCTGCTTGTCACTTTTTTTTTTTTCATCTTTTTAGTTAAAATATTAATTAACAATTGTTTAGTTTTCCCGGTCGTGTCACATTGGCACTCCACCGGATTCAGAAAGTGAGCCCATATTTTTAAACTTTATCATTGTGTTATTTTGCTAGTATTACACTAATGATAAACATGATATACCTTTTTGAAATCCTTATGTTAAGCCCTTTAATTTGATATCCATACTGAAGTATTTGGAAAAAAATTTTTTTTTTCACCATGTATAATGGCTTCGCACAGCCGCCATGTTTATTTTTTTTAAATATCACCTATCTAAGAACACTCGGGCTGTTAAGACAAATCTAACGATACCTCAATTGTGTAAATCCGTTCAGCGGTTCTGGAGATATGAGGTAATAAAGAATATTACAAACATACATACATACATACATACAAGATACGCGCGAAAAACATAACCCTTCCTTTGCAGTCGGGTAAAAAGTACCTATAGGTACCTAGTGGTTGACACAGAGTTCTTTCATATAGACAGTTAATCCATAGAAGTAGGTTGATTGGGAAAATTTGACAGTTTCGGGTAGCTTCATGTGCTGGCGTCTGTACCTATGTAGACAGTTGAGCTTAAGGTTAATTAAGTTTAGACTGGTTTAGATATAATCAGGTGGATCACGATTACATACAGAACCCTGTTGCTAATAAAAGCAGAAATACGAAATATTGTTCGTTCCTTGAGGAGATTTGATGAAATTTGATTAGGTATAGATGCGATTCAACCAATGCGTTCTTCTCCAGAACCCATTGCTTTTGTGTATCCTGCAGACGCTTTAATTACATCGACTATTGGCAACATAATTATTTTCTCGTCCATTTATGTGGTTTCTTTCAGTATATTTAACAGAATAAAAAGCTTTCTGGCAAAGTTTCTGCTTCACAAATAATTTAAATTTATTGAGGCTAAGTTTTCACTTTATTTTCTTTGTGTGCGTGAGCCGAATGTGTCTACGTTCCTCAAACGCACAAAAATATAGCTTTCAGTGATACCATTACCTACCCACAAAAATGGGAAAATTCACTATTATGTTACTGGATCAAATCAAGTATTTTATGTTATGAAACTGAATAAGATGATGATTTTCATGTAATATGACTTATATGACATATTTTTACGAAAGGTAAACGTTACGAAAGATTACTATCAATGTGGGTAGAATTCACATTCCAATCCTGTTAACCCCTCCAACCTAAACCTCCTAAGCTAAATATGCTTGTGTCTGGAGTGGGTTTACGTCAATAGTGTAATGGGTGGGGTTAGAACTCGGGACATCTCGATCACAAGTCTTACACCTTATACATTAGGCTATTACAATATTATAGAAATGTATTAATTGCTTGAGAAATCTCGTTTGATATCAATTAAAAGTAAGGATGTGTTGTATTTATGAAATAGAAAAATATTATTGAGAACATTACTTAAATGAAAAAAATCTTAATCAATAAAATTGTAATCTTTATGATGCCACTCTTCGAAGTAACAGTAACTTTTAGTTTTAAAATACTGTAGGTAAATAAATATAGTTTAGTTTGACGCATACATAATTGCCGCCAAAACAATACTTTTTTTAAACATAAATAAGCACAAAAGAAATCAATATGGGTATTTTTTTACTTCACGGATAGCAACATTGAGTTGTGATAAGTTAGGTTATTAGAATTTTTGTTTGATGACATGTACATATTATCTCAATGTTTGATGATCGATTTAGAAATAAAATAATTTTATTTCATACAGAATTCATTTAGTTAGTATACAAACAACTTAAAAACTATTGTTAGTAAGTACCTACCTACTAACTACCAAAGAAAGAAACACGTCTAATTTCATATTACCTCTTTCTAGAACCCTGTAGCCGAATGGCAAAAACTGAAACTCTTATAGATTCGTCATGTGACATACGGGCGGACGTCCGTATGTCACAGCCATTTTATTCCGAAATTATTAGAACTACATGTGTGAAACTTGGTAAGTAGGTAGGAGTATACTGTTAACCGCTTTCCGATTTTTATACAAACATAAAAATGATTACTTACATGAAACTGAAACCAATAATATTACATTTTCATCTTTCTGCCAGTCCCTTATTACATATTGCATAACATCTTGGGGTGGATCCTCAAAAACCATAATAAAGCATGTTGAGATTGCCCAGCGTGTCATACTGAAGATTTGCACTTTTAAACCGAGATTGTTTCCCACGTCTCTCTTATAGAGTCTGGCAAACGAAAGTACACTCTAATTATTTGCAAAGTTTTGATATGGCAATGCTATACTAATGTCAAACTCAATTTTCCAAAACAAGATGGCTTGTTGTTGGTGATTTGTTGTGATCTTGTTAATAGCGTTTATTCAGCGAAAAATGAACAAAACTATTAAAAGTGGAGTACGGGAGATGTCTAAATATCAAGAAAAACAACAGGAGAAAGACGCCGAATTCAAACAAAAACAAGATTGTTTACGTGTGGTGTTCGATTTCATAAGTTAGTATGACGCTTTTTTTTTTATCGTGTTAAAATTATCAAATAAGTCCTCCCACCCCGGGCAGGGCCGGAGGGACTGTCAGACTTTTACTGACTAAAATACACGGTGTTCCTTCAATAACCCTTTACGTTCCGGGGTCACGGTAATGGGATAAGTCCCACGACCCCGGCAGGCTTCGGCCACGGTAATATTATCATACAGTATTGTAACTCGGCCGTATCTTAGAAATAAATGCCTACAGCCGCGTGGTACGTAAACATGGGATAGGGCTGCCCGCCTCCAGCATTTTAATTACATTTGCCTACTTTTTGTTTCCATTTAGTTTTGTGATTGTAAATATACTATTTTTATATGAACAAATAAAATATTTTGTGAATTGAATAGGAAGTGTTCAATAAAAATGCGTGTGGTTTTTTGATTGGTAGATTTAATAATTAAAAAAACATGTTTATATTTTTTCTAGTATTATTCATACACAGTACAATAAACAACTATTATTAATAATAAAATACCACGTCTTTACTTTGAATTATACAAACTAACAAAACAAAACACACATGCCCCGAGGTTTTAACACAAGCGTACCTACCGTATCATGATTCATGAACCGCCTATAACTACCTATTTCACTCGTGTCAATAACTTTCCTTTACTCTATTCACTTTATTTATTAATCCAGACATATTTTTTTTCGGGAGATAAAAGGAAATACTTATCCATTAAAAAGAAACACATTATGTACATACCTACTAGTAAGTAAAATTATTTAAGTCTTAGGTACCTTTCAAAGTTTCCAGGCAATCTAAAAAAAGTTATCTCTGGATGCGTTATTGACGAATTCATGCAACCAAAACCAGCACAATATATCCTACTCGTCATATTAAATACACACATCAAAAGTGTCTAGGGATCAACATATATTTTTGCAATAACTTTTCTCCTGATTGATATTAATTAAAATTTTCTTTAAGGATTCATCAAATAAAGTGTTTTCGTTTGTCACAGTAACGATAAACCAAGTCACCTTTGCATTAATAAAGAAATTTGCCATTTTCCTAATAAAGGGATTTTTGACATTTGAACCACTAACATTAAAGTTCGAAAAAAAGACTGAAATAACAGTTTTCTTTAAAATTTTATTGGGTAACTTAAACAATTAATAATCCGTGTTTCTACCGCGAACACTAACAACACAAGAACATCGGTTTGGCATACTCAAAATGAGTTCATCCAAATCACGCTGTGGAATGGCCGCCCATGTTCGTTGCAACAACAAAAAAAGGTCTTCTTGCGACTGGATACCCTCCATATTCGGCAGAGCTCTTCTCTGTAGCATATCCCATGCATGCTCAATCGGGTTCAAGTCTGGCGACTGAGCAGGCCAGAGCAGGACATTGATGTTAGCTGCGGCGAGAGTCTGTCTTACAACTCTTGCGGTGTGCGGTCGTGCATTATCATGCATTAACTGAAATAAGGGACCGATTTGCACTTGTAGAGGAACGATGACGTCAGATACAATCGTCTCAGCATAAATTTGAGCGTTGAGGTTGCCTCTGATCCAAATCAACTCAGTTCTTCCGCCGATCCAAATACCCGCCCATACCATGATGGTTCCACCACTATAAGGATGGACTTCCTGGCAGGATTTTAATCGCTGTTGGCGTCCAGGGGTTCTCCAGTGTCGTATACGTCTTGTATCCGGTCTCATACCAAAACGAGACTCATCAGAAAAGCACACGAAACGCCATTGTTCTTCTGCCCAATTTCTGTGTTCAAGAGCCCATTGATATCGAATCCTACGATTGTGCATTGCTATAGGTGGTACCCGTAACGGTCTTCGGGAATGAAGGTTCACTTCATGCAAGCGGTTTCTGACTGTTTGGTCGCTAATTAAGTTCCCTGAAGAGTGATGAAGCCTCACGGCTAACGTCATGGCGGTTATTGTTGGAGCTCTTCGAGTTAAGATTTGAATGTATCGGTCTTGTCTCCGTGTGGTGCAGCGATACCGTCCTCCATGGCGCTCAGCCACGGTACCAGTGCTTCGGTAACGTGTCCAAAGTCGACTGATAACACTCTGACTTGTATTCAGAGCTAAAGCCACAGTACGTTGCCGGGAACCAGCTTCTATCATTCCCACGGCTCTGAGCATTTCTTCCCTGCTTAAATGACGTCGCCGCTCCATAATAACGTTGGTTTTAATCAGTAGTAGGGAAACAGTAGCACTAATAATGACTTCAATGCGTTGTATGTTTTTACAGGGAAAATATTGACAGCTGATTTTCATCTTTTACTCGAATTTGATTAACAGTTCCTGTTTCAAATTATGAAATGCACCAAAAAGGATCCATATAAATTTATAAAATCATAAATTTATTACAAAGCCACATCTCAATCTCAAGAAATCCGCATAAAAATGCTTGATCCCTAGACACTTTTGATGTGTGTATGTACTTGAACTTATTTATAGCGAAAAATCGCGCGGTTATTGTTAAAAAAACAACACACCGTCCGTTCGTCACTGCGGCACAGTCGCCGGTCGCGACTGTCATCAAACCGAGCGCACACCGAGATCGAGTTGCGTAGGTATAGCTCGGGCTTCGTCCGTTTGTATGAAGTCGGAATACTGTATACATAATATTACCGTGCTTCGGCCCTCTACGGGCCTCGGGGGGCCTCGTCGCCTTGCTGACGCTCTTTGAGGCGCGCGTGGAACACAACGCGCCGTCGACCCGGGCATGGTCCATGGTCGGACAGCGAGTTGCCCTTTACTCTCTGTCCGCATGCCCGCGCCTACGGTGGCCGGAGATCGTCGGCCGACGTCCGACGCCGTGGGCGTCTACCACTGCGGCTGGGCTGGAGGGAGGACGCCATCCTCTCCCTCACACGGCCCGCCTCCTCCTTCGGTAGCATGACTGCTTCGCAGAAGGAGGCGACCGCTTCCCACTGCCTCTCGCCCCGCAGCATGGCCTCGACCAATGCCGGGCGCGAGAGGTCTCCGCCTATCGCCGCCGTAAGGACACGTCGGTGCTCTGCCCAAGCGGGGCAGTCTTGCACCGTATGCTCTACTGTATCCTCAGGGCGATCCTCGCAGTGGTGACACCCACGCGTTTCTTCCTTCCCCATCAGACACAGGTACCTCCCGAAACTTCCGTGTCCGGTAAGGACCTGCGTCATGCGGTAAGTCAGGACGCCGTGACGCCGATCTAGCCACTCCTCAAAGAGGGGTCTTACCGCCGCAATCGCGGCGTGCCCGAAGTTAGTATGACGCTACTAAGTTGATACTTTGTCGTAATTCATAATTTATATTTATCTTTTAGCGAGGAAAAATATTTATCAATTTTGATTATGATTGATTTTTTTTGATTATGCATTATGGTTATTTAACATACTATTAAATGTTGCATGGTTTTTAACATTTTTTTTTTCTTTTATAGAATGTCTGGTGGATGTAGCAGGGGTTGATGAAATAGTGAAAACTATTGAAAAACTTACGGATTTAGAGCAGAAAGATAGGATAAGAACCCAGAATCAGTACTTGGATGAAATAGCTCCAATCCCTGGTAAGTTTTTACTAGGAGTACATAACTTTATAAAGATGTAATTGAATTCATGATTTGCAGAACCTAATCATTTTGTTTTACCATTATTTACAGAAGTGAGCGTTACTACATTAAAAAGAATTAAAAAGAAGGTGCACATAAGGCCGTATAAACCCACAGTGTCCGACTTAGATAGTTTCGAGTTTTCGACATAGATGCTATTCGTAACAAAATTAACGAATTTCATATCGTTACAAAACAAGTTTAAAACGAAACACACCAGAGCCAGTATATGAAGCTGATGAAATTCTGAAGCAGAATGGGCACGAGGTATTGCGACTTTCCCCCTACCACTGTGATCTAAATGCCACTGAGTTAGTATGGAGTTTGGCTAAACGTAAAGTGGCAAGTAAAAATATTGCTCTGCCTGCAGTGTAGTTAGAGAAAGTTAAAAAAGAGTCGTTTGAAAATATAACTCTCGAGGAGTGAAAGAAAATGACTTATCATGTCATCTATGTTGAAAATAAATATAAAGAAAGGGACAGAATTACAGAAAATAATTTAGAAAGTTTTATAATTACCGTAAGAAACAATGATTCCAGTGACTCCAATGAAACTTTCCACATGGAAGTCTTACATTGAGATTTTGATAATAGTGAATAAATCAGAACTATTTTAGAATACTGTTGTCTTTTTTTTAATTCGAATTAAGACACAATATCTAAACTATTACCTACCTAAAATACCTCTTGTATTTTTATTCCGATGAAATAAAATAGATAATTCTAAAGTATCAGATAAGGTTATTCCAGGTATTTCATAGTAGTTTTGGGGTTGCTATGCTGATATTTTTTAAATTTGCCGCGCCTTTTCAGCCTCTACTTTCGTTTGCGGACTCTATGAGTTTTCTGATGTATTAACTGTCAGCAGTTGACAGCTCTTCATCCTAAATATTATAATTGGACGTAGTTATGCAAACTAGAACCAACCCACAAAAAGTAATTTTCGATATTATTAGGTTTTTGTTAAAATTAGTGGTTCCCAACCAGTGGTCCGTGGACCACCAGTGGTCCGCAGAAGCCAAAATGTGGTCCGCGAACGATTTTAACTTTAGCTAGCGGTGAGCCGTTGATCGCCGTGCAGTGAGTGAGAACAGCGCGACGAAACCAGCGAAATTAAAACACCACTTAGAAACGGTACATCTAAATTTGTCTGACCGTCCGTTAGAATTCTTTGAAGGAAGATTAGAGAACCTAAAAAGTGAAACTCGGTTCTAGTGGATTTACAACATCGGAAAAATTATTAGTAGCGTCGTTTGAGATTTCTAAAATAATAGCACAATCTAAAAAACCTCACACAGTCGGAGAAACACTAGTGAAACCGTGTTTAATCAAAGCCGTCGAAGAAGTTTTGGGATTAGAGACCAAGAAAAAAATACAAGATATACCTCTGTCCAATAACACGGTCAAAGCAATTGAACTTATGTCAAATGATATAGAGGAGCAACTTGTTTCAAGAATCAAAAAGGCGCCATTTTTCGCTTTGCAGTGTGATGAATCGACTGACATTTCGAATTGTTGTCAACTACTTGTATTTGTTCGCTTTTTAGACGACGATAACATAATTAAAGAAGAATTATTAAATTCATGGGAACTGGAAACAACATTAATCGACGTCATGAACTCAATATCGGAATATTTTGAGAAACATAATCTTATGTGGTATAAACTCGTTGCCCTCTGTACTGATGGTGCTCCGGCAATGTTGGGATCATGTTCCGGGTTGGCGACGTTAGTAAAACAGAAAAATCCTAAGGTAATAACAACGCACTGTATCATACATCGCCAGGCGTTAACTTCTAAGACTCTTCCTGGATGCCTTAATGATACACTTCAAATGGCTATAAAAGTTGTAAATGTTATCAAAAGCAGCACCTTAAAAACACGCCTTTTTAAAAAAATGTGCACTAAAATGGACTCTGACTATGAGGCACTTCTCTTTCACACAGAGGTTCGATGGCTATCGAAAAGTAATATGTTGGGAAGATTGTATGAACTGAGAGCAGAGCTTGAGATTTTTCTGGTTGACAAAAAAATGAATGATCTGTTGAAACTGTTTACTAATCCGGCATGTCAGCTGAATTTGGCTTATCTTGTGGATATTTTCACACACTTAAATAAATTGAATATGCAACTGCAAGGTTCCGGAAATAAACAATTAGAAAACGTCGCAATATTCATTTTTGAAGATAAACTTCGCGCTTTTATTTGCAAACTCCAGTTATGGTTACGTAAAATTGAAGAAAATAATTATTCTACATTTGCGACATTAAAAGCACTTATGGAAGACAAAAAGTATGACGCTAGTAAAGCAAACAAGAAAATATCTGTTGATTGATGAATTCAATCGTTACTTCCCAGAATATACCGAAGACGCTAAAATTTATCAAAAACTGATATGTAACCCTTTTAACAAGGACGCTGGTGAAGTTACTGAAGGGATCCAGGAAGAACTTATTGAAATACAAAATGACAGAAATTGCAAGGATGCTTTTGAAACAATATTAGTCCTAGGATAGCTGAACTCGTGAAGAAGATGCAAGCAGAGAAATCACATTAATACAAAATTACAGATGTTTATTCTCAAAATAAAATATTATTATTTCTTTTATGTAATTTCCTATTGAGTTTTTAATTAAAGTTTCAGTTTGATTATTACAGTTTATTTTTGTTATACCTACATAGTGGTCCCTGCTAGCAAGAATAATATAAACGTGGTCCCTGACCAAGAAAAGGTTGGGAACCCCTGGTTAAAAAGGTGTGTAGAAACAAATGTGTAAGTTATTTGTGATAAATAACTTTACAACGTTACATACTTAATTGACGAAAACATAGGAAAACTAAATAATTATATTTTTTTTATTGTTTAGTTTTTTTTTATGATCAAAAACCTGATGGTTCCTTATTGCAAAACTACTGTTTAGTGGGTTGGTTCTTTGTAGCAAAACATTTAAGGTTTACAAATAGATATCTAATTAAATAACTTTCAGATACTTATATTTTAATAACATTTTTATTTTGACTTGAACAACATCTTAAAGAATATTGCTAAACGAAGGATACAAACATAAAATTTAGCGGGAGATTCAACTGTTGAAGTGATGAATAAGTGTGTGATTACTTACACAAGCAAATCATTGTTCATCACATAGAAGAAGTAGAAGATGGTAATTAGGTAATACATAATCATCGTCTTCAACTTCTACTTCAATATTAATTGCACCAGAAAACCCGTCATCTTCAACGGTTGAATCTCCCGTAATTTTTACCCGACTGCAAAGGAAGGGTTATGTTTTTCGCGCGTATCTGGTATGTATGTATGTATGTTTGTAATATTCTTTATTACCTCATATCTCCAGAATCGCTGAACGGATTTACATAATTGAGGTATCGTTAGATTCGTCTTAACAGCCCAAGTGTTCTTAGATAGGTGATATATGAAAAAATCAAACATGGCGGCTGTGCGAAATCATTATACTTAATTTTAAAAAAAATTTTTTTTTAGTATACTGCAATATGTGTATCAAATTAAAGGGCTTAACACAAGGATTTTAAAAAGGTATATCATGTTTATCATTAGTGTAATACTAGCAAAAATAATACAAAGAGAAAGTTTAAAAATATGGACTTAGCTCTTTCACTTTCTGAATCCGGTGGGGTGCCATTGTGATACGACCGGGAAAACTATAAAAATGTTAATTAATATTTTAACGAAAAAGTTAAAAAAAAAGTTATTTAAAAAATCTAAAAAACCCGACTGCTCAACTGAAATGCAAGAAACAAGCACATTTTTATTTTAAAAAGTGACAAGCAGGCGGACCCATCCCATTAAACAAAATCAATTGGGTCTCGCCTGCTTGTCACTTTTTAAAATAAAAATGTGCTTGTTTCTTGCATTTCAGTTGAGCAGTCGGGTTTTTTAGATTTTTTAAATAACTTTTTTTTGTAGAATTCTTGGGCATCGTTCGGTATGAGATGCATCAAACTTTTCAAATCATTCAGCTTTGGTTCGGGAATGGGTTTTCCATTAGGCCAAAGCGGGTTCATCAGTTCTTTAGTTAATGGGGTTGTATTTCCCCGTAATTTTTTCTTTAAATTTACTTCTACCTATTCATCATCTAGGTTTGGTCGTATAAAAATCGAAAACTTATTTTCTTTTTTGATCATTATCTCTTTTGTAAGCAGCAATGACACTTTCGATCCATCAGTAGCTTTCTTTCTGTTGGATTTTTTTTCTAGGTTAGTACTGGACAAAAAATCTTTTGCTTTCATTCTGTGAACTTGCAGTAGTTTGTTTTTTTTTGCATGTCTTCACTATCCGCATATAGTCCTCTGGCGTGTATAATATTTTCTATAATTTTAGAGCACATTCGATTCGGCCAAAATTAGTATCATTTGGCAGAAAACTATGACCGGATTCCAAAAAGCGTAGCCTGATTGTTTCAAGTGTTGGATGATCGTGGAATAAAGATTTCAGCATCAATGTTAGTTTAATATTTCGGTTTTGACCACCGCAAGAGTCACTCCAAAGTATTAAGTTCTTCACGCCGTCATTGCCAAGTTTTTCCGTTACATGCTTAATAAGACAGAAACCTACTTCTTAGGATCCCCTATCCGCTTCACCTTCCACCCAAACGTTGCAATGGGCCTGGTCGTCGGTTCCTGAGTGGATTCCTAAATTGAAAACCCATAGCTGTATTTTATTTAAAGGGGAGATTCAAAAATTTAGTACAACTCTCATTTTGGCATGTCCCTCAACTTTTTATTTATTTTCGTAGGAATTTCTTTACTTATTTAAGTTAAAATGGTCTCTCAATCGAAAATGTACCTTTTATACTACGTGTTCAACTAAATCCCAATGAAATCTAGCTAAAACTAAATTTTTGTAAATTATTTTAATCAAATACACCCATTCATTTTGGCTTGTCCCCGGTAATTCAAACAAAGTTAATTTTTTTCAATCTTTTCTGGAACACCCGGACATGTTGTGTTGTTTTTATAAAAGATAAACTGATATTAAGTATACTGTTAATAATTATTAAAGTTTTAATTCCTTTTATCTATTTAAAACTTAAAAACAATTAGTGTCCCCGAAATTTATTACTTCCGGACAAGTCAGGTTTGTTACTTCAATTTCTTTTAAAATATCCTACCAAATGATTGTTTTTTGGCTTTCTAAATATGCCAATACTATAGTCTAAAGATCGGCTATTTTAAAAATTGAACGCCAGTGTCATTTCGTCCTTAGTGAGGGTGTGTTTTGTTACTGATTGGACTGAGAAGAAATTCGTCGTCAGGTTTGTACTACCACAATTAATTACTTATACTTACGTTCCTTATAATTAAATTAATTACGAAATGCATGGTTTTATACTGAACAACTTGTATTATGTAGTTTACCTTAGCGAGAAACTAGACAGATAATATTTTTTTTTGAAGGTTAGGTTAACACATTATGTTACTTCGGTTTTGTTACTGCAGTTACGGTAACATATAGTTGGACCCAAAAAGTAACAAAACCGACAGCATAAAGCTAAGTTTACATAGTGGTTTTAACTGAGAATTAGATAGGTACCTATGGCCTTATTTTTCTGGTTGGAAAAATCATCGAATAACTTCTCCCGCTCTAGGTTAAGCGGAAGGGAGTATCAGACTTCTACTGACTAAAAACCCACCCTGTTTCTTAAGCTGCCCTTAAGTTCGCCGCGGTATCTCATTACCTAGTTAGGTATGGTAGGTAGGTATGTATGGTATGATTAAAAAAAACCGGTCAAGTGCGTGTCGGGCCACGCGCAGTGTAGGGTTCCGTAGTTTTTATAACAGCCAAGTGCGTGTCGTATTCGCTGGCTGATCGTTTCGTACCATGCTCTAACTAAAAGCCAAACATGACTACCTAACTAATTTGACTTCCTATACAAATCCTCACCTGATCCGACAATTTTGCACGAAAAGTTTTAATTTTTTTTAGAGATTTGTATAAAACTTGTCATAGCCAGTGTTTTGAATTTAAATACGGACACACAGCTACACTACTCAACCGCCACAAGAAGCTAGCACGATACAACTGGCGCTTAGCGCCATCTATCGACATTTTTGTAGAGTTGTTCGAAAATTTCGAGTCAAATACAATTGGTAGACTATTACTCGTAAACTTGTAAAGCCCACTTATGTGTGATAGTTTTCCTTTAAATTTCGTTATATGTAGGTACTACTGCCGCACGGTGGGCTGAAAAACGGCTTTCATAGACTTAGGCATTTTATTTTGCAAGTGCCAGTTTTTGTGCCGGATATCACTTCTATTTGTTATAACAATATACAAAAATGACACCAGAATTGATTCTGCACAAAAACGAAGGAATTATAATTTTTTTACGAAAATTTTGTATGGAGCTAGTATGAAAAATCGAAATATCTCTGAAACGGCAGCGATAACCGTAATATCCTTATAGGAGGTTTTAGTACTAATTATTTATGATTTTTTGACATACGTTACATAATGGTTGTAGATGCCTTTTTTTTTTTTAAATCGTCAAAATATTTTTATTTATTTTTACATATTAAACGTTCCTTTTAGTGTTTAAGTTGAAGAATTCAGAGCTTTAACAACTCTTAACATAAAATAGCATCACCCCTATAGACCTGAAGGACTAGACAGAGGTGTGTAGTATCTTGTTGATCTTGTAAGATTTCCAACAATACCAAATAGTTGAATATCAGTGTCAAAGTGCCCATGCTGTCGCTTCTTTTAGAAAGATAGGGGAATGAAATTGTTAATTGATCATACCCTAAAAGTATGATTACAACATAACCGGACACATAATAATATCGACACAAAAGGAATTTTAAAACCTTGCATACGTTCAAAATACAAAATAACATATTGTGTAGTCATCTAATGAGTCTGATGACAAGTAATTAAGTAATTAGAATGATGGTTGTAGTCATCTGATTCTAATGAGCCTATTAAGTAATTAAATGATATGAAATATCTCGCAACAATACCAACTAAGAACTGCATTCACCTTTTTATAATTAGTGAGCTAATGTGATTTGCTAATGTTGATTAGTTCTACTATGAGTTCTACGAAATGTTTTTGACGATTATAAATTTTTATTATCATATCTTTTATAACTTTAATGAGGGTAGTTAACTAATTATTGACTTTATACAATAAAAGGGCTATAATTTTGTTCCATAATTTAGATTGTTCACAACCGTGTAACTGCTAACACTAAAACTATTTGCTTTGCGACTACAAAATCTTAGAATGGAAAGTTTAATCACCAACTTAGATTTGTTTGTTCTTCTAAAAAGTGAGTGTCCTTCATTTAATCATGAAGTATTGTTTAGTGCAATTGTGTCCCGCATAGGCGATTGCCTTTCTGCCGAAGATCAAGTAACTCTCAAAGAATTTTGCCGGAGATTCACGCGAGCTGCTTTAAACAGGTGGCAGAAATCTAAACGATTCTTTGATAAGTTTAGAAATACGTACGGAGAGTGGTTGCAAGCAAATATTGATTGGCCGAGTTGCGTGCAAACTTTAATAAATCAAGAACCAACTGTTGATGAGATACCAAGAGCACGCTCAGTCTCTCCAGAACCTTCGACATCATCGACTGTTGGAACAATGACAAAAAGGTCCCGAAAACCATTCAAAGATCTGGGAAGCAAACAGAAAAAGAGAAGATCTAGTGAGCACATAGGTGAGGATTTCTGTGAATTGGCATATGCAGCTGCAGCACGTTTAAAAGAAGGTTATGAAGATATCGCATCTGTAATCAATTATATGATCAAAAATCCAGAAGCTGCCGTTAAAATCAAGGAAAGCATTAAGAAAACAGTAATATTTACACCAGAGAAAGCACTTGGATTGCTTCTTTCACTTAAGCTTTCAAAGTGGCAATATATTACGTTGCGAGAGACTGCCATTCGGGAAGGTGCTAAGGATATTTACCCATCCTACTATAAACTGCAACAAACTAAGCTTGCATGCTACCCTCCTAATCAATCAGTATCAGTTACGGATTCATCAGCTAGAATTACACTTCAAGCTTTACTTGACATCACGGTGAAGCGGATTCTTCAAAGTCTTTCTGATAATGTGGAAAATAAGCAGTTAAAGCTGATATCGAAGTGGGGATTTGATGGTGCTTCCAATCAAAGCCGATACAAGCAGAAAATGGACGGCGAGCATGATGATTCAAGCATTTTCATGACCTCCTTGGTGCCACTGAAACTGACAGATGGAGATAATACTATATGGACAAACCCGAAACCATGCTCAACTTTTTATTGTCGTCCGGTTCAGTTCACTTTTGTAAAAGAAAGCCATGCAGTTGTCATTGATAACAAAAGAAAAATGGATGAGGAAATTGAGGCCCTTAACCCCACAGAGTGCATTAATAGTAACAGGGTGACTCATAAACTAATGATGACAATGATCGACGCAAAAGTCTGCACGTACCTTTCTGAAGCTAGATCAAATGCATCATGCTACCTGTGCTTAGCAAAACCAACAGAAATGAACCACTTAGATGCTGTTACATCAAAAACTGTGTGTTCTGACATATATGAATTTGGCCTATCATCCCTACATGCCCGTATAAATTGCATGGAATGTCTGTTACACATTGCGTACAGACTTGACTTCAAACAGTGGGCAGCAAGAAGTAATGAGCATAAAGATATGTTACAAAACAGAAAAAAAAACATTCAAAATAAATTTAAAGAGGAGCTCAATCTGTTAATTGATATAGTAAAACAAGGCTCGGGAACTACCAATGACGGGAATACCGCAAGGAAGTTTTTCGAGTTTCCCAATAAAACTGCAGCTATTACTGGGTTGGATCAAAACCTGATAAAAAGATTTGCTGTTATTTTGCAAGCAATAACATCTGGTGAGAAGATCGATGTCATCAAATTTAAAGATTTTGCTCGCAAAACAGCAGAAAAGTACGTGGAATTATACGACTGGTACTACATGTCATCAACCGTACATAAACTATTAATACACGGAGCTGACATAATCGAAAAAAATGATATTGTCCCGATTGGGACTCTCTCGGAAGAAGCCTCAGAGTCTCGAAACAAAGATTTTAGGAGGTTCCGGGAACATCATTCGCGGAAAAGAAGCAGGCAAGATTCTAATCAAGATATCCTAAATATGCTTGTTGTTTCTTCGGATCCTTTTCTAAGTGCACAAAGGCCGAAGTTAGATGCCAAAAGGAAGACAACCTTTTTTGCTGAAACTCTCGACCTAATACAGTTTCCGGAAACTGAGTTCGAGTTTGTAGGTATATCCGATCTGGATTCTGACTCGGAATTGGAGTCCGACAACGAAAGTTGTAAAGAAAATGTGTAAAATTTAATTATTTTTCTTTATGTTCTTTTGTTATTTATGTTAGTTTATTGTACCAATATGTTTAGTTAATAATTTCATAAATTATAGTTTCAAATATGTATTTTGTATAATTGAATTTATTAGATATTATTTTTGTTACTTCTGTTTTATTTAAATTACCTATCAATAAAAAGTTTATATACAGTCTTTTTTTTTTCACATATTCTTAATATTTGGGGAAAAAGCATGCTTCCTAACGATGTTCTTAACTTTGACACAGTTCATGGATCGTTTTGAACAGTTTCATATGTTAAAATAAATAATGTTAGTACTATAATCCCCTATAAGGATATTATTATTATTATGTGTCCGGTTATGTTGTAATCATACTTTTAGGGTATGATCAATTAACAATTTCATTCCCCTATCTTTCAAAAAGAAGCGACAGCATGGGCACTTTGACACTGATATTCAACTATTTGGTATTGTTGGAAATCTTACAAGATCAACAAGACACTACACACCTCTGTCTAGTCCTTCAGGTCTATAGGGGTGATGCTATTTTATGATAAGAGTTGTTAAAGCTCTGAATTCTTCAACTTAAACACTAAAAGGAACGTTTAAATATGTAAAAATAAATAAAAATATTTTGACGATTTTTTAAAAAAAAAGGCATCTACAACCATTATGTAACGTATGTCAAAAAATCATAAATAATTAGTACTATAACCCCCTATAAGGATATTACGGTTATCGCTGCCGTTTTAGAGATATTTCGATTTTTCATACTAGTTCCATACAAAATTTTCGTAAAAAAAATATAATTCCTTCGTTTCTGTGCAGAATCAATTCTGGTGTCATTTTTGTATATTGTTATAACTAATAGAAGTGATATCCGGCAAAAAAACTCGCACTTGCAAAATAAAATGCCTAAGTCTATGAAAGCCGATTTTCAGTCCACCGTGTGCCGTGACATTTGAATTTCTAACTAGAACCGTTTAGTTGATAGAGTGGGGGGACACTTGACTCTAACGAAAATTGGTACTTTAAAGCTTGATAAGTCACGAACGGTTTACTTAATCAAAAAACGGTCTTACCAAACCCCTAATATTTTTTAAAGACCTATCCAACGATATCACACTATGGGAAGAACGAAAAAAAATAATTATCATCCCACTTTACATGTATGGGAGGTACCCTAAATAATTGTTTTTTTTTCAAAATTTTATTTTATCACTTTTTAGGCGTCATTAACGTGTATACTCATGCCAAAGTACAACTTTCTAGTACCAATAGTTTTTGAGCTAAACCGCGGACAGACGGACAGACAGACGGACATGGCGAAACTATAAGGGTTCCTTGTTGACTACGGAACCCTAAAAATTGGCTAAGTGCTTAGTAGTAACTAAATGTATGGCTTGTAAGCAATTCGACTGCGAAGATTGTGTCGGCGGCGGTCCTAGTTTTTTTTATTATATCTGCGATAAATGCTTTCAAGATAGTGAAGGTAGTTGCTCTTGACTTTAGTTCTATATTATTATCAATTACGTTGACTACTCATAATTTTCATTTTTTTTTTGTTATAGATTGATTTCCGTCTTCGATTGAGAGTTCATAAAATTCAATTATTTAACTACATGTAGTGTATGAATAGCTAAGCTTGTGGTTGTATTTCTATAATTTTTTTTCATGAAGGCCTAAACTTACTAAATTATTTCAGTGTTATTTTATTTTAGTAATATTATAATTATATTTTTTTTACAGATTAATTATCTTCAATTATTAAAAATGGTGATTTTTGTGGACGTCGATAAAGTTTTAACAAAATATGATTTGCTGCAATATTACCACTACAATGGGTGGCCATGGGCTGAGACACATTTCATACTTTCCTCTAAGTGTGGGAAATGCCACGAACATGTAACACATACAAGCGCTACGGGAATCCGACCACTTCACTTGACCTTATTAATGAATAAAAATGATATCGAAATGTTGTTAAATCGTTTACAATTTTGGTGTGACTCCTGTAATGCGTTGATTTACGATCATTTCCCAAAAGACGAATGCATATTATGTACTGGGAGAACATCTAGAGATTGAAAAAGAGAGCCTTAATCTAAATCTTAGCTACTTATATTAAACTGTTTTGTTAGTGAAAAATAGTAATTATATTACTTGGAAATGTTGATTGCTTATAAAACTATAATTATAATTTGAAAAAGACTTGTGGAAAATTTAAGTTGATTATTAGTTGTACTTAATTAATTGAAACTTAATTGACTTTTAATATAATTATCTTTGAATCTTTTTGTATGTGAATTTCTCCATTTGTATTTTAAATTAGGAAGCCGAGCAATTGTTTAAATTTGTGTATTTTCATTTTATTTTAAATGGGTCTTGGACCGGAAATAAATGAATTTTATTTATTTATTTATTTTACTAGCTGACCCACCACGACTTCGTTCACGTGGTATCCTACCCCTACCCAACCGATACCCTACCCCTATCCTACCCCTACCCTATACCACCCCTACCCTACCCTACCCCTACCCTACCCCTACCCTACCCCTACCCTACCGCTACCCTACCCCTACCCTACCCCTACCCTACCCCTACCCTACCCCTACCCTACCCCTACCCTACCCCTACCCTACCCCTACCCTACCCCTACCCTACCCCTACCCTACCCCTACCCTACCCCTACCCTACCCCTACCCTACCCCTACCCTACCCCTACCCTACCCCTACCCTACCTCTACCCTACCCCTACCCTACCCCTACCCTACCTCTACCCTACCCCTACCCTTATCCTACCCCACCCTACCCTTCACCTACCCTAACCCTACCCTACCCCTACCCTACCCCTACCCTACCACTACCCTACCCTACCACTACCCTACCCCTACCCTACCCCTACCCTACCTCTACCCTAGCCCTACCCTACCCCTACCCTACCCCTACACTACCCCTACCCTACCCTACCCCTACCCCTACACTACCCCTACCCTACACCAACCCTACACCAACCCTACCCCTACCCTACTCTCCATTTATTCTTCGTTCGCGTGGGATGTTTTTCCCGCTTAAATCCCTATCCCGTGCGAATTCCGAGATAAAAACTATCCTATGTCCGTCTCCTGGCTCTAAGCTACCTCCATACCAATTTTCACCCAAATCTGTTCTGCCGTTCTTGAGTTAGAAGTGGCGTAACTAACACGACTTTCTTTTATATATATAGATTTATTTTTATAGCATGCTAAAAAGTATTTTTATAGTATAGTTATTTACCTAAGTATTAATGACATGGCTTATACCATTGAGGCCCAATTAAATGTTAAACTAAACTCAGAACGAGTTGCTAACACTAGGTTAAATTGG
This sequence comes from Tholera decimalis, assembly GCA_943138885.2. Classification (NCBI taxonomy): domain Eukaryota; kingdom Metazoa; phylum Arthropoda; class Insecta; order Lepidoptera; family Noctuidae; genus Tholera; species Tholera decimalis. Next base: position 4,482,586 of record OW964565.2, on the reverse strand, counting down.
CTTTCGAGCATTAGTTTTCGTGCAAGAGGGTCTAATATGTACCTATAAAAATAGATTAAGACGTTGAATAATGTGTAATAAATAGATTAATACGTAAATTACCTACTTACCGTGTTCCTACGTATGGATCTCAATAAAAAAATAAGATTTAAGCTATATATTTAATGAGTGCATGTTTTAAGTGTTGCTTTAAGTTAATGTAAACTGAGCCTGAGAATTTTGTTACCGTCGGTTTTGTTACTGTCCCTGTTTTTTCCCGAGGGTTTTGTATGATTTTATCGTAGAATTTATTACTTTTAGAAGTATACTCGGTTTTGGTTTTAAATATTACTTATTTTACAACTTTTGAACATGTTTATAATATGATATTATTCGTTTTACATTATAGGCATGAAAAACAATTGTTGACATGGAGACTGTGGTAACAAAGCCGATACATAATTGTATTTTTAAGTGATTTTTAAAATATTTTTTAACTTGTTGATTTGTTAAGTAATAAAGAAAGACTGATCTTTTCGAATAAATATATTAAAGTGGTAGAATCCTGCATATAATTATTTATTATTCAACTCGATGTTTAATAACAAAACTGACATAAATTCATACTTAGCCTTCACATTTTTGCAATTTAACAAATAAATACTATTTCTACGAAAAAAATATATAATTTTTTGAGAACTAGAGAATATAGGTATGTTATTTCAGATATTAAAAAAAAAACCTAAGACCCCTCTTTGAGGAGTGGCTAGATCGGCGTCACGGCGTCCTGACCTACCGCATGACGCAGGTCCTCACCGGACACGGAAGTTTCGGGAGGTACTTGTGTCTGATGGGAAAGGAGGAAACGTCTGGGTGTCACCACTGCGAGGGTCGCCCTGAGGACACCGTAGAGCACACGGTGCAAGACTGCCCCGCCTGGGCAGAGCACCGACGTGTCCTCACGGCGGCGATAGGCGGAGACCTCTCGCGCCCGGCATTGGTCGAGGCCATGCTGCGGGGCGAGAGGGAGTGGGAAGCGGTCGCCTCCTTCTGCGAAGCAGTCATGCTTCCGAAGGAGGAGGCGGGCCGCGAGAGGGAGAGGATGGCGTCCTCCCTCCAGCCCAGCCGCAGTGGTAGACGCCCACGGCGTCGGACGTCGGCCGACGATCTCCGGCCACCGTAGGCGCGGGCATGCGGACAGCGAGTAAAGGGCAACTCGCTGTCCGACCATGGACCATGCCCGGGTCGACGGCGCGTCGTGTTCCACGCGCGCCTCAAAGAGCGTCAGCAACATGACGAGGCCCCCTCTGCAGAGGGCCGAAGCCTGCCGGGGTCGTGGGACTCATCCCGTTACCGTGGCCCCGGTATGTAAAGGGTTATTGAAGGAACACCGTGGATTTTAGTCAGTAAAAGTCTGACAGTCCCTCCCACCCTGCCCGGAGTGGGAGGACTTATTTGATAATTTTACCACGTTAAAAAAAAAAAAAAAAAAAGGGTGCCAAAAAAAATTGAGTCATATTTTCATCCGTTGTACTAAAATCTCCCCAAATACGACATTAGTTGGTATACGCGGAAGGGGTAGGGTTTTTTGCAGGTCGAATGCGATTGTTTCAGTGTATTGATCTTCTTTAGCTAATTGCATATCATTTTTCAGTTGCTGTTGTAATGCTTTTGCTTTTTGTAAGTGTTCTCTGTGAGCATCTTCCACCAGCGCCTTTTCTTCTTCAGAGGCTTGTAACTTTTTACTAGAATAGTAGTCACATTTGTTGCATGTATCCTTTTTTAGAGGTTTTGTGGGAAAATTAAACTTTGTAAGTAACGGTACAATAATTTCTCAATAAACAAAAGCAAAGCACGATTTTAGATACGTAAATAATCATTATTATGTATTATTGACACAGGTAGAGTTTACATAACAAACATTCTACTTTGTCAAACGCAAAACAAACCCAAGCTTCTTAGTTATTTTTTTAATTTCTGATTTTACAAAAGGTAATTACTATATGGAACTAAGCATCTTTGTTATTTTTAAACTAATTTATTTGATACGCGAAAAGGAACCAAACCACATGGTTCTCTTCAAAGAAAAAAAAACACAAATATTGGACGCATTGTCACCAAGTCAGGATCTGATGATGGGATTTTGGAGAAATCAAAGGAACTCTTCAAATATTATAGGCACACCTGATTTGAGTATTTTTAATATAACTATGTAACTAGTAAGTTGTGTAGTTGCATTCGAAAAGTACTGAAACTACTCAATATATAAGTAGGAATAATAAGTATTTCATGGGTTCTGCTTCGATTACTTGAATATGGTTATTAGGCACAATATGCTCTTCACAATGCATATGGTGAAGTGAGCTAATGATGAAGTACCAGGAGAACTCCTCAACAATTAACGGCCCAGCATTGGAAAAAACAATATTTTGTAAAAGGTTATAAGTCTAAATGTCAACTATGACATTTAGACTTTTGTAACTAGGTAAATTATAAATCGACCAACCAAAAATAGTGAAAAAACGAAAATACAAATCTGAAGACACCGACTACCAAAATTAAAGTTATTTTTCACTTTGCAGTGTTTTTTTGGAAGTCGGTTTAATTTTTTTTGGTAATTTTTTTTTATTAATATAATCTACTCAAATTAAAGTTTTATAACAATCAAATTATAAAAAGTTTCAATAAAATTTTAATCACACAAAATCAACAAAATTAAATTATTCAAATAAAAAAAAAAAAAACAAGAAATCCGTAGGTAACGAGTTCAGGAATAACAGCTTTGGTAAGCGTTTCAATAATATTCGGCTCCTGGTCTTTTTATATGGCGCCAGCTTTCGAGAACAATCTCTATGCTTGAGCCGAAGCAGCCCAAAAAACGAGACTTTTAGTAACACTAAACACTTTTTGTCACAAAAAACTTTCGAAATTGTCGTTTGAACAATGAAGTTTCACCAACGAATAATGAATGACATATATGTCGGTAAAATAGTACAGTTCGATGACTAACTCCATCTAGTGAATGTTTGATTAAATGAATCAACTAAACTGTTTCAAAAGCACAGAAGGAATGCCATCATAGATGCACAGACAGCGTTAATGTAGTATTATGGAGATAGTATTCTTTGGTAGTTCGTGTTCCGGGCTCCGGGCCAGGGCCGGATTAACCATTAGGCGGAGTAGGCAATTGCCTAGGGGCCCAGGCCCAGTGCACGCACCAAGAAAACATGTTTCTACGAACAAGAATATGATGTGCGTGTGAACTTAGGGACCTCACTGTTATCTCACAAAATACAAATCGTTAGATTTAGTAGTAGAATTAAATAAATTTTAGAACAAATCTGGGAATAAGTAAACAAATACTTATATTAAAAACCACAGCCTTTAATGTGCGTTTCCTCAGTTCACACACGATTTGGTCAGTCAAAGTAAGGAAAGGGGCCCCGAGAATGCCATTGCTTTAGGGCCTCTCACAGGGTTAATCCGGCTCTGCTCCGGGCCAGAAGACCAAACTTAATGTTGGGGGTTGCAGATGAAAAATCGGTAATAATTGATTGAATGATTATAAAAAATCGATTATCAATCGATTATTCATAAAAATAAAATCACGAATAAAAATCGATTTTTATTCCATTGACTAGTAAGTCCTGTAAAACTATAGTAAGTAGGTACTTATCATCAGAAACTTACGTATGAGGAGATAGAAGAACTGCTAGAAATACCGGTATAAACTATAAACTTTTTTATTTTATTATGAGTAATTCCATCTAATATCAATACGCTATACGTGCAACAATCACGCTTTCATCTAACAAGCACACATATCCTCTTACACTCATACACTCACATATCACACAAAGAGAGGACATACTACACATATACTTTCTTCTTTGTCATTGTTTAATTTACTTATTTTATATTAAGTTGCTACATATTAGTCGTCCATTGTATCAGTTACTCAAGGGGAATGGCCTTGAGAGCCGAAATACAGGTTTTACCTAGTTCGACCTCAAGTTTACAACTTTTGTGTACAATTAAGTACTATCATTAAGCACTGTATTATTTTTAAGAAACAATGTACATATATCTTGGAAATAAAAATTATCTTATCTCATCTTATCAAACCCGTACGCAGGGTTGGATTTATGTATGTTGAAAAAGATAGTACAAAAAAGTGAAAAGGATAGTATTTATAAAAAAAATATAGTACACTTTCATTATTTTTAATTTATACTATATAAAGCTAGATTACCACTGACTCACTGACTCACTCACTCATTGACATAATTGTTCTCCCAGATGGTGGATGGGGAGGTGGGTATATTTTGACAGATTCGTAAACAAGTAACTCTCAAACCTAACCCCCCGCCCCCCTTCTCACCCCCTTTAGGCGGATCTCGGAAATTAAGAGACTTGGAACATTTTTGTTTTCAGATTCATTTAGAGGGGCAATGCTTTAGTCGAAATAATTGTGCAACCTCCCCCCCATCACCCCTCCCCCCATTTTTTTTTTTCACCATCACGCGACGTGCTTGCACCTCGCGCAACACGCAAATACTAAACCCCCCCCCATCACCCCCCTTTTTTTTATTTTTTCTTTTCGCAAGCACGCGAGGTGCTTGCACCTCACGCAACACGCAAATACTAATCTCCCCCATCACCCCCCCCCTTTTTTTTTTTTTCACAAGCACGCGAGGTGCTTGCACCTCGCGCAACACGCAAATACTAGTTATTATACTATATAAAGCTAAATTACCACTCACTCACTCACTGACTCATTGACATAATTGTTCTCCCAGATGGTGGATGGGGAGGTGGGTATATTTTGACAGATTCGTAAACAAATAACTCTGAAACCTACGGGAAATGTGCCAAACCTCCCCTTTTCAACACCCTTCTCCCCCTCCCTATCGTATCTCGGAAACTACGAGACAGGTATTTTTTTTTTTACGGATTCTTATAGAGGAGGCTCGGTAAAGTAAAAACCATTTTTCAAAGTGGGTGACTTTGAAAAATGGTTTAGAATCTTTGTCAACGGTTTATAATAAAATTACTTGTTCTCGTATTAATAATCTGTGGTTCTCGTTTATTTTGTTCGTGTAACTACCGGAATAATTGAGATAGGAAATGTAAGTCAGTGACCGGAACTATCAAGAAGGATTCGTTTTAAGTCTGCGATTAGTTTCACCACAAACACGCAACATAAAATAATAAATTGTAAAAGAAATTATGAACTAGTAAAAAAACTTATTTAAAAAACCCGACTGCTCAACTGAAATGGAACAACCAGCACATTTTTATTTTAAAAAGTGACAACAATTGAACCTAATATAATTTTAGTTTAAAAAAATGGGATGGGTCCCACCTGTTTGTCAAAAAATCTGCTTGTTTCTTCCATTTTAGATGAGTTGTTGGGCTTTTTTTATTTCTTAAATATTTTTTTTTTATTTTCAGCTTTTTAGTATTTAATTCCGTTTTAAAACGTTATATATCCTAAACGGTTACTAAAAATGAAAAATAGTTAAAGAAACGTCAAAATCATTTTTAAAGATCTATTTAATGATACCCCACCTGACATAGTTTGTCGACTTTTTTATTTTTAACAATATGTCGCCTGGTTGTCGTTGTGGTGATTTGTTTTTATTTTAATCTATCTTATAACACTCACGCCATCAAACCAAATCTAACGACGTATCATTTATCAAAATCCGTTCACGGGTTTAATAGTTACGAGGGAACAAACGAACGGAATACATACGCGGTAAAAACATAACCCTCCTTGCTTTGCCACAGTCGGGTAAAAAATTAAACAAGTGCACCACATCTTTTCTATCTATGGTCCAATACAATGCATATTTAAAAATAAAAATAAAATAATTACTCGTTTATTCCCTATTATAGCACCTACAGATAAAATTACACAAAAGAGCAAAATATCAATACCAAATACAGATTTTTTACTGATTTTCTTAAATATACCTAATACAGATTTTATACAGATTTTTTAAATCTTCGTTACAGATAATGCTTTTAAAAATCTGGCAACACTGCAAGTGCGATGCATGCGGCGACCAGGGTTGAATTTTGTACTATAATTATAGTATTTATACTATAATTTCGCTCTTTGTACTATATACTATCCACATCTAAGGATAGTACGCTAAAATACTATAATTAGGGATACGCAAAATTTGAAAAGTATCGATACTTTACTCGATACCAGTATCGTATTAAAAGTATCGATACCAAAAAAGTATCGGAACAAAAGTATCGATACCTGAAGGTATCGAGTACTTTTTAATACATAAAAAAAACCCGAATGGAGTGTAGTTTGTGTTGCTAAGTTTTACAAAAAAATCCAGCAGGAACGTGTCTTACAAATTAGTCACTAATATCCAATAGTAAAAAGTAAAGTCTTTATTTTGGAAACACAGACAGCCGGAGTCTGTGTTTCCTAATCGCTATAACCTGGGAGTCTTTAAGTCAAGAGTGAATAGGTTACTTCTAGGCAAGCGTGCTCCATCTTCGACCACATCATCACTTACCATCAGGTGAGATGGCGGTCAAACGCAAGCCTATTATCAAAAAAGAAAAAACATAATAAAACTCACAAATAAATTGTCATAATGAATACTAAATTATAATATAGTGAATAAAATTTTATCCAGGTGAGATTCAGTCAAACAAGTACGACTCTCTGTCATAATGGCTCCAGCTCGTGAAAAAAGCTTCTCCGAACTCACTGAAGTTGCTGGAATAATTAAATATTTTTTCATCAGGTTAAATAGCCTAATATAAATAATAGGAAAACAAATTTCATGTATTCCCACGCTTGCAAAAGATCTGCTTTGAGAGAAGATACTTGATTTGAAAACCTCGTCGCTTTCCCCTTCAGTTGTCCTCTGACGTCTTGCATGAGCCAGTTGTTCATGTTGACTCCAGATAGCCATTGTGTCAGTTTCCGATTCTGAGGAGTTTGTTGATGGGCACGGGCTATCATTTGCGTTTATTGTCCTTCGGATGTACGAAATCGCACGAGCGCAGGCATTGGGAACCGTAAAGTGGATGTTTTTAACAACTTAAAATAAGGAGGAGGTTCTCAGTTCGTCTTGAACTTTTTTTTATGTATATCACCTCATAACTCGAAGACGGCTGGACCGATTTGGAATTTTTTTTATTCGTTTGACAAAGTATACTTTCTAATTGGTCCCATTGTTATGAAATCAGGATCTGATGATGGGATCCTGGAGTAATCGAGGGAACTCTTCAAATATTATAGGCAACACCTATAGCGTTTTGAGTATTTCTAATAGTACCTTGTGCAGTTCTTCTCAAAAAGCACCATTTGGGGAAGTGGAACTTATGATGAAGACCACAGGTGGCCACCGAAACTACTCAATACTTCGTGGATTGCGATTCGATTTCTTGAATATGCATGTTAAGCACTTTATGCTCGTCACAATGCATATGGTGTTGTAGAGCTGATGGTGAAGTACCAGGAGAACTCCTCAAAAATTAACGGCTCTGCATCGGGAAAAGCAATATTTTGTAAAAGGTGATCAGTAATTCACATTTTGGCTTTTATAACTAGATCAATTACAAACCGACCCAATAAAAAGCGTGAAAAAAAATAGCAAAAAATAAAACCGACTTCCATATCAAAACACTACAAAGCCAAAAATAACTTTAATTTCAGAAGGCGGTGTAAAAAAAACATAAAATACAAAACCAATAACACCGACTACCGAAATTAAACTTATTTTTGGCTTTGTAGTGTTTTGATATGGAAGTCGGTTTTATTTTTGCTAAAAAGTTTTTTTAAATCTTGGATGAAGCAGGGTGGAGATAAAAAGTATCGATACTTTCTAAAAGTATCGATACTTTCTAAAAGTATCGATACTTTCTAAAAGTATCGATACTTCTAAAGTACCGGAACAAAAGTATCGATACCAAAAGTACTTGGTATCGAAACAAAAGTATCGATACCTTGTGGTATCGATACTTTTTGCGTATCCCTAACTATAATTTAAAGTTTGCTCCGGAATGCTTAGTTTTACGTCGTATTATGGATATTCCGACCGAATTCCGATCTTTTGATGTTTTCTGTGTTGATGACCGGGGATTCCCCTATTATCCTGCGAAGTACATTTCTCTCTTTCCCAGGGTTGGGTTTGTACTTTAATAATTTGTATTGAAAATGCAATTTTATTTTCTTGTGACGCTATCAAAAGCGGTAGCAAAAGTGGGAATTTTACTGATTTTATTCCTACTGTATTTTTATTACTGATTTGTGATTTTATTACTGATTTTGTACCTACATACTTAGGTTGATGAGATTAAATGCCAAAGATGAAGATAGAACTAATAGTAATATTCAAGAACTGATAAACTTAGAAGAGGAGTAAATTTTGCCTTAACAGGTGTTGATTTTAATGACTATTATATGTTAAATTAAAAATAATAAAAGAGTCCTATATTTTTTTTATAAATACTATCCTTTTCACTTTTTTGTACTATCTTTTTCAACATACAGAAATCCAACCCTGGCGGCGGCGACGGGAACGACTGCAGCGACTGCGGCGCGGGTAGATGTGCGAGGCCATTAACAAAAAGCGATGACTGCGGGGACTGTAGAGACTGCGGTGCGGCTAGCTCTGCGTTCACCTTAAGTGTGCAATGCGAATATCGTCGTTGCGCTTGCAAAAGGCGCTATGTGGTAAATAGTCATTTTCGTTCTTTTATGCACTTTCAATCGTTATTTTAATACACACATGCTGTAAAACAGCTATCTAATAAACGAAATATTTAAAGAGTTACCTTTCAATATTGCGTTTATCACATAGCTGTTTTTACAGCATGTGTGTATTAAAATAACGATTGAAACTTCATAAAAGAACGAAAATGACTATTTACCACATAGCGACTTTTGCAAGCGCAACGACGATATGCAACTGTAGTTAAAACAATGTATGTAACTATAGTTAAAAAAGTAAACAACTTCTGATTAAAAGCATTTCATTTTTAGGGTTCCGTAGCCGAATGGCAAAAAACGGAACCCTTATAGTTTCGACATGTCTGTCCGTCTGTCTGTCTGTCCGTCCGTCCGTATGTCACAGCCATTTTATTCCGAAACTATTAAGACTATACATGTAAAACTTTGTAGGTAGATGTATTCTGTGAACCGCTTTCCGATTTTAAGAGAAAATTTAAAAAAATATTTAATATAAAGGGGGCTCCCCATACATGGAACTGAAACTGAATTTTTTTTTTTCATGGAACCTATACGTGTGTGGTAACTATAGACAGGTCTTTAAAAATGACATTATCGTTTCTAAAATGACTTTTTCATAAAGTTAATTGTTTCAAAGATATACGGTTTCAAAGTGGTAAAATGTGTGTCCCCCCCCCCTGTAACTTCTATAATAATGAAGTGAAAAATCTAAGAAACCCATAAGTTGTAGATATTAATGTAAACTTTCAACCAAAATTGGTTTGAACGAGATCATCGAGTCAGCAGTTTTTGAGATACAGTATTTTTAAAAAAACCGCAAATATAACTTTGTAATTCATACAAATACTATGAAAAACAAATTTATTTGGCGTAGTTGTAAAAATTGTAAATAAGCTAGTTTTAAGAAATTTGAAAGGTTTTTGGTTTTTTTTTTTTTCAAATAAATATATTAAGTAGGTATGTTCCCTTCATGGGCGATTCCGACTCGCACTTGGCCAATTTTATTTACTAACTTGGACCGCGCCAAAGATTGCTGCTGAAGCTTTTTTGTCTGTGGTAATTTATTTGCGGTTTTGGGCTGTAGCGGGCATAGAGTAGGCCAGAGATGGGGAAACTACGGCCCGCGGGCCATCTCCGGCCCGCGAAGGCTTGAAATCCGGCCCGCGACCATCAAACAATAATCACGAAAATATTTCGTATTGTCAGCAATTTCATTCTCATTGGCAATGGCCAGCTTGCATAGAACAATCAATTGTTTCACGAGCGCGGGCGGGTCGTGCCATGTGCTGTGCATGTGCGGTCCGAACGTCGGACACCCCTCCCGCGCACCCTCCCTCGGCTTCCCGTGTCCACGCCGCCCCCGCCGCACCGCCGCCGCACTCGGAGTTTTGTCTTACTTTAAATCGCATGATTGTACGCCGTATATTCTTACTTACGAAACTACAACAGTCGCGTAACAGACGGTGAGTGGTGATATTTTTAATTCCACAAATTAAGATGTTATCATGTTCTTTGTATGTAAATTCTGAAAACAGTTTGTTCAGTCATATAATAATATACAAGTAGCGTAAATTTCAACACATTTTGTGTCTTACAATTATTTAATTGTAAAATATGTTTGAGCGATGTAGTGATGTTGGTTTTGTTGTTTTGTTACAGCAGCAAAATGACGACCAAAAAACGGAAAATTGATTCTGAGTGTCGAGTTTTTAAAGAAGAATGGTCATGGAAATATTTTTTCACAGAATTTAAAGACAAACCAGTTTGTCTCATTTGTAATGAAACAGTTGCAGTTTTTAAAGATTTTAATTTGTCTCGACACTTCTCAAAAAAACATGCAAATGCGAAATATTCGTCTATGACAGAGGCAGAGAGAAAGTCCTTTGTTGAAAGGCAAAAAGAGAAGTTACGTGGACAGCAGAACATGTTCATGAAGCAATCTGATACGCAGAAAGCTGCAACGCTGGCAAGTTATGTTGTAGCTTACAAAATCGCAAAAAGCAACAAAACTTTGTCGGATGGTGAGTTTGTAAGAGATTGCATGGTGGCTGTAAGCAACAATCACTGATCGAATTGACGCCATCGCTGCACAATTATCGTCACAGCTGGAACAGAACTGTAACGAATTTGAATACTTTTCTCTAACCATGGACGAGAGCACAGACGTGAGCGATACTGCCCAATTGCTGATTTTTATTCGAGGAATTGATTCAGAATTCAACATAACCGAAGACTTAGCATGCTTACAATCCTTGAAAGGAAAAACCACTGGAAAAAATATTTACGACTCTTGTTTTGAGGGTCTTTCAAACTTTCACTTGCCTATGGACAAATAATGTAACATAACCATGATGGAGCACCAAATATGGTGGGTAGCAATTGGGGTTTATGGGTATATTTTGCAAAGAAAACCCTAATAATAATGTATTATTTCTGCACTGTTTAATACACCAAGATGTGTTGTGTAAAGCAGCTATTGACATACAACCCGTTTTGAGTGTGGTTGTTAAACTTATCAACACAATACGTTCACGGGGTTTGATGCATCGACAATTCCAAGCATTTCTAAAATCCAACGAAAGCGAGTTTTCTGATCTCCTCTACCATACTAAAGTGAGATGGTTAAGCTGTGGCAATGCATTTGAGAGAGTGTGGAACTTAAGAAAGGAGATTCAAGACTTTCTGACGGTGCAAGGCAAATGGGACGACTTTAAGATCATGTCTGACAAAAATTGGCTTGCTGATTTCGCATTTTTCACAGATTTGCTGTCGCACTTAAACAAATTGAATACAAAGCTTCAGGGCAAGAATCAATTCTTAGATGAGCTTTGGGGACATTTAAAAGCCTTCAAATTGCAGCTTAAATTGTTTTGCTGTTGTGTAGAGAAAAACGAACTTACACATTTTCCCAATCTGAGCAGTATATCACCTGTCTCAAACGACAACTTAAAAAGGTTCGCTCAACAGCTGAAGAAACTGCACGAAGAATTTGAGAAGAGATTTCAAGATTTTAGGAGAATTGAGCCTTCACTAAATATTTTTTCGATGCCTTTTAACGTCAATGTCGATGTAACAACCGCCAACCTCCAACTTGAACTAATTGAGATGCAATGCAATACACATTTGAAGCAACTGTTTCTTAACACCAGCAAATTGGAATTTTATAAGTCCATATCTAGGACACAATACCCAAATATAGTTGCCCACGCCCAAAAAATAATGGCTATGTTTGGTACAAGCTATTTGTGCGAACAAACTTTTTCAATAATGAAATTAAGAAAAAATTGTCTTCGTAATAGGCTTTCGGATGACCACCTTTATTAACTACTAAAATGTTCAGCATCACAAATGGAGCCGGTTTTTGATGAAATCAAGCAAAAACAAAAACAGTTCCACATGTCACATGTCCCCACAAATACCAGCGCTCCTCAACCTTCTACTTCGCAGCTAACTTAAAAGTTTAATTTAATTACAATTTCCAATTTATTTTTTATTCCAATAGTTATTTTGTAATATTGCACAATAAATTAGTGTTTCAAAAATACATACCTATCAATATTTTTATTTCAGTAATTAACATAGCCAAAAATTAAACAACTTGGCCCGCCATATTTTTTGTTAGTATTATATTGGCACGCGAAGGAAAAAGTTTCCCCATCCCTGGAGTAGGCACTGGTGGCGCGTCAACGTTGCCAACCCTACTGTTTTAACAGTAGATTTACTGGTTTTACAGTGACATCCCTGTTTTCTGTTTAAGTACCAATTTCTACTGTTTTTATGATTATATTTACTGGAGATTTCGTCTAAAACAATAAAACCCTACAATTTACAACCTAGCTTCATGATATGCATGATGTATCCGTATAAATTTTATCTATGTCTAACAAAGAGTATAATAATCTATAGGGTAAAGAGAGCCCACTCTATGCATTTTCGTGCTGACCGTTTGACAGCGCCATCTGAATTTTGGCCCCGGTAATTGTAACGTACCTACCTACTACTACTTTGTTAAAAATAAATTACAAGTTATATTAATTCTATGTTGTGACAAAGTTAAATAACTTACTCTACACTACAATTATATTATAGTGAAAGCATTCTGTTATTTTGAAGTGTAGAATTAGGTATTTAATTTTGTCACAACATAGACTGATTAAATTGCGTGAATTGCTTAATTGGATAGTAAAAATAAAAAACAATGTTTATGCATTATTTGGAGGAGGAGAAAGGCGACTCGACGCACTTAATCTTGGTTTTCACAACCAAAACTATACAAAATGGAACGAGAGAACTACAAACATTCGCACGAACAAGGAGTAGCCGCCATTTTGTGGTAAAAAAATTCTTTAGATTTTGTATAGGAGTGTTACCAATTATAAGATTGAATTTTTGACCAAACTATAAAACATATTTCAACATTCCTACAATCTTGTAAATCAAGGTTTCAGGCATTAAACAGCAAAATAAATTACTAAAATAAATTGAATATAACAACTGCAATTATTTGATACTTACTTATTTGTTATTTATGTCCTCGATTATAATAATGATCATTTATACATATAAATAATAAGACGTCTATTTACACAGTTCATTTACAATAAATGATACATTGTATTGCATTTTAAATATGTATTAATTACATCATAATGATTTAAATCAACAAGTAATAACAAATATTTAAAATGTTATTATTGCCTAAATTACGGTAGTTATTTTAATGAAGACCACACTGAAAAAATATACCTTATATATCTTTGTCCCTAATTATATTTTTTTTTATTTAATAAGTATTTTTTTAAGAATGTGATAAATTTCTAATAAACAGAGAGATGTAAACAGAAAAAATAAAATGAATTAATAGTAAACCTGTTCATGTAGTGACATCTACAATTTTTTTAGATACTAATTGGTTTTACTTTTCGGGGCCAGATAACAGATGACACCACAATCTTTTAGAAATGTCACTTTAAGGCTACTGTCCCCCCCCTGATGTCTAACAAAACAAGTCATAAGTCATAACATGTCAAAGTCTGACAAAAATAATGTCAGTAATAGAGATGAGTCGTATTTACTAGAACAGATCCGAAGAATAGGTAAATTTCGATACTAGGCGGCACCTATTCTCACTTTGACAACACCTAGTATCATGAAGTATTGCGAAATCCAACTGCTCTTAGGCTTCATAGCACTAACGCGTAATTGCATTCCATTCACTCAACACGTTACAAACCTGCTTTACCGCTCATTCATGTTTGCCAAAATCATTCGTTTGTCAGTCACTTGAATTTAAACCCTAATTCAAAGTACATAAAAGTAATGCAACGCGCACGCGTGTTGTGCAAGAATATATATTCTGTCCTTTTTTAACTACACTATTCCGTAGTCTTCCCATCTTTATCTTTCAATACTCGAGACTAGTCAGTAATCATTCGATCCGAGAATACTCGATCCAAATGAGTACCAACTAGTCTCGAAAAGACTAAGTAAATAGATACTTCGTAATATATATTAGATAGTCTTGTCGAGACTAGGTGGTACTTGTAGGGACAAAAGTGCTGACACGGCTCATATTACGACGGCGCGGCAACGGGCTCGCCGTCACAGTCCCGCGTAAGCTAGGCAGTAGTGAACACGTACTTATGTAGAATTAATATTATGGTCAATACAGTGAGTTGTACCAGTAACAATAGTTTCCTTTATACATCCCCAGACTCCGTAGTAGGTAATAGAGACAACAACTAGGGTATAGTAAAGACACTAAATTGGTGAACCCGACGTGATCAGCTTTGCAACCATATCGCGTATCCGCGTCACATCTAATTCGTGTAACTACGAGAACAGTACCGCGTGTGTAAAGTGACTGTGATTACTTAACGCATAATATACCAAGACATGGCGAATCCCGTACATCCTGTGCCCGCAGACATGCAGCAGCAGGTCAATCACGAAATGGCTGGAATCAGTTTGAACGCGAGAATTCCCTCTTTTTGGACCGACATGCCGCGCATGTGGTTCGCGCAGTTCGAAGCCATAATAGGGCCACAGCATCAAGGTGAGAATGTCAAATACGACTTAGTATTGGCAAAACTGGGCAAAGAAGAACTAAGTCAGGTTGCGGATTTGATAGATGATCCGCCAGAACAGCAGCGGTATACAGCTCTGAAAAATCGACTACTTAAAGTTCTCCAACAAAGCGCAGAGGCTCAATTTCACAGATTAGTTAAGGAAATGGATCTTGGAGAACAGCGTCCGTCACAGCTCCTTGCTAAGATGCGAGAGCTTGCCAAGAACACAGGTACAGGCGGTGAGGCCTTGAGGAACCTGTGGTTGACACGACTACCGGGATGGGTGCGTGCGATTCTCGCAAGCTGCAAGGGAGTGACCAAGTTGGAAGAACTCGCCGATATGGCTGATAAAATTATGGACAACCTACGCAGTGGGGAAATATCGGAGATTCGTAAGCCGTCAACTCCGACCACGAGTGATGTAAATGTAGAACTCCTGGCGGAGATACGAAGTATGTCTTTGGAACTCAAGACGTTGCGAGGTGAAGTGAATGAAATTAGAGGAAGACAGTTTCAACGCGGCCCTCAACGTTGGAAAGGTGGCCGGAGTAGGAGCCGTTCGCGATCAAAAGGCCCACGACGCTCACCGCAGAGTGCAGACTGGTTATGCAAGTACCACTACAGGTATCGTGAGGCTTCAAAAAAGTGCGAGACACCGTGCAACTGGAACGCTGCGAAGGGAAACTAAGTGCGATGCATTCGAGTACGGTGGGAGAGTGTATCGATTTAAGTGAAAACCATCGCCTATGTGTCACGGACTCCAGAAATGGTATGAATTTTTTAATAGATACGGGTGCTAATGTCTCTGTAGTTCCTGTTTCTAAAATTAACCCTAAAAATCTTAGTAAGTGTGACTATAAGTTGTTTGCCGCAAATGGCACAGAAATCAACACGTATGGTGTCACTACATTAGAGCTCAACTTAGGCTTAAGGCGTAGTTACCGATGGCCTTTTATAGTTTCTGATGTCAGCAAACCAATTATCGGTGCTGATTTTTTTAAAACGTATAGATTAGTAGTTGACCTATATAATAGAAAGTTAGTAGACGGGTTAACGCAGCTATGCACGATAGGGACTATCATAAGCCACAGGGAGCCTTCTATTAAAACTATTCAGGAAGATAATCCGTATCGTGACTTGTTAGAACAGTTTCCGGAAATTACCAGACCCCTATCATTCAAGGATACACCCAATCATACTGTTTATCACCACATCGAGACAACGGGTATGCCAGTACATGCACGTGCCAGACCTCTACCGCAGGATAGATATAAAAAGGTGAGAGACGAATTCCATATAATGCAGGAAATGGGCATATGTCGACCGTCTAGTAGCCAGTGGGCTAGTCCTTTGCATGTCGTCCCGAAAAAAGACGGACAAATTCGACCGTGTGGTGATTATCGACGCTTGAATGCAATAACAAAGCCCGACAGGTACCCGGTACCTAGACTCCACGACTTCACGTACGGGATAGCAGGAAAAAAGGTATTTACAAAAATTGATATTAATAGAGCTTATCATTATATTCAATATGCGCCAGAAGATATCGAAAAGACCGCTATTATTACACCTTTTGGTCTTTTTGAATTCCCGCGTATGACATTTGGGCTAAGAAACGCCGCTCAAACTTTCCAAAGATTCATGTATAACACGGTTTTACAGGGAATAGTGAATATTTCAGAGATAG
This sequence comes from Tholera decimalis, assembly GCA_943138885.2. Taxonomy (NCBI): domain Eukaryota; kingdom Metazoa; phylum Arthropoda; class Insecta; order Lepidoptera; family Noctuidae; genus Tholera; species Tholera decimalis. The sequence continues at coordinate 4,466,121 of OW964565.2, read as the reverse complement.
AAACAAATGTAAACAGTTCATTGTTTTGTTATATTGATGACGTAATAATTGCGTCACAAAACGAGTCAATACATAAAGAACATCTAAGGCAGGTATTTGAACGGTTCAGTAAAATTAGGCATAACAATTAATTGTAGCAAAAGTCAATTTGGTAAACAAGAAATAGAGTTTTTAGGATATAAAGTTACGCAAGAAGGTATTATGCCATTACCAGACAAAGTAAAGGCTATCACAGATTACCCGAAACCGGAAACCGTGGAAAGTTTGAGAAGGTTTTTAGGAATGGTAAACTTCTATAGAGCCCATCTGCCAAACGCAGCAGAATATCATGCACACTTGAATAAGTTCTTACATAACGCAAAAAAGAGAGATAAATCCAAAATCGAGTGGGATAAACAGTCGGAGTCAGCATTCGAGCAGTGTAAGGTGAGCCTACAAAGCGCCGAATTACTCGCTCACCCGGCCCCGGAAGTTCCATTATCACTGATGACAGACGCATCTAATACATGCGTAGGTGCTGTTCTCCAGCAACGAATCAGCGGTAAGTGGCAGCCACTAGGTTATTTTTCCAAAAAGTTATCAGATACGCAACGTAATTACAGCACATACGACAGGGAGTTGCTTGCTATTTATATGTCAATTATGCATTTTAAGCATTTGATCGAAGGACGCGAGCTAACAGTATTTACGGACCATAAACCCTTAGTATACGCGCTAACAAAGGTAAGCTCAGATAAAGAAACGCCGAGGCGAATTAGGCATCTTATGTAAGCGAGTTCACAAACAATATTCAACACATGAGCGGTAGTGAAAACTTAGTAGCGGACGCTTTATCACGGGTTGAAACAATAGGTTGCCCAACTGTTATCGACTACGAGGAATTGGCGTCACAACAGGAATCCGACGATCAAATTACAAACTTATTAAACAATAACAATAGCACAAAGGCGCGGTTGAAACACATCAACTTACTTAACGTCAGCAAAAGTGTTTACTGTGACGTATCGGGAGACAAGGTCCGACCATACGTACCAAATAACTTCAGAAGGTTAGTTTTTGAATCTGTGCACAATATCAGTCATCCTGGTATTAAGGCAACTTTGAAAATGGTAGCTACACGGTTTTTTTGGCCAGAGATGAATAAAGACGTAAGGACATGGACTAAAACCTGTATCCAGTGCCAAAAGAGCAAGGTAAACCGCCACGTAATTTCAAGCTTAGGAAAATTTACACCAAGCGAGCGTTTTGGGCATATACACGTGGACATCGTAGGTCCCTTACAGACTACGCAAAAAGGTAACAGGTATTGTATTACTATTATAGACAGATTCACAAGCTGGCCTGAAGTAGTACCTACTGCTGACATAACCGCTGAAACCGTAGCGAAGGCACGAACGAGAACGAGAGAGAACTGGATTTGCAGATTCGGATGTCCGAGTAAGTTAACCAGCGATCAGGGCAGACAGTTCGAAAGTGAGCTGTTTAAAAACTTGCTTAAGCTGTTAGGTGTCCAGAGAATACGGACTACACCCTATCACCCGCAGAGCAATGGCAAAATAGAAAGATGGCACCGCTCGTTAAAGGTAGCTCTCACATGTAGGTTAACGGATAAAACTTCATGGGATGATGAGTTAAATACAGTGTTATTCGGACTTCGTGCAGCTGTCAGTGGTGAAACGGGCCTTAGCGCAGCAGAGTTAGTTTTAGGACAACCATTGCACTTACCAGGCGATTTTCTACATATGTGTACTGATCGCAGTACACATATGTAGAAAAATTACGAGAGCTTGTACGTAGCCTACAGCCCAAGTCACGAGCGGATAGCGATTCGCGAAAAGTATTCGTGTATAAAGACTTACGTTCTTGTTCGCACGTGTTTATTAGAAACGATGCAGTAAAAAAACCATTAACTCCCACTTATGAAGGCCCCTACAGCGTTATAAGTAGATCTGATAAGGTTTTTAAGGTTCAATTAAGCAATAGGCAGATAGATATTTCCGTAGACAGGTTGAAACCTGCTTATGTCCTCGCAGAATCAGAATATGACAATGATGGAAATTCTAAGAAAATGACACCTAGTAGTAATAGTCCGATAAAATTTAGAGACAATGAAGAAACTAACACAAATGTTAATAGCGATAAGTTAGTAACTCGTACCACACGTAGTGGCAGAATTGTTAAGCCACCCGTGCGTTTTAGTTTGTAGAGTAGTTATAAACAATATTTTTAAATGTATAAGTGTTTAAGAATATCTATGTATCGTGTTAGCTATAGACATACAATGTTTGTGTTAAAGTTTTTCTCATTTATGAATGTGTAGTACTTAAGACAAATATTTTTTTTGTATTATTCTCAGTGTTTCCGAATTAAGAAATTGTTATAATAAGATACAAATAAACCACTGTGTTTGTAAGTGGTGACAACAATGCACCACGTTCACTACTTGCCTTTGTGTCAGCACATTCAGTACAATAACAATATGTACAAAACAGTGTAACATACTGTATTAGTTATAATAGGGTGACCATAGACTTTGTATAACCTTAAAGTTAACACAAAAATAATATTACATTTTATATCCATTTTTCTTTTTTAAAAAGGGGGGAATATTGTAGGGACAAAAGTGCTGACACGGCTCATATTACGACGGCGCGGCAACGGGCTCGCCGTCACAGTCCCGCGTAAGCTAGGCAGTAGTGAACACGTCCTTATGTAGAATTAATATTATGGTCAATACAGTGAGTTGTACCAGTAACAATAGTTTCCTTTATACATCCCCAGACTCCGTAGTAGGTAATAGAGACAACAACTAGGGTATAGTAAAGACACTAAATACTCATTCGGATCGAGTATTCTCGGATCGAATGATTACTGACTAGTCTCGAGTATAAAGTCCAATTACTAGGTACCAACCTAGTCTTATCACTGATTGCTGGTGCTAACACCCTAAGTTCAATAGAAATATCAAGTACAGGAGAAGTGGCAACGAGGTGAGTCCGTGAAGCTTAAAGACCGTCATCGTAAAATTTAATCAAAATACCGTGTTCATTTGTTGTTTAGCAGTTTCCTGCAAAATTAGTAGCCACAATAAAAAAAAATACTTGGACTAAGTACGTGCACCATGACCACATTCGATAAGTAATAATTGATACTAGGTGGACTAGGGACTAGGTGGAATAGGTATCTGGATCACGTATTTTTAAATACTAAGAATAGGTGCACCTAGTCCCAAATTTACCTAGTACAACCCATCTCTAGTCATGTAGTCAGTAATGACAATAAATAATGACATTATAAATATTTTAATATCGTCTCATCTTCAGATTTGTATAGTCGTCTCCCGAAATTTAAGATCCCTCTTCCAATTAACTTCTCTTCTCTTCTAACATTTCCTTCACCAGAACTGCTTGTGGCGCTGATGAGTTTCATCCGTCACAACAATATAAAACTGTGAGCCAGAGTACCAAAAATTGTCTGTATGGTTGTGGTATAATTTATGTAATCGTTTAACAACTATAATATTTATGTATTTTTATTCTTTGTTTGTTTCAGTCCTGTACTAACCCAACAAGTTCAACTGTACCAATTGAAGAAACAGAGACTATCGTTCCTGTTCTGATTTTAACTTTTTTCTTTTCTAAATCCATTCTGTCTCTAATCATTAATCCATTAATCATACACACTTGTTTTTCCAATTTACTTTAGACATTGGCAGAATAGTCGACATCGGCTCCACTTGCCATTAACCAAAAATAGAATAGAATAGACTTGACCGTTGACCCTAGTAAAACAGAAATAAAGCAATGCTATACATTGAATGCAACTAAAAAACATGTGAATAAATTCAATAAAAATATGTATGATTTTAATAAAAAAAAGAGCTAGAAAATATCGAAGACAGAGAAATTTAAAATGATTATTAATTATTTGTAAGAATATTTTTAAAAATATGTCAATTATTCATATTTTTAACATAATAAATAGATAATAATGATTATGTACCTACTTATGAGATACTTTTCCTATCTCAATTGTGTTTTCAATTTCATTAAGGGTTTCAATTTCAATTCTAATTAAGGAGTAGACTAATGTTTTAAAGTTACCATTTTACTGTTTTCTGCTGTTTTTTTAAGTCAGGGGCCATACCATGACGTGTTAACCTTTTGAACGCCAGAGTATAAACATATCGCCGTACCCCTGACGCCAGGCCTCTTTTTCTGTCAAATGACCTTCATAAAAAATAGGGATTCCAAAACTTATATCGATATACAATTGAGTTTTTATTTTCGTCTTTAATTTTCTAATAAACCGTACTCACGACACTGAAATTTTATTTAACCTGCCACTATATTCCAATATAGTAATCTTTACACAGCATTTAACAGAGACTTTATCAATGAAAAAGCAGATATTAGAAAACTAAAAAAATATATTTATTACAATATGGTTACAACACTATTCAACATGACTTGTCTTGGTATTGTGACAATGGCGTTGCTTGCCAGTCAATTTTATGACATTCTCGCATGTGAATTAGGGATGTAGCAGTGTACACGTTGGTTATCGATTCTACTAAGTATTCTTATCTAATATAATACCTATCCATATCTAAAAATACGCAAGGATTTTAATGTAGTAATAAAAAGAAATTGAAATCAGTATTTTAATTATCGTCTCTTTTACATGTAAAAATACGCAGAAATCATTTAAAAATCAACATTTACATATACCTAATAATTATTATTATATGAATCAGTCTTACAATATCTAACAAAATGTACCTAATAATATACTAGGAAGAATATCAGTTTAGTACCTAATATAAACAAAACATCAGGAATAACAGGAATAGAAGTAACAAAAGGATTATAATGAGGATAATATCACAAGCTTTCAACAAAAAATATTATTAGCAAAAAGGTTAAGAAAAGATATGTAAAATCAACAATGTTACCAACTTACAAACAATGGAATGTCATAAATCTCTAAAATAGGAACAATAAAAGTATATCACACATTAGCAAATTAAAAACGAGGTTGTCGGTCCAACGAAGATCTTCTTGTGTATGTCACGCATTGTTGGGGCGAGGCCATTGAGAAACACGGTGAAGCCCTTGCGGTGTCCCTCGATTTCTCAAAGGCAGAGACAGGGTTTGGCACGCTAGTGTAATGAGAAAAATGTCGTACCTAACGAGATTTTTTTCATTCGTAAGTTATATAAAAAAAAAACAAGAACAATAAGGTCAGATAATATTTTCAAAGATGTTTCATATCATAAGTAAATCTAATAAAAGGAAAAAAACGTGTGCAATTCACACGTGGCAGAAGTGAAACGTTCAAAAATTTTGGCTTATGAATTTATGTGTACGTCTCTAACGATGCTAAAAAAGTTTTCACTTCAAAATATTTCAGGTGCTTATCAAAGCCTGTACCGTTCTTCTATAATAGTGTGGGTTACTTGTTGGAAAAACAAAATTAAAGCACTTCACTAAACTTAATCGCCTGCGCTTACGACGTCACCGTTGTGTCATAGATTTATGACTATGGCGTACAAGGGACTGATAATATTGGTTTGCGCTAGGGAAACGCAAGAGATGAGGTTAACAAGTGTCGATATTAGAAATTTGCATATTTTATTTTTGATTATGTAGCTAGAGGCATCGTTGTATAAGGCCGAGTTGTTTTAACAATACGTTTTATTTGTCCTGATACCAACTGATACACAAATAATATACTCTGGACTAAAATTTCATATTCATCTTCTTAAGTTTTTATCGATTTTACAATCATACGTCACAACACTAGATGTCACATATAGCAGACTACGGCGTGTGAGACACTCCTTTTATACGCGTTTAACATCTACTTTTAAAACAACAAATTTCTCGATATTGGTGGTTTATTTATATTAGTTTCATGCAATACAATATAGACGGAAGCTTAAACTTTTAAATTATATAAATAAAAACACACAAAAGTAATGGTTAAATTGTTTATTTCATAATATGGTGCGACGTGTATTTTGTCATATATTTGTGACGTTGGCGTTCAGGGTAAGATTTCGTTTGTCACATATATGTGACAATGGCGTTCAAAAGGTTAAAGCGAGAGTCGTTCGAGCGAGAAAGAGGGATGAAGCTATGCACGCTATATAGCTCCATCTCTCTTTCTCGCTCGAACGACTCTCGCTTTAACACGTCATGGTTTGGCCCCTGATCTACTGCCAAGGATCTTCTACCTACTAACTGGATTGCTTACGAATGATTCAAAGAATACAGAATGTCTTTCTTAGCTGTTAAACAATAGAGTATAAACTTGCACGCATAAAACTGAAGGAACTATTCGTTCCGAGCGAGACAGTGCGTGTGTGGGCTGTGTCCCTTTCTTCTGTGTGTCAGATTAAAAATATTTATTTCAATGGTAATTTTTTCGACCTGTCTGTTGTAGTAATAACACCTAGTTTTAAACTTCTTTGGAATTCTATCTTTAAAATGAATTACCATTATTACTGTATGCATATTAATGAAAATTAAAGTTATTTTACCATGCAAACACAAGATGTTTAAAACAAAAAAAAAAATGGAATTTGTAACAATTAGTAGTGATATATTATACTATACATGGCAATTACTACGTTGCCGTCTGACGTTTACTTGACATCTGTATGTTTGTAAATTTGCATTATATTTAATTTTGTGAGTTTTCGTAATATTAAAGTGCAAGATACTGTAACCATGGTAAGAACGTATTTTGTGGTTAATTGCAAGAGTGAAGGGTACCCCGGGTCTGGAATTTCCTTTTTTATGTAAGTTTTGTGACTTTGTTTACAAATTGCATTTAGGGTGACTATGTTTTTAATGTAAAAGTGGATGTTCTTCTCTTTATTCTTCTTATTTATTATGTTTTGTTATTTTAAGCTTTCCTAAAAATGATGATCTTCGAGACCGGTGGCTCAGTGTTCTACACAGAAAAAGGTCAGAAACAGTTCCAAAATTTGTAGCCGCCATTTCAAGCCCGAAGAAATATTGCATTTCGAAACAAGATCAAATGATGCAATTCCATCCATTTTCCCTAAAGTAAGTTATCAATCTTTACAAATGACATGAAGATCACCGTTTCGAAATAGTATATGAGCTTAGCAAGATGAATTTTCATTTTGAATCTATCTTAACCATAAATACTAAAATTTTGTTCTCATCAATCTATTATTATTTTAGATTCCTGTTAAAGCGAAACAAATAAATGTTTTAAGTACTATAATATTGAAACCCACTAACGAAAAGAATATACAACCTGTACTGGGCACATTCAAAGATCTGGTAAGTGAAAGTTATGAAAGGAGTCAAATTAATAAGCATAAAAGTCGACATTTTAGTTGATTTATTTACTTTTGCTTAGCAAATTGATGGCAAAAATATTTTATATCATTTTGGCCAAAAACTCAGCTACGCAAACTTGCTTACAAGTGTAGTTTATTATATTAATAATTACTTATAACTTAATTACTTAACTTTTATCCACTGCAGTTAGTTAATGTCGACAAATCTATACTAATATTATAAAGCGGAAAAGTTTGTTAGTTTGTTTGTTTGTTTGTTTGTTTGTTTGCTTGAACGCGCTAATCTTCGAAAGTACTGGGTGGATTTGGATGAAATTTGGTATGGAAGTAGCTTGAAGCTTGAGGAAGGTTATAGGCTACTTTTTACCCGACTGCAAAAAAGGAGAGTTATGTTTTTACCGTGATAGAATCCACGGGAGCGAAGCCCCGCGAGAGTACTAGTAATAATAATAATTCATAATTTAAAGATTATTTCCATACTTTTAACTAATAATAGTGTAATACATTTTTTAGGGTTGTGTGTCAAGCCAATCTTGTAACAAACCTGCAGCTGCAACATATGAGGAACTAGAAAATATAGAACCAACGTAATAATAATAATCTTATAATTGTCATTCGATCTGCCTCTTTTATTTTTAGAATTATGTATGTTAATAATATTGATTTCTAACCTTAAACAGCACATGTGATGTTAGCTTGTAATTAATTGTTACACTTATAAATGTAATATGACTGTTTCATACAAATGTATAGTGTAAACAATTGTAGGTTAACCTAAATAAATTATATCTCTTCTGTTATTCTTTCTATTTATAATCATCGTTTTTCATGAAGGGTTTTAGTAGTTTTAATTATATATAAACATTGCATCATTTTATTTTTAGTCTACTGGTTCTGACCGTACAAGTGTCGAATAAACGTAGGTTACCAATTAATGCACGTTTGTTTGGACGTCTATACCACTGCCTATCAAGGCCAAGCCTTCGAAGAATTCCCAGCTGGTGATTCTGTTATTAATTCTGTATCTGCAATAATTGTATTTGTATCACGGGTCTTAACCACTTTGAAAGTTTATAATTCAACGCAATAAAGTCTGCTTAACAAAACCAATTTTACATTTAGCCCGCATAAGGAAGGGTCCTAAGATATATATTGAAAACTAGCTTTTCGCCCACGTGGATTTCTGTTATATCGCGCTACCGAGCAACTGTTCAAAAATCTGAGATAGAAAGAACCCTATATAGTTCCCAGGGTTTTAAACTATCTCCATGCCAATTTTTTTCGAAAGCGGCTCTGTGATTTAACCGTGAAAGCGTAACAGACCGATACAGACCTTTGTATTTATAATTGAATTTATTTCTTTCTTTCTATTTAATACGTTGTTAAGAAAAAACCGGCCAAGTACGAGTCGGACTCGCGCATGAAGGGTGTTTTTATAGGTAGGTAATGAATGGTACGGAACCATTACCTATAAAAAGCGCCAAAAAAATCACAATTGTTGTATGGGAGTCTCCCTTAAATATTTATTTTAATTAATTTTTAGTATTTTTTGTTATAGCGGTAACAGAAATACATCATTTGTAAGGTTAATAATAAGTGTCTTAAAAAAACTTGCAAATATTGCATCAAATAAAATTGTCCTTACGTTTATCGCGAATTGATATCCACACTACTAGAAAGAGATAGCTAGGTCCTTCGAGGGTATACTCTTCGGAACGGATTTGAGCTTCGCGTCCGCATTCCAGTTTAAGCCGGCTCTACACGTTGGCCAACACAGTGGCGAACGTAGTGGCCAATGCCTGTTGGCCAACGTGTAGACGGGGTGTTTGTGCAAGTTGGGTGCACAAACACCCCCTCTACACGTTGGCGAATAGGCATTGGCCACTACATTCGCCACTGTGTTGGCCAACGTGTAGAGCCGGCTTTAGGTACAAGTTCCTTGTCTACTGCTTTATGCTTCGGTTAGGTTGGCAACACTGTGGCGCGTGAAAAGCATGCTAGTTTTGTATTGGCTAACATTTTGTGACTTTGATATAGCAACCAATGACCTGCGAAAAGAATAACACTATTTTGTTTTGAACCAATCATATTATTTAAATCCCCCTTTTAATATAATTTGAGGTTATCGGTTTAGCGTCTGTCTTGCGTCATTTCTTTGCAAATTCCAACTACTCCGCCATTTTGATCGGTAATCGGTAGGCCAGTGTCGTTCAATAGCGCTAAAATAGCGGTAGTGGTATATTTTATGATTTTAAGTTAATTTAGAGAACAAAAAGACAATGGTGCCGGTGAGTGAATATTGATGTGCTTATTCAACATATTTTAGATAATTCGAGCTCCCTTTAATGATATTTCTTCTTATTTCAGCAAACTAAGGTTTTCGTCGGCAGCCTGCCGCCGGGCTCGAAGCCGGAAGAACTTCGAAAATTGTTTGAACGCTTCGGCGTCGTAACCGAGTGCGATATAATGAACCGGTGTGGATTTGTACACATGCAATCAGAAGAACAGGCCTCAGCCGCTATTCGTGCGCTCAATAATTCACCGTTCAACGGCGGCGTCATCTTAGTGGAGCGCGGCCGCATCAAGGACCGAGGCCAGCAGCGTGGAGGCCCAGGTGGAGGCCGAGGAGGCGGCATGAGAGGTGGCATGCGCGGCGGTATGGACCGGCGAGGCGGCGGACCTATGCGGGGTGGCCCGCCTCCCCGCGACTCTCCGTACTCGCGCGAGCGTCCCACGCACCCACGCGGGCCTATGCCTGGCGGCCCCCCACAAATGGCCCCACGGCCGCTGCCCTACGAGCGTGCGGAGCGACCGCCGCCGCAGGCGTACGACGACCGGTACAACGGGTACGGTGGGGAAGACCGGCGCGGGTTCGCGCTGATGGAGCGCGGCGCGCGGGACCCGTACGCCAGCGCGGCGCCGCTGTACCCGGAGGAGCGGCGCTACGACGAGCTGCCGCCCATGTACGCGGACGAGCGCCGCCCGCCCATGTACGCCGACGAGCGCGAGCTGATGGACCGGCGCGCCCCCCCCCTGCCGTACGAGCGCTCCCTGCCGCCGCGCCCGCAGCAGATGTCCAACGGTGACATGTTCAGCAGACGCTCCCCTATGTGAGTAGTTAACCTTGCATTTGATAATGTTCATAATTACTTACTCACCGTTTTGACTATACTGCCAGTTGATATCTATATGATAATTACTAGCACTACTGTGCCAATCCAAAATACCGTAAGATAACTTAGTGTTTTTGCTTAACAGCTTTATATTAGTTCCTTGAAGTTTGTTTAAAACCCCCGACTTTAAACATTTTTTTTTTTTCTTTACAATGTATATTCTGCAAGATAAGGCAAGCTAAAAAACTATCACTTTCAAATTAAATAAATTAAAAACCTATATTGTTAAATATCTCAAATGTAGTTTTCGAAAGTTACAGTGTCTTGGATTGGCAGGGCAGAGCAGATGTGTGGAGCTTTGCTCCCGTGGACTTAGTTACACATTTAAACAAAACAAATATCTTTACCATTTTATAATATTACTTGAGATTACATTATGATTCAGCATCTGATTCTTTTATCAAACATGAATGCTGCAGTAAAATAAGACAACTTAAGAGCCTATACTACCTCAAATGGCTTAGCATGATCCTCCGTTATGTTGAAAATACTGCAGCAATAATTTTGAAATAAATATATGGTAAAGTTGAGGATTAATGTTAGGTACCTACTATGTTTGATGAAAACACGATTCCATAAAATTTTCTTGATAGAAAGAAAATGCAAAGTTACCTCCAAAGCGAACAATAAACCGCTGGTATTCAAAAATAACTTTAAATTAGATAATGGATGGACCTTGCATATTAATTGAACTAACTATAAAGCAGGTTAAGACCCCTTAAGCTATCTAAATAGTAAACAAAGTTTATAAAACTTGGTGAGAATGAACTGAAGCAGGTCATGAAGTTTTGTTACTTGGAGAGCACACTGACATCTAACTGCAACCTTGATGCAGAGATCAACAGCAGAATTAACACTGCAGCTGCAGCGTTTTGTAAGCTGGATTCCAAGGTCTTCTCTTCACGTGATCTAAAATTAGCTACTAAGATCTTAGTATACATGGTGGTTGTGCTGCCTAACATCTTGTATTCAGCTGGACCGTGTACCGCCAGCACATCTGAATGTTAGAACAATTCCACCTCGGATTTCTTAGGCAAATACTTAAGCTGTTGGTCTGATCGCGTGCGGAACACTGAAGTGCTGCATAGAGCTAATGTAGGTTGCATAGAGTCATCTTATGCGGCAGCCTCTATGATGGGGCGGACATGTCTCCCTCATGTCAGAGCAACAAGTGGCAAAGTGCATCTTCTACTCTGAACTTGAGGAGGGCAAGCTTAAGCATGTCAGACAAGTCCTCAGGTACAAAGATGTGATTATGCATCATTTAAAAAATGTAACATTCAGCCTTCTTGCTGGGAGCAGTGGGCTGCTAATCAACCGGACTGGAGGGCTTTGGTTCAAACCAAAGTCCGTGACTATGAGTCACAATAGTACCTTGTGCTTGAGGCCAAGCATGATGAATTGAAAGCCTGGCCACCTGCGGCAATCAAATATAACAAAGTTTATTGATATCAACTTAGCCTCTTGGGTGTTCTCTTGCACATAATTTTTGTATTTTGAGGCTACCGGTTACTTATTGGTGGCCAGCAAGCAGCAATTACACAGTTATAATTGACTGCATCACTGTTCCTTAATCTTATGATGTAGGATCACTTTCTTCTAACACTGAGCAAAGCCTGCTTAAATCAGTGCAAATGTATCTTTACTGCTTTATGTAATTAATGTTTATGTATGGTGAGGAACATCAGAGTGACTATTGCGCTTAATTTTATGAAGGACTAGCTTTTGCCTGCGACTTCGTTCCGCGTAGGAGGCTTTTCCCGCGTAAATCCCGATACCGTGGGAATTCTGTGATAAAAAGTAGTCTATGCGTTATTCCTGGATATCAACTATTTACTTGCCAAATTTCATTCAAATCCGTATGGTAGTTTTTGCGTGAAAGAGTAACAAACATCCATCCATCCTCACAAACTTTTGCATTTATAATATTAGTAAGAGTAAGATTTTAACTGAAGGCATGTCATATCCACAAACCCACACTGGGACCTCATAGTAGATATGTCCCATTTCCTCTCATAGTGAGGCCTGTGTCCCAGAAGTTGGAAATGTGTAAATGACTCCAATAATATAATCAGTCTATAGATTATATTATTATTGATTATTGTTTTTATGCCTAGTGTTAATTATTTTGATGTGTGTTTCAGTGTCAGCAATCTTTTAATGTTTCAGGCATGGTGCAGCCCCAGGTGGATATGACCGAGATCCTTATGCACAGCAATACCCACCCATGGGACGGTAAGATCTTGCATTTAATTCCCTTGTAACAGCTGGAATGGAGTACACGGTCATTATTTTAATAACATGTTTTCCTGTCTGTTCTTATGTCTTGTCTCTTATTTAATACTATAATAAGCCTAGTTATAGCCATGGAAAAAGACATACCACAAAGTTTATTATAAAGCATTGCCATTTGGATTTTTACCTCAGTCGGAATCTTGACAATATCATCTAATAATTCTGAAAACAATTTCAGCAATTTTGACTTGTCTGTTATAATTTTAATGTAGCATCTGTGTCATGACATGACTCATATTTATGATTATCTCAAGTAAACTGCGATCGAAATGCGAATATTGTAATATGCCAACACTGCAGTTTTCATTCTATATACAACACAAATTGAACAAACAGGAAAATATGTTAACAAATTAATAGAGAGTGCATCCTATCCAAACCGGCATTCCTTTACATTCATGTCATTCTATGAGATTGACCTCGTACAATATACCCGCTAATCATTAGCTGTTTACTTCTTGTTAACTGTACATTCCATGCGTCGCGGTATCATCATCATAATCAATCATATTTTATCTGCAAATATCTCGTAAAACACGATCAACAGTAACAACTTTCAATGCTGCCCAAAGTTATGTAGGATTGAACGAGATCAGTTCTGCCAAATCAATGTTGAAGTACGCTCCCTCCCAGATAACTGTGTAACGCCTCTTAGGTTGTAGTGAATTAAACGTAAAGCGAAACTAATAATAGACGGTTGCATAAAGTTAACGATGACGCGTGGTTAGTCGAGGTGCGGTTTCACTATGAACTAAGGCGGTGGTGATGGTTCCCTGAGGGTCGTTGTGACGTGCGTGTTGTTTGCGTAGCGGGGGCGGCGCGGCGCGCGGTAGAGAGCTGGGCGGCATGCGCCGGTACTAGCGGCTTCGTCGGTACTAGCGGCTTCGTCGGTACTAGCGGCCTCGGAGGTACTAGCGGCCTCGCAGGCACTAGCGGCCTCGCAGGCACTAGCGGCCTCGCAGGCACTAGCGGCCTCGCAGGCACTAGCGGCCTCGCAGGCACTAGCGGCCTCGCAGGCTAGGCTCGTAGTAGGACCTCCACACGAACAATCACTACCTAGTGCCGGCCCACGTACGAACTAGCCGCGCTCGCGTACGACGCAGTGCGCTACCCAGCACGTCGCTGACGCGTAGCTTGTAAGTCCAGAATGAGTGAACAATTATGTGAATCGCTTTATATTGTAAAAAAAAATATTGACGGAACGTATCATTTCTCCCGCTGATGACATGCTCCATGTTATTACATGATCGAATTAGTTTTATATAATTGATTCATTTCAATATTGATAAGTCTAAATGTTAAGGTACATTTTGTTTAAGTTATACATATAGATTAAATTCCTTAGAAACATATATATCTTTTTTTAATTACTCTCTTACCGGCACTAAACTCTTTATGCATGTTAACCCTTCAGATCTTTGGCTTGGAATACTGCTTCTCCTTGGTTGCGGTACTTCTGTTTAAATTTTGTGGTTTTATTGCAGGATACCTTAATGTCGCGCGGTCGGCTCGGGCCCACTGATATCTGACATTGGTAGTTGCAAATGTATGTCTGTTTGCAGGCAGTGGACCGTAGCGGGGTGCGTTCATTGACATCTAGCGATCTTCTAAATCGCTTGTCTCTTAAAGATATAAAACATCTCATTAAACTTAGAACTCGATACGATTCGCGTTAGGCTACTTAAACCCCGCCTCTAAACCAACAATCAAAATAGTAATTAGAGTATAACTCTAAAATTGCGTCCACGTAACTCGATGCGAACGCACCCCAGACTGACTGCTATGCTCCTAATGCGTGATCAGTGATCACAGTAAACCGACAAGTCCGGAGCGAGTACGCTTAGGGCGACACGTCCGGCTCTGCTAACATTACGTAACGCTAACGTCGAACGGCGACAAAGTGCGTGCGAGTCCTTTCAGATAGTTAGATGCGGCATGACGATGACGAGCGTACGGCGGCGATGCGTAGTCGATGCTAATGCGACGGCGTTACGCTGTATACGTTAGGCGACAACGACAGAAGACACAGGAATGCGAACAATTACCAATCGTAAGTACGGCTGAGAACAGCACACGCCGATTGCGTGCGTTAGAGCCTCGTGCTCACAACTCGATCCACCAAAACAATGTGCGTACAGTGCGTTATTCAAGTTCCAACAACGTTGCACATCAGATGTAAATTTCGAGTTTTGTTACGGAATAATCATTGCGCATAAAACTACAGTACGCATGAATGTAGCCGGCGTCGATAACTATTCAAAGTTTGACTGCCAGGCGTTAATTCGTTTCAATTTACAATCTTCAATAAAATTACGTAAACGCTCAACTGGAAACTTTCAAGGCTACCATACATGGTTAATCCATCATAACAGTCGGGTGAGAATAAAAATCCGCATCGTGTGACAACATCAATCATGAATTACGGTTAGAACGATTGTAAGGAAACTGGTGAAATCAAACGTCCTGACCATTTTCGTGTACAATCAAAACGATTCGAATATTTGTTTGATTTTAGCTCTTGTGTATGGTAACCTTAAAGTATTTCTGCATTTAAGACTTATTACATGATACTCATACTTGGTCTATGTTCCACAGGGATTGGACGCCTGGATGAGAAGGCTCACGACGAGATCATTGTGAACAAAATGGAAGAATCGTGTAGCTCTCTGTCGTGTTGGATCAACGACTATGTACATTCAGTGAAGATACAAGTAAATAAACGCTTTATTCTGTAACATTTTCGTTTTATTTACAAGATTGCTCTACTAATTTTTATCAAGAAAGAAAATCATACTAATGTCATAGGATAAAGTATATAATCGCCAAATTAATAGACCTATTAGCCTGGTCTCTTTCCTGCTAAAAATAATGGAGAGACTGACAAAGAACTACAAGATTGCACTTAAAACAAAATTGCCTTATATATATCTACAACACAAGAATACTAGGTACAGGTAATACTCCTCCAGACCGATTTCTGGCTTATTCCCGTAGACACCAGTCTACGGGGATAAGCCAGCAGCGCAGGAAATATTTATTAACCCTTGTTCAAACGCGAACCTGTGGAGGAGTTAACAAAAAAGTAAGATACGTTCCTGGGTAATTTTGGGTCGTGGATTTCAAAACTTCACACAAAAGAGGGGTTAGTGGGGGGGAAGTACCCATTTTTTGGTGGGAAGTATATATCCCGTCGTCTGTTCGCTCTTGTAAAAAAGTTGGAAAGGTGGGAACTATAGCCACAGATTACTAAATAGATACTTCGTAACAGATACAAAAGCGAAAATACCTACGCTATAATAGTCTACAAAATTAATAATACCAGCTGTTTGCAGCGAGAAGAAATGTACCATAAGTACGCACACAGAGAGTTGAGATTGTTTAGCCCGCCGCGCGACCCACGTCATCGAGCGAATCTCCTAGGGTTGTATATGATGACATTGGTAATAAAACGAATATAGAAAAACATTTTTTTTTTTTATTTGTTGATCAAATGTTTCAGTTTAGTAAAATGATAGATGCATTTTTCCTTCCCTGAATTACCGATTATTAAATTTTAGTGTAGAAAATATCCGAAACCGCGTAAATAATTTAAATTTAAATAAAATTCCGCGCAAATAAATAATCAAAACGGAAACAGGAGCAAAGCGGAGGAAAATCAATTGTTTTAGGATAATGGATCGACCATTATGACGTCAAAATTATTTAAAAGGCGTGCGGCAGCCCACTGTCGGATGTACCGACGGCGATACGCGAAGCGGTAGGCATATAAACGCGTGGCCTTGAGCGAGTGACGGACGCCTGCTATAGCTCCCAGTGTCCAGTATGACATCAATATTTTAAAACACTAGCTAGTTGGCCTGGCTCCACTTGTGAATTAAATTTTCGTTATAAATTACATATATCGTGTTTTTCAAAAGTAGGTAAAAGTACTCATCAATGCAAGTTTCTTTTATTAAGGTAACTCAGAAAAAAAATGTATGACTTCACCATACATTTTTAGTTGAGTAGCTCTAGCTAGATATGAATTTGTAGTAGCAAGTTACTTGTATTGGTGAGTACTTTTCGGCACTCGGGTAATCAATAAAATAAATTATTATAATAGAAGTTTTTTATTTATATTGTTCGAAATTATACTTATTATGTAATACTATATATAGACTGTTTCAATCACATTGATCAGACTATCCTTTTCGTGTTAGTCTTTCATTTACCATTTAAAAAATAAAATACAAAGTAATTCTAGTCTATTCAGTTTCAGTGGTATGAAACCTTTCAAAACATTCCTTGATGCATAGAGGTACGGTGTACGTGGAGCATACAATTTTTGTCCTTTTCTCCCGTTTTCTGGTGCTACAGAACCGGCATCTCTTATAAGTGTTACTTTCTTAGGGCATGTGTGTATACCTACATTTGATAACCGAATCTCTTCCGGCACTCCGAATGGGCCCCCTTTCTTGTTTGTTTTAGTAGTTTCCTCATGTTCTTTGTCACCCATCCCAAACATAAGAGATGTTTGGGATGGGTCGCATCTCGATTCTATCCTCCTCATTTTGTTGCAAAAATGACGTTGAAGGACATATAATAAAAAAAAATTGCAAAAAATAGAACCGACTCCTATATAAAAACACTACAAAGGCAAAAATAACTTTAATTTCGGTAGTCGGTGTCATTTGTTTGGTATTTTCTTTTTTTTTTGATACAGCCTTCCGAAAAATTAAAGTTATTTTTGACTTTGTAGTGTTTTTATACAGGAGTCGGTTCTATTTTTTGCGAAAAAAATTTTTTTCGCGCCTTTTAGTGGGTCGGTTTGTAATTTATCTAGTTACAAAAGCCAAAATACTTATCACCTTTTACAAAATATTGCTTTTCCCGGTGCAGAACCGTTAATTTTTGAGGAGTTCTCCTGGTACATCACCATCAGCTCTACTTCACCATATGCATTGTGACGAGCATAAAGTGCTTAACATCTATATTCAAGTAATCTAATCGCAATCCACGAAATACTTATTATTGAGTAGTTTCGGTGGCCATCTGGGGTCTTCATCATCAGTTCCACTTCCTCAAATGGTGCTTTTCGAGAACAACTGCACAAAGTACTATAGGAAATACCCAAAACGCTATAGGTGTGGCTATAATACACACATCAAAAGTGTCTAGGGATCAACATATATTTTTGCAATAACTTTTCTCCTGATTGATATTAATTAAAATTTTCTTTAAGGATTCATCAAATAAAGTGTTTTCGTTTGTCACAGTAACGATAAACCAAGTCACCTTTGCATTAATAAAGAAATTTGCCATTTTCCTAATAAAGGGATTTTTGACATTTGAACCACTAACATTAAAGTTCGAAAAAAAGACTGAAATAACAGTTTTCTTTAAAATTTTATTGGGTAACTTAAACAATTAATAATCCGTGTTTCTACCGCGAACACTAACAACACAAGAACATCGGTTTGGCATACTCAAAATGAGTTCATCCAAATCACGCTGTGGAATGGCCGCCCATGTTCGTTGCAACAACAAAAAAAGGTCTTCTTGCGACTGGATACCCTCCATATTCGGCAGAGCTCTTCTCTGTAGCATATCCCATGCATGCTCAATCGGGTTCAAGTCTGGCGACTGAGCAGGCCAGAGCAGGACATTGATGTTAGCTGCGGCGAGTCTGTCTTACAACTCTTGCGGTGTGCGGTCGTGCATTATCATGCATTAACTGAAATAAGGGACCGATTTGCACTTGTAGAGGAACGATGACGTCAGATACAATCGTCTCAGCATAAATTTGAGCGTTGAGGTTGCCTCTGATCCAAATCAACTCAGTTCTTCCGCCGATCCAAATACCCGCCCATACCATGATGGTTCCACCACTATAAGGATGGACTTCCTGGCAGGATTTTAATCGCTGTTGGCGTCCAGGGGTTCTCCAGTGTCGTATACGTCTTGTATCTGGTCTCATACCAAAACGAGACTCATCAGATAAGCACACGAAACGCCATTGTTCTTCTGCCCAATTTCTGTGTTCAAGAGCCCATTGATATCGAATCCTACGATTGTGCATTGCTATAGGTGGTACCCGTAGCGGTCTTCGGGAATGAAGGTTCACTTCATGCAAGCGGTTTCTGACTGTTTGGTCCACAGAAATCAAAAATACAGAGAAGTGGTAAGGGGGCGTATCGGTGTCCGCGCGACATGGCCACAGGGCTCATGTCACAGGCAAGTGGCCGTCTCCGCGAACTAGTACGCTTTCGACGGCGATCGTGATAACATATATGAATGCCGAGTTGTTCTGTGGTATCTTGTAAAAACCGAAGCTAAAATCAAATCTATGTGAATCATGGAATCACTTACCATATGTAAGTACAAGTATTTTACAATATTTGTCTTTAAAATCATGAAAAACAATAAATCGTAAAATATTTCTTGGTTTTACTATGTTATTTTTGTTTTCAAATATCAGAGCGACTGTACTCCTTTTGCTATAAATACATTGCTCCTTAACCACTACCTGAGTTCGTTACTAAGTAACTGGACAAGCAATGTAAACATAACATACGAAACTGTATTACGCGGATTCATCGCGTAGTGAGGCCGCCACTTCTTGCGACGAATTAGTGATGTGCTTGTGCAGATCCACTAACGTAGGCTATCGACAGCAATGTCGATTGACGAATGAAATATTGCTATTATAGTTTAGGGGTTTTTCAACCGATGACATAAAAAAGAGGAGGTTATTAATTCGACGCGTATATTATTATTATTTTTTTATGTATGATCACCGATTACTCGGAGACGGCTGAACCGATTTGAAAAATGCTTTTTTTGTTTGAAAGGGTATACTTTGAAATTGGTCCCATTGTCACCAAGTCAGGATCTGATGATGGGATCCTGGAGAAATCGAGGGAACTCTTCAAATATTATAGGCACACCTATAGTGATTTGAGTATTTTTTATAGTAACTTGTGTAGTTGCATTCGAAAAGCACCATTTTGAAGTAGATCTGATGATGAAGACCACCGATGGCCACTGGAACTACTCAATATATAAGTAGGAATAATAAGTAGTTCATGTGTTCCGCTTCGATTACTTGAATGTGGTTATTAAGCACAATATGCTCGTCACAATGCATATGGTGAAGTGAAGCTGATGGTGAACTACCAGGAGAACTCCTCAACAAATAACAGCCCAACATTGGGAAAAGCAATATTTTGTAAATGAATATAAGTAGTTGACATTTAGGCTCTTGTAACTAGGTAAATTAAAAATCGACCAACTAAAAAGAGTGAAATAAAAACTTTTTACCAAAAAATTAAACCGACTCCCAAAAAACACTGCAAAGTGAAAAATAACTTTAATTTCGGAAGTTGGTGCCAAAAACGAAAATACAAAACTAAAGACACCGACTACCGAAATTAAAGTTATTTTTCACTTTGCAGTGTTTTTTGGGTGTCTGTTTAATTTTTTGGTAAAAATACGTTGAAAAGTCAAGTGTACAAAAAAGTAAAAAAAAAATAAACAATTTATTTTACGCCCGCAGCATGCGTAAGGAGTTCCGACGTCGCCGTCGCTACAATAGTTTATTTTTCAATCTGTCAACCGTTTTAGCCCGGTTGGAAGATCGATGTAAATAATGTTTTTTTACTTATTTTGATTTTTTTACAGAGTAGTAGAGAAATGCGTAACCAATATTCGTAAAGTAAGTTACTTTAATGTTAGGTTAATAATCGGTGTTATTAGTTTTTGTATTTTGCTTCCATTGAAGCTTTGAATGCGTTATAATAATCGGCATGGTTCAGATAATATATTTGTGAATTGAGCTTAAAATAAGTCAATATATTCATGCTATTTATTTGTTATGCATGGATGTGTGTTTGTTTTCATATATTTAACAATTTCTCTACTAACAAGGATTTTTCTTATAACAAAAACCTATTATAACCTACTAAAATATTACCTGCGGTTACCCCGCAGGTAATAGTTGCGTAACACACTTACAGTAGGAATCGGTTTCATTATGCTAAATCAACAACACTCACTGCGGTATTTACGTTGTTGACCAATATTTCGAACATATGAAGCAATGGATTAGCAATATACGTCAAAATCATTCAGATCTTGATTTATAGTGTGTTACGTAATTATTGCGATGCTTATTATATGCTGACGTTTAGAAGTAGCTTAGGATGTATGTTTCGTACCGATCGTTTCCGAACGTGCTCTTTTGACATAAAGAAATTTGATCTTGACATTACTCTGACTTGACAGATAGACTTTGCTTGGTTGGAAAAAATGCCGGTCGTCGGGACCCTGTTGAGTTAATAATAATTGGTAAAATATAGTTTGGAATCGCGTGTTGAGACCGATAATTGGGTCGCGATTATCCATTGTTCGAAGTTGTAGTTCCCCATTTGAGTGAAAACTCCGGGATATTTTGGGATTGTCGCCGGTTGGTGGCCACGGTATGGCACGCGCTTTGTTGGAAATAAATAGTTGGAAATCGAATTGGATCTCACGTGATAGTAGCAGATTGATTGTGAACAGTGTTTAATTGAACTTTGTAATCCCGGATTGACGAGAATCCAGGGATATTTCTCGGAATATATCGCCTTATTGCGTCCATCGCGTGGCACGCGCTTTGCTGGAAACGAGTTGGGTGTGATGCTGAGTTGGAACCGCGCCATCTGGAGACTGGCGCCTTGTGAACGTCCACACACTTGACTTACATCACACTTTCAATTACTCATCTCATATTAAATAAAATCCACATAGTACAAAGTGGTAGCAGAGCGCGGCTCTTATAATATAAGATCCACTGGTTTAATTGGAAGTTTTGAATATTGTTGAAAACTTAAAACTTGAGTTTAATTACTTAACACAACTTATAACTTAATAAGTTTTGAATATATTACCATGTCATCCGGGCTATCTAATTGAAGTTGAATCAATTGAAGTTGTATTTGTAATTTGTACTGTAGCCCCTTTTATTGCATTGACAGGTAAGATTTATTTGTGAATTTAGGAATTGGTTGTATTTGGTACATAAGTTGGTATATTGTTGTAAAAGTTGTTTGGTATTTGTGGCAATTAATAATTGAATGTCATTGATCTGAATTTAGAAGGTTATCTAAATAATAATTACACATAGTCTAACATAATAGGACTTGAATTGTGTGTATTGGTTATTGCATTTGTGGTACTTATTGGACTGTGTTGATAGAGATTCTCCGGCTCAATATTATACAGACAATTGTTGTGCTTATTGATGTTTATTGGTGTGATCCTGCACAATATATACATTGAATTGTTATTTATTTTGTAACTAGCCATCTGTACCAAGCTAGATTCATACTTGGAATAAGTACAGGGTCGGATTTGGACTTGAAATAATTGAATTTAAGTTGTTATTTTGGTGAAATTATTTGGTCGGCTAACAAGTCATTGTTGTTTGTTTAGTTAAATTTAGCCTGTTGTATTAATATTTGATTGTTGCAATGGCCTCATTAAGGTCAGTCAGGGAGGCTGCTGCCGGATTGACCTCACAGTTGAGATGGTTCACATCGGCAGCTGCAACGGTTGAGCGTGTAGAATTGGAAGAGCTCACCCTTGCTCGGTACGGGCAAGTGATTGAGAGGATCAAGTCAGCTGATGCTGCGCTCACACGCTTCAACGAGTACATCATGGACGTGGATTTGGGGGTGATGGATCAGGCGGCCCGCGATAAGATTTTGGGTGACTATGACCAGATTGTCCACCTGGGGGATGTCATATGTCTACGAGCGTGGGAAATTTTGAAGAGTCGGGTGCCTGATGCGGCCAAGCCGCAGACCCCCGTTGTTGCAGGCCCTGGACTATTGAGTAGGCTGCCCACCCTGGAGCTGCCACATTTTGACGGTCGCTTGGACCACTGGCTGGGCTTCCTAAATCTCTTTGAGAGTCTTGTCGATGCACGCTCGGACCTCGGACCTGCCCAGAAGCTGGCCTATTTATTGTCTGTCCTGGAGGGCGAAGCCAGAGCCTTGGTGCAGCACTTGCCGGTGACGGATTCCTCCTATCCGACCGCTCTGGAGCTTCTCTCCCGACGGTATCAGAACAAGCGCTGCCTGGCTGATGTGCACATCGACCAAATTTTGGGACTACCGGCTATTGTCAGCACGTCGACGTTGCGCACTGACTTGCTGAACCCGTTGGTCTTAGCGACCAACGCCTTGAGACGCTTGGAGTTACCGGTGGAACATTGGTCCTACTTGTTGGTGCACATAGTGCTGCAGTTGCTCCCCGCGGAGTTGAGGTCACGTTTTGAGCAGAAGTATGGTGGGGATAGTGCCACCCATCTTCCCCCCTTTGACGACCTCCTCAAATTTTTGGAAGACGAGTGTCGGTTTGCGGATAACACTCGTGGCGCTACGGGGTCGCCCCCACTACCTTCTCAGCCCAGAGACCAGGGACGGACTAGGGCTCGGGGGCCTGTTGATGTTCCCCCCGCCCCCCGTTTTGTTGGCGCCCGGAGTCCTCGGGCTAGGGGGCCTGTTGATGATCGCCCCGCCCCTCGTTTTGCTGGCGCCCGGAGTCCTCGGGCTAGGGGGCCTGTTGATGTTCCCCCCGCCCCCCGTTTTGCTGGTGCCCGGAGTCCTCGGGCTAGGGGGCCTGTTGATGATCGCCCCGCCCCCAGTTTTGCTGGCGCCCGGAGTCCTCGGGCTAGGGGGCCTGTTGATGTTCGCCCCGCCCCCCGTTTTGCTGGTGCCCGGAGTCCTCATCATTGTGACTTTTGTAAGGCAACGGGGCATGTCATGGCGCGTTGCCAGGACTTTTTGAATTTGCACGTAAGTGCCCGCCGCCGTATTGTCAACGCACGCCGTTTGTGCTTCTCGTGCTTGGGGGCCCACTTTCATCGGGACTGCCGCGACCCCCGCCCGTGTAGAATTTGTGAAGGGTCCCACTTGGAGATTTTGTGCGCCAACGCGAACCGCTCCAGCAGACCAGCTTCTGAGGGGGGTTCGCGCAAGGGGGGGTAATTCTGTACGCCGCACTCCACCCCCCGCGCAAGTTGAACGGGAGCCCCACGAGCGCCATTTGGTCTTCCCTCGTCAGGGAGAACGCGCATTGGCTGCTAGGCAGCAGTGGCCGGGTCGGCGCCGCTGCCTTTCCCCTCCGTTGGCGGAACGTCCCCGGCTGGAGTCGCGCCCTCCGCCATTCGGGCATCCGGTGGGATATGCCCCTCCAGTGATGGCGAGCGGCTCGGGACACCGCGCAGACGAATACTTGGATTGTTGGCCTCGTCGTGAACGAAGGCAGCCTGGAAGCGGCGATCGGTCGCCGCCCAGGCATCACTAAGAGATTGACGCCTGCCCCGCTAAAGGACCCCCCCGATCATGACGGTTTTGTTGCCAACGGCCTCGGTCAAGGTCTGGGGACCCTTGGGTGACTCGATTGTGGTCTGTGCCATTTTGGACACGGGAGTCCAGGGTTGCCTTTTGTCGTCTTGGTTAGCGGGACAGGTTGGCCTGAAGGTATATGACCTTTCAGGCAAGATTTGGGGAATTGGCGAACCGGCTGACACCACTGTTGAGGGAAGGACCTGGTTTGAAATCACCCTTGTGAGTTGTCCTTACCCTAAAATTGGTGCTCCTGCCCTTGTTATAACTGAACTTGGTTGGGACGAGCCACTTCGGGAAACCCTGTTGGAGGACGGTTGAGGCACTCAAGCCTTCCTTATGGGGCTCGTCACCCCCTTTGTTGCCCAAGGAGGGCCACTTGGTTCAATTGTTGGTGACTGATCGTCACACTAAGAACTCGCATGCCGGTTGCAATGCGCTGTTGGCCATTCTGCAGCGAGAATTTTGGATTTTGTCGGCTGATCGCGTCAATGAGACGAGGCCCTTTGCTGGCATCGTAACGGACTTTGTTGGTCCCCCTTTGTTGAAGACGTCCACCCTTCGTAATAGTAAGATTGTTAAGGCTTATTTGTGTGTTTGTCTGCCTGTCAAACAAGGCAGTGCATTTGGAGCTGGTAACCTCCCTCTCGACAGAGGCCTTTGAGGCGACTTTGGAAAGATTTGTGTCTCGCCGTGGGTTACCTTTGATTAGTTCTGATTGCGGTACGAATTACAAGGGTACAAGTAACTATTTGAAGGAGGTACACGCCTTCCTAATGAGAGCCAGGTTGACATTGGTAATAGTTTGGCCCGCCGAGGGGTCACTTGGTTGTTTGACCCGCCAGCCTGCCCCCCATTGGGGGGGTATTTTTGGGGCCGCGGTGAAAGCGGCAAAGGGACGCTGGCGGAGATTGTTAAGAGACACGGTTCTCACCTTTGAGGAACTAGCTACGGTATTTGGCCGCATTGAAGCTGTGTTAAATTTGCAACCTTGTCAAGACTTCCAATTGATTAGCGGACGGGTAGGCCCGTCCGGGGGGGGGTAGATGTTTCGTACCGATCGTTTCCGAACGTACTCTTTTGACATAAAGAAATTTGATCTTGACATTACTCTGACTTGACAGATAGACTTTGCTTGGTTGGAAAAAATGCCGGTCGTCGGGACCCTGTTGAGTTAATAATAATTGGTAAAATATAGTTTGGAATCGCGTGTTGAGACCGATAATTGGGTCGCGATTATCCATTGTTCGAAGTTGTAGTTCCCCATTTGAGTGAAAACCCCGGGATATTTTGGGATTGTCGCCGGTTGGTGGCCACGGTATGGCACGCGCTTTGTTGGAAATAAATAGTTGGAAATCGAATTGGATCTCACGTGATAGTAGCAGATTGATTGTGAACAGTGTTTAATTGAACTTTGTAATCCCGGATTGACGAGAATCCAGGGATATTTCTCGGAATATATCGCCTTATTGCGTCCATCGCGTGGCACGCGCTTTGCTGGAAACGAGTTGGGTGTGATGCTGAGTTGGAACCGCGCCATCTGGAGACTGGCGCCTTGTGAACGTCCACACACTTGACTTACATCACACTTTCAATTACTCATCTCATATTACATACAAACCACATTTAGACGTGATCAAGCTGATCCTGATTGCCGTCTACAGCTCAGGTTAGTGGTACCAATATTGTGTAACCTTGTTATTGTAAGCAACGTTTATAGCTCCACGTACCGTGGACAGTTTCGGACACCCAGTTATCGTTGGCTGGCCTATTGCAGTCCTGAACAATGTATGTAAATGATAAATAAGTGCTTTTCGTACTTTTCAGCTTCCCAAAAGATGGTAACATAAAAAAGGAATGGATTGATGCCACAGGCATGCCACCTAACTGGTACCCTACAAAAAATAGCACCATATGCTCGGTTCACTTCAACGCAGAAATGTTCTAGTCTCTAAAGAAAAGTCGCAGGCTTTTTGAATGGACAATTCCAAAATTAAGAGTACAACTGATATTTGCAGAAGTGTGTTAAATTTTATTTTATTACTGAAAGCTATTCTCATGATTTAGGGTATTCATAAAATCAGTCATTCAACTTTTCAGGATTCTATACAACCTATACGGCTGGTATGTTCCGATCAAGAGCGTAATGTAAGTTAACATCGACTTCTATTTGACCTATCACTATGATAATTAAATATTAAGATTTCGAAAAATATTATATATTATAATAAAAGAAAATATTAAGAAGTCGAAAGCGCCAGGGTAGCCCTTAATACTTAGTAGGTAGTACTTAATAATAATTATGTAATGTTATGTTCTTAATAATATGTTTATTGTTATTGTAATATTTTCTGGACATGCCATTTTTAATTTGGTTCATTTTCAGGTGCCCAAAAAAAATTGTACAATAATAAATGGAAGAATCGATAACTTTCCGATTTAGTCAATCACTAGCGTATATGTAAAATAAATTGCTTTTGCACAGCACAACGATAGCGACCGATGTTTTTGTGTGGGTAAATTCTACGGTGCATGGTAAATACACGCTGTGTTTGACGGAATAAGGTTTATTATTGATTGTATAGTACGTTCTGATTTAAGAAATGCGGGTGTGTGCGCGAGTGCGTATCTATTGATTTTATTAAACTGCATGTGTAGTTGTTGCCCCGCCCAGCGCCTAACTGGAGACACACGGTTCCGATATAATTTCGTCTGTTGACCAAATCTACTTATTTATTTTATCTATGGTTTGGTCGCTAATTAAGTTCCCTGAAGAGTGATGAAGCCTCACGGCTAACATCATGGCGGTTATTGTTGGAGCTCTTCGAGTTAAGATTTGAATGTATCGGTCTTGTCTCCGTGTGGTGCAGCGATACCGTGTAGCGTACACTGGTACCATGGCGCTCAGCCACGGTACCAGTGCTTCGGTAACGTGTCCAAAGTCGACTGATAACACTCTGACTTGTATTCAGAGCTAAAGCCACAGTACGTTGCCGGGAACCAGCTTCTATCATTCCCACGGCTCTGAGCATTTCTTCCCTGCTTAAATGACATCGCCGCTCCATAATAACGTTGGTTTTAATCAGTAGTAGGGAAACAGTAGCACTAATAATGTCTTCAATGCGTTGTATGTTTTTATAGGGAAAATATTGACAGCTGATTTTCATCTTTTACTCGAATTTGATTAACAGTTCCTGTTTCAAATTATGAAATGCACCAAAAAGGATCCATATAAATTTATAAAATCATAAATTTATTACAAAGCCACATCTCAATCTCAAGAAATCCGCATAAAAATGCTTGATCCCTAGACACTTTTGATGTGTGTATTTGAAGAGTTCCCTCGATTTCTCCATGATCCTATCATCAGATCCAAACTTGACGATAATGGGACCAACTAGAAAGGATGATAACAAAAGATATGATAAGGGTTTGATAACCCTATGTCTTCATGTGTGGAACTTATTAGAAATTTCAATACATTGATACCAGAGACTGAATTTTTCAAATTAAGAAGATTGAAGAGAGTTATCGTGTTATAGGCAAGTGACGTGGAAAGTATATTGACCCTCTTAGTGCTGTGACACGTTTGTTATGATTGATATTCAAGAAACATATGAAACCGATAATTTCGTATCAATTCTTTGAGTCACTTATTTTGTGCTGAAACCAGATGTTGTTTTCAGCCCTTTTGGACTGATATGGGGTTTCCGTTACACGTTGTATATCCTCTCACCAGAAGTACATTGATGACCAAACTTACTAATTGGCTCCAGGACTTATCTTACGATAGTACTGAACGGGTCCTTATAGTTAACTCCTAGTCCTTAATGTTATAATATACCTTTTACAACTATTCTCTATAACATCATTATCTACGCGTACAGCAATCTAACACCACACATACACACACATACTTCCCTTACACCTTCTACACCCCTCATATTACTTACCTGATACCTCCCACAACACTGAACTTGCCGCAACTAAAGGTGTATTGCTCTAGTACGACCTGACATTGTTAATCGGGGTGGGGACCTGGTGTCCTATAACACAGGCTATTAGCCTAGCTTAGGCACCAGTCTCCCACAATCATTTGCGTATCTAGAGACATTTCCCAGGGGGGGCCTGGCCCCCAGTAGTAGAAGCGATGATCGCTTTGCTGGTGGATTTAGATCCTCTTTTTTCACATATTTATTAATTTGAATCTACATAAGATGATTATCAATAGATTCTATAGCTATTGCCATCATCATTAGGTACATTATAATTTGTCCCATCGCCAAAAAAAATATACACTCGCGAGCAACCAAATCCACTCAACCTAAATTGGTACCATAATAAACCATTTAATAAAAGTAAAGTATTCAAAGTAATAAATACTTAATTTTAATTTATTTAAATTTTTTGGTTCAATATCAATTGGAATTGGTACACTCTAGTGTACCAATTTAAAGCTGAGGTTTTTAGCTTTTATATTATAAAATATTAATCATAAATAACTTATCTGAAGGTCTGAAGTATCTGTTGAAGAACCCTAAGAGCTCAGCTGAACCATAAGAGATATGTAAATGTGCCTTGACAAAAGTTATTCAGAGTGACGAAGCCCTACTACTGATGTGTATAAAAAATTGAAGGTCTGAAGTATCTGATGAAGAACCCTTAGAGCTCAGCTGAACTATGGGAGATATGGAAATGCGCCTTGACAAAAGTTATTCAATGTGACGAGTCCCTTCTTATAAATGAATATGAAACAGTCTGAAGTATTTGAAAATGTCTTAGAAAACAATAAAATGTGCTAGAGTCACACTAAGTACTTCAATAAAATAACATAAGCTGGGAGTACCTCCTCGTGGTGAAGGTGGAAACAGGCTAAGTCCGCAGTTGAGACAACTTTCAAATGCAGCTTTCCGGAAAAAAAGAAAAGAAAGATTACTAATAAAAAAAAAACTACACCAAAAAAGAATAAAGAAACAATTCTAATAAGAAAACATAAATTAATGAAAGGTATAATTAAGAAACTAATCAAGCAAAAAATAGCTTTCTGCAAAAAGAAGTGAAATCCCACCAAAAACATCCTGTAAAAAATTTGTCAAGTCTCGCCTAAGCTGCTTGTTTCTCTACATTTTATACGATACATAAAATCTAACTATATTAATAAAGAAATCGGAGTAAAGATCCTTAGACTTGGCTTCGCTGTGCTTAGAGATTTCATTACTTTTTACAGAGAAACAAGCAGCTTAGGCGAGACTTAGCAAATTTTTACAGGATGTTTTTGGTGGGAGTTATTACGAAAGCCTTAGCTATTTTATCAGAACTTCTTTAGAAATGAATATATTATTTGATAATTTTGTTATTTATTAAAAAGGATAGACAAAGAGATAACGAGTCAAACTATCGTACGAAACAGCTTTTATGGATAACAAGCGCGACATTATCTAAGTACGCGCGTGTGTGCCTTACACATTAGCAAAGAGAATGTAATTCACTACACTATGCACATTAGATAGTATGAAGCTAAGGTCAGTCACTTTACTACTGTATCGATTTTTCATAGAGCAATCTGGAAATTATTACCTACGGAAAAATTTAATCTTTTTTCCTCATCAATGTGTTCTGTTGTCGATTCTGATCCAGAGAAATTAATTTAGCTAAGCCTTTCATAATAACGCTGTACATGTACCTACTCGTACCAGCGCTAATAGGTCGATTTGGTTGCTCCCGAATGTATATTTAGAATATTAACCAAAATCCTGCACTTCGTTATAGGGCCGGCCTCAGAGGGTCAGTCAGTAGGCACTTAAGAACATAAAGGAACTCGCACTCATTAATAAATAAAACAAACAATATTGCTTCCAACTTTTATTTAGCATATTCAAAATATATTTTTACGTAATATAATTATATGAGATTAAAATTTTGCCGATGTATCTCACTATTCCACAGTTTGTACTCAAGCTAAGCTTCATTCGTCACGTCGCCAGTGACAGCAAACTCACAAGATTCACTGCGACTCACATCTTTGGGATATGGCACTATTTCTACAAACAGGCATTTATAAAATTAACAAAAGACATTTATACTTGCTAAACCATAGGAAACGATAACTCAATAAATAAGGATAAGTCTAAAACAGCTCAGCTGCAAATAAAAGTAATTTCACGAATATATTAATACAAAATTTATGGGAGATCGGAATACAGTGGCTTAATAACGGCACTTCCAGCTACATTGGTATCGATGCTAAACACGGTACTATTGTAACAGAATACACTCATCGCCAAGTTATTGCAAATACCATTTTAGCTGCAAAGTCCCCACAATAATATAATCTTTAGTAGATTTCGAGCTAAAGTGTAATTTAATTTTGAAAAATCACAAACAAAATCAACTAATCTAAACACTGCTCGCTTAAAACTAGTAATACTT
Source organism: Tholera decimalis (assembly GCA_943138885.2). Taxonomy (NCBI): domain Eukaryota; kingdom Metazoa; phylum Arthropoda; class Insecta; order Lepidoptera; family Noctuidae; genus Tholera; species Tholera decimalis. The sequence continues at coordinate 4,435,516 of OW964565.2, read as the reverse complement.
GTTAAAAATATCGTACAAATTAAAATTTCATGAGATTCATAAATAAAATGCGATCACGCGCAGTGGACGGTAAACTGTTTATTAAAGTACAAAAAGATTATTGCTTAATAATTTCGTAAGATTTAAAAATTGCTACGACATTATGACTTCGTGAACTTTTAAGAATTTCAAATAATATATTATTTTAAAAAGCTAATTAATTTAAATAATACAATAAATATTTCGAGACTTTGGCGTTTGCGCACTGTGTGACCATGTCGACTAGCATACGTTGTCAAATCACAAGATACAATATTACATAAATAGTAAAATGCGCGGCATAGATACACTCGCGGAATTATATAAACACAGTTATTTGATAATAAAATTTCATTACATTTCTAATGACATGTTCAAATTGATGTATTTTCCCGTTCCTTCTCATACATTTATTGCCCGTACCCGCAATTAATTTACGACTTCTACCATTCAGAAGTGGCACATATTAATTTATAATTACCTTGATATTAAAACTCGCCCGCGTTTAATCCTCATTTATAAGATACTTTGACTGCAGAACGACTGATACGTTAGAGCAGCCACAAGTTCAGAGTTCCCTTGAGACAACAGAAAAACTAAATTGAGTCTAAGTTTGTTAACACAACGGAGACATTGAGGATTGTACCTGCTAGCCTTACACAAATTATAACATAGTAAATGCACATCCTGAAATTATTTTATTCAGAATCGTTAACTTAAACGATTTCTATAATTTTTAATATAGGCAATTTATTTTTCATTAAATAAGTACAGATTAAAGAAAAATTATGACTTCTTTGAAATAAGTTTAATTTTTATTTCATTTGTATTAAATGACGGACTATTTTGATTTACGTTCCATTTTGGTTTGTATTGACTGTACAGCGCTAGTGCGACTGTAATTTACGATTTATTTGTTTTTGAGATGAAGAATGACCTAAATTAATAATTATAGAATCGATTCTGAAAAACCTATGTTCAGGATTCGTTTTACCAAATTATGTTACATGTGGTATATCTGTAACAAGTGGCTGCCTAGTCGTGAAGTCCTACAGCTGAAAAGATCACTTCAAACTGGACACTATAACACTTACATCTGGTAACAAAGCACGCTACTTCAATACATAATAATTGTAATCACAATGTCAAGTTGTTTTTAAGTACATATCGCTACCTCAGTCTATAATAGCATTCTTGATAGGCGATCACTATAAGGCGACTGGCAGGACATCATCAATGGGTTAAACACGAGACTACCTACTTATTTCTAATACTATTCAGAAGGAATTTTGGTAAGTTTTTAATTTAATAAATAATATTTTTGATGTTTGTCTTTTCTTTAGACTCACTTAATCCGCATATTACCAAAAATACAGATTGTATAAAGCATCTATATAACTCCATACATATTATCTACACTAATATTATTTAAGAGGAATGTTTGTAACAGATAAACTCAAAAAATGCTGGCACCGATTCTGAAAATTCCTTCACTAATATAAAGCTACTTTATCAGCAAGTAACTTGGTTACTTTGATTTCGCTGAAAAAAGCCTCTTCACGCAAGAGAAGCCGCGGTCAGAAGCTAGTCTATACTAATATTATAAAGAGGTAAAATTTGTAAGTTTGTATGTATGGGGTATCTGAAACTACCAAACCGATTTTGAAAATTCTTTCGCTTATATGTAGCTGTATTATCCCTGAGTGCTATAGGCTATAAATTATCTTTATATCATGCATATTAGCCGAGCTATTATAATCTTTGTCAAGCAAGTCGGGGACGGGAACCCGTGGAATATTTTCGACTTCTACGCGGACGAAGTCGCGGGCAGAAGCTAGTCTATTATAAATGTGTGTATTAAAATGTTTCAGTGTCATTCTTTCACGTCAAAACGGATTATCGAATCGATGTGATTTTTGGTGTAGAGACAGTTCAGGTATTGGTGAGTCACATAAGCTACTCTGTATCCCGGGATGACTCTTGACTTAACACGTTGAACGCCAACGCGGTCAGTTCAGACCGACAGTGAGCATTCCTTTTAGGCCAAGCAAAAATCACAGTTCTATCCAAATTTAGACCAAATGTTTTTTTAATTGTTGGTATGACGGAAAGCCAACCTCAAAAAAAAAAATAGATCCGTTATATATCTAATGTCCAAATGTATGTTTTCATTAACAAAAGTCAACTTTAGTCATTAATTAATTAATTATGGAGATATTAAACGCCGGGCAGCGCTGACCGACGCGGCCCGAGAACGGGACATGTTTTTTTCTTGGCGTTCAACGTGTTAAAGACCCCTAGCTTATAGCTATCAGGGATCATAGACGCCGGCAGAGAATTCCACTCCTTTGTTGTATTCCCAAAACGTTTTGTACGTATGGGTGGGATGTTAACCAAGTAATGTTTGTCTCATCGCCATTCGTAGTGCAGTCCGACGATGGAACAGGCTTGGTGGAATCACATTAGAATTTTCAGCTAATAAATGATACGGCTGACCGATCTATGAAAAATAAAACTAATGACACATATTTTTCTGCCCGTCTTAGGACGCTCAATACTAAGAGATTAAATTCTCTGTAAGACACCCTTTTTAATTAGAACATATACATACATGACAAGTCATTGACTTAGCCGTAAGGGACATTAGTAATTCTTTTATTTAAAAAAGAAACTCCATGTCTTTAAGGGTTACGGGAATGCTCTAACGAGATACCGCGGACCTGGAATTCAAGGGGAACTGGAGGACCAGTCAAATAGGTGCTGTGGTTTAGCCGTGAAAGCGTAACAGACAGACAGACTACCATTTATAATATTAGTATGGATATGGATTGTATTTTTCTACACGGAGTCTGTGTTTCCCGATAGCTATAAGTTTTAAGTCAAGAGTGAGTAGGTTACTTTTAGGTAAGCGTGCTCCATCTTCGACCACATCATCGCTTACCATCAGGTGAGATGGTGGTCCAACGCGAGCCTGTTATCAATAAATAAATAAAAAAACGTTTAATGGCAGATAAAATTGTTTAAAAGGAAATTTGTTATTAATTTTAAAAATTAACATAATTTACCGAATTCAGTTGGACCGCAAGCCGAATAAGACTGACTCCTAAGATACAGGGATATACACCTCTAACAGTCAGGGTTTCTAATGTCACATGTTTCTTTTTTAATGTTAGCTTTTACATGTGTTGTAAATCTTTCTAAGTAATAAAGATTAATTATTATAACTCTCCTGTTTTAGAAAAAGCCCACTTAAATGATGTCAACTGACAATCGCCTCTAAGACCGCCACTAATCTACCAACTGATTCGTTAAACATAGCACCGTCATTTCATTATGTCTAGTGCCAGGTAAATACAACATGTCTTAAATAACATACCATGTTTGTCTATATTCATTATTGCTAACATTAGAAGGCAAATCGTGCATTGATTGTACTATAAAGGAAGGCAGTTGTGACGGGTTTCGCGGGTCATTTAATTGCGGTAATGATTAACATTTTTTTCAATGGGGTAAATGAAATATGGTTTTATTGTGTCCATCAGTAAGATTAAAAACTTATTTAAAAAATCTAAAAAACCCGACTGCTCAACTGAAATGGAAGAAACAAGCACATTTTTATTTTCAAAAGTGACAAGCAGGCGGGACCCAATTGAACCTAATATAATTTTAATTAAAGAAATGTGATGGATCTCGCCTGCTTTTAAATAAGTTTTTTTTTTTTTGAATTTTCAGCTTTTTAGTATTTAATTCCGTTTTAAAACGTTATAATACCTAAACGGTTGCTAAAAATGGTTGAAGAAACCTCAAAATCATTTTAAAGGATCTATTTAATGATACCCTATTTGACATAGTTTGTCGAATTTATTTTTGACAATATGACGCCTGGTTGTCGTTGTGGTGATTTTTTTATATTTTAATCTATCCTATAACACTCGCGTCATCAAGACAAATTCAACGACATATCATTTATCGAAATCCGTTCACTTTTAATAGTTACGAGGGAACAAAGGAACGGACATACATACGCGGTAAAACATTAACCCTCCTCCTTGCTTCGCTGCAGTCGGGTAAAAGTATTGGACGGTTATTGCATTACTGCCTGTACCTATGCTTTGCAATGTTTTATTTTTCGCGATATTATTATTTTTTTCTTTTTATTCAGTTGAGCTCGCTCTTGGCCTCACGCTTGATGGTAAACGATAGATAAGGTCCACGATGGAACGAGCGAGCCCAGAAGATGCTATATATGCACTATTGCTTTAAAGGCTGTTTGTGTGTATAATAAAGAGTACTTTATTCTATCAAATGAATCAAAATAGACAAAAGCATCAAATATCAGGGCTTTTTACGTCTCTTCTATATGAAATAAGACAGATTCAAATAATAATAAAGTAACGTTCATTTCGTAAAGGGACATTAGAGTTGACTCTCCAAGTTTAAAACATTTTGTGAATAGTTTGATAGGTACTAACACTAGACTGTAAGTTATTTTATAATGTTAGTAACACTATATGGATGCTAATAAGTCTGAAATAAACGTTTAATTATTTTTATTTTACTTTAACGAGACGTCACACGGCAATTCCTTGCATCGCAGTCTTAATTTTTTGTTCATTGGAAAAATTTTGTGCAATATTTATTGGTAACCTTACTGACGGACTTACCGGGAACCAAGTCTATTTACAGAAAGAGATTTTTATAAGGTTGGTAGTTCTATCCTTATTTTATGTAGGTAATTTATTTCAATCATTGCCAAGCTTACTATAGGCCGAATCTACAATCACATCACAGTTAATTTTTGCTATTAAATTTCAGGTTACGATCAAATAATAAGGGCTGATTTTTTAAATTTGATTTTATGACATACTTTGAATGTTTCTTGTCTTAATAAAGCATTTTGCTGAAAGCTTCTCAAACGTAATCGGAACAAAACATTATAACACATTTGCAGTCTAAACAGCCAATCACTTGACTTACTCTTCAATGACTATTATAGAAGAGAAATCAAAACTTTGCCAGTTTAATTAAATTTTGACAAGTTACTAACTTATTCACCTGTTTCCTCTTGTTTCTGAAACTTGGTGTTAAGCCATTAAGTACCAACTTTTCCATCCAGTAACAAATTCAATATAAACAATAAGAAACCGCTATTTTGAAACATTTGGGAGGAGAATTACGTCGGTCTATAGTTAGCTTCGACATTACATTTTAAACATTTACATTTCATCTAGATTTGGTATGATTTGTATATTTATCGGGACATCAGGATAGTCTGTTATTAGCAGGATCTTGTGGAAAGGGAGGGGAAGGGGAGGGGGGGGGGGGTGAGTAGAAGCAAAGGCGGGGAAAATAGAGGGGAGAGGTATCTAGCAAGGAATGACTAGAAGGAATTAAGTTAACGCCTAACTGACCTAAAGATTTTGAAGAAAAACTCGTCAACTACATTATTTTTGAACTTAGATAAAAATATTACCAGTAACTGTGAGTAGGTGTATCAGAGTCCTGTGTGATTGTATATATTTATATACAATACAGTAGTTATAACTTTACGTTAATACATAGTGCTTCCTTAAATTACAGCGGAATGTACAAGGGCGTATGCAAATAATTTATTTTTTTATCACTCAAAATTTTTTTAATGTCTTTTAGTATCAAGTAAAGGTTTTTTAAGAAAAATAATCAGCACTTCAGAACATTATTGCGCGCATAGTTCATCAAAATGTAGAAAGCAGCTGATATTTTATTTCTTTTTGAATAAGTCGTGTCGTATGCTTGATACAAAAAATGATTAGTGATAAAAAAATATAGGTAACGTAAATCAGATGGATCTCAAACCCGATAAAGATGCAAATTCACACTGCCATTGGATATTGAAATCAATATTACTCCTAGATTTTCCTTTAGTAAAAACAAAATATGATGTTGAAAAATTGTGTCTTCTCATTAGCGTTCAAAAAAAAAAATCGAATTAAAGGCAACGCCTTTAATTCGATTGTATTTTTTTTTCAGAATCAGTGTCTTAGAATTCCAAATGATGCAGTTTTTGTTGCTAAGTTGCTATCCAAATCAGGTCTTAAAATCTTCTAAGTGTATTTCCTATTCCTCATTGTTACGGCCTAATTATATGGTAATAAACGTCTAATTGGGTAAGCCCTCGTGTTGGTAAATATTTGAAAGTCTTAATCACACCTATCACCAAACCTAACTTGAAACAAAATATTTCTTCAAAATTTCTAGGCAGAATTATTTAAAAGGTGAAATTCGCGGTAAAGTATGAGCGTTATGAGCGCGCATACTTGAGTGCTTGGTTGAGAGGCTTCTCCTCCTTCATGGAGTCCTTGAGGACTATGTCGGAGCTGGTGAGGTGGCCGAGGGGCTGGTCGCCCTCCGTGTCCGTCTCTGAACGGCTTTGACACTCCAAACCCCTGGAAATTAACAGTCAAAAATAAGAAGTTTATTCACAACAACTTTTTTTTTGTTTTTATTGATAATAAGCTCGCGTTTGGCCACCATCTCCCCTGATGGTAAGTGATGATGTCGTCGAAAATGGAGCACGCTTACCTAGAAGCCTACCCTACTTATAGATTGATACAGAATTTACGTATAAGTAAATAAGGAATAGAACATTTTAGAGAGATCTGACGTTATAAAAGAAGCCCATTCCAAAATCTGTACAATAGTTATTTGTTATACAAGATTGCAAAGTTGCTTTTTAACCGCGTGCTCAATTTTGATGACCGAGCAAGCGAAGGATTCTAAAATTCAAACATTAGAATCCTGAGCGTTGCCAGTCCCACAAAAATCTAGTCACCAAATCCTAGAGCTGAGAAGGAGTGGCGAAACTACTTCTCCGACAAAGTCAAACAGGCGACTCCCATACCGCTACAAAATTACATAACTAAATTCTACTACGACCTTAGTCGAGTGATATTATGCTTGTGTGTGACTAAATTACGTGTGCAATTAAATTACATGTGGGCAGTGTGTGCAGAAGAAAATTCTATTGCTGTGATCTATCAAATACAAAACCAGGCCTAGAAATATAAATATTTAACATTGCCTAATACTTGTAAATTCTCCTGTATATGAGGGAATTTTTACAAACTTCTAGACCCGGAATGTTTAATAAATAGGTAATTTGGTTCATCTTTCAGATAAGCGAGCAAAGCTCTGGTTTTACTTATCGTACCGGGTTGCTAATTACCATATTATATTATAGTTATTAATTACTATGCATGCATCCAGCACCGTTAGTAGCTACCTCAAAATTCCACGCTTAGTAAAAGCCACACGAAAGGATCATACTGCGACTTACAAAGTCTTGATACTTTCTTACAATGTGTCGTTACGCTGCGGTTTTCTTTCCCCGCCTGACAGATTTGTCGAGACCACGACTTATTAGATCGCCTTCCCTCACCGGATAACTATGGGGCATTACTTTATTATAATTTTGACACTAGAATCGCTCCAGAATTAGTTTTATTACCGCTGTTGGAAAGGTTTGAGCTAAAGTAAAGCCAGCGAGACAGACGAGATACAAAACGTAAATAATCGAACCCTTACCAAGTTACATTGCTATAGCAAGCAATTATTATCTCTGTCCCTAACTTTCGTAAACAATAATGTCGTTTGTTGCTTGACGACTGCTGTCGTTGCGTGAGTCGTAGTACAGGAGAGCGTCAGTGTATCAGTGCCATTTTGTGTACAAGTTCATTCAAAGTTTGGATGCAATAATACATCATTTAAATTTAAATATGTAAAAAAACGCTTCAAGAAGGAATCCAAAATCTTACTGCTGAGAAATGGCAAAATTGTGTGGATCATATCATAAAAGAGTAGAGAACAATTTTTAGAAGAAACAGTGACCACATGATTAAGTACGGCGATTTAACATTTTCTGTCGAATTATCTTCCTCTAATACAGATGACAGCGATTAGAATAGAAGTAAGTTGAATGAAAATTGTGTACAAAATTTCTTCAAATCAAAATGTTTTGAGCCTTTGAAAGTTTGTTTACATTTGGTATTGCTTCTCGTTGGCCGTACTTTAGTTAAGTTTTAGGGTTCTGTAGTTCGAAAACTAATCTTTTTTTAAATTGCCTCCCTCTAAGAATTTCTCTTGTATCGTGAGTTTCTTTTTACTAACACTAAGACCCGGAATAACTATTTGTAGGCGGGCATCGAATCCGCGACACGCTGCGCAGAAGTCAATCGCTCAACCACTACGCCAACCATGTCGTCAACTGTCACTGTTGAATAATTTGCAAAAATCTTTCCTTAAACATTATCTTTCTTATAAATTTTACTGGAAGATATTCAGTAGTGGTGGAACATTTACAATAAAGAATTTGGCGTTATAAAATCACATTAATCTGCTATTGGACTACAGAACCCTAAACTGTTTATTGTTAGATGAAGAAACAAACATTTAAAGCAAATATAAGCCAATCTTGACATTCAAAGCAGGGACCGTACAACCCCGATTAAGAGTTAAGTCTTTGAAAGGGTAAGCCATTTATAAGGTTACCTTTATCGTGATGTAACTCTATGAATGGGTTTTAGGCTTGAACCCATTAAAAGGGTTATCTCTTCAATATGGAACCCCAGTGAAAGGGTTACACCTACATTATGATAACCCATTGAATGGGTTCTATACCTAAAACCCTACATTAAGATAACCTATAAAGTATAGGTAAGGGTTTTCTTCGGGTTACCATATTATTATGGTTATTCAATAGACTTGTAGGTGCTGGATGGAGCACCACACACACCATCGCTAGCGCACTGACTTTATTACACTAGACATTGCAGACATGTAGCCGAAACACGTGTTACCTATAATATTTAGATTTTAGATACTCTCATAATTAAGGTGTGTGGCGTGAACTCCCGCATTTGCGACAAGTGTTGTCTTGTATGAGTCATACAAGACAACAATCCGCGAGTTGACAACTTTGTAAAAATTGTTTGAAACGCTTCGAAGCGCTTCATGTGTACTCGTAAAATAATATTTTATTCATCACTTAACTTTTCAATTAAAATATAAGTAATTTTTTTATTTATTAAAAAACTATAGCCTAAATCGTGGCATTGTGGTCACGTGACTATGTATGACGTCATTGTTCAAAAAACAACTTTCCTGGCATTTGGCACATAAATGTACTTCGGGTATTTTATGATATTTTACTCTATTATGAACGTGAAAATTATTATCACTGCTGTGCAGTACCTTGTTGTGGGAATAATACTATAAAAACGCCAACGAAACTATTTATTCATGTCCCTTTAAAAAGAGATATTCGCAAGAAGTGGTTAGAACTTCTGTGTCAAATCCATCCAAAGGTTGTCTGTAAAAGATCGCTTTTAGCGATAAGACCGCCCATTGTGTCACCCTTTTTAGTTGTTAAGTCCATATTTGTTTTACTGTTATGGTGTACAATAAATAATATATCTATCTATCTGCTTTTTTAAAAAGACTAAAAAAGGAACTCATCGAACAACTATTACAGGACGATAAGACAAATGAACCAGAAGAGATAGAGAGTTAGTTATGAAATGAAATGAAATATTTATTTGTAAATTGGTTATAAATAACACTTTTACATGTCATGTTTTTTTGCGTGTTTAGTTTAGCTAGATGAGGCCGGTATTTCCTAACTGATTACTCTGAGAAGAAACATCGAAACAAATTCCCTCTGAGTTTGTCGTCAACGTCTCTTTTAAAGTCCAAACAATTTGTATTTGTATATGAGAAGCATGTAGGTTCATGTCTTTGGTATTCTTTTGAGGAAATAACCACGCAAATTTGAGCGGACCTGTCCAGACAGTGCAAGCAGTTAGTTATTTCTTATTTTGTCTTACGCACCAACTAAAGATAACCAGTCAGCTGTCAAAATATTGAACGATGACGTCTCATTTTCTGATTGGTGTTTCTAATCACGTGACTCACAGATAAAAAGTCTCATTTTTCTCAAGGGAAAATAAAATAAATAATTAATAATCTTTTCTTCATTTGTACTATTTTGTGCTTCATACCAATAGATTTACATAATTAAATAGTTATAATAAATTTTTAAACATACTGTCAACTCGCGGATTACCTACATATATATGTAGACTGATGTCCTGTAAAGTAACGCAAATAATGTTTTTTAACGCGTTGTAAATACCTACGTACAGTAAACATTCGAGTAAAAAATTAACAAAAAAAAAAAAAAAAACTATAACTACGTTAAAAGATAACTAGAGAACTAAAATTACGGAAACTAAATATAAAATTGCTTTCATAATGACAACAATAACAAAGAGAATACATACATAATATACATTCGCGATTTATTTGCCAAAAATTTAAACAAATACGAGTTTATAGAAAAATAACTTTAATTCCTACATTATAAAGTTCAATTTACGCTACAACGTCAGACATTTCTATAACTTTTTTAATAGTGCTAGTCACTCTAAAATCAACTTAATCACCATTAAAATAAAGTTGATATTTGTGTTACTTAAAATAACATCAATTTGAGACATAAGTTTGAATATAAAGGGCCTTTTCAACCGACGACAAAAAAAGGAGGAGGTTATCAATTCGACGCGTATATATATATATTTTTATAATGATCACCGATTAGTCGAAGACGGCTGAACCGATTTGGAAAATTATTTCTTTGTTTGAAAAGGTATACTTCGAAATTGGTCCCATTGTCACCTAGTCAGGATCTGATGATGGGATCCTGGAGAAATCGAGGGAACTCTTCAAACATTATAGGCACACCTATAGTGATTTGAGTATTTTTTATAGTAACTTGTGTAGTTGCATTCGAAAAGCACCATTTGTGAAGTGGACCTGATGATGAAGACCACAGATGGCCACTGGAACTACTCAATATATAAGTAGGAATAATAAGTATTTCATGTGTTCCGCTTCGATTACTTGAATGTGGTTATTAAGCACAATATGCTCGTCACAATGCATATGGTGAAGTGAAGCTAATGGTGAAGCACCAGGAGAACTCCTCAACAACATTAACGGCCCAACATTGGGAAAAGCAAAATTTTGAAAATGAATATAAGTAGTTGACATTTAGGCTCTTGTACTAGGTAAATTAAAAATCGACAAACTAAAAAGTATGAAATAAAAATAGCTTCATTATTTTTATATGTTAACTTTTTCATAGCAAGGTCTAAATTAAAGTACAGCTACTGTTTTAAACTTTCACGGTTTTTCACTACACTCAAAGTATTTACGAGATAATATCCGTGACTTTCTTTTCTATTTATGAGCTCCCAAAAAAAGCCAGCTCATAAACACAAAAGAAAATTACGGATATTATCCCGTAAGTACTTTGAGTGTAAATTAAAGTGAATCAGAGGATAGTCAAAAACAGCTATTAGAATTCATAATTTTTTATTTAATAATAACATAATAAATTTAGTTACAGTAATTGTTCGAAATACCTTCCTCTAGCGACAATACACATACAACATCGTCTAATAAAAACTTTTTACCAAAAAATTAAACCGACTCCCAATATAAACTTTTTTGTGGGAGTCGGTTTAATTTTTTGGAAAAAAGTTTTTATTGGGAGTCGGTTTAATTTTTTGGTAAAAAGTTTTTATTATTTCACTCTTTTTAGTTGGTTGATTTTTAATTTACCTAGTTACAAGAGCCTAAATGTCAACTACTTATAACATTTTACAAAATATTGCTTTTCCCAATGCTGGGCCGTTTATTTTTGAGGAGTTCTCCTGGTAGGTACTTCACCATCAGCTATACATCGCGATATGCATTGTGACGAGCATAAAGTGCTTAACATCCATATTCAAGTAATCGAATCGCAATCCACGAAATACTTATTATTGAATAGTTTCGGCGGCCATCTGTGGTCTTCATCATCAGTTCCACTTCCCCAAATGGTACTTTTTGAGAGCAACTGCACAAGTTACTATAAGAAATACCGAAAACGCAATAGGTGTGCCTATAATATTTGAAGAGTTCCCTCGATTTCTCCAGGATCCCATCATCAGATCCTGACTTGGTGATAAATGGTACCAATTTCGAAGTATACCCTATCAAACAAAAAAAGAATTTTCCAAATCGGTTCAGCCGTCATCGAGTAATCGATGCTCATACATAAAAAAAAATACGCGTCGAATTGATAACCTCCTCTTTTTGTCGTCGGTTGAAAATTACGTCGCAACCTACGAAATGCGTTTCTGTTGCGTTTAACGCTTTCTTTCGCTACCTCGATTTTATTTCTTAATTCTTGTACTGTCTGATTTTCTGTTTCGTACACCATCTCTTTAAAGTATCGCCACAAAAAAAATCTATTTATATTAATAAAAAAAAAAACTATCTGTGACACAAATCACAAATTAATGATCAATCAATCAATAATCAAGTGATAGGTTTATACCTACTTACATCGTTGCCCATTGTACGGTGTAACTATAACCCACATTCTTGCCAATTTACTAAACTACTACTAGGTACCTACTAAAAACCATTATCTGAATGTTCGTTTCGAATTTCGAGTTTATAGCTACATTATATTGCCTTTCTTATTGATAAGTCTACCATATATTACTCTTTTGAATTTTGATTGATGAATTACGTAACATAAGTAGGTACCTACCTATTGTAAGGTTTTACATTGAAATAAGTAAGTTGTCAGGATAACTAAATATTAGAATGTAACCTTACCTTTACGAAATTTCCACATAAAGTACCTTTACTTGTATTATTTGATGCATCATATACCTAAATAATAGCGATATACAGATACAGCGTCTCGTTTCGTTTTTAGCATTTTTTCAATATTAATTGTTCAAAATTCAAAATAATAAAAATAATATCGCAAAAGACGTCCGGCTTCAAAAACTCAAACAACAAAAATGACAATAAAGTAGTAAACAAAGTACAGACATGAAAAAATCATAATAATAAGTCATTTCGATATCCGCCTAGCAAAGCTAAAAAGAACTACATATACCTACTACATGCAATAATGATCATATCATAGATCCCTGTTTGCAAGGCTCTCGGTAAGTAACCCCAAAGGAGCCCCGCCACCGCTGACGCTTAACGCGTGCTATGCCATTTTAAAGCGTATGCCTACCATCGAGATATTATATTACATTGCTCCGATTTGGAATGTTACGCTGTTATCGTTTTCAAAAGAGTTGAAAGTGTAAGGAACCCTTTTGAACGACTTAATTTAGCTGTTCAAAAGTGTTACCCACGTCGTATGGGTTTTTGAATAACCAAAATGGTCCATTAAGCCATTTAAAAGGTTACCTACATCATATGGGTTTTAGATTAACTGCTTAAAAAAACCCTATCGAAAACCCTTCCTATAAATAACCAAAATGGTCCTTTAAGCCATTCAAAAGGGTTACCTATATCTTATGGGTTTCAGATTAACCGCTTAGAAAAACCCTGTCGAAAACCCTTTCAATGGGTAACCAAAATGGTCCCTGATTCAAAGATTGTTAACGATTCTTTAAGCACACAGGGGCTAAATTAAAGTATTATTTTGTACAACGGACAATAAAAATAAAGGATTGTATTTAATTTTTTTTGTATTATAATTTTTCATGATAATGTACGTTTTAAAACCGACATGGTCATGACATCAACATTAGAACGTATAGCGTAACGGGACATTTACCATAATTCAATTGTTTCGAGATTTTTCCGAACTGAACGGAATACGGAACAATTAAAAACATGATAAATATCTCGTTTTAAGTTTTAATTATAGTGAAAATATGAATATCTTTAAAAAGAAAACACTTAAACAATATCTTTAATTTAGTCCAATCGTGTGCAACTGGAATCGTGTTCATGAAAGACAGCACACAGACACAAATAATGTTAGAAAAATTGATAGAAAAGAAGAAAAAATATTGAAAGAACGTTTAAAATATTAAAAAGCATTTCCAAGCGTATTATAATTTAGAGTACCCCAATTTAGCGGCTGTGTTGATCCACGTCAGCCATTCAGATCTGAGGACGAAAAAGAACGAATTTAAAAGCCGAGCGATTTCGAGTATTGCCGAAAGTCCACACTGAAAATATTCGTACAGAACGAAGGTGCATTTTATTTATTTATTTATGGTACTTCAGCGAAGTATTCATAACAACATAAAAAAAAAATTAAAGTAAATAAAATACAATGTGTACAGAAGTTATGAATAAGTACTCTTACAATTCATTTTCAACATCATTTTGTACTAGATGGTGAAACATCACAGATACGATATACATAATATTGTTACGCCAGTCGCTTAGCGAAGTACGTCGAGAAACTTCGACAGAAATCTAGAATGTTCGAGACACTAACGCCATCTAGCGGCGAGTAGCAGTACTGCGTATATCGAGAAAGTTCGACTGACTTCAAATACGTTCGAGACACTAACGCCATCTAGCGGCCAGTAGCAGTACTGTGTATCTCAAGTAGCTTCTGGAATATTCATGGCAGTATAGGCAGTGAGTCAAATGTACAAGAATGTTCTAGAACACAAATCGGGGTATAAATAAATCGCAAAGGAACGCGGACAGTCAGTCTTATTTCAAGATACGAGGCGATATAATGAAGCTTTACAAGTGAATTTCGGTGCGATTTAAATGTTGAGTGACAAGTATTGTACTGTGAGTAACTGTGTTAATTTTTATTTGGTGTTTATGTTTATTATTTCTGTCCCGAACCCCAGCTCGTAACAATATTATTAGCCTTCAGCATTCCCAAAGCCGGGACACAGGCCTCCACTCTATGAGAAGCATCATACTCAGGCTTATTAAATGTTGGTGGATGTCTTCGAATGCTTTCCTGAATCGTGTTGAGTAGTGATGTCGAAAATTACAAAAGTTATGTAGGTGTTCGAACCCCACACGACTTACAACTGAATATGAAATATGATAGAAATCTTTATTTTTGATATAAAATTTTAAAGGGTAGATAGTACTTTTGAATACGATATCAAATATAAAAAAAGTTATTTCGTAGTGATGAAATACATCAAATATCGATATATGTATTTTTACTTTTGACATAAGATTCCTGAAAATCGACGACGTAAAATGTTTTGACGCAAGATTTTAACTAAGTATGCCTAAATCTTCCAGAAAGGAACAGTATCTACCAACATTTTGTCTGAAAAATGTATCAATTAAATTTAACACACATTTTATTACTTTGGAAGTGTCTGTCTTTCAAACGATTGACTTTGAGAAAAAATGGTTGTAAACACCTCAATTGCAATGTTTAAAGACCTATCTATTGACACTCCAACTTAGATCACTAATAGTTCTTTATTAATGATCGAAGCACCCCAAAAGTAAAATATTTCATTGTATTTTCAGTTCCATGTTCCATGGTTTCAAGAATAATAGTTTCGGAATAAAATTACTGTGACAGACAGATATACAGACATAACGAATCTATAAGGTTTCTGTTTTTTTGCCATTCGGCTACGGTATAAATGGCTAAAAATGGAGTCAAGTCAAAAATATTTTATTTCACACAGGCCTAAATGGGCACTTATAAAACGTCAGAAGCTACTGTACGGTCCGAAATTGGTAGTTTCCTTTGGAGAAGAACCGGCAAAACTCTACCGTAGTATAGTGAAATAAAATATTTACATGGTAAGTTGTTTACAAGTAACACATTTTACGTAATTTTTAGCTTGATGAGGTCGGTGTTTACTAAGCGGCTACTCTGAGAAGAAACACCGACACCGACTAGAGGTCAATGTACAAATCGTACTGGTCAAATCATATGAGAAGCATGCAGGTTTATGTCTGTAGTGTTCTTATGTGTAAATTCTTGCTTTACTCTCTCTCTCTCCAACTGGTTCGATTAGTTGAATCGTACAGTAGTACCCAATTGATATGGCTTACCGATGTACCTGCGCAGAAAATGAATTTTATACTACACCTGCTTGGAAAGTACCTTGATACTTTATCAAATTTACGGTAGAAAGTACGTCATTGCATATCGAACAAATATGCGGGGAGAAAACGCATCTGAGCGGGAGAGAAAAGTGTATGAAAATCCATTTCTTACGTGGTTTTTCTTTTTTAATTTTGGGTAAGACTATGCGTCGGTAACCTAAATATCAAAAGCCAAAAAGTTTTTACAGTGAGTTTTATCTCCAAGTTCGCAAAATGACACTGGCCACTAGCTGTGTGTTGGATGGTGTCGGGCTGGCAGTGCGACCCTGCGGCGGCAGGATAAACTATTTGAAAAAAGAACATGTGAAAATTGCAGACGCCATTGGCGCCATTTTCAATTTGTGTGTTGTTTGAGGATTCAGTTTTCGTAGAATTTATTTTCCTCGTAGGTGTAGTATAAAGCACTATGTATCACTCGAGAGAAAGTGCGATTCCCGATCTAGGGTGTCGGCGACGGCACCCTCGACGGTAATCGGTCACTTTCTCCTCTCGGTGAACAATGTACTATTCGCACCGCGCTTCTTTTCCTTTACCGCTATTGGTCGGCAGCTGCCACCATGTTAGCGCGCGACGCGTGACGCGTGAGTGAGACGGAACTAACAGCTGCAGTGTATTATGAACCTTATAGTAGTGTTCTAAGGTTGATTGTTGTTGAAGTGTTCTTTCGTAAATCTTCGGGGCCATACTTCTGTGGGAACGAAGATTCGCGAAGCGCCTTATCAGTTGGGTACCAGTGTATTGTATTACCTGTATTTCCTGGTATTGTTGGGCGACAAGCAGGCGAGGTGCTTGAGTAGCGTGTGTCGCGTGGGCTCTACGCACAGCTTGGCGGGCGGCAGGTCCACACAGAAGCAGTTGCGAGTGTCCCCCAGGAACGTGGTCTGGTAGTTCTCCATCTTCAGCTGGAGTAACAGCACGTCTTCTAGGTCTGCCTCGCTGGATATGGAAATAGAGTCTCGATAACGGATGTGTATAGAGCAAAAAGAGACTTTGACCTCTGAGTTTGTTTCTTACAGGCCACATCTAGTTTAAAGTGACCAAAAATATAGATCTGTGAACTGGGTATCTTTAACCTACTTATAAAATAAATATCATTTATCAAAAACTAATAAATCACATATATTTCACATATATTTGACAGGCCCGTTGGTATAGTGGTCAGTGGCCCTGACTGCTGTGCTCAAGGTCGTGGGTTCGATTCCCACCTAGGACAAATGTTTGTGTGATGAGCACGGTCATTTGTTCTTTGTCTGGGTGTAATTTATCTATAATATGTATGTATTTAGAAATATATATGTATGTTTATCAGTTGTCTAGTACCCATACCACAAGCTCTGCTTAGTTTGGGACTAGATGGCGTTGTGTGAAAAAGTTGTGGAATATATTATTATTTCTCGATATTGCGATTTGGTCGTTGCTTGAACATAATCAGAATGGCTAAGAAATATCTGTTTGGTCATATTGTGGGTTATTATATTATTTTATATAGTCAAAATCCAAAATAAAAAGAATGATTAAATAGAATAATTTGACTCACATTAGAGTAAATAATATACAAGTAAAAGCAAAATCTTAATTAAATAAATCAGCATTGTGTGTGCCTCACGGTTGCGTCAAATATGACCGTTCAGCAAAATGCCAGATCACTGCAGAAAACGCCTGACGCTGGTTTTCAACTGAACCTTACGTAGCGTAATCATGCTACAGACGTAATGCAGCTTTGTAGTGATAATATGTGTGTGTGTGTGTGTATGTGAAGTATATTAAAACCAATTCTAAGGACCCACCTGGCCGAGTACAGGAACTGCGCGAAGTGTATATTGGAGACGCATCCCTCCTTATCCTCGCTGTCGGTGTACAAATCCGTCTCCCGGTAGTACATGTACAGGAAGTCGTTGAGTTGCTTCGCGATCACGGCACATCGGTCTTTGTCGCACATCTTCGCCGGCGGACCCTAACACCTCGAGAATTAATCGGGACAACATAGAAAGGCTATACAAGGTTGGGCAAAGCTAATCGCAATCTCCAAGGATGAAAGAATCGGATTTACCCATAGTGTGGAGATTTATCCAGAGTACCCATAAATCAACAAATTTTCTTCAAACTTTCGATGTGGACTTTTTTATGTTTGTAATTTTCTATTGTATGTTGTTGTGTGTGTTTACTACCGAATAAATGCTTTTCAATTTCAATTAGTTTATTACTATAAAATTTGTGAACATAAAAAACGAATATGGATAAATAGATCAGTCACACAAAACTCACATACAACACATTGTGGACTGTGGTCTGAAAATAAATTTATTAAACGTCGTCATTAGCAAGCCAAATCATCCATTACAAAATACAAATTAGATGACATGACGTCACACGTATTCAGTGCTGTATTTGAGATACTTAAACAGTTTTTCAGGAAAATAGAAATTGAAAAACATTTATTCGGAGATAAACACACACAACAACATACTATAGAAAAATTGATTTTCTCTGAGTTAAAAATATTCCCTCTAAAGCCATGCCTCTCGTCCATGGGGATAGCGTCAAGATTCTGAGGTTATCAAAACCTCTACATTATAGATAAATAATTCTATAACCAGCTCTTTAAAATAATCGGATAAAGTGGTGGATTTAATGTACCAAAGGACGTGAAATATGAAAACAATTCATTAAAAAACTATGGCATTCCAAAAGATGAAAAAAGATTTTGTTTTAGTCTTGACGAGTTTACTTGAATCAACAAAGTTATTCAAGTACGCGATATGATACATGTGTGAATGATTTATTGATTACATGTGTTTATAAACTGACCGTGCATTTAGCGGTTACTTTGGAAGCATTTATAAATACAGGTGACAAGAAATTTGCACTCATTATAATCAACTTTTATACAGTACCGAGCATTTTATTTGGAACATTTGAATTATTAATACAATTTCAAGGTTGGTTCCACAGAAAAAGTTGTTCGTGATGATGATGAGTTATTGCGTTATTTCTATGAAACCTTATATTTTATTTATAATTTTATTAAGCCAGTGTGGAGCGTGCAAAACCAGGTTCCGATTGTGTTGTAACGATAAATAGTTGACACGTTTAGTCTTTATTTATAGACTATAATTATATTAATATAGGAAAACTTTACACCCAGACTCCAGAGTTAGTAGGAAACACCACCCTCAACTAGGTTAAATTGACGTAAAAAGATGTCACGTAAAAGTGTTATGTATTTAATAACCAATTTGCAAAATAAATATAATTTACTCCACTACCGTCCTTTCCGTGTAATGGGAAATTTTTAACCAGACTTTTTAGGCGAGTTCAAAATAGTACTTCCTGTCCTATGTCTGCGAAAATACTGATTAACCGATACTTAATTATTACTATTTCTTTTGGAAGGCTTTATATTTGTAATTTATTAATATTTATTATTATGTCATTATCTATCTCATAGCTTAGTATGTCATTTGCGTGTTCGTGAAATGCAACATCTGAAAATGATTTCAACTATAAACCGTGACATAACAATGGGAACCGGCCTTTTATGAGTTAGTAAGCTTTCAAACAAACATACATTCGTATCGTCAAGCCAGGCCACTTGCCGGGTAGGCAGACAGACAGCGTGGAAAGAAAACATTAGTACGCATGTTCAATACAATAAAATAGTCATGTCACCGATTTATTGTAAAAACCGCCAGTTTATTATTATAAAGCCGGCGAGATTATAACCTTACGCTAAATTGTGAACAGTGGTTTCAAATAGAATAAATATCGCCCAAATTTTATCATTTACAATGTATCCATATTTTTACAATCTCACATATTTCTTTTTTTTTTAAAGAGTACTAGCAATGTGGGTTCAATTCACATTACTAGCAATCTTGTTAACCCCTCCAACTAAGCTAAATATGCTTGTGTCTGGAGTGGGTTTACGTCAATAGTTAATGGGTGGGGTTCGAACCTGCGACCTCTCGATCACAAGTCCGACACCTTAGCCATTAGGTTATTGTCGCTTAATCTCACACGTCTAGTTATAAACTAACGGATTTTACAATAGCACGATGACGATACATAAATACAATATTTTATTAGTGAAACACAATTTGACAAAATCAAATACCGACTAACAACCAATTAATAAATTATTATTTACAATTTACCAATACTCAACAACAACATCTCAGGTTAAAATTAGCTAGTAAAACTTTAATGTCGCGTTGGGTTTAGAAAGAATATACACTTAAATCATTGAAGTACATCTGATGTTATCAGCCTATATCACATTGTTATTTGGCAGGCTACATTGGGTGTTGGCTTCAAGAGTAACAGAACACAGCCTAGTACTGGTTAGGGCTTCCAATTCCGGAATACCGAGATCTCGCGTCATTTTCCGATCCCGCGTGATGCGGGATTACGGGCGCGGGATTTGCGGGACTGAAAATAAGCATGCATGCGACCTCTCGCGAACGCGATCGCTCGGTGACTGGCAGCCGGCAGTGTTGCAAACAACGCGGGGATAGATGTCGCCCGTTTTTTACAGCTTCAGTAGTCTAATATAGCCGAATTTCAGTCAGTGGTAGCCTAAGTATGTAGCCTAAAATACCAGTAAAGTTATTTATTCAGTATTTGTTACTTTTTTTGTGAAGAAAAAACGGTGTAATTTGATTGATCTCATACTAATAGTAATACGAAAATAAATGTGGAGTTAGTTGATTAATTCATTGTTTTATTTGCCTTATATAAATGTGAATAGTTTCAATATGCGGGATCCCGCAAATACCGAGATCCCGCGGGATTGAAAATTCGTAGTTCCGCAAATACCGAGATTGAATTCAGGCTGCGGGATTGGAAGCCCTAGTTGGTTGCGCCAACATTCTCTTTATGATTGACATCCGCTATTTCCTATATCCATCTCCTTCCCGCACATACCTCGCGAGTGAGTAAGAAGATTCGCCCGCCATTTGTCGAAAAAACGACTTCCGAATCGCTCCGCAAGAAGTTAACAATGGCGTCGACGCGCTCCGCTTAAAAATATTAATAACTTTGGAATCACCGCATTTTCGCATGTAATAAGACTTATAATCCATAGTTTGTGCTTGTGTTTAACGTGTGAGGACAATAACTTGAAGCTCAACTGCCCTGAACCTGGAAAAGTGAACCGGTGCACCGGCGACGACGCGAGCACGTGGCTCCCGTAAAGGTTTGTGCTTTCCTTCCCTATTTATTTCGGGTTGTATTCCATTGTCCCACACCCACTGCAACTCGAAGTACCTAACGCCAAGCGTTTGTCAATCGTTTAGCTCCGCACCGCAAATACAGTCCACTAAATTAGCCTTTCGCGCCAACATTTTCTTTGGTCCCTCTCACCGGATAGTTAGGTACTTATTTGAATTAGGTACATATTTGTTGTAGTTATCGCATTGGTATTTATTCCATAAGGAATAAACGCACCGCACCGCAGTCTTATACCTAACCCAATTCGTTGTTTGTTCATCTATTACCTACGTACGTGCGTAATACCTACATACCTACGTAGCCATAGATCGCTCGTATTAGTTATTCATTCGGAAGTCTAAAATTATTTGTGTATCAGAAACAGAGACACAACCTAGTGGGTAAATTAAGATTGTTTAAAAACTACCTACAGTTCTTTTATTTCACCCGCAGTTCGTTATAACTACCTACCCACTTTAGGTATTTAATATTGTCCGCGTCGCTGTTCTCCATCGCTTATTTGTTAAAATAACTTTATTTGCTTGTTTACCGCATTGATTGTTTGTAATAAATAATTATTATTCACGATGTCTCATAAGGACGTCAAAGTTCAATTGAAACTTTTATATGCTAAAAGAGACATGATATTTTCTCGCGTGCAATCTATTTGTGATAATGCACTTAAAACACTTGATCTAGCTATTAGAGATTCGTTCTTATGTTCTATAGAAAACTTGGATAGTTTGCGCACGGAATTTGAATCCGTAATTCATAATATTAACGTTTTAGAGTTAGAATTAAATCCAGAATACGCTGTGAGTTATCAGGCTTTGGCGTCATTTGATGATTTATTCTGTCGCATCAAACGCGTCGCGAGGAGCTTGGAGAAGCCGTCTGTCCATCAGAGCCAGGCAAATCACACTCGCGATCGACCCAAATTACCGCCCATTCAGATACCTGAATTTAATGGTGATATTCGCAATTGGAATCTATTTATAGATAGTTTTGAAAACACTATAAATGGGAACGTCTCTTTGACAGATCATGAAAAGTTACACTATCTGGTTGAAAAGTTAACTGGTAAAGCTAAAACTGTTTGTGCCGGCATTACTTTTAGTGCCGAAAATTATTCATTAATTTTAAAAACTTTAAAGTCGAAATATGAAGACAAAAGATTAGTTGCTACCGCATATTTAGATCAGCTATTCGAGTTGAAAAATATTACAGTTTGTAATGAACATAATTTAGAGAAGTTTTTAGATACTTTTGCATCATCTGTTCGCGCAGTAAAGAACCTGAAGGTCGATGACCTCTGCGACTTTTTGTTTTTATATTTGGGTTTAAAGAAATTAGATAGTGAAACTGTTCGTTTATTTGAAATAGACCATCGCAGTAGTAAACTGCCAAAATTCAATGATTTAGAATGTTTTGTTCGCGATCATATTAAAATATTGCAACGCACTTCGTCAACCCATGAAGTTACGAAGAAGTCCGACCGTCGAACGGATGCGGCTTCGAAGTCACAAAAGTCGACACATACGTATGTGAATACAGCACCTGCTCCTGTACAATCGAGTTGTTCTTTGTGTAATAGTCAACATTCGCAATTGTACAAGTGTTCTGGTTTCTTAAAATTTACGCCCTATGAACGTTATAAGTTTGTTCGCGAAAAAAATTTGTGCTTTAACTGCCTTAGTGACAAGCATCGGGTTACGTCTTGTAATAGTAGTCAAAGTTGTCGTAAGTGTTCTTCGAAGCACCACACTTTACTTCACATGGAGAAAAGTTGTAATAATGCCGCATCCAATGTGAGCACAGTTAGTTTACCAAGCGGTGACACGTCGTTGCAGTCAGTCGATGCGAACTCTGCGTCCGCTTCGCAGCCGCAGCCGCAATCAACGCGCGACGTTGCCCGCTCGCAGGCCGCCGTGAGTGACGTCACGTTGTGTTCGATGTCCGCCGCAAGCAATACGTGCACTACCGTGGTGCTCGCGACCGCTCACGTTGTTGTTGATGATGCTTTTGGTAATCCGTGTCTTGTTCGAGCGTTGTTAGATTGCGCTTCGCAGAGTAATTTTTTAACTCAAAATTGTTGTCAACGCCTTGGTTTTAGTATTAATAACCGACCAGCCCGCTCAGTAGTTAAGGGGTTCGGTGGTTTAAAATCAACCATTCATGGTTCGATTAAAATTAAATTTGCATCGCGTTTTAATTCTAATATTTGTTTTGATATGGATTCGCTTGTCGTAGATAAAATTACGGAACAATTGCCTACTGTCCCGGTTGACACGTCTTTATTGACCAAATTTAAAGACCTACCGTTGGCAGATGAATCTTATGGTATCCCTGGAGACGTCGATATGTTGATCGGCGCATCGATTCTCCCGCACCTTCAGTTATCTCGTAAGATTCAAGGTCATTCGTCGTTTCCCGCACCGCACGCCCTAGAAACAGTTCTAGGTTTTGTTATTGTTGGTTCCGCACCCGCACATTTAGATAATTACTCGACTGTGTCACATTGCTGCACTGTTGAGCCGCCGCTGGAGTCTACCATCCGCAGGTTCTGGGAAATTGAAGAGGTCAATGTCCCGCCTATCCTAAGCCCCGATGATAAGGTGGCTGAGGAGATTTATTGTGGCACGACTACCCGTGATAATGATGGTCGTTATATTGTCGGGCTTCCATTCAAGGGAGATATTTTTTCGCTCGGTGTCTCCTACGCTTCCGCGGAAAAACGCTTTTCTTGTTTAGAACGTAAGATGCAAGCGTCTCCGAAGTTGAAGCAAGCCTATGATGAGGTGGTTACCGAATACTTAGATAAAGGGTACATCTCACCTGCATCCACCGCCGAGACTGACGAGACTCTTGATCATCCATCTTACATCATCCCACACCACGGAGTTGTTAGAGAAGACAAGCTTACTACTAAGCTCCGCGTGGTTTTGGACGGCAGTGCTAAGACTAGCACTTCCGTATCGCTCAATGATATTTTGTATTGTGGTCAAAACCTTCAAGGTAACTTATTTGACATTATTGTGAATTTCCGCTTGTTAGCTGTCGCGCTTTCCGCCGATATAAGGCAAATGTTTCTTTCTATTGGTATTCGCGAATGCGACCGCAAATTTCAACGTTTTTTGTATAGATTTTCGCCTCAAGAACCTTTGAGAGTTTACGAGTTTAACCGTGTTTGTTTTGGGCTTAAGTCGAGTCCTTTCCATGCGCTTCGCACTATCAAGCAATTAGCCACTGATGAGGGTGAAAGATTCCCGAAAGCGAAAGACACTATTGAGACTGGGCTATACATGGATGACTTTGTTTATAGTGTAGCCAGCGAGGCGGATGCCGTTGAGACCGCCGCTCAAGTAATAAGTCTTATGAAGGCCGGTCAGTTTGATCTTGTGAAGTGGACTAGTAATTCGCAGACCGCTCTAGATTCGATTCCACTATCGCATCAATTATCTTCGGTGAAGGAATTTGATGGTGATGATACGCACAAGGTTCTAGGTTTAAGTTGGTCACCCGCGTCTGACATGTTCAGTCTTAAAGTTAGTTCGACTCCGCAAATTTGTACTAAGCGCATTATCCTGTCGTGTGTAGCACGTATATGGGATGTTATGGGATTTGTAGCTCCCGTCGTTTTATATGCCAAGTTGCTTATAAAAGAACTTTGGCTTTCCAATAGTGATTGGGACGACCCCGCGCCCGAAAATATTGTTAAATTGTGGGATCGCTTCCGGAAAGAACTTCCATTGCTCAATCAAATAAAAATTCCTCGCCATGTTGGTATATTGTCGAACAGTATAGTTACTGTTGTAGGCTTCGCCGACGCCAGTGCAAAGGCTTACGGGGGGGTAGTTTATTTTCACGTTTTGGATGCTGACAAGGTTTCGGTTAGTCTTATAAGCGCTAAATCCAAGGTCTCCCCTCGCAAGGTCGTTTCTCTGGCGCGCCTGGAGCTGTGCGCTATACTTTTGTTAGTGCAATTAATCAGCTCGATTGTCAATGCTTGTAGGCACCGCATTATTATTGATAGAATTATGGCTTTTTCTGACTCTACTGTAGCTTTGTGTTGGGCACATTCTTCGCCCCATCGCTGGGACACATTCGTCGCCAATAGGGTGGCCAAAATCCAGTCCGAATTACGACCACAAAATCTCTTTCACGTTGCTGGCACAGATAATCCCGCCGATTGTCTCTCCCGTGGGTTGCTCCCTTCGCAAATTTTAGATCATCCGCTGTGGTTCTGCGCTCCGTCTTGGATTCATAGCGTGCTCGAGGAATGGCCGGTTAAGCCCTTTAATCCAGCTGCCGTTTCAGAACCACCCGAGGAGAAGAAGCATTCGCTTGTAGTTTCGGTTCCACGTGAAGAGTCGATTATTTTATCGTTATCTAATCGAGTCTCGTCTTGGTCGAGACTTTTGCGTTGTGTGGTGTATGTATGTCGTTTTCTTAAACTGTTACCCACGCGCGGTGTTATAACCGCCGCTGATCTGGATAAAGCTGAGTCAGTCGTGCTACGTGAATTGCAGAGATTTTATTTCGCATCCGAAATTAGTAGTTTGGAGTCCAACAAACCTTGTAGCCGCGCCTTTCAACATTTGAAACCTTTTTTGCAGAATGGTCTTATTCGAGTAGGTGGTCGTTTGAGAAATTCCGATTTAGGATTTGAGCAAAAGCATCCAGTAGTTTTACCCCGCAAGGACCATATTTTAGATTTGATTGTAGATTATCATCATAGGTTGAATTGCCACGCAGGTCCAGACTTGTTGATGTCGATCCTTAGACAGAAGTATTGGATACTTTCCGCTCGCAATTTGATTCGTGCTAGAGTACACAAATGTGTGCCCTGTTTTAAGCTTCGCCCGCGTTTTATCGCGCCTGAAATGGCCGATCATCGCTCTTGTCGTGTTGTTCAATCCGCTAAACCTTTCGTTCACACCGGTACAGACTTCGCCGGCCCGTTTAGGGTAACTGTTGCCCGTGGTCGCGGAATACGCTCCACAAAAGCTTACGTTTGTCTATTTATTTGTATGACAACTCGTGCAGTTCACATAGAATTGACCGGTGATTTAAGTACGCAAAGTTTTATGTCCGCGTTTAAGCGCTTTTTGTCGCGCCGTGGTCCCGTCAAACGTTTATATTCTGACAACGGTACCAATTATGTTGGAGCTCGCCGTAATATTTCGGAGTTGCATGCGTTCTTACGGTCAAAGTATTATCAGAGTGAATTCGCTCATGTTTTGGCCGAAAATCGTATTGAATGGCATTTTAATACGCCCGCTGCTAGTCACTTTGGTGGTAATTGGGAGGCGAATATTAAGAGCCTCAAGTCGCATCTGTTCCGCGTTGTAGGCGTACAGATTCTCTCTTATGAGGAGCTGAGTACTGTACTCGCTCAGATAGAGGCAGTAATGAATACTCGTCCACTGTGCCGAACTCTATCTAGTGACCCCTCAGAATCTTTAGCTTTAACTCCGGCTCACTTCTTAACCACGACTCCTCTTAAGTATTTGCCCGCTATGGATGTTGATGAAGACAGACTACATCTCCTAAAGCGTCATGCTCTTTTGGATAGATTAGTTCAATCATTTTGGAAGCGTTGGAGAGCAGATTATTTGCACACGCTTCAGTCGCGTCAAAAATGGAATACTCCATCGAATCCAGTCGCCGTTGGTACTGTAGTAGTTTTAATGGCCGAGAGTGCGCCTCCTCTACACTGGCCTCTAGGTGTAGTGGAGGAAGTTTTCCCTGATCCAAAGGGAGTAACGCGTATAGTAAAGGTTAAAACCGCGACCGGTTCGTATTTACGTCCGGTTATTCGCCTCTGTCCTCTGCCCAATCAGCAGCAGGCTTCAAATTAGTTTAGTAGTTATGGTAACGCTTTATATTATAGTTTAGGAATAAGGTTAGAAGTTAGATGTTACTCCAGAGTTTAGTTCTTTGATTAGTTTCGCTTATAGTTTTTGAAGGTAACCCTTCAAACCGGGGGGAATGGTTGCGCCAACATTCTCTTTATGATTGACATCCGCTATTTCCTATATCCATCTCCTTCCCGCACATACCTCGCGAGTGAGTAAGAAGATTCGCCCGCCATTTGTCGAAAAAACGACTTCCGAATCGCTCCGCAAGAAGTTAACAATGGCGTCGACGCGCTCCGCTTAAAAATATTAATAACTTTGGAATCACCGCATTTTCGCATGTAATAAGACTTATAATCCATAGTTTGTGCTTGTGTTTAACGTGTGAGGACAATAACTTGAAGCTCAACTGCCCTGAACCTGGAAAAGTGAACCGGTGCACCGGCGACGACGCGAGCACGTGGCTCCCGTAAAGGTTTGTGCTTTCCTTCCCTATTTATTTCGGGTTGTATTCCATTGTCCCACACCCACTGCAACTCGAAGTACCTAACGCCAAGCGTTTGTCAATCGTTTAGCTCCGCACCGCAAATACAGTCCACTAAATTAGCCTTTCGCGCCAACACTAGTACTGGTGTTTTACATGGACCAGTAGCTCCATAGGTTGTGGAGGTCAGACAGGCGACTGCCTAGCGGCAACTGTCTACAGCCCAGTAGCTGGAAAACTCGATACCACTTGGGGAAACTAGCGTCAGATAGATTATAATACGGTTGCGGATAGTAACAAGTCGTGAGTATCTGTACGACTACGGCTATCGGAGATATATAAATTAGCCGGAACTAACTGCTTAACTTGTTTTCCGAAGGACGGAGGAATCCCGAGATGTAATTAATGGTCAATAGTTCCACAAGCAGAGATCGGGACGCTTTGATTAGCTTAATTCAAAACTATATTTTGTAATGGACAGAATAAACATTGTTTTCTATAGTTGGTTCACGTTAAGATAATAGTGACGTCATCGTTGTCCGCCGCCTCTCGACCAATTAGGTCGCAACAAATTATAAAGGAAAGTTCACAGTGTCCAGCTGACTGCAGATCTTTTGGCGAAACGGTTGCGTCTTTTATGCGTTACCTACATAAAATAATTAAGCCTGCGCCGAGTAAAATAACTCAAAACGGTCTTCACAACTAAAGAAATATAACCTATAATAGTACTTTAATTACCATACAAAAATATGTAATGAACACTAGAATAAATGTGTTAGCAAACATAGTTGGCAAAATTTAAAAATATTTTATAGTTTATTAAACAAAAATACATAAAGGTGGACAAAAATCATTACAAAACATGCTCGTGCGTCGCTGAACTTTGATAGTAAACTGTTGAATTTTTTCATAAACTTCAATTAATATTATTCTCTAATTATCATACTATCATTTACAGCTTTA
The DNA here is from genome assembly GCA_943138885.2 of Tholera decimalis. Classification (NCBI taxonomy): domain Eukaryota; kingdom Metazoa; phylum Arthropoda; class Insecta; order Lepidoptera; family Noctuidae; genus Tholera; species Tholera decimalis. The sequence goes on along the minus strand of OW964565.2, from coordinate 4,407,028 downwards.
ACATTTCAAAAATGTCGCTTGGTTGTTTTAATTTTAATTTTTTCTTCTAATTTGCGCGCTATTTTGAACCATACGCAACGTACACCGGTCGAAAATTCAGTCGTCCACGGGAGCTCAGAGAGGGGTCACGTCTCATCGTGGAGCGTTTCGCCGGTAACGATAATTCGCGATCTATTGTGTACGTATGTATTGCAGCAATCCGTTGAATAACATAAGTCATATTTTTTGTTTTTTTGAGTACGATTTATTATGCATACCCAACAATTACTTTTTATTGTTCAATATATATTTCTTTAACATTTTTTTTTTCAATATTTGTTTTATTATGGGAAAATGTAAAAAAAAATATTATTAGAAGAAAGTTGGCGCAAATTTTCGAAAAAAAAAAGCAATCTAGAATTTATTTTAAAATCCAAGATGGCGGATGCAACTTTTTCTCAAACATTCGATATGGGTATCGTGTAATGGGTTTTTGGGGGTGGTGATTGCAAATCTGGCATTCATTTTAAAATCCAAGATGGCGGATGCAACTTTTTCTCAAACATTCGATATGGGTATCGTGTAATGGGTTTTTGGGGGTGGTGATTGCAAATCTGGCATTCATTTTAAAATCCAAGATGGCGGATGCAACTTTTTCTCAAACATTCGATATAGGTATCGTGTAATGGGTTTTTGGGGGTGGTGATTGCAAATCTGGCATTCATTTTAAAATCCAAGATGGCGGATGTAACTTTTTCTCAAACATTCGATATGGGTATCGTGTAATAGGTTTTTCGGGGTGGTGATTGCAAATCTGGCATTCATTTTAAAATCCAAGATGGCGGATGCAACTTTTTTTCAAACATTCGATATGGGTATCGTGTAATGGGTTTTTGGGGGTGGTGATTGCAAATCTGGCATTTATTTTTAAATTCAAGATGGCGGATGCAACTTTTTTTCACACATTCGATATGAGTACCGTATAATGGGTTTTTAGGGGTGGTGATTGCAAATCTGGCATTCATTTTAAAATCCCAGATGGCGGATGCAACTTTTTCTCAAACATTCGATATAGGTATCGTGTAATGGGTTTTTGGGGGTGGTGATTGCAAATCTGGCATTTATTTTTAAATTCAAGATGGCGGATGCAACTTTTTTTCACACATTCGATATGAGTACCGTATAATGGGTTTTTAGGGGTGGTGATTGCAAATCTGGCATTCATTTTAAAATCCCAGATGGCGGATGCAACTTTTTCTCAAACATTCGATATAGGTATCGTGTAATGGGTTTTTGGGGGTGGTGATTGCAAATCTGGCATTCATTTTAAAATCCAAGATGGCGGATGCAACTTTTTCTCAAACATTCGATATAGGTATCGTGTAATGGGTTTTTGGGGGTGGTGATTGCAAATCTGGCATTCATTTTAAAATCCAAGATGGCGGATGCAACTTTTTCTCAAACATTTGATATGGGTACCGTGTAATGGGTTTTTGGAGCGATTTTATCTTTTAAAAACCTTCATTCAAAAAACTCTTATAGATCTCAATCATTCAATTCGTTTGGAAGAAGTTGATTTTGAATTGGTAAATAAAATTGTTGATGTGCTGACCCCAATTAAATTGACAGTAGAAGCAATCTGTCGGCGAGATGCTAATTTATGCACAGCTGATTCCGCTTTGAAATTTCTTATAAAACAGCTATCTAGCATAATCATTTTTTGGCAAGTGCTGACACTTGCCAAAAAATGAAAACATCCTTAGTGGAACGTATGAAGCAACGATGAAGTGATGATTTGACTGGTGTGTTGAATTAATTACAAAATCCATGAAAAGATGATGAAAATCAGTTATTATCGGATTTGGAATGGCTTGACTTGTTTCCAGTTTCTACACAGGCTTTAGTTTGGAAGCAAATAAAGTGTATTGTTAAAAAACTTAAAAGTTGAGATGACACGGAAGAAGAAGAAGGAAGATCAGGATCACAAACAGATAATGAGTTAAGGCCACAAACCTCCCAATCCCAACCCCAATTGACACTAAAGGAAAAGTTATAGCTGGAAATGATAAGAGTATGAAATCCCCAGATCGTGAAGTACAAATACAAAATTAATCGGGGTTGGCAAAATATAGTATTAGACGTGAAATAAGCCTGTTTGAAAATGGAGGAATTAGTGGTTATCACTTAGAAACAGCATATAAGTATCTATTGTCTATTCCTCCAACCAGTGTAAAACCTAAACGAGCGTTTTCAGCTGCTGCTTATGTTGGTAATAAACGAAGCAGGCTTGGAAGTCAAACCTTGGATGCATTGATATTTCTACGATTGTATTTTCAAAATTCGAAATAAGTTTTATTGTCTTTTTATTTCTTACAAAGTATAGTATCTTTTTGTCATTTTTTCTTTTCTTACTATACTGTGATATGTGTAGTGTACCAAAATTAAAAATATATATTTTAAGAAATTACTCGTTTTTTAGAGTTCAGTTGCCGAATGGCAAAAACCGAACCCTTATAGTTTCGTCATGTCTGTCCGTCTGTCTGTCTGTCTGTCTGTCCGTCCGTCCGTATGTCACAGCTATTTTATTCCAAAACTATTAAGACTATACATGTGAAACTTGGTAAGTAGATGTATTCTATGAAACGCTCCGATATTGAGAAAAAAATTAAAAATAATTTAAAATAAAGGAACATACTACTACCCCATACATGGAACTAAAACTGAAAATATATTTTTTTTTCATGAAATCTATGCGTGTGTGGTATTTATAGACAGGTCTTTAAAAATTACATGGGGGTTTCTGAAACCACTTTTTCATAAAGTCAATCGTTTAAAAGATATAAGCTTCCAAAGTGGTCAAATGTGTATCCCTCCCTCTAACTTCTATAATAGTGGAGTGAAAAATATAAAAAAAAATTTGTTTCTGTAGATATTAATGTAAACTTTCAATCAAAATTGGTTTGAATGACATCGAGTTAACAGTTTTTGAGATACGGCATATTTTCTAAAACCGCAAATATAACTTTGTAATACATACAAACACTATGAAAAATAAAGTTATCTAGCGTAGTTGTAAAAAATGTAAATAAGCTAGTTTTAAGAAATTTGTAAGGTTTTTTCGTCAAATAAATATACATATTATATTATATTATTATAGTTACACACGGAACCCTTCATGCGCGAGTCTGACTCGCACTTGGCCAATTTTTTACATTTGAGACCAATTAGAAACCACATAGTCTAATCCGGGGATAGCCCCAGGGTCCCAGGATTCAGCATCAAGAATCACGTAATCCCGGGATTGAAAAACATGCTCGGGATTGTATTCTCTAGTTGCAACTAAGAAAAGATTTCTATCGAAATTCTATTTTAGTTGCCAAATGTGTCGAAAATAAAAACTTTTTTGCAAAAAATAAAACCGACTTCCATATCAAAACACTACAAAGCCAAAAATAATTTTAATTTCGGTAGTCGGTGTTATTGGTTTTGTATTTTCTTTTTTTTCACACCGCCTTCCGAAATTAAAATTATTTTTGGCTTTGTAGTGTTTTGATATGGAAGTCGGTTTTATTTTTTGCAAAAAAGTTTTTATTTTCGCGCTTTTTAGTGGGTCAGTGAATTTTCCAAATCGATTCGTAAATGACGGAGTTATGCGCGAACAAAGAACGCAATGCAGAGTAAACGAAAAGATCATCAAGGTAAATTATTTTTTTCAACTTTTTTTGATTTTTCAGAAACGGCTCGTCCGATTTCGATAAAATTTTCATGGGACCATTTGGGAAGTATACCCTTTCCAACAAAAAAAGAATTTTTCAAATCGGTTGGCAAGCGACGGAGTTATGCGTGGACAAACATAAAAAAAAAAAAAAAAAAAAAAAAAAAAAATACAAACATCCGAATTGAGAACCTCCTCCTTTTTTAGAAGTCGGTTAAAAATAGAATTAATAAATTGTAAAGAACCAGATAGATAGCCCTACAGACCTCAATCTGAACGATAATTCTGTAAGCAGTTTTATGTCGATAGGAGCCGGGTTTTCTGGTTTAGAACAAGTTTCAGCTTCCTTTGACATTCCCTCTATGTCCTACAAATTATACGCCAAGTGCCATAACAAGGTCTGTCTACTACGGGAATTAGCCAAAGAAAAATTGGCCAAGTGCGAGTCAGACTTGCCCATGAAGGGTTCCGTAGTAACTATAATAATATAATATGTATAACTACTACAACTACTAGTCTGTCTGTCTGTCCATCCATCCGTCCGTATGTTACAGCCATTTTATTCCGAAACTATTAGGACTATACATATAAAACTTGGTAGATTGATGTATTCTGTGAACCGCTTTCCGATTTTAAGAAAAAATTAAAATATATTTAAATTAAATTAAAAAATATTTTCAGTTTTAGTTCCAAGTATGGGGAGCCCCCCCATACATGGAACTAAAACTGAAAATATTTTTTTTCATGAAACCTATGCATGTGTGGTATCTATATACAGGTCTTTAAAATGAGATTGAGGTTTCTAAAACCACTTTTTCATAAAATTAATCGTTTAAAAGATATACGCTTCCAAAGTGGTAAAATGTGTGCCCCCCTCTAATTTCTATAATAATGGAGTGAAAAATATAAATATATATATACAACGTGTAACGGAAACCCCATATCTAACCAAAAGGGCTGAAGACAACATTTGGTATGGAGTCTCTATGCACAGTTTCAGCACAAAATAACTGACTTAAAGAATTGATACCAAATTATTGGTTTCACATATTTTTTGAATACCAATCATAACAAACGTGTCACAGCACTACGAGGGTCAATATATATATATATCATTTTATTCTCAAGTATCATAGACTCATACAAATTATCAATTACATGTCAGTCACAATCAAAATACAATTAAATTAAACAATTATTATCAAAATTCAAATTAAAATATTACAATTTTTAAAATTACTAAAAATACTTTATAAATATCCACATACACATAATTAAACACAATACAAATGACACACAAACAAACACAAATTACACATAATACACACACTACACAATGAATATATTAACTCGTACCCTATCTGCTCCACTACTTATACACGGGGGCATGTAGGGCCCGCCAATGCCGCAAAAATGGCCCGTCCAACCTGTTGGCAACGACGGTAAGGAGACTATTACTACTGTCCCGCACTCTACCCGCTATCGAGGTCGCCCTATTCCGCATTATTGTAAAGAAACAATTCACGCGTATGTTTGCGAACATTCCCGACGCACTGCAGAAGCGAGGCAGACGCAACAGTGCCCTCAACGCATTGTTGTACTGAACGCGGAGAGCGCTATACGATTTCTGCGTGTATGACACCCATAGGCTTCCCGTATAAAATGATGTGCAGTAGGCTCGAAACAAGGTGATTTTGACTTCCTCGGAGCAACGAGCAAACCTACGGGCTATCATATTCGCCCGCACCGACAGCGCCCTCCTTTCTCGCTCAATGTCAGCGTCGTCCTTCAAATCGGACGTCACAATATGGCCCAAGTATTTAAAGGTTGGTACCCGCTCCAATGGCACGCCGCACAACTTGACCGGTGGTACCTCCGTCGGACATTTGGTTCCTGCTCTGAAGACCATAAGCTTGCTCTTTCTAACATTATATTTAAGTCCATGCAAGTGGGCGTATGTTTCGCAAATGCTTATGAGCTCCCTGAGTCCACCTATGGACGCGCTCAGCAGAACCATGTCATCAGCGTAGCTGATATTGTTAAAACAAACATCATCAACGTGGCATCCTACATGGCGACTGCTGAGCCCGGCAATAAGCTCATTGATATACAGATTGAAGAGCGTTGGTGAACTCAACCCCCCCTGCCTCACCCCGCACTCCAACCACTTCCACTTTCCACGTCACTTGCCAATAACACGATAATTCTTTTCGTTCTTCTTAATTTGAAAAATTCGGTCTCTAGTATCAGTGTACTGGAATTTGTAATAAGTTCTACACATGTAGACTTAGGATTACAAAACCCTTACCATATCGTTTGTTATCATCCAAAGAAGCCATGCACTTGGTATGTATATACCCTTTAAATTACACGTTGTATATATATATATAGATCTTAATGTAAACTTTCAATCAAAATTGGTTTTAAAGAGATCGAGTCAGCAGTTTTTGAGATACAGCATATTTTATAAAACCGCAAGTATAACTTTGTAATTCATACAAATACTATGAAAAACAAAGTTATTTGGCGTAGTTGCAAAAATGTAAATAAGCTAGTTTTAAGAAATTTGTAACTTTTAGTTTTTTGTCAAGTAAATATACATATTATATTATATTATTATAGTTACTACGGAACCCTTCATGGGCGAGTCTGACTCGCACTTGGCCAATTTTTGTAAAATGTTATAATAAGCAATATAACATTAGATTTATAGATTTCTTTTATTTTCTTTTTCTTTTAAATTAAGTTACACTTGATACATATATTGTTATGAAATAAATTACGCTTATATTTTCTGCGAAGTAAGTTCGCTAGACAGCATGAATGAAAAAATGTTTTTTTGGTATGGCCCCACGTATATATAATAAAGTACCGAATGTTATTAAAAATATGACAGTACATCAGAATTTAAACGAGCACTAAATGAAATTTTAATAAACAAAACTTATTTCAGTCTGGTTTTATTATGACATTACATAATTATATTTTTTTTATTTCATACTGGTTTTATTATTCAAATAAGTACTGCATACCCATCTACCCTAACTTGCTACTTACCCAGTTTCGAAGCGTCAATAGCCTAATGGATAAGGTGTCGGACTTGTGATCGAGAGGTCGCAGGTTCGTACCCCACCCATTACACTATTGACGTGAACCCACTCCAGACACAAGCATATTTAGCTTAGTTGGAGGGGTTAACAAGATTGCTAGTAATGTGAAATGTACCCACATAGCTAGTATTCTTTAAAAAAAATCTGAGGAGTTTAATATATAAAATCAAAGTTTTATTGCAATAGGATGAATAGTGAGGGAACGGATAATGTATTACTACAGTAAAAACAAACGTTAATTTTTACATAATAGGTATAATTTATTAAATTTATTTTTGTGATTTATTTACGTACCTACTTGCTTCATTTAGATCCATCCAGCCGTTTGAGCGTGAAGAAGTAACAAACATGCAAACAGACACATTCATTCACAAACTTTCGCCTTTATAATATTAGTGTGATAAATAAAACCATCTAAATAATTAATATTCGTTTTTCAAGTTTATTCAACATAACGACAAAAAATTAAAAAATGCAAAGTTAGCAAACTTCGTCGTGCAACGGCAAGCGGGCCTCGAGCGAACTTGTCATTGTGTGTGTGACAACGCACACGACTAGCCCGCTGCAGTAAATACCTATTTTCCGCGCGTCTCGTAGGCTCGACACCCTCTTAAATTTAATTCAATCCTATTGAATTGGTGTGGGCCTAAATAAAAGAATATGTTGGTGCCAATAACTCAACATTCAAGATGAGTAATGTAAAAAATATTTTGTGACGCAATAATTTTAATAGATGTTAATCGATGGAAGAAATGCTGCGACCATGTGATACAAGAAGAAAATCTTATGTGAAATTTAAATGACGTCATAGAGTCTCGGTTTTGAGTTTATCGTGAAAATACAGACAGATAGACGCGGCGGGAGACTGCTTTATAATTTCATTGGAACTTTAAACGTTTACCATGTGTATTTAAAAACAGACTGCTTTACACCTTTTTTACACTAGAAATAGTTACTTCTTAGATCACCATTTACCATTGTAAAGAGAGAACTTCTTTTTTAAATCATATTAAAAAACAAATGTACCTACGAGGATAACGAACCCATCACGTATGTGAAGTTCTACTAGCTAATTTACCTTGATACTGTTTAAGAGATACATACACATAAATAGATAAACACATAGTACAGGGTTACTTTTTGCTGTTAGTATGCGGAGGTGCTAGGTACTGCCAATGACTTTTAATTGAAGTGAAAACCGATAATACTGAATCGAGATCACTTTAAAATAGATTAGAGATAGGATTTCGCAGTCACAAATACCTAGTTCCTAGAGTGTTTACACAGCACGGTATTCGTCGGTAGACGGCATACGTGATACAAAGTAATTCTAGTACGAAGCATACCTTTGAATCCTAAAGTGCATTTTAACCAACGATATAAGGAGATTATTTCATGTAAGTTACTTGCAAAATAATTTTCTTATAATTCTGTTCATCATGAGAGCCAGAGTGGCCTAACAGTATTTTTTTAATACTGATTTTAATTTATAAAACTGCTCTAAACGGTAAAAGTCATAGCACCACAGTGGCCTAAAATTTAGTTCAATATTTTGACCTTATTTCTAAATAAGGTCAAAATATTGAACTAAATTAATAAATTAATAATTAATTATTGAATTAATTAAACTGTCTACAGTTGAAAGTTTTGAGGCCATGAGAGCCAGAGTGGCCTAGCTGTAATTTTTTAAATAAGTCGATTTTACGGTTAGGCCACTCTGGCTCTCATGGCCTCAATTGTAAGCCTCAAATCTTGTTAAAATAATTTTCCGAATATGTCAATTCGTACACGTACATAGTTATGTCAAGACCAAATCAACACTTTGCCTTAAATTTAAGTTACAAAGGATTTAAGTTTTAGACAGACTAGTATAAACTGCTTAAAATTATGCAAGAGAAGTCATCATTCGATTACTTAATCGAAGAGAATTAATTCAGAACTCTTTCAAATACATTTTCAAAGACAAAAGAGGATTACTATTTTTTTTAAACCTAAACGTCGCGTTAATTTACAATGTCCAGTTTCATTAAAATCGGTTAATGTTTTTTAAGCATTTCTTCATCGAAATTTTTATAAAATACCGTGTTGTGTAAACACTATTAAAGGCTCGACACGACGGTGTACTAACTTTTTAAAATAGTATTAGGTATATAAGATTAAACCTTATTCAGTACATCAGAAGTTTATAATTCAATTGTATAAAATAGCACACAGCGTTGCGAAGCGTCTTAAGTAATACTAAGCTGGCGTTTAAGAACGTCTACTCCTCACGGTGTATACTTTATGAGCGTACGCATGTTATGTAGGTTAAAAGTTTGTTTTGTTTTGTTTGTTTGTTTTGATAGAAACATTTTTCGCAAGAAAACTCTAACACAAAACATTTAAATCAGGTTAAACAACCCATATCTATACTAATATTATAAAGCTGAAGAGTTTGTTTGTTTGTTTGTTTGTTTGCTTGAACGCGCTAATCTCAGGAACTACAGTTCTGATTTGAAAAATTCTTTCAGTGTTAGATAGCCCATTTATTGAGGAAGGCTATAGGCTATATATACCAATAGGAGCGGAGCACTAATGAAGAATGTTTCAAAATCGGGGGATTTTTTTTCCACGCGGACGAAGTCGCGGGCGGAAGCTAGTTATCAATAAGAGGCACAGAATCAGGCATAACAAATTAATACAAATTAAGATTTAAGTAGATAATTGAAAGTTTATATATTGAATGAGTATTTTTGTTGTATCCCTGACTCCTCAACTAAACTAGTTGGAGTCTGTATCTTCAAAGTAAATGATTCCTTTTAGATCCTTGTTCTCTATTGTAGATCTCTAGATTACGTAATTATCGTCGTTATATTTATATATATAAAATAAAGTGGTGTTAGTTACACTATTTATAACTCAAAACGGTTGAACCGATTTGGCTGAAAATTGGTAGGGAGGTAGCCTAGAACCAGGAAACGGACATAGGATACTTTTTATCCCGAAATTCTAACGGGATCGGGATTTACGCAGGAAAAACCTCCCACGCGAACGAAGTTGCGGGCAAAAGCTAGTTTATAATAAATTTTATTTTTAATTAATAACTTCAATACGTTCGTACGTAAATTTGAATCCAAACTTCAATTCTAAACGTTTTGGGATTACTTTCATTGTGCGTACTGCTAAGGAGTGGAATTTCCTGCCGGAGTCTGTGTTTCCTGATCGCTATAACCTGGGAGTCTTTAAGTCAAGAGTGAATAGGTTACTTCTAGGCAAGCGTGCTCCATCTTTTACCACATCGTCACTTACTATCGGGTGAGATGGTGGTCAAACGGGAGCCTATTATCAACAAACAAAAAAATATTCTTAAACTTTGCATAAGCTCATAAAGTCAGCAAGTGTTACCGCGGGGAGTGTACGTCAGTATACTGCCCTGCACTAACTAAAAGGCCGTTAAGTCACAAAAGGTCATTTTTCACTTTCTAATGTAACCTCAAACTACTTTGGATTCTCTATCTTTTGGTCTAAGAATCATTTTCCTACGATTAATATTTTTCGAGATACAGCAATTTTGCTGAGCAGTTAAACCACATAATTTTTGTCTCTTCCTTAGTTAAAAAGCGACTAAACAACAATACTATATATACAATACTAAAATATAACACAATACTAAAAAATAATAAATATTTACAAACAAAAATCGACATATATTGTGCACAGAAACTAAGTCCGCAAAAATAATTTATAGCCAACTTCCTAGCTAGCGTAGTTTTGTAGAAAAATCATTTCCCACTTATTTTTACGTATACTCGAAAAGTACTTTTTGGGGTTAGCGGCTTTTTAGTTAGTGTAGGGCAGTATAGCGGTGCGATGCGCATGCGCAGAGGGTGTCACCTTTACATTGTATGGCATGCGCAGCGATGCGCAGGCGCGCCGCAGGAAGCGGAGGACCAGGGCCGCGTGAGCCACGCCCAGCTCGTTGCTGGGGGACGACACGCGCTTCAGGACGTGCGTCAGGAACAGCCCGAATGCGCGACGAGACTCGCCCATGCTGCAAAACAAACATAGTTTCAAACATACTGTTACGAGCTGGGATTCAAGATATATAGAGACTGAGACTGAGATAGAGAGAGAGTTTGTTTCAGTGTTTCTTCTCAGAGTAGTCAGTTAGGAAACACTGGCCTCATCTAGTTAAAATTTACGAAAAAAAAAATGACGTGTAAAAGTGTTACTTATAACCCATTTGCAAAATAAACATCATTATTTCATTATACATAATTAATTTTATGTTTATAGTTGTTGTACCTCAATGTAATTAGTTCACAATTTTAAAGGGTGTGAGCCAGGAGATCTGTAATACAGGTCCCGTACCCAGTACAGACTCCAGCTCTCACTAAGGTCTATATCTTCTTGTAACTTATATTCTGTAAACCCATGCTGTACCTTTCTGAGAGAAATAAATAAATAAATTTAAACCGATTGAACCAAATTAACACTTTAATTAAATAAACACAAAAACAAAAATGAACACAGTTATTCTTGTCACTAAACACTTAAATCGCACTAAAATTCAATTGTATATCTCAGATTATATCGCCTCGTTTCTTGTAATAAGACTGCCGTCTGCGTTCCTCTGCGATCTATTTATACCCCGGTATATGAGTTCTAGAACATTATTGTAAAATCGACTCACTGTCTATACTGCCAAGAATGTTCCAGAAGCTACTTGAGACACTCAGTACTGCTACTCACCGACAGATGGCGTTAGTGTCTCGAACGTATTAGAAGTAGGTCGAAGTTTCTCGATATACTCAGTACTGCTACTCGCCGCCAGGTGGCGTTATTGTCTCGAACATTCTAGATGTTGGTTGAAGTTTCTCGACGTACTTAGCTAAGCGACTGGCGTAACAATACCATTAACATAACAGTGTCTTAGCATCCCCAGGGATGTGCCGTATCTATCGTAGACGCGGCCCTGCGGACGGCAAGTAGGCGTCACCGTCAGGTAAAGACCAGGCCCGAGTCGGCGGCGCGCCATGATCCGTGCGTGCCTTAAAGAGCTGGCAGTCAGCAGCATTGTTAGACAGACAGACTTTCACATCCTTAGAACAACAACGCATAGAAGAGACGTCTAGAACAAAACACGAGCGATTTCGTGTGTCCACTTTATTTTCTTTGTGTGCGTGAGCCGAACGTTCTTCAAACGCACACAAATATAGCTTTCAGTGATACCATTACCAGACCATTACCCACAAAAATGGGAAAACGCACTATTATGTTGCTGGATCAAATCATGTTATGAAACTAGATAAGATGATGTTTTTTCATGTAATATGACTTATATGACATATATTTACGGAAGGTAAACGAAATGAGATATCGTTTATTGCATTTAGAATGTTTGATGTGTAATGTGTTATAATGATATTATAGAAATGTATTAATTGCTTGAAAAATCTCGTTTGATATCAATTAAAAGTATGTGTTGTATTTATGAAATAGAAAAATATTATTGAGAACATTACTTAAAAGAAAAAAATCTTAATCAATAAAATTGTCATCTTTATGATGCCACTCTTCGAACTAACAGTAACTTTTAGTTATAAAACACTGTAGGTAGTAGCTGTAAATAAATATAGTTTAGTTTGACGCATACATAATTGCCGCCAAAACTATATATTTTTTAAACAAAAATATACACAAAAGAAATCAATATGGGTATTTTTTTCCTCACGGATAGCAACATTGAATTGTGATAAGTTAGGTTATTAGAATTTTTGTTTGATGGTCGATTTACTTAAATATAATGTATAAAATGTAAGTATTTACTTGTGAAATGTAATTTGATTACACGTTTTTTGTTTTCCTTAAGGACTATGACATCCCTTTACGCTACAAATGGTCGTTTTAAATTATTTATTCGCGAGCTCTGTTCGGCAGAATGTGACCTTGAGTACTGACGGCTCGTCGAGCAAAGTTAGCCAAAATGGCTAAGTTTTAGTTGCCTCACTTTTTGCACTCGTACTATCCTTCTATGCGTTGTTGTTCTAAGATCACATCCATACTAATATTATAAATGCGACAGTCCGCCTGTCTGTTACACTTTCATGGCTAGATCAGCAACAAATTGGATGAAATTCGGAATGAAAATAGCTGAAGACTCAGGGTCAGACAGGCTACATTTTTCTTCATCAAAATCATTCACTAAAGGGTTGAAATAGGGGATGAAAGTTTCATTCCCTATTTTTACACTTACGCGAACGAAGTCGCGGGCAACAGCTGGTTTATAATAAAAGTATGGATGCCAATATGTACTCACGTGAGCTTCATGCCTTCCATAAGCTGCCTCTTGACCAGTTCCTTGGCACGCCTTGTATCATGATGCTGAGGTGTGCTGTCTCCCAGCCACACGGCAGGAGCCTGGCAGGTAATGCTCACTGCCTCGTAGCGTTTTAGCCTACAGGAAACATATACAACGTGTAATTTAAAGGGTATATACATACCAAGTGCATGGCTTCTTTGGATGATAACAAACGATATGGCAAGGGTTTTGTAATCCTAAGTCTACGTGTGTAGAACTTATTACAAATTCCAATACACTGATACCAGAGACCGAATTTTTCAAATTAAGAAGAACGAAGAGAATTATCGTGTTATTGGCAAGTGACGTGGAAAGTTATTGACCCTCGTAGTACTGTGACACGTTTGTTATGATTGGTATTCAAGAAATATATGAAACCGATAATTTGGTATCAATTCTTTGAGTCAGTTATTTTTAGCTGAAACTGTGCATAGAGACTCCATACCAGATGTTGTCTTCAGCCCTTTTGGATAGATATGGGGTTTCCGTTACACATTGTATAAGGTGTATCTATTCATACACGAAATATTTTAAGAGATATACCTATAGCTGGTAAAGAAACTATAAACACGAAAAAAAAAAATGAATCGCAATGTTTTTTATTTTACGTAATTATTATAATTTTCATATGATAAAAAAGAAAACTCTCTTTAATCATCATAAAAGCCGCGCACCGTCTCAAATACCGCCGCCGCCCGCGTAAACTGTTTATTACGTGTGTCAAGAGATATTAAATTATTTTATACTACACCAGCTTGGAAAATACCTTGATACTTTATCAAATTTACGGTAGAAAGTACGTCATTGGATATCGAACAAATATGCGGGGAGAAAACGCATCTGAGCGGGAGAGAAAAGTGTATGAAAATCCATTTCTTACGTGGTTTTTCTTTTTTAATTTTGGGTAAGACTATGCGCCGGTAACCTAAATATCAAAAGCCAAAAAGTTTTTACAGTGAGTTTTCATCTCCAAGTTCGCAAAATGACACTGGCCACTAGCTGTGTGTTGGATGGTGTCGGGCTGGCAGTGCGACCCTGCGGCGGCAGGATAAACTATTTGAAAAAAGAACATGTGAAAATTGCAGACGCCATTGGCGCCATTTGTGAAAACAATGTTACATTAAGCTTCACTAACTGCAACAATTTCAATATAAATTTCAATTAGTAAAGATTTAGCTTTTTATTTTCCTCGTAGGTGTAGTATAAAGCACTATGTATCACTCGAGAGAAAGTGCGATTCCCGATCTCGGGTGTTTTAAACCACACCCTCGACGGTAATCGGTCACTTTCTCCTCTCGGTGAACAATGTACAATAATTTTTTAAATAATATACTTAGGTACTTTTTTTTGTTACCTTATATACACACGTATTGCTTAGTTAACACATAGTGCATATTTACATAATTATTTTCTCTGTTTTTTATGACTTTTGATGCTATCTAAAGATCATCATCATCATCTATGTTGGCGTTGGCATCCAGTCTGACCGGATACAGCTGAGTATTAGTGTTTTAAATGGAACGACTGCCTATCCACAACCCAGTAACTGGGTCAGACGATACCCATCGGCTAGACGAGTGTCAGATTTACTGGCCTTTGACAACCCGTTACGACTGTCAAAGCTGTCAAAATGACAGCCGGGACCAACGGCTTAACCTCTCGCGTCTCTTAATTTACACAGTGCGACATAAGAAAAAAATGCTCCAAATGTCTTAAGTCGGACAATTAGGCTGGAAACAGTGCTCGACCGACGGTCAGCGCTGACCGTACATTTTGACCGTCAGCGCTGACCGTCGGTTGTGAAAATCGTCAGCGTAGCTGAGTGCGCATTCATAGGCTTGCATAGATATAGCTACGCCGACCGACGGTCAGCGCCGACCGTCGGTCAAGCACTGTTTCCAGCCTTACAGTTAAGGGCTTGGTCAGGATTGGTCGATAAATATCTGTGGTTGTGTTGCAAGTAGCAATACGTTCTGCATACACCGCTAAAATGAACGAAACAAAATTTACAAAATGCATCTGTGGTTTTTGTTGTGACGCCGCAGACTTTTTCGTTTTGTTATATAATACAAGGTGTCTCAAAAGTAAGTTCACATTTGCTTATCTTATTACGCGAAAGCAACTATTCTGAGGGGCGCGGGGGGTATGTCAGTCGGTAGTCTGGCTCTTGGGAATTTAGTCGCTATGGAGCGTTTCTCTGGTGCGGACCGTGCGTTGTGCGTACGTGAGTTTTACAAAAACGGTAATTCGGCGACTGTAGCGCGTAGAAAATTCTGCAGTATTCGACATATTCGTCACTTAAATGATGCGCCTAGCACTCGTCTCATTGCAAAATGGGTTGAGAAGTTTGAAGAGACTGGGTCAACTCTGGAGAAACCAAAATCTGGGCGACCAAGAACATCAAGAACAGCCGAAAACGTGGACAGTGTTACTCAGTCTATTCGAGATGATCCAAACCTCTCGATTCGGAAGCGTGCTGTTGCTTTAAATGTGCACAGATCTTCATTATGCCGCATTTTACACAAAGATTTAAAGCTGCACCCGTACAAAATTCAGTTAGTGCAAGAACTGAAGCCTCAAGATGCTGGTCAGAGGCTTGCCTTTGTAAATCAGATGATTGAGCGCTTTCCAACGTTCACCAACATCTTGTTTTCCGATGAAGCCCATTTTCACCTGAATGGGCATGTAAACAAGCAAAATTGTCGGTACTGGAGTGCAACCAACCCAAAACAAAAACATCAGAAACCGCTACATTCACCCAAAGTCACCGTATGGGCAGCGATGTCGGCGCGAGGAATTATCGGCCCTTACTTTTTTGAAGATGGAAGGGGACGCACACTCACAGTGAATTCAGAGCGTTATGTGGAGATGTTAGACGAGTTTTTCGTACCCCAACTGCAAAACTTTCCTGGTTACAACCAAAGAACATGGTTCCAGCAGGATGGAGCAACTTCACACACGTCCAACAGATCTCTGCCTCGAGTTCGAGAAATTTTTCCGAACAAATTAATCTCCTGGCGAGGTGACATAAATTGGCCTCCACGGAGTCCCGATTTAACGCCTATGGATTTTTTCCTGTGGGGTTATGTCAAATCAAAAGTTTACGCTAATAAACCGACTTTCCTGGCACAATTAAAAGAAAATATCCGTCATGAAATGGCAGCCATCACGGAGACTACCTGCCGAGCTGTCATAGGCAATTTTAGTGCCCGACTAAATGAATGCCGAGAGCGCAACGGTTTACATTTGGACGATGTTATTTTTAAAAAATAAATTCCCAAACAATGTACTTCAATATATAAAAACTTTTTTGCAAAAAATAAAACCGACTTCCATATCAAAACACTACAAAGCCAAAAATAATTTTAATTTCGGTAGTCGGTGTTATTGGTTTTGTATTTTCTTTTTTTTTTCACACCGCCTTCCGAAATTAAAATTATTTTTGGCTTTGTAGTGTTTTGATATGGAAGTCGGTTTTATTTTTTGCAAAAAAGTTTTTATTTTCGCGCTTTTTAGTGGGTCAGTGAATTTTCCAAATCGATTCGTAAATGACGGAGTTATGCGCGAACAAAAAACGCAATGCAGAGTAAACGAAAAGATCATCAAGGTAAATTATTTTTTTCGACTTTTTTTGATTTTTCAGAAACGGCTCGTCCGATTTCGATAAAATTTTCATGGGACCATTTGGGAAGTATACCCTTTCCAACAAAAAAAGAATTTTTCAAATCGGTTGGCAAGCGACGGAGTTATGCGTGGACAAACATAAAAAAAAAAAAAAAAAAAAAAAAAAAAAAAAATACAAACATCCGAATTGAGAACCTCCTCCTTTTTTAGAAGTCGGTTAAAAATAAACATTTTTTCAATAAAGCTAAGACTTTTCTTTTAAAAAAAGATTTAAATGTGAACTTTCTTTTGAGACACCTTGTATATATAGTTTAATATAATATTATAATAGTTTTTATTACTTTTTATAATAGTTTTTATTAATTTTTTGGAATAATTTGTGTTAAATATGCCTAAACATTTAAAAAAAAAAATTTTTCGAATGTAAGTGAAATTTATAAAATTGAAAACATATCGCATCACTGCGAGATAAGGTCAGTATGATTTGGTTATTGAATGATATAAATAGTTAGATAAACTCATAACGAAGCCAGGAAGGTATAATATATACCATGATAATGGCCATAAATTGCCGATTTATAATTTTTTCTGAAGTCCTATCCAAAAATCATAAGGAAATTCAACATGCGACACGTGCTTTCCAAACTCCAGGCTACTACCGAGAAATTCCGAAATTCAGCGCGAATTACTATTAAAAAGATTGCCCCCGCACTACTGCGACCTAAACCCCGTTTGAAGGTAGGTATAGGTACAGGAACAATGTTGCAAAAAAAAATCCTGATCTATTCGTTTTAATTTTCACGTACCTTCATAATTATTTTACTTTGTGTTATTTTCACACGATATTATTAGAAAAATTGTATTCATCGTTATTCGATTTTATTCCTGAATCGATTAGTTTAGTTACATCACAATTTCGTAGCCGTCATTATCTTACAACACGGAAACTGTAGTCCACTGCATCGAATTGAAAGTTCTGGTATAAGTCGATTATTGAGTGACTAATTGAGTAAGGAATTTGAACTTAATCTCGTTAGATAAAAAACTTTTTACCAAAAAATTAAACTGACTCCCAAAAAACACTGCAAAGTGAAAAATAACTTTAATTTCGGTAGTCGGTGTCTTTAGTTTTGTATTTTCGTTTTTGGCACCGACTTCCGAAATTAAAGTTATTTTTCACTTTGCAGTGTTTTTTGGGAGTCGGTTTAATTTTTTGGTAAAAAGTTTTTATTACACTCTTTTTAGTTGGTCTATTTTTAATTTACCTAGTTACAAGAGCCTAAATGTCAACTACTTATAACATTTTACAAAATATTGCTTTTCCCAATGCTGGGCCGTTCATTTTTGAGGAGTTCTCCTGGTACTTCACCATCAGCTCTACTTCACCATATGCATTGTGATGAGCATATTGTGCCTAATAACCATATTCAAGTAATCGAAGCAGAACCCATGAAATACTTATTATTGAGTAGTTACGGCGGCCATCTGTGGTCTTCATCATCAGTTCCACTTCCCCAAATGGTACTTTTTGAGAGCAACTGCACAAGTTACTATAATTAATACCCAAAACGTCATAGGTGTGCCTATAATATTTGAAGAGTTCCCTCGATTTCTCCAGGATCCCATCATCAGATCCTGACGTTTATGAAAATGGGACCAATTTCAAAGTATACCCTTTCAATCAAAAAAAGAATTTTCCAAATCGGTTCAGCCGTCTTCGAGTAATCGATGAACATACATTAAAAAAAAAAAAGAATTGATAACCTCCTCTTTTTGTCGTCGGTTGACAAAGTATGTTTTCCCAAGTTTGAGGATAGTATAAGAATGCTTTTACCTCTGCGGTGTATCAGTGAGGCTGGTAGCGACGGTGGCGTGCTGGAAGTGAGGCAGCACGTGCGAGTGCACCAGCAGGTTGTAGTTGTGCTGGACCACTTGGTACGGGATGTTGTTGTTCAGGGACGTCGAGCACACCGGGATGCCCGTCACCGGGTCTGTGGGACACGAAACATGGTGCTATACTTTGTACATAATCTATACTATCTATACTAATATTATAAAGCTGAAGAGTTTGTTTGTTTGTTTGTTTGTTTGCTTGAACGCGCTAATCTTCGAAAGTACTGGGTGGATTTGGATGCAATTTGGTATGGAAGTAGCTTGAAGCTTGAGGAAGGTTATAGGCTACTTTTTACGCGACTGCAAAAAAGGAGAGTTATGTTTTTATCGTGATAGAATCCACGGGAGCGAAGCCCCGCGTGATTACTAGTAATATTATAAAGCTGAAGAGTTTGTTTGTTTGTTTGTTTCTTTGCTTGAACGCGTAATATTATAAAGCTGAAGAGTTTGTTTGTTTGTTTGTTTGTTTGCTTGAACGCGTAATATTATAAAGCTGAAGAGTTTGTTTGTTTGTTTGTTTGCTTGAACGCGCTAATCTCAGGAACTACGGTTCTGATTTGAAAAATTCTTTCAGTGTTAGATAGCCCATTTATCGAGGAAGGCTATAGGCTATATATCATCACGCTAAGACCAATAGGAGCGGAGCACTAATGAAGAATGTTTCAAAATCGGGGGATTTTTTTTCCACGCGGACGAAGTCTCGGGCGGAAGCTAGTATATTATACGGTTTTTGGTACCTGAATTGACGACTTGTGTCGCTAAAGATCTACTCGACAAATTTCATTCGGATCGGTATTGGTAGTTTTTGCGTGAAAAAGTAATAGTATGAGTTCTGACTGCTACAATCTGCAAGTATATGTTTTTTTAATTAAACTTATTTTTTATGAATGATACATGGTAGTAGAATAGATTGGTTGGTTTCGGTGTAGACGTGCTCAGCAAAATTCTTAGTGTTATTTTTTTGTTTGTAATTTTCTATTATTTCTTGTTGTGTGTGTTTATCACCGAATAAATGGTTTTTAATTTCAATTACTAGACAAATTTTGCCAGGCAACCGTGCTGTAATCTATTCTACTACCATATATCATTCATAAAAAATAAGTTTCATAAAAAAAACATATACTTGCAGATTCTACCAGCCGGATCTTAGGCCATAACAAAGTTCCATACATTCATCTTCACAAACTTTGGCATTTATAATATTAGTAAGATTATTTGTGCGGTTGACGACTACTCTACGATACGTTCCACGATCCATATAATAAGTATATTCACCGCTTTGGTCAGTAAAAATAGAGCCTATTGTCCAATGAAGTAAAACTAACTGAAACAAAAAAAACAGTTGAGTTTTAACAGTAGATTTTGCTGTGCATCTGCAACTGTTTTCTGGTCGGCTATTCTTACTGTTTGTAAGACAGTTAATCAACACAGAAATACTTTAAAAATCTGCTTGTTTTAGTTAACGTTAATGTTCAAATAATTGAAATAACTGAAGAAGAGTTCAGAAGCAGTAAAGCTACTGCTACGATATCAGTAAAGCTCTGAAAACGGCAATACTTAAAATGAACTGTTTGTTTCAGTAAACTTTAATGTTCATCCAATTGAAATAACTCTTTAGCTCTTTACTGTTTGTGCCCATTTCATTACAACTGTAAAAAGTCTCTTTTTATTTTTTCAGTGTACGATACTCTACGATCTACTGAAGATACGCCGAGGGGCGTAATGATATAATCATTGATTTAAATAGGATAAAATAACTAACCTCATTGCTTGTGTTATGTCCACCACATTGCAATGTTAAAATTAATCTGTGAAAGCAGTCGCAGGTATTACACAAATTATTTAAAATGTAATACCGTTTGCTTTCTCTAATGAAAAACGTACCGAGTATTGGTTTGGGTCAGCTTCAGCATGTGCATGTATTTTAACATACTACATCCAACCATGAACAAGTATGTTTTAACTGAATTAATCCTAAAATGCCAAGGTAACGTCTGATATCATATTGTATCTTAAATAACTTTATTAAAATGGGCACAAGGCTACATACCGAGATACTGCGAGTACTTCTGCCAGGAGTTCTGCGAGGGGAAGATCCTCACGAACCCCCCTCTCCTTGCGTACTGCGCCCGCACGGCGCGCACGAGGCGCAGCTCCTCCCCCGTAAGAGACGCCAGCGCACCCCCGCCGCCCGCGCCCACCCCCTCCGACGTCCGGACCTTGCCACGCACGCATACGTTCTCCGCAGAGTGCACGCGACGGCACTAAAAATTAAAATTAAATCTATATCCCACCAAAACATCCTGTAAAAAACTAGCCAAGTCTCGATGGAGTTTCTTGGATGTCTATAAGAAGGTAATGAAATCTCTAAGCAAAGCCAAGCCAAGTCTAACGTTTTTTACTGCAATTTCTTTATATAGTTAAATGGTATGTGACTGACCGTTGAACATTCTTTATGCACATTTACTTGTTGACACATCCAAGTCAACGGCCAAGTCACATAAAATCCAACTATATTAATAAAGAATTATATAATCTGGGGGCACGCCCCAGATTATAATTCTCACTTACTCACGCATGATGTGATCCCCTATAATTGAAGAAACACAAGGAGATATAGTATTGTAACATATTTTAGCATGTAAGTGTATTCTTTGCTGGCAAACCTAAATAAATATAAAGCGGAAAAGTTGTTGTTTGTTTGTTTCTTTGATTTGACTTGATCTTCAAAAATACTGGATGGATTTGGAGGGGTATTGGAGTGAGAGGTTCTTCTTTTGCAATTTTTAGGAGTTATCTTTCTGAGCGGACACTACGTCAAAATACAACTAACATAACAAGATAAGTGACGAACACTGATTGTGTTTTGGAGTGCCTCAAGGCTCTATTTTAGCCGCAGCTTCACGAATTGGCTCCGTTATTGGGGTTCACAGGAAGACGATAGTAACTCCGTTCAAGTTTTGAATTTTTTATTGATTTTGCTATGTTAATTGGTCTATAGCTAGTCCTGTCATATCTAGTAAACCTGTAATTTGGATACATTGTGAAAATGAATCTTTTGAACTTGTCACTAAATAGTTGTTACGTTTTAAGAGACCACATCACTGGCAATTCGAAATTGTAGTTCTGAGTGAAGTTCTGAATTGAAGGTCTTTAGAAAACTGGCTATAAATTTTTCCTGCGAATTAGATTATGTGTGTAGGTGGAATGAACCGACCACCAGATAAATATCACGAAAAAAGGAAGTTTTTCTGATAAAAAGCTACGCAGAGCAGTGGGCGCTTTCGACAATGATGATTAATGATAGTAAAGGACGACGAATGCAACTGATTTTTTATTTATTTATCCATTTTAAAATTATCATTACTACAACCTATCATTAGGACGCGTTTCAAGCGATTATACGAAAGAAAACGGCTTCACTTCTGAGGAGAGTAAAGGACAGTCGTAACAGCATCCTGAGAACGGTGAGTGAGAGTGTCCTCTCCTATAATGAAGCAGTTTGTGAGGAGGGTGATGGTACTAACACTAGATAATAAGTTATTAGGTATAAGTTACTAAGATTTTATGGATTTTATGGTCCGAAATAAAAAGATTCTATTCTATCTATTCTAATACAGGTTAAAAACCAATTGTGAACTTATTCCTTTAATGAATATTTCGTCGTTGCGCTTGCAATAGGCGCTATGTGGTAAAAAGTCTTTTTCGTTATTTTATGCAGTTTCAATCGTTATTTTAATACACACATGTTGTAAAACAGCTATCTAATAAACGAAGTATTTAAAGAGTTACCTTTCAATATTGCGTTTATCAGATAGCTGTTTTTACAGCATGTGTGTACTAAAATAACGATTGAAACTACATAAAAGAACGAAAATTTACTATTCACCACATAGCGCCTTTTGCAAGCGCAACGACGATTTGTAACAGAATAGCACTACTTTTGAATTCACCGATTGAACAGCAGAATAGGTCCGAATCAATCGCAATGAGGTTGACAGCGCTCCTGATCAGATTCTCAGTTAATCAGAAGTATAATCAAAAACAAAATGAACTTAAATAATATATTTTTAAGATACCACTTCATTTCTAAAAAATATATATATATATAAAAACATCTTCTTTTCACGTCTGTTCAAATAGTTTAGGTAATTATCTATTTATTTTTTCATTTATGCATTTTTTCAAATACATATTTAAAAATTATATGTATTCATATCACTGTTATGTATACGATAAATATTAAAAGAGACAAAATCTTTAAATTAATGTTGTCCGACCTCTATTCTCTGATAAAGATGCAAAATGTGCATAGTGTACTTTAACATAGTGATACTTAAGGATTTTCTGTTTGATATTAAAAATTCTTCTTAATTGTGAATCTGGTGAGTTGACAATCTGGTGAGTTGCTCCGAAGTAGTTGAGAGTGCGTCAGTGGAATGTTAATATGATAGTGGCTAAAAATTACGGTTAAGCTTTGTTTTCCTAGGAAAGCGGTGCCGTCATATAGCGGCCGTAAAGCTTTGTTTTCCTAGGAAAGCGGTGCCGTCATATAGCGGCCGTAATATTACGGACGCAAAAAGACGGCCGTCGTTACGGTGACGACATGTGGAAAGTTCCACGGCCGTTTTATCACACTGTCTGCTTCATCGCTATCTAGTGTATTACATTCTCTTTGGAAACGTTCACGAAACCATCTGACACCGACAAGACGGTCGTCATGCAAATGGCGGCACCGCTTTTTGACGTTACGGTGTCAGTTACCGCTCTCTAGGAAACCGCGCCATTTTGTTTACATAGACAACGTTCTAGTGACGTCATTTTCCGCTGTATTACGGCCGCTATTTGACGGCACCGCTATCCTAGGAAACCAAAGCTTTAATGATGGCGTATGCCTGATGAAAATGGGATGAAAATGTGTGATGATGATGATGAACTTACCGCACCGATGCGCACCTTGAGCGAATTGCTCTGCGTAGAGATGTCCGTCCTGCACGCGGGCACGGCGGGCAGACCCACCAGCGTCAGCGTGTCGGCCAGCAGGGCAGACTTCACTCGCGCGTCCAGGGGACTCTCGCACGCAAGGCTGGGGAAACAACACCCAACATATACATATCACTACACAAGTCAATTAATCATTTATTTATACAACGTGTAACTTAAAGGGTATATACATATCAAGTGCACAGCTTCTTTGGATGATAACAAATGATATGGCAAGGGTTTTGTAATCCTATGTCTACATGTATGGAACCTATTAGAAATTTCAATACATTGATACCAGAGATCGAATCTTTCAAATTAAGAAGAACGAATTGAATTATCGTGTTATTGCCAAGTCACGTGGAAAGTTATTAACCCTCGTAATGCTGTGACAAGTCTGTTATGATTGGCATTCAAGAAACATATGAAACCGATAATTTGGTATCAATTATTTGTGTCACTTATTTTGAGCTGAAACTGTGCATATAGTCTCCATACCAGATGTTGTCTTCAGCCCTTGTGGATAGATATAGGGTTTCCGTTACATGTTGTATATGGTTGCCAATGCCAGCACATCAACCTAATCCAATCTGTCAAAATAATTTAATAGATTTACAAGTTCATTACGACATGACAAGGTTCAAGGGTCGGATAGCTTGTTTTGCTGGCGATTGTACAATAGTGGTACATGGACGGACTTACTGCAGTAAGGCATTCTCTACCAGTTAACCTTTGGGTTAAAAACACCACATTGTGCTAGGTCATCTGGTTAGGCATTTCCTGTGTTGGGGTCGACTGCCTGTCTACTAGTGTTTTACGACTGCCTATATGTCCTCTCATACTGAATTACGGAAAAATTGTGGATCAATTTTGTTTTGAAAAGAGTAGCCGTGGAGTTTCTTGCCGGTTCTTCGCCGGTGCTTTGAACAATTCGAAGCGTGTACTACTGACCGTGTGTTTCTGACTTTTTATAAATGCCGGTGAGTTTGAGTTTCATCTGACTTTCACAGCCTAATAAATGGGTAACATGATTCTTCTTGCCAAGATTGGTGTCAGATATTTTGTATTCTGGCTACCCAGAACTTTTATGTGTTGAAATGGTCACCCGTCAACGATCCGACTTCGAAAAACGTTGCGTAACCTTGAAGGTCGACCCGGGTGGCAGATATTGATTAATGTCATAGTAATTATATCGCAATGAAGTAGTAAATTATATCTTTTCAATATGTAAAGATCAGCCGTACTATTTTAATTAATAAACTAAAAAATACATAACAAAACCAGTTTGATACGTTCCCACTCCTGTGACAGAGAACTCTATGAGAGAGAACCACTGGGGTTCATTGCACGTAGGTGGATATCACATTACTCCGGTTTTAACGGTTCTTGGACACACACAACGGTGATGATGAAAATTACACAAAGTAATAACCACATTATTAAGTGCAGATTTGTATTTTATTATTATTACCTGGGTGACAAATTGATTTCTAGCAGCCAAGGTTTCAGCATATCGTCGATCAAAATATCATAGCCAAACAACTCTGAAACAATGATTTTAAGTCATGAATACTTGGTTGATATACCAATTAATCATAATTTCTTCTCCACATTACATACGCTCAGTCAAACTGTATCTCACGCCTGCCTAAAATCGGCTCATCAAAGCAAAAGATCATTTTCAGAGCTCATTCAACGTAAACTATGAGTACCGTTGGTATAGTGGTCAGTGGCCCTGACTGCTATGCGCAAGGTCGTGGATTCGATTCCCACCTAGGACAAATGTTTGTGTGATGAGCACGATCATTTGTTATTTGTCTGGGTGTAATTTATCTATACTAATATTATAAAGCTGAAGAGTTTGTTTGTTTGTTTGCTTGAACGCGCTAATCTCAGGAACTACCGTTCTGATTTGAAAAATTCTTTGTGTTAGATAGCCCATTTATCGAGGAAGGCTATAGGCTATATATCATCACGCTAACACCAATAGGAGCGGAGCAGTAATGAAGAATGTTTCAAAATCGGGGGATATTTTTTCCACGGGGACGAAGTCGCGGGCGGAAGCTAGTCTATAATATGTATGTATTTAGAAATATATATGTATGTTTATCAGTTGTCTAGTACTCATAGCACAAGCTTTGCTTAGTTTGGGACTAGATGGCGTTGTGTGAAAGCTGTGGAATATTATTATTATACAATAATACTTTTACATGTCTTTTTTCGTAAATTTAAACCAGGTGAGGCCGATGTTTCCTGTCTACACTCAGAAGAAACACTGAAACAAACTCAGAGGTATAAGTCTCTTTTAAAGTCTATACAATCTGCATTTGTCAAATTATACGAGAAGTTTCTAGGTTAATGGCTCAGGCGATATTTTGAAGAAAGATGCTCACAGATTTGAGTGGGCCTGTCCAGACAGTGCAAGCATTTGAACTTAGAACTTTAACGAGCTCAACGATTGTAGACGTATGTGTTCAATTCAATTCAATTATTTATTCCAATAAGTGTGCGTAACGTTTTTTTGTTTAAAAAAAAAACACAGATAATTTCTTATTTAACATAATGTGTTGATTATTAAATTAAATTAAATTTAATTGATAACTTAGCAAATAAGTTGAAAATGTTTACTTAAAGCTAAATTAATGGAGTGCAGCGGCTGCAAAAAGCTATTTATATTGAGGAGTTTATGCGACATCAAAGAATAGTGTGAAAAATAATTAAATCAAAAACGAATGTATGATAATGTGAATGTCATTTCTTTTTTTAATTTATCAGATGTGAAGTCGGCAACTCACTTTTACTGTAAATGAACTAACCACACATATTTTTTTCAGGCTGACTTACCAAAGCAATTAAAGAAATTGGGCACAAACACCCTGGCGGCCGCTGTGATGGTCTGTGCCGAGGATAAGATGGATTTGACAACCAGATCTTCAATGGCCGCCATTAAGGCTGTTGTATTGCGCCCTTGTTTGCGTAGATGGCGTAACAACGCTGAGAGCGTCCACTTGTGGCCTATGTTACCGGCGTTTGGGTCGTCACATCTGTTGGGGAACCAAAGACTCATATACTAATCTTTATATATACAAATTAATTACTGTTCATTAGTCTTGCTAAAACTCGAGAACTATTGGATCGATTTGCCTCACTTTGGATTTAATTGTTTTTTAGAAGTTCAGAGAAAATTTGAATTTTGTGAGTAAATATGGAAAAAATAAGGTACCTTTCTAGTACCTTATTTTTTAACACGCTTTTATTAGGTCGACCTGTATGTAACTAACTATGTAATGGAATCTAAGGTAACTAATTTAACCATCTTCCAAGAGTCGTAGCGTAATGAAAATTGGCTGCTGTATGTAGTTCTGATGACAATACAATAATATGGTACTGTCGAACTGATCTGATGATGGAGCCGGAAGTTATGAACTGGAACTTCATGATGGAAAATCGTATCATAGCTGTTTTGGATTTCTTAGAAAAGTCTTGTGATGAACTTTGACCACGATTATGTTTCAAGGTCTGATGGTGAAGCCGGAAGACAGGCACTGGCATTCCATGATGGAATATCGTATCATAGTCGTGTTTGCACTTGTGAGAAAGGCCACGTAATGGACTTTGAATACGACCAGGTTTCAAGGTTATAACAAACCTAAAGAAAATCCGTTATCGGTTTTCTTAACCTTTTTGAATTACTGCGTAATCCATAGATTTTTTACAGATGTCACTTTCAAATCCTCTGGGGGGATCGACCGTTTAATTGTGCACTACTCGTTTTATTTTTACGTGCATTTATAAAAGCGTGTTTTTCTAGTGTTTTTAAACTATTAATTATTATTCTTCTAATTGACAAGAACTTAATATTATGTGTTAATGTTGTTAACTATAAAACTACAGCTGCAATACAATAATAAAAATAACATAGTCAAAAAAATATTAATCATAAATAACATAGTCGAAAAAATATAAATCCTATACATTTATATTGTTTTGATTATGTTATTTTTATTATTATAATGAAACTGTAGTTTAATACACAGTGTATATTGTTAAATGAATTAATGAATAGTTGAAAACAGTGAAAGTTTATAATACTTATGTATTATGCTATTTAAAACTTGCACAAAAATACAGTGGCTGCCTTTAAACCAATTTTTCCGGGGTGAAAATCATTAAATGACTCCCCCGTAACGTAAGGACAACTGAAGCACCAGGCTGGGTTTTTATTCAGTAGTAGACTGACTAAAAACCCACTCCTTTTCGCTCCACCCAAACCAGTCTTTCCCCCCGAAAGAAAAACATACATGTCAGAATTAACTCACTTGATATAATCCGTGTGGTACTTATTGATGCTGTAGTTACACAGATGCATGCAGGGATTCCATAAATTCTTGTTCGTCTTATCATACTTTACGGTCGCGAATCTGACCAGACCTTCTTCATACAGATATATGAGCAGAGGATCTATAGAGGTGAGACACACGTAGAGTCGTAGATCGCATTTATGGCCGCCGATTAGTAGAGGCTTGTCTATGTATTTTGCTACAACTACGTTCTCGCCTTTGGGGATTTGTTCCGGCTGAAATAAACAGGATTATTTCATAACTTTCACCTTTATGATTAAAATAATTGGAAGTAGGAATGGCCGGGCGTACTGGGGTGAGCCCAATTGCCAAGCATAAAGAATTAAAAATTAACACTATCCATACTAATATTATAAATGCGAAAGTATGTCTGTCTCTTTGTTTATCTCTTACGCTTTCACGACTAAACCGCTGCACCGATTTGAATGAAATTTGGAATGAGAATAATTAAAGACCCAGGGTCTAAGATAGGTTTCTTTTTTCAAAAATTAACCCCTTCAAGGTTGGGATGAAAATTTGTATTATTGATATATTGTTTAACGCGGGTGAAACCGCGGGATAGGTGAGGCAAAATATCTTGAACGCACGGAAATTAAGTCCGTAGCGTATTTTTGTAAAATTGCGTAACTATTGTATTGCGTAGCTCTAATGTATATGCAGTCTCTCTCTCATTCTTTCTCTCTGATCGATCCCTCATATCTGAGAATTGTGTTCAGCATCAGGATTGTATTTAGAGCCGTGTAGAGTTTGAAGCCATTCGCTTGATCAGTCCACCATGTTGTTAAACGACAACACGATCTTTTGATTTCGGTATGTTACTAATATTACTAATCCATAATATAATATTATAAATGTGAAAGTAACTGTAGTCTGTACCCTTTTCACGCCTAAACTGCTGAACCGATTTAGATGAAATTTGGCATGGGAATAGTTAGAACGACCCTGGGAAGGACATAGGATTTTTATCCTGGAATTCCTTCCAAGTGAACGATGTCGCGGGCAGAAGCTAGTTACTTAACAAATAGAATAAGTTTCATCGCATCAGCGCACTGTGTAGCCAAAATACTTATACATCTGTGCAGTAAAGTATTTGTAAGGTAGCAATAAATTTAACTATATTATGTATATGTTAGTGTTGTAGTTACCTATAATTGTTTGTTAAACTTATGTTTCATTCCCTTTTGCTTGTTATTTTTATGTATTTGTATGAGTGTAATCAAATGTTAGTCGTGTATGGAATACTGCTCTCATCTTTGGGATGGTTCTGCCAAATACCAACTGGACGCGCTTGAGTCTATCGAGAAAAGGGCCAAGGGACTCATTGGCAACGATGCACTGGGCGAGTCAAAGCTCCAGAGCCTTGAACATCGACGACGAGTTGCTAGTCTATCGGTTTTCTATCGGTTACATTTCGGGGAGTGTGCGATGGAATTACACAATCTAATTCCGCCAAGCCCGTTCCATCATCGGACTACAAGACAAACGGCGATGCACCATCGTTACATGGTGGACATCCCATCCATACGCACAAAACGTTTTGGGAATACTTTCATTGTGCGTACGGCTAAGGAGTGGAATTCCCTGCCGGAGTCTGTGTTTCCTGATCGCTATAACCCGGGAATCTTTAAGTCAAGAGTGAATAGGTTACTTCTAGGCAAGCGTGCTCCATCTTCGACCACATCGTCACTTACCATCAGGTGAGATGGTTGTTGAACGCGAGCCTATTATCAATAAAAAAAAATCTCTAAATAAATAAATAAGCGAATTCAATGTGACTTACAGTATTAACAATATAGATTCCTCGTCCCCTACTCGAAGCAGCCGGCTTCACGATCCAAGGTCCTTTAGTCCTGTAGTGAGTGGTGCACAGGTCCTTGTACTCCGCCGGCATCAGGAACGTAGTGGGGATGAAGTCGAACTGCTTCAGACCTCGGAAGTACTGCATCTTTTCTATGTTCTTGAAAAGTTTATCTTTACGGGTAAGCTCATATGATCTGTAAGGGGATTGATTTTTTATGAGGAGGTGTGTCATTCAACGATACTGGGATTCTTTGGTCACATCGCCTGGAAACATGGACTTCACTTCACCAGACGTACTGCTGGGTACCATCCAGGTGGCGAAAAGGTAGGCCAGTACGTTTGATTTTGCGCTTTCTTATGAAGGGTATAATTCTGTGTTGTTTAGTAACAACCTGCAAATATATGTCTGACTAAGGTGTAGTTTGTGAAGTTAGAGCTTGTAAAGATAAGGCGTGTGGAGTTGGAAGCTTGGCTCTACATAAGATCTGATAATTTTTTGACATTGCGAGCCATATGGTTTCGTCTTGGCAAATTTTGCATGAAAATATGTTTGAATGTTTATTTGAAGGCGCTTATATCTCTACCTCCCAGTCGGATTAAAAATATTATATCTGTGTATGATAGCCGCATTCAAGAAGCTCTGGGTAAGCCTTGAATATGTAGTTTTTCTATCACTTGCGCTGAGGTAACGGCTAATTATATATTTCAGAACCAGCAAGGTGTTGGGTTCAAGTTTTTTTTAAAAGCAGCGTTTTTTTGTGTATCTATATTTTTCAGTCATTTAATTTATTGAAACCAATAGGTGATTTTTGAGCATTATTATTAGCTCGAAGGAGCGAAAGTTGGGGCTTTGTTGTAGTTCTGGGCCTAGCTAAAGTTCACAAAATCAATTTACCTTGGGAAATGGTTGACTTTCTGTTTAATAGTTAAGGATTGGAGGATGGCGAAGGGGATCATGGGCGCAGACCACATGAGCGTCCAGGTGGTGGACTCTTCATCCACTTGGAGCAAGCCGTGGGCATCCAGCAGGTTGCGAAGTAGGGACTGCGGCCTACAGTGAACTACTATCAATATCTATACTAATATTATAAAGCGAAAAAGTTTGTTTGTTTGAACGCGCTATACTCTGAAAGTACTGGGTGGAATTGGATGAAATGTGGTATGGAAGTAGCTTGAAGCTTGAGGAAGGTTATAGGCTTTAACTTGACTGCAAAAGAAGGAGGTTATGTTGTTATCGTGATAAAATCCACGAGGGCGAAGCCTCGGGCGACTACTAGTTCTTAAATAAAGGATACCACTTTTAAGGGAAAAAGAAAGACCACCCAGCTATTTTAACAAGCGTTTACTTAATTTGCAATGTACTATGTATTTATATATGTTTGAGTCAAAACTTGTAAATGAATTTTAGAGCAGTTATCCGAAACCGACTGTCTAGAAGATATCGCTAAAAGCGATAAGACCATCATTGTAACCACAGAATAAGCAATATTGTTAAATAGGTGTGTTTAAATTTTGTTGTACAATAAAGTATATTCTATCTCTGCAAGATGAAATTTTGCATACATCTTTAGTTTGGATGACAATGCATGGTTAGATAAATTACATTATTTTAAATCCAATATGGCGGACAGCCCAAGATGGGGTACTTTTTAGTGGACTGCTATGATGTGGATACCATATGAAAGAATACTAACAAAAGCTTATTTTAAAAATATTTTTTCTGTTGTAACTTGTTATGGTGTACGACAAAGAGTACTTATTTCTGTAATTTTTTTTTAATTTGGGTGTTGTATCATTTATTTTTTATTAGAACTTCCAATTTCGTTAGAATTCACATTACCAGCAATCTTGTTAGCCCCTCCAACTAAGCCAAAAATGCTTGTGTCTGGAGTGGGTTAACGGTATAGTGTAATTATGTGATGTAAGTGTTTACACATAATTTTCTTGAACGAATTAAGGGCCTATACTACCACAAATGGCTTAGCATGATCCTCCGTTATGTCGAAAATACTGCAGCATTAATTTTGAAATAAATATATGGTAAAGTTGAGGATTAATGTACTATGTTTGACGAAAACACGATTCCATAAAATTTTCTTGATAGAAAAAAATTCCAAAGTTACCTTCAAACCGAACAATAAACCGCTGCTATTCAAAAATACTTCAAATTAGATAATGAAACTGCATATTAATTGAACTAACTATAAAGCAGGTCTTATGTATTTTTTTAATTACCATTATTTACACCGTAAAAATAAATAAACTAAATTATCGGTGTCTTGGAGTCTTATCCCTGCCACCCTGTCTCGCTTGCTCGCGTGACCTCGGCCAGTAGTGTGCGAGCGAGATAAAGAATGAGAAGCGCTGGAACTTATATTCCTAGTCTATTCTACGTCTATCTCAACTAATACAAAATGGATTAGTTGAGATAGCCCTTACTATTTAAGGAGATTCGGTAACAGAATAAAGTGGCGTTGGGCGCGTTTTGCTTGACACTTTCCTCGTCACATTCCTGCCACGTATTATAAACAAATATCAGTAAATGCATACTTATCATCTACTTTTTTTTCTGGTTGGGAAAATGATCAAATGACTCCTTCCACTGTGGGTGGAGCGGAAGGGAGTGTCAGAATTCTGACTAAAAACCCACCCTGTTCCTTCAGCTGCCCTTAAGTTCCGGGCCGCGGTATCTCGTTAGAACATTCCCCCCGCAACAATCATCTACTTCATCGATCATTTGTTCTTTGTCTGGGTGTAATTTATCTATCTATACTTATAATAAATCTGTAGAGAGGTCAATTCTGTACATGAAATATATTTCCAAAATAACTATCAGGGGGTGATTAAGGATCGATACTCATGCCAAAAATGCAATCAGTTAAATTTTTGTCTGTCTGTCTGTCTGTCTGTCTGTCTGTATAACCGTTATAGAAACAAAAACTACTCGACGGATTTTAACGAAACTTGGTACAATTATTTTTCATACTCCTGAGCGGGTTATAGTATACTTTTCATCACGCTACAATCAATAGGAGCAGAGCAGTGAAGGGAAATGTTGGGAAAACGTGAGAAGTTACTCCATTTTTTAAGCTTCCGTCGCGTGTGCAACCTTAATGGTTAAAGCTACACAAATCATTTCATGACGGAAATGTTCTCCTTAAAATTATATAAAAAATATCCCACGACAGCATATGTCAAACTTTTATGGTTGACTCACAATAACACGTGTAACTCCCGATAGCTTAGCAGTTCGAAGCTTTCTGATTATAATATTTGTCTACTCTTACGTTTATAACACTCTCAGTCACCCCTAATTGAAAAAGTTAACATTATTAACTATTCCATAAAAAAATTGGCCAAGTGCGAGTCAGACTCGCCCATGAAGGGTTCCATAGTAACTATAATATAATATGCAAATTTATTTGACGAAAAAAAAACATATATAAACATATTATATTATTATTATTATTATATTTGCGGTTTTAGAAAATATGCTGTATCTCAAAAACTGCTAAACTGATTTCGTTCAAACTAATTTTGGTTGAAAGTTTATATTAAGATCTACAGACATATATTTTTTTTAGATTTTTCACTCCATTATTATAGAAGTTAGAGGTTGTGTCCGCCACACACACATTTTACCACTTAGGAAGCTTATATCTTTTAAACGATTGACTTTATGGAAAAGTGGTTTTAGAAACCCCGATGTCGTTTTTAAAGAACTGTCTATAGATACCACACATGCATCGATTTCATGAAAAAAAAATATTTTCAGGTTTAGTTCCATGTATGGGGAGCCCCCCTTTATTTTAAATATTTTTTAATTTTTTTCTCAAAATCGGAAAGCGGTTCACAGAATACATCTACCTATCAAGTTTCACATGTATAGTCCTAATAGTTTCGGAATAAAATTGCTGTGACAGACGGACGGACGGACAGACAGACAGACGGACAGACAGACAGACGGACAGACATGTCGAAACTATAAAGATTCCGTTTTTTGCCATTCGGCTACGAAACCGTAAAAAGAATCATATAAATCGGTATAGAAACACCAAAGTTATACATGAAATACGCTTATAATAATATGCCATCGCGCGTGAATACTGAATCATGCTATAAGGATTATTTTTGAGAATCGGTCGCCGCGCTCGACGCGTCTCGCGGTCGAAGCGTTCTCTAGGTACTTAAGCCTCATGTGAACGTGATCTAAACAATATTACCAATACATTAACTTACGCTGACGGAGTCGCGGGCACAGCTATATTGTATCATTACGCTAAGGCCAATAGGAGCGGAGCGCCAATGAAGAATGCTTCAAAATCGGGGTTAAATTTAACGTTAGCCCAAAGTAACTATTCCACGCGGACGAAGTCGCGGGCAAAAGCTAGTCTATAATATGTATGTATTTAGAAATATATATGTATGTTTATCAGTTGTCTAGTACTCATAGCACAAGCTCTGCTTAGTCTGGGACTAGATGGCGTTGCCGTTGTGTGAAAGTTGTGGAATATTATTATATTATTATTTATTTATTACTTAGCCTTTTTCCAACTATGTTGTGGTCGGCTACCAGTCTAACTGGATGCAGCTGAGTACTAGTGTTTTACATGTAGCGACTGCCTATCTGACCTCCACAACCCAGTAACTGGGTAACACGATACCCCTTGGCAAGTCCAGTGTCAAATTTACTGGCTACTGACTACCCGTAACGACTGTCAAAGATGTCCAAATGACAGCCGGGATTATGGCTTAACGTGGTTTCCAAGGCAGGGGGTATCACAGAAGATATCACACCGCCAACTTCTACACTCCAGGCTGATTTTTTTTTTTATAGAATAAACCCAATAGTAGCAATTTTTGGCCCGACCCAGGAATCAAACCCGTGAGCTCATACTCAGTCGAGCTTGCGATCACTCGACCAACGAGGCACTCTGTCAGTCAGAAAATAAATCCAAGAATTCCCTTTTACCTCAAAGAACGTTTTAAGTTCCTTCATGACACACACTAGAGATTTGAGGTCATCGGTAAATTTGACACTTTCAATGCCTGTACATTCCACAAAATTTTACGACCAGTCGTTTACGGTGCAGGCCATTCGGTTGTGGAATGGATTGCCGGTGTCAGTTAGACAAGCACAGTCACTTGCTGCTTTTAAAAGCTCTGTTGTCAATCATTTTTAGAAACTCCTATGATTATACCGTATTTCTCTCCTTATGACATATTTATATATACAAAACACATATATTTATTTATACTTATTTATGTATTGTATTATATTAACTACTTTAAGTAGTTAATTTTGTGTATGTTATATACTTGAAGTAGGTACACTGACTTTCCCCTCCCCTCTTTGTTTTATGTTCTTAAAGTCCATTCAAAGGTTGTCTGGAAGATATCGCTATCAGCGATAAGACCGCCATTGTAACCATATTTTACAGTATTGTAAATCAAGTGTGTGTTTAAATTATTGGTGTACAATAAAGAGTATTCTATTTCAACAGATCATTTGCTGAAAAGCTGAACCAAACACCAAATTCAAAAATACTGACAGTAATTCGCTTTTCCCTGCTATAAATCCTCACCTTGGGAAGTGATTGACCCTCTGGTAGGGCGACAACGCCCTTAGGACGTCAGGCTTAGGATGCAGCCCCGACCATAGGAGGTTGAAGTCCTTGACGTCTGCCATGGCTTCTTGGAGACCGTGCGCTTGGAGCAACCGGTGCAGCAGCTTGGTTTCCGTATTCACCAGTTTATACGTGATCTTGAGGAGGCGGGCTGGCATGTGGCTGCTTTCGAGGACCTGGTGGGGAAATTGAGGTTTGAATTCATAGATTTCTCTTAGCTTGCTGAAATTGATAGTAAAATTTATTGGTCAACATGTTACAGTACTGACTTTTGGGATGGCTGATATCTGTCTGGTTTGATTGGTATTAGAATGGTTATGGATCAATAATTAGTTAAAAGATTATTACTTTAATGATACGTAGTTTTAAATATAACGTTCATACCAATGATAATTAAATTAGGGTATTATACTAACCTACATACCTACTACTAAAAATATTATTTGATTTACTATGGTTGAGTTACGCGATTAGGTATCGGACAAGTATTAATAATAATAATAATAATTCTTTATTTTCAGACAACAATGATCCAGCGTGTTATTAAACAATAATATAACTTATTACTAGAATTAATTGCGATATAATTATTATGGAATAAAGCGCTTTTGGGATTGTCCCCGAAATAAAGGGTTTTGACAGACAGACAGACGGACAACAAAGTGATCCTGTATGGGCTCCATTTTTTCCTTTTGAGGTATGGAACCCTACAAAATTGGCAAAGTGCGAGTCAGACTCGCCCATGAAGGGTTCCGTAGTAACTACGCAAAATAACTTTGTTTTTCACAGGGTTTGTATGAATTACAAAGTTATATTTACGTTTTAGAAAATGTGCTATATCTCAAAAACTGCTGATCCGATCTCGTTCAAAACAATTTTCTTTGAAAGTTTACATTAAGATCTATAGCATGTATATTTGTAAGATTTTTCACTCCATTATTATAGAAGTTAGAGGGGGGGGACATTTCACCACTTTGGAAACGTATATCATTTAAACGATTGACTTTATGAAAAAGTGGTTTTAGAAACCTTAGTGTCATTTTTAAAATCCTGTCTATAGGCACCACACACGCGTATGTTTCATAAAAAAAAAAATTTTCAGTTTCAGTTCCATGCATGGAGAACCCCCTTAATTTTAAATATTGTTTTATTTTTTTCTCACAATCGGAAAGTGGTTTCTACCTGCCAAATTTCACATGTATAATCCTAATAGTTTCGGAATAAAATGGCTGTGACATTCGGACGGACAGACAGACAGACATGACGAAACTGTAAGGGTTCCGTTTTTTGCCATTTAGCTACGGAACCCTAAAAAGCAGTAAATAATGCCGGAAAGTTTAAGTTTTGAGGGGAGAATGGAAGAAGAAAACTTGTTTCACCGGCTCAATGAGATTGTACCCTGATGAGGTATGAGGGGACAGTATAGACCAAATTAACATAGTACTATGTAATTACACACTTCAAAACGAATCAAAGAGTTACTGTTCTCGAATTCACATTAAAATGAGATATATGAAACTGTGTTACCTTGACGCTCTCCACCTCCTTGACCAGTAGATGCTCGGAGTCATCACTGTCCAGGACAGGCGACGTTGAGCGCTGACATACCGGGATATTCTTGCGTTTGTGCTTACCCTTATTCTTCTTGCCTTTTTTGTCGTCTTTTGCATCTGTAGAGGGATAACGTATGAATGCTGACCACATTAATAATCAGTCTTTAGAAGTTTTAGACAGGTACATTATGGGTGAAAAACACTAATTTGGATTTTATGTCAGTGCGGTCTAAGAGACTGTCAATATCCTAAGTGGATATGAATAATGAATAGGAAATTTTTATGGAACATGTTGGACTAATTGGGGTACCAAAACATATTACCACCTATATAGAAATGACCTGTCATTCAACTTTCCTATCGCAGCTATACTTACCACATGAAATTTCTTTTGAAATAGTCGCCCCACCTTTATGCTCCTTTGTCTATATTAGTCCTGTTTGTACATAAATACACGTCAGTGTTAATAAACAAATATTTACCTTTAGATCCGTGAGGTGGCGGTTCTTCCGGCGGCTTGATATTAGCGGTGGTATTCTCTATATTCAGATGCTTTTTGAGCGTAATCTTGCTCAGGTCATGGAGTACATCTTCGATGTCCCGCTTGTGACCCACAGAGTCCCGTTCTTCATGCCCCTGTTCATCTGTACACACCGTCTCCGGCACGTTGGTGTCGCTTACGTGTCTCACCACATAAGCATTCCCACTGTACTTGTTATTACTACTCCCAAACGTCTCCATGACATCGTGCATGATGTTCTTCGGCCTCATCGAGAACGAGTGAGGTTCAGCGACCAGACGTCGCGCCATATTCTTAGCTTTGTTCAGCAGTATTGTAGTCCCCGTGTTGTTTCCTATCGTTTTCGTTTCTGACTCCATGGAAGGTGTTCTGGATGCGAGGACGCATGATCTGAAGACCAGGACTGCTCCTTTGGTGCCGATGGGTCCACCGGATACCCAGTCGGACACGGATCCCTCGTTTTCTTTGGCTGTTGCATCTTCATCATTTCTTCTCATTTTGTCTTCTTGGGTTTTGTCTGTCGTAAGGCCTGATGTAGACGGATTCGAGGTGTCTGACGATACATGTGGACTAAAAACGGGATTACATTAAATATATTGTATTTCAGTAAGTTACGTGTTGGATGAGTTGTGAACTTGTGATTTAGCTGTCAAGATATTGTCTTACTTGTATTAGCAGGGTTACCTGGCTGGGAATGTAGTCTTACAACTACTGTGTTAAGAAAATAAGAACATATAGGCATCTATACAGGTATTGCATGCACTATTTGTTTATTTATAAGATTTGCTCATTTGCAATGCATCTAGATACTGCAATAAACGGACGGAAATAAAACAGCTCAATGACTTATTTACTA
The DNA here is from genome assembly GCA_943138885.2 of Tholera decimalis. Classification (NCBI taxonomy): domain Eukaryota; kingdom Metazoa; phylum Arthropoda; class Insecta; order Lepidoptera; family Noctuidae; genus Tholera; species Tholera decimalis. The sequence continues at coordinate 4,368,667 of OW964565.2, read as the reverse complement.
CACATAGTAGTATGATAAATAAATTAATAGTTTAAAAATCACTAGAAAAACACGCTTTTATAAAAGCACGCAAAAACAAAAAAAAAAATGTTCGCGCTTTTCCTTTTTATGTAATCTCCGTTTTCTTTGTTTCTTTCTTTTTTGTAGTTTTTGCCATATTATTCCCACGAGTACACAACAATTAAACAACAACAACAATTAAACGGTAGATCCCGCCAGAGGATTTGAAAGTGACATCTATAAAAAATAAATCTATGGATTACGCGGTAATTCAAAAAGGTTAAGAAAACCGATAACGGATTTTCTTTAGGTTTGTTATAACCTTGAAACCTGATCGTGTTCAAATTCCATTACGTGGCCTTTCTCACAAGTGCAAACACGACTATGATACGATATTCCATCATGGAATGCCAGTGCCTATATTCCGGTTTCATCATCAGACCTTGAAACCTAATCGTGGTCAAAGTTCATTACAAGACTTTTCTAAGAAATCCAAAACAGCTATGATACGATTTTCCAACATGAAATTCCAGTTCATATCTTCCGGTTCCATCATCAGATCAGTTCGACAGTACCATATTATTGTATTGTCATCAGAACTACATACAGCTGCCAGTTTTCATTACGCTACGACCCTTGGAAGATGGTTAAATTAGTTACCTTATATTCCATTACATAGTTACATACAGGTCGACCTAATAAAAGCGTGTTAAAAAAGAAATGCAATATGCAATTGGACAGAAGCACACGAATAATAAAGCTTAAAATATTTGAAAGAAAACTATACAATTAAAATACAAAGGCTTTCAGTGTAGCAAAAGGAGCAGGATCAGCAAATATTGAGCAGTGTGGAGTATGGCCATAAAACTGGTTAACGCTGATTTACAGTCTTCCCTATTTAGTGACTATCCATAAAAAAGACGATCGAATAAACAAAAAGAAGGCTGTGTAGTGTCTCACGGCTACGCAAGAAGGTTTATTGCCAGACAGATGATGTCTCATGCTGGTCTTCCAATAAAACTCGAGTGACATATCGAATCACAGATCTGCTTAGCCGTTTCCTAACAATATTGGCGTCGGCTTCTAGCGTTGCCTATATTGCCGTATTTTACATAGAGTGACTGCCTATCTAACCTCCAAAACCCAGTAAATGGGTAACATTATACACCTTGGGAAGCCCAGTGTCATATTTTCTGTCTTCCCACTCAACGACTTTCAAAGATGTACAAAATGACGTCACTAGAACGTTGTCTATGTAAACAAAATGGCGCGGTTTCCTAGAGAGCGGTAACTGACACCGTAACGTCAAAAAGCGGTGCCGCCATTTGCATGACGGCCGTCTTGTCGGTGTCAGATGGTTTCGTGAACGTTTCCAAAGAGAATGTAATACACTAGATAGCGATGAAGCAGACAGTGTGTTAAAACGGCCGTACACTAGATAGCGATGAAGCAGACAGTGTGTTAAAACGGCCGTGGAACTTTCCACATGTCGTCACCGTAAAGACGGCCGCCTTTTTGCGTCCGTAATATTACGGCCGCTATATGACGGCACCGCTTTCCTAGGAAAACAAAGCTTTAAAGTGCTTTCCGTGGCACCAAGATAAATCTCGATATCGACGCCTTAGAGTGAAAACCTCGTAAGTGAAAAAGGAGTAACTTTTCAGGAGGAAAAAATGTGCGTGCTATAAAATGTTTGTACGGTTTCTTTTAAGTTTTTTTTTATTTATTAATTTATATGTAAATTAAACCCGTTTTTTATATCCAGAACTGTTCGATATTATGTATAATATGAAAAATATTATACATAATATCGAACAGTTCGGAAATGCATAATCCATGGCCTGATTACGCTAAACTGACGACGCGATGCGAGTGTTTACGAGGTTCTCACTTACTTTCATAGATAGCGTTTCGAGTATCGAATGAACATATTAGTGAGATCAGGATATGTGCGTTGCTAGGATTGCTTTCTGGAAACGCAATAAAAAAAAAATTGGACAAAAATGTACTCCCGAGGTTTTCACTCTAAGGCGACGATATGTTCAAATGGTCCCACCGACGTATTGACCTCGGCTAGTGTTGATTAACCTGAAAGCTCGACACGAGCTCCTCATAAAATAAAAGCAATATTGTTACACAGATGGTGTGATTCTGGTCTTCCAATGAATGAAAATCACACAAACGTGCAAAATAAAAAGTTGCTGTTCTATATTCTATAAGCACGTAGAAACATTGCACCAAACCATGCCAACATGTGGTCACTATAGTCAATCAATGCGGCGATTGTGTCGCCATGTATGGGGAAGGTCGGTGGTTGGTATGTATCTGGGTAGGTACGTTCTATTGAATCAGTTCGGTACATAGTTGTTTAATGGCTGAGTATTTGACCGAATACATATCACTAACCTGTATAGTGTATACAGTAGTATAAATAAAGGTAAATTGTCCACCACGTCTGTATGTTTGCAAGCGTTTATCTCATAAAGTGCTGAACGGATTTTATATTGGTTTTCACAAAAAGGTAGTGGTCCTTGTAATTCAGTTATTGTAACAAAATATATAATTTTCAGTCAAATCTCTTAAGATATTGTAACATACTATATCTTGAACTTAAACCGAGTTATTTACTATGTATATTTATTGTTCCGAGTTACAACAATACCGAAATATCGGAAACTCCAAACAATAAATATAGGAACATGGTAAATATCCTTCACAAATTCTAGTGATACTGTTAAAAAATAATATACTGTTGGTAACTATGTCACTAAAACGTACATATTGTCGAAATAAGCAAAAATATACATAATCCTATTACCTAGTTTATTTTTGTTCAATAAAAAATCACAGATATACGAAGTTACCATATGCATCAGACAAACATAAAAAAATTTGGCAAGTGCGAGTCAGACTCGCCCATGAAGGGTTCCGTAGTAACTATAATAATATCTATATCTATACTTATAATAAATCTGTAGAGAGGTCAATTCTGTACATGAAATATATTTACAAAATAACTATCAGGGGGTGATTAGGGATCGATACTGATGCCAAAAATGCAATCAGTAAAATTTTTGTCTGTCTGTCTGTCTGTCTGTCTGTCTGTATAACCGTTATAGAAACAAAAACTACTCGACGGATTTTAACGAAATTTGGTACAATTATTTTTCATACTCCTGAGTTGGTTATAGTATACTTTTCATCACGCTACAATCAATAGGAGCAGAGCAGTGAAGGGAAATGTTGGGAAAACGGGAGAAGTTACTCCATTTTTTAAGCTTCCGTCGCGTGTGCAACCTTAATGGTTAAAGCTACACAGAAATCATTTATGACGGAAATGTTCTCCTTAAAATTATATAAAAAATATCCCACGACAGCATATATCTATCTTTTATGGTTGACTCACAATAACACGTGTAACTCCCGATAGCTTGGCAGTTCGAAGCTTTCTGATTATTATTCTGCTCCGAAATTTAAAACCACCACAACTTTGCAATGGAACTCGGCTAAAAGTAACCCAGTTGCAACAAAATATAATCGAGGCTCAAATTTTAACAGGTTGCGGTGCAGGAGAAACTGTCTTTATTCCCAGAATTCCCATAATACCAAATAATTTTCCATTCCAATTTAAAAGAACGCGATTCCCAGTATCGGTGTGTTATGCAATGACAATTAATAAAGCTCAAGGGCAGACTTTTCGTGTTGCTGGAGTAGATCTCGGTGTCAGTTGTTTCTCGCATGGTCAGTTGTATGTCGCTCTTTCCCGGGTTAGCAGTTCTAGAAATCTTTATGTTCACGTGCCGGACGGGTCAACTTTCAACATAGTTTACCCGGAAGCTTTGCGCTGAAGTATTGTCGTTCTATAGGTACTTAAGCCTCATGTGAACGTGATTTAAATAATATTACCAATACATTAACTTAATAACACACAAGGAGTTACACGCTGACGGAGTCGCGGGCACAGCTATTAACAATAATATTGTACGGTTCGGTATTGCGATATTTTTCAACAGTATTATAGAATGACATATTATATTTCCCTACTAAATTACGAAAGTTAATCTGTGTGTTACATCAAAATCACTGAACCGTGAAGAAGGACATAGGCTACTTTTTTTTACGAAAAACGACGGAAACGTGGACGAAGTCGCGGGCAACAGCTATCCTAGCTAATATATAAGGCTGAAGAGTTTGTTTGTTTGTTTGAACGCGATAATCTCAGGAACTACTGGTTCGAATTGAAAAAAATATTTTTAATTAAATAGTCAATTTATAGAGAAAGGCTATAGGCTATATATCATTACGCCAAGGCCAATAAGAGCGGAGCACCAATGAAAATTGCTTCAAAATCGGGGTTTAATTTAACGTTAGCCCAAAGTAACTATTCCACGCGGACGAAGTCGCGGGCAAAAGCTAGTAATATAATATAATATGTATATTTGTTTGATGAATAAAAAAAACCTTAAAAATTTCTTAAAACTAGCTCAGTTACATTTTTATTACAACTACGCTAAATAACTTTGTTTTTCATAGTGTTTGTATGAATTACAAAGTTATATTTGCGGTTTTAGAAAATATGCTGTATCTCAAAAACTGCTCACCCGATTTCGTTCAAACCAATTTTGGTTGAAAGTTTACATTAAGATCTACAGACAAATATTTTTTTTAGATTTTTCGCTCCATTATTATAGAAGTTAGAGGGGTGGACACACACATTTTACCACTGGCAGCTTATATCTTTTAAACGATTGACTTTATGAAAAAGTGGTTTTAGAATCCCTTATATCATTTTAAAGACCTGTCTATAGACACCACACATGCATAGGTTTCATGATAAAAAATATTTTCAGTTCTAGTTCCATGTATGGGGACCCCCCTTTATTTTAAATATTTTTTATTATTTTTCTTAAAATCTGAAAGCGGTTCACAGAATACATCTACCTACTGAGTTTCACATGTATAGTCTTAATAGTTTCGGAATAAAATGGCTGTGACATACGGACGGACGGACAGACAGACAGACAGACAGACAGACGGACAGACATATCGAAACTATAAAGGTTCCCTTTTTTGCCATTCGGCTACGGAACCCTAAAAACCGATAATAAGAGGCTTTTGTAGCAATAGTGCTCTTGTATATTATAGTTACATCGGCCTCTATACTTCTTCAAACAGTGCAGTCACGAATAGTCCCCATCGAGCATGACATGAAACGCTTTAAAATCAAGCTCGCTTTAACATTCTTTAAGTACTTATTAGTCATTTATTGTTAATTTTACCTACGTGCTCAGTTTTGCAAAATCTTGAGGACTTAACTGTCGCTGCTATTAATATTATATGTGGCCAAATACTTCAATTTTTTTTTTGGGAGCACTGACCCGGTATTACGAAATTCTCATCAAAATTCTGACTAACGCTCTGTATCCTTTTTTGTAACGCAGGAGGAAAGGGTAATAAAAAGATCTACAGTATATTGAACGGAAGCCAGGAATATTAGCACAGAAAGTAAATTATGAATGAGTTTAAATAAAGTCCATGATTGTTTGACAGTTTGAGAACTTTATGCGGCCTACCCAAACGTATCTACTTTGGTATTGTTCATGTTATTTCTCTTACTAATATGTATTACTAGCTTCTGCCCGCGACTTCGTACGCGTAGGAAGGTTTTCCCGCGCAAATTCCGATCCCGTGGGAATTTCGGGATAAAAAGTAGCCTATGTGTTATTCCAGAATGTCAACTATCTACTTACCAAATTTCATTCAGATCCGTTAAGTAGTTTTTGCGTGAAAGAGTAACAAACATCCATCCATCCTCACAAACTTTCGCATTTATAATATTAGTAAGAAGTAAGAAGTAAGATAGTAAGATAACTGCGAAAGTTTGTGAGGATGGATGGATGTATGTTTGTTACTCTTCCATGCAAAAACTACTGAACGGATCTGAATGAAATTTGGTAAGAAGACAGTTGACATCCTGTTATAACACATAGGCTACTTTTTATTCTGGAATGCCCACGGGATCGGGATTAACGCGGGAAAACCCTCCCACGCGAACATAGTCGCTGGCAGAATTCTAGTAAAATAATAAATGTGAAATTTTGTGAGGATGTATGTATGTTTGTTGCTCTATCAGACAAAAACTACTGAACGGATCTCAATGAAAGTGAAATAGATAGTTGAAATCCTGGAATAACACATAGGCTACTTTTTTTCCCGGAATATCTAAGGGATTTATGCGGGAAAAACCTCCCACGCAAACGAAGTCGCGAGCAAAAGCTAATCATACAGATTTGAGCTTCACGATACCTGACAAACGCTTGCACTGTCAGGACAGGTCCACTCAAATCTGTGTGCTTTTTCCTCAAAAGATCTCCTCAGACAATAACCCACATGGTTCTCATATGATTTGACCTGGTATATGAATGGTAAGACTTCAAAAGAGACTTCGACCTTTGAGTTTGTTTCGGTTTTTCTTCTCAGAGTAGTCAACTACATTATAATGATGATAATGATGTTTCCTAGGAAATACCGGACAAAAAGTTGACTAGTAGGTACCTAGAAATGTTATTTAAGTAATTACTAATTCGCAAAGTAAAATATAATTTATCACTTATAATAACAGCGATTCCTATGCAATAAAGAGAACCATGCCGGAACGAGTAGATCTATCAAGAAAAACCATAGTAGATATCAAATGAAAATTTCATGCATCGATATATTTATGGAGTCACGTTTGAAAATTCTCTGAAACTTAAACAAAGTACTCCTGAATTACTGGTGAAGTAATTTAAGAGTAGAAGTTGGTAAATAAAAACTTTTGCGGACACAATTAACTTATTTACGATATTTAGAATTCGGGATTACGATCGTGTTATAAAAATAAAAGTTATTCTGTGGCACTCGGAAATGTCGTAGTTTTATAGGACAAATTCAATACTTTAATAATATTATATTTACTTGAATTCAGAATTAGGCAGCTGACCCACCGCCAGCGAGGAAACGATCAACTGTCGGCTTATTTCTCGCTCAAGAAACGTACAATAGATATACTTTCTGTGTAAACAAGAGAGATGCATAATATACATATCAAGTGCATAGCTTCTTTAGATGATAACAAATGATATGACAAGGGTTTTATAATCCTATGTCTACATGTGTGGAACTTATTAGAAATTTCAATACATTGATACCAGAGACCGAATCTTTCAAATTAAGAAGAACGAAGAGAATTATCGTGTTATTGCCAAGTCACGTGAAAAGTTATTAACCCTCGTAGTGCTGTGACAGGTCTGTTATGATTGGCATTCAAGAAACATATGAAACCGATAATTTGGTACCAATTTTTTGAATCACTTTGTTTGAGCTGAAACTGTGCGTAGAGTCTCCATACCAGATGATGTCTTCAGCCCTTGTGAATAGATATAGGATTTCCGTTACACGTTGTATTAATAGCCGATGGCTGACTATTCACACTGCCGCCATGCCGGCGAGTACTCGCTTCACCAGTTGGTCGCTGAGCGACAAGAGCTATCAAAGATGATACTCGCTCAGCGATGCTCGCTTGGGGATCAGAACTCACGCCCAGAGATCAACTAGCGTCATTTCTCTGTAGTGCGGCTTTGAATGTACACGTATTGTGCATGGCCGCGAGCGAGCGGCGCGAGTAAACGCCCGTCGCACTCGCACACTCACTTAATAGTCCAGCGACAGAACTATCGGAGCTACACGCTCACTACTCGCCATTCGTTTCAACTTTCCAGCTCCATTCGTTACTCGTTCTACGTCGGCGCGCACCTTACGCGATATTTTTCAAATAGAACAACATTCCCTTGTTCAAATGTCATCGATGAAAAATGGACTTTAAAATGGATACTTTAGATGGCGGCGATAGATACAAACCTAGGTACATAACACAACATAATAAGCCTGTAACGATCCCACTGTTGGGACACAGGGCTCCTCTCTATGAGAGGGTATGGGCTGTTATCCACCAGTCGGGTGGGATAGTGGATGTCACGTCTTCGAATTTTGCGATTCTAAGATTCACATTCCCGTTTCTTCACAATATTTTTATTTAACTGTTTTGAGAGCAGTGGTGATGATGGAAATTACACAAAGTAATATGCCTGCCTGGGGTCGAAACGATCTACCACTCGTGAGTCGGGCTTGTTACGATTATGCCACTGCTGCTCTCGATAGATTAAAAAATTCAAACCATCTCAAATGATGTAGGATACGTGATCGTGTGTCAATTTGTACGGCAAACTTATAGCGTGACCGCGGCGGTAGATAGCACCTTTAAGATTTGTTAACAAATCAAAAGAATGATGGCTTGGTATATGGACAACGCCTAAGTTTAATATCTAACTAAGGTCGACCGACAAACCCTTACCCATGCAACCCTCCCTGATAGAAATCTTCACCATACTAATTTACTTAATTACTAGATTTGTATGCAATACATTTGACTGTCCCATTTGGGCGCCAAATCGCCAGTCAGACCATACTCGGGGAATTTACGACTGAAATGACTTCGAAATCGGTGCTTACGTTAGCGCTAGTGAGCGAATAAAGTTGGAAGTCCGCACGCGAACTTACAAACAAAAGATGTACGTCGAACTTTATGAATGCAACCTGTTTCAAATTCTGATGGAATGGTACAAGTTGTTACCGAGATATTTTGAGTATTAGCATATATAGCCTGTATTGCTGAAAATATAAATGTGTATGCGTCTTTAGTCAATACTAGCTGTGAATGCGACTGAGTTCGCGTGTGAGGTTTTAGCCGCTAGCTTATATATTGCCCTATAAAGATCGTCTATCATTCAGTGAAATTCCCATTTACATCGGTTCAGCCGTTTTAGTATTAGTCCGGATAAACTGAAATACAGACAGACAGATAAAAAGAGTTTGTGTTTTGGTATCGCGTAAATATCTTGCTTGAAAAACAGTTATTCTAATATCAGAGGACAGACACTTCAATTTTAATTATAAGCGTAGTTGTATAGATTTACGTGACGCCGTGTTTGAGACAATGGTTGATATTCCGTTTATAGGGTTCCGTAGCCGAATGGCAAAAACGGAACCCTTATAGTTTCGTCATGTATGTCTGTCTGTCCGTCCGTCCCTATGTCACAGCCATTTTATTCCCAAACTATTAGCACTACAAATGTGAAACTTAGTAGGTAGATGTATTCTGTAAACCACTTTCCGATTTTAAGACAAAAATAAAAAAATGAATAAAATTAAGGGGGGCTCCCCTTACATGGAACTGAAACTAAAAATATTATTTTTCATCAAACCTATACGTGTGTGGTATCTATATAGACAGGTCTTTTAAAATAACATTGAGGTTTCTAAAACCACTTTTTCTTAAAGTCAATCGTTTAAAAGATATATGCTTCCAAGTGGTAAATTGTGTGTCCCTCCCCCCTCTAACTTCTATAATAATAGAGTGAAAAATCTAAAAAAATATATGCTGTAGATATTAATAAAAACTTTCAAAGAAAATTAGTTTGAACGAGATCGGGTCAGCAGTTTTTGAGACACAGCATATTTTCTAAAACCGCAAATATAAGTTTGTAATTCATACAAACACTATGAAAACAAAGTTATTGGACGTAGTTAACCTTTCATGGCTGACTCGCACTTGGCCAATTTTTTTAAGATAAATTTATTTGTTCAAAACACGAGTATGCACACACATGGCATGCAAGATGTTGTATCAAATTAAATCACAGTCAGCAATAGTGTAATGGGTGGGTTTTGAAAACGCAACCTATTGATCATTTTTACCCAATTCCATCTCCATCAACTGTAACAGTCAGATAGACACAAGATTGTACAAAAAAATAAAACCGACTTCCATATCAAAACACTACAAAGCCAAAAATAATTTTAATTTCGGTAGTCGGTGTTATTGGTTTTGTATTTTCTTTTTTTTCACACCGCCTTCCGAAATTAAAATTATTTTTGGCTTTGTAGTGTTTTGATATGGAAGTCGGTTTTATTTTTTTGCAAAAAAGTTTTTATTTTCGCGCTTTTTAGTGGGTCAATTTGTAATTAATCTAGTTATAAAAGCCAAAATGTCAACTACAAAAAACTAAAAACGCGAGAACAAAAAACGCAATGCAGAGTAAACGAAAAGATCATCAATGTAAATATTTTTTTTAGACTTTTGTTGATTTTTCAGAAACGGCTTGTCCGATTTCGATAAAATTTTCATGGGACCATTTGGGAAGTATACCCTTTTCAACAAAAAAAAGAATTTTTCACATCGGTTGGCAAGCGAGGGAGCTATGCCCGAACAAACAAAAAAAAAAAACTAACAAACATCCGAATTGAGAACCTCCTCTTTTTTCAGAAGTCGGTTAAAAAGGCCTAATAATGCTAAATGAATCAGTATTACGCATACTACCCAGCACCCATGAAATTATAGCTAATCAATGAAAAAAACGGTGCTTATCCACCGTGACGGCTGGAGGCAGACCAATCAGGCGATAACCCAGGGGTTGGTTTGCCAAACGAGAGTAACCTTAACAACGCGCACCTACGTATATCGATCGCTGGTTTTATGGCCACATGGTGAGGGAGACACACTTTGTTTTAGGGTGAGGATTGAGTGCTGGGACTGATATTTTGTTTTCTTGGGAAAAAGATTTTATTACAAAACAATAAATTTATTTTCTCACCACAATATACATAAATTACATTAGACAGTTGAATAATGGTAAATTTAGGTAAGTAGTAGGCTTGAGGCCGGTGTAACGGGGTACTAGGATCCCAACTAGGGCATCCAATCCCGCAGCTTGAATTCAATCTCGGTATTTGCGGGACTACGAATTTTAAATCCCGCGGGATCTCGGTATTTGCGGGATCTCGCATATTGAAAATATTCACATTTATATAAGTCAAATAATACAATGAATTAATCAACTAACTCTATGTTTATTTACGTATTACTATTAGTATGAGATCAATCAAATTACAACGTTTATTTATCACAAAAAAACAATGAATTAATCTACTAACTCCACATTTATTCCAGTATTACTACTAGTATGAGATCAATCAAGTTACACCGTTTATTTATCACAAAAAAAAACAATGAATTAATCAACTAACTCCACATTTATTTACGTATTAGTATGAGATCAATCAAATTACACCGTTTTTTCTTCACAAAAAACAGTAACAAACACTGAATAAAAAACTTTACTGATATTTTAGGCTACATACTTAGGCTACCACTGACTGAAATTCGGCTATATTAGGCTACATAAGCTGTGAAAAACGGGCGACATCGGCCCCCGCGTTGTTTGCAAAACACTGCCGGCCGCCAGTCACCGAGTGATCGCGCTCGCGAGAGGTCATATGCATGCTTTTTTTCAGTCCCGCAAATCCCGCGGATCCCGCGCCCGTAATCCCGCATCACGCGGGATCGGAAAATGGCGCGGGATCCCGCAATACCGAGATCTCGGTATTCCGAGATTGGACGCCCTAATCCCAACCTTTATTAAAATTATTGAGACATGGTATCGGTTTCGTCGTTTCGTACTAAATGGTTTATTTATACAGGGGAATTTTCAATGTTTTTTTATGTAATGGTGAAAGTAATTAGATATAGATCAAATCATACCAAGAGCTATTTATTGGATTTAGAACTTCAAAAGTCCCCTTAAATGCCCGCCCGTAACCATTTCCTTGTCTGATTGTCTGTTCCGCTTTAACGGCTAAATAACAGCTATAATTTGGATGAAATTTGAACTGAAAATAGTTGAAGACTCAAAGTTAAACAAAGGCATTTTTTCAAATTAGAGAGTTCCAGAAACCCTCTAGCGCGTCGTCAGAACACCCTGCCAAAGTTTCATCACAAGCAGATGTAAGTCTGTACCATATGACAAAACCATCGTAACAGCGCATATAGGTCAAACATATAGATATTATTTTTTATTGATATAGAAGATAGATATAATATATAATCCCAGCTAATCCAAAACACAATCGACAAACATCGACGTTTCAAATTCTCCTTCTAATAAAAATTCCATTCCGTTCAAATCAACACTAACTAAAAACAGCTGCAATTCTCATACGTCGCTCCCAGCTTTCCGCTCCGCTCATCAATGAGTCACCGGCCCAATATATCGTGCAGATTTCTGATGCAAGCTACGATACCATGCAGCGCTGTCAGAACAACGTGCATGCTTCGCGACCCACTGCTATTCATGTATAATTTCGCATTCATTACAGGTACTGGTGAACATGCCCTTAAATAGCACTTGCTCTAGATAAACTTGATTGTAAGGGATCCTTCTCGCGGGGTTACAGACGGCGAGCAGGGGTAGCTCGACGTCCGGTAAGGACCAGGCCCGGGTAGAAAGGGCGGACCATTGCCTGCCAGGGTTGCGGCAATGCAAGAAATAATAAAATTGGCCAAGTGTGAGTCGGACTCGCACATGAAGGGTTCCGTAGTAACTATAATAAATATAACATACTTAATATATTTATTTGAAAAAAAAAAAACAAAAAACCTTACAAATTTCTTAAAACTTTTTAGCTGCATTTGGCAATTTGGCAATGAATAATAATTTCATGAAGATTCTCGACAGTCTGGTACACAGATAGACAGACGGACATCGGAGTGATCCTAAAAAGGTTTTCTTTTTGCTGTTCGAAAATCTAAAAACAATATATTACAGCGTTGTCTATCTGTCTGTCTACAAATACAAAATACTTGAACTAAAATATCGTGCAGGTTCGTATTGTATGACTACCCCTATATCTATTCTTCTAAACTAATACTATAAAGCGGAAAAGTCTTGTTTGTTCAAAGGCGCTAATCTTCGGAAGTACTGGGTGGATTTGGATGAAATTTGGTATGGAAGTAGCTTAAAGCTTAAGGAAGGTTATACTTTATACCCGACTGCAAAAAAGAAGGTTGTGTTTTTATCATGATAAAATCCACGGGAGAGAAGCCCCGCACGACTTCTAATATAGGACACAGGCATAAATTGACGTATTATGACATCTGTGGGGCTAGCCTCCAATATAACTGTATGCAGCTGAGTACTAGAGTTTTACATGGAGCCTATCTGACCTCCACAATCCAGTATCTGGGTAACACAATACCCCTTGGCAAGACTGATGGCAGATTTTCTGGTTTCTAACTATCCGTAACGACTGTCAAAGATGTATAAATGATAACCGGGACTAACGGCTTTACGTGCTTTCTAAGACCGACCTCAGAAAACATCATAACCTTAAAGATCGACCCGTGCAGCTGTTATAATTTAGCCAGAAGCTCCCCCGTAATTAGTTTTGCGTAAACAAAATTGAAGCAGCAATAACCGAATGGCTAAGGTTTTGTTATCGAGAGGTCGCAGGTTCGAACCCCACCCATTACACTATTGCTGTGAACCCATTCCAGACACAGGCATATTTAGCTTAGTTGGAAGGGTTAACAAGATTGCTATTGGATGTTTGTTGCTCTTTCACGCAAAAACTACTGAACGGATCTGAATGAAATTTCGCAAGTTGGTAGTCGACATCCTGGAATAGCAGATAGGCTATATATTACTATACTTTTCATCCCGAAATTCCCACGGGATCGGGATTTACGCGGGAAAACCCTCCCACGCGAACGAGGTCGCGGGCATAAGTTAGATGTACATAATACGTCAATTCAAGCAAATATTTTCGTTCGGTGACTTTTAATGGAGGCCATACACGTTAGGTTTTGCATGATGGTTTTAGCCGTACATGCTTAACCGACAGGCAAGCCCTAGCGTGTATGTGATAAAACTGTACAGTTATCGGTGCATGTACATGCAACCGAGCAAATATCAAAATTGATATTTTATGCAGCTGAGCCGCCGCTGAGCGCGTGTGTGGCGTCCGGCGAGCTTGTCTGTCACAGTTCTCAGTTTTTGTAATCTTGTGGTGTAAATTTCAACTCATTTATCAAATGTACATAGGAGAAATGCTTTCTTTTCAATAACCAGCGTTTAGACCATTCAGTGCGATCTCTTTTTCATTTTCTCTTCTGCAGAACAAGTGCTAAGCCAAGTACAGCTATCACATCGTCGTCGTGCATTGTACTTTGGTAGGTATACACAGTTCACAGTAGGTACTTAATAGGCGTCCCAAACACATCGTCACGTAGCTCAACTGAGAGTAATGGCAAAACTGTGCATGCAAACCCTAAAGTGTATGTGCAATATGAAACTCGGTTATGCCTGTACAGCTATAAAAACTTTTTAACAAAAAATTAAACCGACTCCCAAAAAACACTGCAAAGTGAAAAATAACTTTAATTTCGGTAGTCGGTGTCTTTAGTTTTGTTTTTTCGTTTTTGGCACCGACTTCCGAAATTAAAGTTATTTTTCACTTTGCAGTGTTTTTTGGGAGTCGGTTTAATTTTTTGTTAAAAAGTTTTTATTTCACTCTTTTTAGTTGGATGATTTTTAATTTACCTAGTTACAAGAGCCTAAATGTCAACTACTTATAACCTTTTACAAAATATTGCTTTTCCCAATGCTGGGCCGTTAATTGTTGAGGAGTTCTCCTGGTACTTCACCATCAGCTCTACATCACCATATGCATTGTGACGAGCATAAAGTGCTTAACATCCATATTCAAGTAATCGAATCGCAATCCACTCAATACTTATTATTGAGTAGTTTCGGCGGCCATCTGTGGTCTTCATCATCAGTTCCACTTCCCCAAATGGTACTTTTTGAGAGCAACTGCACAAGTTACTATAAGAAATACCCAAAACGCCATAGGTTGCCTATAATATTTGAAGAGTTCCCTCGATTTCTCCAGGATCCCATCATCAGATCCTGACTATGGTGATAATGGTACCAATTTCGAAGTATACCCATTCGAACAAAAAAAGTATTTTCCAAATCGGTTCAGCCGTCTTCGAGTACTCGATGATCATACATTTAAATATATATATATATATACGCGTCGCATTGATAACCTCCTCTTTTTGTCGTCGGTTGAAAACAATCATGCAAAATCTAACGTGTATGGCCTCCATAAGGCCTAAATATTTGTACATTTTAAGATTACTAGCTATGTGGATAGAATTCACATTACTAGCAATCCTGTTAATCCCTCCAACTAAACTAAACATGCCTTTTTTTTCTGGTTGGGAAAATCATCGAACGACTTCTTCCGATCTGGGTGGAGCGGAAGAGAGTGTCAGACTTCTACCGACTAAAAACCCACCCTGTTCCTTCAGCTGCCCTTAAGTTCCGGGGCCGCGGTATCTCGTTAGAACATTCCCACAACCCCGGCAGAAAATATGCTTGTGTCTGGAGTGGGTTCACGGCAAGTGTAATGGGTGGGGATAGAACCCGCGACATCTCTATCACAAGTCCGACCTTGCCTTAGCCATTACGCTATTGACGCTTAATATATAATAATGTTATAAGTTTAACGTGTCTGTATGTCTGACTGTAGCATCGCAGCTCCTAAGCGTATGGCCCGATTATGATGCATTTTTTTTTGTTAGAAAGCTGACGTGATCAAGATGGTTCTTAGCTATAATTTATCAAGATCTGTTCAGGCGTTTCAAGGTTGTCGGGGGTTACTTAAATTTTTTTTTTTTTTTTTTTTTTTTTTTTTTTTTTTTTTTTTTTTTTTTTTTTTTTTTGGAACATAAAAGCATATACAAATTACTAGGGTACGTTAACAGCCACATTAGTTGAGAACTGTGTCGTAGCTATTAGCGCCCACCTCCAGGCGGTTGGAAACGTTAGCGTTCCAGATTTAGATTAGATTATAGATTTAATAGAGATAGATTTAATAGAGCTGAAGTTAAAGCAAAAATGGACAGACAAAACGAGAGTTTTAAGAAATTACTCTTTATTTTTATTTCGATACGAAGATATTACTCTTTTTACGAAAATTACGCAAACAAAGAGTATGAAATTTGGCACAGTAGAGTTTATAATGGAGGAGTGCAGGATGCTAATATTTTTATTTGGATTCGTTTCGACTTTCGATCACTCGGCATCCACTAATCTTACTTATATTATAAATGCGAAAGTTTGTGAGTATGGATGTATACAACGTGTAACGAAAACCCCATAATATCTATCCAAAAGGACTGAAGAGAACATCTGGTATGGAGTCTCTATGCAAAGTTTCAGCTCAAAATACTCACAACTCACAGAATTGACCCCAAATTATTGGTTTCATATGTTTCTTGGATACCAGTAATAGCAAACGTATCACAGCACTATGAGGGTCATCACTTTCCACGTCACTTGCCTATAAAACGAAAATTCTCTTCGTTCTTCTTAATTTGAAAAATTCGGCCTCTGGTATCAATGTATTGAAATTTCTAATATGCTCCACATGTAGACATAGGATTAGAAAACCCTTGCCATATCGTTTTTTATCATCCAAAGAAGCCGTGCACTTGGTATGTATATACCCTTTAAATTACACGTTGTAGATGTATGAATGTTTGTTAATCTTTCACGAAAAACTACTGAACAAATCTGAATTAAATTTGGTGTGGTGACATCCTGGAATAACACGTAGACTACTTTTTATCAGGATCGGGGTTTCCGCGGGAAAACCCTCCCACACGACAGAATCGCGAGCAAAATGCCAACTATCTACCTACATACATACCAAATTTCATTCAGATTCGTTAAGTAGTTCTTGCGTGAACGTTACAAAGGTCCATACATCCATCAATCCATACATCCTCACAAACTTTCGTATTTATTAATAATATTAAGATTGAACAAGAGTCACATCTGAATTTTTGAATCTAAAGCTGTATGCTCCGGACACATTTGATTAATTATTTGGCGAACGTCCAATAAGTTGAAGTTCTCATCAATATGAACAAAATTCAGTATGTTACCAAATTCCTACTTTATATTATAAATGTGAACGTAACTCTTTCTGTCAGTTATACTTTCATGTCTAAACCACTTAACCGATTCTGATGAAATTTGGTACAGAGATAGATTACACTTCGGAGAAGGACATAGGTTATTTTCTAGCTGAAAAACCGTTTACGCATGCGAAAAGGTTGCATGCGGTTTTCTACAGATTGTACTTCGGGGAGTGTGCGCAGGAGCTCCATGACCTGATCCCTCCATCTCCCTTTCACTACCGGTCTACCAGACGTACGGCTGGGTACCACCCACACTTGGTTGATATACCGTCTTGTCGTACCAAGCGCTTCTCCTCCACATTTATTGTGCGCACTTCCAAGCTGTGGAAATCTCTGCCGGCTTCTGTGTTCCCTGCCACTTATGATCTTTCAGCCTTTAAAGCACGAGTAAATAGGCATCTTGTGGGCTCGCTCGTCCCATCTTAGACCTCATCTATCGCTTACCATCAGGCGAGATCGAGGTCAAGAGTGGGCCCATCAGTGATAAAAAAAAAACCTGTGACGAGAGTATTGTAATACTAAACGAAAGATTTTGTCATTTTCGTAATTATTTTTTATTCATACTAATTATTGTTATGGTTGTCAGTGGAGGTCAGATAGGCAGTCGTTCCATGTAAAGCACTTATACTCAGCTGCTTCCGGTTAGACTGAAAGCCGACCCCAACATATTTGGGAAAAGGCTAAGTAGATAATGATGACAATTTGTTGTCAAGACGGCAATATAAATAAACAATATACAGTATGTTAACTAACAGAGGGCGTTCCCGTTAACCCGCAATAGTATGTTTAGTGAATATTTAATACTAAAAAAGAAAAATTGTTTTCAAATGGTAATATTTTTTAGCATGTATGGATGCTATACATGCTAAAAAATATTACCATTTGA
Organism: Tholera decimalis; assembly: GCA_943138885.2. Lineage (NCBI taxonomy): Eukaryota > Metazoa > Arthropoda > Insecta > Lepidoptera > Noctuidae > Tholera > Tholera decimalis. The sequence goes on along the minus strand of OW964565.2, from coordinate 4,350,854 downwards.
AAACAATTTTTCTTTTTTAATATTAAATATTCACTAAACATTTTAAATTGATACGTAAAAGAAACACTCTGTACACGCGAACGTATTCATAAATAAATAAATAAAAGTTATTTAAAAAATCTAAAAAACCCGACTGCTCAACTGAAATGCAAGGAACAAGCACTTTTTTATTTGAAAAAGTGACAAGCAGGCGGGACCCCATTAAACGTATTTTTTTTTTAATTTGACGGTTCCGCCTGCTTGTCACTTTATAAAATAAAAATGTGCTTGTTCTTTGCATTTCAGTTGAGCAGTCGGGTTTTTTAGATTTTTTAAATAACTTTTTTTTTCAACTTTTCAGTTAAAATATTAATTAACAATTTTTTAATTTTCCCGGTCGTGTCACATTGGCACCCCACCGGATTCAGAATGTGAAAGAGCTCAAGTCCATATTTTTAAACTTTGTCTTTATATTATTTTTGCTAGTATTACACTAATGATAAATATGATATACCTTTTTGAAATCCTTGTGATAAGCACTTTAATTTGATACCCATATTGTGGTACACGAAAAAAAAAATTTTGTTTCGCTATGTGCTATATGCTATACTTCGCACAGCCGCCATGTTTGATTTTTTCAAATGTCACCTATCTAAGAACACTTGGGCTGCTAAGACAAATCTAACGATATCTCAATTATGTGAATCCGTTCAGTGGTTCTGGAGATATGAGGTAATAAAGAATATTACAAACATACATACATACATACAAGATACGCGCGAAAAACATAACCCTTCCTTTGCAGTCGGGTAAAAAATAATAAAAACATTTTGTTTTCGAATGGTAATATTTTTTAGCATATGTATGGATGCTATACTATTGCGGGTTAATGGGAACGCCCTCTATTAGTTAGCATACAGTAGATTTCAACTGCCTATGCATTTCGGTGTATGAGATACAGACCGCTGACAAATACATGAAAGCACGGACATCAGTGGCTTATAGGGTTTTAGTATATTTTTTGAGTTGTCCAAACACGCATGGAGAAGTTGACACAGTTGTATTCATTCTTACTTTCACCCCAAAAATATGTTAAATGAATTAAAATTTACCTTGATAAGTAGGTAATAAAAATACAAGGTTAATAACAACAACTGTTAATAACTTATACACTTACAAATTAAAAACTGTTGTGTGTATTGACAATGACACAATTTGAGCACAGTCATCTTAGAAATTATTTTGACACATATGACTCAAAAGCAACGAATTTTAATGCTATACAAAAATATATGTGGCCTCAGATTGCAGGATAGTAAGTCACAATGAATCTAATTGTATACGGCTTAATACTAATTCAGTAATCTTATTTCCGACTAGCTTTTGCCCGCGACTTCGTTCGCGTGGGAGGTTTTTCCCGCGTAAATCCGGATCCGTGGGAATTCCGGGATAAAAAGTAGCCTATGTGTTATTCCAGGATGTCTACTATCTACTTAAATTGAGAAATTTCATTGAGATCAGTTCAGTAGTTTTTGTGTGAAAGAATAACAAACATCCATCCATCCTTACAAACTTTCACATTTATAAGTAATATTAGTAAGAGTAAGAAAAAGATAAGAAGTAAGATTACCGGTATTTTTTAATAAAATATTTTTTTTTTTATAAAAAAAAAACATGACATAAAACCTCACGCATTTCAAACTAAAAAAAGAAACAAAAACTGTCTTCCAATTTTAAAAAATCACACAAAAAATGGCGAATAAAACTGTCTATTTAAAATAAGTACTCACACAAAAACCATGGCTACCAAAACCGATCGCCGTGAGTCAGCGTCCTGAATATGTTCGCGTCGATGTAAATAAACAAAGATGGCGGGCACAATGCGTCCGTCACGGGTGAACGATGCACACTGACTGGTGATTGGTATGGTAAATGACTTGGATTGACAAGTTGTATGCGCGATTGTGTAGGGTTAAGGATTTGATAACATGACGTGTACTACACATACACGTACACTTGCCATAATAAGCCCTAAAGAGAAAAAGTTTTCGCAGCCTATGTAGGATTATACACTTTTTATTAACTTGCTTTATTTGTATCATGTATGTGTCATCGATTGTAAACTTAAACTTTATTCACTTGAAAACTTTGAAGAAAATATGGTACTACGAAGCTGTTCTGATGATTAAGCTGAGAACTGGCCATAAGACCTTCTCAACCAAAAAAGATGGTTGGATGGCAGCAAAAGATGGTTAAGATGACTTGTGAATGTTATGGTTATATGAAAGAAAAAGAAAAGAAATAAACATTCTTTATTTCTTTCAGCATTGCATTATTGGACTTTAATAAAGAAACTAATAGTATAGTCGGCCGCTGTAAATATAATGTTAAATGAAGTTTATCAACCGACGACAAAAAGAGGAGGTTATCAATTCGACGCGTATATTTTTTTTTTTTTTTTAATGTATGATCATCGATTACTCGAAAACGGCTGAACCGATTTGGAAAATTCTTTTTTTGATTGAAAGGGTATACTTCGATATTGGTCCCATTTTCATAAACGTCAGGATCTGATGATGGGATCCTGGAGAAATCGAGGGAACTCTTCAAATATTACACCTATGTCGTTTTGGGTATTTATTATAGTAACTTGTGCAGTTGCTCTCAAAAAGTACCATTTGAGGAAGTGGAACTGATGATGAAGACCACAGATGGCCGCCGAAACTACTCAATAATAAGTATTGAGTGGATTGCGATTCGATTACTTGAATATGGATGTTACACACTTTATGCTCGTCACAATGCATATGGTGATGTAGAGCTGATGGTGAAGTACCAGGAGAACTCCTCAACAATTAACGGCCCAGCATTGGGAAAAGCAATATTTTGTAAAAGGTTACAAGTAGTTGATAATTGGGCTCTTGTAACTAGGTAAATTAAAAATAGACCAACTAAAAAGAGTGAAATAAAAACTTTTTACCAAAAAATTAAACCGACTCCCAAAAAACACTGCAAAGTGAAAAATAACTTTAATTTCGGAAGTCGGTGCCAAAATCGAAAATACAAAACTAAAGACACCGACTACCGAAATTAAAGTTATTTTTCACTTTGCAGTGTTTTTTGGGAGTCGGTTTAATTTTTTGGTAAAAAGTTTTTTTAAAGATAGTACTGTTAGCCATATAAGTTCTAGCTTTTACATAATTTTAACATGAAACTCTTCAAACCCAAATTAGTTATATCCATTTGGTTAACAATAATCTGAAAAAAAAATTGGCCAAGTGCGAGTCGGACTCGCTCATGAAGGGTTCCGTAGTAACTATAATAAATATAACATACTTAATATATTTATTTGAAAAAAAAAAAACAAAAAACCTTACAAATTTCTTAAAACTTGCTTATTTACATTTTTTACAACTACACCAAATAACTTTGTTTTTCATAGTATTTGTATGAATTACAAAGTTATATTTGCGGTTTTTGAAAATATACTGTATCTCAAAAACTGCTGACTCGATCTCGTTCAAACTAATTTTGCTTGAAAGTTTACATTAAGATCTACAACATATGCTTTTTTTAGATTTTTCACTTCATTATTATAGAAGTTAGAGGGGGTGGGACACACATTTTACCATTTTGGAAGCATATATCTTTTAAACGATTAACTTTATGAAAAAGTCATTTTAGAAACCATAATGTCATTTTTAAAGACCTGTCTATAGATATCACACACGTATAGGTTTCATGAAAAAAAATATTTTCGGTTTCAGTTCCATGTATGGGGAGCCCCCTTTATTTTAAATATTTTTAAAATTTTCTCTTAAAATCGGAAAGCGGTTCACAAAATACATCTACCTACCAAGTATTACATGTATAGTCCTAATAGTTTCGGAATAAAATGGCTGTAACATACGGACGGACGGACAGACATGTCGAAACTATAAGGGTTCCGTTTTTTGCCATTCGGCTACGGAACCCTAAAAATTAGCCAAGTGCGAGTCGGACTCGCCCATGAAGGGTTCCGTAGTAACTATAATAAATATAATATACTTACTATATTTATCTGAAAAAAAAAAACCTTACAAATTTCTTAAAACTAGCTTATTTACAATTTTTACAACTACGCCAAATAACTTTGTTTTTCATAGTATTTGTATGAATTACAAAGTTATATTTGCGGTTTTAGAAAATATACTGTATCTCAAAAACTGCTGACTCCATCTCGTTCAAACCAATTTTGGTTGAAAGTTTACATTAAGATCTACAACATACGTTTTTTAGATTTTTCACGCCATTATTATAGAAGTTAGAGGGGGGACACACATTTTACCACTTTGGAAGCGTATATCTTTCAAACGATTAACTTTATGAAAAAGTCATTTTAGAAACCTTAATGTCATTTTTGAAGACCTGTCTATAGATACCACACACGTATTCATTTCATGAAAAAAAATATTTTCAGTTTCAGTTCCATGTATGGGGAGCCCCCTTTATTTTAAATATTTTTTTTAAATTTTCTCTTCAAATCGGAAAGCGGTTCATAGAATACATGTGCCTACCAAGTTTTACATCTATAGTCCTAATAGTTTCAGAATAAAATGGCTGTGACATACGGACGGACGGACAGACAGACAGACGGACAGACATGTCGAAACTATAAGAGTTCCGTTTCTTGCCTTTCGGCTACGGAACCCTAAAAATATCAACAGATTATTTAATAACTTAAAATATTAACTAAAATAAAAATATTTGTTTCAATAACAGTTCTCAACTAAAAACTTTTTAACAAAAAATAAAACCGACTCCCAAAAAACACTGCAAAGTGAAAAATTACTTTAATTTCGGTAGTCGGTGTCTTTAGTTTTGTTTTTTCTGTTTTTGCACCGACTTCCGAAATTAAAGTTATTTTTCACTTTGCAGTGTTTTTTGCGAGTCGGTTTTATTTTTTGTTAAAAAGTTTTTATTTTGTAATTACGTTCATATGACAGTTTTACAAGTCAGTCGGTGCTTCACCCTGAGAGGAAACACCGGAACCAAGTCAAAAATCGCTTTTTAAGTTCATACAATCTGTACTAGTCAAATCATAATACGAGAACCAATAATCGGAACAACTGGGGCATTTCCACCCGTCATAATTGCCAATGTGGAGCTCTATGTCACAGGATATACGTCACCTCATTCCTTCCTTGCACAAGCAGCTATTTAACTTCGAGGATTTCAAGGAGTCCTAAGATACAGTTGTAAATACGTATACATTGTATGGACCAGGAGAGACTTTGAGTTTGTTTCGGTGTTTCATCTCTGGGTAGTCAGTCAGGAAACACAAACACCGGCTTCGTTTAATTTAAATTTACGAAAAAAAAAAACGTTATTTAATTGCTAATTTGCAAAATAAATATCATTTATTTATTTACAGGTCGCTAAATATTTTATTATTTTTATTTATTATTTATTTTAGTTTCTTAAGCCTAATAACAAAAAGAGAGATATAAAATACAAAAAATACATGGCTAAGCATAGGCATAATTTTGTAGTGAACTTCTAGCACCCAAACTAGCACATGTCCTGTATCTTGGGTGCTAGCGTTTTTCCCTAGACTATTCACAAAGAGAAGCCCAGCTGGCCATACTGGCTTAACAAAGTTAATTTGAGTCCGAAGAAAATGAAAAAAATAGTTACCTATTTACATTTTGAGGAGCACCCAGCTACTTGTTATAGGTATGGTTTTTTATTTGGTTCAAACTAGTGCACGGTTCGAAATTGGTCGTTTCCTATAGTGAAGAACGAGCAAGAAACTCCATGGTTACTCTTTCGAAAAAAAAAAAAACAATAGTATTTAGTTTACCTTTTTCATTGGACGTGTTCGTGTTACACGAATTGAAACTGTTCGCGAAAACATAAAGTTGAATCTCATTTAAGAGTTCGTTCGCTTGCAGAGCTTTAATGGCTCACCCAGCTACTTGTTATAGGTATGGTTTTTTATTTGGTTCAAACTAGTGCACGGTTCGAAATTGGTCGTTTCCTATAGTGAAGAACGAGCAAGAAACTCCATGGTTACTCTTTCGAAAAAAAAAACTAAACAATAGTATTTAGTTTACCTTTTTCATTGGACGTGTTCGTGTTACACGAATTGAAACTGTTCGCGAAACCATAAAGTTGAATCTCATTTAAGAGTTCGTTCGCTTGCAGAGCTTTAATGGCTAGGTACTTTTCAAGACCTTTTTTCTATCTAACTGTTCTAGTTTCAAAGTTAAATCTATTCACTCTTGACTTAAATACTCCCAGGTTATAGCGATCAAGAAACAGACTCTGGCAGGCAATTCCACTCCTTAGCCGTACGCACAATGAAAGTATTCCCAAAACGACGTATTACAATCACATAATGTTGTCCTTACGCTATTCTAAAAGGGTATCTACAAGTTTTTGTTCCGTGCGGTAATCGGAAATCGAAGGCACGACCCGTAACAAACTAGCCGTTTGATCAGCCACGACTTCACGAGCCGACATTTTATTGAAAAAACACAGAATTTCATAATAAAAACGTAAATTTTCTTGCCGTTTGCGTGCACAATTCCCATAAATGTCGTTACAGCAAATATGACTGATCGAAAAAGTTGGGGAGCATTACTTCTAAATAGGTCACGGAGTAAATCTTGCATTTTAATTGTTTCCTGAATAATTTATTCGAGTTACTGTTGGAAGAACGGGGTTTACGTATATTTTTGTATGAAGGAATTGGCTGGTGACCCACTTTCCGCCCACGTCCCGAGCATTACCTATCGCGGAATTAATCGTAATTTTTACTAACCTAAACGAAATACACAGATGCACTTTCGGAGCTCTATTGACAGCTACTGCTGAACGCCTGAACTAAACATCAAATGACTCCTCCCGTTCTGGGTGGCGTAAAAAGGAGTGTCAAGATTCCTACAAACTATAAACCTATCCTGTTAATTCAGTTGCCTTTGCGTTCCGTGGCCGAGGTATCATGTTAGAACCTTCCCGCAATCCCAGCCGGCTATGGCTCTATCGCGCCCCGTCAACTATGATGACCGCTCTTTGAGGCAAGGTGTTCCATGAAACGCCTTTTGGCCGAGGAGCTTACAGGAGGTACATTTGTGCTTTCATATTTCTGCTTCATTAGACAGCAGGAACCTACCCTTGACATCCATACCTGTGTATTCATTTTGGTTATGAATAAATAAATATCATTTTACAAAAGTGTAGCGAATTCTTTCAATGGCCTACCTCAATCATCGATACTTTTAATTATTTGTTAGGCGTTTTTTTTTTTTCAAAGAAAATAAAGTTGTATAAACAGTACATCCGGCGTTTACGTAACTACAGTAGGTGTATCGCGCTGATTCGCTCCATTACACCATGATGGGGCAAAAACACCGTACATCAGTGCCTGGCACAGGGGTCGCGTGAACAAACCAACTACTCAAGGGGTACTGGAAGTACCTACTAACTCAATAAGGCGGGTTCCGGGTTAAGGTGACAAGGATGCAATAAAATAAAGACATTACTTGGTTACAAGAATTCGTGTCATGACCTTTGGAAAGTATATAAATTCCACGAAGGATTTAAGAATTTAAGTTTTTTTTTATTGATAATAGGCTCGCGTTTGACCACCATCTCACCTGATGGTAAGTGATGATGTGGTCGAAGATGGAGCACGCTTACCTAAAAGTAACCTATTCACTCTTGACTTAAAGACCCCTAGGTTATAGCTATCGGGAAACACAGACTCCGGCAGGGAATTTCACTCCTTAGCCGTACGCATAATAAAGGTATTCCCAAAACGTTTAGTGCGTATAGGTAAGATGTCCACCATTGCTCCAAACTAAAAACTAAAAGATTGCTCCAAACTAGGAATTTCTCCAGTGTCGTAAATGCATTTTTACAAACACCCAGACCCGGAACAACTATTTTTAGGCCATGCAAACATTTCCGTGTCGTGTTATATGGTATCGAACTGTGATATCGGTTTCGGTTATTTTCGGTTGCTAAATCATCAAATGACTCATCCCGGGTGAAGCAAACGGGAGTGTCAGACTTCTACTGACTAAAACCCCACCCTGTTCTTTCAGTTGCGTTTTACGTCCTGAAGCCACGGTATCTCATTTACAGTACTACACATAGCACGAAAGTAAGAAAACGGCTGGATGTATTCGTGAGCAAAACCACAGGCAGAAACTAGTATTAGAAAACTGCTAAGTTTAGAGTGGAATTGAGAGCTTTAACGGCCGGCGCCATAGTTACTTGTTAGTAGACGGCTAGACAGTTCTCTATTTAACATACTGAGAATATCCTCTGCAGTCTAGTGCGGATATACTTGAATATTAGCATGCAGAATGCTATGCATCGCCGGATGGTGACGTATTTACTAACAGAACCCAGATGTCTATGTTTTACTTGAAGAAAACTCACGTTCAAAAACAGTGCTGAAGTAGCCAGCTGCCTATTATAGGCAAGAACTATGAATCATCATTAATCTAGCCTTTTCACAACCATGTTGTGGTCGGCTTCCAGAGTAACTGGATGCAACTGAGTACCGGAATACTACATGAAGAGAGTGGCTCTTGACCTCCATAGCTTAGTAACTGGCTGACACGATACGCCCATGGCAAGACTAGTGAGTAGATGTTAGGGCCTTATCATACTAGCGGTTTGGAAGCGGCTGCGGGGCGGAGCGGACGCGCAGCGAATGCGTCACGAACACGCCGCGGCTGCGCAGCTAGGACGTCGCGGACGCGTGGCAAATACGTTACGTTTTCGTCGCGTGTTTTTAGCAAATAGTAACAAAATGGATTTCGACGAGGAAACACTCCTGCTGGCTTTATTACTTCAAAGACGCCGGAGACGAAAACGAAAGCATCGACGAATTTGGGAAGATCCATTATCAGTTAATCGAATGGAGGAGAGCGACTACTTTGTGTTGTTTTGCAAAGGAATAAAAAATAATCCAAAACAATTTCGTTCCTACCTGCGAATGTCAAGACCTACATTTTATGAGTTGTTACATCTGATACAAACTGACATCCTATCCTACTAATATTATAAATGCGAAAGTTTGTGAGGATGGATGGATGTTTGTTACTCTTTCACGCAAAAACTACTGAACGGATCTGAATGAAATTTGGCAAGTAGATAGTTTACATCCTGGAATAACATATAGGCTACTTTTTATCCCGGAATTCCCACGGGATCGGGATTTTACGCGGGAAAACCCTCCTACGCGAACGAAGTCGCGGGCATAAGCTAGTAAGACATAAAGACATGCATTTGAGATTATTAGTGTCACCTGAAGAAAGGCGTTTGTTCGAGGCAGTACAAAATGGCGTCCACTTTGCTGTTCGCGGCGATCCCGTTGCGCGTCCGCAACGAATTCGCTGCGCATGCGCGGCGTGTTCGTTGTGTGTCCGTAACGAATTCGTTGCGCGCCCGCTCCGCTTTGAGGACGTTTGCAATCCGCTAGTATGATAAGGCCCTTAGAGTTAATATAAGTAGAGTTAGATTTAGATTGAGAACGTCTAGCACCGATATACCTACATATGTTGAGAATCTCATGTTGAGATGGTCACCGGAAAGAACTACGAAGTCAATCTTCTAAAATGTTCCGTATCCGCAAGGTAAGCAACAGAATCATATTACTAAATCTTCTATGTAGTTCTTCTATGTAGTTCTTCTTTGCTATAATAAGTTTTTTTGCTTGAAGTAACCAATTTACTCTAGACTTAAAGATCCCCAAGTTACAAGAATGATCACGGTAGGGAATTTTCATTTGCTGTACGGACGATGCGATGTAAGTAATGCTAAAATGTTACGTCCGTTCTGTATGTATCTGTTAGCAGACTGTTGCTCATGAAACGATGTAGGTAGACAATAGAAATTTTCACTATTTTTTTTCGCCGCTACAACAAATATGGTGGCACAAGATGCGTCGGTTTTTCGGCATATTGTTTGTTTGAGGGTTCCGGTGTTCGTGTTTTATTCACACTCGGCTGATTTAAGTAGAATAGTAACTACTTCACGGGTCGTGTAGTAGTTACTATTCTAGGGATTCTATATTAGGGACAATCGTCACTCGTTGACCAGAGACACACACACAAAGTAGGTATGTCATTGTGTGACAACGGTTGGGCGGGGTAATTTCGCGACGTCACATTCCATAATCTAATATTTTTAGTATTCATTCGCGAAAATTGAACTAGGTATGTTAACTAGCTCATATTCTAGCTCCATCTGTATAAACATTAAGTAAATGACGATAAGTATGCAATTTAAAATTGCAAAACACACAAATAAAGTGTGACGTCATTAATGGATGGCCACTTAGGGTCGTTTTAATAATTGCCAGACAACTTTTAATTGAGTAATAAAAAATGTCAGTTTAGCAGTTTTTGTTAAGAAAATTACTCTTGGGAAATCAGCTTTAAATGAGTAGGCGTTACCACGGGTTACAGGATCAGCTATCAGTCAAAAAAAAAATGATAGGAAAACACGCGAATTAATATAGATTGACTCTGAAAAAGTTATGGACTTATGGTGCACATAATAGGGCTAATATAGTACAAATAATAGCTTAATTTTATTGGAAAATTATTGGTATCGTAGTTCCCGAATGGATTCAGGAAAGGTAATTATTGTTAAACAAATCGTACAGTTTAAGTAAAATATATTTTACCTTCGTATGCGAATAAAAAATACAATAAAACAACCTCCTATATCCATACTGATTAATACATGTGGTCTCCCGCTGATCGGAATACGACCATAGTTTAATTCCAATACATCTATACTAGTATAATAAATTAATAGTTTCAAAAACACTACAAAAACACGCTTTTATAAATGCACGAAAAAACAAAAATAAAACGAACGGTCGATCCCCAGAGGTTTTTTTTTTAAGAAAACCGATAACTGATTTTCTTTAGGTTTTTGAAGCCTGATCGTGTTTAAAGTCCACTACGTGGCTTTTCTCACAAGTGCAAACACGACTAACTATGATACGATATTCCATCATGAAATGCCAGAGACTATCTTTCGGCTTCATCATCAGACCTTTAAACCTAATCGTGGTCAAAGTTCATTACAAGACTTTTCTAAGAAATCCAAAACAGCTATGATACGATTTTCCATCATGAAGTTCCAGTTCATATCTTCCGGCTCCATCATCAGATCAGTTAGACAGTACCATATTATTGGATTGTCATCAGAACTACATACAGCTGCCAATTTTCATTACGCTACGACTCTTGGAAGATGGTTAAATTAGTTACCTTAGATTCCATTACATAGTTAGTTACATACAGGTCGACCTAATAAAAGCGTGTTAATAAAGCGGAATAGTTTGTTTGTTTAAACGAGTTAATCTCCGAAAGTACTGAATGGATTTCAATGAAATTGGTATGGACGTAGCTTGAGGCTATAGGCTGCTTTTTACTGCAAAAGGAGGGTTATGTTTTTATGGTGATGCAACTGCTAGTTATTCTATACTGAATATAATCTATCTCTGTAATATTAGTTTTCCGCTATCCTTTTCCATACAAACTTCGCCAAATTATATTTATCAGGTGCGTAATTTTCGAAAAAAAGAGAGGTACAAAGTTTTGGCTTCACGTATTAATATATTTATTAATAAACAATACAACATATATATAAAAGCGAAATACCACTCACTGATTAATCACGTAATCTCAGAAACTACAAGTAGTGGCTCTCAAATTTTGCATGGGCGTTAGTACGTAGATGCTCGCTAAGAAGGAATTTTGCGAAATTCCCACGGGATCGGGATTTACACGGGAAAAACTTCCCACGCGAACGAAGTAACGAGCAACTGCTAGGAAACTATATAATATCATCATCATCTGCTTAGCGTTTTTAACCGACTTCTGAAAAAGGAGGAGGTTCTCAATTCGGATGTTTGTTTGTTTTTTTTTTTATGTTTGTTCGGGCATAGCTCCGTCGCTGGCCAACCGATTTGGAAAATTCTTTTTTTGCTGGAAAGGGTATACTTTCCAAATGGTCCCATGAAAATTTTATCGAAATCAAACAATCCGTTTCTGAAAAATCAACAAAAGTCTAAAAAAATATTCACATTGATGATCTTTTCGTTTACTCTACATTGTGTTTTTTGTTCGCGCGTTTTTAGTTTTTTGTAGTTGACATTTTTGCTTTTATAACTAGATTAATTACAAATTGACCCACTAAAAAGCGCGAAAATAAAAACTTTTTTGCAAAAAAAATAAAACCGACTTCCATATCAAAACACTACAAAGCCAAAAATAATTTTAATTTCGGAAGGCGGTGTGAAAAAAAGAAAATACAAAACCAATAATACCGACTACCGAAATTAAAATTATTTTTGGCTTTGTAGTGTTTTGATATGGAAGTCGGTTTTATTTTTTTGCAAAAAAGTTTTTATCTAACTACGTCACCGTCGCGGTCGGCTCCGTCTAACCGGATGCAGCCAATGATATTTTATAGTACAGATATGTTATAGGCGCGCGAGTCGTGAAGACTCGAACACGAGCTAATTGGAACGTCTTGCAACTAGTCTGCGTCGAACGCAACCACAAGCGTGCCGCACCGTAATACCCGTGTCCTTAGATTTTATTTATGAAAAATGCCATCGTGTGAGTTTCGGAAGTGTACGAATTATACTTCCAAAGTAAACAAAATACAAAGGATCTCATACCACATGTGAGAATGTAAATATATTAAGATTATTTTTTATATTTCATTTATTTTCGAAACTTGCCAATAAATTATGCTTAGGAGCCATATGTAGGTGAAGACAGAGAGAGCAAACTTGTTTTGTCGCGAGAGCGATAAGGATGCGTGCGTGCGGACATAGATTAGTTAAAAGTTTACAAGTGTAGAAGCGATATTGATTAACTTGTTTTAATTTGTTTTGTGTTACAATTTTTTTGACTAAAGTTCATTTGACTCATTATTGAGGATTATAATTGTTTTTTTATTGAATTAGGTTTCCGAGGGATCAGGTTCGACTTCAAGATTGGATCGCAATTGTTCGTGAACAAAAAAGGGAATCAGACTGGATAACATAAAAAAACAACAGGATATGTAGCAATCACCTCCAAAGTACTAACAAATATATTTCGAAATGTGGTCGAACAATGCTTAAAAAAAATGCAGTTCCAAATATAGAGGTAGGTAAATGAAACATTTTATAAAACATAATACTGCCTGCATAATATTTTATAAAATGTCAGCTACCTGATGCTTGCATTTTCGCCAATGTTGAATTTGTTTGGTCAGTACCTACAAAGAAACCGCTACATGACATTTCATTGTGAAACCTATAGTTGTGTCATGAAATTGATTATTTATTGATTACTAGCTTTCCACCTGCTTCATCCAAGATGAAGTTCCAATTTGACGAAGTTTTCGAATCATACAATTATTGTTATGACTGATCATAAATTATTTCATTAACATTGTGACTATTAATTTCTATTTTAGTTTTGAATATAATGGGCTAAGCTGAATACAAACATTAGCGGTACCTAATACTTGATCCGTGATTAACCATTATGATGTTTAATTTCTTACCTACGTACTTACTCTTCAAGCGAGTGTCCGCTCTACGGCTATAAAAATGTTATCCTATGGCACGAGGACTCATTTGAAGCGTAATTGTTAGAATTATAGCTATCTCTTTCACTTGCGTGTTGGTTCGTATCTTTAGTTCTACTTATCAGTAAAACTTGTCAATGTGTGCCATAGATATTCGTGATGTGTGCAGTTTTTACTACGCGGAACGAATTTCAACGCAAATTACTATGAACGTAACATATCTGTACTTTATAATATCATTGGATGCAGCTCAATAGTATTCAGCTGCAACTGGTCTGTGGAGGTCAGATAGGCATCTGAACTCCACAGACCAGTAGCAGGGGAATACAATACCTACTCCTTGGCAAGACCAGTGCAAGTGTAAGCTTCCGACTACCCGGAACGACTGTCAAAGATGTAAAAATGGCAGCCGGGACCAACGGCTTATAGCGCTTCCGAGACATTATGAATTGATTAGAACTCGTTAATTAGACTACTAGCAGTTGCTCGCGATTTCGTTCGCGTGGGAATTTTTTCCCGTGTAAATCCCGATCCCGTGGGAATTTCGCAAAATCCCGTCTTAGCGAGCATCTACGTACTAAAAGGAACTACCATGCAGAATTTGAGAGCCCTACTACTTGTAGTTTTTGAGATTTCGTGATTAATCAGTGAGTGATATTTCGCTTTTATATAATTATAGCTTTTGCCCCCGACTTCGTTCGCGTGGGAGGTTTTTCCCTCGTAAATCCCGATCCCGTGGGAATTCTGGGATAAAATATAGAGAACGAGTTCACAGGTAAGTTAGTAATCAGCCAGAGCGATTTTTATAAAATCAGGAATGGATATAGTTGATGTTCCGGGTCCCGAACGGATAAAAGTTTTTATAAATATCGTAGAGGCGCGGACAACTGCTCGTATAAAATAATTACAGCGCGGCGGCTTCGGCAAAAACCATAAATAGGTACTTGACTCCGTCAGTTACAAATTACGGCATACGGCAGTTATAACTTTTTACCGTAACAACGTCTAAAAATACTTAATTCTGTGGAAACATTTTCCATTAGCAAATTGGGATTTGTATGCAGTCTATAGTTTGTTACTTAAAAAAAAGAGAACTAGCAATGTAGCAATGTGGTGAAAAGCTTAATATGCTTCGTCGAACCCGCGATCTCTGGATCACAAGTCCGACACCTTAGCCGTTGGTCTATAAATAACGGGCTACAGACTATGAAGTATGAGTGTCACTTTTGTTTTTCATATTTAAAAATTGCATCAGTTAAAACATTAAATCTGCCCTTTAGTAAATTTATTGTAGTCTCATTTAAAAAACTATCCTGAAGTGATTGCCTGAAACGCAGCTTTTGATAAACCTAGATCAGGTCACTACATTACAGAAACCTAGATTAGACAGTTACAATTAAATTTTGCTTGTAATTGATGTGAATAATTATTTTACTTAACATTTCAGTAAATTTTATTTTCTATTATTTTTTATCTATTGTTACAATGTCGTACAGTATCCATGCTAATGTTATGAATGCGAAAGTCTGTCCGCCTGCTTCACTTTCACAGCTAAATCACAAAACTTATTTTTATAAATTTCAGTATGAAGATCTGCGGCAAAACAAATCCTACTTTTTTCAAAAAATTATCCTTAAAAGTGCATCTAACTTGCATACTTATATATATAAAGACATCTATTATTATCAAATCAGTGTTTAATAAACTCTTAAGCTGCATGAGTGAGTGAACAAGTCTAAAAAGTTGTGAGCAGCATGTGTGTGCCTTCTACCTGTATGTATATTGCTGATGTTGGATTTAAATAGCTTAGGCTTAAAAAATATGTACTTAGACAGCTTGCGCCATAAACTCGAAAATGACAATGGTCTAAATTTAAATATTATTCTAATTCTACCAACTGCATAAAGTGACCAGAGATAAAGGTGTTCTTTTTTTTTATTGGTAAGAATGGAAGGATTTAGGAGAAACTTTTGCCCACTATTGGAACAAAATAAGCTGAAAACAACCCTCAGGTTTAAACTGATGATTTATGGTGCATGCAGGCATAATAAAAGTCTAGGTGGGAAATAAAATTACATATCATAAAATGTGATGGAGGTAGATTAGAAAAAAAGTGTAAATTTGAAATCCAAAAACATATATCAGTAAATTAAGCCTTATTTTTTAAGTTTTGTAACCAAACTAGGGTCCAAAATAGTCAGGAATAAAGAATGTTACTATAATTCGTTTAAGGTGCTTATTATCAATGTTATTTTTAGATTTCTTATAAGAAAAATAAATGTAATGATATGTGTTTAGAGTAAATAAATAAAATTATGAAATAAAACACTATTTTATTGTAAAGGAACCTGGTGTGTGGACGGCGGTGGTTGAGCACCGAGTGTACTTTGGGAATATCGCCTGGTGGCAATCTAAAACTAGGCTCACCCTCATCTTCCTGATCCATGGTGCTTTGTAGCAGAAAATAAAATTATTATAATTTATCTACTTACTATTTTCAAAATAATTATAATTTATTTTAAATTATAATTTTTATTAAACTGAAAGACATATATATTTATAAATTGGTCTGTAGTCTGTAGTTTAAATTAGAATAGATACTTAAATATCTATATATTTTAATCATACCCTACATAGTTTCTTGTTTATGATAAAGTTTAATACTTACTTGCTACTATTGAGCATTAAAAAAGTATAGTAAATATAAAAATTATGGATGTCTGTACATAGAATAATTAAATATCTGCAGGTCTCCCCCCCTAAGCATTTACTGCAGAAGTAGGCAATACGACAGAATGCAGACGGAAGGTATATCAGTCATAATAAGCTCTAAGCGTACACATTGCAAACGTGACAAAGACATCCACAAATCAACAACGGTGGCATTTATCCACAAAAGACATTCAAGTACACAATTTTTACTTAACTTTAGCCAATGTAAAATTGCAATTTTCCAAGCATAGGTTATATTTATTATACTCACGACTTAGGCCAGTATCTTTTCGCCGGTGGTATTGCTTTATACCGAAGTTTAATTTGTTAACACTAATAATTTCACATTTCTACGGTTTAGTATTTTATGGCTATTTTAAAATTAAATTACAACAAAAAATCTACAAAAATTTTGATCTCTGACTTATTTTTGTTTCAAAATTGACAGACGCACGCGCGTTGCCAGTTTGCCACTTTGTTAGGATGCATTCATAATTTCTTTTTGCAGTTATGGATATGGAGTAAAACGTCTATTTTTTTCAATATTATACCTACTTGAGATTTTGACGACTTATTTGTTCTGCTAGCTCCTTCGCCGGTGTGAAATGTGTAATATCCCAAAAGACCAAGTTCTATTCCAGGACATTATTAACCCGCGTGAAAAGTTTCATTCAAATCCACTCAGCTGATAAAACGTAAAAAGGTAGATATAATAACAATCAGCAATAATTACATATTATATTATTATTTTTTTATGTATTTGTATACTGATTTTTGTTTTGGGCGAAGAATGTGAGCTGCTCGTATTATAAGTAAGAAATATTATAGTACGGCCTATCTTTTTTTAACGTGGTAAAATTATCAAATAAGTCCACGGCCTATCTAGTAATTTAATTAAGGTATTTTTTAAAGTAGCCTTTGTTGACTCAAGGTCTTCAACTATTTTTATTCCCATCCAAATCGGTGATGTGTTTTAGACGTGAAAGCGTAACAGAGAGACAAACAGACTTTCGTATTTATCATATTAGTATGCATATTTTTGATCGATCGGAGAAAGACCTATGCATAATACGCTCATCATTATAGGTTTGAATGTTTGTATGAGAAATTCGAATTTTATTTTTCCTCAAATTACCGCGGTTGAAACCGTGAGGCACAGCTAATCTATACATTATAATAAAACAGTAAAAAAGATGTGTCTGTATATTTATTTAGTTTAAAAAACGGTAACACTGCAAAAATAAATAAATAAAGTCTGTCTGTTTGTACACGCTAAACTCCGTACCTACTGGATGGATTTTAATGAGTAAGTAGATAGTTGACATCCTGGAATAATACATAGGCTACTCCCGGAATTCCCACGGGATCGAGATTTACGCGGAAAATCCTCACACGCGAACGAAGTTGAGGGCAGCAGCTAGTATATAATAAACTAGCTTTTCAGAAGCAGATTCGTTCAGCTGTTTTTGCGTAAGAGTAACAGACATACATACATCCTCACAACCTTTCGCATTCATAATATTAGTAAGATAATAATATGGTGGGTAGTCTTTTTTCAGTTTTGAATAACGAGATCCTTTTTTCCTGGTGGGAAAATCATCAAATGACTTCTCCCGCTCTGGGTGGATTGGAAGGGAGTGTCAGACTTCTACTGACTAAAAACCCACCCTGTTACTTTAGCTGCCCTTGTGGTCCGGGGCCACGGATTCGATAATGCTTTCTGGCAATAGGTCCCTTACACACTGACATGTTGCTAACAGATGGACATAAAACTTCACGTTTGGGTAGGCAAACATTTAGTTGGATTACTAACATAAAAAAATACTCATAATGCATTTCTAAAATTTTATTATACAATAAACTTATAACTAATACGCAACTCATATGAGCTCATTTTACATTTAAGCATAGTAGCTGAGGTTAGCCTTCTTCTTCGCCTGGACTTCCAAGATGGCGTCCATGAAGTCTTCGTGGGTGACGGAAGTCGCGGAGCGGCGGAGGGCGATCATACCGGCTTCCACACACACGGCCTTGCACTGCGCGCCGTTGAAGTCATCCGTAGAGCGAGACAGCTCTTCGAAGTTGACATCGGGACAGACGTTCATTTTTCTGTAGTAGAAATTAAGATTATAATAAACTAGCAATCGCGCGGGGCTTCGCTCCCGTCGACTTTATCACGAAAAAAACATAACCCCCTTCTTTTGCAGTCGGGTAAAAAGTAGCCTATAACCTTCCCCAAGCTTCATGTTACTTCCATACCAAAATTCATCCAAAACCACCTAGTACTTTCGAAGATTAGCCCTTACAAACAAACAATCAAAGTTACAAACTATACCTCTTTATAATATTATTAAGTATAGATATAAAAAAAAAAACTATGTATCCATAACATGGAAATGGCAAATGTATCAACATCTATTTAACTTTTTCCTAATATGTTTTATTTATGTTTTTTTTACAGTTTGTGGGTAAGGCAATACGCGTTGGTAAGACTGTGGTCACATTTTCTAGCTTCTGATTACCCATCATGACTGTCAAAGATGTACAAATGATAGCTAGGAAGCATGGAATGGGAATCTTAATATGTTAATATGATTCCAACCTGACCGCGGTATATGTTGCTTAATCTGAAGTTCGACCCATATGGCTATTATTATTTTGACACGAGTTCCTCATGGAACTGGCAAATTCTTCCCAAATAATGTCGATCACAGGGCAAGCACTAAACATGTAGTTTTGGTTGATACGCAGCATTGGCACTAGGCGGTAGGTATGGTTGATTTATTTCAAACATGATATCATCTTTCAGGCCAAGGAGGCACTTCTTAAACTACAACTGCGGCTAGTCACTGCTACCATTACCTGTCACAGGTGTTTTAATAAACGTCTAAGTCATAGGAGTTACAGATATTCTAGTCTACACTGTCTAAGGCAGTTGTCCTACCGCCAGCAAGGAAGCGATTAACTGTCTGCTATTTCTCGCTCACGTTCAACAGATATACATTCCGTATAAACAAAAGAGATGCATATATTAATAGTCGATACCTGAATGTTTACACTGCCGGCGAGGACTCGCTCCATTAGTTTGTCGCTACTCGTTCATCGTTGGCGGTGGGACAACCGCCTAAGTTTCCCCGTTGTCACCGATTACAGGTCGAAAACCCGAAAATGGTAACAAAAAGCAAGGCGTCGCTTGCCTTTGTAAAGGAATTAGTATGTATCAAATGAAATATTTTTCCTACCCAAACGCATAATGCGTGTTCGTGGGGTTGCGGACATCTGCCCGCCATTCACACAACAGCATAAGCTATAATTTTTGTCTAGTAGTAATTTCAGAAAAAGATTGGCTTTGAAGAGTGATATATTTGTAATATAAGTTTTTAAGCTAACATGCTCACTAACAGTATCATTAGAGCCTGAAACTTGATCATGGCACTTGTAACAGTGCCGAAATATCGGAAACTCGTAACAATAAATACACACGGTAAATAAATATCCCGTTTTAAGTGCTAATGATACTGAAATAGTTGTAGCTACCTGTAATTTTATTTCTAGTATTTTTTGCCTCAAGCTAACTGGAATGCCATTAATGTTTCGAACTATACCTGGAATGGATCTGCATAATGCGTGCCCTTGCCTCCTCGTTGGGGTGAGGGAACTCGATCTTCCTGTCCAGACGTCCTGAACGAAGCAGGGCAGGGTCAAGAATATCCACTCGGTTTGTGGCTGCAATGACCTGAAAAAATAAGGGTTGGTATTTGTGAAGTTACTAATTATATGGATTAGGTCATCCTGCTCTATTTGTTTTCTACTGTGTTTCTTTGTAGTGGGGTATATATGTGAAGTGCAAGATATGGTTCATCTGCTATTCCGCCCTCTTAGCTCAGCAACTTGCAACCCAAAAGATAGCTCGAAGACACAGCAAAATACTTGGGAAACCCAGGTACCATCTAAGTAAGTAAAACCAGGGCTTTGCTCGCATTTCTGAAAGAGCTGGGTTTGATTGAATGACTTATTTATCTTTCCTATATGCAAAATAAGTGATTGGTTGTGAAGTTGTGGGCACTTGCCCAACATACATACATACTTGGGTCCCTTTATCACTGTCACTGCTGGGTGTCAACTCAAAACCAGCGCTGGTTATCTTTCACCCAGCAAATGCTGAGTTGGTAACCCTTTCGGTGTGGACATGCTCAGCGAAATTTTTAGTGTTATATTTTTAAATTTTGTTATATTCTATTGTATGTTGTTGTGTGTGTTCTTCAAATAAATGTCTTTCTATTTCCTTTATAAGTGCGTGTTTCTTTTAGTTACAGTTTCCACCCAAAAGTTCCATCTCAAATGACAATATGTTTGTAATATTAGGTAACATAAGTGTACAAACTTAATTCCCATATAAGAACTAAGTGCCAAGACCCCGAAAAGATAGATAGAGCAAAGGTAGGCTGCTAAACAAACCCAGATTGGGTTTGTTTAGCAGCCTACCTGTGCTCTAACAACCTTAATATCACCTTAATATCTCATAACAACCTTAATATCCGCAGTAGAACTGAATCCATCAAGCTGATTGAGGAGCTCCAACATGGTACGCTGCACCTCTCTGTCACCAGCCTTTTCGGAATCGAAACGCTTAGTACCGATAGCGTCAAGCTCGTCAATGAAGATAATTGCTGGAGCCTTTTCTTTGGCTAGGGCGAAGGCGTCACGGACGAGTTTCGCACCGTCACCTGAAAGTAAATAATTAAAGATATAAATTTAAAGATATTAATTAAAGAGGACAAAACATAACACAGAAAAAAGCTTTTCTTTCAGTTTAAATAGACGTAAATTTAAAAATCCACACATACTAATGTAAACATACAATATTTTGTGAAAAATTAGAGGGAGATGTTTGCCCACAAATTGGTCAATTTATGCTATATAGATATTTAAGTAGTTATAACTTTTAATGTTAATATTATTGTTCTTTATTTCTAATCCATATGTACATATAAATTACAGTTTTAAATATTCCTATAAATAAAATATAAAATTTATAAAATAGTAGCCCACCGGTATCGGAAACAGGGTCCAAGCTACCGGCGGTCAGGGCTCCAGAGAGAGAAACCTCCTAACGATACGCGCCGTGTACAGGAGTACCGCTTTCTGAAGCAAGCTTTTGATCCAGCTGCCTAACGAGAGCCTCCTTAGGTGTTGGTCGAGGCTCTTGGCTATTAAGCCATTGGCTGAGACGACTATCGGTACAATGATTGCCGAGTTCACATCCCACTGATTGTCGACAATTTCGTGTGCCAAGTCAAGATACTTGATTTGCTTATCTTTCGAGGTTCTCGTCATGTGGGATGGTTATGTCGACAATCATAACACGCCTCTCGATTCGGTCCACCACCACTATATCAGGCTTATTGGCTACAACTGTCAGTGATGATGGACCGGTTCCAGTGTAAGTGTATTGCCTTTATCGAGAACTGGATCTGGCACATACCTACTTGTAGTACGGCACTTCCGATTTCATAAGAGAATCTTCCAGAGCAAGTTGCTGATGCATAATCTTGGCTGCAAGGTTGTGCCTACGCAAGTACTCTCCTTTAGCAAGACGAGAACAACCAGAGACAATGTGGCGGATTCATTCACCAGGCCGGCCGGTGACTCGACATAATTATGTCAACCGTGCCATCCTTCGCAATAAATTTCCGGTAGTTGTTCGTCATGATAACTTTGTCCATAATTGCACAGACAAAACCTTCGGTTTCCCAAAAGAGGTCACCGAAGCGCAACCAAGTTACGGACGCTAATTGGTCTACGTCGGGCCCATGCAGGGCCCGGAAAAACCGTCCGTGAAGCTTCTTACTCTGCCATATCCCCCTCCAATAGTTAGTGTCTAGCACTGCAGGTTTGCGCCAGTTCTCATTAGCCGAGGAGAGCGGGGTGAGTCCCTTGTCCACCGCCTTATAGTGATGTAGTGACTTGGGTATTTACATAGATAAGGACTTGTCTTGGGGTCCCCAGTTACAAGAAGTGAGTCGCAAACTGTTTGCATCTGCGGGGTCTTTGCGTAAACTGCGCAATTTCCTGCCAACTGCCACTAAAACTGCGCTAGTCCAATCTCTCCTTCTTCCTATTCTTGACTATGCTGATGCAAGTTTTCCAGACCTCACTGAAGTGCAGCTAGATAAGCTTGAGCGACTCCAAAATTTCTGTATCAGATTCATATTTGGTTTGCGCAAATATGATCATATTTCTGAGTTTCGTATTAAGCTCAAGTGGCTATCTATCCGTCTTCGCCGGAATGCGCATATTTTATCATTACTTTACAATATTCTGTTCAATCCAAGAATTCCCTTTTACCTCAAAGAACGTTTTAAGTTCCTTCATGACACACATACTAGAGATTTGAGGTCATTGGTAAATTTGACACTTTCAATGCCTGTAAATTCCACAAAATTTTATGATTCATCATATATGGTGCAGGCTACGCGTTTGTGGAATGCATTGCCGTTGTCAGTTAGACAAGCGCAGTCACTTGCTGCTTTTAAAAGCTCTGTTGTCAATCATTTTCATACAATCCTATGATTTTACCTTGTATTTCTCTCCTTATGACATATTTACACACATCAAAAGTGTCTAGGGATCAACTTTTCTCCTGATTGATATTAATTAAAATTTTCTTTAAGGATTCATCAAATAAAGTGTTTTCGTTTGTCACAGTAACGATAAACCAAGTCACCTTTGCATTAATAAAAAAATTTGCCATTTTCCTAATAAAGGGATTTTTGACATTTGAACCACTAACATTAAAGTTCGAAAAAAAGACTGAAATAACAGTTTTCTTTAAAATTTTATTGGGTAACTTAAACAATTAATAATCCGTGTTTCTACCGCGAACACTAACAACACAAGAACATCGGTTTGGCATACTTAAAATGAGTTCATCCAAATCACGCTGTGGAATGGCCGCCCATGTTCGCTGCAACAACAAAAAAAGGTCTTCTTGCGACTGGATACCCTCCATATTCGGCAGAGCTCTTCTCTGTAGCATATCCCATGCATGCTCAATCGGGTTCAAGTCTGGCGACTGAGCAGGCCAGAGCAGGACATTGATGTTAGCTGCGGCGAGAGTCTGTCTTACAACTCTTGCGGTGTGCGGTCGTGCATTATCATGCATTAACTGAAATAAGGGACCGATTTGCACTTGTAGAGGAACGATGACGTCAGATACAATCGTCTCAGCATAAATTTGAGCGTTGAGGTTGCCTCTGATCCAAATCAACTCAGTTCTTCCGCCGGTCCAAATACCCGCCCATACCATGATGGTTCCACCACTATAAGGATGGACTTCCTGGCAGGATTTTAATCGCTGTTGGCGTCCAGGGGTTCTCCAGTGTCGTATACGTCTTGTATCCGGTCTCATACCAAAACGAGACTCATCAGAAAAGCACACGAAACGCCATTGTTCTTCTGCCCAATTTCTGTGTTCAAGAGCCCATTGATATCGAATCCTACGATTGTGCATTGCTATAGGTGGTACCCGTACCGGTCTTCGGGAATGAAGGTTCACTTCATGCAAGCGGTTTCTGACTGTTTGGTCGCTAATTAAGTTCCCTGAAGAGTGATGAAGCCTCACGGCTAACATCATGGCGGTTATTGTTGGAGCTCTTCGAGTTAAGATTTGAATGTATCGGTCTTGTCTCCGTATGGTGCAGCGATACCGTCCTCCATGGCGCTCAGCCACGGTACCAGTGCTTCGGTAACGTGTCCAAAGTCGACTGATAACACTCTGACTTGTATTCAGAGCTAAAGCCACAGTACGTTGCCGGGAACCAGCTTCTATCATTCCCACGGCTCTGAGCATTTCTTCCCTGCTTAAATGACGTCGCCGCTCCATAATAACGTTGGTTTTAATCAGTAGTAGGGAAACAGTAGCACTAATAATGTCTTCAATGCGTTGTATGTTTTTATAGGGAAAATATTGACAGCTGATTTTCATCTTTTGCTCGAATTTGATTAACAGTTCCTGTTTCAAATTATGAAATGCACCAAAAAGGATCCATATAAATTTATAAAATCATATATTTATTACAAAGCCACATCTCAATCTCAAGAAATCCGCATAAAAATGCTTGATCCCTAGACACTTTTGATGTGTGTATATACAACGTGTAATTTAAAGGGTATATACATACCAAGTGCACGGCTTCTTTGGATGATAACAAATGATATAGCAAGGGTTTTGTAATCCTATGTCTACATGTGTGGAACTTATTAGAAATTTCAATACATTGATACCAGAGACCGAATTTTTCAAATTAAGAAGAACAAAGAGAATTATCATTTTATTGGCAAGTGACGTGGAAAGTGATGACCCTCATAGTGCTGTGACACATTTGTTATTATTGGTATTCAAGAAACATACGAAACCAACAATTTGGGTTCAATTCTGTGAGTCACTTATTTTGAGCTGAACCTTTGCATAGAGACTCCATACCAGATGTTGTCTTCAGTCTTTTTGGATAGATATGGGGTTTCCGTTACACGTTGTATACAAAACACATATATTTAAATATACTTATTTATGTATTGTATTGTATTATATATACCTATATACATATATACTTATATTAACTACTTTAGTTACTTCTTAATAACATAGTATAAAGCAAAGTCGCTTCCCTGTGTCAATCCCTATGTATGCTTAAATCTTTAAAACTACGCAATGGATTTTGATGCAGTTTCTTTCAATAGAAAGAGTGATTCAATAGGAAGGTTTCTAAGTATATAACATGCATAATATAGCAGAGGAACACTGATAATTTTTGAGGTTTCTAATGTGATGTCGCAAATAAACACATTTTTTTGCGCTTGCTTTGCAAACGCTGGCTGAACCATACGAGATAGATCAAAATAATGTACTACAGTATTGTACACCTTAAAAAGGTCAACAAAAAAGTCCTCGATGGCATCTGTCTATCTCTTATAGATAACCCACAACAACCATTTTTTATCCTTTACTTTTTACGAGAAATACGAGCATATTTTACGAAGCGATTTTAAGCAATACAGCATTAATCATTATCCAATTAAGTACCATAAATACATTGTGCATTTAATATAAATCAATATTGCCCTTTACAGAATATAATTTAAATAAATAGTTTCGAAGATATTACAGATTTAAAATGCAAGGACATAGCGGTTGCGGCGGCGCGGTGCCGGCGGAGGCATGGCGCGCGTGCCTATGTTCCGTAGATTTGAGCGTTGAATGTTTTTCCCATGGTAAATTATGTGTCGCACTTTCAAGAGTAATTACTAAAGAGAACATGTATGTCGAATGACAAAAAGGCTGTCAACGATGTATATAAAGACATTCTAAAGTATATTTAATATAAACATTGCACCCGTGCGAAGCCGGGGCGGGTCGCTAGTTTTGTATATATTATATATTAGAAGTAAGTACACTGACTTTCCCCTCCCCTCTTTGTTTTGTGTTCTTAAAGTCCATCCAAAGATTGTCTGGAAGATATCGCTATCAGCGATAAGACCGCCATTGTAACCATATTTTGCAGTATTGTAAATCAAGTGTTTGTTTATATTATTGGTGTACAATAAAGAGTATTCTATCTATCTATCTATCTATCTCAATGCATACCTACTAAGGAAGCAAGGAAATATTCCCTGAGACTGCATACCTCGTGGTTGTGGAGAGTTTTAGCATTCAAAAAGCTAAATAAATGTTAATATTATTATTATACTAAACCAGTATTATAAAGCGGCTAAAGTTCGTGTGTCTGATACGCGCACATCTTCGAAAGTACTGAATATATAATAGTATTATTATTATACTAAACTAGTATTATAAAGCAGAAAAGTTTGTTTGTTTGAATGCACACATCTTCGAAAGTACTGAATTTGGCATGAAAGTAGCTACTGCAAAAACAGAGGTTTATCGTGATAAAGTCCACGGGGGGAAGCCTTGTGCGACTACTAGTCTACATATAGAAATGAATCGTCTTAATGTATGTGTGAGCGTAACTTCCGAACGACTGCACCACATTGTATGTAGGTAATCCTTGTTTTTATGTTTGTTATTGTCAGGACAGAAAAAAATGTAGCATGAAGTTCGCCAAGTTGGCTAGTAAAAAATAAAAATGCTGTGATATACAAAAATATGTGTTTGGTCATGGATTTGTAGATATCTGCCCAAGGCCGGATCCAGCTTTGGTGCCAGGCAGGGTCACATAATCGTGGTCAAGTCACTAGAAGTAATAATTTGTATTTCCTGACTCCGCTGCCACTTGGCCATCCACTGCCGATATTCATTTACAACGACAGAAACTGGATAATACTCCAGTTTCTGTCATTGTAAACGAATATCTAGTAACAATGTTTAAAAATCTTAATTAGTGGTCCACCTAGGTCCTGGACCCAGCCCAGGAGTGGGTCATGACCCCATGACCCCCCTGGAACCGCCCTTGTACCTGCCCGACATACATACAAATAAAAATGCTGTTATTCCGTGAAATTTTCTTAACCCAGATTGGGAGAAGTCATTTGATGATTTTCCCACCATGGAAAAAAGGCCACTTACCAATGAACATCTGCACTAGTTGAGGGCCAGCCAGTTTCAAGAAGGTTGACTTGGTCTGTGCAGCACACGCTCTTGCCAGCAGGGTCTTGCCAGTACCAGGGGGACCATACAGGAGTACACCCTTGGGTGGATGAATGCCAAGATTTACAAACTTCTCCTTGTGTGTCATTGGGAGTACCACAGCTTCAATCAGTTCCTGGAGATCAAAATTAATATATTGATTATAGTTGTCTATGTATCATATACATAACTAGCTTCTGCCTGCGACTTTGTCAGTGTAGAAGTAGAAAATATTCCACGGGATCCCATCCCCGACTTGCTTGACAAAGATTATAATAGCTCGGCTAATATGCATGATATAAAGATAATTTATAGCCTATAGCACTCAGAGATAATGCAGCTACATGTAAGTGAAAGAATTTTCAAAATTGGTTTGGTGGTGTCAGACATTACCCCCTACATACGAACTTACAAATTTTACCTCTTTATAATATTAGTATAGATTTAGAGTGTCTGACTGCAATTTCAGGATACTAGACCCCATACTTTGCCCATTGTACACTAGTTTTAATTTTTATATCCATTGAAATATTGTAAGGTGTACAATAAAGTATATAATAAATACATAAATACTAAATTACAATCAAACTATTTGTAACTGTTCTTATCTTGTTTGTCTGGAGTACTCTCTGAAACCGCTGAACAACTAGTTGGTAAATATAACAAACAGAAATTATTTGTAATCTAGTAGCTAATATGATGATAACAATTCCCAAACAAAACAAGTCACAGGCACAGCTGGAGAGTAAAAATAACAAACACGATATTGTTTGAAATAAATTCATATAACCCAATGATTTGCAAAATACTGAACAATGCCAAGTAGGCTACTGACCTGAATCTGTTTGTCCAGACCACCAATATCTGAGTACTGCTCAGTGGGTCTCTCATCCACCTCCATGGCCTTAACCCTAGCGTCATACTCTGCGGGCAAAGTCTCCAAAATCAAATAAGAATCCTTGTTGACGCCCACTAGGTCGCCAGGCTTTAACTTCTCGGCATCAACCAACCCAATGACTGGCAAAAAGTACGTTTGACGGGTGGAAGTCTTGATCACGGCGCATTTCCCTTTGCGCTGCGAGTCCAGGTCCACCACTGCACCATCCTCTTCCTCTTCTTGTGGGTCTACATCCAATAATTCTATCACATTTGATACCAGGTAAGGCAATGTTTTGTTCACTTTGATTTTCTCCGTGTTCTCCTTTATTTTGTCGTTCTGTGCCTGCAGTTCATGTGAGATCCTCATAACTTCGCTTTTCATGATTTTAATCTCATTATCCAAGAGTCTCGTACGGCTTATGATTTCGTCTGTCGGCATGCGAAGAACTTCCTCACTTAGAGCCTCCTCTCCATCTTCCCAAATAGATTTGTCTTCTAATGTTGTAGCCATTTTCTGATTTATTTTAAAACAGTCGTGAGAGTCTCAGTAATATTGACCAAACGATGGATTAGCAAAACAAAATTGTTCAAAACCCTGCAGTCACCAAAATGAATTGTCATTCTGTCATTCTGCTTTGCTTTCTGGTTTTAGTGACACTAATACGCAGTTTATAATACTTGATGCCTAAAATCGACTAAAAGCATCGTAATATCACAATAAGATGATTGAAGCGCTGGTATCTCAATTAATTTATATAAAATACCATGGCCACAAATATATCTCTTGAATGGATGATGATCATTGTCTGTATAAACCAATGACGTATTATAATATTATATCTTTGGTATAAACACCGATTATTGATTTCTATTATCTTCACATAAAACATACTAATTTAACTTATCTAATTTTAAATTGATTCGTAGTGCTCTAGGGCTTTTTAAGTATCGGCTTTTCAAATATCATAAACCAGATCCTCCTAATTATAATTACTGTATTCGGCTACATACTGGCTACTTACTACAAATTTTCGTTGCATAGTTTTAAGCATTTCCGACTTTTACTTACATTTAGGGATACGATATCAAAACAAAAGTATCGATACTGTAATCGATACCAGTATCGCATCAAAAGTACCAAGATAAGTATCGCAACAAAAGTATCGGTACCTGATGGTATCGATTCTTTTTGTGAACTTCTATTCATATTGATTTTAAGGGAATAAATCGCTGGACAGCCAATCTTTAGGTATATTTTAGAATCTAAATCATCATTATATCAGACATTCATTGTTGAACAAAGGCGTCCCCTATATTCCACAACAAATAGAATACAACAAACAATAATAATGAACGATTTTATTACACTTCATTAATAAAATTAATCTGCAATGAGGGTTTTTAAATGTTTCAGTAGATTGGATGTATTTCCGCTTGTTTTATTAGTTATGAAACATATTTTACAAGTAGAACTGTTCTCGTCAATCTTTTGGAAGGACTACCTAACATCACTCCTAATAGGGGGCGGGCATTTTTCACAAAAAAACACGAAATCCTGCAAGAACTTACGTGAGCGACAATAGAACAAGAAGAAAAGTTACAAGACTACAATTCTACTTAAACTTATTAGATACCATTATGATTGTTTTATAATTTCTATGTTCCAAAAATATAAATGAATATAGTTATTTATTTTGAATAAATACAAGATAAATTATTACGATGTATTTGTTTTACTTAACTCAAGATACAGATACATAATCGTCAAACAACCAAAAACTTAAAAAAAAATATATATTCACGTATTGCGGCCACGCTATTACAATTTTGGTTATGATGAGACTTCCCCAGTACCTTGGTTTGCTGAAGGGTATTGATTACATTTGAAAGTATTGATTCCTAGTGTAGTATCGCAAATAAAGTAATCGATTACAAAAATTCTCCGTTTCGAATCAAAAGTATCGATACCAATGAGTAATCGCTTATTTTTCGTATCCCTACTTACATTGACAACCAACTGACAGTATGCAATCATGCGATTTCGATTTTTGAATGTATGTATTTTATTTTGAGTTGACGTATCAAAAATTTCGAAACTTGATGCTGTGTTAATATATTTAGATTGTTTTCCTTAATTGTTGTAAATACCATCTAAATAAGTTAAAAATGGCCTTTTCAACGTTCCTTCGTGCTCCAGGTAATAAAACAGTTGTAATATTTATTTTGCTATTACATAACCGTGTTGTTTCAAGCCTTAACATTATTTTAAGCTTAAGTTTATCCTCTTACCAAAAGGTTTATTATAGCTACAGTCAGATCATACAAAACAGATGTACAAAACACTTAGGTGTAATAATCCAAACATTAATACTTATGTTCTAGGATGGTCAGGAGGTTCACCAGGTAATGAGACTTGTAAGGTTGTTAGGGGGAAAGGGGCCTTAAGGCGTCTATAAGAAGGCTTTAAGGCTGCTTTCTGGCCCTTAGGACAGAGTTCCCAATGCCAGATAGGTACTATACTATAGGTAAAGGTACTATAGGTAAAATAATACAAGGAAACTTTATAGGTAGTGACTTTGAATGTAATAAAAGCATTTTGTTGTTGTTAGCGATTGCTCATTTGATATTTGTTTTAAATTATACTAATGTCTTGGTAGAAAGATTAAAAGAGCATGTGCAAAACTAATAAAAAGTGGCAAAACTGTAAAAGACTAAAATACAAAAAAAAACAACTGACAGATGTCACTTCAAGTTCAAATAAAAAGATGGAAAGAATATTTACTCACTACAGCATAACTCATATAATATTCTTAAAATTTACTCAATATCATAGTGAAATGTTATATTCTTGTAAAACAGTTAAAAGTACAATATGTCCCCTCAAAACCTGTTCTTTAATAGTTCATAGTATTAAAATCTAATTAGAGATGCTCTAGAAAATGTAATATAGTTAGTGCCTTATTACTGCAGTGCTATAAAATTGCTTTTAATGATAGGATTCTAATTGTACACCCATTTGGAGTTTCATTTTTCAATACTTTTTAAGTACATATTTCTTTTCAGAAAATAGGTTTTATATTCTCACTTTGGTCTAAGGTATAGAACAGGTTTTTTCTTATTCAGTTCTAGCTGTGCCCATTTAGTTTGCATGGGAGTAAATATTACTTTTACAATACTTTCCCATGTAAATCCTGATCCCATGGGAATACGGGGATAAAAAGTAGCCTATATATGTTGTCCTATAATATCCCGCAATTTATTTGGGTGGTCTAAAGTTTAGCCTGGACTTGTATAAATGATTGCACTTAAGATAACAGATAACATTATTTTTCGAAATGCTGCTAAGACCCAGGTGTCCTTTTTCTGCAAAAAGAAGCCATTTCCAACTGGCTCCATCTTTCCAAAGTGTAACCGCTGTAGCTGATAACAGCTTGCATTGAGCTTCTTGGGGTTACTTTGACATCAGCCCTTAATTTTGATTCATTCATCGAGGTTGGGATGATCTACGAAATCAGGTTCAACTGGCTGCCAAAAAGTTGGGAATCCTAGCAAAGGTGAGGGAACAACTGCTCAAACTTTATCAGGCACAAGTTTGGTTTTGTATGGAGTACTGCTCCCAACTCTGGGATGGATCTACCAAATATCTTACCATCAGGTGAAGTGGTGGTGAAACACAAACCTAAGTATAATCAATAAATTAAGTGTCAATACCTTAATGGCTAAGGTGTTGAACTTGTGATCGAGAGGTTGCGGGTTCTAACCCCACCCATTACACTGTTGGAGGAGTTAACAGGATTGCTAGTAATGTGAATTCTAACCACATTGCTAATACCTACTTAATCATTAAAAAATCACAGATAGACACTTCAATTGTATTTATATTTATAGATAAATTAGAAGCATGTTTCTAAATTCCAGCATGTAAGAGTCTAGTGCTCACCCAGCAAATGAGGAAGCTAACAACACAGACCTCCCTGCAGCGGCCGGTGGCTAGCTTGCTGCCCGCCAGCATGCACCTGTTCAAGGAGCTCAGCAGCAGCACGCCCATCATCAACTCTGTAAGCTAATCAATTTTATTCTAAACTTAAAATAAATAAAAAATAATTGGACAAGTGCGAGTCGGATTCAACCATGAAAGGATCCGTAGTAGCTACGCAAAATAATTTGTTTTTCATAGTATTTGTATGAATGACAATGTTATATTTGCGGTTTTTTAAAAGGTGCTAATTCTCAAAAACTACTGACTATCTCGTTCACACCAATTTTCGTTGCAAGTTTACATTGATATCTACAACATATTTTTTTTAGATTTTCAATACTTACTTATCATTTTAAAATTTTGAGGGACACACACATTAGATTTTACCACTTTGCGAGTGTCTATCATTGATACGAATGACTTTGAGAAAAAATGGTTTTCTCCTCAATGTAATTTTTGACGACCTATCTATAGACACCCTGTACATATGGGTTTTTTATAATTTATTAAACATTACACAACAACAACAAACACATTAAACATTATGGGTTTGATATATTTTTTTTATTGTTATATGAAAATTGTAAAGCGGTTCACAGAATATAGATGTATTCTGTGAACCGCTTTACGATTTTTGCCTACCAAGTTTCAACTCTGTATTCTTAAAAGTTTTGGAATAAAATGGCTGTGTTTTGTTGTGTGTTTGTAGTGTTTTGATATGGAAGTCGGTTCTATTTTTTGCAAATATTTTTTTTTTCACCCTTTTTGTGGGTCAGTTTGTAATTTATCTAGTTACAAAAGCCATAATAATCTTTATTAATTTTTTTTTTTATATAAAAAGGGGAGATTGTTACATAAATTACATCTGCTTATGTACTATACTTAATACAAAATAAAATCTCCGACTAAGTGGGTGAACTGCTGTTCTCCTAGCTAGGCTACAAAATAGCCTGTATTAAGGAGAACAGTGCCGAGCCCCTCTTATTAACATATTATCAAATATTTTTAAGTACATTGTAAGGTATTACTAACAAAATTTAACACTAAGTGCTATAATTTATGCAAGGTAGGTAGTTGCTGAGAAATACTCTAGATCGTATTTTTGTGTATGTGAGTGCATGTGTGGATGTGTTTATGGGAGTGTATGTGTGGATGTGTGTGTGTGGATGTGTAAGTAATAATGTAAACAACTTATCACCTTTTACAAAATATTGCTTTTCCCGATGCATAGCCGTTAATTTTTGAGGAGTTCTCCTGGTACTTGACCATCAGCTCTACATCACCATATGTATTGTGACGAGTATAAAGTGTTTAACATCCGTACTCAAGTAATCGAATCGCAATCCACGAAATAGTTATTATTGAGGAATTTCATTGGCCATCTGTGGTCTTCATCATCAGTTCAACTTCCCCAAAGGGTACTTTTCGGAAGCAACTGCTCAAGGTTCTCTATAAGAAATACCCAAAACGCTATAGGTGTGCCTATAATATTTGAATAGTTCCCTCGATTTCTCCAGGATCCCATCATCAGATCCTGATTTCGTAACAATGGGACCAACTAGAAAGTATACCCATTCAAACGCAAAAATAATTTTTCAAATCGGTCCAGCCGTCTCCGAGTTATAAGGTAACATACATAGATGAATTGAGAACCTCCTTTTTTTGAAGTCAGTTAAAAAGAATCCTTCATGCACATATTTTTTTGTTTGGTGGGAAACCCAATTACTATGACTTTACGTGCAATTGCCGTTTTCATTGGACAAGTGATATAATAATGATATTTATTTTGCAAATATGTAATAAATAGCACTTACACGTATTTTTTTTTTCGTAAACTTAAATATCATCTATTTAAGTTTACGAAAAAAAAATACGTCGGCCAGTGTTTCCTAACTGACTACTCTGAGAAGAAACACTGAAACTAACTCAGGTTAACATCTATTTTGAAGTCCATGCAATCTGTAGTGATCAAATCATATGAGAGCCATGTAGGTTTATGTCTGTGGTGCCTTTTTAACCGACTTTAAAAAAGGGGAGGTTCTCAGTTCGTCGGTTTTTTTTTTATGTATGTCATGTTACCTCATAACTCGAAGATCCTGGGCTGATTCGGAGAATTATTTTTTTGTTTGAAAGGGTATACGTTCTAGAAATCGAGGGAACTCTTCAAATATTATAGGCACACCTATAGCGATTTGAGTATTTTTATAGTACCTTGTGCCAAATCGCTCTAAAGAACAAAAACTTTTTAACAAAAAATAAAATTTGAAGAGCCAAAAAAATATTTTTGGCTTTTCAGTGTTTTGAGATGGAAGTCGGTTTTTTTTTTTTTTTTAACATTTTGTAGAGTACAGAATCACGTAGATTTGAGCAGGCCCGTCCAAACTGCAAGCATTTGTCAGTTATCGCGTAGCTCAATTTAGAACTTTAAGGATCTCGATCGATTTGACGAACTATACCAAAGTAAGGATATTTGGGTGGGCCGTATAAAGTACTCAAACTGCCAGACAGTGTGGTCTAAGGAACCAGAACTCCAATTTCAGGGTCTTTTTTATTGGGAAGTCATATTTATGTTTTCATTTTTATTCAGATGCTATAAATTTTTAATTCAATATACTTATGCTAATCAAATCATTGGTACACATGTTATTTAGTATTAGTAAGGTCTAATTTACTACAAAAGTAATCTTCCGGTCGAGGTAAATATAAATAGTCAGGCGCGTGTTATCGTTTCGCCGCCTGTTCCGTTAATTTTTAACCGACTTCAAAAAAAGGAGGTTCTCAATTCGTCTTGAACTTTTTTGCGTTTGAATGGGTATACTTTCTAGTTGGTCCCATTGTTACGAAATCAGGATCTGATGATGGGATCCTGGAGAAATCGAGGGAACTCTTCAAATATTATAGGCACACCTATAGCGTTTTGGGTATTTCTTATAGTACCTTGAGCAGTTGCTTTCGAAAAGTACCATTTGGGGAAGTTGAACTGATGATGAAGACTACAGATGGCCACTGAAACTACTCAATAATAAGTATTTCGTGGATTGCGATTCGATTACTTGAGTACGGATGTTAAACACTTTATGCTCGTCGCAATACATACGAGTATGGTGATTTAGAGCTGATGGTCAAGTACCAGGAGTACTCGCAATATTTTGTAAAAGGTGATAATCTGTTGACATTATGGCTTTTGTAACTAGACAAACCGACCCACTAAAAAGCGTGAAAAAATTTTTTTTACAAAAAATAGAACCGACTTCCATATCAAAATACTACAAAGCCAAAAATAACTTTAATTTCGGAAGGCGGTGTGAAAAAAAAAGAAAACCCAAAACCAATAACACCGACTACCGAAATTAAAGTTATTTTTGGCTTTGTAGTATTTTGATATGGAAGTCGGTTCTATTTTTTGTTATTTTTTTTTTATGAAATTTGAATGCTTTCTATTCCCCTCTGGAGAAGACATACGAGGGGTGATTCAAAAGTAATGATTATCATAATAAAACACGGTAATTATGAATAAAAAATAATTTATTTTTAAACGTAGTCTCCTAACAAATCAATACACTTAGTCCATCTTTTTTCTAAACCTAGGATTCCTTTAGAAAAAAAATATTTATCTTGACTCTCCCAAAACGCCTCAACAGCAGCCATCACTTCACTATCGTCTTCAAATTTTTGACCTCGGAGGTATTCCTTGAGCCGAGAAAAGAGGTAGAAGTCACTGGGGACTAAATCTGACGAATAGGGGGAGTGTACGAGCAATTCGAAACCCGTTTCTTGAATGGCAGCCATCGCAACTGCGGCTTAGTGAGAGGGTGCGTTGTCTTGCTGAAACAACACTCCAGCTCGCAATTTTCCACATCATTTTTCCTTGATAGCCTCCCGCAATCTTCTTGTTTGGTCTGCGTAGTAAGAGTCTGTTATAGTGGCTCCCTTTTGCAAGTATTCCACCATAATGATTCCTTCAGCGTCCCAAAAAACGGATGCCATAACCTTCCCCGCCGAACTTGACACCTTGAATTTCTTCGGCGTCGGTGAGGAGGCTCGTCTCACGTCATCGATTGTTGCTTGCTTTCAGGATTAAAATGGTGAATCCAGGTTTCATCCATGGTCACAAAACGTGACAAAAAATTTTCCTTGTCTGCTTGGAACTGTTCGAGATTCATCCTCGAAATGTCGACTCGTTTCTTCTTTTGCTCTTCGGTTAACATTCTCGGTACCCATCGCGCAGATACCTTTTTCATTTGCAATTCGTTCGTAACCATTCTTTGAATACTGCCATGTGAGATCCCTGTGACCTCAGCTATATGCCTGATGGTCACTCTTCGATCTGCCATTACAATATCTTTGACTTTTTTAACGTTCTCTTCAGTGAGAGACGTGGATGAGCGTCCCTCGCGATGTTCATCTTCAGTGGATATTCTGCCCACGCTAAACTCCTTGGCCCATCGTGCAACTGCAGAAAATGGAGGAACAGAGTCCTCCAATGTTTCCACCAAGTCGCTGTGTATGTCTTTAGTAGACATTTTTTTCATACAGAGGTACTTGATCAGAGCTCTAATTTAGTTTTTTTCCATTTTGATGTTTTAACTTCGACGGTTTGTATTCAAATGAATGCAACTCCCTTTTTTTTTTTTTTTTTTTTTTTTTTTTTTTTTTTTTTTTTTTAGGTAGGGCCACTTGTAGATCAGCACACTAAGGCTGTGAGTCTACTTAACCGGACTTTCCTGTGGTGACCTCTAATAAATTAAAGGCCCCCAGCCAGGGCTTACAAACTAAAATATACTTAAAAACTAATGACCGCACGCTAAGGGCACTCCCTGTGGAGTACGGGCCTCGGCATAGCGGGGTCATTTCGGGAGGGCAGCAAAGGGACAGGCTGGGTCATATTATTTACGGGAGTATTTATTGCTACTGGCTCAGCATCGCGGGCTGGCTCGTTTGGCAAAGGTCGGGGAGGATTTTCATTACCAGTACGCGGACGTCGCGATGGGCCTCGTCGGCGAGGCCGGAATAAGGAACGCGTTCTGTATCTGTGTCTTCTAAGAGTGCTGGTTTCCCTACTGCTCTCTTGTCGGATGGTGGTGGGGTCGTCAGGCTCGTCTAGGATGTTACGCGGGCGACGAACCCGAGAAATCTTGGAGGGTCTGTATCGGGCGGCCGATACGATCAGGGGGTTAGTGTGGGTCTCAGCAGAGGTGAAGTAACGCACTGACATGCGTTTCAACACTTGCTTTATGGTCGGGAGTTTGAGGTCTACGTGGAGATCCTCGTTCCTACAGAACCAGGGCGCGCCCGTGGCCTTTCGGAGAAAACGGTTCTGAACGACTTGCATCCTATGGATCTGGTTGGGACTGGCATGAGCAAACACCGGACAGGCATACGTCATGATAGGACGTATGCATGTCGTGTATATTCGGATTTTACATTTAAGGGAGAGCTTGCTGTGTTTATTCAGCAGGGCGTGGAGCCTACCGAGAGCGAAAGCGGCTCGCGAGCGAACCGACTTTATGTGCTCACTGAAATTCAGGAACTGGTCGAGGATCACACCTAAGTATTTGGCTCGCTTCTCCCAAGGGATTGGCTTGCCGAACATAGTGATCGGGCGTGGGGGGGTGAACTTTTTATGCTGGCGAGCCCTGCGAAACAGGACTGCTTGACTTTTGTCGGGATTTACCTCAATCCTCCATTTCCTAAACCAATCGCCTAGTGCGTTGGCTGAGGTCTGGAGGGTATGAGCGATGCTAACGGGATTATGTCCCGAGTAGTAGATGGCCGTGTCGTCGGCAAACAGGGATAACTCTACTGGGGGCTTTTTGGGGATGTCGCTAGTGAATAGCGTGAAGAGTGGGGGGGAGAGCACGGCGCCCTGAGGGACGCCGGCTCTGATAGGGCGGGGAGTGGAAAGCGCTCCTTCGATACGATATCTGAAGGAGCGGTTCGACAGGAAGTCTCGAATGATGAGCACGAGACGGTCCGGCACACCTAGTTGGTAAAGCTTATAAATTAAGCCATTGTGCCAGACTTTGTCGAAAGCCTTCGCTATATCAAAGAATAGGGCCCCCGTCACCAGACCGCGTTGAAAACGGCCGCTAATGTGCTCTACGATGCGGTGGGCTTGGTGGACACTGGAATGATGGGCTCTAAAGCCAAACTGTTCGTTAGGGATTAGGCTCTTGGCCTCGACAAAGTCCTTGAGCCGATTAAGAATAATCCGCTCGTAGACCTTGCCGAGGGCGCTGAGCAGACTAATGGGTCTATAGCTAGTCGGGAGGTTCTTGGGCTTTTTGGGTTTTGGGATACCTATCACTATAGCCTCTTTCCAAGCTTGTGGAAACAAGTTGTTGGACAAGGCGCCATTGAAGATGGCAGTCAGTAGGACTAAGATCGTACGTGGGAGGAGTTTAAGTGCCCTAGTGGTCAGTCTGTCAGTCCCGGGAGCTTTCCTAGGTTTGAGTTTCTTGATGATCTCCTCCACCTCGTCTTCCGTGACGGGGGGGAGGGGAGCATCAGGGTCCTCGACAGGGGGTTGGGCAGATCTACGTTCGACCTCAGCATCCACGTGGGCAAGGTGGGCTGGGTCGACTGGTTGGGAGCTGGGAGAGCACTGTGCCTCCAGGCTGTCGGCTAGGCATTCGGCTTTGTCTTCGTCGTCGAAGGCAATGCTTTTGTCCGGGCGGATAAGGGGAGGCATTGAGGCAACCTCAGTGGCGCGCATTTTCCTCTGAAGTTGCCAGAAGGCATGGTGGGTGGGTTCCAGTTCGCTCAGGGTCTTGTCCCAGCCGGCTTCACGCCACTCTCTGATGCTGTTACTTACTTTGCGCTGTAAGTACCGCATGAAAGTTTTGTTATTCTGGCAGGGGAAAGCTCTGTAGGCACGGACTGCTGCGTTCTTCTCAGTCAGCAGGGCCCGTACATCGTCCGGGAGCTTCCGGCGCCAGTGCTCTGACACCGGAATCTCCCTTGAACAGTCGTTCAAGACAGATTGTACGTGCTCCGTGAGTGAGTCGATCGCAGCCGTCGTGTCGGCGGCGGACTGGATGTGGTCGGGGATCTTGTCCAGGTGAGGAGACGTGTTGGATTTCAGCAATTCGCCTACTTTCCTCCAGTCAGTGATCACCTGTGTGGGAGGGGGGCGGTTAGGGTCATAGGGACCCGATCTCGGAGTTAACTCCAAGATCACCGGTCTATGGTCAGAGTCAAGTTCGTCTACCGTCTCTAAAGAGTGCAAACGTAAGTTCACATTCTTCAGGAGGGCAATGTCGAGTACGTCGGGCAAGTGGGATGGCTCGAACGGATAATGAGTAGGCCGCATAGGACCTATGATATCTATGTGGAGAGGTGTGCAAAGGTCGTATAGTACCTTCCCACGGGGGTTGGTAATACGACTACACCATGCGGGATGTTTGGCATTGAGATCCCCCGCTATAAGGACGGAGTCACTCATGTCAAGAAGGGCTGTAAGGTCGCTTCGTAGTGAGGCGTTTATCGAAGAATTTGAATCTACGTCGCTGTGCGGTGGGAGATACGCGGATACTATTGTGATAGAGGGATGGCCCGTCATGCCTAGCCGGCAAACGGATACCTCTAAGTGGGCAAGGGGCGGCGGATCCATAGGGATGCAGTGCAGGGAGTTCCTATAATATATTAGAGTGCCACCTCTGTGGCATCTAGTCCTATCGTTCCTAACTAGCCGGTAGTTGGCTACCTTGGGATCCCTAAGGTGGGGTTTGAGGAAGGTCTCTTGGACCAGAAGGATGTCGAGACTATGATCGCGAAGGAAAGTCGCGATCTCGTCCCGTTGATTAGTGATGCCATTGGCATTGAAGTAACCTAGCTTTAGGGATCGGGGCTTTAGTCTCTTACTAGCCGTGTTATACATTATGGCTGTTTAAAAAGGTTATCAAAATGACTTTTGACATCGGGATACTGATGGTATACCCGAATCAGGGAGTTGATGCTAGTGCAGGCCACGACCTCCTTTGCCATTTGGATGGCGCGGGCGGACTGGAAGAAACTGAAGGTATTTCCAAGGATGAGGAACGCATCGAGTTCCGGCTCTACCGAGCGAGGGAGTGACTGGGGAGGAGGTGGGGGCTGAGAAGCCACAACAACCGGAGCGGAGGGCATGATGGGTTGATCCATCAGCCCAGGGACTTTCGGCCTTAGTGCCGGGAAGTTTTGGGCGTGATTCGCCGCCGTCCAAGGAGTTGGACGCTGGGGACTGAGGGTCTGGGGGAGCTCAGACGAGAGTGTAGGACACTCTCGTCCCTGGCGTGCGCTAGCGCGCGTTGCCAGTTTAGGGGCGGAGGTTTTCGGGGCTTTCGGACAGCCTCGGTAGTTGGCGGGGTGGCCGGATTGCCCGCACAGCACGCAGCTGGGCGGGTCTGGGCACTGGGACCTATCTTTTGGGCGACTGCACTCCGCGGTGCCGTGATCGCCCAGGCACTTTACGCACCGGGGTTTGCCGAAGCAATTCCGTTGCGCGTGCCCATACAACTGGCAACGGTGACATTGGCCTACCGTGCCACTCTTGTGTGGCTTCTCAATTAGGATTCCTGAAAGACTGCATACAGTCTTCAGCGCAAAGATGGGGTGGGGACCTTCGGAGACGGGGTGGCAGATGACGAGGACGTTGTTAGACGCCCTGCCACCTCTGCCGTGCATACGGTGCACCTCAATCACCGGGATGTTCTGTGACTCTAAGTCGCAGACGATCTCGGTGGTGGGGATCTCACTGGGGATCCGGCAGAGGACCACCCGAACGGGCTTGCTCTCGTGGAGCGTATAAGTGTGGTGGGGGATATTTCGAGCCTTGAGTAGCTTCGAAAGCGCGCGGTGGTCGTTAGCTGTCGCTAACCCTACTTTTATGCCGTTCTGAACGGCGCGGGCATTCGTGTAGGCGATGCGTTGCTCGCCACACGCTTTGGACACGTTTGTCCAAGCCCCCTTATCATGTATGAAGATGGGTGGGGGAGGGATGGTCTTGCGCACTGAGGCGCTGACGACTGGGGTTTGAGTAGGGCTGGGCCTAGTGGCCGAGGAAGTGGAGGGCTGGCTCTGCACTAAGCGTGCTGGCTCGGGAGGGGAGGGTTTCTTGGCCTTAGGGGCCTGGGTGGAGGACGAGGCCTGCGACCTCTTCTTCCTCTTTCCCTCGACGAGGATAAACTCGTCGGAGGAAGAGGTTTGATCGGAGGAGGAGTGCTCGGACTCCGCTCG
This sequence comes from Tholera decimalis, assembly GCA_943138885.2. NCBI lineage: Eukaryota > Metazoa > Arthropoda > Insecta > Lepidoptera > Noctuidae > Tholera > Tholera decimalis. The sequence continues at coordinate 4,309,842 of OW964565.2, read as the reverse complement.
CTCCGAGCGCTCAGAGTGTATGCTCTCTGCGCGCTCCGAGCGCTCGCCTTCCGAGCCCTCTTTTTCTTGTTCCTCCTCCTCAGAGTCCATTTCGACGTCTGGGGGGGAGGGGGACCTATCTGCGTTGGGCGCGGGGGTGGGACCTAAATCTGGCTGTGGGGCGGGAAACACCGCGGGGGGTAATTTTACAATCTCATCTTTATACTCCCTTTGTAGGGCGGGGTTTTCAAATAGGATCTTTCCTAATAAATCGGTTGTTAGATTTAACCGAGCCGATAGGGATTCGACTTTGGACACGAGATCCTCAATCCTGTCCTCCATATTGGAGGCGACAGAGGTGGGCATCCTAATCTCCTAACCCTAACATAAGCGCCTCGAGGAGACACGTCAAACGTGAGCTCCCCGAGCAGACGGTCCCCAAAGAGCCCTGCCCCGGAGTTTCTCCTAACACTTCGCTACCGAGAAGAGAAACCCAGACAAACTCGGTAGCTGTGTTGCCGTCTGATGTGGCCTGAGGGGCCCTATTTGCCTAACCCTCCGGGCGGGAATGACCCGGAGGTGAGTTCGCTCCCTGCGGGGATAGCAGGGAGGTGTGTGCCTAATGGTGTGCCCTAAGCTTGTAATCCGGTCGCCAATCTCAATGTGCGTACCGGGCCCTATTGGGTCTAGTGCGAAGGGGTAGATACACCCAACCGACACTAGGTGTGTATGCTGTGAAGAGAACTCAGTAACTAGGTTTGACTAGGAGATCCCCCAAGGCCAAAACCTAGCACTCGACTCCAATTGACTGCTTCACCCTGAAGGGGATCAGCGGGTGCGTCGGGTCAGCACCCCCTTGGTATTGTTGACACCGTGAGGTTTCCAACCAAGGACCACGAAACTGTGGTTTTACCCTGAAGGGGCCAAACCAAATTGTTTTGACAATCTCTGTTAGAGAAGCACGATATCCTTCACCGCCTCGAAAAAGGCGGATCCGGACCAGGCGTCGTAGTCGGCGACTACGAGTGACGTCACGGCGGGCGTGACGAACGGAGCGATGACTCAGGCACGGAACGATCGAGAGCGCGGAGCGGCACGACTGTCGCGGGCGAGCGTCGGAGCAGAAAAGATGTGCAACTCCCTGGAATCGTGGTCTATTTATATAATTTTTTCATGGTGACTTAGTGGGTAGACAAGCTACCAAAAAAAATATTTTTTGGATTTTTCTGAGAACTGGAAATATCCAATTATCATTACTTTTGGATCACCCCTCGTACAATAAAAATATGGGTCCAAAACTTAGTCTCTTTTGATATGCTATATTACTACCAAGACATCTCGCAATGTGGCGCGGCCACCATGGCATCCCGTGGCGCGCCTTCCTATGCCGTGTCAAAAAATCCCTTTAATCTCTGAATCAATTTAAAACATTACATTGGAATTGATGTCGTAATGTTACTAGATAAGTTTGAATAATCTTTGGTCAAAAATTTGATACTATGCCATTCCATCCTGGTGTACACTGCTTTCTACTATGTAAATACCCATCATTTACATGAACTAAAGGTGACTTATGTTATTTTCAGGTGCGATCACTCCGTACAACGCCTGTGATGGCCGGCAAGCCCCACGACCACTCCAAACTGTGGGTGATTGAGAAGGGAGTAGCCGTCCTTCTGGTACCCCTAATACCTCTGGGCCTGCTTGTACCAAACAAGCTTTTCGATGCAGCACTTGCCGTCCTCATCACAGCCCATTCTTTCTGGTAAGTCTTATGTTTTTATTAAAAACGAGCTGTGCCCCCTACTTCGTTCAGGTTTAAGGGTTTTTTCCGCGTAAATCCTGATTCCGGGATAATTTTGGAATAAATATCCTATATGTCACCCTATAACCTCCTCTATCATCCAGTGAAAGTTCCATTGAAATTGGTTCAGCTTTTCCTGAGATTGTTCTGGACAAACAGAAAGATACAAAAATTCAGGCATTAAAAATTAATAAAAAATTGACTGTGCTTTAAAATCGTGAGTAATATAAACACTTTAGTAAACCGAGTTATTTTGGAGTTGTATTTATTTGTATAGATTTGGCTGGGAGCTCCATCAAGGCAACCCACGAAATTCCTTTCTTACGTTTTTGTTTTACAAATTGCAGCGCCATTACGCTGTTGTTTGCTGAACAAATACCAAGTGTGTCTTCAGAATTTCTTTTTTTATTATCATCATTAATCTCTTCTTGTAGCAAATAAATATTTGCTCAACTTGATCAACATTTATACAAGGTAAAACAGCAGTTAAAAAAAACCAATTAGCAGACTGTACTGAAGGAAGCAACCTTGTCCCACAAAAACTGATTTAATTGGCAAGTCTCACTCTTTCGGCTATAAAACCGCTTAGGCACTTCATATTTGCATTTCTGTTTACTCCCAGAGAATACAAGCATGATCCACACCTACAGTCCTTGCTTCTTTTCCGATCCTGTTCCCATCCATTTTTCCCACTCCTCAGGGGCATGGAAGCCATGATCCTGGAATATATCAGAGTGCTCCTATTCGGGCCCTTCATCCCTAAGGTAGCCATCGGCATGGTCTACGTCCTAGCTATGTCCATGCTTGGAGGGCTGTTCTACCTCGTGTTCAATGATATCGGGCTCTGTAGAGCTTTCTGGAGGATTTGGAGGAACATGAAAAAACCCAAACAAGTGAAGAAGCGCAAGGGAGGGGCCAAGAAATGCTAATAGATCAAGGTTTTTTTTTCAATCTTTGGTAGTGGCGTAGAGTTGATGATATGTATATGTCACCGTAAAATTGCAAATATCGTTAGATTATAATATATCTCGCGATTGTAATCTAACGATAAATTGTGTCCATACCATACTGCTTACAATTTCACGCATTATATTTCGATAGATTATAATCTGTCAGAGTTAAACCTTGAAATTGTGAAACGGTATTCAACGGAACGCAACTCGCGCGTTGATTGCTTAAACGTCATTTGCTCCGTTCTGCCAACAGAACGTCCTACAACAAAACCAATTAACAACAACACAACAGGCAATTTAACTAGTGACACATTCATCAAACAGTTTCAGTTCGATAGATTATATTCCAACGAAAAATAATGCGTTAAATTGAAAACGGTATTGTACGGATCAGTTTGTCGATAGATTACAATCTTGCGAGATATAATGTAACGGTTTATGGTTTTTGCAATTTTACGGTGATATACAGAGTGGAGAAGACAATACGATCATAAATTAAAACACGTACAATACTAGTTTATAGGAATAATTCTACAGTATCAAAAAAATCCCAACATCGAAATTAACAAAATATATAATAATCAAACGAAATGGCAAAACACTGGGTACGAAATTGAACACCATTATTTTATGAATGTCGGTTCCCGGGTCCCCCGCATCGGTAAAACAACACGTTGCCAACTCGCTATTTAAAAACTTTCGCTAGATTATGTTTTAAATTTTATTTATAGCAAATTATACCTTAAACCCAGTCTAATAATCTATACTAATATTATAAAGCTGAAGAGTTTGTTTGTTTGTTTGTTTGTTTGTTTGTTTGCTTGAACGCGCTAATCTCAGGAACTACCGTTCTGATTTGAAAAATTCTTTCAGTGTTAGATAGCCCATTTATCGAGGAAGGCTATAGGCTATATATCATCACGCTAACACCAATAGGAGCGGAGCAGTAATGAAGAATGTTTCAAAATCGGGGGATTTTTTTTTTCCACGGGGACGAAGTCGCGGGCGGAAGCTAGTAAGAATCATAAAGCGTGTCATTAGAGTTAGATAAGAAAAGGAAATTGCACTATGCACATTAATAGAAAATGTAGTGTGTGCGAAAGAGATAAATCTAGTTTCGTTTGTGATAACTTCACTTCCTTGCCCAAACGTGTAACTATAAATTTAGGTCAGTGTGTCGTTGCAATCCTGTGACGATCCACGCGTCATCGCTTTGTAAGCGTACGAGTGCCGCACGACGCGATTCTTTGCGTCTTTGAATTATCCGCCGCCCGCCGCTCGTCTGTTTGTGATTCTACATCGATTATCATATGTGCGAAAGTAGACGCTTTATTTTAGTGACAGTATTTAGTTAAATAGTTAAGTGATTTGTGCGAAATTTGATGCTTAGTGTTTATTGTTTTGTTTTTATTAGGGTTCCGTAGCCGAATCGCAAAAAACGGAACCCTTATAGTTTCGATATGTCTGTCCGTGTCTGTCTGTCTGTCTGTCTGTCCGTCCGTCCGTATGTCACAGCCATTTTAATCCGAAACTATTAAGACTATACATGTGAAACTTAGTATGTAGATGTATTCTGATAACCGCTTTCCGATTTTAAGAAAAAAAAAATAAAATAAAATAAAGGGGGTCCCCATACATGGAACTGGAACTGAAAATATTTTTTTTCATGACACCTATGCGTGTGTGGTATCTATAGACAGGTCTTTAAAAATGATATGAGGCTTTCTAAAACCACTTTTTCATAAAGTCAATCGTTTAAAAGATATAAGCTTCCAAAGTGGTAAAATGGGTGTCCGCCCCCTCTCTAACTTGTATAATAATGGAGTGAAAAATCTAAAAAAAATAAATGTCTATAGATCTTAATGTAAACTTTCAACCAAAATTGGTTTGAACGAAATCGGGTCAGCAGTTTTTGAGATACAGCATATTTTCTAAAACCGTAAATATAACTTTGTAATTCATACAAACACTATAAAAAAACAAAGTTATTTAGCGTAGTTGTAAAAATGTAAATAAGTTAGTTTTTAAGAAATTTTTAAGGTTTTTTTTATTCGTCAAATAAATATACATATTATATTATATTATTATAGTTACTACAGAACCCTTCATGGGCGAGTCTGACTCGCACTTGGCCAATTTTTTAATCATGCCTCGTGATAATTAAATTCTAAAAATGTCAGAACTAACCCTCTACGACGCCGACAGACGGTTCAGTTTAGGTATTCGAATTAATGGCGGCCATATTGAAAAACGAAGAATTTAATTACTTTCATAGCTACTTAGCTAAGGGATTGAACAGTGATCCAGATAGTGATTAATAATAATTGCACTAATAAATAATCAGCGGGCGAGAGGTGCCTTATTCTTTGGTTAATAATCTGTGATTCAGTGTAATTGTTTTTTTCTGACCATTATTATTATCATAATTGGCGCCAAAAGATCACAGGACCGCGCTGTTGCCGCACTTACAACGGGTCAGTGACCCGATATTCATAAATGGTGTTCTATTTCGTATATAGTTTTATCCCATCTAGTTTGTATGATAATATATTTTTTTAATTTTGATGTTGGGACTTTTTTGATACTGTAGAATTATTCCTATAAACTAGTATTATACGTGTTTTAATTTATGTTCGTATTGTCGTCTCCACTGTGTATATTCGCCAATATTCCCCAAAAGGGGTAGGCAGGGGCTCGTAGCACACATATTTCTGTAGTTTTCCATGTGCAAGGGGCTGAGCTTATTGCTTTAAACCGGGCACGAATTCAAAGACCAGACTGCTACTGAGATATGTGTTAAACTCAACCTACTCTATGTGCTTAGTCTCACCGCTGATTGCTCTATTTAAATGGCGGCATTTGCTGGAGACCTACTTAACACTACCTAGTCTACTATCGAACCCAAGGCTCCAAGCGGTTCTATAAGTTGTGTGACGAGGCCTTCTTTTTTCCAAGTTTTCTAGCAATTTTTTATATGCTCATTACACTATTATTACTTGAAATTTAAACACTGATTGTATGCATTTATTTTTTTCAGGGGACTAGAAGCTATTGCCATAGACTACGTTCGTCCCAGCGTAGTTGGGCCCATCCTTCCTAAAATCGCCCTCGGGCTCGTGTACCTCATCTCGATCGCAACTCTCGGCGGCCTCTTCTACATCATTAGCCACGACGTCGGCATCGCTAATACAATCAGGCAAATCTGGGCCATCAAGTCTGACCGCCAAAAATCATAAATTCTGTTACATTTATTGTAAGGATAATAACTATAGTAGTGATAAATAGTATTACTGTATATTATCCGGAGGTTTTGACGCATTGAATTTTAGAAAGTCTTTTGAGTGCCGTCTCTCTCACTCATCTGTTTCTCTTTCTAAAACTTGATGTGTCAATGTCAGACGTTTATGCCTGAATAAACGATAACAGAGAGGTTGCTCGGTTTTTTTAAATTCGGCTATGATACAAAGTCCTTGTGCTATAGCTGCCCAGAAATTAAGGATTACAACTCTGCTTGCAACCAGACAATTTGATCATTCATTTGAATAAAAGGTTTCTTTCAAAGTTCATAAATGAATGATTGATAATTAATTTTCTATTTGCAGAGTTCATAATTGTAGGGTAGTCGGCGATAATATTGACATTGGTAGGTACTTAAATGCACAAGATTTCGAAATTATTTTTACGATTTATTATTTTATTGCTTACCGTTAAATCATTTGTTCATATACATTTTGTAACTACGCGCCATATGGTGGGATTTAATTTATTTATTAGAATAAATGATAGTTGAAACATGAATCTTTTATTTTTGGCTTACATACCTACTATATAATCGTAACTTTCACAAATCTTCTTAGTCATCTTTTTATAAAAAAATAATTTATACATAGGTACTACACTTATATTATTAAAGTTAAGATGTATATGTTACGGCTAAAGGTGGGTGTGAACATAAACTTTAGATTAGCCGGCTAATGTGCACATTAACCGAAACGAAATGGTTAAAATGTATGGCAAATTATTTTTGAGGCAACTGAGAACTTATTGGGCGACTAACTACTTGGTTACAAAAAATAATGACTTGGCAGCTGATATTAAGGCGACATTATATGGCAGCGACCTTGAGCGACTGGGGAGAAGCTTGCGTCACTCCCCGCGACCGCGCAATGCACCCCCGCAACGCAAGCTCGAAATTTCGTAAGGTAACCATACGTTTCAAATAGTAAAGACTGTACTGCCTGATTTATTATCACCATCCAAATTTTTTCTGGACTTTAATTGTCTGGTCATTGAAAACTACTATGTGTATTTAGACAAGTAAATCTATCTATCTATATATATAAAAATGACTATGTGGCTACGCTACTTAGACTCATTTGATACTCGTAAATAATTAAGTTTTAATAACATTGAAATCGGAATATTGAAATGAGTATGAATTTACTTGTCAGCAATCATGTCCTCATTTTCGACATGCTGAGTTGAGTTTTTCCCTTTTGTATACAGCCAGAGCTGAATTTTTTTTTTAATAGTTTATAGGCTTGCGTTTGACCATAATCTAACCTGGTGTTAAGCGATGATGTGGTCGAAGATGAAGCACGCTTGCCTAGAAGTAATCTATTCACTATTGACTTAAAGACTTCCAGGTTATAACTATCAGGAAACAGACTCCAGCAGGGAATTCTACTCCTTAGCCGTACCCATAATTAAAGTAATCTCAAAACGTTTCATGCGTATGTGTGGGATGTCCACCATGTAACGACGGCGCATCACCGTTTGTCTTGTAGTCCTATGATGGAACGGGCTTGGTGGAATAAGACTGCAATTCCATCGCACACTCCCCGAAATGTAACCGATAGAAAACTGATAAGCTTGCAACACGTCGCCGATGCTCTAGGCTCTGGACCTTTGTCTCGACCAGTTTCTCGTTGCCGATGAGCCTTTTGGCCCGTTTCTCTATAGACTCAAATGCATTAAGCTGGTATTTGGCAGATCCGTCCCAGAGATGAGAGCAGCACTCCATACACGACCGAACTTGCGCTTGATAGAGGTTGAGCAGCTGTTCCGGTGTGAAGTACCGTCTCACTTTTGAAATGAAATGAAATGAAATATTTATTTTGTAAATTGGTTATAAATAACACTTTTACACGTCATGTTTTTTTGCGTGTTTAGTTTAGCTAGATGAGGCCGGTATTTCTTAACTGACTACTCTGAGAAGAAACACCGAAACAAAATCAGAGGTCAAAGTCTCTTTTAAAGTCCAGACAATTTGTATTTGTATATGAGAAGCATGTAAGTTCATGTCTGTGGTATTTTTTTGAGGAAATAACCAAGCAAATTTGAGCGGACCTGTCCAGTCAGTGCAAGCATTTGTCAGTTATCGTGTAGCTCAACTTAGAATTTAAGGAGCTCAACAATTTGACGAACAATACCAAAGTAAGGCCATTTGGGTAGGCCACACAAGTACTCAAACTGCTTGACATCATTAAAGAAATTATAGTGAAAGTAAAAACTACGAAGATAGAATAACCTACATTGTCCTCACAAGTACAATAATGAAATAATTATATTTATATACAACGTGTAATTTAAAGGGTATATACATACCAAGTGCATGGCTTCTTTGGATGATAACAAACGATATGGCAAGGGTTTAGTAATCCTAAGTCTACGTGTGTAGAACTTATTATAAATTACAATACACTGATACCAGAGACCGAATTTTTCAAATTAAGAAGAACGAAAAGAATTATCGTGTTATAGGCAAGTGACGTGGAAAGTTATTGACCCTCGTAGTGCTGTGACACGTTTTTTATGATTGGTATTCAAGAAATATATGAAACCAATAATTTGGTATTAATTCTTTGAGTCAGTTATTTTGTGCTGAAACTGTGCATAGAGACTCCATACCAGATGTTGTCTTCAGCCCTTTTGGATAGATATGGGGGTTTCCGTTACACGTTGTACATAAAAAAAAACAAAAACAAAATTAATAGGTATATACAATACTTTTTTTTTCTCTTTATTGATTATAAGGATATACAATACTTGAGAACGCAAATATTCTAATCAATCAAAAATAAATCATCAATCAAAATTTTAAAACTAAATAGAAAAGGCACACGTATATCACTGGAGCATCTCATTCCCAGCCCTTCTTGTCCTCAATATAATCTGTAACTGTGTAAAAAGCTTTCTGACATAGCTTACGTTTTATAAATAATTTGAATTTATTAATACTTAGTTCTTGAATATGGCTAGGAATTTTATTATAAAAACGTATACATTGGCATCTAAACGATCCACCAATCTTTTTTCCTTGTTTTAGAATGACATATGTGTCTTTGTTCCTTGTATTTACACTATGAATATCACTGTATTTTTTAAAAAGATTAATATTTTTGTGTGCATACAAGAGATTCTCATAAATATACTGAGATTAATATTTATAGTCAGAGTCATTCAGAGTCATAATATTAATCTCTTTAAATTTGTCTCTTAAGGAGTGCTTAGGACTTAATTTATAAATTGCACGAATGGCCCATTTTTGTAATACAAATATTGTATGAATGTCGGCGGCGTTTCCCCAAAGTATAATGCCGTATGAGATCACTCTGTGAAAGTAACTAAAGTAGACTAAACGTGCTGTTTCGATATCAGTTAATCCACGTATTTTTCTAACGGCATATGCTGCAGAACTTGGCTATTTTGACAATTTATATGGGGGCCCCACTGAAGCTTCGCACCCAAATTTATGCCCAAGAAAACTGTGGTATCTTCGGGTTTCAATATTTCGCCCTTTATTGATACACTTGTATTCACTTGTCTAACATGAGGTAACGTAAATTTTAGGCATTTGGTTTTTTTCTCATTAACAAGAAGATTATTAACATTAAACCAGCTAACTACAGTTGCAAGGGCACTGTTTAATTCTTCAGTAACCTGCTGTTAACTTTGATTTTAAATAAAAGATTATTGATACACTCGTATTCACTTGTCTAACATGAAGTAACGTAAATTTTAGGCATTTGGTATTTTTCTCATTAACAAGAAGATTATTAACATTAAACCAGCTAACTACAGTTGCAAGGGCACTGTTTACTTCTTCAGTAACCTGCTGTTAACTTTGATTTTAAATAAAAGATAAGTATCGTCAGCGAATAACACTATGTCATGATTTTTGATCAGGTACGGTAAATCATTTATATAAATAAGAAACAAAAAGGGACCTAAAATTGAGCCTTGGGGACCCCCATCTTGACGTCACAGATCCCGGCGATCTTTTGCCGTTCAAGTCGACTCTCTGAATCCTTTCACTCAAGTATGAGGTCTGAAGATTCAGAGAGGCGCCCCGGAATCCGTAGTGGTGCAGTTTCCTGATTAATGTCTCATGGGGAACACAGTCAAATACCTTTGAAAAATCGCAAAAAATGCCCAACACTTACCAACACTTATCTTCCCATGCATTATAAATGTGTCCTAAAAATTCAACACCGGCCATCAGTTGTTGAACGTCCCTTTGTAAAACCAAATTGTTTATTATGTAGCAATTTGTGTTTATTAAAATATCTTTGCATCTGCATTAAAATAATTTTCTCAAAAATTTTACTGAAAGTGGACAATACAGAAATAGGTCTATAATTAGTAGGGTCAGATGTACTAACTGATTTAAATAGTGGGATTATTTTACTATATTTCATTAAATCAGGAATCTCACCGCAATCAATACAATTATTAAATATAACAGCTAATGTAGGAGCTATAATGTGTACTTAGTAACATGAACAGAATTACCCCACAGATCTGCAGCCTTTTTAACATTCAAAGAATTAAACGTTTTGATGATGTCATTAGAAGTAACATATTGGAATTTAAACTCTGAACTACAAACTGGAACACTTTTTTTAAGTAATGTGTCTGCAGCAATGGCAGATGATTTTAGCGACTTGATTGTCGATACGGGTATGTCAGTGAAAAAATTTTCAAATTCTGTGGCGACTTGTGAATCTAATGTTATTATATTATCATCAATAGTTAGGGTGTAATTACTAGGATTCCCAACTTTTTGGCAGCCAATTGAGCCTTAGCCTCGATAAACGGACCAAAATTAAGGGTGGATGTCAACGTAACCTCAAGAAGTTCGATGCGATCTATATAATATAAAGCGAGTTATATAATATAAATTAAATTTAGGTAAGTAAAGGCACGGGCGCGAAAGTAGGATTGACCATATGGGCGAAAGTTGGAATATTGGAGAGTTGTGCGTAAACAAATCATTAGATCTCCGCATTCAAGGTCATGGTACTTTCGTACCATAGCTAGCTATAAGTACCTACAACTATGTCAAAAACCGCACTCAAGTATTTTTTAAACTAATCTGGACTGTCCTTACTACGCTGTAGTATGGTTACATTATAGTTAAATACTCACCTCGTACTCACCACAAAAAAACACTATTATTTCAATGAAATAAAAAATTACTAAACATTAGATCTCCGCATTCAAGGTCATGCTACATAAGTACCTACCCTAGACCTATACCTACAACTCGTGTCAATATCAGCTCTCAAGTATTTTTTGATACTCTAATCCGGACTGTCCTTAGTACCTACGCTGTAGTATGGTGCTATTACATTGCAATATTTACCTCGTCTCTGCATTTTCGCGGCGAGAATCTAAGTTATTTGATATACTCCAAAAAAAAAAACATAATTTGAATAAAATAAAAATAATTTTAAGTAAGTACCTACTAAATATTAGATCTCCGCATTCAAGGTCATGCTACTTACGTATTAAGAGCTATACCTACAACTATTCCAATATCAGCTACCATAGATAAAATGTATTTTTGATTTCTGTGTCAGCAACACTCAAGTATTTTTTGAAACTCTAATCGAACTGTCCTTACTACGCTCCAATATGGTTACCTACTCGTAAATTACATTTCAATACTCACCCTGTCTCTACATTTTTGACTCAAGAATCTTTACTATTTGGTGTTCTCCTAAAAGGAAATAACATAATTATTTCAATAAAATAAAAGTTTGTTTACTACATTTAAATCACATTTATTTTATTTCAATATGCTAATTTAAACTATTGATAGAGATTATATAAATAATCTTCTTCTTATCGTGTGGGTAGTAATGTCTAATGACCCCATACACCCTAGTGTCAGAGTTTCTAGACTGCCTCAAGAGCCTCTGACGTGGTCTATTCTGACGACCGCCATTTGGCGACCGGGACTACCGGCTTATATGTGTCTTCCGAAGCACGGAACCATCTTTTTATCAGACAATCAGGTGATTCAGGCCTGCAATGTCCTAGCCAAAGTGGAAACAAATTTACAAAGTATGAGTCCCGCGGGAATCGAACCCACGACCACACACAAGTTAAACCCCTAAACCACTCGACCATGGCGGCAGTAAATTATATAAATAATTAAAATTCGTTACTTCATTAATCTATTTTTAACATTGTAAGGCGTTTCTTTTTTAGTGTTTTGGGTTTACCAACCATTTTGGCGTTAAACTTCTATGCGAATAAAATCATGTTGTATTTTTTGCGCGGAGCGTTAGCGTCTACTCGTGACAGTGGTCAGCGATGCACTGCCGCCCGTCGCCCGCAAGAGCCCCCGATTCATTGCACACCTAGATTATTCGAATAATAATACACCATGACTTTACCAAACACAATATGAAGAAAAGCCGTATACTAAAAGATTGGCAATTAAATTATCTTTTAGACTGTGAAAGTTTCATAAAAATACACCCAATGGTTGTTGCCTGATCTTCGCTTTTATGCCCGCGTTAGACGTACTTTTAAAAATAAATTACACAATGTTTTACAAAAAAATATTTAAATATTCATATATCAAATTATTAAGGAAATAGTCTAGTTTATCATTATTTTTTTTTCAAAGCATACCGACTAGCCGTTTAGACGTGATCTTGGATTAAAAATCATCGAAAATCGAATATCTGCCCCTTAACAGACGGATATCAAACATTGTATTATTAGCAACTAGGAGCCCCGCACCAGAAATATACCCCGCTTCGCGGGGCTCCGTCGATTTTGCGTAAAAACTTGTCGCCTAACAATAAATTCAGTTGCTACACCATAAAATCACTGCCAACTTAAATTTAAACAAAGCTTGGAACTCAATATAAAGCTGCTACTTTATGCTTAAAATGCTACTTCACTGTAGCTGCCAACCTATTATTTTTCCTACTCATTTTAATTATTTTTAAAACTCTAAATCAGATTAGTTTGTCGCCGCGTTAAATACATGCCTAAAAGTATGTGTAATGAGGGTGATTATTTTTTAATAAAAGTTTTCTTGTCAAAATAGTAAACATTATTACATTGTTTCCTTTTTAACCGACTTCTAAAAAAGGAGGAGGTTCTCAATTCGGATGTTTGTATTTTTTTTTATTTTTGTCCACGCATAACTCCGTCGCTTGCCAACCGATTTGAAAAATTCTTTTTTTGTTAGAAAGGGTATACTTCCCAAATGGTCCCATTAAAATTTTATCGAAATCGGACAAGCCGTTTCTGAAAAATCAACAAAAGTCTAAAAAACATATTTACGTTGATGATCTTTTCGTTTACTCTGCATTGCGTTTTTTGTTCGCGCATAACTCCGTCATTTACGAACCGATTTGGAAAATTTACTGACCCACTAAAAAGCACGAAAATAAAACCATTTTTGCAAAAAATAAAACCGACTTCCATATCAAAACACTACAAAGCCAAAAATAATTTTAATTTCGGAAGGCGGTGTGAAAAAAAAAAAATACAAAACCAATAACATCGACTACCGAAATTAAAATTATTTTTGGCTTTGTAGTGTTTTGATATGGAAGTCGGTTTTATTTTTTGCAAAAAAGGTTTTTTTTCGAACCGATTTGGAAAGTCTTTTTTTAACCGACTTCAAAAAAGGAGGAGGTTCTCAGTACGTCTTGAATCCTTTTTTTTCTTTTTTTTTATGTATGTTACCTCATATATCAAAGACGGCTGGACCGATTTGGAAAATTCTTTTTTAGTTTGAAATGGTATACTTTCTAGCATTGGCGTATCTAGAGATATTTCCCAGGGGGGCCTGGCCCCCGGTAGTAGAAGCGATTGGCCAGGTTTTTAAATTTTTCAGCCATAATTGTCTGTTAGTAAAAATTCTAGGGTGGGCACCAGACCATTCTGGGGTGGGCATGGCCCACCCGGCTCCCCCCCTTCCTACGCCTGTGCTTTCTAGTTGGTCCCATTGTCATCACGTCAGGATGTGATGATGGAATCATGGAGAAATCGAGGGAACTTTAATATGGAAGTGAAGCACTTTTTGCTCGTCACAATGCATATGGTTGAGCTAATGGTGAAATACCAGAACTCTTCAAAAATCAACGGCTCTGCATAGGGAAATGCAATATTTTGTAAAAGGTGATAAGTAGTTGACATTTTGGCTTTTGTAACTAAATTAATTACAAACTGACCCACTAAAAAGCGCGAATTTAAAAAAATTTTTGCAGAAAATAAAACCGACTTCCATATAAAAACACTACAAAGCCAAAAATAATTTTAATTTCGGAAAAAAAGAATATACAAAACCAATAACACCGACTACTAGTGTTGCCAGGTCGGATTTGTTTTAAATCGGGACAGAAGGTAAAAAAAATCGGGATTTAGGGTTGTAGATCAGGACGAACAAAAAATAAAAAGTTTTTTAAAAGTATCCAGAGCGCTTCTGATGTGCTGCAATAGTCAATAACATCCTGAAACTAAAGGGTGTTTTAGCGCCAATTTTTAACTTTAAACTTGAATATCTTGGCAACCAGCAGGGCTAGCGGGAGGGGAGTGGTAGCGTTTGGTAGATGATTAAGCTTTGTTTTCCTAGGAAAGCGGTGCCGTCATATAGCGGCCGTAATATTACGGACGCAAAAAGACGACCGTCTTTACGGTGACGACATGTGGAAAGTTACACGGCCTTTTTATCACACTGTCTGCTTCATCGCTATCTAGTGTATTACATTCTCTTTGGAAACGTTCACGAAACCATCTGATACCGACAAGACGGCCGTCATGCAAATGGCGGCACCGCTTTTTGACGTTACGGTGTCAGTTACCGCTCTCTAGGAAACCGCACCATTTTGTTTACATAGACAACGTTCTAGTGACGTCATTCACCGCTGTATAACGGCCGCTATTTGACGGCACCGCTATCCTAGGAAACCAAAGCTTTAGTACGGATTTTTTAATCGCTATGTCGCAGTGGTCTGGTGCGCACCGCGTTTACGCAGTGGAGGCGTATTTTTGCAACGAGTTTTCATTGAGTGAAACACAGCGCAAGTTTTGTAATCGCTTTCAAATCCGCCGTTTAAGTGATGCCCTGAGTATTCAGTTAATTAAGACATGGGTAGCAAAGTTTAGAGCGACAGGATGTTTACTGAATCATTCAATTGGCCCTCGAAATAGACCTGTGCGATCGATTGAAAACATCAATCGCGTCGCCGCTGCGGTCGCGGAGCGTCCACGACGATCAGTTAGAAAACATGCTGCTTCTTTGAGCCTCCATCGATCAAGTATTCAACGAATTTAGGCCTTAGACTTAAAATTACATCCTTATAAAATTCAGATACTTAGTTCAAAAAATTAAACCAGAAGACTACAACAAGTGAAAAATTTAATGTCAGAAGATATTAGAATTCTTTTGGTCCCCCAAAAAAATTCTAATCCATCCCATTTTCCTAAATGGGATGGACAATGTTCTAATGATCAATTCTAGTCTATCCCATTTTCCTAAATGGGATGAACAACGTTTATTTTAGCGATGAGTCACACTTTCACCTCGAAGGGTACGTAAATCGTCAAAATTGCCATTATTGGTCATCTAGCAATCAAAAACATCAGAAAGCATTACACAGCTCCAAAGTTACTGTATAGTGCGCAATATCGTCGAAGAAAATCATCGGGCCATTTTTCTTCGAGAATGACCGAGATGCAACGGTCACAGTGACGAGCAAGCGGTATACGGACATGATTAATAATTTTTTCGTACCTCAGCTTCAAGAAGAGGATGTTGACGAGTCAGGTGTATGGTTTCAGCAAGATGGGGCCACAGCCCACACAGCTAGGATCTCCATGGACACACTAAGAGCGTTGTTTCCTGGAAAACTCATAAGCCGCTTTGGAGACATATTGTGGCCACCCAGATCTCCCGACTTAACCCCAGCTGCCTTTTTATGGGGTTATCTCAAAGCAAGAGTTTTTGATACCCCTCTTACGAATTTGGAGCAACTGAAGACTAAAATAACGACAAAAGTAAGGGCCATATCAGTTGACGTTCTGCGGCGTGTCTCTGCAAATTCGCTAGTCCATTTTGAAGAGTGCATTCGCCGTGATGGAAGACATCTTGACGATTTAATATTCCGTACATAAAATCCGCACTAATAAACTATCATTTATTGCTATTAAAATATTATAAGTACAATCTTAGTTTTTTTTAATAAATATTCAAATTTTGGAATCGGCGCTGAGACACCCTTTATATTGCACATGCAGGGCGTCTAGCTATCTTTTGGAGTACTTGGTCCATAGATTACTCGTGTACAAGGCCCATGTTTTTTATTACGTAGTTGTGAAATTCACCGCAAGTCATACTAAAGTTAGTTTTTTTTTTATTTCGGCTTCGACATGCTCTAGTGTCAAATGGTTTCGCCTCTCGGACCAAATTAAGTTGGTTTGTGAAAATACTCTTTCCGCTGCCGCACTTGCCATGTTTGACATCGGTATTTGACGCCATAAAAGAAAATAACTTCCGAAGTTTTGCGAAGTCTTGTTTTGTAGCGGCGTAAGATCATTGTTCTGTACTGCTGCTTTACCAAGTTTTGACTGAACACACTTCTTCATAAAGTTGATCCACATCGAAGAACAAATTAATTATTAGATTTTCAATAAATGACACGTAAGTAATGAGTGGTTAGAGAAAGTGATTTGAAAAATCTAATTTGCTATCGTTGAGTTCATATTTGGTCTCTATGTAATGAAGAACTCCACGTTGCTGCACGTGAATGCCACAAACTCATCTTCAATCCTTTGCCTTAATTGCTTACTTAATTTTACCATTATTTCGTGACCTTCAAAATATAGCAATGTTTCGTTTTCTAGATATATCACTACCTACATCCTGTAAAATCTTAGTGCAGCTTGGTAAAATGCCAAGCATGGCTCCGTTTCAACAGAATTGAAGAATTGCCACAGCGCACTTGGGACATTCATCTTCTCCCAATGATATGTAATAATCTTTCAGTATATCGAAAAAGTTGCACGTTATACGGACTTCTACGGTAGAAAGAAGTGACAACCATCTTGCTCTAACATGACGCAAGACGGCAGCAAATTCAGCTTCGTGCAGCTGATAAGAATCTTTTAAAGTGTCAACTCGGTTTGTAAATCGGGACATTTGGTGTCCCGATCAGCGACAAATCGGGACGCGTCCCCAAACCCCTGAAATCGGGACGTCCCGCGAAAATCGGGACACCTGGCAACACTACCGACTACCGAAATTAAAATTATTTTTGGCTTTGTAGTGTTTTGATATGGAAGTCGGTTTTATTTTTTGCAAAAAAGTTTTTTCATATCCTTCTACATTTTTAGCCAAGGGCACAGAAATCAAAAATACAGAGAAGTGGTAAGGGGGCGTATCGGTGTCCGCGCGACATGGCCACATGGCTCATGTCACAGGCAAGTGGCCGTCTCCGCGAACTAGTGCGCTTTCGACGGCGATCGTGATAACATATATGAATGCCGAGTTGTTCTGTGGTATCTTGTAAAAACCGAAGCCAAAATCAAATCTATGTGAATCATGGAATCACTTACCATATGTAAGTACAAGTATTTTACAATATTTGTCTTTAAAATCATGAAAAACAATAAATCGTAAAATATTTCTTGGTTTTACTATGTTATTTTTGTTTTCAAATATCAGAGCGACTGTACTCCTTTTGCTATAAATACATTGCTCCTTAACCACTACCTGAGTTCGTCACTAAGTAACTGGACAAGCAATGTAAACATAACATACGAAACTGTATTACGCGGATTCATCGCGTAGTGAGGCCGCCACTTCTTGCGACGAATTAGTGATGTGCTTGTGCAGATCCACTAACGTAAGCTATCGACAGCAATGTCGATTGACGAATGAAATATTGCTATTATAGTTTAGGGGTTT
Organism: Tholera decimalis; assembly: GCA_943138885.2. Taxonomy (NCBI): domain Eukaryota; kingdom Metazoa; phylum Arthropoda; class Insecta; order Lepidoptera; family Noctuidae; genus Tholera; species Tholera decimalis. Next base: position 4,291,886 of record OW964565.2, on the reverse strand, counting down.
TTCAACCGATGACATAAAAAAGAGGAGGTTATCAATTCGACGCGTATATTATTATTATTTTTTTATGTATGATCACCGATTACTCGGAGACGGCTGAACCGATTTGAAAAATGCTATTTTTGTTTGAAAGGGTATACTTTGAAATTGGTCCCATTGTCACCAAGTCAGGATCTGATGATGTCCCATCATCAGATCCTGACTTGGTGTAATTTTTTGGTAAAAAGTTTTTTATAACATACGGAAACCTCTAAGAAAATATGTTTAACTTTTATTTTACATGAGATGACAGAAATAAAAATACGTTGAAAATTCAAGTGTACGAAAAAGTAAAAAAAAAATAAACAATTTATTTTACGCCCGCAGCATGCGTAAGGAGTTCCGACGTCGCCGTCGCTACAATAGTTTATTTTTCAATCTGTCAACCGTTTTAGCCCGGTTGGAAGATCGATGTAAATAATGTTGTTTTACTTATTTTGATTTTTTTACAGAGTAGTAGAGAAATGCGTAACCAATATTCGTAAAGTAAGTTACTTTAATTTTAGGTTAATAATCGGTGGTGTTTTTCGGTTTAGAATTATCGTATGTTATGCCTTATCCTCATGCTGTTTCTTTATTTTTTATGGTTTTTGTATTTTGCTTCCATTGAAGCTTCGAATGCGTTATAATAATCGGCATGGTTCAGATAATATATTTGTGAATTGAGCTTAAAATAAGTCAATATATTCATGCTATTTATTTGTTATGCATGGATGTGTGTTTGTTTTCATATATTTAACATTTTCTCTACTAACTAGGATTTTTCTTATAACAAAAACCTATTATAACCTACTAAACTATTACCTGCGGTTACCCCGCAGGTAATAGTTGCGTAACACACTTACAGTAGGAATCGGTTTCATTATGCTAAATCAACAACACTCACTGCGGTATTTACGTTATTGAGCAGACCAATATTTCGAACATATGAAGCAATGGATTAGCAATATACGTCAAAATCATTCAGATCTTGATTTATAGTGTGTTACGTAATTATTGCGATGCTTATTATATGGTGACGTTTAGAAGTAGCTTAGGATGTATGTAAATGATAAATAAGTGCTTTTCGTACTTTTCAGCTTCCCAAAAGATGGTAACATAAAAAAGGAATGGATTGATGCCACAGGCATGCCACCTAACTGGTACCCTACAAAAAATAGCACCATATGCTCGGTTCACTTCAACGCAGAAATGTTCTAGTCTCTAAAGAAAAGTCGCAGGCTTTTTGAATGGACAATTCCAAAATTAAGAGTACAACTGATATTTGCAGAAGTGTGTTAAATTTTATTTTATTACTGAAAGCTATTCTCATGATTTAGGGTATTCATAAAATCAGTCATTCAACTTTTCAGGATTCTATACAACCTATACGGCTGGTATGTTCCGATCAAGAGCGTAATGTAAGTTAACATCGACTTCTATTTGACCTATCACTATGATAATTAAATATTAAGATTTAAGTCGAAAGCGCCAGGGTAGCCCTTAATACTTAGTAGGTAGTACTTAATAATAGTTATGTAATGTTATGTTCTTAATAATATGTTTATTGTTATTGTAATATTTTCTGGACATGCCATTTTTTATTTGGTTCATTTTCAGGTGCCCAAAAAAAATTGTACAATAATAAATGGAAGAATCGATAACTTTCCGATTTAGTCAATCACTAGCGTATATGTAAAATAAATTGCTTTTGCACAGCACAACGATAGCAACCGATGTTTTTGTGTGGGTAAATTCTACGGTGCATAGTAAATACACGCTGTGTTTGACGGAATAAGGTTTATTATTGATTGTATAGTACGTTCTGATTTAAGAAATGCGGGTGTGTGCGCGAGTGCGTATCTATTGATTTTATTAAACTGCATGTGTAGTTGTTGCCCCGCCCAGCGCCTAACTGGAGACACACGGTTCCGATATAATTTCGTCTGTTGACCAAATCTACTTATTTATTTTATCTATGGCCAAGGGCCTGCGGTTACATTTAAGTTTAGCCGGCTAATCTTAAGTTTATGTTCACACCCACCTTTAGCCGTAACATATATATGGATAAGCTGATAGAAAGAACAAAGAAAAATCTAATATCACAGAAAATTTAAAAAAAAGTAGGATTTAAAGATGATCATGGATGGGGTGTTTACTGTTTGTTACTATACAGTGTGTTAACTAACAGAGGGCGTTCCCGTTAACCCGCAATAGTATACTATTGATGTATATATTATATAATACTATAATATACTATGACCATTAGCGCCAGATCCCTTCTATTGTTGGTGAATCATTTGGGTTAGATGAGGTTAGGATGAGGATGAGGTGAGGTTACACGTAACCGCTCGTTCAATAATTTTTACCGCCCATTTAAATATTTTGCTGCTCAATTATAATATTCACTGATCCATTTCATTATTTTTATTATTACTCATTTTTGTTTACTGCTTAGTTTTAACTGCTGAACTAGTTATTAAACGTGCCATTTATAATTTTTAACTTACCAAAACCGCTATTTACAACTGTCTCTTTAAAAAAATAAAAACATTTTGTTTTCGAATGGTAATATTTTTTTAGCATATAGGGTTCCGTAGCTGAATGGCAAAAAACGGAACCCTTATAGTTTCGTCATGTTAGTTTATCTGTCTGTCTGTCCGTCCGTCCGTATGTCACAGCCATTTTATTCCTAAACTATTAGGACTATACATGTGAAACTTGGTAGGTAGATGTATTCTGTGAATCGCTTTGCGATATTAAGAAAAAATATTTAAAATGAAGGGGGGCTCTCCATACATAGAACTGAAACTGAAAAAATATTTTTTTATGAAACCTATGCGTGTGTGGTATCTATAGACATGTCTTTAGAAAAGTTTAAAAATGATATCGGGGTTTCTAAAACCACATTTTCATAAAGTCAATCGTTTAAAAGATATACGCTTCCAAAGTGGTAAAATGTGCGCCCCCCCCCTAACTTCTATAATAATGGAGGGAAAAATCTAAAAACAAATATATGCTGTACCTAGATGTTAATGTAAACTTTCAACGAAAATTGGTTTGAACGAGATCGAGTCAGCAGTTTTTGAGATATAGCATACTAGCTGTGCCCGCGACTTCGCGCGGAATAGTGACTCGGTAGCATTTTTAATTTTTTAGGTTAATTATTTTGAAAATAAAACTCATACATAATTAGAATGTCGTATTTATTAATATCTAATCAAAAGTCTAAAAAGTGTCAAGTTTTAAAAATTACGTAATTTCCATACAAACTTTCATCCCCTATTTCAACCTCTTACAGCCCTTTATTCGCATTAAAAAGCAGCCTATGTCCTTTCTCAGGCTCTAGACTATATCCGTACCGAATTTCATTAAAACCGGTTCAGTAGTTTAGGCGTGATTGCGTAACACACAGACAGACAGAGTTACTTTTGCATTTATAATATTAGTAAGGATTTTCTAAAACCGCAAACAACAACAACAACCTTAGTAATCACAGAAATGAAAATTAAGTAGAAGTGCCCCTACGCTCTCTCAAAACGAGAACCAGTGTCGCCAAACTGACACATTTGCAAATCAAAATGTCCATAACACACATAAAAACAGTGATATAATTGGCTACAAAGTTGAAACGCAACTTTAACAAATCATCTTCTTAGTGCTGTCAAAAATATTGAGTCTTATTACAACGACCGAAAGTTGTTATTATTTGACATGACATAATCAATAAAGGCGTTTATCGTTTAAAAAACATAATTCCAACAATTTACAGTGAGTTCAGCTACTCAACGCTAGATGGCACTGTAACCAATTTATTCTATTCGGAACGCTAAGTACTTTGAAATAGATGTCATATTTGCATGCACATGTAATGTCTTTTGCTACTCAGATAGAGATGTAGACAAATATTGATACTTTAATATCGATGTTACTTTTTTATTTGTGTGAGCAATGTAATAATTTATCGACATCATACAAATGGTCAGCAATGGAAAAAGGTTGACCATCTACAAAAAAATAGAATCTATTTTAAAATTAAAGAGATCAAATTTGTAAGTTTGTATGTAGGGGAAATCTCTAAAACTACTGAACCGATTCTGAAAATTCTTTCCCTAATATGTAGCTGCATTATTTTTGAGTGCTATAGATAGGCTATCTATACTAATATTATGAAGCGGAAAAGTCTGTTAGTTTGTTTGCTTGTTTGCTTGAACGCGTTAATCTTCGAAAGTACTGGGTGGATTTGGATGAAATTTGGTATGGAAGTAGCTTGAAGCTTGAGGAAGGTTATTGGCTACTTTTTACCCGACTGCAAAAAAGGAGAGTTATTTTTACACGGGAGCGAAGCCCCGCGTGAGTACTAGTAAATCATATAACAAAGTATTAATTTCATGCGGGCGAAGCCGCTGGCACAATCTAGTTTTCAATGAAATGTTAATAGATAGTATTAAAAATATTTATTGACCTTGAATTTATACATATTTGTTTAATAATTGCCGTTTTGATAGTTTTATGTTTAATTTGAATAGGTGATGAAAACGTATATTAATATATTTTGTCGTGATGGCTTTCATTAAGTCGGTAATATGATTAGACGTAGGAAATTCCCCTAACTGATGATAGATTATGTTTTGGAATATTGACAACCCAATAAACATCAATTTTCCTTAATAAAAGGATCTTGGGGAAAACTGAAATATTTAAATTACTTTTTTACTTTTTTTTGAGATCAATATCCAGAAATTGATGTATTACGGTTTACATTATGTGATGTTATCTTTATTAACTACTAGCTGCTACCAGCGGCTTCGCCCGCGTGAAAGTATAAAATTATCTCAAGGGAACATAGTCTCACGAAAAAATCATATGTTCTATTCCAGGACATGGTCTATCCATGTACCAAGTTTCATTGAAATCCGTTCAGCCTTTCGAGCGTGAAGAAGTAACAAACACAAACTTTTGACTTATAATATTAGTGTGATTATTATTATTATATACTTTATTGTACACCTCAATTTAACACAGGACAATCATTTATAAAAATGAGTGTACAATAGGCGGTGTGATTAGCGACCCGTATCTACTACAGACGGATGTAGGCTACGTGTGGTTAAAACGTCGACATTTCTGTGCAATCTCAGTTAAACATTTATGAATTTTACACATAAACCGTCCGAAATCAATTTTCTGAATCCAGCTATGAAATGGAGTTAGAAATAAATAAAAATTATCGATACAGACCTACTTTACGAATGTGTCCCATCTCTAATTGAGTAGCGTCGAAGTTACTAGAATTTATAGTATGTTCCTCCAGATAACGACCAAGTAGATTTAAACGTTGTGTTATTGAAAATAAGGTTCTTTATAGTTTGCATTGAAGTCATGAAATGCGGTATTGTCATTAATATCAAATATATTTAAAATTAACAAACTTTAATACTTATCGATTATACGATACGCCTCCACAAGATACATTTTATTTACTGCTTTCGTTTTTGCAGGTCCAAACCGCACAACAAGGCATAATTTCTAATATTTCGTGTATTTTAGAGACAACCAATCGCGACATGAATCTGACAGCGAATAAGCTAATGTCGCGCATCTGTGCTTAATGTTGACACGCGTGCGATATCTAAAGGGCACTTCCACTGTATGTATTTTCTATTCCGTGTTAGTAATTCTTACAAATATTATGCAAAACAAAGTTATTTGGCGTATATACTACGGAACCCTTCATGGGCGAGTCTAACACGCACTTGGCCAATTTTTTTGTAATCGGTCCAGCAGTTTTTAGGGTTATAGGTACCTTACAGAACAAAAGTGTTGATATTAATAGCATCACTTTAAAGGCCCCACTCCAATGTGCCTATCGTTGCAATGGAATTTTTACTTTGTCTTAATAGACATAACTAATAGTCAGTTGTTTTATTATCTCAACTATAAAATTTTAATGTACTTAGATCGTTTTTAAATATAATATAGGTTAACTTTACGGAAAATTATACGAGAACAGTTTTAGTTAAATTATTTTATCATGTCGAATAATAGAGATTTACTATCCTGCGTCTTTATAAAATCGCTTTCATCGCGTGGTCTGCCTACCACACTCTTATAAATCCTTCTCATTTTTACATCAAACTCAACCATTTCCCGGCTATTAAGCTGGGCTTTTATCGCTTTCTCTTCCAAAAGGTCCAATAGATGCATAATTCTCTTCTTAGCCTTTTCATTACGAACGTCGGGAGACCGTTTTGTAACTTGATGGCTAGGTTCCGCAATATCTTGGACGGGTTCTAAAAATTTTCCTTCTTCTTCTAAAAGTTCTAGAAGGTTTAAGACGGTCTTCTTAGGATTTTCAGTGTGGTCCTCAGCATCGTGTGAACGCTTGTTCGTAATCAGGTAGGGTTTCATAGTACGTTTGGTGGAATCCGCAGTAATTAGGCTGCTTTCAATATTGTTCTGGCCATGTTCCGCATTTTCATTACTGAAGATATCTGCAGCTTGTTTGTTTCTGATTTTTCTTATAGTTTCTAGTAGTTTTGACCGTATGCTCAGGTTTTGAGATAACTGGAAAGGATTTTATTGTGGAGCAATTACTTTATTTTATAGATATCTTATAGAGAATATTACCTCATCATTGTTTTCATCAGAAAAACGAATATCATCTCTAGCCTTCATATTTGGTACCGAACTGCTGTTGACAGATCTGTAAATACAAATTAATTATAAGCTTTTATATCGGAAGGTTCAGAGGACACGAGTCATAGGTACATAGAGCATATTATAACCACCTAAGTTTCGACATTGACTTAACTTTGCAAAAAAGATAATGGTCTCAATGCTAATTTTATTCTCCTTATTATTCGTAATACTACGAATGTTATTGCTTAAACTATTATATGGTTAAAATACCACATAACCAATATTATAATAGTTGAAAAATAACCGACTTCAAAAAATGGAGGAGGTTCTCAATTCGTATTGAACTTTTTTTTATTATTGTTACATCATAACTTGCAGATGGCTGGACTAATCTGGAAAATTCTTTTTTGTTTGTAAGACTATACTTTCTAGTTGATCCCATTGTCATCACGTTTGGATCTGATGATGGAATCATGGACAAATCGAGGGATCTCCTCAAATATTTTAGGCACACCTATAGCGTTTTGGGTATTTCTTATAGTACCTTGTGCAGTTGCTCTCGAAAAGCACCATTTGAGGAAGTGGAACTGATGATGAAGACCCCAGATGGCCACACCGAAACTAGTCAATAATAAGTATTTCGTGGATTGCGATTAGATTACTTGAATATGAATGTTAAGCACTTTATGCTCGTCATAATGCATATGGTGTAGTAGAGTTGACGGTAATGTAACAGGAGAACTCAAAAATTAACGGCTCTGCACCGGGAAAAACATTATTTTGTAAAAGATGATAAGTAGTTGACTTTTGGCTGATGTAACTAGATAAATTACAAACCGACCCATTAAAAGGCGTGAAGAAAAACTTTAGCAATAAAAACTTTTTACCAAAAAATTAAACCGACTCCCAAAAAACACTGCAAAGTGAAAAATAACTTTAATTTCGGTAGTCGGTGTCTTTAGTTTTGTATTTTCGTTTTTGGCACCGACTTCCGAAATTAAAGTTATTTTTCACTTTGCAGTGTTTTTTGGGAGTCGGTTTAATTTTTTGGTAAAAAGTTTTTATTTCACTCTTTTTAGTTGGTCTATTTTTAATTTACCTAGTTACAAGAGCCTAAATGTCAACTACTTATAACCTTTTACAAAATATTGCTTTTACCAATGTTGGGCCGTTAATTGTTGAGGAGTTCTCCTGGTACTTCACCATCAGCTCTACATCACCATATGCATTGTGACGAGCATAAAGTGCTTAACATCCATATTCAAGTAATGGAATCGCAGTCCACTCAATACTTATTATTGAGTAGTTTCGGCGGCCATCTGTGGTCTTCATCATCAGTTCCACTTCCTCAAATGGTACTTTTTGAGAGCAACTGCACAAGTTACTATAATAAATACCCAAAACGTCATAGGTGTGCCTATAATATTTGAAGAGTTCCCTCGATTTCTCCAGGATCCCATCATCAGATCCTGACGTTTATGAAAATGGGACCAATTTCGAAGTGTACCCTTTCAATCAAAAAAGAATTTTCCAAATCGGTTCAGCCGGCTTCGAATAATCGGTGATCATACATAAAAAAAAAATATACGCGTCGAATTGATAACCTCCTCTTTTTGTCGTCGGTTGAAAAATAGAACCGAATTCCATATAAAAACACTACAAAGGCAAAAATAACTTTAATTTTGGAAGGCGGTGTCAAAAAAAAGAAAATACAAAACGAATGACACCGACTGTCGAAATTAAAGTTATTTTTGCCTAGGTATGTAGTGTTTTTATATGGAAGACGGTTCTATTTTTTGCTAAAAAGTTTTTTGAATTGAAGAACTAGTAAGCACATGGATTACATTTTCATGAATTAACTTGATAAAGCGAAATGACTTGCTATTACCTAGTTCTTTTCTTAGTGTGTCCGAGTCAAGTCTTGCAACGGATTTTCAACGGACGACAAAAAAAGGAGGAGGTTATCAATGCCACGCGTATTTTTTTTTTTTAATGTATGATCACCGATTACTCGAAGACGTCTGAACTTTTTGCTTAAAAAAATCTTTTTTGCTTGAAAGGGTATACTTTGAAATTGGTCCCATTGCCACCAAGTCAGGATCTGATGATGGGATCCTAGAGAAATCGAGGGAACTCTTCAACTATTACAGGCACACCTATAGTGATTTGAGTATTTTTTATAGTAACTTGTGTAGTTGCATTCATAAAGCACCATTTGTGAAGTGGACCTGATGATGAAGACCACAGAAGGTCACTGGAACTACTCGATATATAAGTAGGAATAATAAGTATTTCATGGGTTCTGCTTCGATTAGGTACTTGAATATGGTTATTAAGCACAATATGTTCGTCGCAATGCATATGGTGAAGTGAAGCTGATGGTGAAGTACCAGGAGAAGAACTCAACAATTAACGGCCTAGCATTGGGAAAAGCAATATTTTGTAAAAGGTTATAAGTAGTTGAGATTTGGGCTTTTGTGACTAGGTAAATTATAAATCGACCAACTAAAAAGAGTGAAATAAAAACTTTTTACGAAAAAATTAAACCGACTTCCAAAAATCACTGCAAAGTGAAAAATAACTTTAATTTCGGAAGTCGGTGACAAAAACGAAAATACAAAACTAAAGACACCGACTACCGAAATTAAAGTTATTTTTCACTTTGCAGTGATTTTTGGAAGTCGGTTTAATTTTTTCGTAAAAAGTTTTTATTGTGTACCAGTTAGCCCTAACCGATTAATCCAAAAATTTGCCAGCACTTTTTAGTCTGGATGATAATGCTTGATGATGTCATTTTAAATCCAATATGGCGGATGCCCCAAGATGCCGGTCGCCCCAAAATGTCGGACCAATTATTTTTATGCACCCCTATGATAAGGTTATCAAATGAAAGGGTTTGCTAAGAATATTATAATTTCTTTTTTCGTAGTGCCCAAACACATTTGAATGTTCTCTGGCAAATTCACATATTGCAAGATCGATAGACGTAATTTTTACTTTATTTGGCTAAGTTGGTAAACATTCTATACAAATGCAAATATGCTAGCTAGGTCAAATTACCTGCGATAATATCCTCGCTCCCTTCTGCGGCTTAGCTTAGGTGCATTCTGAATAGTTAATATTGGCAGCATTACAATCTTGGCCTCGCAGCGGCCCCCGCTTCTGCATTCTGGAGTCAGAACGCTCAATCCCTTTGGCGCGTATTGAGTCTCCTCCAGTTTTTGCTGTATTTTGGGTTCTAGAAATTCCTGCATTTTGGGTGCCAGTGTTACATGCGGAGACCATTGCAGTTTTTGCAACTGTTTCTCTGATCTAAAATGTGATAGCTCGGTTTTCTGAGCTGGCTCCGTGAACTGTGGCAATTCTGCAATGAATAAAGAAAACATGGAAGATTTTTACGAGAAAGTTTTATATTTTTGCAGGGTACTAATTCTTTTAGCATTTATAGCTTTTTGTGGTATAATTTTTGGCAACGTTAAGAGGAGCTCGTGGGTAACTAATAACAGCCGCACGGGTCGATCTTCAAGGGTAAGCAGCGCTTCCGAAGTCAGCCTGTGGATGGGTAACCATCATAACATATCGTGATTCGTCGCAGCGTCGGAAAGCACGTTAAACCGATGGTGCCTTCTGTCATTTGTACATCTTTGACAGTCGTTATCAGTAGTCAAAAAAAAAATTCAGCAAAAAATAGAACCGACTTCCATATCAAAACACTACAAAGCCAAAAATAACTTTAATTTCGGAAGTCGGTGTTATTGGTTTTGGATTTTCTTTTTTTTTTCACACCGCCTTCCGAAATTAAAGTTATTTTTGGCTTTGTTGTGTTTTGATATGGAAGTCGGTTCTATTTTTTTGCTAAAATTTTTTTTTCACGATTTTTAGTGGGTCGGTTTGTAATTTATCTAGTTACAATAGCCATAATGTCAACAACTTATCACCTTTTACAAAATATTGCTTTTCCCGATGCATAGCCGTTAATTTTGAGGAGTTCTCCTGGTACTTGACCATCAGCTCTACATCACCATATGTATTGTGACGAGCATAAAGTGTTTAACATCCGTACTCAAGTAATCGAATCGCAATCCACGAAATACTTATTATTGGGGAGTTTCAGTGGCCATCTGTGGTCTTCATCATCAGTTCAACTTCCCCAAATGGTACTTTTCGAAAGCAACTGCTCAAGGTACTATAAGAAATACCCAAAACGCTATAGGTATGCCTATAATATTTGAAGAGTTCCCTCGATTTCTCCAGGATCCCATCATCACATCCTGATTTCGTAACAATGGGACCAACTAGAAAGTATACCCATCCCAAAGCAAAAAGAATTTTTCAAATCGGTCCAGCCGTCTCCGAGTTATGAGGTAAAATACATTTAAAAAAAAGTTCAAGACGAATTGAGAACCTCCTTTTTTTTTGAAGTCGTTTAAAAAGAAAATCTGACACTAATCTTTCCAAGGGCAAGGGACACGATACGTGTTTCCCAGTTACTGGATTGTGGAGGTCGGATAGGCAGTCGCTACATCATCATCATTACTCAGCTGTACCCGGTAGGACTGGTAGCCGATCTACTAGAAGACTAAAGAGATGATGATGATGTCGAGAAACGTTGCCAGATAAGAGAAGTTTAATTTTGAACTATCCAGTAAATCCTCGCCAGTAAGGTGAGAGGTGAGACACTAGGTAATTTTAATATAAAAGCACTGTGCCATACCCATATTATTTACTAGCTTCCGCTCGCGACTTCGTCCGCGTGGAATAGTTACTTTGGGCTAACGCTAACTTTAACCCGCGACTTCGTTTATATAGGTGAGTAAGTACTGGGTCTTATAATAATATTCCACAACTTTCACCCCAACGAGCACATTAGTGGAAATAGCAGCCTATTTTGTTACTTTGGGCTGTAAAATAGCGGTTTAAGGGTTCAAAAAGCAGTTCAAAGTTGCATATCTGCATCCGTAAACGTATATAGCTATAAAAGTTTCTTAAGGTGCTATAAGCTGAATCAAATACTACCCTAGCCTTCACAGTAGTCCACGGTAGAACTCATTTACCACTTACACCTTTATATGAGAGTTACGAAGGTCATTCTGCCACTCACAGCTGCACAGTGGTTTTCATTGTAACTTTTATAGGTTATAGTTATAGTAACCACTATTATACTACTATAAGTTTCATTATAGAAATAATAGAAACTCTTATGCATACTATAGTTACAAAAAAATCATCAGTGTAACTTAGGCCTTTAGTAGCAATAGTCATTCCTTGCAGGCTCAATCCATTCGCCATTTTACATCCGCTTTTGTAACTATTATAAAACATTTAATAAAAATGGATGCTAAACGAATAAGTACGTAACTAGATCTTATAACCTCAAAAACAGGAAAATAGGAGCCTTTTGTGGCTGTGAGTTGCACTAGGGGAACAAAAATCACTGGAAGCGTTAGAAGGGTGAAAATTAGCGCTATGATTCTCAAACGGGAGTTATTAGAGCTAAAACTGCAGGTTATGACTACATTACAATGACGCCATGATTTTTTAAGAAAACTTATAAATAATTCACTTGCAAAATTGAGTTGATATACATTGGTTTTTCAGTTAAATGTGCATTAAATGTACCGCTAAACAATCGGCCACTTGCGAATAGTAAGTTATCGACTCGTAAAAATATGGAAATAAAATTTATTCTGTATAACAAATAAAAAATATCACATATCTTCTGTTAATTTTTTAAATATCATAAAAGCGCGTTAAAATTACTCGAAAATTATACTATATAAAGCTAAATTACCACTCACTCACTCACTGACTCACTGACATAATTGTTCTCCCAGATGGTGGATGGGGAGGTGGGTATATTTTGACAGATTCGTAAACCAGTAACTCTCAAACCTACGGGAAAAGTGCCAAACCTCCCATTTTCACCCCCCTTCTCCCCCCTCCCTATCGTATCTCGGAAACTACGAGACCCGTATTTTTTTTTACGGATTCGTATAGAGGAGGCTCGCTAAAGTAAAAACCATTTCTCAAAGTCGCCCCCCTTGCCCCCCTTCTCACCCCCTTTAGGCGGATCTCGGAAATTAAGAGACATGGATATTTTTTTTTTCAGATTCATTTAGAGGGGCAATGCTTTAGTCGAAATAAAATTGCAACCACCCCCCCTTTTTTTTTTTTTTTAAAGAAAGCACGCGATGTGCTTGCACCTCGCGCAACACGCAAATACTAAACCCCCCCATCACCCCCCCATTTTTTTTTTCACAAGCACGCGAGGTGCTTGCTCCTCGCGCAACACGCAAATACTAAACCCCCATCACCCCTCCCTTTTTTTTTTCTTTCACATGCACGCGAGGTGCTTGCACCTCGCGCAACAAGCAAATACTAGTTATTATTATATTTATACTATATAAAGCTAAATTATACTATATAAAGCTAAATTACCACTGACTGACTGACTGACTGACTGACTCACTCATTGACATAATTGTTCTCCCAGATGGTGGATGGGGAGGTGGGTATATTTTGACAGATTCGTAAACAAGTAACTCTCAAACCTACGGGAAAAGTGCCAAACCTCCCCTTTTCCCCCCCCTTCTCCCCCCCCCCTATCGTATCTCGGAAACTATGAGACCCGTATTTTTTTTTTTTACGGATTCGTGTAGAGGAGGCTCGGTGAAGTAAAAACCATTTTTCAAAGTCCCCCCCCGCCCCCCTTCGGGGGAGAAGGCGGACCTTTAGGCGGATCTCGGAAATTAAGAGACTTGAAACTTTTTTTTTTCTGATTCATTTAGAGGGGCAATGCTTTAGTCGAAATACTTGTGCAACCCCCCCCCCCCATCTCCACCCATCACAACACGCAAATACTAAACCCCCCCTTTTTTTTTTTTTTTCACAAGCACGCGAGGTGCTTGCACCTCGCGCAACACGCAAATACTTGATTTAGAGGGGCAATGCTTTAGTTTTTTTCACAAGCACGCGAGGTGCTTGCACCACGCGCAACACGCAAATACTAGTTATTATACTATATAAAGCTAAATTACCACTCACTGACTCACTGACATAATTGTTCTCCCAGATGGTGGATGGGGAGGTGGGTATATTTTGACAGATTCGTAAACAAGTAACTCTGAAACCTACGGGAAAAGTGCCAAACCTCCCCTTTTCCCCCCCCTTCTCCCCCCTCCCTATCGTATCTCGGAAACTACGAGACCCGTATTTTTTTTTTTTACGGATTCGTATAGAGGAGGCTCGGTAAAGTAAAAACCATTTTTCAAAGTCCCCCCCCCGCCCCCCTTCTCCCCCCCTTTAGGCGGATCTACGAATCTAAGAGACTTGGAACATTTTTTTTTTCAGATTCATTTAGAGGGGCAATGCTTTAGTCGAAATACTTGTGCAACCCCCCCCCCCCCATCACCCCCCCCCCTCTTTTCTTTTTTTTTTTTCACAAGCACGCGAGGTGCTTGCACCTCGCGCAACACGCAAATACTTGATTTAGAGGGGCAATGCTTTAGTTTTTTTCACAAGCACGCGAGGTGCTTGCACCTCGCGCAACACGCAAATGCTAGTTATACTATATAAAGCTAAATTACCACTCACTGACTCACTGACATAATTGTTCTCCCAGATGGTGGATGGGGAGGTGGGTATATTTTGACAGATTCGTAAACAAGTAACTCTGAAACCTACGGGAAAAGTGCCAAACCTCCCCTTTTCCCCCCCCTTCTCCCCCCTCCCTATCGTATCTCGGAAACTACGAGACCCGTATTTTTTTTTTTTACGGATTCGTATAGAGGAGGATCGGTAAAGTAAAAACCATTTTTCAAAGTCCCCCCTCCCCGCCCCCCTTCTCCCCCCCTTTAGGCGGATCTCGGAATCTAAGAGACTTGGAACATTTTTTTTTCAGATTCATTTAGAGGGGCAATGCTTTAGTCAAAATACTTGTGCAACCCCCCCCCCATCACCCCCCCCCTTTTTTTTTTTTTTTTTTTTTTTTCACAAGCTCGCGAGGTGCTTGCACCTCGCGCAACACGCAAATACTAAACCCCCCCATCACCCCCCCCCTTTTTTTTTTTTTTTTTTTCACAAGCACGCGAGGTGCTTGCACCTCGCGCAACACGCAAATACTTAATTTAGAGGGGCAATGCTTTAGTTTTCTTCACAAGCACGCGAGGTGCTTGCACCTCGCGCAACACGCAAATACTAAACCCCCCCCCATCTCCCCCATCACCCACCCCTTTTTTTTTTCACAAGCACGCGAGGTGCTTGCACCTCGCGCAACACGCAAATACTAAACCCCCCCATCACCCCCCCCCGCTTTTTTTTTTCTTTTTTTAACAAGCACGCGAGGTGCTTGCACCTCGCGCAACACGCAAATACTAGTTATATTATATAAAGCTAGATTACCACTCACTCACTGACATAATTGTTCTCCCAGATGGTGGATGGGGAGGTGGGTATATTTTGACAGATTCGTAAACAAGTAACTCTTAAACCTACGGGAAAAGTGCCAAACCTCCCCTTTTCCCCCCCTTCTCCCCCCCCCCTATCGTATCTCGGAAACTACGAGACCCGTATTTTTTTTTTTACGGATTCGTATAGAGGAGGCTCGGTAAAGTAAAAACCATATTTCAGTCGCCCCCCCCCCCCGCCCCCCTTTTCACCCCCTTTAGGCGAATCTCGGAAATTAAGAGACTTGGAACATTTTTTTTTTCAGATTCATTTAGAGGGGCAATGCTTTAGTCGAAATACTTGTGCATCCCCCCCCCCCCATCTCCCCCCATCAACCCCCCCACCCTTTTTTTTTTGTTTTTTCACAAGCACGCGAGGTGCTTGCACCTCGCGCAACACGCAAATACTAAGCCCCCCATCACCCCCCCACTTTTTTTTTTTCACAAGCACGCGAGGTGCTTGCACCTCGCGCAACACGCAAATACTAAACCCCCCATCACCCCCCCACTTTTTTTTTTTCACAAGCACGCGAGGTGCTTGCACCTCGCGCAACACGCAAATACTTTTTTTTTTCACAAGCACGCGAGGTGCTTGCACCTCGCGCAACACGCAAATACTAAACCCCCCCATCTCCCCCCATCACCCGACCCCCATTTTTTTTTCTTTACAAGCACGCGAGGTGCTTGCACCTCGCGCAACACGCAAATACTAGTTATATTTTATAAAGCTAAATTACCACTGACTGACTGACTGACTGACTGACTCACTCACTCATTGACATAATTGTTCTCCCAGATGGTGGATGGGGAGGTGGGTATATTTTGACAGATTCGTAAACAAGTAACTCTCAAACCTACGGGAAAAGTGCCAAACCTCCCCTTTCCCCCCTCCCTATCGTATCTCGGAAACTACGAGACCCGTATTTTTTTCTTTTTACGGATTCGTATAGAGGAGGCTCGGTAAAGTAAAAACCATTTTTCAAAGTCCCCCCCTGCCCCCCTTCTCCCCCCCTTTAGGCGGATCTCGGAATCTAAGACACTTGGAACATTTTTTTTTTCAGATTCATTTAGAGGGGCAATGCTTTAGTCGAAATACTTCTGCAACCCCCCCCCCTTATCACCCCATCCCCTTTTTTTTTTTTTTTTTTTTTTTCACTAGCACGCGAAGTGCTTGCACCTCGCGCAACACGCAAATACTAAACCACCCCAATTCCCCCCATCACCCCCCCCACTTTTTTGTTTTTTTTTTTTCACAAGCACGCGAGGTGCTTGCACCTCGTGCAACACGCGAATACTTTTTTTTTTTCACAAGCACGCGAGGTGCTTTCACCTCGCGCAACACGCAAGTACTAGTTATACTATATAAAGCTAAATTACCACTGACTGACTGACTGACTCACTCATTGACATAATTGTTCTCCCAGATGGTGGATGGGGAGGTGGGTATATTTTGACAGATTCGTAAACAAGTAACTCTCAAACCTACGGGAAAAGTGCCAAACCTCCCCTTTTCCCCCTCCTTCTCCCCCCTCCCTATCGTATCTCGGAAACTACGAGACCCTTATGTTTTTTTTAAGGATTCGTATAGAGGAGGCTCGGTAAAGTAAAAACCATTTTTCAGTCGCCCCCCCCCCGCACCCCTTTTCACCCCCTTTAGGCGGATCTCGGAAATTAAGAGACTTGGAACATTTTTTTTTTCAGATTCATTTAGATGGGCAATGCTTTAGTCAAAATACTTCTGCAACCCCCCCCCATCACACCCCCCTTTTTTTTTTTCACAAGCACGCGAGTTGCTTGCACCTCGCGCAACACGCAAATCCTAAACCCCCCCATCTCCCCCCGTCACCCCCCCCCCTTTTTTTTTTTTCATTAGCACGCGAGGTGCTTGCACCTCGCGCAACACGCAAATACTAAACCCCCCCATCTCCCGCCATCACCCCCCCCCTTTTTTTTTTCATTAGCACGCGATGTGCCTGCACCTCGCGCAACACGCAAATACTAAACCCCCCATCTCCCCCCCCCCATTTTCTTTTTTTCACATGCACGCGAGGTGCTTGCACCTCGCGCAACACGCAAATACTAGTTATCTTATATATCTACAGTAAACTGGACAGCGTTTTAAGTATCTTTATATATCTTGCTAATACAGAATACAAACTTTTACTTCTTTTTGTTTTATTTTCATGATGGCGACGAAAACACTTTACCAAAATATTACAAATAATGTCAACTGAAGATATACAATAAAGAACTATAATCAATTCATTCGTTCAAAGTAGTTCAAAATCATTCAAAAGTAGCGCTACGAGAGCTTTAGTATAGCGTTAATAAATCGTTATAGCTATTAAGGAACCTTTATGCAACCGTTGTGCAGGTTAAATGGAACTTTAGGTTGCATAAAATGGCGCCCAAATAGCGCTAAAGCGGCTGCTTTAAGTCTGTAGTAGACGCTCTAGCGCTTACGTCTATTACCATAAGTAATAATCGGATACGCTCCAAAGCCCTAATGCAGCCCATTTGTGCTAGTTGAGACACAACGCCATCTAGTCCCAAACTAAGCAGAGCTTGTGGTATGAGTACTAGACAACTGATAAACATACATATATATTTCTAAATACATACATATTATAGATAAATTACACCCAGACAAAGAACAAATGATCGTGCTCATCACACAAACATTTGTCCTGGGTGGGAATCGAACCCACGACCTTGCGCATAGCAGTCAAGGCCACTGACCACTATACCAACAGGCCTGTCTAATCTTATATATGTAGATTGTAGGTTATTCTCAAAAATAATAAACTAATGTTATTTTAAAGTACTTCTGCGTACACTATATTTTTAGTTTTGTTTTCTTCCGGCAGAATTAGATACTGATTTTCACCAGAACCAGATCTCGATAGGGTAACATATAGTTGCCCGTGCGAAAAACACTCTTGGCGTAAATCTATTCCTACGTGCTTAAATGTTTGCCCCCTGGGCCTTATTGATTGTAACCGCAAACGATACCTTCACTGGAAAATGAATTCTTGCAAAGTTAAAAGGCAAATCCGTTGGTATCATAGGGATGCGAGGTATCAGCACTGTTTGCCCTACTACTGGGCCAGTCAAAACTGTAGCACCAATCACGTTATTGCGAAGAAATTTTACTTGGAGTCTGGTTCCGTTGCATAAATTTGGTGGTTTAAGGTTTCTTAGCAACACAATTGGAGTGCCAGTTTGTAATTTCAGTGAATGTGGGGGAAGGCCACTCGGATTTAGAGAATTTAAAAATTCTTGTGGGTAATGTACCGCATCCTCTTGATCCATTACGTTATCAATAGACATGTAGTTCTCGATATCTCCTGGAAGTTTACCCAGTATTATGTTATTGATGATCATTATTTTGCTGTGATGTTATTTTAAAACTGCGATAACTCCTAAGATATTCATTTAAATCGAATGATGTAAAGGGCAATTTTATTTTAAATTAAATACTTGTGAATGAATAACGTATTTATTTGGATAAGGATTAATATCATGTTTATAAAAACACCTTCGTAAATAATGCATTATTTTAGAACAAATTTAGTTAGCATAAAAAAGGTTATAGTGAGCTAACTTTAAAAGAGAGACATTTGCTGTCCCGGACTTTTTTTAGAACTATTAAAGAGGATTAATTCTGTCATACATGATTTTTGCGAAACTTTAACCGTTTACGCAGCGCACGCAGCGGAAGCTCTCAATGGGAAAAAAACCCCCGATTTTGAAACATTCTTCATTAGTGCTCCGCTCCTATTGGTCTTAGTGTGATAATATGTAACCTATAATGCCTTCCTCGATAAATGGGCTATCTAACACTGAAAGAATTTTTCAAATCAGAACCGTAGTTCCTGAGATTAGCCCGTTCAAGCAAACAAACAAACAAACTCTTCAGCTTTATAATATTAGTATAGATTTGCCGCAAATATTTATCTAAATTATCATAATATGCTTGTGTGGACGTTGCTGTAACAATAATATAAAAACTTTTTACCAAAAAATTAAACCGACTCCCAAAATACACTGCAAAGTGAAAAATAACTTTAATTTCGGTAGTCGGTGTCTTTAGTTTTGTATTTTCGTTTTTGGCACCGACTTCCGAAATTAAAGTTATTTTTCACTTTGCAGTGTTTTTTGGGAGTCGGTTTAATTTTTTGGTAAAAAGTTTTTATTTCACTCTTTTTAGTTGGTCTATTTTTAATTTACCTAGTTACAAGAGCCTAATTATCAACTACTTATAACCTTTTACAAAATATTGCTTTTCCCAATGCTGGGCCGTTAATTGTTGAGGAGTTCTCCTGGTACTTCACCATCAGATCTACATCACCATATGCATTGTGACGAGCATAAAGTGCGTAACATCCATATTCAAGTAATCGAATCGCAATCCACTCAATACTTATTATTGAGTAGTTTCGGCGGCCATCTGTGGTCTTCATCATCAGTTCCACTTCCTCAAATGGTACTTTTTGAGAGCAACTGCACAAGTTACTATAATAAATACCCAAAACGACATAGGTGTGCCTATAATATTTGAAGAGTTCCCTCGATTTCTCCAGGATCCCATCATCAGATCCTGACGTTTATGAAAATGGGACCAATATCGAAGTATACCCTTCTAATCAAAAACAGAATTTTCCAAATCGGTTCAGCCGTCTTCGAGTAATCGATGATAATACATTAAAAAAAAAAAAAAAAAATATACGCGTCGAATTGATAACCTCCTCTTTTTGTCGTCGGTTGAAAATAGTATTTAATAGTTTTTACTAAAAGACTTAAAAAATACTTAAAAGACTGACCGAAACACAATGAATAGTATTTTGGACAATAATCTACATACACACATCAAAAGTGTCTAGGGATCAAGCATTTTCATGCGGATTTCTTGAGATTGAGATGTGGCTTTGTAATAAATTTATGATTTTATAAATTTATATGGATCCTTTTTGGTGCATTTCATAATTTGAAACAGGAACTGTTAATCAAATTCGAGTAAAAGATGAAAATCAGCTGTCAATATTTTCCCTATAAAAACATACAACGCATTGAAGACATTATTAGTGCTACTGTTTCCCTACTACTGATTAAAACCAACGTTATTATGGAGCGGCGACGTCATTTAAGCAGGGAAGAAATGCTCAGAGCCGTGGGAATGATAGAAGCTGGTTCCCGGCAACGTACTGTGGCTTTAGCTCTGAATACAAGTCAGAGTGTTATCAGTCGACTTTGGACACGTTACCGAAGCACTGGTACCGTGGCTGAGCGCCATGGAGGACGGTATCGCTGCACCACACGGAGACAAGACCGATACATTCAAATCGAGCTCCAACAATAACCGCCATGATGTTAGCCGTGAGGCTTCATCACTCTTCAGGGAACTGAATTAGCGACCAAACAGTCAGAAACCGCTTGCATGAAGTGAACCTTTATTCCCGAAGACCGCTACGGGTACCACCTATAGCAATGCACAATCGTAGGATTCGATATCAATGGGCTCTTGAACACAGAAATTGGGCAGAAGAACAATGGCGTTTCGTGTGCTTTTCTGATGAGTCTTGTTTTGGTATGAGACCGGATACAAGACGTATACGACACAGGAGAACCCCTGGACGCCAACAGCGATTAAAATCCTGCCAGGAAGTCCATCCTTATAGTGGTGGAACCATCATGGTATGGGCGGGTATTTGGATCGGCGGAAGAACTGAGTTGATTTGGATCAGAGGCAACCTCAACGCTCAAATTTATGCTGAGACGATTATATCTGACGTCATCGTTCCTCTACAAGTGCAAATCGGTCCCTTATTTCAGTTAATGCATGATAATGCACGACCGCACACCGCAAGAGTTGTAAGACAGACTCTCGCCGCAGCTAACATCAATGTCCTGCTCTGGCCTGCTCAGTCGCCAGACTTGAACCCGATTGAGCATGCATGGGATATGCTACAGAGAAGAGCTCTGCCGAATATGGAGGGTATCCAGTCGCAAGAAGACCTTTTTTTGTTGTTGCAACGAACATGGGCGGCCATTCCACAGCGTGATTTGGATGAACTCATTTTGAGTATGCCAAACCGATGTTCTTGTGTTGTTAGTGTTCGCGGTAGAAACACGGATTATTAATTGTTTAAGTTACCCAATAAAATTTTAAAGAAAACTGTTATTTCAGTCTTTTTTTCGAACTTTAATGTTAGTGGTTCAAATGTCAAAAATCCCTTTATTAGGAAAATGGTAAATTTCTTTATTAATGCAAAGGTGACTTGGTTTATCGTTACTGTGACAAACGAAAACACTTTATTTGATGAATCCTTAAAGAAAATTTTAATTAATATCAATCAGGAGAAAAGTTATTGCAAAAATATATGTTGATCCCTAGACACTTTTGATGTGTGTAGTATCTGCCGACCGATTTTTACGGTGTGTAAATCGTAAAAATGACTTCCCCCGGTCTGGGTGGATAAATAGATAGCAGCCTAAGTCACGAGTTAAAACACTTTATTTTATAAAATACTAGCTGACCCGCCATGACTTCGTTCGCGTGGTATCCTACCCCTACCCAACCGATACCCTACCCCTATCCTACCCCTACCCTACCCTACCCCTACCCTACACCTACCCTACCCCTACCCTACCCCTACCCTACCCCTACCCTACCCCTACCCTACCCCTACCCTACACCTACCCTACCCCTACCCTACCCCTACCCTACCCCTACCCTACCCCTACCCTACCCCTACCCTACCCCTACCCTACCCCTACCCTACCCCTACCCTACCCCTACCCTACCCCTACCCTACCCCTACCCTACCCCTACCCTACCCCTACCCTACCCCTACCCTACCCCTACCCTACCCCTACCCTACCCCTACCCTACCCCTACCCTACCCCTACCCTACCCTACACCTACCCTACCCCTACCCTATCCCTACCCTACCCCTACCCTACCCCTACCCTACCCCTACCCTACCCCTACCCTAACCCTACCCTACCTACTTGGTAGGTAGATGTATTCTGTGAACCGCTTTCCGATTTTAAGAGAAAATTAAAATTAAAATAAAGGGGGCTCCCCATACATGGAACTGAAACTGAAAATATTTTTTTTCATGAAACCTATACGTGTGTAGTATCCATAGACAGGTCTTTAAAAATGACATTATGGTTTCTAAAATGACTTTTTCATAAAGTTAATCGTTTAAAAGATATACGCTTCCAAAGTGGTAAAATGTGTGTCCCCCCTCTCTAACTTCTATAATAATGAAGTGAAAAATCTAAAAAAACCATATGTTGTAGATCTTAATGTAAACTTTCAACCAAAATTGGTTTGAATGAGATCGAGTCAGCAGTTCTTGAGATACAGTATATTTTCGAAAACCGCAAATATAACTTTGTAATTCATACAAATACTATGAAAAACAAAGTTATTTGGCGTAGTTGTAAAAATTGTAAATAAGCTAGTTTTAAGAAATTTGTTATTTATTAAGTATGTTATATTTATTATAGTTACTACGGAACCCTTCATGGGCGAGTCCGACTCGCAGTTGGCCAATTTTTTTTTATTTTTTTTCACCGATTTCTCCGCCAATCGTGGTCCAATTAAAAAAAAATTGTTCGAAAGCCAATACTCCTGAGGTCGTCCCATTCAACCAAGTCAAAATCTAAAGGGGGGATTCCAGGTAAATCGAGGGAATCCACAATTATAAGCACATCATACTTTCTAATGATATTCATATATTTGTGCCTGGCAATGGTGCCTGGTAATCATTATCTCATGTAGCTGAGCTAATGATGGAGGGTAGGTACGGATCTGATTATAGAAATCCAGCAAAATCAAAGGAATCCTTAACTTTATGGGCACTTACCTGCAACGTTTTACATATACTATCTAAATAAATTCAGATATTTGTGTTTAGCTGGTGATGGAAGTAACAAAACCTAAAAGTTTCTCAATGAGCTATCTAAAAAAGTATTGATCCGATTTGGATGCAGTTTTTACTGTACCTACTTATTGTGTTGGGTAAGTTTAAGTTATTAGGATCTGATTAGGTCTTCGATATGTAGGCAAAGGAACTCTTCAAGAACTAAGAGCAAAAAAAAATGTGATTCGATCGTTTGGTTACGTTTCGTTTGTTTTCAGCATTCCTTGGCACCGACTTCAATCAGGTGACTAGGCGTCTAGCCCTTCTTATAAACGAAATTAGACATCCAATATTTTATTTTACGCCTTTTTGTGCAGTTTGTTTTCAAATCAGTTCTATTTTCGGTTGGTTCGGTAATATTTTTTTTAGGTATGTTTTAACGTCTCTCACTCTACGACTTTCACATAAAGACCCGACTTTCTACTATCTGCTCCTAAAACAATATAACCTGAAGACCAACCTGCACAATGCTCTCCATTCTGACCAGGACAAGAACAAACGGAGAGAAACCGTCCGGCAGAAATTAGTTCCACAACTAGAGAATTACGATCCTCAGTAATGGGGTAAATGACGCGAGGACGAAGAGGACCTTTAACTTACTTGTGGTACTCCTACGTCTCATAGTCGCTAGTGCTGTTGTTAGGGGATTTTGTGTGTGTTCTGAATTAGGGCTAGGTACGCAAAGGCAGTTCTTCGTTTCCCTATACTTCGGAGGACAGCCGCATTTTGTCCAGCCAGTACCTCGGACTGGTTCTGTTGTGTTATAGACTGGTGTTCCTTCTCTTGAGTAGTGTGATAAGTAGCATATCATATGACCCGCCTGGAAACAGATCACATCTTTGTAAATATGTAGCTCTTATATTCCATGCGAAGTTCAAGGTTAAACAACACTTGTAAAGTTCGGGCCATGGATGAGTGATCATCTTAGAATATCGAGATCCCTCTGTGTCTAGGAAAGTATGTTAAGCCACCGAAATATAACCTCTAGCGGAGGGTCTGCCAATAGTATAGCGATGACGTTATACCCACGGAATAGATGAATAAGGTTGGAATGGTAATGTGGGCGTGGCGAGCGCGCCACATTTATGATACAAAAATCATAGCTCGACCGATTACGATGCACGGCGCATTTTTATCGACAGTGAGTTACAATCAGTAGCAAGCTCCCGATTTAAGTGTGTGTAATTTATTTGTGTGCGTAATTCGCATACGTAATGGGCCTCTTGCTTGTAGTGGAGCTAAATACCCAACTAGCAAAAAATAATCTTACAAATATCCCAAGACCATATTTTTTTCAGTCTTATATCACACTTATAGACACATATAAGTGTAATAAAGTGGATTTGGGCGCACTTTATAAGTTTATTCACCCTTACAATTGGCTTGTAATGGTCTCGCGAAGTGTATTTTCAAACTTATAAAACTCTTGCTAATACTTTTATAAGGAAAAACAAACTTGTAAGTGACTTACAAGAGCTTGCTTTAAGGGCAAATAACCTTAAAGTCTTCTTACGAATGCTATTTTAAGTGTAATATCACTTGTAGCCCTCTTTGTGATCTCCTTATAAGAGTGTAATCACCAACGGTAATCACAAACCACCGCATCGCCGTGAGGTAAAGAGAAACATTGCGAAAATAATTAAAGAACGTAAGTATTATATTTTATTTAATTTTCCTAAGTGTGTAAGCTTAGTTTGTCACGCATTTTAAGCTACTATTAGGTTGCAAAGTAGTTTTTCTCGATTATTTTGAAATTTGAATAACAGTATTTTCACGGGCCTTCTCAAAAATGTGTCCTTTATTATATAAAATTATAATTATTTGTGATATAATATCAAAATGTCGCCATTACGACCAACCACGACTCATAAGTGCTTTATCAGAACAATATAAGTCCAGTATTCTTGTGTAAGGTTTATATCGCCCTCGTAAAAGTCAAATTAAACCTAAAACCGTTGTCTACACGGCCATACTGCTCATAATTTAGGGTTCCTTAATAAGTAAAAGCAAACCAAACAACGAAGTCATTATAGGTACAAGTAAATAATTAATCCACTACGTTAATTCAATTTAAATACGCTTATATTATGTTTTAGGACAAATACACACAAAGTATGGTTGCAGTTATGGATGTTGACTGTTTCATAAGTAAAAAGAAGCTCCGAATGCTTAAGAATGAAACTTGGCCATGGAACATAACGGACTTTGTATTGTGTGAAAAATGTATAGCCTGTGGATATCCTAATTCAAAGTTCCTTTTTTTTTTTTACGGGGGGATATCCTCGTGGACTACCTCCGCCTGGGGAATAGCGGAGGGGCGTGCCGGATTCTTACCGGCTAAAACCACCCCGGTGTCTCCTCACACGTGCGCGGGGGGCCGCGGGAAACCTAATTCTTCCGCAGCCCCGCACTAGTGCTGGCCGGGTCTGTCCCGGCCTCGCCTCCTGCACGGGGTAGTGAGGTGTTGAACTACCTCGTGCATCGCCTCAGAGGCGCGCGCCGCCACCCGCGCGCTTGCGACTCGGGATCATCGAATAGGGGGCGGGGGACTTCCCCAAGTCCCTCGCCCCTGGACCCAGTCATGGGGGCTGGAAAAGGGCGTTGTCCGCCCTTCCCCTGCGCCCGGTGCGCCTTCTACGGCCAGGGAAGGGAGTGGAGATCTCCCTCTCCCTTTCCGCAGTTTCCTTCTGCGACATCACGTCCTCGCAGAAGGACACCACCGCGTCCCACGACTCTGCGCTGCCGACCATACTCTGCACTACGGCCCGCAGCGACGGATCGCCTCCTACTTCATTTGTGAGGACACGGCGCTGCTCCTCCCAAGCTACACACTCGGCGAGCGTGTGTTGCGCCGTGTCCTCCCCGCAATAGACGCAGTGGTGGCGCCGAGCGTCCGGCTCTCTGTCTATGCGGCACAGGTACTTGCCGAAGCAGCCGTGCCCCGACAGCACCTGTGTCACTCTAAACGACAGGGAGCCGTGACTTCTTCCGAGCCAGTCGTCGAGTACTAGCCGGATCGCCTCGACGGTAGCGAGGCCGGCGGTAGGGCGCAAAAGCCTTTGCCGCCATTCCGCCACCAAGACCTGACGGAGCTCCTCTCGGCGCAGCGCGATCTGCCGCTGCACCGGCCTCGAGCCCCGTGCCCGCTCTTCCTCGCGCCATCGATACAACGATGCGAGTACTTTCGCCTCTAGGTCCCAGGGCGGGGATTCGGCCAGGACGCAAGCCGCCTCGTAGGAAATCGTGCGGTACCCGCGGACGACTCTGACGGCTATCACCCTCTGCGGTTTGCGCAGAATGGCGAGAGTGCTGGCCGTCATGTCCAGCGCCCACACAGGGGCCGCATACAGGGCCATGGACCGCACGATTCCCACGTACAACCACCTACAGGCGGCGCTCGGGCCCCCCAAAAATGATATCATGACTTTATTGTATTTGGATTTCTTCTGGTGCGCAGGCTGCCATAAATTTACAATTTACGACCACTACTCAAGTGATGAATGTGAATTGTGTAACTAATTAACCAATAAACTTCTATTAATTAGATAATAATATATAAATAAAATTATAAATATATCGTTGAAATCATAACGCACTTTCAAGCTACATATTTAAAAACTTTGGGTAGGTAGACTTTTTAATACTTAGGTCGTTATTTTGCACGGAACCATCACAAATATTTTTTGTGTCAGTTGCACGAGATGCCCGGAGAGATACTTGATATTTCTCGTATCAAACACAACACGGAAAATAAATAACACTTAATAGAGAATCGTTAAGACACTTGTAAGACTTTTAAAAGTGCTTCTACTCTTTGATATGTCTTAGGTGAGATAATCACACTTTTAAAACACTCGTTCAACAGAAGTCTAATAAAACACTTAGTATAGTCACTTATAAGATAAAATGCATTTATAAGTTTTAATTAAGAATCAAAGGCAATTAGACTTGTAAAAGGCGCTTATAAGACCAGTGCTTTTATTAATATCATATAACGTTTTCTTATATACGTCTATAAGAATAATGTTACAAGTATGAATGCTCTTAAAACTTAAATAGACTTAAAAGATAACACTATTAGAGTTTCTGGCTTAATCAGAACACATATAAACCTTATATGAAACCATAGCTCTTACAAGCTTTTGTTTGTAAGGGTACTAAGGGTTTCTGGCTTAATCAGAACACGTATAAACCTTATATGAAACCACAGGTCTTACAAGCTTTTGTTTGTAAGGGTATTTTGCTAGTTGGGTAGTGGGAGACAAGCGGCGACACGCGTTCTCATACAAATCAGGAACTATTTCCTTTCTAACATCTTTTATCTGTTCTGTGGTTATACCACTGACGTGACGATGTGCATATGAACAGTTTGCCTTTCATTAAACGTTAATAATTTTAAGTTGAGGATGTCAGATAGGCAGTCGTGTAAAACACTAGTTCTCATGTGCATCTGGTAAGATTGTATTCTAACATAGTTGGGAAAAAAGCTAAGCAGATCATGATGATGATGTTCATATTATTCTTGTGCAAATAAAGATTAATTTATTTATGAAATGTTGATGTGTATGTAGGAAAAGAAAGCCGAAGAAAAGATGAATGGTCTGTGTGAGGAATGATACGAAAGGAAAAGGGAAAAGTTATTGATATCGTCTTAGTCCGTGTGTGGCTCCAAGTAACATTTATATATTTGCGTCTGGGAATCCTCGTGTTAGACTACTACTGACTAAAACCACACGGTGTTTATGTTCGTCACTTTTTGCTAAGTGCGAAGACACGTTGTCATTCTCCACAATTACCCCAGCAGTAGGCTCCAAGTAACATGGGCCAAGGGTGATTTTTATTAAAGTTGGACTCACCAATCTGATATTATCTTTAGGCTTGATAGCAATGGGTCTTATTTCATGTTCATAGACTCCGGCGGCGCAGCCCACATGCGTGATGTCACCAACCACCGTCTTGATGTAAAATCGAGATTCTCCTCTAGTTATAAAATAACACAGTTGGAAGAAAGTAACGTTAGACCACTACACGCAAAAAAAATATTATTAAAGGGATACTAGGAGGAGGGGAAGAACTCAATTTCATATCAGTTTAAAATACCGGTTCTACATATAAAATGACAGTAACGCCGATAGACTCACATTTAATTTTTAGGTACCTACCAACTGTGTTAAATGTGGTAAAGCTGCATAAGTACTTGGATTTACCGGCAGTAAATAATATTTATAAAAAATTGATAAAGAAGTTTTCAAAGATACACGTAACAAAACTGTGTTAAAATTAATAAATCTAATAATAATAATTAAGTATAATTCATTTAAAATATGGCATCGAATAATTCATATGCATCGCCGTCCCCTGCGACTGACTGGCGAAATTGCCACGTTGTATCGTATTGCCTATCCTCTGTCCAAGGGAAAACTCAGCCTTATAATAATTGCTTAAACTACCATTTAACACCAAAGCTTATAGCAAGCCCAAGCTTCTATAAATTCATTCATACACGATGGAGATAAACTATTTATATGATAAATTTAAGATCTTACCCTTTCAAATCCGGAGAATGGAATATTTCATTCGCAGTCGTTGTGAATGCATCAGCTTCCCAAGTTGAGAATATATTGTCAATGATATTTGCAGCACTACCGGTAGGGTTAGCAGACGTGTATGCCATGATCGGACTTGTGAAGGTTTCTTAAAAGTAAATATGAATTTTTAATTGAATAAATGCTTAGTGCTTTGTCTTTTAAAAAAACCGGTCAAGTGCGTGTCGGGCCACGCGCAGTGTAGGGTTCCGTAGTTTTTATAACAGCCAAGTGCGTATCGTATTCGCTGACTGATCGTTTCGTACCATGCTCTAACTAAAAACCAAACATGACTACCTAACTAATTTGACTTCCTATACAAATCCTCACCTGATCCGACAATTTTGCACGAAAAGTTTTAATTTTTTTTAGAGATTTGTATAAAACTTGTCATAGCCGGTGTTTTGAATTTAAATACGGACACAGAGCTACACTACTCAATCGTCACAAGAAGCTAGCACGATACAACTGGCGCTTAGCGCCATCTATCGACATTTCTGTAGAGTTGTTCGAAATTTTCGAGTCAAATACAATTGGTCGACTATTACTCGTAAACTTGTAAAGCCCACTTATGTGTGATAGTTTTCCTTTAAATTTCGTTATATATAGGTACTACTGCCGTAACATTTGAATTTCTAACTACAACCGTTTAGTTCATAGAGGGGGGGGACACTTGACTCTAACGAAAATTGGTACTTTAAAGCTTGATAAGTCACGAACGGTTTACTTAATCAAAAAACGGTCTTACCAAACCCCTAATATTTTTAAAAGACCTATCCAACGATATCCCACACTATGGGAAAAACGAAAAAAAATAATTATCATCCCACTTTACATGTATGTACATGTAAATTTTGAAAAGAACAATTATTTAGGGTACCTCCTACCCTAAATAATTGTTCTTTTCAAAATTTTATTTTACCACTTTTTCGGCGTCATTAACGTGTATATTCATGCCAAAGTACAACTTTCTAGTACCAATAGTTTTTGAGGTAAACCGCGGACAGACGGACAGACAGACGGACATGGCGAAACTATAAGGGTTCCTTGTTGCCTACGGAACCCTAAGAAGTAGCCACTCTCCAGGCCTTCAAATATGTTCATATAAAAAATAACGTCGATACTTTGCTCGTATTTTTTGGATCCTTGGTCTTGTCAATTTTTCTCTACGGCTCTGAGTCGTGGACTAATCGCTCAGTAAAACGCAAGAAAATAGATTCGTTTGAGATGTGATACTGGAGACTGCTCGCCATCAAACGTAAAAGTTTGGCGAGTTTAGATTTAAGTGATACCTCTGTATATATTAATTAACTAAACAAATAAAAAAAACCGTGGACGGCCAAAAGAACTAATATAATAATTATCTACCCTAAAACAGCTTGATACAGCCTAGTTTGGATTCCAATTGGAATCCAAACTAGGCTGTATCATCTGTTACCAAAAAGTCTTTAAGTACTTTGGCCATATTGCAGACAACTATGTAAAGCTAGTTGTCACGGGTCGGGCACGCCGCAATTGCGTTGGTAAGACCCCTCTTTGAGGAGTGGCTAGATCGGCGTCACGGCGTCCTGACCTACCGCATGACACAGGTCCTCACCGGACACGGAAGTTTCGGGAGGTACCTGTGTCTGATGGGAAAGGAAGAAACGCCTGGGTGTCACCACTGCGGGGATCGCCCTGAGGACACAGTAGAGCATACGGTGCAAGACTGCCCCGCTTGGGCAGAGCACCGACGTGTCCTCACGGCGGCGATAGGCGGAGACCTCTCGCGCCCGGCATTGGTCGAGGCCATGCTGCGTGGCGAGAGGGAGTGGGAAGCGGTCGCCTCCTTCTGCGAAGCAGTCATGCTACCGAAGGAGGAGGCGGGCCGCGTGAGGGAGAGGTTGGCGTCCTCCCTCCAGCCCAGCCGCAGTGGTAGACGCCCACGGCGTCGGACGTCGGCCGACGATCTCCGGCCACCGTAGGCGCGGGCATGCGGACAGCGAGTAAAGGGCAACTCGCTGTCCGACCATGGACCATGCCCGGGTCTCAAAGAGCGTCAGCAATATGACGAGGCCCCCCCTGTAGAGGGCCGAAGCCTGCCGGGGTCGTGGGACTTATCCCATTACCGTGACCCCGGAACGTAAAGGGCTATTGAAGGAACACCGTGGATTTTAGTCAGTACAAGTCTGACAGTCCCTCCGGCCCTGCCCGGGGTGGGAGGACTTATTTGATGATTTTACCACGTTAAAAAAAAAAAAAATTGTCACGGGTAAAGTTAACACTATCCGACCTCGCGGCCGCCCTCCCATCCGATGGCCTGATCAGATCACGATACTCAGGGGCCTACCAGTAACGTTAGGGTTGAAGAGAAGACAGGAATGGATGGAGAAGAATTATGGCCTTCAGATCTGTAAACATCTTTCCTCAAAAGATCGCCTCTAGTAATCTACAAGGTTCCCATATTATTTAATTAGTATAGATTGAATAGACTTCAAAAGAAACGGACTCCTGAGTTTGTTTCGTTGTTTCTTCTCAGGGTAGGCAGTTAGGAAACAGTCTTCTAGTTTTTAACCACTCAAATCACGGAAGGCCACCGGTGGCCTCAAAGCGGTTGTTTTTTTAAGAATACAAATTGAGGGGTTTACGAAAAAAAAATGACGTATAAAAGTGTTATTTAATGACTAATATGCAAAAAAAATCATTTATCAGTAAAAGAACGTGACAAAAGAGAGAGAGAGAGAGAGAGATTTGCTCGGTTTTGACGTGAAAGACGGACAAACAAACACATTTTCGCACAGATGTAATCACAGCAATCGCAAATGGCGACGCCGGGTGCGAAATTATCTCCGGGGTAACGTTCTGGGAAATTATCCGGGAAAGTCATCAGAAAGTCGAGCACCTTTAGAGATAAGACCGAGGGGTGTGGGATTCTTATCTCACTAAAACTCCTCAGTAATTAAAATCAATTACTTATGTATTAAAAATTGTTGAGGTAACTTACTAGAGGCGGCGCAACTGTATCTGTGATTTGATACGCACTGATGTATCATGATTTTTGCGAAAGCCGCTAGCTCGCTGTCCCAGAACTATATTATTGAAATAGTCAGTAGTTAATTTCACCAGTTACTACCGTCGAAATTAACTACTGACTATCAGAATAAATCTTTTAACTTATTATAGTAATAATAAGTTAAAAGATTTATTCTGATGCTCCATAGAGCAGATATAACAGTAGAGTTGAGAAGTTAATAAACCAAATACTTTGAGGTAGCGCTGACACTCCATGCCAAAATTACTTGTATACTCTTCTGTAAGAAATAAATAAAAATTAACTTCTTTTTAAGGGTTTCGTAGTAAACAAGGAACCTTTATAGTTTCGCCATGTCTGTCTGTCCGCGGCTTAGCTCAGAAACTATTGATAAAAGGACGCTGAAATTTGGCAACAACGCCGACAAAGTGGTGAAATAACGTACACGTAAAGAAGGTATGACTTTTTTATCGTGTGCTATCTCATAGTGTCGTTCAAAAATAAATTTCGTTCAAAAATAAAAGGAGTTTATTTTTTATTTATTTTATTTTCTTTGGAAAACTTACAGGTAGGATACAAATAGATGAAGAATATTGAAAGAAGGCCAATTACAAGTTTTCACAGACAGTATTAGAATAGAACAAGAGACAGTAGACAGATAAAGTAAGAAGTAAAAGTACTCGGAGCGAGTTATACAATGTAAGATAAGAAGTTATACAGAAGCGTATACAAGTAATTAATAGTTGCATTATTCTTCGAAAAACTGATTATACAATATATTTTTTACCATTGCCACTCGAAAAAGGGCACTTTATTCATCGATAACAGTGAATAAAACGCTCTTTTACTCACTGAGTGAATAAAGACTTTTTGAATTTGGAACAAGCACGAATTATGTAAAAAAAAATTTGAAACGTGCTGAAAGTACCTACTGGCTGGCTAAATGGATCTATTCCATAGAGCTATACGATTATATTAAAAAAAAACCGCCAATTTTAAGTTCTTTTCTCTCTGTTATCGTGGTTGTTTTGTGTCATTGGAAAATTTATTAACATAATAATGAAACAAAATGAGTTCTTCCGATGACGAAAATGAGACACTGACTCCGGAATCATTTCGTACTAACGCAGCAGTTATAGTAGATGATTTGTTGCCGCCAAAATCTCGGGATTTGTATCTGAAAACATACAATTTGTTCTGCGACTGGAAAACCACGAATGGCGCCAATTCCTTCTCAGAATGCGTATTTCTTAACTATTTCAACGAATTAACCAAGACGAAGAACGCGTCGACACTTTGGAGCATATATTCTATGCTAAAATCAACAGTGAGAATAAAACACAACATTGATATTTCAAACTATTCAAAGTTAGTGACATACTTAAAACGGCTGTCTGAGGGTGATAAGCCAAAGAAATCTAGAGTGCTAACCTCCCAAAACATTGAACGTTTTCTAAATGATGCACCTGACCACAGTTTTCTGGCCGTAAAAGTAAGTACCTACTTAAAACATATTTATTTACAAACCTACTGAACTTTTAAAGTTTTCCTGTAAATACATATTTTTTTAATTATTGTTCACAGGTTGTGCTAATTTTTGGCGTGAATGGGGCCTGTCGCAGTAACGAATTATTAAAAAAACTATGAACGACATCCAAAAACACTCGGAAAATTTATTACTGGTTGTTTTAACTGATACAAAAACTAAAATTGATAGAACGTTCGTAATACGGCAGGAATACGTTAAAATCGTCGAAAAATATCAAGCTATAAGGCCCACTAATACAAAAACCGATAGGTTTTTCTTACAATACCATGGCGGAAAATGTACTCGGCAACCTATTGGAATTAACAAAATAGGTGCGATGCCAAAAGAGATTGCCACATTCTTAAATCTACCAAATCCCGAAAAGTACACAGGACATTGTTTCCGTAGAAGCTCTGCCACCCTTTTAGCAAATTCAGGTGCTGATCTTACAGAACTGAAACGCCACGGAGGGTGGAGGTCCAGCACAGTAGCAGAAAGCTATATCGAGGATTCGATCGAAAACAAATCCAAAAGATGCAGCCGAATAATTGACAGTATAAATCTAAAACCGTCTGCTGTTGACCCTTCTGCGCCACTATCTCCGGCGCGCCCTTCAACATCGAAAGGAAAACCTTGTAAAACAACTACATTACAGCTTTCTCAGCAACAGCAACCACAAAATACGGCGACTTTGCCAAATACCCAAGTCTTATCTAATACGACAGTTTCAAAACCAAACAAGAATATAACACTGAATTTTGAAAACTGTTCTAATTTCACTATAAATTTTTAATGTTTATATTTAATCCTTTGTTCTTTTATTACTGATTATATAATAAAATTCTATGAATATAAATATTAGACTCCTATTTATTTTCTCACAGTCAATGGTAAAAAGTAGAGTACACAACTCGTGAAAAAAAAAATTATCTCGGTCCTTGTATCCCTCGCTCCGCTCAGGATTCTAATCTAGAATCCCTCGCTACGCTCGGGATTCTACTCTAGAATCCTTCGCTGCTCTCGGGATCCAACTTCGTACCTCGAATTAAATTCTCTTTTTTTTCACTTGTTGTATAATCTACTATTTTATTGCGTTTCGTGACACTGGTGGAGAATAAGTCAAGATTATTAACACTCTAACACATTGTATTGTATGATCTGCTAGCTCTTATTATATAAGAGTTTTGCCGATAAATACACCGCCGCACAGAAGGAACGTACAGAGGTCGATGATTCTTTAACCTGAGAGATGGAACACGTAGCCCAATTTTGCCAATTAGTTCCGAATTTTTATTTAATAAAAAAAATATTATTATTATATATATATTCTTATATATTCTTTTGAATACTTTCGATGCGATTTATGTAAATATAGATCAGTTTATTGATCAGTCTACCGATCAGTTTATCGATCAGTCTACCGATCAGTCTAACGATTGGTCTACCGATCAGTTTACCGATCAGAATATCGATCAGTTTATCGCTCAGTCTATCGATTAGTCTACCGATCAGTCTACCGATCAGTCTATTGATCAGTCTATAGATCAGTCTACCGATTAGTCTACCGATCAGTCTACCGATCAGTCTACCGATTAGTCTACCGATCAGTCTACCGATCAGTCTATCGATTAGTCTACCGATCAGTCTATCGATTAGTCTACCGATCAGTCTTTCGATCAGTATATCGATACTGATATCGATATACTGATCGATCAGTCTACCGATTAGTCTACCGATCAGTCTATCGATCAATCTACCGATTAGTCTGCCGATTAGTCTACCGATTAGTCTACCGATCAGTCTATCGATCAATCTACCGATTAGTCTGCCGATTAGTCTACCGATCAGACTATCGATCAGTTTATCGATCAGTCTACCGATCAGTCTACCGATCAGTCTATCGATTAGACTACCGATCAGTCTTTCGATCAGTCTTTCGAGTGTGCGTTACCCCAGCAAAATAATGTCGAAAATAGTCATTTAAATCTTATAGATAATTAGTTGCTCAGCTTCTGTAATTGTTAAGCACATTTTTAAATTTGTTACACATATAGTTTTTTAGTTATTACACAAAAACATATTCTGCTGGGGTAACGTTTGAAACGTTACCGCAGCAAACCTTTTTTTTAAATAATGGGAATATTGAAATAAAAATTAGCTATACATTTAGTTGTCTAGACGAGGTAAATGTTACACGTTATTTTGTTTTTGTTCTTTCTTCGGCTGCGAAGTTATTCGAGATTTTGCTGGAGTAACGTTTGTGGTTTTGCTGGATTTCTGAAACGGTTAAGCGGATTCTAATCATCTTTTGTACATGACTTCTTAGGAATTAGTTTTAATTTGTTTCGCAATGAAAATAACAAAATGATATACCGTTTAAAAGTTATTTAATGAAATATAAAAACACTTCTTTAGGTCCTAACACTCTGAATATGATCTCTAAAGACTTACTTTAAACGTTATTTTGTAGCTTTTAACTACCTTCAAATGTATATGAAGTTTCATTAGTATCCTGTAGGTAATTAACAAATTATGATGATATTCATTTCTCCACGTTCACGGTCACAATGCGCGCGGAGTTATTTGGCCACCGATAAACCTGTATACGGTTATATAAACTGAATGTTATATCAATATTTAGTTGCTTAATTCAATTATATACCTGTAAAGTTTCAGAGTAGTACATACAATAATTAACGAGATAATTAAATAAAAGTCATTAGGAACTTTAAGACCGTGGTAATCCGACCAAGTTTAGGTGGTTACAAAAAAGCGACCGCGTAGAACATTATGCTATCTTCTAAAATATGTAGGATAGTCTTACAAGTTTAGTAGAGATGTGTACACAAGTGTTAAAAAAACTACATATTTCTTAAAGAATTTTTATTTACAGGTAAAATAATAATTTTTATACTTAAAAGCAGTAATTCCTACCATTTTGTAGACAAATTTCAAATATCACAATATTTTTTCCTAGATATATATTACAGATAGTTGTATTCTAAGATTAACTTAAATTATGTAAAAATCACAGATCAAAAATAAAATATTAAACTGCAGTCAAATAATCATGTAAGTCAGAATCATCTTTAGGTATAAATTTCATATCCATAATAATTAAAACGTAGAACCATCATTCTTTCAGAAAGTTTACAGTTGGAACCATCTTTTGGCATACATTAAATAAAACATTTGATTGTGAACATACGTGGTTTTTATTTCCCTGTAAGAAACATGTAAGTAAACATCAGTGGCGTAGCGTGCCTTGTCGGGGCCCCGTATAAAAATTTTTTTGGAGGCCCTTATATGGAGGTAAAGATTTTTCACAAAAGAAAAAAAATATTGTGAGAAGTAATATTTATTCATCACATAATTTACCCATTTTACAAATAAAAATCGAATTTTAAATATTCACTCTCCTTGCCTTTTTCTCGGCAAACTGATTTATTAAATCATTTATGGCTGATGATGATTTTAGTTTTTCTAAAGTTTCTGCCTCTATGGACAATAGTGAGATGTCTGATAGCCGTCTTTGTCCCATCGAAGTTCTTAAGTAATTTTTTATTAGTTTTAATTTTGAAAAACTTCTTTCTGCCGTTGCGGTTGTAACTGGAAGGGTCAAGAATAAAAAGCATGCTGTGATTACCTCGGGAAAACTGGATGCAAGACTATTGAATTTTACTAGCAATAATTCAATGAGTTCTTTAATGGAATAATTTTTTTTAATTTCAGAATTTAAGCATGTTTTTAGAGCCTTTAATTGGTCACAAAGATTAAGTGAGATGTCTTTACTGTATTTAGCAGACAGTTTTCCGGAAGCGTTTAATATCTCTTCGCTTGAAGAAGATAGGAGTTTCTCCGGTTGTAATATTTCGAATATCAGGTTGCAAAGGCTCTGAAATCTTTCTTTAGTTTGAGAAATTAATATATCTAAACAGCAATAGTATACATTGACTTTGAAATAGGATTCCGGGTCGGAAATTCTCTCATCTTGTGATAACTCATCAAAAAAACGCTTCGTTATCTTTCGCCTACTGTTTTTAAAAACAGTTGTTACCCCCCACTTTTTTGCTAAATCTTTGGATTCATTTAGCAAACTATTAAATGAATTCTGATTTCTTAATTGGCACAGTCTATTTAAAAGATTACTTAATAAAATACTAGATTTCTGTAAGTCATTATTATCATGCTGTAGAGCTTTAGAAACAGGATTAATAATTTCAAATAGTGAAGAAAAAAATGTAACGAGCACTAAGAAATCAAAACTCTCTAAAATATTAATTATACTTTTACATTCTTCACGTTCATCTTTTTTATTTGAAATTAAATTTAGTTGGTACAAAGTTTTCATGATTAGTAAAAAAATTATCTTTACTGCTAATAAAGCGTCGTTCCTAGAAGACCATCTGGTAGGACATACCTTTTTAAGGGTAATCAAATATTTTTCAGATGAATCGTCACTTAGCATAGCCCAGCGTTTTATACTATTGCCAAAAAGAAGTATATATTTTTTCTAAATTATCGAAAAAAGTCGATACTTCACGAACATGTCTCGCAGCATCGTTCAAAACCAAGTTTAAAGCGTGCGCAGCACAATGAACATAATCGGCATTTGGAGCATGCTCTTTTATTAGGGTTTGTAATCCTCCATACACACCCGACATAACATTTGCTCCATCGTATCCCTGTCCTCTACATTTAGTCAAATCAATTCCATATTCTTTAGTCAAATTTAAAATGACAGTTTTCAGACCTGCAGCACTGCAATCGGTTACTGCTATGAATCCTAAAAAGGACTCACAGATTTTTATTTCTTTAGGCACATTATCATCATTTTCTGTAACCGAGATATATCGAAAAACTACAGATAGTTGGTCAATTTTTGACAAGTCTTGTGTTGTATCCAGAATTATTGTCAGAAATGGAGCTTTTTTAATTTCTGAGATAATACTGTTCCTAACGTTAGTACCAAGCAAACTAATGATTTCGTTTTGAATCGTAGGGCTTAAATAATTTATTTCACCTTTCGGTTTTAGAAAAAGTTCTTTTAAAGTTGCATCATAGTTAGATAGCAGACGTGAAATTGCCATAAAATTGCCAGAATCAGAATCATGCCCCCTCAAAGGTAGATTACAAGATACTAAAGTAATTATAACATTAATTATACGATGCAGTACATCTCTCCAGAATGTAATTTTACTATCGATTTCACTTTTCAATAGAGTATCGATGGTATTTCCTTACAACCAATTATTATAAGAGAGTGAGGCACTAATATGCTGCTGTGACTTTTCATGGTCAAGAATAGTTTGTGTGAAATTGCTTCTAACCGAAACACCGTTAACCCAAGCAGAGGAGTACGATTTGTTTTGACGATCTGCTAATAACCAACAGAAGTGACAGTACGGTTTGTTTAAAACGTTAGAATAACATAACCATGGTCTTATAATTTTTATGCCTGCCTGATTGAAATATGAATAATAATAAGCTGAAAAAGGTCGGTTATTTTCTGAAACTTTTGGAAATGGTTTAAATGGACCCAATTTAAAAATTATTTTTCGTTCGCATTCAGTTAAATTGTCACCAAAATTTCCTCTATCTGATGAAATTATATTACAATCTGCATTATCTGCAGATATATCAGAATCGTTGACTTGGGGTTCCTCGATTTCTGGATGGACATCCGATAAAGTATGTGCTTGGCTTTCTTCTATTTCCGGATGGATATGTGACGAAGAACATGCTTCAGAAGAATCTAAAAATAAACGAGTAATTGTTAAAAAATAAATACGAATGCTTTGATACTAAACTAAAAAGAGTTATATATAAATAAATAACGTTACTAAGGGTCACAGTTAGAGAGTGTTCAGTTCAGACGCACACAGATTCTACGCGGATTGTGCTCGTACCTATTAGTAGATACAAAATCACCTGCAGCCCGTCCGTGCATTACTATACACCTACGTGCTATTTAAACGCAGCGCGTAGTGTAGTGGCCATACAAAACGAGAACCCGAAAGCGAGTCTGCACATCTGAAGTTACACACGCAATTAACGATACGATACGGACTGATAAACAAACAACAAAACAAATCGATCCTATAGATAAGTTAGAATTTTGTTTTTTTTTTAATCAAGGCACGGAACCCTAAAAACAGTATAATTGTGAAAATCGAGGGGGGAGACAACTTTTTGTGACGGACAGATGGACAGACCGAAATTAAAAGATTTCCTTGTTTATCACTACGGGCCCCTAATAAATGGGTTGGGTAGTAGTGTAGTACTTACCTTTCCAATCTAAATCACTCACAGTATCTTGTCTCTGAAAAAATGAAGAAATTTTGGGCACTTTTTTTATAACCTCGTCCCTTTTCTGTTTAATTTTTCTTTTCTCAGCGCCGCTGGGATAATCTCTTTTCCTTTCACTCATTTCTTTTACAAATCGTTACTAATACTGCTAAACCAGAAGAACAATATTGTTTGTACTGAATTACAATGTAATGCACATTTATATAAAGCGCGTAAATAAACAGTGCACTGCACTCCGTGGTTTAACATCCAATGCAAAGTACAACAACGTACACGTACATCGCGATATCGATGAAGGATTCCCGGGGATTCCCCGCTGAGTTGAAGATGAAGTAAGTAAAACGGGGAAGTCCCGCAGCCCGCCATAACGATGTAGTGTTGCCAACTTTTGAACGCACGCTTAAGGCGGGAAAAAAAGGAATTGCTTTATAGAATTTTGTCATTTGTAAAATAAATTAGAAAGTTTTTATTCTTTTTCCTTAAACACTTTGGGGGCCCCCGTGGCCCGGGGGCCCCGTATAATTGATACGGCAAATACGGCGGTAGCTACGCCCCTGGTAAACATGCAAGCAAGCATGCAGCATGCAGTTATGCTAAACGAAATTATGCAGAATTTTAACTCTGCCAAAAGTAATTTATGCCATTGTGAATTCGAATGTATAAACATTCGGCTAAATAATAATTATACATACTAAATAATTTGTATGCCTTAAAAATATTCGTTTAAGGAAGATTATACCAAGTGTGTTATGCCAAATGAATTTCGGAGTATCAAGATTCTGCCAAATAGAAGGAACCCGTGCAACTGTGCCATTGAACTGGTGCACATAATACAATATATACCTATCTAATAAGTAGCTGAAAGGTAATAATAATAATAAGGTACTAATAGTACAGATATTATAATATTGTTATGTATTTAACAGTGTACACGTCTGTACCGAAATTTTAAGGTGTATTATCCTACATATTTTAGAAGATAGCATAATGTTCTACGCTGTCGCTTTTTTGTAACCACCTAAACTTGGTCGGATTACCACGGTCTTGAAGTTCCTAATGACTTTTATTTAATTATCTCGTTAATTATTGTATGTACTGCTTTGAAACTTTACAGGTATATAACTGAATTAAGCAACTAAATATTGATATAACATTCAGTTTATATAACCGTATACAGGTTTATCGGTGGCCAAATAACTCCGCGCGCATTGTAACCATGAACGTGGAGAAATTAATATCATCATAATTTGTTAATTACCTACAGGCTACTAATGAAACTTCATATACATTTGAAGGTAGTTAAAAGCTACAAAATAACGTTTAAAGTAAGTCTTTAGAGCTCATATTCAGAGTGTTAGGACCTAAAGAAGTGTTTTTATATTTCATTAAAATAACTTTTAAACGGTATATCATTTTATTATTTTTATTGCTAAACAAATTAAAACTAATTCCTAAGAAATCATGTACAAAAGATGATAAGAATCCGCTTAACCGTTTCAGAGATCCAGCAAAACCACAAACGTTACTCCAGCAAAATCTCGAATAACTTCGCAGCCGAAGAAAGAACAAAAACAATATAACGTGTAACATTTACCTCGTCTAGACAACTAAATGTATAGCTAATATTTATTTCAATATTCCCATTATTTAAAAAAAAGTTTTGCTGCGGTAACGTTTCAAACGTTACCCCAGCAGAATATGTTTTTGTGTAATAACTAAAAAACTATATGTGTAACAAATTTAAAAATGTGCTTAACAATTACAGAAGCTGGGCAACTAATTATCTATAAGATTTAAATGACTATTTTCGACATTATTTTGCTGGGGTAACGCACACTCTTTCGATTAGTCTATAGACCAGTCTACCGATTAGTCTACCGATCAGTCTACCGATCAGTCTACCGATTAGTCTACCGATCAGACTATCGATCAGTTTATCGCTCAGTCTATCGATTAGTCTACCGATCAGTCTAGCGATCAGTCTTTCGATCAGTCTATAGATCAGTCTACCGATTAGTCTACCAATCAGTCTACCGATTATTCTATCGATTAGTCTTTCGATCAGTCTACCAATCAGTCTTTCAATCAGTCTACCGATCAGTCTACCCATCAGTCTACCGATCAGTCTATCGATTAGTCTACCGATCAGTCTACCGATCAGTCTACCGGTCAGTCTTTCGATCAGTCTACCGATCAGTCTACCGATCAGTCTATTGATTAGTCTACCGATCAGTCTATCGATTAGTCTACCGATCAGTCTACCGATCAGTCTATCGATTAGTCTTTCGATCAGTCTACCGATCAGTCTTTCGATCAGTCTACCGATCAGTCTACCGATCAG
This sequence comes from Tholera decimalis, assembly GCA_943138885.2. NCBI lineage: Eukaryota > Metazoa > Arthropoda > Insecta > Lepidoptera > Noctuidae > Tholera > Tholera decimalis. The sequence goes on along the minus strand of OW964565.2, from coordinate 4,250,078 downwards.
TCTATTGATTAGTCTACCGATCTGTCTATCGATTAGTCTACCGATCAGTCTACCGATCAGTTTTTCGATCAGTCTATCGATCAGTCTTTCGATCAGTCTACCGATCAGTCTACCAATCAGTATTTCGATCAGTCTACCGATCTGTCTATCGATTAGTCTACCGATCAGTCTATCGATTAGTCTACCGATCAGTCTACCGATCAGTCTACCAATCAGTCTTTCGATCAGTCTACCAATCAGTCTACCGATCAGTCTATCGATTAGTCTACCGATCAGTCTATCGATAAGTCTACCGATTAGTCTACCGATCAGACTATCAATCAGTTTATCGATCAGTCTACCGATCAGTTTACCGATCAGTCTATCGATCAGTCTACCGATCTGTCTATCGATCAGTCTGGCAATTGGTTTATAGATCAGTTTATTGATCAGTCTATCGGTCAGTCTACCGATCAGTCTACCACTCAGTCTATCGATTAATCTATCGATCTGTCTATCGATCGGCCTGTCGAATGGTCTATCGATTAGTCTATCGATTGGTCTATCGATCATTCTGGCAATTGGTCTATAGATCAGTTTATTGATCAGTCTACCGATCAGTCTAACGATTGGTCTACCGATCAGTTTACCGATCAGACTATCGATCAGTCTACCAATTAATCTCTCTACTACTGATCAGTCTATTCATCAGTCTGTCGATCGGTCTATCCATCAGTCTAGTAATCGGCCTATCGATCCGTCTATCGATCAAGGGTCTACCGATCAGTCTACGAACCGGTCCTCTATAAAAAAAAATATGATTTTATTTTACCATTTTGTTGGCGTTATTAATATGTACATATATACATGCCAAATGTCAGCGTTCTAGTAACAATCGTTTCTGAGCTAAGCTAACTATAAGGTTTCCTTGTCGACTACGGAACCCTAAAAAGTGAGTAAATAAGACAGCTATTAGCATTTGGCTGCTATCCCACTTGAGTTTTACGAGCGTTGGCGTCTCTCGAACGTCTGCGCAGCGCCAACGCTGCTCAGACGCGACGTTGACGTCGCGTCGTCGCGTTGCAAGCATTACCGTCCGCTGACCGCGACGTTAACGTCGCACCAACGTAACGTTAACGTCGCGTTTGTTGGCAAACAGGTACAATCACGCGTCCTGTTCTGTCCGTGTGGGTACGGGCGGGGGTTACGGGCTACGATTTTACGATTACGATTACGGTTACGATTTTTTTTGCTTTAACGAGCGTACTAGGTACTGGTACAATTCAGAATGCAGTCACTATCAGAAATCGATTTCGATATTGAAAATACATACATTTATTATAATATGATTCTAAAAGGTCTCCATGACGAAAATTTCCGAATAAACAAACTTTGATTATTGTAAACCATAAGACAGTGTCTTTGAACAAATAAAACAAGTAGTTAATAAAAACTTTTTACCAAAAAATTAAACCGACTCCCAAAAAACACTGCAAAGTGAAAAATAACTTTAATTTCGGTAGTCGGTGTCTTTAGTTTGTATTTTCGTTTTTGGCACCGACTTCCGAAATTAAAGTTATTTTTCACTTTGCAGTGTTTTTTGGGAGTCGGTTTAATTTTTTGGTAAAAAGTTTTTATTTCACTCTTTTTAGTTGGTTTATTTTTAATTTACCTAGTTACAAGAGCCTAATTATCAACTACTTATAACCTTTTACAAAATATTGCTTTTCCCAATGCTGGGCCGTTAATTGTTGAGGAGTTCTCCTGGTACTTCACCATCAGCTCTACATCACCATATGCATTGTGACGACCATAAAGTGCGTAACATCCATATTCAAGTAATCGAATCGCAATCCACTCAATACTTATTATTGAGTAGTTTCGGCGGCCATCTGTGGTCTTCATCATCAGTTTCACTTCCTCAAATGGTACTTTTTGAGAGCAACTGCACAAGTTACTATAATAAATACCCAAAACGACATAGGTGTGCCTATAATATTTGAAGAGTTCCCTCGATTTCTCCAGGATCCCATCATCAGATTCTGACGTTTATGAAAATGGGATCAGTATCGAAGTATACCCTTTCAATCAAAAAAAGAATTTTCCAAATCGGTTCAGCCGTCTTCGAGTAATCGATGATCATACATTAAAAAAAAAAAAAAAAAAAAATATACGCGTCGAATTGATAACCTCCTCTTTTTGTCGTCGGTTGAAAATATACACAGAAGCGTTTTATTATTATAATATTTTAAACAGCCTGTATGAAAAATTTAAATGTATTATTTTCCTAACATACCCCAAAGTTATAACAAGCCTCTCTTCTGGTGACACTGAAACTCTAAAGATTACCTAGTGTCTAAATATTGTATGTGACTTTGAATAACTTCTATTAGTTCGTCAAATGTGGTCTTCGGCATTCGCAAATATTTATAAAATTCTGATTCATTATTTTTAATATTATTAGAGTACAGTGCGAAATATTCACTTTCTTGTGATCGATTGGACCATAAAGGGTTTTCCCAAAATTGACGACGACATTTTCTTTTTCTTTTCCGTAATTTTCGTTAAGTAGTAAAACCAACAGTAGTGTTGTTCCTCGTCGAAATCCATTATGTTTCTGATTGTACGCCTCAAGTAGTATCATGTGCGCGACGCTAATGCTTGCCACGTGAGAACGCGACGTCAACGTCGCGTCTGCGCAACGTTGGCGCTGCGCAGACGTTGGAGAGACGCCAACGCTCGTAAAACGCCAGTGGGATAGCGGCCTTAAAATATAAAAATTAAGTATTCCTACTCTAACTAACTAGTTAAATAATAAAATCGTATTTTTAGGGTTCCGTAGTCGACAAGTTCATTTCAATTTTTTTTCACCCTTTACAAAACTTCTTGTAACTTCTTATAACTAACTCGGGAACTAAATGTCGAGAACTGGGCCCTTTTTGCTTGGACGCCCACATTTTTTGACCATACAATCATTTGCACAGGTGCGGGAATCGAACCCGCCACACGTAACGCACCAGTCAATCACTCAACCACAGCGTCAACCTTGTCGTAATTTATTAATTTGTTATAATTCTGATTAATATTATTTCGAACTTACTACTTTCTTCATTCCATAAGCTCGTGGTAACTTTTGCTGGCTTTGTCCTATGGCCTTACCTTTGGCTGCTAGAATCCGCATACTGTAATGTTAAATATCACATAATTTAAACTTATAAAAAATTACCTCAGATTTTTAAATTTATGATAGGCTCGTGTTATTCGTGTACCCTCTCACCTATTGGTAAGCGATGATGTTATCGAAGATGTGGCGTGCTTACCTAGACGTAACCTATTCGCTTTTGATTTGACCACCAGATAATAGCTATCAGGAAACACAGACACTCCATAGCTGTACGCACAATTAAAGTATTCCCAAAATGTATTGTGCGTATGGGTGGGATGTGGACCAGGTTTGGTAATGATGGCACTTTGAGTTCGCCTTGCGTCACATTTTATTAACAAGAGCAGTCAAAAAAGCATTTATCAACAACTAACTTAAAGGGAAGTGTTTCGATAGTTTTTCAGAATTATGGTTAAAAACAGAGCTCAAAGTTAGTGAAAATCGGAATATATGACAACTCCAGCTCATGTAAATACATACGTGTTAATTCGAAACAGTATTGCGTTCTCATTACTGTCCTCCAAAGGAACTTCACTGAATCTTGAGCAAGAGGAGCCTATTTTCCCCTGAAGAGTTAAATAACAGTTGTAGTTATCTCCAATTAATATAGTGCTAGGTTTCGGTAACAAGTTTTTTTTCAGGGTGAGGTATGCAAACAACTCCCAGATTATGGTCTGAGAGTTGTTTGCGTAACTCAGTACTTACTTACCTCAAAAAAACCTCTGATTCATGAAATATCTGATCTGGTATCTGATAAACAAGGTTAATTGAAATTAAATTTATTTATCAGATATCCATAATGGTTAGTAACAATAGGTAGTTACTATGAACTATGTTAGTAAAAACAAAGTCGTGAAATCTAAATTTATTTTACAGTAAAAACAAGAATTTTTATCCAGAGCAAGGTGTACCTATTGAACAAGGTGTACAATTGCTGCTGCCTCGTACTCTGCGTAACAGAGATGACACCCGCTTGCGTCTTCTTGGGTAAAAGTCATCCGTACGCGATTTTTTCACAAAGAAAAAATAAAAATACAACGCGGACAAACTGCAGAATCGCGGAAACCGAACAACATCCTTGCAGAGCGCTGTATGTCTTTTGCGTGTAATCAACCCACCGTGTGAAGTGACTGGCAATAAGCATGCTTTAAATAGCGCTATCTTAATCTCAGCCGAGCAAACCGGCGAGCCAATATGTTACCACGAACAACCAGCGCTCTACGTTTACGTTCAATATCCACATTGTTCTTCAGCTCAACGACAACCTAATTGGGTGCTATATGTTTGAGCCGTTTGGGGTTGAAACGTTAGGACCATGGGGTACGAGTGCGCATCGACTCTTTCGTGACATCAGCAAACGATTAGTCGACTCCACAGGTGACCAGATGGCTGGCCTTTTCTTTGGACAAAGAATCAGCATTGCCATTCAACGTGGCATCGCGGCCAGTGTTTTGGGCACTTTTCCCATTGATAGCGATTTTTCGATGCCCTATAATTTATTTTTATATTTTCGCCTGTATTCCTGAAATGTGCATATACTACTATCCATTTTTAATCTGTTAGACTTATTAACAGATTTCAGAAGAATATAGAGATTACCTATACCTATTACAAACACGAATAGGTACTACTCTTCAGCTCATCAATGATAATAGGCCCTAAATGTTTCACTCTTCTTAGAGGAGAAGCCATTAAGAAAGAAAGGAGGGTCATGTGAGGTTTATCACCGAGGCCGAAAAACATACTCTTCAAGATGTACAACATGTTGAAATGTGACTGTGACTACATTTACCAACTCAGTATGAATAAATATGATGTTGGTTCTAATTACACGTTAGTTTTAAGTAAGACTTAAGATTCTGGTGATGTTACAGGGCAACGTTATCGCTCAGCTAAAAGCACTTAAACTAAAAATGAAGAAATAATATTTCATTTTCTCAAAAAAAATATAATGTCCTATTATATTAGTAACAGAACTTTCATGTTTCGCCTATTTATTAATGTCGGTTTATATGGAGAAAAACCGGCTAGAAACCTACTCTTTTTTAAGTTAGATGATTCCGTACTCACATAGTATTCACAGACGATGTGTATGAAGCTCCCGGTGTCCTGGCACAGCGACCTCTGGTCCGTACAGTACCCAACTACGTCAAGTTCGGCGAAAATATTAGAGCATTGCGTCAGTTTCACAAGAACCAGGCATGCACAACTAAAAACGGCACTTACACTGGCCTATAAGAGATTAAAGGCTATGTAACTAAAATATAGAAGATAACATAATTAGATTATAACGTTCCCACAGCTGGGACACAGGTATTTCGGCCCATTTCCCCTCCTAGAGTACTCTTTATCAGAGGAAATGGACCGAAATTTTCCTCTCATAGAGTACTCTCTATGAGAGGAAAATTCCAAATGGACCGAAATCCACCACGCGGGCCCAGTGTGGGTTGGTGTCGCCTATATACAAGGTGTAACAGATTAAGCGCAATACCTCAGACACCCCAATTAGAATATTAAATTATAAGTCTAAAACAACATGCGTAACTAAATAAATTGAAACCAAAACTAGACATTTTTTGATAAAATAGTTATCCTTACTCTACGCAAAACGTATGTGCGTCATACAATATCCTAAAGCCTGCAATACATGTTGGCCGAGCGTAAGCCAACACGAGCGTTGGCAAATAGGTACAAGGTAAGAAATAACGTCCACACGTTCGACAAGTTCGTCGAACGCCAATGCAGACGACCAATGTAGAAGAGGGTCTGTAGAGCTGCCCACACGTTGGCCGAGCGCAGGCGAGCGCCTTTGATTTGTGACCAAAAACCGACACCGATCCGAAGTGAGGCAAGTGATCACGAGCAACGGCGAGCGAAGACAAGTTGCACCAAATGAGCTCTATACACGTTGGCGCTGGCCTCCACTCGGCCAACTAGGCAAATGACACCGAGCGATAGCAAGACAAGGCAAATATACCGTCTACATGTTGGTATTGGCCTTCACTCGACAACGCTCGGCCAACATGTATTGCAGGCTTTACACATTCATGCAATGTTGGCGGCCGACACGCACACTAGCGCATTTCCTTGAATTAAGAATTGTATTCATGTGTAGTATTCCATCAAAATTTAACACCTATTTTTTATGACGGAAATCGATTCAGAAGCCGATTCTGAACCAACTACTTATGTACTTTCAGGAATTGCGTTTATTCTGTTACACGCTGTGTAGTAAGTATTGTGTTCTGTTTTTCGGTCCTAAGACATGCCGGTTTCTCCACCGGTTTAAGAGCAGTGGTAATGATGGAAATAACGCAAAGTAATGTGCCTGCATAGGTTCGAACCCATTACTTATAACTTATAAGTCGCTCAGGTAACCATTAGGGCACCACTGCTTCTAAGTACATAATATAACATACTAGATTCTGGATGCAAACTCGTCCGCGTGGAAGGGTTTTCCCCCGTAAATCCTAATTCCGTGGGAATTCCGGGATAAAAAGTAGCCTATGCGTTACTCTAGGATGTCAACTATCTACTTACCAGATTTTATTCAGTTACGTTCAGTAGTTTTTGTGTGAAAGTGTAACAAATATCCTTACACCTATATACACCATAAGTAGGGGAAGGTGGGGCAGCTTCATACATATTTTATATTTCGTCTTATAGAATGCTCTCAGGTATCGATATCTTTATTGATTCATCAAAAATCAATAGTCTAACTATCTGACTTTATATAAAAAACATGAAATTTGTGTAAATACACTTGTACAACTTTTTGTACCACTTTAAAGAAAAAATTAAAAATGTATGAATGTACCCCACATGCGGGGCACTTACATACAGCCTATGGGGCAGATTCATACATGTGACGAAATACACAAGTTTTGCGTAAAATGTTTATTTATTTATCAAAATCAATGTATCAAAACACAACGTTCATGAAAACAAAAGCAATATTAGTCTCTATTATCAAATAATACTTACATAATCATATTATAAAAAAGACAAATATAGTTAGTTTTTATTTTTATGGCACCGAGGGAACTAACTTAACCTAACACACACAGCACACAGAGAGATACTTATCCAGTTCTAGAGCTGACAGCGACGAAGTTGCCACTCTCAGAAAGGCCATGGTAGAGCGCATGAATTTGACCTTAATTTTCGTTTCCCAATGGGGTGACGACAATCTGGTCAAATTCAATGCTCTGTAAACACAGGCTTGTCTTTTCAGCGCTAAAAGGTGCCCTTTTGAATTGATCCCTACTTTTCGAAGTACATCTGTGCCAGTTACCAATCGCCTGGAGCTTTTAGGCATGGAGTTGACGTCAGACCTCAACTTCGGCTCAACCATCGAGTCCAGAGCTCAGACTGCAGCAAAAAAACTGGGAATCCTACACAAGGTGAGGCGGTACTTCACGCTTGGACAGCTTCTAATTCTGTATAAAGCACAGGTCCGTTCCTGCGTGGAGTATTGCAGTCACTTGTGGGATGGCTCTGCAAAGTACCAACTTGCTGCATTGGACTCGAACGAGCGCAGAGCTAAAAGGCTTATAGGCGACGAGGTGCTGGTGGACAAGCTTCATAGCCTGGCTCATCGGCGAACCATTGCTTGCCTGTCGGTTTTCTACAGATTGTACTTCGGGGAGTGTGCGCAGGAGCTCCATGACCTGATTCATCCATATCCCTTTCACTACCGGACTAACAGACGCACGGCTGGGTACCACCCACACTTGGTTGATATACCGTCTTGTCGTACCAAGCGCTTCTCCTCCACATTTATTGTGCGCACAGCCAAGCTGTGGAATTCTCTGCCGGCTTATGTGTTCCCTGCCACTTATGACCTTTCAGCCTTTAAAACACGAGTAAATAGGCATCTTCTGGGCTCGCTCGTCCCATCTTAGACCTCATCTATCGCTTACCATCAGGTGAGATCGAGGTCAAGAAGTGGGCCCACCAGTAATAAAAAAACAGTCTTTCTGATCAGGCACATCACTTTTTAAATATCTACATCATATTGCTTAATTCTTATTTATTAATACTCCATATTTGGCTGCTGATTTCCGAAATGAGAGTTTGTTTTCCAAAACTTTATCGATAGCTTTAAACATTGCATCTTCGTCCACTACTCCACTCCTAGTTCCCTTTTTCTTGTAATTTCTGAACATAATCGTTCTGCAAAACAAAATTATGGTATAATTTTACAAACAAACAAAAAATGGGGCACATTCATACAGTATGAATGTGCCCCGTACACTCCTGTATGAATCTACCCCATCACAAAAAAATGAAATCAAAATATTTCTAGAAAAAAAGCAAGCATATATAAAATTATTCACAGATTTATTCACAAACTTGACCCTATTATCTTTTAAATAAAATAGAACGGAATAATCTAGAGAGCAGCTTTTATTTAAAAAAAAGACGTTAAAGTGAGCTTATAAAAATACTTATGCCTGGCCGAATCACGTTCTGTGTCACACCGACGCGCGTTTCACACCGACTGCTTTCAAACTCCGTGAGCAACCACACACAAAAGTAAGCTACACATACACGCATAAGTCATTCTGTTGATGTGCGCCTAACATCAGATATATTTGGTGTATGACGGTGCCCCTTGTATGAATCTGCCCCACTTCCCCCTACATCCATTCTCATAAACATTCTCATTCGTATTTATATTTAGGTAATATCATTAGTAATAAGTAAGATATTATATATACAACGTGTAACGGAAACCCCATATCTATCCAAAGGGACTGAAGACAACATCTGGTATGGAGTCTCTATGCAAAGTTTCAGCTCAAAATAAGTGACTCACAGAATTGACCCCAAATTATCGGTTTCATATGTTTCTTGAATACCAGTAATAACAAGCGTGTCCAGCACTATGAGGGTCATCACTTTCCACGTCACTTGCCAATAAAACGATAATTCTCTTCGTTCTTCTTAATTTGAAAAATTCGGTCTCTGGTCTCCATGTATTGAAACTAATAAGTTCTACACCATGTAGACATAGGATTACAAAACCCTTGCTATATCGTTTTTTATCATCCAAAGAAGCCGTGCACTCGGTATGTATATACCCTTTAAATTACACGTTGTGTAAATAAGTATTTGAATAAAAAAAAAACGTCATAAAGTCTGTTCAATCTGCTTTTTGGGATAGGCTTCCAGTTTGTCTGGATGAAGCTAAGTACCAGTATTTAACAAGGAGCGACTTCCTACAACCGCTGGGCAAAGCTAGTGTCAGATTTACTAGTCCCTATCTACAGTAACGACCATCAAAGAGGTACGCATGACACCCGGCAATAATGGCTTTACTTAATTTCTGTTATACGGCGGAGTGGCATGTAATATTTGGTCACCAGAATAGGAGAAATGACGCTTACCCTTGACAACTCGTTTGCTGTTTTTATTTAGCCTCATCGATCTCTAAATAATAAATAGATTTGAAATGTAATCACACTCACATTTAGTCGTTAATTAGCTTCGATCAATAATAAAAAAATTAATTAGTCTCTAAATATCAGAATTAGTCATATCGTGGTTTAAAAGATAATAGTTTACATTAGTGGCTGTGCCAGAAAGCATGCTTTCTTGGGGCCTAATTTCGAATAATTCATGACTAAATTCAGACGAAAACAATTTCCGTTAGGTGCTCTAGATCACTTTATGCAGAGGTAGCCGACCCCTATATCTTTTAAAGCACGAAACGAATAATTTTATTTGGTGACTATATCTGAGTGAAAACAGATCTCTGCTACACCCAACCAGAAAGCAAGACCAATCCCCTATATCTTACTAATATTATAAATGCGTAACTTTGTGAGGATGGATGGATGTTTATTTGTTACTCTTTCACGCAAAGCCTACTGAACGGTAGATAGTTGACATCCTGGGAATAACACAGGCTACTTTTATTTCCTAGCATTCCCACGGGATCGGGATTCGCGCGGGCGCGTGTGGCTAGTCTTTTAAATTACGAAAATCCATCACCGTGGCCAAGCTAGAAAGTGCCACACTCAAACGATGGCATTGTCTGTTTCTCCGCTTACTACTTATGAAACACGATGATAGATGTGGATTTCAATATGGGAAATATAAATAAACCAGGAAGATTTGTATATAAATCTTTGTAAAATTTTGCTAATCTATGACTGGATAATTAACTGTCTCTGTTTCAATAAATAACTTACTTGCACAGTTTTCATAATGAGGGCATCGAAATTGTATGGTAATATTAAAAAAAATATAATTACACAGTTAAAAATACACTAAACTGCTTTTGTATTATATCTTTTAAAAACTCAGCCAATACCAAACGGACTCTTATGAAACCGTTTATATTTTTCTTACTATCGCGTGTGCAATAAAAACAATATTACGTGTTCTTCTACATGGGAAGGTGACGATAAAGTAAATAAAACAAGCATATAAAAATAATACATTTATTTAATATTACAATAAAATATTTATTATTTGTAACAATAATAAATTAAACTACTTACTAGGGGCGCTCGCAGACGAAACACACCTCGTCAATGAGCTCAATAATTAGAAAATAATGGTACTTATTTTGTGTATTAAAATTGTAACTACATAATTGTCTAACTCCATTAAAGTTTAAAGTTCCATTTTAGTGACTTTAAAATGGTCGAAATTACTCAGCCATGCATACAATATTGCCGGCAACTTATTTAAGTTATATACAGTAGTAAAATATGTCCCATATTATAGCAAAACAATAAAAATACAAACTGTTCACAAGACTAGCAATTCTGTTGGTATAAACCGTTATCAAAATGTACACAGTAACGGAAGAGTTAAAATAAATGAGGTCTGTGTTTGTGCATATTTTCTGTCTGGCAACATTTATCCTTGTGCCTGTTCCCTAATCCTTGTGACGTGTTGTCTATGGAATATGTCGAGCGCCTCCCATTGCTTCGTGTGTAGAAGGATGTGGGGTCGTCGCGTCCGCATGTATGTCACTGCTTCGGCGGGAGACCAGCCATTTTTCTGTAAACACATAAAAAGGATATAATTAAAAGATACAACATAGAGTTTGACATCAAAGTTTATAATGGTCATACAGCTGCTGTAGAAAAAGCGTTTTCACGAGGGAGACAGCTGTATGCGTTTAAAATTGTTATTGCTGGTTAGTTTTCGATTGAGTGCGTTTTGTTTTCACTATTAATAATATTAATATGATGTTTATGTACATTTATGGTTGTATAATAAATATCCATGCCATGCATATTCCCCATATTCTATATTATTAACACTAACATAATAACTTTCGCGAATAGAGTTTTCATTTGTCTAAAGTTTTCATATAAATCATATTTCTTATGATATTTTTTTTTTTAGAATTTATTATAATAAACTTTATAGAAAAATTATAAAACCGATTTCCATATCAAAACACTACAAAAGTTTTTCTAAAGTTTTTCCTAAGTTTTTCTAAAATTCTAAACTTTGAATGGCTCTCCTAAACATTTCTTTTTTTGTCGCTTATACCCTATTTCTTTTTAACCGTCGATATGTATGTTTATCAGTTGTCTAGTACTCATAGCACAAGCTCTGCTTAGTTTGGGACTAGATGGCGTTGTGTGAAAGTTGGGGAATATTATTATATTATTATTCTCTCGCCCAGAAAAAAAAAGGTACCAGGAACTCTTACCATCATGAGGTAGCAACCGACGAGTGTGGCGCTGCGCGTTCGCCCCGCCTTACAGTGCACGTACACGGAGCCACTGTTGATTTGGTGGCTGTCTGTTGGTATACCAGACAGTTTTCTGTCAGCCGGAAGAAACCTGGGGACATAGTAATACACCATACATGTTATATCATGATCATAAGACAGACATAAATATACACAACTAGCCTACTGCGGTTTGCTTACGTAAAAAGCTTTTTTCAGCAAAAAAATGTCAGTTGGTGATAACAGAGTATTCTAATGGTGAAACAATGTCTGTAATCTGTTTGTGAGTCTGTGTTTCCCGATAGCTATAACCTAGGAGTCTTTAAGTCAAGAGTGAATAGGTTACTTTTAGGTAAGCGTGCTCCATCTTCGACCACATCATCACTTACCATCAGGTGAGATGGTGGTCAAACGCGAACCTATTCTAAATAAATAAAAAAAAAAAAAAAAAAAAATCGGACTAGTAGTATGTGCATATTTGTTATAAATTATAAATAATAATAAATACAGATCCTTCCTGTTTCTAATATTAGTATAGATGAGAAATAAAATGTAAGACTTAGCAGCAATAATTTCTGTCTATTTGTTAAGCTTTCACGCCTAAACCGCTGAACCAATTTTACGAAATTTGTCATGGATTGTATTTTAGATAATTGGGGACCTGGGGTCAAACATGCCAATTGTTATGTCAACAACTAACCCTCAATGGGCTGAAAAAGTGTGTGAAATGTACCACCAAAAATCCACGCGAACGAAGTCGCGGGCAACAGCTAGTTATGGTGAAAAAAAAAAATACAAGGAATGTGATACTTGTAATGGTTTTACACGCGTCCCAAAAACAAAACAAAGGAATTGCATACATACGACTCTTACGAAAAGAAAGAATAAAAACCTTACATATTATGTGTATTTTTTGCAGGATTGTTATGGAGTTCCGTAACCGTAAACCAAACTATCAGATATCCGAAATAGAAATTTAACTAATTTTAATTTAACCGTAACCAAACCGGCATAAAAGATTCGGTTAGTTTCGGATAGGGGCAGAACCTAAATGAGACAGTAGACAGTTATGACAGGTATTTTTTCTGTAATTCTGTCCGGCCAAGCCGACACTGGTCCCGCGCGGTTCTTGCAAAGTTTGTTATTATTTCTATGGCTTAGTCATAACTAGTCAGTTGCAGGCACGGTCCGAAGGGGGTAGGTCACAGGAGCCATGACCCCCCAAAACGTGCACTTCAAATTGTAAATCTTCTAAAAATTTGCAAAATAAGACCCGATTTGACAATATAACTAGAATACTTCCATTTGTTTTATTATGTGTGCAATTAAATTATGTATAGTACAATAAAGAAAAAAATACGGGATTATATTACAATTTTATATTTACAAGTATGTACCTACTTAAATCGATAAAGTGAAAGAGAGAAAAGTAGTATATTTGTAACCGAAACTAATTAAACGGATAATCCGAAATAATTACATATCCGTAACCGTATCTCAAACAGGTATAATATTATTCCTATATGCGTATCAGATCTAAAATTTCATATCCATAACATCCCTGATTTTTAATCGACTTCAAAAATGGTGTTTCTGTATTCGACCAGTATGTTTGTATTAACGCGATATTTTTAAACTACTGATTCGGTTTCGATGGCTTTTTATATATTTACTAAAAGTGGTTATGTCTCTCACAATTATAATAAATAAAAAACAATATGACTACGCTGCATTTAAACTACCACGCTGAACAATAGAATTAATAGTCTATTTCATTAACACACCCATACATACTTTCGTACATTCTAGATAACGTATCAATTTGTTAGTTTTCTTTATGATTACTTATGATCGATAAGTTGATACATTTATTTTATTTGTCATTTAAGATTTTTAAATTCAGATAAAGTAACCAAATACTTCCTCAATATCGTTTTAAAACTTTTCCATTTCCTATACTTTGCTCTTTTTGCTCTGTCATGCACATATTTGGATTGTTACTAATGTTTCCTTCACCGTTTCGAAATTCAAGACATTTATTTGTTAAAGGACGCCACCACTCACCACTGGTGATGATAAAAATTAAATAAAGCAATGCAATAATCTGGGTTCGAATCCACGACCTTATAATTTCTAAGTCGGGCCTGTAACTACTGGGTCACCATTTCTTATGTATTTTAATTTTATTATAGGTAAATATTCATACAAAAATGCAAGCATATTCTGTATTGTGCATTTGTTACAAGTATATTTTCTGGTGAATAAATCCATACCTATACTAGCTGTGCCCGCGTCTTCGTCCACGTTAGCATTTTTTATTTTTAAGCTAATTATTTTGAAAATAAAATTCATACATAGTTTGAATGTCGTATTTATTAATATCTAATCAAAAGTCTAAAAAATAAGTTTCAAACTTCTAGCATTAAAATTACGTAATTTCCATACAAACTTTCATCCCCTATTTCAACCCCTTACAGCCCTTTTTTCGCATTAAAAAGCAGCCTATGTCCTTTCTCAAGCTCTAGACTATGTCCGTAGCAATTTTATTAAAATTGGTTCAGTAGGTTAGGCGTGATTGCGTAACACACAGACAGACAGAGTTACCTTCGCATTTATAATATTAGTAAGGAAGTAAGGATTATAAAGAGGTAATATAATATTGTATTTGTGAGTGATTTTTTATGAAGGAGATTACCTTTAAAACTACTCATCCCATTTCTAAAAAATATTCACCATTAAAATGCTACTTTATCACAAGTGCCGTACATGCATATAATAAAAAAACCTTTACGCGGGAGCGGGCAGAAGCTTATAAATAAATAAATATATACAATGTCTTGTGCAACTCACCTATTTATAAAAGTAATTCCTTCATATAGTTTGTCCTGGTCCGGCGCTTCAAATATATCGGTGGTAGCTAGCTGAAGGAACTCCACACCTTGTTCCCGCCATTTCTGAAACATAACAAATATTTTTTGACGTGACAACGTCTTATAATTCGACGAAGCTGGCTGCACGCACGAAAATACATGACTCATGCGGCGTTACCTCGCTCTGAGGCGTTCCATCGCTCTGAGGCGTTCCAAAGCAAATCAAATTGGATCTACAAGTTGACATTTATGTATGACTCAACGAGTCAAGTACTAGGCTATCATAAAACGCTAAAGCCCGATTTACACTTCAATAAGTACAGTAGCGAGTTAAGAACTCAGACAGTTAAGTAATAAGTAGTAAGTTGTAAGTAGCGTCCAAACGTAGGCGAGTGAGTAGTCATAAGTTGCCATCCCGAGAAGAAGACTAGTCGCGTCGGTTATTGTTTTTTTCTGTGCTGTGATTGTTTAGTTCCTCCGAAACAGTTGTTTTAATCCAGAAAATGGACGTTGAATTACTCAATACCAATTTACGTGCTATAGTGACAGAATTAGTATCAATACTTTCAGAACACATTGAAAATGAAATAAAATGAATGAAATAAATACGTGTTCGCGGCCGCTACCTACAAATTTATGGTCTGTACTAAACTCGCCCGTCTACATTCAAGCCAGTTAAGTTGGCGGGGTGCGGGAGACGCGAGAGAGGGGGCTACTTCGCACTGGACTCGCCGAAAAATAGGATCGCGATCTATTTAACTCAACTTAATCAACAACTTACTACTTAACTCGCTTTTACCGTTCAAACTACATTAACAACTTAACTCGCCAATGACGCAAGTTAACTCGCTACTGTACTTATTGAAGTGTAAATCGGGCTTAAGAAATGACGTCACTGTGTAGGGATTCTTCCATTGTCATGAGAAGTGCAGTCATAGTGATGTAAAATTAAATTTTTCTTTTGTAAAATGCAACCATCCATCAGTATTTTCTTATGACGTTGTCACGTTCAACGATCGTCAGTAAACCCACTTTACAGACAACCAAACCAAAAAAAAACAGTGAAGGTAATATCGACATGACGATAAAATACATTACGCTCATTGTCATGAAGATTTCTACAATACTTAAGTACATAAAACTATTATTGTTCATACGTCATTACGTCTTCTTAAAAGTCAAACACTCAAGGTTAAAAATCTATACTTATAATAAATCTGTAGAGAGGTCAATTCTGTACATGAAATATATTTACAAAATAACTATCAGGGGGTGATTAGGGATCGATACTGATGCCAAAAATGCAATCAGTAAAATTTTTGTCTGTCTGTCTGTCTGTCTGTCTGTCTGTCTGTCTGTATAACCGTTATAGAAACAAAAACTACTCGACGGATTTTAACGAAACTTGGTACAATTATTTTTCATACTCCTGAGCTGGTTATAGTATACTTTTCATCACGCTACAATCAATAGGAGCAGAGCAGTGAAGGGAAATGTTGGGAAAACGGGAGAAGTTACTCCATTTTTTAAGCTTCCGTCGCGTGTGCAACCTTAAGGACGCATGTTCAAAATTGATAGGTATCAAATCGCATCACTACATAGACAAGGCTCAAACACACACAAACGTACGAATAGCTCCGCGAATTATGGGTACATAAAGTCATTTTGATACTTTAGATTATTTAATTTTTTTTTAATGGCTTCATGGTTGCTTTTATTTTGTGTGCTGTTTGATGTCATGAAATTATTGGAGTGACTTGTAGGTACACTTCGATGACTGGTACTGGATCTCTTTGACAACAAGATGTAAATGTGCAATTTTTTTTATTATGGTTTCGTAGCCGATTGGCAAAAAACAGAACCCTTATAGTTTCGTCATGTCTGTCTATCTGCCCGTCCGTCCGTAAGTCACAGCCATTTTATTCCGAAACTGTTATGACTACCTACATGTGAAACTTGGTAGGTAGATGTATTCTGTTCCGCCGAGTTGAACCGCTTTCCGATTGATAGACAAAAATATATAAATTTAAGGGGGGCTCCTCATACATGGAACTGAACCTAAAAATATTTTTAAGCTATTGCATAGCTTTTATCGCGGGCTTTGAGCGCGGCGACCGAATCAAGAAATTCCGTAACGAAAATAAAACCTAATACGGTCGAATATGGTTAGTTATTTCAATTCGGGTTACTAACGTTCTATTAGCGTGTTTAGTAAAGAATCGGATTGGTAACCGTCAGTATTTTGGATCAAACCCAGGGTCTCATCATATCTTTTTATGATTTCTTTTTTATTGAAAGTACTTTTATATTATACTTACTAGCTTCTGCCCGCGACTTCGTTCGCGTGGAAGGGGGTTCCCGCGTAAATCCCGAACCCGTAGGAATTTCGGGATAAAAACTATCCTACGTCCTTCCCAGAGTCCTAAACTATTCCCACGCCAAATTTCATCTAAATCGGTTCAGCGGTTTAGGCGTGAAAAGGTAACACACAGACAGACAGAGTTACTTTCACATTTATAATATTAGTATGGATTTAGATATTTTGTAAATATTTTGTTGAATAAAATAAGAAACATTTACATTTTTTTATAGGAGAAAGAAAGTCTAAAATGTCAACGCCGCGAGAAATAACTTAAAACTAAAAATGTGGTATAATTGACCCGGTAACTTGAATTAATATCAAAGAAAAAAAAAATACTGCATAAATAAAAAAATATATAAATAATTATAATTGCATAAGTTGATAAAAAATGCTATGCAATAGCTTTACCGCGGCAGTCCCCGAGTGCCACACGGCTTTTTTTTTTCATCAAACCTTTTCGTGTGCGGTATCTATAGACAGGTCTTTAAAAATTATATCGGTTCCTAAAACTACTTCTTCTTAAAGTCAATCGTTTAAAAGATATACGCTTCCAAAGTGGTAAAATGTGTCCCCCCTCTCTAACTTTTATAATAGAATAAAAAAAATATGCTGTAGGTTTTAATGAAAACTTTCATTAAAATGGTTTGAATGACATCGGGTCAGTAGTTTTTGAGATTTAGCACATTTTCTAAAACCGCAAATATAACTTTGTATTTCATACAAACACTATGAAAAACAAAGTTATTTGGCGTAGTTACTACGGAACCCTTCATGGACGAGTCTGACTCGCATTTGTCCAATTTTTACGAATGAGCCCACTCTTGACCTCAATCTCGCCTGATGGTAACAGATAGATGAGGTCTACAATGGAACGAGCGAGTTCAGAAGATACCTATTTACTTTTGCTTTAAAGACTCAAAGATGGCAGGGAAAACAGAAGCCGGCAGAGAATTCCACAGCTTGGCTGTGCGCACAATAAATGTGGAGGAGAAGCGCTTGACAAGACGGTATATCAACCAAGTTCGAGCTTGTATTGTTAGATACGATGAGATATTATAATTATACGAACTCAGTGGAGTGGCCTGCAGGAATACAGCAACCGCTCTTGAAGATCCTAGACGATAAGAATAGCTTATCAAGTTTGGGTCCATTCTGTTTGGTAGGTGTGTAATTTCGTGGTTTTCGGGGTCGCTAATAACGTATGGGGTTCAAAATCAAAGATTTCGCCAATTAAACTGTTCACCGTGTGTTTCATTTCCTTGGTATGATAGCATTAGCGATCTTGACAAAAGCTGGGTGGAACAATATTTTAATATTAAAAATCAATTTCTTATGTTTAATATATTCTTGGAATATATGAGGAATGAGCTCGTAACTCCATATTTCTTACCCGTCTTGGGATCAATCAATTCTGGAAGAAGACAATTTTTGTAAAATCGAATTAAGTGGGTTTCCATTTTTTCCTTTCAGAATTAAAAATCCTTTTCAATGATTTCAAACATTAATTTACCAGTCTTGCCTAGTAATACGCAACTGCCCTTGAATTTGATAATACCATTTATGTTTTTTTAATAAAAATACCCAAATTGCTACAGGTGTGCCTATAATATTTGAAGAGTTCCCGCGATTTCTCCAGGATTCCATCGTCAGATCCTGACTTCATGACAATGGAACGAACTAGAAATTATACCTTTTCAAATAAAAAAAGAATTTTCCAAATAGGTCCAGTAGTCTTCGAGTAATCGGAGAACATACATAAAAAAAACAGATTCCGAATAAGTGAGGACCTCCTCCATTTTTTGAAGTTGATTAAAAAGTGTTTCTGTCACAAACCAAACAGTAATACAATAAAATATATTGAAACATTAGTGGTTTCCAAATTGCTGCCACAAAAAGTACTACAAATCTGTTGGTCAGATCTTTCCGGACGCTCTTCGTGTGTACTGCGAGTATCGCGACTGCCTCCATAAATCCTGTGTAAAGAGGACCAGATCGTTTTGATGGTCACAATAAAATGACACATTTACAACTAGCTTTTGCCCGCGACTTCGACCGCGTGTATCTCGGAAAATATCCCATCAGTATATTTATGTGGAGAACATAGCGCCGTCCGATGTAACTGTACAAACTCAAATGACTACTATATATCATTGCCGTGTATTTGGTGAAAACCGTATCAAAATCTTATGTGCTTTTTATCGCGTTCAAACAGACATACAGACGCGAGGTGGCGGGAGGTCTCTGTTTAGATAAAATTTATTATGGTAGTTACGATCTAATAACAAATATTTTTTGACCACATGTCCAAATACCGTCCCGTTATCCTACACCGGTTCCCGCTCGTGCACCTCCGCTGACCTTGATCACCGACTGGAGGAAAGTAAGTGAAAAACAGTAATGAGGTAAATGCAATTAAAGAAATTGGTCAGTTGCATTTTTGCGACACTTGCACTAAATATCTCATGGTGGCAGTTCTAATTTTGTGAAAAGTTTTAGTGATGGATTTTACTTCCGAAGGTATGTACTATATTATTTTCTTATTAGAATATTTTAATGTGTCATAAAATAGACTATCTGTGAATTCACAAAAAAGGCATGTTTTTCTTTGTTTTCGAACTTATCAGGCTTTTGGGGTATTAATGACAGCTGCAGAGGTTACTGCACGGTCAACTGGACATAAAAACGTTGCCAGAGTTATAAAGGACATTCGCGAGAATCCAGCTTCTGCAAGTACATGCATTAGCCTTCAACAACCAAGTGCTGTGCAAGTGATAGACTGCTAAGTAATGACGAGGCATTAGCGTATTATATTGATTCAAAATCAACAACTCACTCATATAAACAGACTAGAAAGTGGATTATGAAAGTCGGGCATCACGTGTTTCCATCATATGATTGCATTGTTAAATCAAAAAAAGCATATTATCCTTCCGAGGAGCACATTGTTTTGACACAATCTCGAGCAGAAATTGAGCTACAAGCTATTTTGAATAAAACAGCAGAACGTTTAGTAGAAGCTCAGAGAGAAGTTGTCACAAGTGTGCTCCCCAATCTAATACCCAATTCATCGTTTATCACACAACATCTCTTATAAGTAAATGGGGATGTGACGGAAGTTCCGGTCATAGTGCTTACAAACAAAGATTTGAAAACAGCGAAGGCACTGATGAGTTCCTTTTTGTTTATTCGTTGGTTCCTCTAAGGTTAATCGACGAGAGTAACAACATTATCTGGCAAAATCCTCGTCCATCATCGACGATGTTTTGTCGTCCAATTAAATTCATTTTTGTCAAAGAAACAACGGAATTGACAAAAATCGAAACAAATAAGGTTTTGGGATAAATAAACGACTACTTGGAGGCTACATCTTATGATCTTGGTGGTTCTGAAATTTCTGTTAAGCACAAGCTTCTGCTGACTATGACTGATGGAAAAGTGTGCAATGCTTTGACAGAGACACATTCATCGCAGAAATGCTATATTTGTGGGGCCACTCCCAGAATGATGAATCAAGATAATTTTGGCTTGGGTTTGTCAACATTACATGCTTGGATTCGTTCGTTTGAGTGCTTTTTACACATTAGTTATAAGTTAGATATTAAGAAATGGCAAGCTAGGTCTTCAGAGGAAAAAGCAAGTGTAAAACAACGATCAGATGAAATCAAACAACGATTCAAGCATGAAACGGGATTAATTGTGGACAAGCCAAAGCCAGGATTTAGTTCCACAAATGATAGAAACAAAGCTCGACGTTTTTTCGGGAACCCCGAACTGAGTGCTCAGATCACAGGATTGGATGTTATAATCATCAAACACTTTGATGTATTGTTGAGGACATTGTCTTCTGGCTTCGAGATAAATCTTGTTGAATTCAAAAAGCCGAAGAAGAAACAGCAAGTGCTTCCCCTTGCTTATCAATGGCGTCGCTCCAGATATTAATGGCATACGCTAGAAGATCCCCAGTTAACCGGTTTTTTGCGAAAACCGTATTGTCGGTCACTGAGGATATCGTTGGCTTCTAGGTATGCCAGGAGCTTACTATTAAGTACACGCTCCATACTCTTACAGAGTATGGACGTGACTGAAATAGGCCTGTAGTTGGCCGGGTCAGCACGACTGCCCTTTTTGGGTACAGGCTGAACGTTAGCCAGCTTCCATGCTTTCAGCACCTTTCCAGTCATCTAGCGAAAGGCGAAACAGGCGTGTCAAGATTGGAGACAATTCAGGCGCACAAGTTCTATGAACAATTGCTGGTATCCCGTCGGGGCCACTAGCTTTGTTCACGTCAAGATTACGCAGCACTCTACGGACGTCCTTCTGATGGATGCGAATGTCCAACATACACGTCTCGCATCCAATAGGAGAATCAGGAGGGTGAGCGCCACTACTATCCAGACGTGAAAACTCCGCAAAGAAGGCGGCAAACAAGATTGCTGGTTTGAGCAGTGGTTACCACCACTGCTCAAACCTGACGGGTCTACACTACCGTGAGGGACGACAGAAGTTGAATTCGACCGACTTTGCCAGGGACCAAAACGCTTTGCTGCCAGCAGGATATGAAGCGAGTTTGTTCCCGATTCGGCTAACGTGGTCAAACCGAACCCTCCGCAAAACCTTCTTGCTGGACTTGGCAGCCCTGTTGAAGGCTCTCTTCTTCTGATCCACGTCATTTGCTTTGCAGTTTCGAGCATCGACCCATGCTAAGTATGCCCCGTGTTTAAGCGCTTCAGCGCGATCACATTCGGCGCCAAATCAAGGTCGAGCTTTGCCGGACCAATGTGGAGTACTACATACCGTTCTCTGACCTAACAATTTAGGTCAGAGAACGGTATGTAGTACTCCATCCCCTGTCGCAAAACATCTACCACGGCGTTTGCGCACGACGATGAATCATTTGAAGAAAAGCAAGTAGGCTGCCTAGGATAACATGCAAAGAAAGATCGCATGCCATCCCAATCCGCTGACTTATATCGCCAAACCCGCCGAATGACTTTAAGGCTAAGATCGGCCGGAGAGGAGACGGGTACAGACTTCACCAGACAGTGGTTGGAACTACCTAACGGTGAAGATATCGTTACCGAGTAGTGGTCTGGATCTGTAGTCAGTAGAAGGTCCAAGCAATTGGCTTTGTGTGACTCAACATCCGGCACCCTCGTTGCTCCCTGGACCAGCTGAGTGAGATTTAATGCAAGTGCAAGATTGTGCGTCTCTCGCCCAGCATGGTCCGTGCACTGGTATGGGAAGAGCCACTCCTGGTGATGGGCATTAAAGTCCTCCAGTAACACGAACTGAGCTGCTGGGCCGCATCTGCCGCCTCACTGATGTATTGTGTGAGCCTGGTTCTCTCATGATCTCCGCTGTGCGAGCGGTAGACACAAACATATATAATTTTGTCTATGTCCGTGTCCACCAGAGCCCAAAGTGTAGAAAACCTGGAGTCCTCAAGGTTCCGGAGACGCCAATAGCAGATGACGTCGCGGGCGTACATACATACCGCCGCACGTGGTTTAAAGTTGTGCTCCAAGGTAAACCCTGGGTATGAAAGATACGACACGTCTGATGGACATCTGAGCTGCGTCTCCGAAAGAAACAGCAGAGCAGGTTTCAGTCTCGAGGTGGTGGTGGACTGCGACGAGATTTGAGTGCAGACCTCGGATATTACTGAGGTGCACTTTGAGAAAGAGGGAGTGCAGCCGCTGTTTAACTTTTTATTCCATTTCATGATTTAGAGAGTGAAGAGGAGAGAAGAAGGAATTGAAGTGAGGCTTCACGCTGTTAACCTCCAGACCCACACTAGACGGATGGTATTGATTGGGGAACTAGTCTGGAGACTGCGGGGACGCCCAAGCCCCCCCGGGAATGACCATCGGGCCCTCTCATCTGGTCGCCAACCAGCACGATGGTGCATTCCGGGATGTTTCGACAGTTGGTGGGGCAGCCTGTCATGTGTGGCTGGCACACTACTTGGGCCCCCAACTACCTGCGGTCGGCCAGCGGCGCACCGTGCCTCGGATCCGCTCCTCTCCGCGACAAGTCTCCCGATACGTCCGCACTAGTGCGAGCCAGATTGGTCTTTCAGCAGTGAAGCAACTACTTCGACCCAACTCCTTGATAGGCTACACAGGGCATCGTACCGGATAGTGTTGGTACGGTAACGGTAGTTGAGATCTCAGAACAATGTAACAGACTCTCTGTTACATTGTTCTGAGATCTCAACTACCGTTTAATAAATAGCAATAGGATAATCGCTAATTGCAAGACTCTTGCGAGACTCTCGTTTGGGCAACACTAGTACCGGAACACAGCTAGGCCGTTTGGCGGTACGTCTTTGCCCTGTGGGTGGTCACAAGCCTGCAGTTTTAACCTGCCACCTGTTTAATGTCACCTGATTAGCACCACCCGAGGGCCACATGTAGGGATTTGCAAACGGGTATCCTCTTACGGACACGGGTGACTCAGCCCCCAAAGCTGTCTGTCTGTCTGTCTGTCTGTCCATCCGTATGTCACAGCTATTTTATTCCGAAACTATTAGGACTATACATGTGAAACTTGATAGGTAGATGTATTCTGTGAACCGCTTTCCGATTTGAAGAAAAAACTTAAAAAATATTTAAAATAAAGGGACACACATAGAACTAAAACTGAAAATATATTTTTATTTTTTATGAAACCTATGCGTGTGTGGTATCTATAGACAGGTATTTAAAAATGACATTAAAGTTTCTAAAAGGACATTTTCATAAAGTAAATTGTTTAAAAGATGAACGCTTCCAAAGTGGTAAAATGTGTGTGTGTGTCCCCTCTAACTTCTATAATAATGGAGTGAAAAATCTAAAAAATACATATATCTGTAGATCTTAGTATAAACTTTCAACCAAAATTAGTTTGAACGAGATCTGGTCAGCAATTTTTGATATACAGCATATTTTCTAAAACCGCAAATATAACTTTGTAATTCATACAACTACTATGAAAAACAAAGTTATTTGGCGTAGTTGTAAAAAATGTAGATAAGCTAGTTTTAAGAAATTTGCAAGTTATTTCTTTTGTCTATTAAATATACATATTATGTTATATTATTATAGTTACTTCGGAACCCTTCATGGGCGAGTCTGCCTTGCACTTGGCCAATTTTTTGGGGGGGAAAATCATCAAAATGACTCCTTTCGCTCTGGGTGTAGCGGAAAGTAGTGTCAGACGAATACTGAATAAAAACCCACTCTGTTTCTTCAGTTGCCCTTGTGATCCGGGGCTGCGGTGTCTATACATATATATGTCTGTAGATCTTAGTATAACCTTTCAACCAAAATTAGTTTGAACGAGATCGGGTCAGCAATTTGTGAGATACAGCATATTTTCTAAAACCGCAAATATAACTTTGTAATTCATACAAACACTATTAAAAACAAAGTTATTTGGCGTAGTTGCAAAAAATGTAAATAAGCTAGTTTTAAGAAATTTGTAAGTATTTTTTGTCAAATAAATATACATATTACTTATATTATATCATTATAGTTACTTACTACTATATATATATATATATATATAGTAGTTTATTATATAAATATATAATAAAAAATATCATGAAAAAAATCATTTTAACTAAAAATAAGACAGAGTTCCAAAAATAACAAATTGGAAGTATTTTTTTTTGTTTTTAGTGTTTTGGTTTGTCGACTAGTGCTTTACCTAGTTACAAAAGCCTAAATGTAAACTACTTATCACCATTTACAAAATATTGCTTTTCCTGATGAAGAGCCGTTCATTTTTGAGGAGTTCTTCAGGTACTTCACCATCAGCTCAACTTCACCATATATATTTTAACAAGTATAACAACAACAACAGCCATATTCTAGTAATCGAATCGCAACCCATGAAATACTTATAATTGAGTAGTTCCGGTAGCCGTCTGTGGTCTTCATCATCAGTTCCACTTCACCGAATGGTATTTTCCGAGAGCAACTACACAAGTTACTTTAAAAAATAATAATATTTGAAGAGTTCCCTCGATTTCGACAGGATTCCATCATCAGATCCTGACTTGATGACGATGGGACCACCTGGAAATATACCTACCAGGTGCCTTTCAAATAATAAAAATAATTTTTCAAATCGGTCTAGTTACGAGTAATCGGGGAACATACATTTAAAAAAAACCGAGTCGTTTGCACCCATTAAAAAAATCGGTATCATCTTGGGTTTAGACATTTGTTCAAAAAAGATAACAATTATTCCCAAACAATAGATAAAAAACTTACTTTCTCAAGTTGCTCATATAACATGCGTAAAGTATCGAAATTAGTATTGTGTAGTATTATGAATTATTTTGTGTTCGTACAGCGATCTATTTTTAGACAAATTTTTGTTGACAAGCGACATAGCGTCCACTCACGAAGGCGGCTGACCGCGTATTAAAATTTCTTTACACTTTTCTGTCCAATAAATCTAAACAGTGACCAACGAAAATAACCCTTAATGCGACTAGTTAAGATTCATGCGCTGTAGCAAAATATGTGAAAAATTTAAAAGGGATTTTATTTTTTTGTGAAGCTATTTGTTACATTTTCGTTATTATTAATAGGCTCATTTTGAGGTAATTATATCTGCTAGCCTGTGGTATTTTTTAAGAATCAAAATATGTAAATGTTTAGCAGAAAAAGAATCCTAAACTTAACCCTTTTTCCTCAACTTTGTATGCAGAGGTTTTGAAAAATCGTGTTTACAATACTAAAAACCATAGTTTTTGTATTTTAAACACGGCTGCTTTGGAGATAAAGAAGTAATCTATCTATTGCAACTGTTAGTTTTGTTTGAATTTCTTTATATTAGTCGGAAAAGGCACCCAAAAACAGCTTATTTACGTCAGATTCGAACTTACGTCCTTAATGGTTAAAGCTACAAAGAAATCATTTATGACGGAACGGTTCTCCTTAAAATTATGTAAAAAATATCCCACGACAGCATATATCTATCTTTTATGGTTGACTCACAATAACACGTGTAACTCCCGATAGCTTAGCAGTTCGAAGCTTTCTGATTATTATTCTGCTCCGAAATTTAAAACCACCACAACTTTGCAATGGAACTCGGCTTAAAGTAACCCAGTTGCAACAAAATATAATCAAGGCTCAAAATTTAACAGGTTGCGGTGCAGGAGAAACCGTCTTTATTCCCAGAATTCCCATAATACCAAATAATTTTCCATTCCATTTTAAAAGAACGCGATTCACAGCATCGGTGTGTTATGCAATGACAATTAATAAGGCTCAAGGGCAGACTTTTCGTGTTGCTGGAGTAGATCTCGGTGTCAGTTGTTTCTCGCATGGTCAGTTGTACGTCGCTCTTTCCCGGGTTAGCAGTTCTAGAAATCTTTATGTTCACGTGCCGGACGGGTCAACTTTCAACATAGTTTACCCGGAAGCTTTGCGCTGAAGTATTGTCGTTCTATAGGTACTTAAGCCTCATGTGAACGTGATCTAAACAATATTACCAATACATTAACTTAATAACACACAAGGAGTTACACGCTGACGGAGTCGCGGGCACAGCTATTAACAATAATATTGTGCGGTTCGGTATTGCGATATTTTTCAAAAGTATTATAAATTGACATATTATATTTCCCTACTAAATTACGAAACTTAATCTGTGTGTTACATCAAAATCACTGGACCGTAAGGAAGGACATAGGCTACTTTTTTTTACGAAAAACGACGGAAACGTGGACGAAGTCGCGGGCAACAGTTATCTATGCTTATAATATAAGGCTGAAGGGTTTGTTTGTTTCTTTGAACGCGATAATCTCAGGAACTACTGGTTCGAATTGAAAAAATATTTTTAATTAAATAGACAATTTACAGGGAAAGGCTATAGGCTATATATCATTACGCTTAGGCCAATAGGAGCGGAGCACCAATGAAGAATGCTTCAAAATCGGGGTTAAATTTAACGTTAGCCCAAAGTAACTATTCCACGCGGACGAAGTCGCGGGCAAAAGCTAGTTGTGTAATAAATTGCGCATATATTTTTATGAATTGAATAATTTACCTTCAGATTTTACAAACGATTTTCTTCTTCATTATAGGTGTTTAAGTTTTGAGCCGTTTAGGGTCGGAACGATTGGGTACGGGATCCGAGTTGTCGGGGGCCGCATTGAAGAGCATTTAAGTGCTCCCGCTGACCCCGGGGCAAGTGAGCAAGGGGGTTTAAGTCAGTTGGAAGTCTGACAGAGTACTAGTGATGTCAAGACGCCAGCACATCAAGCTACAACAATCTGTCAAATTTCTTTAATAGATTTCCAACTTTATTATTAAAGAAATTAGGTTCAAGGTTGATTAGAAAGATCTGAACATGGACCAACTGCCTATCTGACCTCCACAACCAACTAGGTACCACAATACCCCTCAAGAAGACTGGGGTTCGACTACCCGTAAAGACAACCAAGAATTTCATATAAGAGTTGAAATTGAGTTGTCGACTTTGTGATATATAATGTGTATATTTGTGTGCCCGGTTTATGAATCCCTTTATGATTTTCAAATCATGCATCAAACTTTATTAACTGTTGTTATTCTTTTAGTTTATAAAGTACTTCACACCATATTATATGTCTTTTAATTTTTATACAGTATGTTAACTAACAGAGGGCGTTCCCGGTAACCCGCAATAGTATAAGCACATCAATTAGATCGCCGCACACGCGGCCGGGCATTCATAAATAAATTGCGACGTTGCCGTCCTTCAAGTACGCGTGTACAGAGTGTTTCTTCTACGTATCAATTTAACATTTTTAGTGAATATTTTAATATTAAAAAAAGAAAACATTTTGTTTTCGAATGGTAATATTTTTTAGCATGTATGGATGCTATGGGTAGTATTGCGGGTTAACGGGAACGCCCTCTGTTAGTTAACATACTGTATAGCAATCCGTGATCAAAGTTGTGGGTAGCATATTTACCATGTTTTTGTACCTAATCCTTAATACAATTATGTAATATGTTAGTGTGTTTTCCATAAAATAAATAAACAAATAAATCAATGACTTAACGTCAAGATGGTCCACGGGCCATCATGAGTAAGAGGTGGTTAACCTTGAAGACCTACCATAGGCAATATACCTACTAGGCTGTCAATATTCTAGCCACAAGCTCCTGTTAAACAAACTCGATCCCAGTTCATTACATTTTCGATTGCATACATTTCTTACGAATACATAATTTTAATGCATAACATAAACAGCCTGTAGTCCACTGCTGATACAGGCTTCCTATCTACGGGAAGGAATTGGACGTAATCCACCGCGTGAGCTCAGCACGTCTTCGTATTTTTGGGCCTAGGACATAACATTTTCTTGGTTGTGTGCATTCGTTGTTAAGAGTTTCGTATTCGTGAACTTACGGGAACGTGTTCTTCGGTGCTTCATTTTCGAAATCACGTATCACACTCGATTGCGAGAATTTTGTAACGAGATACCGTGAATTTGTCACGATAGGGCAACCGAAGGAACAGGGTGGGGTTTTGGTGGAGTGTCAGACTTCTACTGAGAAGTCTGACACTCCTTTCCGCTTCACCCAAAGTGTGATGAGTCCCTTGGACAATATAAAGCACATGCCGTTTTCCTCACGATGTTTCCTTCCCCGTTTAGAGAGCTATTTTTAACCGACTTCAAAAAAAGGAGGTTTACAATTCGTCTTGAACTTTTTTTTTTTTTTTTTATGTATGTTACCTCATAACTCGGAGACGGCTGGACCGATTTGAAAAATTCTTTTTGCGTTTGAATGGGTATACTTTCTAGTTGGTCCCATTGCTACGAAATCAGGATCTGATGATGGGATCCTGGAGAAATCGAGGGAACTCTTCAAATATTATAGGCACACCTATAGCGTTTTGGGTATTTCTTATAGTACCTTGAGCAGTTGCTTCCGAAAAGTACCATTTGGGGAAGTTGAACTGATGATGAAGACCACAGGTGGCCACTGAAACTCCTCAATAAAAAGTATTTCGTGGATTGCGATTCGATTACTTGAGTACGGATGTTAAACGCTTTATGCTCGTCACAATACATATGGTGATGTAGAGCTGATGGTCAAATTTCAGGAGAACTCCTCAAAAATTGACGGCTATGCACAGGGAAATGCAATATTTTGTAAAAGGTGATAAGTTGTTGACATTATGGCTTTTGTAACTAGATAAATTACAAACCAACCCACTAAAAAGCGTGAAAAAAAAATTTTTAGCAAAAAATAGAACCGACTTCCATATCAAAACACTACAAAGGCAAAAATAACTTTAATTTAGGAAGGCGGTGTCTTTAGTTTTGTATATATTTTCGTTTTTGACACCGCCTTCCGAAATTAAAGTTATTTTTGGCTTTGTAGTGTTTTGATATGGAAGTCGGTTCTATTTTTTGCTAAAAATTTTATACATAAGTATATTTAAATAACATAATGACATCAACGTAACTACATATTTCTAAAGCAGGAAGGAAAATTATTTTTAATATGATCACTTGGATCTTCATACCACTCAAATAATAATAATATAGAAAATTTGCATCACAAAACGCATTCTAATAACATCCATGGACCCATGTACAGATGAACCGTTGTTCTTTTTGATACCAACACAATGGGAGACTGTTGGTACAATGCTTCTAATTCTAATGTAAGTTAAGATAACTGATAAAATATTCTTATCAGTAGCGCCTGTCGAGATCACTATGAATACTTGAGAACTATTGAAGTCTGGATAAATTAATATTTCGAAATATTAATAATAACTAAAATCTTTCCATCATCGGATTGCTAGACGAACGGCCATTGTTACATGGTGGACATCCCACCCATACGCACATTTTTTTGGGAATAAGTACTTTCATTGTGTATAGCTAAGTCGTGTGTAATTCCCTGCCGGAGTCTGTATATCCTGGTAGTTATAATCTCGCGGTAATTTAAGTCAAGAATGAATAGGTTACTTTTAGGTAAGCTTGTTTCGTCTTCGACCTCATCATCGCTTACCATCTGGTGAGATGTTGGTCAACAAAAAAGTCATATCTATATGTATTCTCGAAAACGTATTGCAGATATTCACGATTGCAAGGAAAAGCCAGATTGTGCGTTTGCAGACCGAAGAGTTATCTTGTTTTTATTACGTATGTAGGCCGCTCTGAACCACGATCTCACCTGATGGTAAGCGATAGGTGAGGTCTACGATGAAACGGCCGAGTCCAGGTGTCTATGATGAAGTTATCGTTATGACTATCTTCGAGAGAGATCATGTGCGGGGTTTTAAAAATGCGTATCGTTTGCATGGGGAACGTGTGCAGTAAATGTTCGAAGGCCCTATCTTAAATTAAATTGCATTCGTGATTTAAAAACTATATCTCTATTCAAATGTCGATTAAAAGAGCATTACCTTTCCTCTTAACTGTGTTAATTATTTATGTATATATTTATATTATATGTTTATATATTCTAACATTATGTATTTAAGTATATGTTATTTTTATTGCATTGTAAGTATGTGTAAGTATACTTATTTAATATTTTAGTTTTAGTTTTAGACATCACATATTCATATTTATTTCTCTTCTTGTTCTCACACACTATTGTCTACATTTCTTTTTCACTTCTCCTTTCGCAGGTCTGCTGGAAGAAATTTCTTAAGAAATAAGCAGTACCTTTGTACTCAGATATTATAATTATGTTTATCTTAATGTATTTTACTGTGTGTACATAAATAATAAAATAAATAAATAAATAAATTATTACATCTATGACAGCTGAGCAAATTTACTTTTCAACTAAATTATTAAGTTATTTTCCCTGACTGTTTATTCTTAAGTAAACAAACAAAATCTTTTGTAATGGGGAAAATGAGCATGCACTCCTTATGAATACAGACAAAAATCCTTAAGAAATTGATTTTAACAATAAGTAAGAAAGTTTTATTTAAATACACAAAGAAAGAGGAGGTTATCAATACGAAGCGTATATATTTTTTTTTATGTATGATCTTGATCACCGATTCATCACACTCGAAGACAGCTGAACCGATTTGGAAAAAATTTTTTTTTTTTTGAAAGGGAATACTTCGAAATTGGTCCCATTGTCACCAAGTCAGGATCTGATGATGGGATCCTGGAGAAATCGAGGGAACTCTTCAAATATTATAGGCACACCTATGGCGTTTTGGGTATTTCTTATAGTAACTTGTATGTAGTAACTGGTATTTTTTGAGAGCAACTGCTCTCAAAAAAATACCATTTGGGGACGTGGAACTGATGATGAAGACCACAGATGGCCGCAGAACCTACTCAATAATAAGTATTTCGTGGATTGCGATTCGAATACTTGAATATGGATGTTAAGCACTTTATGTTCGTCACAATGCATGTGGTGATGTAGAGCTGATGGTGAAGTACCACGAGAACTCCTCAAAAATTAACGGCCCAGCATTGGGAAAAGCAATATTTTGTAAAAGGTTATAAGTAGTTGACATTTAGTCTCTTTTAACTAGGTAAATTTAAAATCGACCAACTAAAAAGAGTGAAATAAAAACTTTTTACCAAAAAATTAAACCGACTCAAGTATTCAAGTATTTATTTGCAATCCATAATGTACACATACAGGTGGAATAAAATTATAGGAAACAATTATGGACCCTGTTGTTGACTCCCAAAAACACTGCAAAGTGAAAAATAACTTTAATTTCGGAAGTCGGTGCCAAAAACGAAAATACAAAACTAAAGACACCGACTACCGAAATTAAAGTTATTTTTCATTTTGCAGTGTTTTTGGGAGTCGGTTTAATTTTTTGGTAAATAGTTTTTATTACTATTACTTTTCAAAATAATATAACAATAGGATATCTTTAAAAAGTTGATATAGTCGTATATTATGTGTTTTCCATTTGAAAAAGTAAAGAATCAAGTGTCATCCTTACCTCTGCATCATTGGAAAATATTTTCAATTCATAGGTCTCGTTCATGGATACAACTCCTTTCATATTTTCTTCATCTTTCAACTGAAAAAAATAATAAAACAATTATAGTAAATCTTGACTAATATAACTACAGCATTGGTAGCCGAGGTTCGTGGGTTCAAACCCAGGCCGGGGATATGGGAATGTTCTAACGAGATACCGGGGCTCTGGTACATAAGGATTTTTTGAATTTAAGGAACAGGTTGGGTTTGTAGTCAGTAGGAGAGGGAGATATGAGTCATAAGATGATTATCCTCTGCCATTACAGTGGGGGACCGCGGAATCTCGTTACAAACATTCTCCAACCTCATATTCCCACACCCCAGGCAGAAATATATGTGTAGTACACTCACATTTTACCGGTTATATTTAAGTCCCATGGCAATTCTATTCTAGATTTATAAAAACCGAATAACACTTCATTCAACCTAAAATTTCATGTGAAAACTAGTTCTACAACCCATTAAATCAACAAATAACATAATATAATTGTTGGTTTAATAGGTTAAAGAAATACTTCCTACAACAGTAACATTTTATACTGTTACTGTTAATGGTAATGGATAAATAATGATGACCTGTTTGAGAGATGTTTGTAACCAAAAAATTCAACATGAAATGATATGAGATGACCATTGCAAGGGCGGATCCAACTTTGGTGCCAGGGGGTCACATAATCGTGGTCAAGTCACAAGAAGTTATAATTTGTATTTCCTGACTCCGCTGCCACTTGGCCATCCACTGCCGATATTAGTTTACAACAACAGAAACAGGAGTATTATCTAGTAACAATGTTTAAAAATTTTAATTAGTCATCCACCTAGTTCCTGGACTCAGCCCGGGGGGGGGGGGGGGGGGGGTTCATGACCCCATGACCCCGCCCCTGGATCCGCCCTTGGACCTTTAAATATACACAATATTTATACAACATCATAATATGTCAAGTTTAGGTTTATTTTAAGTTATTATCTTTAAAGTACCTACACAATATATTTATAGTTAATTAATATATTGTGTAAATAAATTAATGACTATTATGAAACAAAACAATATTCCATAATTGTAAACATAAAATATATTTACAATATAAGTATTACTATATTGTACCTATGTTGTATTTATGCAAAAATGTTTGTATATTTTCAAAGATTTATTTAGCAAAATATTATGCAAAGAACTCGTCATGGATAAATGATGCTATGAGGGAAGCGAAAAATGCATTTGCACTATGATTTGGGTATGGTCAAGGACAGTATTATTGATTAATTGATATACAATTAAATAGCAATTATCTCAAAACATATTCAATAAAACAATGTATTCTTAACAATACTTATGGTATTTTGGCTTTGCTATGAGTATTTAAAAAAAAAATTTACTCTCAATGTAGGATTCACATTCATACCATTCCTACTCATCTAAAAACATGAGAACCATATAAATTAATGATCTGAGATATGGTAAACGGTTTGTTCCCTTGACTGATCAGTTGAGAGGATTGTCATTCACCCACTTCCGAGGAAATATCCAGTTGAATAATTTGGTTAAAGCAGAGATCATCCTAAGTGATACTAGTACACGGGAGACAATTTACTGTAGGTAGTACAAATAATATCAGATCTTATTAAAATCGTAATTTAAATAGCTTAATACTTATGTGAAATAAGGTATAACCAGAATTAGGTTTGGGACAGGAAATTTGTATTCTAAGATTATTACTATTTAGTAAAATTTTAGTTTATTGAAATAGTGGGTTAAGTTCAAATGGACGTAGTTATGCAAACTAGAACCAACCCACACATCGAGTGAAAATTGAATAACATATTAGTTAGATATCCAACGATGTTTTGTATCTCCTCAGAAAAGATCCTGGCCAATATACCAAGCAATTGTCATAATATGAACAGCCGCCTAAGGTACCAACCCGAGTTAGAGTCACTTTTTAAAAGCTAAACGGACTCATGTGGCGTGGTACTTGTAGATCTTTACCATTTTTATTACGCAAAATAGAACCAAGCTACATGGTTCTCACTAGAAAATGAAAAGACAAATTATATTTGTGTTTCTTTTTTCTTTGAAGAGAACCATGTGGTTTGGTTCTTTTTCGTGTATCAAATAAATTAGTATGAAAATAATCAAGATGCTTAGTTCCATATAGTAATTACATTTTGTAAAATCAGAAGTAAAAAAATTAACTAAGAAGCTTGGGTTTGTTTTGCCTTTGACAAAGTAAAATGTTTGTTATGAATAGTAAAATCTACCTGTGTCAGTAATACGTAATAATGATTACTTACGTATCTACAATCATGCTTTGCCTTTGTTTATTGAGAAACTATTCTACCGTTACTTACAAAGTTTAATCTTCGCACAAAACCTCTAAAAAAAGATGCATGCAACAAATGCGACTACTATTCTAGTATAAAGTTACAAGCCTCTGAAGAAGAAAAGACGCTGGTGGAAGATGCTCACAGAGAACACTTATAAAAATCAAAAGCATTACAACAGCAACTGAAAATGATGTGTTGATATGCAATTGGCTAAAGAAGATTAATACACTGAAACAATCACATTCGACCTGCAAAAAACCCTACCCCTTCCGCGTATACCAACTAACGTTGCATTTTATAAAAGACAGCTTTGGATTTACAATTTAGGAATCCACTCAGAAAGCGACGAACAGGCCCATTGTAACGTTTGGGTGGAAGGTGAAGTGGGTAGGGGATCTCAGGAAGTAGGTTCCTGTCTTATTAAACATGTAACGGAAAAACTTGGCAATGACGGCGTGAAGAACTTTTTTTATTGATAATAGGCTCGCGTTTGACCACCATCTTACCTGATGGTAAGTGTGGTCGAAGATGGAGCAAGCTTACCTAAAAGTAACCTATTCACTCTTGACTTAAAGACCCCTAGGTTATAGCTATCGGGAAATACAGACTCCGGCAGGAAATTCCACTCCTTAGCCGTACGCACAATGAAAGTATTCCTAAAAGGTTTAGTGCGTATGGGTGGGTTGTCCACCATGTAACGATGGCGCATCGCCGTTTGTCTTGTAGTCCGATGATGGAACGAGCTTGGCGGAATTAGATTGTGTAATTCCATCGCACACCGAAATGTAACCGATAGAAAACCGATAGACTAGCAACTCGTCGTCGATGTTCAAGGCTCTGGAGCTTTGATTCGACCAGTGTATCGTTGCCAATGAGTCTTTTGGCCCGTTTCTCAATTGACTCAAGCGCATCCAGCTAGTACTTGGCAGATCCATCCCAAAGATGAGAGCAGTACTCCATACACGACCGAACCTGGGATTGAACAGAACTGAAAACTTAATACTTTGGAGTGACTCTTGTGGTGGTCAAAACCAAAATATTAAACTAACATTGATGCTGAAATCTTTATTACATGATCATCCAACACTTGAAACAATCAGGCTACGCTTTTTGGAATCCGGTCAGTTTTCTGCCAAATGATACTGATTTTGGCCGAATCGATTATGCTCTAAAATTACAGAAAAGATTATACATGCTAGAGGACTATATGCGGATAAAGCAGACATGCAGAAAAAAACCACTGCAAGTTTACATAATGAAAGCAGAAGTTTTTTTGTCCAGTGCTAACCTAGAAAAAAACCAACAGAAAGAAAGCTACTGATGGATCGAAAGTGTCATGGCTGCTTACAAAAGAGATAATGATCAAAAAAGAAAATGAGTTTTCGATTTTTATGCGACCAAACCTAGATGATGTACATGTAGAAGTAAATTTAAAGAAAAATTTACGGGAAAATACAACCCAATTAACTAAAGAACTGATGAACCCGCTTTGGCCTAACGAAAAACCCATTCCCGAACCAAAGCTGAATGATTTGAAAAGTTTGATGCATCTCATACCGAACGATGCCCAAGAATTCTACAAAAAAATTACGGCAGATTCAACCGTCGAAGATGGCATAGGTTTTCTGGTGTAATTGATTTTGAAGTAGAAGTTGAAGATTATAGGTATTTATTATATTATATTATATATTATTATAGATTATAGGTGTTTATTATAGGTATTACCTAATTACCATCTTCTACTTCTTCTATGTGATGAACAATGATTTGCTTGTGTAAGTACACACTTGTTCATCACTTCAACAGTTGAATCTCCTGCTATTTTTTATGTTTGTATCCTTCGTTTAGTAATATTCTTTAAAATGTTGTTCAAGTCAAAATAAAAATGTTATTAAAATATAAGTATCTGAAAGTTATTTAATTTTCTATCTATTTGTAAACCTTAAACATTTTGCTA
The DNA here is from genome assembly GCA_943138885.2 of Tholera decimalis. Classification (NCBI taxonomy): domain Eukaryota; kingdom Metazoa; phylum Arthropoda; class Insecta; order Lepidoptera; family Noctuidae; genus Tholera; species Tholera decimalis. Next base: position 4,213,734 of record OW964565.2, on the reverse strand, counting down.
CAAAGAACCAACCCACAAAACAGTAGTTTTGCAATAAGGAACCATCAGGTTTTTGATCATAAACAAATACTAAACAATAAAAAACATAAAATTATTTAGTTTTCCTATGTCTTCGTTAATAAAGTATGTAACATTGTAAAGTTATTTATCACAAATAACTTACACATTTGTTTCTATACACCTTTTTAACAAAAAAAACTTTTTAACAAAAAATTAAACCGACTCCCAAAAAACACTGCAAAGTGAAAAATAACTTTAATTTCGGTAGTCGGTGTCTTTAGTTTTGTTTTTTCGTTTTTGGCACCGACTTCCGAAATTAAAGTTATTTTTCACTTTGCAGTGTTTTTTGGGAGTCGGTTTAATTTTTTGTTAAAAAGTTTTTTTTTCACTCTTTTTAGTTGGATGATTTTTAATTTACCTAGTTACAAGAGCCTAAATGTCAACTACTTATAACCTTTTACAAAATATTGCTTTTCCCAATGCTGGGCCGTTAATTGTTGAGGAGTTCTCCTGGTACTTCACCATCAGCTCTACATCACCATATGCATTGTGACGAGCATAAAGTGCTTAACATCCATATTCAAGTAATCGAATCGCAATCCACTTAATACTTATTATTGAGTAGTTTCGGCGGCCATCTGTGGTCTTCATCATCAGTTCCACTTCCCCAAATGGTACTTTTTGAGAGCAACTGCACAAGTTACTATAAGAAATACCCAAAACGCCATAGGTGTGCCTATAATATTTGAAGAGTTCCCTCGATTTCTCCAGGATCCCATCATCAGATCCTGACTTTGGTGATAGTGGTACCAATTTCGAAGTATACCCATTCGAACAAAAAAAGAATTTTCCAAATCGGTTCAGCCGTCTTCGAGTACTCGATGATCATACATAAAAAAAAAAAAAAAAAAAAAAAAATATACGCGTCGAATTGATAACCTCCTCTTTTTGTCGTCGGTTGAAAACGTAATAATCTCGAAAATTACTTTTTGTGGGTTGGTTCTAGTTTGCATAACTACGTCCAAATGTATTGTGCTACTAATACTATTGTGGACTAGAATTGTCTTATTATTAATCAGCAGTACTAGAAGTTATGAATCCAACCATAGTATTTTCATTTTAAATGTCAATACAATACATTTCAAATAATTATAGGAGAAAAATTACTACTTGTTAGTTAATATTCTATATAAAGACAGAACTTAGCACACATGAATAATAAACATGAAATAACTACAAAGTACACAATGATGACACTATTTACTATGATAACCACCTCAAGGTTTCACACATATACCTTTGCCAATTACCATAAACCATGGTTTAATTTAAGAAAACACTATAAAGACAAAAGGGTCGTCAGAGTAACCTACAAATTAATACCTGTTTTGTCATATTTTGGAAAGGTAGTGCTCCTAAGATCACAGTTTCATCCATCCTGTCGTACCAGCGTCGGCTGGTCACCTTCTCCATGACCACATTGTACAGTAAGGTGGGATAGAAAGTGACCCTCGCGAACATTGAGGTGGCCTGGTAAATAAACAGTTACAGTTATGTTTAGCGTCAGAAGTCGGCCGGCAGTTACTGTATGACGCTGTGAAGCAGTGAATCTGGAAGTCCGGTACCATGGTGAAAGCTGAACTCCGTGGTGGGGATTGAATTTTAATTTCTGTTTGAATGAATCCTCCTTCCACTCGTTGATCTGACACTAAACTAATGACAGTGACAGCAGTAGTGTCAATCTTGTCACTGTTAAAATGTCACTGACCTTTAGTGTTGCCATTGTCATAGGTTCTTATAAAACGAATTTCCTAAATAGTCATAATTATTTAGTTAATTTATATCTCTTTTTTCTTTATCTTAATATAATATTGTATATATTATACATCTAAATATAATATTGTATATTATTTGGTGACGATATATTCTTTTTATTAGTAATAGGATTTCTATACATAAAACGCCTGACACATTTAACATTGCAAATATTTTGAGGATACAAAACGTAGCTCTAAAAATTTTATAGGCGCATTAGACCATAGAGCACTTTAATACTTACTACGGATACATTATATCACCCAACGTTGGGATTAAGAGAGTACAATTTTAATGACGGTTTTTGATTTTCTCAATGGAAAATATTGCAAAAAAAGCTGTACACCAATTGCAATACAATTGCAACCAGTAAGATCGATAATTCGATCTTCAATTAGGGATTTCAAATTCTTATTTAGCAACAATTGCACTAGCAATGAATTAAATTATAACAAATTGCATGTACAATATGTTAAACTCTAGATTAGATTATAGGTTGAGACTAATTATTAAAATGAATTACTTTACTTAAAAAATCATATAATTTATTCACATACGACCGAAGTCTTTTGTTCGCAAAGATTAATTAACTCTTACTAAAACCCTTAACCGAGTGTCCATGTAGCTACTGTCAAAATCCGTAACTTTTAACATGTTTGCCTCTTAATATTACGCTATGTGGGGTTATTTTTTTTAAGTCTACTATTTATTAATTTGCTGGCCACGCCGCCGCGCTGGGTTGCGTTCAAAAGTTGAAAGAGATATCATCAACGTGATATATAGCAGCCATTTGTAAGCGCTGCGGGGTGCCAGAAGCAACGACATTCCCAATTCAAATTAAATTAAAACGCGGTAAAAACAACGTGTTTCCGTTCGGTGCGTCCGCTATTCAAATTCGGGAGATTTGATCTGTGCTAATTTGTCTATGACTTCAAACTATGGTTGGTCTGAATATTTGAGATAACAATACCTAACAAAAAATACCTCACGCTCAGGTAGTCGTTGTCTTATCTTTATACTTGGACAGCTAATAAACAGTAGCATTGCTTTACTGTGGGTTTCTTGACCAGTTGAGTACTCTTTTTGCTATATACCGCACCATGCATCATGAGATGTTCATGTTGCACAAAGTACTACCTTGTCATTCAGTCGAGTTCCGGTCTAGTTGGAAATTGATTTCCCAAAAAACTAATCTTGTTAGTAATAAGGTCTCGTTGAGCTTCTTAGAAAACATGTTGATAATTGTCCAGTTAATGATGATCATTTGTCTGATAAACAAAAGGGCTCACTCCAACGCCTTTCTTTGAGCACATAATAGTTTTGTTATGCAGATTAGCCGGGCCAACATTAATAAAATGCACCGTTCTGTCGCGATAAAATATCATTAAATATTGTTTTCAATTAGGCATTTTAAATACTTGATATCTTTGCCATTTGCGTTTACTGGCCGTTATGTCATTACTTACAGCCCAGGCAGGTAGTTCTATGTCCAACTGGGTGGGTAGATAAAATACTGAAATAGACATCTGTATGTCTGAAGAATGCTTGTGTAGACGCACGCATAGTAATTGCGTTCGTTTCAACAATAAATAATTCACCCAAATTTTTTAACTATTAACAAACGAACCGAGCGAGCACAAGTCCACAGCTCGCTACAGCGCATTAAGCCGCGATACCCCGCCTCATCTGTCATCATTAATGCCACGGTCTCCTAATAAGTTTGCTACAATAAATAAAATAAGAAATATCAAAGAGTTGCGCCCCGTTTAATGGTTGTAATTGTGGCCAAATGAAATATGGCGGAAGACGATACGGACTCGTTGTCGTGGGTGTCTACCCGCCTTAATATCGACGTTTACACGCTATAAATATTTTAAATGATTATCTTAATGCATTTGAAGTCGTCATTTACATAAGCGTCGATGAAATGAGGTTGAGACGATCCCGGTGCAGTTAAAACATTCACACCCCGTTCGCAAAATAGCCGCCAAAGTAAACGCGCTTTCATCACGTACGTCTCATAAATAGCGGCGCGGTGCAGTTCGCGTCGGGGCCGAACTAAATCTGACCGTATTATGCACGTCCTGTCGAACATCAGACGCTTATTTGTGTCCGAAAAGCGCTCGAAAGACTTAAAGCCTTCCCGGTTGATGTACGGCGGCGACACGTGAATGCCGACCTTTATATTCAAATCAGCAGTATTCAAATGTGCTCGTTGTCTATGCGACGGTTGACAATTCGCGGGCAGTTTCGAAAAAGGAACGCGGGAAACGTCATATCACCGATAGGGCTCGATACTCGAATTTTGCTTTTTGGCGCGTCGATACGCATCTGGCTTCTGGGCTGCGTTCAGGCGTCATGTTCGATTCTTTGCTTTTATTTGAGTTCGATTGTGTCGGACGGAGATATAGTTTGAGATCTGTAGATATTTTGACGTGGGCCGCTGATAAAGTTAGTGTTTCGCGGCGGCCGGTGAGTTAACGAGCGTCTGAGTAATGAGCGATGCTATTGTGATTTGAACAATGGCTGGCGATCGCTATTGTTTATATAATTGAAAATGATATTCGATAACAACGGTTGGGTACGTACGTTTGTGTTTAGATGCGGCACCTGCGTACGATAAATTGTCAGATAAAAGTATTTCTACTTTCGTTTGTGGTATTTTTACGATAATATCTACGGTATTACTTAGTTTTACGTTCAATGGTTTACGGTGTATTGCCGCAGAAGTTATAATTAGGTACGAGGGCGGTTTTAAAAATTTCTTGTTCCGAAAGTTGATGCAAATTCTGTTGGAGGACGCGGTCGGATGTCCGCACATCTGCATACAATGCCGCCGAGCATCGCTCCAGTTCAGCGGTCGGTAATTTACTGCTGATCCCACTGCTTAGATGTCGCCTGAAGATAGCTCGTATCTAATTTAAATCGAAAATAAAAGGTGTATAAAAGTGCCGAACTTTCCTGTTGCTTACTACGAATGTGGGGGTTAAGAATGATGAAACTTGCAGTTATAACTACCCTCTATTGAAATATTAAGTTTTGGGCTTTCTGGCGAGATGAACACGTGATTGTTGACGCAAAAGTTTAGATGTATTGTGATGTTTGTAACTCAATCATGCCAAAATGGCCATGAACCAATTCGGTGAAATTTCGTAAAGTGATATATTATTGTCTGCAGTAGCACATAAGCTACTTTTTAACCGACTTCTGAAAAAGGAGGAGGTTCTCAATTCGGATGTTTGTTTGTTTTTTTTTTTTATGTTTGTTCGGGCATAGCTCCGTCGCTCGCCAACCGATTTGAAAAATTCTTTTTTTGTTGGAAAGGGTATACTTTCCAAATGGTCCCATGAAAATTTTATCGACATCGAACAAGCCGTTTCTGAAAAATCAACAAAAGTCTAAAAAAAATATTTACATTGATGATCTTTTCGGTTACTCTATATTGTGTTTTTTGTTCGCGCGTTTTTAGTTTTTTGTAGTTGACATTTTGGCTTTTATAACTAGATTAATTACAAATTGACCCACTAAAAAGTGCGAAAATAAAAACTTTTTTGCAAAAAAATAAAACCGACTTCCATATCAAAACACTACAAAGCCAAAAATAATTTTAATTTCGGAAGGCGGTGTGAAAAAAAAAGAAAATACAAAACCGACTACCGAAATTAAAATTATTTTTGGCTTTGTAGTGTTTTGATATGGAAGTCGGTTTTATTTTTTTGCAAAAAAGTTTTTATTATCCAGGGCAAACGTGCGATATTTCTAACGAAGTCACGGGCAACAGATAGTAACGAATAATTATATATTTTCAGTCCGTTCTCACTGCAGGATTTTGTTTCATTCCTTCAAGTAGTCTGATGTAGGTAAGTAGTTCGTATCATCAAATATGTGATCAAACTAAAATAAATGTGCCTGTTAAGTATCTGTCTTAATATGTACTTATAACGTAACGGGAGCGGAGCCGTCGGAAAGGATAGTTCTACAATGTTTTGAAAACATTATCTTTCTTACTAAAATTATAAATGCGAAAGTTTGTGAGGATGGATGGATGTTTGTTACTCTTTCACGCAAAAACTACTTGACGGATCTGAATGAAATTTGGCAAGTAGATAGTTCACATCCTGGAATAACACATAGGCTACTTTTTATCCCGAAATTCTCACGGGATCGGGATTTGCGCGGGAAAACCTTCCCACGCGTACGAAGTCGCGGACAGAAGCTAGTATTTTATAAGCTTATAACTAAGCTACCAACAAACACGATAAATAGTATGATAAACGTTTAATCGTAATAATAATTTACTTCGATATGCTTACATTTCATTTAGAAACAGTGTAAAAAATAGCGCTGGGCGTGTAGTATAAATTTTAAATAAACAAAGGAGTTTTTTATCATCAGCTGTTCGCTACCAATTATCTGTGGTCGGAACGCCTACCGTTGACAAATTGATGTGAATTTCTGAACGGGACCGCGCCCTTTAAAAATGTTAAAATGGCTGACTTTTTCCAATCTATTTCATGTCAAATAGTATGAGTATGAAGGGTAATATAGGGCTTAGGAGTTGTAGGCTAGCTTGGAGGGATAAAATTATACGGGACTGTTTTAAATAAATATTATTTCTGCATAAGGGCTCTATTTAATTCATTCAATACTAAACAAACCTTTACGTTTTGTACTTTTATTTACTCGCCATACTTTTTAGTTCGAGAATCACTCCTTTAATTTATTAACTAGAACTACCCAATACTTTATTGACTAGCCAGTCTTATATAACTGATAGATTATTTGAAACTAATGCATTCATTTAAAGTTAAAAGAAATTAAAAAAAAAAGAAAACTGTCCACTGCAGGGACACAGGCCTTCTCTCTATGAGAGGGAATCCTACTAATCCTACTTCCTACTATCCTATCCTATCCTACTAATATTATAAATGCGAAAGTTTGTGAGGATGGATGGATGTTTGTTACTCTTTCGCGCAAAAACTACTCAACGGATCTGAATGAAATTTGGTTAGTAGATAGTTGACATACTGGAATAACACATAGGCTACTTTTTATCCCCAAATTCCCACGGGATCGGGATTTTCGCGGGAAAACCTTTCCACGCGTACGAAGTCGCGGGCAGAAGCTAATGGGCCATAATTGAAAAATACTCTCCTTAAATTGGTCAAATTCTCCTTAGTTTGACCATCACCAGATCTCTAGAATGATGAAGAAAATATTAAACAGACATAAAAACTTAATGTATGTTTTGAAAGGAGACTTTGGCCGTCAGATCTAGAACGATGAAAAAAATATGAAATACAAGCTTTTGCCCGCGAATCCCGATCCCGTGGAAATTCCGGAATAAAAATATCCTATGTCCGTCTCCTGGTTCTAAGCTACCTCCCTACCAATTTTCAGCCAAATCGGTTCAGCCGTTCTTGAGTTATAGATTAGGGGTCTCAACGTATGTTTTAATTTAATGTTTTACAAGGAGAGTGCACGGATTAGGGGAAATTGATTTTAATTATTTTTAGCGTAGTGATAGTATACCATGTGGGTATATTACCTATAAAATATTAAAGCGTAAGTTCCATTTTTCCCCGTTATTTTTGGGAGTTGCGCTTTAATATTTTATAGGTAATATACCCACATGGTATACTATCACTACGCTAAAAATAATTAAAATCCGTTTCCCCTAACCCGTGCACTCTCCTTGTTAGCCAAAACCAATAATTCGAAGACCTGACATTGGTGGACCTGCTCTCGGCCCGCGTGCAGGTGTTTAAATCGGTCACATTTGATGGAAAGCGAGGATATGGTCAATGAGTACGCTTACCTTGAAGTTACCGAGTTTTCGAATTTTTTTTAGGTCGATAACACGACCATTATGCCAGAATTTATGTGATCAGTCTCTTGTCAAGTTAATAGCTATATATAGGTTCTAGTGAGAGTGTTAAGAGATAACGAGTAGTAGATGCGCTAAGGTATGGGGTCCAGATACTTGTCAAAATGACAACACGGTTGGTGCAGTGGTTGAGCAATCGGGGGCGTGGGTTCGTTTCCCGCTCCGGAATAAATGTTTGTGTGACCTAAATATTTGTTCTGGGTCTGTGCGTATGTATAAATGCAACTCTTTATGTATTCCGACGTTAGATACTGTAGAATATAGATAGGTCATGTTCGTATGAGGTAGAGGATCTTTTACCATGTGGCTCCAAATGGTTGCGTCAATGATTTCCAAAAAGCCTTTTTAAGCATTGGATCCTAAAAGATGATTATGAATTGAATTCAACGTGATAATTAATTATAAGTCAACCATAATTATTAATGTATTCCTACCTTTGTCCCATGTTAAAATTAAAACGCTTATGGATTATTATAATTATAATCTAGACTAGATAGGATAGTTTTTTGGCACTCTCAAATCTCAATACATCTGGATCCATTTTTATAACCAGGAGAATAAAATTCAGACCTAGAATCTGCCTGGAATTATGACAGATGACTCCTGCATACCAGCGTTAATTTACATTGTGTGTAATTTAAGTGCGCGCACGCAGCTTGCGAATGCTCACCTGCAAATTCAAGCCACCATTACTCTTTTTAATTGGTAGCTTGTCTTATAAAATAATTTAGTAACAGACTATTAACGTCTCATTATTGGAGTTCAGGAGGTATTAATAAAATCTATGTGGCTGATAGGGAATTGTATGGATTTTATTTCCATGGACTGAGGCGGTAGCTTTAGTGGGAGTAAAGACTAGGTACTGCTGTCTTGTGTTATTAAAAAAAATAAGTTTATACTATACCTGCTCGGAAAGTGCCTTATTACTTTTTAAAAAGTTTGACAGAAAGGACGTCATTACTGTAGTACAAATGTGCGGGTCGCAAGTGTATGGGAATACATTACTAACGTGCTGGAGACACTGGAGAGGGAGGGAAAAGTGTATGAAAATGTAAAACTAACACGCTGTTTTGTTTTTAATTTAGGCCAATTCAGTAGCTAACTTAAAAGTCCTTATTAGGCCAAAAGACAAAAAGTTTTTATTACCAAGAGAAAATGGTACTGGCCACATAGTATTGCTCAACATTGATTTAAAATCACTCCAACACGCTACTGAACAAATTCAGGATTTCACATCAACTTTCAGAATTCGAACATAATAAGAATAACAATTTGGCGCGAAAAATAAATGAGATACGTACTGTCTACGGCCATAGGTCCTATCTTTTAACTCGGTTTCAATGATTAATGTACAAGCTATTAGAATTACACTAGAAAAGTATAAATCATTAACAAAAGCATTAACATTACCTATTAAAATTAACTAAAAATTAAATTATTAAAATCAACATTACCTATGTGCATAAAGTGTAAATAAATAAATAAATAAAAGCATTGCTTATTGTATTTAATGCTTAAAATTGTCTTTTATTTTCCTCGTAGGTATAGTATAAAGCACTTATATGTATCACTTGGAAGAAAGTGCAATTCTCAAACTACAACCTCGTTGGTAATCGGTTACTTTCTCCCCTCGATAAACAATGTACCATTTATTGACTTCAACAAAAGTTGAATAATTTGGATGTAAGCATAGGAAGCTGAAGACATAGAATAGATAGAATAGACGAAGACAGAGTAGTGTGGATGAATTTTATTTATTTATTTATTTATCATCATACAATTATCATTACAGCGATAATGTAGTCAACTTTTATATATATTTAAGAATGTCATCTGCATTAGCTATATCGACGTAGCACTTATCAGAGACACGACCTTCAGCAATGAAGAAAACGAAGAAGATAGGAAGCTGAAACTAAGTACCATAACATAACCAACCTAAGGCGTTCCCTCTGATCGTTACCAGATCTCTTCTCTATAAGAAAGAATGGGACGTAATCTTCCGTGCTGGCCTAGCGTGATTCGGTGGATGTATTCGAATTTTCCGTTCTAAGACATGCTATTTTGAGAGCAGTGGTAAATTACGCAAGGTAGATCTTGCTTAGATTCGATCCCACGATCTTCTGCTGCTCTAGTCTAAGTACGGTACAAATACCAATTTGATCATGTGCAGTCGAACTAGAAGAGCTTGTATGAGCATCCGGCTTAAGACTGTAAAACTATTACTCATTATGGTCTTAGTTTCTTACAACTCGTATCAATTTTTGAGGACAAGCGATAGTGGCAGATACCGCGGGTGGGCAAAGATGATATGTATAATTATATAATAAAACGAGAATGTTAAAATCCGACAAAATACATCCACCTGGTTAGTCTTCAAACTGAATACATAACAAATAAAAGTAAGTATAATGACGTAATTTTATCCACACGTCTCCCCACATTTCAGTGCCACCGCAGCCATTTAACAACTTCAGTTAGCTATCGCAGTCGTTAAAAAAACTAAAGCCACAAAAGCACATGCAAATTGACTTAATTTATCTACATTCATTGAAAAACCTTAGATGTCCAAACAAAAGTTTAGAGGATTCAATTCAAATACCGCCATTGTTGTCTGCCAAAGTTTCCGTTTTTTTTTAACTTGATAAACGGTCCTCTGCCTGTAATTCGTTTAGAGATGTCCATTAATTATGTTTTAAATCGGCGAGACTATCATCGGTTTTGACGGCGCGTCACTAGAGATGTAGTTTGTCAAAATCATTCCAACGGATGATTTGATGCCATAATGTTTGGGCTTTTTGAGGTGGGTTAAATTATAGAGCTTAAGATTAATGTTAGTGACGGAAGGAGGAGGAAGCCCATGCGACTTGCATTGAAATACTACTTGGAAGATGTTTCTGGTTAGGCTTTTTCACAGTTTGGAGAAGTTTTATTGGAATCCAGTAGAGTTCAGATTATTTTGTCATTTTGCAATTTTGGAGTAAGTCATAGTACATAGAATATTAAAGTTATAGGCCTAAAGTAGAAGTAGAAGTAGTTTACCTAGAGTAAAGTCCTCATCTCACGTTTCTAGGTTCACTAGGTACAAAACCTATCTCAGTTTGTTTACATAAAAACAATTTCACCATCACGGAACCACATATGCCCCACTTCATCTTTACCTGCATTTTTTTAATACTTCTGCTACCGGCAATCTTGCGTGTTCGCGCATAACTAATAGACAGTTGGCTGTGGTACTTTGACAGTTTGACTAATGTAAGTCTATAGTCGATGCCCAAGTTTGACAGGTGAATTAAGACGTAGAATGGCCATGTCGACATCTGGGTTATTATCGGGAATGGGACTGTGATGGACTGATGACGTCAGATAGATCTTTTGGATGGCAGGACTAAAATATTGGTTGCGAAATTTGTTTGGTTTTGGACATTTTAAGTAGTTTCAAGAACATAAATAATGACCATGCACATAATTTATACTTATATTATAAACGCGAAAATTTTACGCGCCTTCTCGCGGGTTTACGTTTTAGCGTTTCCGGGGCTATGCCGCTAATCCGACTGAGATGAAATTTGGCTTCGAGATACATAGTTGATGAGCCCGGCTCAAATATAGCTTACTTTTGTGCCGGGGAAATGTAGAAATATCCATGTGCTCGTAGTCACAGCAACAGCTGATAATGAATAGTCTCGAAAATCTTCGTTCTAGAGTAAATAGTTTGTGTTTCTTATGGTATGTACTCGATGTTGAAAAATAGTTGTTATCTTCATAAATTTATATGGTAAGAATATGGCTACTGCTCAAATTAATATTGACCATCTCAAACTCGGACTACCTAATCTAAAAAGCAAAAACAAAATAACTTCAGACCTGTTTTCTTCAGACGGATGGGGAGAGATGCCACTGAGTCTTACTCATATTTAAGAGTTTCATATTAAAGGGGATCAGCTAATCATAAGTACCAGGAAACGAGCATTCAAAAGATGTATCCGTGCTGCGTCACAAAAGCTACTCGCATCAGTCAAGTCCACATCAAAATGACGCAGTTATTTCGAGTTATGAGAGATATATTCCTAAGAATTGAGACGTAGGTACCGTCAACAAAGAGGTATGCCGTGTGTCTTTAAATCTACAAACTTCACCTGGACTCGATTTTTCAGCCAGTTATCTCTTCTGCTGCCGTCTGTAAGGTCGATTATCGCGTGTGATCGTTAATTCAGGTTGTAGGTTCGTTTTTGTTATTGGTCGTCGATCCGTGGGTTCGATTAGACAGCAGATGTGTTATCAGGCTGAGTGTTCCGAGGTTGGAATGTCAACCGGTGTTCGGTCGGGTGTTTGTTTATGTACCTATCAAATGTATTGGTGTATATTATTGAGTCCACGGCTCTTTTGTCTAACAAAGTATTCAAGAATAAAGCTAGGCAAGTTCTGTAGATACTGCTATCTCTAAGTGGTGTTGAGTATCATTATGGTGTACTTACTGGCTTAAAACCTCTCCTGTCAACCGACGACAAAAAGAGGAGGTTGTCAATTCGACGCGTATATATATATATTTTTTTTAATGTATGATCATCGATTACTCGAAGACGGCTGAACCGATTTGGAAAGATATTTTTTTGATTGAAAGGGTGTACTTCGAAATTGGTCCCATTTTCATAAACGTCAGGATCTGATGATGGGATCCTAGAGAAATCGAGGGAACTCTTCAAATATTATAGGCACACCTATGACGTTTTGGGTATTTATTATAGTAACTTGTGCAGTTGCTCTCAAAAAGTACCATTTGAGGAAGTGGAACTGATGATGAAGACCACAGATGGCCGCCGAAACTACTCAATAATAAGTATTGAGTGGATTGCGATTCGATTACTTGAATATGGATGTTAAGCACTTTATGCTCGTCACAATGCATATGGTGATGTAGAGCTGATGGTAAAGTACCAGGAGAACTCCTCAACAATTAACAGCCCAGCATTGGGAAAAGCAATATTTTGTAAAAGGTTATAAGTAGTTGACATTTAGGCTCTTGTAACTAGGTAAATTAAAAATAGACCAACTAAAAAGAGTGAAATAAAAACTTTATACCAAAAAATTAAACCGACTCCCAAAAAACACTGCAAAGTGAAAAATAACTTTAATTTCGGAAGTCGGTGCTAATAACGAAAATACAAAACTAAAGACACCGACTACCGAAATTAAAGTTATTTTTCACTTTGCAGTGTTTTTTGGGAGTCGGTTTATTTTTTTTGTAAAAAGTTTTTTATAAATGAGAGTTCACTTCCCAAGTAGCACGTTAGTGAATTTTGGAACTTATTTTGCAACTGTAGGTAGCATATAAGTGATGCAAGAGTGTACGGTATTACTTTTAGATGCTAACAGCACTCGAATTTGCATATAAGTAACTCTTATCACTAACAGTTGCTTTTGAGTGATTTTTGTTCCTGCTTATTAACTTATGGTGGCATTAAGCCGAATTTATTACTTACTAGCTTTTGCCCGCGACTTCGTCCGCGTGGAATAGTTACTTTGGGCTAACGTTAAATTTAACCCCGATTTTGAAGCATTCTTCATTGGCGCTCCGCTCCTATTGGCCTTAGCGTAATGATACAATATAGCTGTGCCCGCGACTCCGTCAGCGTAAGTTAATGTATTGGTAATATTGTTTAGATCACGTTCACATGAGGCTTAAGTACCTAGAGAACGCTTCGACCGCGAGACGCGTCGAGCGCGGCGACCGATTCTCAAAAATAATCCTTATAGCATGATTCAGTATTCACGCGCGATGGCTTATTATTATAAGCGTATTTCATGTATAACTTTGGTGTTTCTATACCGATTTATATGATTCTTTTTACGGTTTCGTAGCCGAATGGCAAAAAACGGAATCTTTATAGTTTCGACATGTCTGTCCGTCTGTCTGTCTGTCTGTCTGTCCGTCCGTCCGTCTGTCACAGCAATTTTATTCCGAAACTATTAGGACTATACATGTGAAACTTGATAGGTAGATGTATTCTGTGAACCGCTTTCCGATTTTGAGAAAAAAAATAAAAAATATTTAAAATAAAGGGGGGCTCCCCATACATGGAACTAAACCTGAAAATATTTTTTTTCATGAAATCGATGCATGTGTGGTATCTATAGACAGTTCTTTAAAAACGACATCGGGGTTTCTAAAACCACTTTTCCATAAAGTCAATCGTTTAAAAGATATAAGCTTCCAAAGTGGTAAAATGTGTGTGTGGCGGACACAACCTCTAACTTCTATAATAATGGAGTGAAAAATCAAAAAAAAATAATATGTCTGTAGATCTTAATATAAACTTTCAACCAAAATTAGTTTGAACGAAATCAGTTCAGCAGTTTTAGAGATACAGCATATTTTCTAAAACCGCAAATATAACTTTGTAATTCATACAAACACTATGAAAAGTAAATTTATTCGGCGTAGTTGTAAAAAATGTAAAAAAGCCAGTTTTAAGAAATTTGTAAGGTTTATTTTTCAAAACAAATTTATTTGGCGCAGTTGTAAAAAATGTAAATAAGCTAGTTTTAAGAAATTTGTAAGGTTTTTTTTTCGTCAAATAAATTTGCATGTTATATTATAGTTACTACGGAACCCTTCATGGGCAAGTCTGACTCGCACTTGGCCAGTTTTTTTATGGAATAGTTAATAATGTTAACTTTTTCAATTAGGGGTGACTGAGAGTGTTATAAACGTAAGAGTAGACAAATATTATAATCAGAAAGCTTCGAACTGCTAAGCTATCGGGAGTTACACGTGTTATTGTGAGTCAACCATAAAAGTTAGACATATGCTGTCGTGGGATATTTTTTATATAATTTTAAGGAGAACATTTCCGTCATGAAATGATTTGTGTAGCTTTAACCATTAAGGTTGCACACGCGACGGAAGCTTAAAAAATGGAGTAATTTCTCCCGTTTTCCCAACATTTCCCTTCACTGCTCTGCTCCTATTGATTGTAGCGTGATGAAAAGTATACTATAACCCGCTCAGGAGTATGAAAAATAATTGTACCAAGTTTCGTTAAAATCTGTCGAGTAGTTTTTGTTTCTATAACGGTTATACAGACAGACAGACAGACAGACAGACAGACAGACAAAAATTTTACTGATTGCATTTTTGGCATGAGTATCGATCCTTAATCACCCCCTGATAGCTATTTTGGAAATATATTTCATGTACAGAATTGACCTCTCTACAGATTTATTATAAGTATAGATAGACGCATAAAGGTTTCAATTTTTCTCTTTTAGAACTCAAAGAAGCATATTATGACATCTTAAAATCTCCCCTAAAGAACTGTGCCCTAATAGGTGGTAATTTTTCCTTATTTGGCACCTTTAGTACTAAATAAGTAGTATATATAAGTTATTTATCACCTGTAGTGGCTCAAGAGTTATTATTGCAGCTCATTTGGAACCTAGTGTAATTGCCTTTGTAAGGTCTAATATACTTTAATATGCCACTGTAACGCGTAGATCGATTCCAAAAGCTCCAATAAGGCAACAAATGTGTGGAAATATGAACTGCAAGGTCAATTTTAAATCGCCATGTTTAAAAATGGAGTCCTTGAACAGTATCTTGTTGAATGGTATTTTTAACCGACTTCAAAAAAAGGAGGTTTTCAATTTGTCTTGAACTTTTTTTTTTTATGTATCTCTGTATCCATGTTTGAATGGGTATACTTTCTAGTTGGTCCCATTGTTACGAAATCAGGATTTGATGATGGGATCCTGGAGAAATCGAGGGAACTCTTCAAATATTATAGGCACACCTATAGCTACATATACTATACTGATAGGAAGACACCTACTTATGCTTGCTTTCTTGACCCATCCAAGGCGTTTGACCTGGTCTCTTACAGTATTCTTTGGAATAAGCTTAGGAAAGCCTTAGGAGTCCCTTCAGGGTTGGTTAGCACTCTTAGGTACTGGTATGGAGACCAGGTCAATCAGGTTCGATGGGCTGGAGAATTGTCGGAGCCGTATAGGTTGGAGTGTGGGGTGAGGCAGGGTGGGTTGGCCTCACCTTTGCTCTTCAATCTATACGTCAATGAGCTAATCGAGGCGCTCAGCAGAGAGTGAGTGGGCTGCTATATTGACGGGGTGTGCTTTAATAATATAAGTTACGCTGATGACATGGCGCTGCTGAGCGCCTCGGTCTGCGGTCTTCGGAAGTTGGTTGCCATCTGTGAAGCTTATGCTAAGCGTCATGGATTGGTATACAACATAGGAAAAAATGAGATCATGGTGTTTGAGGCCGGCGTCGGAGCCCTGAAACTGTACCACCAGTCAGGTTGTATGGAGTAGCTCTCAGGAGAGTGTTAAAGTTTAAATACCTGGGACATCTCTTGACCGCTGACCTCAAAGACAATGACGACATTGAGAGGGAGCGAAGGGCATTGTCGGTTAGAGCTAATATGATAGCTCGCAGGTTTGTACGTTGCTCACTTGGTGTAAAAATAACCATATTCCGTGCATTCTGCTGTTCTTTCTACACGTGCAGCCTGTGGGCTGCATATACTCGTAAATCGTACAGTGCCCTTCGCGTTCAGTATAATAATGCGTTCCGGGTGTTGATGGGGCTGCCCCGCTTCTGTAGCGCATCAGGGATGTTTGCTGAAGCTCGCGTTGACTGTTTCTATGTGACGATGCGAAAACGATGCGCTTCCCTGGTGCGCCGGGTGCGGGCCAGCCCCAACATAATCCTTCGTTGTGTGGCGAGCAGGCTCGACTGTGTGTTCGTGAATCGCTGCTGCAAGCTCTCCACGTCGGTGCAAAAAATTGAACCGACTTCCATATCTAAACACTACAAAGCCAAAAATAACTTTAATTTCGGAAGGTGGTGTGAAAAAAAAAAAGAAAATCCAAAACCAATAACACCGACTTCCGAAATTAAAGTTATTTTTGGCATTGTAGTGTTTTAATATGGAAGTCGGTTAAATTTTTTGCAAATTTTTTTTTAATTACAATAACACAATAAAATGAGTTTTGATAACTATGTTTCTGATGTAGTTTGACATTATACTTTTTATCGACTACCCAAGATACGAGCATAGCTCAGTTTGGGAGACGTTGTCTCAAATTAAAATGCCTCTGTACATCCACCACACTCAAGTCAATGTTTGTTTCTTGCATTGTTTTTATTTTTGTACTTATTGAAGAATAAAAATATGTATTTATTATTATTATGTGAAACCATAATCTTAGGGTTTTAACAACCAAATTTTTATAAAGCATTCTTATTTTTATTTGATCAGTGCATATTTTTTGATAATTTTTGTTTAGATCGAAGGCGCATCAAAATTTACTAAGTAAATATACCATTGTTTTACGATAAAAAACCATTTGCAAGTGCTCCATGATGGTTATCCTGCGTTATACACATTATTTTTTAATACTCATCTAATAAATGCAATAATCCAAATAAATTTGCTGTCACAACACAATAGTACAAAGCACAACCGTCCTTTTGTTTATTTCCACCGAAAATAAGAACTTGATAAGATCTCATTTGTCACTCAATGAATGAACTGTATCGCTTTATCGTTCAATCGTTCATTCATGGCGCGCAATTTGCACCGTTAGTTCCAAGTGCCACAATTCGAACTCTTATGCATCGCTTTTGCACCTATAAATAAGTTGCAATTTTTCTCCCTTTGGTAACATACAGGTTGCCGATGGGTTCTAACCACCTTTATAGTACTTAATCACGGTGGATTTTATTACTAAAGTTTCCAAAAAAATACTATATGCAAGCTATTTGTCACCAAATGTGTTACTTGGGTTAGGAGTCTATCTAGGAGCTGCTGGGGTCCCTGGATCGGGATCCGTGGGGGCGCCCCTACCGTTGGGTACGGAGCAAGTTGCGTCCCTGGGCGCCTCCACTGACGCGAAGCATGGAACCCCAGTTGCTAGAGACGGTGGTGTCGGCCCTCTTCCCAGGGCGACCGGAACACGTTCCCCCGGCGATGGCTTCGCCCTCAGCCACAGACTCTCCAGAAGAAGAGGAGAGCACCGATGTCCCCGAGGTGACGCAAGCAGAGATGGGAGCGGCCGTGTCGCGACTCCGGGCTAAGAACACAGCGCCCGGACCCGACGGAGTGCCTGGTCGAGCTCTCGTCCTGGCTCTGAAGGAGCTAGAGCCCCAGCTGAGGAGGCTTCTCACGGCATGCCTCGAGCAGGGTCAGTTTCCCAGTGTGTGGAAGGAGGGGAGGCTGGTCCTCCTCAGGAAGGAGGGGCGCCCCGCGGACTCGCCGTCCGCGTATCGGCCCATAGTGCTGCTTGACGAGGCGGGCAAACTTTTTGAGCGTATCATCGCAGATCGCCTCGTCAGCCACTTGTGCAGGGAGGGGCCGAACCTGGACGACAACCAATTCGGTTTTCGTCGGGGGCGCTCCACCATAGACGCCATCATGCGCGTGAGGGCCCTGGCGGAGGAGACGGTGTCCCGGGGTGGGGTGGTGGTGGCGGTGTCTTTAGACATCTCCAACGCATTCAACACCCTACCCTGGAGTTGTATTCGGGAGGCCCTGAAATACCATCGCGTGCCTCCCTACCTCCGCCGTACAGTAGGGGCTTACCTGGAGGGTAGATGCGTCACCTATCGGGGACGTGACGGTGCTGGTCGGCACCTCACGTCGTGCGGTGTTCCACAGGGATCGGTCTTGGGACCGCCCCTGTGGAACATCGGCTACGACTGGGTGCTGAGAGGCGAACTCCCGCCGGGCGCCGACGTGACGTGTTATGCGGATGACACGCTCGTAACTGCCCGGGGGAGCTCGCACAGGGAAGCGACGTTGTTAGCCACGGCTGCGGTGTCACAGGTGGTGAACCGCATCCGGCGCCTGGGCCTGGAGGTGGCCCTGAACAAGTCGGAGGCCATGGTGTTTCATGGCCCTCGACGGGCGCCGCCGCCGGGATCACACATCGTGGTCAGCGGGACCCGGATAGCTGTCGAGTCCACCATGAAGTATCTGGGATTGGTGCTCGACAGCCGATGGGAATTCGGGCCCCACTTCCGGCGGCTGGTGCCCAAGTTGATGGGCGCAGCGGGCGCGCTTTCAACGTTGCTTCCCAACTTGGGGGGCCCGAGCGCCGCCTTTAGGCGGTTGTACGTGGGAATCGTGCGGTCCATGGCCCTGTATGCGGCCCCTGTGTGGGCGCTGGACATGACGGCCGGCACTCTCGCCATTCTGCGCAAACCGCAGAGGGTGATGGCCGTCAGAGTCGTCCGCGGGTACCGCACGATTTCCTACGAGGCGGCTTGCGTCCTGGCCGGATCCCCGCCCTGGGACCTAGAGGCGAAAGTACTCGCGTCGTTGTATCGATGGCGCGAGGAAGAGCGGGCACGGGGCTCGAGGCCGGTGCAGCGGCAGATCGCGCTGCGCCGAGAGGAGCGCCGTCAGGTCTTGGTGGCGGAATGGCGGCAGAGGCTTCTGCGCCCTACCGCCGGCCTCGCTACCGTCGAGGCGATCCGGCCAGTACTCGACGACTGGCTCGGGAGAAGGCACGGCTCCCTGTCTTTTAGAGTGACACAGGTGCTGTCGGGGCACGGCTGCTTCGGCAAGTACCTGTGCCGCATAGACAGAGAGCCGGACGCTCGGTGCCACCACTGCGTCCATTGCGGGGAGGACACGGCGCAACACACGCTCGCCGAGTGTGTAGCTTGGGAGGAGCAGCGCCGTGTCCTCACAAATGAAGTAGGAGGCGATCTGTCGCTGCCAGCCGTAGTGCAGAGTATGGTCGGCAGCGCAGAGTCGTGGGACGCGGTGGTGTCCTTCTGCGAGGACGTGATGTCGCAGAAGGAAACTGCGGAAAGGGAGAGGGAGATCTCCACTCCCTTCCCTGGCCGCAGAAGGCGCACCGGGCGCAGGGGAAGGGCGGACAACGCCCTTTTCCAGCCCCCGTGAATGGGTCCAGGGGCGAGGGACTTGGGGAAGTCCCCCGCCCCCTATTTGATGGACCCGAGTCGCAGGCACGCGCGGGTGTCGGCGCGCGCCTCTGAGGCGATGCACGGGGTAGTTCAACACCTCACTACCCCGTGCAGGAGGCGAGGCCGGGACAGACCCGACCAGCACTAGTGCGGGGCTGCGGAAGAATTAGGTTTCCCGTGGCCCCCCACGCACGTGTGAGGAGACACCGGGGTGGTTTTAGCCGGTAAGAATCCGGCACACCCCTCCGCCATTCCCCAGGCGGAGGTAGTCCATGAGGATTTCCCCCCGTTAAAAAAAAAAAAAAAAAAAGGAGTCTATCTAGGTAGTCGGTGTCTTTAGTTTTGTATTTTTGTTTTTGGTACCGAATTCCGAAATTAAAGTTATTTTTCTCTTTGCAGTGTTTTTTGGAAGTCGGTTCAATTTTTTGGTAAAAAGTTTTTATTTCACTCTTTTTAGTTGGTCGATTTTTAATTTACCTAGTTATAAAAGCCTAAATGTCAACTACTTATAACCTTTTACAAAATATTGATTTTCCCAAAGCTAGGCCCTTAATTGTTGAGGAGTTCTCCTGGTACTTCACCATCAGCTTCACTTCACTTCACCATAATATGCATTGTGACGAGCATATTGTGCTTAATAACCATATTCAAGTATTAGGAACCCATGAAATACTTATTATTCTTACTTTTGAGTAGTTCCAGTGGCCATCTGTGGCCTTCATCATCAGGTCCACTTCACAAATGGTGCTTTTCGAATGCAACTACACAAGTTACTATAAAAAATACTCAAATCACAATAGGTGTGCCTATAATATTTGAAGAGTTCCCTAGATTTCTCCAAGATCCCATCATCAGATCCTGACTTGGTGACAATGGAACCAACTTCAGAGTATACCATTTCAAATAAAAAAAAGGATTTTCCAAATCGATTCAGCCATCTTCGAGTAATCGGTGATCAAACATAAATTCAAAACAGCTATGATACGATTTTCCATCATGAAGTTCCAGTTCATATCTTCCTGCTCCATCATCAGATCAGTTCGACAGTACCATATTATTGTATTGTCATCAGAACTACATACAGCTGCCAATTTTCATTACGCTACGACCCTTGGAAGATGGTTAAATTAGTTACCTTAGACTAAAGAGCGTCAGCAACATGACGAGGCCCCCTCTGCAGAGGGGCGAAGCCTGCCGGGGTCGTGGGACTCATCCCGTTACCGTGGCCCCGGTATGTAAAGGGTTATTGAAGGAACACCGTGGATTTTAGTCAGTAAAAGTCTGACAGTCCCTCCCACCCTGCCCGGAGTGGGAGGACTTATTTGATAATTTTACCACGTTAAAAAAAAAAGAAAAAAAGACTCCATTACATAGTTAGTAACATACAGGTCGACCTAATAAAAGCGTGTTAATAACATTAGCACAGAGGTTGAGCAATTGGCTGCTGCGCTGCGTATTTGCAGTTTATTTCCGCACGGAACTAAATGTTTGTATTACTGGTATTACCTATAGATATTTTTTACCGGGACTGGGTGTTTGTGCAACTGAGTTTTAATATTTATAAATGCATATTTACGATGCAGGTGGAATTCCTAGTGTTGGGCAACATTAAAAAATAAACTATGACTAAACACAATATTAACGCTTACCATATAGAAATTAAAATTATCCTAAAGTTTGTGCTTCTTTCACGTCAAAACAAAGAACTGGATCGATGAGATTTTTCAAGTAAAGATAGCTGAAGGGCTGGATAGTGACAAGCTACTTTAATATTTTGCTGGAAAAAGCCCACAGGCAGAACCTACTTTAAAATAAATGCACATTTTCGCGCTGCACCTTCATCTTACCGTCCAATTTCGTCTCAAACCGCACACATGTACATCGCTAACGTGCGAAGGGCCTTTATTAAGGGCTTATTAATCGTCAGCCAGCCAACCCTGCGCCTGGGCGGGGCCAGGGCGCGGCAATCGCGTGCAACTTGCATCGGTCCGGCTCTCCGGCCACCGCTACTTGACCGCACGCAAGCGACTGTTAATAGCACGTTAATAGTACGTTAACACGTGCAATCGCAACGCAAGGGTTGATTAATTAGTTTCTGAAATGGCAAAGGTGGCCCAGTGGTTGCGGACTCGACATAAAAATTGTAAATCGTGAGTTCGTATCCGGTCAGGCGCAGTCATCATCTGCATAGCCTTTTCTCAACTGTGTTGGAGTCGGTTTGCAGTTTAACTGGATGTACTCGAGTGTGTTTTACGTGGAGCAACTGCCTATCATACCTGGGTAACAAAATACCCTGGTTGTTGTCTATCCATAAAGACTGTGCTGAAAGGCTGCTCAATTTGTATCAAGCCCAGGTTCGGTCGTGTATGGAATACTGCTCTTATCTTTGGGATGGATCTGCGAAATACCAACTGGACGCACTTGAGTCTATCGAGAGACGGGTCAAGAGACTCATTGTCAACGATTCACTGGTCGAATCAAAGCTACAGAGCCTTGAACATCGACGACGAGTTGCAAGTCTATCGGTTTTCTATCGGTTACATTTCGAGGAGTGTGCGATGGAATTACACAATCTAATTACGCCAAGCCCGTTCTATCATCGGACTACGAGACAAACAGCGAAGCGCCATCCTTATATGGTGGACATCCCACCCATACGCATACTTCATTGTGCGTACGGCTAAGGAGTGGAATTTCCTGCCGGAGTCTGTGTTTCCCGATAGCTACAACCTAGGAGTCTTTAAGGCAAGAGTGAATAGGTTACTTTTAGGTAAGCGTGCTCCATCTTCGACCACATCATCACTTACCATCAGGTGAGATTGTGGTCAAACGCGAACCTATTTTCAATAAAAAAAAACTGTCATAGATATACAAACATACAGTACATTACGTATAATGTACAGTCAGGCACATTACTTTAAGTAATTTATATACTAGAAAAACATCGTAAGTAGTGTTGCCCAAACGAGAGTCTCGCAAGAGTCTTGCAATTAGCGATTATCCTATTGCTAAGGATAATCGCTAATTGCAAGACTCTTGCGAGACTCTCGTTTGGGCAACACTAATCGTAAGGCAACCGGCATGTCCGAGGACCAAAAACCTGAACACATATTGTGACATCCACCAATCCGCACTGAGCTCGCGTGGTGGATTATGGCCCATTCCGTCTTATAGAGAGGAGGCCAGTGTCCTAGCAATGGAAACATTATAGGCTGGTTAATTTATTAGTCTCCCCAGACCCAAGAGCTAAGCATCTCGGACATTCTGTAATGAACTGTAGGTTTTATTACTAACCAATCCATTTTACTAAGATCTCTGCATCATCTGAGTGAACAGGCATCTTCTGCGCTCGCTCGTTCCACCGTAAACCTTATTTATCGCTGGCTATCAGGCGTGATCGAGGACAACAGTGGCCTCACTGGAAATAAACAAAAACCTTCCTTACTACATATTGCACTCTCAGAATGAAAGCGACTTAACTCAAAAAATAGTGTTCTTTGGATTTGAGCAGTAATAAAGCAGCATTGAATAAATCTATACTAATATTATAAAGCGGAAAAGTTTGTTTGTTTGTTTGTTCGCTTGAACGCGCTAATCTTCGAAAGTACAGGGTGGATTTGGATGAAATTTGGTGTGGAAGTAGCTTGAAGCTTGAGGAAGGTAATAGGCTACTTTTTACGCGACTGCAAAAAAGGAGAGTTATGTTTTTACCGTGATAGAATCCACGGGAGCGAAGCCCCGCGTGAGTACTAGTTGTAATCATATATCTCAAGTGGCAAATATATAAGCTATCTCTTTATAACTCGTAATTCAGATCCCTGTTTCCACGACAATTCAGAGTAATATTTCAGGCCAGTTTACATCAAAACCTGAAATTAAACGAATTTAGAGTTAGATCACTTTAATTCTAAGATTGCGATATGTTGGAGCTGGCTTCCAGACTAACAAGACGCAGCTAAGTACCTGTATTTTATTCGAAGCGACTAGGTACCAATCTTACCTCCCAAACCCAGTAAAACTTAACAATCCAAGTCTGGTGTCATTGTCTGGATTCTGACAACTGTAACGTCAATGAAGGATTTGCAAAGGCCCTTTCAGAGGCACGTTAGGTATGATAGCCAATCCACGAACCGACGTTAGTAAGCGTTGCTTAACTTATAGATATCGCTGGCCCCGGGCAATAAAGCGGTAATATCAAAAATCTAATTTTACAGGAGAAATAAAAGAAGCTAATTTGTTTATAGTGCAGCGTATAGTGATCCAAAACAGGCGTTCCAGATGTCAAATGAAAGCTACATTTTTTACCAATTTAACCTTTTAAAAATAATTGTAATGGTATAAATATTTAATGAAATAATTGAAAAAATGTATAATCCAAAAAATTTACGATACTGTTTAAATTGCAACATCATTAATGACTTTATAAACACACCGACCACTGAGATTCTAGAATGTAAGACAATAATAATACGACGTAATTTCCACTTTAGGTCTCGAGCGTACCAGCCGATTACCACCTTCTTCAGGGAAATTTTATAGTCAAATCTTAGCTGTATCATCCACGAACCGCTATTTTAGAATCCTGTCAATGAAACATATTTGTATGTAACCATTGTAACAGACCGACCTTATAATGTGATTTATTTTTATTTTTAACCATTTTAGATAGTATTTTATAAAATTAATATTTTTTTTAGTATTACTACCCCCTTATTTTTGTTAAATAAAATTTTAAGTAAATTCCTTCGTCTGTGAACCCCGACTGAATCGGTTTCACGCCATTGTTTAATTATTATGTCTACTTCGCTAACAGTGGGTTTAATATTTTGTATAAAAAAACCTTTCAAATCACACAATTTTTAGTATAGAAACTTTGAAAACAAAAACCCTTAAAAAAGAAAAAATACTATGGTACCTTAATTTGAATAAAATCACATAATTCATAATTGTAAATTAAACATTCTACACAACCCGTCTTACCCTTCCTACCTGCGTGAGCGTTTTTCTTACGCTCGTTCTAGCGACGTACCGTGTAGATCACACCTTAGATCCCTCCTTAAATCTCATCCTCATAAAACTAGCTACTACTCTTATTCCTTCTCTGTCCATGCTGTAAGATTGTGGAACTCACTTCCGCCTAGCATTCGTGATTTAAAAACTATATCTCTATTCAAATGTCGATTAAAAGAGCATTACCTTTCCTCTTAACTGTCTTAATTATTTATGTATATATTTATATTATATGTTTATATATTCTAACATTACGTATTTATTGAAGTATGTTATTTTTATTGCATTGTAAGTATGTGTAAGTATATTTAGTATTTTAGTTTTAGACTTCACATATTCATATCTATTTCTCTTCTTGTTCTCACACACTATTGTCTACATTTCTTTTTCACTTCTCCTTTCGCAGGTCTGCTGGAAGAAATTTCTTAAGAAATAAGCAGTACCTTTGTACTCAGATATTATAATTATGTTTATTTTAATGTATTTTACTGTGTGTACATAAATAATAAAATAAATAAATAAAATTTATTAATTGTTATAATACTTTGGAAACAAAAATAAAATGGTCAAAACCTTAAAAAGAAAAAAGTATTATGCTACTTTAATTTGAATCTTCGCTTTCAATATCGATTTTTTTTTAGAGTTCCCAACACAATGCAAATTATTATAAAATGTATGTAAATGTTTCGGGATTGCTTTAGTTTTGCAGAGACTCATCAAATCATCGTAAACTGGTTTTGGTAACTGGTCACATTTCTCAGTTCATCTCCTAAAACATCAGTCACTGGCGTCCATTTGGGTCTTCCTCTTGAAGATCTGGTGTTTGATGCAGTATTTAAAGAAATATACTCATCGTTAAAGTAATACTTTAAATAAATAACATCTGGATGTAATCTTAATTTAATGAATCTTTGTCCACATAACTTATTGATTAGTTTGGTCTGCCTGCAACCAGTGTCTTTTCTCCCACCCCTTTTGGACACTTGATAGTGCCAAAGATAGCAGTAACCTCTTCCACCAAATGAGATGTAAATTGTAAAGTAATATATAGGATACTTTCGCTTGTAATGTAAGTTTCCTACCTCTGATTGAGGAATCGTCAGGACTTTTTCCAGATCATAAATAGCGACGACAGTAGTCATAGAATCGACTACTATTTTATCTTTAGTTTTGAGTTCACGAACACGTTGCTTGTTTCTAATGTGCTCTGTGTAAGCTTTTTTTTTTTAAATAGGTTCGCGTTTGACCACCATCTCACCTGATGGTAAGTGATGATGTGGTCGAAGATGGAGCACGCTTACCTAAAAGTAACCTATTCACTCTTGACTTAAAGACTCCTAGAGTCTCTTGGCCCGCTTCTCGATTGCCTCAAGCGCGTCCAGTTGGTGTTTAGCAGATCCATCCCAAAGATTAGAGCAGTACTCCATACACAACCGAACCTGGGCTTGATAGAGATTGAGCAACTCTACGGGTGTGAATTACCGTCTCACCTTTGCTGGGATTCCCAACTTTTTTGATGCTAGTTGAGCCTTAGCCTCAATAAACGGGCCAAAATTGAGGGTAGAAGTTAGTGTTACCCCAGAAGCTCGATACGGTCGGTTATCGGCATGGTTACACCCGGAAAGTAGGAGCCGGTTCGAATTGACTCCTTTTTGCGGAGCATAGACACGCCTGGGTCTTAGCTGCATTAAAATTGACCAAGTTGGCATCGCCCCATTCGGAGAAAGCCTTCAAGGACAAGTTCAAGCGTCCAACTATGTCCTCACGGAGAGACTGGATCTGTGACCCACCAGCTCGCGCGCTGGACACATATCTCTCAGAAACTGTGCTGTCAAAGCTTCTTGAGGTTTGTCTTTTCTTTCACCATCAGCTGGACGATACAATGTTTATTGGCCGCACATATCTTTTTGTGTTTGTGAAAAGAATAATTTAAGTTTGTATTAAACCACAGTTTTATACTGTCGTTTTGTGGCCATCTTTACATCATTTGGATAATTTGCACTCTAAACCATTCATCAGAATACGGCCTGTACATTTTGGAAATGTTCAGTGTAACAACTTAGTACAACTTCTTAGTATCTCTTCGGACATAATGTGATTCTTTACCTGGAAATTGTTTCATATGTGTAACATTTTGCTCGGTTGAAACACTTATTTTCCGTGGTCTATTTTCATGCTGACCCCTGTTATCTTTGACTTCTTCACATTACCTTTTCTCTATTGCTGTGATATACTATTTTTTCGCTAGTGCTAAGTGTGATAAAAACAAATTGCAAACGTCAATTGATTCTGTGATTCTTATCCATTATCCATTAATCTTTTATCTTGAAAAAATAGTAGTGTCCTAACACAAACTATTAGCTGCAAATGCAACTAGTTAGAACAAACAATAGGTTGTTTGTTCTAACTAGTTGCATTTTTTTAATATATTTAGTATTCACATGTGAGATATAATGCCACTGATCCTCGTGATCACTAAGTTTTCAAAATTCGTCGAATATAACCTACCGAGAGATTTGAGCAATCTTTTCACCGGATCTTTATTAGATTTATAAGCGTTATGCTTCGATTTAGAATCAAACTTTTTCGTTTTCGGATTACTTCGAATACCAGTAAGCTGGGCCTGATTTTTTGTTTTTAATTCTACATTTTTCCCAAGTTTCTTCGTGTTTTCTTCGTCTTTTCTTTTTCTAGTTAGTTCTTTGGTGGTTCATGGTACATAAGATTCGGGTAGAGCATGCGGTAATCATTTATGTGCAGGAGTGAAAGGGATTACGTTCAGCGCAACACGACAGTACGGCACCGGGGTAACAATAAATTTTCGGGAAGAAAGGCGTAATAGCTTGTACAGAATAAAATCTCTTGTAATTACTTCGTATTAAGTGTTTACAGTTTATTGATATAATACGTTTATTTCCAAAAAACGCGGCTAAATTTATTACTGTTACCCTTTGGTTATAAACTTAGTGTAAAGATGTTCACCGGTATTTTGTGTAATGTTTCTTAGAATAATGCAATAATACATAACTTAGTGGTAAGAGAATTTTCCAGACAATAAAGCTGTTATTGTCATTTATTCTACAGAAATATTATTTAAAAACACTGAAAAAAATAAAAGTGATAGATTGATACTCAGAGAAGCCAAAAATCAAATAACATTAAAAAGGGCGTAACCGATGTTTACCGCTATATTGCCCGGGGCCAGCGATATATCAGTGCAGCTGTTATTAGATACTAGCCAAGGGTTCGTTCCCTTGAGCGTCCTCCCTCAAGGAATTTTTGATATCGTATCCTACTTCCTACTCCTACTAATCCTACTTAATCTTACTTCTTATCTTACTATCTTACTTCTTACTATCTTATCTTTTCTTACTTCTTCTTATCTTATCTTACTAATATTATAAATGCTAAAGTTTGTGAGGATGGATGGATGTTTGTTACTCTTTCACGCAAAAACTACTGAACGGATCTGAATGAAATTTGGTAAGTAGATAGTTGATATTCTGAAATAACACACAGGCTCTTTTTATCCCGGAATTCCCATGGGATCGGGATTTACGCGGGAAAAACCTCTCACGCGAACGAAGTCGCGGGCAAAAGCTAGTAATACATAATGCTAAATTAGCATAACGCTGTACAATTTGTATACGAGCTGTGGTATTTAAATGTATGCTGTTATCTTTGGCGGTTTATTTAATAAGTGGATGCCGGAGTGCCTTGAGGGTAGCATTAGCATTGTTTCATTTCATATGATATGAGGTTTAATGAATGAGAAATGGCTTGATTTCGTTTAGTTTAGTGATGTAAAGTAAACGATTTTAAGATGAAATATGTACTATACCTACGAGTACATTTGTATGCATCTTTCCTCAAGAGAGCAATTCTGATATTAATCTACAAGAAGTATGAATTGTATGGACTTTAAAAGAGTCTTAGTCTAATTAAAGAACAATAATTAGATTCGTGTTAAAGTGTTTGTCAATCTGAAAAACGATATGGGGGAGTACTTCGACGTCAAAATTTATTTTTATTTGTGTACAAAATTAAGTTTATACTTGAGGTAAAGTTTTTTAAATAGTTTGGTAGGTAATAATTTTATAAGTTACTAATGTAAAAAATGTTGTAAGTATCTAAATACAATTTGGAAGACCATCATCTACCAACATTATTATTAGTCATAGGCTTACAGTCCAACCGGGTTTTATCTTATTCTAATTAAATGAGCACTCACATAGTGCTCATTTAATTAGACAGCACAAGATAACTAAGCGATACCTAATCTATTTTTGTGAGCTTATAAGCATTTTGCGTTCAAGTACTTCCCTGCACTACGAGATAAATAAGTCAATGACGAAATAAGTTAGTTATTTTGACTAGGGGAAGGTCTAGGTTTCATCTTAGTTAAGTATTTTGAATCAAATTATAATTATATGTATTAAGGAGGGTTCCTCTCGAATTCAGGATGGTATCAGCCACCAGGATAACTGCATGTTATTCCGTAATCTAAGCTCTCAATGACGTAATTAATCTGGGGGCACGGCAGTGGCCCCGCCAAGTCGAGCAAAAAAGCGGCACGGCCGTACCATTCTTTTCTCGAAGCAACTCAGGCCATTTTCGACCCCCTATAACTTCGTTGTGGATAAAACTTTAAGCCTGAATTTTCAGTAACCAAACAGGCATTGTATAAACACGGTATATTTCAAATTTCATTCAATTTGAACCAGTAGTTTAAGAATTATAATGAGTCAAAGTTCCTTAATTTTGTAAATTTTGTCACTCACTGACTGACCGATCATCAAAAGTCTAAAGCACTTCTAGCAGACATAGAAGCTTCAAATTTAGAACACAATTAGTGTTTAGTATATGAATCAAGGAAAAACTATAATATTTTTCAATTTCGTTCCAGTTTTCTAGATACATCAACTGCATAAATAACTTTGTAATCCCATATAAATATATAGGATTACAAAGTTACATTTGCAGTTAATTAATCAGTGTACCTGTATAATATAATGAAATAATAGATGTAGATGGGTACTTTTTTTTTTGGTGAAAAATATCATCGAATGACTTCTTCCGCTCGGGTGTATCAGAATTCTACTGACTAAAAACCCACCCTGTTCCTTCGTAAGCCCTAAAATTCCGGGGCCGCGGTATCTCGATGGAACTTTCCCATAAACCCCGACAGGCAATGGCCCTATGAGGCCCCGTCACTGGTATTAACAGCTTTTTGAGGCGCGCGTGGAACACAACGCGCCGCCGACCCGGGCCTGGTCCTTACCGGACGGTGAGTGACCCCTGCTCGCCGTCCGCAGGCCCGCGCCTACGGTGGCCCGAAATCGACTCGCGATCCACGACGCCCGGGGCGTCTCCCCCGGCGGCTGGGGCGCGAGGAAGTGAGTTGCCTCTCCCTCGCACGTTAGGCCTCCTCCTTCGCTAGCATGACTGCTTCGCAGCAGGAGGTGACTGCATCCCATTCCCTCTCGCTTCGCACCATGGTCTAAACCAGAGCAGGGCGCGAGAAGTCACCGCCGCCGATCGCCTCTATGAGGATACGACGGTGCTCCACCCATGCAGGGCACACCTCGACCATATGCTCCACCGTGTCTTCCAGTGTAGATAGGTATCTAGATATAATAATTATGCTCAAAGGTAACTTGTTAAATGGTCAACGGAATAAAAAAGCAAGAAGTATTAAGAGTATTGGGGAGTATTAAGTAGAGTAAATTGCCCGAAATTGCATAATTACTTACTTATGGATTAACTTTAACCGAGACGTTTGACGAGTGCGGCATTAATTATTACTAACTAATGCAAAAGACGTAAGTGCGTATCCATATGTGCGTATCAAAGCCTCCGAAAAAAACCCATAGAGACAGGGACTGGGCTTTGAAAAAAACTTTAGCTGAAGTTCAAGAAGTAGTACCGGAAAATAAAAAAAGGAAGGCTACCTACAAAAATAAGAAAAGCTCATAAGACAGAGAGAGGGCTTTAAGAAAACTCGTTGTTGGTATACAAGAAGTAGAAGGTACCGGAAAGTAAAAAAGTAGGACTTTCTACAAAAAGCAATGAGATCCCATAAAAAACAACACTTGTCAAAAACCCAAGTCTCGCAACTTAGTTGTTCTACCGTAAAAAGTGTGAGATCCATGTAATACCAAGTCGGTTATTAATTTATTCAGTCCCTACTTAAGGGACCTTCTGTCTTAAGTTGTTACGTAATTTAATTATCTAACCTAACGACATCTTATAGTGACCATATCAATATTAAAAATCTTTACCGTTTTAAATAAATAGATTGACTTGGCAATCGCAATAAACAATTTAATTTGTGTATTTGTTACTTGTGAGATATATTGTGTTTTCATTTCAAGTAACAATATGTGTCCTAGAAAAATCACCCACTGAGTTTTATTTGCGATTTAGGAGATTCTAAGTTAGGTCTAACTTTTGTTTACCGCTTCATCCGTGACGTCTGTAGAAAAATTTAAGAAATAAAATCTAACAAGCTATAACATTTTCGATCCGCGCGTGATATGAGATATATTTTTTTAATAAATAAAAAAAGGGGCGAAGAAGTCGTGGCATTAATCCGTTTGCATGAAAGGAGGCCTAACGGCCCCCCGTAGGATATGGCAGGTGCGTGCGCGCAGCGTAGGCGACCGGGAGAAATGTGGGGACAAGTGTGAACCCACCATTGTGTTATATATAACCTGTTTTTTTTTAATATTGGAACATTTTGACGATGTTTTCTGACCTGCTGGACCACAAAAAAAGAAAACGATTTAAGAGATCAAAATAAAATAAATAGATACTTAAACAGATAATTATTTCACTACTTATCCATCGTCAGTAACAGTTACGATCCATTTGTTTGACCAGGGATCTCTAAAACTTTTTAAGAAATAAACATTTTAGTATTGCCCGCAGCGCCCCTTGCGGCTAGTAGGCGGAACTAATCGTTCGGTTACGGTGTCACTATTATTTCATGTTCTCAGATAGGATCACTCAGGATTTCTGGATAATTGTTCACACGTAGATTTTTGTGCTTTGAAGGGTAGACGGAGTTTGGTGTGATATATAATGGGTAACTAGAATTTACCGACAGTTTTCTTTTTCTTCAAATTTTGGAAGTTCTAATCTTTGTTAACTATTCTTTTATAGTTTATAGGCTTGCGTTCCACATAACATCCGGTGAGATGGTGGTCAACCACCATCTCACCGGATGTTAAGCGAGGATGTGGTCGAAGATGGAGCACGTTTGCCTATAAGTAACCTATTCACTCTTGACTTAAAGACTCCCAGGTTATAGCTATCAGGAAACAGACTTCGGCAGGGAATTCCACTCCTTAGCTGTACGCACGATGAAAGTAGAAAATAGTGGAAGCAGAGTTTTTTTCTATAACTTTTTATTAATATAAATATATATATAATATATATATATTTGGTATGTATTATGATAAATATGTATGTAAGTTTATTCTAGTTAGAAGTATAAGTATATATACACTTGTAATAAAACTTTTACGTTGAAAATATTATCTACTTAGTTTATTTTTTTATGCACCTGCCATGTTATCTCTTCACCACCCATGGTTGACCGGTAGAGAATGCCTATGGCATGAAGTCCGCCTTTGTACATTTTGTGTTGCATAAAGTTTTAATAAATAAATAAATTCCCAAAAGGTTTTGTGCGTATGGGTGGGATGTCCACCGTGTAACGATGGCGCATCGCCGTTTGTCTTCTAGTCTGATGACGGAACGGGCTTGGTGGAATTAGATTGTGCAATTCCATCGCACACTCCCCGAAATTTAACCGATAGAAAACTAATAGGCTTGCAACATGCCACCGATGTTCAAGACTCTGGAGCTTTGCCTCGACCAGTTTCTCGTTGCCAATGAATCCCTTGGCCCGTTTCTCGAAAGACTCAAGAGCATCAAGCTGGTATTTGGCAGATCCGTCTCAGAGATGAGAGCAGTACTCCATACACGAGCGAACTTGCGCTTGATAAAGGTTGAGCAGCTGTTCCGGTGTGAAGTACCGTCCAATCTTTGCTAGTAGACTCGCGTTTCTTCGCGACTAGATGCTCGCCTGCTGGTAAGTGGATGATAGCCGAAGATGAAGCAGGCTTGCCTAGAAGTAACGTATTAACTCTTGGACTTATACAATAGACCCTCAGATTATAGCTATCTGTGGGCATAGTATGAGTTTGAAATACTTTTTCGTTTTCGAAAACTATTGCTTTGTTTCTTACACATGCACCAAACTTGTAGATGAGTGTGAAAGAGACAAAGCGATAGTTTTCGAAAACGACAATAGTATTGAAAACTCATACTAAGCTTATAATAAGTGGGATGTTTCGAAAAATTAAGGATTTTGCGAGTGAGAGGAGCATATCAGCTAAATAGTAACATTGAATCCTACTAATATTACTGTACTGTACTGTACTGTGTAATATTACAACGAAAATTTTTGAGGATGTATGTATGTTTCTTCCTCTTTCACGCAAAAACTACAGAACAGATCTGAATGAAATCTCACGCGAACGTAGTCACGGGCAGAAAGAAGCTAGTAATTTAAAAATTTCTTGCATAGCACTCATCAGAGATTCATTTAAGACCTTCAGCTCAGCATTCTTTTATAATAAAATATTCGAGTGTTCCCATAATAATATGCTACTTTATGTGTGCAAGAATATTTTTAAGCCGAAGTAAAATAAAACTACATGAGGATACGCTATAAATGTGACTCGTGCGCCGCAGGAGTTCCTAATCGATACCTGTGCAAGTGTTGTTCCGAGGATCGTTCGGTACTCAATAGTGATGAGAATGAGGTTCGTATTGCTACTCTCTGTATCGATATTAATGTTGATACGTGTGATCTGTGGGATTATGATAGTTCCCTAGTACCACAGGAATCGTAAACCTGATGGCAGCTTGGTTAGCCAAATCACCACTTAGGACGTATGCTTTTATTAACTGTAAGAGATAAATATCCGATTTGCCAGTGGTAAGTATTGAAAAGTCAAAAAGTATAAATCTAAATATCATTGATACTAATATTAAAAATAATATTAAAAAGGTTTTTACCAGAAACGACTGAATTTATTAAGATGAAAGTAAAAATAAAAAATAAAAGAAATAATTTTGTTTGCACCTTCAAGTAAAATGGCAATGTTATCATGTAACTTGGTTAACGTGGGTAACCAAAGCTTACCAGAGAGACCTTATCAGAGATCATTCTTTTTTTTTTCTGGATGGGAAAATCATCGAATGACTTCTCCCGCTCGGGGTCGAGCGGAAGCGAATGTCAGAATTTTCCTGATTTAAAACCCACCCTGTTCCTTCAGCTGCCGTTGCGTTCCGGGGTCGCGGCGTGTCGTTAGAACATTACCGCAACCCCGGGATATCTGATATCCTGGGCGAGATATAAACTAAAATAGAATAAAAATAGCTTGTATTTCTACTAAAATAAAAGTTTACATGAACTATTCGAAATTAAGTTAAATATTAAATTAATGTTTGTTATTAGACAGATCTGCGATGAAGGCCTCTTCTAAACCATTCTATAGGTACCTCTCATTCCCGTGCCTTATGCATCCAGTGAGATCTACCTCTTTGCGTAAATATGTCATCTCACATCTTCACGGGTAGCTTATATCTAGGCTAGTTTTCATCTCGGAGGTCAGAAAAGTCCCCTTAGTAGTGTGATGTAATTGCCAGCTGGGAATAGGTCTTCTTTGCCTTTTACAATCCTTAGCATTTTTCTGTGCGACCTTCATGAACCTTTTACATGACTTTGGTAATATCGTCGAACCAATGTGTGTGATGTGTATACGCGTTGGTTCTCAGATACTAGTCCCAAAATAAAAATAAATTGTCACTGATAATACCAATAATGAAGGCTCTCACTCCCAAACTAGGTATACCAATATATTGGAAGACAGTTTCTTCTCCCAAAATATGATTTAAAATCTATGTCAACATGGAAGATAAATCATATAATCAGAGTATCTTTAATTTATCATTCCTTAATTAGAAAGAAAGTAGAAAAAAAGTGAGAGGAAAAGATTAGTGAAACATTTATTCGAACTCAGACACACACAACAACTATAATACGGAGTTACAAACATTGCACAAAATAATAGCAAAAATTGCGCTGCACATGTCCACTCCGAAATAATGAAATGAAATAATGGTGTTTATTTTGCAAATAGGTTATAAATAACTAATTAAAATAACTTTCACACGTCTTTTTTTCGTAAATGTAAACTAGATGAGGCCAGTGTTTCCTATCTGACTACTCTGAGAAGAAACACTGAAACAAACTCAGAGGTCAACGTCTCTTTTAAAGTCCAGACAATCTGTAGTGATCCAAATCATATGAGAGCCATGTAGGTTAATGTCTGTGGCGCCCTTTAGAGGACAGAATCAAACAGATTTGAGCAGGCCCGTCCAAACAGTGCACGCATTTATCAAAGGTTTACCAACTCAGCATTTGCTGGGTGAAAGACAGTGCTGGTGAAACGTATGAACGAACGAGTAAGATTATTTTAAGAATGTGTGTGTATTGGTGTATGGCTAAGGTGTCAGACTTGTCATCGAGAGGTCGCGGGTTCGAACCCCACCCATTACACTATTGCCGTGAAACCACTCCAGACACAAGCATATTTCTCAACTGCTGCTGCACTTGAAATTTAGGTACAGTGTTGAGCTTTTGAGGTGAAAATTCTTGGATCATGAGGTCCAAGTGCTCGTCTCGTTTGAAGGACGTTTCCAAATGACCTACATTGAATGTGACCAGAAAACTCGCTTGGATTTGTTCAAAGAATAAGCACTGCCATTCAACATTGGAAAGCTGGTAGTCTTCTGGGCAAGTTTCCACTTGTCACCGCTGTGGAGAAGTATTTTGACGCCAGTGTATTTAAGTTGTGTTGTAGATTTAGATTAAAATAAAATTGAAAATCGATAATACAAGTAGAGAGCAAAATTTACTCAAATTTGTGTGGTGAGAGACTAGAATACAAATTATTTAAAATTTACGTTACACAAATAATTATATAATTATATTTAAAAAAATACTTAGTATGATACACAATGGTCGGCCTTTTTGCTTAAAGCGATCTTTAGAAGATCTTTGGATGGATTCAAAAGAGACAAGGAGAACTGTCTATACAATATGTTCATATACAACCATCATCGAGGTATTCCTCGAAGCGCTACCATTTTGAAGCGCACCTAATGAAGCGCTCCTTTTTTATTCCTCGGAGCGCTCCTTTTAGTAGCGCTCCCGATACCATGTCATCGGAAATGGAGCGCTCCGAGGAATAAAAAAAACTTTTTAACAAAAAAATAAACCGACTCCCAAAAAACACTGCAAAGTGAAAAATAACTTTAATTTTGGTAGTCGGTGTCTTTAGTTTTGTTTTTTCGTTTTTGGCACCGACTTCCGAAATTAAAGTTATTTTTCACTTTGCAGTGTTTTTTGGGAGTCGGTTTAATTTTTTGTTAAAAAGTTTTTATTTCACTCTTTTTAGTTGGATGATTTTTAATTTACCTAGTTACAAGAGCCTAAATGTCAACTACTACAAAATATTCGACCTTTTACAAAATATTGGTTTTCCTAATGCTGGGCTGTTAATTGTTGAGGAGTTCTCCTGGTACTTCACCATCAGCTCTACATCACCATATGCATTGTGACGAGCATAAAGTGCTTAACATCCATATTCAAGTAATCGAATCACAATCCACTCAATACTTATTATTGAGTAGTTTCGGCGGCCATCTGTGGTCTTCATCACCAGTTCCACTTCCCCAAATGGTACTTTTTGAGAGCAACTGCACAAGTTACTATAAGAAATACCCAAAACGCCATAGGTGTGCCTATAATATTTGAAGAGTTCCCTCGATTTCTCCAGGAACCCATCATCAGATCCTGACTTTGGTGATAATGGGACCAATTTCGAAGTATACCCATTCGAACAAAAAAAGAATTTTCCAAATCGGTTCAGCCGTCTTCGAGTACTCGATGATAATACATTTAAAAAAAAAAATATATATATATATACGCGTCGATTTGATAACCTCCTCTTTTTGTCGTCGGTTGAAAAGAGGGCTTCATTAGGTGCGCTTCAAAATGGTAGCGCTTCGAGGAAGACCTCCCATCACTTACTTACCCTTTTCCCAACGATATTGGGGTCGTCTACCAGTCTAACCCGATGCAGCTGAGTACAGGTGAACCTTCACTACTCCGTAGCTGGGTAGCACTATACCTCTACGAATGTCGGTGTCGAATTATCTGGCTTTTGACTATCCGTAAAAACTGCCCAAGATGTACAAATGGCAGGCGTGACCAATGGTTTAAAGAGCTTTCTGAGGCACGAATGAATATCGGTATGTTAACATAGTCACCCATCCACGGACCTCAACCTCAGCAACCTTTGCTTATCCTTGAAGACCGACCAGTGTGACCAGAGCTCCTTCTATACAGGGTTAATTGTAAAACACCAAAAACCTCTCAGGACTATGTTACTAACATCATAATCAACAACTTTTGTTCTATGACTTTTAAAAATTCGTCATATTTTAGTTCACCAGATTTTCATATAAAAATAAAAATATTTAAATTGAACGCCCTAAACGCATGTAGCGTCTATGCAAAGCAAAATAAAGCGATAGTGTAAATTGCATTCTTTTGCTTCGCATAGAGTTCGTAACATTTAGGGCGTTCAATTTAAATATTTTACATATCTCTTGCTCTGTAAGTACACCCTTACACCCCTGAATGCCGGGGTGTATGACTATCATTACAGCATAGGTTTTGGAATTTGAAAAAAGAACTGTCATACTCATACTGCACGAAGAATATTTTTAAAAAGTTAATTTTTTTTTTCTCGGTATCGATTAATTACTCGAATCGGAATCTAGACAATTTATTTTATAAAGATTTTATTTTAAATATGGAACTATTTGTTTCCACATCGTATGTTAGATGGAATCGATCGATTTAAAAATCAAACTGGCCAGCAAGATTTGACGCGCTTGCGTGCGTGAAAAAAAAAGGCAGTCTATTAGTAGGCGCGAAAGCATCGCGAAAATAATTAATTTTCTTGTTTGAGTTCTTTTTCAAAAGTTTTAAACATGTCTAGTGACGAAGACATAGATCTAACGCCCGATTTTATTAAAGAAAGGGCAAAAACAGTTGTCGAAAATATATTACCGCCGAACTCGAAAGAAAGATATGTAAAGGCATACGACGAATTTATGAAATGGCGGTCAGAAAAAAAAGTGAAATCTCTTTCTGAAAGTGTTTTTATATCATATTTTGATGAATTATCTAAGAGGCTACAACCTTCCAGTTTATGGTGCTTTTATTCCATGCTAAAATCTACAATGATGACAAAACATGACGTGAATTTGAAAGATTTTTCTAAACTTACTGCTTTCTTGAAAAGGCAGTCTGACGGCTTTAAAAGCAAGAAATCGAAGGTATTTACTGCAGAAGAAGTACAGAAATTCTTAAATGAAGCTCCGGATGAAATTTATTTAGCAATAAAGGTACCTACGTATTTACTTGCCCTTTTTAATAAGTTACCAAAATATTTCACAGAAATACTATGCGAATTTGGTGCCTTTAATACAACTTATGTCTTTTTTACAGGTTGTTCTAATCTGGAATCGGGAGCCTGCAGAACCGTGGAATTGACAAACTTGACAATAGAAAATGTAGAAAAACATAACAAATTACTACTCATAAAACTGCCTAACACGAAAACTAAAATTGACCGGTCATTTGTTGTGCATGAAGAATTTGCAAATTATGTTGAAAAATATCAAGCTCTTCGGCCTGAAAACGTGGATACAAATCGTTTTTTTCTTAATTACAGTAAAGGAAAATGCCACAGACAAGTAATAGGAAAAAACAAATTTACAGGCATGCCAAAGCAAATAGCCACATATTTAAAACTGAGTAACGTAGAGTTATACACCGGGCATTGCTTTCGCAGAACATCAGCGACTCTATTGGCTGATTCGGGAGCCAACCTCACTCTGTTAAAAAGGCACGGCGGCTGGAAGTCCAGCAAAGTGGCCGAAGGTTATATCGAAGATTCGATGGCAAACAAAAGCAAAATTACTTCTAAAATAACAGAAAATATAAACTTAAAATCACCACGTCAAAGCACATCATCTGAGCCATTTTTTAATGAAGAAAATAGTACCAGTCAACTGCCGCCATTTACGATGCAAGAACCTCAAGTCACTCAAACTCAAGTCTTATCATCACAAACTCATATTCAAACTATAAATATACCTAAAAAGAACGTGACCATATCTCTTACAAATTGTAATAATTTTACTATTAATTTTAATTAAATACACATTTTTTTCTTCTTAATAAATGTTCATTGAAACCTGCTGTCTTGTTGTTTACTTACCTCACAATCGATATGTAAAGCAGAGTATTTATCTCGGGCGTAAGCATCAATTGCATACTCGGGTTAATGGGGCGTGCAACTGTCAAAGTGGCGCTAGTAGCACACTTACCAATATCAAAGCAGTTTCTCTATGGAACAGTAATGAATTCCCTAAATTAGAGACAGTTATTGAGAATTTTTCGATTAAAGAACTGTATTATGTTCTTTAATCGGAAAATTGTACAGAAATCAATTGAAATCAATGAAATGAAAATAAAAATATTACCACAGATAACCATAGATGATACAGATAACTATATAATATCTCACAATCTAACTAACACTGACAGTGACAAAGGTTCTTACGGTGGTGGCGCCATCTGCGATTAGCTTTCACTTGCACGCCCCATTAGCGCCTTCGCTTCGCTCAGGCGCCAAAAACCTCGTATGCAATTGATGTCATACAGCCCTTGGTTAATAATCTACTATTACATATCTCTTGCTCTGTAAGTACACCCTTACACCCCTGAATGCCGGGGTGTATGACTATCATTACAGCATAGGTTTTGGAATTTGAAAAAAGAACTGTCATACTCATACTGCACGAAGAATATTTTTAAAAAGTTAATTTTTTTTTTCTCGGTATCGATTAATTACTCGAATCGGAATCTAGACAATTTATTTTATAAAGATTTTATTTTAAATATGGAACTATTTGTTTCCACATCGTATGTTAGATGGAATCGATTTAAAAATCAAACTGGCCAGCAAGATTTGACGCGCTTGCGTGCGTGAAAAAAAAAGGCAGTCTATTAGTAGGCGCGAAAGCATCGCGAAAATAATTAATTTTCTTGTTTGAGTTCTTTTTCAAAAGTTTTAAACATGTCTAGTGACGAAGACATAGATCTAACGCCCGATTTTATTAAAGAAAGGGCAAAAACAGTTGTCGAAAATATATTACCGCCGAACTCGAAAGAAAGATATGTAAAGGCATACGACGAAT
Source organism: Tholera decimalis (assembly GCA_943138885.2). NCBI lineage: Eukaryota > Metazoa > Arthropoda > Insecta > Lepidoptera > Noctuidae > Tholera > Tholera decimalis. The sequence continues at coordinate 4,173,652 of OW964565.2, read as the reverse complement.
TTATGAAATGGCGGTCAGAAAAAAAAGTGAAATCTCTTTCTGAAAGTGTTTTTATATCATATTTTGATGAATTATCTAAGAGGCTACAACCTTCCAGTTTATGGTGCTTTTATTCCATGCTAAAATCTACAATGATGACAAAACATGACGTGAATTTGAAAGATTTTTCTAAACTTACTGCTTTCTTGAAAAGGCAGTCTGACGGCTTTAAAAGCAAGAAATCGAAGGTATTTACTGCAGAAGAAGTACAGAAATTCTTAAATGAAGCTCCGGATGAAATTTATTTAGCAATAAAGGTACCTACGTATTTACTTGCCCTTTTTAATAAGTTACCAAAATATTTCACAGAAATACTATGCGAATTTGGTGCCTTTAATACAACTTATGTCTTTTTTACAGGTTGTTCTAATTTTTGGGATATCGGGAGCCTGCAGAACCGTGGAATTGACAAACTTGACAATAGAAAATGTAGAAAAACATAACAAATTACTACTCATAAAACTGCCTAACACGAAAACTAAAATTGACCGGTCATTTGTTGTGCATGAAGAATTTGCAAATTATGTTGAAAAATATCAAGCTCTTCGGCCTGAAAACGTGGATACAAATCGTTTTTTTCTTAATTACAGTAAAGGAAAATGCCACAGACAAGTAATAGGAAAAAACAAATTTACAGGCATGCCAAAGCAAATAGCCACATATTTAAAACTGAGTAACGTAGAGTTATACACCGGGCATTGCTTTCGCAGAACATCAGCGACTCTATTGGCTGATTCGGGAGCCAACCTCACTCTGTTAAAAAGGCACGGCGGCTGGAAGTCCAGCAAAGTGGCCGAAGGTTATATCGAAGATTCGATGGCAAACAAAAGCAAAATTACTTCTAAAATAACAGAAAATATAAACTTAAAATCACCACGTCAAAGCACATCATCTGAGCCATTTTTTAATGAAGAAAATAGTACCAGTCAACTGCCGCCATTTACGATGCAAGAACCTCAAGTCACTCAAACTCAAGTCTTATCATCACAAACTCATATTCAAACTATAAATATACCTAAAAAGAACGTGACCATATCTCTTACAAATTGTAATAATTTTACTATTAATTTTAATTAAATACACATTTTTTCTTCTTAATAAATGTTCATTGAAACCTGCTGTCTTGTTGTTTACTTACCTCACAATCGATATGTAAAGCAGAGTATTTATCTCGGGCGTAAGCATCAATTGCATACTCGGGTTAATTAGCGCCTTCGCTTCGCTCAGGCGCCAAAAACCTCGTATGCAATTGATGTCATACAGCCCTTGGTTAATAATCTACTATTACATATCTCTTGCTCTGTAAGTACACCCTTACACCCCTGAATGCCGGGGTGTATGACTATCATTACAGCATAGGTTTTGGAATTTGAAATAAAAACTTTTTAACAAAAAATTAAACCGACTCCCAAAACACACTGCAAAGTGAAGAATAACTTTAATTTCGGTAGTCGGTGTCTTTAGTTTTGTTTTTTCGTTTTTGGCACCGACTTCCGAAATTAAAGTTATTCTTCACTTTGCAGTGTGTTTTGGGAGTCGGTTTAATTTTTTGTTAAAAAGTTTTTATTTCACTCTTTTTAGTTGGTTGATTTTTAATTTACCTAGTTAAAAGAGCCTAAATGTCAACTACTTATAACCTTTTACAAAATATTGCTTTTCCCAATGCTGGGCCGTTAATTGTTGAGGAGTTCTCCTGGTACTTCACCATCAGCTCTACATCACCATATGCATTGTGACGAACATAAAGTGCTTAACATCCATATTCAAGTAATCGAATCGCAATCCACACAATACTTATTATTGAGTAGTTTCGGCGGCCATCTGTGGTCTTCATCATCAGTTCCACTTCCCCAAATGGTACTTTTTGAGAGCAACTGCACAAGTTACTATAAGAAATACCCAAAACGCCATAGGTGTGCCTATAATATTTGAAGAGTTCCCTCGATTTCTCCAAGATCCCATCATCAGATCCTGACTTTGGTGATAATGGTACCAATTTCGAAGTATACCCATTCGAACAAAAAAAGAATTTTCCAAATCGGTTCAGCCGTCTTCGAGTACTCGATGATCATACATAAAAAAAAAAAAAAAAAAAAAAATATACGCGTCGAATTGATAACCTCCTCTTTTGGTCGTCGGTTGAAAAGAACTGTCATACTCATACTGCACGAAGAATATTTTTAAAAAGTTAATTTTTTTTTTCTCGGTATCGATTAATTACTCGAATCGGAATCTAGACAATTTATTTTATAAAGATTTTATTTTAAATATGGAACTATTTGTTTCCACATCGTATGTTAGATGGAATCGATTTAAAAATCAAACTGGCCAGCAAGATTTGACGCGCTTGCGTGCGTGAAAAAAAAGGCAGTCTATTGGTAGGCGCGAAAGCATCGCGAAAATAATTAATTTTCTTGTTTGAGTTCTTTTTCAAAAGTTTTAAACATGTCTAGTGACGAAGACATAGATCTAACGCCCGATTTTATTAAAGAAAGGGCAAAAACAGTTGTCGAAAATATATTACCGCCGAACTCGAAAGAAAGATATGTAAAGGCATACGACGAATTTATGAAATGGCGGTCAGAAAAAAAAGTGAAATCTCTTTCTGAAAGTGTTTTTATATCATATTTTGATGAATTATCTAAGAGGCTACAACCTTCCAGTTTATGGTGCTTTTATTCCATGCTAAAATCTACAATGATGACAAAACATGACGTGAATTTGAAAGATTTTTCTAAACTTACTGCTTTCTTGAAAAGGCAGTCTGACGGCTTTAAAAGCAAGAAATCGAAGGTATTTACTGCAGAAGAAGTACAGAAATTCTTAAATGAAGCTCCGGATGAAATTTATTTAGCAATAAAGGTACCTACGTATTTACTTGCCCTTTTTAATAAGTTACCAAAATATTTCACAGAAATACTATGCGAATTTGGTGCCTTTAATACAACTTATGTCTTTTTTACAGGTTGTTCTAATTTTTGGGATATCGGGAGCCTGCAGAACCGTGGAATTGACAAACTTGACAATAGAAAATGTAGAAAAACATAACAAATTACTACTCATAAAACTGCCTAACACGAAAACTAAAATTGACCGGTCATTTGTTGTGCATGAAGAATTTGCAAATTATGTTGAAAAATATCAAGCTCTTCGGCCTGAAAACGTGGATACAAATCGTTTTTTTCTTAATTACAGTAAAGGAAAATGCCACAGACAAGTAATAGGAAAAAACAAATTTACAGGCATGCCAAAGCAAATAGCCACATATTTAAAACTGAGTAACGTAGAGTTATACACCGGGCATTGCTTTCGCAGAACATCAGCGACTCTATTGGCTGATTCGGGAGCCAACCTCACTCTGTTAAAAAGGCACGGCGGCTGGAAGTCCAGCAAAGTGGCCGAAGGTTATATCGAAGATTCGATGGCAAACAAAAGCAAAATTACTTCTAAAATAACAGAAAATATAAACTTAAAATCACCACGTCAAAGCACATCATCTGAGCCATTTTTTAATGAAGAAAATAGTACCAGTCAACTGCCGCCATTTACGATGCAAGAACCTCAAGTCACTCAAACTCAAGTCTTATCATCACAAACTCATATTCAAACTATAAATATACCTAAAAAGAACGTGACCATATCTCTTACAAATTGTAATAATTTTACTATTAATTTTAATTAAATACACATTTTTTTCTTCTTAATAAATGTTCATTGAAACCTGCTGTCTTGTTGTTTACTTACCTCACAATCGATATGTAAAGCAGAGTATTTATCTCGGGCGTAAGCATCAATTGCATACTCGGGTTAATTAGCGCCTTCGCTTCGCTCAGGCGCCAAAAACCTCGTATGCAATTGATGTCATACAGCCCTTGGTTAATAATCTACTATTTATTTTTGTATGAAAATCTGGTGAACTAAAATATGACGAATTCTTAAAAGTCATAGAACAAAAGTTGTTGATTATGATGTTAGTAGCATAGTCCTGAGAGGTTTTCAGTGTTTTACATTTAACCCTGTATACATATGCAATAAACATGGGAAGAACAAAGCATAGAACTTACTTAAAAACGATGAAGGACAGACAGGTAGTCATTTACGAACACTACCAACTTACCCGGTTGGGGTCCTTCAAGAACGAGTCTAGGTCCACTTCTGTTTTCGGAAGCCGCCTGGAACTCCATATCGAGATATTATGTAAGAATGGTATAATGTCAATGGCATAATTATTGACTATCGCAACAGGAAGCGCTCACGTTGCTATCAGGTAATTTCACTTTCTCTAGTGCTCACACAATCTCGACGTCTAGGATAATTTAAGTTTAGTTGCGTAATCCTATGCATCGTGCTGTGGTCAAGCTTAGGGTTTTATGTCATAGCTAGCGATATAGAAGCTGAAAAGAAACGGCAAACACAGTCAAACTCCATTACTCCTGTGGCCAACTTTTGCTCTTAGACTCTTACACACACACACGACACACACACCCTACATAAATATTCTCATAAACACTAAACTTAACTAAACCACACATCTCACACACACTATGCATTGCACCCGAACACAAACACACATAACACACTTGCATGTTCCTATATATACCTACTATTTATTATAACATATATTAAATTATTATTTTTTATCTTCTTACCTGCATTATTAAATTAAATTGTTTGAATGATAAATTATTTAAATTAAGTTACTTAATTACTACTGTAAATTGGACTCTTTTTTAGAATGAACTTGTCTCCAGTAAGTTTGTATAAAGTCTAATTTGGGGGCCTGGTGACCTGACTTACAGGTTTTGGAAAAAAACTTAGTTTAGGCACCAGTCTCCCACAAATTATGTTTAAATTATCTGTACCTTATGTCAATTATCTAATGTATTAATTTATGGTGAGAAAATAAATAAATTCTATTCTATTCTACTTACACATACAATCTGTTAAACAATTAGGTAAATAATTAGATTAAGTACGACATGGCATTATATCGATGAGTTTCAGGCTACCATCACGCCCATTCCCTTTTGCAGTTTTGGGTATGTATTACGCTTATATTCTACACAACCTCTAAGTTATTACTAATACTACTACTTTATACTATATAAAGCTAGATTACCACTCACTCACTCACTCACTGACTGACTCATTGACATAATTGTTCTCCCAGATGGTGGATGGGGAGGTGGGTATATTTTGACAGATTCGTAAACAAGTAACTCTCAAACCTACGGGAAAAGTGCCAAACCTCCCCTTTTCACCCCCCTTCTCCCCCCTCCCTATCGTATCTCGGAAACTACGAGACCCGTATTTTTTGTTTTTTACGGATTCGTATAGAGGAGGCTCGGTAAAGTAAAAACCATTTTTCAAAGTCCCCCCCCCCCCCGCCCCCTTCTCCCCCTCTTTAGGCGGATCTCGGAAATTAAGAGACTTGGAATTTTTTTTTTTTCAGATTCGTTTAGAGGGGCAATGCTTTAGTCGAAATACTTCTGCAACCCCCCCCCCCATCACCCCCCCCCCTTTTTTTTTTTTTTTCACAAGCAAAGAGGTGCTTGCACCTCGCGCAACACGCAAATACTAAACCCCCCCCATCTCCCCCCATCACACCCCCCCCCCCACTTTTTTTTTTCACAAGCACGCTAGGTGCTTGCACCTCACGCAACACGCAAATACTAGTTATTATACTATATAAAGCTAGATTACCACTGACTGACTGACTGACTCACTCACTCACTCATTGACATAATTGTTCTCCCAGATGGTGGATGGGGAGGTGGGTATATTTTGACAGATTCGTAAACAAGTAACTCTCAAACCTACGGGAAAAGTGCCAAACCTCCCCTTTTCCCCCCCCTTTTCCCTCCCCCCTATCCTATCTCGGAAACTACGAGACCCGTATTTTTTGTTTTTTACGGATTCGTATAGAGGAGGCTCGGTAAAGTAAAAACCATTTTTCAAAGTCCCCCCCCCCGCCCCCCTTATCCCCCCCTTTAGGCGGATCTCGGAATCTAAGAGACTTGTAACATTTTTTTTTTCAGATTCATTTAGAGGGGCAATGCTTTAGTCGAAATACTTGTGCAAACCCCCCCCTCATCACCCCCCCCCCTCTTTTTTTTTTTTTTTTTTTTTCACAAGTTCGCGAGGTGCTTGCACCTCGCGCAACACGCAAATACTAAACCCCCCCATCACCCCCCCACTTTTTTTTATTTTTTTTTTCACAAGCACGCGAGGTGCTTGCACCTCGCGCAACACGCAAATACTAGTATTATATAAAGCTAAATTACCACTCACTGACTGACTGACTGACTCACTCATTGACATAATTGTTCTCCCAGATGGTGGATGGGGAGGTGGGTATATTTTGACAGATTCGTAAACAAGTAACTCTCAAACCTACGGGAAAAGTGCCAAACCTCCCCTTTTCACCCCCCTTCTCCCCCCTCCCTATCGTATCTCGGAAACTACGAGACCCGTATTTTTTGTTTTTTACGGATTCGTATAGAGGAGGCTCGATAAAGTAAAAACCATTTTTCAAAGTCCCCCCCCCCGCCCCCTTTCTCCCCCCCTTTAGGCGGATCTCGGAATCTAAGAGACTTGGAACATTTTTTTTTCAGATTCATTTAGAGGGGCAATGCTTTAGTCGAAATACTTGTGCAACCCCCCCCCACCATTTCCCCCCCCCTTTTTTTTTTTTTTTGTTTTTCACAAGCACGCGAGGTGCTTGCACCTCGCGCAACACGCAAATACTAAACCCCCCCATCACCCCCCCATTTTTTTTTCACAAGCACGCGAGGTGCTTGCACCTCGCGCAACACGCAAATACTAGTTATTTTATAAATCTGGAAGTTTTGAGTGGATTAGTTTGGGGATATGCGGAACAGGGTGTAAAGTCCCGCATTCCCATTGAAAAGGGAGGATCCTCCGACCAGACAGATGTTTTTTCTGGTGGGCAACTGCCCGATGTTTGTGATCGGGAGATTTGTATGTAGGCTAGTAGTGCGGTAAACTCTGCTTGCGTGATACAGGATTTCTATAGTTTTTAGTTTATATGTTGCGAGATAGATGTCGCTACAATTAGTAATTTTATTTTATTTATTGAGTAAAACCAACAATTACACACTATATATGGTTAATATTAACTTATAATCTAGGTATATTAGTGCGTAACTAACGTTATCCACATGTTGTAAAGTAATTAGTTCATTAATCCAATATAAATAGACAGGGCCGGATTAACCATTAGGCGGAGTAGGCAACTGCCTAGGGGCCCCGCATCAACAAGGGGCCCAGGCCCAGTGCACGCACCAAGAAAACATGTTTCTTTGAACGAGAATTTGATGTGCGTGTGAACTTAGGGACCTCACTGTTATCTCACAAAATACAAATCGTTAGATTTAGTAGTAGAATTAAAACAATTTTAGAACAAATCTGGGAATAAGTAAACAAATATATTAAAAAACATAGCCCTTAATGTGCGTTTCCCCAGTTCACACACGATTTGGTCAGTCAAAGTAAGAAAAGGGGCCCTGAGAATCCCATTGCCTTAGGGCCTCTGACAGGGTTAATCCGGCTCTGTAAATAGATGTTTGTTACTCATTCATGTAAAAACAACGAAACAGATTTGGTTGCAATATGGTACTAGTTTAGTTTATAACCTGGATTAAAACCAGAGGCATAGCTACCGCCGTATCAGCCGTATCAATAATACGGGGCCCCCGAGGTACAGGGGCCCCGACATATGCCAAAATTCGTAAAATATTCACAATCTCAAATTCTCATAGTGAATGAATAATGACGATATGATAGAATGTAAATACTTTTTAGCACGCTCCTCTAGCTTTAGCATTTTCTACATACAAGACGACAATAAAAACTCCTATTTTAGTACGTACCTTCTGATAGATCCATTAAATGAGCTCATTTTTATCTTCGAGGCCTCTCAAGGTACTATTTACGTACGTAAAACGTTACGTTACGTTTTTGTACGTTAATTACGTACAAAAAGACAAACTTTTAAAAACATTTGGATACGGGGCCCCATTAAGACTAGCTACACCACTGATTAAGACATTGATTCGTATATAATAGGTTACATTTTGATTAGTTTAGGAAGCTCGGGGTACCTCAACACTCACTGTCAACGTAACTGCGCATTTTTGTTATGTTACGAAAGAACTAAGAGTGTCCCTCATCCTCCCCTAAATCGTCCTAAGTACCTAATAATTATATGAATGGATATAGTCTACAGTGGCGGCCTTAGGGGGTGGCAAACAGGGCAATCTCCCGGGGCCTCGCTCCTGAAGGGGCCTCGCGCAACAAATTAAGCAAATTTTAAAAATATAGATTTTTTTAACCATATTTTTTTTTAATTTAAAACTTTTGATTTTGATCCTTAATTAGTTATTAAGATTAAAACAACGATAAATTAAAATTAAATTAGTTAACTAGTTCATTCGTTCAAACCAATAATTGAAAAATTCATTATGTAGTTCTTGAATATCGCGCCTCAAGCTACAAGATCGGCTCTCAGCCTTTGCTATTCTTTCAATCGAAAATGACGTAGCTCATTTGTTAGATTATTGTACTTTGATTAAAGACTTAGGAAAAGCCGCAAATATCAATTTTAAAATTCATTATCTCTGTATTTGTTGATTTTGTATCTAATTCAATGTAAAATATTTTAAAACTCAAATTTTATTTATTTGTATAAGCTTTATCATTTCTCTTCAAACATGGCAAATACCTAAACCAAACAACCAGACCTACTTTCGCATCACATACTTTTCACGAAGGACAAAGGGCCTCGCAAAGACCTGTCGCCCGGAGCCTCGCAATGGGTAAGGCCGCCTCTGAGTTTAGGTGCATATATTTATTTATATTTATATACAAATTATCTATAGCATCGCTGCTTCCTCGCTTTGAATGTGAAAGCGACTCAAGAATAATCATTTCTGTTTGTGCTAGATTACTGAATAATGAGTGCAGTTAGGAAGACCTTACGTCAGCAAGGAAGATTCATAAGCATACTTATCGTATGAATAAGATGTAGCTTCATCTAAATATTGACTTTATAAGTAGTTATAATTAAATACATATCTATAAATACGTACACGTTTGTTAAAACCACTTTTGAGATGGATAATTTATTCCAATTTTTTTTTTGGCAATATTGTGACCATGGGTACTATCTGGCTATGCGATAGTATCACGATGAGATTTCAGTGTCACAAGTTTTTCTAAACAACGTTTTTGTTTTATAAATGTTTACAGTAATCTGAGCAAAATATTATTATAATATGTCTTAGATGAGCTGATAGTTTAAGGACATTTTTATTACTTTTTTAATACGCAGCCATTAATTTTCCCTTCATAAATAGGTAAATAAATAAACCAGACAACGTGGTTGTATAAAAATATATAACATATTAGTAGCGTTAGTAGCAATTATGTTTTTTATTTCTCCTTCGCTGTTATTTTCTAATCTCTTTTCAGGATCTAAGAGAGTTCAATTGTTTTTCCCTGACTCGTCGACCTTAATTGTTGTTCTTTCAGTGGTCACCACTGTTGATTCTGCTATTCAGGAGTTGCTGTAGGTAATTACAATATAATTATAATTTTTTTATTGAAGTAGCATGTTTGCATGAGTCTAGATGTAAATAATAGTTCTAAGGGGGTTTAAGATGATGTTTTATCTAAATAACAACTTACCTGATCTAGGTTTATAAGGAACTGTTTCAGGCCATCACTTCGCATCAAAAATTTAAATAGAATACACAATATATAAAATTTCAATCATTGTTAACTAATTACAAAAGAACATACAATATTTGAATTACTTATGAATTAAAATGCTTGTCCCAGAAACAAAACATTCATTAGGTAGTTATATGTATATCAATATTAACTTGGATCGTCAGGTTAGGTAGAACGAATACTTCTCACAACGGAACTAAGTCTTGTAGTAAATGTTAGTCTGAATCAAAATAGGCAAATGCTTTAAAAATTCTGGTGAAATAGGTAAGATAGGCAAAGTTTTGAAGATGGGGTTGCGACAATGTTCAAACGAGATACTGTTGTCCCGGAATGTAAAGGCATCTGAAGGAGCCGGTAGTTTTTAGTCAGTAGAAATTTAACATTACCTTCCAAACCATCACGAGTCGGAGGAGTATTTGATGATTTTCCCCCGAGAGCAAGAGTTTTCAAAGGCATCGTCGCATAGGCTTCAAGAAAAAAAAAACGGGTTGCACTCCGGGAGTGCCGGCAGAAGTGAAAACTTGAATATTAACGTTGTGCATTTTTGACATTTTGGAATGGTTAGGGAATAATTTTGCACGAATTGCTTTAATTATCAGTATAAAAGTACTATCATTTATGTGGTAGAATACAATATTTATTTATTGCGCTATCGTACACAAACATGACAATTTATATTACATTAAAAAGTCTATCTCTTAGACTCTCCGTCCGTCTTACGAAATTTCGATCAGGTCACGTGTCCTGACGCGAGTTTAACATTTTTTACCCATTACAAAAAAAGTACACAACGCCGCTAAAGAAGTTTTCAATTCTCCATCCGTCTTACGAATTTTCGATCAGGTCACGTGTCCTGACGCGAGTTTAACATTATTTACCCATTACAAAAAACTGCACAACGCTGCAAAATTAGTTTTCACTTCAAAAAAATTTTTAGTTTCAGCTCCATGTATGAGGAGCTCCCCTTAATTTTAAATATTTTTTTCTTAAAATCTGAAAGCGGTTCACAGAACCTACCAATTTTTATGTGTATAGTCCTAATAGTTTCGGTATTAAATGGATGTGACATAAGGACGGACGGACGGACAGACAGACAGACAGACATGACGAAACTATAGCTCCATTAGGGCTCCGTTTTTTGCCATTTGGCTACGAAACCCTAAATAAAGACATCTAGCAATGTAGCTAGAATACACATTACTAGCAATCTTGTTAACCCCTCCAACTAAGCTAAATATGTTTGTGTCTCGAGTGGGTTCACGGCAATAGAGTACAGACGCCAGCACATGAAGCTACCCGAAACTGTCAAGTTTTCCCAATCAACCTTGAACCTAATTTCTTCAACAATAAAGTTGAAAATCTATTAAAGAAATTTGATAGATTGTTGTAGCTTGATTTGCTGGCGTCTGTACAATGCGGCCGTTCTAACTTGGCGAGTGTGAAGTTAGGCTCTGCGAACTTTAACGCTTGTGCACTCGTACAAAAATAAAGGTTTTAAAAAAATAAATGCAATTAGCAGTTGTTATTCCTGTTAACAACTGTTATTGGCATTTATTTTTTTAAAACCTTTATTTTTGTACGAGTGCACAAGCGCTAAAGTTCGCAGAGCCTAACTTCACGCTCGCCAAGTTAGAACGGTCGTACTGTAATATGTGGGATTCAAACCCACGACCTCTCGATCACAAGTCCGACACCTCAGAAGAAATTATTTAGTGTTGATAACATATCTACCTATTTCGCTCCCATTGCTGGGACACAGGCCTCCTGTCACGATTTTTATTTAACAATCTATCTATATATATAAAAATCAATTTCTGTTCGTTAGTCTCGCTAAAACTCGAGAACGGCTGAACGGATTTATCTTATCTTGGTTTTGAAATGTTCGTGGAGGTCTAGGGAAGGTTTAAAAGTTGAGAAAAATTAAAAAAAAAAAATTGCCACGAAAACCGTCAAAACAGCCCTTTCCTATTTCCTATACAAACGTTTTCTAAATAAAATGGAGAGTAGGGTAGGGGTAGGGTAGGAGTAGGGTAGGAGTAGGGTAGGGGTAGGGTAGGGGTAGGGTAGGAGTAGGGTAGGGGTAGGGTAGGGGTAGTGTAGGGGTAGGGTATGGGTAGGGTAGGGGTAGGGTAGGGGTAGGGTAGGGGTAGGGTAGGGGTAGGGTAGGGGTAGGATAGGGGTAGGGTAGGTGTAGGGTAGGGGTAGGGTAGGGGTAGGTTAGGGGTAGGGGTAGGGTATTGGTAGGGTAGGGTAGGGTAGTGTAGGGTTTGGGTAGGGTAGGGGTAGGATAGGGGTAGTGGTATCGGTTGAGTAGGGGCAGGATACCACGCGAACCGGCGAACGAAGTCGTGGCGGGTCAGCTAGTTGTACAATAAGTATTTAAAAAAATAGTATTACAATGTTTCCGTTTTCCGTCTTGGAGGGTAGCGGTGATGATAAAACAATTATGTAAAAATATTCCTAAGAATTTTCTAAAGCATGTAATCGATTATTTAACACGCTTTTATTAGGTCGACCTGTATGTAACTAACTATGTAATGGAATCTAAGGTAACTAATTTAACCATTTTCCAAGGGTCGTAGCGTAATGAAAATTGGCAGCTGTACCTATGTAGTTCTGATGACAATACAATAATATGGTACTGTCGAACTGATTTGATGATGGAGCCGGAAGATATAAACTGGAACTTCATGATGGAAAGTCGTATCATAGCTGTTTTGTATTTCTTAGAAAAGTCTTGTATTGAACTTTGACCATGATTAGGTTTCAAGGTCTGATGATGAAGCTGGAAGATAGGCACTGGCATTCCATGATGGAATATCGTATCATAGTCGTGTTGGCACTTGTGAGAAAGGCCAAGTAATGGACTTTGAACACGATCAGGTTTCAAGGTTATAACAAACCTAAAGAAAATCCGTTATCGTTTTTCTTAACATTTTTTTTTGTTTTTACCTACGTGCATTTATAAAAGCGTGTTTTTCTAGTGTTTTTGAAACTATTAATTTTTTTACAAATAAGGCCTAGTGTTTAAACTGGATAAACTGGTAAGCGTACTTCATCTTCGTCCACATCATGGCTTACCATCAGGTGAGATAGTGGTTAAATGTTAGAAGAATTTAAATAAGACTGAATTCTATAACGTTGTTTGCTTCAAAGCTTAATTCTGCAAGCATTACATCAAGACCCTTAAAATATCCCATGACTCAAGCGTAAACAAAAACAAAATAAACGAGTGATCGATATTATTTGAGGGCAATCAATTGATGAATCGACTAAACACCACCGACGAGCAACATTCATACCTCGTTAACAATGACTAACTGTGTTTATATGTTATATATTTGCAGCGATGTATGGTGTACGATGTGAGGTGCTCGTTGTGGAGGCTTGGAGTCACTGACCGGAGCCTTGACCGACGTTCAGTGAAAGTTGGATTGCAGTGATGCTAAACAAGATACACACTGATATCGATTTACAGTAGAATCGATAAAAGGAAAGGTGTTTAAGAGAATCTACCCATTTAATTAACTTTGTCGGTATTAAAAAGGCGTTATAAAAGCTCAGGACATGAAATAAACGCAAAAAAGGTTTAAAATCTTTTCTTTTAATCTACAACACTTATAATTAAAAATAATCAACAACAATTACACAATAGTCAACAAAAACGCGATCAACAGCACAGACAACAACATTGTTTGCACACAACAACATAATAAATATCACAACGTTATTATATTAGTCAAAACTGACAGAATTACATCTCCATCAGATCTACGAAATTTGTATATTTACACTGGCAACCCCCGCTTATAAAAATAAGCTATAGAACCTTTGCCCCTAATTATTTTTTTATTGTTTTTTTTAGTGCTTGTGGCCTCCTTTGTGGTGGTAGACGTGTTTGTAGACGGGAACATGGACTGGGTAGGGCTTGGGGATTGGGACCTCGACCTTCTTTTCGACCTCAACGGGGTAAGGCTTCTCGACCTCATAGGGGACGGGCTTCTCAACTGTGTAGGGAACGGGCTTTTCTACAATTTGAGGCACGACCTGTGAAAGAAATTCGAATTAAGTATTGTTCTCTGATGATTATTTGTGGGATATAGAGGCCTTGACATCCTAAAGTATATTATTATGGCAAATATAATTTTAGTATTGAGATTTGCTTTGGGAGTCCAGAATGTATCCGAATGTTACTAGCCGCAAACTGTCACAAAGATAATGTTCTTTTTTCAACGTACGCTTGACTGCCCGCGCTTTTACTTTCTGTCGTGGCCGGCTGCGTTATATAACCGATGCAGCAATGAATGGGTGCCATTATGAGATAATAGCAAAAACGCATCTAGACACAATAACTCTGATATAACACTTTCATTTTACTAATTTGCCGTGTAAAATAATTGGATAGTTTCTCTTTGGCATTCACTTTGTGGTTTCAGTTTAATTGAATTTGATTGATGTTAGGAGAATATTGCTGTATGTTTAGGGAGTAGGTGTAAACCTAAATCATTTCATGTCTATGGCATAGCTGTTGTGAAAAGTGTTTATAGATGTAGGTATAGATGCTTTTAAAATGCCCGTACCTAATTAGTTTTATAGTGAGTCAGCAAAAAATAATTAGTTTTATTATGTGAATTTTTTATAAAGCCAATCGTGAAAGTAAGAAAGAATGTGCCCGTTTTATTTTCGTATTAAATTTTATCTTCTTTTTAATTCATTTTTTAAACCAGTTATTACATGTTTAATTCTAATTTATTCTTACTTTCAACACTTGTCGTAGACCGAAACTTTTGCGTTCATAAGATTATAAAAGTGTGGCCAGAAAAGGCAAATTGGTTTAAGAACTGAGTTAATGTTAACGAGAATAAGTCAAACAATGAAGAAAAAAGCAAACTAAATCATTGTTGGTGCTACAATGATGTAACACTCTATTTTGACGTACTTATTAATAATTATGAGATGATTTATGAGTCTATTTGCCCGAGTCTTGCTAGTCGCACGATCTGAGTAATAATTTGTCAATGAATGCAATTAAATCGGGAAAAAAACTTAATAGCAAAAAGATCTGTGTAAACTATTCTTAAATTAATGAAAATGATGTCGTTTCCGTAAAAGTTCTTAATTGTTTGTTTATTATCAAGAGGAATTTGCCTTGTGTTTTGAGAGATAATTAGGTATTTAGAATAGAGGAACAAGTTCTCCAAGATTTATCAAAATTGCACTATTATTTTTATATATTGGCAACTACGCGTTATCTGATATGTTTAATAAAGAATTTTTAATGATAAAAGCTTTTTTAAGGTTAACAAAGTTAGGTCAGCTATCAATATTTTGCAAGGTTTCGTGACATAATATTCAAGACTTGCTGTACAACTGTACACCCTATTCGACGGGGGAAAACAGGATTTGAACTGTCGTATAATTTTTACAGCAAACATTTTAATGTCTAAGAAATGTTCTGTCAAATTTCCTATTTTGCGTTTTCCTATTTTGTTTATTTTCCCACGTAGTGAATTATGGCCCTTTCTCTCTCATAGACGAATGGCCTGAGTCCTAGCATTGGGACCGTTAAAGGTTATGTTATAGTGAATTCATCAGCTTTACAAAAAGTGTTTGGATGCATTGCTTACCTTGTAAACTGGCACATGAATAGGCTGTTCCACTGTGACGTGGACGGGGTAAGGTTGGGGGATGGGGATCTTCACGTACTGCGGTACGGACACCGCCACGGGATGGGGGACCGGCACGCCGATCTTCTTCACCACCGTGACGTGGTA
Source organism: Tholera decimalis (assembly GCA_943138885.2). NCBI lineage: Eukaryota > Metazoa > Arthropoda > Insecta > Lepidoptera > Noctuidae > Tholera > Tholera decimalis. The sequence continues at coordinate 4,158,086 of OW964565.2, read as the reverse complement.
AGGTTTCGTGTGTTCTGAGTGAGAATGGCCTTCCGGCTGCCAGTCTTCTGATGGCCGGGCAGCGGCGAAGGCTGCTAGAAGGAGGACGGCTGCTGTTTTCTGAAAGGGAAGATGTTTTTCTTTTACTTCATAAAATACATCACATCGATGTCTCTCTAGTTTGTTGTGCGTAGCATATTTACCCTATTTTTGTAAATAAATAAATAATTATGTTTTTTATAGTAGGTTTACCAAGGAGCTTTTACGTAGAGAAAGAACAAACTTTTAAGAATGTTTGATTTAAGAACAGCGTGACATTTCGGAATTTATAAAATAGGATGTTAGTGTTTGTCAGCCCAGGACCTTGCGGGAGTATTCTAATGAGATACCCGTAACGCAAGGGTAGCTGAAGGAACACGGTGGATTTGTAGTCAGTAGAGTCTGACACTCCCTTTCGCTACACTCAGAGCCGGAGGAGATATTTGATGATTTACTCCCTTGTGGAGTAAATCAGTGGAGTTCAACATAGAAGAAGAAGAGAAGGTAACAGTAGTACCGGTAATTCTTGTATGCATTACTACAAGCCGCGCATAAGGTGCTTTTGACCTCTATACGATGGAGATGCTTTGCTATTTCTAGATCATATGTGTAACGGTATTACATTTTTATTTTTACGGTATTATGTCTATGATGTAATTGAACAAAATAGCCCAGACACCAAAGAACAGACAGAAATAGTTATGACGATGTAACTTCGTAACAGACCCATTGTATTAAAAGCAATCACCGATATAATCTATGCATAACAATTAACTTTTTACTAAAAATATTCTGACAGTACAAAATAGGCACCGTATTCAAAAATTCCACTTTTAAAAATTGAACTTCCACGCAGAGGAACCACATTATATAGCCAGGAAACCCGAAACAATTTACTGATCCATTTGACTGCCGTTGTTATGTCACTTGATAATAAATAATTAAGAAAACACTTACAAAAGCGATCATGTTGAATAGTTTAGATGCTGTTGTCGACTTCTAAGTATTGACTGGTGCAATCTGAGATCCCCACGAGCGTTTTATACTGGGTGAAATGATCAACGCGCCTTTCCATTCAGCGATAGGTTCTCCGCACCATGAACTTAACGAAATTGAGATCAGACTTAACGATAATTGTGTTTTGCGTTCACTGCAGTTTTGGAACCAGAGTTGAGATTTGGTAATCGAACTAAAAAAACAATGTATGTGAAACTATTTCTTTTCATACAAAAGTATGTAACTCTATGGTAAGGTTCGATTGTACTATTCTGGCTTAACAAGGAGAACTTAATACCTGATTCTTGATTTGTATTTTTTTCTTCTCTATATGTGCTCAATTCTTTTTCATGTTATAATTATTATGGACGATAGAAAGTATGACAGTGAATTAAAAACCCAAGTAGGTTTTATGAGACAGATTATTTTATTTTATCGTTTTAATTACTGTACTGTCAACGCGAAGGGTAATTTTATAGATAATTAGGTTCTTTATCTACTGTGATACCGGCTGGGTACATGATATATGTTTTTTTAATAAAGTTTGATAAGACTATTTTTTATACTCTGTAAGCATTAATGAGTTGACCAGAGACAAAGATGCAGTCAATTTGTTCCAGTTCGTGTTTAAATGTTAAGACAAATATTACTTACCATCATTGTCATTCATTATCAACTATGTTGGGTCGGCATTCTGTATAACCGAATGTAGCCGAGTACTCTATTGCCGTGAACCCACTCGAGACACAAGCATATTTAGCTTAAATGGAGGGGTTAACAAGATTGCTAGTAATGTGTATTCTACCTACATTGCTAGATGTCTTTATTTAGGGTTTCGTGCCCTGAACCTCAGGGTTGATTGGGAAAATTTGACAGTTTCGGGTAGCTTCATGTGCTGGCGTCGGTACATGGATAGGGTTGCCATACCGGAATTTTCCGGACATGTCCGGTAATATAGGTATTTGTCCGGAATGCGGAGGGAATCCTAAACCGTCCGGAATTTCTACAATTGAATGAAAGAGTGAAACTTAAAAAAAATATAATGTTTTTATTTCAAACTAGCTTTTGCCGGCGACTTCGTACGCGTGGGAAGTTTTTCCCGCATAATTCCCGATCCCGTGGGAACTCCGGGATAAAAACTATCCTATGTCCTTTCCAGGGTCCTAAACTATTCCCATGCCAAATTTCATCTCAATCAGTTCAGCGGTTTAGGCGTGAAAAGGTAACATACAGACTGACAGAGTTACTTTCGCATTTATAATATTAGTATGGATTAAAGAAAGTCAGGAATTTTCATCAAATGTCCGGAATTTACTACGGGTTTTCGATTTTTTGATCTGGCAACCCTATACATGGAGCGACTTCCTATTTGACCTCCACAATCCAGTAGTTAGGCATCACAATATCTCTTTGCCAAACCAGTGTTAGATTTTCAGGCTTCTGATCATATTAATGAGGTAAGTTATGGCCAAGTCTACACTATCAATGGACTATTAATTTTTTTTTATTGATAATAGGGTTCGCGTTTGACCACCATCTCACCTGATGGTAAGTGATGTGGTCGAAGATGGAGCATGCTTACGTAAAAGTAACCTATTCACTCTTGACTTAAAGACCCCTAGGTTATAGCTATCGGGAAACACAGACTCCGGTAGGGAATTCCACTTCTTAGCCGTACGCACAATGAAAGTATTCCCAAAACGTTTAGTGCGTATAGGTTACCCATTTTGTGAATCAGTAAAAGATTTTTATTATAATAAACTATCCCTTATACTATGTGCATGAATTGTATGGATTTAGATTTGTGAAAAACCTTTACCACCCTTTTCAAGATACTATAAAAAGTTTTGAGGTATTTTAGAGTAATTAACCGACTTCTGAAAAAGGAGGAGGTTCTCAATTCGGATGTTTGTTTGTTTTTTTTTTTTTTTTTTTATGTTTTTTCGGGCATAGCTCCGTCGCTCGCCAACCGATTTGAAAAATTCTTTTTTTGTTGGAAAGGGTATACTTTCCAAATGGTCCCATGAAAATTTTATCGACATCGAACAAGCCGTTTCTGAAAAATCAACAAAAGTCTAAAAAAAATGTTTACATTGATGATCTTTTCGGTAACTCTATATTGTGTTTTTTGTTCGCGCGTTTTTAGTTTTTTGTAGTTGACATTTTGGCTTTTATAACTAGATTAATTACAAATTGACCCACTAAAAAGCGCGAAAATAAAAACTTTTTTGCAAAAAAATAAAACCGATTTCCATATATTATCAAAACACTACAAAGCCAAAAATAATTTTAATTTCGGAAGGCGGTGTGAAAAAAAAAGAAAATACAAAACCAATAACACCGACTACCGAAATTGAAATTATTTTTGGCTTTGTAGTGTTTTGATATGGAAGTCGGTTTTATTTTTTTGCAAAAAAGTTTTTTATGTGACTTAAATTACATGTTATCGGTAATGAAGAGTTGTTGGCTTATATCAGCACAGTGCTGGTTTATCTTTACGGTAATGCAGCGTTTATGGAGGTCGGTCCATGGAAGGATAACTATCTACATAAATACGTGGGGACCTGGCGATTTGTAATTCAGTAATGGCTATACCTAGTATCTTCTTTCTTTTTGGTTTCCGTACTTAGTTCCTGCACGGGACCGTAGTGCGTGGGCCATGTTTCAAGCCAACCTCCCTCCAGAAGCAGATCACGTCTCTCTCACAAATTTTGTTAATGACGCATTGTAAGTATCAGCTTGAAACTGATATGAAGTTTATAAAAAAAATGGTCTGTATTCGTATCACGGAAAGCCCATTAGGTAAGCCTTTTAGCCATTAAGTCACAGTTATTATTTTAACGATTTTGATAATTGTTACGGGTATTCAAAAGGTTGAAAATCTGTCACCTGTCGTGTTGGTGTCGTTTTATCAAAGTACTGGGTTATGGAGGCTAGTCACTCCATGTAAAATACTGGTATCCAATTCCATTCGGCTGGACTGGAAGCTGACGCCAAGATAATTGGCAAAAGACTAAGCGGATAACATGAAATAGATACTCTCACATTCTGCCCCCATTGTCATAATTACAGTAAGTCAAAAAAATTAAATGTTGGGAAATCGCACTTTTGTTTTGAAATGTTTAAATGGGTGTATCTTGATAATTATAGCAGATAGCTTAAATATTTAAACGGATAACAAAACACACATGTTTGTAGATTAGTCCTCAATATAATTTATTTGTTAAATATTGATGATTTTTTTTAATTTAATGAATTGTATCTATAATTACCACTTCTATCAGCCCAACTAACACTTTCTCAAGCGTATTTACAGTAAGTCGGTAAGATACTGTAATTACATTGTTACAGTAAGTATATCTGCTCACTCACTTACTTGATATACATCAAGTAAGTGGCTTACGGATTGGTTTTATTTTTTGTGAATTACACAAGTTATAAATAGAGTAACTATACTTACTGTGAAAATGAGTAGCTAAAACGCCATATTTAAATAATGTCAATCTACCGAAACATTAGTTACTGTAAATATGATAGTGAAAATACGAAATAAAACATAATTTTAATACAGTAAGTCTACTTACTGTTATTATTATAATGAACGATTGAGTCTTCTCAACATTTACTGTGATTGTGCTTATCGTAACTTTGCTAATAATTTAGATATAAAAATAAAGAAAAATTTTCCTTATAGGGCTTGATTTAAGGATCACAGTAATGTAAAAAAAGTCATAACACCAGTAACACGACTTACTATAATTATGACATCGGGGGCAGCATTGCCATCGTAACTTTTTGAAGGTACTTTAGCAACATCTTAACAAGAGATGGCGTACTTAAAAACGGTTATGTAAAGTGATAAGGTCTTTAAAAATGTGAATGTAGTCTCAGCAGCTTCATGGAGGCACCAAAGTTAACTTTACATAAAAGGTTTAATTACTTGCATTCGAAAGGGACTTTTATTTTTTGGTACCTGTTGAGAAATTTTGCAGATATAAAAAGAGTTTCAGGCGGTTGGACGAAATAGTTTTGTGAGTCCCTTCTGGTAATATAGCCGGGGTTATCAGTATGGGTATATGTCCAAGGCTTTTCCGAATGGCATAAAATATGTATACGGAATAACATACTCTTTTCATCAGTAATTCGATCTTAATAATATTATAAATGCGAAAGTGTGTGAAGATAGATGGAAGGATGGATGTAGGTTATTCTTTCACGCAAAAACTACTGAACGGCTCTGAATGAAATTTGGTAAGTAGATAGTTGACATCCTGAAATAACACATAGGCCAATTTTTATCCTGGAATTTTCACGCGAACGAAGTCACGGACAGAAGCTGCTAGTATTCAATAAAACTTCTCTTATATTGCTGCAAGGTATCCTATCTTCCAAGTCGTCAACGTGTCATGTCAGCATCAATGACGGGGCCTAATTGGGCCATTGCCTGCTAGGTTGCGGGAATGTTTTAACGAAATACCTCGGTCATAGAACATAAGGGTAACTGAAGGAACTGTGTGGGTTTATAGTCAGTAGAAGTCTGACACTCCCGTCCGCCCCATCCAGAGTGGAAGGAGTCGTTTGATAATTAAGGGGAATTCCCCGAAAAAAGGGGATACCCTATCTTATCTCATTTCTTCTTATCTTATCATAGTTTCATAAAATCTATTCTTGTGCAAACCCTAAAAATAACTTTGTGTTGTTATGTAAGATATTAACGTAATGCAGAACAATGCCCCTTGGTCTATATTTTAATGAAAAATACTCAGTTCGCGCCAAAATGCAAAGTAATTACAAAAATATGCAAATTTTAGCCATTAACTAATTGATCGTACGCGAATGTAGAATATTACAGTTGTGCATTCGCCACTAAAAGTAAATAATGCAGAAGGTTCAATGTGACAGACTTCAAAGTGAAAGGGAATATAGTCATTTTTAAAATAACACACATTTTTTTTTTTATATAACTGATATGGCAATCTTGACGAATGTCTATATATTAATACGGGAAGCATTAATTTTGTGCCGCTTTTTATGAAAATTGCGTAGACGGAGTAGGAGAGAAATACTACTACATTGGTACTTATTTGAATAGAGTAGAGGTGCATAAAGCTTATATTTTTATATAATATTGCTTTCGAAATAATTTAAATAATGTTCGTCGTTAATTAAAATTTCGACCGCTATTTGAAATCATTTGAAGTATTAATTATTTTTAAGTAATTTTTCAGACGATTTGATTAACATAAAGCGGCTGATTGACCCACCTTTAGATTGTGGTAGAAAATAGGTACGTTGCATAATTAAGATGCAGTTTCTTAAACATAAAACCTCTTGAATATTTTTAATAGATAATATCTTCAATACAAAAACTTTTTCCTACTCCATGAACTTCATATCCTGCACCTAAATTCAATGTTGAATAATAATTTGGGCAAACCGTTTTATTTTAAACAAAATAGTTTTACCAATTCCTTACTGAACAACGACAACATCGGATCTCAAAGGGAGTGAAAGAGACAGCGATACCTACCCCGGTGTAAGTTTGATAACGTGAAACAAAAAATAGACTCCTAACTATTTTTTAGCTGTATTATGGCAGTTTTTTAATTAGCGTAACTTTCCATTTGGGAACCTTTTCAGTTTATTTTTTTTATTCATAGAATGAAACCGTACAGTTTATTTTATTTATTTATTAGATACATACCTTATTCTACAATTCATAACATAGGATAAAAATATGTAGGGTTACTGAATTATTCAAACGAGATACTGCGGTACTGGAACGCAAGGGCAATTGATGGAACAATGTGGGTTTTTAGTCAGTAAAGGATAAAAAGTTAAAAGGGGTGTTATCTCAAAGGGTAATCTTTTACAGACCACCTTTGGATGGACAGAAATTAAAGATGGATATATTTAGTATGTAAGCGTCAATAGTCTACTGGCTAAGGTGTCGGACTTGTGATCGAGAGGTCGCGGGTTCCAACCCCACCCACTACACTGTGGCCATAAACCCACTCCAGGTACAAGCATATTTAGCTTAGTTGGAGGTGAATTGTATCCACATTACTAGTAATCTTTATAAAAATATGTTTTAATTGTTGTCTTTCTGTTTTAAGTAATATTGTAATTTATTGATTTATTCAGAGTTGTTTATGTTTTCATTGCTTTTCTGTTTTAAGTTACCTATATTTTTTCGTTTTAGTTTTATTTCTTTTCTGGACATAATATGCATACAAATTTTTACTTTTAATTTTTTTCTTTAATATACCCGTCTGAGAAATAGTGTACACCTATAAGGTAGATTTTTGAGGAACCAATTAATGTATTGATAAGATCTCATGTAAATATGTATCCAAAAATCAAACTAATAAAATGAATTAAATTGAATTTAATAAAACAAAAAAAGCTTTATCTTTAGATACTGCGGCCTGGAACAAAGGCAACTAAAAGAACAGGGTCAGTTTCAGTCTATATTGGATAAAAATTAATAAGCGAGTACAGACAACTTTTGGATGGACAGACAAGGAAAATAGAGAGAGGTAGAGAATTTAGGATTTAAAATTTTGTGAAATTAAAATAAAAACGTTATAAAGTGGGCCTTCCGTATGTTTACTGTCGAATGCTATACTGCTGACGTAATTTGTACTCGGAGTCTCGGACAAAAACACGTGTCCCGTCCGTCGCGTGGTACGACTTGATAGAAAGTGGTTCTGTTATATTTTATTCTTTTTTTTCTTAGCTTGCATCCGAACGAACGCTTTTAGGTTATGTAGGTGAGCGCAAATATTTGGCTGTTGGACCGTAAGACTTTTATTTGTATCAACTTTTTTAATATATTTTGTTGAAATTCTTTGTGTTTCAATGCTTCGGGATCCTGTAAAACTATTAATTTATTATTATTACAAGCGTCTTCTACTTATTGATACCTAATTTCGTACCACTATATTTTTTTCTATATTCTTATCTCACCTTTTAAGTCTTTTCTAAGAATTAATGAAACTGGTCTAGGCGTTCTCGTGTTTTACCGAGATTAAAAACAGCAATTGGTTTTTTATACCTATATCCATGATTTTTAAATATGATAAAGACGCTTGTGTTAACAGACTATCATTTTGAAAATGTAGCAACGTCCAATGCTTTCTATTTTATGTCAAACAGCCGAACTATTCAATGATAAGAATCAATGTATTCTGCGGTATTTTCAAAGTTAAAGACAAGTTGAAATTTCTTGTAGTGTAGTCTCAACGAAACCCTTTTTAAATCTCTGAATATGAGACACCAAACGAAACAAGAAAGATTGCTACTTTTTAAAAAACGATTCTAATAGTTTTAAATTATATAAAAATTGGCCAAGTGCGAGTCAGACTCGCCCATGAAGGGTTCCGTAGAAATTATGCCAAATAACTTTGTTTTTCATAGTGTTTGTATGAATTAAAAAAATATATATTAGCGGTTTTAGAAAATATGCTGTATCTCAAAAACTGCTGACCCGATCTCATTCAAACCAATTTTGGTTGAAAGTTTACATTAAGATTAATTTAATTTTTCACTACATTATTATAGAAGTTAGAGGGGGGGGGGGGACGACGACGACGACACTTTTTACCATATTGGAAGCGTATATCTTTTAAACGATTAACGTTATGCAAAAGTGGTTTTAGAAACCACAATGTTATTTTTATTTTTGTTTTGTTCTATGGATACCACTCACGCATAGGTTTCATGAAACAAAATATTTTCAGTATCAGTTCCATGTATTCCCCTTTATTTTAAATATATTTTTTTTAAATCAGAAGGCGGTTCACAGAATACATCTACCTACCAAGTTTCACATGTATAGTCCTAACAGTTTCGGAATAAAATGGCTGTGACATACGGACGGACGGACAGACAGACATAACGAAACTATAAGGTTTCCGTTTTTTACGCTACGCTACGTTACGGTACCCTAAAAAGTGAGCTGTGAGACTGGCCGCGCTATGTCGGACCCCACCCAACACCACCGCGCGGTAGAGGGGCAACACGCCATCTTCCGGAGACTTGTTTCCGCATTACATTGTTTACTTATCTATTTTTTTTAAAAGTTACATTCTATGTACCTATGGCAAATAATTTTAAATATATAATTTTACCTTTTTTGTGTGTGGCATCTCGCGGGTCAACATTTGAGGTTGTCGGCTGTAAGCGGACTTGCCTTAATTAATTAAGGCCTCCAGCCAAGGCTTTTATTTAACCCATATTCATACACTTTTATGTATAACCCACTATAGCGAAGAAATCAGAAAATTGTATGGTACATAGATTAATAATTATTGTTAATTATCATGATCTGCTTATGCTTTTCACCCATCCACGAAAAGATCTCAGCAACCATTGCTTAACCTTGAAAATTTTGTTATTATTTAGCCACAAGCTCCTCCTGTCCTAATAATGTATGTGGTAACAATAATTTTATTTATTATATCTGAAATCTTTTTCTTTGTTTCATTTTTTTTGGCGTTTTTCCATACAAGCTAATATTGAAATTGGATCAATTAACTTTGCATTCGACTCTGTCCGCAGGGAACTGCAAAACTTTTGTGGGAAACTGTATTACTTATTAGTTTTAAGTTTGTATGTGTAGTAAATCTATACTATATCTATCTATACTAATATTATAAAGCGGAAAAGTTTGTTTGTTTGTTTGTTTGCTTGAACGCGCTAATCTTCGAAAGTACTGGGTGGATTTGGATGCAATTTGGTATGGAAGTAGCTTGAAGCTTGAGGAAGGTTATAGGCTACTTTTTACGCGACTGCAAAAATGGAGAGTTATGTTTTTACCGTGATAGAATCCACGGGAGCGGCGCCCCGCGTGAGTACTAGTAAATAATAATAACCGTTTTATTTTACCCATATTTTACCCGTATTATTTTATTTTACACAATCCAATATAGCGTCAGAAAAGCTTTGAAATTGTATGGTATTTAGATTAATCATTGTTGTACTTTTTCTTATATATCTTTAAGTATTTAGAATATAATGAGTATTTTTTATGTAACTTACTCGACGTAATTGTATCTGTAGACTTAAGTGATTATGTTTTGTTAAATTACGAGAGCTCTGGTACCTAAAACACAAGGTGAATCTTACTTTGAGTGCCACTGTTAAACTGAAAGTTTACCCTTAACCCTTAATTTCGTTCAGCCCTAGGTGTATCTGGCCCCAGACATGACCTGTAGTGGCCAGTTTAGAAAGAAATTAATCGACTGCGAACCAAAGTAAGTTGCTGTAGGCACAATTTGGCGGAATGAGGAATCATAGAACACAATGACACCCTAATTGCGGTGCTGTAGACCAAACCATGCCCCATCTGCTGGAGTGTCGAAAGTTCGCAAATACATACACCTATGAAGACCTCATAAACGCCACTGAGGCCGCGACTAGCGTGCCTACCTACTGGGTCAAACAGAATATAATATGAAGATGAATGTATTATATTATACTTTTATATACATTTTATTTTTACCATTACCATTATATTACATCATACATTCAAAGAAGAGGAAGAAAAAGTGTATATCTAGTTTACATGAATATGTACAAAATTTATGTTTCATATATTATGTAAAGTAAGATTTCAATAAATATTCTATACTATAATTTTTAAAAACTTTCGTAAGTCATCCTTTATGTAATAAATGATAGTGCGTCAGACTTAGTGTATGAGATAGTTTTAATTTATAAACCTTTCAAAACTAAGTCAGTTTCTCATTAAGAGAGCGAACGTCCGACCATCAGCACGCTAGCGCGTTCCTGTCTAGCTTTGAAAGAAAGAAATAATTTATGAGCCATAATGTAGGTTGGTTAGATTTGGTACATAGTCTGAGTACATTTTACCTCGAACTTAATTATTTTTCTATGACCTCTTCCACTGCTTGTTCCCTGCCACTTATGACCTTTCAGTCTTTAAAGTGAGAGTAAATAGGCATCTTCTGAGCTCGCTGGTCTCATCGTAAATCTCATCTCGTTTGCCATCAGGCGAGACCAATGTCAAGAGTGAGTGGGCTAATTCTTAATAGAAAAATGGGGCAGATGGGACGCTTCACAGTAGTCCTCCATAGCGATCGGTCTTGAGCTTCTCGCTTCACTTCGCACCACGTCATCCCGATGATCGCCGCTTCTGCCACCCGGGTGCGACGCCAGGTTCGTCGGGGCCGGACAGCCACGCTTCCTTTTTCTTGAGGATTCCAATCCATCGCCAGCTTAGGGATGTGATTGGAATCCTTCTGGAGAGTCCGGCCGATCAATTTCCACTTCCGACGTTTGCTCTGTTGATCGATCGGGATAATGGCATTTTTCCATCTGTTCTTCATTGGAAATGGTTTTTTTTTTTATAGTTGATAGGCTTGCGTTTAACCATAATCTCACCTGATGTTAAGCGATGATGTGGTCGAAGATGAAGCACGCTTGCCTAGAAGTAACCTATTCACTCTTGACTTAAAGACTCCCAGGTTATAACTATCAGGAAACACAGATTGTCTAATGCGAGTTGATGGGTGAGCAGTAGACCACCAAAACACAAATCTCAGACGTAGGCATGGTCTGGTCACATCTATCGCAGTCGCAGCAAAATTGGGCAAAAGTGACTGATTGGGCTCCGAATAACCGGCGACGTGATAGGCCGAAGAGGAGATGGCGTGACGAACTAGATTCCTATCTGAAGGATTAGTCGGATGTGGCAGTGGACAGAGAAAAGTGGAAGAAAGGAAGGGAGGCTTATAATAATCTATACTAATAATATTATAAAGAGGTAAAATTTGTATGTATGGGGTAATTTCTAAAACTACCGAACCGATTTTGAAAATTCTTTCGCTTACTTGTAGCTGCATTATCCCTGAGTGCTATAGGCTATAAATTATCTTTATATCATGCATATTAGCCGAGCTATTATAATCTTTGTCAAGCAAGTCGGGGACGGGATCCCGTGGAATATTTTCGACTTCTACGCGGATGAAGTCGCGGGCAGAAGCTAGTAATAAATAATCCTAATGCTCGTATCATAAATACGAAAACAACGCTGTCTGTCTGTGTCTGTCTGACACTTTGACGTCTAAACCTTTTAACTGATTTGGATGAAATTTGGTACAGAGATAGATCAGATCTTTGGGTAGGTAATAATATAATTTTATCGCTGAAGAAATACTTGTTAGGCAGGCAAAGCAACGGACAGAAGCTATTTGGATATAAATAAAACTTTTACACGTATATTCTCTTAAACTATGTAGATGAGTTCGGTATTTTCTAATTGACTACCCTGCGAAGAAACACCGAAACAAACTCAAAGATCAACGTCTCCTTTGTAGTCCACACAATCCATATTGATCAAATCATATGAGAACTGTATAGGTTTATGTCTGTGGTCTTTAGAGGTATTAAGCACACAGATTTGATAGGATCTGTCCAAACAGTGCAAGCATTTGTCAGTTATCGCGTAGCTCAAATTAGAACTTCATGAAGCTTGAGCGATTTGAAGAGCAAAGAAAGTAATAGAGTAAGATCCCAAAGCCGCCAGACCTACGTCATTTTAGCAAAGCTGAAATTTTGAGGATTTGTAGTCTACTACGTAGTAAAGACAGTATGCGTACTTACTAGCTCGAAAGCGAGGCTCTTTCACAGGTAGCGCAAACTAACGGTGTATAAAAGCCTTACTTACCTACGTCAAAGTAGAAAAAATAATATTTAAATATATTTTTAAGAATATTATAAAAAAATATATATTTATTATTGCCAGACCATTTCCGTGGGCCATTACTTTCGCCAGACGTTATAAAGATTATTTAAAAATTAGGTAAACTAGGTTATACTAGCAAGCCTACATTTTACATATTATATTACTCATGGTACTATTTCAAGACCCTTTGTAAGCAGCCAGACCAATCCGATGGGCCAATCATTCTTCTAGACGCCTTAAAGTTTACCCTGTGAGTGCGAGAGTGAGGGCATTATTCGTGCGCATGAATGTGAGTGAGAACACTTTGTCTGGCGGCTCTGGGATCTTGGACTATAAGGACATCAGGATCAGGAGATTGTGGCTAAATAATAACAGCCACATGGGTCGACCTTTAAGGTTAAACGACGCTTGCCAAGGTTGGCCTATCGATGGGTAATCATGTTAATATACAACGTGTAACGGAAACCCCATATCTATCCAAAAGTGCTGAAGACAACATCTGGTATGGAGTCTTTATGCACACTTTCAACTCAAAATAACTGACTCAAAGAATTGATAACAAATTGTCGGTTTCACATGTTTCTTGAATACCAATCATAACAAACGTGTTACAGCACTACGAGGGTCAATAACTTTCCACGTCACTTGCCAATAACACGACATTTCTCTCATATCTTCTTAATTTCAAAAATTCGGTCTCTGGTAGCAATGTATTGAAATTTCTAATAAGTTCTACACATGTAGCCTAGGATTAGAAAACCCTTGCCATATCGTTTGTTATCATCCAAAGAAGCCGTGCACTTCGTATGTATGTACCCTTTAAATTACACGTTGTAAAGAGATTACTCCGTGCATCGGAATGGTCCCGGTTGCCGGGTTACAGTTACAGCTTAGGGTAGTCAGAAACCAGAAAATCTGACAACAGTGTTGCCAAGAGGTACCACGTCTTGCCCAGCTACTGGGCAGTGGGGATCAGATAGGTATTTGCTCCATGTAAAACACTAGTAGGTACTCAGCCGCGTTCAGTTAGAATACAAGCCAACCCCGAATTATTTGCGAAGAGGCTAAACAGTCAATGATATTTAAGTGGTTTTCTATCGGTTACATTTCGGGGAGTGTGCGATGGAATTACACAATCTAATTCCGTCAAGCCCGTTCCATCATCGGACTACAAGACAAACGGTGATGCGCCATCGTTGCATGGTAGAGATCCCACCTATACGCTCTAAACGTTTTGGGAATACCTTCATTGTGCGTACGGCTAAGGAGTGGAATTCCCTGGCGGAGTCTGTGTTTCCCGATAGCTATAACCTAGGGGTCTTTAAGTCAAGAGTGAATAGGTTACTTTTAGGTAAGCGTGCTTTATCTTCGACCACATCATCACTTACCATCAGGTGAGATGGCGGTCAAACGCGAGCGTATTATCAATAAAAAAAATCTATGCTAATATTATAAAGCGGAAAAGTCTGTTTGTTTCTTTAAACGCGCTAATCTTCGAAATTACTGGGTGGATTTCGATAAAATTTGGTATGGAAGTAGCTTGAAGTTTGAGGAAGGATACAGGTTTTTTTAACCTTATTGCAAAAGAGGAGGGTTAAAGTTCACGGGACAGAAGCCCTACGCGACTGCTAAGTAGCTTATAAGTTTAAATTACTTACCCATTTCGGACAATGCGAACTTCCATTGCAAACCGTATCAGTATTTGATCAGGAATTTACGAAATGCAATTAGACACAACACTGGCTACTTACATTGGACACTGGTCAGGGGCAGTCCACCTGCGCTGCATAGTTCCTTATGCCTGCAATGAACGCAACTGTTTGCGATGGAGCTGATACGGTCGGACTTAGGTCTATTAGTATTAACGGCTGAACTGAAGTTTGTGATTATAATTGACATTCTCGGATCAAACCTGAGTACATCTATATATATAAAAGAAAGTTGTGTTAGTTACACTATTTATAACTCAAGAACGGCTGAACTGATTTGGCTGAAAATTTGTAGGGGGTAGCTTAGAACCAGGAGACGGACATGGGACTTTTTATCCCGAAATTCCCACGGGATCGGGATTCACGCGGGAATAACCTCCCACGCGAATAAAGTTGCGGGCAAAAGCAAGTTTTTATATTTTTATTACTGATGGCTTGTGTTTTATTTATTTAACTTATGGAGGACTTACAGTTAATAAAAATACTCGCCAGACAGATTACTTACCTACCACCATTTTATATGGTGGCAAGCGATGATGTAGTCGAAGACGACTTGGCGTAAATACGCCAAGGTTATAGCTATCGGGGAACACAGACTCTGGCAGGGAATTACTTTCCTTAGCTGGGATTAAAAGAATAAACCTCACTTCGCGTTTTGTGATATATTTGAAATTCATCCATTTTCAGGTGATAAAAGAACAAGAGTATTATGTATTTGCATTTTTATTTGTTATGTTATGTTAGTTGCATAATTCGATCCCCCCAACCAAGAACTCGGTAATGTGCTATTATGAGCTTTATGCTGTTATGTCAAATTTGGCATCTATAGACCGGAATACACCTTAGCAATTTTTTTTAGATTTTTCCTAATGATATTTACAAAGATATCATGACACACATGATATTTTATATACTTAGGTATAGAATTTTAGGTATTTTTTTTTTTCTTAAATAACTAGGTTTTGAATAAAAGGAATTTCATATCAATGACACAGTGAACATTTCGCAAAAAATTGCTTCCATTTAATACATCAATAATCCCACTAGTTAAAACATATTTGATAAAATCACTAAATCTTTTCTCTTGTAAAATTTTGATTTTTCGATTAGCGAGTTCTTGCTTGGGGGATCGAATTGCAATAACTTTTTACTGCATCTTTATCGCCTTTTATTTTCGAATAATCACTGACAATTTTATTTTTAAGGAAACTGGCTGACAGCTACAACATCTAAACTTTTTTACCATTACCAGCATCTGCTCTGCTTTTTCCCAACAACGTCGGAATCAGTCTAGACCGGCTCCTACTTTGCGTGGTGTAACCGTGCCGATAACCGATCGTATTGAGCTTCTTGGGGTAACACCAACTTCCACCCTCAATTTTGGTGCGTTTATCGAGGCTAAGGCTCAACTAGCATAAAAAAAAGTTGGGAATACCAGCAAAGGTGAGACGGTACTTCACACTGGAATAGCTGCTCAATCTGTATCAAGCCCAGGTTCGGTCGTGTATGCTGTCATCTCTGGGACGGATCTGCCAAGTAACAACTGGACGCACTTGAGTCAATCAAGAAACAGACCAAAAGACTCATTGGCAACGATGCACTGGTCCAGTCAAAGCTTCAAAGCCTTGACCATCAACGAAGAGTTGCTAGTCTATCGGTTTTCTACCGGTTACATTTCGGAGAGTGTGCGATGGAATTACAAAATTTAATTCCGCCGAGCCCGTTCCACCATTGGACTACAAGACAAACGGCGATGTGCCATCGTTACATGGTGGACATCCCACACATACGCACAAAACGTTTTGGGAATACTTTTATTGTGCGTTCGGCCAAGGAGTGGAATTCCTTGCCAGAGTCTATGTTTCCCGATAGCTATAACCTAGGGATCTTCAAGTCAAGAGTGAATAGGTTACTTTTAGGTAAGCGTGCTCCATCTTCAACCACATCATCACTTACCATCAGGTGAGATGGTAAGTGAAAAACGCAAACCTATTAACAATAAAACAGTCAGATTCAGCTGAGTACTAACGTTTTACATAGAACGTCTGGCCTATCTGACTTCCACAATCCAGTAGCTGGATAACGCAATACTAACTTTTCATACCAAAGTTACTATTATTTAGAACACGTTGACAGGGTTTCTACCCCAAGTCTTTTAAGAACTTTTTATCAATATTTTGTCATTGCTTTTCAAGTGCGGGACCACACAAGAGATCAGTGAGCCACTGATCTAAGATGGCTTCTCGAACTGTCAAAATGGGGTGAAACGGATTGATTTATGTGTTACCTTCTATTTAAACGCTGTAGGTGGTACAACATGTGCGTTACTGTTTATTGTAGTTTGTTTACGTTTCTATGGCTTTTTGAATAGGCAACTTTATTTTTTTTGGAGTTTGCAAAATGGGCGGCCCTTTTTCAACCGACGACAAAAAGAGGAGGTTATCAATTCGATGCGTATATTTTTTTTTTAATGTATGATCATCGAGTACTCGAAGACGGCTGAACCGATTTGGAAAATTCTTTTTTTGTTCGAATGGGTATACTTCGAAATTGTTACCATTATCACCAAAGTCAGGATCTGATGATGGGATCCTGGAGAAATCGAGGGAACTCTTCAAATATTATAGGCACACCTATGGCGTTTTGGGTATTTCTTATAGTAACTTGTGCAGTTGCTCTCAAAAAGTACCATTTGAGGAAGTGGAACTGATGATGAAGACCACAGATGGCCGCCGAAACTACTCAATAATAAGTATTGAGTGGATTGCGATTCGATTACTTGAATATGGATGTTAAGCACTTTATGCTCGTCACAATGCATATGGTGATGTAGAGCTGATGGTGAAGTACCAGGAGAACTCCTCAACAATTAACGGCCCAGCATTGGGAAAAGCAATATTTTGTAAAAGGTTATAAGTAGTTGACATTTAGGGTCTTGTAACTAGGTAAATTAAAAATCATCCAACTAAAAAGAGTGAAATAAAAACTTTTTTACAAAAAATTAAACCGACCGTAGTCGGTGTCTTTAGTTTTGTTTTTTCGTTTTTGGCACCGACTTCCGAAATTAAAGTTATTTTTCACTTTGCAGTGTTTTTTGGGAGTTGGTTTAATTTTTTGTTAAAAAGTTTTTTTCTTATTAATATTGAACGTACACAAAACTATAATAAGACGTACTTAACTGTATTTTCCCTTTTAGGATTTGCTAACTCATTTTAAGTTGTCATTGCATTAGTCTACCGATGATATATTTTTCATTAATAACGCTTCTGATATATGTATTTGCGCGAAAGAGGTATGTTAGTTTCTCCCATCTTTGAGACTCACCCATTCGGCATGCTTTGCTAGTCCTTGGACACATTCCCATGTAATTCAAAGGAGTTTAAAGCCCAACCAACCAAACTAAATGAAGATGACTTCATTTAGTAGAAGTCTACTTAGATTATAATTAATTTAATACACACTGAATATTCTACAACTGCGAAAGGGGTTGCTAATCCGTGGATGTTACACAAGTTGTGTGGTTCGTTGGTTGGTTGGTAAGTTGGTTGGATGGTCTTATTTCGCTACTGTTCTTGTCTGATTAGTTTTGTTGCCGTCCACAAACAGTTGAAACGATCCTCATGTACTCTTCGACCTTCAATGGCTCTAGTGACTTTGTCTGGTGGCCACCACTGCTGTTTTTAGCTCAATGGAGCGATTGGCATCAGTGTGACGGGCTTGTCACAAAGGTAGTTTTCTTTTTTTTTGTTTGTGCTTATTTTACGTCAAATCAGAGAGTGAGGTGGTTTATGGTATGGGGACATCTGAGAGGCTGTAGAGTGATATAGCTATCATTCAAATCTCGGGAAAAACAACAGCTAGTTCTATCATCGGACTACAAGACGAACGGCGATGCGTCATCGTTACACGGTGGACATCCCACCCATACGCACAAAATGTTTTGAGAACACATTCATTGTGCATCCAGCCAAGGAGTGGAATTCCCTGCCGGAGACTGTGTGTCCTGATGATGGGTCTTTAAGTCAAGAGTGAATAGGTTACATCTTTTTTTATTTTTTTATTCTATGAATTGAACGGGGTTTTTATCCACATGGATATGTCAACCCCATCGTACCCTATTAATTTTATACATATTTATTTCTAAAAGGAACACGAATAAATAACTAATTTTAATGAGAGAGACCCATTAATTACAGCTTACCTACCTTACCCACTAATTGTAGTTAGCTTTGCTAGTCTAGTTAATCTTATCGCTAACTGCGATTTTGGACTTGTTTAAATTGTTTGGATTAACCCAACATCTAGAAAATTAAGTTTGAAGTCTTTAATTAAGGTTACATCTAGATAAGCGTGCTTCATCTTAGACAACATCATCGCTTACTATCAGGTGAGATAGTGATTAAACACGAGCCTATAATCAATAAAAGAAATAGTAAATAATAAAAAGTGTGGTCTAACAACTATAGCTATAACCTAGGGGTCTTTAAGTCAAGAGTGAATAGGTTACTTTTAGGTAAGCGTGCTCCATCTTCGACCACATCATCACTTACCATCAGGTGAGATGGTGGTCAAACGCGAGCCTATTATCATAAAAAAAATAACTCTTGCTACTCTTTCTATGACAACGAGTAAGATATCATGCTATGTTAATTTTTAAAAATAGCCTCCACTGACACGTCTAACCATCTGCCGACCAGCCGGTAATATGGGACACCTCAATGTGTGAATTATTCTAATGTGGCGATGTTATCATACGCCGTTGTTCGGACAAATGGTCAATGGACTGGGTTTAAAAGGGCGATGTGACTACTCGTGATGAATCGTTAGTATTGCGGTGTCAACAGTACCTAATGGGGTTTGGAACCTATGACAAATTCTTATTTTAAATAGTGGACTAGGAAATAATGGCTTGGACAGCTTAAAAATTGCAACGCTAAAGCCCGGCCAGTCCGTACGTCAAATTATAAATGCGAAAGTAACAAGCTGTTCTTAATTTTTTTAACACGCTTTTATTAGGTCGACCTGTATGTAACTAACTATGTAATGGAATCTAAGGTAACTAATTTAACCATCTTCCAAGGGTAGCGTAATGAAAATTGGCAGCTGTATGTAGTTTTGATAACAATACAATAATATGGTACTGTCGAACTGATCTGATGATGGAGCCGGAAGATATGAACTGGAACTTCATGATGGAAAATCGTATCATAGCTTTTTTGGATTTCTTAGAAAAGTCTTGTAATGAACTTTGACCACGATTAGGTCTGATGATGAAGCCGGAAGATAGGCACCGGCATTCCATGATGGAATATCGTATCATAGTAGTGTTTGAACTTGTGAGAAAGGCCACGTAATGGACTTTGAAGACGATCAGGTTTCAAGGTTATAACAAACCTAAAGACAATCCATTATCGGATTTCTTAATTTATTTTTTATTTTTACCTGCATTTATAAAAGCGTTTTTTTAAACTATTAATTTTTATTTTAAAGAGTACTAGCAATATAGCAATATGGGTTGAATTCACATTACTAGCAATCTTGTTAACCCCTTCAACTAAGCTAAACATGGGTGGCGAACCCATGGCCTCTCGATCACAAGGCTGACAGCTCAGCCATTTGGCTATTGACGCTAAAGACGTGCTTTTACCACGTGTGGAAGGTTTTACTGATTGCAAACAAGTAAATTATGTATTGGATAACTGTCAGGATAGGAGAATCTTTTCTTGATATTATTATCGACTTTCGTCAGTAAAAAACCATCTGCCAGAAGCTAGCAAGGTAAAGGTCATAAAATAAGATTTTTTTAAAACATTTGCTTAGTTTTAGCTATAACCTGGGGGTTTTTAAGTCAAGAGTGAATCAGGTGAGATGGTGGTCAAATGCGACCTTATAATCAATAAAAAATGTTTTAACACCGCTTACTAGATTCTAAATTACAATACCTACACCATTAATAAAATAGAAGAATTTTTTTATAACGCCTAAAGGGATTTGCATACATTTATTTAGTTTTAACTCTGCTTACCGCATTCAAAATTCAGATAGGTACTTAATAAGAGAAAATCAAGAATCTGGCTGATACATTTTTTTAACGCCTGTAGATTTCCATAGATACGGTTTAGTAATGTCATAAGATCTCCTTTGGGTGTTTTGACACATAAAAGTTATTGGTTCTGACCAATAATTTTTATGTTTTCATCCATGTGTTACTCTATAATACCACTAGGGTAATGATTCCTTTGACTACCGGCTAGAAAAAAGGGAGGGTGGTGTAATCTACCCCTGGAATCACCTCGTGCAAAGCCAAGTAGGAAAGCCCAGTACATAATGATAAACTACCTAGCTACCTAAGACAGTGAAAAAACAGTAGCATAAAGGAATTTTTGCTATGACATTTTAATCAGGCTTTTGCAATTTTGCTGTGTTGTTTTGTACGCATTAAGAACGAGCTTGTGACTTAATAATTACTGCCGCACGGTTGACATTAAAGGTTAAGCAACATTTTACTGAGGTCAGTTCGTGGATGGGTAGATTATATTATTATATTCACTACCTTAACATGTCGAGGTCGAAAAGATTTCTTAAATGTAATGACATCCTTTCCTACTATCCTATCCTACTAATCCTACTAATCCTACTATCCTATCCTACTAATATTATAAATGCGAAAGTTTGTGAGGATGGATGGATGTTTCTTACTCTTTCACGCAAAAACTACTGAACGGATCTGAATGAAATTTGGTAAGTATATAGTTGGCAGCCTGGAATAACACATAGGCTACTTTTTATCCCGAAATTCCCACTGGATCGGGATTTGCGCGGGAAGACCTTCCCACGCGTACGAAGTCGCGGGTAGAAGCTAGTAATAATATAGTTAAGGAATGTGTTGTTGTCAATCATATATTGTTGTACTTATTTATTTTTCACTGACTTCAAAAAAAGGAGGAGGTTCTCAGTTCGTCTTGAACTTTTTTTTATGTATTTAACCTCATAACTCGGGGAAGGCTGGACCGATTTAGAAAATCCTTTTTTAGTTTGAAAGGGTATACTTTCTAGTTGGTCCCATTGTCATCACGTTAGGATATGGTGATGGAATTATGGAGACATCGAGGAAACTCTACAAATATTATAGCCACACTTATAGCGTTTTGGGTATTTCTTATAGTATCTTGTGTAATTGCCCTCGAAAAACACCATTTGGGGAAGTGGAACTGATGCTGAAGACCACAGATGACCACCGAAACTACTTAAGAAAAAGTATTTCGTGGATTGCAATTCGATTACTTGAATATCGATGTCAAGCATTTTATGCTCGTCATAATGCATATGGTTAAGTAGAGCTGAAGTACCAGGAGAACTCCTCAAAAATTAACGGCTCTGCATCAGGAAAAGCAATATTTTGTAAAAGGTGATAAGTAGTTGACATTTTGGCTTTTGTAACTAGATAGATAACAAACCGACCCACTGAAAAGCGTGAAAAAGAAAACTTTTTAGCAAAAAATAAAACCGACTTCCATATCAAAACACTACAAAGCCAAAACTAACTTTAATTTCGGAAGGCGGTGTGGAAAATAAAGAAAATAGAAAGCCAATAACACCGACTAACGAAATTAAAGTTATTTTTGGCTTTCTAGTGTTTTGATATGGAAGGCGATTTTAGTTTTTGCTAAAAATTTTTTTGAGTGGATATAACTGGTAGCCACACTATCGTATTTGGTTAAGACTGTAAAGATAGCGTTAAGGATGGTTTAATAAAAAAAAAAAACCGTTCCTTGCCATGCCTTTTGTACATCTTTGATATTTGTTAGGCATAGTCAGAATATCTGACACCAGTCATGCCAAGGGGGATCGTATTACCCAGTTACTGGGTTTTGGAGGTGAGATATGCAGTCGTTCAATGTCAAACACTAATACTCAGCTGCTTCCGGTCAGACTGAACAACCCCAACATAGTTGGAAAACGAGTAGGTCTGTTTAAAAAAGGTCGTAATATTTTCTCACCTCACCGATGGACTCTCAAGCGGTGACAAGAATTTAACAGGAATCACTGACTCTGGATATACAGGTTTCACCTAGTTTCGGAGTCAAGGATGCATAAATCATAATAGCTATATTAAATATAAAGCCTACCATTATAAAGTTTCTCTATCTATTTAGTATCTATTGAATAAGCTTTTAATGTACATTAGAATAAGAGTTGTAAAAAGAGTTATGAAATAAAGGAAGTTTCTTGCCGGTGCATCTCCATAGGAAACAAGCAATTCGGACCATGCACTAGCTGCAGACATTTATAAGTGCCCATGTTTTCTTTTATTGTTGATATAGTTCCGTTTTACCACCATCTCACCTGATGTTAAGCGATGATGTGGTCGAAGATGAACCACGTTTGCCTGGAAGTAGGTACCTAATCTATTCATCTTGACTAAAGACCTATGTGAAATAAAAATATTTTTGATTTGATTTAAACAATATTATTATAATCCCTTTGGCGAACATCAACGTGAAGATATAACGTGTATTACCTCCAGGCTCAAAGTTCACGGAGTCGCGGACACCAACCGGCTTTTGCCAAACTGGTTTAAAAAGGAATTAATCATGACTTTTGTGTTTTATTTCTGACTTCGGGCATTTTAATTTTGATGAAAACGAATTTATTGAATCAATGATGTTAATCGAGTTAAAGTCGAATTTGTTCTTATGGTACGGAAGTTAAGCGTCTTTGAGGGTCAAGTGACGATTACCCTCTAAATAGGTATTTCTATAGTAGTAGAATGTTTACTGTTCGTCGGGGTTCAAAGTTAAAGTCAAATACTCGTAAAAGTAGATTTCCATCACTTGTTTTTTTTCTAAGTTTGGCGGTTCCGGCAGAGGAAAAAGAAGGAAATAGGAGAAAGCCCTGGATATCTTCTTACAGAAAGGAAGAAAGGCGGGTGGCCAGGCGAAGAATAATTTGGGATAGGAATAATTATACAATGGCATTGAAAATATAAATACATAATGTGCGTTTGTGCCAGTACCTAGTATTACGGCCATCGTGAATTCGAACCTATGTACTTCAGGTAATTCATATTATCACTGACTGATCTGAAAACGGTGAAGGTAAACATCGTAATGAAACCGTTCTAAACTTCTATTCTATTCCACCGACCCGTATTGGACCCGCGTGCATTGGCGTATCTAGAGATATTTCGCAGGGGGGCCTGGCCTCCAGTAGTAGAAGCGATTGGCCAGATTTTTAAATTTTTCAGCCATAATTGTTTGTTAGTAAAAATTCTCGGGTGGGCACCAGACCATTCTGGGGTGGCCACGGCCCACCCGGCTCCCCCCTTCCTACGCCTATGCCCGCGTGGTGCATTACAGTGCATTCCTTTTCATAGAGAGGCCTGTGTCAGCAATGGGAACGGCTTAGATTGATTGATTAGTGTAAAAATCCACCAACTTGCAAGTTTTAATTGAATTGCTAATTGGACTCATCTTTGTTAAACTGCATCTATTGGACTGAAACATTGTTAGGAAACTGGTACGTCTTAGGACTGAATAATCCGATGACATGCGATATACATCAACCTGCAGTGGACTTACGTGGTGGATTAAGGTGCATGTCTTCTTGTAGAGAGGCCTGCTGTCCCAGCGATAGAAACGTTTTTACGCTGGTTATGCTATTGAACGGTTGGCATGGTGTTAAGTGCAATGGTCACCTGCATAAAACTATCCCATGAGGCACAAATCACAAGGACTAATTGCGGAAACCAAGCTCTGATAGATAGATGTCCCCAGTATACCTGACTGATCTATGTTGAGACTGAAAAATCGATCGAAAGAGGCAGGTACGCTGGCAGCAGAAGATCTAAATTCAAGACTCTTCAGTTCAGTAAGAAGGCGCAAAATGGTGGTAACTACTAAACTAAATAAAGATCAAAAGGACAGAGATTGCAATATTATTACATATAAAGGTGGACTACCGGCAAGAAAAAGTCCCGTGGTTCACCCAGGTGGACCACGACCGAATCGCGGGGGTAACTTTAGAAGGAGAATATTAAAAAAAGCAGTGTTGGGTAAAATATAATTACAGATCTCTTCCGTAGCCGACGCATGGACTATCTGTATCTACTTTATAAGTTATGGTTAAGAGTAAGGTAAATTTAATTGTAATGAGTGCGATCTTTATCCATGTGGTACCTACATATCAGTGCGCAAACACGCAAACTGAATTCATAAAGTATTAGTTTGAGAACTTGAAAAGTTCACTTTCTTTTAATCACTATCCTAATTTACCTATTACCATACCTATACTCATTAAATGTATGTAACCAAAGTAGGTACTACATATTTTTATAACTAGCAGTTGCTCGCGACTTCGTTCGCGCGGGAAGTTTTTCCCATGTAAATCCCGTTTCCGTGGGAATTTCGCAAAATCCGGTCTTAATGAGCATCTACGTACTAAAAGGAACCCCCATGCAAAATTACTTGTAGTGCTACTTGTAGTGTCTGAGATTTCGTAATGGATCAGTGAGTGGTATTTCGCTTTTATACAACGTGTAATTTAAAGGGTATATACATACCAAGTGCACGGTTTCTTTGGATGATAATAAACGATATGGTAAGGGTTTTATAATCCTATGTCTACATGTGTGAAGTATAATAGAAATTTCAATACATTGATACCACAGGCAGAATTTTAGAATTAAGAAGAACGAAGAGAATCACCGTGTTATTGGCAAGTGACGAGGAAAGTTATTGACCCTCGTAGTGCTGTGACACGTTTATAACAAACGTGTGTGATTGGTATTCAAGAAATATATGAAACCGATAATTTGGTATCAATTATTTGAGTCACTTATTTTGAGCTGAAACTGTGCATAGAGACTCCATACCAGATGTTGTCTTCAGCCCCTTTGGATAGATATGGGGTTTCCGTTACACGTTGTATATACGAGTATAGATATTGTTGCTGCGAAAGGTTGATTATCAAGATAACTACAAAGAAAGCGATTTTAATGAAGATTTTAAGACTGAAAATTATAAAATAACTTCATAAAATAGCTTCATAGCCTGGCTCATCGGCGAACCGTTGCTTGCCAGTCGGTTTTCTACAGATTGTACATCGGGGAGTGTGCGCAGGAGCTCCATGACCTGATCCCTCCATCTCCCTTTCACTACCGGTCTACCAGACGCACGGCTGGGTACCACCCACACTTGGTAGATAAACTGTCTTGTCGTACCAAGCGCTTCTACTCCACATTTATTGTGCGCACAGCCAAGTTGTGGAATTCTCTGCCGGCTTCTGTGTTCCCTGCCTCTTATGACCTTTCAGCCTTTAAAGCACGAGTAAATAGGCATCTTTTGGGCTCGCTCGTCCCATCTTAGACCTCATCTATCGCTTATCATCAACCGAGATCGAATCAAGAGTTGGCCCCATCAGTAATAAAAAATTTTTTTTAATTAATTAAATAAAGATCCATATTGTGTTATCATCTGCATAGTCTTTTCCCAACAATTTTGTGGTCGGCTTTCAGTCTAACAGGATCCAGCTGAGTATTAGTGACAGCTGAGTGAGTGAGCGACTGCCTCTCTGAACTCCACAACCTTTCAGCTGAGTAACACGATTATCCTTGGCAAGACCAACAACACGTACAATGCGGCCGTTCTAACTTGGCGAACGTGACGTTAGGCTCTGCGAACTTTAACGCTTGTGCAAATAGCAGTTGTTATTCCTGTTAACAACTGTTATTGGCATTTTTTTTTTTTTAAACCTTTATTTTTGTACGAGTGCACAAGCGCTAAAGTTCGCAGAGCCTAACTTCACGCTCGCCAAGTTAGAACGGCCGTACTGTAAGAACTGTCAAAGATGTACAATTGACGTCCGGGAGCAACGGCTGAACGTGCTTAGGTACTAAAGCACGGAAGAATCTGTATAATAATGTTAACACGTTCGCTGACAGTGAGCACTTACCCTGATACCACAATCCGACAGTAGAATTTTCCACGACGTACCTACTCTTAAAAATAAGTGGCCCATCCTTCGACGTACTGTCATAGCGCACTATTTTAATTTCCCGCCTAACGACGTACTGTCAGTGAACGTGTTAAGATTAAGACAAACACCTATCGACTACATCTAATACTCATGCCGAGGATCAGGCAGAAGAACATTATGAAACATGTTTCCTATCTTATCAGGCTCCACACAAAATTGAATTATCGTGTTTTATTTTGAAACTAGTGGGTAATTCGCATGCGACTTTGCGTCGATTTGGAAAAAATTTATAGCCCTCACAAATAATGTATCTTACTACCAATATAATGTTATAATTATCAGTTGATCATTAGTTCCGGTTATAATATTGTTAGTATAGAAGTAAAGATATAACAGATATTTAATACCAGTATACATATTACGAAATGTTTAGTTTATTCACTGATTTTCTTGTTCCAGATACCCTCTCGCTCGTCTTCAGAACGACCTGCCAGTTTCATCACAACCTAATCGAAGGTCAAGAAGACAAACTTACAAACATTGATTTTTATTTATGTAGATGTTGATACTCATTTAATGGTAACGCAAACGTTACATGTTAATACATTGTACAACATTATACGTTACATACGATTTCCTTACGAATCTTGTGAAACTGGCGTTGCGGTCTTGCGAGATCTTAGCTAAGTCTGAAATCTCGGGAGATTCTTATCACGAATGAGAAATTATAGTTATCCTAACTACCTGCGTGATCGTTTTTCATTCACTTGTCCTACTGATGCACTTTGTAGATCCCACCTTAAACTCCATCTCAATTTCCCAGCCCATAAAACCCGTTTCTATTCCCACTCCTCCTTTCATGCAGTACGACTGTGGAACTCACTTCCCGCTAAAATCCGGGAAGCTAAATCCATTAATATTTTCAAAAAGCTGGTCAAAGATCATTACCTATCCAACATCCCGTAATTTTATATATTTATTATAGGTATATATTTTTATAGCATTAATATAAATATGTATTTTAATTCTATGTATGTATATATTTGTTTATTATATCATTATAGTTTAATTGTATAGCTAAGTATGTTTTATTTATCATAACTAGTATTTATACACACTGTGTCTATCATCTCCTCTTGAACTCTCCTGTCGCAGGTCTGCTGGAAGAAATTTCTTGGGAAATAAGCAGCACCTTTGTGCTCTTTTGTCTGTATTTAATTTTTTTTTGTAAGTGTCATGTGTGTACATAAATAAATAAATAAATAAATAATTGAACTTTTACACATATTTTTTTTTAGTAAATATAATCTAGATAAAGTCGACATCCCAACATACTTTGTTATACATAGGTAGGTATTTTTCACAAAGACTACCGAATTCAACCTTTTTTTTATTAATTTATAGTTGAGCTACCATCCTTTAAAAACATTGTAAGTATACTTAGTTATCCTGTAAAAACTAGATACAAGTTATCATCTACCGCTAGATTACATTACTATTTCCCGACAATCTGAACCAATTATGTCCGACGTAGTTTCCTGTCTTAGAACGCAAGTTATAATGCATGTGAACAATGTAGCGGGCGAAAGCTAGTTAACTAGTCAGACATAATGAACGATATGAGTTCACGTGAGGTAAGGTATACGGTAAATAAAGAAATTAGACGGAAAACTATAACGTTTTTAGGGTTCCGTAGCCGAATGGCAAAAACCGGAACCCTTATAGTTTCGTCATGTCTGTCCGTCTGCCTGTCTGTCTGTTTGTCTGTCTGTCTGTCTGTCTGTCCGTCCGTATGTCACAGCCATTTTATTCCGAAACTGTT
The DNA here is from genome assembly GCA_943138885.2 of Tholera decimalis. NCBI lineage: Eukaryota > Metazoa > Arthropoda > Insecta > Lepidoptera > Noctuidae > Tholera > Tholera decimalis. Next base: position 4,129,855 of record OW964565.2, on the reverse strand, counting down.
AGGACTATACATGTGAAACTTGGTAGGTAGATGTATTATGTAAACCGCTTTCCGATTTTAAGAAAAAAATTAAAAATATTTAAAATAAAGGAAGTCTCCCCATACATGGAACTGAAACAGAATTTTTTTTTTTTTATGAAACCTATGCATGTGTGTTATTTATAGACAGATCTTAAAAAATGATATTGAGGTTTCTAAAACCAATAAAGTGAATCGTTTAAAAGATAGGTATAGGCTTCCAAAGTGGTAAAAAGTGTGTGCCGCCCCCCTAACTACTATAATAATGGAGTGAAAAATCTAAAAAAAATATATGCTGTAGATCTTAATCTAAAGTTTTAACCAAAATTATTTTGAACGAGATCGGGTCAACAGTTTTTGAGATAAAGCATATTTGGCGCACGAAGCGCACTTGGCCAATTTTTAAGTGAATTCGCGATCTTATGCTTAGTCTTTTCCGCAGCCCGTCTTTATGTAGCTGAGTAGGTACTTACTAGTGCATTACATAGAGCGACTGACCTTCTGACCTTCACAACCAGAAACCAGAATCAAAATTTGAAATTTCAAGAACCTCTTCCAGAAACCAGTACTTAGTACCTACTTACTTAGTAGTGGGTAACACGACACTCCTTGGCAAGACTCGTGCCAAGTTTTTCTCGTTTCTGAAAACCCGTAGCGACCGTTAAAGATAGAATAGAATATATCATAGAATATAGAATAGAATATAGAATAGAATATAGAATAGAATAGAATATAGAATAGAATAGAATAGAATATAGAATAGACTAAAGAATAGAATATAGAATAGAATAGAATATAGAATAGACTAAAGAATAGAATATAGAATAGAATATAGAATAGAATAGAATATAGAATAGACTAAAGAATAGAATATAGAATAGAATATTTATTTAATTCAACTAAATTACATGACATAGTCTGTTATGAAACAACATTTTTGAACGTATGTATGTAAACTAAACTAGTTGAACACTGGTACCCAAAGTAAGATTTAACTTGTGTTTTAGGTACCAGAGCTCTCGCAATTTAACAGGACATAAACTTGAGTCTATAAAATTAGGTCATGTGAGTTACACAACAAAAAAATTCATTGTTTTAAACAGTAGTAGAAAAAAAAGAAAGCATTAATATAAACTTATTTAAAAAAGAAAAAACCAGTCAAGTGCGTGTCGGGCCACGCGCAGTGTAGGGTTCCGTAGTTTTTATAACAGCCAATTGCGTGTCGTATTCGCTGACTGATCGTTTCGTACCATGCTCTAATTAAAAGCCAAACATGACTACCTAACTAATTTGACTTCCTATACAAATCCTCACCTGATCCGACAATTTTGCACGGAAAGTTTTAATTTTTTTTAGAGATTTGTATAAAACTTGTCATAGCCGCTGTTTTGAATTTAAATACGGACACAGAGCTACACTACTCAATCGTCACAAGAAACTAGCACGATACAACTGGCGCTTAGCGCCATCTATCGACATTTCTATAGAGTTGTTCGAAATTTTCGAGTCAAATACAATTGGTCGACTATTACTCGTAAACTTGTAAAGCCCACTTATGTGTGATAGTTTTCCTTTAAATTTCGTTATATATAGGTACTACTGCCGTGACATTTGACCCGTTTAGTTGATAGAGGGGGAGGACACTTGACTCTAACGAAAATTGGTACTTTAAAGCTTGATAAGTCACGAACGGTTTACTTAATCAAAAAACGGTCTTACCAAACCTCTAATATTTTTGAAAGACCTATCCAACGATATCCCACACTATGGAAAGAAAGAAAAAAAAAACAATAATCATCCCACTTTACATGTATGGGAGGTACCCTAAATAAATGTTTTTTTTTTTTCAAAATTTTATTTTACCACTTTTTTCGGCGTCATTAACGTGTATACTCATGCCAAATTACAACATTCTTGTACCAATAGTTGTTGAGCTAAACCGCGGACAGACGGACAGACAGACGGACATGGCGAAACTATAAGGGTTCCTTGTTGACTACGGAACCCTAAAAAAGGAACAATAACAAGAGTGATTAATCTATGTATCAAATAAACTATCAGCAAAAAGAGTATTCTAGCGCTATAGTGGTGTGTATAAAAGTGGTTGAGTATGGGTGGTGAAGGGTGAAAAGTGTAGATAGCAATATGATGTGTAGGTAAGTACTAAGATGTACAAATGGCAGCCAGGACGAAAGCCTGCAATACATGTTGGCCGAGCGTTTTCGAGTGAAGGCCAATACCAACATGTAGACGGTATATTTGCCTTGTCTTGTTCTCGCTCGGTGTCATTTGCCTAGTTGGCCGAGTGAAGGCCAGCGCCAACGTGTATAGAGCTCATTTGGTGCAACTTGTCTTCGCTCGCCGTTGCTCGTGATCACTTGCCTCACTTCGGATCGGTGTCGGTTTTTGGTCACAAATCAAAGGCGCTCGCCTGCGCTCGGCCAACGTGTGGGCAGCTCTACAGACCCTCTTCTACATTGGTCGTCTGCATTGGCGTTCGACGAACTTGTCGAACGTGTGGACATTACTTCTTGCCTTGTACCTATTTGCCAATACTCGTGTTGGCCCACGCTCGGCCAACATGTATTGCAGGCTTTAGTGTGTTTCCGAGGCACGAAAGAATTTCGGTATGTTATAGTTATAGTCTCGGTAAACGTTTGTTAAACTTTGAAGCTACGTTCTCCATGTGGGTAATATATTTTTTAATACATTGTGGTAGTGACATTTATTTTCATAAATCAATCTTGATGTAAAACTTTGTTTGTTTTTAAAGAGAACTAACAATATGTGTTGAGTTCACATTAATAGGAATTTTGATAACCCCTCCAACAAAGCTGAATTTGCTTGTGTCTATATATTATGTTTTTCTGGCAGGAAACTTTAATAGCTCATCGTACAGCAATTATTTATTTAGCCTCGCAATGGAACGCCTTGCAGCAATTACACCAATGGAAAGCTGATTTCGTCAGAATTCAACATTGTCTTGTCAGTGGTCTTGCTCAAATCCAGTAAACGATGGATGGATTCTGTGTCACACGTGCTCACTTGCACAGCATCAGGCCACCATATCTTCAGTTTTTCATATGAAAATCCATGCCGCTCGTAATAAAAATAATGTTGGTATCTACCTAATTGGTAGGTTTTTCAGATTTTTTTAATTTGAAAATGATACAGAAAAATTCCTGACGGTTGACAATAGACTAATGTGAAAAACAATGAAAAGAAGAGTCACATTTTAGGATTTCCCTTCAATTCGTGCGTTTGCCTGCCGGGGTTGTGGCAATGTTACACTTTAGCGTACGGCGGCCCCGGAACGTAGAGGCAACTGTAGAAAGTGGGTTTATTTCTTAGAACAAGTTTATTTATAGTCTGTAGGAGTCTGACACTTTCCGCTCTACCCAGAGTGGAAAGAACATTTTGATGAGTTTTCCCCAAAAAACATCCGCGTTTGTGGTCGTAAATAGATGTAAGAAGCCCCATTTTAATGGATAATAAAATATGTGTCACAACCGTACTTACCTACATATTTTGAATATGAGATCTGAAACTTCAAATTCAAGTAAGTAGTGTGTAGAAGAAAGGGTCTAGAAAAATAGCAATACAAATACTTTCGCAAAAATACATACCCACGACGTAAATCAACGAAGAAACATGCAAAGCCTAATCTCGGAACACGTCCTTAATTGACCTATTAACAAATTCAGTCATAAGTCAACACATTGAATGCGCATTTCAATAACTAATACTAATTAAACAGGCCATTGCAGTAGCAACCAAACGGCTTTTCCCGCCGCCTCCCATTTCCGCGCGCTTTCCCGGAGGAGGCGCGCTCTCCGCCAATCAACACGACCGCCATATTGTTAAGAGGGCGGAGCCTCCAACACAACTACATCTATCTCGCTCTAAGTTTCAATCCTCTCGCTCGCACACGACGCTCGCTCATTGGCGGGCCTGCAATTAAGCGCGGGAATCCAAATTCTATTTTTGAAGTAAATGTTTTTTCAGCGGCTATTAGGTCGCCAGTTTTGATGACACCCTGTCTAAGAAGGTTCGTATCGATCATAGGACCATCAAAACTTGGTTGTGTTACCTAAAGTAAATCTTGGGAGATTTATTATCACGTGTGGATGTCTGGGCTGATTGATTTATTTGATGTTTTGTTACAAATTGATCGATAAATCTGTTGTATTCGAGGTGGGCGGCTACCCCCTGGTTTATGTTAGACATTTTCATATGTTGATAGCTTGATAGTTATCTGAGACATGCTAATGTTTTAGGACGTTACGTTATTTAATGGAACTGAAACAAATTAAAGGGAATGGCGTTAAGTGCTGCATATTTATTCGCGATTTTATTATTGTAGGCAATTTCGAGCCCACCGAGAAATTCTTGTGATTTATTGCTTAGTAATTTGATTTTTGAATAGGTACTTAAAGCAGCTTTTTTGACAATTTACAAACTGACATATTTTGTACCTACACTATAAGTCAATGAATATGTCAGCCTTTTCCTAAACGTGGTGGGGTTGGGTTCCAGTATACCTAACCGGATGCAAATTAGTACCTACTAGTTTTTTTTTATGAAACGACTGCCGCAGCAACTTTTCTGTTATAAAGAATATTGAGCTATATTTCCATTACTAAAAGTTTATATTCTTTTGAATTTAGGTAAGTCTATGAGTTTTTGTCATTCAAAATTAGTTGGTGGAGTTAACAAGATTGCTAGTAATGTGAAATCTACCCACATTGCTTGTTCTCTTTTTTTGTAGAAAAATACTGACATAGTTATTATTAGAACAACAAAAACATGATTTAAAAAAAACATCACGGAATTGTAGATAATAAACCATAGATTATATAATTGTCTTTATACCTGCTGTACATAATATCTACCAAAATGGCCCCCATATGAATTGATTAATCGCATTTTAAAAGAAGCATGACACATAAATTTCTTCGGGCGTTTCTTATAAAAAAAAAACATGTGTGCAATTCACACGTGGTAGAAGTGAAACCTTCAAAAAATTTATGTGTCTGTCTCTTTTTACTGTCGCTTTTTCTTTTCACAAACTTTCAAATCACAACGATGCTAAAGAAGTTTTCACTTCAAAATAAAAAATAAATCTCGTGTTAATATCATTCAAGTACTGTATCTAAACTAATGTTATACGTATAAAGCGCAAAAGTTTGTTTATTTAAAAGCGCTAATTTTCGAAATCGCTTACTGGATTTAGATGAAATTTGGTGTGGATGTAGTTTGAGGAAGGTTATAAGCTATTTTTTAGCTGACTGCAAAAGAAAGAAAGTTTTTATCGTGATAAAGGGAAAGTTTATTTATTTATTTACACTTTATGCACACAGGTACAAAGATGCTTTATGTTAAGGATACTAAGTTATACGTAAAAAAAAAGAATGTGTGTAAGTTTTGTGAAAGAAAACAAGCACTACTTTATTTCTTTCCTCATAAGATGTGAAGAACTAAGTTCGCAGTGCATGTAAACGTCACAAACTAGCAGTTTTTTCCATTTTTTTTACATATTAATGACAAAATAAACACAAGCGCCCTTTTTAAATTAAATGACATTAAAAACTTATAACGTCGCAACTTTGCAAGCGTTACAACTGCATGTCATAGATATAAAATAATAATTACCTACCTACATGCAAACCTCTGGAGTAAGTAGAAACTGCGTTCATCACCTGCCATTTTTCTAACATGTCTTTTCGCACCGTTCAGTATTATGTAAATGCAAGTGTGTCCATCTGATAACTTTTCAAGTAACACCTGGATGTGTGTCGGGGTACATACACTTAGCTATATATATATTTTTTATAGGCTCGCTTTTGATCACCATCTTACCCGATGGTAAGTGATGATGTGGTCGAAGATGGAGCACGTTTGCCTAGAAGTAACATATTCAATCTTGACTTAAATACTCCCACGTTATAGCGATCAGGAAACACGGAGTCCGGCAGGGAATTCCACTCCTTAGCCGTACGCACAATGAAGGTATTCCCAAAACGTTTAGTGCGTATGGGTGGGATGTCCACCATCATGTAACGATGGCGCATCGCCGCTTGTCTTGTAGTCCGATGATGGACCAGACTTGGCGGGATTAGATATAGGTACATACGGTACTTTTCTCGCGGTTTTTAGTTTCTTTGTGGTAATACAAAGTTACCTACTCGTGGTCTTAGTCACAGTCAGAAACTGGCCTCGATTAGTCTTTTTTAAAACCTTTTCCTATGACTAACTATGTTGGAGTCAGCTGTTCCAGTCTAATCAGATACAGTTGAGTACCAGTGTTTTACATGGCGTGACTGCCTATCTTACCTCTACAACCAAGTAGTAATTCCGCAGCCTAAATTCAATCTCGGTATTCGCGGGACTACGAATTTTCAATCCCGCGGGATCTCGGTATTTGCGGGATCCCGCAATACCGAGATCTCGGTATTCCGGGATTGGAAGCCCTAGTACCACAGTATCTTTTGGCAAGGCTGGTGTCAGATTTTCTGGTTTCTGACTACCAGTAATGGCTGTCAAATATCTACAAAGGAAAGCAGGGACCAACTTAGTGTACTTTTACAAATCTAATGTAATAGTAAACTAAACAATATTTTTATGAGAAAAAACACTATTAGCCCGCTAATAATGTAATTAATACGAACAATTAATTTTGTTATTGAAACGGTAGATATTCATTGCGCATCTAATGTTGTCGGGAAGATTTTTTTTAATGTATGACAGATAGATAGGATATACTTTATTGTACACCAAAATTTAAACACACCTATTTAACATTATTATGGAGCAATGAATCTAAAACTAGAGTCATACTGGTCAAACACAAACCTATTCAATATCAATACTAATATTATAATGAGGAAACCTTTGTATTTTTGTATGTTTGTATTGAATAGGCTCAAAAACTACTGGACCAATTTCAAAATTTCTTTTACCATTACTTAGAGGGATTCTTCCGAATCCGTATAGGCTATATTTTATCCCGGAAAATAGATAGGATTTTTCGTGGTAGTGAAAATTGTGGAGTAAGGCGTCGAAAAAACTGCCGTACGTTAACGATTCTCGCGAACGCTGCCTATATTTAATATAAACATTGCACCCGTGCGAAGCCGGGGCGGGTCGCTAGTCTTTTATAAATCCGAATTAGAACTATTAAATATATAATCAACACATCATCCTCAATAGCTATATATTATTAATGTCCTATGATCTGCTGGTCTATTCAATACATTTGTAGGTACCTCTTATAACAGATACATTTCACATCCTTAAGAGCCGATATTCAAGACATTTCTTGTCACTTTACTTTATTTAATTCATTTATTCAGAATGAAATGAATGAACGAAAGAAATTTATAATGCCTCATCTTGCTAGATATTTCTGGCTTTGTCTCAAGCCGCTTGGTGAATGTTATGCACTTTTTAGCCTTGAAGTCTTTTAAAAATCGTGAAAGTAATGTAAATTGCAATGAACGAATTGAAAAACTGAAGGCATCAATGAAGTTCGCTTCCTCCTTTACCATACCTATGACTATACGTAGGTATCTACTTTGTAGGCATATTCGTTAGTACAAGATTTTTTTATTTGTTCAATAAAATATTGACGATTGCATTTTTTTACACACAATCCTACCTCACAGTAGGAATTTCTCCTGTATTGTAAGTGCATATTGACGAACACCGAGATCCGAAACAAATGTTTGTAGACCACATTTGTGTCTGTATGAGAATCGAATCCACGACACGCAGCGCTGCAAGTTGCCAAACCACTACGCCACTCGTGTCGTGATTTTTTTGTTTTCCCTGCAAGTATAATGTTGGTATATTTTTGTTGTTACACACATATTTTTGAAATGCATATTCCCTGATTTATTCATGCATATTGGTTATGTTGACTAACTACGCGAACTATGTTTAAAGCGCCTTCATAAAAATATAAATATCTTATCAAGGAACATTTGTATTGGATTAAGAAATCATCTCTCAAACTCATTGCAACCGTTTTGGACTTATTCTGTTGTTCACTGGATGAATTCACCAGGAGTGTTACTTTATTTGTAATTTGTTACAAAATTAATTAAATTATTGTCATACTAGAATAGGTACACTATCGCATTAGGTTACCCTGTAATGATAGATGTAAAGTGGATAATAAATAAATAAATCTTATCCAGTAAATAAAATTGTTCACATTAAAGTTGACACTCTAAACATTTAAATAAGATATCTTAGTCTTTATGTCTAGTTTTCTGGGTTCCTTGTATATATAATTCAACTAAAGCAGTTTATATATGAGTTGTAAAACACACACGAAGCATATAGGTATCTTTCAGAGGGATATCGTTCATAATCCTGTGCAAGGAGATAGACCCCATTTTTGTCAATTCACATTACCAACTAGCAATCTTGTAAACACCTCCAACTAAGCTATACAACGTGTAATTTACATACCGAGTGCACGGCTTCTTTGGATGATAACAAACGATATGGCAAGGGTTTTCTAATCCTATGTCTACATGTGTGGAGCATATTAGAAATTTCAATACATTGATACCAGAGGCCTAATTTTTCAAATTAAGAAGAACGAAGAGAATTGTCGTTTTATTGGCAAGTGACGTGGAAACTGATGACCCTCATAGTGCTGTGACACGTTTGTTATTACTGGTATTCAAGAAACATGAAACCAATAATTTGGGGTCAATTCTGTGAGTCACTTATTTTGAGCTGAAACTTTGCATAGAGACTCCATACCAGATGTTGTCTTCAGTCCTTTTGGATAGATATGGGGTTTCCGTTACATGTTGTATATGCTTGTGTCATGAGTGGGTTCACGGCAATAGTGTAATGGGTGGGGTTCGAACCCGCGACTTCTCGATCACAAGTCCGACTCCTTTGCTATTGACGCTTGTTTATAATTAAAATTTAAATATTTAGTTGTTGAATCGTCATACTTACCTCAATATTTTTTAATGATTAAGTTTAGTCGAAATACAGGAGACCGAAAACTAAGCAACATAAATTAACACATGGATTTCATTAATTGTTTTATATTTGCTCAGGAAATTAGAATTAAGTATATAATATACTTACTTACTATATATTATTTGCATTAAAAAGATCACAATATTATTTAAAACTAGCTCAGTTCAAGTATCAGTATAGTTCAGGATCATCTGCAGTCGAACTAGGTGAGACATCTGTATCTTGGCATACAGCGCCAATCCCCTCAGTCTATGTGACATTACAACTATACTAAACCAGCAAGTACAGTTTTTCCTTAAACTTAAATACAGTTACTAAAGCGTGATTCTCGTACCTTTTTATCGTAACTCCGATAAACCAATATAGAATTCTCGTATCGTACATCTCTAACAGTGAACCGTTAATAAATTTAAAAGCCTTCTTCATAGGTCACTACAAACAGCCAACAATGATGCATTATATTATCATATCTGTGCTTTTAGCGATGTGTTGACATCTGAAAGTAGTGTTTGACACATGTTACGTTGACCGCGGTGGCGCGGACGCACTCGCTCTGAGTGCTGGCTGGCGGATCCAAGTACAGTGTGTTTAAAAAAACAAAATTAAAATGTTCCAAATCCAAAGTTTTCAAACAATAATATGACTGTTGAATGTCAAAGTGAATGAATGGAGTGAGTGAATGATAATAATCAGGAGTAGTCAAACCTTATATATCAACTTTTTTTTTCTGTTTAGCCCTATTTTTTCGATTTAGGGCCGTCGAGTATAATTGCTTTGTGTTATAAAGACTAGATTGAAATCAAAACTTGGTAAGAATAAGTTTTTTGGTTCCGCTATTAAAGAGTAATGGTTACATTGATATCATTCTTAGAACAGTCCATGAACTTAATAATTCTTAGGTATGACAATTCACAAATTGAACCTTTTTGGACCGTAATATGGATAGTATTTCAATGAAAGAAATAAACGAATAAATTAATATCAATTATTGAATGAAAAAATATTATCGCATCATAATTATGTGTTAGTTCAGAAATGTTGAAGTTATGTTGCGAATGGATGAGTATGTGAAAGGAAATTTAACAGCATAATTAACCTTTTGAAATGACTTATTTAGGACGTTTGTTTTGATATCTGCCTATTTCAAATCATGTTTTTATTTGCGTAGAACATAAATAAATAACGCAACAGAAGACACTAGGAAACCGATACACAATAAATTGTTTAACGCGGCCACAGAAAAAATATGCAAGCAGTAATGCCTAGTATTAATAACCGGCCAGTTTACCGCATATAAATTATAACGTTAATTTAAAACATTTCTAATGCGTTAAATGGAAAATACGAACTAAAAACGAAAAAAAAAATTACGTAAATCTTGCAAAAACCTTGCATTTTAACTAGAAACGTATTGCATGCCGACACGCAATGATGCCATTAAGAAAAAAACTATACTTATTTATGGTTTTGTAAACCGCATGATTATAAGTGTTCTGGACGTCCGGGAACGCCATTCGTCTGTCAGAACGTCCCACATTAAGCTATATTGTCAACATAATTATTTCATTCTGGTTATTAATCTCGTTTAAAATTTAATCGGACGCGCGAGAAATACCTGCGCGACAGAGCCGAACGCGGCGGCAAGTTTGCGCGCGAAACTAAACGTCACATTGACATATTAACGCGCGAAAACTTTAACGGCCGCGCACTTTCACAGATAATTTCACTCATTTCCCTATCACTCGATAACTAAATCACAGGTTTTGTTTCTTATTTCGTGTAATAAAACGAAATTTAAATAGCTGTACATACGTTTTTGTTTAAGGCTAATACCAGTTTCTCGCTGTCGTTTACGCGCGCTGTGACGTGTGATTGACAGGTGAAAGGGCGCGAAATTAACCGACCGGACGGAGACCGAATGATTCCTTAAGACGCTTCTATTGTTCGTTCATTACACTCACGGTTCATTGATACACAGATTAATAAATATTTTCGTAACAGAAAAAAGCACACGCTGTGTGTTAGTGTTTTAACGTTTGCATAAACGATTTGGATTTTAGGGAAATGTTTGAATTATAATAACTCCATTAGGCGTTTAGTGAACATATGTTGTGGAGTGGTTACGATAAGATAGAGCCGTATGTCATGTAACAGCTACCGTTTGGCATCCGCCAACAAAGCGAGGATGTGAGGATTAGTTGGCAAACAATGTGATGTTGTTATTAAAACGAAAACTCTTTAGATAAAGACGTGGAACAACAGGCCTGAGGAGATTTTAGATAGCGGGCTTAGCAAGCGTCGGCTCGTCGGGAGACATTATCTCTGGCCGGCGCAGCGTGCAGCGCGCCGACCCCGCGCTGCCATGCACATTTCGGAATCAACTTATTGTTTTAACGTTTTTATTCCACTGCCGTCATATTAAAAGTTGTTTTAATCAATCAATTTTAAGTGTTGTTTATTCAAAAAGCCCGTATTTTAATCTTTATTATAAAGAACAATCTCTTATAGATATTTATATGTGGTGCAAGGGCTAAGTATATATTAGTAGGATAGAAATTTCATAGATATTTCGTTGTAGAGTTTATGAAAACCATCGCTTTGCCATTCGAGTTTCCGTAATTTTGTTAAGTTTAGCGCACATTTTAATTTAAAGGCTTTTTTATCATCTAATTCCAGAATAATACTGACTAGCTAGAAAGATTTATTCACTGTGATTTCTGTAGGTACTTAGATGATGCTTTTTATTTTAATTTACTTTAGACGCAGCGTTCTTGTGAAGAGTGCAAGTTTTTTATTGTTGTTTCACACCTACTTTATAATTCCACTCACCAAACTTTAACAACAAAAATATCAGTTTCAAATTAAAACTATAAATTAACAACAAAACAAACACAACAGAATTGGGCGATTCCAGCTGATAACGAACTGACTAAAAGTAACGTTTATGACTGTTAAATATTCGATTTTAGAACAGTAAATCCCTAATATGTATTATACCTAAATGCGAAAGTAACTTTGTCTGTTTGTTCTACACTTTCACGTCTAAACCACTTAATCAATGTTGATGACATTTGGTACGGGTAGGTATTGCTAAGACCATAGAAGACGATATAGGCGACGCGCGACGTTTCTTTGCTGAATATATAAACTTTTCACGCTTGTGATAACTGGCAGGCAGAAGCTAGTATCTCACTAATTGTCAAAAAACTATGAATATGTATATATACAGATACAAGTAGATCCATCTCTACTGTGCATTAAAAATTAATAACATCAGGAATCAAATAAAATCAGTTTCATCAAGATGATGGTACCTAAGGTAGGTAGATACGTCTATACCTATTCACAATTAAAAATTACAAAATTGTCTACTATTTCACAAAAATTAAACAATAAGGCATCTTCACCCAAATGTAACTAAAAACCTTGTTTATTTATAATCTCATAATCTTGAAGAAGCCAATTATGTACAATTCCATTCGCAAAAGTGAATGTTTTGAACGAATGATTACGAATCTCATTCACTCGTAATAAAGACATGTTTGTTTTTAAATTATTCATCGAATGACACGTCCGGCGGAGTATCGATTATAAAAGAATGAAATATCTATGTTTTGCGGAAATAAATTATTTTCTTTATATCTTTCTTTCCTTGAACGCGTCAGTATCTTCACACCGTGTCTGTGAAGACGGGTGGGTTGATAAAAACGGTTTGTTATCTGTTAATGATTTTTTTTTTCTAATTAATTAACTCATTCATGCATGGCCGGTTTGTGTTGGCATAATAAGGTGTCTTTTAATGAGATTGCATGACTGATTTAATGGAAGGGTTAACAACGATAAGATGCCAAATGATGAAAATAAAAACAAATCCTTTGAATTCCACAGAACAAGGTAAGCAGAGAAATCCATATTTTATCTGTTATTTGTCAAAACAATCCTTGTTTCTGCATTTCATACTTAGTAATATTTCTATAATTATAATAGGTATTTTTATTGATAATAGGCTCGCGTTTGACCACCATCTCACCTGATGGTAAGTGATGATGTGGTCGAAGATGGAGCACGCTTACCTAGAAGTAACCTCTTGTTCACCCTTGACCCCCAGGTTTGGTGCTTTCTCATTTAAATGTTCAATCGATTCATTTCAAAACAAAAATCAACTTAAATTAATCTAAGAATTGAAGAATTTAGTGAATACGTATTTCTTCACACTAAAAATCTCTTCTGTATCATGGGTGCGCTTACAAAAGTTTAAACTTGCGTACACTAACAGCAACACCGGGAAAACTACCTATCTATAGGCAAAACACATATTTATTTCACACGGGAACGGAACATGCGACCCGCAACACACCAGACCATCAGACTAACATACTGATATTCAACCGTGTTCGACTAGACTAGAAGCCAACGCCACATTACTTGGGAAAAAGCTAAGCTGATGATGATGTAATTTTTAATTGAATTTAAGTTTCAACATTGAAAATGGCAAACGTAGTCTATAGATATTTGATTTTAATGGTATTCGTTTATTTGTATACCTTTTTTCTGGTTGGGAAAATCATCAAATGACTCCTCCCGCTGCTGTGGGTAGAGCGTACGGGAGTGTCAGACTTTTCCTTCAGCTGTCCTTAAGTTCCGGGGCCACGGTATCTCGTTAGAACATTTCCGTAGCCCCAGTAGGCAATGGCTCTATCGGGCCCCGTTAGTGCTCCTAACAGCTCTTTGAGGCGCGCGAGGAACACGAGGCGCTGTCGACCCAGGCCTGGTCTTTACGACGGTGGCCGGAGATCAGCTCGCGATACGCGACGCCTGGGGCGTCTCTCGCGGCGGATGGGGCGTAAGGAAGAGCGTTGTCTCTCCCTTACGTGTTCAGCCTCCTCCTTCGCTAGTATGACAGCTTCGCAGAAGGAGGTATCTCGTTAGAAGCGTCCCGCAGTCCTGTAAGGCAAAAAGATAACTCTTATAGTTTGCGGGACGCGAACTTGGGATGAGCTAAAATATTGGCAGCAGCATGGGTAGCTTCAAGGTTAAACAGCGGTTGCTGATGTTGGCCCGTGGACCATCTTGAGATTAAGTCATTGATTTCAACAAAAGAAAGAAAGAAGTCTGTACGTCGATTCTGTAAAATTCGAACAACAACTCGCATCTCACATAGCTATCCACTGTCACTTCGCTTATGGTTCAAAGTGAACTTGATTTTGCATTCTGTAAACAGCGTCGAAGTGACGGAGGAATTACCTTACCGAATGCCACTTCTCACGTCATCTCATACTTTATCTGTCAAAATCTTTAGTTCAACTCGCTGACACGCTCGCAAGGGTAGCGCTAGTGTAAATTCGAATTAACAACCGAGTTTTTAGAATGCAAATCAATAAACTCACAGCGGATTCAGAATCGAAGTTTAGAATGAGGTCTTACAGAATAACACAGCTGACTACTACATAAAGTTCAGCTGGTGGGTTTTTCTGTCTGTGAGTCTGTCACGCTATTCCACTACTCACGGCTCAGAGCGGAAAGAGTGGTTTGATGATTTATTCCCCCAATAGAAGTCTTCTGACTACTAGCATGTAGAAGGAGATACCTACCTACTAATTAATTTTAATATCCATCATAATTACCCAATTCTGTCACCATTAACATCATAATATTATCTTTTAATTATTGACACAATTAATGGTCACAAGAAACAGTGGCATGCGACCACATAAATCAATACCAAGGTGAAATATTACGTGTGAATACAATGACAATAATTATTATAATTTGTCACCGATTTTATTACTTATCAAATGGTTTAGGGTTCAGGCAAAGTGTCAGTCGTTTTAGCACAAAAAGAGTTATTACTATTGCAAATGTCTTAACGAGATACCGCGGCACCGCAACAGCAGGAAAGGAAGGAAAAGAGGGTTTATAGTCAGTAGGAGACTGATACTCCTTACTGCTCCACCCACAGTGGAGTCATTTAGCAATTCTTTTCCCCCAACGTACCATAAGCTTCCTCAAATGTTATTAAGCTATTGCATAGCTTTTAACGCGGGCTTTGAGCGCGGCGACCGAATCAAGAAATTCCGTAACGAAAATAAACCTAACACCCCCCACTCCGACCGGCACAGCGGTGCGGCGTTGAAAGCCGTGCATCGTCTAACGTTGTTTCAGTTAGAACTAAACCGACCGTCCTTCCGTCCTCGCCGCCGAGGCCCGCCACGACGTCCCCGTAATTGTCCGCCCCGACCCTTACCAGAGCCAGCCCACGACGCTGAGCCAGTAGCTTTAAATTCCCTTATTAATAATAATAATGATATGATCCAGCCTGTCCCTAGCCCTCCCCTTGCGACGCTCTAAGTCGAGGTCCGTACCCCACAGAGGGTGCCCTTAGCGTGTAGTCGCCTAGTTTGTAAGTTTTATAATAAGCCCTGGCTGGAGGGTTTAATTAATTTATTAATTAAGGCAACCACAGGGAAGCCCGGTTAAGCAGCCGACAACCTCAGAGGTTGACCTGCGAGATGCCACTCACAAAAAAAAACGTTGTTTCAGTTCGGCAGACTTCGGCACGGTGTTTGTGTGCGTGCGACTAGAAGTATGCGTGTAGACTATAATTGCATAAGTTGATAAGAAATGCTATGCAACAGCTTTACCGCGGCAGTCCCCGAGTGCCACACTCATTTTTATTATTATTGTTATAGCTACAGAAAGCTGTGGTGGCCCAGTGACTAACGAGTTGTCCAGGTCGTGAATTCGAGCCTAGGCAGGTACTCTCTTTGTGTAATTTTTATCATCAACACTGCTCTCAAAAGCAAACATCGTAAGAAAATCGGCAAGAAAAAACAAGTCCTAGAAGCAAAAAATCCGAAGATATCCAGCATCCACTAAGCCCCACTGGGCCTGCGTGGTGGAGTACGGCCCATACGGTCTCATAGACAGGAGTCTTTTATTACAGTATTGGGAACATTATAGGCTGATTATGTCGAAAACATTTATTTTTATAAATCTTATCTTACTAATACTAATACTAATACTAATACTAATACTAATACTATACTAATATTATAAATGCGAAAGTTTGTGAGGATGGATGGATGTTTGTTACTCTTTCACGCAAAAACTACTGAACGGATCTGAATGAAATTTGGTAAGAAGATAGTTGACATTCTGGAATAACACACAGGCTACGTTTTATCCCGAAATTCCCACGGGATCGGGATTTGCGCGGGAAAACCTTCCTACGCGTACGAAGTCGCGGGTAGAAGCTAGTGTTTTTATAAAAATAAATATTACATTCTGACTAATAAATAAATAAAATAAAAATAATTTAATACCTACATAAAGTTCTCTTTTTGAATTCGGTCAAAAAGGTTGAAGCTCGTGGTTACGTAGGTAACGAAGGCTCCACTTGGTAAGGTCAGTACGTAAATGGTCGACCACCCATTAGGTGTACACTGAGACCCTTCCGTGTTTCGAAAATAACGTTAAACCAGCTGTCATTTGGAGCCTTTTGTTAAGAAAAAGGTAGTCAGAATCCCAAAAAAATTACGATCAGTATTGCCACAAGGCTATGGTTGTGTAACACTCGTACAGGATATTTTTTCAAAAATGTAACCTACTTGAGGCCGATGTTTCTTAACTCCCTGAACACCGAAACAAATTCAAAGGTCAACCAACGTCTCTTTTGAAGTCCTTACAATCTAGTGATTAAATCATTTGAAAGCCTTCGGTTATCTGTGGTGCTCGTTTCAGGAAAGAAAACTATAGATTTGAGGAGGCCCGTCCAAACAGTGCAAGCATTTGTCAGATCACGAAGCTCAACTTGGATTTTTAAGGAGCATGAACGGTTTGACGAACAATACTAAACACATTAACATTAGGGTTGGCCGTATAAAGTAAGTACTCAAAGTGCCAGACATTACTATAATCTAGGTACTCAGTATATTTGTTATTATCCTGTGTTACCCTGTAACTGGGCTGTGGAGGGCAGAGAGTCAGTCAGTTTATGTAAAATGCATCTCTGCTGCATTCCGTTGGAATGTAAACCTGACTCAAGATGGTAAGACAAATAGATTGACCAATCGTCTCATCACAGAAGCTGTATAATAAATAGCAATTTTTGGTTCATATTACATTCGTAAAAAGGTGTTATATTAGATGTTACCTCTCCAGGTGGAATGCGTGCCACCTGTATTATTTTATGAGTCATAAAAACGTTCATAAAGGCTATCTTTGATCCGCTCTGGTCGTATGATACAAAACTATTTATTCTTGACAATGATGTGTGTGTTTGGGTGCGCATTACTAGAAAACGACTGAATGAATTTTGATGGAGCAGGGGGCTGGGCAAGTTATGTGGCTATAGAAATGAAGAAAATTGCGTTTTTGAATATTAAAAGGTTTATTGAAAAGTCTTGTGTAGAATATAGGTATATAATATACAATATTATGATATGGGTAATTTTACGTTCACAGACCTTCTTTTTTCTGGGTGGGAAAATCATCGAATGACTTCTCCCGCTCTGTGTGGATCGGAAGGACTGTCAGACTTCTACTGACTAAAAACCCAACCTGCTCCTTCAGCTGCCCTAAGTTCCGGGGCCACGGTATCTCGTTAGAAACCCGCAACCCCGGCAGGCAATAGCCTTATGGGGCCCCGTCACTGGTGCTGACAGCTCTTTGAGGTGCGCGTAGAACAAGATGCGCCGCCGACTCGGGCCTAATCCTTACCGGACGGTGAGCTACCCCTGCTTGCCGTCACAAACCCGACGTTCACAGACCTAAGCCTGCATGGTTCTCATATGATTTGACCAATACGAATTGTTTAGACTTTAAAAGAGGCGTTGACCTCTGAGTTTGTTTCGGTGTATCTTCTCAGAGTATCTAGTCTAACTTAAAAAGGAAAAATCGTTATAATAACAAATTTGCAAAATAAAAGAAAATTGAATTATCATTTTTAAAATAATTGATGATTATTTTCCATTCAAAGCATAAAGTTGTGCCTTATTAAACAAACAACTAATTAATTCTAAAACATGCACTTTCAGAATTTTAATCATGACGAACTACACAATTAACTTAACGTAAATTCTTTGATAAAACAAATGTTAATTCAGTCAAAAAGGTGTTTGTTACGACCTCAATATGTCCAAAATGAGATCGGATAGATAAACGTCAACAAAACTAATGTGAATTCGTTATATCGATGGTAACATTTCGTCAAATTGACGCTACGGAACAAATGAAAAAAAAATCTACCAAACCACCATCTTTGAATTTCAAATTTGACATTTGGAATGTGCGTGGTATCATTATTAGCTTGTTTGGAGCAATGGAATCGCCTTCGTTTATTGATTTTTATTCCATTTCTTTCTTTTATCGTCCGTGTAATAAAGTTAAGCCTAAAAAGTAAAATAAATTTATTTGTGCAGTCTGTTGACGCATACGAAAGTGAGAAAAGAATATTAAAAATAATTGGAATTAAATCTCTCTTTAGAATATTAGTATTCATGCCTTTTTGTCATCGAGGAGAAACCTTCAAAAAGGGCCTGGTCTTTTGGGGAATAGGCAAGGAAGTATGGAATTCTTACTTCATTTAATCCACCCTGTTGATCGCGGTATACCTCTAAAAATATCACTCCGGAGCCCCCTAGTACCTGGATAATCAATTATTATAAAAATAGAATGGAATTGTAGAATAGATTAGAATGTGATTAATTAATAAATTTAGAACATGGTCAAACCAGAAACGATTTAGGAACGATGAAAAAATTCGTTGTGTACCTAATCCGTATTTTAATCTATGCTTAATCGCCCAAGTTCAACAGATTATCCTTTTCTAAAAAAATAAAACCTAAATGATGCTTTATAATTTTATTTGTACAGCAAACAAAAGGCCGTTAGTGTCTTTCGATTAGTTTTCGACGTCTGCAAGAGCAATTTAAATATTAATTTACGTGGTAATATTTTAACAAAATGGCGGCGGGCTAAAATGGCCGACGGTTTAGTTAATTAGCATGGCGTTCCTATTGCGTTGTTGTTGTATTAACCGAGGTAAATTGCTTGCTTTGTTTCCGATCCGTAAAGTTAACTTTATGTCTGAATTTAAAAAGTTTTCCTTTAAATAATGTTCGTTTGTTCGCTGGACACACAACAGGCTTTCTAAATGAAGGAGTTTAACCTACACACCCGTCTTCGAAGTTTGAAATTGGTGTTTGTGTTGTCTATGGCAGAGAGAGAGAGAGACTATCAGCTAGGTAATCTTTGTCGATGGTCTGTAATCCTATATTACTAATTACGACGACATTATTGTAAAGTATATGTATGCTATTGTATCTTAAACTACGCAGAGTCGTTGTTATTTTTTTTTTGGAATTTAAGTAGTCCGAGAAGAAAATAATATGTATGTTTTTCCGACACATGGTTTTAATAGGTAATTTAAAATTAAATAATAGCAGCCACACGACTAAAGCTTACCTAGCACACCCAGTAAATTCATGGTTCCTTCCTTGTCCAACACGCATGATTTCCAGTATTTTCAACCGACGACAAAAAAAGGAGGAGGTTATCAATTCGACGCGTATTTTTTTTTTTTTTTTTATATATATGATCATCGATTACTCGAAGACGGCTGAACCGATTTAAAAAATTCTTTTTTTGTTTGTAGGGTATACTTCGAAATTGGTACCACTTGTCACCAAATCAGGATCTGATGATGGAATCCTGGAGAAATCGAGGGAACTCTTCAAATATTATAGGCTCACCTATGGCGTTTTGGGTATTTCTTATAGTAACTTGTACAGTTTCTCTCAAAAAGTACCATTTGGGGAAGTGGAACTGATGATGAAGACCACAGATGGCCGCCGAAACTACGCAATAATAAGTATTTCGTGGATTGCGATTCGATTTATTGAATATGGATGTTAAGCACTTTATGCTCGTCACAATGTATATGGTGATGTATAGCTGATGGTGAGTACCAGGAGAACTCCTCAAAAATTAACGGCCCAGCATTGGGAAAAGCAACATTTTGTAAAATGTTATAAGTAGTTGACATTTAGGCTCTTGTAACTAGGTAAATTAAAAATCAACCAACTAAAAAGAGTTAAATAAAAACTTTTTACTAAAAAATTAAACCGACTCCCAAAAAACACTGCATAGTGAAAAATAACTTTAATTTCGGAAGTCGGTGCCAAAAACGAAAATACAAAACTTAAGACACCGACTACCGAAATTAAAGTTATTTTTCACTTTGCAGTGTTTTTTGGGAGTCGGTTTAATTTTTTGGTAAAAAGTGTTTTACATGGTGCGATTACCTACATCTGTAATAATAAATCGAGTCTTAGCTCCGCGAAAGCCAACATCTTAAGACAATGAAGCAAAAACTATATAACATGTTCGGTCTATCTCTTGATGTATGGCTAGAGAAAGAAAAGTAAGTACCGAAGTAAGATAATTACTGCATTCATACGGAAACAAAGGAAAATATAGCTATCTAAGTGCCAACTGAAACTTTCTAGTTTGGTAACATTATGGTGAGCGGGTACCGTAAATGGTAACTGCTTCAATGTCGTTTCAATTGATCAGTTTTGAAATGAGAACCGTTGCATTAACCCCGCGTAATTTGATTGTATTTGGAATGGGGATTTGTACCTAAACTTTTGAAATTATAATATCCTTGTCCTTAAAATTTATTATTATTCATTTATTTCAATCACCTTTAAGTTATACAATTTAAATTGATAAAATAATGGCATTTACTGCCTTTTTCCACACACTGGCAAACTTATTGCCTAAAATATGTGGAACTCGAAATTCCTTTCCCCGATACTAAACAGATGAAAAGTGGCATTCTAAAACCAATTCAATGAAAGCTAGGTAATTAAATATTTAAAAAAGGTAAATAACATATCAGAATGGACACTAAAACAAGCAGCACATCGCTTTAAAATAAGCCAATCACTGAGAAACGCAGAATATTAAGTGGTCATGAATGAAAGAAGTTTGTACTGGCTTGTTTTAGAACTTCATTGATATTTTTTTATTTGCATGGAAATAGTAAGTGATGGAAAAGTACTCTTGCCAGACCTTGTCGTCATATCATGTTCCAGTTCTCCGTGCCGTTGTGATCATCTTCACAATTTTACGTCACTTTTGCCTGTTAGTTGTCATTTAGGTACACTCATGCAATGGGCTGCCCACGGTAGACTTGATTTGATCAGTCCATCTCATGGGTGATCTACCTACTACGTGTAATAATAATGGAGAAAATATGTTAACTTGGGTATAGTTGAATTGCTTTGTTTGTGTTTTTTTATTTCTTTTTATTTATTTATTTTATTATTTATGTACACACAGTAAAATACATTAAGATAAACATAATTATAATATCTGAGTACAAAGGTATTTTTTCTTTTTGTATTTTTTATGTTTATTTATAAAGGAATTTAATTTTATTTTTATTTATTTATTTTATAGTGTTTTTAGCAATTGGTACGTTTTATAAAAAGTCGTTTTTTTTTCTAATTCAAATTATTTCTACTTTGTTTAACCCTGATCTGTTCTCATTATTTGGGGTAAGGTCTCTTTACCATTCTGCGCCAGGATAATCTTTCCTGGGTTGCCTCGTCTCATTTTTTTTTTTTTAAATTGTGAGTTCTTGAGGCTTTTGACAGCCTCATTGGTCGAGTGGTCGCAAGCGCGGCTTGTGTTCGATTTCCGAGTCGGGCAAACAGTGATATTGGGTTTTGCTATAAGGAATTTCTGAGTAGTAGGCCGGAGTTTGAAAGTTGGCGGTGTGAAAACTCATTGCCTCGGAACGCACGTTAAGCCGTGGGTCCCGGCTGTCATATTGACATCTTTGACAGTTGTTACGGGTAGTCAGTAACCAGTAAATCTGACACTGGTATAGCCAAAGGGTACCTGATCCCTCCATCTTCCTTTCACTACCGGACTACCAGACGCACTGCTGGGTACCACCCACACTTGGTTGATATACCGTCTTGTCGCACCACGTGCTTTTCTCCCACATTTATTGTACGTACAGCCAAGTTGTGGAACTCTCTGCCGGTGTCTATGTTCCCTGCCACTTATGACTTTTCAGCCTTTAAAGTAAGAGTGAATAGGCATCCCTCTGGGTTAGCTATATAGTTGGAAAAAGGCTAAGCTGATGATGAGATATGGAGTTCTTTTTTTAAATTTATTATCAAAATCGCAGTATAGGTACATATCGTTCTTATACTAAAAACCACAAAAGCCCTTACTAGCTTATACAACGTGTAACGGAAACCTCATATCTATCCAAAAGGATTGAAGACAACATCTGGTATGGAGTCTCTATGCTGTTTCAGCTCAAAATAAGTGACTCACAGTATTGACCACGAATTATTGGTTTCATATGTTTCTTGAATACCAGTAATAACAAACGTGTCACAGCACTATTAGGGTCATCACTTTCCACGTCACTTGCCAATAAAACGATAATTCTCTTCGTTCTTCTTTATTTTAAAAATTCGGTTTCTGGTATTAATGTATTGAAATTTCTAATAAGCTAAGACATAGCATTACAAAACCCTTGCCATATCGTTTGTTATCATCCGAAGAAGCCATGCACTTGGTATGTATATACCCTTTAAATTACACGTTGTAGGTATATGGCTAGTGAGTTCGGATAAATTGGGTTATAAGTGTTTTAAATAATAAGTGAATTTGTAAGTTTTACATTTAATGATAAATGATCTTTATTTTGCAAATTGGTTATTAAAAAACACTTTTACACGTCATTTTGTTTTAAACATTAATTAGATGAGGCCGGTGTTTCCTAACTGACTACCCTGAGAAGAAACACCGAAACAAACTCAGGGGTCCGTCTCTTTAAGTCCATATAATCTACACTGGTTTAATTATATGGGAACCTTGTAGGTTTCAGTCTGAGGCGGTCTTTTGAAGGAAGATGCTCACAGATTTGAGTGGGCCTGTCCATACAGTGCAAGCATTTGTCAAATGACGTATAACTCAACTTAGAACAAGGAGTTTAACGATTTGACGAACAATACCAAGGTAAGGAAGGAAATTTAAAGATGTTAGTAAATAAGCTTAACTAAACTAATTCATTTTGTTGCAAAAATGCTTTTTTAATTTACATTTTGATTTTTTAGAGTTGCAGAGGTATTCATTTTGAATGTCCACAGGAAGTTTATTAATTACTTGCTTCCTGCCCGCGACTTCGTCCGCAAAACTTAATAAATTATACACCTACACCTTCCTCTTGAATCATTCTATCTATTAAAAAAACCGCATCAAAATCTGTCACGTAGTTTTAAAGATCTAAGCATACATAGAGACAGACAGCGGGAAGCGACTTTGTTTTATACTATGTAGTGATTTTTGGTAGTATGTAAGTGTATGTTCTCATATTATATGTATTGTTGAATCTGGGCAAGCTAAAGGTGTTCATGTTCGCTAGTCTTGGAGCCTCTCTTTATGTTTGACCACCAGATCAGTGGCGGGTGGCCTCTACCTCTTTTCTCTGCGGGCAGGTATAATGCAACTTGTCCAATTTGGTCATCACCTGCGCCTCATTACATGACCATACTACCTAAGACATTCTTCAGCAACTATTTAGGTATTTTTTTAAAGAAAACTAGCAATGTGGGTAGAACACATTACCTACTAGCAATCTACAACGCGCGCCTCAAAGAGCGTCAGCAACATGACGAGGCCCCCTCTGTAGAGGGCCAAAGCCTGCCGGGGTCGTGGGACTCATCCCATTACCGTGACCCCAGTACGTAAAGGGTTATTGAAGGAACACCGTGGATTTTAGTCAGTAAAAGTCTGACAGTCCCTCCCACCCTGCCCGGGGTGGGAGGACTTATTTGATAATTTTACCACGTTAAAAAAAAAAAGAAAAAGCAATCTTGTTAACCCCTCCAACTAAACTAAATCTGATTGTGTCTGGAGTGGGTTCATGGCAATAGTGTATTGGGTGGGGTTCGAACCTGCAACTTCAATCACAAATCCTTAGCCACTAGGCTAACGCGTAATTAAAAATTCAATACCAATTGGTATTGAATTTTTATTTGCATTTTATTTATCTTTTACTCACCTAGTGGTGATTAGCATATTTTCTCACTTAGTCCATTGGAATTAATTGGTTCGCCCCGTATTACATGTAACTTTAGCAAGTTGGTAGCGATGTGGGTGTTTTTAATAAACTCGGTAATTTTACCCCCATTTATATATCAAGGTTAAGCGACACTAGGTGAGGTCGATTGGTGGATGGGCGGATCATCAATTACATACCGCGAAGCAGTTAAAGCCGCGATTTCAGACGTAATTTCGAAATGTTTGATTGTCGTTGCCTCGGATTATAAAACAAAAGGTTTTATAATCTGAGGTCGTTACGGATTATCTTGTGTCAGAAAATATTCTGCCACCTTAGCGAATCGGAGAGTTACCCCGATACTGGGGCGTAGAGACCAGTTAGGCAGTTATTCCATGTTTACTGATCCATATATTTCAATGTAGACTGATCCCAATAGGTATATGTAGTTGTAGGGTATTTACGTATATAAGATAAATTTCATTTCATTTCAAGCTACTGTTAGAAATTCTTTTTGATTCTATCTAAGTAGTATAAATCGGTACTCACTGGTATTTCTAAGCTTTGAGTTCGGATATGTTTTGTGTTTTGGTCAGTAACTATTGTTTTATGGAGCAAATGATAAATGATACTTATATTTATTTTGCAATTTGGTTATAAATGTTTACACGTTTTTTTTTTCGTAAGTTTACCAGGATGAGACCGCAAAGCAAATCGTTGCTGCAGCGAAATGATACGTAAATGGTAATAGGTATTAAAACCGTTCAGAAAACACCTTGACATCAAGTTATTTATAAAAACGCTTAGCCTAATCTCATGTGTATCCTTAAAAACGTAATTATACACCATTTTGATCTAAATAATAATAATTTCCTGACACTTGACGAGGCACCGCCCGCTGGTGCATATGTCCGACAATTTCAAATGAAATCGAAAAAAACCGATCCGCATATGACGCCTTCTATTCGAAATTCCCTCCAAAACCGATCTCACGCTGAGAGCGCATTGAAAAAAATATTCTCTCTGACTCGTTCTTTTTTCGAATATAGTTTTTTTTTTCTAACCATTGTCGCGGCTGGATGCCGGGTATTGCCAGTGTTTGGCCTCGATTTAAGGAATTTAAATATTATTCGGTAAACTAATCTGCGAATTTAGTATCGGATAAAGGTTTATGAAAAATATAGTGCCTACAGATCTTGTAGCGTGGTGACTAATGTAAAAGCACCTTTTAACTTGCGGAAGTGAGGTTTGTGATTCAGCGAAGCTTTTAAGCAATTAAACTGGGTGCGGTATTGATAACTGTGAACTGTGGACTTAGATTAAAATTATCTAAGAACTCTATGTTGAATCTAAATGTAAGTTCAAAAAAAAGCTGGGATCTAAAATTAGCACCATAATAGCAGTTTTTTTATACATTGAGTTAGTCATTTTGAACTACACACATTATATATCAGGTAAAGTCTACCATTAAGTAAAAACAGACAATACCATCTTTTCACCTGTGAGCCGAGAATCCCGACCCACTAGAGACTTTATTAACAAGATTTTGAATATCCTATTGTCGCTAACACTTTCTATGTTCGAAATTCGAAAATCTTCTTTTTTTTACAATACAGTTTGGACATTTCGCTTGAGTTATCGCCGGCCAGTTCTGTTAAAAGGTTTAAGATTTTTTTCTTTCATAAACGTCAGTGCGCGGGTCGCTTTTGACGTGGGTGAGCGTGGTTATAATTGCTGTCCGTATTGGTGTGCATCATTTTTATAATTATCTGGATATGTCTCACTTTAAATTTAAGAAAGATTATTACTATTATGTTAGATTGCACCACGGAGAGTGTGCGCAAGACTCCACGACCAGAGTACATGTCCCGACCGGTTTACCAGACGTACTGCAGGGTACCATCCACCCTTGGTTGATATACTATTTTGTGGCATTAAGCGCTTTTCCTCCACTTTTATTGTGCGCACGGCCAAGTTACTCACACGGCACGACTTTCTGCCGGCTTCTGTCACATATGACCCGTCGGCCTTTAAAGCAAGAGTGAACTGGATTCTTCTGGACTGACATGTTCCACCGCAGACCTCATCTATCGCTTTAAATCAGACGCCTGTACGCAAATTAATTATTTATTGATTTAAATAGAATGGCCGAAACAAATTACATGATTCATTTATCCAACATAATAATTTATTTAGCCCAGTCATGCATTCTTCTCACAAAATTCGAACATTCTGACAGAATGATCTTCCATTTAACCGCAAACATATCCAGATTTTTGAGTTCAGGAGAGCGTTAATGGCGGCTGATATCTGAGAGATAGGTGTCTTGATCTGTGCATCAGTACGGCGAGTTGAAACAGCCAGTAGGCGGATGATATGAGACTTGCGGATATTTTTTTTTAAATTGTACTGTAAAATTCACAGCGTAATTTGTCCTTCTTCTAAACAAAGGTTTCTACTACCATTGCAATATAAGAACAGTCGTTACACTAAACAGTATTGAAAAAAAAAAACATAAAAAAATGTTGCTATTAGATTCTCGTTTGATCACCATCTCACCTGATGTTAAGCGATGATGAGGGCCAAGATGAAGCACGCTTGCCTAGAAAAAACCTATTCGCTCTTGACTAAAAGACTCCTAGGTTATAGCTATCAGGAAACACAGACTCCGGCAGGGAATTCCACTCCTTAGCTGTATGCACAATTAAACTATTCTCAAAACGTAAAATAAATAATTTGATGAAATCCTTTCACATTTACGTGTTTGAAATATCCGACTGTTTCCCACGTCGCCAAAAACATGGCGACTCTACAGCCAGGTAGTTCCAAACTGGGATTTGGAAATATATGGATAATTATAAGACGGCTTAAGGTGGAATTTTTGTCAAAGTTTATCGTCATTTTGATTGAGGTTACGACTCGTATCGGTGAAGATATTGTGCCGGTAGCTTTATTATAAGGAGGGTAGGGCAGCGGTTGTTGGCCTGCGATATGGACATCGAATATTGTGTATAAGTCTTGTAAATTCGATACTAATCTTACTAATATTATAAATTAAATGCGAAAGTTGGTGTGGTTGGATGGATGTTTGTTGCTCTCTCACGTAAAAACTACAGAACGGCTTTGAATGACATTTAGTAAGTAGATAGTTGACATAATGGAATAACCACGGGATCAAGATTAACGAGATCTGGAATAGCACTTAGTTTATTATTATACCGGGAAAATTTGGGAAACTAATAATTAATAAACGGGTATCGCTCTCTATCCGTGGTTCTCCGGGGAGTATACGTCGGAATAGCACGAATTATTTCCATCTAGCCTACTCATGCGCAGGACGTCTCAGGATTACTTTATTAATATTGTGCGTACAGCTAAGGAGTGGAATTCCCTGCCGAAGTCTATGTTTCCTGATAACTATGACGTGGGGGTAGGTATTTAAGTCAAGAGTGAAAAAGGAGCTCCATTTTTGACCTTATACATCATCGTATTCTAATGGCAGGGTACAGAAAGTTGCAGAAGTTTAAATAACAATGCTATTCGTTGCGAAAATCTCTCTCATCAAAATCTTTGATGATGTTTTAGTAAACTAAGTATACTTTAGACGATTTGCTTACCTACATGATCTCGCCAACTAATGGACCAATTGATTTCAGCATATCACATCGTTTAAACGTAACCAACGATTTAATCTGATACCTAAACATTTAACTCATGAAAAAATCTATCTTTCGTCACGGACGATAATTGTTCCACCCACCCGAACCGAACTAAGACCAATCGCGACACGATTTGTCTTGCTAGATTATTTAAAACATCTCGTTAATGTGAATCGATCGTAAAATTTGTATAGAAACTCCTTTGATTGGGCATTATTTTTAATAGTCAATATTTTATTGCATTTTTATTGTTAATCGGCTATTTCAGATCTGGTTGAACGATTTAACGCGAACGTTACTGCTTAATAAGTAATCGAATGTCTAATAATCTTTTCTACTACACCTGTAAAACTAATTAAAAACGTTTATAAACTTGAATCCCCATTTTTTATTTAATCTCTTCCTTTTTAAAAATCGATTGCTAGAACAGTTTTCGTGACAGCGTGAAATACGTGCCATAAAAATAGGTGTTCGATATTCGAAAATGTTTTCTTTCTTTGTTATTATCTGTTAACAGTTAAAGAGCTGTGGAAATTGTTTTTTTTTTGTGGTTGCTTTTGAATAGTTTTGTTAACGAGCGTTTGGAAAATAGGTACTGGTCACAATATTAGAAGCGCGAATGTTAGAGACCTAAGCATTCCTAGACCTGGAGGTGTTATTGGGTTTACCTTAATATTTTGAGTTAATCCACACGTAACTTTGTATTTCCTACAATATGTATCAACATTATCAGGGAGCCTGCGGAAGTAAGCAGAAAACGAAGGATTTGACATTGTCAAAACTTTATGTAATAGGAGTCACAGTAGACAGCCCACTCTGCAGAGCCTGCATGTAGGAGAATGAGATAGCGGCACACCTACGACTAAGCTGGCTTATGGGTGCTAATTTATTTATTTAAGTACAACCAACAAAGAATACATCAATTAACATGTTACAAGTTACAATATTATTACAAACAATAGTGTAGCCTTGATTAAAGGCTGCCACGGCATGCATTAAACAATAAGCGTGAAAGTAGAGATTAAAAAAAACTTACTAACATTGCAATGGTTAGCTAGGTATTAATAATAATAATAAATAGTTATTTAAAATGTTATTTAAAACGAAAATATTAAAAAAAAAAACTACAATCCACTACATCTAAAATAGACCAAGAATATGGAAATGATATATGGATGAGAATATGGAAATAGACCAAGTATAAATGACAACTTCGTGCATAAAGAATGTTGACGAGAAACCGGGCACGATTGCTCGAATCTACACGCCCAAGATCTTCGGATGCGTCACTCAGCTCCGCCTCGCAGCCGCCGGGACCTGCTCCAGCCGTGAGTGAAGAGACTCCGGCCGCTGCAGTTGCGTCGAGCTCGAGTGACGAATACTTCTCGCCGCCGACGACACCACCACCTGCGCGTCGGCGAGGAAGAGGCCGACCTCCGGACTGCTTGGAACCTCGAGGCCCACCGGCCTCTGATAGGGTTCCCGCTGCCGGTGGAAGTGTGCAGCGCATGCGATGGACTCAATCCATTAATGAGAACGTCATGCGCTCATACTATGGGGCTACAGAGGGGGGAAATAACTTGACTGCGTACCGTGGTCGGATGCTCTCTCTGTTTCAGGTACTTGAGCCAACTGTCAACGTTTCAGCCCAGCGACTATCGGATCAAGTGCGTGTCATCCAACGTAACCGTATGTTGGATGAAGCCGTACTTGATCGCCTCCGTTCGGAAATGAGTAGCTGTGTCACTTCACATCCGACGCCGACTGTGGTGGCACCACCACAGCCCAACATTCAAGTTGAAGAGAGTAGTGACAGAGTTACAAACGTAAGTACCCAGTATAATGAGCAATTGAGGAGTGCTTTGGAGTGTGCTATTCGGGAATATCGCAACATGTCGCCTGAAATAAGACCACGCTTACCTCGTTTGCCCATGCATAACAGGAATAGGGCACTGGTGGCTGCTCTGGATTCGCAGTTGTCAGACTATTTTGATAACTGCGAAGACCTCGCCGATACCCACTCTGTCTTATACTGCGCAGCTGTCGCGGCATGTCGTGTAGCTAATGTTAAAATTTCTAATGACATAGCTATACGACCTAAACCCGCTGTCCCAGCTTGGCAGTGTAGGATCGAGCGCCGTATTGGTGAGGCCAGGGCACTCATTGGCAAACTTATTTGCTTTAGGGAGGGCAACACTCGCCCGAGAGTGATGCGCTTTGTGAGACGGGCGTTTTTGGGAACCAATATCCACCCACATAATTATATGTCCTGTGTCACAGAGCGCATCGACTTCCTAAAGCAGAAGGTGTATGCATGGGCAAACCGTATCCGAAGGTATAGACGGCGAGTGGAGCGATTCACCCAGAATCGCACATTCCGAAGTAACGAAAGGTGGGTATATAGGGCTTGGGAGCGACCGGAACAAGGTGCGACTGATATGTGCCTGCCCGATGATGACGCCTTATGTACGTTCTGGCGCAACATCTGGTCGGTACCTGTCAGTCACACCGAAGGTGATTGGACCCGGGAGGTCAAGCAAGCGTGCGATCCAATACCAGAAATGGGGGCAATCATCATCAGCCCCAATGATATAGCCAATGCAGTTCGTCCGCTGCCTAATTGGAAGTCTCCAGGGCCGGATGGACTGCATAACTTTTGGATCAAATGGCTGACAAGATCGCACGCTCGCTTGGCGTCTCAGTACCAATCTGCCCTAGAATCTGGCTCACTACCCGAGTTCTTTACCACTGGAGTTACCCACCTGCTCCACAAATCTGGTAGCACCGTGGACCCCAAAAATTATAGACCAATCACGTGTCTGCCTACGGTCTATAAGGTTCTGACATCCATTTTGAGAGCTAAAATTAACAAACACATTGACAACAATCACATCATGTCTCCCTCTCAAAATGGATGTAAGAATGGGTCCCGCGGTACTAAGGAGCTACTCCTCATTGATATGGCCATTAGCCAACAGGTTCGACGTTCCAAAAAAGATCTGTCGACATGTTGGATAGACTACAAGAAGGCCTATGACTCAGTGCCTCATACATGGCTCATGAGGGTGCTAGAATTGTATAAAATTAATGCAACTTTACGCACCTTTCTGACATCATGTATGGGACAATGGAGGACAGTTCTTCGCTATCCAGGATGTCGATATATCCCAAGGTACAGCGAACCGATAAGGATTGAGCGAGGCATATTTCAGGGCGATAGTTTGAGTCCGCTTTGGTTTTGCTTAGCCTTGAATCCTCTAAGCACACTGCTGGAGAATTCAGGCCTAGGCTATAGGTTGAAAAGAGGTGGTCAGGTTATTTCTCACCTCCTTTACATGGATGATTTAAAAATTTTTGGCGCCACTAGTCTACAGCTGACGGAACTACTGAAGGTAACTGAAACTTTCAGTAGTGCCATCAGGATGGAGTTTGGTGTCGACAAATGTGCGATTATGCATGTAAAGCGAGGGGAGATTGTGGAATCCGTGGGATCTCAACCCTCGAATTCCATAAACCTGAGATCCCTCTCTCCAACTGAAACCTATAAGTATTTGGGTATGTCAGAAGCGTTAGGTATCAATGTAGTTGACATGAAGCAATCGCTGAAGGAGCGCTTCTTTGGCCGCCTAAAGAAGGTATTTAAAAGCCTTCTATCGGGCGGGAACAAGGTGCGTGCCTTCAACGGTTGGGTCATGCCAGTGTTGATATACTCTTTCGGCGTACTCAAATGGACTCAAACTGAACTTGACGCCCTGGATAGGAGAGTTCGTACATTGCTGACTGCATATCGAATGCATCACCCACGCTCATCAGTGATGAGGCTGTATATCCCGCGGAAATGTGGAGGTCGAGGCTTTTTGAATGCTAAAACTCTCCACAACCGCGAGGTATGCAGTCTCAGGGAACATTTCCTTGCTTCTGAAGTGGGTATGCTTCGAGATGTAGTAGCGGTGGATAAGGGACTCACCCCGCTCTCCTTGGCTAATGAGAACTGGCGCAAACCTGCAGTGCTAGACACTAACGATCGCAGAGGGATATGGCAGAGTAAGGAGCTTCATGGACGTTTTTTCCGGGCCCTACATGGGTCCGACGTAGACCAAGTAGCGTCCGTAGCTTGGTTGCGCTTCGGTGACCTCTTTGGGGAAACCGAAGGTTTTGTTTGTGCAATTATGGACGAAGTTATCATGACGAACAACTACCGGAAATTTATTGTGAAGGATGGCACGGTTGACATATGTCGGGCATGTCACCGTCCGGGTGAATCAATCCGCCACATTATCTCTGGTTGTTCTCGTCTTGCTAATGGAGAGTACTTGCACAGGCACAACCTTGCAGCCAAGATAATTCATCAGCAACTTGCTCTGAAATATTCTCTTGTGGAATCGGAAGTGCCGTACTATAGGTATGTGCCCGACTCAGTTCTCGATAACGGCCATGTCACATTATACTGGGATCGGTCCATCATCACTGACAGGACTATTGTAGCCAATAAGCCGGATATAGTGGTGGTGGACCGAATCGTGAGGCGTGCCATGATTGTCGACATAACCATCCCGCATGACGAGAACCTCGTGAAAGCTGAGAAAGATAAGCAAATCAAGTATCTTGACTTGGCACACGAGATTGTCGACATGTGGGATGTGAGCTCGGCAATCATTGTACCGATAGTCATCTCAGCCAATGGCTTAATAGCCAAGAGCCTCAACCAACACCTCAGGAGGCTCTCGTTAGACGGTTGGATCAAGGGCTTGCTTCAGAGAGTGGTACTCCTGGACACGGCGCGTATCGTCAGGAGGTTCCTCTCTTTGGAGCCCTGACCGCCGGTAGCTTGGACCCTGTTCCCGGTACCGGTGGGCTACTATTTTTTATATTTTTAAATGTTTTTTTTAGAGAATATTTAAAAATGTAATTTATATGTATATATTGAAAATAAAGACAATAATAATAATAAAAGTGTTTATTTCTCACCACAAGCCAAAAAATACAAACAATATTTTACATAAAAGAAGTAGTCAATTGATTTTTGGTTGTGGATCGCTGGTGCCTGTGGTAGGTTGTAAACACCTGTAATACAGGTCACCAGGTCCCCACCTATTCATTGTAACATATTATACATCAGTTATCACACGAATTACTAATTGCTAAAGCTATTGCTTTAGTACCAACATAGCATTTCACACATTATAAGACGAATGAACAGTTAAATAATTAAAAAATATAACTTGATATAAGTGGAAAGCCAGAAGCAAAATTACAGGGTTAGATAGTTTGGAAACCTAGGTAATCCCCCGTGAAATGAGTAAGTAATATCAGGGCGTTTGCTCACTATTCTGGAGAAGCTGATATGGATCGAATGATGTATTTGTCTTACCCGTAGGCCGTACGGAAAATTAACGCTTTTTTATTGATAATAGGCTCGCGTTTGGCCTCTATCTTACCTGATGGTAAGTGATGATGTGGTCGAAGATGAAGCACGCTTACCTAGAAGTAACCTATATCTAGCTTAGTCGTGGAGTGGCAGATACCTGCCCGACAAACATACCTACATATTAAACCACCACCAATCAAATGACAGTTAGTTCACCAAAAGGAAGCGATTTATACTGTCGTTTTTTTTGCTTCTCATAGACTTCACAACATTTAGGGCGTTTAATTTAAATATTTTTATTTTTGTATGAAAATCTACGAACTAAAATATGACGAATTTTTAAAAGTTTTAGAACAAGAGTTGTTGATTATGATGTTAGTAACATAATCCTGAGAGGTTTTCGGTGTTTTACAATTAACCCTGTATACAACGTGTAACGTAAACCCCATATATATCCAAAAGGACTGAAGACAACATCTGGTATGGAGTCTCTATGCAAAGTTTCAGCTCAAAATAAGTGACTCACAGAATTGACCCCAAATTGTTGGTTTCATATGTTTCTTGAATACCAATAATAACAAACGTGTCACATCACTATGAGGGTCATCACTTTCCACGTCACTTGCCAATAAAAAGATAATTCTCTTTGTTCTTCTTAATTTGAAAAATTCGGTCTCTGGTATCAGTGTATTTAAATTTCTAATAAGCTCCACACATGTAGACATAGGATTACAAAACCCTTGCCATATCGTTTGTTATCATCCAAAGAAGCCGTGCACGTGGTATGTATATACCCTTTAAATTACACGTTGTATAGTGATAGGTAGAAACCCAAGTTATTACTTTAATTTAGTCCTAAATAAATATCTTCTTAGCTTTTTAACCGACTTCTAAAAAAGGAGGAGGTCCACAATTCGGATGTATGTTTGTTTTTTTTTTTATGTTTGTGCGGGCATAGCTCCATCGCTTGCCAACCGAATTGAAAAATTCTTTTTTTGTTGAAATGGGTATACTTTCCAAATACTCCCATGAAAATTTTATCGAAATCGGACAAGCCGTTTCTGAAAAATCAACAAAAGTCTAAAAAAATATTTACGTTGATGATCTTTTCGTTTACTCTGTATTGCGTTTTTTGTTCGCGCATAACTCTGTCACTTACGAACCGATTTGGAAAATTCACTGACCCACTAAAAAGCGTTAACTTAAAAACTTTTTTGCAAAAAATAGAACCGACTTCTACATCAAAATACTACAAAGCCAAAAATAATTTTAATTTCGGAAGGCGGTGTGAAAAAAAGAAAATACAAAACCAATAACACCGACTACCGAAATTAAAATTATTTTTGGCTTTGTAGTGTTTTGATATGGAAGTCGGTTCTATTTTTTGCAAAAAAGTTTTTATTCCCAACTATGTTGCAGTCGGCTTCCAGTTTAAACGAATACAGCCGAGTACTAGTGTTGTACATGGAGCGTCTGTCTATCTGACCTCCACAACCCAGTAACTGGGTAACACAATACCGCTTAGCAAGACTGGTGTCAGGTTTTCTGGCTACTGACTACCCGTAACGACTGTCAAAGATGTATGAATGACAGCCAATGGATTAATGTGCCTTCCGAGGCACAGAACAATTTGAATGTTAAGATGGTCTGGATGGTATGAACATCCAAAGACCATCTTCGGCTACCATTGCGCGTTCCTTAGCCTTGAAGTTCGACGCTCCTCGGGGCCTAGTAATATGATCAGGCAATAAATAAGGATGTATGCAATACTCCATACGTGCTTTGAGTCCGCTCATATAAGTTTTCGTTATCTGCCATCAAAAACTCGACAAAGCTCAATGTAGTTAACACGTTCGCTGACAGTGAGCACTTAACCTGACAACACATTACGACAGTAGAATTTTCCACGACGTACTCTTAAAAATAAGTGGCCCGTCCCTCGGCGTACTGTCATGACGCACTATTTTAATTTTCTGCCTAACAACGTACTGTCAGCGAACGTGTTAAGAGGACACACAGGGTCTTGAATATCTTGTCATAAATTCGCTATTACACCTGGCGAAGCCTGATATTTTAAACATAAATATCGTATTTATTTGTATACCCAGCATGTCCTAGAACCAAAAATTCGAATACCTACATGTGAATTCCACCAACCCGCATGGCTCGCATGGTGGATTATGGCCCATTGCTTCTCATTGAGAGGACGTTATGGGCTAGTTATGTTTATGTTTGTATAGTTGGGAAACAAAGTGTTTATAATTATTAGGCCTCTGGTACTGATGATCGGTCACGTAAATAGGGCGTTGCTAGCGGTGCCTAGGCGCAGGGCGCAGAACTTGGAGGGTCGCAGAAATGACCACCTACAATCGGAAGAAAAATATTTATTTTTTAATTTCTGATGAGCCCACTAACCTCAACCTCAATCTCGCCTGATGGTAAGCGATAGATGAGGTCTAAGATGAGACGAGTGAGCACAGAAGATGCCTATTTACTCTGCTGAAAGGTCATAAGTGGCAGGGAACACAGAAGCCGGCAGAGAATTCCACAGTATGACTGTGGGCACAATTAATCTGGAGGAGAAGCGCTTGGTACGACAAGACAGTATATCAACCAAGTGTGGGTGGTACCCAGCCGTGCGTCTGGTAGACCGGTAGTGAAAGGGAGATAGAGGAATCAGGTCCTTACCTTATCTGCAGCGTTAGCGAGTAAATGTTAATAGTAGTAATGAAATGAAATATTTATTTTGTAAATTGGTTACGAACAACACTTTTATACGTCATGTTTTTTGCGTGTTATGTTTAGCTAGATGAGGCCGGTGTTTCCTAACTGACTACTCCGAGAAGAAACACCGAAACAAACTCAGAGGTCAACGCCTCTTTTAAAGTCCATATAATTCTCATTGGTCCAATAATATGAAAAGCATGCAGGTTCATGTCTGTGGTGCTCTTTTAAGGAAATAAGTTCACAAATATGAGCGGCCCTGTTCAGACAGTGTAAGCATTAGTCAGTTATCGTAGTAGTAGTGGTAGGTAAAGGAAGTCGAACCGCACGCAAGAAAGGCTATTTACGGCATTATTAATGACTAGCTTCTGCCCGCGACTTCGTACGCGTGGGAAGGTTTTCCCGCGCAAATCCCGGTCCCGTCGGAATTTCGGGATATAAAGGAACCTATGTGTTATTCCAGAATGTCAACTATCTACTTACGAAATTTCATTAAAATCCGTTCAGTAGTTTTTGCGTGAAAGAGTAACAAACATCCATCCATCCTCACAAACTTTCGCATTTATAATATTAGTAAGAAGTAAGATAGAAACCAGTAGATTTTAAATTGAATTTCAAAAGATCAAGTAGGTATCTAAATGGTACTTAGCACTTTTATATTGAGCTCTATACCAAAGAGTCATATCGTGTTATCTAACGGGTTTTAGTGTATCTATCAACGTATAGCTTTCCATGCTTACTCTATCATTCTTCCGGGGTTTCAGTAATGTTCTAATGAGATACCGCGGAGCGCAAGAGCACCTGAAGGAACAGAGTGGCTTTTAATCTGTAGAAGTCTTACACTACCTTCCGCTTCGCTCAGAGTGAGAGGAGATTTTTTATTAATTTCACCCCGCAAAAAAAAAATTGTAAATAGGAGTAACGGTTTTCCTATTTAGCTATAGATATATCTAATAACAGAGTTCCAAAGAGTGTTGTTGTTTTAATACAACTTACTCAGTTTTCGGTTTATCTACGGACATAAAGCTTTCCCAGGCTTACTCTATCATACCTAACGATACCAATTAAAACACACGAAGCTGTTCCTTAAATACTTCACACAGTTTTTATAATCTTTTATCTTTAGTTTATCATCCTGAGTCTTCAATCATTCCCCTTGACCTCAACGTCACCTCACTTTAAAAAAAAACAATAAGAACTCCATACGATCGCTTATAAAACTTTTAATTCAAAGATGGAACATATTTTTGTGCCGGCGGCGCGCGCGCAACGCACGCACTATCGTCGATCAGATAGTGACCTATGATCTTTGCCCAACAGTGGGTCTATGGATCTATGATCTTGATGTAGAGTACATACCTAGCTA
Source organism: Tholera decimalis (assembly GCA_943138885.2). Lineage (NCBI taxonomy): Eukaryota > Metazoa > Arthropoda > Insecta > Lepidoptera > Noctuidae > Tholera > Tholera decimalis. The sequence goes on along the minus strand of OW964565.2, from coordinate 4,092,626 downwards.
TGCATAAATTAATAAAGAAAAAAATCTTATACCATTAAATTCAGTATTTAAAAACGCTTAAAAACTAGTCACAGTTTTATAGCGATAACCGATAACTGTGTCCTTTGAAACATGTAACTGAAAAGCAGAATTCCCCTTCTGAGTCTATGTCTATCTACTATTAAAAAGCGGGGTATAAAATGAATAGTGCCCCATTATTGACAATATTATCAATGACTGTCTGGTAAGATTGTAAATTAATGATGACTTTGTGTAATTTGTATACCACTAATCCAAAACAGCGAAGGAAAAGATCGTAATGTGGTATATTTTTTTTAATTATGGGCTTGTACCACTGCCTTTCATACAAGTTATTCTATAACTTAGTAAGGGCGCTGGTTGCAAATCCTACTTGCTTTTTTTACTTTTAATAGGCTATAAAATTGTTTATAATTTAATGTTAACATTGTAATTTATTTATTTATTTATTTAACAAGTATGGAGGACTAACAGCTATTAAATACAGAAAATAAATAGTATAGTATACAGTGAGCCAATTAAAAGTCCTCACGTTTAGAGGCAGGAAAATCTTAAATTGAACACTTAAAAGGTAGTCTTAATATAACCATTATCATAAACACAATATTCATAATAATATATTATTATTATATTAATTATTTTTGAAAAAATCAAGGCTTGGGCGTCTTCTGGCTGCAATCACACTTGTTATAAACGGGTCAAAATCGTGTTGCTTACACCGGTTATTAAAGCTTCTGCTTGCACGCACAATAAATGATTTTAATGATTAAATGAAAATAAATTTTAATTTAATTTAATTTAAGGAAACCGGTACTTCCTAGGACGAAAAATTTGCAAACATGCCATCTTCACCGGGCCCGCGTTCAATGGTGGATTACGGCCAATTCTCTCTCATAGAGAGAAGGCCTGTGTACCATCACTGGAAACTTAATAAGCTGAATTTAATAGGTAATTTAAAACAAACATGGAGGAATAATTGAGAAGAAGATTGATGAAGCGAGCGTTCTTAAAATATGTACGAAAAATGCCCTTCTTGTCTTCTAAAACATACTGCAGAATTCCTTTCCAAAAGAACCGCGGCAAAAACCCGAAAAAGATTATTAAAACCAAGTGTGAAAACTTAACGAATCTGACAGTTTAACATCACACAGCCCGCCATTTCACTCCGGAGTATAGACAAAAACCACAAAATGGCTGACTCATCGCAATCAATCACCTTTGGACGACGATTATATTAATTTTGTTGAAGTATTATTTGCCTAAGCTAGACACAATGGTGCTTGAGTTGGAAAAGGACTTCGGGATGACATGTCAATTAAATAACTATCTATTATTGTTAGAGATAGAGGAATGATGATTGTGAAATGTTTTGTAGCTAAAATTGTATGGTTTGTGGTAAGTGATAGTTTAATTTTTGAGGTTCGGTCTTTTGGCTATGGTTGATGGATGTTTTACGAACTTTACTTGTCTGTTTCTTCTTCTATCAACTCGGTAAATACATTGATAAGAGAACTGAATTTCACGATGATTTTCAAGGTTTAGTATTGGGTTAGTAATGCTTTTGGACTCATGATAACGTGTTTAAGAAATAAAATAAAATACCTATTACCAAGTGGTCAGTATAGTAACAAAATAAAAAGACAATTTTTCCTATCTTCAGTTAATTTTAATTTAAGCAACGTATTAAACACGTGCCTTTAAGTCGGTTCAGTTTGATTTAACTGTTTTACCTTCACCATAAACTAAATATTACACACAAATCCATTAGGCGTGTAGGTATATTAGGTATATATTTAAATTTTACAGACACACACACACTAACATGGTGTATGTTTAACATAATTAGTAGAAAAAGCGAGAACGGCCGAAAGGCGAGGCATGCAAATTAAAGGGGCGGAGTCTACCTCTACTGACTTTATGCCACGTATCATTACGAAGCCACCAGAGGCCACGCATATTTACATTTTAAAAAGAACATAGTTTTTGTGAAATGAATTTGTGGTGTATTTTGCTTGTATGAAAGTAAAAAGAGACTTAAGCTGAGACTAAAATAGAAACTTTATTTTCAGTCTAAGAACACTATTTCTTGGTGTAGGTATGTTTGTAAATAACACAATATAATAAGTAGAGATGTAACTCAACCGACATACTTAAGCTAGGGAACGCTTTTAATTTACTTGTATTCATAAAAAACCAAAACCTTAACTTACTATAATCTCGCCACAAAAACAAAACGCAATAAAAAGAAACATTGAAAGAAATCAATCTTGATTCATGTCCCTAAGCCTCTCAAAAGGACCGTTTCCAGGAAAAAAAAACGTAAACCAATTCCAAAACGCTAATTCCTCATTTAAATCCATGATATTTAAAACTCCTAAATGCAACCATATGTCTGTTTCAAGTGAGCAAAAGAAATGTTTCGTCTTTCGTCGGCGATGACTTTCGCAGTCCATAAATGTTCTTCTTTCAAAATATTGCCATACTACAAGGGTCGTAGGCCAGAAACGCAGAAAAAGGATCGCACAAAAAGTTTCAAGTTCTCCGAAAAGATTTTGTAGAGGTAAATGAAACTTGGCTATGGTGTCCAAAGTTTGGATGTTCAAACTGAAAATATCTGAGACACATTTATTTGGAGTGTTTATTATGAATTAATTATGTTAGTGTGACGTTCTGGAAAAATGAACAAAATCTATGATTAGTTTCGAAAAATAGACACAAACCCATACTTAAGTTGAATGAAATAATTATACATGTGCGTCGCGTTATTCCGTAGGTATTCGTAATTATTTACGAATATTTAAAAATAGACCCGAATGATCACGAATCAGTACGAATGAATACGAGTAAGTGACTATAATATATCTCACTGTGTTCTAAAAATTAAAAAAGTTATGAGATACTTATGTTTGTACCTTGAGACGAGGGTCAGTCACATAAAACGACCTAGCAAATGAATTATAGGTGTTTTACGAGTTAATGTCATTTTATCAGCACAGACTTTGGAGGAGCTCATCTTACTTCTTACTGATATTAGAGATGCAAAACTTTGTGAGAATGGAAAATAGATGTGTTGATGTATAGATATTTGTTACTCTTTCACGCATAAACTACTGAACAGATCTGAATGAAATTTGGTAGTGAAGTAGATAGTTGATATCTTGGAATAACACATGTTTTTTTTATTCCGGAATTCCCACGAGATCGGGATTTCCCGGGAAATCCCTCCCACGTGAACGAAGTCGCGGCCAGAAGTTACTGATTACATAATCGGCACGGTTCGATCTTTAATCGTTAAGCCGTTGGTCCCAGCTTACTTGTATATCTGTGACAGTCGTTAAGGTTTGTCAAACACCAGAAATCTGAAACTGGCCTCATATTAGTTGGTCTTTCAGCTAATGGGTTGTGCAAGTCAGTCGCTCAATGTAAAACGTATTGCTAGACATTTTATACCTGCAGCCTGTTGGTCAAATATACGCAGAAAACTTTCAACGCCCTACGTGTCCTGGACAATAAATAATGGGTTGAAAATGTTGCTTGGGTTGCCTTGCTTTTGCAGTGCATCAGGTATGTTTGCCGAGGCCAACATTTACTGCTTTAGAGCAATAGCACGTAAAAGAGTTGCCTCCCTGATGCGGCGTGTGCGCGGTAGCGCCCAGCAGCTTTCTGAACACCATATTGGATAGATTGGATTGTCCTGTGGTGAAGCACTGGAATACTGTCCACGTTTCCGGCGGTGCTATCTTTAATGTAAAGTAAAATAACTTGATCATTTTATTCGAAATTTGATTAATTAATTTATTGTTTTATTTTTATAATGCTGTTTTAAAATTTAAGTGTAATTGTTTTGTTTTTATTTGATTCTTAAATAATAATGTTCTCCAATATAATTTTAACTACTAACATAGATGTAAGTATTACTAACCTTTTTATGGATGTACTTAATCTGAAATAAATGTCTAAATAAATAAAACACCAGCACTCAACTGCATCTGGTTAAGACTCGAAGCCGATCTCAACATATTTTTTTATTTATATATGTACACATATGTCACTTACAGGAGAAAAATATAAATATAGACAAAAGAGCACAAAGGTGCTGCTTATTTCCTAAGAAATTTCTTCCAGCAGACCTGCAACAGGAGAGTTGAAGAGATGATAGACACAGTAGTATGGTATAGTATATTTGGGGAAAGGCAAGTGATGATGAAGGGAATGACATGATATCGTTACTAGCATGTGCAATTTAATCTAAATAAGTTTTGTTTCAAAGCCACTAAAGATTTATTAATATATGTACGGCAGTACGTTGGTGTACATATTAAATGGTAACTGCTGCCATTCGTACAGTTTTAACGGAAGATAAGAAGCCAGGAAATCTGATGACTTGGACTAAATAAAGAGGAGGAAAGGAAAGCAGACTTGGAACACTGATCATAAGCTGTCGTGCCAAGCGAGGCCCTTTACAGTCTCCTCAGGAGTGGGCCGCAACAGGCGTTGCACAGCGGAGGCTACGGAGAGGTCTTTTCAGAGTTAACAGGATCCCTTCTATCTTCTATGTGCTAATGGTAATTTTCATCAATACTACTGTTTTCAAAAAACTGCCTCAATGGTCGAGTGGTTGCAAGCGCGACTGCTGAGCACGAATTCACGGGTTCAATTCCCAGGTCAGTCAAAAAGTGCTGTTGGGTTTTTCTGTAAGGGAGTTCTCAGTAGTGGCGGTGTGATACCCACGTGCTTTAGAAAGCGCGTTAATCCTTTGGTCACGGCTGTCATTTACACACCATTGAAAGTCGTTACGGGTAGTCAGTAGCCAGTAAATCTGACACTGGTATAGCCATGTTACCCAGTTACTGGGTTGTGGAGGTCAGATAGGCAGTCACTCTATGTAAAACACTAACACAGGTGCATATAGTTAGACTGGAAGCTGATGCCATAATAGTTGAGAAAAAGCTAACAGATGATAATAATTATTGCTCTCGAAACGGCGAAAAAAAACATCGTGAGGAAAAGGGGATGTCCTTGGACCGAAACTACGTAGATATGTAGCCAACCTGAATACCTACCCTTCGATTTGATAACCAACCGCTCATACAATGAACAAAGAGGAATACTTTTCTAAATACTATACTATAAACATAATGTAAACAGTTATATGAGACGCGGGCGGAGGGCCGCGCGCTCACACAGTGACCACTGACCAAAGATATATGTCAGTCACTAAAGCGCACAGGGCTCGCGTGATGGATATCGGCTCATTCTCTCATGGAATGGAGGCCTGTGTCGCAGCAATGGGAACATTATAGGATGATTATGTTATGTTTAAGTATAGTATCGTTACACGGTGGACATCCCACCCATACGCACAAAACGTTTTGGGAATACTTTCATTGTGCGTACGGCTAAGGAGTGGAATTCCCTGCCGGAGTCTGTGTTTCCCGATAGCTATAACCTAGGGGTCTTTAAGTCAAGAGTGAATAGATTACTTTTAGGTAAGCGTGCTCCATCTTCGACCACATCATCACTTACCATCAGGTGAGATGGTGGTCAAACGCGAGCCTATTATCAATAAAAAAAAATCTTTGGGAACCCCTGTTTCTGTGTCGTTTTCAAGTGGGAACGTCTTGAAAACTAAGAGTTCTTATAATGTTTTGGTACAACACTCTTCAGGCAGAATTTTGCTCGACCAACCTCCCAATAGTCTCAAGACACTAAACGTTTCAAGTTATTTAACAGAAAAATACGTTTTCTGCGTTAAAATCTGTGATCTGAATGTTGTATCCAAGTTTTTTTACAGACTCTATCTGTGGTAGAATTAAAAAATACCTTATACTTGGCGAAATATAGTAACGTACTTATGTATACTTACTGATTTTTGTGTGCATTCTAATAGTATAGTATATTTATGTGACGAAAACCATTTTTATGTGATTATTTTATTAATTTTCGCACGCATTTTATATTTAATTTATTTACGCGAGTGTTTAAATACGTGATAAAAATAAATGATGTGATCATTTTGCTGATGCCTGCCTTTTTTATTTTCACGTTTTTGCGAGTTAATTCGGACGTCATGATGGATTTTCGGAACTGTCTTATAATCCGATTAGTTGTTACTTTAGTGCAGTGCTTAAGGCGATTATGTTGTTAAAAGTAAGTAAACAGATTAGTTTTATTTTTCTATTTGTGTATGGTGTAGCATACTTTGTTTCGATGCGGGCAATGTGACTTATTTGGCGAAGCCCGGCTATAACTTTGATATACATTTTTTGTGAAAGTATTTACAGGTTTCGTTCCCATTATTAATAATTAGATAGTTAGGTACCAAACGTGGATTTTCTAGCCCTAGGTATATGTTTTATTATATTGAGTTTTCCAAGCCAAACTCCATCAACGAATTCAATGTAATTTGTTCTCAATAAAAACACGGTTAATAAAAGCAAAGATTCAGGTTATTATGACACCCAGGATGAGCAGAAATATAAATTTTATTTCTATTAATAGAAAAAAGTTTTTATTACAAAAATGATATGTTGCTTCACCGCATATTCAAACGCACTGGCCGGTAGTAAAACTCAAAGTTGACTTTTACGATTGCTGTCAAAAAAGAAACATTAGATTTTTTTCTTAAATTTCAAAAACTATTTAACAATGAATTACTCTATATTCTATTCTGAAGCAAGTTTTATAGCCAAATAACATTAAAAATGTAACTAATTACAACAAAACTATTATCAAAAAAGCAATTATTTTTCTAAAATCATAACTATTAAAACGATGTGAACGTGAAATAACGACATTATTATAATAATTATGATTTTATGACATAAATAATCGCCGAGTTACGAGCTTTAAAGAGTCACAGTTTTTTTAATGATGCAATTAAATGTCCGTAAAGAAATTAATGGCAGTAGATATTTATCAATCAGCTTATTATTATTGATTCATGCATCGTTAAGGAGTAGTTTTGAGATTAGCTGATATTTTTTTCATAAATCATTACCGTGACTGGTAGACCAAAAGATTACCAATAAATATGTTGAAGATATTTTTTCACAACATTATGTTTCTAGGTATTTCATTAACTAAAGCTTCGATGGTAAAAAATAATGTCACAATGATTTACTACTAGGTATTTTTAAATACTATGTATTTTGCTAGAGCAACCTAATTATTTGAGAAGTCAAGGCGGAAAATGTATACCTAATCTATATCTTACCTAAATATCAAAATTTGGAATTTATCAAGTATCACATCTTTTAACTATATTTTTAAATTTAGTTGTGTAAGGCGAAACCTCTAAATCTATTAATATATTGGCCTAGAGGTTGAGTAGGTTAGGTGCCTATAGAAAAGCATTCGAAGGTAAGAATAACTAAAACATATTTAGGAATAATTCTTTTTAACAGACTTCAAAAAAGGAGGAGGTTCTCAGTTCGTCTTGAACTTTTTTTATGTATGTTACCTCATAACTCGAAGACGGCTGGACCGATTTGGATTTTTTTTTTCTTTGAGTGGGTATACTTTCTAGTTGCTCCCTTTGTTATGAAATCAGGATCTGATGATGGGATCCTGGAGTAATCGAGGGAACTCTTCAAATATTATAGGCACACCTATAGCGTTTTGGGTATTTCTAATAGTACCTTGTGCAGTTGCTTTCGAAAAGCAACATTTGGGGAAGTGGAACTGATGATGAAGACCACAGATGGCTTTTAGAACAACTCAGTAATAAGTATTTCATTGGTTACGATTACATTACTTGGATATGGTTGTAAAACACTTTATGCTCGTCACAATGCATATGGTGATGAGGAGCTGAATTACCAGGAGTACTCCTCAAAAATTCAATTAACAGCAAAATTAATAGGGAAAAGAAATATTTAGCAAAAGGTGGTAAGAAGGTGACATTTTGGCTTTTGTAACTAGATAAATTACAGTCGACCCACTAAAAAGAGTGAATAAAAACTTTTAGCAAAAAATAAAACCGACTTTCATATCAAAACACTACAAAGCCTTTATAATAACTTTAATTTCGGAAGACAGTGTCAAAAAAAAGAAAATACAAAACTAATAACACCGACTACCGAAATTAAAGTTATTTTTGGGTTTGTAGTGTTTTGGTATGGAAGTCGGTTTTATTTTTTGCTAAACAGTTTTTGTTACTAATATTAAAAGTTTGTTTGTTTAAACGCGCTAATTTTCGAAAGTGCTGGGTGGATTACGGTGAAATTTAAGTAGCTTGAACCTTGAGAAAGGTAATAGGCTTTTTTACCCGACTGCAAAAGAAGGAGGGTTATGTTTTTTAACCCGCGCGACTGCTAGTGCTTTAACAAACTACAGAGTTACATATACTGAAAAGGTAAAGTCAGATCTGTATAATCTTCAGATCAGTTAAAGTGGATTAAATTATTGGATAATTAATTCATATTTAATTAATTAATTATTGGATTTAATTATTCACTTCGCAAACAATCAAAAACATCTATTATTTTCTTGTTAACCGACGAAAAAAACAGAGAAGGTTATCAAGTAGACTCGTTTTTTTTTATCACCGATTAATCGAAGATGGCTAAACCGATTTGGAAAATTCTTTTTTTGTTTGAAAGAGTATACTTCAAAGTTAGTCCCATTGTCACCAAGTCAGGATCTGGTGATGGGATCCTGGAGAAATCGAGGGAATTCTTCAAATATTATAGGCACATCTATAGTGATTTGAGTATTTGTTATAGTAACTTGTGTTAAGTTGCATTTAAAAGGCACCATTTGTGAAATGGACCTGATGATGAAGACCACAGATGGCCAGTGGAACTACTCAATATATAAGTAGGAATAATAAGTATTTCATGGGTTCCGCTTCGATTACTTGAATATGCTTATTAAGCACAATATGCTCGTCACAATGCGTATGGTGAAGTGAAACTGATGGTGAAGTACCAGGAGAACTCCTCAACAATTAACGGCCCAGCATTGGGAAAAGCAATATTTTATAAAAGGTAGTTATTTTTCACTTTGCTGTGTTTTTTGGAAGAAGGTTTAATTTTTTAAACAGTTTCCCGAAACAGCTGTGTCCGGTAAGCACCTGCGTCTGGCGGAAGGTGAGGACGCCGTTGCGTCTCTCCAGCCACTCCTCAAAGACGGGGACTTATCACCGCGATTACGGCGTGCCCAGCCTTCGGTTGCGACAGCCACTCTTTCCATGCTGCCGTGAGAGCAATTTATCCTAAATAATTAGTATGTGTTGCGTGCAAGCAGGAGCTTTAATGAGGTGTGCAGGCAGCATAACATTGATCCGTTTAGTACAAGTGTGTCATCAGCGAGAAGGTGCTTAAGCCTTAATTTTTTTAAGGATTAATTAGTTTTAAGTAATCATGTAATTTTATTTACTTGTTTAGGTTTTTACATATTATTATGTTATTAAGTTTGCCATTTTCCTGCTGACAGTACTATGTCGTTTATAGTGTTGTTTAATTTCACATGTAACTTTACGTAGAGACCTGTAATTGGCTGTCAAATTTTCACACTGTTTCTTTATTGATTTAAGTAGCTGTTGGTCTCCCATGTAAATAAATAAATAAATAAGCTTTGTTTACCTTTATACTTTGGTGTACCTATAAAATAGGTTAGTATGATATCAATTTTAATGTAGTTTAGTGATAGCTTTCTGAAATGTGTCTTGCACTTACTTGCGAGTAGCCTAAGGAGTGCCTAGAGCTGTAGCAAGAATGTACATTCCTTCCAAGCTCATTCGTTCCACCAGCTGAGAATCTATCAACTGGACATGAACTGCCATGGCTGACCTGGAAGTCTTTAAATAAACTCCGGACCCAGGTTGTTGGTAGCAAAGAGAATCTGTTCAGGTGGAGATTTATTAATGACTCTACCTTGGACTGTACTCCATAAATCATGGCGCATTTAATTTCCTGTGCTGCGTGCCCTATCAATTGTTCACTGCAGGACTTAATCGAAGCTTCCGATGGTGCCAAACTTGATGCCCAGATCTGGGCAGACACCATTTAGCTAATGGCCATCGACACGCTCAGAAGGAGAAGACCTAGGGTTAGAAACTACAAACTGAGTTGATACAATGTGTCAGCTCAGTTTAATAGCACATTATCTAATGATTTGTGTGTTAGGTAATTAATAAATAGTTAGATAACGTTAAGAACATCATTATTAGTGCTGATATTTCCTGCATGGTCCCAAGTAGAAATGGCATGGCAAGAAATGTCCCTGGAGCTCCACTGAGCATGCTAGTTCTTATTATCATTTAGCGATTGGCGTAGATCCTGAACTTACAGTCTCGGGAGGTTCCGGAGTACCCTTTTTAGTGGTAACGGGGCCCTTCTATCTGCTGATGGTGATCACCGGGGTGGTTTTAGTGAGTTAAGAATCCCACATTCCCTAATCTTTTCCCCATTTTTTAGGGTTCCGTAGCCGAATGGCAAAAAATGGAACCTTTATAGTTTCGTCATGTCTTTCTCTGTCCATCCGTCCGTATGTCACAGCCATTTTATTCCGAAACTCTTAAGACTACAGATGTGAAACTTGGTGGGTAGATGTATTCTATGAACCGCTTTCCGATTTTAAGAAAAATATGAAAAAATATTTAAAATAAAGGAGGCTTCCCATACATGGAACTAAAGCTGTTTTTTTTTTTCATGAAACCTATACGTGTGTGGTATTTATAGACAGGTATTTAAAATGATATTGAGGTTTCTAAAACCACTTTTTCATAAAGTTAATCGTTTAAAAGATATACGCTTCCAAAGTGGTAAAATGTGTGTAACTTTTATAATAATGGAGTGAAAAATCTAAAAAAAATATTTTCTGTAGATCTTAATGTAAACTTTCAATCAAAATTAGTTTGAATGACATCGGGTGAGCAGTTTTTGAGAGACAGCATTATTTATAAAACCGCAAATATAACGTTGTAATTCAAGACTATGAAAAACAAAGTTATTTGGCGTAGTTACTACGGAACCCTTAATGGGCGAGTTTGACTCGCACTTGGCCATTTTTTTTATTTGTATTATTTGACATTAAAAAATCTCCCCACAATTTTTCAGAAACTGATGAAATTTAAATGTAGATCTAATATCTATATATATAAATGTTAACAACATTTCAGGAACAGAATATATTTGAAATACCATCGACAAGAATGTATATATGGTTTATTTTTATTAAATCGGTTAGGCTTATAGTTTGTTTACTGCAAAAATTCTATCTCAGCAGACATTTTGATTGCTTTATCGGTTCACAAATTAACCGGTATTGGATGAGTTTGTTTTACAAAAGCGACGGAGAAAAATTTTCTTACATTATGCATGCTGTATTTTTATTTCTGTTACTTAAAATACTCATCGTCTATCCTGGAAGATGTATTAGCGTTGTTTTTGATATAAGGAACTTAAAAAACTGGAGAAAAAAGTTAAAAACTAAAAATATTTTGGAATTTTCTTCAGGTTTTCGTTACCTAATGCAGTACAGATACAATGATACTTATGTTTTTAAATACATGCTTATAATTATAGTTTTATAGTTCGTGATAGGTTCGTATTTGACCACCGTTTCACCTGATGGTAAGCGATGATGTGGTCAAAGAAGAAGCACGCTTACGTAGAAGTAACCTATTCACTCTTGACTTAAATATCCCCAGGTTATAACTATTAATTTGTAATTACTAATATTACTTAAATCATGTAAAGTTTACATACCCGAAACGGCATACCTATAGCTATATATAAGGATGTATACTAATCTGAGAACATTTCCAAAACTGATTCATGCGATGACCATAGATCTAAATGACTTAACAGAAATATGAGGTACAGCATACCATAGCCACGTGTTTTTTTTCCTCAGAAATCCAAGGCTCAAAGGTCACCAAACTTCCCGCCGTATTAAAACATTTACACAGACAAATCTTTACGCAGAAAGCCGTGAGTTGATCCCATTATAGTTTTTTTTTATCTAAAACGAGACTCCACACATTATAAATGACCAGGACTTAGCTCATGTTTAATTAAAAATTTCTCGTGGAACCTTTTTGATTCGTTTTAGTTTGTAATAAACGATTTTTGAGTGTTATACAACGTGTAACGGAAACCCCATATCTATCCAAAGGGGCTGAAGACAACATCTGGTATGGAGTGTCTATGCACAGTTTCAGCTCAAAATAAGTGACACAAAGAATTGATACCAAATTATCGGTTTCATATGTTTCTTGAATACCAATCATAACAAACGTGTCACAGCACTACGAGGGTCAATAACTTTCCACGTCACTTGCCAATAACACGGTGAGTCTCTTCGTTCTTCTTAATTTGATAATTCTGCCTCTGGTATCAATGTATTGAAATTTCTATTATAATTCACACATGTAGACATAGGATTATAAAACCCTTGCCATATCGTTTATTATCATCCAAAGAAACCGTGCACTTGGTGTGTATATACCCTTTAAATTACACGTTGTAGACGGAAATATTGGTCCGACGGTCATTCCGTATCAAGATATTTGCTTAGATTGGGACTTTCTTTAATATATTGTATTGTTTTTAAAAATGCTTTTAGTTTCATGTTAGGTAGTATGTTAGTTAGTTCTCAGACTCACGCCTAAATCTATATTTTTTTTTCTACTCAAACAGGGAAATTGTCTTTGAAAAATTGTCAGTTACTGACATTATTCAAAAGTTTTAATTTCATTGCTATTGGACTGTGTAAATTGGATTGGAACATTATGTATTAGGAAACCGGCATAACTTAGGAATAAAATAAAATCGCAGCATTCGACATCCATCGACCCGCACTGGTTCTGCGATAAGACCGCCATTGTAACGATAATTATAATGATAATGATGTTTATTTTGCAAATCCATACTAATATTATAACTTATTTCACAAATATTAAATTTAAATTAAATTTCATGTAAGTTATATTTTCCTCAGACATTCTGTTTTCCCAATACCTAAGCAGTCATAGTAACTACGTAGGTAGGTAACTGAATAACTTGTATATTAACTATAATTTCAATATTTCAATCAATAATTGTCACGTTTAGACATTATATACTAATAAATGATTAAAAGCGACAATATCACAAATATTAATCCGAACAGCCGTGCTTGACAACTACACGTAAACAGTGAGAATAGTATCATAAACTCAAGTCAGTTAAATAGTACCTTTTTTGGTATCGGGGAGGAACCTTCAAAAGGCGCTTGGACTTTTGAGTAGAAGATCAGGGAATGTGGGATTCTTACCTCACTAAATCCACCCCGGTGATCACCAGGAGCAGATAGAAGGGGCCCCGTTACCTCTAAAAAGACTACTTCGGAACCTCCCGAGACTCTAAAGAGATGTCCCTAGAGCCATACTGAGCACGGTGGTTCTTATTATCATTTTGCGACTGACGCAGAACTCGAAGTGCATGATCAATATGATCATACAAGAAAATATAAATTGCAGAAATAAAAATGGTGTTTTTAGTTTCTAAAAGTTCCAATCAAGTCACTTTTGAAGTAATCTCTGGTGATATGATATTATGATGTTTATTTTGCAAATCTATATATATAAAAGAAAGTGGTGTTAGTTACACTATTTATAACTCAAGAACGGCTGAACCGATTTAACTGAAAATTGGTAGGGAGGTAGCTTAGAATCAGGAGACGGACATAGGATTTTAATCCCGGAATTCTCACGGGATCGGGATTCACGCGGGAAAAACCTCCCACGCGAACGAAGTCGCGGGCAAAAGCTAGTAGGTTATAAATAACACTTTCACACGTAATTTTTTTGTAAATATAAACTAGATTAAGCCAGTGTTTCCTAGTGTTGCCCAAACGAGAGTCTCGCAAGAGTCTTGCAATTAGCGATTATCCTATTGCTATTTATTAAACGGTAGTTGAGATCTCAGAACAATGTAACAGACTCTGTTACATTGTTCTGAGATCTCAACTACCGTTTAATGTAACAGACTCTGTTACATTGTTCTGAGATCTCAACTACCGTTTAATAAATAGCAATAGGATAATCGCTAATTGCAAGACTCTTGCGAGACTCTCGTTTGGGCAACACTAGTGTTTCCTAACTGGCTACTCTGAGAAGAAACACTGTAACAAACGATTTGTTTCGATTCGATCATAGAGCACAGCCACGACCAATGGCTTAGTGTACTTTTAGTGTACTTAACGGTGGGTTCTCGATATGTCAAGATATTCACCCATCTACGAACTGATCTCAGTTGCTTGACCTTGAAGATGGGCTCGTGCGGTTGTTATTATTTAGCTCGGGCTCCTCTAACCCGAAAAGGCTTGATGATAAGATTGCATGTAGCGAAATCTATAGAAATCTTAATACAACATGTAACAGAATAAAAGTAGTTGGTTTAGAATCGGCTTCTGAATCGACTTCCGTCATAAAAAATTGGTGTTAAATTTTGATGGAATAATCTTTCATCTATACTTAATATTATAAAGCGGAAAAGTTTGTTTGTTTGTTTGCTTGAACGCGCTAGTCTTCGAAAGTACTGGGTGGATTTGGATGCAATTTCGTATGGAAGTAGCTTGAAGCTTGAAGAAGGTTATAGGCTACTTTTTTCGCAACTGCAAAAAAGGTGACTTATGTTTTTACCGTGATAGAATCCACGGGAGCGAAGCCCCGCGTGAGTACTAGTATCTATATATATAAAAGAAAGTGGTGTTAGTTACACTATTTATAACTTAAGAACGGCTGAATCGATTTAGCTGAAAATTGGTAGGGAGGTAGCTTGGAACCAGGAGACGGACATAGGATAGTTTTTATCCCGAAATTCGCGGGAAAACACTCCCACGTGAACGAAGTCGCGGGCAAAAGCTAGTAATGTATAAATAATATTGATTTAAGTTCTATATTCATATATAGTGTTAGTATGGTTAGTATTGTGTGGGGATGTGACACGTAGGTAATCTTAATAAAATGAATGATAAAGAAGTGTCCCTTATTAAACTGGATGTCTTGAGTTGGCTGACTTGAGTTTAATTCAGTTACCGATAATACCTACCTACCGATATTTATTAGCTATTTGCAAAAAAAGACAAGACAGAAAAGAAAAGAGTTTAATTGACGATCTTTATTAACAAGGCGACCGTGATGGAAAATTCTAAATTCCACTTTTATTGCTGAAGACAATGTGTATGAAAAACGTTTTTATTGAATTGCCTTAGTTTTTACATAAACTCAATAAAACACACGCAAAATAATTAAAGTAAAAGCGACCATTATAAGTTAAAAGCTCTCGTAAAACTTACGAATAGTTCCGCTACTCCATACGAGATGGCGCTAGTAGTAGGTTTAAGCGGAACTTGTATGCTGTTGTGATTCGGCGATGGTAACTGAGCAGTGAGTCAAACTAATATTAATCTTTTATATATTTTTAAGGCACTTTGTAATTTAAAACTAGAGTTTTACAGACTATATTCGTATTTTAAAAATTATATAAAAGTATTCACTAATTCTTGATCAATAAGTCATATTATTCTTATTGGTATTTTTCAATCGATAGAATAGAATATAGTTTATTGTACACCAAAAATTAAACACACCTATTTTACAATAATTGCTTATTCTATGGTTACAATGGCGGTCTTATTTCATTTCCTTATTGGCATTTACGAAGGTATGTACCTATGTATGTATATTTTTACGATATTGTTTATGCCTATTTATTGTCTACTATTTTTATGAAAGAAGTGTCAAAGACACATCTTAGTTAACTATCTATACGAAAATTAGTTCGACATTACGTCAAGATCTTACTGTGGTTTAACTTAAGTATGGACAATTTATGTATTTATTTTGTATTTCATTGCACCTCTTACTACAGGACAAAGATTTATAAAAACAAGTGTTCCTACATACAACACATGTCTTTAATTTTGTAATTTTCTTGCCTGCTATAAACACTTCGTTTCATTTGATGTAATTTATTTGGGACAAAAGCAGTTATACCTACTCATACATTACAGTATTTTACAATAAGTTTTAAGTTTGACAAAGAAAGTTTTGTTCTCCATCATAACGATAGTAAACAAGTGCTTACATACAATGTGGTGATACAATCTTCCAATATGTTCTATCTTCAATCAAAAAACGTTTCTCACAACAACAACTCGTTACAATAGCCCCAAAACAATTAAATGTAATTTATAGCCATGCTTATATTAAGTAGGTATTGTTTTAAGATTATTAATTATTATTTTGATGATGTCAACACGTTGGAGGCGTCCTTGTGTCTATAAAATTTGTATGATTGCCAATTTATCTCGTACGATTTAGCCTCAGGAGTTAAGTCAACAGAAAAGGTTAGTTTTTATCAAATATTTAACCTTTAGAGCCCCAGCGGCATAAAAACGTGCCAGTAAACAAGTACTAGTTGAGCCCCGCTGGCACAAAATTTGTGTGCCAGCGGGGCTCAACTAATAGTTGACGTAAATAATGGCGGTCCTTGAGAGGTTAATACATAATGATTTAACTGGTAATTAATCGAATCAATCGTTTTAATTGCTCCTGCAAAACCTTTTCCTATTTATCTTGGGGTTGTCATTCGGTCTAAATGGATGCAGCTGAGTATTAATGACGTGATTGCCCATCTGACCTCCAAAACCCAATATCTGGGTAACACAATACCCATTGGTAAGATTGATGTCATATTTTCGGTCTTCTGACTACTGAAGACTGTCAAAAATATGTAAACGACAGTCGGGACTAAAAAATTAAGCGAAACTCAAAGCAAAATCAACACATTGACAGCTCGCTATTGAAAGTACCACGCTATAATACGACAATGTTGAGTTGACAGGATTTAAGCCTTCACACCGTACCGTTTTGGTGCAACATTGTTTTGCTGGATAATATACCATCGGCTTAGCGTGCTGTTAGAGGCACAGAGCAATCTCCGTATGTAAAAATGGTCATCCATTTACAGAATCACCCATGTGGCTGCAATTATTACGCCACTTGTAATTATTATTGTGATCGTGTAACAGAATAAACGCAATTCCTGAAAGTAGTTGGTTCAGAATCGGGTTCTGAATCGATTTCCGTCATGAAAAATAGGTGTCAAATTTTGACGGAAAAATCTTTCATCTTAAAATTGAAACGCAGTATCATGATAAATTAATACAATCCTTAATTCAAGAAAATGCCCTCTTGTGCGTGTCGGCTGCTAACATTGCATGAGTGTATGCGTCTGAGTTAGGATATTGTATGACGCACATACGTTTTGCGTTTAGTAAGGATAACTATTTTATAAAAAATGTCTAGGTTTGGTTTCAATTTATTTAGTTACGGACGTTATTTTAGACTTATAATTTAATAATCTAATTGGGGTGTCTGAGGTATTGCGCTTAATCTGTTAATAACGGATCATTTTAACTATCAATGTTATTGGTTACATATTGTACAATATGTACCTTACATATTGTACATATATGTATATAATACCAATAGGTTTTACAAAATCTATTGGTATTATATTAATATAGATGTATAGTGTCTTTAGCCGGTTGTAAAAACTATAAATTGTAAATGATGTTTATTTTGCAAATTCGTTAGGTATTAAATAAAAGCTTTACACGTAATTTTTATAAACACCGAAATAAACTCAGACTCAATCTCCTTTGTACTCCATAGAATCCGTACTGGTCGAATCGTATGAGAACCATGAGGGTAGTGAACTTTTGAGGAAAGAAGTATACAAATTTGAGTGGATCTATCCAGACAGTGCAAGCATTTTAAAAAGCGGAATATTTATCTATATTTATACATCAACATGATAAATATAGATAATTACGGATCGATTTGATTATTAATCGCCTTTAGAAATCTTGCTATGAGTATATTATCTAGAAAGTGAAGAAATAGAAATTTGCCGTAGGTCACTACTGAGCTAATCGCACATTTAGAATTGAAGTGGCTTAATTCAAAATTTTAAGAAAATGACATTTATAAACAGAACGACTTAAATTATAAGTCGTTCTGTATATAAAAGTCATTTTCTTAAAATGTTGAATTAAGCCACTTCAATTCTAAAGGTGCATAATCATTCTGCTTGTTAAAATTATTCATTTATTTATTTTATTATTTATGTACACACAATAAAATACATTAGGATACAACATAATTATAATATTTGAGTACAAATTATCTATTATTATCTACTATTCATTATGATTAACCCAAAATAAACCTACTTTATGCCAATTAAATGCTTAGTTTTATTTTATAACATTAAAACGAAGATAAAATTGATGCTTTCAACAGCTTTTAAATGCTTATAAATATTTGATTTATGTCATTTGTTTCAAATGTATTTTAAATAAATAGTCTGATAATATTATTACCTATTTATTTACAGTCAGCACTGAGCTAGGAGGATTTAAACCCCGTTTGCCAAATTAATTTCGGTATCTACTATATGTATATTGACAAAAAACTTGGCTGATGTGGCGTGGTTTGGAGTTTTAAGTTCCTTCAATGTAATACTAACACTTTATGGACTGAATAAGTCTCAAATAAATGTTTTGAATTGAATTGAAACCTTTGTATTTTAGATGAACTTAACACCTATGATGTTGATTTAAAGAAAGTTAAAACATGGAATGTAATATATCCTCTACTCTGTAGGCTATCATAAAATGATATTATTGGTGAAGTCTCATTTTTTTTAATTGATAATAGGTTCGCGTTTGACCACCATCTCACCTGATGGTAAGTGATGATGTGGTCGAAGATGGAGCACGCTTACCTAAAAGTAACCTATTCACTCTTGACTTAAAGACCCCTAGGTTATAGCTATCGGGAAACACAGACTCCCGCAGGGAATTCCACTCCTTAGCCATACGCACAATGAAGGTATTCCCAAAACGTTTAGTGCGTATAGGTGGGATGTCCACCATGTAACGATGGCGCATCGCCGTTTGTCTTGTAGTCCGATGATGGAACGGACTTGGCGGAATTAGATTGTGTAATTCCATCGCATATCATAAAACGACAATTTAATATTTTTTATATTTCGGGGTCAAAATCACGACACCCCTCCCGATCTAGGTATAGCAGACTACCCTAGTCCTTCAGTTGCCACAACCTCTTTACCACAACCCCGGATGATGACAATATCTCAAGTCGTAAAAAACTTAAGCTTTTTAAATGTGAGTACAATACCAATCATTTGCACAAATAACCAGACGTTACGACTGTTCCCAGAATACTGCTTACCCTCATAACGTTTTGGAAACAGTTTCACTGTATGTTACAGCTAAGAATTCTCTGCTGAAGACTATGTTTCTGATAGCTATAAAATAACAGACAACTGCACAAGTTTACAAGGAGAGCGAGACTTTGTGAAAAGTAGCGTCGCATTGCAAGCACAGAGCAAGAAGCAAGCAGAGATTATTTTAACCAAGAAATGATCTAACCCTGCTTCAATATCAACCGAGAACTAAACTTCGTCATCATCCACAGCCTGACTTCAGGCACTGCTGGGTATAGGCCTCTCTTAGCGCGTGTTCTACGTTCTTGTGCCAGTTTTATACAGGGAATACCCGCGATGGCAACAATTTCGTCTGTCCATCTCGCTACCTGACGACTACCGCTCCTCTTTCCAGTCCTTGGGCGTCATTCAGTCACAACTTTACTCCAGCTGCCATAACCGCGCCTTGCTAGTTGAAAAGTAATAAGTGCCTAAATAAAATAATATTTAAAACAAGTTGGTAGATAACTAGTATCAGTATGTGCGTACATATCCTACACATCACTCTAATAAATCGCCTTTAGGTCCTGTCTATCCAAAGTTTGTTTGTTTAAGATCACCTTATGCGATAAGACTGGCCATTGCACACTAGCTTTATTATTTATATTCATGCCTAAATATTGTAAGGTAACCTAGGTAACGATCGAACACCGTTTTAATAACACAAAAAAGAATTAAACTCCGTACAAAATACATCAAGTGCCATTTCTAACCCTGTAATTTAAAAAAAGCACCCCGTACTAGCCAATAAGACGGAAACTCCCATTTCTTTGCCCACACCCTGTGCACTCTATAAGGCTGATTGTAACGAAAGGCGGGGCGCGTTGAAACATGCAACCGGGCAATAATTAACACTGCGAATATTATCGAGTACTTTACTGGGTTTAAAACATCAATTTGTGGTTTAAAACGGTAAAAATCTGTAGTAGCTTATATATGTATTATTGAATAGGCTTGCATTTAGAGGAGCTTTAGGTTAAACAGTAACAGCCCTACTAGTCTATCTTCAATATAAGGTAACGCTTATTGTCTTATTATCTCGCGATTCCTTTGTGTCTCGGACATCATGTTGAACCGTTTAATATATCAAAGGTTGACTGGTAGAGAATGCCTTGTTGCAGTAAGCCCGCCCATGTACCACTATTGTATACAACGTGTAATTTAAAGGGTATTTACATACCAAGTGCGTGGCTTCTTTGGATGATATCAAACGATATAGGAAGGGTTTCAACTCAAAATAAAATACTCTAAAAATTGATACCAAATTGGTTTCGTAAGTTTCTTAAATTGAAATCATAACAATTGTGTCACCGCACTACGTAGGTCAATAACTTTCCACGTTACTTGCAAAAATCACGATAAATCTTGTGCTTATTTCAATTGAAAAGTTCGGTTTCTGGTATCAATGTATTAAAAATTCTCATTACTTCCGAACATGTAGAGATAGGATTAAGAAACCCTTCCAATATCGTTTGATATCACCCAAAGAAGCCGTGCCCTTGGTATGTATATACCCTTTCCGTTACACGTTGTATAAAGTTTAAATAAACAAATATTTGTAAATCTTTGACAGTCGTTAAAAGAGTCAGAAACCAGAAATGTGTCACCAGTCTTGCCACGGGTTATCGTGTTACCCAAGTACTGGTACTTATGGAGGTCAGAATGGTATGGAGGATAGTCGCTCCATATAAAACACTAGTACACAACTGTATTCGGTTTAAATTGGAAGCCGTCCTCAACATATGATCAAAAGGCTAAGTAAAACAAAAATATATTTATTCATATAAAGTATTCAACGTGTAATTTAAAGGGTATATACATACCAAGTGCATGGCTTCTTTGGATGATAACAAACGATATGGCAAGGGTTTTAAAAAAAATAAAACAACAACAATTACAAATTCCAATACACTGATACCAGAGACCGAATTTTTCAAATTAAGAAGAACGAAAAGAATTATCGTGTTATTTATTGGCAAGTGACGAGGAAAGTTATTGACCCTCGTAGTGCTGTGACACGTTTGTTATGATTGGTATTCAAGAAATATATATGAAACCAATAATTTGGTATCTATTTTTTGAGTCAGTTATTTTGTGCTGAAACTGTGCATAGAGACTCCATACCAGATGTTGTCTTCAGCCCTTTTGGATAGATATGGGGTTTCCGTTATACGTTGGTTACAGGTGAAAATAAAAAGAAATTATAGGGCATCGAAAAATTCGTCAACATCGCTATCAATGGGAAAAGTACCCAGAACACTGGCCGCTGTGCCACGTTGAATGGCAATGCTGATTCTCTGTCCAAAGAAAAGGCCAGCTCTCTGAGCTCTCTGGTCACTTATGGAGTCAACTAATCGTAGATAAGTAAATGATTATAATTATGCATTTGAAAGCTATCTCTTCAAAGAAATGACGCCATCATAAACCGTATAACGTTTTCTTCTCACAAATGTACCTACCCGTAACTTGATTCCTATTTTGTAGTCAGAGATTGATTATATTTTTCTTTTGGAACCTCCTTCCCAATTAATTCAAATAGGTTGACGATTAACTACAAATATATGTCGTGACTGTATGACGTCATGAATAGCCAGAGGCCATTGGCATCCCGAGTTATCGGCGCGTCGTGTTCCACGCTCGCCTCAAAGAGCAATCAGCTCTGTCTGATGGAGCCCTATAGGGCCAATGCCTGCTCTGGTTTCGAGAATGTTCTTACAGATGTCGCAGCCCGGAATGCAAGAGCTACTGTAAGAACTGGATGGGTTTTCAGCCGGTAGAAGTCCGACTCTCCCTTGCGCTCACCTATCGCAGGAAAATGATTTGATGTCTTTACTTCTTGGAAAACGGCATTTTGCATATTAAGTTATATTTTCCTTAATATAAATTAATAAAGATTCAGTACTGAATAACTTTATTAGTGTTCGGTATCACCACATATTCTGATGAAATCATTACTTCACCTACTAGTCAGAACTATTATTTATTTCACATAATTAAAAATAAAAACAACCTATAAATTTCCCACAACTGGGATGTTCAAGGCTTCATCTCTATGAAAGGGAATGCGCCGTAATCCACCACGCGGTCCTAATGCTGGTTGTGGATGTCGCAAGTCTTTGAATTAGGTTTAGTTCTAGGACAAGATGATGAAAATTACACAAAGTAATGTTCCTGCCTGGGATCGAACACACATTCTACAAACTCGTACGTCATGCAGTAACCACTGGGAGACAATAGGTATGTACACGGTTTCATCGTACTGTATCTGGTATCATTTAAAAGAATTGTCATGGATATTTAGGAATAATAACACTTAGAGTTGGACGGTGAAGGTATAATATCGGTCATTATTTTCATTGTAAGAAAGGCAATGGACGAAGTACCTACGTCTATGCTGTCTCAGGTTGAGTCTCCCTTTGATGCTCACGCCCGTGACGATAACCATTATTGTGACGAACAGGTACCCGCGATCGATGCAGTTACCACCATAAAGACGATGCCGGTACTCCATTGTGAGAAAAATTCAATCGGATTTGATAAAAACCTCTTTCGATTTACCTTAACAAGAGAAGAAAAAATTGCAATTCAGTATCTGTACAGCAAAAATTTTGAATATAAATTCTTAAAGGCTTTTTATTAGTTTTCTATTAAAAAGCTAAATGGGTAATTTAAGTAGATTTCCACCATTTTTGTTGGATTCTCCGACAAAAGCCGCGTTCCCGGATTTGTTGAAAAATGCTACAGAGCCGTGGTTCTTTTTCTTAATTTTCTGTATCTTTTGATGATAAGTAAGCGTGGCGTATTATTTATTGAAAAATTAAATTAGTAATCGGGCTTTTTATTTAGATAAGGTACGTGATGTTTTATTGTAGCTGTCAGCCATTTTAGGTACAAACCAAGTTCATTATAGAAACATATAAACGCTGCTTTTTATTAAGTTTTAGAAGTATACATTTTGTTTTTTAGAAAATACTGGAAACAACATTGTTTCCTTTATAATATCATGATAAGTGTGCTTTTGTCAAACTATATCCGCATAGAAACTATCCAAAGAAACTGTAGTAGGTTAACATAGATTACAGGCTCTTGCCCGCGACTTTGGTCACATGGAAATTTTATAAATTCTATTTGACGGGAATCGTTAATTTTTCCGAAATAAAAAGTAGCTTATGTGTTATTACAGATCTGTCTGTGCCTAATTTTATGTAGATTCGTTTCACAATTTTGATGTAGTTGAATAAAAATCATTTTTTTTTATTGATAATAGGTTTTCGTTTGACCACCATCACACCATCTTGACTAGACCCCTATAGCTACCGGGAAACTCATACTTAGGGAATTCCACTCCTTAGCCGAACGCACAATGAAAGTATTCCCAAAACGATTAGTGCGTATAGGTGGGATGTCCACCATGTAGCGATGGCGCATCGCCGTTTGTCTTGTAGTCCGTTGATGGAACGGGCTTGGCGGAATTAGATTGTGTAATTCCATCGCATACTCCCCGAAATGTACGAGTAACCGATAGACTTACAACTCGTCGTCGATGTTCAAGGCTCTAGAGCTTTGACTCGACCAGTGCATCGTCGCCAATGAGTCTCTTGGCCCGTTTCTTAATGAAAATAAATCTTTCGCATTTATAATATTGATATCTATACTATAATATTATAAAGCGGAACAGTTTGTTTGTTTGTTTGCTTGAACGCGCTAATCTTCGAAAGTACTGGGTGGATTTGGATGCAATTTGGTATGGAAGTAGGTTGAAGCTTGAGGAAGGTTATAGGCTACTTTTTACGCGACTGCAAAAAAGGAGAGTTATGTTTTTACCGTGATAGAATCCACGGGAGCGAAGCCCCGCGTGAGTACTAGTAGATAATAAGTTGCCAGGAGGTATGTGTTACCCACCTCCTGGCTTGTGGAGGTCAGACAGGCAGTCGCTACATGTAAAACAGTAAGTAGTAGTCAGCTGAACCCGGTTAGACTGAAAGCCGACCCTGATATAGGTAGTTGGGGAAACGCAAAGCAGACGATGATGAGGAATAGTACATTGTTCATCGAGGGGTGAAAGTAACCGATTACCAACAAGGGTGTAGTTTGAGTGTGTGAGTTTGAGTGAGTGACTTATTACACACGAGTTGGGAATCGCACTTTCTTCCGAGTGATACATAGTGCTTTATACTATACCTACGAGGAAAATAATAATAATAATCTGTCTCTTGTCTTTTGGCATTATAAGTACTTTTAAGTTAGCTACTGAATTGGTCTAAATTAAAAAAAAAAACAGCGCGTTAGTAATGGATTTTCATACACTTTTCCCTCCCTCTCCAGTGTCTCCAGCACGTTAGTAATGAATTCTCATACACTATTGCGACCCGCACATTTAAACTACAGTAATAACGTCAAAGTTTTTAAAAAGTAATAAGGCACTTTCCGAGTAGGTATAGTATAAATTAATTTTCCGATTGTTATTGTGACACCTCAAAGTTATACCATTTCAAATGCACCACAAAACATGAATTTTCCTCGCAGGAGTGCGAGTCGTTCCTTTGCTGCCATTTTTCATTCTGGACTTTATTTTTGAGGGTCGCGTTTGTCCACCATCTCACCTGATGGTAAGCGATGATGTGGTCGAAGATGAAGCACGCTTGCCTAGATGTAACTTATTCACTCTTGACTTAAACATACGTTTGTAGTAATCTAGGTAGGTAAAGTAATTAGTATCTGAACTAAGCTATAAATCATACTTAGTAATGACCGCTTTGAGTGAGTTTTTGAGTACATTCAGCGCGTACTGGGCAGTATCACTAGTTGACTGTATGATTATTTCACAATGATAGACTTAAAGACGTGCGTATGTATTGAATGATCGTAAAATAATAATAATGTGATGTGAACTCCGCAATCATTGTCGTTTCGGCCAATTGCTTAATAGCCAAGAGCCTCGACCATCACCTGAGGAGGCTCTCGTAAAGCAGATAGATCAAGGGCTTGCTTCAGAATGGGGTACTCCTGGACACGGCGCGTATTGTTAGGTGGTTCCTCTCACTAGAGCTTAGAACGTAGCTTGGACACTATTCTCGATACCGTCTACTATATTTCATGTATTTTTAATAGAAATAATTAAAAATGTAATTTGTAGGCATGTCAATTATTAGAAATAAAGGAATAATAATATAATAGTCTTGAAATCGTAAAATATGAAATGAAATATTTATTTTGTAAATTGGTTATAAATAACACTTTTACACGTCATGTTTTTTTGCGTGTTAAGTTTAGTTTAGCTAGATGAGGCCGGTATTTCCTAACTGACTACTCTGAGAAGAAACACCGAAACAAACTCAGAGGTCAAAGTCTCTTTTAAAGTCCAGACAATTTGTATTTGTATATGAGAAGCATGTAGGTTCATGTCTGTGGTATTCTTTTGAGGAAATAACCACGCGAATTTGAGCGAACCTGTCCAGACAGTGCAAGCATTTGTCAGTTATCGTGTAGCTCAACTTAAAACTTAAGGAGCTCAACAATTTGACGAACAATACCAAAGTAAGGACATTTGGGTAGGCCACACAAGTACTCAAACTGCTTGACATCATTTCAGACTGCTTGACATCATTTATTTATGTGTATTTATTTTCTTATAAAATAGGTACTCTCTGTCACACTGCGGTGATCAACGACATAACTAAACATGAATGTAAAAATAATTTAATTGTTTTGCTAGTAGGTATTCAGCTGCATCATGTTAGACTGAAAAGCGATCCCAACATAATTGAGAAAATAAAAAACTTAGCTAAGATGATGAAGAAATAATGTTAATAGTTTGATTCCCATTATTGTTTCTTCATATCTTTAACACTTATTCTTAAGTCTCCTAAGAAGTGACTGATACCTACATGTTAAAAAAGTAGCAACAATGTTCTGCTTCATTCACCTGTCCACCTTCTGAAAAGAGCATGCCATTATCTTTTACTGAGGTCATAGTTTGAACCATTTTCTTTCTTAAAACGCATATATTGTAAGTAATTATTGAACTAAGTTGAGCTACGAGACTACTGACAAATACTTGCACTGTTTGGACAAGTCCGCTCAAATCTGTGCGTTTCTTTCCTCAAAAGAGTACCACAAACATAAAACTACATAATATGAATTGATCAGTAAGGATTGTAAGAACTTCAAAAGGTGTGGACTTTTTAGTTTGTTTCGGTGTATTTTCTCAGGGTATTCAGCTCCAGAGTTTCGGAATTGTTCGAAAGAGTTACCGAGGCCTCGGAACACGAAGGGCATAGGTATGATGGAACACGGATGGGTTTTAGTCAGTAAAAGTCTGACACACCCTAAAAAAGGGTATTCAGTTTGGAAACACCAGCCTCATCTAATAGTTTAAAACGTAAAAAAACATGTAAAATTGTTACTTATAAGCAATTTGCAAAATAAATAGATCTAGCATTATTTTTTCCTCAAAATTGACGCTCCATTCTGCATTCAATGTTTTTTGTTAGCAATAGATATGTTTAATAACAGTATTTTCCAAAGCACATCTTCAATGTATCTATCTGTAGTGTAGGTCTCAGCATCTTCTTTATATTATCTTGAGGCGTTAACTACACATACCTTGATAGTTTAAAGTACCGTAAGGAATGTCTATAACACGTTAGAAATAGCCAAGTCTTGTGCGAGATACATGTCTTGCAGTTTATACTGTTGTTTCATTATCATGAATATAAATATCTTCAGGAACGGTATTCAATTATTTTAATTACAATAAAATATTTTATCAATTTTTTAAAAATATTTAAACACTTTTGAGATAAGATACTAATTTAATAAATAAATATCAATGTTTCAAAGTCTGTCTGTTTATTAATAAATCAAAACGTAAGTAGATGGGACAGTGGACGAAATGTGTGAGTTTTAAAATAAAAGTGGCAACAAGATTTATAGGAGAATGATAAATAAATTGTTGGTACGTACTCCAATCATAGACATTAACAAATTAGAAGAAATATAACAAATGTATGAAGTTTGTTATAACAAATACCTACCTACAAGTAAATGTGCGTTGTGGCAGCGTAACCCTTTACAAGTTTTTCCAGATCTTCGTACATATTAAGACCTTTTATTTTTCTATTGTACGTACGTATCTCTTCGCTAAGCTAATAAATACTATAAATGCTAAAAGTCTAGTCATATTTAAAATAAATAAATAAGTTGTACCTATAGTTATTACTTGAGAATTGACTTGTAATTTTTTTGTTCCGATCAGAGTAGTTTCCAAATGCAAAGATTGAATCTAAACCATGAATGGACGCGGTTGAGTGTAGCCATCACAAAGTTTTCACATTAAACACTTTTACCTACGGCCGTCCTACGTCGGAGGTGACGACGCATGCGCGCTAACCAACCAACGACACACTTGTTATTATTAGAAAGGATTCTGTAAAATGTTCAGCTGATTGCAGAGAAAAATCTTGAATGAAATTTAACATCTTTAAGATGTTTAAAATAAATAAAGATCCAAAGTCATCCCATTGGCGCGCTCCAAACATACACAAGCGAGCATAAACCGTCGAACGCCGATACCTAACTCACAACGCGTTCCGTGCGAGAGGAACTCAGCAATTTTGATTAGGTACAGAACAGAAAATCCGAACAGAGGAAAACTCTCATGTAATTGCCGCAAAAACCGTTGAAAAAACGCGCACGACCGTCTGTGTGGACGCGCGCGCGCGGAGTGGCGGGCGGGAGAGCAGCACACACGCGCAGCCGGGCGGCGCGCGCCCACCGCCGCCGCCGATTGGAGCCGCGCTCGGTGGGCCGCGCGCCACGCCCCGGCGTCGGGCCTGCTCGCGCGGCCCGCGGCAGTGTCCGCCAGACTGCCGAGCGCGCCGGGCCTCCCGCTTCCCCGCGCCTCGCTCGGCCACGCCGCGTCCCGTGATCGAACCATACAAAACCTCTAGTTAACATCCGTCGCGAGTGCATTATGACACTAGTGAGCTAGCGGGCCGCTGTGACGGTGTCAAATAATTGATGTGTATGTGTTCACGTGCTAGTGTGTTGTGTTAGGTTGGGCCCGTGACGAAAAACGTTCGTGGTGGCCAGCGGAGCCTTGCACCCGGGCTCGGGCCGAGCTTTCATGGCTCAGCCTAGGGTATGTACTCTGATGACAAGTACACAAACAACACTACACACTCACCTGTCAAGTATGATACCTACGGTAGTAGTACAGTTGATAGCCTAGAAGCGATAATTCCAAAATCCTTAGATAATAACATTATGATAGGTGATAATGATAGTAACAACAGTGAGAAGTGTTGAAACAAAATAAACTTAGGGAATCACTTGTTAGTGGGACAGAGACTGTTAGTAAAGTAGATGAAGATAATAAACTGCAACATATCAGAATTGAGACATGTTTCAAAAATGGTCAGACATTTGTAACGACACATTAGGCGTGTTCAACAGCAGGGAAGTTGTTATAACAAGTGAGACGCATTCGGAATACATAATGGCAGTTCAGAGCGCGCTCTAACACCGCCGATGCATTACCGGTGATAATGAAAACGAAATGAATGCATTATGAACGTAAAACACTATGTGATAATGTAATCACGACTGTATCTTTCACTTAATAAAAACTTTTAACTGTGATATGAATGAGCGATTCCATTACGGTTCAGCGGGAGCATTAGTGGGCAATGACGTCTTCGTGAGATGTGGAAGCGGTCACGAGAATAAATTGGATTGATGCATAAATGAATAAGTCTCCATATTTTGGACACCTGACGGAATAGCAACTTCGGTTTATGAATCGGAACAATAAATGGTATAGAATGGCATGCAGCGGGGCGTCTATTGTTGAATGCTCTCTTACGGGTGATGGGGACGGGACACGGTGAAATCCGTGGAGTTACAAGAGGCTTTAAACGCACAGTTTGACACAAAAGAGTATCTCAGAAACCAACAATAAAAATTCAATTGACAATGAAAAGGAAAACTTTTTTTGTACGCGCCACAAAGATGTCCCTAACGGAACTCATGGGGACAACTTTCTAAAGATTTAGGGTTGTATTGTTTTTGGCGAAGGAAACATAAAAGTTGTAATCCTTCTTTGTTTAGAATTAGTATTATTAAATGGGAAAAATAAATAACTGGTAATCCATTAAAATGTCAAATAATATGTTCTTGTAGATTTCGGAGATGATGATAACATAACAGATGGCTATTATGCTTATTCAGTGTTATGTATAGATCGGAGATCGGTCTGTGATAACTGTGATGTGTATTTACGTAGATATTAAAACGCTTCATTTTGTCTTTTCGCCTCTAAGATTTAAGATTTCATTAACTCTTAAATAGAACTCGATCCAACTTTAGGTACAGAGGATTGTTATCACTGAGCTTGCAAGACATTAACATCAATTGAATTGCAAATAAAATAACCCATTGGCGATCAAACATAGATTAACTAGATTATACAAAAAAAATAACAATTAATAAAATCTGTCAAACGTACGCAATAGAAGGCTATTCGCAATCCGTAAATTATAGACGAACATCTAAAACAAATTCTGTTCGTTTCATTGATTACTCCGACGGTCTTAAAACTTTGGATAAAATGGCGTATCGTACAGAAAGTTTCGCCCTTTAAAACGGACAATTGAAGTAAGTGGTCCCGCCGCAGTGTCGACCACCAAAATTACGGTCAATAAAGATAATTTAGATTTTCTATATATTTAGGTTTTTTAGTTACGGTGTGATAAATTAAATACTATTTGCTGCCATGAAAATACAAAACTTTAAGGCCCTACATTCTATATGTATCATGAAGAAAACATATATTATTTATTTTCATATGAATCTGTTATTCCTGAAAATTATTTTATTTTTCTAACTTTCACCCTACTTAGTTGCCTTTTTGATTTTAAACGCATACATGCCTGTCAGTGTTAGTGTTTAAATAAGAAATATATGAATTTTCTACCAATAATGAACGCACATTTGTCTACGATTTTTGTAGCAAAATCCATGTCTTTGAATCATAGAACTTTTTGAACGCATACAAAAACATACTAAAATAAACTATATGTTACTTATAAGTTCAAAACTAACTCTACCATTTTAATTTAACGCACCGTCAAGTATTTTTGGATTAAATCACATTTAATTGGACACATTTTAAGTGCACTAGACGCCATATTGGTTCAAATATAATTTATATAATAATTATATCACATAATGGCATAACGTTTAGCATTAGCCTAGTTATGATGGTATGCGATTACCATTATTTTGAGGTCGATATAGTTTAGTATCGGATTAATTTTAATAAAACTGATATAAAAATATAGAGAAATTCGAAATTTCTATATATTTTTATATCAGTTTTTGTATCAGCAAGAAGAAAATAATAGAATAGATGATTCTTATAGAGAAATGAAGAATATTTTTAAAGAGTAGGTGTTTATTAAATTTGTAGAACTATGGCGACTGATAAGACTGTACTTTCTAATAGATATATAGAATGATGATTAATATTTTAAAAATAATCTTTCTCTAAACCAGTCCTAAAAATCGTTGTTCTTTAAAACTAATGTTGACCGAAACAAAGAGCATATAGGTAGTCTAAATAACTATCTGTCATGTGAAAATTAAATATTTTTTGTAGGTATAATAGTTTATGCGTTTAAATACTCTGTTTTATTAAGGAACAATTTAAAAGCCGCTGAAGATATAATGCCATGATTTTAATATAGTGAAATATTGTTTCTAGCATAAATTTACGTTGAAAATCTTCTAAAACACATTTAAAGTAAAACACAGAGAATTGTATATTATGTACTCATTCTATAATTTAAAATTAAAGTTAATTTAAAAACATATTAGACGATACTGTACATTACTAACAAATACGCATTACCGTATAATATGAAGCTTAAATATTAATTGCATAACCTCTTAAAGATAAATAAAGATGATAAAAATTAACATAAATTATAATTTTAATCACTGTAGTAGCAAACAAGATAAAACATTAAAACTAGAGGAAAATAATTACACGTTTGTTAATAAAAAAAAACTTTAATTTTTCACAAGGGATTTAAAAACACATTTCGCAAAAAAAAGGCACAACACAAACCATGAAATAGATAAATAGTATAATTAACATGTTACTAAAACACATTATCTAATAACATTGTTGAGTTTAAATAATTTTGTATTTATTTTAAAGTGATTAATTTAGGTTTTTCTTGTTAGTTCATGAAATGACGGTCACCGACGGTAAATTTAACAGAAGATCTATTATTTTTATAGCAATTATATTTCTTTATTAGAATTTTTATTGTTTTGATGACCTGTTTATTGTATTTAGTAAATCGGACAATGACCGCCTACGTCTGATAGGTAATTGGCGCAGAAAGACTTTAATTTTAATGCAGTAAGATTGCAAATCCGTCGGTTTCGCTTGATAACTGTAAATATTCATGTGAAATAAGAGCAAGAATTGAAGTGCTATTAATTTAGTTTAGACTGACTCTGATTTTACCACTTAGAGGAATAAAATTAAATAATTCAGTATTTATTTTTCATATTGAGATGGCTACAAAGATTAAATATTGCATAAAAAATAAACGAAAAAAACTCACCGTCGCACATTATCTTAACATTACAACGGCATACCAAAATTTGGTAAACAACATGGTACGATAACAGAAAGGCGCCATTCCTTGCAATTATCGATAATTACGCAATAAAGTTAACAACAAAAATTAATTCACACGTAACTGAACCAAATTATATTTGCACAAGACTTGTCCGTTCATTGTAAACAGTGGTATAATCGTAAATTTTACGATATACCCGATAAGGATATCAATTTGTCTACTAATAGTTAGTCATAATCGGTGATACTGCTGGTTTTCGGCGGTGGCCCACTAAATAACGTGATAACATGTGTACTGGATACGGTGTGTTGACTCGTTCCTGCTATAAACACCTATCTCTGTGATACGCTTCTATATTAACAATATTTTGTAACTTTTCCTAAATTCGCGCGATGTCAGGAGCAGAGGGAAACAAAGTAAAGATATGGGAGGATGAGTTCCAACTTACAGTATGTCCTCATTGCAGGAGTGTGGCTCGGGATAGAGATCAGTGGAAAAACTAGAGAAGGCCTATGTCAAATGGCATACTGAACTAAGGAATAGTCTATAACAATTAAACCAGAAAAAGTAAACGATCAGAAAAACAGGAATAATTATATTTATGTTAACGCACAGATAAGAGGCTTCATAGTCTGTTTAGAAAAATAATATATTTTAAATACCATTTTCTTATACGTTTTATTTACATGGCAAACTTGTACTAACAAATAAATGAGCTGTTACAACCAAATCGAATAATATTTGATTATTATAATAAGTTCAGATTTGACGTAAAACAATACAATATTTACACATTAGTATTACTTAAAATACAAATAGCTTTTGCCCGCAACTTCGTTCCGTGTAGGAGGTTTTTCCCGCGTAAATCCCGATCCCGTGGGAATTCTGGGATAAAAAGTAGTCTATGTGTTATTCCAGAATGTCAACTTGTTACTTGCCAAATTTCATTAAAATCCGTTCGGTAGTTTTTGCGTGAAAGAGTAACAAACATCCATCCATCAACACAAACTTTCGCATTTATAATACTAGCTTCTGCCCGCGACTTCGTACGCGTGGGAAGGTTTTCCCGCGCAAATCTCGATCCCGTGGGAATTTCGAGATAAATAGTGGCCTATGTGTTATTCCAGAATGTCAACTATCTACTTACCGAATTTCATTCAGATCCATTAAGTAGTTTTTGCGTGAAAGAGTAACAAACATCCATCCATCCTCACAAACTTTCGCATTTATAATATTAGTATGAAAGATTAGTAAGATTAGTATAAAGTATAATATAATAGTATAATATTAGTATTAGTAAGATAAATAACATACAGGTAAAAAATCTTATAAGACAAAAATACTCAAACGGCCATTATAAATGCAATAAAAGTGGTTAAATAAAAAAATATTTAATGTTATCTTCTGACCAATCTTACCAACGCATGAGGGATGTTAAAACAATTTATGATCCATAAAATTTTCGGCAAAATCATTAAACTTTTGCGATTAAACGTCAAAAGTATTTATACTTCCGATTCTTTCCGCAAAGAAACAATGTAGTTAGATTCTAATCAAATAATAATGTGAAAAATATACTAAAAGCAAATTTGTTAAACATTTTTCTTTTTTTATTGCTACTGATTTTTATCATTTTACGCACAAAACGCCATAGGTTTTGTCTGTCTGTAGAAAAACTAAAAAAAAACATACAAAAAGTATAGATGATTGTATTAAATTACTTATAATAACCATCGTTTCTTTAACTTTAAACATAGCAAAATTTGTTAAATGAGTTATTCTTATCTTTTAAGAGGCGAACATGTATTTTTAAGGTAGAGCAACCTTTTAACTTAAATGTTGTATATACAACATTGTATATACACCCAATCGTTCTCACAACGCGACGGTCAGTAAAAGAAATTAATAGCAAAAAGTCCAAAATAGGTCTGAATATGTGTGAATGTAGGTTTAAACTTAGCTTCTATGAAGTAAAAGTGAAAAAAATATATAGCTCTCTTAGAATTAAAGTGACATAACTCTTAATTTCTGTTATTTCTGCTGTTGATATAAACTGAAACACTACGCCAAATTACGGGTAGTATAGGGATAGCCTACGGGAATGACATGTACATACATTTAAATTATAACAGAAAAGATTTCCTTGCTCTACCTCAAAAACAGTATTTTTTGAGTTAGGAAACTTTAATTCGACGAGTGTGATATATTGTTTATGGATTAGTTCGATGTCCGTCGCATGTCCACTTGTACACAGCCACTCATCTGGAGCACTATATGTTCTAGATCTAAAACAGCTGATTTTTATTGTGCCCAAAACCAGATTTTAAAAATAACTGCATTGAAGTATCTGAATGGAAGGAATGTCCAATTAAAAAGCATTTCTCCCAAATGAAACCTGTTAGCTGACCAATGTTTTATAGTTTTTTTTTTCTCTAAGTCTCCGGTGCCAGTCTGCGGGCGTTACGGCCATTCCTAAAACATTAAACTTATTATTGGCACTTATTTCAACAGTAAAGATAACTCCAGTATTGTATAGGCAGTTGTGTTCACATTACGCGATAAAAAAACGCTCGATTTTATGTTTTAAGTGTTGAAAAATGTCCCACCATTGCTTGAGGTAAAAGATAACGTGGCAACATTACTGTTGTCTTTTTTTTTTGACTTTTCAACGCTGGCAACATTGCGAAACCCGCGGCTAAGTTACGACGGTGTATGGGAAGTGAAATAGATAATAAAATATAATTTAGTGTTACCACTTACGATTATTTTTATCGGCTTAAATGGTACTATTATATTTTCATTAATAATGTGCAGCGATTAACTAGTTTCGTGTGTAGAAAATTATTTTTTCGTTATGGGATACTCGTTACTATTGAAAATTCATTCATAGTCATAAAAAAAACTTGTTCTACATACATTTTAAACTGTGCCGCTGGGCGTTATTAGGCCTTTTTGTACTTGGATCAATAAATCATCAAAATAGAAAATTATGAAATTGCGACGGAAATATATTGCACTGCTATGTAGCAGTATACAGGGCTACTGGTAACTCGATGTATTCCTTGCAGGACGTCATAGTAGGGTTGTAATGCAACATTTCGGTAGAACATTTGGTGGCTTAATTTGTGGCATTTTAACCCTACTATGACGTCGTGCAAGGAATACGTCGAGTTACCAGTAGCCCTGTATATTTCACTAGCAGTCATGTGAGGCTTTGCCTAAGACTTTATCACGATAAAAACATAACCCTCCTTCTTGCAGTCGGGTAAAAAGTACTTATAACCTTCTTCAAGCTTCAGGTTATTTCCATAACAAATTTCAACCAAATCCAGCCAGTACTTTCGAAGATTAACGTGCTCAAACAAACCAACTTTTCCACTTTATGATATTAGTATAGATATAGTATAGTATATTGTGGGTACTGCTATTCTTTGTTAATTGAATTATCATAGGAACTATTTATTTTAAATTTACTGAATGTTAACTATTCTAATTTTATGTTGATGCATATACAGACGTCAGCACATGAAGCTACATCAATCTGTCAAATTTCTTTAATAGATTTTCAACTTTATTAATAAAGAAATTAGGTTCAAGGTTGATTGCGAAAATTTGACAGTTTCGGGTAGCTTCATGTGCGGGCGTCTGTACCTATTTAAAGCTACTAAGCATAAATTTGTTTCCGAATTTTAAATAAAACATATAATTATGTAAAATTTGCAAGCCAGTAAGGTAGATCAAGGAGGACGAAATTCAATGTAATGTTAACACCACTGTGTATACCCTTGACCAGCAAATAAATGATTTATGATTATGATTATATGATTATGATTATCTAAACATGCATGTGACATCCATGAGCCCGCACTGGGCCTGCATGGTGTGGTGAATTTCACGGCCTATTTGCTCTCATAGAGAGGAGACCTTTGTCCCAACAGTGGGAAAGCTATAAGCTGGTTATGTTGTCTTAGTATCTCTTAATTTTAAATTAGCAATTATTCTTTAAACTGACTTTTAAAATGACTAGATATTTGAGTCAAATCTTTATTTTATATCTTTAGTAGTTTTTAACATTAAATTTTTAACACTTAAATAAAAATCCTAAACTACATATACACATCTAAAAATAAACTAAATTTATGGCATGGAGAAAATCGTGCGCATCGCTGTCCACTGGTGATGTGCCCAAAAGACTGGCGGCATTGCCACGTTGTATGGCAATGCTTAACCTCTGTCTGAAATAAATAGATATTTTAAATTTTAATTGCAAGCTTTTTTTTTTTTTTTTAGCGTGGTAAAATTATCAAATAAGTCCTCCCACTCCGGGCAGGGTGGGAGGGACTGTCAGACTTTTACTGACTAAAATCCACGGTGTTCCTTCAATAACCCTTTACATACCGGGGCCACGGTAACGGGATGAGTCCCACGACCCCGGCGGGCTTCGGCCCTCTGCAGAGGGGGCCTCGTCATGTTGCTGACGCTCTTTGAGGCGCGCGTGGAACACGACGCGCCGTCGACCCGGGCATGGTCCATGGTCGGACAGCGAGTTGCCCTTTACTCGCTGTCCGCATGCCCGCGCCTACGGTGGCCGGAGATCGTCGGCCGACGTCCGACGCCGTGGGCGTCTACCACTGCGGCTGGGCTGGAGGGAGGACGCCATCCTCTCCCTCACGCGGCCCGCCTCCTCCTTCGGAAGCATGACTGCTTCGCAGAAGGAGGCGACCGCTTCCCACTCCCTCTCGCCCCGCAGCATGGCCTCGACCAAGGCCGGGCGCGAGAGGTCTCCGCCTATTGTCGCCGTGAGGACACGTCGGTGCTCTGCCCAAGCTGGGCAGTCCTGCACCGTGTGCTCGACTGTGTCCTCAGGGCGACCCTCGCAGTGGTGACACCCAGGCGTCTCTTCCTTACCCATCAGACACAGGTACCTCCCGAAACTTCCGTGTCCGGTGAGGACCTGCGTCATGCGGTAGGTCAGGACGCCGTGACGCCGATCTAGCCACTCCTCAAAGAGGGGTCTTACCGCCGCAAAGGACTCTTTAATCCTACATATCTTTTAGAGCTATGTTTTCGGATCTGATGCGATGGTTTTCAGTCATAATAATGCATCTGACTAATTCCATAATTCTAATAACAGTATCTTAAATATAGAGTAAAGAAAATATTTTGTTATAGTAATGTAATTCGCTTAGGGTGTGCGAGCGAATTATTTACCTATAAATGAGAATATTCTAGTTTATGTTGTTGTTTAATGCGAATAGTGTCACGCCGACGAATATAATCCTACTCATATTATAAATGTAATGTTGTGTTTGGAATTCTGTATGTTTATGTTTCAACCACGCAAAAATGTTTTAAGGGGTTTGCACAAAACTTGGCATACACATAGTTTACAGTCTTGAATAACACACAAGAGATGTTGAAGGCAATTGTTAGTACCTATAGAATAAATTTATATTTATTTCTTACTAGCGACCCAGCCCGGTATCATTCTACTAATTTACACCGAACCTTAATAAATTATAGATACACTTAAACCGTCCTCAAGGCGTATGAAAATTAGATATTATAAAGAAATGTTCAGTAGCTTTTGAGTTTATCGCAAACATACAGATAGACAGACGCGGCTAAAGATTTAATATGTCATGGTTAATAGATAGATATACTCTTTAGTGTACATCATAACACATTTAATGAAGGATTTTACAGATAACTCTTATTTTTTAACCGACTTCTAAAAAAGGAGGAGGTTCTCAATTCGGATGTTTGTATTTTTTTTTTTTTTTTTTTTTTTTTTTTTATGTTTGTCCACGCATAACTCCGTCGCTTGCCAACCGATTTGAAAAATTCTTTTTTTGTTGGAAAGGGTATACTTCCCAAATGGTCCCATGAAAATTTTATCGAAATCGGACGAGCCGTTTCTGAAAAATCAAAAAGAGTCGAAAAAAATAATTTACCTTGATGATCTTTTCGTTTACTCTGCTTTGCGTTTTTTGTTCGCGCATAACTCCGTCATTTACGAATCGATTTGGAAAATTCACTGACCCACTAAAAAGCGCGAAAATAAAAACTTTTTTGCAAAAAATAAAACCGACTTCCATATCAAAACACTACAAAGCCAAAAATAATTTTAATTTCGGAAGGCGGTGTGAAAAAAAAAAGAAAATACAAAACCAATAACACCGACTACCGAAATTAAAATTATTTTTGGCTTTGTAGTGTTTTGATATGGAAGTCGGTTTTATTTTTTGCAAAAAAGTTTTTATGTATTATAACGATCGTTTCTATAATATCAAAGAAGTTTAATTAAACAATTTGAGGCTATTTTTATGGGCGAAATACATTTAAAAATAAATCTGTATTTACCGGATACATTTTAGATAAAACACTACTCGGAAACCACAAACGTATAACAAAACAGAAACCATCTTTAAACTCAATTCTTAATTTAAATATAAAACGGTCAAGCGCCCCGAGTTGACCATATAAATAACGTTTGATGCATTATATAACTGGCTATACGACAATATGATATATTAATATAATCAAATAAAAAAAAAGCGGCGGGACAGGTTTGGGGACATTACTTTTTAATGGCCAGAAATATAGCTATTTACTGGTTGGAGAGCCGTAGGGCCTAAGACCAGCCACGAATGTGGGCGTAGATAATACATATATTGATATTGTTTAATGGACCTGAGGAAACGATCGGGGACATTACAGATTACACTAATGTGATGTAATGTACGTTTTTATTCCTCTCTGTGTTTTATTTCTTGTGTCTGATAAACTGTGTTTGACTTGAAAATGTTTTGAAACAGTCCCATCTTTTAATGCTGATCGATATTGATGGCACACACGATATTCTCTAGACAGTGGTACTAACACACTGCTGGTTAATGAACGGCGACGAACTACTGATATTTTATAATAGATAGATTTATGATTGCATCCGTATGCAATAAATTGGTTGCATATACAAACTGAACTGTTATTAATATGAAGGAAATATACTCAAGATATCCTTTTGTATGCTTTTAAAGAGCTGATCCTGTTATTTATAATGTTCTATGCGCACAGTCGGACGCGCACTCTTACCATAATTCCGACATCAGAATCAATTGGAATCAGTCTGAACCTCGACGCGCTTTATAAACGCACACACTAATTTGTTATTTAAATTTTGCTGTTCGATTCCATTTTTGAATTGGGATTCGCGGTGGACCGAGCGCGGCCGAGCGCGCCCGAGCGCTCTAGATGCTCGTTCGCATACCGAGCAGTGCCGAGCGCCCGAGGGCAGGTACCCGCTTCTCATTGTTTTATTCGCTGCGCGTTCCATTTTCAATTTGAATATCGCTGTTCATTTTCGAATTGGCTCTTTGTAGACGCGCGTTAATTGTGCACTTTAGATTCAACGGTAATTCGCGCGATCGCTAATTTGAGGGTTTATTGTTGGCCGAACGACTGACATCCTTTTTACGCGTACACCCTGTGAATTACTAATTGATACGCGCCTGTTCTGGTCAAAATACTATACGCCATCAAATGACGTGTCGT
The DNA here is from genome assembly GCA_943138885.2 of Tholera decimalis. NCBI lineage: Eukaryota > Metazoa > Arthropoda > Insecta > Lepidoptera > Noctuidae > Tholera > Tholera decimalis. The sequence continues at coordinate 4,053,109 of OW964565.2, read as the reverse complement.
AAATCAGTGTGATCCCGTCTAGTGACAGTTATTTGGGCGCTCATATCGAAATATGTTTTCTTGTCGCATATTCATGTAACGCTATTTCTTTTGCTGATCAAACACTGCTAGTTTATCGCGCGATCGACAAATCCTACCGCGGTGACTCCCGAAACGATATAATTCCTCTAACACGCCGACGGGATCTAGATACAGATTAAATAATATTAATTGAAGTAACATGACTCGTCAGTTCCGTGGAAGGGCTGGAACAATGCGCGGCGCGTCGAGTGCTGGCCGGCCGGGGCGCAGCGCTCCATGTGTACGAATCGAACGTTCCATTTTTAAAAACTTGTTGTTCGAATTTTTTCCAAATCCTTTTTTGATATCTCGTTCAGCGTCGTCTTTTTTCGGGCAGCGATAACGAGGTTTGAAATTGGAATCACGACGGTCCGTTACTAGGCTATTTAGCGCGCTTTTCTTCGTTGACACTTTTTAGAAATATGACCGCCGCGAGATGAATAGTCGGCCGTTACTGGTAATTAGTGAGACTTATCTTTTAGATTAGTGTTGCTCTGCGTATTGTATGTATTGATTTATTTGGTTGACCGTGTGGATGTTTTCGGCAGCGTGTTGGGCCGATGCGTCCGGGGCGATGACCAAGTTATTGCCAAGAACGAGTCCCGCCGGTGGCTGGTGACCGCCGCGCGCCCAATTCACATTATCCCGCGGCGTCTGTAAATTTTGATAAAACTTTTTAGACGAAATTAAAAAGTCACTTCGGCCAACTATTTGTCGGTGTTAACGACGTTGACACGTCGCTGTTACCCTATCACGGGTGATTATAAATAAAAACAGTTTTTCATTTACAAATGTTATCTGACGAAACGAATTTTATTTATAAGACAGACGTAATACACTTAACATAAATCTAAGGCGGCCGTAGCACTTATACAGATTATACAAAACTAAAATACCTAACGCACCGCGTCGGGCCGCGATCGTACAAAAGACAAGCACTCGGCTCCGTTCAGAAATGCGTCACTCACAGAATTTGAAGTTTAAATAGTCAATCACGAGTGTCGGTGTGGCTAATCTCGCATTCACTGCCACAATAGAGGTAACGAACGTACAAACGGACAGACGCGGTAATAAGAGGCGCGTGGGCGCGACATGTCTACGTTATTTATGACGATACACATTTTTCGGACTTTTTGCCCGGTGGCCCTATCATTCGAAATTGGAATTTTCTTAGAATAAGCATTTTAACGAGGCGTAGCAAGCGCGCTCACTTTATTATTAACATGGAAATCCCTTAAGTAGTTAAGTACGTCCTTATTTTAATACTTTGAATACAAGCAAAAAGATACTGGAGCCGTCGCGTCGAAAGGAAATCGTTATCTTAACGACCGCGTATTTACGTGAAATCTGACTGGAGAGACTCTCGCACTGTCCCTCGGAGTGCAGCAGACGATAAGGGGGAAAGGCTATCGTCCGCGGTTCATGTGCCAGCTATTGACCTCGCTGTTTACATTACAAACCCAACATATTCATATTACGCAGAAATTATGATAACCAAAGCATATTACTTTCAATTTGTAAACCTAATCGCGGGTCTTAGGGGTTAATGGTCGCTTAAAATTAATTTTAACATAATAAAAATACTTTAATTGCGCGTCTCTGATAAGCTGTAAAAATATTTTATCAGCAGTCAGCTGGCTCAGATTTACAGCTCGCGAGACGGACATTACAGCCGCTGTGTTTTAAAGAGTTCAAATTAAAAATGGAATGGGAAGTAAAACTTTCATCCGCGGCTTTAAAACAAGTGTTAACGTTCCCCCCGCGGTACTTTCTGGACGATAAATCTGCTCGCGAATCGACCGAGTTCGAGCGCTCGGCATCGCTCACAGTTCTATTATTAAAAAAAGCAAGAAGAAAAATATTCTAGGTGTAGAATGGATATCGAAGCGATTCGGCTCGAGAGCGCAACCTTACTCGAAATTAGAACAGGCCCTTCGAGATTCGAACTCAAATATAGAACAGTGAAGTGTTGCCAGTAATTAAGGTAGGTGCGCAGTTCGTATGCGGCGCGCGATTGGTTTATTGACACGTGTTAGCGTCGCGTCGGTGTCGTGTCCCCATGCGGATGGGCAAATGGAATAATGGACGTCTGGGCCCGCATCCGGCGCGCGAGTCGGATACAACTCTTGCAACGCTCTGGATACAATTTTTCAATTAAATCGACCAGACAGAAGATCCCTAATAGGTGTCGTTAAGAAGTCGTGTGCCCGATTTTCGAACTGTCCCCGTAACGAGGCCGTTTTATTAGTATTTATGGTCGAGAAACAAACGCACGAAGCATTCTTTGGTCTCTTACGCTGTGTGGATCATGAATGAAGCGGAATTTATGACTAGCGCCCGCTATAATGTTATGTCGCTGGGAAATTGTAGAGGTCGCCATCGCGGCGTTAATTCCCGGCCCGGTCAGCACATCTCAATCCGGCCGTATAATAATTTAATACACAAAGATTTTTCTAAGTTTTATGGTCGTATTACGTTCGGGACGCAGTAAAATTTGATACGAACATCTCGCAGCGTCTAACGACGCTTGATTTACCACTATCAATTTATAGAATACATAAAAACACACCTGAATGATTGCTACCTACCTCGCTTTAATGTATCATTTTTATAGTGCCAATTTATGCCTGTAACAAGTATTGTTCTGGAATCAAACATTTATTTTTTTGGTATGGCAATGCAGGCAATTGTCAATTATTATTATTAGAGGTATGCTATTCATATGCATTATTCACTGTTACGAATCGGTTCTGGTGGCCCCTTAGTCGTGTGAATAGGTTGCCAGATGACAGGCCAGGCGACGGCGATAGGTGCCGGGAGGCGAGCGAGAGAGAGACAGCCGACACTAAGGGTGGCGTTCATCATGTCCCACCCCGCGTCGGGCACAAGTGACGGTTCTGTCTTCCCCAACCGCCTGCGTTCGAAAACCTCGTCTAATTTTATCTACTTTTTAGGGTTCCGTAGCCGAATGGCAAAAACTGAACTCTTATAGTTTCGTCATGTCTGTCTGTCTGTCTGTCCGTCCGTCCGTCCGTCCGTATATCACAGCCATTTTATTCCGAAACTATTAGGACTATACATGTGAAACTTGGTAGGTAGATGTATTCTGTGAACCGGTTTCCGATTTTAAGAATAATATTTAAAATAATTCCCCATACATGGAACTAAAAAGGAAAATATTTTTTTTCGTGAAACCTAAGCGTGTGTGGTATCTATAGACAGGTCTTTAAAAATGACATTGAAGTTTCTAGAACCAAATTTTCATAAAGTGAATCATTTAAAAGATATACGTTTCCAAAGAGGTAAAATGTGTCCCCCCCTCTAACTTCTATAATAATAGAGTGAAAAATCTAAAAAAATATATGTCTATAGATCTTAATGTATACTTTCAACCAAAATTAATTTGAATAAGATCGGGTCAGCAGTTTTTGAGATACAGCATATTTTATAAAACCGCAAATATAACTTTGTAATTCATACAAACACTACGAAAAACAAAGTTATTTGGCGTTGTTGTAAAAAAATGTGAATAAGCTAGTTTTAAGAAATTTGTAAGGTTTTTGTCAAATAAATATACATAATTATATTATATTGTTATAGTTATTACGCAACCCTTCATGGGCGAGTCTTACTCGCACATGGCCAATTTTTCTATATAAGCGCTTTCCGTTGCAGCGGTAACGCAAGCCGCTCAGCCTGCTCACCGCAACGTTTGAACATATCACTCATATCTGTTGCCGCAAAAGAGTTAATTTTTTACTTCTCAGAATCGACCTACGCTAATCTCGTAACCGCAAGTCGTAAAAAACGATAACCCCACGGGCGTTTCAAGCAAAATTTAAATAACTGAAGCGATTAATAACAGCGAGCTTAATTAGCGCAACAGGGTTCGGAACTCATCAGCGTTTGACGGCATGACGTATACCTGGCCCACGACAATGCGCCACCGACAAAAATTTTAATCATTTTTGATAGTATTAAAGGAACAAATCGAAGAAACAATATGGCGCGCAAAAACCGGCCGCTCCGTAAACTTATTACACTGTAAGATTCCCAGCGAGAAAAAACCACAAGAATGTCATTTAAAAAAATTAAAACGCTAAGATGCTTATTTTTTCTTTATGGCAACCCAAATGGACTAAAGGTTATCTCGATGGAAAAAAGGCGGGACAGAGCGATTCCATTTTTAAAACGTATCATTTAATTTTGGAACCGGCTCCGAGCCGTCAAAAGGTAGTCATTACACGTTTTGTGGCGGACGACTCTTAGCGCCCCGCGCCCGCAGATTACACAACTATTTATGAATTATGGGCTTTATTGACAAAAATGTTGTTTATGGACTGTGACTGAGTGCTGGCCTGACCGTTTGGAGTGGAGCAATTGGGCCAGAGACATGTGATTGATTGTTATGCTTCTCGTTGAGATTGTCGAGTGGCTGACAAGTCTGAATCAGAGCATTCTTATTAAGACGATATCTAAGCAAACGTTAATAGTTCAGACGAAGTACTGATAAAATGAGCTGGGTGATCAGACAGTCTTTTTACCAAAAGAAAAACACAGGCAGACAATCAACCAAGCTTGAATTATGGCTCGTTGCGTCGGAATTTATGATGCGCCCTGTACAAGAAATTCAGAAACCAGGGACTGCACAAGCATTTCAAACGTCAACAAAACCTTGGAGATTCACACGGAAATCCACATCAGGTGTCTCATAGCCACAAAAACACTTTCAGAGCAACCGCACCAAACGGACATCCCTTCGATTTTTTGCTGTTAGCAATTCCAGAGTTCTTTCATTTATTAATTGCCAGCGTAGTAATTGTGGCGAGGTGTGAATATGATCAGGACAGAATTTTAATTACCCCCTATCCTTACGTGATGTAATGTGACCTAAAATGTTATGGGAAAATAATTTATGGATCTTTGTGTGTTGTACTTTGCTGTTGAATATGTTTTCGTGTGAGTGAGCAGATGAGAATGTCCGCCATGTGTATGTCAACCGCCCACGAGTGACGTCATCGCGCGACCGTCACTACGTAGATTGATTGTAGCTGAGAAATACAAGAGTTTTAGGGCCTCGATGGAGGTCGAGAATGAGCAACAATTTACATTAAAAATAAACATTTCCGTTAGGTGCCAGGGTAAAAACAATAATTTTAAGATTTGTGATCATCTGACTGCATATCTGAATAATGGAATGCATGAATAGACCTCCTTAGAATCAAGAAAATTATTGTATATCCTTCAAAACTGTATGGTTTAAATAAAAAGAAGAATGGTGACATTCTGAATTTGATTTACAAAACTATAGGCTTTATGATTGTATGCTTACAAGCTGAATAATATGTTCTAATTTTTGCCATATAATGTGCTTAAGGAAAACAAAGGTATAAACCTTCTTATAAAAACAATCACTCATGATCGTTTGTTTTCTTGTAAAATTTAATTGAAAAAGCAATTAGTATGAGATGTTTTCGTTACTAAGAAAGAAAACGTAAAACAAAACGATGAATACAAGACATAAATCCATCCTCAATTTATTCAGAATCTAATCAAACTATGACATAACTTAAAGAGAAACGTCACTACAGAAATGAATTTGAAAAATAGACAAGGCGGCCTCGGTTGCCCTACGACTAATTTGTTTCGTGGCGACCAAACGTAATGTCGATTAAACAAACGCTAATTTTACCCCCGTATCACCCCCAAACGTAGGCGTAGTTTTGTTATCGAACTAAGATCTGTGCGTGTTGTCGAATTATTATGAATGGAACGCGCCTTTTCCACGGTAGCCATTTTGGGAAAATGGGCGGTAAAATTTTTCGGCGCCATATTTGAATTCTTGTGGTATTTTGCTGATAGTTATTTATATCTTCATACTTTTTAATGTTTTTGTGGAGTGTTTCATTCTAATTTTTTTGAGGATAGCTTGAAACTTGATCTAAAAATAGTGATAAAAGTATTACTCCTTGAAACAATCGCTGAACATCTAATTTCTCAGTTTTTATCGCAATCTGTAAGTATTATCTTAAAGTTGCCCCACACGTTTATCAAAATCACAAAAGTCCGAAATGAGCTTTGACGTACACAAAATAATTTTAGGCGTTCACAAACATCCATTGTTTCAAACATGCTCCAATAAAAATACCTAACTTAGCCGCCATTTTCATAACGCGCCAACACAAATATAACCTCAAAACTGAAACATGACCTATTCAACAACAAAATAAAGTCGAGAATCGCTTGATACGATTTTTTATGACGATTTGTTTAATAAAGGACATTTTTATAATCCTTATCACGTGGTAATAGAGTTCAAAATGCGTGTCATATGGTATGTACCATTCAGTTTATAAGTAATTATGATTTAAAGCGACTTTTACGACGCCGATTATTGTTGAGCGCTTGTAAATAGTTAGTGCTGCGATTTGGTACGGTTATATACGTTTGGTTAAGCTCGGTTGCTTAATTATAACCATTTAAATGGAGTTGATTGTCAATTCAGCGAAAACGCGTCATGGTTCTGCTAAAGATGACAATGCCAGTTCTAGTTAGCTCAGTTACACATTAGTCTGACTTGTCATACACCAATATTCAAGTTTCTATTAATAACATTAAACACAACGGGAACAATATGATAATTATTCTCTTATTTAATTGTTTATAGGCTTGTGTTTGACTACCATCTTACCTGGTGGTAAGCGATGATGTGGTCAAAAATTACCTATTCCCTTTTGACTTAAAACCACCAGGTTAAGCAGGAAACAGAGACTCCGGCTGGGACTCTTCTCTTTTACTTACAGAAAGAATTAGACTTTGCTCGCGGCAAGCTTTTTCAGAAAATAGTAGGCTATGTCCTTTCTCAAGGTCTAGTGTACCTATCTCTGTATCAAAATTCGTTAAAATTGTTTCAGTTAACAGACAGACAAAGCTAGTTGCGCATTATAATATTAGTAGGGATGTAACGAAGGCTGATGAACCTGGAATCTACTTACTTCTCCAGAATATTTCTTAATGAAGTCTTTTATTTGGTATACATAGATAGATAGAATAACCTTTATTGTATGTACAGACGCCAGCACATGAAGCTACCCGACACTGTCAAATTTTCCCAATCAACCTTGAACCTAATTTCTTTAACAACAAAGTTGAAAATCTATTAAAGGAATTTGACAGATTGTTGTAGCTTGATGTGCTGGCGTCTGTACTACTCCTCATTAAATCTTTCTTCATTTCAACTGATTTGATTTATAGCAGTACCTATATGTTTCACTGCAAGTGCTAGTATCAAACGCGATCACCAAAACCATAAACAGACTTAAATGTCCGAGGCTTACTTTTTTTTTAAAGGAATGGACTATATTCCACTTCGTTGGCCAATGTGGAGTAGTAGTTTGTAACGACCATTAATAAAAGACATGCTTTCGAATAATCAAGCATCATAAACCATTTCTTACAACTTCTTGCCGTGGCTTCGCTTGTGTGAAAAACATTTTCAGTAAAAAATGTAGCCTTATCACTCAGGTAAGTCAAGTCAAAATGTAGCTATCTATTGGCGATAGAATTTCCTAAAAGAGTTCAGTAGATCCAGAGATTACTTTTTACAAACTCACAAACTAACTCTTTATAATATTAGTATAGATTAAAACAAGTAATGAAACAAACGTTGACACAATATTGACAGGTGTCACATAAATTTTTTAGACGCACAGATTATACTTACGTTTATCTTCTAATCATAGATATCAAATCAGCCTTAGATAAAACTCATTGAATGTTGTAAAAAAACTATCTTTATTTTATCGATAAGGATTCGATACAGTTATCTTGGGTTTTTAAAATTATCCTGTGACGCTAATTATGTTTTGAAATTGTTATGAATTAGATTAAGATAAGGATTGGCATCAAAAAGCAGGCTCTTTTGATTGCATTTTACGTGTGTTGATTACAAATTACTGTCTTTTCAAAATCATTATCATCATCATAAGTACTTAATGTATCTTTAATATTTACGTAACCTAAATTCCTAACGAGATACGGAGACCCCAGTATGCTAGGGCAACTGAAGGAACGAGGTGGTCTTTTTTAATAATCCCCTCAAATTAAACATAATTCTTTGGGTAATCAGTTAAGGCATTTTCGTTAAGTCTCCGGGAAAGCAACTATCCTAATTCCTCTCCTCTCGTTCTCTTGATGTCCACTGGCATAGTTTACGAGTCTACGGAGATTCCGGGGTGCCGGAATGTTGTAACAGGATGCCGTAGACCCAACACGCAAGGGCAACGAAAGATCATGGTGGGTTTTTAGTCAGTAGAAGTCTGACACTCCCTTCCAATCCACACACAGCGGAAGAAGTCATTTGGTGACTTTTCCATAGAAAAAAGTCCAAGGAGATTGCTCACTTCGGAAATGCAGCCTCCTTTCCATTAGATGCATATTCTAGGCATGTTAGTTCAAAAATCGATTACGAAATCATTCAAACATTAATGTACATTCTAGATCTTATACAAATCAGATAAATTTACGTCATAGAGGTTAACAGGGCATACAACAATAGGAAAATTATTTAGTCAGTAATGATATTCTTGTTTCTAAGAATTAATTTATTCTATCATTGATTTGCTGACGTGTGGTCATTATTAATGAAGGTCTGTAGTAATGGCTTGTATGTCCACTATAATCATTAATATTGTCACCTTCGAGAAGGTATTATTATAAACAACTACGTAAAATGATAAACAAAGATTGCAGTTTATGAAATGTATTTGATTGAATCTTTTAATTAAGGTACAAAATGTGATATATAGGAAGAGCAACATTAAAATACAGTTCACGAGACACAGCTCAACTATATTAGGCCAAAACACAAGTTACTAATATTAATACGATAGTAACTCTGTCCGTCCGTCAAACTCACGTCTAAACCACTTAACTGATTTTAATAAAATTTGGTACAAAGATAGATTAGACCTGGAGGAGAAGATAAGCTTTTCGTTCACTGAAAATTTCTACGGGAGCGAAGCCGCGGGCAGAAGCTGGTATTAAATAACTTTTAGTTTTGACATTGAATAAAAAAAAGAACTTACAGCTTACTTATCTAAGTAAGCTGTAAGTTCTTTTTTTTATTCAATGTCAATGCCAATGTCTAGAAAAACAATGTATCTATCTAGATACATTGTTTTTCTAGAAACATTAAATAATTTTCCTTTAAGCGTAGCTCCTAGTGTAATTTTCCATTTGAACCTTTTTAAACATTAATAGGCTCACGTACTACCATTTTTTAAAAGAATAAATTTAGGGACAACTCATAATAACACGCCAAGCAACTCCCCATCATTTTCCTGTGCAATTTGTCTAATACCTACCCCAGTTAGGGTTGAGGCGCCATCCCTTAAAATCTAGACTTGATACATTTATGTCATTACATTTGTTTGTAACGATTTAATGTAGGAACCCATCTTTGTAATTATGTCTAATAATGATTCCCTAGTCGGCAAATTACAATTAAACGCTATGGTTGTTCGGTTTCAATGGGAAAAAAACATGTTTCAATTTTAGGCTAAGTATTTTTAGGGTTCCGTAGTCGAATGGCAAAAACGGAACCCTTACAGTTTCGTCATGTCTGTCCGTCCGACCGTATGTCACAGCCATTTTATCAACCGACGACAAAAAAAGGAGGAGGTTATCAATTCGACGCGTATATATATATATATATATATTTTTTTTAATGTATTGTCATCGAGTACTCGAAGACGGCTGAACCGATTTGGAAAATTCTTTTTTCGTTTGATAGGGTATACTTCGAAATTGGTACCATTTGTCACCAAGTCAGGATCTGATGATGGGATCCTGGAGAAATCGAGGGAACTCTTCAAATATTATAGGCACACCTATGGCGTTTTGGGTATTTCTTATAGTAACTTGTGCAGTTGCTCTGAAAAAGTACCATTTGGGGAAGTGGAACTGATGATGAAGACCACAGATGGCCGCCGAAACTACTCAATAATAAGTATTTCGTGGATTGGGATTCGATTACTTGAATATGGATATTAAGCACTTTATGCTCGTCACAATGCATATAGTGATGTATAGCTGATGGTGAAGTACCAGGAGAACTCCTCAAAAATTAACGGCCCAGCATTGGGAAAAGCAATATTTTATAGAATGTTATAAGTAGTTGACATTTAGGCTGTTGTAACTAGGTAAACTAAAAAAACTTTTTTGCAAAAAAATAAAACCGACTTCCATATCAAAACACTACAAAGCCAAAAATAATTTTAATTTCGGTAGTCGGTGTTATTGGTTTTGTATTTTCTTTTTTTTCACACCGCCTTCCGAAATTAAAATTATTTTTGGCTTTGTAGTGTTTTGATATGGAAGTCGGTTTTATTTTTTTGCAAAAAAGTTTTTATTTTCGCGCTTTTTAGTGGGTCAATTTGTAATTAATCTAGTTATAAAAGCCAAAATGTCAACTACAAAAAACTAAAAACGCGCGAACAAAAAACACAATATAGAGTAACCGAAAAGGTCATCAATGTAAATATTTTTTTTAGACTTTTGTTGATTTTTCAGAAACGGCTTGTTCGATGTCGATAAAATTTTCATGGGACCATTTGGGAAGTATACCCTTTCCAACAAAAAAAGAATTTTTCAAATCGGTTGGCGAGCGACGGAGCTATGCCCGAAAAAACACAAAAAAAAAAAAAAAACAAAAACAAAAAAAACAAACAAACATCCGAATTGAGAACCTCCTCCTTTTTCAGAAGTCGGTTAAAAATCAACCAACTAAAAAGTGTGAAATAAAAACTTTTTACCAAAAAATTAAACCGACTCCTAAAAAACACTGCAAAGTGAAAAATAACTTTGATTTCGGAAGTCGGTGCCAAAAACGAAAATACAAAACTAAAGACACCGACTACCGAAATTAAAGTTATTTTTCACTTTGCAGTGTTTTTTTGGAGTCGGTTTAATTTTTTGGTAAAAAGTTTTTTTCCGAAACTATTAAGACTATACATGTGAAACTTGGTAGGTTAGATTATTCTGTGAACCGCTTTACGATTTTAAGAAAAACATAATAAATATTTAAAATAAAGTGGAGCTCCCCATACATGGAACTGAAAGTGAATTTTTTTTTTCATGAAACCTATGCGTGCGTGGTTTCTATAGACAGGTCTTTAAAATGACATTGAGGTTTTTAACCGACGAAAAAGAACGGAGGAGGTTATCAAGTCGACGCGTATATTTTTTTTAACGTATGATCACCGATTACTCCAAGACGGCTGAACCGATTTGGAAAATTCTATTTTTGTTTGAAAGTGTAGTTGGTCTCATTGTCACCAAGTCAGGATCTGATGATGGGATCCTGGAGAAATCGAGGGAAATCTTCAAATATTATTTAAAATATTAAAACTTTTTACCAAAAAATTATACCAGCTTCCAAAAAACACTGCAACGTGAAAAATTACTTTAATTTCGGTAGACGGTGTCTTTAGTTTTGTATTTTTGTTTTTGGCAGTCGGTATATTTTTTTGGTAATTTTTTTTTATTTAAACCACTTTTTCATAAAGTTAATCGTTTAAAAGATATTTGCTTCCAAAGTGGTAAAATGTGTCCCCCCCCCCTCTAACTTCTATAATGATGGAGGGAAATTTAAAAAAAAATATGCTGTACATCTTAAAAGGAAGAACAGGCATCTTATGGGCTCGCTCGTTCCGTCATTCATCATCTAACGCTTACATAACAAGTGATCAAGAACGGGATGATCCAAAAAAAATCTTGTTTAATTTATATCTGAACCATTTTTCGTATTCATAGAAAAGTGACACAATAATAATGCTTTAAAACATGCTGTTTATAAAAAAAAAAACATAGTAGCGAAGATTAGTGACATAGTTATGTCCTCATGATTTCAAAGCCAGTATAATCACTACTTAATCTAAATAAAGCTAATACATAAAACATTTGCCCGTATAGTGGTACTAGCGAAAATCTCAGATATGTCTCACACAAATGGAAAAACATAACCCTAAACATAACCCTTCCTTTGCAGTCGGGTAAAAAACTACGTTCCAATTTCCCTGCCTTGTTTTCTGACTTATGACATTAATTTTTAGTATTAATACAATGAGGAGCAGGTTACAGGAATCACCTTCGAGTTTTAAGTCGTGAGTTGGACTACTAGATAATACTCCAGTTTCTATCGTTGTAAACGAATATCGGCAGTGGATGGCCAAGTGGCAGCGGAGTCAGGAAATACAAATTATAACTTCTTGTGACTTGACCACGAAATGTGATCCCCCTGGCACCAAAGCTGGATCCGCCCTTGCATTCACCACTGGGCCCGCGTGGTGGATTACGGCTCATCCTCTCTCATAGACAAATTATTATTAATGATTAATAGTCTTTTTGCGAAAAGCGTGTGTATCAATGAGGACGTAGATGAGGAATATAGATAAAAAAATTGAATGTTTAATATCAAATTAATGAATGGGCTGTATAATTTTGTAGGTTTCTTAAACATTCTTTATAGCTTGAAGAGGATTATAGTTACAGGTGAACAAAATATATACATATGAAAGGAAGCTAGTAGCACCAATTCCACACAACTTGAGATAAAGGCGAGAGATGGCCTACTTAAAAACTTTCCTTAATTAACGAGCGAAACCATGGATGATATCTAGTTTAAGGCAAATAGTTTTGCACCGCTCTTTGCAGTAATTCAGTGGAATATCTAAATTAAATACATAAAGGTTGCTAGGTCGTTGGCTAGTTCCATTCACTCGGCATAATTTTGTCGTTTAAGTGCGAAAATTTAAATTTTCTCAGATAAACTTTGATTGGACTGCATATTGGTCAATGTTGGTCGGTTTAAAATTGAAATTATTAACGTATTTATTCGTTTGACTGAGAAGAAATTTTGGATACAAAAGATGTTGTTTGCCCAAAGGATAAGCATTGCCATTCAACGTGGCAATGTTGTCAGTCTTTTGGGCATGTTTACAGACGACAGCGATGTTAAGGAGTACTTCCACCCCTGAGTTTATTTTATCAACCGACGACCAAAAGAGGAGGTTATCAATTCGACGCGTATATATATATATATATTTTTTAATGTATGGTCATCGATTTCTCGAAGACGGCTGAACCGATTTGAAAAAATCTTTTTTTGATTGAAAGGGTATACTTCGAAATTGGTCCCATTTTCATAAACGTCAGGATCTGAAGATGGGATCCTGGAGAAATCGAGGGTACTCTTCAAATATTATAGGCACACCTATGACGTTTTGGGTATTTATTATAGTAACTTGTGCAGTTGCTCTCAAAAAGTACCATTTGAGGAAGTGGAACTGATGATGAAGACCACAGATGGCCGCCGAAACTACTCAATAATAAGTATTGAGTGGATTGCGATTCGATTACTTGAATATGGATGTTAAGCACTTTATGCTCGTCACAATGCATATGGTGATGTAGAGCTGATGGTGAAGTACCAGGAGAACTCCTCAACAATTAACGGCCCAGCATTGGGAAAAGCAATATTTTGTAAAAGGTTATAAGTAGTTGACATTTAGGCTCTTGTAACTAGGTAAATTAAAAATCGACCAACTAAAAATAGTGAAATAAAATCTTTTTACCAAAAAATTAAAATTACTCCCAAAAAGCACTGCAAAGTGAAAAATAACCTTTAATTTCGGAAGTCGGTGCCAAAAACGAAAATACAAAACTAAAGACACCGACTGCCGAACTTAAAGTTATTTTTCACTTTGCAGTGCTTTTTGGGAGTCGGTTTAATTTTTTGGTAAAAAGTTTTTTTTCTGTATTTATGTAACACAGTTTAGTTGATGTAACTGACTAGCGCAATAGCAGGACCTTAAGACAAGTGCTTGTACTGTCTGGACAGGTCCACTGAAATCACAGATTTGCTTCTTTCCTCAAAAGAGTACCACAGACAAAGACCTACATTTTTCTCATATGATTTAACCCATACGAATTGTATAGACTGTAAAAGAGAATTGACCTCTGTGTTTGTTTCAGTGTTTCTTCTCAGGGTAATCAGTTAGGAAACGCCGGCTTCGGGTAGTTTGACTTAAAACGGTAAAAAATGACGTGTAAAAGTGTTACTTAGAATCTCAGAATGCTCAAAAATGTTTCGTTCACTAGACCAACTACGCTACACAACCAAAAAGATTTTTCCTTAAATAATATTCCAAGCTAATAGAAATACGGTCAGCAACACAAGCTACCAGTACTCAAAGCCGATACTAGACGAATCACAATATGCACACCACAAAAACAATTACAATGAACTTAACATCAGTAACGTACTAATAAAGTGACGTATTCAATGCGCAGTAAACTTGCACAGGTACAGTCGGCAAAACAATGGCTTTTATCAGAAATAAAGTCACTTACTTTAACGTGTTATCAAGATTATAAATTATGTTTGAGTACTAATGTTGTTTGCTTGTCGTCCCCGGCAGAAGTAAGCCATTTCCTTCATTGTAGTACCGTTTTCAACGTAATCGATAGTGGTGAACTTGTGAATTGACACCGAGTTTACTGGGTATGGCTTTGTATGTTCGTACTTAAAAAGAGTCAAATTTAAGCTTTAGCAGTATCATCTCAACGATATTATGTCAAAATGTATGGGAATTTGAGACATTTTTGACAGATTGAAATTGCCTGTACACTCATTGAAAATTTCGCTTCGTATTTGTTATTACACTATTTTACTTAATATTTTCACTCTATTAAATGACGATAGTTAGATCTGGGGCCATTCATGATGCGCCAATGCCATCGTGTTATTGTTATGCAACAGTGATAGCGCTCTACTTATTACATAGCTCCGTCTCCCTCTTACACATGGAATCATGACGGTTCTAAGAAGTCACAATAGCCATTGGCTGTCCAATGTTTTGACATACCTAAAAATAGTAAGTAGTATTACCAAAGATGTTTTTTATATTTTTATTCCATCAAAACTGTTTTGCTGACCGTATATTAACGTATTGTTTACTTGGCATTAAGTGGCAAGAGAAGCGGGTATTGAAACCTAGTATATCGAACAAATACGCATTTACTATACGTTATACATAGCACTATACATTATATACAAATATTCAACCTTTGGAAGCCGTAAACAGGACGCCTTGCCAATAATTCATAGAGAAAATAAACTTTAAAATAATTGGAAGATGTTTTGTAGAGAAAAAAGCGTAAGACTCTGTTATTAGAAATACTAGTTTTTTTTAGATTAAATTAAAAACTCGTGCATTGGATTTTGAGTACAATCTTTGAAACGTCATTCTAAAAATAACTCCCAAGTATGTATAGTACCTGCAACGTGAAAATAAGGACATATTAACAAATCGATCTCGTAATTTACACTCACATTTCCACCAGCCATCTCAATCAGTTAATAATTAAAACATTTAAAGATCAGACAAAGCTGGGTTGAAGTGGTAGCGTTATAAAAACTGGATGTAAAGGTGCGGTAATGACCAGCAAAGTCTATCGATCGACGCAAAATGCATCGTCACCGTATTTGATGGGCCAACTGAACAAAATGGACGATATCAATATAGTGCATGAAGGGAATGAACTGGCTCGGTGGCCTAGTGGTCGCAAGCGTGACTGCTGGGCAAGAGGTCTCGGGGTTCGATTTCCGGGTTGCGCAAAAAGTCCTATGGGTATTAGAAATTTCTCAATAATAGCCCAGTCAGTGGTGAACCATAAAGAATAGAAACGTACAATGGTGTGTGTGTAACGTAATAAATGCGGTATCTAGGTAATTTATTTTGCTAAGTACTGTTTTAGTTGAAACAGTTAATTTGATCAATACAGTGTGAAATTTGTATAAAAATCTGTATAGAGTGCTAATCTGAATCACAAATCAAAAATATGTATAAATACGAAGAAATCTGTATGTATGGCAACATTGTCAGACAAAAGGTGCGTTTTTCTCGCCGTAGTGCGCGCACCTGAGATTGCGGTTATTCTACCGGTGCGGTAGAATAACTGCAATTGCGGTCACCGCAAGGCAGTGCGCGCACGGCCTAAAAGGAACAGAGAGGGCAACAGCTGTACTTGCGC
The DNA here is from genome assembly GCA_943138885.2 of Tholera decimalis. Classification (NCBI taxonomy): domain Eukaryota; kingdom Metazoa; phylum Arthropoda; class Insecta; order Lepidoptera; family Noctuidae; genus Tholera; species Tholera decimalis. Next base: position 4,036,954 of record OW964565.2, on the reverse strand, counting down.
ACACACTTGTGCACCATAATATCTCCTGTGTAGATGGCTAATCAAATATTAGATTGGCTGACGTGACAGAAATCCGTTAGGAGGACTATTATATTAGTGCATGAAGGTTTTAATGTGCCCGTGAAACAAGAAAAACACAAAATAAACTGGATGAGAATGAAAACAATTCAAACTTAGAACGCTTGGCCGGTTTAAAACCAACTGCAATTTCAAACGTCACAGTTACAAAAATGCGGAATTTAAAATAATTATTTACCTAATGTTGCATCTAAAATTCTAATATTACTTCGTTTATTATGCCACCGCTGAGATAAGTATGTAAATGACTGGATTACATTAAGGATGATTTAATTTTATTTATTCAACACTTATAGGAACTTGTTAGTACAGATTTAATGTCCATAGACAACTGTAATGTGTAGTAGAAAATGTAAGTGTATTAGAAGATTAATCAAGGGTATAATTAAATCATGAGCAAATATTGGCTGTTTATTAGAAACCATGGAATTAGAACCTTTCAGTTCTTTGAAAAATAGCAATATTGTTTTGCACAAGATGGTTTTATAATTTAAAACTGCTTAATTAATATGCCAAGCGTGTATAATAACACAGCATCACTGAAATAATTAAATAATATTATGATAAAATGCTCGAAAGAATTACATAATCCTAAAATAAATAAAAATACCTACCTATTTATTTAGATGCCAGAGGTCATTGTTCGTTTTAATTATTTTAACAGTCTGAGACGGTGCATACATATAAATAAATCTATACATATCAATAATATTAAAGTGTCTGTCTGTGATTTACAAAATAACTGATTTTAATATGTCTGGCTCTCTGTCTGTATTTCTGTTTGTTCAGGCTCATCTCTGAAACTGCTGATCCGATTTAAATGGGACTATCTCTGGGAAGATAGAGATTATGGAGCAACATATAGACTAAGGTTTATCCCAGAATTCTCATGGAATTAGGATTTACGTAGGAAACAACCACCAAGCAATCGACGTCGGTGGCATAGCTAGTATAGATCAGTTCTTAGCCCGTATTAGTTACTCTGCAATTTCTTAAATCAATATTAAGAGTGAGAGAGGCAAAGAAACAATACATATACAGCCAAGCAACAGATTAAAAATATAATCTGTCATTAAAGAATAGTACACAAAAGAACCACAAGAGGGCCTGTCAATTTTTTGAACCGCTCTAATCTGCTTAAAAGCAAAGGCACGCATTTTAAAAGCCTATGGTGTTTAATTGAGGGTCGCCATTGATGTTAGATATCCATCGGGATGACTTAAACATTTTTAATGAATATTCAACGTTTCAAGTCCAGCTTTTTTTTAAACTCCTTTGTACGTGCGATTAATTGTTGCCTTAAGAGGAATGTGGCGTATAGGAAGTATAATAAATAATACCCGTTCTTAGCTTTTAACTGATTTTTCAAAAAGATAAAAGTGAATGAAATTTGTTTGAATGTGTTGTGTGTGTATAAAAGGTAATTTATAATTATGTGAAACTGTACTACTACTTTTTGAATTTACACTCAACATTATTTATAAGATTTTGCTTGTAAAACTTGTGGCTCGTATTTGTTACCAAAACAAAGAACGACTCAAAAGATTTTTTAGCATTTTATATTTTTTTCAATGTCTTTTATGTAACTTTGTTTTAAAATAACCATTGCTTCTTCCGCAGCCTTACTACTAACATGTTTAACCGCCTCTCCTTCATCGTCCTTTTTACCAAGTATTCTCCTTAATTCCTCTTCAACTACTTCTTTCTCTCAACTTCTCTTAATTCAGCGGCCATTCACACTACTTACTCAATCCTTTTCTTTTACAAGACTATTATTTACTCTTTCAACTCTAAATTCAATCTTCTCCAACCGTCTCTTCATTACCTTCTCTGGTTTAAAGCTTTACCAACTATCTCTTCTACAAGTCCTTTCTTCTCTACTGCTTCTCTTGCAACAGACCTCTTTAAACTTCTTCTGTCAGTTCTACTTCTCTCTTACTATTCTTTTTTCTCATCAGCGCTTTCTGAACCATCTCTAATGTTCTTTTTTCCAACAGTACGACGAGAGCCTCCACGGCGGAGGCTACATGGAGGGTGGCGCGATGTACCACGAACACAGACTGTCTCATCCACACTTGCCGCCGGTCCACTATCCCCCTCCCGCGGCGCCCGCGCATGCCTTGCCCGGAGAGCCACTCGTACACAAGAGGGACAAAGACGCTATTTACGGGTGAGTGGTAACGTGTGATTTTGAGGTATTTTACTGGTTAAGATTCTTCTGTCTTCTTTATTCTTCGTTTTGACGCTGTAGTAAACAGAGACAAGCTATTTGAATCGTGAATCATTACTGTAGGGGTAGAAGTTGTTCTTCAATCTTGGAAGACTTGATAGTGGCAGTTGACTTCTAGGAGCTTTACGTCACTAAGAACTAATTGATGTTAGAATCCAAAAGATGGATACTATGCAATATATATATAGAGAGAGAGAGATGGTTCAGTAAACTGAAACTCTTTTTTCCTATCTTCTTCGAATTGTATATTACACAGAGCTCTGACGTACTGACCAACAAAGAACAGCCAGTTACCACAAAATATAGTTCTATGAGTTCTTAGAGTTAATTCTCAATTTTAATGAGCCCTAGTATTGTAGTTACAAATAGCAATAATTGCTCTAATTCTACTTAACCCTCTGCGACTGACGTAGCTCAATTTTTACTATTGTACTGACGTGGTAGTACACCAGACACCATTTCAACAGCAAATATTTTTATTGAATTTGAATTATGCAGCTATTTTATTGGTTTGTATTCAATTAATAGCCTATTTTTATGTGAATTTTACTTTAAATAAATAAAACAATGTGTACTTTTTAAATTAATTTGTGTTTATTGACTTCACATAAATCAGTCTTTGAATCACTACTTACACATTAATGACATAGAAAAATTAGAAACTCAACGTTTTTTGTATTTAACATTATACATTTTTAAAATTAACAATTAGAGTAATCAGTCTAGGAAACATGAGATACATTCGTTGGTTGACTACAAAATTAGACAGTCTCCAAATTACAGCTTTGTTTGACAATTATCACATAGTGGCTTGGAGCACTGAAGGCAAATTGACTTCGAACAATCACAGCAACAGTATTTCATCTGCCTTTTTATTTTTGTTGGACAAATAGAACTTAGTTTTCTGACACTTAGTGGAACAGAACGAACTAGTGGTGGTGGAGGATAAAACCCTAGTGATAGTCATTCGCTGCTCCCTTGGCAATCTTTCGTTGTATACTCGAGTCTTCGTATGATTCAGCACTAAATCTCTTGCCATATTCAATAAAAAAAGTTCCTATCCTCATTTTGCCATCACTATCAGAACAATTTTAATACAGTACAAAGCTATTTATGCCTGCCCTGTCCAGAATCCTTTGAAAGATTGCCATAGGCCACCGACGAGTTTTATGGCTGCAATAATAAATAGAGCATTTCTTATCCACCTCGTCCAATCCACCTTTTGTATGATTATAGTCTGTAATCATAACTGGTTTTCCTGAATCATTATCTATTTCTTGAATGTGATGAGATGAAGAAGTCAACAACATGACTTTATTTGGTTTTGGCACTGTTGTGACTCGACCAATACGGCAGGTTCCTGTTGTGCTTCTACATTTGGCTGTGGATCTTCTTCATATGAAATGATATCATTTTCGAAGTGTTGAGTTCCTGGCTTAAAAGTAGGATTTTCAACTTCATCATCAATATCACTAAACTCATGTTCACTTTCCTCTTCCAGCCACTGTAATATTTGGTCTTCATGACCCACAAAAGTTCCAGCTGACGTTCTCTTACGAGTAGAAATACCTGGCCTAGCGTTGTGACTTGAGTCAGCCATCTAAAAGTAAGAAAAATAAGCGCGCGTGGACTTTAGATACTATATTTCGGCATATACTATACTTCGCCTTTGTTACTCAGTCATAACATAAAACTATATTTGTGAACTTTTTTAATTCGGCTAAGTATTAATTGAATAGTATTAGAACTTGGAAATTTAAAACTTATTTACTGATGTGGTTGTTTAGGAGACACTATGAAGACATAACCATTTTACTGAGGTGGTAGTATAGAAGACACTTACCTTAACGCTGATGTAGTAGTCTCCTGGACACCTTTCCCCTGCTTCGCATATGTACGCTCACTTGGACCGCCCGCCGCGCACTAACCGACGCGCGACCTCACTACAGTAAGGTACTAAAAGCACCGGCGCTCAAGTTTGAAAATTAACGGAAATAAACAGAATTTCATATTTCGCGGTGTCTGTTGGACTACCACATCAGTCGCAGAGGGTTAAAATAGGTATATAAAGAAACTTCACCTGATCGTGAGAGCGATGACGGGTAAAGACCGATGTAAGACCATCATCAAAGCAGCAAAAGTAGCCAGTGATCACGATCCCCAGTATTGAGAGAACTATCAGAGAGAGATTATGATTACTTACCGCTATGTGATTTTTGCGAGAATTGACCCTCTGAAGATGAGTTTCAATGACGTAAGGGCTTTCAAAACTCCCTGTTCAATTAAGAAAAATGTGAACCTCGTAAGACAAAAGTAATATTATGTCAGTTATCTGCGTATTTGCGCAACTACTATAATTGCTCAACAAGCCAAAACTTTAATGATAGCCCTCCAGCTGTTTTGCATATCAGCTATTAAAATCTACTCTTGCCCCATCTATCTGAATGCTATTGTCCCAATAATCATAAGTATTGTCGACCCTACCAATGTTTGTTTCCACTTTAAAACATCACCAATCTTTGGCCAAACTTTGGCTATCAGTCTCCCCTTGAGATGATAGATAAAGTACATAAAGGTGCCACATTTGACGCTTAACCGTCCGTTTGCAGCAATCTTAATGTTATCTGATCAAAAGTTGTCAAGAAACTTGAGGTTAGGCGCCATTGAGAGCAAAGTTAGGTGGGGTCTCGATGTAAAAGGCCTGAAGTTACAAAAAAAGGATTAAAGTCTTCAGTAGATATAAATAATGATGGGAATATTCATGAGTATGTTTACAGACTGGCTATCATTGATCAATTGGGGGTAAAATATTTAGTAGAGATAAGAGACAGTTGGAAAATGCTTGATGCTTGATTAAGCAGGACGATGAAGAGAATGTTGTTGATCAGTGGTTAAGGAGGCTTCATTGATATTTTGTATTATTCAAGCCATTATTATAATATTACATCTGGCACTGCCATAGTCACAATACAACAAATTAATCAGTACAGGTGTGTATATAAGACCAATAAACTCATTTCCTCACTTTGCGTCGAGCTTAATAATGCATTATTTATTTGCCTTGTTCGCTTTATAATTAAAATTTAAATAAAAGTAACTCATTATCTAGAAATCAATTCTTGTATAAAATAGTTATAAAAATGTTAACGAAGAGAAACCCTATTATGGTGATAACTTTAACAGTGCTTGTTTGTAATTTTATTTTAATTTTGAAAAGCTTGACTCCACACAGCCGTAACATGAAAAGGCATCGAAATTATCATATAACTTGAAACCATTGACAAAACCCCGTTAGAACGAAAAAGAAGAATAAATTCTAGCAGCCAGTCATATCATTGTTCTGTACCCGTAAGGCAACACGCAGAAGAATAAAGCCTCTTTTTGAAATATTTTAATTGTGAATTGTGTGGCTTTAAATTTGCAGAAAATAAAAACTAATTTAATGGTGTGTCTAACTGCAGTAGACCCTAAAGTTTTCTTTTTAATTAGTTTCCTAGTCGTATGTTACGTTTCTACGATGGAAAGGTCACATTGATTGCAGTTTTTGTGCGTAAAGCAAACGTGGTTTGTATTTAATTTATTGCAACTAATATGTATTTATTACCTATTTTACTTGAGCTGTCTACTTTTTATTTAGTTTTTTTTTGTGGCAATGTTGGTACTATGTTCATAGATTGCTCTATGTTTTTAATGCGTGTGCCTTCTTTTTGGTTAGATTGTCGATGTAACATAAATAATGATACAAAAAAAGTTATTTAAAAAATCTAAAAAACCCAACTGCTCAACTGAAATGCAAGGAACAAGCACATTTTTATTTTAAAAATTTAACGTACTTTTTTTAAATTTGACGGGTCTGCCTGCTTGTCACTTTTTAAAATAAAAATGTTTTTGTTCCTTGCATTTCAGTTGAGCAGTCGGGTTTTTTAGATTTTTTAAATAACTTTTTTTTCCAACTTTTCAGTTAAAATATTAATTAGCCATTTTTTAATTTTCCCGGTCGTGTCACATTGGCACCCCACCGGATTCAGAAAGTGAAAGAGCTCAAGTCCATATTTTTAAACTTTTTCTTTGTATTATTTTTGTAAGTATTAAACTAATGATACATATGATATACCTTTTTGAAATCCTTGTGATAAGCCCTTTAATTTGATACCCATATTGTGGTATTCGAAAAAAAAAAATTTTTTTATTCACTATTTATAATGACTTCGCACAGCCGCCATGTTTGATTTTTTCAAATATCACCTATCTAAGAACACTTGGGCTGCTAAGACAAATCTAACCACACCTCAATTATGTGAATCCGTGCAGGGGTTCTGGAGATATGAGGTAATAAATAATATTACATACATACAAGATACGCGCGATAAACATAACCCTTCCTTTGCAGTCGGGTAAAAAGAATCCAAATGCAATCAAATACCTGTAAAATTATTATCTTCAGTTTTAGTGTAGGATTGTTAACGTGGTTGTTAGGTATGATTATATATGTTTTATTGTAAATCGTAAAAAGAATACTTCATTTCGTTATGTAAACAAATGACTTAACAGTGAGTTTGGATCATAAAACACTGATTGTCAATGATCAGTATGATAACACATTTGATAGAGTTCCGTTGTATGATGCTAGAGCAATGTATTTTAAAGAAATAAAAATAGTTTACTAAGGCCATGCGTTCTGCATAACTAAACAAAAACAAAATTCAGAACTGTCCAAAATAAATATACGTTTTAAATTGGTCATACAAATAGGTCTTTTTTTTTTTTTTTTTTTAACGTGGTAAAATTATCAAATAAGTCCTCCCACTCCGGGCAGGGTGGGAGGGACTGTCAGACTTTTACTGACTAAAATCCACGGTGTTCCTTCAATAGCCCTTTACGTACCGGGGCCACGGTAACGGGATGAGTCCCACGACCCCGGCAGGCTTCGGCCCTCTGCAGAGGGGGCCTCGTCATGTTGCTGACGCTCTTTGAGGCGCGCGTGGAACACGACGCGCCGTCGACCCGGGCATGGTCCATGGTCGGACAGCGAGTTGCCCTTTACTCGCTGTCCGCATGCCCGCGCCTACGGTGGCCGGAGATCGTCGGCCGACGTCCGACGCCGTGGGCGTCTACCACTGCGGCTGGGCTGGAGGGAGGACGCCATCCTCTCCCTCGCGCGGCCCGCCTCCTCCTTCGGAAGCATGACTGCTTCGCAGAAGGAGGCGACCGCTTCCCACTCCCTCTCGCCCCGCAGCATGACCTCGACCAAGGCCGGGCGCGAGAGGTCTCCGCCTATTGTCGCCGTGAGGACACGTCGGTGCTCTGCCCAAGCTGGGCAGTCCTGCACCGTGTGCTCGACTGTGTCCTCAGGGCGACCCTCGCAGTGGTGACACCCAGGCGTTTCCTCCTTTCCCATCAGACACAGGTACCTCCCGAAACTTCCGTGTCCGGTGAGGACCTGCGTCATGCGGTAGGTCAGGACGCCGTGACGCCGATCTAGCCACTCCTCAAAGAGGGGTCTTACCGCCGCAATTGCGGCGTGCCCGGCCGTCGGTTGCGACAGTCGTTCCCTCCATACTGCCCTGAGATCGCGCCGGAGCTCTTCCCGCCGTGCCTCGACTTCTCGAGGCAGCGGGGATACGCCCCGGCGCTGCGCCTCCACGCGCCATTCATAGACGCGCTGGAGGGCAGTCGCCTCCAGATCCCAGGGCAGCAATCCGGCAAGGAGGTTGGCCGATTCGCCGGCGATCGTGCGGTATCCCCGGATCATTCGGATAGCCATGACCCTCTGGCATGCGACCAACTTTATTGGTCGCGTCCGGATGCACAGGGCCCACACTGGGGACCCGTAGAGGGCCATGGACCGCACGACGCCGGCGTACAGCCTTCGGCAGGAGGCGTTTGGCCCGCTGAGATTAGGCAGGAGTCGCCTGAAGGCGGCTGCTGCCCGGTTCAGCTTTGGGGCCAAACTCAGAAAGTGCTCCCTGAAGTTCCACCGGCTGTCGAGGACGAGTCCCAGGTACTTCATCGTCCTCCCGACGCCGATGCGAACCCCCTCCACCGTTATGTGGGACTCGGACCGTGGCGCGTTCCGACCGCCATGAAAGCACATGGCCTCGGTCTTGTGCAGCGCCACGTCGAGTCCCAACTGCCGGATCCTATGAACGACTGTCGCAACCGCTTGCGTCGCCAGGTCGGCCGCCGCCTGGTGCGACTCTCCCTGCGCCAGGACGAGCGTGTCGTCAGCGTAACATACTACGCTGACGCCGTCAGGGAGGTCGCCGCGCAGCACCCAGTCGTATCCGATGTTCCACAGGGGCGGCCCCAAGACCGATCCCTGTGGGACACCGCACGACATCTCTCGCCGGTTCCACTCTCCCCGGTGACCGGGGTAGATGACGGCTCTGTCCGTCAGGTAGTCCTCGACTATGCGACGGAGGTAGGTCGGCACCCGGTGATACCGGAGTGCCTCCCTGATGCAACTCCAGGGCAGGGTGTTAAAGGCGTTGGTGATGTCCAAAGACACCGCCAAGACGACTCTGCCCCGGGATACCGCGTCCCCCGTCGTGAGGGCTCTCACGCGCATGATGGCATCCACCGTCGAGCGCCCCCTGCGGAAGCCAAACTGGCACTCCGCAAGATCCGGGCCCACCCGATTCAGGTGCCCGAAGAGGCGGTCTGCAATTACTCTTTCCAAGAGCTTGCCCGCCTCGTCGAGCAGCACGATGGGCCGGAATGCGGACGGAGAGTCCGCAGGGCGCCCGGCTTTCTGGATCAGGACCAGCTTTCCCGTCTTCCAGCGAAGCGGAAACTGGCCCCTCTCCAGGCATGCGCTAAAGAGCCCCCCTAGTCGAGGCCCGAGAGTCTCCGAGGCCAGGACCCACGCTTTCCCTGGCAAGCCGTCGGGTCCTGGGGCGGTATTTTTGGCCTTGAGCCGTTGTACCGCCACTCTCAAGTCTACCTCGGTCACCTCTGGAGCGTCGTAGACGTCGTCGTCGCTGTGGTCCGCGTTTGCGCCAGCTTCAGGTTCCGTCGGAGGTGGAGCCATGGGCGGGGGAGCGTGCTGGAAGTGAACATTTCCTCCCCCTTGACCCGATCTCTGAGACCGGGCCCCGCGCCGTCTAGAAGCTCGAGCTAGCTGCTCGATCCTCCAGGCGGCGCGCCTTTCCCCCGGTGTGTCCCTCTTGGTCTGGTTTCTCCCTCTGGGCCCGTCCGGCATGAGTGCCTCTACCGGCATGGCCCCAGAGATCATCGAAACACTCAAGCCCCACCACGACGACAACGTGGGGACACAGTTGGTGGGGATACAAATAGGTCTTACAATTTTTTTTTTAAGTTTTTGTTTCTTAAACATTCGATTTTTCATACTTCTAAGTTATTCAGCAAACTTTTGTAAAATGAGAATGTAAATAAAGTTTCTGCGAACGTTCTGTGTCTACGGAACCCTTTATCACGGCACTTAGCAATTTTTTTTAACTCGTGTTGGCAGCGTAGAACGGAAACGACGTATGTTCCGTTACACTCTACTGGAAAAGCAATACATCTATAATTAAAAAAAAAATATATTAAATTATTGTTAATAATAAATTATGTTAGTCTTTAGTTAGTTAAAATTACTGTATGGAGTAAACTGTTGCAAGTTTTTATTCAATTTGGTTCGGAATTGAAAATAAAGGAAATGGCGAAGGTGCATAGAAATTATTTTTTTGTTAAATTGTTATTACGGGAGAAGCATTGAAATAAACGTAGTTGAGGAAAAATATGTTTAATAAAACAAATAGTCAGATTGTTTTCTCAAAGATATTAACATAACTTTCACACTTCTTAATAGAGATTAGTGCTTGTTGTAGTGGTGGAAATTCGACCTTAATTAAAATTATTTCTAATGCTAGCTAATTTATTATACTATATAAAGCTAAATTACCACTCACTGACTCACTGACAGAATTGTTCTCCCAGATGGTGGATGGGGAGGTGGGTATATTTTGACAGATTCGTAAACAAGTAACTCTCAAACCTACGGGAAAAGTGCCAAACCCCCCCTTTTCCCCCCCCTTCTCCCCCCCCCCTATCGTATCTCGGAAACTACGAGACACGTATTTTTTCTTTTTACGGATTCGTATAGAGGAGGCTCGGTAAAGTAAAAACCATTTTTCAAAGTCCTCCCTCCCCGCCCCCCTTCTCCCCCCCTTTAGGCGGATCTCGGAATCTAAGAGACTTGGAACATTTTTTTTTCAGATTCATTTAGAGGGGCAATGCTTAAGTCGAAATACTTGTGCAACCCCCCCCCCCATCACCCCCCCCCCCTCTTTTTTTTTTTATTTTTTTTTCACAAGCTCGCGAGGTGCTTGCACCTCGCGCAACACGCAAATACTAAACCCCTCCATCAACCCCCGCCTTTTTTTTTTTTTTTTCACAAGCACGCGAGGTGCTTGCACCTCGCGCAACACGCAAATACTAGTTCTTATATATACTTTAACTATAACAAATTTCATACTCCTCCGACGGCACAATTTTTGCAAAAAGGGGTACAATGTTTTTGCTTTACGTATTTTTTGAGCCCGCTATAACTGGGACCCCACCTTGCACGGTGGCAGAACTATAAAGATAATATCAAAATCACGTACACATCTGCATCTTATCTGTGATCGGTTGCGTGAGGGGTCATCCGCCAGGCATTGGACCATATCTCGATCATTTTTTTCAAATTATAGCACTTTTGATGGAGCTCCTTTGCTTTATGTGGTTTGCAAGACAAACATTATTTTTAATAGTGATATAAACATCATAAAGTAGAAAAACAAATAGACGATTAAAATTTCTCGTTCTAGAATAAATATTTGAATTTTGACAGCTAACTTTTTTAATGTGTGAAGGCGCTATCCAGCCAGATATACCTCTACTTACAATACCGATTAGGTCAATGTAACTAGCATATATACAACCACAAATAACAAAATGAAAAAATTAAAATTATTACCCAAACAAGAGCAGCGGTGGCCAGTGATTACAGGCGCGACTCACAATTTGAAGGCTATGGGTCCATGCTCCAGGCACTGTGTGATTTGTACCCATAACCTAAGAACACAGCGTGTTATTGCTATCATCACCACTGATCTGTAAACGGTAAAAGAAAGTATAATACGAAAACCAGCATGTCCTAGGATCGAAAAATCTCTCTTAGAGAGGAGGAGGCTTGTATCTCAGCGTCTCAGCAATCGGACTGTTATAGGCTGATAATTTTATGTTATTGCTTAAACAATGTCCCCTGTTTCCAGGCACCCACTGTTTCCCCTGCTGGCGCTGATTTTCGAAAAGTGCGAGCTGGCGACGTGTACCCCCCGGGACCCAGGCGTAGCGGGGGGTGACGTGTGCTCGTCAGAATCCTTCAATGAAGACATCGCAGTCTTCAGTAAACAGGTAACTATCAATCAGAGGAGAGGGGCAGCTTAATAGCGGGCGTTTAAGTTCCATCTGCTGGGAAATATTGCTTTTTTTTCGTAACCTTACGTGGATGACGTTATAGAATATCAATTGTTATTATCATAGCTATACGTAGAACTTTAGCCTTTACGGTTCTTGAAAGATTGGTGAGAGTACAACCATTGAGGTTATGATACCAGTCCTAGATTAAATTACTCACGAGGGTTTACTGTAAAAACATGTTAAATGCAGTGAAGTTAGTTTTGAGATATTAAGTCTTAAAAGTTAAATAGAATATATACTAATGTTTTAGTAGGCTCTACATTCAGAGTAGTCCCAAGAAGTTAAGACACATTGAAGACTTTTTTACCAGTATTGTACCACAAAAATGAGTTATTTCAAATACTATCACGCATTATTTAAAAAAAATACTTAGCAAGTTTTACCTAGCACTTAACCCTCGATATTATATTAAATTATTATCAATATAGGAATATAAATAAATTATTATGATTATTGCTATGGATTTAAATATGAAACGCATTTCTCTGTACCATGGACTATAAAAAAAAAACATTGAAAGGAACGAACTAGAATTACTCGGTGAAGGGAGTTTGAATAACTGGGCACAACGCACCTGCTACCTTAGCCTACCAAGTAAAAAAACATGGCGGAGTTACCTGATTGAAAATTGAAAAATATTATCAATATAACGTTCTTTTTTAAAGCGTTATGATGCAAGAAATGCAATTTCGTAGCCTTCTTCCCAATAAAGAAAAAAAGCGTAAACAGTAAATTATTCCCTAAACAGGTTTTTCAAAAACATACTGGCAACTTTGCATATTCATTTGAACTTTAAAATGTCGTTCAAAATGGCTCCCAGTAAATCAGTAGCGGCAATTTCTCCTGCATAATGTAATAATAACTATAAAGTCGTAATTAGTAATGGTAAATTCGAGCACGAGTAAATACGAGGCATGGCCATTATCAATTGTTTACGCCGTAGTCTCGCTATTCGGTTTGTTATCGATTCAGCTAAATCCAGTTTGTTAGTGTGTACCTGAATTAATTTTCGATTGATTGTAATCGATTTGATGCGCGTATTTCTTTCAATTTTCATTTATCTCCTGATAAGAAATATAGTTTTATTTTTATTATTTTCTGTGCCTTACGTTATGATATTAACACGTTATTATGGCTACATTTCCTTTCAGTATTATTTTTCACCATATGAGGTTTATTATTCTCCAAGATTCTAAAAAAGTTGGTTTAAATATAATTATGTAGATCACAAACAACAAAATATTTGTGATATGTAGAGCCTACTATTTATTTCGAAATAGACGCTCGTGGCCATAAAACTAACAAAGCATCTTGTAATAAGAGCGAGAAAAGCTGATAAAGCTACATTCAAAGACAAGCTTGATTTACGACTCCATCTGCAGAAACAAAAAAAGAACGTCCCTTCAACCATAATCCCTTGCCAGTTGAAAAAAACATTCTTGTTTATTCTTAAATTTTGAACAAACTTCCTGGAAGGACACTTGTTTAAAATGGCAAAGAAAGTGTTGCCACATTTATAAAAATTATATTTCATTACGGAACCTATAATAACATGACAAGGCAGATCGCTTTTTGATCGATTGAAGTAAAAAAATTGGCCAAGTGCGAGCCAGACTCACCCATGAATGGTTCTGTAGTAACTATGCCAAATAACTTTGTTTTTCATAGTGTTTGTTTGAATTACAAAGTTATTTTTGCGGTTTTATAAAATATACTGTACGTATTTCAAAAACTGCTGACCCGATCTCGTTCAAACAAATTTTGGTTGAAAGTTTACATTAAGATCTACAGCACATCTTTTTTTAGATTTTTCACTCCATTATTATAGAAGTTAGAGGGGACACACATTTTACCACTTTGGAAGCGTATATCTTTTAAACGATTAACTTTATGAAAAAGTGGTTTTAGAAACCTCAATGTTATTTTTAAAGACTTGTCTATAAATACGCATAGGTTTCATGAAAAAAAAAAAAAAACATACAGGTTTAGTTCCATGTATGGGGAGCCCCCCTTTATTTTAAATATTTTTTTCTTAAAATCAAAAAGCGGTTCGCAGAATACATCTACCTACCAAGTTTCACATGTATAGTCCTAATAGTTTCGAAATAAAATGGCTGTGACATACGGACGGACGAAACTACAAGGGTTGACGAAACTAAAGGGAAAATGGAGTCATTTTTTAACAATTCGGGGCTTCGTAAAACGGATAATCTGTACAAACCGACAATCAAATACCATGTAATTTGTAACAAAATTATGTTACCGGGATATCTTTGTGGGTTTTTTCATTTTTTTATCAACAATAGGCACAATAGCTGTTGACATGTTGCGGCTGATATGCAATTTAAAAAATAACTTTGACGTCTTCACTTCGATACCACCGGATGTGAGTTTGTAACGACGTACAATTTGAATTTCACTTTAAAAATTTGATTGTTATATTATTCACTTTACATTCTTTTAAAGGGTTATATTTACGTGGCTAAAAATATTTTGTGATAAAATGAAAAAGGAAAGTTAACTTAAATTGATTTGGTACAGAAAGTTAACTATAAATAATTTCTCAATCGACACTATCGTAGAGCTGAGTTAATATATCGATTCCTTATCAGTCAAAGACTTTATTGTATTATAATTATTGAAATTAAATTGTATTTATAAGTGGAAATGGCAGCGACCCGTGGGACCTCGCCGAGATAAATGATAGACCAGTCACTCAGTGTCAGGGAACTGACCAGTGTGTATGTATTTATTGACATAGGTTCCACTCTCTGATAGATAATATTTACTATTTTAATGAGTTGCCTTGTAAAATGATCTATATAAAAAACAAAATATACATTATGGTTTTTCAAATGATACAATACCATGGCTTTATTTAATATGTAGTTTGTGTTACTTTTAAGATTAGATTGTTTGTTTTTTCGCTCTGGTTTCAAACATTCAATTCCTTTTCTAAATTACGACAGCATTATCATTTTACGTTGTGACAGTAAACATAAAAGTATACTAGTATACTTTTATGTCTATCACATACAGACTAACACTGCAAAATGACACATTTATCAAATGTTTGGACGCGTAACACGTACGAAATCTAATCGGTCGCTTTAATTACTATAATAAAACGTTTATCGGTAGCCGTGCCACGTGAAATCGCAACAGAGAGATAAAACGCTTTGCTGTCTCCCTCTAACGCTAAATAAGTGATGTCCATAATTCATACCACGAAATAAATCATAAACCGTAAAGTGTTTATTTTCAACGTACTTAATATGTTATAAATTTATTTAAGTGGCATGCGGTGCGATTGTGGGCAAATGATTGATATAGTGCCCTCCCCGTAGACGATCGGTTTAGTTGTGATACTGTCATCCCATCATGGATACTCGCCGTCACTACCGTGCTGATGCAATGACCGAGTACGCTCGATACTCGAGTACCCACGATGAGTTTAGCTCTTTTTGTTGTCATTAATCGTTCCCTGAGTGACAGTGAGTCAATTTTTATAGTTTCAATGGTTCGTTTGTTTGCTGGATAGAGATGTTTTCTAATGTCTGTCAAGTGTGACGTGTCTATTGCTAGTGAAGAGCACCCAGCGGATTAATGAGGCAATCAAGACAAGGATTAAGTGTACTCTGCCATTTCTTCGTCTCAATGACGTCATATTACTTTGAGTTGTTTCTTTTAGTCTCCTACACTACAATCTTCTAAGAAATTGAAACAAATTGTTCCATAAGCTCCATCTCTCTTAATGCTAAATCTGGCAGCGTTATAAACCGAAAGCATTCAACAGAAGACATTCCATTTACGAGACATCTTGTTAAGCCATCGTGTAATGAATCGTTAAAACAGAAATCGCAAACAACGCCCCCGCTAAATAACTGGATAAATCAAGATATTTTTATAGAAACTGAAAGTATAATGAGATGTAATTAAAAAGTTAATTGCGAGAATTTTAATTGACAATTGTCGGGGAGACGATCTATCGATGTGGGAATCGATTCCAAAATGTTTTTTTTGTTCACACCACTAATGATGGGGAGGGAACTCGGTATGTCGATATGTTAGTTTTTCTATTTTTTCTCCAAGTTATGCATTGTTACGTCATTATGCCATGCTTCATTGGTTTGACAGCTAGTGCCTTGGTCTGATTAGTTCATTAGTCAAAGTTAGATTGTAAATATCTGGAACTGATTCTTTTAATGATAAAGTGCGGTTGTTGGCTGCCAGTTTATGTAAATTACAATCAGCTTGTACTACTTACTTAATTCTGATCACAACGTGGCTCGGAAATGTTACTACATTAAAAAAAAAACCTTCACTAAGTAGTACGAAAACATCTATGCAGTCTGTCCTGATTCCATTATAGTCACCTTTTCTTAAATATTCCTCTCATAACTGTAATAGAGTTAGATTCTTAATCAACCGATTCCATTCAAATCAAAAACCATTAAAAGACATATTTTTTGTCAATTAAAGTTTTTTTAACGTTTCAATATGTTCATTGTTCTTGCGCGATGTTTGAATGGCGTGCGTTGATGTCGTTACGATGTTGTTCTCATTACAACACTTTTTAGTATAGTTCACACAAAACTTCACCGTATTGAGTTCATATTAGTTCATTCCGATTTAATTGTATATTTTTATTGGTTATTGTGTGCCGTCACGCTGGCTTGGTGTTGCGGGATCGGCAGGTACTCAGCTGTACCGTAAGTGCTTCCACGACTTTTGTAACTTCGTGTGTGTTTGTATAAGGATTATATGCTTGTTAGTTATGTTTGCACACAAACACCAGAAAGCAAGTCATCATCAACTGCAGAATTTTCTTCTGCTAGAATTCGCATGCAATCATGCAAGATAATCTTTCACATATCAATATCATGTTCTGTCATTCAATTATTCATTACATTACACTTTCCCCATTACATCAGCGGCGATGAGAAATAATTACAAAACCACAACATCATCAA
Source organism: Tholera decimalis (assembly GCA_943138885.2). Classification (NCBI taxonomy): domain Eukaryota; kingdom Metazoa; phylum Arthropoda; class Insecta; order Lepidoptera; family Noctuidae; genus Tholera; species Tholera decimalis. Next base: position 4,020,205 of record OW964565.2, on the reverse strand, counting down.
TTTTATTGAATCTCTCTGATGTATTGGACTTTCGATGATTCTATTACAAAGCCCGCTGTTTGGCAGTCTGATCACCGTCAATCACTTTCAACTGGCAGTTTCTAAGCATTTTTGCCATTACAGCGAGATTACTGAATATTAATAGACCAGTAATCGATCTTATAATGTCGGATTAAACGATAAAAGAATATACAGTTGTGTTAACGTCTAATAACTAGACTTCGTAATTACTAGGCAAGTAGCGCCGCAGGAAAAAATCTAGTAATGGGCACACGCACGCATACACTGGATGATCTATCTGCAGATATGAGGTTTAGACAGATTTATGCGTCATTGAATTTTTTTTGCATTCACAGATTATGTTTTTTCCACTGCAATCGACGGTTTCAGATTGCAAAGATTGGTAAAGAAATTTTACTACGGTGAAATATAGATTTATGATGCAGATATGGTATCAGATGAAAACACAACTTATTAGAAAAGCAGGCACGTACAGCTAACAACGCATTCATTTATTGCAAGGAATGTTGAAAGTTGATGAAAGGTGTTGTGATGTTTTATAATTTAACAATCCGATACTACATGATATTGTGTATTCATTGACAAAAAGGATTAGCACGGGGTCTTGAGCATAGGAGATCACTTCCCAGCCCGGCGACCCAAGAGCCGACACTGCCAAGCTGCCGCAGAGATGCGCACGCATTGTGTCGCCCCGCGACAACAGACAGAACATTGTGTATTTGTTTACATCTGTCCATGTTCCGTTTAACGCTATAATTGACAATTGTCATGGGATTTGAACGCGCAATTTAACCTCTTTGTCGTACTGATCCAATTCAACGTTTCGCGCCGAAATAAAATAAATAATGGAAATGGCGGATCGGTCCGTTCGCAGCTGCGCCCGCGCAGCGCGCCACGCAGTATTCATTAGCTGCGCGCGCTAGAGTGGAACCGCGATACGATACGTTTTTTGTTATCTCGCTCGCACGCAGCACTTGCATTTTTTTTTCGACAACGCATCGGCGATTTCATTTTAACGTCCCCATCGAGTGGTTTTTGCCGTTTGAAATTCCTTACGCATCTTGTTTCGGGTTCGTTTGTTGATAAAAATTGTTGGGTTTTAGATACACTCGATCCCGATTCGTGGGAAACCTCCAAGTTCCCCAGCAGTTCTCAGTTAATTTTTGTACTTCGTTTGGCCTCGGTCGTCGAAGTGAAGAAAACAACGGCAATCGCAAATTGTCGATTACAGTATGTTGTAGTTTTTGCGCAATCATCAGCGTGAGCGTAAAGGATATCACCTATTTAATACGCATTACCCGCGACGTTGCTTGCGTAACGTCGATGTGACCATTTAATTACGAAGTGGGCCCACGACACGTACGTAAAGACAAAACCCTTACATAACAAACGTTTCTTCAGACTCTGAATGCGAATAGCATAACTCCAAAATTATCGAATACAGAGCGGCCGTCGTTACAATGTTACGGCGTTCGGTTTTTTCTCTTCTATAATTGTGGCATCTCTGTGAAAGTGGCCATTAATAAAATAAACACACACATACTTTAAAAAAATAATTATAAACACGATTAGATGCGTTTCGCGCTGCATTCACAACTATTGAGGCTAATGAATTCTTGTCATGATAACCAGCGCTGTTACGATATTTATTAGATTCATAACTATCGCTTGGCACAGCATTATACTTGTTACTGTATTGTTTGTTTTGGTAGCTCAAGTTGATAGAGTTTGTTTTATCGAAACAATCCCATTGCAATTTAGTACGTCCAAGCTTAATTAAGTAAAGTCAAGATTTAAATAAGGTCTAAACTTTATTTGCCCGCTCAATATCACAAGAATGTGAAATGTTTTTCAATTTACTAGAGTTAATTCTTTCGATCTCGATACAAAGCATTCCTCGAGCAAATTAAAGGTCAGTCATTCATTTATTGCGATACAAACATCGATAATCTATGCAATTTTATTAAAGGCTGGTCACCGACAGCACTAAATAAAAGTATGTTATTAAGAGAATTTTCTCTAACCTTTGCTTACTGATTGAGCCCGGTTGCACCATGCGATAGCGTGCGCCTCTCAATTAGTGGCTGACACGCCGCGTCGACCGACTCGCGTCGAGTTTTTGTCCGTTTAAAGCGGCATTAATATGCCGATGAACTAAACATTATGCTCTTTCATCACTTACTATGACGTCAACTAGAAAACAAAAATAAAAATAAAGGAAAATACGACGTCGTTGAGAGGTCACTGCGGCTGGTAGAGATTTCGGAAAATAGAACACGAATCACGGCCGCAGAAAGGACGCGTTCGAAATTCAAATTCGTCCAAGGGTTCCGAATTTGAATACGCCAATCGTAACGTGCGCCGACGTGATTGGTCAGTGGCTTTTCGGCAATCTCAAGGGTGTTTTAATTTTACCTAAACGTTTGTATTGTATGAACGGATAATAATATTATATTTTCGTTTATTTTTACATTAAACTCACGCAAACACAGCAGGTCAAACTGTCATCCATTTAGTACGATATCGGCCTCACAAAAAGGTCTTTACCAAAACTTTTTGCTTCACTAATAATCATAACAAATCATCATAAAACCCTCTAAATCTGTCCACAAACTTCCTACCCATCCGTCTTGAACTTCCCTACATTCCCTACCAATATAAATTAAAGCACAACGAAGATTAGCGGTCCATTTTCGGTAGAAAGCTGGTCCGTCCGGTAAAAAAACCGGAGCCGGGCCGTCGAGTCGCGCCGTGCTAGAGGAATGAGCTTTTTGCGCCTTCGTCAGAGCATGCGCGATAAAAATGGATGCTAAATGAGTATTAATTCGCACCGGTTAATAATGACATAAATACTGCTAGGTGCAGTCTTTGGAGTAAAGGGTGTTTGTTATTGGAAATGGTCAAAACTTTTGTTTCGGGATAGGTCTTAAATCAGATGCTCTTATTTGGTATCAAAGATTAAAATGCAGCTTATCCTATCCTATGGCAGGTAAAAAATCAAGATTATATTGATTTTCCTCTGTCAAAACAATGTTGCGGTTAAATGAACTTTCAATCATTTCTTGTCATACCGAACACGAACGTACCACGTGCATAACATTGAGACCTACTAATGATGTCGTCAGCGAAACGGATTCATTTTTAAACTTACAGTAAGTTCACTGAAAACACAACACACACCCTGTGGATCAAGCGGTGTGCAATTACAAAGTCTCAGGCGCATTCTTCGCGACACGTCGGCCGATTTCGTCGGCGACACTCACTGACATTCGCCGACACTGGCCGGACAGTCGCCGAACGTTTTGATTCCATTTTTAAATTTCATGTACCGTACAAATACTGGTTTGGTGCAAAACGAGCGAATTGTTCACAATCGGGTCATTGATCCTTCATTCTGTTTTGATAAACATATTGAACGAATCGGACTCCTCGTAATATAAATGTATACCAGCGTTGGTCCTACGTCTCAAAGGTAATGGAGTTGATTGTGATTTCTTATTGTTTTATAGATAGTCTACAGGAAAAAATTACAATGGCTTATCTTATCGAGTAACAGAAAAAAAAGCTATTCTTTTAGAAGAAAAGTACTAACAAACCACTCCACTTTTAATCTAAATACTAGCCAGAAAACTTCAAAAATTGGCGACACTGAACGAAGTTTCGCGACACCATCGATCGTTTAAACCATAACACTGAAAAAAAAACCCACTCATTATGTATTTGACAGCTAGAAGCCATGACACAACCAGGATACCTTGACACCTCGCCCAATTTAATTCTCTCGTTAAAACCGTTCAGATAAGACTAAACGATGGAACAGTCAGTCTAACCTGACCTCTAGTTGTAAAGAGTTTTCAAGAGCGGGTAGGTCATTGTCTATTTTGGTGTAAATAAGGGTAGTCGAAGGGGAGGTTGGGGAGAAACGACCAGTCACAAGCAGCTGACATGGATTAGAGGGAGTTTTTACCTACGTAGGGTAGTCTGTACCTATGGTGTTGTTTAATTTCGTCATCAGTGAATGGGTTTCATAAATTCATGTGTTTGGTTTTGAAATTTGTTTGTACTGGTAGGGATTGGTTTTATGAGGGGTAAAATATTGAGTTTTTTTTTTAAATATTGTAGTATGTAATTGATGTCAAATTCTTTCTACATACATAGGTAGGTAGAATTGTGTGCTCATGAAGCCTATATAATCACGTGTAATCTTAAAATATAGACAGTAATAACGAACAAGAAGAGGTATCATTTCTCTACCTAATTCCTTCGTCTTTACAATATATATATATATATAAATACTCGTAGTTCAGAACAATACCTTTGCCTAAAAGTGAGACACGGTAGTGTTCTTCTTAAGAATTGAGTCTTATAGATTTTGGGTACTTTTATGTCATTTTCTTCTTCAATTACGTTCTGCTGTAATTGTTTAAAAGTGTGCCTATACAAGATCATAATTATCCATAGTGCATTGAACTCCACAGACAAAAGGAGTGATAAAAAGCATTATTTTTTAAAGAAGTTGCGCTTCGTACCGTTTTAGACATTTAATAATTACGTTTATAAGCTGTTTTGACTTAATACTTTATTAACAAATGAAACAATAAATAATTTTTTTCAATATTAGATGAGGTCGGTGTTTTTTTATCTAACCAGTATAATCTATAATAATGATAATAAAGGTACGTATACACTTGTTAATCTATCTGTTGTATAATCCTTTGCTTTGGAATACAATGAGAAAGCAGTTTTGCAGCTTTCTCATTGTATTCCAAAGCAAAATTCTTAATACGAGAACTAGATCAATATATGAATAGAAAAAAAATATAGCAGAACTACTTCCGTAGTCGATGGTACGCCATAGACAAAAGCCACCCCCTCCCTCTTTTATTGAAATTAATGTTGCAGCGATGATTGGTCGCTTTTCACCCCCGAATATAAACTAAAACGTGGATGTAGTTGGCACAGAAAACGTTGAAAATACGGAAAAATGGCTTCATCATGTTATATTCGCTGTTATCAATGTATTTGTGAAAAAAAAAATGAGTTCATTTTATCGGCAAAAAGAGCGTCGAAAAACAAAACACAATTATTGGGTTGAGTTCTTACTTTTCTTTCAATACACTTCCTGCAATGGCAGTCAGAATTTAAATATATATCTATGTTTATATCACAATGGATCCTAAACGAATCAAATACGATGCCTTCATGCTTTTTCCCAAAACAAGATAAACAGTCCTAAATACGCATATGCGTGCATTCATGATGGGGCTTAAAATGATGGTTAATCCTACCATGAATCACAATGTCTTATTACAATAATATTTATAATCTCTTATGTGAACGGGCAAACAGATCTACCAACACCCACAAAAAACTGCTTCATAATAATCAAAAATGCACTTTATCTCAATGCGCTTTGATAAAAATTCGTGTGTCTATACTTTTAATGGCAACGGAGCCAGTACATCTGTTTCGTATAAAAAACATTTATAGAAAACGTGCAAAAAAGGTTATTAATATTTTTCGAGCGTGTCTTTTTATCCCCGTGCTCCTCTAAGCATCTTTGTATCTTGAGTTTGAATAAAAAAACTTATACTTTTTAATTGGTTAATTTTTATGCATTGATTTTTAACTTAGCTGGCCTATTCTAAAAAAAATCGGACTATAGCTTAGATTAAATCCTTAAAAAGATTTTAAATTCAAAATATCTGTAAAAAACAAAATCAAAAAGGAAATTCCCCACACAACCCTATTCTTAAAGAAATATAAATTTCTACGTATTACACTACATAATAAGTTAATAACGCATCAGTAAGTATGTAAGTACTATCAATCAGCACTTTATGGTTGAACCCTCTGAATATTTCAATTTTCTAGTAGCGACGATCAAGTACTGCACTTATGAGCCCTGTTATTTCTTAGTCGTCAATTTCCCACTGAATTTACCACGGCGCAAATGATACAGTACGTTACTGGACTCGTCATTATTTTTAAACTATTCCAATGTAATTATAGTCTATGGAAGCGGAAAATTCTATTTTGACGGCCATGTTGTACGGTTTTGGCGCGAAAATGAAACTGACGTTTTGTCGTTTAATTTTTTGTTTTTGACGTTTTTTACCCGACTGCAAAAGAAGGGTTATTAATAATTTGTTTATTACTTCATTAGGTACTTAAGGTTTTTAAAGATAAAATGGCTCCGAGTAATTATGTGCATTTATCATACCATTGCACAATGTGACTTAATGACATGCAGTAAAAAATATGACTAAATATTCAAAGTACATTATCTTGGTACTTTTATGTTGTTGTCATTCATATAAACTGCACAGCTGGATGTCGTTTGTTGGCTGTCCCCTTCATGCACCGAGACCATTTTCTATCAAACTTTAGCATGACTATTTCGAGTAATTTTCACGACACGAAAAGAGCATCTAACCCTCTTATTGCACGCAGTACGCGGAACAAAGAAAACACAAAGGGTTGAAACGTCACGCAGCGCGAAACCTACATTATTTGTAGGAGATCAATCAAGATTATGTCCAGTAATGCGTCTAACCCTTCATTCGGTCTTTGAGACCCCAGAGGCCTCGTGATTGTTTCATCAATGTGTCGATGATTAGGGGTTAACGCAGTAATGCTCCCGATATTAGTTCTTTCTAATTTGTTCACGAAGCGAATGGGGGTTATTGCAAGACTTGTAAAAGTTTGTAGAGCTACTGGGTACATTCATAGTTTACGATTCGTGGGGTAGAAATCAGACAGGCTTTTACTTTGTTTAATTTCCATTTATCACTGTCTTTAAAACGGTGAAAGAAAACATCGTGGTGTCGGGGGTCTTAGAACTGAACATCCGAAGACATGTGAGATCCAATAACACGCACTGGGTCCGCATTATGGATTATGACCTCACTCGTAGAGAGAGCCTGTGTCTCTCTCCAGCAGTGGAAACGTTATAGGCTAAATATATATATATATATATATACATATATAAATATATATATATATAAGAGTTTAGCTTTAGTAGTGAAGGTTCTAGTTGGAATAACATCTTTCGTATTAATAATACAAAGTTTAAAGATGTCTCGGATATGTACGAGTATATCTCTTATTAATTGCACTCGTTGAAGTAATTAACATTTAATAGTCGAAGCATTTATTTAAACATAAAACGTATACGCGCAATAAATTTGTTATTAAACAGATACAATATGTTGAACACAAATGTCGTATAATATAAGAGAATGTTTTTAATCTTAATCACATGTCGTTGTATTCGTTATTACACATGAGGTAATATTGAGTTATAATGCTTAAAATTTATGACGGAACAGTATTTTAGTACTTACCTACAGTTTGCATCGAGTCCTCAATCCCTTTTAGAAAGATCATTATCATTATCTGCTTAGCCTTTTTCCAGCTATGATGGGATTAGTTTCCAGTCTAACTACTAGTGTTTTACACTTTGACAACTCAGTAGCTAACACCATATCAAAGCAAGACTGGTGTCAGATTTTGTGGCTTCTGACTATCGGTGTCCACGACTGTCAAAGACGTACAAATTACAGCCGAGACCAACGGCTTGCCAAGGCATGGAAGAATCTTTTTTTTTTTTTATTAAAAATAGGTTCGCGTTTGACCACCATCTCACCTGATGGTAAGTGATGATGCGGTCGAAGATGGAGCACGCTTACCTAAAAGTAACATATTCACTCTTGAATTAAAGACTCCTAGGTTATAGCTATCGGGAAACACAGACTCCGACAGGGAATTCCACTCCTTAGCCGTACGCACAATGAAGGTATTCCCAAAACGTTTTGTGCGTATGGGTGGGATGTCCACCATGTAACGATGGCGCTTCGCCGTTTGTCTCGTAGTCCGATGATGGAACGGGCTTGGTGGAATAAGATTGTGTAATTCCATCGCACACTCCCCGAAATGTAATCGATAGAAAACCGATAGACTTGCAATTCGTCATCGATGTTCAAGGCTCTGGAGCTTTGATTCGACCAGTGCATCGTTGCCAATGAGTCTCTTGGCCCGCTTCTCGATAGACTCAAGCGCGTCCAGTTGGTATTTAGCAGATCCATCCCAAAGATGAGAGCAGTACTCCATACACGACCGAACCTGGGCTTGATAGAGATTGAGCAACTGTTTGGGTGTGAAGTACCGTCTCACCTTTGCTAGGATTCCCAACTTTTTTGATGCTAGTTGAGCCTTAGCCTCAATAAACGGGCCGAAATTGAGGGTAGAAGTTAGTATTACCCCCAGAAGCTCGATACGGTCGGTTATCGGCACGGTTACACCCCGGAAAGTAGGAGCCGGTTTGAATTGACTCCTTTTTGCGGAGAAGAGACACGCCTGGGTCTTAGCTGCATTAAACTTGACCAAGTTGGCATCGCCCCATTCGGAGACAGCCTTCAAGGACAAGTTCAAGCGCCCAACCAAGTCCTCACGGAGAGACTGGATCTGTGACCCACCAGCTTGCGCGCTGGACACATATCTCTCAGAAACTGTGCTGTCGTCTGCATACCCAAAGGTACCGGGAATCAGCAGATCGTTGATGTGCAGCAAAAACAAAGTTGCTGAGAGAACAGACCCCTGAGGGACCCCGGCATTAATTGCCAATTGGCCAGACGAATATCGAAATGTCAAGATGGTCAATAGGTATTCACTGACCGACTTCGTCAGGCATTGCTTCACCTTGAAGACTGAGCCATGTTCTTATTATTTAACCACGAGCTCCCCTATTGAAAGATAAAAATTGAAAAATTGCATTAACAAAAGCCAAACACACACAGAACCCGCAGATAAGTTATTAAGTACTGCACCATTACACTTTAATTTTTAGCCTGCTGGGATTTAAAAGGGGTTGATTAAAATAAGAGGCAAACCAAGGGTGCGTATGCTTACGTATTCATAATGGCGTGGGTACTAAACGCGTTTATTTTACTACAAACATGCGTACCGATCGCGTTTTAGGGTTGGAATATTGCAATACAATGCGTATTGTTTAAAAACATTGCCTTTTTTAAATTTCGTATTTATTTTTATACGGTATTTGGAGAGTACTTCAACGGAGCGCTTGCTTTTGGCATGTTTGTTTGTCTGTCTTTTTGTTTGTGTGTGTTAGCAGTGAAGTCATGAGAAGGGTTCTCAATTGGCTCAGTGATAAAGGCACAACTTCAAACACAGGCAAGCTCATTACTTTGTGTATCTTCATCACTACCACCGCTTTTAAGATGAAGTAAAACGTCGTGAGGAAACCGACATGTCATAGGACCGAAAATCCAAAGACATGTCGCACCCTCAGTAATATAAGGAATCAAGTCAAATTTTTTGCAAACTGAGGTTTTAAATGCTAAGGGCACAAAATGAAATTCGCTACCGGTTAACTAACCGGTTAACTAACTATACCGGTTGGCTAACTTATAATAAGCATGTTATATGAAAAAAATATCTGTAGTGTAGGAATCCAGAATCTTGAAACACGATTTCTCAAAAATCTACTTTTTTGAGTTGTGCCCTTATATTACTAAGGGTGCGATGTGATATCCACCAACACAGGCCTATGTGGTGTATTATGGTCCTTTCCATCTCATAGAGAGAAGACCTGTGTCCTAGCAGTAAGAACGTCTTAGTTGTCGTCTTAGTTGCCAGACGTCCCGTATTTCTCGGGACGTCCCGTATTTCAGGCAGAAATTCAAATGTCCCGGCGGTACATTTGAATTTCTCTGACTGACGGACTCTGTCCAGTGTATCAATTCGATTTCGCATGTATAATCCGCTCATGAAGCTCTATACTGCTTACATCCAATTGGCTCGACTGCACGCGAGCGACTGAGGTCTGAGCTGAGTCTGTTATACCGATGTGCTCGGCTTTTTAAATATGTCAAATACAACAAAAATATGTTAAACATTCGCGTTTCTCTGAAAAATATTCAAAATAAAACAACTTAGTAAATAATTGGGTATTTTTTATTTATCCCGGAAAAAATTGAAATCCCATATTTTTATCTATTTAAACATTTGTCCCTTACAGGCTCATAAAATCTGGCAACCCTACTGGTTACCTATGTTATATTTTTTTAAGTAAAGAGAATTAGTTATGTGGGTAAAATTCACATTACTAGCAATCTAGTTAACCCCTCCAACTAAGCTAGATATGCTTGTGAGTCGGTTCACGGCAATAGTGTACTGGGTGTGGTTCAAACCCACGACCTTTCGATCACAATCCGACACTTTAGCCATTACGCTATTGACGCTTTGCCTGTATGTATGTCTTAATTCAAACTTTCTGTATTGTGTTATTAAAGTGTCGGTAGTAAATACAGACGTTAGTCATTCGAAAATAGGTTGTCTGTTTGTGAGTGCCTGTCTCGCAAACTGCTGAGCTTATTTTGATGAGTCAATTGAGTGAAGCTTTATTATAGTGTTGGTAGAACATGAAAGGGATAAAGCTTAGTGCTAATTAGACATTTGGGTTGAAAAATTGAAGTTTACAATCGTAGTTTTATTGAACAAATGATCGGTTTGAAGTTTGTTTGTGTTCTGAATGAAATCAACACAGTTTAATGTTCTAGAGTTTTTTGTAAAACTAGCTTCTGCCCGCGACTTCGTCCGCGTAGAAGTCGAAAATATTCCACGGGATCCCGTCCCCGACTTGCTTGACAAAGATTATAATAGCTCGGCTAATATGCATGATATAAAGATAATTTATAGCCTATAGCACTCAGGGATAATGCAGCTACATGTAAGCGAAAGAATTTTCAAAATCGGTTCGGTAGTTTCAGAGATTACCCCTACATACAAACTTACAATTTACAATCTTACAAATTTTACCTCTTTATAATATTAGTATAGATAAACAGAAAAACTGCAAACTACGCATCTTCATAGCAACTCTACAAACCGTTAAAGTATTACTTTAAAAATTAATAAATTAATTAATAACAGCCTTTAAAGCAAGAGTAAATAGGCATCTTCTGGGCTCGCTCGTCACATCGTAGACCTCATCTATTGCTTACCATCAGGCGAGATTGAGGTCAATAGCGGGCTCATCCATAATAAAAAAAATGCTTTGTCGTATTGTCGCGTCGCATTTGTCTGTGGGACCTTAAACTTGTATCTAAAGCGTTACTTACTTAGCAAAACTGCGAACTGTAGACCTTTTTAAGCCCTATTTTAAAAATAAATTCAATAATAATTTATTATAAATAAATCTATTTGTTATTTATTAAACGTCTCTATCAGCCTAGGTTGTCCAGCTCGTTAATTTCTTGCCATTGCATTTTAAACTTTATAACCTCTAAAATAAGGTCTGTTATAGAAGAGGAAGGTGGTTATGAGCAATAAGTGAGAGGTGTAATTTCAATTTGTTTTAGATTCTTAGTTTTTTCTAAGTTTTGTGCAACTAATGAAGGAAATACCAAAAGCTTAAACAATTTCCTGTGCTTCCTAATTTCTGTGTTACAATTTAATTTAATCCAACCATGCGATTTTCAAAACCGTTTATAATTGCGAATGGTTTGACCTGGTTAAGCGACCCATGTCGCGGTTGATTCGTGCGTGGGTGACCATAAATTCCATTGCAATATTCTTAGGTAAGCTCTTGGCTCCAAAAGCCATTTCAAGGTCTTCAACAGTCGGATAATCAGAAGTCAGATAATTTCACCATACATGTTACTCATCAACTTCGTTTTGACATTAGATAGGCAGTAATCATTATTACCTACATAGATCTACTCACATCTACTGGATATAGGCGTCTCTTCGCTTATGCCCAAGCTCCACGATCCTGTGCCAGTCTCATCCTGAATATACCCACGGTAGCAACAATGTCGTCTGCCCATCTCACTGTCGGTCGACCAACACTTTTCTTAAATAGGCAATGACTCCATGTTAAAAACTGCTACTCAGCTGCAACTGGTTTTTTTTCAAACCCAAAACTCAGAAAGACAGATTGACCTTAATAAATAACAGGTCATTATTAAAAGACAATCCTATCCATAATGTTCTAAGATAAACCAAAAATAAAGCAATTTACACAAATTTACGACTTGTGTAATAGTCCGCTCGACTCAGACACCATTTAACCGACTGCCCCGAAGTGGGTAATTACGTACCACCTTTATTACTATCCACTAATTCCTCGCCAACCCTCTGATCGCGTTAATGGTCGAAAAACTGACCTTCCGGGTCAAAACGACCCTCTTGGGACCTGTGAAGCAACTAACTGTAGTGTATGGTACTGCCGTATGAGATCACAGGATTCACACAGTGTGTATTACAAACTAAAACGTGGAAAAAATACGCCACGGTCATTATAAACTAAATTAACAACGGAATGCTACAGTCAATAATATGTCTACATGTCGCCAATTACACACTGAGTCAAATTATTTTTTTTTTGCGGACAAAAAATAAATTGCTCAAATAGCCGCAATAAAATTTCACAGTGTTTGTAATGTCTCAATCCGTTCTAAACAAAACACAATGAACAAAATTAAATATCATCATTTTGAACGTTCAAAAATTATACGTTACTGACAACTGTCAAAACCGGAACACGCCCTCTGACGGACGATCCGTGAATTAATAAATCAAGCTCCCAAGAGTGACAAAACTCACATCAGAAATTACAGGTCACAAATCGTCACACACCACGGCCATAAATCAACTTGAATTCTTTGTGCGAGAAAAAAAGAAACTAAGCAAATACCCCGGGTTCGGCCGCGTCTACCTGCCCCGTATCTTTTGAATACTTTTCTTGTATTAAAATAAAATTTTTGAACGCACGGATTTCGGGACAAAAAACGCACGAAAAACGCTCAACTGTTAACCTGTCCTTGTTTCTCTTAGAATTTTGTCCTTTTCTAATGGGGATGTCGCTCCGCAGGCAACGAGAAGCATCATTTAGAAATTTTAGAGCAAGAGGTATATTTGTGAGCATCATGGCCGTGCGAAATACGCTGCGAGTGACCTTTACACACAAAACTTGGACAGTCAGGCCACTGGCACACAAACTTTTTGACAACACAAAAACAAACCGTAAAACATTTATAAATTCCAGTTAGTTATGAATAATTTCTAGATGATTTACATATATTTTATGGAAAGAAACACTACACAAACAAAAGGTCTGACCCGCGTCTAAGTTCTTTTAATTCCAACACAGACCTCGAACAAAAGTTAAACAACCAAACCTCATTTTATAGAGCTACGTTTATGGCCACAATATTCAGTAGGAGCCATTTTGTTAAGAATATTTATGGCATTTTTTGTGTTCGCGAAGGAGAAATGACTGATATTTTGACGTTTACATGTATACCATAAAGACATTTGTTCATTACGGCCGTTTATGGACGGTAGTAAAGTGGACCAAATAAATATATTCGCACGTCGTTGTGTCAAAACAGGTGATTAAACGTGGAGCGGTCGCGGTAGCCAAAACAATCGCGGCGTGATGTGCGCCGGCGCAGCGTCGCGTCCTCCGACCGACTCCGACCAACGTACCGCTACCGACACCAAGACGCGCGCACTATAAATAAAAATTTCGTAACAGGAACGCGTATTAATACACTATAATTTTAAAATTCGAACTACTTCAGTAGCGAGGTCGGCCGAACGACCGTTTTTTAAGTCAAAAAATTCGAAAAAAAAAATCACCTGCCGACCGCCGGCCGTACAAGAATGTTATTAAATAGGAGGCGACTTAACTAAATTACAAAACTCGACCTCTGAGCATTATAGAATAACTTAACATTAAAGCCAGCGTATGGTACGCGCGATTCTATATCGTACGTTTATCTTTGACAAGCGTCAAAATGGCTCGAAACCGCTTGATTTATTAAAATGCCCATCGAGATCGATCGCCGGGCATCTTAGGTAGCGTCTCGGTGCTTTATTTTATCTTATAAATAGATTTTTTATTACAAATTACAGGGTACCACGTTTGGTAGCGATTTTGTTGCCGCAGTTATTCTGTTACTTATCGTTATAAGTGCCTGTTGTCCATCAATTTTATAATGTGCTTTAATTTGTGTCAAATAGGGTTTAATATTCATTGAGACAAGTGGGACGTCTCAAGTGGGACCTTACAGATTTAATGATGAGTTCCGTAGTTTTTTCGAGATTCCAGGTAGCGGGCAATCGGTGCTTACCATCAGTGTTACCCGGACACTGCTGAATTCCAGTTTTCAATGGAAAAAATGTTTTAATCGATTAACTTGAGTGTTGTAACGAGGTGGTTACATGCACGTGACATCGGGGCGACATCCTTATGCAGACAAAGGACCGTAAGAAGGCATTTATTCAATTAAACAAACAATACATTTCGACTGAAAGTGCACAAAGAGAGGCAACAATGAGAGCCAGGTAAACGCCATGAATAGAGAAAACGACAATTCGTATCACAAAGATATTTGGGACGAGTCAAAAGTTATTTTGTTCACGGCCTGTTTATTTTTACGGGACAAACAGATATAAAACGCTTTTGTACCGCGTTTTTTGCGAGTTAAATCGATAGAATACAGTTCGATGCATCGATTAAAATAAAAAATATGGATGCAATAACTCGACTCGAAAGGGAATTTCTGCTTCGTATCGACACCTAACAATTCGTGATGTTTTTTGTCTCGATGTCAGTTGTAATGGAGGCATTAAGCATGCCAACGTGAACGAATAATACTTTTGTTGCATTCATTATTAAATTCACGCTATTTAGTTTTCAAACACCAGCAGTACTGTAGGTACTCTGGAAATAAGTGTTATCCACACACCATAGATTCTGCTCATGGCTTCGTTGTCTTCAAAAGGACTTTATCAGCAAAATTATAGTAGCCTATGTTACTTACTGATAATATAGCTTTATATTGGTGAAACATTTATTTGAATCGGTTCAATAGTTTTAATTTATCCATTATAAACAGAAAAAGAACATTAATCTGTAAAATATTAATGTAGATATAATTATGTACAAATATGTAAAACCTATCAAAATGATTGTTACTATACCAAAGATAACTTCATGTACACTGTACATCCAAAACATAACTAAACATACTCACTATAGCCACATCAACACACCCATAAAACTTATGCTATAGAGGCCAAAAATTGTTGTTCCAAGCAGTGAGTATCTACCGATCGTCTTATTAGCATTTAATTTGTGTCCAAAGGGGCTTCGGTCTTGCTTCATGGGTCGCTGCCCCCCTAAATGAGACACTTCCTTGCCTCGGGGCGGGGGAGGGACTATATTAACGTTTGTTATATTTTCAATCGTACATTCGCCATTGGTCGAATTTTGGTAGCATTGGTCTATCATTATAGTGATACGAATCGACACGATTACTTTGGTAATCACATGTTTGTATGTAAAAGGCGGGTTTTTACTTGTGTGGGTAGTGTCCGACCCTTGGTTCTTGGTTGAAATAATGACTGAACTAAACTGTTGAAAGAGGGAAATGTAAGTTTGAAAGTAATCTCAACCGGTAGACGGAGTACAATGAAATTGGGTTTGTTTAACTCATTTTCTTTTTGAAGATAGCAAAGTAGCTGTTGTGATATTATGGCTAGGAAACAGTTTTAATCTATGCATACATATAAAAGAATACTATACATACAAGTCACATTTTCAAGGCTAAACCACTAAACTAATTTTGTTAAAACAACCTCTAAGGAGTTGAAATAAGGGATGCTAGTATGTACCTATGAAAATTGTGTGAAAGAAGTTTAATAAATTAATAAATAAAAAATGCAGAATAGTGATTGTGTAAAGCTAGACATTCAGACCAAAATTAAAAACTACAGAGATTCAAATCAAAATTAAAAATTCAAGCCAAACAATTATGGCTAATATGCGCAAGACGTTCAGCAATAAAATTATACAGTGTTACTCTACACCCATTAAAACATTAGGTGTGAATATATCTAAGGCTTAAAATGTATGATTCATTTGTAGATCAGTGACCTACAGATTAAGAATCAGCAAACCCACGTCTATTAGACTATATCTATCACTTTTTTGTCTATTCCTCCGCTAAGCATAAATTTGCGTACAAAAAAGTGTCTTTAAAAGATTTTTAAACAATACTAGCGTCTGATTTTTGCGAGAAAAAAGTTACTTATAACACTCTCCAGCCACTCTAGTATCTCCACAGTTGGTCAAATAAGAATAAACTCTCTTTTGCATTTATAATATTAGTATAATTATGGCTATATTGTTGATTTAGCATTAAAGTACTATGAATATTAAAAAGGTATTTTTGATTGATTATAGGGTTGCGTTTGACCACCATCTCACCTGAGGTAAGGGATGATGTGATCGAAGATGAAGCACGCTTACCTAGAAGTAACCTATTCTTACTCATACTCTTGACGTAAAGATCCCCAGATTTTAACTTCTTCTGCTCTACGTACAATGAAAATAGTCTCAAAACGTTTTGTGTGTGATGGGTGAGTGGTGAATTACATTTTCATCCACGATAAAGAAATCTTTACCCACAGTGCACCAGCACATCCGCAGTAGAACTTAGAGGCAAATAACAATTTGTAATCTCCAATAATGACACAAGGCGGAATGATTACCATTATAACGTGGGCGGGATCGAAGCTACCCAGTGCATAGTGGTAATTACGGCGCGTTATGATTTGTTGCCATCCATATCTCAAGTTGGGTATGTATTTAAAAGTTTTTTAAATTTGGAACTGAAATAATTGTTTCGGCCAGTTTTCATTAACACTTCTTTTTCATTCTCTAGCTTTCGAGTTGGCGTGTTCTGTGAAAATGGTCTAATCAGAAAAAAGTTCTTGCTTTGGTGAAAAAGATCATGTTAATAGATCAGATCAGGTTATTTTTGCTTCATATCAACGACCTGCTTCAGCTGGGAGCTATTGGGTACGCGGATGACAGCACAGTCTCAGAGAGATACTTGTCCAGTGCTAGAGCTGGTAGAGACGAAATAGCCGCTCTTAGAAAGGCCATGGTAGAGCGAACGAATTTGACCTTAAATCTTGTTTCCCAATGGGGCGATGACAATCTGGTCAAATTCAACGCTTTGAAAACACAGGCTTGTCTTTTCTCCGCTAAAAAGAGCCAATTTGAATGGTCCCCTACTTTCAGAGGTGCATCAGTACCTATTATCGACCGCCTGGAGCTCTTGGGCATGGAGTTGACGTCTAACCACAACTTCGGCTCAACCATTGAGTCTAAAGCTCAGACTGCAGCCAAAAAGCTGGGCAACCTACAGAAAGTGAGGCGATACTTTACACCTGGACAGCTTTTGAATTTATATAAAGCACAGGTCCGTTCCTGTATGAAGTATTGCAGTCACTTGTGGGAAGACTCAGCCAAATACCAGCTAGCTGCACTTGACTCGATCGAACGCAGAGCTAAAAGGCTCATAGGTGACGAGGTTCTGGCAGGCAAGATTCACAGCCTGGCTCACCGGCGAAACGTTGCTTGCCTGTCTATCTTCTACAGATTGTACTTCGGAGAGTGTGCGCAGGAGCTCCACGACCTAATCCCTACATCCCCCTTTTACTACCGGTCTACCAGACGTACCGCAGGATATGATCCACACTTTGTCGATATACCGTCTTGCCGTACTAAGCGCTTTTCTTCAAAATTCATTGTGCGCACAGCCAAGGTGTGGAATTCTCTGCCGACTTCTGTGTTCCCTGCCACATATGATCCGTCAGCCTTTAAAGCAAGAGTGAATAGGCATCTTCTGGGTTCGCTCGTTCGATCGTAGACCTCATCTTACACTTACCATCAGGTGTGGTCGAGGTTAAAAGCAGGCTCATTCGTAATAAAAAAAAAGGTATCCGGTCTACATAGAGTGCGCTTGACTTACTTTCCAATGAACTAGAATATTTACAACCGGAAAGGATATCTTTAAAGTGGAATTAATGGTGAAATTCCTAGTGTGGGGCAATATTTTAATTAGAAACAAACCTTCTCGTACAAAATGTTTATCATTTAAAATGGATTCCAAAACATGCAATTACGAATGCAACAAAAAATCAAACGTAACAATTAAAAACCAAACTTATATTATATTATAAAAAGTAAAAAAGTTTAATATTTTAGAAAAAAAAAGGTTAATAATTAAAAGCCAATCAAAATTGCATGGAAACCGTATCAATCATCTATGGTCAGTAAAAATGTATAATTTTTATATGACATTTAAGTCCTATCATAATCGATCCCATACATTTTAATAGCCATACCTTGGAGATACGGTCATTTAGCAGTGTAGATTCTACCTTAACATAATTGTTATAAAGTACTTTTTGACTTGTTGGAAACGCTAAATGGATAACTGTCATTTTTATTAAATTTTGCAAAACGTTCCATCGCTCGATTTGTATCGAAATTTATAATCTTATAAATACGTTTCACACTTGTTTTGTACGGTCAGGAGAACTAGTAGTATCTTGGGTATAATGAAGATAAAATAGCGTAAATTGCATTAAATTATATTATTGCAATTAATCAGGAAAGGATAGTTTTTTATTTAATTCCAAAAGTTTTTTTATTATATAATTTATTTATATTCTCGAGACTAAAAATTTACTTAATAATAACATGTCAATAACGGCCTACTTTCAGACATTTATCATTTTGTCAATGACTATAATTAAAGAGTGCTTCTCCTCCACATTTATTGTGCGCACAGCCTAGGTGTGACAATCTCTACTGGCTTCTGTGTTCCCTGCCACTCATGACATTTCAGTCTGCACATTAGCAACCTGTACCCAAAAAGGGTAGCCGTGCCGATCCTGCCAATTATAGACCAATCGCCTTAACCTCCATACTGTGTAAAGTAATGGAAAGGGTACTCAACAACAAGTTGCTGGCTTACCTTGAAGATAATGAGCTCCTCAGTGACCACCAGTATGGCTTTCACCGTGGTCGGTCCACCGGAGATCTTCTTGTGTATGTCACGCACTGTTAGGGCGAGGCCATTGAGAAACACGGTGAAGCCTTTGCGGTATCCCTCGAAATCTTAAAGGCCTTTGACAGGGTCTGGCACGCTAGTCTGCTGAGCAAGCTTCCCACATTCGGTGTCCCTGCTGGCTTATGCAACTGGATTTCCGACTTTTTGAGTTACCGGTTGATCCGAGTGGTCATCGATGGCTGTTCATCGGATCTTATGGCAATTAATACCGGTGTTCCTCAAGGGTCTGTTCTTTCTGCGACTCGTTTTCTGCTGCATATCAATGAACTACTTCAGCTGGGAGTAGTACGCGGATGACAGCACAGTCTCAGAAAGATACTTATCCAGTTCTAGAGCTGACAGGGACGAAATTGCCACTCTCAGAAAGGCCATGGTAGAGCGCATGAATTTGACCTTAAATCTCGTTTCTCAATGGGGTGACGACAATCTGCTAAAATTCAACGCTCTGAAAACACAGGCTTGTCTTTTCAGCGCTAAAAGGAGCACTTTTGAATTGACCCCTACTTTCCATACATCTGTGCCAATTACCAATCGCCTGGAGATTTTGGGCATGGAGTTGATGTCAGACCTCAACTTCGGCTCAACCATTGAGTCCAGAGCTCAGACTGGAGCAAAAAAGCTGGGAATCCTACACAAGGTGAGGTGGTACTTGACGCCTGGACAGTTTCTAAATCTGTATAAAGCACAGGTCCGTTCCTGCGTGGAGTATTGCAGCTACTTGTGGGATGGCTCTGCAAAGTACCAACTTGCAGCATTAGACTCGATCGAGCGCAGAGCTAAAAGGCTTATAGGCGACGAGGTGCTGGTGGACAAACTTCATAGCCTGGCTCATCGGCGAATCGTTGCTTGCCTGTCGGTTTTCTACAGATTATACTTTGGGGAGTGTGAGCAGGAGCTCCATGACCTGATTCCTCCATCTGCCTTTCACTACCGGTCTACCAGACGCACAGCTGGGTACCACCCACACTTGGTTGATATACCGTCTTGTCGTACCATGCGCTTCTCCTTTATTGTGTGCACAGCCAAGCTGTGGAATTCTCTGCCAGCTTCTGTGTTCCCGGCCAATTATGACCTTTCAGTCTTTAAAGTACGAGTGAATAGGCATCTTCTGGGCTCGCTCGTTCCATCTTAGACCTCATCTATCGCTTACCATCAGGAAAGTTCGAGGTCAAGAGTGGAAGCCCACTCTTGACCTCGATCCGGAATAAAATAAATAGTGGCATAGCATTTTATAGTAGCGTCAGAAAACCAAGCAACTATTAGTTTTATGATATCTTAATAATGCTTTTTACCCAAAATAGCAGTGTGAACAGTCCGGAAGATTATTTAAAATATGTTGCACTTACCATGTAAACTTGTTAATACGTAATAAAATTCAGTTTATTTTCTTACATAAATATAAAAATTAAGTCAGTTTTGTATTTATGTCATCTACAGAGAATATTGTAGCGGAACTACTGCAAGCAACAAAAACGGACACATAAAAACATTTTAGGCGATTAATTAAAAGAAAGACAACTATAAACTAATTAATTGACACGACAATTAAAATGAATTTCACTTTATTTATATCCGACATAACATAATACATTTAAATAGGTTTGGTAGATTTAAATATAAATTTATGTTCTGCAATAATTTGGCCATCAAAATCTAAACCAATTAGTCAAGTTATAAAAAATGTTAAGTAATTTGCATAATAGTTTTATTTTTTGTTTTTGTTTGTATCTTATAAAGTTATAGTTATTAATTCACCAGCTATTATCTATATATTGCTGTATTTGTAACGTTGGTGCAGTGTCAACAGGTACGTCTTACGATTTGTAGGTTGTGAATTCAAATCCAGGCAAACACTACGTTATATAATTTATATTTCACCAGTGCTCTGAAAACGATAAAGTAAAATATCGTGAGGAAACAGGAATATTCTAGGACCGAAAAGTTCTCATTTGTGGATGACGGCCAATTTCAGGCTGGTTATGTTCTTATATTTTGCTAGATGATACTTCTATTGGATATTCAGGCAAAGCATTCTTCTACATCCTGAACACATGTTTTATTACCTATACTTGATATCCTCCACCGTTACTAGATGCAAGTTTGGAGGCCATTCATTTATTCTCAATACAATATTCTTAAGATGAGGTCTAACGTTGCCTTTCTGTTCCTCATCATGCGTTTTATTCTTGCTTATTAACTTTTGCAATATTATTGTCACTCTTAGAGTCTTGTTCATCATTAGTTGGATCATTAAAATGTATTATCGATTTCGTATGTATTGTGTGTATAAGTGAATTGGTGTTTAAATAATAATTGGATTTCAAATAGGCATACACTATTATCTGTGTATAGTCTACCTACGTTTGTTTTGTCGTTAAAAGTTTATTTATTCATAAGCACTAAAGTTGCATTGTCGTAATGTTGAAATAGGTACTGTGTCCTTTGTTTTCAAATTAGTGCTTAGTGGGGTATTTAGGTTTTTGTTGCCGATTCACTGTCGTATATTAATTGATTCTCAACGTCTTTCATTTTATTCGCTCATCTTAGAGTTTACTCGTAATTCTCTCATTTTTATCGCCGTATTCTTAGTATACTGTATCGTTGTTAATTTTATCTTTACTTACATTGATTTTGTTTTTAACCGACTTCTAAAAAAGGAGGAGGTTCTCAATTCGGATGTTTGTTTGTTTTTTTTTATGTTTGTTCGGGCATAGCTCCGTCGCTTGCGAACCGATTTGAAAAATTATTTTTTTGTTGGAAAGGGTATACTTTTCAAATGGTCTCATGAAAATTTTATCGAAATCGGACAAGCAGTTTCTGAAAAATAGACAAAAGTCTGAAAAAAATATTTACATTGACGACCTTTTCGTTTACTCTGCTGGTGAAGGTGATAAGTAGTTGACATTAAAAAGCGCGAAAATAAAAACTTTTTGCAAAAAATAAAACCGACTTCCATATCAAAACACTACAAAGCCAAAAATAATTTTAATTTCGGAAGGCGGTGTGAAAAAAAGGCTTTGTAGTGTTTTGATATGGAAGTCGGTTTTATTTTTTGCAAAAAAGTTTTTATTTTTTTCGTGTCATCAAAGTACGCACAAATGAGCCACATTTAACTTTCAAGTGAAGACAACTACCTACCTTGTTATTCACTGAACTTTAAACGCATATATTTCTCAAAAAAGAAGCGGCCCTAAAACGAACAAGATACTCAAAGAATTAATTACAAATATAACTTGGCAACAAATTAGTATAGTTTTGGAAATGTTATGTCATGTAAGTTTAATTAGTACATAATCATAGAATAATTATTATTGTTGGCAACTTACATATAATATATACTGTGTTGCTAGATGTAAAAAATCGGGCCGCTTCGGTGTGCATGATAGTATCGCATTTCCGGGCAACACGGGGTTTAAGAGTCGAAAAAAAGCGTTTCTTAAGTATGGGCCATAGATTATAATGGAGATTGGACAGATTATTAACCTACAAGCGTACTGATAAGAGTGGTATTTGAAAAGACGTTTGTGGGAAAAATGGGGGATTAGAGACACTGAACTGCTTTATTTTAAAAATAGTTTAACAGTAAGTACATACATACATTTTTCTACATTTTGTTACTCAGCACCTAAGACATTGCAGGTCTTTTTTTTCAAACTTCAATCATGATAATGACAAGACTGCAGGTAAAAAAATTAAACTTTTAAATAAATGGCTACTTATTTACCAGTTAACAAGAATATTTACAATATTATCAGCAGTGAGTTCTCGCAATCTTCTGCAAACTGAAAACGTATCTATTATTTTGATTTATAGGTAGTAAATTGTCGCATCTATATTTTTAATCTGTGTGTGCGCGTGCGCAGCCAAGCGAGCGAGAATTTTATTAGCCACGTACAAGCATTACCTCCTGACTGCGCCCGCCATTAATCCACTACCCGACCACCTTACTTTACACACATAATGATTGGGAAAAATATCTAATAAATACACTTCTTTCTTCCACAGATACGCCAAGAGAAACCTTATTACATAGCGGACCCCGAGGTCGATTCTTTAGTAAGTATCGTCCACATTTATTACTCACACAAACCTCAAGACAAACAAACGTACGATAATTTGAATACCCCACAAAATGGGGAACATTTCAGCTTAATTTACGATTTGATTAGCTAAAGAGATGTCCAAAATTAACAACAGGTAAACGAGAAATATTTCTCAGAATAGGAAAATAGGTTGACAAAAAAAAGATATTATATTGTCACTCATAAAAAGCTGAATCGCACCGTGCGCCTCCCGCGGCTAGCTGGGACAAAAAGTGAAATAATAAAAGTAAGATGGCGGCCACCCACGGCCGCGGTTCGACACGGGTACTTAACCGATTTTTAACAAATAAAATCTAAGGCATTACGAATCGCGCCGGTCGGAGGCGACGTTCATGTTATTTGACTTTGTTACTGAAAATTCGTTTTATCAACTGTCCCCGTCACGCACGTATCTAGCTTTGCTATAAGATTGATTTGTTTGTCTAATGCATCGTGACTCATAAATTTGAGAAATTAAAACTGGCTGGGTAGTAGGACAGTAGCGTGGGGTTATAAAGTAAGCTGTCAGTATTACCTGTGGTAGCATGGATCAGTTGATAAGCGTCATTCATCCACGTGGAGGAGTTTTTAACCGGCTTGAAGATAAGATGGGTAAACACGTGGTGACATCCGGGCCATGAGCAAACTTTGCTCGACGAATAGGTGAATTATCGTGTTGTGTTTTTGTCCTGAAGCTGACATGTGGTGCCACCGGCTAACGCAGCTGTTTGTCTAGCTGCCATGTTTGTTTTCGAGAGGATAGTTGTTTTATTCTTTATCTTCTTACTTGAATAAAAATTCAACTGATTTTTTGGTGACTATATTACAAAAAGTCCGGTCAATAGCACTTGAGCAAGTTCAAGTGGAAACCAGTATAAAATATACCTTTAGAAAATATGTTTTGGTTCGTATTTCTGTCTTAACCGCGAACGATGCAATGGGGCATAACTAACGTGACCATTAATTCTTTGACTCAAAACGGGACGGTTAATTTACGTCAATTAACAGGTAGTCAGTGAAAAAAAAACCCTTTTTAAAAGTTATTTTTCAGAAAAGTAAGTTACAAATTAAAAAAAAATATGTACCCGAAACGTTTAGTTATATTTATATTTATCAGACGAACAAATCTGCTTTAATATAAGTGATTTTAAGTACGATTGAAACTCTTGTTAGGTTTTTTTCTATATTCACCTTACTTATCAACATCGCCTTTAGAACTTTAGCCGGCTCGACTACCCAAATTTTCGCACGGTTTCAGAAAACGGGACAATTTTGCGTCCCAGAGTTCATTTCGGGGACACCGGGACTTGTAACTGTAAAAAGGGACAATCCCGTTCAAAACGGGACGTCTGGTCACGTTAGGCATAACATACAGATGCACGGTGCTATAGGACTCAAAAGCTGCTGAGTACTTTGCTACATAATTACTAAAAAAAAAAAACAAAATACGCAAAATACGCGCATGGTCGTGGAGTTGCGGATACCTGCCCGACATACATACATAATTACTATAAGTAGCAACAGCCTAAGTATCTCGTAATATTTTTTTTCTACAAAACCTTATGGTCGGCCCTCTGTGCAAACCGACAAAGCGTACGTAACAGAATTATTTCAATACGGTAGTATTGACTTTTGCAATAATTGAAAAGGAGTAATTTTTACAGAGATAATTAAAATGCCTGCTTTGTTGATGGCTCTTGAGAACCACATGACACCTTTGTTTTAATTAATTCTTAAAGTTTTTTTAAAAGCTCCTAAAGTAGAGTAAATTGAATAGGAATGTCTGTCTGAATTTTTATTTGTCCACTTTTTGCCTTTTTATTCAATTCGACTAGATCGAGTACATTCAAATAGCTACAAAACGTTCAAAAATATAGTATGAAATAAAATTGTGCTTCAGATTTATTCTATATTCGATTTCGAGACCTAATAATCACGCGCTGGCTGATCAGAAAAAAGAACAAGTGCTCATAGACAAAGTTTTATGATGTACGGTCGGCCAAGAAAGTGGTGTACCAGTTTTGATTTAGTTTCCCGGTCATCGAAAATTACAACAAGGTTCGTTATAAAAAGATATTACTGAAAGAGACAACATTATCATGACGTAAACCTATGTATTTAGTATTCATACGTCATATGTCACATATAAGTACATGACATTTTAACCTTTAGTATAAATGAAAAGGACATTAGTTTCTACCAAGTTTCTACAAAGCAATTGAAATGTTTCCAAACAAAAGTAATAAAAACTATTTAGACAACCGAATTCCATTTGAAAAAGAAAACTGACAATTGACATTTTGTCAAATATATGCAAAAAATCGATATATTTTCCGTGTTATTTTTCAATCAACTGCATATAAAATCATCTCAATGCCTGCCAACTTGACCATTGCCGAAAGAGCACAAATAATTGCCCAATTTAATGAGGGAAGCAGTAGCGGAATTTGAATATATCGAGGCGTTCTGTCCGCTTTTGGATTCGTCGTGAAGGAGAGGAGGGAAGTTTGTTGGATCACAGAAGAAGTGGTCGCCGGCCTGCACTCTCCAATAACGATAGAGAATTCATGAGACGGGAATATGAAATCAATGGTTTTAAGCCCACAAAACATTTTGCGGAGATGTTCGATGTGAGTGCCCAAACAATAAGGAATCATCTACATTACATGGGGTTGCACCACAGGCATTACGCCAAGAAAATATATTTGACGGATGCTCACAGACTTGCTCGTCTGAACTTCGCCAGAGAGCACTTAGAGTTTGATTGGTCTAATACAGTGTTTTGTGATGAAAAAACGTTTAAATCCAGTCAGCATGGACGTCTTCACCTTTGGCGATATAATTCAACACGGTATAAAGATGATCATGTAATCCCAAATAGAGAATCAGGTCGAATTTCCGTAAATATTTGGGGCTGGATGAGTACGGATGGTGTAGGAGAATTGTGTTCTCTACCTCCTCGAGCGACGGCTGTAAATTATATCGACGTGCTTCAGAATGCAATGCTACCGACAGTCCGTAATGTTTACCCGGAGAACGAAGTGCCACAATTTGATTTTGTTCAAGATAATTGTTCAATTCATAATGCGAGGATCGTAAGAGGCTGGTTTCGTTCACACACTGACGTAAGGGTAATTCAGTGGCCCTCAAGATCGCCGGACCTCAACCCGATAGAAAATCTTTGGGGCCTTATGGTCCAACGATGGTCGCATCAAAATGAAAGAACCAAACAAGCTCTTATTAGTCACTGTAATTATATCTGGGAGGAAATGCGGGGAACCGATATTTGCTCACGGCTTGTTGGTTCAATGAGGTCTCGTCTTTTAGAGGTTATAGAGGCCAACGGCGGTTACACCCGTTTCTAATTTTTAAAAATTTTCAATATCTTCTAAATATTACTATATATGCTATGTTTTTGTTTGTTATAAGTATTTTAAAATTGATTGTAGAAATTTAATAAAAGGATAAATCTATTTTTAGCTTGTTTTTTATTGATATTGTAATTACAAGTTTACAGAAATTGTAGGTTTGTGGACTCGCCTTGTGCCTTTACAATTTTATGTAACTTGTTGATTACAATTCTGAATTTGTAGATACAATTTTGTCATCAAAATCTACAGCCCCCCGCCGTTGATTTTACGACGTCATTGGTTCCATCAAGTTCAAACTAAGAACAGCTGTCACGTTACAAACAGTAATAGTCGTTATCAATAATCAGATAAAGACAGCAATAGAAGTTGTCAGATCGATCTGCAAGCGAAACTAATCTTTATCACCTATGAATCTGCAAGCGATATTCAACCTTAGGGTGGTACACCACTTTCTTGGCCGACTGTACATGGTATTTTTACTGACAAATTATCTTCAAAAACACAGGCGAAACCAAATGTCCAGCTTGTATTTTTCCACTAAAGCCACCCACTTACCGAAGTAGCCTCAGGTGATTCTCTTTATCCCCAACTGTCGTTATTACTACGGAGTGCACACTATTGAGTGTAATTTGGAGCCTGCAGTCTGTCGCTAGCATCATGTCGCAAATTAAAGCTGTTTTGTGAATAAGTATAATAATATGTTCGAATGTGAGCCAAGGGAAGCGAAGGCGTTGAATAGTAAAGGATTTGTTTTAAAAGTAGATTTAAAACCCAAACAGAGACTAAACTCATTTGTAATTAAACGCAATCAAAACACTGGCACTATATTATAAGAATCGAAAAAGTTTGAATTAAAAACAAACCTTAGTTCAAACATATTTGATAAAAAAAACACGTGAATGGTACATTTGTTAGTCTAGTGATGTGCACACTATATCGAAACAAAGTAGAGTCAACTAAAAACTAAAGTTGACTGAAACCAACAGAGAATCGACTGTTTTATTGACCCATTTGGTTAGAGAGGCGATTGGTTACGACCCGTGGAGGTTGTTTGCCCACGTCACATCTGTGTTTGGTCTGTCACAGCCTTTTGAGGCTTTAAGCTTCCTCAAACATAGTTGAACTGCAGTAGCGTGGGTAAATAAAACCGAATAGTTTTGTGTTTTACGAGTCATTAGTAAGCAATATTGTGCTAACATGTTATGGAATGACGATATTTTAATTCCTTGAAATTTTATTTAGTAAAACGTGGTCTTAGACTTTTTTATTGTTATTGTTTATTAATAACATAAGAAAAAAGAGGTTAATATCGCAATTTCTTTTAATTAATTGAGTTGTAATTTATGTTTTTGTCAATAAAAACGTTCTATGGTTCTTGAAATCGTGGTATTATGACCATTATGAGACTACTTACAGTGTATTTAACAATTTTAGCGAATTATATTAAGCAAATAAAAACTAAATAAAAAGCAAACGTGTTTGTGTACTTTAGTGGCACTTAAAGCCGAGTTAAGTGTTGTGAAACAAACAATTATTACAAAACTTTTATCGACACAACATAGATAATATCTAATTGTTTTAATTTTATTGCCATTGTACAAAAAACTTATCGCGTTTTCCCCGCCATTGAATTTTTAAATAAAAATCATACGTTTCTTAACCAAAATTCGGTTTCCAGGCAAGGGATTACATTGGGACACTCATAGTCTCCCCTTTCCAAACAAACCCGTCTCGGTGGCAAGAGTGAAACAAGTCAAACACATTTTTATCTGTTGGTGTCGCCTGTGTCAACGGAACGTCTGAACAAACAGTCAGGGGTGGCGCTTTCGGCTGTTTAATTGATATTGCAGTGACACGAGAGGCCCAGATGTTGTTAGTACTTATGGGACTGTGGGTTAACTGCGTAGTTTCTAATCTGAAAGGAGAAAAACTAAAGATTATGCTGTCAAAATGGCAGAAATCGATGGCTTGACTAAGATTATGTTTTCATTTAGAAAGCTCAATGTTTGTTTTATCAGTGAAAAAAAAAAAATGTTTGATCTAGACGTCCTGGGTTAGCATCAACTTTTACTCCTAAAGAAAAAACAGTTCATACGTGAATTACATTTATAGCAGTAACTTTAAAACGAATTTGATTATTAATTGGTAAAATAATTCGATTATCTAATAAACGTTAATCTTTTCCTACAATTACCAATTTTCCACACAAGAAACAGTTACCGGAAGCAATGACTTCGTCCATAATAACATCTAATAATAACTCCGAAATGAAAACTTATGACGTTGTGGTCGCTTAAAACCGAAAACGTACAAAATTTAAATTCGAGTCCGTATAAAATCATCAATCAAAAGCGAAATAAGCCAAGATCGCTTTTAGAATTCAGCTCGCGTCTTCAAGTGGCAATCAGAAACAAATCAAGACGCTATTAAAACGGCATTAACTGCTTTTTAGATAGATATCGATTTGAAAAGAGTCACCGATTACATCTTCAAACACTATCAAACAATAGTCGATAGGATCTGAGGCATTTGAATTGCGCTGCGTGAACTGTTATTGTGTGTTATGTTAATTTGAATACGCGGCCTTTGGACTTTTGAAATAGTTATTGAGAAAGAGATTTTGTGCGATAATTGCTCAAACAATATCTGTGCTGATGCAAAATTCAAATTATTTTCAAGTACAAGGATGTAAAAAATACGAGTTATTAATTTTCTGAATGTACAAACTTGAGAACTGTCGATAACAATGTAAAGTAAATAAGATTGGCGCGTCACAACACTACGCACAGTGGGGACTCGCTGTACATTGTTCGTCCATTGTTGCTCAGTTCGCATTGTGAGATGTCCGATGGACAGAGTATGTGTCTCATGTTTGTGACTATAAGGGCAGCCCGAAATATACAGCTTTAACTGTGTAACAAAAACATTCAGGTAAATCTGTAGTTAGATGAAAACTTTGAGTCACTGACATTTTTACAGATTTCAATAGTATTACCATAAGTCACCGATTCAAGGAGAATTCGAATTACGAAGGACTAAAAAGTCATTCTTGAATTATTGGTGACATCACTATAACGACGACAGAAAAAAATAAACATGTGACATTTAACGTTGAGAATACGGTTTTGTTAAATATGTAGACAATAATATACAATCCCACGATAGACAAATAGAACAAACCACACTAATATTAATACCATGTGATTAAAATTATGTTTTTCCTTACAGATGGTGCAAGCGATACAAGTTCTACGGTTTCATCTCTTAGAATTAGAAAAAGTGAGTATATCTACCTACTAACATGTTTGAATACATTTGGAAACGAAACTTGGACCGGTTTTCAAAAAGAAAAATAACACCTTTCGATTATCTTTAGGCACGATTTCAAATCGAGATATCGTATAGATGGGGCACGCAACGACTGCACGCACTGGCCGGCCGATGTTTGAATTAATCAAATTCTAGTTTAAAATATATTTGTAATTAAGAATTCACGCGAGAATAATACATTGAACATAATTGAGAAATGACTGTAACATATTCTGTGATCACTTTAACATTTGAAGTCACATTGAAGCTCTTAACGATCCTTGACATTTGATACACGGCTTCAAGAACAGGCTAAGGGCATAGTTCATACAGCCTTCTTAAGTAACGAATTGTTTGAAACCTAAAAATAGAACGTAAATAAAGATAGACGCATACTTTTGTAATGTAAAGTCGTTATTTGAGAAATAAGGCCGTGTCCAGCCCCAATTTGGAGTGAACTAAACTAAATGTGTCGTAGTGGTGAGGCGAGGTGTTGCTCGCGAGTGAATGGGATCGGCTCGCATTTCGAATGTTGTTTGTTTTTCCCTTATCTCCCATTTGGGCGCGTTCCGTTCGGACCGGTTGGCTTCTTGCGTGTATCGCATCGCCAATTCGCGCCATTATACTCTCCAAAGTAACGGTAACACGACGGGACGCGAGCTTTTTGCTATTCGCAATCAGATCGAACAATTTGCGCTTGGCCGCATTAATTAGGAGCATAAAATTCAAATCTCCGGTATGTTTTACGACAAGCGGTGTCGCCTGGCGAGGAATTAATTTAGCTTGTCAATATTATGGTCACGTTTCAACGAAACTAGTTTGACTAACGTCTATATCAAGACGAACGATCTCGAGAAACGAGATACCTCGAGCGGCCGCTCTCACAGCGGATTCCATAAAATATCGGGCGCCGCGCGGCTAAGCCGCTGTTTGGGGATACGTCGTCCGAACGTACGGTTGTACACCACGCACTAATACCAGCCTGTAACGAGATAACGTGTAATGCGATACCGCTGTACGGAACTGGTTGGCCCGGAGGGCGAGATAAAGGCCGTTTTTGAAAAAAAATAAAATAAAAACTAATGCGTTGTTCGAAATTCAAAATAGCGAGCCGCGCCGTGATTGAAGAAAATCGTTCAATTCAACGAGACGGATGATCGATTCTTAAATTCGAAATCGCAGTTGTTATTTTTTTTTAAGAAACAACAGAAGTTGTTTTTGGAAGACACACATTCGAAGGGAACAAGTAACCTGCCAGGAAATTTAACAGTTTATTTAACTGTTTACCTTGGCTGAGGTGAAGAGTTCGTGACACCCAGAGACCAGTTATTACAGCTGACCCGATTGCTACTCTCATAGAAAGTGGGCTTCGTCATTGAAGCAATGAAAGCTGAGAGCATAACTTAAGCGGAAGTCAGTCCGATGCAGACAGACACGTTTACCTGTCTGTGTAATCTAAAAAGCTATTTTTTCCTCTGTTCATATCCCATACACGTCGGGTTCTATCTATCTCGTCCACGGTTTTTGTCGAATAAAATTTAAAAAAAGATGCCGTTAGCTCGATCCGTTTCCGCTTCACTACACAACGTTCACAGGTGATGTGGTTTTTTTGAGCTTTATAATAATTAAAAATAAAAAACGTCCAACGGCCCAACTCGCGCACAATGAGATCTCGTTAAGTGCACTGTTTTTTACTCCCTTTTTACTATAATTGCTCGGTTTTTTACCTCTTTTTTGACAAAAAGTACAAGAGTGTAATAAAGATCTTTTGAATGCAGTCGAGAATTTTTTGACAGAACATCTATAGTCGGTAATGAGGTATAATGTTATTGCGTTAGACAAAAAATACACTTTTAAATATCTTGGATGCCATCTCTTAAACGAACTCCTCGAAATTATATTTACATTGAAAATATCGTAAAACGTTTTTGATTTATGTTTTTAATATTTTAAATATGGCCGCCGGCGACATCGTTGGATGCTGAGTCCTTTTCGGTCGATGGGCTCTGCGATTGGTCGTCGTTACGAGCGTTTTTTTAGTCGCGTTGTCTGACTGTGCCCTAATTACGTTATGTGATGTAGCTCGGTAATGTCAGCCTTTTATTAGACTCGTTCTTTTTTAAAATTTTCGAATATCGAAAACGGCCGATTGCGGTTCGTTCGATGTTCATTCGTCTGAATCCAGAATTTGAACGAGTAATTTTAAAATTGGAACCTTTCATTTTTAGGGTTCCGTAGCCAAATGGCAAAAAACGGAACCCTTATAGTTTCGATATGTCTGTCCGTCTGTCCGTCTGTCTGTCTGTCCGTCCATCCGTATGTCACAGCCATTTTATTCCGAAACTGTTAGAACTGTACATGTGAAACTTGGTAGGTAGTTGTATTCTGTGAACCGCTTTCCAATTTTCAGAAAAAAAATTAAAAAATATTTAAAATAAAAGGGGGATTAAAATACATGGAACTAGAACTGAAAATATTTTTTTTTATGAAACCTATGCGTGTGTGGTATCTATAGACAGGTCTTTAAAAATGATATAAGGGTTTCTAAAACCACTTTTTCATAAAGTCAATGGTTTAAAAGGTATAAGGTTCCAAAGTGGTAAAATGTGTGTCCCGCCTCTAACTTCTATAATAATGCAGTGAAAAATAAAAAAAAAATACATGTCTGTAGATCTTAATGTAAACTTTCAACGAAAATTGGTTTGAATGAAATCGGGTCAGCAGTTTTTGAGATACATCATATTTTCTAAAACCGCAAATATAACTTTGTAATTCATACAAACACTATGAAAAACAAAGTTATTTAGCGTAGTTGTAAAAATGTAAATAAGCTAGTTTTAAGAAATTTTTAAGGTTTGTTTTTATTCGTCAAATAAATATACATATTACATTATACTATTATAGTTACTTCGGAACCCTTCATGGGCGAGTCTGACTCGCACTTGGCCAATATTTTATTGTTGTCTTTTGGTTGTTTTATTTCGAAATTCTTTACGGCCAGAGAAACAGCTGTTGGTCATCTCATAACTAGCAAGCATTGATAACTACCATTTTATAAAGCATGGTGGCAATTTAAACGATAATTCTTACATTACTTAATATGTACCTATAATATCGTACACGAAAAAAAAATCAAATCGTTTCACCGCTTTGCAAACGTAAACACATCATAACAAAATTAAAACCTTTTTTCATAATTCGTCAGCGTATCATAAAAATCTTATCTGTAACGTGCTTAACTGATTTACGACGGGTCAAAATGTCAGATTTGTTGGTTTACAGGATTCGAACCTGGGACGCCCAGCCGTTTTACTGCCGACCCGTTTTTATAACCGTTATACGATTGCTATATGGTACCGTGGCGACTGTTGGTGTTGCTTTACTGTTAGTTTTTCACACGTTTAATTGGAATATTAATTAGTGGTTTCGATTCCCTTTCTTGATGTTAGGTTTGGAATTAAAATAGAAATCACATTGGTAAAAACTAATAAGTCTTTGGAAGTTATTAAAATCCGATTTGCATACCTCTTAATACGTGCCAAATACTTTTGTCTGTCATTTTTATCAGCTATCTTTGCAAAAAATTGACAGTACTTTCTCTTAAAATAATGTCACAGATAAATCAAATTATAATAAAGTGTTTGTGATTTTAAACAATAAAAACGTAACTACACGTGTTCAGTCAAATAGATAGGCAATAAAATAAAGGAAGACCCAGTCAAAACTATTCATTTCAAAAGTAACGTCCAATTATTAGGAGAAAAAAAAAACATAAACAGCAAATAAAAATAAAAACGGCACTATCAAAAAATAAATTCGATAATGTGACATTTGGAGAGCGATGGTTGCCGCGCATTCAGCCTGTCAAACGCACAGATTAAATAAAAATAAAAAGCATAGATTATATAAAAATGTTCGGTTTTATATCTGATTGCGCCCACGTTTGTAAGAAGTAAGAAGCGCCTAGTTTTTAGTGAAATGGGATGTTTTTGTAATTTTTGACCGACTTGGCAAATGGTTATGTGGTTCGAAGATATTTAGGAAGTTATAGTTGAGTAAAGTGCTATTAGGTTTTTATTTAACAATAAATTATAGCGCTTTAGCTAGTAAGCTTTTGTGAAACTTACAAACATGTTTTAAGAATTTGTCAAACTGAGTATATAAATTATATTTGTATATAGAGTCTTTAAATCAGAAATGTGATGTACACAACAGTTGGAACATAATAAATAGCTCTAATTACCAATCTTGACTCTCAAAATGATAAAAAATTAAGTCGGTTTTCAGCCATTTATTCATTTCTACAATCCGAAACAGGGTTCCGTGTTTCGGATTGATCACAACAGGGCGAATCGGTTAGTCCACTCGCGTAGCCATGGCCCACATTTGACTCCAGCCTACACTTTTGGCAAACATCGGTACATTTCAACACTTTATATGACACCTGCCTAACAACCTGAGACATTTACAAGAATAAATTATATTGAAAGGGATAATGCTGGAATAAAAAGAGGTTTAAAGTATAAAAAGATCATCCACAGTATTCCCAAGTGTGAAGTTAATTCCTACTTCAAAGCAAGTAGTTTATTTTTAAAAGCAGAACGTTCTTGAAATACCATATTCAAAATCCCTTCTTCCAAACGTCACGAGCCGTTATGTATCACCTTTCGTTCAAAATTTAAAAAGTATAGGTGTGACGCCGTGTCTTAATCCTGAGATCCAAATTTAAAAATTCTGGAAAGAGTAGGTAGGAACGACAACTTAACCATACGTTATGTCACACCTAATTCAGAATTATTTCAGAAGAAGCGTTAAACTGAACCGTCATTAGTTCGACAAATCTAATATCAAATGAAGAAACTTAAATGACAGCAAAATAGGACAAAACTGGCATTTTAAATGAAACATTTCTAACTATGAGTCACGATATCGATCAAAATGTAAGAAACTGCGATAAAAGTGATACAGCAGATGTTATAACGTAATTTAAAGATGTCTGCCGTAGTTCGGCATTGGAATGCATCTCATTAGCGTTAGGGGTCAACGTGTCTCTAACATTATACATGTATACGTATAGCTTTAATATTATAACTCTTGGTATCGCAGATGGTTGATATTGAACTGATTGAAGAATCTAGACAAAGGTTATATACAAAAGAAGTAGTAAGTACCTACAAATATTTCATTTGGAGAATTGTTTTTAACTAGTTAAGAAAGACTTTTTCTATAAGTGATAATAGAATTGGCATAAAAGCGTAAAGTTGAGGAAATTCATTAATAATATTTATATTTCACTAATCTTCCTGCTAAGATTGATATTTGAGTTAATTATGTTGAGTAATAATGATGAGAAATATCATTTAACTGTGAACTATGGGTATGAACTACTCTTATTGAGCTGCCTATACTATCAGTTTCTTTTTCAATGACATCTTTGCACTGCTCGAGCTGCTTAACTTTTTTCTTCAAACATTCATCACACATATCTTTTTTAAATATAAATCAGCATTGGTTTAATCTTATTACACCAGATGCTTCTAAATATTTATATCTACATATTTTTGTTCATTTTCTCATTTCTCGTCAGTTGTCATGTAATTTAGAAAAACCTGTCGATTAGGAAATTAGTATCCCAAAACATAATTAACTGTCAACGGGGAGCTTCGTATCCGTTTCCGTTGTAGCGTTCTATTTTCAAATTCCCTCATGTTTCTTACCGGGTTTCGATATAAAAAATGGGTAAATTATGAGTTATGTTGAAACTTATGCAATGGATTCAAATTTTATATTTTGAAATAATCTTCAGTATTGGAAGACCCAGGGCCGGATTAACCATTAACCATTAAAATACAAATCGTTAGATTTAGTAGTAGAATTAAAACAATTTTAGAACAAATCTGGGAATAAGTAAACAAATATATTAAAAACCACAGCCCTTAATGTGCGTTTCCTCAGTTCACACACGATTTGGTCAGTCAAAGTAATAAAAAGGGCCCCGAGAATGCCATTGCTTTAGGGCCTCTTACAGGGTTAATCCGGCTCTGAGAAGACCTCATGGGTAAATAGTAACAGCTGCACAGTTCGATCGTCAAGCTCTCTTGCCGAGTTCAGTGCGTGGGTGGGTGACGATCTTAACATAACTAGAGACAACTACATCTCTGACAGTCGTTACGGGTAGTCAGAAAATCTGACCAGTCTTGTCAAGGGGTATCCTGTTAGCAAGCTAATGGGTTGTGGAGGAATACTGATACACAGCTGCATTTGTTTAGACTGTAAACTGACCCCGACATGGTTGGGAAACGCCTAAGGGAATGGTGATGAAAACTATTTTAGAATTATTTAATTCTTTTAATGTATAACTAGATCCTGCATGGAGTACTGCAACCACTTGTGGGATGGCTCTGCAAAATACCAACTTGCTGCACTGGACTCGATCGAGCGTAGGGCTAAGAGGCTTATCGGGCAAGTCTGGCTCATCGGCGAACCGTTGCTTGCCTGTCGGTTTTCTACAGATTGTACATCGGGGAGTATGCGCAGTAGCTTCATGACCTGATCCTTCCATCTCCCTTTCACTACCGGTCTACCAGACGCATGGCTTGGATCAACACTTGGTTGATATACCGTCTTGTCGTACCATGCGCTTCTCCTCTACATTTATTGTGCGCACTTTCAAGCTGTGGAATTCTCTGCCGGCTTCTGTGTTTCCTGCCACTTATGACCTTTCAACCTTTAAAGCAAGAGTAAACAGACATCTTCTGGGCTCGCTCGTTACATCGTAAACCTCATCTATTGCTTACCATCAGGCGAGATCGAGGTCAAGAATGAGCTGATTCTGCATAAAGCAAAAAAAAATGATGAATTAAAGTGAGTAGTTCAAGTTATACCATGCATTGCTCTGTAACTTTTGATATTACTGTTTTGTTTCTATGCGTTCTAATCCAACCGGGAACTGCCTTTAATTCAATCATCAAAAGAGTTAGAAATTTACGATCCCCCGCATCTACATACATCACTATCGTGATGACACTTTAATTACTTCAAAATTATACCATGATGAATAATTTAATATTATTATATATCATGTTTTCGGTGACAGCTCTTGTATTTAGATAGTATAGTGGTCACGCACGCATTAGAAACGGGGTAGGATAATATAATTATTATTGTTAGAAGTACAGATGACTAAGGAGGTCATCGTTTGATTTGATATGGTGGTAAATCTTTCGAATAATTTATGTTGGGCTCAGAACATAGTGACGCTGGTCGCAAACTCAGTGGCGTTTGTGATATTTTCAAATGTACCTTTTCTTTGGTCAATCTGGACAATCCAGCAAATTGGACTTTGTTTGCTCAGAAGCGTCAAATGTGCACTGGGTGTCAGATTGGTCTGAAATCAACCATCGTTTGAGAGGAACCTAAGGCTTATTATCATATCATATCTAAAATACAATATTTTGTCTTACCAGAATTCAGTTTTTCTACCATTAAAATCTACTAGTAGAATTACAAAAGCCTACCTTACACCTGCCGACGTTTTATTACGCACCGTGTAAACGATATCTAAAAGTTTCGTTACCTATTTTATAGCTCTATGTTAATTTCTAAGTTAATTATAGCCATGAAAATTTATAAGCCTGACGCACAAAATTAATATCTATCCTACGGGGTGCCTTTATAGGCAGAAATGGTAAAAAAATCGTGTTTCTCTTTCGTTTTACGATTCATTTTCGAGTTTTTTTTTTACACGCAGGTGACAGTTGGTCGATTCCAAATGTATTCCGTTCTTGTATTGTTTTGTGTGTGTTTTTTTAGCTTTGTATGCTGATATTAGTTTAAAGGTTAAGTTTAGGTGAGCGGAACGAGGGTGTAGTGTCGTGGCGAGTAATAAATAAGTCTGTAACCGTATTTACTACAATCTTGATAGTTGATACCAGAGTTCCTAGATTCAATTTAGAACGGAAGCTTTTACTCGTAATTTAGACAACTATACATTATCGCTATGATTATAAACAATTTAGACATCTAGTTCAGTGAAAAATTTACTAAATTCAATTAAAAGTTTCAATAGCGTTTCCACAACTTTGTAGAATGAAGAGACGGAAAGTTTAGGGAATTTACATTTTTCATAGCAGGACGGTCTTTAGTCAAGAAAAATTTGTCAAAAACCTAGAGCTTTCACAGGTTTTCTGTAGAATTATGGCCTGTATCAACGAGGATTTTACAAGAGCTGACCAATAGCATCGATACCTTCAGCCTCCAAGCTTCAATCTCGACGCCTTGTTGCAGCATCTAACTCTGAACCTCTCCGCAGGTACACGAGCTGTGTGACAACTTCTGCCACCGTTACATCAGCTGCCTCAAGGGCAAGATGCCCATAGACCTGGTGATCGACGAGCGGGAGTCGGCGCGCCCGCCCGACACCAACGGGGAGCCGCGCTCCGCCCCCGACAGCAGCCACGACGGCGCCTCCACCCCCGATGTCGTGAGTACCCCCTACACCAAGTCCCATCTGATTCAGAGGCGTGATCCCCAGCTTGCACCCAACTCTACCACGAGCTACCTCGTGCACCCCTGCTCTTAGTTTGGCCATTGCAAAAACGAAGTATAAGAAGGGGGTGCTCGCAAAATAGTTTTAAATTCCCGCCTCCCTCGTTGTAATGCCGCGCGCGGCGGCGCTGTGCTCCACACCAGTTCGTTCCGCTTGTCTCGGTGCAGCACAGCGCCGCCGCGCCGGCAGTCCCGGTCGCTCCGGCACCCTCAGCCCGCCTGAGGGTCAAGGATCGACCGCTAGTTTAAGTTCCTCTAGAACAAATCTTCGTTTTTGCAATTGGCCAACCTCTTAACACTGTACGATTCAATTAAAGTAAATGATACAAAGATAAAAATGAACGAAAATTTCCAAATTATTTTTCATATCAACGTTACAGTGAAGGGGTGAAATCGGGTGCGATTGAACACTATGAGAAATGATTAAAACGCCGTTTTGTATATGTTATTGATGTCGCGGGTTCCGCACAGCACATGTTTCAATTTGTTTCTACTTTAGTGTTACGCTGATTGGACACACGCGCCTGTGTCCATGTTACTATTATTTTGCACTGGAATTTATGTATACGATTGAAAAAAACATACGTATAACGTTGATTGTAATATGTGTATACTAATAACTACTTTTAAGTAAATAATACATTCATGATATGAGTTGAGAGCCGTTGTTCTTGTCTTGAGGCAGTTAATACAATGCCATACAAAATGTTAGCATCGCGTTTCGGAGCTTAGATTTTAAAATGTAATTAGATGTATTTAAAAAACCTATTGGAAAACGAAGTATACGTAAAAATACAACTTTAACTTGCCTAAGTGAGATAATAAGGATTAATTAAGAGTTTTAAATTATTGTAATTGATTTAAAGGTGGTAGTTGCTAGAGTGTTATTGTTTTTGGCTAGTAAATACAAACATGATACGTAAATAGTTGATATTTTACGTTTACTATGGGATAGCACGATTAACTACATCTTAGTTAGTGAAAAAAAGGAAAAAAAATACGTACACAGTATACGCTAGTTATAAAGAATGTCCATGTGATTTGCTCTACTCTTGTACATTTTATTGTACTAAGCATCTGCTTATTACAAATGTACAGATAAGAGTAATTATCATAAATGGATAATATATGTATGTGCGTTAATGAATAGAGAACTAGATGCTTATACAGAATAAATTAAATTTAATCGTGGCGTTCATTGTGTTGCTGATAATTAAAAAAGTAAATGTGTACATTTATCCCCATTCTCCTCTCGATTTTAATAATAAAATAAAATAATAAGATTTAAGTTACGCTGTATTTTTATACAATACGTGAAAATTGTTGCAGACTTTTTCTTTCAATATTTCGGGTCTATGCTTTGGTTTTTGAGTCGAGACGGTGACCTCGTTGTCGCCAACAATTTGTTTAATATTTTAAGGAATATTTTGGGCGTTGAGACTGAATTGTTTTGTTTGTGTTATATAATTATTATTTTCCGCAATTGTTAACATTGGAAGCCATACTTAACTTATGTAAGATGCGGCTTTATCCGCACGTGTTAACTTGGGGACGATTAATTCTATCTAAAACAATTATTAGTTATTTTTTGTCTGTATATGAGTTCTTTTTTAACATTAAATTTTCTGTAGATGTTTGACTAAGTTAGGTTTTTAAAATATGATGCGATAGCTTCCGTGCTGCGGAAACTATTTTTTTTTTCTTAAAAATCTAACTCTTAATATAATATAACGCTAATTGGTGTACGTACATCTTGTATGTCAATGTGATTATAATTTTATAGTTTTATTTTCTGAACGGATTAAACAATAAAATGTTCTGTTTGATATTAATGCGAGTTTATTTTCAAATTAATCACCATATAATATTATACACAACGTGGATATCGTTAAAAGACACAGAAGTACAGAAAAAGTACAGAAGTTTAGACTCTGCATCCACAGTGGTCCACAGCTCATACTATGTTTAAAGCAAGATTATTAAACCTAATAAAAGGAAACAAGTATCAAGTATCAGTGAGTACACTTGAACTAAACACTACAAGTACAGAAATTATCAAAAGCATTGCTACAAAATTACAAACACTCAACTAAAGCTTATAAAAATTCCAATAAACACAAAAAAACAGTAAAGCTGTTAAAAACTGTGAAAATTATCACGTACCCTCAAAATCCCTTGGAAAATATTCTCTGTGAAAATTTTCCGCAACAATATCGCAGTTTCATCATGTACCGTATTTCTTTAAGCAGTCGAGCTCCCCCGGCGCGTGGGAAAAGCCTGAAAATTGTTTCTTTACGACACGTCTCCTCTAATCTGCTATAGGGGAAGACGCCATTAAAATGTACCCAAAGTATTGACAATCTGATGTTTTATTATTTTCTTTTTTGAAGCTTTTGACAAGTGGGGCGTTAAATATAAACTTGGTGATGAAGATAATCTGGGTTTTATTGAGGATGGTGTTTTAAATCAAATGAGAGTAGGGCTTAAAAGTATAAACGAATTTGTTTGTGTGTCACCAATAGGTAGTGATAACATAGGAGAAAAAGTTATAATCTAATTAATAATATAGGTATTTAATAGATAAAATAATACATGAAGTGAAACTGAAAAAGAAACACGGAGCTGGTTATGTACCATCCTTAATAGAACCACACAGAGAAGAACAAGAACTACCTAACTAGCAAAAAATAATCTTATAAATATCCTAAGACCATATTTTTTCACACTTATAGACATATATAAGTGTGGATTTGGGCGCACTTAATAAGTATATTCGCCCTTAAAATTGCCTTGTAATGGTCTCGCGAAGTGAATTTTTAAACTTACAAAACTCTTGCTGATACTTTTATAAGGAAAAACAAACTTAGAAGTGATTTACAAGGGCATGTTTTAAGGGCAAATAACCTTAAAGTCCTCTTACTAATGCTATTTTAAGTGTAATATCGCTTGTAGTCCTCTTTGTGATGTATTATCCACAACGTTAATTCAATGTACCTGATTTTACAATAATTTCTCGTGTCAGACACAACAAGGAAAATAAATAACCCTTAATAGAGAATTGTTTAAGACCCTTGTAAGACTTACTCTTTAATATGTCTTAGATGAGATAAATCACACTTAAAACACTAGTTTTACAGAAGTCTAATAAAACACTTAGTATAGTCACTTCTAAGATTGAATGTACTTATAAAATGTATTTATAAGTATTATTTAAGGATCAGACTTGTAAAAGGTGTTTATAATGCCACTGCTCTTATTAATATTATATAACATTTTCTTATATACGTCTATAAGAATAATGTTACAAGTATGAATGCTCTTAAAACTTAAATAGACTTATACAATAACACTATAAGAGTTTCTGGCTTAATCAGAACACATATAAACCTTTTATGAAACCAGAGCTCTTACAAGCTTTTGTTTGTAAGGGTATTTTGCTAGTTGGGTAGACAGCAGAGACATCATCATTCAATTTAAAAGTAATATCTTATTGTGAAAACATCGTGAAGAAACCGGCATTCGTAAGGAACAAAAATTAGAAGACATGTGATATCCACCAATAACGCACTGGGTTATGGCCATTCCCTCTCATAAAGAAGAAGCCTGTGTCTCGGCGTTGGGAACATCACCGGCTATTTTACTATATTAATATCTAATTGCCACAGTACTGAGTCAATACATCCTCCAACTGGTTCCATATTTATATAAAAATGCAGTCAAGCACAACAACATAATAAACATAAAAGCAGATAATTTACAAGAATCAACAAGCACGTACCCACCGCTACTTGGTCCCATAACTATCCAAGAACAGGCAGTCACAACAGCCAATCACAATTACGACCAACAAAATTAGTACAACTTATTATTCATAGCGGTATCCAGAAATAACAATAATTCGACACAGCACAATATGGGGAGCTCCCATGAATTATGTATGGGAGTAGATATAATAAAATAAGGGGCTTGGAGACAGTTGTGGACAAAGCAGGGATTTGGACTAGAGAAGATTCGTCACGCGTGTGTCACGGATTCCTATCACTTGCTACATGAGTTTTTTGCGGAATAAGAATTCCGGTTTCAGTTATTCGACATAAAAACTGCCTATAGAAAAAGATCTTCCCGAAGAGCTTTTTTGGAAAGTATGTAATTTAATTCTGTTCAAGTAAAGATAGTTTTTTTAAGTGAGGAAACCTAGGTATTAACAACTAGAGCTAAGGAGTGGAATTGCCTGTCGGAGTTTATGTTTCCTGATAGCTATTATACCTGGGGGATATTTAAGTGTGTAGGTTTCTTCTAGATTAGTCAAGCGTGCTCCATCTTCGACCGACCGTCGTTACCATCAGGTGAGATGGTGGTCAAACGTGAGCCTGATTAGATGATATTTTTTTTATTTTAGGGTATGCAAACAGCTGGTATCTCTTAACTAGACACTTAACTAAGATTACATGAGTAGGTAACCAATGCCTAATGTCTGTCTTTCACATTTTCAAGTCTAATCTATTTAACCAATTTTGATAAAATTTGGTACACAGATACATTAGACTTCACAAAACAATATAATACTTTTTTCTCCAACAAATATTTTTCACATAAGCTAAGCCGCGGGTAGAAGGTATTCATAAAGATAATTTTTCTATCAATAGAGTATTCATGTAAACTTTCCAGTCTAGACAATCGTCTTTTCCGGACGTATTTATTATATTCACGATTTTACATACTAATACTGTCAAGTTTATAGATATACTAGGTGGCCATAAAACAACACTCCTCCTTAGGTCTCAGTTGAAACTATTGTTTAGTCACATCATCCCGGACACAAATGTTAAAGATATTCCAACAAACACCAATAAAATGGTATCTATTAATAATTAATACCAGGGCCCCAGCGTTTGTGATGCACATCGCTTGCGCAAACGCATACTCATTAGACTGACTGCTTTACAACATTATATATCAGCTTCACTTTGCATGTCATGGATCCTGCGTAAATAAAGCCGGGCTTTTTAATTGATGAAGACAGTTTTGGTTGGAGGTATCATTAGGATTTATTTTGTGTTCTGGACTGTCTTGGGTGGGCGAGTAGTTAGTTGTACTGAAATTTGAGTGTTGGGGATGTTAAGACTGATTTGTTGGGATTTCTTCTTTCTGGTTGATTAGTTGCTGTGCTTTGAGTAACCCTGAATTAATCAGATTTATGACTTCCCGAAAAGACTACTAGTATAAAAGTCAATAGGATCGAAGCAAACGTCCAGATAGTAACCAAGATGTTGAATACAGACCACTTTTTGGCAACTCTGAATACAATTACAGCAAACGAAGATCCTGACATTGAACCAGCATAATTTTAGTACCAAAATGATCCTGAATTCGAGCCCAATCACCCGCGAACCGGGTTAAGTAATTAACACTAAAATGCATCCCAACCAAACTGACCTATAACTTGAATTTAAAGACTAAACTGTCAATTTTGGCGCCAAAAC
This sequence comes from Tholera decimalis, assembly GCA_943138885.2. NCBI lineage: Eukaryota > Metazoa > Arthropoda > Insecta > Lepidoptera > Noctuidae > Tholera > Tholera decimalis. The sequence continues at coordinate 3,976,433 of OW964565.2, read as the reverse complement.
AGCAAAAAGACGCCGCCTGCTGGTCGTAAACCGTCGCTTTCAAATCTGGAACGCGCTTTTATTGGCCAAGAGCTGACCTATCGCATTGCGCGAGCAAATTTTACGGCTACCCATTGGTCGTCCGGCATTTTCTTATTTACGACTGTCCTAAGGATCGCACGCAAAATTTCTATTAATAAATTAGTCGTAAACTGTTTGAAATTTATTATCATTGCGTTTCAGCGTAATTATTTCCTTTATAAGAATAACATTATTCCTTGTTTGCGAAGGAAGAGGTAGTTTTTTAATGTTATTTTAACGCCTGTCTGTTTGCATTAAATTGGGATACTGCGTTTGAACTGAAGGGTGATGAATCGTGTTTAATTTCCTTAAAGTCTCTTGAAACCATTTTTGAGGCACCAAAATTATCGTTAATGTCCATTAAAAACTCGTTCAAGACCGGTGTGTCAACAAGCTTGGAAAATACTTTGAAACAAGTGTTGTTAACTGCATACATAAATTAGTATTCTTTATCACTCCGCACTTGTTTCACAAGCCGCAGAAAACCCTATCCTGTAACTTGATGATCATCAAAATTCTAATAAATTAGAAAAAGCTGTGTTCGCGACTTCCCAACCCCAACCCTATGAGAACCCTATTCAGGCAGAAAGGCCTTAATATGCCCTCCATCCTTATATGACCTCCTACATCTTCCAGTGACAGTTCCATTAAAATCGGTTCAGCCGTTCCAGAGATTAGCTCGGATGGACAGAGAGACGGATAGACAGACAGAAACAGTGTAAAAGTTTGTATGTGTTATAAGTATAACTTAAGGAAACAGTTATTTTTAAATCATACACAGAGACTTTAATTTTAATGATTATATAGATGTATAAATGAATAACAACTACTTTAAAAAAAAATAATCACCAAATAATCTTCAGTACATTTCTTCTGAGTAAAAGTTTTCCTGTTTCACCATCAGTGCCCCAAGGAATTGTATTCGAAAATATTTCTTCGAAGTTAACGTCGGTTTTATATACCTACATATACATAGACACCGTGACTTCTCCAAAAAATCACTCCCAACTTTCTCAAGACACATTTTTATTCGTCAATTCGTTGGAAATGCTTAATTATTTCAATATAATCAAAATATAGATTACAAAGGGGATCGTTTTAGGTATTTTTTTTGCAATAATAAGTGATCCCGCTGTGTTGTGATGCGCTTCGGTACATTTGATGGCCACGGGGCGTCGACGTCTTAATCTGTGGATGAATAATGTTCCATAGGTAGATGGTATTGCTTTGTATATATCTGAAATTGTGTGGAGATAGGATTGCAGGTGGATTAAATATTTTTTGTTCGTAATGGGGTTGGTAGATTAAGGTGACTTTAGAATTGAAGCAAGTTTTTTTATTGTTGATAGGCTTCATCACTATCTCACCTGATGGCAAGTAGTGATGTGGTCGATCACGAAGCACGCTTACCTAGAAGTAACCTTTTACAAAGAAAGAAAGAGTATTGCCAACAGACAAACGACATGCTAACAATATTAAAAATTTATTTAGTTTAAGACTAGAGTCAGTAATTTGTACTTATAATTATGTTGGTAGGTAAGGACAAAGATTTAGATATTGACAATTTACGAAGAAAAAGGAAACAAAAAAATACAAGGCAAATGCACGTCGTGGCCGTGGCAACAAGGCCTTCACTCAGCATAATGCTATGCCATAAGCATGCCCACAGCACGGCACTCTTTTTCACTCTTATGACACCCAGGCCTAAAAAAGTTAAGTTGGAGAAAGAAGGGACGACGATGATAATATTGATAGCAATGTTCAAGATTGTTAAGAAGAATTTTCACTTTTAAGTAACCGACATGAAAATTTCATACTGAATACAGCTATTTCCTATTTGGGTATTACCTATTAGACAAAAAAAAATCAAACATCGGTCGATAAATATTTACTTAGCGGCAACACTACCAGAGGCTTTTATTCTTGGGGATAAAATTATCGAATGTCTCCTCCAGCTCTGAGTGGAGCGGAAGGGAATGTCAGACTCCTACTGCCTAAAATTTCCACCGTGTTCCCTCAGTCGCCGTTGCGTTCTGAGGCCAGGGTATCTTGTTATCTCGTTAGAACATTCCTGCAAACCCAGTACGCAATGGCTCTATCAAGACCCGTCACTGCTGCTGACTGCTCTTTGAGGCAAGCATGGCTCCGGGTCCCTGTGAGGATCTTCATGCCCAGTTTTTTCGTTGACTGGTACTTACATAAATAAATAGTTACTTACAGCTGTTTCACAACAAAAGAAATCTTCCATTAAGACCAAACATAAATATCCATAAATTCACGCACAATCATCTCAATATGTATGTACTCCGTGTGGCACACTCGGTGCGTGTAGGTCTCATCAATTTGCTCCAAAAAGGTCGCGATGATGTCACTGCGCAGCTCCGCCCACGATCTCCCTACAGGGCAAAGCGGTTCTTACAGCCTTTACAATGCACATTATATTATTTTATGGCATTCCGTAAAATATTAAACAAATTCAAAAAATATGCAGCAAAATGAATATTATGACATTTTGAGGGTGTAGGTGTAAGGTGGCGAAGAAAAGGATTTAAGCAGTCATAAAAAATAATAAAAAACTTTTGCCCATTTAATATGCCAAACTCAGATAAATACAGAGTTAAAATCAGATCTACCTTTTTATTAAAGGTTTTTGAAAACCAACAAAATTGACAACTAGAAATTGCAAAAAATTCCATCAAATGTTTTTTGCCAGTCAGTCTTGTTGGCACGAATCCGGATGACAGTGATGAGGAGTGTGGTTTGACGCCTAAGTGTATTTTATTAAAAAATATAGTGTTCACTCAACTAAAAAATATACTAATATTTTTTTAACGAAATTAACACTAGATATTTTTCTGAAGTTTTGTATGGATTTTGATTGCATTCTGTTCAATTAAATTTTATTTATTATTTTCTTTTTAAGTTTTTTAAGTCATTTAAAAACATAATTAAACTAGATAAGGCCAGTGTTTCCTAGCTGACTACCGTCACAAGAAACACGAATAAAATTCGGAAAACATAAAACAGAAACACCGAATTCAATTCAAAGATCAAAACATGAAAACCATATAGGCATATTGGAGGTGGTATTTTGAAGAATACTCCACTCAGATTCGAGCTGACATTTGCAGACATTGCAAAACATTTGTTATTTACCATGCCGCTTAATTACAATGGTAGTAAATTAAAAAGATTTTATTTAGATATATCTACTTTGTAAATATTTTGGGAATACTTTCACTGCGCGTACAGCCAAAGAGTGGAATTCCCTGCTCGAGTTTTTCCTGATAGCTAAATCTGGGGACCTTAAGTCAAGAGTGAATAGATTGCGTAAAAGTAAGCGTGCATAATCTTGGACCACATCATCGCTTATCATCAGGTGAGACAGTGGTCAAACGAGAGCCTATAAAAGCAGAATTTTGCACTGTACACCACACTAGGATACCCTGTATGTTTTAGTAATCAGATACACACTACTTTTAGAGCGACCTACCCCACAAACGGCCAAACAATTTTTTCTTTGGAGTGCATGTCACTCCCAGAATAACAGTGAGCAACACGGCGTAAGACTCAAGTATACCGCTAACTAAACATAAGGAACATGCCGGAAATTGTACCTAAACATCCCCTGGACTCCCCTAACCCTGGCCATCACGCCATGACAACGGGGAGCAGGCAGGGATCCCGCTGCGCCATTTGTTGCAAACCGCGTAGATATCCGCCCCCAATCTTTGGGGGACTTGAAGTTTTTGGCAATGTGAATAGAGAAAACGAAATGTTATACACACATAAGTATCTGTAAAACTGTATTTGAACGTAATAAAGGTTATACAGAGGTAATACACCTCTGTATAACCTTTATCTATTCTCATTTAAATAAAATAAAAATGTATTAAAGAAAAATAAATAAAACCGAAGTGTCTGTCTGTGATTTCGAAATTACTTTTTTCAAGTGTTTAAAGTCACTTACACGATACAAAGCACAAACTTTTTTTTAAATTTTGTGTGCCTCACTGTTTGTCCGGGCTAACTCTTGGAACTGTTGAACCGATATGAATGAGACTCACTAGAAAATAGAGAAGGTTATAGGGCAACTTATAGACTATTGGGATGTAGGTACGCAGAAAAAACCACGTCGGTAATACACGAACGAAGTAGACGGGCACAGTAAGTCTATGATACAGCATATTTAAGCAAGCAACTCCCATGCATGTACGAAAACCTATCACCATCAACCAGGCTTCAATTCAAAACTCATGACTTCTAGTAAGGAAATGTAAAAATCTAGTAGTACATAATAACTTAAGTATTTTACTGTTTTTTTTTTTTATCAAAAGCACCCATATGTACCTACTTATATTATAAATGTAATAGTGTGTTTTATTTGTTTTTCATCAAAATGGAACAACAGATGCGTGATTTTTGGCATGGAGACGGTTAAAGGGTGGGGCGTGAAAAAAAGGTTTTCGGGCGAAGCCGTCGACAGAAGCTGGTATAAAATACTATTGTAGATAGAAACATGGACGTAGCAAGATAATTCGTACAAAATCTTTACATAGAAATGAAAATCTTTGGGTCAATGCAGTCTGCCTGGCCTTTTCAACCGACGACAAAAAAAGGAGGAGGTTATCAATTCGACGCGTATATTTTTTTTTTTTTTTAATGTTTGGTCACCGATTACTCGAAGACGGCTGAACCGATTTGGAAAATTCTTTTTTTGTTTGATAGGGTATACTTCGAAATTGGTACCATTTGTCACCAAGTCAGGATCCGATGATGGGATCCTGGAGAAATCGAGGAACTCTTCAAATATTATAGGCACACCTATGGCGTTTTCGGTATTTCTTATAGTAACTTGTGCAGTTGCTCTCAAAAAGTACCATTTGGAGAAGTGGAACTGATGATGAAGACCACTGATGGCCGCCGAAACTACTCAATAATAAGTATTTCGTGGATTGCGATTCGATTACTTGAATATGGATGTTAAGCACAGTATGCTCGTCACAATGCATATGGTGATGTAGAGCTGATGGTGAAGTACCAGGAGAACTCCTCAACAATTAACGGCCCAGCATTGGGAAAAGCAATATTTTGTAAAAGGTTATAAGTAGTTGACATTTAAGCTCTTGTAACTAGGTAAATTAAAAATCATCCAACTAAAAAGAGTGAAATAAAACTTTTTAACAAAAAATTAAACCGACTCCCAAAAAACACTGCAAAGTGAAAAATAACTTTAATTTCGGAAGTCGGTGCCAAAAACGAAAATACAAAACTAAAGACACCGACTACCGAAATTAAAGTTATTTTTCACTTTGCAGTGTTTTCTGGGAGTCGGTTTAATTTTTTGTTAAAAAGTTTTTGTTCCAACTATAATGCAGCTTCGAGTATTGGCTGCAGCGATATACTAGTGTTTTGCATGGAGTAACAGGCTATCCGACATCATACCCCAGTAGCCGGGTAACACGATACTCATTGGCAAGACTGGTGGTTTTCTAGCTTCTGACTGCCCGTAAAGACTCTCAAAGATCATAATCTTTATTCTCTCACTACAATATTTATGCACAATTTTACAGTTATTAGGGACACATTTTACACAATAAACATTGTGGGAGACTGGTGCCTAAACTAGGCCAGGGCCTGTATTTCAGGACACTAGGTCTCCACCCTTTGGGTTAACATTTCAAGTGCTCTATATATTAATGGTCAGGAGTCACCTTATAATTTTCATGTTTTAAAAAAAAATATCGAAGTAAAAAAAAAATAGTATTGTTAGTGGGATTAGTATTAAGTGGAGATGTTAGTGCGTGTATAGTGGGTATGTATAGTGAGTGTGTGTGGAGTGAGTGGGTGAATGTAATGGTTTTTTTTTTCTTTACATTGTCTATACAGGGATAGCAAGTATATCTTCAGTGTCACGATAATTTAGTTCTAGGATCTAATTAGTTAAGATGTACAGTAAGCTTCAGAGAAAAGGAATCTCTTCGTGACGCGCCCGCCGTCGCTTGGGCGATATTCTTTAAGTCTTAGGGAGGGTCTTCCTTTTCTCTGACGCTGACTGTACATATGACAGCTGGGACTAACGGATAAACATGCTCTCCGAGGCTCTGAAGAATCTCGTCATGTTAAGGTGGTCCCACCCATCCACGGAACTACCTCGGCAACCGTTGCTTAACCATGTAGATGGACCCGCACGAACTGTTATTATTAAGCCACCAGCACCTCATATAATTTCCTATTAGAAATGTTTACAAGTACGCAGGTTCCCAGCATTGAAAAACCACTCAAACCGCTCAAATCTGTGTAACTCCGTCCTTTAAAGGTCGCCACAGGCATAAACCTACATGGCTCTCATATGATTTGATTATTACAGATTGTCTGGACTTTAAAAGAGACGTTGACCTCTGAGTTTGTTTCAGTGTTTCTTCTCAGGGTAGTCAGTTAGGAAACACTGGCCTCATCTAGTTTACATTTACGAAAAAAAAAAATGACGTGTAAAAGTGTTATTTATAACCCATTTGCAAAATAAACATCATTATTTCATTATACTTCATCGATTTCTTATAGGATATTTCATCGGTCGATAATATTTATTGGTAAGATAAAAATGTTTGCGTTAATAAGACTGACAGATTAATCTAGGATATCTAGTGTTTCTAGGAATTTGTCAAATAGATAGGTAATGCCTAAGTTTTTGTCCTACTTAAGAAACATGATAAAAGATTCCTATCAATATTAAGAGGAATTGTTCGTTTCAATAAAATTGGGAAGACAGAGTTGGTATACAATCACTTTGATCATTCAAAGACTTACAAATTATTATTAAACTTACATACGAGAATCGAACCCATTCTGAATCGAATCCCTCATCCACTGAGCCAATAATACCAACAATTTGCGTAAACATAGAAATTTTAACTAATTTCTTAAAGATTGACTTTTTAACCAAAAAAAGTTAATTTACAACTTCACACATGAAAAAATGACACAGATGTGGTATTAATTACGTTCGAAATAAATGTGTGAGAAACTTACAGGAATGTAGAAACCAATTTTGTTTTGAACTCAATATAACTACCGTTAGTGTATGCTTAATTCTCAAAGGAATTAATGCGAACGAATAAAATTTTGATCTGTCTGTCCGTTTGGTTTGGTTTGGTTTGGCTTATAAGCAATTTAGGGGTCTCTGAGTACTTTTTGGAAAAATATATTGATTATTTTTTCATTTCCATGTCTTGAAAAACTTACTCTGATAAAAAAAATATATTCTAATGATACCTAATATTAAAAGCGATTGTCCTCAGGTTTGTTCATTGGCTTAAACTTATTATGAGATCATGCTGAATTGAATTTTACAATTGTTGAGTAAAGTAAAAGCTATATTTTACATGAGTGAATACACGTACAGTTACTAGTATATCTCTAAAAACCAGGACCATAAAAGCCGACACAGTAACACCAGAAGTGGAAATAGCATTCGTGTAATCAAAAATTTCGAAATTTAAAAGTTCAATTATAGAACGCCGATCGGCTTCCGAACACATCCGAGCACATTTCCTAATTAGCGATTGGTCACGCGCTCGGCGGCCGCTCTTCGGGCCAGTTCGGCATCAAATCGGGCAATTTGAATTTGGAACGGTTGCATACAATGTGATATACTAAAAATTGTTATAAATGTGGACAACTGGATTAGTTTTCATTTAAATGTATCGTTAGGCTTAATTGTGAATGATTGTTGCGTGATTAAATTGTGGATTGTTTTGGTTGATGACCGATTACGAAGGGAGCTGAAACTTCTCCAACTGTTACAGTAGAAAGCAATTTTAAATTGGTAACTATGGAGTAACGTAAAGTAGTCAGTTAAAAAACTCAGCTAGCTACCATACATTATATCCTTCTAAATTTTAAAACAAACAATCCAAGACAAGCTCTACAAAAAGGTATCATTACATCAAGTCTCTATCAATGATAATGAGCAAAAAAAAAATAAACAAAGTCAATCAAGATGTCGAGAAAGGAATTCTAAATCAAACGCTGTCCTGCACTTAAATGGTCAACATCACTAAATAGAGTGATGTCGTCATATCAATTAAAATAATTATACCCCCTTAATAAGTGTCAATTCTTAACGAATGCGCGTACGTACGATTTTTATTCACACGTTTCTTAGTGCGGTATTGAATTTGCTAATACATCACGCTATAATACACCTTATGTAACTGTTATAAAGTAGATAATCAAAAGTAAACTTGAAAATTTTACGACTATTTTTATTGACGGTTAGTCTCGACACTCATATGTAGCGATTTTAAACGAAGAACATCACACGAGTGGGATGTGTCAATCAAAATTGAACCCTATAAAAATTGTAATAAGGTTTTATTTATATTCATACTGCAAAGACGTTCGGGGGCGCAGAGGCAGTTAATACGAGGCAAGTCGAAGATGAACGAAGTGGAAGCCATCAAATTTTAATTGTCCGTTAAAATAATAATCAATGAGGCGACTACCACTCGCAAATAGATACTAATAATGCGAGCAAAACCAAATGCTCTAACGGGGTTGGTTCTACTGCAACATTGTGTGGAATTTATGGCATTTCCGATAGCTGTAACCTAGGTGTCTTTAAGTCAAGAATGAATAGGTTACTTTTAGGTAAGCGTGCTCCATCTTCGATCACATCATCACGTCACATCATGAGATAGTGGTCAAAGCGAGCCTATCATTAATATAAAAAAAACCTACCGTTCTTCAGTCATAAAGACTTCGAAACAGCTGAGACTACCAGAGCACCTAAAAGGTCAGATAAGTTTACATGAAACGATACAAATCAATCGAATGTCATCAAAAATAGTTCACGTGGTCAAAGGGCTGACCATTTCTTCGGTCAAAGGATCTACATTGCCATTCAATGTGTTCTGAGCACTTTTCCATCGACTGTGATGTTGAGGTGTTTTCATGCCCAATGAATCCTTTACATTCGCTATACTTAAAAATTAAATTTTAGAAAACAAAAACCAATATCGTTGAACAATTTGAATGTTTGTTGAGATAGATATTATTCAATGCAAAAATGTCCTTAGTTGATTAAGCTGCATTTGGAAATCCGTCATTGAACTCAACTTAAAATCAAGCGCAAAATATTAACTCGTTTTATTAAAGTTAACCATCTTTTCAAACATCCCTGATCCCTACAAACTGCAGTAGTTCCCTCGGTTTCCAATTCTAATTGAGAATTGTTCGTAACAGCAATAACATTTATGATTGATGTGTTTAGCCACGGCTCTTATGGCATTACCAGCGAAATGACGCAGAACGCGTGTTTTCGGCCTTTTAATTGCACTTAAAATACTATTGATGAGTAATTAAGTAGTAATAAACAAAGGGATTTGTGGTTTCATAAAGTGAGGGTTTAAAGATGAAAATATGACGTACTTAAAAGGAGGAATCATGGATGGTAGACCTGAATTATGATCACAGATACTTTGGCATTAGACGAGATATGTTATGCCAATAGTGTATGTTTTCTTACAAATCTCATCACATGCAGGTTTGGCGAAACCCTGCAAAAAGTTTGGCTCAAAGTAGACAAATTTATTTCCGTTTGGCAACATTATTAAGAAAGAGGTTGGTAGTGCACTAAGTCACAAAAAAGTCGTATATCAAAAATATAGTTTCATTGAAAAGCCAGTTTTGGTGAAGATTAATAACCGAACTAATCAAAATACAGCTAATAAATTAAAATATATATTTAGAATCGGTTTTCTTTCCCACATTTCGCCATGAAATTGGAAGAGACGTGAGAAGATGCTTAAAGACTTTAAGTTTGGCTATAGCATCTAGTTATTGCATTAAAATAACTATTATTCTCTCGGTAATAATCATATGAGACGTTATACCACGTCACAGGCGTTTTAAGTCATCATCTTTGCGTTTTTACGTGCGTACTGACGCAATATCAGCAGTTTTGGACGTATTAGTTGTTCTAGCAGACGTTTATGTTTATTTCAGTTCGTTATAAGCTGCCAGTTTCGTCTCAAGAATGTCCCCGCACGTGCCCATGCTATGATAATAATAAAATGTTGGCGCATTATTTATTTATAGTCCGTCTCGCGGCTGTCGCTCGTCTGTCTGTCCTGCTTGTACGCTTATGTTATTATATATAAAGTGTTGGCTGAGCGAACAGACTGGCATTTCTTTGTCTTGACTTCAATTCAAATTTAAACTCAAATTTCGGTAGTTGGAACTTTAGTCCTATTCACCATACGATGTTTCTGCTTGAGTTTAGTTTTGTCAAGTAGATATGTTGTGATTTTCATTGTCTACAAATCTGCTCTCAGCTTTATAATCGATGGTTCTAATGCCAAATGACGTCATCTTATGCTCGTAATTATCCGCATACCACTCGAGATTGTTAAAACCGCACAAATCTCGCAGTGCGTACTGTACCATAATATCATACCGGTATTGTTTTGCTCGGCAGAGATGGTCGCTATTTGTGGACGTCTTCCCCCCTCGGGCCGCGTCCCCCACCCTCCTGCGTCGCCCCCCTCGCTACGGTGCCGTCTGTACATGAGCTATATTTTATCCCTGGCTTGGGCCGCAACGTAAACTGTCAGAATCATTCCGATGAATCTGCAGGACGTTCAACTTTTAGTTTGAAATTTTAAGAGGATGGAATCTGTCTGCGTGTTTGATTTTGAATCTTATATTATGTGTGAGAAAAGAAAGATACTTGTTATGAACACTTTAAAGATAGTTTGGGTACTAGAATACTAAGAGTTATTTCAAATGAGTTATTTCTATGTAAGCGTTTGTAGAGTCTCCTGTCTAGCAATGCATCTGCATACCTGTTTTCTACTGTGTTTATTTCACAGTACAGCATGTACTCAATAAATCATAACCCACCTCTTGGCATCCGCTAAAATTTATGAGGCACAAAGTCCATGACACGAGCAGAAAAAAATAAAACGTCTTTAAAACAGTAAAAAGATCTTTCTTCAATACTTAACAAGACAAAGTGAACGGAGAACATTAATACATCAAGACTAACCATCTGTATCCCTTGAACAATAGAAGAAACAATAGGATAATTTAATCAAACAAATGGACTCAAAGACACGGGGAATGTGCCGTGAAAATGTCATTAACAACACTAATAATTAGATATATATCATCAGAATCAGTGCGACGATGCATTGATAAAACGCCTGAATATATCTCAAACGTGCTTGAAATATGGCGGCCACGTCGCGCCCGACAGCAAGTTGGCGCGTTCCAAAACTCCCGCTAATATGCGCATGATGGATTTTCTAAATTGCTGGTAAGGAGTGGTCCTGTCGCTGAAACGCTCTCAAAGCAAATGACTGACTATTCTAATTATGAAAAAAGAACATTAAGTTTGCATAAAAGCTGTTTCAAAATTAGAACGCCCAGCCCAGATTTAAATTGAGTTAAATATGAAGGTAGAGAATTTTGTGGGCGCGTTTCAGATTCTTTATTTCGCCTCGTTATCTAAGCCTGAAGTGTCTTGTTAAACTCGCAAGTGACGTCCGCTGTACAAACACTATAAATTATTGCTCAAATCACATCTGATGCGCATTTCCCTGTCGCCCACAAAAAGCTCATGTATCTCTCTCGATCTTCACGGAACGACAAATGTGTAACAAATAAATTATGAAATCAACGGCCGCGGTTTTTATATCTCGCAGTGTTATGATCTATCCCTTTCTTACTTGTTGATTTATACTATGTTTTATCTCGTTCGCTCGCAGGTTGTCACCGCGGCACCGCACTATATCATCGACGGTCGTCTAATGATGACGGTTCTATTTATCTGTTGGGATTTAGAATATTTCACGCAAATTGCAATTTGAAGTATGATAGTTCAACGCACTTTTTATTGTTATGTTTAATTATTAATTATCGTCAACAGTATATTGAGGAGTAACAAAATAACAAAATTAAATCGTCATAATTCTTTTAAAATGTCATCCGGCGTCGAGAATGGACTATAAAAAGATGAAATATCAGTAAAGGAAGTAATATGTTTGGATTATTACAAAAACTTGTTCAGTTAGGACTATCAATCTGAGTGTTACACAAAATGTGAGGGAGAATGAATATCTCAAAAATGCGTTCGTATATTTCAGAGAAGATACAAGCTGTCAGTTTTAAATGAGAGTGTTGCTAATTAAGTATGATCCGGGTGGTCTCAGCGAGCTCTTTAAATATTGTTTCCTCTCAGATGAGCTTCCTACAACAACAATTATAGTAACATTCCGCGTGTAAACGTAAGGCAGGTCTTCAACCAGCAACCTGTTCGATTGCCACCTGTTGAATCAGCTGTCTTGTTAAGAGAAAGCTCGTAACTCATTCTAAATTCTTTGTCCATTTAGCACACGATCTACATACAAGGATATATAATTTCACTTAGAGTTTGCTTTTGTAATACAGATCATAAGTATATGATCTGTATTACAAAAGCAAACTCTCACCAACCTACAACTCACAAACCTGAACATCAACAGTAAGGATTCAAATACAAAATTTTAGAGGAGTACCTCTAAAATTTTGTATTTGAATCCTTACTGTTGATGTTCAGGTTTTAAAAATCAGCAGACTGGGACTGACTCCAAAATCTTTCCAAAAAACATCCAGAAGCAGCCATCTCCCAATTAATTAGCATGGCGGCTATAATTAGCTGCGTACGCGCAGGCGGTAGGTGTAGCTGTGACGTGTGACAGATGGGTACACCGCGCTGGCGCACTCCTCGCGTTTCTTTGAACCGAGATGCTTAAGGAAACTTGGTGTTAATTAGAAACGAAATTTATATCACCAGGATCTATCATGTGGAGCCAACTTAGCTTGTTAGTGCCCCGTTTTTTGAAGTGACGGAAGAATTGTCAAATAATTATTTCGATATTAATTTAAAATAACACAAACGTAATAAATATGGAGCTGATTTGTCCAAAGATGTCAGGGGACAGGTTTGTTGATTTGCTTTTCTTGAAACAAATAAAAGTACTAATTGGACATTTTGTTTTACTGAAAGAGAGAATGTTGCTCGAGGCAAAACGACAAAGTTAAAAATGACACCAAAATGTTTGAACTACCAATTATTTTAAATTGAAAATGAGAAACATTATAGAACCAAATATAATCACAAAGACCCAAATTACCTATCTATAAAAAGTACACCATTTTGTCACAACCACTGTAAAATTATATTTTGTATACATTTCACTTGACACAGACCAAGATGAAGCTATAAAAATAATGGCTGCACGAATTCCCGCCAAAAGCCCAATAAAAAACTTCACAATTAAGTAACACATGTGAGTGTCATAAAAATGTGATCTCCTTTAGAAAAACTATTAAAAACTAAGATACACCTTCACGATCCGATATAGCGATATCTTCATTGACAAACTTACAAAATGTTTAATCAAAATTTTTGCTGTCAAAATTGTATCTTATGCCTTAGAAAATAGAAGCTACTTTGAATCCTGTTACAGCTCGCTACAAGCAAATTGTAAGTTTGTATTTTAATTATATGCTTGTCTCGTACGCGAAGCTGCGATTTAAACCTGTTTAGTGGCCATTGTTTGTTCGTATGTCCCCAAATAAGTCAACAACACGATTAGTGAGGATCTTTGGATCAACTTTTTCTATTATTGTGATTAAGATTTTTTTGCTAAGTCTTTAGTTGGAGTCTCTATTCATTTATCTATTATTTATCTTGTGTAGTTCTGGTAATTTATTCATACATAAATAATGTTCAATTAGTAACTTATTGGGGAAAAAATACAATATGTCTTCAATTAAATAATGGGTTTGAGCAGTAGATATTAAAATTATTAATCATGAATAGCTCATACATGAAACTATTTATAGGAACACATGAAGCTGTATCTGAAATGCAACTAATGCTTTTGACCTCACAAACGTGAAAATATGCAAAAAAATCTACTTTGACACTTTCATTAGTGAAATATTCAAGAAACGACATGAGAATGGAAGCGAATGCGGTTCAAAGTAAAATTTATCCATTATGTATTTAGTATAGGTGAGGTGCGCGTACGCAGCATGTTGCGGTTAGGGCTGGCCCATGGTCAAAACATGACAGAACGTGCAACAAAAAAAAAAACATTTAGCATTGGTAAAACTAGCCTTACAATAGAAATGTAATTATTATTAACATGAAAATGAATCATTAATACATCAATGATTTTTAGTTAATACAAATCTTCTTCGTCTAAATCCACCTCAAAAATCCATCTACGTAACAATCTCAACGACCCGAAGATCCGAATCAATCCAGTTAAAGCAATTCGGTGTCAACCCTGGCCCTGCCCGAATGCTGCGCACGATTCGATCGAAATCTCGCGCGGAACAGACGCGGCGAGCATGCGCAACCTATCTGCTTAACTAAGCTGCACGTGGTAAATAAACTTAATCCGTACGGAACCACTCGTGTGAATTTTTTAGGGTACCTACGTGAGAAATGCTGTGGTCCATTTTGGCTTCTTGTGAATTGAGGTAAAGGAATTTATGTGGGGGATTTTTTTAACTGGATGTTGCTGCTACTTTGTAGCTAACATCTAGTCATCACCAGATGTCTGATATTTAAAACCAAAATAATTATGTATAGGGTTTACAACAGACTGCAATTATGACGTAAATATTAATATTAATTCAAAATCGATTCTGCTCTTATCAATTGTAGATAATATAGGCCTCACAGGACTGGTCACACTAAGTCTAAGTAGTAAAATATAAATCTTAGTAATCTTTATGAAAACTTGACAACACCTACTAGCATAAATTAACCAAGGACATCGAAGTGTAACCTAGTCTTTGTTGATCCACTTATTGCAAATAATGCAAGTAGTACAACGAACTTAAATGTATTGCATATCTGACAACATTATCTAAGTACTAAAAGACATATCCTTGGGATTATAATAGCCGGTAGGAATTGTACTACTTAAATTGTGCAGATTGTTGAAATACTTGATCTAGTAAGATGATGAAATGGTAAAATATAAATGATCGACTACGGTGAAAATCAGAATGTTGGGAGGGATTCCGCTGAAGGGTTCAGAAAAGAAAAAACTAAAAAAAAAACTCATTAAAAAAGATACAATACATTAAACAGCGACATATTAAGTGTCATGCAATGGTATTGCGATGAAAAATCACAAATTCTCTATCCAAAGACAATATTTCAAGAAATAATTGAAACTGACTATAACCGACAACAAAATTAGAGCTCATGGTTAAATCGCCTCGTCATACTTTCTAGCTTACCAGCCAGTAAGCCTCCAACTGTCAAATGACGTCATAATGGAACAGATAATCCATTTATTTCAACGTCAAGTAGTCGGACCACCGAAGCACGTCACGCCCTCCTAATACAAATCTGATCTGATGATATCTCAGCGCGTGATTTTTTTTAATTCACCTACTTATGCCGCTATTCCGATGGAATGTGATAACTTGGTGTTGCCAATTCAAATATATTCCTATTGACATTGACACCGACTGCTTTATTGGTACATAGATATAAAGAGGTCTCAGCCGTTGAATATTAAATTGTAAATTATTCTGGATTTTTGCTTGAGGTAAAGTTATACTGAGAGATGCTAATAGAGTTTACCTATCCCTAGTAAATATTGATAGCCAATTTAACATATACTTTGTTGAACATTGGTTTTTCCTTTGAATAACTAGATTATTACACTTTACTTCGATGTGCTGAATTAACTGAGTCAGCCGTTGCAAATTTAAAGTGTACCTTTTTCCAAGCTTATTACAAAATAAATTATATCGAACCCAGCCAATAGCACTAGCGAGTCCACGCAACCTACAGTTTTAAGGCGCCAAGCCTCAAGCGCGTAATTCAAAATGCAAATATTGTGCACTTATAATGTATTTTGTATTCAAGCGGCAACGATGCAGCAGACCGGCCACGTCTCTCGTCAGTTTTACTGGAGAATCATGTAAAAACCGGCCATTTTTATTCCGTTCGCGCACACCTGATTGGCGGTTCCCATGAGGTTAATTTTCACGGATTTCTTAAAAAGCGATATTTGTCTATGGTCGTGAGGTTTTTGCGCGCGACGAGAATATCACCCCAAGTGTGGTTCGATATTCAAATGGATTTATTGTTTTCCTGTATATTGGCAAGCGTGCAGGTTGTGTGGCTTGCATCAAGAATAATGCTGTTACTTTGACTGAATGTTCGTAAATCCCTGAATGGTTACGGATGTGATTATGCGCCGGTCTTCCTTTATAAATATTTGGATACGCAGATCTCGCAGAAACACTGTCATGTCCAAGATATTCAGAAGAAATATGAATAATATATTCTCTTCATGAGAGAGACTTATGCAAAAGCACAATTCTGAGAAAGATCCGCCCAAACATTTGACGAAAACATCAGCTATTTTTAATTTACCAACGATAATTGATCACAACACTGATCCGGCAAAGCGCAAAACCAAACATCTTGCGTTAAAAAAATCTAACTACCTCGTTAGCGAATGATACGTCATTCGACTACGCCACGAAGTGGGAAGATGCAGAAGGTAGAGTGTAGCATGAGAATAAACAGGCAGACTTTGATAGCAACAAAGATGAAACACCATCTGGGTCTGATCAATGAAGATATCACATTGCTGTGAAGAGTGGATCTTCTGTAGATGTATTCTGTGAGTCTACAGTGTGTATACCAGACAGTGGTTCTGAAGGAGCTTCTATAAAAAGGTGCTTCGCCTCGCCTCGCCCCCCGGCACCCCTTGCCGCCGTTCGTCTAATTTTAACCCGAAGACGATCCAGCACGTGTGCACTTAGATCTCGGTAACTTGAATAAAGTTTTCTTTAAGAGTGGTTTTTTTTTGTAAGACTACATTTTAGCTTTAATTTGGATTAGTTTTGAGATAATTAGGAACTTAATTAATGTTAGGAGATGTGCTTCATTGTTGATCTTCTGCATCCTCTTGTTCCTTTAGTCTATTACGAATTTGTAATATGAGCTTCCAATTAATTTAAAATTGTCTTATATTTTACACTTTATATTGAAATAGCTATTTCCCGCGGCTTCTCCCGCGTGAAAAGTTTTTTCAGCGAAAAAGTAACCTATGTGCTTTTCTATGATCTAATCTATCTCTGTACAAACTTCATCGAAATCGGTTAAGTAGTTTAGACGGGAAAATGCAATGTAAAAAACATATAAATAACTATGTACATAGTTCCTTATATGAGACTGGATCTATGTCATCTATAAGATCACTTAAAAGTGAGATTAGTATGAAGAACTGACTACGAAAAATGCGCACGATTCAAACAGTAATAGCGGTTTTAAAGTAAACATAACTAAACCAAACCATCCTGCCAAAACAGGCCACTTGAAACCACGACAAGTAACAGACCACCACAGCTCAAGTGCCGTTATACAAAAAGATAAAATTTCACCAAAAAAGGTGCATCGATAAAAACAATCGACGAATCCATTCGGACACCACACCGAAGGCCAGGGAAGATATAAAATTAAAAAGTATAAGCGGACGATTCGAGTTTATTAAATTTCAAATATTTACCGGTTGATATTAAAATTTTAAATTTTTTCGACGTCCTGCGACATAGTTGTTCGTCTCGTCGGTTGTTGGGTCATCTCTAAACAGACAGACGGGATGATACGCTCGTTGTGTATTCCAATGATGTCTTTGAACCTAATATCTCGATCCACGGATTTGTTCATGCATTTATTTAGCACTCTCAGGGCGTTAACCAGATTAACAATCTAGATTTTTTTGATGGCAATAATTGAATTTCTCTTATCTATGCTATAATATTTTGAAGAGGTACACTTTGTAAATTAGTATGAAGTGAATTTTTTTTATCTACTGAACCGGTATCGAAAATTGTTTCACAAAAATTTTTCTATGAAAAAATATTTACGTGATTAAAGCCGGGGGCAGAAGCTAGTAGTATAATAAAGAGAAAAGTTTTGAGTTTTTGTTTGTGATGGATAAATCTTACTTATCCTACTAATATCCTACTATCCTACTTCCTACTATCCTACTAATCCTATTTCCTACTAATATTATAAATGCGAAAGTTTGTGAGGATGGATGGATGTTTGTTACTCTTTCACGCAAAAACTACTGAACGGATCTGAATGAAATTTGGTAAGTTGATAGTTGGCAGCCTGGAATAACACATAGGCTACTTTTTATGCCGAAATTCCCACGGGATCGGGATTTACGCGGGAAAACCTTCCTACGCGTACGAAGTCGCGGGTAGAAGCTAGTAAATAATAAACTAAAAACTACTGAATCGATTGCAAAAATTCCTTCACCAATATACTTCTCTTCTTCTTCTACCACGCCTGCTCCCTTTACTTGGGGTCGGCTCTCCTCGTTTTAAGGTGCCAGGACACTCTGTCCTGGGTTGTTTGTGCTTTTAGCTGAGCTCGTTCCATGTCCTTGGTAGCTGTTGCCTACCACGTGGCTGGCGGTTTTCCTCTGCCCTTTCTGGTCTCTGGGATAGAACCACCAATATACAGTTACATTTAATCAACAAGTCACATAGGTGTTATATTAGTTTGAAAAAATAATTGATAAGATGGTCACACATCCAGAGACTTATAAGGCTTATAAGGCTGTTATTATTTGAGAGCTACACAATCGTCATTATAAATTATAGAGTAAAACGCTAAATAGTGGTGTATTGTTATTTACTTAAAGACTGTCTGTCTTGCTCGTTACTACAAGTGCATGCCAAAACATTAAGAAAAATGATTATGCATAATAATGTTACGTAGGTATGATTTATTCAAAAGGGGTTCATTCTATTTGGCAGAATCTTGATGCTCCGAAAATTATTTGGCATAATACACTTGGCATAATCTTCTTTAATCGATTTTTTTAAGGCATAAAAATTATTTAGCATAACTATTGTTTGGCAGAATGTTTACGTGTCCGAATTTACAACGGCATACTTTGATAATGGCAGAATTTTATTTTGCATAATTACTATTGCCTACTATTATATATTACGAATAGTTTTGTTTAGGATAATGTTATAGAGATGATTATTTGGGGAACCGATCACTTTTCCGATATTTTTTGTTAGAATTTAATTTTACCGAAACCTATTGACCGACATCCTTTTTAGGGTTCCGTAGCCGAATGGCAAAAAACGGAACCCTTATAGTTTCGACATGTCTGTTCGTCTGTCTGTCTGTCCGTCCGTCCGTATGTCACAGCCATTTTATTCCGAAACTATTAGGACTACACATGTAAAACTTGGTAGGTAGATGTATTCTGTGAAATGCTTTCCGATTTTAAGAGAATATTTAAAAAATATATAAAATAAAGGGGGCTCCCCATACATGGAACTGAAATTGAAAATATTTTATTTCATGAAACCTATACGTATGTGATATCTATGGACAGGTCTTTAAAAATGACATTAAGTTTTCTAAAATGACTTTTTCATAAAGTTAATCTTTTAAAAGATATACGCTTCCAAAGTGGTAAAATGTGTGTCCCCCCCCCTCTAACTTCTATAATAATGAAGTGAAAAATCTAAAAAAACCATATGTTGTAGATCTTAATGTAAACTTTCAACCAAAATTAGTTTGAACGAAATCGAGTTAGCAGTTTTTGAGATACAGTATATTTTCTAAAACCGCAAATATAACTTTGTAATTCATACAAATACTATGAAAAACAAAGTTATTTGGCGTAGTTGTAAAAATTGTAAATAATCTAGTTTTAAGAAATTTGGAAGGGGTTTTGTTTTTTTTTTTTTCAAATAAATATATTAAGTATATTATATTTATAATAGTTACTACGGAACCCTTCATGGGCGAGTCCGACTCGCACTTGGCCAATTTTTGCTATATGCATTACTTGACTTATTATGTTTAGATCATCGAAGTATTATTTGTCATAGGTATTATTTTACCAAACTATATTTCGCCGATTTACAAAATAACTTTTACGGAATGTTAGTCACAAATATATAGACGGTTACTTGGTAGCATTTTCAATGTTCAATTAAAATAGTATCATAAAAAGTCAATAATTATGTTGTGCTAAAAATTTAGTGACAGAAACGAATCGCCGGTAAAACCGACTTTACAGTTTGTCTGCCCTACCCCTAGAGTGTAATTCAAGCCCACGTAGGCACGGAGGGGTAGGGCGGCTCGCGAGCTGACATGCTGCATGTTGCATGCCTGCCTCCAAACTAAATATTAAAAAAAATGTATGCCAAAAGAAGATTCTGACTGCGAATTTTCTGCGATATGATGGTTCTGCTTTTCAATTATTATGGACATGAAATTTATGCCTAAAGATGATTCTGACTAACAAAATTATGAGTTTAAAATTTATGATAAATGAGTGTATGAAATCAAACAACTTTCTGCGAAATGAAGATTATGCTATCCGTTGTTATGTAAAATAATATTATGACGTAAAAAGTTCTGCTATAAAAGGTAGACCCGTTCAAAAGATCTTAGACGGAAACGTTAAAATGCATTATGTATATAAGCAAATCCATATTAATATTATTAATCTATAAGTATGATTGCTTTGCCTTCTTTCACTTCATATTACGGGGTAGCAGCGGATCGATGTTATTTTTGGTTCGGAGACTGTTGAACTTAAACAGAAGGGCTGGAAAGTGAGATAAGCTAAATCAGCTTACGTCACTTTCCAGTCCGTCAACGGTATGTCGCTGAAAAATCTATCCCATAAAAAACGATACTTGTCAAAAAACCAAGTCTCGCAACTCAGTTCTTCTACCGTAAAAAGTTGTGAGATCCGTGTAATACCAAGTCGGTTATTCGATTATTCAGTCCCTACTTAAGGGACTTTTTGTCTTAACGTAATTATTTAACCTAACAACATCTTATAGTGACCATATCAATATTAAAAATCTTTAACGTTTTAAATAAATAGATTGACTCGGCCATCGCATGAAAACAGAATATATCTCACAAGTAATACCTACATACATAATTATATAAATCAGATTGTTTTTGCGATTGCCAAGTCAATATATTTATTTAAAACGTTAAAGATTTTTAATATTGACGTAACAACTTAAGACAGAAAGTCCCTTAAGTAGGGACTGAATAATCGAATAACCGACTTGGTATTACACGGATCTCACAACTTTTTACGGTAGAAGAACTGAGTTGCGAGACTTGGTTTTTTGCCAAGTATTGTTTTTTACGGGATTTCATTTCTTTTTGTAGATAGTCCTACTTTTTTCCTTTCCGGTACCTTCTACTTCTTGTATACCAACAACGAATTTTCTTAAAGCCCTCTCTCTGGATTTTTTATTCCGTTGACCATTTTACAAGTTACCTTTGAACATAATTATATGTAGATACCTACACCTATTATTCCATTATATTATACATAATTATATACAGGTACACTGTAGTTGTAGTTGATGTATCTATAAAACTGGACCGAAATTAAAAAATATGTTAATTTTTCCTTGATTCATACACTAAACACTAATTGTATTCTAAATTTGAAGCTTCTAAGTCTGCTAGAAGTGCCTTAGACTTTTGATGATCGGTCAGTCAGTGAGTGACAAAATTAAGAAACTTTGACTCGTTATAATTCTTAAAGTACTGGTTCAAATTGAATGAAATTTGAAATATACCGTGTTAATACAATGCCGGCTTGGTTATAGAATTCAAGCTTCTACTTTTATCCACAACGATGTTATAGGGTGTCGAAAATGGCCTGAATTGCTTCGAGAAAAGTATGGTACGGCCGTACCGCTTTTTGCTCGATTTGGCGGGGGCACTGCCATGCCCCCAGATTCAAGCGAGCCATAGCTAGAAAGAAATACATCATCTACATATATTTCTATTTAAATAGCATTCTCACAACAAGTTCATCATCATCTGCTTAGCCTTTTTCCAACTATGTTGGTGTCGGCTACCAGTCTAACCGTATACAGCTGAGTACTAGTGTTTTACATGAAGCGACTGCTTATCTGACCTCCACAACCCAGTAACTGTGTAACACGATACCCCTAAGCAACATCATTGTCAGATGTTCCGGCTTTGACTACCCGTAACGATTGTCAAAGATGTATTTATGACAGCCGGGACCAACGGCTTAAGATTATTGGAGGTACCTTGATTTGTTAAGGTCACTCATCTACAGACCAACCTCGTTAAGCATTGCTTAACCTTGCAGATTGAATTGTGCTCTCACAATAAGTTCAGATGTATAATTTAAAATGCTCAAAATCGTATATTGCAATTGCTGTCTATCTATCTACACTATTCAATGCTATGGCAAAATAGTCAATATTGTCAAGTCCATAGCTACTGTTCTCACTTTGCATACCTGAGTGACTTCTAGTATGTCTTTCACTTTTATAAACTTATTCAAATTGTATAGGTAATGTTACGCGCTCAAGTGTCATTTGAGTTCGTAAGTCAAAGAAACTATGTCCAACGTTCACTTGAGAATAATTATCTTTAATCTTGATACAATTTAGTTTTGAATTATAAAAATAGTATACTATTTATTTTATATATCAAGCACAGGATCAAATGAAATGAAACCCTTTATTTGATTACTACGTGTAGAATACAGGTCTTAGTTTTAAATAAGGTACTTATTACTTGGAGGGATTTTCCAGGCATTACAAATTTAAGGACTTACACTTACTATTAATATTAATTGAGTTACAATAACAAGTATATTGATTATATTAAATATCTTTACAGCTTTAACCTGAGGGTTTTTATATCAAGAGTGAATAGGTTAATTCTATGCAAGCGTGCTGCATCTCGACCAAAGAATGAAAATTAAAAATATATCTACAATATGTACACAATTTTTGTATTTTTCAGCGACATTTAAGTATGTTCATATAACGACATGTTCAAAGCCAAGAATTTTAATTTAATCCAAGAATAATTCTTTAGATTTGACAACGACTGTACCTACCCAACCTGCGCCACGACTTTTGATTTTCGTGTGACGTAACTGGCTACTTTCTATTCCGGGATACCGCTGGGCTTCACTCTACATTGAAATGCTTCCAATGATGATCATATTATTGTGTTTATACGTACAATAATGGTACTAAACGGCGTCCGGATAGACTAGGAGTTGATCCCATCGTACTTAGGTTAAGCATAGATGATGATGAGGATATTATTCGAGTACATTCAGCTAGCTAAGTTATTTTGAGCTTAGTTTTACCTTGTTTACTTTCTGTTAGAGGTATAGTTTGAAGTCAGACTGAACTAAACATAGAAAGCTGAAATGATTTCTGTTCTAATGAAGTTGATTCATTTTTGTACAGTTAAGGAGTAAAGTTCCCTGCCAGTCTGTTTCCTGATAGGATACCCAGGGATCTTTAAGTCGAGAGTGAATATGTTACTTCTAGGCAAGCGTACTTCATCTTCGACCACATCATCGTTTACCATCAGTGGAGATGGTGGTCAAACGGGATACTATCATCATCAAAAAAGGATGTCTTAAAGATTATTTGTTCGGATTTTTGTATTCGATTTTCTCAGACTAACTGTGATAAAGATCCGTAACATTCAACCATACATATTTCTCTCAGAAGTGTATTATATTTTTTTAAATACACATTCAAATCTTAACGTTAAAATTTCATCTTGGTCTTAATGGGTTTCAAATCACATATTATACGAAAGCAATCTCTGGATTCATCTTGAAACAAATGAAGACACATCTTAAGTCGCATTTCCTGCAGAATAAATTGATCTTTGCTGTTGAAGTTTAAGGTTGAATATAGGTTGGGTGTTGATATTTATTAAGACATTTTGCCTGTACCAAAAGTGAGGAATCTGTATAAAGATAAGCGAAGATTTCAAAATACGGCGAGTGAAATTCGAATGCCAGATAGTTTTTGTCCTTGGTGCTGGAATAATATCGTGTGTTTAATTATTTTGGGCGCTAATTAGCTCTTAGGGTACCGTGGGGGAATGAAAAATCTAATATCATGTTTGTTTTATCAAATTAATTGTTAGAAAAAAAAAATATTTTGTTAAAACAGAAAGAGCGCGTTCAAAGTTAAAAGGTTTATAAATATAAAAGAAAACTTTTACTGACAGGCATCGAAGGCCCATAGTCTTTCTTACAAATTAGAGTAACCACAAAATGTTAGTAATACTCAGCTACACCCTTTTAGACTGGAAGATCTCACATGATAGAAAGCGATGACGGAGTCGCAGATGAAGCACGTATGCCATCATAATGTCAACAGTGAATAGGCCACTCTTGACTTAAAAAGGTAGGTAGGTATCATTTGTGTAATTGTGTAATTTAAAAGGAGTACCTAAGTATATAAGAAGTAATAAAGAATAATCGTATATCATCTTCTGTTTACCCTTTTCCCAACTATGTTTTAGCCAGCTTCCAAAAAAAAGTAGCGTCACACTTTGAATTTCTCTTATATCGTGAGTGCATCATCACCATCATTTAACAAACACCTAAACCCGGAACAACTATTTGTAGGCCTTACAAACATTTTTCCGGTGTGGGAATCGAAACCGCGAGACGCAGGTTAGCTGCCAATCGCTCAACCTCTGCGTTTACCGTGTCGTCGAACTTCTGTGACTCCTGGAAGTAATCAATTCTTACCTATAAGTTACCTACCTATTGACATTTCAAATCTATTAACTGACTGACATTTGATATTTACGTAGATACACATTTATCTTTTACGATTTCTTGAATTTATACTTTTGTCTTTTCGCAAAGACATTCAGTATCCGATCTAAGACGGCAGAACCCATTCCATACGAAGTGTATAGCACGCTTGTCACTTATTTTTTAACATCAGTAAGGAGTTAGGTGACATTTTATGGCTTGTTTTCCAAGCACAAAGTGGATGTAAAAAGTCCAATTTTAACATTAAGACGCGGCTTCAACATTCTTACGTTTTAGGTGTCATGAATGACTGAATGGTAGTTTGTTACTTTCGTTTGCCTTTTGCATCGAGTTTTATAGCTATATATTGTTGTGCAGCGTCATCAGAAGTACTTTATAGATATGTATGTACTGAACAAAGGGAGGTGATGAAACCACAGTCAATCTTAAAATCTACTAATATCAACCGTGCCCAAGATAATGTCGCATTACCTAGGAGATAAGTTCAATAAAATAAATCTAAACAAAACACGACCGAAGTCAGATGAAAAAGCTCGTGCAATAAAGAACCAAGTTTTCGTATCAAAATTTATAACATTTTATTAAGTACTAGGCGGCCTGAACAGGCGAGGAGGTTTAATGAACGTATCGGTTACGGAGTCGAGTTACACTCGTTAGTGGGTGACGTCGTGGCTGCTACCCGTTCATTGTCTCCTGGTACTCTTACGATGATGTTTTGTTTCAGTGGTTCGTATAACTAAAATAATAAGGAGCTTGTAGCTAAATAACAACAGCCGCACGGATCGATCTTCAAGGTTAACCTTCAAGGTTAACGAGCTTGGTCCGTGAATGAGTGACCATCTTAACATATCAACATACATCCGTGCCTCTGAAAGTACGTTAAGCTGTTGTTCCCGGCTGCTATTTGTATAAATCTTTGACAATTGTTACAGGTAGTCAGAAGCCAGATATGTAACTAAAGCTGTAACCAGTTTTGCTCAGGGATGTCGTGTTATCCAGGTTCTGAGTTGTGGATAGGCACTCGATCCATTTAAAACACTAGTTCTCAGCTGTATCCGGTTAGACTGAAAGCTTATCTCAACATAGTTGGGAAACGGCTAAGCGGATGCTGATAACCCGCGTTTTGGCTAGGCTCCTCAAGAGCATCTATTCCAATTTGCTAAAAGCTCCATCGCATTTCTTCTAATCAAACATGATTGAACGGTCACAAACAGCCGTCATGTCCACTAGCACAATCAAATAGCAGAAATCGTTCGTCCATCCATGATTGACGTTAGATTTAATTCTAACCGACAGCAATAGATCCCCGCATAATCTACCCACACTCCCAAACAAAAACAAACACAGTGTACACTCAAAACAGTCCCCTGCACGCGTCAACAGAGCGACGACTGAATAGAAGTTGCCTCTGACGCGGTGTTGACGAACCGTCAATTTGTCAGCCCACCAACACCCAGACAGTTTCGAGCTCTCCCAACCACCCGAAGAATGGGCACCGATGACGGCGCACGAGATATATTGGAGCCCCGACGTCCGACGATTAGGCTCCATGCCAACCCGAACACGCCCGATGATTCACGAACGAGTTGAACGAACGCACCCGAACGCGATTGTGTCAATTGTTTTTCTTAAACGGACGAACATTAATTTGAACATGCGGGTTTGAATTTCGAATGTCGCACATTCTATTTAAGGTTAACTGTTTTGGAGATAATAGTTGGCTTTCTAGTGAAGTTAATTAGGAAAAGCTGCTAATAAGTGGGTTAGTTTTTGCGTGATTGATAGTTTATAAATGAGTTTCTAGTTGGCAACAGTCCTTTGTAACATTGTCGCTTCATTGGGATGAAGCGATGAACACTGAAAATTGATGACAATTCTGAGCAATGATGTGTGCATTTTATGAACACTGTCTTTAATCAACATCGGGTAACGAGCCCTGATGATTTGAGTAAAGACGTCTTTCTTAATGGCGGGAATTAGTAAGATGCTGTATTGCTCCTGTAACCATGACGGGTCAAGAAATTAGTAGTACTGCTCTTTAAAAACTGCGCAGCTATCTACTAACTGGCTTCAGATTATACTAGAGTATGAACTCGCACATAAGACAACTTTGTAAGAATCTCTCTACCTGCAACGGCCAGTAACAGACAAAGAGAAGAAGAATGAGCGAAAATGTTCGCATCTCAAATTAGATATAAATTGCGAAATATCGTATCTGGCAACTCTTGGGCTGCGTTGACATCGGGTGTGTCAATTATTTGGCAGAGTCGCGACGCATTCTGGGCCATGACAACCAAGAACACTCTTTTGTCACCAATATCAACGCATTTCTGACCCTACCACCAAGATTTTAGGGCTGAATATTCAATGTGTCATTTCGAATCTTGAACGAATTCGTGATTGTTTTTAGCTCGTTTCAAAATTAATGTGTTATTAAATTATTATGTAGATTGGTTATGTTTGATGGCGGATATTAATTAATTAATTGATAATTCTAAAGCACTCCTTTTCCTTGTCATGTGTTTGTTAAAAATAATTATACTTTCCAATAAAAATACATAAGCACATCCTGCTAGATCAAAACACAATCGATAAAAAAGCTTGCCATTAAAGATCATAGAGAAAAAAATCGATAACTATATATATCGATTAAAATACAAAACGAATAGAATACTAATAACGAATTCATATGACCATTTATCATAAGTACGTTAATGAGATCTATGTTCGCGGATCGGTCATTACAATCGGTTTTGAATCGATTCAGCGGTTGAGAGAGACAATGGCCTCTGGGTGTCTGTATGATTTACGCTCGCTCGTTACGAGCGCCGTAATGAGCTGCGCGAGCGCTGCTTAGTTTACATCTCTTCGATTATAAATAGTGATGACTAGATGCGGATCTTTCTTCGGATACTATCCGAAAGAACGGTTATAGTACAGCTTAAGGTTTAGGAATTACTTTCAAATGCGATTTCTGAAGAAACCTAATCAAGGCGATTACCATATTTTTTAGCTTAATTTAGGTATATATGTAAAACAGGTATATGATAAAATTTATGTGTCTTTTTTATTTTGATTTTTACGAATCCACTCTTTGTGTATTTTTTGCTATTTCTGTTATGTTAAGATTATTGATAATAAAATATTCTTATTTAAACTGGCGTTTATTTTATCGCACCCTACGTTACAAAACACAATACTATGTACACATTATATGAAAGTGTTAAGAAACTGTACAAAAATTCACCCCTTCACTAAAAACTTGTCGACAAAATATCCGACTTTTGGTGCTGGTATCAAAACACTCTTAGGATCTCACCTCTACATCACTAAAGTCAGCCATTTTTGTATTAACAATAGTAATAATAATGATGGAGAATCTTCTATGATTGGATTTTACTTTTATTTATGTTTCTTTCTTTACATTATTTTTACAATTTGTTTCAGGTAAGTCCATTATAAGTTTTATAGTAATGCAGTTGGCTGTTGGTAAGGTGAAAGAGAGGTATTGTATGGCATGGTTGTTCTGTACATGGGTACGGCAAAAACGCGATTCTTTCGTTCAAGGCATAATCACCAAATGCCTTCTCCCACTTTAGGCGGAGTGGAAGGGAATCTCAGACTCTTACTGACTAAAAATCCACCCTGTTCCTTTAGTTGCCCTTGTGTCTTTGGCTGAGTTATGTCGTTAGACCATTTCCGCTGTAGGTATTGGCCGTGTCAGGCTTGACTATTTTAGATGTGCGCGTGGAACATATACGCACCGTTGCGTTGACTCGAGAAATAGAGCCATACATTAGTGCTTAAAAATTAAGTTAGATATGGACGCCATATTTATTTATTATAGATAGATGGCTATATAAGACTTTCCACTTCTAGAAGTACCTACATATTTTATGTTTTTCATTGTTTCCTAGTAGTTTTTAAAACAATTAAATTTTTGTACTTTACTACCAGTCTTCTGGACACTGTCGTATGAAAGCGATGTGCGTGATGTTATTTTGTTTTATATTTAAATACGTACCTATTTCGATCTAGTACATAATAGGTTCTTAATATTAATTTAATGATGTAAATATATTATTATATATTTACATCAGTAAATTAATATTAAGAAATAAATAATATATAGGTACTAGGTAGTTTCATTTCCTTGCTTTATCTCCGTGGTTAAAATTAAAGTCATTATTTTAGTTTTTTTTTCCAAGTCTTCAACTACCGTTTGTGATATAAATATTATACATTACGTGAAATAGATTAAAACGTTTAAAATATGCTAAAATATAAATCCGATGTCACCATGTTACATATTTATTGCATTACAAGTATTTATATTCAAAATATAAAACAAAGCAGTTGCTCCAATAACCGAAACAGAGAGATTTTATCAAAATACAAATCAAAAGATGTAACGATAAATTTTCTGTAGATATGTAGTTATAAAAACAGTTAAAGCCACGTCAAAACAATGGATTATTTTGAACACATTGATATGTATTACCTTGTAAAAAAGCTGTAAATAAAATGTTTAACTATATATTTACCAGTTTAAGTTTCCTGCTTTCATTAGTTTAACAATAGAAACATTTTATATTTTGATTTATAAAGACCACAAAGTTTTAAAAATTAACTACCAAAATCCTAAGACACTCTCGAACATTAATATAATCACAGACTGGAAATACATTATTTAGAGCATAATGACCTTTTAAATGCTACAAAATTAATCCCGAAATGTCAAACATCAGAACCAGGCAGACATACTTATACACACTTCGCTCTACATTATATCGATAAAATAAGAAATAGGATAGCAGAGAAGTCACGGGCATAACGCACTACACCGAAGGAGTCCCACAGGGAGCTATTCTCGGCCCCCTTCCTCGAATCTCGAAAATATTTTTTCCACCATCGCTAAGTGTGGTATTTATAGAACTTTACGTTCCGCGTTTGATTTAGTTTTAGTTTAGTGTAAATATGTCGGATTTTTCACTAGAAACGTGGATTTGAATAATGTTACTGTAGATTATACTAATGTGGCCAAATATGCTTTTAACAGATATATAATTTGATTGTTTAAATTTTATGAAGAGTTTATG
The DNA here is from genome assembly GCA_943138885.2 of Tholera decimalis. Lineage (NCBI taxonomy): Eukaryota > Metazoa > Arthropoda > Insecta > Lepidoptera > Noctuidae > Tholera > Tholera decimalis. Next base: position 3,946,576 of record OW964565.2, on the reverse strand, counting down.
GGGTTGTAAAGATTTTGTGATGAAAGATAGTACGTTTTGAGATTATTTATACAGGATCATTAAATGCTTTGTTCTCAGTAATCACTAATTTTGTGTATCAAATGACTATACAGTATGGAATGGATTATCTGAAGTATTAGTTTATTAAATGACTGTTAAATTATTTATTTGATATTTTATATGATCTCAGGGCCCAATGAGTCTTATTAAACACTAAACAGTTACTGTTTTTCCATCTGCTTTTAAAATAAACTATAATGAGATTTATGTAAACTCAAACAGATGACTCAAGTAAGTTACAAATAACTTGAACAAACGCAGTTCCCTGTCACATTATCCAAAAAAATATAGGGTTTTCAATAACAATGAATAATGTACATGGAGATAATGAACGAAATTACGTAATATGCCGTAAAAGCTTTTAATTCAACACTAAAAATCATAAATAAGATTTACAACGCGACGTCCATTTGCAATAAAAACAATCGCATTACCACCGCACATTATAATAACGAAAATTCATTAAGGTACCAACCATTAATTTCATTCCGCATCCGATGCAATGCCATTACTCTCATTCCTTACCAAAACAAACAAATCCTACAATTATTCTAACCCTACAAAGTCTTTTTGGTCACTTGGACGATCTGTTTTAACCTCTATTCCTTCTCATATATGGTCCACACCAACCGCAGACACTTTACCATCTGTGAATTCCTCTGCCTCTATACCACTAAGAGTAATTTCAACAAATTCTACAAAAATAGCATCTATATCTATTACATTAGCGTCGACAGCATCTGTGTTGGTATCTGGTAGAATCTGATCCCCAAGTCTTGTCCCAAAATTCTCAAGATATTGAAAGATTAGCAGTGGGTTGCGTTTTGGATGTCCCCATAAATAATACATCGACTGGGGGACAACCGTGATGGATCGTGTCTGTCTATATCCACTTTCTATTAGTCGGGAATTCTTAAAGGGTGGTGAGGGGTGGCTGTTATTATTAACGGCGACCAATGTTAGCTTAGCAAGTGATACCGTGGACTCATTAATTCCGTGGACGATTTCAGAGGGGTATTACAGTTGTCATGTAAACAGATTTACTATAAATCTTTGGGTAGCTTTTGTTGGACTACAATTGTGCTTTCTCCTTATTGAAGAAGAAGGCTTGTGATAGTGTAGTGTATTTTTCTGTTATTTATGATTTGTCTGTTACCGGTTGTTACGACCTGTTTAGATATAAAGGAGATACAAGATAAGAATATGTTCCTATTTGTAGCAATCATAATGGCATTGCTATTATTAACTAGGCCATGAAAGGTTCATAGTAGAAGAATGATGAGACAGTTTATGAATGAAAGTATATTCTTAATGTGGACAAGAAATATTGCTGTTAATTTGGTGAAATTGTCTTGCCTAAATGTAATTTTTTGTGTTTTTGAGTCATATTAATATCATAATTTCAGTACCTTGAGATAAGGCCTATATCTTAATCTTCTTCTGATTAATCATTAAAAAACTTTTTAATCGTTCTTGTTAGTTACCAGTTAGTCCTATTTATTTTGAAAAAGGATGAATTTCTTAAGAACCTAAGACATTTTCTTGTCCTACGTCACACAAAGATGAAATAATCACCAATAAGTTCACACGACACTTGAACCTAAATAAAATCAGTACAGTTGTAAATCACTTGGAATTCTAAATATTTGCTGAAGGCAACATTCCTGGCCGCAACATGGGAACCATTATCTTTACCGTGTAAGCCGATAACTAAGAATTTGGGTGACCGATAAAATTTTGATGAAAAAAAAAATATAGCAACATTTTACTTGGGCTTATCTTATAGTGATTTGGGCTAGGATTTAAGTGTATTTGATAAAGCTATACCTGGTTGAATATTACTTAGAGTTTCTTAGAGAAACTGAGTTATCAGCTTAAGATTTTACTGAATTATAATTATTAAGAATATCGCTAGAAGAACCTAGATAGTAATTTTTAAATGGCATCCAAGTGTGTTTTCATGCATCTCTTTCATACGTTGTGTTAGAAAGTTAGCACGATAACTTTTATAATTAAACTAGCTTTTGCCCGCGACTTCGTACGCGTGGAATAGTTACTTTGGGCTAACGTTAAATTTAACCCCGATTTTGAAGCATTCTTCATTGGCGTTCCGCTCCTATTGGCTTTAGCGTAATGATACCCTACAGCCTTTCTCTATAAATTGACTATTTAATTAAAAAATAATTTTTCAATTCAATCCAGTAGTTCCTGAGATTATCGCTTTCAAACAAACAAACAAACTCTTCAGCCTTATATTATTAGTAGGTATAGGTAGCTGTTGCCCGCGACTTCGTCCACGTTTCCGTCGTTTTTCGTAAAAAAAGTAGCCTATGTCCTTCCTCACGGTTACAGTTACGGTTACGGTAACAGACAGATTAACTTTCGTAATTTAGTGGGGAAATATAATATGTCAATCTATAATACTGTTGAAAAATATCGCAATACCGAACCGCACAATATTATTGTTAATAGCTGTGCCCGCGACTCCGTCAGCGTGTAACTCCTTGTGTGTTATTAAGTTAATGTATCGGTAATATTGTTTAGATCACGTTCACATGAGGCTTAAGTACCTATAGAACGAAAATACTTCAGCGCAAAGCTTCCGGGTAAACTATGTTGAAAGTTGACCCGTCCGGCACGTGAACATAAAGATTTCTAGAACTGCTAACCCGGGAAAGAGCGACGTACAACTGACCATGCGAGAAACAACTGACACCGAGATCTACTCCAGCAACACGAAAAGTCTGCCCTTGAGCCTTATTAATTGTCATTGCATAACACACCGATACTGGGAATTGCGTTCTTTTAAATTGGAATGGAAAATTATTTGGTATTATGGGAATTCTGGGAATAACGACGGTTTCTCCTGCACCGCAACCTGTTAAAATTTAAGCCTCGATTATATTTTGTTGCAACTGGGTTACTTTTAGCCGAGTTCCATTGCAAAGTTGTGGTGGTTTTAAATTTCGGAGCAGAATAATAATCAGAAAGCTTCGAACTGCTAAGCTATCGGGAGTTACACGTGTTATTGTGAGTCAACCATAAAAGATAGATATATGCTGTCGTGGGATATTTTTTATATAATTTTAAGGAGAACATTTCCGTCATAAATGATTTCTGTGTAGCTTTAACCATTAAGGTTGCACTCGCGACGGAAGCTTAAAAAATGGAGTAACTTCTCCCGTTTTCCCAACATTTCCCTTCACTGCTCTGCTCCTATTGATTGTAGTGTGATGAAAAGTATACTATAACCAGCTCAGGAGTATGAAAAATAATTGTACCAAGTTTCGTTAAAATCCGTCGAGTAGTTTTTGTTTCTATAACGGTTATACAGACAGACAGACAGACAGACAGACAGACAATAATTTTACTGATTGCATTTTTGGCATCAGTATCGATCCCTTATCACCCCCTGATAGTTATTTTGTAAATATATTTCATGTACAGAATTGACCTCTCTACAGATTTATTATAAGTATAGATTAAAACAAGAAGAAGCCTTGCTTTTCATTATATTAATTAACTTTCTCTTACTCTATCCAAGCAGATCTATGGTGATATATATAAGGGACGTACATATGTATGTTAATAAAAACTTTTTACCAAAAAATTAAACCGACTCCCAAAAAACACTGCAAAGTGAAAAATAACTTTAATGTTTTTTGGGAGTCGGTTTAATTTTTTGGTAAAAGGTTTTTATTTCACTCGTTTTAGTTGGTTGATTTTTAATTTACCTACTTACAAGAGCCTAAATGTCAACTACTTATAACATTTTATAAAATATTGCTTTTCCCAATGCTGGGCCGTTAATTTTTGAGGAGTTCTCCTGGTACTTCACCATCAGCTATACATCACCATATGCATTGTGACGAGCATAAAGTGCTTAATATCCATATTCAAGTAATCGAATCGCAATCCACGAAATACTTATTATTGAGTAGTTTCGGTGGCCATCTGTGGTCTTCATCATCAGTTCCACTTCCCCAAATGGTACTTTTTGAGAGCAACTGTACAAGTTACTATAAGAAATACCCAAAACGCCATAGGTGTGCCTATAATATTTGAAGAGTTCCCTCGATTTCTCCAGGATCCCATCATCAGATCCTGACTTGGTGACAAATGGTACCAATTTCGAAGTACCCTATCAAATAAAAAAAGAATTTTTCAAATCGGTTCAGCCGTCTTCGAGTACTCGATGATCATACATAAAAAAAAAAAAAAAATATACGCGTCGAATTGATAACCTCCTCTTTTTGTCGTCGGTTGAAACTTCGCAATTACCAGGGTATAAGTATTTTTTCTATATTTATTTTTATTTATTTCTCTCTACTATGCCAAATTTCATCGAGATCCGTTATGCTATTGTAGCGCGATTGAGTAACAAACGTTTACGTTTACGATTGAGTAACTATTCTTACGTATAAACTTTCTCAATTATAATATTAGTATAGATCATAAGATTGCCATTGATACTAATATAAATAAATTTATCAATGAATCATCTTAGAATAAATACATATAAAAGTTTAGCTTCCTCCCAACACGTCAATTTAAAAATAATATCCTTCAAGAAAGTTCCTTCGCAAAAATTGAGATAACTTGACAAAGCCACAATTCAGCGTACACCTGTTTGCCAACGATGTTTTTATTATTCATCCGGTGTCCTTTCGATAAAAGTTGTAAACTTATCGACGATCCCAATACTTGTTATTTTTCAATAACTTTCACGGACGTCTTTCCAAATAAATGGAGTTTTGCGATGGAAGAATGCCTTGAATTGACTTTTGTTTACTGATGACTTTGCCATAATAAAAATGAAAATAATGCCCGGAAAGAGGTAAGATTAAGATAGCTTTATCAAAAAGGGCTACAATTATATATCTTAAAAATTTCACAATTGAAATAAAAAAGTATCTGTATATTATAGGACCATCTGCAGCCGAACTAGGTTAACTTTAGGGTTAAGTGAAGAGCGAATAGGTTACTTCTAATCAACCATACCTTAATAAGATTATCCACTAAAAGCCTTCCTCATAGATCACTACCCATTGGTGAAATTTCAGTACTTTATCACAGATAGACTAATGCGGCGGAAGATATATGTAAGAGTGTCGATAAGCAGACAGAAAGACAGTCGCACCATGTAAAACTAGTACTCAGCTGAATATAGTTAGACTGGAAGGTGACTCTGACATAGTTGGAAGAAGGCTAAGCAAATGATAAGTATTCGAACCGGACAAATTCTTAAAAACTGAAATGTTAATCTAAGCTTTAAAAGATAAGAATGCCTTGAAACGATACTAAAAACTTCTGAAATAAAATCACAACGACACACTATAAATTCACATTATAACGTCCTCAATTCCATAGCAGAACTCAGCAACTTAGCGGTACTGTGTCGGTTCGTCCCCCGGCGACGCTCGCTTATCATAATGCATCCTGAACATTTTCCGACTCCACTCTTAGATTCCTGAAACTTCGATATATTGGATATAGTACAATGTGTAAGAACCAGCGATTTTGTGGATCTGTTTCTATATAAATGAAATTTAAGTGTCTGTCTGAGATGTCAAAATAACCATGTTTATACGACACTAAAAATAAACAAACTTTTTTTAAAGCCTGTCTGTCCCACAATTTGTCGGGCCAATTTTTGAAACGGCTGACCATTTTTAATAGTACTTTCATTGGAAGATGGAGGACATTATAAGGCAAAATAAGGCTACTTTAAAAAACTAATGGGTTAATTTCGAAAATTCTTCATGTTGTACTTTAATTTCGCTAGAAAATAAAATCTGACAGCTAAGCTAAGCTGTGGGTAGAAGCAAGTCTTAAATATTAATATTGAATTAAACAACATAACACGCCTTTAAATATTCACTGAAAGCTTTGGTTGAAGTTTACCCATAGCTGGTATGTTATCCTTTTACCCCTCCGTTTCGTTATATTAGAATAGATGAGGTTTTGAAATCAGATAAATATCCAAAGTTAAAAAAAAAACAAAACTTACAAATCACAATTCATATCGTATTCGGTGTCGAGAAATTTTAAATATATCCTCTATATAAAACTTTGCTCTCTCTTCAATTACACCATACAAAGAAAAACTTGAATCAATATCAACTTTTTATTATTGAAAGTATTTATACATATTTTCACTTTGTCCCCTTTCACTTTTATAAAAACTTCTTCAGTAGGTTTAATACACTTAGAGGGGACAAGTTTTCGTTTTTGTTTCAATAATTTTATCCCTCACGTTTCAAAAGTTTTTCTTTCTTTTTCTTTTTATTATTGTAAGAGTACACTGTGCTTTTAGAAGACAGTTCCGAGTCTCGGGATTTCAAGATGACAATTGCAAATTATGTTATGTGTTCTATAAGTACGTATATTATGCTAGAAAGGAAAGTTCTGTGTATTTTTTTTTCATGGTTTTAAGTAAAATATACTGGCATATAATATTGGTTCTGTGAGTCAATTCTGCGTTGCGTGTAATCTCTGTATCAGGTAATACGAAAGTAGTAATAAACAATAATAAGGGATGTGTATCTAATATGTATCTTACATATCGTTCATTTATAAAAAACTTTTTAACAAAAAATAAAACCGACTTCCTAAACAAACACTCAAAGGGAAAAATAATTTTAATTTCGGAAGGCGGTATCAAAAACGAAAATATGTACAAAAGTAAAGACACTGACTTTTTAAAAAGAATTTTTTCTCGCTTTTTAGGTTTGTAATTTACCTAGTTACAAAAACCTAAATGTCACCTTCTTATCACCTTTTGCAAAATATTTATTTTCCCTATGCTAGCTGTTAAATTTTGAAGAGTACTCCTGGTACTTCACCATATGCATTGTGACGAGCATAAAGTGTGTTGTAGTGTGTTTATGTGAATCGCAACCAATGAAATACTTATTATTGAGTTGTTCTAGTAGCCATCTGTGGTCTTCATCATCAGTTCCACTTCACCAAATGATGCTTTTCGAGAGCAACTGTACAAGTTACTATGAAAAATACCCAAATCGCTATAGGTGTGCCTATAATATTTGAAGAGTTCCCTCGATTTCTCAAGGTTTCCATTATCAGATCCTGACTTCATGACAATGGGCCTAACTAGAAAGTATACCCTCTCAAACAAAAAAAAAGAATTTTCCAAATCGGTCCAGCCATCTTTGAGTTATGAGGTAACACATAAAAAATAAGTTCAAGCCGAACTGAGAACCTCCTCCTTTTTTGAAGTCGTTTAAAAAGACATCGAAGGATAGTGACATACATGTCATATAAAACATTCGTTATTAGAAAATAAACAAACTCCATTATTCAGTCTAAATCCTAATTTTCAAGTTATTCTATCTTTATTTCTACTCAGAACCTTTGGTCCTAGGAGTGCCTAGGACATGCACTCCTAGTAACAAAGGTTCTGAGACAAGTGTCATTCACCAACCCGGACTGGACCCACGTGGTGGTTAAATAAGCTGATTTTGTTTTTGCAAACCAAACTTAGTACCTACTACAGTTACTTCACAACAAACGGACTTTACATCTTTAATCCCTTTGACTCTTAAAATTCATTAATATCATCATCAAAGATAAGACTCTGCTAATAATGTAGGGTAATCATAATATTTTACGTGTAAAGACAAATATTACGTGTAAAGGATTATGTTTTCCAGTAAAACCATATATTATGTAGTTTATTTGTTATTTAACTATTATCGACGTCAGCAAAATAATCTTACTCTTGTTTTCCATTAATTAATGTTGTGATTCATTAATATTTCCACTAATTATTACCTGCAAGATACAAACATTGTTTGTATTTTTACTCGTTTATCACTATATCTACAAGCAAACTGAAAGTATAAAATAATTTTCTCATGAAATATGACAAGAGATAATTTCTTAGAAGAAGAGATTATTTTGAATAGGGCAACCTACTTTGGTTAACATAATCTACACTGGTTTTAACAAATTTTAGGTCAGAAATATTAACATTTTTCCAAATAGGTGGGTGTGGCCTAGTACCTATTACGCAGGAAACAGGTTGGTCAAGAGATTTACTTAATTTGTTAAAAAAAAATATGTCTCAGTTAACATTTTTTTGGCCCTTGAAGCTGAGCCAATGCTTAGCTTCAAGGGTCAAGGGCCCGTTGTTTATGAAACTTTTTAGTGTGGTGAAGTACACCACACTAAAAAGTTTCATAAACAACGTGATGTTTAAATCATAAAATGTAAAAACATTTTTGCTTGCAAAACTAAACAAAATGTAGTACAAACTATTTTTTAAATTGAGTTACATATTTAATGATTTAGCCAGTTTACAACAATAATAAAACAAAAAAAAAACAAATTCAAAAGCATACATTGTACTGTATAAGTTAGGGGAATAGAACATAAGGAATTATTGTTTGTACCGATGAGGGTGGCATAATAAGTTTCTGATTAAACCTTATACCCATCGTAGACCTCATCTAACGCTTGCGCATCAGGCAAGATCGTGGTCAAGAGTGGGCTCATCCGTAGTAAAAAAAACTTGAATAAAGTAACTAAACGTTATGAATATCAACGTTATGAATATCAACGTTATGAATATCAACGCATACAGCACAGTTATTGAGAATACGATCGAAACAGGGAGACCGAGGGTAAGACAAAGGGCTCTAATCTATCACGGTATAGAATTACATGCAAAAACATAAACAGACATATGATATTGAATATAAGTCATTGGATGCAAGACGAATGGATGTGGTAAGAAAAATACAGGTTTTTTGTTTTCGTAAGAAGTCACGTGTCGGCATTGAAGCAAGATATTACCATATAAACAAGCCGACACATATTCTGTTACCCTACACGCTGCTTTTCCCAGAGATAACACTAGCCTGAGGCCACTACATTAGCCACCACATCTAAACATTTATTGAAAGTGTAAATCAAACAAACATCCAGCCCCACGTCAAGCAGACAGTCGACAGCAGTAATCTCGGCTCTATTGTCGAACCCGCTACCCTCCGGCAGCCAGCCAACTACTGCACAATCACCCGACAATACTCCACCACTCAGGCTCCCATGTTTTCCTTTGTAATCATCCCCTAACGCTCACCCTTAATGATTTTTCTCTGTTATTTGTTTTTGTTCTCTAATTACTGTTTGGTTTTCCTGTGAATTGCCCCGCGGTTGTAAATATGCGGTTAGAGATGGTTTGGCTTAGTGTTTGTGGTTTTGTTTTTAGGATAGGTAAATTTATCTTAAGATAAAAGAAAGTTAATACTTTACAGATCTTAAGATTTTTTTTTTTTAATTTTCCAATCATGTTAGCACTTTAAGAAACAGAGGGAAATACAACTGGAAAATATTATAAGTTGTAAAACAAAACTGTAAATAAACATAGAACACAATAATTACAAAACTAAATGAAATTCAGTGAAGGGAACACACCACACACATAAAACTAATCAAACTTAATGAAAAAGTTAATTACCAGACGCAAATCCCATTAAAAAGCAACCACAATCCTAAAAAACATTGCAAGGAGAAATTTCAATATCAATTGTGAAGCAGTCCCAGCGTAGCGCCCTGCGGAACTCTGACACGTGTAGCCAAGGCTTAGCTGCTCTAACAATTAAGCATTAAACTCCGGTTAATTTAACCGAGTGAGTATTGTCGCCAGAACCCTTTGAGCTCACAATATGAACGCTTCGTGAAAAAAGCCTATTTAAATCCGCGCAGTTACTATTGACGGACCTCATTGAATGCTTTAATATAGACATTCGGTTGAATGAGGGCTTTGGTTCGGTTTGATTATTGAATTTCCGGATTTGGATTAGTTTCGTGGTGAATTTAAATACTTTAAGAATTTATAGTGCTACGATGAATGATGCTTATAGTATTAATTTAATGAATAAGGTCAGGTGTATTTTCTTCTAGTTCCAGCCAAATCTGTGATTATTAGGACTATCCTCAAGTATAAGATGTTTCTGTCATGTGCAAGTAAACAACATATAAGTATAACTAATAAGACAGAAATAAATGAAAGTTTTCTATGAACCAATCAACGTTTTTCTTCGCATAATTAATTAAATCAATTCTATAACCAGCTTAGGTATATACCATAGAGTAGCAGTTACTGCGTAGCTTAGACATGTCTGTGAAGTCCACATAAATAAATAATAATTAATCAGTCAACGTCTAGCATAAAAAATAGCACCATCAAGAAGGTCATGTACTCAAATTAATTTAAACACTTCCTGAACGAATTAATGTTGATGAAACTATTAAAAGTAGCGATTTAAACAGAAACAATTGTTAAATCAATTAGTGAGGACCGGAAATGGCATAGGAAGAAGCATACGCCGATAGCTGACCAAAGAACGATCCCTGCATTATTTATGCCCCCCCGTTCCGTTACATCGCATATCTAATGAGCTGTGCCTAGGAATATTTACTTTGAATTTAATATTAATGCCTGCACGCCGTGAACTGACTCCCGATAGCAGTCTGCGATGCGTCTGAACCCAGTGATGAATTCGATCTATATATCTTTTGCTTTTTATTTATAATCTGGGTTTTGTAAAGCATAGGAAGGTAGGCGTAATGTGTGGATGTTTCTTTGATTGACTATTTGTTTGAGTTTGTTTTGAGAATTGAAAAGAATGTTGGTATTTTTGGACTAATGGGTGGTTTTAATGGTGATGGTGATCAATGGGTATCTATTGCCTATACTGTATCTTGCAGTTTGTCAGGCCAATTGTAATATGTCCTCTATTGGACGGAAGCTTCCGATTGAGCAGTGCAGAACAGCGCGAAAGTAAGTTTCATTCCTCGACACATACTATTTATATAACGCAATACATTGAGAAATATACCAAAAGTACACTGCAAAAGAGCCCCTAATTTAACACAAACTAGACCAAAGTCAACACGGTTCTTCCACGCTTTTCCCACAAGCCGTTGTTACTTGTTAGGGGAGAATGGCGCGCGCGCCGGCTCCAGTTACATCCTAAACAATGGCACATGACCCTCCTACTGTCATTATTATAGCACAATCACTCTTGATTAGCTATTGACCCATTTTCAAATGTATATTTTCAATACAATTTGAGTTTATTTTCAAACGCACTAATTTTGTTTGAGCATAATTGCGTATGGACTGGTGTGTATAGGGTTAAATTAAAACGCTTTTTAATATTTATCAAGCTTCAACCCGTGTGGAAATAAAATTCTTAGTCCTTTTTTTAAGAATTGAAGCATACAAGCTGATTTAGATGTAAAATAAAACCATAAAAACTACACCTTATCGCCACACAAGTTGTAAAATTAAATTGAGTTAAATTATTACCAATGTTACCAGCCACATTTTATGCCATAAAACATTTCTTAACTAAACTTTTTCACTCAATTACTCACAAAAATAGATAAACAAATACTGTTAATGATATCGTGCAGCAATAAATCTATGTACCAGGGCGGCATAAGAGGGCAGGAGTAAGATCGCACTAAGATAGCGCGCCTAAAGGACACATTGATTGAACGGAGCGGACAACGCAGATAAGAGCCGGCTACACTATTTGCATATTAAATGAGTCGATATTAATTTTACCAGGACTGGTCTAGCTTTGTTAGGAAGAAAGGTAAAGATGTTAGTACTTAATACTTAGCACAGGGACCTATTCAAATGAATGTGCAAAAAGTTGTATCCAATGATGCGAGTATATTTTGTTTTGGCAGTTTTATTCTTGTGTAAACATCAGGGATGGGCCGAAATTCGGTTCACATTCGGTTCAACCGAATTTCGGCAGCTTGAACCGAACTTCGGCATTCGGCCGAAATTACGTTCTGATGCCGAACATTCGGCACAAGAAAAATAATACTTACTTGCACTATTTTGACTAAAATTTTATAGGATTAGAATAGCATTACTGTTATAAAATTATGTCTTTTACTCACTCATGGTCATTTATTTTAGTTACGAACATTGTAAATGTAAATCTTAAATTAAATCGGTTCTTCTTATTAGTCTTGATGGCAGAGATTCTGCCTAATTAATTTGACATAATAATTAGACATACTATTACAAAAATATAAAACTTATTATTCTTCTAACAAACATCTGGATTACAATTCGTAAATTGAATTAAAAAAACACGTTTTTGATTCACAAACTAAACATTCATTAACTAAAGGGTACTTATTTTTCAAATTAACAAACTTTTCTCATCTATCTACTCACTCATATTTAAAATTTACTAGAGGCAGGCTATGGTGCAAAAACACCAAAAACTGCCTTATCTGGCAGAAGTTTGTTACGTTTTTTTTTTCGTTTACGTTTCCTGCCTCCGATAAAAGTTGCTCAGAACATACAGAGCTTCCAGGAGACGATAAATATATTCGAGATTGAAGGAAATCGTAAACAAGCCACGACGTGTCACTCTCGAGAAAGCGCGCGAAATTGAACCGAAATTCGGCCGAACTTCGGCCGAACTTTTCATTTTAACCGAATGTTCGGCCGAAGTTCGGATTCGGTTCAAACCACATTCGGCCCATCTCTAGTAAACATATATCTTACAATGTTTCTGTACTATTTTTTTACCTTAATTTCGTTTGAATGTTTACCTTTTTTTCTCAACGGTCAAAGTGAAGGCTATTTTTGTAACACTAAAGTCCAGACAAAAAAAAAAGAAAAAGCCATTATATTTTCTCTTAATTGAAACTTTCAATTTATTTTTCTAAACAACTGGCAAGCAACGTGCTTTTTCACGCCCAAAGCACAGACTATTAATTAAAAATGCATAGCTCTTATAATCTATAGTCGTTAACGAGGCTCCTTTTATTTTCTGCACTCCTGGTACATGCAGTGTTTATTTTGCATAGAGAAACGTTTATATAGCATTTATTTATTAGGTTTAATTAAGAGACCACAGTATACTCGTAATGGGGTTTTTTATGTTTAAAATCTATGGTGGTTACGCGTTACTTGATTTCGCTGTACTCAAGCTGTATAAAAACAGTTTTTTAAATCATGTTTGTTGAATTATGTTATAAATTATAAAGATAAAAAAGTTAATAAAAAAATCTAAAATACCCGACTGCTCAACTGAAATGCAAGAAACATACACATTTTTATTTTAAAAAGTGACAAGCAGGCGAGACCCAAATGATTTTTTTTTAATGGGTTGGGTCCGCCTGCTTGTCCCTTTTTAAAATAAAAATGTGCTTGTTTCTTGCATTTCAGTTGAGCAGTCGGGTTTTTTAGATTTTTAAATAACTTTTTTTTTCAACTTTTTATTTATAATATATATTAACATTTTTATAGTTTTTCCGGTCGTGTCACAATGGCACCCCACCGGATTCAGAAACTGAAAGAGCTAAGTCCATTTTTTTAAACTTTTTCTTTGTGTTTTTTTTTGCTAGTATTACACTAATGATAAATATGATATACATTTTTTGAAATTCTTGTGTTAAGCCCTTTAATTTGATACCCATATCGCAGTATTCGAAAAAAAATAATTTTTCATTATATATAATGGCTTCGCACAGTCGCCATGTTTGATTTTTTCAAATGCCAGTTATCTACGAACACTTGGGCTGCTAAGACGAATCTAACGATACCTCAATTATGTGAATCCGTTTAACGGTTCTGGAGATATGAGGTAATAAAGAATATTACAAACATACATACATAAAAGATACGCGCGAAAAACATAACCCTTCTTTTGCAGTCGGGTAATAAGCTTTAATCAGAAAAATCACAAGCTCGTACTAGTCGTAATAAAAAATATGATAATCGTATGTCAAGTAAGGACTCTGGGTGTCAGGTTCCCAAGCGGTCAGTGACTTACGGCATTGCGCCGTCTATTAAATCATTTCGTTTATATATTACTAACTAACTTCTGCCCGTGGCTTCAGTCACGTGTTTTTTTCAAGGAAAAATGTAGCCTATGTCACTCAGGAATAATTTAGCTTTCCATTGGTGAAAGATATTTTGAAATCGGTTCAGTAGTAGTTTTTTAGTTTATTTGATTTAAAAAAAATGCAAAAGTACGAATACGTTCTCTTGATATATTAATAGAGCCTCTGGATTTCTTTGGACTTTTTTATATTCCGTTGCTGTTGTTGTGTCAAGTTTGTGCTTCGAGAAGACAATTTAAATTTGCTCTTCTATACTAATATTATAAAGCTAAAGAGTTTGTTTGTTTGTTTGCTTGAACGCGCTAATCTCAGGAACTACGGTTCTGATTTGAAAAATTCTTTCAGTGTTAGATAGCCCATTTATCGAGGAAGGCTATAGGCTGTATATCATCACGCTAAGACCAATAGGAGCGGAACACTAATGAAGAATGTTTCAAAACCGGGGGATGTTTTTTCCACGCGGACGAAGTCGCGGGCGGAAGCTAGTAATTATATATTCAGCTTCAAATCTTGTCTTCAGTTTCTGATGGGAGAAATCAGTTCAATAAGGAGACTACAACATAGCTAAGATAGATACTGCACTGTTGCTTATGACGTAGAAACTGAATTAGGGCATGGAAGTGTGCACGCCAAGACTTGCTAAAGCTAAAGGTTGTTTCGTTGTATTTCTAGCTCAAGCCTCTTTAGTTACAGTCTGGATTATCAAAATGACAGAAGTAAAAAAAAATGCTTTACTAGCATTCCTATGCTGTAAAATTCACCCAAAACTGATTCAAGGATTCCCCATAAAATATCCAAATAATCAAACAGACACACAAATCAATCTAACAATACTTACATGGAAAGTTACCAAATATGCGCGGAGGCAGACGCAGGCGCCATGTCGTTAACATGGTGGTCACGAAACCCATAAAGCGGTGACATAAATAGCATAGATTAAATTGACATAAAACCTGCCCTTGGACGCTACATTGTTTAATTATATTTAATTTAGTAAGCAACCGATTTTGGTTAGTATTTATGTTAGGAATACTAAGTGTTGGTACCATAGAGTTCAGAACGATGGCTAGAGGTACCATGACTTACAATTCTACTTATTCTACAGCGGATGAATGGACGTTTGTTACTCATTCACGCAAAAACGGCTGAACGGATCTGAATGAAAATTGGTATGTAGATAGCTAAAAACTTGGAATAACTCAGACTACTTTTTATCCGTTACATGAAATGATTATTAACATGAAATCGGGAAAATCTATGTCGTGAATGAAGTCGTACAACTAGTATTAAAAAGATTTTTACCAAAAAATTAAACCGACTCTCAAAAAACCCTGCAAAATGAAAAATAACTTTAATTTCGGTAGTCGGTGTCTTTAGTTTTCTATTTTCGTTTATGGCACCGACTTCCGAGATTAAAGTCATTTTTCACTTTGCAGTGGTTTTTGAGAGCCGGTTTCATTTTTTGGTAAAAAGTTTATATTTCACTTTTTTTAGTTGGTCGATTTTTAATTTACCTAGTTACAAAAGCCTGAATGTCAACTACTTATAATCATTCACAAAATATTGCTTTTCCCAATGTTGGGCCGTTAATTGTTGAGGAGTCCTCCTGGTACTTCACCATCAGCTTCACTTCACCATATGCATTGTGACGAGCATATTGTGCTTAATAACCATATTTAATTAATCGAAGCAGAACACATGAACTAATACTTATTATTCCTACTTATACATATATTGAGTAGTTCCAGTGGCCATATGTGGTCTTAATCATCAGGTCCACTTCACAAATGGTGCTTTTCGAATGCAACTACACAAGTTACTATAAAAACTACTCAAATCACTATAGGTGTGCCTATAACATTTGAAGAGTTCCCTCGATTTCTCTAGGATTCCATCATCAGATCCTGACTTGGTGACAATGGGACCAATTTCGAAATATACCCTTTCAAACATAAAAAGAATTTTTAAAATTGGTTTAGCCGTCTTCGAGTAATCGGTGATCATACATTTAAAAAAAAGTACGCGTCGACTTGATAACTTCTTCTGTTTTTTTTCGTCGGTTGAAAAATAATCTGCATACCTTAGTGGCTGGAGTCATCGTTCCAACACAGATGCAGCTGAGTCTCCACAACCCAGTCGCTGTGTACCACCACACCTCTTGGCAAGACAGGACTCCAAACATAACAGGTTCCAAGGACAGGAAAGATACATTATCAGTATTATCACCAGTACAAAATTTATGCACCTACTATTACGACCTTTTTACTGAAGTCTATATGATACAGATGCCAGCACATGAAGCTACCCGAAACTGTCAAATTTTCCCATCAACATTGAACCTAATTTCTTTTACAATAAAGTTGAAAATCTATTAAAGAAATTTGACAGATTGTTGTAGCTTGATGTGCTGGCGTCTGTACATACTATCATGTCTTGGTCAATTTTTAAGTGTTTATAGCTTCATGGCTAACGTGTCGGCCTTGTGATCGAGAGGATGTGAGTTCGAACCCCACCCGTTGCACTATTGCCGTGAAACCATTCCAGACAAGCATATTTAGCTTAGTTGGAAGAGTTAACAAGATTGCTAGTAATTCTACCCACATTGCTAGTTCTATATAAAAAAGTAATAGGCGACGACGCTGATTCTTATGAAAAATCATTGTTCTATGGGCTATACTAGGTATTCATGAATATTCAGCGGAGGAGGCGTCGCGACGACGGATCGATTAATAGTGTCTAGGTTCGGTGGACAAAACATAAGGAAAAGATGTTTTTTATGATGTTGGGTGGCAATCACGTGTGCGCCCCCCTGATGGTCATCGTTGACGTTTATGGAGTACGAAAAACCACCTACAGGTATATATTTGTTGTTGGAAAGAAAAAAGAAAAGAAAAAGAAAGAAAGAAAATACATACTACACACACACTCTGGTACACCGCTAGGCAAAGACCATACTTAAATCCTTTTGTTCTTACCTCGAACTATCTAGAATTAGCCCTTACGTTAGAATTGGTATTCTTCACAGTGCAAGTGCCTATCACTAGTAGTCACTGTGCAAGTGTGCACGTGGCTGTGGTGACCCCATTCCATTACCTTCGCTACCTATTACGAGTATTCTATCTGTATGAACTCCAATTTTAATCATGTTTCTGTTATTATCAGGCGCGAGACTGTCAAAAACTCTTTAAATATTTGCCTCTGCTATGAACTTCTACCTAATTACCAACAGCACTAATATGCATTGTTAATTCTCGGACAATGCTAATCAGTTTTATGCGCTTTTCAATATTATACCTGCACCCGCCTGTACCCTTCAAATTTAGGCAAAAGCTGATTGGCATTTAGTTTACTTCAGTGACAAACTTTTTCATAAATGTAAGTATTGTTGGAATCGGTATCGATACAGACCTTGCCTTGACTTCTGTGCACCTTGTATATAATTGCATTAACCGAAATAGTCGAGATATGCTTTATTCCTTTCAAGCACACACAGTATCCTGACTAACTTCTCATTTGCTCCAAAATGTCAATCAAGATCCAAAAATCCGAGATAGCTACAACATCTGCTAAACATATTATAAACGTTTTTGCTCCGTCTTACTGTCGGTGTCGCAAAAAACTTTCACTTCCAGGAATCTAACCTGGGATTGAGCAGACGCCCCTTGTGTTTAGTGAAATAGTTGAAACGTTTTTTATGTTAGACTGTTCGTAGATCTATTCGGGTCCTGCCCTTCAAAAGAGCCAACACTAAGATAATGTATAATTGAAACCATAACTTAATTTAAAAAAGCTATATTATTAACCCGCTGTTCCAGGCGTCTTAATACACGTGTATATCTTTTTATAGATATTTTCATCCCTTATTTTAATTTTAAATAAGGAATAAACTCATATTTGACTTCGGGTCGTCAATTAATTTAAGACGTTTAAGTCTATCTGTATGTTACGCTGTCAAGGCTAATGGGCCAGCCATTAGCCTTGACAGCGTAACATACAGATAGACTTTTACATGTAGTAATATTATTAGATAGATAAATTAGACAAATTACTTACTTTTGTTTTTCAACGCTTTTGAAGTTGTGCTTCACCATGGCTGTCAATGGCAATTTTTAACTGTGAGACCATATCAGATTCTGATAGATTCGTAAATAACGGTGAATTTGTAATAACGAAATAATTATATCATCATCATCTTCTTGCTCTTATTCCATTTACTTGCGGTAGTTACCACACGTTTTGTTTTTCCATTCTCCCCTGTCAGTCGTCACAGCATCATTTCCTCCTTCTTCTTTCATATCATCCCTTACATAATCCATCCATCTTTTCTTTGGCCTTCCTCTACCGCTCCATCGTGCAACATTAAAATATATATATCATGTATATCTCTTCTTAATTATTATAAATTAGAAAGCTTTCTGTTGGGTTCTCAAAACCGCTAATCTGATTGTTGGTACAGAGACAGATTAGACCTTGAGGAAGGACATGGCATACGTTTTTTGCTGAAAACAAACCTTTCAGGCGCTAAGGGCATTTAAATTAATTGTCTAATGCTAGTAGAAAATTAATTTTAGGTCTATGGCAATCTAAGGACCTAGTAACGTCAAATAGGCACTCTAAACCCAAGACAATATTGTCCGAAGATATTATATTATCCATATATATAGTCTACCATGCTCTCACCCCAGAATCGTAGCAAATTGGCAAACGATTGCCGTTCCCACGTCACCCGACACCCGCCACGTGACGCGCAAACGCAGCATTATGTTTGACACAGCATAATGTTAGTCCCAGCGTAATGTTTAGATCGCTGCAAGTGACGCTGAGCGCAAAACTATTATCAAGGGATAATTGTATAAGCATTGGGATGAGTTAAAATGGTGTGGGATATTGAGAATGGATTATTTCTTGGTGGAAATCATGAACTCGTAGTACACGAAAATTATAGCGTCAGAAATGGTACTGACTATTGAGTCAAGTACCATTTCTGACGCTATCATTGAAAAGACAAGAAAGATCATGATTCTAAATCAACGCTATAATAACTTTGAACAGACCAAGGTTTAGACTTGGAGCGTTTTTAATTCTAAATATAGGATACCAGAGGCATTCGCTTCGTAAGTATATTATTCCGCTGCACTTAATAGACTAGAAGTCGGCTTACAACATAGTTTAGATATTCAAGTAAAGAAAAACAAGGGTCCGTACAAACTTATCGTCAGATACCTTAACACCTCTCGTGCCCTGAGTATTTTTTTCATCAACTTTATATTGTTTTATTAAAAAAAGACCCGAATTTTGCATTCATATACAAATTTAAAAAATAGTATAAGGTGTAGACTCTGAATTATAATCTTACTAGCTTTCGCCCGCGACTTCGTACGCGTGGGAAGCTTTTCCCGCGCAAATCCCGATCCCGTGGGAATTTCTGAATAAAAAGTAGCCTGTGTGTTATTCCCGGATGTCAACTATCTACTTACCAAATTTCATTCAGATTCGTTCAGTAGTTTTTGCGTGAAAGAGTAACAAACATCCATCCATCCTTACAAACTTTCGCATTTATAATATTAGTAAGATTTAGATGTTTTAGAGTAATTTTAAATACAAAATTAGTAATGACTAATATTACTAATTTTGTATTTAAAATTACTCTCTAAATTAATCTAATTGCTTTTTAGGGTTCTGTAGCCGAACGGCAAGAAACGGAACCCTTATAGTTTCGTCATGTCTGTCTGTCTGTCCCTCCGTCCGTATGTCACAGTCATTTTATTCCGAAACTATTAACACTATACAAAGAAAATTGGTTTGAACGAGATCGGGTCGAGCGAGTTTGTAATTCATACAAACACTATGAAAAACAAAGTTATTTGGCATAGTTACTACGGAACTCTTCATGGGCGAGTCTGACACGCACTTGGCCATTTTTTTTTTAATTTACTCGCAAAGGTAAAACTTAAATTAAAGCTGTACATTTTACAGCTATTTACATGGCTACAAAAAGTGACCGGGATCTTCCAACTCCCTCAAAAATTCTCTAGTCTATCCTCTTGTTAATGATGTGCTACAAATTCAAAATTATGATTTAATAAAGTATTTTTGCTTAAATGGTATCTGGCAAACCGATTACATCTGTTATCTCACTCTTATAAGGTAAAATTTGTCTCGTATTTATATCTGTTCGTGGGATTTACTTGAAATAAAAAAACAAAATTGCAGTTTTAACATTTATTTCATAATTTTTCAAATCCTGCTCAAATTGTTGGCCTCTGTTACGATTTTGCGAATGCTAGCCCGACATCTGTTTCGTATTTCGACAGTTGTACGAAGTTGTATTTCCCCTTTAAGGAGGATTTTTTGTTTCAAGTAAATCCCACGAAAAGATAGGGATACGAGACAGATTTTATCTTATTAGAGTGAGATAATAGATTTAATAGGTTTGTCAGGTACCATATAAGCAAAAATACTTTTTTAAATCATAATTTTGAATTTTTGCCTCATGTGACTCGATTTACAATTCTAGTGAATTCACAAACTTGTTAAAAGATTTTTATGGCATGTGGCACATTATTAGCAAAAGGATAGACTAGACAATTAATGAGGGAGTTGGAAGATCCCGGTCGCTTTTGGTTTTTTTTGTAGCCATGTAAATAGCTGTAAAATGTAAAGCTTAAAGTTTTAGCTTTGCGAGTAATTAAAAAAACTAGATGACTAATGTCACAAATTTTTATTTAAAATTACTCTAAAACAATACACATCTAATTAAAATTAAAATTCAGAGTCTACGCCTTATACTTTAAAAAAAATCGCATTTGAATGCAAAAATCGGATCTTCATTTAATAAAACAATAAAAAATTGAAAAAAAAACCACAGGGCATGAGAGGTGTTAAGGTTTTTGAACTATTAGCAGATTACCCCTTCAATCGACCATTTCAATTTGGCACACGATGCACCAAACCACCCTGTATATGTTCAATATTACCGAACTTACTACATATTTACGGGTTTCACATTTTTCTTTACAATTGCTGATAGATTTTCTTGTAAAATTTCATGATTCTACTTCTAAGTCAACGGGAAATACCCTAAATGTTATGATTCTTTTGCATACCTAATCGCGAAATATTCGATTTATCTTTTGATCGCTTTGACTTACAAGTTTTAATTTTCTTGCAGCTCAAAGAGACTTAAAATATCCCGGAATTCTCTCAGGATCGGGACTTTTCGTTAGAAATATCAGTTTCATATCTTTACACGTTACTGAGAAACAGACGGGCGTTGACAGGCAGACGAACAACAAAGTGATACTAAAAGATTATATAGTTGTAGTATTATATAGATTCGTTTTTCTATTGAAGGCACAGAACCCTAAAAACTAAATATTTATCATTTTAGAGTAATTTAAGCACAGTCCCATATGAATACAGAATCTAATAAGATGTTAATCATTGAAGATTCTAGTCTCGAGTTCCTTCCTTCCAATTATCATCCAAAGGTTCATCTGCTCAAAAATCAACCCCAAAAAGCTCTCAAACGCATGTGTCCTGATAAAGACAGAGTATGGACAACCTCCGAAGAGGAGGGGTCCCATAGTATCCGACTTTTCCATTACCTTTAATGTGGGCAAATGAAACTTTACTTTCGTGTCATCTTGTACCGCTATACGTCTTAATGTTGCGTCTTTTGTTTTTTTTTTGTTTGAAAGGCGACATAAGATGTTTTGGAGACTCCCAAGTAAATAAGGAATTTTGATTCCGTGAATCGTACTTTTCTTCGCGTATGATGTATTCCACTGGTGGGCAAAGGCCTCCCTTGTTTCCTTCCAAATTTCTCTGACTTGATCAATTTTCAACTGTTTGCCCCGCGAACACGCTCAGATCACGTCAGCCAAACTGCGCCGTGGTCGACCTTGAAGGTGATATCCTCTTTTATACATCCAGTGGGTGACGATATTTGGCCAACTATCCGGATGTATTCGTGGAACGTGTCCTGCCTAGTCCCGTAATCATAATTAAGATACCTAAATATTTTGCTAATGACGAATTGCTTAATTCTTCAAGCAAATATAACACTGGTTTGTCACGACATTTCTAAATGTAAGTACTAATACACTTTTGGTATTCCTTAATTATACACATAAAACAAAGAAAAATTACCTATATAAATCCAATTCAATATTCACTAAAACCAATACCACAAAATACAAATCACATTTAAATTCTCCACAAAAACAATAACACGATATCACATTACCCTCTTTTAACCGATTTCATTGACACACACCCCCACCTGGTCTGCGCGTGCGCTGCCCTGCTCAAATTCAAATTCAAACTGGAAGTTTTGTTCAAACCCTTCGTTCCATTGTTCTTTTTACGAATTGTTTTCGATTTAATTCATCGGTGGCGTGCGTTTGACGGGTTGATTCACGGACCCCTGTTCAGGGCTGGCCCTGTTGACAAATACTTGAGTGCTGTGGATGGAAAATCGTGTTAGCAAAACGTATAGCTTTGAAAAATGTTGGGAATTCGAACTGGACGGCTTTCAGACAATTTTATCGCAACGAAGATTATAAATACATAATATGTACTATTATTCAAAACTAAAGGTTTTGGACTTTAATCTTCTAATGCGATAAACTCTATCTCTTTCCATTTAAATTGGAAGAAAAATAAGTGCGTTGCTCTTAATTTAATGCTCTAAATAACGAATAATAAAGAAAACATGTGAAAGTGTTTGTTTTTCTGTCACGTCGCAACGAATCCACGTATCGATGTGATTTTTGATATAGGGATAGTAAAAAGGATGGCGAGTGACATAGGGTAATTGTTTGCTGAAAAAAATAACGATTCACGCAAGACAAGCAACGCAAGACAAAATAACAAAAGCTAGTTATTCAGTAAAATACATCACTTATATCTTTCCCCACAGACTTTAATTCCAATAATCTATTACGTACAACCCTGACCCCTGAAACGGTTTTGTTTTCTTAACCAAAGTTAACCCTGCCTTGGCGTAAGCGTGTTCATTGATTTGTTTGTTAAAAATAATTGCTGCTTCATCGCGTAGTGCTTTCGAGTGTTATTTTTTGGCTCTAGTGTTGTTATTACGTATTCGCGTAATAGGGTGCGTTACAATGTAATTAGATTGATATGGTTTTTTATGTGAAGTGTTTTGATATTGTCTTGTTGACCCCACTAGATTGTCTTGAGCTTGACAATTAAACAATACACATCATTATTCATCAATGCTGTTGCAAATTAGTATCTTAAGACAACACGTTTTAATTAGCTTAAAACACTATTAAATAATAGAAAAATAATACAATAATATATCATTCCGTATATCCGCGAAGTCAGCAAAATAACCACATCTCTTTCAATAAGTAGTAGCAAAATAACGACAGGACTTTTGTAATATGTGCCTAATAAAAAATATAACCTTTACCTTAGTTCAGGCACCAATCTCTCACAAATAAAATATTGTAACTTATCTGTGTACATGTTAAATCTCTATGGTAATTATTTGTGAAAAAACAATAACAGTCTAGTTGCTTCTTCCTTAAATTTTTTATTAATAACATTTGTATTTTTATAATGTGCATTGTATCCTTTATGTCATGGCAACTGATAGAGCACAAGTAAATGCACTCTAATAAATGATTGCTATCAATTAGAAGCACCTACGTAATATTTTTGGAAATTTATCTAACTTAAAAAAAATTGTTAATAATTGTCAAAGTCAACAGTTCAAACTACAAATAAGCAAGTGAATTTAAACACAGAACACGTCACACAAATGACATTAAAAAACAGAAAACAAATATAGAATACGTAATCGATTACCACCATTATACTTAATACTTTTAGTCGAGTTTTTACGAATTCGCTAACGACACAAAATGGCCGCTCACTAGGGCAAACAAAATTATAACCATAATGCCGTAATGATGCATTCGTCCCATATGGTGTGAAACGGCTTCGCCGGTATTGCCGGCTAAAAAATAACTAGAGGTGTTGGGACCAATTACTATCACTGTGGGCTTTAGTTTTTTGGGGAAGTAATTGGATTTTTGTGTTATGATTTTATAAACTGTATTGGTGAAGAGTTAGAATCATTTGTTTGTAAAAAGTATTTTTTTAAGCACCAATCATTCGATTTCATTTTGTTCCAATGACAGATGGTCACGTTATATGAGATGAGCACCCATCCACGGAACGACCTTACTTCTCCGTTTAACGAGCATCCTCTATTGTGTTACTTTTTGACTAACATTGACAAAAGGATTATGTATTAAACTACAAACGAAGGAAAGTCTAAAATCACCGTACCTAGTGTCTATGTACACTATATTCTGCTAATTAAAAACTCATTACTCACTTATAATAGCAAACAATAGTAATGCAATAATATAGCCTAATCAGTACCTAGTAATATTCAATTAATCAGTTAATTTCGTTGTCAAACGAATCAGAATATTCGGTTAGTCTAATCGAATAATGGCGGCCTCGTCGAATGAGTTTAATCATCTGTAGCCAAATGGTGTTCAATTATATTTGTAAAGAATTCAGAAAAGGGTTACTGGATTTAAATTTGGAACAGGTGTTTGAATGTGCTGCTTGACAGTTCCAAAACGGCGCTTGTTTTAAAAGTACAATTTGAAAAGTGGTGATAAAACTATTGTGAGTGTTGTAAAAAGATAATATTGTGTAATAATATTAATGCATCAAAAATCTTTACTAATACTATAAAGTGGTAAATTTTGTTAAAACGTTTTTACGTCTTTGGAATTAATGATCTGCTTCCAAAAATGTTTTCATTGGTAGTGCATTATTTGTTAGTGCTATAATAGGGTATAATCTTTTCGAAATCCACGGGAATGAAGTCGCGGTTGAAGTGCTCGTAATGTATACATAACACACTTCTTTCTTTTCGAGAGAAAATCAGAAAATAACTTCTCCAGCTCTGGGTGAAGCTATCAGTCTTCTACTACCTAAAAACCCAGCCCACCATTTGCTCTGGCGTTCCCGGGCCGCAGTATCTCATCAGAATTTTCCCGCAATCCCGACAGGTAACTCGATATTTGTAATACTAAATCTTACCCACAATAATGAAGTCCTCGACAAAAACATACGATAACGGTCTCAAACGATAAGCATTTCAAACACATGTTCCACGCCCGTCGACCAAAACGTTCCTGCTACCTAATGATTATTGAAATCGCCAGTTGCTCAGTCTATTTTTGTTCAGGAATTCTAAACGTTCATGCTAGAACGTGCTGTGTCTATATGTGGGTTTCACTCAGTAGTATGCACAACATACTATTTATAAGTAGGTTCAACATGATCTTTACGCTTAACTGTTTTAAATTGTCAAGGAAATGGAAGGCGTTTTTCATTTGTTCAGTCTTCACGGAGCAACTCGTGGCTAAAAAATAACAGCTGCACAGGTGAATCTTCCAAGGTTTAGAAATGCTTTGCGATGTTGATCCGTGGCTTGATGACGATCTTAACATATCCAAATGCTTCCGTATCTGACAAAGCATGGTACGCCGTTGTTTGTTCCAGTTATCATTTGTATCGAGCTTCTGGGGGTAACACTAACTTCTACCCTCAATTTTGGCCCGTTTATCGAGGCTAAGGCTCAACTAGCATAAAAAAAAGTTGGGAATCCTAGCCAAGGTGAGACGGTACTTCACACCCGAACAGCTGCTCAATCTCTATCAAGCCTAGGTTCGGTCGTGTATAGAGTACTGCTCTCATCTTTGGGATGGATCTGCCAAGTACCAACTGGACGCGCTTTAGTCTATTGAGAAACGGGCCAAAAGACTCATTGGCAATGATAAACTGGTCGAATCAAAGCTCCAGAGCCTTGAACATCGGCGACGAGTTGTTAGTCTATCGGTTTTCTATCGGTTACATTTCGGGGAGTGTGCGATGGAATTACAAGCTCGTTCCACCATCGGACTATAAGACATACGGCGATGCGCCATCGTTACATGGTGGACATCCCAACCATACGCACTAAACGTTTTCAGCGCTTCATTGTGCGTACGG
Organism: Tholera decimalis; assembly: GCA_943138885.2. Classification (NCBI taxonomy): domain Eukaryota; kingdom Metazoa; phylum Arthropoda; class Insecta; order Lepidoptera; family Noctuidae; genus Tholera; species Tholera decimalis. The sequence goes on along the minus strand of OW964565.2, from coordinate 3,920,560 downwards.
CTAAGGAGTGGAATTCGCTGCCGGAGTCTGTTTCCCGATAGCTATAACCTAGGGGTCTTTAATTCAAGAGTGAATAGGTTACTTTTAGGTAAGCGTGCTCCATCTTTGACCACATCATCACTTACCATCAGGTGAGATGGTGGTCAAACGCGAGCCTATTATCATTAAAAAAAGTCGTTACTGGTAGTCAGAAGCCAGAAAATCTGACTAGTCTAGCCAAGAGATATCGTGTTATCCAGCTACTAGGTTGTGGAAGTTAGTGAGGCAGTCGCTCTGGAAAGAGACATAGTTGGGGAAAAGTTAATTTATTTATTTATTTATTTGTCTCAGACCATTGATCCATAGAGTGTTAGTAAAAAACTTAACCTATTGTTAGTAAAATAAATTAAAACATAACATCAATTTAATTGGCGACATGCACGCCTGTGCGCACATGCCTACCAGCCCTGTGCCTGACAAATGGCCCATCTATTTTGTCCGCCAGTGTAACTAGAATGTTGTTGGAGCTATCCCTGAATCGGGATCTTTTTCTTAATTTTATTGACCGTACATAGTGTTACTTCATACGTTCTCTCCTAAAATAACGAAAGCTATTACAATAGTCATCAAGCTAACTGCAACGATATATCAGTTCCTATATTCTTACTAACGATCGTTAGTAACCTATCATGGCCGTTACAATTAAACGCTAGTTTTTTCCGTAATTACTTGTAAGCCCAATGATGGTTATCAATCATGGCGGGGGCAATAGAAATAGGCAATGTTTTGAAGTACTTCGGGTGTGGATTAGGTTGTAAATATCTTAGATTTAGAGAAGTTGCGGGAATTTTCTAATGAGATACCGCGGCCCCGGATCACAAGGGCAAGTGAAGGAACATAGTGTTGCCCTTTTGATCCGGTGATGCGGTATTTCGTTAGAAAGTTTCCCGCAGCCCTGGCAGGCAATTGTCCTATTGGGCGCCGTCATTAGTGCTGACTGTTGTTTGGTGTGGTATCGATTGGGGGAGTCGACATCACACAAAACTTTATATATCCAGGTTCTAGCTATCAGGAAACATATACTTCGGCAAGGGTTTCCACCTGGCCTGGCCTCATCTAGTTTACATTTACGAAAAAAAAGACGTGTGAAAGTGTTATCAACCGACGACCAAAAGAGGAGGTTATCAATTCGACGCGTATATTTTTTTTTTTCTTTTTTTTTTTTTTTATGTATGATCACCGATTACTCGAAGACGGCTGAACCGATTTGGGAAATTCTTTTTTTGTTTGAAAGGGTATACTTCGAAATTGGTCCCATTGTCACCAGGTCAGGATCTGATGATGGGATCCTGGAGAAATCGAGGGAACTCTTCAAATATTATAGGCACACCTATGGCGTTTTGGGTATTTCTTATAGTAACTTGTGCAGTTATTCTCAAAAAATACCATTTGGGGAAGTGGAACTGATGATGAAGACCACAAATGGCCGCCGAACCTACTCCATAATAAGTATTTAGTGGATTGCGATTCGAATACTTGAATATGGATGTTAAGCACTTTATGTTCGTTACAATGCATATGGTGATGTAGAGCTGATGGTGAAGTACCAGGAGAACTCCTCAAAAATTAACGGCCCAGCATTGGGAAAAGCAATATTTTGTAAAAGGTTATAAGTAGTTGACATTTAGGCTCTTTTAACTAGGTAAATTAAAAATCGACCAACTAAAAAGAGTGAAATAAAAACTTTTTACCAAAAAATTAAACCAACTCCCAAAAACACTGCAAAGTGAAAAATAACTTTAATTTCGGAAGTCGGTGCCAAAAACGAAAATACAAAACTAAAGACACCGACTACCGAAATTAAAGTTATTTTTCACTTTGCAGTGTTTTTGGGAGTTGGTTTAATTTTTTGGTAAAAAGTTTTTATTTATAACCTATTTGCAAAATAAACATCATTATTTCATTTCTACTTAGCTTGCTGAACACACAATACAAGTATTCCTAAAACGGTTTGAGTAGGTATAGTTCTTTGTATGAGAAACATTTTATCCTTCAGTGAGACAATTTCAGGCTGCAATTGATTTTACCAGTTCAAATCTTAATTAAGATTTATGTGGTTTGTTTCTGTCTGGATACCTACAGCGTCATACATGGTCTTGTTGACGTTAGTTATTATAGCAACCAACCTAACTATCACAAATTTGCAGACAGCCATGTCCTTAATATGTTTTGACTTCCTTATTTCATAACTTGACCATTACCGGCAGGCCATAAGGCAGGTGCCCACCGCGCAAGCGCTAACTAATGCCTCAGTGGCGTGCGCGTCGCCTCATTAGCCGAACGCTTCCGAAGTATTACGACAGGACCCGAAGTGTTACGACAATGGTCTAACGCTTTAATTTTAACGTCTTTAGGAAGTCTGTTTCAAATTGAGGGTAGGATGCATTAAGAGGTGGCGATTTGTTGATATGAAAATAAGTAGGTGGTTGCGTATAAACTAAACTAACTACCGTTGTCGGTATATTAGTTACTTTAATTAGAGTTTCTAATGAAAAGCGTGATTATATTTGAGCTACACGTTTATGATGTGTTAAGATAACCAGTTTGATTTGTCCATAGCTTGCTAACATTAGGAAGCCAACCCAAGTTTCTTGCAAACACTAACCTATAAGTTTAGATTACTGCTGAGCAGCCAAGAAATGTTTAGAACCAGTTTCTGCCCGAAAGTTTGCCCGTTTAAAAACAATTTTTTTCAGCGAAAAAAGTGGCCCATATCCTGTTGCAAGGTCTAATCTGACTTCGTGTTAAATTTCAACAAAATTTGTTAGACGGACAGACCGATTTACTTTAGAATTTATAATATTAGTATGGATGCCTAGTTATGATTTCAACATACATGACATACAAGTCCTCATTACCAACTTCCTAAGCCCAAACAAAATAAATATGTCTATTTTTTAACTAGTAACATTTAGTCACGGGCGAATGGCCACAGTTGTTCGTTTCGCGCCATTGAACAGGCCGAATCGCTTCTGTCAAGGGTCCAAATTATGTTTAATGCTGTAATTGATAAAAAACACTGCGGGTACCTCGTTAGAGTTTGTGTCACAATCGTATTACAAAAAAGGGGTAAGTAGATATGTTCTACAGGTTATTGTTGAAACAGGCTAAGAGTATAAGTGTGAAAAGTTGTTTATGTTTTGCCTGAAGAGTTTATCGTTACGTAAATATTGGAGAACTTAACCAAAATACGTTTGAATTGCTTCGAACATGATTACGTTTTTTTCAGGCAACAATCTATGCAATAAGTTTGTTTTTAACCGACTTCAAAAAAGGAGGTTTTGTATTCAACCAGTATGTATGTATGTTTCTATATCGGGGATTTTCTCAGAAACTACTGATCATGTTTTTATTGATAAAATAGATAGGCTCGCCCTTGACCAGCATCTCACCTGACGGTAAGCGATGATGTGGTTGAAGATTATAAACCTATTTACCCTCCTAGTCTAGAAAAAAAATAACGTTTGTGTTTGTATAGCTGTTTGGTTACACTGAGGTATCATGATCACACAACTAGTTTTCAACCGGCGACAAAAAGAGGAGGTTATCAATTCGACGCGTATATATATTTTTTTATTTTTTTTAATGTATGATCATCGATTACTCGAAGACGGCTGAACCGATTTGGAAAATTCTTTTTTTTAAATGAAAGGGTATACTTCGAAATTGGCCACATTTTCATAAACGTCAGGATCTGATGATGGAATCCTGGAGAAATCGAGGGAACTCTTCAAATATTATAGGCACACCTATGACGTTTTGGGTATTTATTATAGTAACTTGTGCAGTTGCTCTCAAAAAGTACCATTTGAGGAAGTGGAACTGATGATGAAGACCACAGATGGCCGCCGAAACTACTCAATAATAAGTATTGAGTGGATTGCGATTCGATTACTTGAATATGGATGTTAAGCACTTTATGCTCGTCACAATGCATATGGTGATGTAGAGCTGATGGTGAAGTAACAGGAGAACTCCTCAACAATTAACGGCCCAGCATTGGGAAAAGCAATATTTTGTAAAAGGTTATAAGTAGTTGACATTTAGGCTCTTGTAACTAGGTAAATTAAAAACAGACCAACTAAAAAGAGTGAAATAAAAACTTTTTACCAAAAAATTAAACCGACTCCCAAAAAACACTGCAAAGTGAAAAATAACTTTAATTTCGGTAGTCGGTGTCTTTAGTTTTGTATTTTCGTTTTTAGCACCGACTTCCGAAATTAAAGTTACTTTTCACTTTGCAGTGTTTTTTGGGAGTCGGTTTAATTTTTTGGTAAAAAGTTTTTATATTCCAAGTTATTGAAGAACCTCGTATTCTGAACTATTAGTAACCCTTAGTAGTTTCTGTATACGGAGTTTAAATTACACTACATATATTATACGTGTTTAGTGTTAATTCTATACAGTTGAAAAATAAAAAGCGACAAAAAATTTTTTTTTCAAACAAGCTAAATAGCTTACAAGTCAGAGTAAAACGCAACCACCCTTTGTAAATAAATGTGACTGACCTTAAATACCTAGGTAACAAAATGGCAACGTCGCGCGGCGTGTGTTATCTCTTGTCTTGGACAGATTTATCGCTTTAAGGTGCATCTCATCAAAATCATTTGCGACTAAACTACTTCTCCTATTTAATTGATTTTTGGTACAGAGCTTGAAAATAGTACCTAGTAATACGCAGTTTAAAGGAAAGCCCCTCGGTCGTATCAACTCTGTATATGTTCAGAGATATCTTCACCGATTGCCAAACAGTTTTGGTTTAAGAGAACATTTTACTGAAGAAGTCCTGTTTAAATTGGCTGAATATCTGATTAAGAATCATGGATATAGATAATGGAATAAATATTGTCTGGATCTTTAATGTAATACACCTCATATTGAAGTAATCACAGCAATCAGGCGATCACAGGATCGTCTTTAAATCGCCATCTTTTTCGAACTCGCATTCTAACCATATCTTGTTTGTTTGTCAACAGAGACCACCATCGTCATCGTTGTCGTACGGTGGCGCGGTGAACGACGACGTTCGTTCTCCGGGCTCCGGAGGCACCCCTGGACCCCTCAGCCAGCCCCCGCCGCAGACCCTCGATGCGACAGATCCAGGTAAGCTGGACTTCTATTGGAAATAGGCTGTATGGTAATGATGTGGGATGATGAAGAAGGTACAATGAAATTCTGGTAGTAAGACTGGAAGTCAATCTCACGCGGGTCCAGTGCGGATTAGTGATGTCGCAAGTCTTCGGAGTTTTCAGTTTAAAGTTTTAGTGGTGATGTAGATCATTATCATCTGTCTGGATGAAAACCCTCGACCCACAACACAACTCATAAGGCGTGCCTGTAACCATTGGGTACCACTACTTTTAAAAGTCTTGCAATAAGTCTCATTCACTCGTTGTGATCAAATTATAAAAACTTTTTAACAAAAAATTAAACCGACTCCCAAAAAACACTGCAAAGTGAAAAATAACTTTATTTTCGGAAGTCGGTGTCTTTAGTTTTGTTTTTTCGTTTTTGGCACCGACTTCCGAAATTAAAGTTATTTTTCACTTTGCAGTGTTTTTTGGGAGTCGGTTTAATTTTTTGTTAAAAAGTTTTTATTTCACTCTTTTTAGTTGGATGATTTTTAATTTACCTAGTTACCAGAGCCTAAATGTCAACTACTTATAACCTTTTACAAAATATTGCTTTTCCCAATGCTGGGCCGTTAATTGTTGAGGAGTTCTCCTGTTACTTCACCATCAGCTCTACATCACCATATGCATTGTGACGAGCATAAAGTGCTTAACATCCATATTCAAGTAATCGAATCGCAATCCACTCAATACTTATTATTGAGTAGTTTCGGCGGCCATCTGTGGTCTTCATCATCAGTTCCACTTCCTCAAATGGTACTTTTTGAGAGCAACTGCACAAGTTACTATAATAAATACCCAAAACGCCATAGCTATGCCTATAATATTTGAAGAGTTCCCTCGATTTCTCCAGGATTCCATCATCAGATCCTGACTTTGGTGATAATGGGACCAATTTCGAAGTATACCCATTTGAACAAAAAAAGAATTTTCCAAATCGGTTCAGCCGTCTTCGAGTACTCGATGATCATACATTAAAAAAAAATATATATATACGCGTCGAATTGATAACCTCCTCTTTTTGTCGTCGGTTGAAAAGAAGGAACCCTTAATCATCGACACATTGATGAAACAATCACGAGACCTCTGAAGTCTCCTTCACTGCTCAATCAATGTTCAAATCAATGAGCAATATTTTAATTGTAATATTTCGAGGAAATTCCTTAATTATAAACCAAAAGGATGACAATAATCACCGGTTTCCGGCGCTGAATACAATTTTAACACCTACAACTAGGCTATTTGGCTCATTTAGTTAAATGCTCATTATTTGCGCATAAATTACTGTATTTTTTGCTGTTTTTAAATGCAAAAAGTAATTTATAGCAATCGAGTATGATACACACTGGTAGATAGACAATAGACTGCATAGCGATATAAAAAAGTGAAGATAAGAATGAGAATTTAACATAATAATAATATAATAATCTAAATATATATATAACTCAAAGCTGACTGACTGACTGACATAGTGATCTATCAATGCACAGCCCAAACCACTGGACGGATCGGGCTGAAATTTGGCATGCAGGTAGATGTTATGACGTAGGCATCCGCTAAGAAAGGATTTTGCGAAATTCCCACGGGATCGGGATTTACACGGCAAAAACTACCCACGCGGGCAAAGCCGCTGGCACAAGCTAGTTAAATATAATTTTGCAACAGCTAAACGTTATTTTACATCCATCTTAGAGATACTAAAATAACTTCAACCATGTGATTAGTCTGTAGCTCATCAGAATATGTTAATTTAAAATCGACAGCAAAAACTATACGACGTATCGCATCGCTCCACTGCACTTCACATACCTAATGATGTTTACTATTGCAACTCGTATCCGTTTTAGTAATCGATTCTCATCGGAATATACGATTATATTTATGGATTAAAGAGGAACTATCGGGTTTCATAGACCACATAGGGACCGTACTTTAAAAACCTATATTGAATTACACGCGAATAGGTTTAGAAAGGAAATAATAAATGTCAAGGGTGTGTTTATTTGACTCCTACGTTTCGTCCGTAACAATTAACATGTTCACACTTGAATCTAGATCCGACTTGACACGTCAACACCCTTTGAGAGCCAATTGAAAACTGACAGGTCCACATCGTCACGTCACTATCACACGTCAAACTTCTTCTGCTTGAAATTTGTAAAAAGAACTGTGCGCCACGCCGGCCGCGCGTTTGTCAACGTTCCGGTATCCGTCACGAACCCGAGAATCACTCGTCACTCAGACGCGACATGTTACCTTACGTATCTCGATCGATTGTCATGTATTCATTCGTAAATGACTGATGGGTGTCCGTAGAACGGGACGTTACGACGTTACGATACTAGCGCTGACCTCACAATAGGTATTGAAATGAGACAGGATTGTATGCACGTATCGCCGATGCATCTCGGTTTATCGCTTTCATATTCCTATGCGCTGGTAATTTGTGTGGGATTACATTATGCTATTCATATTTACTATTCAAAATATTCAGGTGCGGTGACGTTTTGATTTTTCCATGTAAAAAATTCGTGTCTCGAAAAAGGTGCGACTACAAAAGACGCAATCACTAGCGCAGCATTTGACAGCTGTCAAAAATGGCCGACGCGTTGGCGCGAAAAACTAACAAAGCGTCAGAGAGTGTGTTTTTTCACATTTCCACGTAGTTTTTGTGGAAAAATTATGCTTTCGACACACGTATGTGTAATTGTTTGGTTTGTCGCACGGCGGGAACGGCGAAATGCTGGCCAAATTGAATTTTGTGCAGCCGCGGTGTCCGTACTGATCTGTATCTAGGAGCTATTTTTTTTCTGGTCTATCTATCGAGAATAACTAATTGCGTAATATATCTGCGTGTTGCGGATTGTGGATCGTTTCGTGTCAACAGGCGACGTCTCTCAAGAGTGGAAAAAATATGATTCAGTAGCGCGTATCTAAGGTTAAGAAGTTAACAGTTATTGTTGTTTTTAACATATTGATATCATAAATCATTAGTTATTAGGTCACAGTTATTAGTTGTCAGAAAAAGCTGCAATTAATACTATATCAATATTATTATCTGAAAGTAGGTATAATAAATACAATTATGTCTACGTTATCGTCTGGAATGCAATTAAATCTGTATGACTTGAACGCAGAAGTAAAAAGATGCCAACACAATTAGAACCACAAACCCGTTTTGACAAAGCAATAACTGAACTAATTAAACCAAAAATTCCCTCGTCCTCGGCGTGCCATAAAGGGCTAACTCACTCCCGTGAATTATTCAAAATTCAAAATTTGCCTATAATTCAATCAGTCCATGTCCCCTGTCTCCCCGGGGAGGGGGGGAAGGGCGAGCGGGGCGATTATTTCAGAATTTAATATTAATTAACTGACGCTCTCGTCGTTCATAATTGCGTTTTTCAATTACCGAATGACAATTATGCGAAAATTTTGGATCAGACAGGACGATGCTGCTAATTGTCAATCGTTGACACTCGTGCAGATGATTTTTTTCACGTTCGCCATGTTTATCGATGTGGAGCGGATTTATTTTGTTTGATTTAAAAAAAGGATTTTGTTTGTGATTGGGAAAAAATTAAGCAGAGAACTCTGATTCAGCCTAATTTGACAGGTGACAAGTGACAATTATAGTTTTCGGTACGTTAAGTTTTAAAGTCAAAGGTATGGCCTATAGTTTTACATTTAATATAAAAATGTAATAGATGAATCGAAAAGATGCTACATGATATATAACTCCCATTTCAATAATCAAGTAACGTGAAAAGTAGCTATCATTACGTTTGATAACTAAATAATTTTAGTGACTGTAGAACGTTATGGATGCACTTACATCATAAGACTCGCATCTTCTTATGAATTTTGGTTGGATTTCATCATCCGCCTAGCGTTTTAATAAATATGTTGAAGCCGGCTTGTATTACTGATGTAATTATCAGTATTTTAAGCCTACGTTTTAGGCATATTTAAGGAAATAAAAAAAAATAAGTGTCATTCACTTGCATTCAAAACTCAATAACGAACCGTCAAATAATCTCCATTTTTTATAAGATTTCGACTTTAATCATCAGAGAATACATCGTCGCCAGATCTGGCTTCAGCCACCAGACCTTCTAACCAATGCTGGCAAAAAGCCAGAAAACCCCTAGAGTTTTAAGAATCCAATAGGGTTTTTACATGTGAATTAAATCCTTACTGGCAATGCTAATGTCGGCGTGTGAGCCACAGTTTTATGCTGATTAGTTATTTAAATAAAACATATTGTTTGCCAGGTGTACCTTTAATGGGTTTCTTGATCTTTCCTTCATATCCTTTTAGTTTTTGTAGGGTAAAATTTACTAAAGAGGTTATGTCTGGGCATGAATGTGTTTAATTCGAGGACACGAAAGAGTAAAAATTAGCCAAGTGCGAGTCGGACTCGCACATGAAGGGTTCCGTAGTAACTATAATAAATATAATATACTTAATATATTTATTTGAAAAAAAAAACAAAAAACCTTACAAATTAAATTTCTTAAAACTAGATTATTTACAATTTTTACAACTACGCCAAATAACTTTGTTTTTCATAGTATTTGTATGAATTACAAAGTTATATTTGCGGTTTTAGAAAATATACTGTATCTCAAAAACTGCTGACTCGATCTCGTTCAAACCAATTTTAGTTGAAAGTTTACATTAAGATCTACCACATATGGTTTTTTAGATTTTTCACTTCATTATTATAGAAGTTAGAGGGGGGGACACACATTTTACCACTTTGGAAGCGTATATCTTTTAAACGATTAACTTTATGAAAAAGTCATTTTAGAAACCTTAATGTCATTTTTAAAGACCTGTCTATAGATACCATACACGTATAGGTTTCATGAAAGAAAATATTTTCAGTTTCAGTTCCATGTATGGGGAGCCCCCTTTATTTTAATTTTTTTTTTAATTTTCTCTTAAAATCGGAAAGCGGTTTACAGAATACATCTATCTACCAAGTTTTACATGTATAGTCCTAATAGTTTTGGAATAAAATGGCTGTGACATACGGACAGACGGACAGACAGACAGACGGACAGACATGTTGAAACTATAAGGGTTCCGTTTTTTGCCATTCGGCTACGGAACTCTAAAAGTAGCTTTTTATTAGGGTTCCGTACCCTAAGAGTAAAATGGGTCTATTACTAAGAGAGTCCGTCCGTCTGTCCGCCTGTCCGTCTGTCCGTCTGCCACTAGGCTGTATCTCATGAATCGTGATATTCAGACAGTTGAAATTTGCACAGATGATGTATTTCTATTGCCGCTATTACAACAAATACTAAAAATCAGCATAAAATAAATATTTAAAGGGGCTCCCATACAACAAACGTGATTTTTTTTTGCTCGATATTGATAATGGCAACAAGTAGACATTTGAAATATTCACAGAATATTTAGTTATATATTCACTTTAAAAATAAATAATTATATTAAAATAAAACTAATATTTAAGGGGGGCTCCCATACAACAGACATGATTTATTTTTGCCGTTTTTATAGATAATGGTACGGAACCCTTCGTGCGCGAGTCCGACTCGCATCCAAGGCCAGTCGGACTTTAAGTTTTTAAATAAGTTTGCTTTTGGTCGTCACGTGACCTATGTACACTAATATTGTAAAGAGTAAAGATTTGTTTGTTTGTAATTGATAAACTCAAAAATTATTCGGCTGATTACAAAAGCAATTTCACCAAGATAAAGCTACATTATCATTACTTTATTTACGTTGAAAAAAAATTATTATGCGAATCAAGCCACGGGTAGAACCTAGTCTTTTATAAGAAAACTACCGTCAATCGGGATAACTAGCGTGGTTTTTATTAATATTTTTTGTTATATGTCAGTTTACTTACACAAACAGTCTAAATTTTGTGTTAAAAATAATAGATAAACCTGTAAAACATTATCGATAACATTGTTGAAACAGGAAATCGTAACACCCAAAGCCAAAACTATACCTTTTATATACTCAAGTGGGGTAAAAACGACCCTTAAATTCACGGTACCATGCACACTAAATTAGAAAGCAATTCTTAACCAAAAGAGGCGTCAAGTGTAACTCGTACAAAATATGACGATTATTGTGTTAGCCCACCCTTAAGGAGGTGGGGTAAAAACGAAACACAATTACGTCCCTGCCTGTTCGGTTCCATTTTCGTCAGAAATTTAGACAATAACTTGGTATTCCAACCGCGATTGAAATGACCGCTGAGTATTTGTCGTGTGCTTAGAATTTTCTAGGACTTAGTCCCATCCGGGTGACGGCAAAGTCAGGTCGCGTTGGAGACATGTTTTTTTTTAAGTCTTAACAGTTCTACGCAACGTCGCGTCGTATGCTAAGCAGCGCGCGTCGTCATTTTTTTGCGTTTGACGTAGGACATTGCGTTTTAGTTGTTGGGAAATCATGAGCTGTTTTTATGTAAATTATTTTGGGGTATGGTATTTGTTAGCAAGTTTTAATATTTTAAAAAGTAATTAGGGGTTTTGTTGCGTATTATTTATTTTCTGGTCATTAAGTACATTCGTAATTTGGTTAAATGGATATTTAATTATTTCGTGCTAACACAAAGTTTTGGAGTTTAGATAGGTAGTCACTGCGTAAAATACTATTACTGGGAAAAGGCTAAGCAGAAGATGTTACTTTCATGTTTATTTATAAGAACTCTATAGCTAATTCTATCTTGGGCAGACGATTCCTGAGATAAGTTCGTAGACGTACTTAACGAGATTCTCGATCCTGTTCATCATTTAATTATTATAGTTGTTACATGTAAAATACTAGTACTCAGCTTGGTTGGAAAAAGTTTAGACAGATGTTGGTATTAAGTACTGTGCCTTCATATATAAGTAAACTTAGAAAATCACAATTGTTGTGAGTCTATTTCACGCACCCTCATGAAATATAACAAATTGGAAACACACTTCAGAAACTTCTGCTAAAATTACAATGTTCCACCATCAAAACTGCAAGTCAGCTCCAAGTGATCCAATAAAGTGAGCACTAGGGACTTTAGCTTATCAATATTTCAGGCACAAAATTGAAAATTACCGGAACCCCGGCTGACTTACATAACTCAAACCTATCGAAACCAATAAAATATTAACTGGCAACGTTTTCCCGCCATTTTTCACCGGCCATTCGACTTTCGTATCACGTCCCGCCCGCACTTACACTCAATGCTAAATGTAATCATAAAATTGTTGTTAATAATTCATGTTAGAAAGAGATGGAGGTATGGGTATGAAAGGGAGGTGTATATAGGTGTGGGAGCGGGATTATTAAATTCTGTGAATGCTCACTTTGTATCTAATATCCGAATGTGTTTAATATTAGATTAGCGGAGGGTCCGTGTTTGCCCGACTTCCCCGGGGCGTGGTGCTTCGTGATAGATTCGCGTTAAGTTACGTTTTCCTCGAATTATGATTGGTTGATGGTTTCTCCTCATTTAGAAATGGAAAATTCGCCCTTTGAACGTGTGGGTAGTCAGGAATCCTTAATAATTAGGAGTATTCTGATATATTGCCACTCTTGCATTGTATCTTATTGGAGTTATTTAATATACGGCTGGTTTTCAACCGACGACAAAAAGAGGAGGTTATCAATTCGACGCGTATATTTTTTTTTCTTTATAATATTTCGTTAATAAGCTGGCACTGCAAAAAAATTGCATCTGAAGAAGATATCACATTAGGAATTACATTTATAGTATTTTGTTAATCAATAACATAACGTTTACAATACAAGTCACTATTAAAATACTCTATATAACTCGACTTACAGTGCAGCTCCAACGCAATACGAACAAGAGTTTCTTCCAAAACCTTCGTCTCAATAACAAAAAACGAACTAAACAGTTCACTGAGCATTAGTTACTTGTAACCAAAATACTGGTAACTTGACCCTCAGCAGGGCTTCCTCGTTTCCCGTGGATCTGTGGTTTTGGACCTCAGAACTCGTGTATCTTACAAAACGAAATGAAACAAGGTTCAGTTACTTGCTGCGTAAGAGTTTCTGTCATTGATGATACCGAATCCGCCATTTTTTTTTTCGTTCATTTTGATATTTCATCTTCTAATTTTGAAACCTGCATTTTCGGTTGATCTCCTTCTTTTGGTTGGCTATATATGAGCTTACCTCTGTTCGATTTGCTTATTAGTTTTACCGACATATCACTACGACATATCTATTTACCGACAGAAAAAGTAATATTTCAAAACTAGAATATAATGATAATGATAATAATAAGAATAATGAAGTTATCATGACGAACAACTACCGGAAATTTATTGTGAAGGATGGCACGGTTGACATATGTCGGGCATGTCACCGTCCAGGTGAATCAATCCGCCACATTATCTCTGGTTGTTCTCGTCTTGCTAATGGAGAGTACTTACACAGGCACAACCTTGCAGCCAAGATAATTCATCAACAACTTGCTCTGAAATATTCTCTTGTGGAATCGGAAGTGCCGTACTATAGATATGTGCCCGACTCAGTTCTCGATAACGGCCATGTCACATTATACTGGGATCGGTCCATCATCACTGACAGGACTATTGTAGCCAATAAGCCTGATATAGTGGTGGTGGACCGAATCGTAAGGCGTGCCATGATTGTCGACATAACCATCCCGCATGACAAGAACCTCGTGAAAGCTGAGAAAGATAAGCAAATCAAGTATCTTGACTTGGCACACGAGATTGTCGACATGTGGGATGTGAGCTCGGCAATCATTGTACCGATAGTCATCTCAGCCAATGGCTTAATAGCCAAGAGCCTCGACCAACACCTCAGGAGGCTCTCGTTAGACGGTTGGATCAAGGGCTTGCTTCAGAGAGCGGTACTCCTGGACACGGCGCGTATCGTCAGGAGGTTCCCCTCTATGGAGTCCTGACCGCCGGTAGCTTGGACCCGGTACCGGTGGGCTACTATTTTTTATATTTTTAAATGTTTATATATTTTTTTTATTAATATTTAAAAATGTAATTAATATGTATATAGATTGAATAAATGAAAGAATAATGATAGTAGTTTTTTTTGGCTTGAATACGTAACATAATATATCTTCCCTCGACTGCCTCGCTGGTCTAGTAATCGCAAGCGCAACTGCTGAGCATGGGGTCTTGAGTTCGATCCGGGTCGGGCAAAAAGTGTTACTGGCTAAAAAAAAAAAATCGGTTGTCTGTAAAGTCGGTTTACTGACGATAGTTGAACGTGACAACGTCATAAGAAAATACTGATGGAATGGTTGCATTTTTCAAAAAAAAATTTAATTTTACATCACTATTACTGCACTTCTCATGACAATGGAGGAATCCCTACACAGTGACGTCATCTCTTACCGTTTTATGATAGCCTAGTACTTGACTCGTTGAGTCATACATAAATGTCAACTTGTGGATCCAATTTGATTTGCTTTGGAACGCCTCAGAGCGATGGAACGCCTCAGAGCGAGGTAACGCCGCATGAGTCATGTATTTTCGTGCGTGCAGCCAGCTTCATCGAATTATAAGACTTTGTCACGTCAAAAAACTCAATACTAATACGGAGGTCAGAAGTTGGGTAGTGTCATACCCTCGTGCCTTGGAAATCACGTTAAGTCATTGGTCCCGGCTTTCATTTAGACATATTTGACAACCGTTGCTGGTAGTCAGAAGCCAGGAAATTTGACACTGATCTGGCCAAGGGACCCCAACTACTGGGCTGTGGGGGTCAGATAGGTAGACGTTCCATGTAAAACACTAATACTCAGCTGCAACCGGCTGGACTGAAACCCAACCCCAACAGTTGGCAAAAGGCTAAACAGATGGTGGTGGTCCCCACATCCTTCCATACTTCTATACAAGGTGTAACAGATTAAGCGCAATACCTCAGACACCCCAATTACAATATTAAATTATAAGTCTAAAACAACATGCGTAACTAAATAAATTGAAACCAAAACTAGACATTTTTTTATAAAATAGTTATCCTCACTAAACGCAAAACGTATACAAAATTTCCTTACGCAGACGCATACACTCATGCAATGTTAGGCCAACACGCATACGAGCGCATTTCCTTGAATTAAGGATCGACTGTATTAATTTGTCATGATACTGTGTTTCCATTTTATTTAAGTTAAAAGAAAGATTTTTTCATCAAAATTTAACACCTATTTTTTTATTGATAACTAGCTGTGCCCGCGACTTCGTTCACGCGGAATAGTGACTTTCGGCAACATTTTTAATTTTTTAGAGATGTTTTTATTTTATTTTGAAAATAAAACTCATACATAAATAAACTATAAATATTTTACTGCTAATAATAGCTTATTTAGGTACATTTTTCTAATCAAAAGTCAAAAAAATAAGGTTCATGCTTCTAGCTTTAAAAATGACGTAATTTCCATACAAACTTTCATCCCATATTTCGACCCCTTACAGGCCTTTTTTCGTATTAAAAAGCATCCTATGTCCTTTTTCAGGCTCTAGACTATGTCCGTACCAAATTTAATTTAAATCGGTTCAGTATTTTAGGCGTGATTGAGTAACACACAGACAGACAGAGTTACTGTCGCATTTATAATATTAGTAAGGATAGGCTCACGTTTGACCATTATCTCACCTGATGGTAAGTGACTATGTGGTCGAAGATGGAGCACGCTTGCCTAGAAGTAACCTATTCACTCTTGACTTAAAGACTTCCAGGTTATAGCGATCAGGAAACACAGACTCCGGCAGGGAATTCCACTCCTTAGCCGTACGCACAATGACAGTATTACCCAAAACGTTTCGTACGTATGGGTGGGATGTCCACCATGTAACGATGGCGCATCGCCGTTTGTCTTGTAGTCCGATGATGGAACGGGCTTGGCGGAATTAGATTGTGTAATTCAATCGCACACTCCCCGAAATGTAACCGATAGAAGGACGGTTTATGACTGAAATCGATTCAGAAGCCGATTCTGAACCAGCTTCACTATGTATAGAGTTATATATTATTGTATAAAATTGTTATAAGAGTATAATTTAAATGTAATTCTAGTATAGAATAACAGATGTGTTACTTATTTCAGAGTACACAGACCTGTAACTTTGTCTCTAGTTGCATTATCCAACCATCAACAACTGTTACAAAATTATCATTCATAACAGTTTCCGTCAAAAATATCAAACATGTTCACCACAGCACAGTCGTCAATCGTCCCCGGTATTGTAATCCTTACATTACAAGGGCTTACTTGTAAACCAAAGGGTTGTGTACAATGCAATCACACAGAAATATAAATCTATTGTGTGTCTGTATGTGTTTTGTTCGGTAATGTTTCGGATCATGGGAGCAGGGATGGTCTTTTGAGCTTTTCGTTCTATGGCATTTTTGGATAGTATTTTTATCTATAAATCTAGACCTATAAATAAAATTGAAATGTCTGCCTGTGATTTAAAAATAACTGTGTTTTCACTAGTACTTATTTTCTTGATACTAAAACAGAAACACAATAATTTCTGTCTGCTTGTCCGGGTTAAACTCTGGAACGGCTGAACTGATCTTAATGGGACCTTCATTGGGAGATAGAGGAAATTTTAAGACAACATATGGGCTACTATTATCTCGAAATTCTTACGGGATCGGGAAAAAACCTCCCATGCGAAAAAATTCGCGTGTAAACCTAATTTTTATAAATAAATATTACAATGCCAGGAATAGTTCTATCTATACTTTTAGATTTAGAGTTTACGTTAGATACTTCACGCTGTGTTCTATACAAGTTCTTAACTAAATATAAATCAGTAATATATGCTTAATAGAATCTGTCTTAACTTCCTTTACTTTACAGACGAAATAAAACAACGCTTATTCCATTTACACCATCATTTTCATATCCCTCCGCCCCTGCATCCTAAAATATCTTTTTAATAAAATTAACACCAACCCCATGGGACCCTAAAAAGCGAAAGCACACATTATCATCACGACTCGCATCAAAAGGGTGAGAAGCATCCAAACTGACACAATGACAAAGTGATTCGTCACACATGACAGCTGCGCATGTGACTGAGACGGCAAAACAACAAATAGCGAAGTGTGAAAGAGACGCGATGAACAAATCGACAATTAGAGCGATATGCGTGCGCGCATTTTTGTCATGTTTAGATTATTGTTAATTTTTGACCTGATTTTTTTCGCGTGAATGGGATCGTCGTTGTGTGAATGGAACGCCTGTTTGATTTCATTGTATCCTGTTATTACTGACAGTTGGGAGGAGATTTGGATTTCTGTGAATGCAATGCAAGCAGGTCGTCATCTGCTTAACCTTTTCTACTAGTGATTTACACACAGTGACTGCCTTACTGATCTAAATAACCCAGTAGCTGAGTAACAAGCAAGACTAGAGTCATATTATCTGGTTTCTGACTACCAGTAATGACTGTCAAAGATATACATATTACAGCCGGGTCGGGTTGGACCGGGCTTACCGTGTGAGCAGGTGGTATCAATTTTCTTGTTTTCAAGTCTACGATTTGCCATTGCCATAATCATTGATGACTTTACGTCATCAAAGTTATTAGTAGTGTGATTTGTCGTCTTTGAAATGGGAAAACCCTTAATACAGTTGATAATGATTTATGTATTATGAATGGGTTTTTATTTATCATACCTACTTGGATATTAAGAGATAGATAATGATTTTTAGATTGCACTAATCACTTTGCGAAACAGGATGGAGTTGATGGCATTAAATCTGAGATTGAACTAAAATAAATGACACTAACGGCATCAGATTGCTCTAATACTGATAAGCAATAGTTTCAGATGCAGAAAAACACTTACTTTTGCCACACAAGTACTTTTAACAGTCCAATAGTACATAGCATATAGCTTCCTCTTTCGTCCGTCCACACGCTACCCACAATCTATGGCATAAGAAACACATCCAGCCTACAGCATTTCTACTGCTGGACTACAAGCCTCCTCTTTTTGAGTATACCGTAATCCACAACGCGAGCCCAGTGGTGGATATTGCATGGCATGGATTGGGCATGGATTTTTAGATCCATTCCATCACTTCCACAAACCGGAATGTCCTACTTTCCGGTTTGTGGAAGTGATGGAAATCATACATAGTAATGTGCCTCTTGTCTGGGTTTGAACTCACAACCTACAACTCTTAAGTCGTGTTTGTAATCACTGAGCCTATTCACTATCCATACTAATATTATAAAAGCGAAAATGTGATTATTTCTTTGTCCTTGTTTCACATAAAAGGCTTATTTCCATTAAAACAACTTTACTCGCGAGTGCATCCTCTGGCAGAAGGTAGTTCAACATATTTGTTTCTCATTACTATTATGTAACTAATGTAAAATTTTTACAAAATCAACTATTTAAATGCATCTTGTAAACTAGGTACAGTTCTCATTACCCACAGCTACTGTTCATTCTATTATAATAGGCATACCTACAATGACCAGGCTAACTTGACCCTTCATTTGTTTAACACCAGCATACATCTTACATTTTAACCTTTCCAAAAATTTAAGACAGCTCACGTATATCTGGGCGGCACATTAACATTTTTTAACATTGAAATATTTATTTAAGTAGCCTATTTGAGTGTTTGTCTGTTACTCTAAAGGGCAAGCAATGGTAGCAATGCGTCATTTGAAATTTCTTTGTGAAAGTAATAGTTACTTTTACAAATTTTAAGTTGGTAGCAGCCTTACTTAAGCTGTACTCGTAGTAGGAACAAAAATAAATATTCAAAAACATTTGTGGGTAGGTAGGAATATTTTTGTATACGTAACAATTTTAAATTTAGAACACTACAACCGCCATTCTGTAGAGTCAGCCATTTTCTTTCAAAAAACCACAATTCAAATTCTGGATGGCATTCTGTTATGCAATTTCAGTGTAATTTTGTTGTGCAGTGACTTTGTTCAGATGAAGAAGGAATGTAACTAGGAACTGTTCTGAATGTCCTACGTGCCTACAATGTTTGTGAAAATTAGATTCCAGCTTAAATAAAGTGTAACGTGTACAGAGGAATTTCAAATGGGAATTATTTTAATACCATTCCTAACTTTTGGCTTGCGTGATGCCAGGACGTTTTCTTTAAGACTAAGAATGAAAACTGTTTTAAATAAGGGAATAATTTTGTTGACTTCAAGCTTAGAGGTATTTGATGAATTAGTTTCATGAAAGAAAATCTTAGTAATAGAATCAAAATCAAGTATAAACTGATAAATTGAATAGTTTAGCTAGTCGTCGTAACGTAAAGATATGATTATACTTTTTTTAGTGATGATAAAGAATCGGTGAAAATTAAAGAACCTTAGTATGACTAAGAAACTACTACTATATCACATAGTATATTTTGCAAAGGATTACCAATATTCAATAGAGAAAAGAATAAGCAAATGACAGACAAAGGTTGTCTAGACAAAAACAATGATACCTTACTTTAAAACTCAAAAGATGTTAAACAACCAATTTCATATTCTTTTACTTTAAACTGACATAAAAATACATCATTTTTAAACAATGTCTCCAAAGGCGAAGTCGGGTACAATGTCTGGGTGGTTACAAAACTTACCAAAATTCAGACAATTCCTTCATTAATATTTAACTAGAAGATTTCCAAACGTTCGGGCGACAGCCGCGTCGAATCGACGCAAATCTGTTATATTTGACTAGTTAAAATATGCGTCGTTTCAACGTATGTACATAATTTTTACGGCTTTTGAACAAGTATCGTTTACACTAGTGACTTTTGTTAGTTTTGGAACGTTTTGTTCAAGATCTCGTATTATTTTCCTTTTGGAATTAATCGCTGTGCATTGTCGAGATATTTTTTCATTGTTTTTAAGATTATTCCCTTTCAATGTCTGTGGGTTGTGTGGGAAATGGGTTGCCACTTATCTATGGTCGGTTAAAAAAAATGTGCGAATGAATCAGTCAATTGTTGCGAGCGTTTTGGGAATAAGAGCATCTTGATTGATATTGCATGCCATTGTCACTGTGAAGGTTTTATTGCAAATAGAGAAAGCGCTTTTCAGGTGGTATTCAATCCTGATATTTGGTCAACTACATAAATTAACGTTTTTAATGGATCATGAAAAAGATTTGATGAAAAGTTTCGTATCTCGCATGTTAGACGACCCTGTATCAGCGCCATGTTATGAGTTCACACATGGTATAACACAAAATTATAAGTCATGTAAGATCATTGTAAGATATGATCAGGTATCACATTTTGCAATTTCCCAGGGTGATCATAACCCATAGGGAATTTACTGTTGACCAAGAAACATGCTTTTTTTTTAAAATCATCACAATTCAGCTAGAAATGAAAGAAGTGAAAATTTAGATTTTTCAAAGAAAAAACTGAAACACGTAAATATGTAGTTAGTACTAGTGAGCTTGTATACGCACTTTTTTTTTTTTTTTTATCGTGGTAAAATTATCAAATAAGTCCTCCCACTCCGGGCAGGGTGGGAGGGACTGTCAGACTTTTACTGACTAAAATCCACGGTGTTCCTTCAATAACCCTTTACGTACCGGGGTCACGGTAACGGGATGAGTCCCACGACCCCGGCAGGCTTCGGCCCTCTATGGGGGGGCCTCGTCATATTGCTGATGCTCTTTGAGGCGCGCGTGGAACACGACGCGCCGTCGACCCGGGCATGGTCCATGGTCGGACAGCGAGTTGCCCTTTACTCGCTGTCCGCATGCCCGCGCCTACGGTGGCCGGAGATCGTCGGCCGACGTCCGACGCCGTGGGCGTCTACCACTGCGGCTGGGCTGGAGGGAGGACGCCATCCTCTCCCTCACGCGGCACGCCTCCTCCTTCGGAAGCATGACTGCTTCGCAGAAGGAGGCGACCGCTTCCCACTCCCTCTCGCCCCGCAGCATGGCCTCGACCAATGCCGGGCGCGAGAGGTCTCCGCCTATCGCCGCCGTGAGGACACGTCGGTGCTCTGCCCAGGCGGGGCAGTCTTGCACCGTGTGCTCTACGGTGTCCTCAGGGCGACCCTCGCAGTGGTGACACCCAGGCGTTTCCTCCTTTCCCATCAGACACAGGTACCTCCCGAAACTTCCGTGTCCGGTGAGGACCTGCGTCATGCGGTAGGTCAGGACGCCGTGACGCCGATCTAGCCACTCCTCAAAGAGGGGTCTTACCGCCGCAATTGCGGCGTGCTTGGGTAAATTTGTTCGGAACCCTCGGTATGTGAGTCCTATTCGCATTTGGTCGTATTTTCTTTCTTTTCTTATCATTTAAAACCCAGTCCTATTTTATCTTTACTATAATAATAATTCTAGTTCTACTAATATTATCCGAGATGTCACTTTGCGATCTCAATACCTAAACTTGTTACGCACAGGTGGTTTTAAGACAGCTTTGTTGAGGAAAAGTGTCTTTGGTATGGCACCGACTATTTTTAACCACATTCCTAACTCCATAACCACTCCATAAACGAAGAATCAGTATGTGCTTGCAAAAAGAAATTAACTGTATTTCTTTTAAACAAATGTTAATATTCCGGATCTTCTAGCTGAAAAATGTTTAGTTTAATATCAAGATTTTGTTCTTATGTTTGATGATGAACTGTATCAATGTTTGCATGCCTAAATGGTAGAATGTACAAGGATTCTTATATGTTACTGTAACCCTTATTGTAAATACCTACATTCTGAGCAAATAAATGAATGTTCTATTTTATCGTTAAAGACTTAACATTCATAAGTTCTCCGACTAGAAATTACGTTATTTTATGTTTTTCTTTCTTTCCTACATTTAGTATTCATAGTTATTTCAGAACTAAAAATAGCAATACTTGATAGCACAATTTAATTTAAATGTTACGCCTACTAACAACTTTGATGATCATGAGGTACTAGGGTTGCATAAATAAAAGAAAATGGCGTCAACATTCCTTCCTTTACTTTCACTTTGTAAAAGAGTTATGTATCTTTGTTGTGTATTTTATTGCAACCATAATCTAACGACTGCAGCTGTTTTTATTGCAACATTCTTATCGTTTATGTCAAGATGGTACACAAAGGCAAGGCTATGTTTTCTTTACTTTTTTAATGTATTTTTGTTGCAGAATTATTTAAGTCTAACAAGCTTTCTATGGAGCTTGTTTTATGGTATCCATCTGATAATTCATTTAAACTGTTAAATAAATAAGTAATGTTATTCTGACATTTGCTGTAATTAACATTATTTTGTTTCCTGCCATTTAAAAAAAAATGTAATTTCATGAGGCATAAATGTATGATCTAAATAAATGAATTATTTCTTTATACTGGCATTTGTACAATAAGTATAGTCATTATAAAAAACTAGTATTTGCGTGTTGCGCGAGGTGCAAGCACCTCGCGTGCTTGTGAAAAAAAAAAATGGGGGGGGGGGGTGATGGGGGGGGGTTTAGTATTTGCGTGTTGCGCGAGGTGCAAGCACCTCGCGTGCTTGTGAAAAAAAAAAAAAAAGGGGGGGGTGATGGGGGGGGGTTGCAGAAGTATTTTGACTAAAGCATTGCCCCTCTAAATGAATCTGAAAAAAAAAATGTTCCAAGTCTCTTAGATTCCGAGATCCGCCTAAAGAAGGGGAGAAGGGGGGCGGGGGGGGGACTTTGAAAAATGGTTTTTACTTTACCGAGCCTCCTCTATACGAATCCGTAAAAAGAAAAAAATACGGGTCTCGTAGTTTCCGAGATACGATAGGGGGGGGGGGGGAGAAGGGGGGGGGGAAAGGGGAGGTTTGGCACTTTTCCCGTAGGTTTGAGAGTTACTTGTTTACGAATCTGTCAAAATATACCCACCTCCCCATCCACCATCTGGGAGAACAATTATGTCAATGAGTGAGTCAGTCAGTCAGTGGTAATTTAGCTTTATATAGTATAACTAGTATTTGCATGTTGCGCGAGGTGCAAGCACCTCGCGTGCTTGTGAAAAAAAAAAAGTGGGAGGGGGTGATGGGGGAGATGGGGGGGTTTAGTATTTGCGTGTTGCGCGAGGTGCAAGAACCTCGCGTGCTTGTGAAAAAAAAAAAAGGGGGGGGGGGGTGATGGGGGGGGGGTTGCAGAAGTATTTTGACTAAAGCATTGCCCCTCTAAATGAATCTGAAAAAAAAAATGTTCCAAGTCTCTTAGATTCCGAGATCCGCCTAAAGGGGGGAGAAGGGGGGTGGGGGGGGACTTTGAAAAATGGTTTTTACTTTACCGAGCCTCCTCTATACGAATCCGTAAAAAGAAAAAAATACGGGTCTCGTAGTTTCCGAGATACGATAGGGGGGGGGGGGGGAGAAGGGGGGGAAAAGGGGAGGTTTGGCACTTTTCCCGTAGGTTTGAGAGTTACTTGTTTACGAATCTGTCAAAATATACCCACCTCCCCATCCACCATCTGGGAGAACAATTATGTCAATGAGTCAGTCAGTCAGTCAGTGAGTGAGTGGTAATTTAGCTTTATATAATATAACTAGTATTTGCGTGTTGCGCGAGGTGCAAGCACCTCGCGTGCTTGTGAAAAAAACTAAAGCATTGCCCTTCTAAATCAAGTATTTGCGTGTTGCGCGAGGTGCAAGCACCTCGCGTGCTTGTGAAAAAAACTAAAGCATTGCCCCTCTAAATCAAGTATTTGCGTGTTGCGCGAGGTGCAAGCACCTCGCGTGCTTGTGAAAAAAACTAAAGCATTGCCCCTCTAAATCAAGTATTTGCGTGTTGCGCGAGGTGCAAGCACCTCGCGTGCTTTTGAAAAAAACTAAAGCATTGCCCCTCTAAATCAAGTATTTGCGTGTTGCGCGAGGTGCAAGCACCTCGCCTGTTTGTGAAAAAAAAAAAAAAAGGGGGGGGGGTGATGGGGGGGTTTAGTATTTGCGTGTTGCGCGAGGTGCAAGCACCTCGCGTGCTTGTGAAAAAAAAATGGGGGGGTGATGGGGGGGTTTAGTATTTGCGTGTTGCGCGAGGTGCAAGCACCTCGCGAGCTTGTGAAAAAAAAAAAAAAAAGGTGGGGGTGATGGGGGGGGGGGGTTGCAGAAGTATTTCGACTAAAACATTGCCCCTCTAAATGAATCTGAAAAAAAAAATGTTCCAAGTCTCTTAGATTCCGAGATCCGCCTAAAGGGGGGAGAAGGGGGGCGGGGGGCGGGGACTTTGAAAAATGGTTTTTACTTTACCGAGCCTCCTCTATACGAATCCGTAAAAAAAAAAAATACGGGTCTCGTAGTTTCCGAGATACGATAGGGAGGGGGGAGAAGGGGGGGGAAAAGGGAAGGTTTGGCACTTTTCCCGTAGGTTTGAGAGTTACTTGTTTACGAATCTGTCAAAATATACCCATCTCCCCATCCACCATCTGGGAGAACAATTATGTCAATGAGTCAGTCAGTCAGTGAGTGAGTGAGTGAGTGGTAATTTAGCTTTATATAATATAACTAGTATTTGCGTGTTGCGCGAGGTGCAAGCACCTCGCGTGCTTGTGAAAAAAAAAGTGGGGGGGGGTTGGGGGGGGTCTAGTATTTGCGTGTTGCGCGAGGTGCAAGCACCTCGCGTGCTTGTGAAAAAAGAAATTGGTATTTGCGTGTTGCGCGAGGTGCAAGCACCTCGCGAGCTTGTGAAAAAAAAAAAAAAAAAGAGGGGGGGGGGGGTGATGGGGGGGGGGTTGCACAAGTATTTCGACTAAAGCATTGCCCCTCTAAATGAATCTGAAAAAAAAAATGTTCCAAGTCTCTTAGATTCCGAGATCCGCCTAAAGGGGGGAAAAGGGGGGCGGGGGGGGACTTTGAAAAATGGTTTTTACTTTACCGAGCCTCCTCTATACGAATCCGTAAAAAACAAAAAATACGGTTCTCGTAGTTTCCGAGATACGATAGAGGGGGGGGAGAAGGGGGGGGAAAAGGGGAGGTTTGGCACTTTTCCCGTAGGTTTGAGAGTTACTTGTTTACGAATCTGTCAAAATATACCCACCTCCTCATCCACCATCTGGGAGAACAATTATGTCAATGAGTGAGTCAGTGAGTGGTAATCTAGCTTTATATAATATAACTAGTATTTGCGTGTTGCGCGAGGTGCAAGCACCTCGCGTGCTTGTGAAAAAAAAAAAAAATGGGGGTGTGATGGGGGGGCTTAGTATTTGCGTGTTGCGCGAGGTGCAAGCACCTCGCGTGCTTGTGAAAAAAACTAAAGCATTGCCCCTCTAAATCAAGTATTTGCGTGTTGCGCGAGGTGCAAGCACCTCGCGTGCTTGTGAAAAAGGAAATTGGTATTTGCGTGTTGCGCGAGGTGCAAGCACCACGCGAGCTTGTGAAAAAAAAAAAAAAAAAAAAAAGAGGGGGGGGGTGATGGGGGGGGGGTTGCACAAGTATTTCGACTAAAGCATTGCCCCTCTAAATGAATCTGAAAAAAAAAATGTTCCAAGTCTCTTAGATTCCGAGATCCGCCTAAAGGGGGGGAGAAGGGGGGCGGGGGGGGGACTTTGAAAAATGGTTTTTACTTTACCGAGCCTCCTCTATACGAATCCGTAAAAAGAAAAAAATACGGGTCTCGTAGTTTCCGAGATACGATAGGGGGGGGGGAGAAGGGGGGGGGAAAAGGGGAGGTTTGGCACTTTTCCCGTAGGTTTGAGAGTTACTTGTTTACGAATCTGTCAAAATATACCCACCTCCCCATCCACCATCTGGGAGAACAATTATGTCAATGAGTGAGTCAGTGAGTGGTAATCTAGCTTTATATAATATAACTAGTATTTGCGTGTTGCGCGAGGTGCAAGCACCTCGCGTGCTTGTGAAAAAAACTAAAGCATTGCCCCTCTAAATCAAGTATTTGCGTGTTGCGCGAGGTGCAAGCACCTCGCGTGCTTGTGAAAAAAACTAAAGCATTGCACCTCTAAATCAAGTATTTGCGTGTTGCGCGAGGTGCAAGCACCTCGCGTGCTTGTGAAAAAAAAAAAAAAAAAGGGGGGGGGTGATGGGGGGGTTTAGTATTTGCGTGTTGCGCGAGGTGCAAGCACCTCGCGTGCTTGTGAAAAAAGAAAATGGTATTTGCGTGTTGCGCGAGATGCAAGCACCTCGCGTGCTTGAGAAAAAAAAATGGGGGGGGGCTGATGGGGGGGTTTAGTATTTGCGTGTTGCGCGAGGTGCAAGCACCTCGCGTGCTTGTGAAAAATACTAAAGCATTGCCCCTCTAAATCAAGTATTTGCGTGTTGCGCGAGGTGCAAGCACCTCGCGTGCTTGTTAGAAAGAAAAAGGGGGGGGGGGGTGATGGGGGGTTTAGTACTTGCGTGTTGCGCGAGGTGCAACCACCTAGCGTGCTTGTAAAAAAAACTAAAGCATTGCCCCTCTAAATCAAGTATTTGCGTGTTGCGCGAGGTGCAAGCACCTCGCGTGCTTGTGAAAAAAAAAAAGAAAAAAAAAAGGGGGGGGGGGAGATGGGGGGTTTAGTATTTGCGTGTTGCGCGAGGTGCACCTCGCGTGCTTGTGAAAAAAAAAAAAAAAAAGGGGAGGGGGAATGGGGGGGGGGTTGCACAATTATTTCGACTAAAGCATTGCCCCTCTAAATGAATCTGAAAAAAAAAATGTTCCAAGTCTCTTAGATTCCGAGATCCGCCTAAAGGGGGGGAGAAGGGGGGCGGGGGGGGGACTTTGAAAAATGGTTTTTACTTTACCGAGCCTCCTCTATACGAATCCGTAAAAAGAAAAAAATACGGGTCTCGTAGTTTCCGAGATACGATAGGGGGGGGGGGAGAAGGGGGGGAAAAGGGGAGGTTTGGCACTTTTCCCGTAGGTTTGAGAGTTACTTGTTTACGAATCTGTCAAAATATACCCACCTCCCCATCCACCATCTGGGAGAACAATTATGTCAATGAGTGAGTCAGTCAGTCAGTGAGTGGTAATCTAGCTTTATATAATATAATATCGAAAAAGAAATACCATTTTCAACTAAGAACGTTATCTTCAGATATTTTCCCCACTTTGTGATAAATACCAAAATAACACTATTAATTTTAATAAGGTCTTTAATATATTTCTTTCTCGATTACTGTTTAAAATTGTACTAATAAATAGATACCAAACATCACCTTCAATAAGAGCACATACACGTACCTACATATTATTATAATAACAAAATAATTCTACAAGTCCGCCATGACAGTTACCATCGTCAATTCCCACCATAGTCAAACAAATAATTTATTCATGTGTAAGGCAGGCACACCCATCCTAACTTAACTTCTGTCAGTGACTAACAATACCAGAATTATCATACCTTTCTTTGTAAGGGGGTCGCAAAAATATTTTGATTAAAAATTTATTCTACTAGTAGAAAATGTAGGGTAGATTTTACACCAGTCGGGACCGAACCCCCGGACTGACAGATGTCAATCTGTGAAGGGATGCTTGTGTTTTTTTTTTGAAGGGTGTTAATGTTGGGGAATGCTGATGGTAACCGTTTGTGTGCGGTTCGGTTCTAAGCTGGTGTAATTTGTCTAGATAAATTTTCTTTGATATATTTTGCTGAATAGCTGTTACGTGCTAGTAGCTCGTGGCTAAGAAGTAACAAATGGGTTAGTTGATCTTCAAGTATGGCTTGCCTTACATATCAAGATTCTTTTGACTCATCACCTCATCTTTCTGCCCTTATTTACTTGTTGTCGGGGCAACCCGTTCTCTTCTATTCTCCCATGTCAAATGTCACGGCATCATTCACTTTTCTTTCTTCCATATCATTTCTCACAGCATCCATCCATCTTTTCTTCGGCCTTCCTCTACCCCTCCATGCATCAACATTCAAACCCATCACACTTTTGGTCACATGCGCGTTATCCCTCTTCATCACATACCAATCGAGATTTCTTTGACTATTAATAAATAAATAGGTACCTACAATCTACATACATTTCACAATCGTGAAAGAAAATCCATAATCGAAGAGAGAATAAATTATTGATTGATTGATTCAGATATTAGCTACAAACAAACAGAAACCTTTTAATGATAAGTATTGTGGAGGTCTGCTATGCGAGCGGTCAGCCTATCGCACTGGCTGGTATAGTTTGAATTTAGACCGCAATATTTGACATTCGAAGGAATTGTTTTAAGAAATGGAGAGAGCGGGCTGGGACGCCGCCAGCACAGCAGTCTCGACATAAAAATAACTTGAAAATATAATTAGATTGATCTTCTATAAATGTTAATTTATTAATATACAAAGTATAAAACCTATCGCGTTTATATTGAAATTCCTGAGTACACACACGCCCCCGTTACAGTATTTAAAATGAATGAAGAAATGGTTCCTATAGGCGTTTTTCTACTACCCGTCTTATTAGAAAGAAAAACAAACAATGAAAATAAATTTATTTGGCACAAACACAAAGTTACACAACAAATTCTTTAGGACGGACAAATAGTTTTTTTTTGTGTTAAATATTTTATTTTTGTCTCCAAAAACTTTATTTCAAGCAAAAATACAAATTAAAGAAAATCCAGAGCAGCAAAACTACGGCAGAAATGTTCAATTTGAAATAAATGCTTCACAACTAACACTTGACGCTGGTTTTCAACAGCAGATACTGCTGAATAAAAGTCTCCCCACACAGATTCACTGACACAAACTGAAGTAGTCAGACAAACCCAGTGGTCATTGCCCACTCTGACCGGGCGCGTCGACTAATAGCACAGTAATTGTATGAGACATGCACATAAATATTAATGTCTGTCTGTCTATTAATGTTACTTATAACTGAGGGTAGGAAGAACGACTGCCTTTTTAATCCTTACTAATATTATAAATGCGAAAGTAAGTCTGTCTGTCTGTGTGTTACGCAATCACGCCTAAACTACTGAACCGATTTTAATGAAATTTGGTACGGACATATTCTAGAGCCAGAGAAAGGACATAGGCTTCTTTTTAATTCGAAAAAGGGCTGTAAGGGGTTGAAATAGGGGATGAAAGTTTGTATGGAAATTGCGTCTTTTAACTTATTTTTTAGACTTTTGATTAGACATTAATAAATACGACATTCAAATTATTTATGAGTTTCGTTTCCAAAATCATTAGCCTAAAAAATTAAAAATGCTGCCGAGAGTCACAATTCCGCGCGGACGAAGTCGCGGGCACAGCTAATATGGTTATATGTATAGGAAAATGTTGGCAGTGATGGCCCTGGGGTAACGAGCCCGACTAGCAAGTTAGGTCGTGAGTTCAAACCCAATCATGCACATTACTTCGTGTAATTTATATCATCAACACTGCTTTAAACAGGTATAGGAAACCATCGTGAGGAAACCAGTACGTTCTAGGACCAAAAATCCGAACACATGTGACATCTACCAACCCACACTGGGCCTGCGTGGTAACGTTGTAGGCTGAACTATTATTATGGGTATTATTATTTACATATAGTCTTTCCCTATTATATTGAAGTGAAAACTTCTTTAGCGGCGTTGTGCACTTTTTTTGTAATGGGTAAAACCTGTTAAACTCGCGTCAGGACACGTGACCTGATCGAAAATTCGTAAGACGGACGGAGAGTCTAAGTGATAAACTTTTTAATGTAATATAAATTGTCATGTTTGTGTACGATAGCGCAATAAATAAATATTGTATTCTACCACATAAATGATAGTACTTTTATAATGATAATAAAAGCAATTCGTGCAAAATTATTCCCTTACCATTCCAAAATATCAAAAATGTACAACGTTAATATTCAATTTTTCACTTCTACCGGCACTCCCGGAGTGCAACCCGTCGTTTTTTTCCTATGAAAATCTGTATACTACTATAAGACATAATTCCCTTAAGAACATACTTGTCTATAAACAAAGAACGTAGGTTACCAAATCTCACGATTATTTCTTCAGATAAAATAAAAGCTATGTCTAACATAAATCAATTTAAAAAACCTACACATCTCTATTCTAGTTATCGAGCCTCTATTTTTAGGGTTCCACGCATATAATACAAACGCAGTATAAAAACCTTTACCGTGATATTTTTCTACAAAATATACTGTATGATTTGGTACATGGTCCCTCTGGGAGGGCTGGGGCTTGAGAGGTATTCGACGAGATTCGCCAGCCCTCCGGCCCTCCCTCTAACGGAACCTCTTATTAGGAATAGTCTCCAATACCGCTCTACTATATGGCTCACGAAAAGTATGTAAATGAAAACCTCCCGCCAATAAGAGTATTTTACTCGAAACACATTTTCTAATTGGCGTAATCAGATTTTTCATTTTCTCTAAGTAGAAAATAATTTTCTCTTTTCTCGACCACGTTTTTTACGATATAAGAAAAATATACAAGAATTATCCCAGCTTGTTACTCTGGTGCGAAAGCTTCATAAATAAGAAGCAAATACGTAGTTACTACCACAAATAAGTATTATCCTGCAAGAAAATATCTCGCTAAAGAAACACCGGATAAATTACAAGCACCTGAATAACAAATATGGCGCTTTTTAAGACGTTTTACTCGGAGCTTCAACAATAGTTTCGCTGACCGGTCAAAGTAGAAAAAAACTTGATATTTATTTAGAGGAATTCGCGGTCTTTCTAAGCAGAATATATAGAGCAATAGTTCCCCCGGCCATTGTGTCCGTCCGTCCGTCCGGCCGAACATCGGCCCTTTCATTAGCCCCCGTGTAATTTATTTGAAAAAATGTTTACGAATTTTCTTGTGCGCCATTTTGTTGCGATATATGGTCACAGCAATTTTGGGTTTTTCGCTCACATTTTTGCATGTTATGCTGTCCTAGTTGGTTTGTTTGGTAGTTCTTGCTTTTCAACCGACGACCAAAAGAGGAGGTTATCAATTCGACGCGTATATTTTTTTTTTTATGTTTGATCACCGATTACTCGAAGACGGCTGAACCGAATTGGAAAATTCTTTTTTTGTTTGAAAGGGTATACTTCGAAATTGGTACCATTTATCACCAAGTCTGGATCTGATGATGGGATCCTGGAGAAATCGAGGGAACTCTTCAAATAATATAGGCACACCTATGGCGTTTTGGGTATTTCTTATAGTAACTTGTGCTGTTGCTCTCAAAAAATACCATTTGGGGAAGGGGAAGTGGAACTGATGATGAAGACCACAGATGGCCGCCGAACCTACTCAATAATAAGTATTTCGTGGATTGCGATTCGAATACTTGAATATGGATGTTAAGCACTTTATGTTCGTCGCAATGCATATGGTGATGTAGAGCTGATGGTGAAGTACCAGGAGAACTCCTCAACAATTAACGGCCCAGCATTGGGAAAAGCAATATTTTGTAAAAGGTTATAAGTAGTTGACATTTAGGCTCTTTTAACTAGGTAAATTAAAAATCGACCAACTAAAAAGAGTCGGAAGTCGGTGCCAATAACGAAAATACAAAACTAAAGACACCGACTACCGAAATTAAAGCTATTTTTCACTTTGCAGTGTTTTTGGGAGTCGGTTTAATTTTTTGGTAAAAAGTTTTTATTAAATGTATTTTGTCTTCTTTTTCCAGGTAAGCGAGGCGTTTTTGTTAATCAAAAGTTATGTTGGTAAGTTTAGATATTATAAAAGAAAAGTATGTACGATGTTTGAATTGTAATGATATTTGGTTTTAGTAATTACAATGCATACATAATCGAAAGTGAGCAGAGAAAGTTTTAAATACGATTTGAAACGATTATTTTAATTTATCCGTTAAATCCGATCCATTACTTACAGTTCTAGGTTTAATGTCAGTAATACTTAATGCTCGTCACGCGTTATCCGTCTGCCGGTCCCCTCGGAGGCCTAGCGACATTTTATTTAATCAAGAACACTTTTTAACATTCTTCGAACGTACTCACAATATTTTTTAAGAATAGACATGAAAAAAGATATATAACATAACTACTACTTTTTGCTTTCATTAAAAAAGGAATCTTTATTATCTTTACGTTGAAATCTATAAACACAAAAATAAAATAAAGTTTTTTTCATTAGAAAATTACATTATTAAAATTTTTAATTTTAAAAGTTCCCAATTACGATAAAACCTATAAAATGACCAAGAGAAATAGCGTCTTAAACGGTGATTACCAGAAAAAACAATAACGAAACCATTATTTATAATTTCCATCGCGATCACCATTAAAATATCTTAATTAAAATGGATTTTTCCCGAATTATCCAGCGCCCAGGGCCGCATTCTAACCAGGTTTACGGCGTCGTAAAATAATCTTTTTTTACTCGTGTGTCCTGCGTTTGCGAGCATAAATTTTAGATTTTGTCAGATTTATTAAGTAGGTCTTGTGTGAATTTGTCGTAAACGTCCGATAGTATTTTACTGCCGTTGGATTATTACATTTTTTAAGTAAAAAAAAAGTAAGAACACGTTGTCGTGACTCAGGGGTTTTTAATTTCAATTTTTTTTGGGACTCGTTCGATCGTTAAACCTGGAACTTAAAATCCTGGGGTCAATTAGACCTATTTCAACAAAGCCCATAAGATTTTTTCATTTACAATTTTTATTGGGCCATAAAGAATTTAATTGTAATAAATATATTTTGAACACTTTAACGTCTTTACTTTTGAAGTCGCGCGCGAGTCATCGTAAAATGTATCAGGAAATAAACTACATACTTATGTAGCTGCGGCATAGGCAAGGCCAGAAATGAAAGAAAAACTTAATAATATGTGATCACATAATTTTCATATATAAATAATCTGTAATTTAAGATGTTTAATGACTGTTTCTCAGTAAGCTGTAGACATTCAAGTTATAAAAACTGCTTGAACGATGACATTAATTGTTCACGATAGAAAGAGTTCCCCACTAAAGAGTTTCAAACTCAAATAAACTTATCATTTGGAAAAGCTAAATATTAAAAATGCATTTGGCTGCATTTCCTTTTATTTTTCTTGGTTTTTCTTCGGCACGGTCCCTTAATGAGTCGGGGCATTAGTTATCTTTAAATTACGATAGGTACTCCTCTGGGGGTGGAAAAGAAAAAAAAGGTAAAGATTGAAGGGTGAAAGTGGCCGGGAGGTGTTGATAACGAGGATTCAAATAGGACCTCTTATCTCCTGCTTTTTGTGATAGTCAGAAAAAGTAATTAAGTCTTTTTTGTTTTGTCAAAAAAATAAATTAGATTTGAAACGGGCTTTGGGTTTGAGTTAATGTATTTGTGATGTTCTTAATTAGAAGATCGTGCATCTTCAGCGAATGCTTAGTTTTATTTTTATGTTTAATCGTTCCGCCATAATTCATTCATTGTTTATTGACGGCGTCTCCGTGAGATATTGATAACGACGCTTCAGTGATTGTGAATAAAAAATATTTATACATCTCCGTGCTTTTCTTTTATGTAAATGTAAAGTAAAAAATGTTTTGTTCATTAAGGCCATGTTTATGTGATCTACTACATAAAATATGTAGTTATGTCTAATCTAGATCGTTGTAAGCAAGCTATCATTAAAACCGATAAAGATAGATGTAATGCCATAGAATGAACCATATTTTAAGTACAAAGTAATTATTAATTTATAGACTTGTGCTCTTTTATTATTATCGTGATAATAATATTGACTAGTAAAGTAATACCTAACGATATTTTTCAACATAAACTTTAACTATGACGCATTAAGCGTAACACGGAATGTAATAATTAAAATAACGCAGTCGACATTACAAAAAAAAAAGAAAAATTATCACAAAGAAATGACAATTCCGACCCTCTTTCTTCTAATCAGAACAGGATACAAGATTAGGTTGTACACGTGTTAGAGCGAGATAGAGGTAGGAAAGAGGGGTGAAAGTGACGAAGAAAAAACAGGTATTGTTTTAAAGACAGTTTTAATTTCCCGAAGGTAATTTATCACGACGCGGTGTTTTGGCGCGCGGCAGGAGTGTGTGTCCGATCAATATTTATACGAGACTTAGGATTCCGTTTCGAATGCAGTCTTTATGATTTATAAATGGAAAGATTCCCAAAATTGTGTTACCAAAAAGGGTTTTAGTTTTCAAACTCAAAAATTGGCCAAGTGCGAGTCAGACTCGCCTATGAAGGGTTCCGTAGTAACTATAATAATATAATATAAACTGTATATTTATTTGACGAAAAAAAAACCTTACATATTAACATTAAGATCTACAGACACATTTTTTTTTAATTTTTCACTTCATTATTATAGAAGTTAGAGCAGGGGGGAGGACATTTTACCACTTTGGAAGTGTATATCTTTTAAACGATTGACTTTATAAAAAAGTGGTTTTAGAAACCCCTATATCATTTTTAAAGACCTGTCTATAAGTACTACACACGTATAGGTTTCACGAAAAAAAAAAAATATTTTCAGTTTTAGTTCCATGTATGGACAGCCCCCTATATTTTAAATGTTTTAATTTTTTTTTTCTTAAAATTGGAAAGCGGTTCATAAAATACATCTACCAACTAAGTTTAGGAATAAAATGGCTGTGACATACGGACGGACGGACGGACGGACGGACAGACAGTCAGACAGTCAGACAGACAGACAGACGGATAGACATGACGAAACTATAAGGGTTCCGTTTTTTGCCATTCGGCTACGGAACCCTAAAAATGGACTTACTTAACTATCGTTTCTTGTTCATGAACCTAACAACCAGCACTCACAAACATAACAGATATGTACGAGAAGGAAAATACTGCCTATTTTGCCAATACTTACAGTTGTTTCAGTTTAGAAGAAAAGCACGAAAAAATAAAAATCGACCACAGAACCCATTTTCGAGAACCACTCACACTGACCATTTTTTTCCCGCGCGGCGAGGGGGACTGTTCCCGCGACGAATTCAAATATAGAACGCAACGCGTTTTCAAAATAAGAATAATATTTTTGAATATGGAATGCCTTTGCGGGTGATCGGTTTAATTTAGGCAATTTAGAAAATATTTGAATTTGTTTTTCATTTAAGAGGGATTTTATTTAAAGGATAGTAACTCATAATACTTAATGGGAAATAGTTCCTTAGTGTGTGTTTGAGACATTTTCACAACCATACCGCTAAACTAATTTTAATGACATTTGGTAAAAACATAGGTTGGAAACATGCAGAAACATATAGTATTTGTTGCGATAGGTACATTGCAGTAGGTACATTACAATATCCCATCACCAAAATATTTAGTATAGTATCATATTTGATAATTAGGAGTCAGTGTTTAGATTGAAAAATTAATACTGCCCTTTAGTACTTAGTTGTATATATTTATATGTGCTAAGTGTTAGGAAAACCGAGTATTTAATAAAAGAGAACACAGATTCTCAAACACAACAACACAGACGAAAAAATTCTAGGTATGTTTGGAGATGCCTGTAAATCAATATTGCCCATAAATTTACGGTCATTATTTTATTATATCAGTGGAGATGTAAGTACCTACTAACTGAATGACCCAGATGACGAACAACAATAAGTCCCCGCGAATCAAATCTCATGCGCCATAACCTGCTTATATGTACGACCATCTCAACGCCACGTGGGCTGCGATCAGCATACAATGACCTGTCACCAGTCAACTGTTTGCAAATCAACCATTGTGGTACATTAGCTGGTTTCAATCGCCTCCCAATTTCGAATGTTGGTGGTCTCCTCTTGTGTTGTGCCGCCCTGGGACTTTTTTGAATAGACATCGTTCTGTTGCTTGCGAGTGATGGTGATGACAGATGATGATGATTGGTGACTGATGTTAATGTTTTTGGTGATGACAGGATATTGGCAGTAATTATTACAAGTAAAATTTTATGCCACTTATTTTATCAAAATTACACTACAAATGTTTCTTCTGTTTTCCTATGAATTTCTGAAGTCTAACAAAATCAAAATAACAGGTATTTGTTTCTATTTTTAACCGACTTCAAAAAAAAGGAGGAGGTTCTCAATTCATCTTGAACTTTTTTTTTATGTATGTTACCTTATTACTCGCAGATGGCTGGACCGATTTCGAAAATTCTTTTTTACCCGACTGCAAAGGAAGGGTTATGTTTTTCGCGCGTATCTTGTATGTATGTATGTATGTATGTATGTATGTATGTTTGTAATATTCTTTATTACCTCATATCTCCAGAACCACTGAACGGATTCACATAATTGAGGTATCGTTAGATTTGTCTTAGCAGCCCAAGTGTTCTTAGATAAGTGACATTTGAAAAAATCAAACATGGCGGCTGTGCGAAGTCATTATTTATAGAGAAAATATATTTTTTTTTCGAATACAACAATACGGGTATCAAATTAAAGGGCTTATCACAAGGATTTCAAAAAGGTATATCATATTTATCATTAGTGTAATACTAGCAAAAATAATACAAAGAGAAAGTTTAAAAATATGGACTTGAGCTCTTTCACTTTCTGAATCCGGTGGGGTGCCAATGTGACACGACCGGGAAAATTAAAAAAATGTTAATTAATATTTTAACTGAAAAGTTGAAAAAAAAAAGTTATTTAAAAAATCTAAAAAACCCGACTGCTCAACTGAAATGCAAGGAACAAGCACATTTTTATTTTATAAAGTGACAAGCAGGCGGACTCGTCGAATTAAAAAAAAATACGTTCTATTGGGTCCCGCCTGCTTGTCACTTTATAAAATAAAATGTGCTTGTTCCTTGCATTTCAGTTGAGCAGTCGGGTTTTTTAGATATTTTAAATAACTTTTTTTTTGTTTGAGTAGTATACCCTATACTTTCTAGTTAGTTCCATTGTTATGAAATCATGATGGGATTCTGGAGTAATCGAGGGAACCCTTCAAATATTATAGGCACACCTATAGCGTTTTGGGTATTTCTTATAGTGCCTTGTGCAGTTGCTCTCGAAAAGCACCATTTGAGAAAGTGGAACTGATGATGAAGACCCCAGATGGCCACCGAAACTACTCAATAATAAGTATTTGGTGGATTGCAATTAGATTACTTGAATATAGATGTTAAGCACTTTATACTCGTCACAATGCATATGGTGAAGTAGAGCTGATTGTGATGTACCAGGAGATCTCCTCAAAAATTAACGGCTCTGCACCGGGAAAAGCAATATTTTGTAAAAGGTGATAAGTAGTTGACATTTTGGCTTTTGTAACTAGATAAATTACAAACCGACCCACTAAAAAGCGTGAATAAAAAAAATTTTAGTAAAAAATAGAACCGACTTCTATATAAAAATACTACAAAGGCAAAAATAACTTTAATTTCGGTAGTCGGTGTTCGGTAGTTGTGTTGGTTCTATTTTTTGCTAATTTTTTTTTTTCAATGTTCTGATTCTAAGTAACCAGCAACTTAAGTAAAAAAGGATTTAAAAACCCTTTTAAACATTTAAAACATTATTAATTATAAAATCTACTCATAGAACATGTGTGAATAAGGGCAGCAATGTTCCCAAAATACATTTAATTATTCGAAAGACAAACTACAGCATTGGAAGTTTCAAATAACTTTCAGTAGCTTTTAAAGTAAGCGGATTTTCATGCAGAGCTTAAAATTTTCTTGCTGTAGACGTCGGTATTACTTAGCAATGATGCGTGAATGGTTCCGGGGGAAATAATATGTTTTGCTTATGAGAGAAAGCATCTGCCTGCCAAAATTTGGATGTAGTCTCAAGGGAATGGCCTCGGCTTAAAAATACGAGGTCCTTTTCAAGTTCCAATATATATTTTGTACTAAAATTCAGCAAATTGCAAACTTATCATTAAGACGTTACTTTGCAATAGTAAAATCTGACTGCCTTTTTAGGCGGACACTGAAAAACATCGCCGTTCTCTGGGTACACCCATAGCATAGCATAATGCTGAGTGAGCCTTGTTGCCACGGCCACGACGTGCATCTGCCTTATTTTTGTTTTTCCTCCTTTCGTTAAACGTTATTCTAAAACATTTATTCTTACTAACATAACTGATGTACTACTAATATTATCTTAAAAGAATTTCGGATCCGGGGTTGCGGAAAGGTTTTAACGAGTAGCGTAACCCTGGAATGCAAGGGCAGCTGAAGAAACAGGGTTTAAATTTTCGGCAGTAGAAGTTTGACTCTCTCTTTACCCAGAGCAGAATGAGTCATTTCATAACATTTCTCATAAAAATACCTACCCTTTATATATGATTCCAAGCGTAAAGCTACGTTATGCAGTTAACAGCTAATCCCAGTTACTAGGAAAGCATGAAGCCGTACAATACGAGACCGAGAAAGTACTGGCGTGCTATCAGCCCATTTGACAAGAATAGTTTTTTTTTGTTAAAACGGAGTTTCGATCGCCCGGGGTTTATGAGCTGGAAAACATAACAGTACTTAGGTGATTAGTTAAGTACTTTGATTGTAAAGTGGGTTTAAATTTTACTCATCATTCCGAGTATCATCACGCCTTTCATTCTTGCGGGATACGCAGAGGTGTCAGTCCTATGTTTTAGGGGGCGAGCCTATTACCAGTACCTATCTGAGCATATTCCTGTCTTTGTGTTCGTAGATACTAACAAATTTCAAATCTATCGGTCTCTGATTTCAAATTCAAAATAACTTTGTTTTCTCAAGTGCTTATAGTTATTTACACGATACTAAAACATAAACAAACTCTGATATTTTTCTGAATGTCTCTCTGTTTGTATGGGCTTATCTCTGGAATGATTGAACCGTTTTAAACACTTCATCCCGGAATTGGTTTACGGTATACGCGGAAAAATCCTCCCATGCGAAAGAAGTCGCGTGTAAAGCTAGTAAATAATATTTTTGTATTAATTTGTCATATATAGAACTCATCTAGTTTATATTTATGAAAAAATATAACTTGTAAGAGTGTTACTTATAACCAATTTGCAAAATTAATAATTTAGAACTAAACCAACTAGTCACTTAGTCTAGTCTAGGTCTTAATTTGAATACAACTTAAGCTTGAATGAACATTTAGGCATCTCCCTAGATTATATATATCTAGTTTGTTACCATGGAAATAGTAGCTAATTATTTTTTTAAATCCGTCTACATTATTTCATTATCAATAAGAAATCAAGAAAAATGCCGATGTCATTAGCCAAATTTTCTTCGATTGTGTATTTTTCTTCTTTTTTATTTAACCTCTTTATGCATCACAAAAGAGGTTACTATATTTTGTGTGTAGGTCAAGGATCTTCTACCTTTGGTGTAGGTATATCATCCTCATTTCAAGTTCGACAGTCGCTAACGTGAGGTAGCGGCAGCATTATCAAAGTAGCGCTTACAAATTGCATCGCATTTTACTCCAGCTCTTCTAAATTCCTTTAACAACACCAACAATGGATGTCCACAAAGGTAACTCCGGTAGCCATGAGACAAAAAAATGACTTCCCATTTCCACCTAGCGATTGTTTACCAGGCTAACATAAGCGTACAGGTGGTACTTGAACATCATTTGCATACGTAATGGACGAAACAAAGGCTCTGCCTCGGCCGGCCGTGCGCGCTCATGCTACCCCGGTTAGCATTGTAGTAAATGCTAATGAACATTAGGAACGTTAAAACAAATAACTTGAAAAAATAATAGTAACTCCTTGAGGTTATGCGCGCCGGCTGTGTGACTCCCGTTCTAGTCAGGTGAACCGTCTTTTACCTGCAGTATTTCTTCAGAACCACTGTTTTATTGGAACAAAAGCACTAACAAAACTCAGTTTTAATAAAAACGTTGATTCCGTTGTGTAAAAAAGAGAAACAGCCAACATACCCCATTCAGGAAGCTAATAATGCGAAGGAATAAAATTATTAAGCCAACTATCGGCATAAACACAACAAACATCTCATTAACATGTAAATTAGGTACAACCCACAACAATAACGTAACCTAACCAGGGTGGAAGCAACAAAAAGAGCTTTAAAGGATGAAAATGAATACCACAGAATACGTAGCGATTTTAATTAGAACGGTCCGTGCCTCAGGCGCGACCGCAGCCCGTAAACCGAACTACCGAGAGGCGAACGTTAAAAAATTAACTTCTATTTTTGAATTTTATCTTGAATACTGACAATTTTTAATATCCGTCCGTCTATGCTGGCCTGGTAATTAGGATCGGCTTGTCTTAGCGCCTTTCAGACCTACAAAATGATAAATAAATAAGCAGAAGTATATCTTGGTCATGTATTTTATTTAGGGTTAGGACACAGAGTAAATAGTTCGCCAGAGACTCTTTCTTTTTCTAGATCTTTTCTTCAGTTTCTGACAGGCTGTGAAAACTAACCGTGCATTACCCTATTAAGAACCAACAAGCACATCAAGTGGCAGTGGTTGTCATATCAGCCATATTTATAGCGTAATCGCGTCTTGACATGGACTTTTTTGTCAAATAAGAGGACGTTACGACCGACGTAAATTCTACCAAATTATACGTTTCCACATAAGAAATGCTGACACAAAGAAATGTATAATATGCGGTTTCCTCCCGGATATCCGCATAGGAACGACAATATTTGACCGTATTATGATCCGGACGCGTATTTCTTTCCGTTTGTAGGATATTTTTCGCAAAAGGAAAAGCCGGCGGTACGGCGGCCCATCCGTATATCATACCCGCGCACAGATTTAACCCCAGAAACAAGACCGAAATCTCCATAGGAATTGTTGGCGGGCAAATATCAGTGGTTCAATTTTATCATACGAATGGCCGGACCTAAATAATACCACCCCTTATTATCATATATTTGGGTGTAACTACGGTGCCATGCGGCGACGCGCACCTCGCGCGATGTGTTCCGCTCACGAAAAAACCGACCGAAGAATTTGTCGATCGTTATTAAAAGTTCGATGCGAACCGTCTTTTACATAATGTAAGCTCATCCAATAGAGTGAAAGTAAATAGACGACGGGCCGCGGCCCGAGGGGCTGAGACCGAAAAACCGCAAGACAATCCCGAAATTCATTACACGCATTGCGAGAACATCGCCGGAATTCACAATATTGAAATCGTGGAGCCCCGAGCCCCTCCCGGAGCCCCCGTGCCGCGCAGATATTACAAAACCCTAATGTAAACGTTGCTATTATTGCAAACTAACACGAATAAGTAACTCGCTCACTTTACATAACCGAGCGCGCTCCACTCCAGTATATCCTTCATAACACGAGCATTCGACATACTTTGCCCCGTGACGTCATCGATCAAGCATCACAAAAAACATTACAGTCGTAAACAATGAAAACATATCATAAAACAATTTAGCCGGTAATCCCGGCTATAATTTATAGCCAGTAATATCGGGGAGAATCAGTGTTAAATCATAAAATAAAATACTTTACTGATGTATTAGGTAACACGGGCAGCAGTTTTAATAACTGTTATTAAGAGTCTTGACGAAATTCCCCAATAATGAATCTGAAGAGCGAACGCTCCCGATAGCTCCTTCACTTTATGGATTTTAACACGTCTATGATTTTATGACGCTCTGGTACTTGTTGAATAATTTACTCCTGGTAGTTTGTGCTCCTGGTGTGCCATTCAACCTGTAATGTGACTTATAATTATGTATAGAGATCTGTACTAGAGGTTTTGAGACATTTCTTTAATAGTGTAGCACCGCTTCGATATTCAAGGAACAGTAAACATTTTGCGGTATATTTTGATGGCGTGATATACTCTTAAAGGAGATAAAAATGTATCATTCGCGTAACATTTTAGTGCGCGCCAATCGTAAAGAGTGCATCACTTGGACTGGGCCGCACCAGGCTAACATGTGTCGTAAAGAGACCTCTTCGGCTAACAATTTCCTGATGGTCTGTAAATAGTAAGTTTATTGTCTTTTTATGAGGTACTCGGACCGTAAAAAGGAAATAAAAGAGCACCGCCAATGGCGATAATAAAAAAAATAATTTTCGACTCATCTTCGTGATTATCTCTTTCGGTTTTACGAGTAAGTAACGCGCGGGAGCGAGACGGGAACGGTTTTACAGCGTGTCGTACCGATGTGACCCTTTCGACTCGATGGGGGTAAAGGTCGTAAAATGGGAGCATAAGGATAATGTTTTGGGTTTCCTATACTGCGCTTCATTCATGATTTCGTTTTAGTACGGCGTTGGTAGACATGTAAATCCGATTGCTTTCACAACATCAATACGAGTATTGAGATACGTTTTCCCTCTATTATGTGGTGTATTACAATCGTAATAGAAAAAAAGCTGGCTTCCCCTGTAACTTTGGCACAGGCCAGAAACTGAAAATTCGTCGCATGCAAGCTTCACGTAAACCAAACGGAAAACTTTTAATCTAGATTCGCTACAAAAGCACAATTACAACGAAACCACCGAAATCAGTACACGCAAATTCAAATTTGGAACAGCGTGATAACGGCCGGTTTAATTGCGAATAGGGATGGGACAGTGCGATCCCGCGCGGACGTATTCGCAGTCGGTCTAAGTTCCGACACTCCATTTGTTCGGCTCGAGTGCGCCTAACGCCGGCCACGGGACGCATCCTAATTCTTAAAGGGCCCATCAGAAGACCTTTATGCGTTAATAAAGTTGCGATATAAAAAGAATGGAGGCGTCCGAGGGTGAAGACGGAAGGGTACGAGTTAAGTGCGCGTTTAAGGCAATGTCGGGGGCGTGCGAATTTGTCAAGCCATAGAACGGGACGATTCAATTGTACGATGATTAAATAAAGACAAGAGATCTCTTGTTGGTCTATTGTCATCAAGTTTTCCCTTTTGTGGCTTAGCAGTTACCTCTAATTTCCTTGGAATTTTAATGTTCTATTAGCAGAATTATTAATCTATTATTATAACGTAATTGGTAGAACTCGTTCTGTTTAACGGACTGCACGTTTCATGTGCTCAGAAATACGTGCAAAATTGCATCATGGCATGCTTAATAAAGCACCGGTAATCATAGAAAATAGTCGATTTCTTCACTTAAGTTATTATCTGTTGCTTGGTTATGTATCTTTAGATGCTAGTTTATAAAGTAAGTAATTACATTTTTTTTTTCATGATAAGAAATATTAAAACTCGAATCATCATTCTCGGAATCGAATCACGTCGCTTAAAGCCATTCCCACACGCTGCCAAACCGAACACCTCAAAACAGCCCTATCAAAATCTCAAAGTCAAACTTTACGACACCGCGAATAATCTTTTGCAAACAATACAAAACAAAAATACAAAGATAGTCCTTAATCGAGATAGCCCGCTAGTTGGCCCTAAACAAAGATGAGGGCCCGTAAAGGAAGCCGGAGTGTTTTATTAGCCATTTGGGCTTTATTTAACGCTCTCTCATACAGATTTTATACATCGGCGTCTCGACGTCTGACGGGGCACGGCATCATGGGCTCGATGGGCTCTTACGGTTCCGTATCAGATGGGGGAGTTTTAGGGCTGGTAGGTTTTCAAGAAAAATTGTGTAGGGACAGATTTTGCATGTGAATGGGATAGAATATTGTCACTGTTGAAAGTAAGATGAACTTAAAAATTTCGTCTATTATATCGAGTCTCTTCCTATTGTCTATACCCGCCGTTTCACTCCCTTGAAAATTTAGAAGAAAAAATCTTTTCAGCAAAAGAAACATACTATGTCCTTCCCCTAATCTATCTCTGTACCAAATTAGATCAAAATCGGTGAAATGGTTTAAATGTGAAAGTGTAACAGACGGATAGAGTTACTTTCGCATTCATAATATTAATAGGAATAACTAATTGACGTCATGTATTTCGACTGGATTGGTGATGTAAGCACATAATAGTCTCCGCTTTAAAAACACTCCCTAAATAAATGGAACTCTTATAGAATGACTTTCTTGTCTGACTGTCAAGCCTCTTTTTTCTTAGAAAAGGGTAGAGATATCGAACTGAAATTTACATCCAACTAGTTTGTTGGCGTGGGAAGGTTTTCTCACGTAAATCTCGATTTTGTGGAGTGTTTGGGAAAGAAGTAGGCTATGTGTTATTCCAAGATATCAACTATCCACTTCACTTCAAACCATTTCAGATCCGTTCAGTTGTTTTTATGTGAAAGAGTAACAAACATCCATACATCTTTATACTCGCATATCCATTTTCACAAACTGTCGCATTTGTATTTCGAAAACACCTACATAAATATTTACATTTCGCTAGTTTTGTATTGTACATTAGGGTGCCCTATATTCGAACAAATTTAAAAAAAAAATTGACACGCATTTATAATTTTTAGGGTTCCGTAGTCAACAAGGAACCCTTATAGTTTCGCCATGTCCGTCTGTCTGTCCGTCTGTCCGCGGTTTAGCTCAAAAACTATTAGTACTAGAAAGTTGTACTTTGGCATGGAGTATACACGTTAATGACGCCGAAAAAGTGGTAAAATAAAATTTTGAAAAAAACAATTATTTAGGGTACCTCCCATACATGTAA
Source organism: Tholera decimalis (assembly GCA_943138885.2). Lineage (NCBI taxonomy): Eukaryota > Metazoa > Arthropoda > Insecta > Lepidoptera > Noctuidae > Tholera > Tholera decimalis. The sequence continues at coordinate 3,876,051 of OW964565.2, read as the reverse complement.
AGTGGGATGATAATTTTTTTTTTCGTTCTTCCCATAGTGTGGGATATCCTTGGATAGGTCTTTCAAAAATATTAGGGGTTTGGTAAGACCGTTTCTTGATTAAGTAAACCGTTCGTGACTTATCAAGCTTTAAAGTACCAATTTTCGTTAGAGTCAAGTGTCCCCCCCTCTATCAAATAAACGGTTATAGTTAGAAATTCAAATGTCACGGCAGTAGTACCTATATATAACTAAATTTAAAGGAAAACTATCACACATAAGTGGGCTTTACAAGTTTACGAGTAATAGTCGACCAATTGTATTTGACTCGAAAATTTCGAACAACTCCATAGAAATGTCGATAGATGACGCTAAGCGTCAGTTGTATCGTGCTAGCTTCTTGTGACGATTGAGTAGTGTAGCTCTGTGTCCGTATTTAAGTTCAAAACACCGGCTATGACAAGTTTTATACAATCTCTAAAAAAAAATTGAAACATTCCGTGCAAAATTGTCGGATCAGGTGAGGATTTGTATAGGAAATCAAATTAGTTAGGTAGTCATGTTTGGCTTTTAGTTAGAGCATGGTACGAAACGATCAGTCAGCGAATACGACACGCACTTGGCTGTTATAAAAACTACGGAACCCAACACTGCCCGTGGCCCGACACGCACTTGACCGGTTTTTTATAAATGTTAAAACATACTCAAATATGAAATTTCATCTTTCTAGCATGATCGCAACCCGTGCCGACTGAGCTTCAAAGTTTATTGAAAATCTTGTCTTTTCCTCATTTTTGGGTCGGCAATAAAACTATTATAAATGAAACAAATTAAGTGAATACGAGTTAACAAAAAATAGAACCGACTTCCGTAATTTATCTAGTTACAAAAGCCAAAATGTGAACAACTTATCACCTTTTACAAAATATTGCTTTTCCCGATGCATAGCCGTTAATTTTTGAGGAGTTCTCGTGGTACTTGACCATCAGCTCTACATCACCATATCCATTGTGACAAGCATAAAGTGCTTAACATCCGTACTCAAGTAATCGAATGGTAATCCACGAAGTACTTATTATTGAGTAGTTTCAGTGGCCATCTGTGGTCTTCATTATCAGTTAAACTTTCCCAAATAGTACTTTTCGAAAGCAACTGCTCAAGGTACTATAAGAAATACCAAAAACGCTATAGGTGTGCGTATAATATTTGAAGAGTTTCCTCGATTTCTCCAGGATCCCATCATCAGATCCTGATTTCGTAACAATGGAACCAACTAGAAAGTATATCCTTTCAAACGCAAAAAGAAATTTTCAAATCGATCCAGCCGTCTCCGAGTTATGAGGTAACATACATAAAACAAAAAAAAGTTCAAGACTAACTGAGAACTTCCTCTTTTTTTTCAAGTCGGTTGATAAAATAAATTTATATAATAAAATTAATCTTTATTAAAAAGAAAAGAATAATTGTCAGCCAGGGTAACTCCTCTTAAGTGTAGTTTTTTAAAGTCCGGATTGAAATATCGATATTTCTACACACAACGCAACAAGAACTGTTTTATTCTTCTTCTGCTGTTAATATCACAGCCCTTTCAGCGGTATCATTCACAACTTTCAAACGATTAATTCAGCATCCTGAAAAGCTGCATTATCATTCCAAAAACATACATCTTCTTGAAGAAAACCGTTGTCAATCTGAAGTCGTGATGGAAATATTTTCCGATACAAAATAATCATCACCAATTCGTTTTATCTACAGAAAACATATGAATGAATAAATAAAAATTGGCCAAGTGCGAGTCGGACTCGCCCATGAAGGGTTCCGTAGTAACTATAATAAATATAATATACTTAATAAAAATATAATATAATATACAAATTTCTTAAAACTACCTTATTTACAATTTTTACAACTACGCCAAATAACTTTGTTTTTCATAGTATTTGTATGAATTACAAAGTTATATTTGCGGGTTTAGAAAATATACTGTATCTCAAAAACTGCTGACTCGATCTCGTTCAAACCAATTTTGGTTGAAAGTTTACATTAAGATCATATGGTTTTTTTTTAGATTTTTCACTTCATTATTATAGAAGTTAGAGGGGGGGACACACATTTTACCACTTTGGAAGCGTATATCTTTTAAACGATTAACTTTATGAAAAAGTCATTTTAGAAACCTTAATGTCATTTTTAAAGACCTCTCTATAGATACCACACACGTATAGGTTTCATGAAATAAAATATTTTCAGTTTTAGTTCCATGTATGGGGAGCCCCCTTTATTTTAAATATTTATTAAATTTTCTCTTAAAATCGGAAAGCGGTTCACAGAATACATCTACCTACTAAGTTTTACATGTATAGTCTTAATAGTTTCGGAGTAAAATGGCTGTGACATACGGACGGACGGACAGACAGACAGACGGACAGACATGTCGAAACTATAAGGGTTCCGTTTTTTGTCATTCGGCTACGGAACCCTAAAAACAACAATAAATGTAAAAATAAAACATAAATACTTGCTTACTGATAAGATTTTGGGTCATTTCTTCCTTCGATGGAATATAGCGTTTCTGTGATTGCCAACTAAAATTTCTATTTAACTTGGCGATCATTTTATTTCTAGCTTATCAACTTAATTATCAGAAAGTGATAATATGACAGTCTCTTCACACTAATACGGACTACAGGTGATGGCTACACTTGTTTACGATGCTTTAGAAATTGTTGCATCAATTTTTTCGTATTCTTTTACCTTATTCAAGAAGCACAAATCTTGGTTAGGTGCTTTAGTTGCAACTCGTGCCAAGGCTTAACATACATAAACAAACATACACGTAAACGTGACAATAAATAAACAAACATCTTGAAGAGCCTTTTTGTCTTTCGCAATCATTCGGAGTTGTGATTGCAAACATATTTTGAAGAATAGATCGCTCTCGCCATCCATCATGCCTGATGCTGTGCTCCAGGGGGCCTGAGTTTTTTAGTGTTGTGACTCTAAGTTATTTGTAGTGGAAGTAGATGCTAACTCTCCTCTCTCTCGCTAACTCTCTTCCAATCGTCTTCGTCTAACTAGCTATTCCTTCTTTCTCTGTAAATTATTTGTCAGCGCCACCCAAGCATCCCGGTCGACCTGGCTCTCTTTGTTTATTTAAAAATGCATTGTCTTCCTCTATTTTCATTCTTTCAAAGGCATCAGCATGTGCAATAATATCGAATAAGTTATCAAGGTGATTTTAAAATTATATTCACGATTCTTGAACGAGGCCGGAGCCTTGTTACATTTTTTTGTAGATCTCCCCAAACATGATATGAATCAATAAGTTTCTTCACGCATTTTAGAAAATGTCTTTGTGGGAATTCTTGCTTTTTCCCAAAATATACTGCACTCTTTAATTACAAGACTGGCACTTTCACTGACAGTCAACTAGACTTCATGAATATTATAAAATAGAACAGCGAGAACTTGTCTATTTGACGGTGATTTTGCACCGGTTATTTGATGGCTAGGCAGTCTGACATGGAAAATATTTTGTTTGTCATTCCTTAACCCTACCGACATTTATATGCAATAAGGAATAGGCACTAAAAATCTTAAAAATCGTGTATGAAGGTGACTAATAAAACACTCAGTTACAGGCCCAAGAACGGTACCCAAGCAAATTGTATGGACAAGTTTCAATCGCAAGTCGGCACGGGTTATCGTTTATATAACGGGCTAATATTTATTTCGAGACTATATTAAGTCATTACGAAAGTTTTAAGAAGATATGCGTAAAAATATTTCGACATCGAAATTTAAGGGACACCCTATTGTACATGCATATAAATATCATGTCGTGTGTATGTTATATTATTGCAATGAATTCCTTAAGCTTCCTTTGAAAATACTGTCTTTAAAGGTTTTTAGTTTTTTTCAATTAACTTAACCCATCTATATAGAATTAAGTAGAAAAAGGTATCTTAAACCCTGCACAGGTATCTCTAACCTTGAAAAGCCCGGTTAACCAACCGAGTCCAAACTGTGCACCACCTCACCATTTGTGCCCCAAAATATGAAGTCTGCCATTAACGATGCCTTGGAAGTAGCTGAATCTTACTCCTGACAGATCATGAGTTTCTGTCGCGTTATCACGAAAAACAATAGAACTACGCTAACTCTTCCCTTATAGAGGACTCAGTTCTTCTTTACACCTGAAAGCACAACATTGCCAGCCCTAAGCTCATGTCATCTGTGCGCTATGTTATTCCTATGGTATGTAGCACCGTCTTGCCAGACAGACAGCCATTATCCAAGGGTGCATGTAAACGTTGACTTTCGTTGCTAGTTCAATTTTGATAACACTGGCTGGGGTTCGGAGTTGATTAGAATATGTGCTGGTGAATGTAAAAGCGTAGCTTCTTTAGTCTTATGTCTATCGGTAACATTTCGGGGGTTATGCGGTGGAATTGCACAAACTAATTCCACTGTGACAGTTCCATTATTGGGCTACAAGACGAACGGCAATGCGCCATCGTTACATGGTGGACGTCCCTCCCACCCATACGCGCAAAACTACTTTTATTATGCATACAGCTAAGGAGTGGAATTCCTTGCCGGAGTCTGTGTTTCTTGATAACTATATCCTGGGGGTCTTTGAGTCAAGGGTGAATAGGTTACTTCTAGGTAAGCTTGCTTCAGCTTCGACCTCATCATTACTTAATATCAGGTGAGATGGTGGTCAAGCGCAAGCTGAACATAAATTAAAAAAGTAGCTTCAGTTCGCTGTATGTTTGTTGATCTATCGTCAATATGCTGAATCTAAAAATATTTATGAAACAAAAAAAATGCAGTGTTTATTAAATCTCTTCACAGGTGTCTGTCTCAACGTCAAAAATTTCCATTTTCTTCACCTTCAAATTCAATGTAAAATCCCATTTTATACTACCAAATATCAGTTACGAATCTTTGCCGTATAAAAAGCTATAAAATGCTAAACAACATGAATACAAATCTTTATCAACGATACAAATATAATCACTGCGTTACACCTGCAAATATAAATGGCTGCAAATAAAGAACTATGTCCTTCACACTATAGTGTCAATCACCCAAAAACGCGAATACTATAAAAAGTATTAACAAAAAACTTGAAAACCGCATTTCTAAACTCTCGATGACACTCACGCATTGTAATCGCGGCTAAATCGAATAATCGAGCACTCGAGGAAACTGAGTTAAGTTATTTAGAGTCGAGTCCCCCCGACACTACTCGGTAATCGAATCGGAGACCGCCACTTGGTGACACTTGAGCGGAGTGTTACTTTGTTAGCCGATTTTTGCGGGCCCCAGTCCGCCCCCGGGGTACAACGCGATTATGCAAAAGTACTCCATACGAATCTCCTTCCAGACAGCTTTATGGCACTCCAAGATTTTTATACCTTATTTTCTTACATTTTTTTAATACAAAACATGATAATCTTCATACTTTTCGAGCACGTTTTCACCCCGCATAAAGTTTCGAATTTTGCATGTCGAGTACTCTTAAAACAGGAAAAGCGATTTCAAGTTGCTAAAAACAAGGCAACTAGTCAGTAAACTTGTGCCGAACAGAAAAAATAATTACGGAGCGTTAAACATGCAAACCCACAGTACGGATTATCAAACAGAACGCAATCTACAATGTCATTAAAAAAACATCCTGTTCGTTTAATATTCACATCATAATTCACGATACGCAACTACGCTTGAAAAAAACAAAACATAATCCCGAAGCGTCACAAACAATAGCGAATAATCGATTCCTAAATCGATACAACACTAGAGCGGCTACCCGGTGCAGCACGTCACAATCTGATTCGATTCATTCGTATTCCGATGACGAGACACAATTCAATTTGAATATTTTGACGTGACCGTCGAATACTAATATAGACGACAGTTTAGCAAATTGTATCTTATAGCGCGTGTTTTATGTTTTATTTATGATACATACGATTGTAAATTTAATTTGTGTCGCGTCGCTAACGACCCCAGTCTGGATTTCGTGCATTCTCACTTTTGTGACTGACTAGTGATGCGACACCGATAGTGTGGAGCGATACCAGATGTGTGCCTCGACTTTTGGCCTCGAAATTTTCGGCTCTGATAAATGACAATATTTGTTAGAACGCAGACGCACCTCTTTTAAGTTTGTACGGTCCATTCATACATCTTGTTATGTATGAGGATTCTATTCCAACTTTCACTGTGTGCGTCAGTTAAAATTAATTAACACTCAAGTTGAACGTGCGACATGAGTTTTGGCATCGTCTCCGCTCCGAAAAACTAAGTATCGGAAATAGAATCGGATGAGTAATGACGTGATATACCTAATGAATGTCGTGTGAAACTGTCACTTGTTTTAATTAATGTTGTTTCTGTTTCCACGCAGCCTTTTGACAGAGAGACTCTTATTATGTTCTGTAATAGAACAGACACGGATAGACATTTGTAGTTCATTATTCCTTCTGTCTAAGATCAACGTAAAAATGCTTTGACATCTGGATTTCTGAAAAGATACTTTTTATAAATGATATCTCCAGTTAGTTGAGAAACCAAAGAATATTTTGGTCTTTGACATTAACACGTTTTCAAAAGTTATTCTCTGAGCCTGCGCATACGCATGAATAGGTCCGTGAGAAAGACTAACAGACGGTGTTTGTCACATGGCTGTTTAATTTTTATAAACATACGAGTGTTTAGTACTTCGGGGACCTTTCGAGATCTAACCGGATACGGAGATAAAACACTCCACGTCAAGATTAGATTTTTCTAAATAAATATCAAACTCGAGTGTTATTTACCGAGGCAGCTTGGCAGCACAAGAGGGCCCTGTTCTCAAGTCAATGGTGTTTGTTTAAAACCACTTAAAAACTCAATGGGCTCGACAAATACGTAACTGCAGTAATCTGTTGTAACAATACTCGACACTGTAAATAATGCGAGTTTACGCATTGGAAACGTTGCGTGGGCGTCACGGGTTTATCTATTATATACATTATAGATTTTTTTCTTAATATAAAAACACATAAGCCATGGTGACATGTGTGGCGCCTCGGCCGCGTTATCTCATTGTGAAATGTGTACCAAAAAGACGGCGCGGTGTGACGTACGACGAGGACACATTCGATACATAAACCGCGGCGTATCTCGGTGAATATCATCTGTGCCTTCACAAACACTGACCGTAGATTAGATAGCGCCGGATGTTGCTTCTGAGATCAGGAACGTCTGCGCACGGCTATAGACAACATTTACACAGCGCTACCTTACAATAAGCAGTGTATCTTTCCATAACACTATCGAATTCGAAATTCGAAAAACAAATTTCGATCGCCCCCCTCACTTGTTGCGAGCGACATATGTTCCTTGTAAACTGTAAACTATATTATAATGACATTAAAATAACAGAAACAAGGTGCGAACGCATCGATTCGGTATTTATTATTCGAAAATAATCGGTAACGCTTCGATAATGTGCTAAATTCGAATTACCGCCGACCAAGCGCGCATAACATAATTGCTGGTCGCACGCGAAGTGTCTATCAAAATTATTTTCGTATGGGGTACTTTTTTTTCTTATGCACCCCTGGCAACGAGCGTGGGGTGTCGTGGGATCCTCTCGCACCTACGGACAGACACGCAAACCCCGTCAATACAGATAATTGTTTCATTATTCTTCTATTAACTCCACTGGTGCGGTAATTTATCTTTGCGGATTACGTGTTTCGGGAGGGCTAAAATTGTATGGTTTTTAACACACTGTTTAGCAATATGGCCGGTGGAAACTAATTTTGGTGGCAACAAAATGCGGAGACGGGTCGTAAAACGCGAAAGCAGTAAAGTCTCGAGCTGGCGCGGTCTAAAAGCCTGCGGGGCGTGGTGGTGACGCCCAGCGTTTTAGCCGCGCGGACATGCGATGCTTAGCGTCTTTATTAACATTGCACCTACTCGCTAGATATGGACTCCTGGTACTGCTGTTATTTATACCATAAGTCAGGGTTATCTTCGTGATTATCTTAAAGGGTAGACAGACGGTAAAGTTATAATAATAAAGTGCAAATCAAATTATTCATACAACGACCATCTCGTATGAATTGGCTGCATTTCAAGTGCATGTAATCAAATAACTTGTATTAAATTGAAAATGGAATTTAGATTTATCCGTTACATCTCAGGAACGGCCGGGCTACATTTGAGAAGGTTCCAGTAACTTTTCAAATGTTTTCGGAGATAGCCACCCCATAAGAAAACTTACGTAATACTGATTAATTAGTTATTTTGGCGAAATAGGGGTGGCCTGGGGTGGTGTTAATAGTAGATTATTAACCAAGGGCTGTATGACATCAATTGCATACGAGGTTTTTGGCGCCTGAGCGAAGCGAAGGCGCTAATTAACCCGAGTATGCAATTGATGCTTACGCCCGAGATAAATACTCTGCTTTACATATCGATTGTGAGGTAAGTAAACAACAAGACAGCAGGTTTCAATGAACATTTATTAAGAAGAAAGAAATGTGTATTTAATTAAAATTAATAGTAAAATTATTACAATTTGTAAGAGATATGGTCACGTTCTTTTTAGGTATATTTATAGTTTGAATATGAGTTTGTGATGATAAGACTTGAGTTTGAGTGACTTGAGGTTCTTGCATCGTAAATGGCGGCAGTTGACTGGTACTATTTTCTTCATTAAAAAATGGCTCAGATGATGTGCTTTGACGTGGTGATTTTAAGTTTATATTTTCTGTTATTTTAGAAGTAATTTTGCTTTTGTTTGCCATCGAATCTTCGATATAACCTTCGGCCACTTTGCTGGACTTCCAGCCGCCGTGCCTTTTTAACAGAGTGAGGTTGGCTCCCGAATCAGCCAATAGAGTCGCTGATGTTCTGCGAAAGCAATGCCCGGTGTATAACTCTACGTTACTCAGTTTTAAATATGTGGCTATTTGCTTTGGCATGCCTGTAAATTTGTTTTTTCCTATTACTTGTCTGTGGCATTTTCCTTTACTGTAATTAAGAAAAAAACGATTTGTATCCACGTTTTCAGGCCGAAGAGCTTGATATTTTTCAACATAATTTGCAAATTCTTCATGCACAACAAATGACCGGTCAATTTTAGTTTTCGTGTTAGGCAGTTTTATGAGTAGTAATTTGTTATGTTTTTCTACATTTTCTATTGTCAAGTTTGTCAATTCCACGGTTCTGCGGGCTCCCGATATCCCAAAAATTAGAACAACCTGTAAAAAAGACATAAGTTGTATTAAAGGCACCAAATTCGCATAGTATTTCTGTGAAATATTTTGGTAATTTATTAAAAAGGGCAAGTAAATACGTAGGTACCTTTATTGCTAAATAAATTTCATCCGGAGCTTCATTTAAGAATTTCTGTACTTCTTCTGCAGTAAATACCTTCGATTTCTTGCTTTTAAAGCCGTCAGACTGCCTTTTCAAGAAAGCAGTAAGTTTAGAAAAATCTTTCAAATTCACGTCATGTTTTGTCATCATTGTAGATTTTAGCATGGAATAAAAGCACTATAAACTGGAAGGTTGTAGCCTCTTAGATAATTCATCAAAATATGATATAAAAACACTTTCAGAAAGAGATTTCACTTTTTTTTTCTGACCGCCATTTCATAAATTCGTCGTATGCCTTTACATATCTTTCTTTCGAGTTCGGCGGTAATATACTTTCGACAACTGTTTTTGCCCTTTCTTTAATAAAATCGGGCGTTAGATATATGTCTTCGTCACTAGACATGTTTAAAACTTTTGAAAAAGAACTCAAACAAGAAAATTAATTATTTTCGCGATGCTTTCGCGCCTACTAATAGACTGCCTTTTTTTTCACGCACGCAAGCGCGTCAAATCTTGCTGGCCAGTTTGATTTTTAAATCGATTCCATCTAACATACGATGTGGAAACAAATAGTTCCATATTTAAAATAAAATCTTTATAAAATAAATTGTCTAGATTCCGATTCGAGTAATTAATCGATACCGAGAAAAAAAAAATTAACTTTTTAAAAATATTCTTCGTGCAGTATGAGTATGACAGTTCTTTTTTCAAATTCCAAAACCTATGCTGTAATGATAGTCATACACCCCGGCATTCAGGGGTGTAAGGGTGTACTTACAGAGCAAGAGATATGTAAAAGCAATTATATTGATGCACGCGAAACTACGGGCATTGCTCGCATTGTTTTAGCAGCTAAGGTATAGTATCTGTATGTTTTCTTGATGGGATATTTGCAAACTATATGTAAAACGTAAAACTTAAAGTTATTTATGGGCTGTAATCATATCTCAAAGACAATTTTAAGCAGTAGATAATATACTACATGTCCTGATCGAGAGACCCAAAGCAATTTGTCATTTCACACTTAAAACTCAATAAAAAATAATCAAACACATACCCCACATTACAAACAGTTGGTTAAGCGAAGTGCTTCAACAGCGCGACACGAAACAGAAATACCAGGGCGTAATGAGAGCGCAGCAGATATATTAATTGGACAGCAGATCAAAGAGCAACAAATGGGATCTTCGTCAGCCATGGTTGCCTGGTAATTGTGAGGACAGGTCGCCCGTTTGATGGCACTCTGCCGCTCCTGTGATCGAAAATAGATACCAATCTGTTATGGAGATAAATTGACGCATATTTACGGTGACTTACGTAATGGGAGTCAGTAGAGGAACATTGTAACCTATTTATTGCGGCATAAATGATTCTTAACCTGAAGAACCCAAGATGGAGACCTTAGAGTACGGACACGAGACACGAAAGGCAAACATAAGCGTCTATTAAAATTAAGATATTCAGATAACAGCGGCCGCAATCCTCAAGCAAGAGTTATCTAAATTCTTCAAACATTTACGAAACTAAAACAAGTAGTCGACGTGAAACCTGCCTTATCTTTACAAGGCTCGCCTCCCGGCTAATCTTGTGATAATACCATACAAACAATAGTATTCCTTAGAGGTGATTAAGCAATGGCTGGATAAACGTTATTTTATTATACTATCATATAAGATTTAGTAAGCGGCCTCTTGCCTGGCTATGAATGATGTAGAGTGAGGCCGTTTCGGGCTCCATTAAAGTGAGTTCAATATTAGGAATGAATACTTCGAATAAAGCTTATAATAAAATTTAACACACACGAAAATAAATAAATATTAGCTCTGCACGCAACTTCATTTGCGTGGAAGGTATTCCCGTGTAAACCCTAATCCCGATCTAAAACGAGTCAGCCGTTCCTGACAAGCATTGACAGAGAAAGGACAGACAAAAATTAAATAATACAATATAAGCTCTTCAGTTAACACAGTTATTTTGCAATCACTGATAGATATTTCAATTTTATTTATGTGTTTTGAAGATGTTGTGTAAAGTGATCAGTGATAGTTACTTCCTAATTTTGTAATCTATACTTATAATAAATCTGTAGAGAGGTCAATTCTGTACATGAAATATATTTACAAAATAACTATCAGGGGGTGATTAGGGATCGATACTGATGCCAAAAATGCAATCGGTAAAATTTTTGTCTATCTGTCTGTCTGTATAACCGTTATAGAAACAAAAACTGCTCGACGGATTTTAACGAAACTTGGTACAATTATTTTTCATACTCCTGAGCTGGTTATAGTATACTTTTCATTACGCTACAATCAATAGGAGCAGAGCAGTGAAGGGAAATGTTGGGAAAACGGGAGAAGGTACTCCATTTTTTAAGCTTCCGTCGGGAGTGCAACCTTAATGGTTAAAGCTACACAGAAATCATTTATGACGGAAATGTTCTCCTTAAAATTATATAAAAAATATCCCACGACAGCATATATCTATCTTTTATGGTTGACTCACAATAACACGTGTAACTCCCGATAGCTTAGCAGTTCGAAGCTTTCTGGTTATTATTCTGCTCCGAAATTTAAAACCACCACAACTTTGCAATGGACCTCGGCTAAAATTAACCCAGTTGCAACAAAATATAATCGAGGCTCAAATTTTAACAGGTTGCGGTGCAGGAGGAACCGTCTTTATTCCCAGAATTCCCATAATACCAAATACTTTTCCATTCCAATTTAAAAGAACGCAATTCCCAGTATCGGTGTGTTATGCAATGACAATTAATAAGGCCAAGGGCAGACTTTTCGTGTTGCTGGAGTAGATCTCGGTGTCAGTTGATTCTCGCATGGTCAGTTGTACGTCGCTCTTTCCCGGGTTAGCAGTTCTAGAAATCTTTATATTCACGTGCCGGAAGGGTCAACTTTCAACATAGTTTACCCGGAAGCTTTGCGCTGAAGTATTTTCGTTCTATAGGTACTTAAGCCTCATGTGAACGTGATCTAAACAATATTACCGATACATTAACTTAATAACACACAAGGAGTTACACGCTGACGGAGTCGCGGGCACAGCTATTAACAATAATATTGTGCGGTTCGGTATTGCGATATTTTTCAACAGTATTATAGATTGACATATTATATTTCCCTACTAAATTACGAAAGTTAATCTGTCTGTTACATCAAAATCACTGAACCGTGAGGAAGGACATAGGCTACTTTTTTTTACGAAAAACGACGGTAACGTGGACGAAGTCGCGGGAAACAGCTACATAGTACTAATAATATAAGGCTGAAGAGTTTGTTTGTTTCTTTGTTTGAACGCGATAATCTCAGGAACTACTGGTTCGAATTGAAAAAATGTTTTTTAATTAAATAGTCAATTTATAGAGAAATGCTATAGGCTATAGGTCATTACGCTAAGGCCAATAGGAGCGGAGCACCAATGAAGAATGCTTCAAAATCGGGGTTAAATTTAACGTTAGCCCAAAGTAACTATTCCACGCGGACGAAGTTGCGGGCAAAAGCTAGTTGGGAAATATACTTATGTTAGTTTTTAACCAATCTTCCATTTAATTACATCATAAATGTCCTGGGAAGCCAAGGCAAATTTCCGTATGAAACCCAAATATTATACGATTTCCCAACTATTGGTTAGGAAAACATTTAAAATAGAAAGGGCTAATGTATCGGTGGTAACAAAGCAGGTTGGTAACGGAACTGATTCTCGGAAAAGCGGGAACGGTGCGCAACTCGTCCTTTGATATAGCTGTAACAACAAATACATCTCCGTTAGATGCTTCCGCCCTGGTACTTGCTTCTGAAACAATGAAATTCAGGAAAAACTGTTTGATCTCTAGTTTTTTATAGGAAAGATTTTAGTGGGCACAAAGATTTAGAAAAATAAATAAATTTGGCCACTAATACAGCATCAATTCAAGCTTACTATAAATATAGATTGAATAATTAGGAGACCTTATAATGTTATTGAATTGGAAGGTGAGCCTATTTTTCCCTAAATTATATTATCAATAACAAAATTTGTAAGCTTGCGTAATAATTTTCTGCACCATTTTTGCACGCCGATATTAGAGGCAAAATAAAACGTCCTCTACGTCACAGTGAAAGTCCTATTAAATAGGTTTAGCCGTTCCTGAGATTAACGAACATTTTTCATGAACACAAATTTTGTAAAAAAAAATTGTCCATTTTGTGTATCATAGAAATAACTATGCACTTATTGCGAGAACACACAGTTGTTTGATACCAGACAGACACTTCAATTTTATTTGTGGTCCACACTCCCTATGCTATCCTATCCTTCCTACTATATAATAATAATATATAATAATAATATATGGATGATATTAAATTATACGCGAAATCTGAAAAAGATATGAAAAAGCTAATAGAAATCACGACAGAATTTAGTAAAGACATTAATATGCAATTCGGACTAGACGAATGTAAAACAGTACACATAACACGAGGTAAAATTAAACCGGGTGACTATGTAGTTAACAATACTGACACAATTACAGCAATGGAATCAACAGATTTATATAAATATTTAGGATACAGACAACTTAAAGGATTAGATCACACAGCAATTAAACACACCTTAAACACTGAATACAAGAGACGAGTGATCGCAGTATGTAAATCTCAACTCATGGGAAAACATTTAATAAAGGCTTTAAATACCTACGCAATACCAGTACTAACATATTCATTTGGAGTTATCAAATGGTCCAAAACTGACATTCAACAAATAGAAAGAACTACACGCACCATACTTACTAAACACAATAACCTGCACCCTAAATCTGCAACAGAAAGGCTTACTATTCAAAGGCAACATGGAGGGAGAGGCCTAATAGATATCCACCACCTATGGCAGAAACAAATCGCTAGATTAAAAACATTCTTTCACACAAAATCTCATACAAGTAATATTCATAAAGCTGCAGTTTCAAACGACGCTAACTACACCCCGCTTAACTTAAACGAAGAATTGATAACTTACAATATTAACAACGACCCTCAGAAACAGAAGATCGAGGAATGGAAAAAGAAAGTGTTGCACGGGAGACACCCTCATGATCTAGAACAGTCGCATATAGACATAATAGCGTCAAATAAATGGTTAAAGATAGGAAATTTATTCCCTGAAACTGAAGGGTTTATCATTGCAATACAAGATCAAATCATCAATACTAGAAACTACAGGAAATATGTAATCAAAGACCAAACAATATCAAACGATAAATGCCGAAGGTGTCACATCCAACCAGAGACCATACAACACATTACAGGAGCATGCACAACACTCACACAGACTGACTATACTCACAGACACAACCAGGTAGCAAACATCATTCACCAAAAGTTAGCCATCAAATATAAACTCACACAAGACACAAACACACCATATTACAAATACATCCCACAAACCGTTCTAGAAAACACCACACATAAGCTATACTATGACCGCGCCATCCTAACCGACAGGACCGTCCATTACAATAGACCCGACATCACACTCCTAGATAAAGTTCATAAAATAACTTACCTAATAGATATTGCAATCCCGAACACGCATAATTTACAAAAGACAATAGGAGAGAAAATAAGTAAATATGCAGACCTTAAAGAAGAGGTAACTAGAATTTGGAGACAAGAAAAAGTATACGTTGTTCCAATAGTTGTCTCCACTACAGGTGTTATACCGAACCACCTGCATCATAGCCTCAAATTAATAGACCTGAAAGATTCCATTTACATCACACTCCAAAAAGCAGCAATCTTGAATACCTGTAGAATAGTGAGAAATTTCATGCAGATAGAGGAAAATGAAAACACCCATTCCACACCTTAAACCCACTACATTGACTTGGCTTGGCCCGTTGATGTAGTAAAAAAAAAAAACTAGCCAAAGAGCTAAGAAACAGTTCATGTTTAGCCAAAATAATAATAATTTTAGTTGGTATTAAACAGCCTTTTGTCGGGAGGAAATAAGGTGCGCGCCTTCAACGGTTGGGTCATGCCGGTGTTGATGTATTCTTTCGGCATACTCAAATGGACTCAAACCGAACTAGACGCCCTGGATAGGAGGGTCCACACACTGCTAACCGCAAATCGGATGCATCATCCACGATCATCGGTGATGAGACTGTACATCCCGCGGAAGTGTGGAGGTCGAGGCTTTTTAAACGCCAAAACTCTCCACAACCGCGAGATTTGCAGTCTCAGGGAATATTTCCTTCAAGCCGATGTGGGTATGCACCGAGATGTGGTTGCAGTGGACAAGGGACTCACCCCGCTGACCATGGCTAAAGAGAACTGGCACAAACCTGTTATACTCACCGCAGATGACCGCAAGGAGGTATGGAAAAGCAAGGAGCTTCATGGTCGCTACTATCGGGCTCTCAATGGGCCCGATGTAGATTTGACAGCTTCCGTCACCTGGCTACGCTTCGGGGATCTCTTCCGAGAAACTGAAGGTTTTGTCTGTGCAATTATGGACGAAGTTATCTTGACGAATAATTACCGGAGACATATTATGAGGGACGGGACGATTGACGTGTGTCGGGCGTGCCATCATCCTGGTGAGTCCATTAGACATATTGTCTCCGGTTGTTCTCGTCTTGCTAATGGCGAGTACTTGCATAGACACAACCAAGTAGCCAGAATTATCCATCAGCAACTTGCTTTGAAATACAAACTTGTCGATTCTGAGGTACCGTATTACAAGTATGTGCCCGACCTAGTTCTCGAAAATGACCATGTCACGTTGTACTGGGATCGGTCTATCATCACTGACAGGACTATTGTTACCAATAAGCCTGATATAGTGGTGATGGACTGATCAGTGCGCCGCGCAATGATAATCGATGTTACCATCCCACATGACGAGAAACTCGTGAAAGCTGAGAAAGAGAAACACATAAAGTATCTCGACTTAGCTCATGAGGTTGTTGACATGTGGAATGTGGACTCGGCTGTCATTGTGCCGATTGTCATGTCAGTCAATGGGCTGATAGCTAAAAGCTTCGACGACCATCTGTCGAAGCTGGCGTTGCACAGCTGGATAAAGGGCCTGATACAGAAGGCAGTTCTCCTCGATACAGCTCGCATTGTGAGGAGGTTCCTTTCTCTGGAGACCTAACCACCGGTAGCTTGGACCCTGCTCCCGACACCGATGGACTGCCATTTTTTTTTTATTTTTTTTATTGTAAGTTTTTATAGAAAAATGTAATTTTTGAGATATGTGTTGAATAAAGGAAATAATAATAATAAGGAGTGAAGGGTGAAGAGAGAGGAATTGTGAGGAGGTTCCTTCTCTATGGAGCCCTGACCACCGGTAGCTTGGACCCTGTTCCCGATACCGGTGGGCTACTATTTTTTATATTTTTAAATGTTTTTATTTTTTATATTAATATTTAAAAATGTAATCTATATGTATATATATTAAATAAATGGAATAATAATCTTACTAATATTATAAATGCGATAGTTTGTGAGGATGGATGGATGTTTGTATAATAATAATAATCCTACTAATCTTTCTTACTAATATTATAAATGCGAATGTTTGTGAGGATGGATGGATGTTTGTTACTCTTTCACGCAAAAACTACTGAACGGATTTGAATGAAATTTGGTAAGTAGATAGTTGTCATCCTGGAATAACACATAGACTACTTTTTATTCCGAAATTTCCACGGGATCGGGATTTGCGCGGGAAAACCTTTCCACGCGTACGAAGTCGCGGGCAGAAGCTAGTATCCCATATATTTTAGTCACATTTTTCCATATCCATAACTGCACATTCTTTAGTCTTCATCTTTCTTTCTTATCGTGTCATATACACATTTGCTATCGAAGTCCTCCGAAATAGTTTGACCAATTTTTATGATATTTTTGTGTATAATTTTAATAGGTCTGAAATAGGTCGTAGGTATTTTGTTTTTTACTAGAAATATATTTTATAGCAAAACAACGTTAGCCGAGTCAGCTAGTTTAGAATATAATTAGGTATGTTATTTATATTATACATTGTTACTCAAATAAGTTTTTAGATTTGCTATTTAGAAAAAGGTAGCTCTTTGAAGTGAATAGTCTTTTTAATAATTTATCTAGACTACACAAATAATTGTTCTCCTGAAAACCAATCTGTTCCTGTCAGGAGTACCAGGAGAACAGAGAGTGCCAGTGTTTCACATAAAATTAAATAATAATGAACTAATCGCGGTCCCGCAGCGGACGGCGCGCGAACAATACCGTGTTAATTCTCGCCCTTTGTCCGGTCCAATAGAACATTTCATGTTCCACCGAGCCAGCAATAGCAGAATTCTCTTCATTACGACACTTTTAATGTAAATCACCACTACCTTTATCATCATAGGGTAAATATAAATGAATTTGCCAATAATTTTAAACGAATTTCTCTCGCTGTCTCACCTCTTCTATTAATAGAAACTCCTTCAGACATTTTTCACATGTCGTGGACACGACGTTTGACTGACTTGAGTTAAACAGAAAAGAACAATCATTTAATTCTATTTACATAATCCTTGGCTATGTTACTAGGAATCGAGGAATTCGGCTTTGACTTTGATTCCAGCGTTCAGCAGGTTACAGCGTTGCTCGGAACCGATTGTTTGTTTGTCGGGCTGTAAAACTGTTACGAATCGTAAACGTTCGTGTGTGGCCAGCCCTTACGACGAAATCTGAACAGATGGACAGAGATCAAAAGACTGTGTGGTGATAAAAAACGTTGATGTGAATTAAAAGTAACAACTTAGTGTCGGGGGACTGACGGAATTGGAGTATTTTCTTTGTCGTTACACACCATACATTCTCCCTTAATGTAACGCGTGAGGGAAGGGAAATAACATTCCCATTTTCCAGGTATTTTCCGCACTCCATATTGGTGGGATTTGTAGGACCCCGCTGCCGGCACAATCATTAGCCCCGCAATCCTCTAAGACTGGATGGGGCCCTGGTACCGCTCGGGGAACTATTGGTAAATTTTCTGGGATTTTCTTCTTATTTTTATCCCCCTATTTTGGTTGTTTTCTTGAGGGAAAACAAACAATGAACTTAAGGAAATGAAGCACACATTTCCTTGAGTTGGTGAGATGACTATCCTGTTACAAAGAAGCTGGGCGTAACTTAAAAGTACTTAAACAAAAAAGCATTCCCCTAACATTAAGCACTATTCATTAACATGGACGAGAAAACGTCCAATTACAGAAATAAAAGAACGTCGAATGGCTCCAACAATATCCTAACGTAATCAATGTTGATAATAACCGGGCAATTATAACTCCCAACTAATTCTCGATTACGGGGCGCGGGCCTGAGGAGCGGGGTGGGACGCACCGGGACCTCGCTAGGCGTTATTAACCGGGATTACCGGATCCCCGGCGCGATCCCCGGATACGGGGATTTGCTCACGGATCGCGTAACAGTGGAAATGATAAAAGATACGTATCCACATACGGGGGATTTTTGTATGTTTATTGGCGTTCGAAAAATAATAGAAGTGAAAGTTTGAAAAGAAAACTAAACATTGTGCGTCATGTAAGAGAGAATTATGAGGGTAGATAAAACGGGCGAGAGAGATTGCTTCCGTTAGCGCTTAGCGTTGTCTGCATACATTGAAAGGGTGTAATTACGTTCTATCTTTGAAACAACCACGGAGCAAATACAAAGGAAACAACACTTTCAACGTTACATTATGAAGCACTGCTAGTAGTGACAACGCTATCCTGCGCACTACTTACACCCTAGTGGAATTAACAAAAGTATCAAGAGACATCTATCTCTTGAGACATGCATGACAAGACCAAAAAATAACGAACAGCCCATGTAGTGTAAGGCACGTGTACTAGGCTCGCACGAGCTGTTAGGAGTGTAGGCCGGGCGAATCCCATGCGGTATCAGCGTTACAAGCGATCGCACTTAACCGCATCACTGGTATCATATCGCGCTGCAGCGCTATCAGTCAGCGTCGCCCGCTGCATTAGCCGCGTCGCCGCATCAATAAATTATACAAGACACCTCCGAGCGAAGCTGCCGCCCTGGTCACTCGCTGCATTAATGTCGACGAACATTTAAATGTGTGTTTGTCTGTTTGTCACCCGTCTATATATAAGGTTCAGCAGATGAGCTTAGGGATAACTTAAGGGTTGGCAGGAGTTCAAGATCTTATTCTACACGCGGATGCACAGAGAAAGCATAGACCTACTTTCACGGCTCTCCTTGGTAGCGTGGTATCTGAGGATGGACTTTAAAATTGTACCAGTGACAGAAATGTAGCTACAACAGCTAACCAAGTGTCGAAAGAGACTTGTTGAACAACAACAGAACAGGTCACAATCCACAGCATCATCAATCAGCGCCTACAGCTAACATCAAACAGTTTCCGACGAAAATTCTCTAACTTTCTATCCACCCACTGCACCATCAAAACATTCTTCCTCGACGTTCGGTCTTAGAATCTAATGTCAAAGTTACAGGTCAGGCGTATAAATAGCGAGAGTGCGTCAGAGCCGCTATTACAGTACATAAGCCGTGCTTATTAAGACCAACTCCCACTCGCAGTGAAGCACGCAACCCGATTGAGCATGGCTTACATGCTGTAGCCACAGTTTCTGCTATCGTTTTTGGATGCACCGGCTTTTGTCCTGCTTAGTCACGTTCGCTGTCTGGTTGCCTCTTTTACACTCACTCGTATTAAATTTTAATTTTTTTAAAGTTCAGATTAAACAGGTTTTATATTATAATACCTACCGTGTACCATTAAACTTGTTTGTTTAAGATGTTACGATCTATGATTAATTTTATTAATTCTAACGACTTTCTAATTTTTCAAAAATTGACACTTATTGATGTCATGTCAAAACATTGACGTCAATGGATTTGAAACGTCAGTAGCCTAATGGCTAAAGCTAAGACTTGTAATCGAGTAGTCGTGGGTTGGAACCCCACCCATTACACCGTGAACCCACTCCAGATACAAGTATATTTAGCTTAGTTGGAAGGGTTAACAATGCCAGTAATGTGAATTCTACGCATATTGCTATTTCTCTTATATATACAAAGTCTTTACTACGTTTTACGTCTTTACTTTGGGCATGGAGTTGATGTCTGACCTCAATTTCGGCTCAACTATTGAGTCTAAAGCTCAGACTGCAGCCAAAAAGCTGGGCATCCTACAGAAAGTGAGGCGATACTTCACACCTGGACAGCTTTTGAATTTATCTAAAGCACAGGTCCGTTCCTGTATGGAGTATTGCAGTCACTTGTGGGCAAGGTGTGGCACTCTCTGCCGACTTCTGTGTTCCCTGTCACATATGACCCGTCAGCCTTTAAAGGAAGAGTGAATAGGCATTTTCTGGGCTCGCTCGTTCGATCGTAGACCTCATCTTACACTTACCATCAGGTGTGATCGAGGTCAAGAGCGGGCTCATTCGTAATAAAAAAAATGGATTTAAAATATCGTTGAAGGACGGTGATATATATAAAAAAGCAAAGAAAATAGACTGTATATGGTCGGATTTATTTTTATGATCGTCTTGAATTGACACATTGCATAATCATGTGGATATAAGAAGCCATAAATATTTAAGCATATATAGATCATATAAATGCTACTGTTACTTTGTGAAATAATAATATAGTTATCGTGGTTGTTGTCTTGGTTAGATAAGTTATCAGGATTATAGACATGCAATAGCTCATTGTGACATCTGAATCCCTATCTTCAGTAACATGTATCTGCGTTATATTAAAAATAATATAGCTTAGTTTCAATGGAACTTATAAAAACTGGCAATGACAAATGCCGCTATACAGCAAAGATGTGTTTTGACACATCTTTGTCTATCGTTTGCCTCTTAATTTCGTTACATTATATTTGTATTTATTAGGTTTCAGTCATTTGTTTTTGCAAATAAAACCATCTTATCTTTTAAAACAGTCATCATACAGTTAAACTACCTAAGTTCCAATCGATAGTGAAATATATAGACGGCCTAAAACTTAGCGATATTTCAAATCCCTCATTTTATTAAATAAATATCTACCGCAACTGCTTGGGTGTTTTGGTATAAGTCCTTTATCCTACACTAGCTGTGCCCGCGACTTCGTCCGCGCGGAACTTTGGCAGCATTTTTATTTTTTTACATTAATTATTTTGAAAATAAAACTCATACATAAATAAGCTATTTACAATATTTTACTGCTAATAGCTTATTTAAGTAAATTTGTCTAATAAAAGTAAAAAAAATAAGTTTCATGCTTCTAGCTTTAAAACGACGTAATTTCCATACAAACTTTCATCCCCTATTTCAACCCCTTACGGGCTGTAAGGGGTTGAAAAAGGTTTTTCGCAATAAAAAGCAGCCTATGTCCTTTCTCAGGCTCTAGACTATGTCCGTACCAAATTTCATTTAAATCGGTTCAGTAGTTTAGGCGTGATTGAGTAACACACAAACAGACAGAGTTACTTTCGCATCTCGTCGTTGCGCCTGCCAAGTTCCATAAGTGATTTTTGTAAGGTTTTGGGAAACAACAAAAAACATGTTATTGAATTGAAAATAAAAAACTCGGCAAAATTATTGATACCACAGCACAGACGTTTATTTAATCTAAATATATATAACTCAAAGGTGACTGACTGACTGACTGACATAGTGATCTATCAACGCACAGCCCAAACCACTGGACGGAACGGGCTGAAATTTAGCATGCAGGTAGATGTTATGACGTAGGCATCCGCTAAGAAAGAATTTTGCGAAATTCTCACGGGATCGGGATTTACACGGGAAAAACTTGTCACGTGGGCGAAGCCGCTGGCACAAGCTAGTATATTATAAAAATACAAAAGTTGCCAAAACTATCAGTCATTTTTAAGCAAAAAAGTGTAGCAACTCACTTAAAGTAATAACTTGCCAATTCGAGCTCTTTATATCCACAAGACAATATATTCATTAAAAAACTAACGCTTATATGGGCTTTAGTGTGTCCTAAATATACAAACTTTTTATCCTATATTGTCCCACTGCTGGGCAAATATCTCTGCCACAGTCTTCCATTTTACCCGATATATTACCCGGCCTTCCCCGGCGACAACATTCGTCCTTCCTACATTATTATGTATATGCAATCGAAAAATTAAACCCTTGACCAGTTGAGAAAACATAAAACCAAGAACATACCCCACTTCAGCGCCATGTAAGCCCGGTGTTACCGAGTAAGTGGAATCATACGTACGTTTCCAAGTAGGGCCGACTCAGACCGCGCCGGGTTGCACCAAGTGCCACGATTGAGAGTTTACGTGATCGACGGTTAACTGATGCTTAAAGAATAGTATGTTGACGGAACGCTTGTGATATTATGGTCCATTTTAAAGTTGAATAGTGTCGCTTAACATATTTATGAAGTAGCTTTAACAAAATGGTCCAGATTGTCTCCAAATACTATACTCGCACGCAGGGACGTACCAGTATTTCACAAGGAGCAGCTTCCTATCTGACATCCATAACCCAGTTCTGATTCACACACGATAGCAAGACTGATACCAGATTTTCAGGCTTATGACTGCCAAACATCTGTAATGACTGCCAAAGGTGTACAAATTACAACTGCGAAGGAGGCACGGCGGAATCTCGTTATGTCAAGATGGTCACTCATCCACGGACATATAGTACTTCGTCAAGCCTTGCATAAACTTGAAGATTGAGCTGTGCAACTGTTCAAAAAGCAAGCAGCTCCTCCCAATATAAAACAAATGTTATTATTATTCCTGCAATTTTTCTCAAGACAAACACGATACAACCATCTCTCTCGTACCATTGCTCAAGATTTTAACGGACAGTTATTCCACCGTAGCACCGGTCACTCACCGACTCGGCCTCGGAATGTAAACAAGTATTAAGGTGGCTTCGTCGGAGCACGTTTGCTGAGAAAAACCCCTCTTTAATTAGCCAGCATCTCTCCAATGCTGGAAGAATGCTCATCCTTACAAACCTTGGGATGATAAGGGGTTAAACTGATTGGTTTTGTCAAAATTGTGGTAATGCATGCGTATGCTTTTCCAATATTGTGAGCGTTTGGGCGAGGTGTAGACTATACGTGTGTGTGACTATGTACTCTTTGAACGAATAGCTTAAATAAGAGAATAGAAGCATCATTTAAAGTCAGTCTTTAGATGGATTTATGACAGGGTAACATGTAATATTGATAGTCAGTAACACTAAAATAAAAAGTAAATGCCTATATTCTCTAAGATGAAATAAAACTTATGACAGGTTATTGAGGAAAGTGTTTTTTTTTACCATGATTTAATCATGGGCAGTATTTATCACGCTGACATGTTACAAAGTGAAGTGATTAATTCAGGCGTAATCATTGCGTCATGGGATTCTGCTAAGGATATGTTCATATTATTTTTAAGGGTTTGTAAAAGATCGTTGCTCAGCGAAAGTGGGTAGCAAAAGTTTAAAAAATGTTTTTTTCCGATCTCCTTACACTGTTTGCGACAAATTACACTGTTTCGACTCCACTCAGATCTGTGTGCTGCTAGCTTCTAAAGATCACCTCAGATCTACAAGGTTCTCATATGATTTGACCAGTACGACTTTAAAAGAGATGTTGACCTCTGAAATTGTTTCGGTGTTTCTTCTTAGGGTAGTCAGCCTCGACAAACCGGCTTCGTGTGGTTGAAACGAAAAAAAACGTGTAAAATTAAATAGGTACCTATCATTCTTTCATTTCAGTCTTGGTATTATTATCGACCTGTAGATGAAATGATTGAAATAAGACTTAGTACAGTAGTATTCATTTAATTCAAGGTAGCGTGCAATATTTCAGTCATGGTGCTATTATCAACCTGTAAACGATTATGATAGAAAACCTCGAACAGTGGTACAACAAATATATTTTACTTTCCAACTTCCATTTGTCCAGTGGCCGAGTTCCTTCTCCGATTACTTTACAAAATATAGCGTGAAGCGTATTGATAAATCTAAGAATGATATTGTCAATACACCGACTAGGATATTGCTACTGCTTCGGTCCTGCATCTTGAATCGATTTATTAGAAACTAGGAGATATGCAGAATCTATTGATTTCTTTAGTATACGTACTTTATCGTATTGTAGGTAGGTAGGCTGTCTTGAAAGTAGAAAATTCTTATTCAAAATCAAAAGAAAGTGTCTCAACGATTGATATCAAGACTAGAGCAAAGAAAAGAACGTGGCTAAATAATAACCGATACCAGTTTGTAGATGTAAGACCATGTTAATATATCGCACTCTTAGAATGAAAGTGACCTAACTCTAAATTCGTGTAATTTCAGATTTTGATGTAAACTGGCCTGAAACATTACTCTGAATTGCGATGGAAACAAGGATCTGAATTACGAGTTATAAAGACCCTCTTGAGATATCCTACTAATATTATAAATGCGAAAGTTTGTGAGGATGGATGGATGTTTGTTACTCTTTCACGCAAAAACTACTGAACGGATCTGAATGAAATTCGGTAAGTATATAGTTGGTAGCCTGGAATAACACATAGGCTACTTTTTATCCCGAAATTCCCACGGGATCGGGATTTGCGCGGGAAAACCTTCCCACGCGTACGAAGTCGCGGGTAGAAGCTAGTATGAACATAATTTATTAAATGCTGCTTTATTACTGCTCAAATCCAAAAAATAATATTTGTTAAGTCGCTTTCATTCTGAGAGTGCGATATCGAGATTCA
The DNA here is from genome assembly GCA_943138885.2 of Tholera decimalis. Lineage (NCBI taxonomy): Eukaryota > Metazoa > Arthropoda > Insecta > Lepidoptera > Noctuidae > Tholera > Tholera decimalis. The sequence goes on along the minus strand of OW964565.2, from coordinate 3,850,923 downwards.
CCAGAGATGTGCGAGGATGCGTAGCGAGGGATGTGTTTGTAAAGAACCAATAGAATCGCTTCATTTAACTCGCCTCGGTCAGCACAGCTCTGGTGGAAACGGCTCAGCGGAGCTAGAATTTTGCGCATACAAAACAAGCGAGGGATGTGTGCGAGGGATGTGTGCGAGAGATGTGTTGCGAGGGATGTGTTGCGAGGAATGTGTGTTGAGAAGGATATGTTGCGAGGTTTGCGCATCCTCGCACCACACATTAATGCGCATTTTCACAACTACGCTACACATCATCGTAGGCACATTTTCATTGCACAGCTTTGGTGGAAACGCCCACACATTTTCACAGCACGGCTAGACATCCTCGCACGACACATTTCCATCGCATATCTCTGGTGGAAACGCACCCTAAATCTTTTTCCTCCAACAGCTGATCCCTACAGTTTGAAACTCCTTGAAATAACTGATCACCTGTCAAAACGTCAAAATTTGTCAAACGTCAAGTGTGTGACACGGCCGATAACGGTGATAAACACACTCTTGTGATAGCGTATCAGTAAGATTCGGGGCCAGGTACACTGTATCTTCGAGATTACTTGGTTTAAAATCGTTGGGAAATCCGTTAACACAGAGAATTTTACAGAATATTTTTGCTATGTCTATGTCCACAATTCGCAGGTTAGCACCTGTCCACGACAGGTTTAAATTATTAAAAAAACTAACTGTTGTTCTCGACTACACTTCACAATTTTCATAAATTTCTCTGGGATAAAAAAACATTTTAGTTTTGTATTCTTTTTGACACCGCCTTCCGAAATTAAGGTTATTTTTGGCTTTGTAGTGTTTTAAAATGGAAGTCGGTTTTATTTTTTGCTAAAACGTTTTATTTTCACGCTTTTTAGTGGGTCGGTTTGTAATTTATCTAGTTACAAAAGCCAAGATGTCAACTACTTATCACCTTTTACAAAATATTGCTTTTCCCTATGTATAGCCGTTAATTTTTGAGGAGTTCTCCTGGTAGTTCACCATCAGCTCTGCTTCACCATATGCATTTTGACGAGCACAAAGCATGCATAACATCCATTTTCAAGTAATCAAATCGCAATCAACGAAATACTTATTATTGAGTAGTTTCAGTGGCCATCTGTGGTCTTCATCATTAGTTCAACTTCCCCGAATGGTGCTTTTCGAGAGCAACTGCACAAGGTAGGTACTACATAATTATAAGAAATACCCAAAACGCTATAGGTGTGCCTATAATATTTGAAGAGTTCCCTCGATTTCTCCAGAATCCCATCACCAGATCCTGATTTCATAACAATTGGACCGATTAGAAAGTATACCCTTTTAAATATTAAATATTACTTTACATTTAATAAGCTCACATGTGCTAAAACATGGTTAAAACATATAAAAAACAAATTAATGACATTAACTTGATTGCATTTGAATATTCGTCACTCATGTCAACTTATCAGTCCGAGAACAACAGGGTTTAGAGTAAAAAATTACTATTACATTAAACTCGAAGCGAAGTTCAATTTGGAATTACTAAAATTTAAATAAATACTCCTATTTATAAGCACACGCCGAAATACCGATAAAGGACGGCATTCTTTGATTAAAATAATGATTCTTTGGAAGATTAACAAAATAGATGCGTTACCAGATAGACATAGTGTGCCTACATAGCAATAAAATGTAGATACTGTGTAAATAATTCTGTGTATTATGTTCTCCTTTTGATGGAATTAATCTACATTAATTAAATAAAGTTTGCCTAGGTATGCTACCTACTGTATTTATGTAGGTACTTAATAACTATTAGAGTACGATAGAAGTTGATAAACCGACAATGCTAATCTCAATTTTTGGATGTGTGTAATTTTAAAACACAAAATCCGCGACGTGATGTCACTCATTTGATTAGTACTGTAGACAATTTTTCCACACAAGTATTTACTATATTTCTCATATGGGAGCGTGGCGCGGCGGCAACGATTGTATGCGATCTCAATAGAAGCTTCCTGCGCGTGTACTCGTATCTTGACCTTGTACTTCCGAACAGATGCGAACTTTCTTTGACAGGTTATAGTATCCGACCCGATTTTGTTATCGGCAACATTTTGATGTTGCCGGCAACAAAACTAACTAAGCCGCGCACTATCTAAGTGCCGCGATGGTCAAAACTAGGAATGCACTTTTTTTCTTTTAATCGATATTTTATACAATGTATGTCTATGTTATTGTTCGTAATGCACATAAGTCGATATCGTACGCACCGCCGCCGGCACGGCAGCTATCCTGATTAATTAAGTTCAAAAATATTAAGTTAACTACAACTTAATATTTTCCGCTGATTTCTTATTTAAAAAAACCATGGATTGAATATTGTGTGTGTGCTAATCTTGTGCGATGTTGCCGGACCTGTATCACTGTTAGTGGTAGTAACTTTAAGCAGCACCTCCGTCAGAGCCAGCGCATTAACGTTCTCATCGAATAATCCAGCTCTGGACAACGATCTAAATTCAGAGAACACATAAATAGTTCTTTTAAGAGCTGCCTAAGTTTCATTGCTTCTCCCGCATCACCCGTCCTTTCCCTGTATTTTTGAAATGTAAGTTTTCTCATTTTAATAATAATAACACAAAGAAAACGACAGTCTGAACTAACTGCAAGACGCAAGAGTCTCGCAGTGTTAGTCTTGTTCTTGCTTAAATCTTGCAGGGTAAGTCTTGGTCTTGCTAAAATTAGGCGGTCTTGGTCTTGGTCTTGCAAAAATGCAAGAACAAGACCAATACTGATTTTGGGCAACAATAGTTGAGTGAATGAGTAACATCCATCCATCCATCCATCCGTGCAACTTTCGCATTTATAATATTAGTAGGAAGTAGGATTAGTATATCTTAGATATTTATTGATGGTACTCATGGTAACTTCGCAACTTCACGGTGGAATCCTTTCTTAATCATCTCGCGAACCCTTTTCTGACTATGAAGGTAATTATGAAGAATTTCGATGGGGTACCTTGCACATCCTTCTCTAGTCTTCCCTTTCAAATATGCCAAATGTCTACGTATTTTAAGAAACACTTTCTGTAATTTTTTGTAATGATATGCCATTGAGAGTCTTTGGGGATATCAATCTTACTAAACCAAGCTAACTCCCTCATGAAAGCAATAATTATGAGTATGGAGTCACACAGCGAAATAAGGGATGTGTACCGTCTGCCTTTTAAATCGAGTGCGTCAACTTCGACTGTCGCTGTGGAGTTTTCTAATATCTTTGCGAAGGATGCACATCCTTCTCTAGTCTTCCCTTTCAAATATGCCAAATGTCTACGTATTTTAAGAAACACTTTCTGTAATTTTTTGTAATGATATGCCATTGAGAGTCTTTGGGGATAACAATCTTACTAAACCAAGCTAACTACCTCATGAAAGCAATAAGTATGAGTATGGAGTCACACAGCGAAATAAGGGATGTGTACCGTCTGCCTTTTAAATCGAGTGCGTCAACTTCGACCGTCGTTGTGGAGTTTTCTAATATCTTTGCGAAGGAAGATTTTCTGAGGAGCACGAAACTGTATAACTCCGAAAATTGGATACGTCTTCTTGACTCGTCCTACTTAGGCCTTGCTGGACCATCATCAACCCTTTTCTTCTCGGAACATCTCACGAACAAATCCAAAAGACTGCATTTTCTTGCTTGAGATTGCTGCCTCCGAAAACTATCGCTTTTGCTGGATCGCAAACGGAAGAATTTTCCTTCGAAAGGAGGAAGGTGCCAAGTACATACTTGTCAAAAATTAGAGTACTCTCACACAGTTGCGTAGCAACATGTCGTAGTTTTCTGTCATTTCACTCAGACTTTTGTTTTTATTATCTTTCTTTTAACCTTTTTAACCGACTTCAAAAAAAGGCGGTTTACAATTCGTCTTGAACTTTTTTTTTTATGTGTTTTACCTCATAACTCGGAGACGGCTGGACCGATTCGAAAAATTCTTCTTGCGTGTGAATGGGTATACTTTCTAGTTGGTTCCATTGTTACGAAATCAGGATCTCATGATGGGATCCCGGAGAAATTGAGGGAACTCTTCAAATATTATAGGCACACCTAGCGTTTTGGGTATTTCTTATAGTACCTTGAGCAGTTGCTTCCGAAAAGTACCATTTGGGGAAGTTGGACTGATGATGAAGACCACAGATGGCCACTGAAACTCCTCAATAATAAGTATTTCGTGGATTGCGTTTCGATTACTTCAGTACGGATGTTACTTAAACACTTTATGCTCGTCACAATACATATGGTGATGTAGAGCTGATGGTCAAGTATCATGAGAACTCCTCAAAACTTAACGGCTATGCATCGGGAAAAGCAATATATTGTAAAAGGTAATAAGTTGTTGACATTATGGCTTTTGTAACTAGATAAATTACAAACCGACCCACTAAAAAGTGTGAAAAAAAACTTTTTTGCAAAAAATAGAACCGACTTCCATATCAAAACACTGCAAAGCCAAAAATAACTTTAATTTCGGAAGGCGGTGTGAAAAAAAAAAAGAAAATCCAAAACCAATAACACCGCCTTCCGAAATTAAAGTTATTTTTGGCTTTGCAGTGTTTTGATATGGAAGTCGGTTCTATTTTTTGCAATTTTTTTTTTAATGTAAAAATCACTTGCCATTGTAATATAACTAACGTTTCTATTTTGTACTATAGGGTAACTAATATATTTGTAATTCTTGTAGTGTTCAAATTGTCAAACATTTTATGGGGTCGCAGAAATGCCAAAAATTATATAACTTCAGCATATCCTTATTTTTGAAACCTAAATACATAACACACGTACTTCTACTTGCACTATCACAACTTTATTACTCGCACAAAACAAGTACTTACTACAGAACCATACATTTATCTAGTATTAAGATTGGCTAATCAAATAGACCTAATTGATGGCATTGACAGCCGGAACAATTTATTAATGACTTCGGTGACGTCAAAAAACAACACCATCGTAAATCAAAATATACAGAGTAAGTACTGTATATAAGTACTTATACTGAAAAACTTTGATAATTTCACGATGTTTTTGTCCCGGCTAAACTTCTTGCTTGATATTATCATCCCGACCGAATGTAGACTGTATGAACATACTACAAAAGTTCTACTTAACGGCTACGAATGTCATTACTCCCAATATTACTTAAACCAAAACGAAATCACCCTCTAATACTTGTGCAGATGTTGACATATGTGCTCTTAATAGACACTTTTCTCTTCCTCCTGTTTCTCTTGAACCTAATGTCAAAATTTCAACTTTGCAAGAGCTCGCTGATTTGCCTTTACCAAATTGCCCAACTTTTAATTTAACTTCTGTTTCTGAAGATGGTGTATGCATTTCATGTTAAAAAATCTCGACTCTCTATTTCCTCTTCGGCTGTTGGTCATGACAATGTGTGTTCGAGGATGATAATACCTATTCTACCTCAATTGCTTCCCATTCTAACTCACATTGCTAACTATTCCTTATTCTCTGGTTCATTTCCTAGTGCCTGGAAACAGGCACATATAATACATGTTCGGAGTTCTGTTAGGAGATGCGTCGGATCCATCCATTATAGGCCTATATCCCTTCTCACGACTTTATCCAAAATCCTGGAAAAACTGGTAAACAAGAAACTGTTGTCGTACCTGGAAAAGAACGATCTGCTATCGGCAAACCAGTATGGCTTCCGAAACGGCAAGTCAACGGCGGAAGCTGTCTCTAACCTAGTGGACCATGTCATTGCTAACCTTGACAGTGGTAAAAAGTGTGTCGGCGTTTTCCTTGATCTTGGATCAAGGCCTTTGATACCGTGTCAAGGCCTATACTTATCAAGAAAATGGAGCGTATGGGTATCAGAGGTATTGCCTTAGACTGGTTTGCATCTTATCTTTCTGAACGCCGACAGAAGATTTGCTTGGGTGACTACCAAAGCAACTTTGCAGGAGTGGCTTATGGGGTGACTTAGGGCAGCGTTCTTGGTCCCACCATGTTTCTCCTGTACGTAAATGTTCTTTGCTCACTTAACTTGTTTAGTGCGCAAATATTCGCCTATGCTGGTGATACAGCTATAATTTTCCATGGCGGCTCTTGGAAGGAAGTCTATAGTGATGCAGAGGCTGGAATGTTGAAAGTTGCTAATTGGTTGCAATATAACTTACTGACCTTAAACGTTAAAACAACTAAGACGATCAATTTTACAGTCAGTAATAGAACAACTGCTTCCAAAGAACTTTCTCTCAGATTCCACCTTTGTAATCGCATTTTAAGGGGTAGGTGTAACTGTCTCGCTTTTGAACTAGTGGATAGCCTAAAATATCTGGGAATTAGCATGGACGAATGTTTGTCATGGATTAAGCAAATAGAATCTGTTTCTGGAAGTGTAAGGAAGCTTCTGTACATATTTAAAAGACTACGATCGATAGCTGGATACAATTAAGATGACCTACCAAGCCTTATGTCAGTCTATACTTAGTTACTGCATCATATCTTAGGGTCATGCTGTTAAAAGTTTTCTTTTAGCTGCTGAACGTGCTCAAAGAGCTATTTTAAAAGTATCTTTTAAGATAAGTCCGATATCCCACATATATGCTTTACCAAAAAAACTAAAGTTCTTATGGTGCACCAACTGTACATTTTGTCAGTGATACTAAAGTTTCATAAAACTGCAGTGACTGCAATGGCAACTGATCAGCGAGCGCGTAGAAAACCAAAGTGGAATAGACCTCTATGCAAACTTAAGTTTGGCAATCGTGCATTCTCCCGTATATGACCATATTTATATGAGAAAATCAATAGCCAACTGAATTGTGTCTCCATTACCAGGTTTGGCTGTAGGACATACGTAATGAAATGGCTCTTGAGTCTGAACTACATGGAAACAGAAAACCTTTCCTAACACACACACTAGGTATTGCAAACATCAACTCACCCTCACATCATGCACACCTCATATTATATAGTTACCTACCTTAGCTTAATTAATTGATATCCTCCGTTGCATTTGTATCCCTAGATCTAAACCATTTATGTCGAGAGAGACTGGATCTTGCGACACAGGGTATCCTAGTGCGGGATCCAGTGTCATATTAAAAAAAATTGTAACAATTTTTTCAGTGAATAAACGTTATTATTATTAATCATAGTTCTTTGTAGGAAATGGATGCTGATTAAGATTAGATTCACCTTTGCTTATATATAATTTATTATCATTCTGAGAAAAAAAGAACTTAGAACCTTCTTCTTGACGAAGGAGGTTCTAATAATTTAAAACTTCATTAATATTCTCACTAACTTATCGGTTGTGAATAAAAGTGTTGAAACTTTCTCTGCTCCCTCCGTATTCTTAAAATAACTCAAATAATCCCCCATAATGAACTCGGTAACTCATAATGCGTTTTTAAACATATTTTTTTCTTGTTTCAGATGCGATGGGTAAGAGCGCTTCAGGAAGGCATCATAAATCAAAAACCAGCCCTTGTAAAAAGACTCTAACAGAAATTCCAATCTTCATAAAAATCCAAAAATAATTACGGTTTGAAGGACTTTTTTCCCAGCACAATAAGTCAATCCTACTAACACTAGGAGTCCGCACAAGATTCGCCTCGCGTCGTAAAATTTGATTAGGTCATTAAAACCAGTTAATTTATAGGCGTTCGAGCAACTCTCATTTGCCATAAACACACAAAAACCAACCATAAAAACCGTGCCATAATGCTTTTTATTCTCAATTTGCGTAAACGTCGTTTATGACCTTCTGAAAACTGTTTCTGCGCGTGTAATCTAAAATAACCTTTGTGGTAATTAATTGTACGGTGCAAAACTATTTAGAGAAATTTAAATTTGGAATGCCGTTCTTTATTACGAATCGCAAGTCAGGTTGGTGACGTCATGAGGTGTGTATGAACCAATCAATGAATGATCTTTGCCATTATATAGGTTGTTATGCAAAAAATATAATATCTAAATTATACATGCAAGTGATCGGCTAGGCTGTCTTGCCAGTTTTTACTGAATTATAAGCAATGTCAAGCAAAAACGGTATTGTGTGGCTTCTTTAAATTTATACCGCCAAAACATAGTGTACAACATGCAAAAAGTTTTATTTGATTAACACAATAGAGTGTCCATAAACAAGGATGCATTGTGCAATCAGACTACAATGTACCAACATTTAAAAACTGAATTAAAAATGAACCTCGTATTGCACGTCATTCCAAAAAATCCAATTCCAATTTTAAAATATTTAAAAAATATAAAATGACGTATTAATTCCAGTCCCGTTCGAATGTTAAGCACACAACGTTCGGATATGCGTTCCGTATTTCTGTGAAATCCCATAATTCCTTCAGTCCGGAAACGTGGTATTCATTTAGTGCAAAATTCAGTTGATGCATAAAATAAATGAAATGCAAACAATATCAATCGGACACGGGAACACACTCGGTCGCTGGTACAGCTATTTATCATAAAATACGAACACTGCGCTGAAATTGGATATCGCTATCTCTTTTACACATTCAGCGAGTGACAGAGAGGTTCAAGTGGAGGTTTTTTCTTTGTTTCAAAGCCGTGCTATCTGGTTGTCCGTCTGTGCGTTGATTTGCTCGCGTCGGTATCAGCTCACAATATTAATTAATGGTAGAATAAGCTTTGTTTCTTTCAACTTGATTGGGATCTGCATATTTCTGTTCTGCTCGTGGTTCCGTATCTTAAGATTAGTAGATTAGGATAAGAATTTAAAATGGTGCTTCAGTGGCAGACCTTTGACATAACTTTCTTTTGAATAAAAACAGAACGTGTATACTGTATGCTGTAGTTTTTTAATGACATCACAAAAGAAATACTCATTTTACACAATATCAAACACTGTGCTAAAAATAAAGCATAACAATGAAAAGCTCAAAAAAGTTTATTTTCTCTTATCAACTACCCAACCGGTACACAATTCAAAGGTTTCTTCATTTGAAAAAGCACCGCGGGCTCCTAAATTTGATTAATGGTTCTGTAGCAATATAACACGGCTCGGAATAGCATTGATTCCTATCTATTGTTAATACTACTTGTTAATTACGAACGCTGTAGATAACTGCGGCTTCAACAGACATTGTTTTACCCGGCGGCGAAACGGGGTAAGTGGAAAATATATGTTTTTTTTGTTAGGTTGTTTTTTTTTCACGGCGTCGAAAATGTTTTGTAGTAGCCATGTTGTTTCATTTTTTTGTTGCGGTTGTAATTTCGTTTGGTTACCTATGAAACATTCTTATATTTATCTAAATGCAGGAGGGTTTTTTGTCTGTCTGTTTATCGAAATGGTTTTGGGAATGTAATTAATACGTGTTTAACTCTTCAAGAGTTGGGTAACTTTAAGAATTCATGTACCACAACAAGAATCGCAAAACCCAATTCTTAAACTTTCAAAGCTTTTCCAATGAAACGAGAAAATACATGATATGAACACAAATCTCGCTGGCTCCATCATGCATGAGAAAATAACGCACATTGTGCTTTACTAATTATCTCTGTGTTGCCAACAGTATTTAATCTAAGTAAACAAAAGCAGTCACATGAAAAAGTGTGATGTCATTAATTAAAAGTACCATTCCATGTTTAACTTTGTAATTATTAAGTGCTTTATTGTGGTATCTGCTTATGGTTTGACAGACACCGTTGGTTTAGATAATTTATTCTTAGTTAAAATTGATTGCTTTTGTGCCTTCTTTTTCATATCTTAGATTATTAATATATCATCTGAATACAGTTTTTGTTAAAGACGTTATTATTCCGTTGATGATGAACTATCTGATATCAGTCATGATACTTGGTTCATATAAGTTGTCGTCTTGCTAATCTTTCTCTTGTTTGCATTTTTGTGTTAGCTTCAATTCCTCCAAGCAAAGTCATCTAATACCACACAGTTTACATCGGCCATACACAGGGAACACAATAAGCTACATAGAAAATCATGCTTGTTTCCGCGTATCCTGGAACAGATCCGATCTGCACGCACATAAATCACAACTACTATAAATTGCTCTTAAACCGTCTACATTGTACTGTGCTATATTTCTATTCCTTTCATCTCTAGTCTCCTTTGAACCCGATGTAACTGAGACATTATGCTTCATAACCTCCAATCAAGGAGTTGAGTCACAGCAGCCATTCATTATGAAATTATGACCGATGATAATTGTCCGTTTAGCAAAGAATGATCTGAGTAATTTGTTACAAATCACAATTAAAGATCCTGGTGATAGTGGCTGTCAGATTGACGTCTGATTAGCTCGTGTTTGTTCAGTTTTTGATGGCATCGTGTGCAGTAAAAAGAGTGCTCATTATGTGTAGTAAACGAGCCTGTTGAACGTATCGTTTGTCAATCTAATGCTGGAAGTGGTAACAATATGACGCCGTTTTTTGTAATCACCAACGTTCAACCCAATGTAAGAATCAACATCCTATCCACATCGTCCACAAACCCATTCATTCATTGAGAATTTACAACCATATTTTATGTGAACATAAACTTATAATGCCAACATCACCATATTAAGAGTCTATCAAACAGAAGGCTCTATTAGATCTGAATTGCAAAACAGCCATCTCAAAATATTCCCATAGTAAAACTGTAAACATAATCTGTAAACCAAAATCCCGCCAAAATCCGTTTGACAAGTGCACAAACGAGCCAATGGCGCGTTCACATTCAAATTTCGAACGCAACATTCAAGATGGCGACCTTCGCGAGTCATATATCAATCGTGATTTACGCACCGCAGCCACGGCCGGTCGACGACCGCCCGAATTTCGTTCAGAAATGCACTCAGCGAGTAATTTATTTGTTACCATCTATTATTTTGTAGACTCGCAAGGTCCTAAACACAGCTGACATTAATATATCATTTTACGCGACGTCGAGCCGCTTCTCTTTCTCGCTTCAACATTAAAACGCGTTGTAAGAGGGAAAGGGATGGGTGTAGGGGCAGAGTAGTTTGCGTTTTCACTTTTTATAGTAGCAATATATTTGATCAGCTGATCGTAGTGACGTTTACTGCCCATGTGTCAGTGTAGTGTTTTTCATAATTTATATTGTAGTAGGTATTTTTTACTCTCGCTTGCTGTAGGTCCGGGTTTTATTTATATATTGAATATTCATCTAAATATTGTGTATCGACTTCTGTTGAGCTGGCCTATAAATTTAATGGGTGGTCGGATTTTGGTGAATTTTCACGTTTATTTATTGTTTATTTAGTTATTAAATCATTTTGTGTGTATATTTTAAATTTATCGGATGTGCCGCTCTGTTTGGTGGTGATAATGGATTTTTGGTAAAGTTTACGGTTTTAGTTCTATGTTAAGTTGTTATTTATTTGTTTAAATTATCAAACATTTTGTTTATTTTGCGATTTTGCAGCTTTTGGCTGTATATTTTATGTCATTACGTCATAAAATTATTAGTATTTAAATTTTCAGTAACATTCTATACAATCAGGCTATTGTGCCTTCATTGGTCTATACATATAAACCACTAATCATCTCAATTGCAAAAGCATTTAAATGACCCAAACCTTCCTTGACATCGTATAGCCACATATGATATTACACAACTCTTTTGACTATCCTTATCCACCGCGTTGAGAATAGTTTAGTGATGCATTTGTCTTAGAATGCTATCATCTACTTAGCCTTTACCAAATGTCAGAGTCAGCTTCCAATTTAGGAGGATATTATCTCCTTAGCCTTTAGCAACCATGCTGGAGTCGGCTTCCAGCCTAGAAGCATGCAGCTTCGTAACGCTTTTTAGGTTTTTTTACCTCCACAACCCAGAAGCTCACTAGCACAATACCCCTAGCCAAGTTTGGCGCAGATTTTTTTACTTGACCCTTAACGACTGTCAAAGATCTTCGAAAGACAGCCGGGATCAATGGTTTAATACTTGGCTCGATATTTTAAGATAGCCACACACGCACGGACTGGATTCGGCAAGCATAGCTAAATCTTGCAGATCGAGCTGTATGGCTGTTATTATTTAGCCATTTGGCCATTATCTCCTCATGTCTTAGAATATATGAATAGTATTTTTGGAGTAGTATCATAGTTATTTATGTTTAATTTTATGAAAGTATGTGGCCGTTGAGGACGAGCTATGGTGTTATGGTGATTTGATGATACGAGACAAACTCCAAGTTTAATGGAAATAATAATTCGGCCTATAATGTTGGCCCTGCTGGTACACAGGCTACAGCGGCCTCAGTATGAGTTTGCGATACTATTATCGTGTTCGAAAACTATAGCTTTGTCTCTTTCACACTAATCTAGTACGTGTGAAAGAGACAAAGCGATAGTTTTCGAAAACGACAAAAGTATTTCAAACTCATACTAAGCACACAGGTCAGTTAACTGAAGCTGGCACGTTCAACACATTTACACATTGCGCATGTGTAGTGTCTGTGTCTCTGTCTAACGCACCCATTTTCAACCGACGACAAAAAGAGGAGGTTATCAATTCGCTAAATATATATATATATTTTTTTTTAATGTATGATCACCAATTACTCAAAGACGGCTGAACCGATTTGGAAAATTATTTTTTTGATTAAAAGGGTATACTTCGAAATTGGTCCCATTTTTATAAAAGTCAGGATCTGATGATGGGATCCTGGAGAAATCGAGGGAACTCTTCAAATATTATAGGCAGACCTATGACGTTTTGGGTATTTATTATAGTAACTTATGCAGTTGCTCTCAAAAAGTACAATTTGAGGAAGTGGAACTGATGATGAAGACCACAGATGGCCGCCGAAACTACTCAATAATAAGTATTGAGTCGATTGCGATTCGATTACTTGAATACGGATGTTAAGCACTTTATGCTCGTCACAATGCATATGGTGATGTAAAGCTGATGGTGAAGTACCAGGAGAACTCCTCAACAATTAACGGCCCCGCATTGGGAAAAGCAATATTTTGTAAAAGGTTAGAAGTAGTTAACATTTAGGCTCTTGTAACTAGGTAAATTAAAAATAGACCAACTTAAAAGAGTGAAATAAAAACTTTTTACCAAAAAATTAAACCGACTCCAAAAAAAAACTGCAAAGTGAAAAATAACTTTAATTTCGGAAGTCGGTGCCAAAAACGAAAATAGAAAACTAAAGACACCGACTACCGAAATTAAAGTTATTTTTCACTTTGCAGTGTTTTTTGGGAGTCGGTTTAATTTTTTGGTAAAAAGTTTTTCTTAAACATACTGTATAGTGAAATTGCATAAGTGTGAGTACTGTGAACGTGCCAGCTTTAGTTAACTGGCTTGTACCTCTCTATGAGAGGTAATAATGTAATCTAATAATAATAATGGCTGTAATCTACCACGCGGACTTGATGCGGGTTGGTAGATATAGCACATGTCTTCGATTTTTTTCGGACATACTTTTTTCATCATGATGTTTTCACCGTTTGACAGCAGTAGTGATGTTGTACCCAAAGTTACCCAAAGCAGGTTCGACCTACAACTTGATAGTTACTAAGAGCGATTATGGGCTCGTCTTGATAAGGAAAGGCCAAAGGAAACTGCCTCAAGGTACAAGCCTTGCACTTCCAAGTCTTTTGTCATTACCTCTAAACATGGCCCACTCGTCCCTAGACGCAATATATTTCCAACTCGTCCAAAATAACCACATAAGGCTACACATGTCACTCTATATAAAGGTGCGCACAACGAGTGCGTGCGTGAAGCACACGTGGTCCCGTAAATATTTTTGGACGCAATCGATTTCCGAAATCCATTCGGTACCCCCGCGCCGCGGCGGCGTCGACTACCAATAGCGTTAGTGTGGACATACCTAAATTATGTAGCATTTCTTGTTAGAAGATGTTTGGAACTGTAATACCAGTACTGTTCATCTATCTCTCTAAATAATAAAAATCGCCGAAATGTATGTACCAATAGCGTTAGTGTGGACATACCTAAATTATGTAGCATTTCTTGTTAGAAGATGTTTGGAACTGTAATACCAGTACTGTTCATCTATCTCTCTAAATAATAAAAATCGCCGAAATGTATGTACCAATAGCGTTAGTGTGGACATACCTAAATTATGTAGCATTTCTTGTTAGAAGATGTTTGGAACTGTAATACCGCCGAAATGTATGTACGCGCATATCTCCGGAACAACTGAACCCACTTGGACAGTTATTTTTGGTTCTGTTGGTTTTAGTTCAGTAGCTTTTGAAGACCTATGTATGACCTGTTTTCCTCATGTCAGTTTAATTATAGACTTAACAATGACAGGCTTTGCATTATAATTATAAACACAGTTTCTCTGTCTCAAACTTGGTTGTAGACATTTATTTGCAAGCCTAAGTCATTAGGTAGGCAAAATCTCCCATATTTTGTAGAAGTCACCTAAAATACCTTAGATTTATTTTTGTCCTTCTTTCCACTCTAATTCTCTATTTAAAACCTTTCAAAACCGTGACCAAATCTTCATGACAAAAACTTACATAGTCGTATCCATCCAAATCGTTCAACATTACCGCGTATCGCGCCGCCTGGTGTCATTAATCTACGTGACAGTTCAAAATTTAGTTACAGAGGGTTCTCGCACCCCCCTCACTTCCCCAACTCCCCGCTAGCCCTCCACGCAAGTTTTTGAGGGATGCCTAACTGTCTACGACTGTACATGCTTAACTATCGCTGGTAAGCTGAACCTCTGGCGGTGTGTTAAGACTGTGGTAGACGATTGAGAGTAGTCTTGGTGGTCGTGGTTTGAGGGTAGTCTGTGACCAGAGGTTCTATGACTCGTTGCTAGCGTGTAAGAGTTGATCTACGCAAGACAATGCAAGCAACATGATCTTCTCGCAACACTATTCCCAACCTATGTCCTGAACGTCAGAACTACTTGAGGTGAGCACTAGTAAAGCCTGTTCCTGTTCAGTACACATTGGACTCAAAACATATTACTCAATTTGTAATGTCAGTTTGATGACCTGTTGGAATCATTGCAGCATACTTCAACTAACGGTCGATATAAAACATAACGAAATACGCAACATTCACCAACTCAATGTCCTTTTGTCACACCACGCATTAAAATAATAACTAATGCGTAACCAGCCTAATTTAAAACGCCAATAACAATAAACTCGCAACTTCCAATGAATGTAAGTCATCGGAATAACAGGGTCCATGAATATCTGCTTAGACCCTCTGCCGTGATCCGAAGCTATAAGCATATCCTATAACAATAACTTCGCTATCAGTAAGATCATTTAACTCTCAATCGAAATTACTAGGCTCGCATGAACATACAGAGTTTCACTTGAAACTAATTAGCGTAGTCTACAGCGCTTTTCACAGGCTCGCCTGTTAGTGGCAGCCGCCGCGGGGCGTCTTCGCTTCCGCGTACGATACATTGTGGAAACTCTGCGTTTGTCCTGCTACCCTGGTAAATTGGGATCGATATTGAGGCGCGGCCATGTACTGCTGTGGATAGCGTGATGGTATTTGAAGGTATTGGGTAAGGAAAGACTTGTTTGTCCACTCTGTTCAGAATTAAGATGTTTCTTTTATCAGCCATTGAATGCTTAGGAGCATGCAGCAGAAGACATTTGTTCCCTTTGCAGGACACTCCTCCTCTCATATCCCAAACAGACTCCTTTCAAAGCCCGCCAATCAATGCTATAGCCAAAAACATTGTTAACATTCAAGCTTCGTACAGATACTCGTATGTTATATAACATACAACTAAAAGCAATACAACTAATCAACGTAAAGTAACGAAGCATACAGCACGAAGGCTCGTGTGTAATTTTTCTCAAGCCCGTCATGAATAATCAAATTTTTCTATACATACCGTTTATGCCGTCACTACCCAAAAGAGGAACGTAGTAAAATACAAATGTAAATATACCAAATCAAACCTTAATATGTCACTCGTAAAGTTGGCATTTAAGTGTCCGTGGCGTTAGGGTTGTGAAATTTATGAAAATGACGAGCGGCCCGTTCGACCCTCGTGACTGGCAGAATTCTGTGCCGGAGTGTATTTTTACTTTTTTTTATTACATTCTGGTGGTATTACTCGATTTTTAATATTGTGTTATGGGCAATACTTGAATGGGCTGAACAAAAAATACTTGTAATGTTAGCATTGTCTCCTAAGTTGGGTTTTGTCGGTACGTTTGAATTCAAGTTTAGTCTACTAAGTTCATTGTACTGCTATCTAGTTATATGTAGTATCTCTTTTAACATACAGGTGTATGTATAACTGATGCTGTAAACCAGTTAAAATATTAATTGCGAGGAAATAAAATATCAACTCTAAGTAAATAATTGTGACTCAGAAACAGGCCCAGATTGGTATGATCCATAAAAAGCCACAACATAGTCTTGTAAAGCAATCATTTCTCAACGATTAAAAGACTATTAAAACGCAAATAAAAAATTATTTAAGAAAAATATTCTCGCATAACTTACGCATACTTCGCGTGTCCATAAACTTAATTTTATTACGACATTACATAAGTCTAAATTCGACAAAACATTATGTGACAAATGGATCAATAATTTTTCTTCACCATGTTGTCGATGTCGATAAAAAGGCCACCCTTACAAGTACAGTCAGCTAAAATTTTTGCTAGGTCATCGCATCGCGTTACATGTGTACGCCGTTGGCTGCACCGCCCAGTGCACTACATGGCACTATCAAAGTGCCATTAGTACCACCCTCTTTAGTTTCTTTTTGTATTATATTCATTTGGATCAGGGTGCCTTCTTACATTCATGGGGTCATTCACGCCCAGGTAGAAAAGCGAATGGCTGGATGATAATCTTGTATTTTCTTAACTTTACACTGCAATGATCATTATGTACTTGGAATTTCGCTCGAAACCTTGAATGCCTCCTTTGCTACATAAGTTAAAAATAACTCTTAAGTTGCTATTTTCAGTAAAAATAGCAATCATTCAGCGACGTACATAGCTATTAACCCTGAGTTCAATAAGACATTTTTGAATATTATTCATCAGCATTCGCAAAAGCGGCCTACTCGTTTCACTAAACAAGCACTACAGCCATACGGCCCGATGACCTATCAACTGACGTCACAAGACGTCATGATGGATGTGTCAAGGTCAAGTTTGACAGCTG
Organism: Tholera decimalis; assembly: GCA_943138885.2. Classification (NCBI taxonomy): domain Eukaryota; kingdom Metazoa; phylum Arthropoda; class Insecta; order Lepidoptera; family Noctuidae; genus Tholera; species Tholera decimalis. Next base: position 3,833,744 of record OW964565.2, on the reverse strand, counting down.
TCAGCGGCAGACTGAAAAACGCTGTCACGAGTAATGGATAGGCTTCCTGGACGCCTCTCGGGGTCGACGCCCTTCGCTCAATATTATTTACGATCTGCTGTTTTGTAATGTAAGTGGGTTATGTTTTTGTGGTCTTGAAAATGTTTTGTTGAAAGTCATACTACTTAGCATCACGTCTCTGTTTGCTGAAGGGGTAGGTTGACTGTATGATGCAGCCACGGTAATTTATTTGATTATTTAAGCACATAATTGTTTAGAAGTGGACTTAAGCATTTCGAGCAGCCAAACTTTGGTGACAAGATTCAATATTAATTAAAATGCAAAGATAGACTTCTAAATATACACAAGTACTATTATAATTATCTAGTAATTATGCTTGCACATGTCCCCAAATGAATAAACTAAGTGTAATGTAAGACATGATTCGCTAGTATTTATTTTATTTTATATTGAATATGAGCGTAACCAATTACAGATTTTGGAAACTTGGAGTAAGATGTCTTCTTACTAGACATTACTAAAATAGTCAATTGCAGCAGCACTACGGAGCAACGCACAGTTTGAAAAGTGTTGTACAAGAAAGCTTATTTGATTCCTTAATCATTATCATGTATGATGGGTCGGCTTCCAGGCTATATAGCTATACCAGTATTTCACATGGAGTGAACTGCTTATTAGACTTCTAACAAGGTAAACCTTAGCGCCACTGGAGTCAGGAATAACACACATAAGCAAATAAAATTATTTTTTACAGAGGTGGAAGTATACTTAAGATTAAAGACTTTTAGTGCATAAAAAAACTGAGACAAAACATCAAGACTTACTGTCAAGTATACCTCTAACCATAAACATTCCTCTCAAAACACTACTGACTCCAAAATTACATGAAAAAGTACCGCAAAGCAAACAAACAGGTAGGTCTTATCGATCAGCCACTCTGTCTGTACCTACAGATGAGTTATAAGGCAGATCTGCGGACCATCCCCCGGAAGGCAACGACCCTTAACCCACACAAGTGATTTACTACCCTCACATTCAAGCAATACAGTACATTTTGTAATGATCACTCTAAGCTTTCTTACGACGTTGCAAAGTCTACGTATTGACGTATCAAGTTTAGTAAGACAGTAAAGACAGTCGTTTTTAAGCGATAATGAGCTTTATTGTCTTAGATATACGTGCTGGGCGGTTGGGCGGCCCGCCCAAACCTGGGCGGGTGCAATTAGATGGTTTTGAGCTAAAAAATGTATTTTTTCTTCTTGTTTTTGGATTATAAGCTGCTGTGTTTGTGTATGTGAGATATCTAGTTTTTGTTTTGGAACTCGCAAAGGGTTGCAAGTTTATTGTACATATACATAAAATATAATAAAGTAGTAATGTTTTATTTACACATACTATTGATTGGTTTATCCTGTATCAATTATTCTCTTGAGCAATCTCAACATGACACAATACATTACACCTTTGTTTCATATTACACTATCATTTATCATTCCAACACAATCCAATATAGTCTCTTTTTTATTTCAATTCCATTCATATAACTCCATACCAACTTAAGCAATCTCCCTCAACCTTACACTGCTATACATACATCAAAACCTGTCCACCAATTTCCAAGTTTAGATGTACCACACAAACGAACACTTCCTAAATGCAAGGGGCGATCAGTGGAGCGCAAAGGCGATACTATCGCCGTCCATTAAGGAAATTGGTTTATGTGAGGTCATAGTGCCCATTGTTAGGTCCTTGTGATCGGGTTAAGCTATAGATGTGGCTCATTTGGGGTTAAGAAGATGTTGGGAAGAGTTAGATTCGTTGGGTGGACAGTAATGTATTTGGTCTACTGTATGTTTTGTTTCGTTGCTGGCAAATCATGAAAATTGATTGCAGGAAGGATATCTGTTTGACATTTATAGTTTTCTACATAACAGTAATAATTATGTAGCATTATAGTAAATTTTTCATTATAAAGTTAATAAAAAACTTTTAGCACAAATGGAACTGTCAAAAAACGAAGAAAATATTATAAAAAGTTTCAAAGAAACCTCCTGACAGTTGGTGCTATACCAGGTGAGTATAAAACACGCAGAGGCAGTGAACAGAAAAAGCGAGTGATTTATCGTGAGAAGGGATATCTTCTGCGTCTTTGTGTCCCTAGGTATGACAAGTGGTGGTGGACCGGTTGGGGTAGGCAGATGTGTGAGCCACCATACTGTTTTGTTGTTTTTGCATAGATTGAAGAATCTTAGGGGATAGCATTAAAAGGTTGGTTGTAACTATTATGGGATAGCAGTGAGAGAAGTGACTCCCATTAAAAAAAAAAAAAAAACAATTTTTAAAATTGACTCAAAAATATTTTGTAGCTAACCAAAAAGTTTAAAGAGATAGGTTTAATAAATAAATAATAACATTAAATTAATAAGGAAAACCGCAGAAAATAAATTAATCGTCCGACCAAATTAACCTAAATTTAATTAATTAATAATTATTAATTAATTAAATTTGAACAATCTAGCATCAACAAAATAACACAGTATCTCAACATTTTAACAATGAAAATAAAAAGAAACAATTATATAAACCCCATAATTCGGTCCAAACGGCAAGAACCGAGGTGTGTAGTTAAAACATTAATGAATAGTTGTTATTGGGCGATATTAATTGTAGCCCGTATAAATTATGCCCCTTTGTGAAGATTTTAACGTTTGATATGTACAATCACTGTTATTAAAATGCGCGAGTGTTGCGGCTCTCAAACTTTTACCACTTTGAAATAAAACTTTAGATGTTTTTAACGAACAATACAATATGGAACTATATCTAGATTTTCGACTCATTTATATATCAATTAAGGACGAAGTTTCAGTCCATTTACTGCTTAAACTTCCCAAAAACTTAAAAAAAAATAATCTAATTGGTCAACTCCTTGATTCCCAAAGCCCCCTGTTTACGCCCAAGTGAGCTATCTCCCATCTGACCCCTCCCCTCCCCCCATTAACTTGAGAACCACAGCACCAAAGAATGATAGAAATCAAAACATTTTCGAAGCACCAATTGTTTTAATTCGATGAAAAAAGAAAGAAATATGAACGGCAATTACCATGTTTTAAGGTGAAACAGGCCATTGTTATGTACTCTTATATTTTGTTTTAATTGGTTTTTAATAATCAGTTCTGAATGCAGGTTTATGTAGGAGGTAATATTTGGTACGTGAATGATAATTGAAATTGTAGTTCGGGTGTTGATGGCTTTGTAGCCATTTTTAGCTGTGGCAATCGCAGTTCGACGTTTCATAACAGTATTTTTAGTTTTTCTTATTAATTTATTTAACTTCCTCAAGTGTTTTTATACATTTGTCAATTACCGTAAAATGTTGCCATATCCATAAAAATAAATGTAAATTTATTAAAAAAAAAAACAACAAATTTAAAGTAATTACAAATTGGAAGTGCGACCAGCAACCATAAACTAAGACTTATCATAAAAGTTATTACTGTCATTTTTATTCATACTATGTACACGTTTAAAACAATTTTACACTATAAAGCGGCGCATAAAGTCGTCAGTGAACACAATTTTAATTCCACTGTCGTTAAATTTACGCTTTCCTTAGCTGAATATCCGGTCTGAAATGGTGTGTTGTTTTTTATTATCGCCATACTCGTCACACGTGAGTACAGAGCGGGCATATTTAGACAATTCCCTTAACAAATCCCTCCGTCTCGCCCTCTGTAGCTACACCTATACCCTCTGCCCTCACTGATATCCTCCAGGTTATTACAATTTTTCGCGTTATGAATATCGTCGCAGATCCCCCGCTAATGCCCCCTCGCCCGGGGACTCACACCTCAGCAATTTTACTTTAATTCATATTTAGAGTGCCGCCTTATTTCGGTTACAAGATTTTTAGTATTTGTTTATGGCGTTAACTTGTACCGTGAGCTGCGATGGGGCAATTTTCGCTTTTTTCCAACGATGTAATTCTACTTTATGTTTTTGAGTTTAAGTTTCCAGTTTGCGTGGGGTTGGGAAAACGCAAATTGGCTGTAAAGGCACCAGGGTAGCAAGAGATGGAGCAGTTTAGAATCAGAGGTCAAGTCTTTTTATTTTTCGAAAAGTGTAGCGTTGTCGGTGTGTGTGTGACGTCAGCGGCCGCTATCAATCATGCATGCACCATTGCGCCGCGCACGCTTTTGTTCGAATTACGAATTTCGAAAAAGGAACATAAAGCGAGAGAAAATTATGGTGGTTGCGTTCTTTTTAAATATCGGTCGCCCCCCGCCACGCTGCACCGACGCGCGACATTACTTATTATTTTTCAATTAAACAGTAAAATGAGCAACGTATTGCAATGCCATTTGTTTAGTAAAGGCATTGCACGTTCGTTGATTACACGGTGCAAGCAACGATGGCGAGAGGCGCGACCTGCTGCATTACCGAACACAATAATATACAGTGTGACACCGTTAAAAAAGTAGCGAAATTGCTAATGGTGTATGATATTGCCTCCCCTTATTTTTGGGGTAAGAAAAGACTAGGGGCGGCAACACCTTCATTCTCCCAGGAGGTGTTTTTTTAGTCGAGTATTTTTTCTTTTTTTTTCTGTATGTTTTTTTGCGTAATGACGTTGGGGTCCTGAGAGAGTTGGAGGAATCCATTAGATAGGCGGGAAGAGCTTAATGTAGGTTTCTTTTCGAATCGAAATCGTTTGAAAAAGCGATGTCGCATGTGTTGCAAAAGACATTAACACGAATTGTAATGGCATTTGTAGTACAAGCGACGGACGAAAAACAATCTAGTTATCACAGAAGAGAAAAACTTAGAAATGGCAAGTTGAATTACATTAACATAAATAAATATTTATAAATAACTAAATGCGTCATTTTTAGAATATTAATGAACAATAGTTTGAACAAATTTCGGTTCACGAATAAACAAACGGTTGTTCATTGTGTTGGTTAATACCAACACAATGAACAACCGTTTCGAGATGCCTTTTAAAACTATCTTTTAGGTAATCCTAAAAGATAGTTTTAAAAGGCATCTCGTGCGTCAATGAGAGAGTAGAATTTATAGTGACTTACATCCATAGGTACTATGTACTATATATTTTACCTTTAGTAGGTACTAATATTGAAAAGAGGTAAAACATGATTGTAAGTTTGTATGTAGGAGATAGACTCCGAAACAGATAATCCAGTTCTGAAAATGTTTCCATTGATAGTAAGGTGCACTATTTGTGCGTGCTATAAATTATTTCGAAATCAACGCGGACGAAGTCACTGTCGAAGACGTGCTAGTCATAAATGCTGAACATTTGTGAATGCTAAAAACTGCTGAACATTTGTGAATCTTACGCTGGCGTTCATGGACTGAGGTATAATGCTAAGAAAAGTGAGCTTCTCGTTTTCAAAGCACATAATAAGCACAACACAAGTCTCGTTGTATGGTACGGCGCCAAATAGAGTTAAGCAGTTTAAATACCTCGGTCACTGGGTGAAGATGGCTTGGATACCTGTGACATGGAGAGAGAGCGCAGGGCATTGGCCGTAAGATGCAACATGTTGGCCCATAGGTTTGCGAGATGCGACAGTAATATCAAGATTACTCTGTTTAGGGCATATTGCCAATCTTTTTACACCTGAAGCCTATGGACCAGATACACGCTGAAAACGTACAATGCCTTGCGCGTGCAATGCATTCTTCGCAGAAGCACGCACTGACGACTTTTTTGCAATAATGCGTTAAAGGTCTGCATCATTGCTGCGTCATTTGCGTGACAGTGCCAACAGTCTCCTGAATGTGATTGTTAGTAAAACCGAGGGCAACTTGATGGGACACCTGTGCGCAATGCATGTGCTGCTACCGGGTGTTCCCAGAGGATGGTAGATCCTGGTCTTGTTTGTTTAATAGTTTTATTTTTTGTTCGATTTATTATAAGTTTATATTAACATAGTTTAAGCCATTACTAACACATTTATGGGTAATACCGAAATAAAGAATAAATAAATAAAATAATAAATAAATTACGAGTGTCTAACTATATTATCAAAATAATAGTGTTTTATCTAGTGTCTATTTCAGTTACCTATAGGTATTTACACGAGTATTTACTATTTTTTTATTGATAATAGGCATACGTTTAACCACCATCTCACCTGATGGTAAGTGATACTGTGGTCGAAGATAGAGCACGCTTGCCTAGAAGTAACCTATTCACTCTTGACTTAAAGACTCCCAGGTTATAGCGAACAGGAAACACAGACCTCGACAGGGAATTCCACTCCTTAGCCGTACACATAATGAAAGCATTCCCAAAACGTTTTGTGCGTATGGGTGGGATGTCTACCATGTAATGATGGCGCATCGCCGTTTGTCTTGTAGTCCGATGATGGAACGGGCTTAGCGGAATTAGATTGTGTAATTCCATCGCACACTCCCCGAAATAACCGATAGAAAACCGATAGACTTGCAACTCGTCGTCGATGTTCAAGGCTCTGGAGCTTTGATTCGACCAGTGAATCGTTGCTAATGAGTCTCTTGGCCCTTTTATCGATAGACTCAAGCGCGTCCAGTTGGTATTTGGCAGATCCATCCCTAAGATGAGAACAGTACTACATACACGACCGAACTTGGGCTTGATAGAGATTGAGCATCTGTTCCCGTGTGAAGTACCGTCTCACCTTTGCTAGGATTCCCAACTTTTTGCTGCTAGCTGAGCCTTAGCCTCGATTAATGGACCAAAGGAAGTTAGTGTTACCCCAAGAAGCTCAATACGGCCTGAGTCTTAGCTGCATTAAACTAACTTTCAGTTCGTGCTAATCTCGGGAACTGCTGAACCAATTGTAATAGAACTTTCACGAAGGTAAATGAGGTTATAGGGCTATATATAGACTAGGTACTTAATATCCCGGAATTCTAGTGAGATTGCGATTTGCGTGTGAAAACCTCTCACGTGAATGCGATTGAAGCCACAAGCACAACTAGTGTAATATTGTAAATTAGAAAGTTTGTTTGTTTATTTGTCCTTTTTTCACGACAAAACGGAGCAACAGATAGATGTAATACTCGTTGTGGAGATAGTTTAGGAGCAGGAGAGTGGCACAGGTGACTATTTTTTTCACTGGAAACCTACCGATTCCGCGGACAGAAACAAGTAGTATAAATATATGGCGATTATGTGGTCGAAGATGAAGCACGCTTGCCTAGAAATAACCTATTCACTTTTTACTTAAAAGACCCCCAGGTTACAGCTATCAGGAAACACTCCAGCAAGGAATTTCACTCCTTAGCTGTACACATAATTAAAGTATTCCCAAAACGTTTTATTCATATGGATGTTTCGTTCACTATTCACCTTACTTTACAATTTCCATAACATCGTGATTCCGCCTCCTTTCAGGAATATCTTTTCTAAAAATAAAAGATAGTGTAAGCAGATCCATTTACCCCCTTTTTCTCTATTTCAAAACATCCGTCCTTTTGGCAAAACATTCTTTTTCATTAATCTGTCCATTCACGGTAGATTGGTTGGCTCCGTATCCTTCGCTTTGAAAAACAAAGTCTAATTTATTGTGGTACTCGACAATACTACATTTTTTGAGCACTTTTTATTTAATTAGAGGCTTTTTATAGTGTCAAATATATTACTGTTTTAAACTTTCTGATTGGGTTTGATATTGTGTACCTACACACATACACTACATAGTTATATATAAGTACCTACTTAGGTATCTCTTTTAGTTTTATAAGAATAGGTACTAGCTTCTGACCCTGACTTCGCTTGTGTGAATAGTTTTTTGCAAAAAAATTAGTCTCTTCAAAAATCAAAAAGTTAATTGGAAGAGAATGCATTGCTGCATTTTGTCCCCCCATGTACCACTATAGTACATAAAATTTAAATAAACAAATAAGAATAATGATTATTTGTATTGGTGACAGAATTTTCAAAATCAGTTCTGTAGATCCAGAGATTACTTCCTACAAACTTTACCTTTTAATAATATTGGTATAGAAAAATACAAACTCCCTGCGAATCCTTGGAAATACATATATTTTTAAAGTATTTCCCAAAAAACATCTATAACATTTTCTAGATTTTCTTCAATATAACTGTTTAATCTTTCCGACGGACCAGTCATTTTCAAAGTGCGACACGAAACTAATAGTTGAATTTATTCAGAATTATACATTTATCATAGAAAATAAATACCTCCTATGCAAGCAGACATATGTATGTATTTTCTAATAACGAGGGGAATCTGTTAGTATCATATAAGTCCATCAAATGTAATAAGAAAGAAAATTCAGGTCGGGAATCATAGTTTAACGAAAAATTAAATATTTAATACTTAGTTGTTTTTATGAGTAAATGCTTTTATTTTATATTACGAGTGTAATGCTTGTATTTAATTACTCGTATCGTGTAATAAGAGATTATAATTTCATCTTTATATACAATGTACCTACATTGTACTACGGATTTATGTCCCAAAAAATAAAATATATTAGTTTTATGGATAAAAATATAAAATATTCAAAACAACAGTAGTTTAAGCTTCCGTAGTTATACGGTTTTGTTAGATAAATTCGAAGAAGAAATTAAATATGCCTATGTATGTACCTAATTTTTTTTTTTAAAATTCCGCACTTATTCTCTTCTACGAGAATACCCTTGATAATGGTGTCAACTAAGTCAGAACTATATTGGCTTATCATCATAGTATTAATTGCCACACATAATTTACAAATCCCTCTTAAGAGTTCTTCACAATGTTTAAAGTTATAATGGCCTCATCTATTTTAACTTAAAAAGCAAACAATTACGTTTAAAAGTTGAATTTATTACTAACTTCGTACCGCCATATTTTTTTCCTCATTTTTTCACCTTTTAAAAGGTTTAAAAGTCGAAAAAATACGGATGCCCTGTATGAGAGGAAATATAATACACAGAGAATTAATGAAATCGATCCAGCCGTTTTTGAGTTTTAGCGAGACTAACGAACAGCAATTAATTTTTATATATTATACATATTATAAATATTTTCAGGCAATACAATCCCATTTCTTTTCTGTGACTTAAATATCGTATATTTTTAACGGAGTTCGAAAAAGGAGGAGGTTTTCAATTCGACTGTATTTTTAATGTGTGTTATTGAACTAATATAACCAATTATGTTTTGTTTTTTTTTTTACAGGCAAATGGTGCCCATCGCGTCGAGAATGGTCGTCCCCTCCCGACGTTGCGCGGCGGGTCTACTCCTCCGTATTCCTGGGCAGTCCCGGTGAGTACCCAGGTATGGACAAAACTGGAGATTGGTGACCTCTGTGCTGAAAGAGATGTTGATGGTCTTAAGTTTACGACACAGATTTAAAAATCGAACATCTCAAGATGTTTTAAACTGGCTATACCGAATAGACACTAATTTAAGCTGTTGCCATAAAATTTTATGTTTTATATTTTTCCTTTTTTGGTGTTAGTAACATTATAAGGGTTCTCATTCTTATAATATGTTTTAAGAAACTTGAGATCCAACACCATCAATTTCACACAGATTTAAATCCTTTCACCGGTATTTTATTATTTCCTTATTTATATGAAACTTAAGTATATAAAGTGCACTACAAATGACCAAATAAAATATACTTACCTAAAAAGCTCGTTACAACGAATTATGGTAATTAAAATAATTGTATCGGTACCCGGGAACAATAAGAGAAAATAAGTAAATCAAATATCAAAACAGGAGTGACTCGTATACCAGGCAAATAGCACACGTGAACACAACGCGATGATATAACACAAATACTAGGAGATCATAGCATGCGGGCGGTGGTGCCGTCAATCATTAGTGTCCGGAACAGTCGGCGCAAGGTCACGGGTACTCCAAGCCTGACTGATGGCCGCCTGAACTGTTCCTACGTGCATGCTATGAGAACGCCCCGATGATTTGCCTTCACGATTTTTTTCTACATTAGATTCCATATTTAAAATCTTGATTCTGATTTTATCTTTAAAAAAACCTGAATTCTATTCCACATTTGAATTGCAAAATGTTATTATGTGTTACATACTAAATTGTAAAAAAACTTATCGGGTTATAATCTAGTTTTTAGAACAACGTTCACCTATTGCTAGATAAGTACAAAAACCATACATGGTCTTAACACTAACGGCGGTTTTATTAGCAAAATAACTTATGAATGTTTTTTTTTTAATAATAGGTATACCTATTTAAGTATAAAAAGTAGGAGGTGACTTATCACAGCTATGATTTATTTGTAGAAGGTATACCTACAGACGATACCGTTCCAAATAACCGATTCAGTACTTTTTAACCAGATAAAAAATGTTCACCAAATTCTTGACCACTTTACGATGGCATTTATATCACAAACAATTTATCCAAACACCGTTTCTATAATTTGAAAAACGAACAAACATCCCGATGACAGTTCAAATCGATTCCCCGTAATGAGCCGACGAAAAATCGAATGACATTTACATCTGTCAATATCACACAAATGTCGACTCTAAGGTTTCAAGAATAGTGTTTTTTAAGTAACGAAACTCGTGTCCGATTGTATCGAGTACACGGATGGATATCGAATGTTTGCGGCGTGCACGCACTACGACAGCCCATCGATCATGTGTTATCGTGCGTACGATCTCGGTGTCATCTCGCCGATGCAAGGTCGCCGGGAAAAATATCGCAAAGGATTTTAAAATACAAAAAGAAATGACAATTATTTTTTACTTTCCCGCCGGCAAAAAAGTTTATGGTGCACCGCTATGCGCCTAATTGAGATTATAATTTTGACAGTTCGGTTACAAATGTCTAGATTTAAAAGTTCTACAAGTTTTTGTTCCGTATTTAGCACACAGCCAAAGTTGGAGTTTGCAGAAAACTGCTATCCATCAATATTTATGAATTATTGTAATTTTATATACATAAATATGTTTTATGACTACTTTACAGTTACCTCGATTTACTTTTGTATTTAAATTACTTGAAAAAACTAGCTAGCATGCGTTTTTTTTGTTACTGTTAAAATTCCATTTTAAATTCAACTTCGATACACTAACGCCATCTATCGAATATCAGCTAATACCGGGACCTTTCTCCTGTCATGTTCTAAATTAAACTTTATTATGTGGGTGTAAAGTTACAATTACTGTAACAATATAATGCACATGCATCGTTATAACAGTCGCGTATTCCGATAACTATCTCGCTCGCTCGTACAGGATGACGTCCGTCTATCCCTCTCTTGTTTTACACGTCACCGTCATTGCCCGTTTCCATTACACTATATCAATTACCGTGCTTCGCGCGTTCGCCCGTCATTCAGTTTAAAACACAAAAGAATTTTAGTCAAAAGGAAATGTTCTGAAAATTAACACGGAATAAACGGCGCACGAAGAATCGCAGTCAATTTATTCGTGAGTTACACTTTACGATTTTCATCTAACGAACGCTGTCGAAGACGGATTAACAGTGGCAACGATTCCAACAAAAAGTGCGCCAGAAAGAGAAATATCAAGTGTATCGATTCCGCCTTTAGCAAGAAAGGATTCGGCACGCGAGCGAGACGGTGTGACCGCGTCTTAACGACGTGCGAAAGAGATAAAACAATTCCTTATGTCGCTATTCTTAAGTCGTTCGCGCGTTCCGAATGGCACTTTACCGGCAGACATTAAGGTCGCAATTTCATTGTTATGATTGGGTATCGACGATTGTGAAGCGTCGTAAAAGAACGTTATAACTTCATTTGGCGGTGTTGGCGATTAGAGCTTTGTGTAGTAAAAAATAAGGTTGTTAGTTGTTTGTTCGATGGACGGTGGATGCCGGGAGCGCGCGCGGCGTCGGTTGCCATGGCGACGGGGCGCGTTGGAATGCCTCGCCAGGGTTCCCCGTTCCAACGGTGTTTTTACCTAAATTAGTAACAAAAACAATGCGCTGATAATGACGCATGGATGTGCCGCGATACCGTCCTCCGTTGTTTGTTTTATTTCAAGTAATGGCCCCCTCGGCTAGCCAGATTATTTGGTAGTACGTTCCACTATCAGCTGTATATAGTTGGTGGATACTACGCTAGCCAGTATTGAAATAGAAGATGCTGATTCACAGTTATTGTAGACAATCTGTCAAAGTTGTTTTAATCAAAGACGTTAATGTTTTTAAAACTTTTAAAGCCATCTAATATTTTTTGTGAGTTCATTAACAAATTCTTATCGGATCGTTATGGTTATTAAAAAAATCTTATTAGACGGACTTATTTTTTTTATGCGTCCAAAGTATTGATTTGTCTCCGTCGGTCTTCGAACTCATTAGTCAAGTCAGAGCGCACATAATTACAGACGGGGGCCTCTGAACATGAACCAACTAATTTTTAATATTCTTATTTACGATTCACGTAGGTACATGAAAATGAAAAAAGTATTGGAGCGAGATGGGTGCAGAGCGATAGGTGCGCGCGAACGGGCGAGCACTAAATTGCTCAATTTGTGCCTCGGCTCATAAGGTGCCTTCGGTGTTCCTTTTTCAAAAATCCAATGAGATCGATCGCTCGCCATGTCCGCAAATTAGAGCGGGAATCGTTGTTCGTTAGCAAGCTGCCCGGCTCGGAGAGACGCAAGTGCCCCAAGACGCTGGCTCCGAAACCATCCGTAGTGCCTCCACGCTCGCGTCATATCCTCGTGCATCGTTTAATCTCAATCTACGTTTCGAGGAGCTCAAAGCTCGCCGCCCGAGTGCGCAGAAATGCATTTTAGTATTACTAGTGGTCTCGGGGCGCTCATTTCGCTTGAACCTTTTAAAGCCGACGCTAAAGTTCGCCCCGCGTTGTCGACGCTACGATCGCAGCGAGGTCATGCTCGCGCGAAAATTGCACTCGTGGCTTCATTACGTCCAATACAATGACCAAGCGGTTATGTACTTTATTATGTTCGCAAATGGCGCTATTAAGTCAAGTATATCTATTTGCCGACCAACATGGCGATCGTAAGAGATACGGGAGATGAGATAGCTCGCGAATTTCACTCGAAACCAGTTTTTCTCGAGTTAACTTATTCTCGGTTCTTGAGCAATTTAAATAACAGCCCGTGATTCGTTGTGGCGTCTAAACGAGCGTTAAAACGTTACATTGTAATGAGTGCCGATCGAGAGCCGATACGGACGGCATCGATTCTATTCAAATACCGTGTTATTTACTGTTATTGTGGTTTTAATACATCCCACTTGTTTTTCTTTATGATGGCAAGGGTTCGGTTTCCGTTCATACGCCCTGCCACTATCCATTTAGATATTACTACTCACATTTCAATGACACTCCTAAATTTAATGATTTTTTACGAAACTATGCACGTCTGTCGAGCGGTAAGCACACGACACGTCAACTCAATAAACGCCAAGTTGACGGAAGTACAGGCTGGGAACATCATGCTGTCGTAAAAGCATCGTAAAATGGGCAATATTAATAATAATGAGTATGCATTAAGCTGATATCTTGTTGTGAAGCATGAAAAATTGCCTTTAGTTTGTAATGTGACGATTGCGGTGACTCGGCGCGCCGGTCATCAATCGCTGAGTACGAATTTGTTACTTTATCTTAATTCTTTTAGAGTCGTCGTGTGTCGGCGGCCGTCGCGTGAGGATGCAATTTGTAAGTTTGAGTGGGCGACCTGCGACCCGCCGGCCGCGCGATTATATGCTAATACACCTGTAAACCTTCCTTTATGTAAAACGAATCATGAAATTTCCCTCAGTCACCATGTTTATATGTCATCTCCGTAGCGACCGTTACCCAGTGCTCATGATATTCAACCAACCGGGGTCAGGTTCGACAAACTCCACCGAGGAAGTGTCAATAATTGCCGATAGGTAGCCTTGATGTTAAAAGCGCGATTCAGTAAAACCGAGCACACCCACGTCTTCATTAAAAGCGATGGCTTATCGCTAAAATCGATCTCGTTACGAACAATGAAACTGGTCGAAACAAAAACTGTCCGAGCGGTAAACGAATACGAGAAACGTAATCGGGGCGAACGTCGCGCCAAATAAAATAAAACCTCAATCAAAAATCTAAAGGCATTCGGTATCATAACCGGAGCGGAGCGTCGACCCGCCATATGAACACACGGGCCGTGTGGGTTACACGGCCGGGACCGAAAAAAAACAAAAGTATAATAATGTAACGCACTAAGTATCCGTCTTAAAAATACGCCTCGATCTCCGCTGCGCGCGTCGCGGCATTAACGCGGTGGCGCGCGGCGTGGGGAACAGGACCGTCGGCCGCCGGGCACAGGGTCGAGAGTCGCGGGCGCTGGACGTGAGCCGCGCCGCGGAGGGCCGCAGGGTGGAGGGCGCGCGCGCGCGGGCGGCGGCGGTGATGGATGGCCCAATCAGGCGGCGTGGCGGTGCCGGCCGCGCTAATCGAGCAGTGCGCCCCGCGAGCCGCACGCACACAGGCGCGCGGCGCACACACGCGCCCGCCTGCGGGCGCACGAGATGAGGCCCCGCCGATACCACCACCGATTACACGTAAAAGCGCATCGAGAACCTTTTCGGAGATAATACATAATACCCTCGCTCCAAGCGGAGCCGTGCCACACACCGCCGGTGTACGTTACCGGCCGCGGCGGTCCGGTGGAAAATCGATGAAAAACAGCCGAGACGACAAAACTGGGGGCGGTGTGCAAACAAAACGGGCCTTCATTCGATGAATAACGACGTATTTACGTCTATATCCGGGCGGGCGGATCGATAGCCACCAACTGTTGTAAACAACCGTACGAGAGCCGGAAAAAACGGCGACTGCACGCCACCCCCGGCCGTGGGGCTATTAGCGGCCACGTGACTAATTTCGGGAGCTGTCACGAGCAGAGTGCGAGCACGTGGACCGCTTCGCCCTCGCAGCCTCCCGCCCTGCCGCCTCCGTGGGTACCGCGAGTCGCGACCCGCGTCTCGCTATTCGCTACTCAGCCACATCCGCACAACACACTATTCCGTTCAGTTTTCACTACGATCACCTGCTCCACAAAAAAAAAAAACACGGCGATAGATCACGAAGAACAATTAATTATGTCCCATCGCCTGAAAGAGAGGATCTTTATAAATCAACGGACATCGCATTTTACCCTTAAGAGACCTTTCTCCGACTAATCCCGACAGAATTGAAACGAATCTAATGAAACGGGGATACGTCCAGAAAAAAACAACGCTACATCGAGATGCCCTACAATCATTTTAACTTTTTTCCGACGTTCGCTCTCGGGGCTTATGTATTTTTTTTCTTTTTTTTTTAATTCTGTCTCTGGACTCATGTTTTTTTTTTTAACTTTTTTGTTGCCTTTTCATAAATATTTTAAAATCGGATTCAGTTGGAGACAGGCGAGGCGAATGGATTAAGATTTAGATATTTTCGGGCGCGTAATTTATGCCCCTCTTTGTAGAGATATGAATAATGAGATATATTGTATGAATCTGTGCGCCATCGGCGACTTGTGAGTCGTAGTCGTGCCCCGAGCCCAACTGCACCTAGCAGTTTCCGCTTTCAATGTACTATCTTGATTTAATTATGTTTGTTTTCCTTCAGCTCCGGACGATTGATGCGCACTCATTAGCTCGCATTGTTATCCGGACACAATAGAGTTTATTTTAGTAAAGTTTTTTACCGTCAGCCTTAATTCCGTACGCACCGGCCAGATGTTCAAATAGTTCAAATAATTCTCAGGGCATTTCGTGATTTTTATTGTAATCCAATTTTAAAGCGATCCCATTTAAATTCCTATACAAATGATCCCGGCCATAAAGTACCAGCAGCTATTTCAAATATGCAGCCAGTTTAAAAAGCCCTTAACGAAATTATTAAAGTAGGCAACAAAAAAAGGGTCAAGTCGATGATTTACGGACGTCAATTTTGACAGCTCGTAGTTTTGTTTGACCAAAATTACAGTAATTTGATAAAAATACCCATCTACTTAAAATAAACGGTCCGTCAAAAAAGTTTATGATGGAAAACAGGCGTTTTATAATAGATACACTATGTTAGGAATGCTGCTCATATTCTTGAATGATTGAGAGGATTTTTTAAATCTCCAGTAGCCATTTTTATCTCGTCTAGCAAGGTACTGATCTTTAATTCCGCGGAGCCCGGAGATAATGTGATTGTTTTTATTAGGCTTTTGTCAGAGTGATGGACGCTGCTACGGGTGTACTTTGCCTATTATGTGATTGTATATCGACGATAAAGTCAATGGCCGGTGTCCGCGACACGCGCCTGACAGACTCTCACCGATAATTTTTTGTCCGTTAACAATATTTTTGCATCAAAATAAAGTCAATTTTTTATTCATATGAGGCCGTTTCAAAGGTTCAAAAATAATAATGAGTTGGATATAAAAATCGCGAATTTATACGAGGTCCCCAACCCTCGCCGGGGCACAGGCGACTTTAATATGATTTCTTATAGCGAAAACGCCTTATTAAATAAACTTTGAAAACGAAAATTATGTCCACCGTACGCGGTCCGCCCGATCACAATAAAAACTCGGATTTGACAAGATTAAAATTGTAATTCAAGTTATTTCTGACGTGTCTCTTATTGCGTTTTCGCTACGGTCATGTTTATTATATTATTTTTTAGTTAAAGTCGAAACGCGTAACTCCAATCGAGACGTAATCCGTATAAAGACTCTGATAAATAAAAATAATATGAATATAATTTAAGGTTCATGCCAAACGGGTAATCAAGAATACGACGCTTGTGAAACCGGATACTTAATAAAAATAAAGATTTTATAATTGCTTACTATGCTCATCTCCTCTGAGTAATTCGAGTAGGTATACGGATTTAAAAAAATAAATAATAAAATATTGACACTGGCATAAAGCGCACTCTGCCGTCCACTGTGACACTTCGAATTAAAAAGAAAAAAGTGTCATGGCCGCCTTCGCGCTTTCCCGCCTCGCTGTCAATATTCATTCTGTCCACGGAGCTTGCAACTCAGATAAAAATACTAAAGGGGTTTAAGTAAATAATTCTATAATGTGTGAATAATGTAATCTTCTCATGGGAAATCGATGTTTATCCGATTCATATTGCTGTCATTTTTAAATATCACGTGTATTTATAATTCAAATGTATGGAGGAGATAAATTTTCCATGAATATTAAAATTATTTTTGATAGGTTTCGGGATGGTGTCTTAGGCTGATTATTTTCCCATAATTCGGGGAGTGCCGGCGGCTGGCAACACTGCGCCGCCATTACTAGAGATTACGTTTAATGTAATGTGTCGGTGATTTGAAATAATCACGCAGATTACCTGAACGTGGCCGCTGTGTAACTATTTAATCAATACCTAACGTGGGCTGTGTATTTATGGATTTACCACGTTGCTATCAGTAATTATATGTGTGTACTTTATTAGGATCTAGTTGTAGCAGGATTCTTGTTAAAAAAATGCCATGAGGCGGATGGTTCTACTGATATAATCAACATTACAACTAAACTGGTCCTGTGAGATCTCTAGTTGGCATATTTGATTAAATAATCTAATGATTTATCTTATATTGGGCATTTTTTTGTAATTTTCTATGACAAAAATATTTTGAAGACCTCCTTTTAAAACATCAAACTAACCATACCTGAACTATTTGTCACTTTTGAACCAAACGAGCTCCGCTAAGCATCAATCTCGAGAACCGCAAGCGGTCCACAACTAGTTAGGGCTTAAAAAAAGAGCTGTAAAGTGACAAACGCACAATAAAACGAGAGGTAACAAGAAATAGCCATAATGTGGCGGTTGGAGACGTAACCGCAACACGTTTTGTCAACTAGCAAACTAACCAGTTGTAGGTATTGGTATTTCAATTGTTAACTTGAGGCTTGGTAAGGATTTCACTGAAGATTTTTTGTAAGAAAACTTGCTGACCCGATAGAGGTTGTCTTTATATCCTTTAAATCTTGCTTGTACCTATGTGAGGTAACAATATAATACTAAAACAATTAATGGAACGTTTGAGCCGTTCTCGGAGTTTTAATGAGACTAAAGAACTGCGATTTATGTCGAAACCTTAGGTATCCTAGCAGTGTCAGGCACATACTGAATAAAATCCCACACTGTTTCTTCCTTTCCAGTTGTTCCAGGGAGTATACTGTTAGGACATTCCCGCAACCCCGGCAGGCATTTGCTCTATGTGGCCCCGTAAATAGTAGAAAACTTAGATTTTAGACTTAGACATTGAAGTTATGTTAGAATCGGTACATTAAGCCACGGGAATTCGCTTAAGCAATAGATCAATTGATGTGGTTTTGTCCAGCAATAAACGTATTTTGTTTGAGAATTATGAAAAAAAAATTCTAAATTTCTTCTCCCCAAAATTACATGACTTTCAGTTTAAATATCGTCGTAAGACCTTCTATCATAGACTAGTTTGTAATAGATCTTACAATGTATAGATTGTCAGGGATTGAAAAGGTGAGCATGGTTATTTAAATGAGAATTGAAAATAAAAGAACATCATCTTTTAGGTTCACAGTAGACCATTCTGTATTTGTGTTCAACAGGTCCTCACTAACTATGAATAGTAAAGAGCGATAATGTTTTAACTAAGGGGTGGAATTTCCTATGATTCAACTATAGTTACAACCTCCGTTTCTTCTAGACATGCTTGCTCCAACAATGATCCCACATGATCTTTGCTTGCATTGCTTTTACTTTATGCCTAGACGACGATATCTCTAAGACAACAGAAGGTGTCTTGACCAATAGTTACTGGAAAACACTCGCCATTTAAGCATAAACACAAGAAATAAACTCCAATTAAATGGCCGACAACCACATTACTATCAAAAACATAACTTACACCATACAAAGTTGTGAACGCACACATAGAAATAAATAATTATCTAACATATTACTCCTATTCAAAATTACACAGCCTTAGGTGGTGTGCATTTCCAACTGCGGTTAGCCAATAGTAGGGATAATTATTTTACCATCGATTTATCGACGCGTACCGCTACTCGGCGATAGATGGCGCTGTCACTAAGCTATTACCCCGCGAGGAAATTATTGCTTATTACGTGGCAACATTAAGTAATTTCAGAGACAGCTAGCTGTCTCCACGATTTATGATTACCTAGCATATTTAAAGGATTATTATAAGAAATGGAACGCTAGAAATTGTATTTAATTCAAAATAACTTAATTGCAATTTATTTTATTACCTACGTTTCTCCTATGTCTCCACTTAAATTACAACTCGTTATTCTTTACGTACTTAATTAGTAATTATTATTAGAATCAGCCACTTGTATGCATGCGATTAATTAAAAGTGAGCTCACTAAGTGCAATGATGACTGACAATTAATAAAAAAATATCTTTGCTGATCTCACTAGCTTTTCCTACTTAGGTATATAAGGTATTACGTAGTTTCCCTATATATTTAATTAATAAAATAAACCGTTTTCTAAACAAAATGCGGGAAATTCTTCAGTTCAAAAAAATTCTTACATTCTCTATTCAAAATACACGTCCGTCGTATTTTTACGAGTGAGAATGTAACTGATTCTGAGGTAAGAAAATTTTCTCAACCTCATCTCGACCACGGAAACAATCGGGCGACGCTTCACCCGTATAACAATATAGCGGTTATAATGCATGCCATATTACGGGTTCGTAATTGAACATCGTATGCAAACGCGGGCCCGCGCCCGCCATCTCTTCAATATGTATGCGCACCTAATATTTTCTTATGAGGCAGGTGGACTCACCCTGTTTATGTTATTGTTTACATATTGTTACCGTTTATGTCGCCTTGGTATGCTATGAGGAAACTAGCTAAATATGTTTAGCTGTAAATTGACATATGCCAGGCGTAGGTAAACAAGGCGTTTTCAAATAAATTGATAGATCACAGCATTTTCAAAGAAAAGCAGCGAAAACGACGATTTATAGTGCCACCTTTGAATTCAACGTGTTTTATGAAGACACTTTGCAATCAAGTTCCAAATAAAACTTATTTATGTACAGCGTTTTCATCACCATCTAATTTCGTACTCATGATGCAACAATTTCTAGAAATCCGTATATAAACAGGAATAATTCCCACGAGACTGCTACACCGAAATTACTGGTGTCAACTTAAGACCTAACAAGGTAAAAGATAGCCGCTTTCAGTTACAAAATTAGCTTTCTAACCTAAAAACAGGTACGTAGTTTCCGCGAAGATCGTTTCTAGCTAACGTTAAATAAATAACATTTTATGTATGTCAAGATTATCTAGATACGAGTGTGAACATTGTCACTTTGAGACGATTTCAAAGAAGTTTGTAGATCATTAGAGGGGGCACATAAATCACTGCGGTTCCGCATAAATTTACATTTTAAAGACGCGTCGCGACATTTGCGCGGCCATCGTTTAGCACTCAATAAAATTAGAACAAAAGGCGAGCGCGGGCGATTGAGAGAACGCAGCGCCGCGCCGTATAAATGACGAGCAGCATCGGAACCAATGGAATTAAATAAATTAAAGTCAAGTGGAAGAGTTGGTGCATCTGTACGACTATTTGTCGATACTAAACGGTTAAGACCTATATTAGACGTATTTATTCACCGTTATTGAAGTTTTCAGTTAGTTTAGTTAAGACGTTCATGATCGAGCTCGTCTGCTATACTTTATGAAACATTAAATTATAAGCGTCAATAATTCCGCTTCTACTCATTTTGATTCGTCTCTCAATTAAATAGTTGTTTACGATCAATCTAAGATTAATTGATGACTCAGAAAATTTAATTTACATCTTTGCCAATATCATAACACCTCAGAAAATCTTTTAATTGTCGATCGGTATAACTGATTGGACAATAACAATTAGCATTTAAGTGTTCATTAACGAATTTTAAACATTTTCATTTGGTATTTTGACATTGACGAGCACTTTAAATTCTAGTTTAGTTTTAGTGACAAGAATGCGAGTTGCACTGTTTTACGGCGATTTAAAAATAAAAACTGATTTAGTTTTCGTATCGAGAATGTCACTCGATTTAATTAGCGCACATTTTTTGAATATGGTATGTTTAAATTGAATTCTTTTTAGAACAGATATAAATAAGAAATGCTTGTTCGACTAAGATGGACGTAGCGGATGCCACATTTGCTTTTTATTTAAATAAAAATATGTTAAGTATTCTTGACGAAGATATTTTTGACACTTCCGCTAAACGCATGGCTTTAAAGTTAAGTAAAGTTAATAAATGATGCTTTCAACTCCAACTTACAGAAATGGTAAAAATATGTGATGAAATTGCCAATACAATGACCTTTCAAAAGATGATACTCAAAATGCTATTTGTAAAACGGATACATCAGCATATAACAGCAATTTTTTTTCCATTTACAACCATAAAAAAAACGAATGCTAAAAACTGTAGCTAAACCAAAAACAAAATCTAAAAACACTGTAAATAATAGATGTTTTCATCATGTTCTTGGTACAAAAGAAAATGAAAAACTCCAAGTCTGAGTATTAGGAGATCTTTATCAATATTACACATTGCCAAGCGTTGTTTGTACAAGCCATTTGTAGAAACGAGTATTATGCTTACTAATTTAATTAATGTTTCTTCAGAGTAAATATAATGATAATATCTGAATTGTCTCTAGTCTTTCTACATAGAAACCATGCAACAATTATATTATTCTAGGTTCCTTGATTCCTTCACAAGATTCATAATTATAGCTCTGTTAATTGAAATAATGATTTACAAGCTAACCGTTATCAAGATAATTAAATGTCAACATAAGGAATAAAATATATAAGTTTTATTTTCAATAATAACCATATATCGGAACTATAATTGACAAGTCAAGACCGGGATGGCATAAAACAAAAGGAGACGATCCTTAAAAAAGTATAGCAAAGCTTCATAGTTAAGGCTGCAATCATATAAAAAATGGCCACATAAAATGCATTACAAACGCTTATTGGTCGGAGCGGTCGCGTATAACGCAAGACGCTAAATAATAGGAGCGGCTTAATTAACTCGCCCAGTAAACATGTTCCCTTGAGCCGAGACCAATTACTATTTGGGCAACGTCAACGTCTCATTACACGACAAATATATACTCTTATTTATGTCCGCAAGACGCGTGACCAAAAACGCACATCAATCGCAACTTAATCCGTGGATTATTTGCGAAAACTGCATGCGACGAGTTTATTTTGGACGCGAATGGTGCGGCCGTTTATGACGCGCGAGCGACTGACAGTAATATTTGTGTTGCGTCTGATTTATTCGGTGCGTATCGCAGCGTCGCGCGGGTAGTGGACGTGTCGTAAAGCTCAATGTTTACGGTGCCCGTGCGTCCCTCAATTAGACGCTGCAATGCGAGTAGATTACAATTTGATGCGTGATGCGTGCTGACAGTTGCACCCGTCACTACTTGTGCCACCGGCCAAACATTTGCGATATCATTTTGTATCTTTATACCTGTTGTTCGAGCGATTGAAATGTTCCGGTTTCATCTATATTTAACGTTTGATCGTAAAGACCTTCTATCATAAAGATTTCACGAGATTAACACGTTCGCTGACAGTACGTCGTTAGGCGGGAAATTAAAATAATACGTTATGACAGACGTCGAAGGACGGGCCACGTATTTTTAAGAGTACATCGTCTCACAATAATTTTTCATATTAATATTATGATGAGCAGTATCCACTGTCATATTATGAGCAATTTCATATTTCTTACTGCCGTAACACGAGTATTTTGTAGGTAGTTTCATATTGCTTGCTTGTGCACGAGTACTACGTTGATTTGTCATTTAGTATGGAAAATTCTACTGTCGTAATGTGGTGTCAGGGTAAGAGCTCACTGTCAGCGAACGTATTAACCTCAAATAATAATATTTGAAACTGATTTTAAAAGCAAACATTTTCCATACATACATGCGTTTACTTTTTCACAAAGACTGACTTTTAAATACAAAATACCTATGAATAGTTTTCAAATTCAACCGTCGCAAGTTGTGGGTGTGTTCCGTTCTTAATACGCCTGCGTTGTGTAGAATTTGTACGCACATATACCATTAAGAACCAAGACTAATTTTAAACATAATCACGAGTGCCTTATTAACAAGATAGATGAGATCTTTTCGACCTCATAAGTATTCAGATAGTCGCCATTGCTTGTTATTTCCCTCACGTCTAAATTCAAATAACAATTAGCTCAGTCTTTAGCATTCTGTACTGGCTAGACGGAACTGAGGCAGAAATCTAGGCTGACTTTAGTTCTAGATCGTGTTAGGTTTAAATGGGGCTAAATAACAGTATTTTGGTGACAGCCTAAGTAATGTCTCGCTGTCCGTTCAGAGAATTTTAATGATACTTTTTGGCGATTGCATTCATTTGAAATTTAGTCGCAGATGCATCGTGGGAATTCTTTTGCCTTAGTTTTTTCTCTATTTCAGCAAAAACAATATTAACTTTCTTCACTGGGATTAAATTCTTCAATCATCATCATTATCTGGCTAAGCCTTTTCCCAACTGTGTCGTAGTCCAGTCTAAAAGGACACAGCTGAGTACCTACCTGAAATTCCTGGATACAAAAGTTTAATTAAAAAGGGCATGGTCATTATTGATCACTAATTTAATGAGCTCAAAATAACTAAATGCAAATAAAATTATTAGAAAATTCTTTAATTACATCCTTAACAAGAAATCTGTCGTCGTTAAAAAAATATTAGTGACTTTAAACAAAACATTATTTTTGACGTTTTTAAAGATCACCTTTGATTGGAGGCATTTTATTTTTGCAGTGTATGCGATGGTATCATTTCTTGCGCCGGCGGCGCACCGAGTATCGAGTGATCAGGACCGGACGATGACACCGCAAGCTTTTTGATAAATACTCCTTTTTTGTTCTTTTACGTATTAATTTACGTGTTGTGATACCAAGAGCATGAAGGTTAGTCAAGCTCCGGTGAATTTTGTTTTAAAAGAGACGGAGATTTTGGGATTACGTTTATTTATTTTTTTCCTAGAAAACTTTTAAGCACTCTGTTACAGTAAAATTAATGAGCACATTTTTTTCTATTGATACAATCTTTTTAATTAAACTTCAACGTGCCGTTCTTAACACCGCATAACTCTCTATTTAAATCCTATACAAAGTATCAACCCAAGAAACACACTG
This sequence comes from Tholera decimalis, assembly GCA_943138885.2. Lineage (NCBI taxonomy): Eukaryota > Metazoa > Arthropoda > Insecta > Lepidoptera > Noctuidae > Tholera > Tholera decimalis. The sequence continues at coordinate 3,809,532 of OW964565.2, read as the reverse complement.
ATCTTCCTTTAGTAACCATTGTTCACCAAAAAAAACCTCTTATTAATCACCTACACGGCGGTGTAACGTTACCAGGGGATCATGAACGCCCGGTGTTCATAAATACGGTGTATGAACGGCCTCACACAGCGTTCCTTGGATAAATGCTGCAAGTATATGCTATCCTAGAACTCGGACCGGTCGTGTAGGTGACTTTTGCCTTTTGTTGCGTTTAAAATAACAAGTTTTATATTGTATATACAGTTTATGTTACGTAGCTATTAATATTTACAACAGATAAGGAAACTAAACATATACAGCAGTGATTTTGAGCTAGAGTGGATTGTCTTAAGTGAAATATCTGAAAGAGACAATACTTTGATGAATGTTTTATGTCAGTGAAGTACTTTATGACTGTCTGTCTTGATGTTGGCTCACAGAACAAAATCTGTGGGTATTTAAAACCCAGTGAGATGCTTTAATAGTCCAATTATGACAGTTCATATACCTACGCATCCACACAATAAATTGTCTACCTTTCTAAAGTCTTCATTTTTGGTCTCGTGTTGTATACATTTCAAACAAGTCAAGAGTTGCCTTGTCTAATCCAAAAAAATACACGCCTCAAAACATAAAATTACCTCATAAAAGTACAAAAGCAGTTAATGATACATCTTCTATCAAAATTCGCTTAGACCTCTTCTACCCCAAACACATAAAACGAATAGGTGCTCAATAAAAACACAATAAAAGGGAAATTCAAGTTAACTCCACCAGGCCTGGAATCGCCAATCAACGGATACCTACTGAGAGCATTTAACCCCCCGCCGGCACGTCAGTTTTTATTGTCAGTCCAGCCGTACGCAACAGATTTATGTCGCCTTGATTTGATTGGAAATAGCTTTAGTTAATGTTCAGTGTAAATAAAGACGTTTTAAATGTAATAAAATTATGTGTTTAATGTAAGTCGTTATCGATATTTGTATTTGCATAATCGAGTTTGTTATTTTTTTGATGAGACTTTCCTATTAGCTGGTGTTTTTTATTAGTACAATGATAACTTTATGCTTTCTAATGCATCTGATAATTACTTTTTTGTTTTCTTCATTTCTCTGTAGAAGTAGTAAGTATCATACGCGTAAAATGTCACGCATCATTAGCTTAGCCTTTTCGGCTAAGTTGAGTTCGGCTTCCAATTTAACTGATTTCTGCTGCGATTTTTCATGACGCGACGCCTTATCTGACCTCTACAACACAGTAACTTGATAACACGATTCCCCTTGCCAAAACTGGTGTCAAATTTTCTGGCTCATGATTTTCTGCAAGATGTACAAATGACAGCACAGAAAAGGTCAAGTATTCTTTATGAAACCAACGCTTCAATAAATGGCCAAAAGCTTTCAAATGACGAGCTGAGTACTTTCAACCCAAAGCATAGCTCTCAACATGTGTCACGCATGAAATCACTAACTAAAATAACTTATCCAAATACAGCTCATCATGAAACTCGTCTACGAACATGTAGAGAACACGACATTCCATAAATATTTCGTTTTAAACAGCTATCTGATGACGGTATACCTACATTTGTAACGTTCTTGCGGGTAGCAGGTCTGTGATAGTAAGACGCACGGAATCCTGACGGCGTTCCATCGCCGATGCGAACTGAAGATACGTGGCCACATTTATAAGCATTACTTTTTGTTAAAAAATATCAATTGCAGGATGAGTCTTCGCAATTAGCCGTCCCTTGAAGTATTCGTAAGTTTTTAGATAAGCATCTTCTCAATTTTTTTGTGTTGGAATTTGCAAATGTTCGTTTGGTTTAGACACGTCGTGTGGTTTTTAAATGTTTTGCGTATTAATGTTGTTACGGGGTATAAGAAATAGTATTCCGTTTCACTGGTTCAAATCTGGAGATTTAGATTATGTTTTAAGCAGTGGGCCCGCGTGGTGGATTACGACTCATTAACCATCATAGATAGGAGACCTGTATCCGGGAACGTTATAGGCTGAATTAATACAATAAATATTCATAGGTTGTAATAATTTCCTACTACAAAACTCAATAAAAATAATCAATTTAAATCTTCTATCTAAATTATTAATGTCATGACACATCATTATATTCAAATCAAATCATTCAAAACCTCACCAAGAAGCACATCTGTTTTAAAACATAAACTCAATTTATTACCATATTAATAAAGTCCCAAATCAAAATCGCATTATAGCGCATCAAACGCGATCATCCCCTTATACTTTTAACCCTGTTTAGGCATGCACTGATCTGACTTAAAAACCCAATGCATATTTTGTCGTCAAATGTTGCGATTTATTGCAGACTTGATTAAAACTCATGCGACTGGAAAATAGAAGTTTATAGCTCTGTTATGGTGATAGTGACTTTAATTGATAGCTTTTCTGTACTATGTAGATTAGATTCGCAGAAATTTGTTATTGTACTACGTGCGTTATTATCTACGTAGCATTTCATGAATTGTTTTTCTGATTGTTTACAACTTCAAAAAGTTTTAACAAATTAATTTGATAGACAGCAGACAAAGATAATCTTCTGCAAAAATACATTCCCAAGTCAAGAAAACCGTCGGAAGTAACATAAATATGTCTCAGAAATCACAAGAGCACAATCTTTTAAGTAGAATTTTAAGACGTTACAGAACGTTCCGAGTCCGGGATAAGCAATAAAATACGACACCTATCTCGCTCGTATCGGCTTTAATGAAAACCGCCCGACTATCTGCGCTCAAAATCCGTCCCTCTCTTAGTTAATATATGCGATTTTTATCAGCACCCACCCGCACTAAAACGACTCTACACAGGGTTAAAAATATGCAAAAATCGCCGTCCCGGGGTGAATATTAAGCAATGTAATTTTGTATAATATTCCGCAATTAAAATTCAAATTGAAATCAATGTGCGAATGAACGGCCGTTACTCGATTCGGGGCCCCACTGCCGTAGGGCTCCTGCACCCGAGTGACTCGCACTGTTTACTATATTAATCCTTTAATACGCGCGGTTATAACTTGGGGGTAACACCACCAATATTAACTTAAACTCATCAACTGCCCACATCAATTTGTTTATTATATACAATTTTTATTAAGTTATCAGAATGTTTAATTAAGCTAATCTATGTTTGATGTGATAGTATAACTCATTCGTTTATACGTCATATTATAATAACAGTAACATAAACCTTAGTCGTTAACGTGAAACAACTTGTAACCCACAAAACGCAGAGTTGAGTTTTACAACTAGACAAGCGGTAGTATCGTAAACTGTAGACGCGAATCGTTGTAAATTCAAACATTTAGTGTGTACAAAATATTCGTGGATCGTCTCCCGGGTTACGGCATACTTAATGGTCCATAAAGGCACCCCATAACTTGGCTATCAGAAGGATAATTCCAAGTGTTATTCCCTCTTAATTGGCCGTTCCGGGCGGAATCGTCAATTTGAGATATTAAACTAATTTTCAATGCTACGTAATCGCGGAGACGTGTTCCGTACCATTGCAAGGGTTAACTTTGAAACGTAAAATTCTTTTTTGCATCTGGTATCGTATATGATCGCTTTTATGCGAAATATTTCGACGTTTTAAAGCCTTTTGCGTTTAGTAGTATCCTTGTAAATGCGATGTTTAATAAGAAATCACATTAAAATAATACGTGACTGTGGTTGTAACACTGTTTTTTTTTTAATAATCTGTTAAATATATTTTGATAATCGTTAGCACTTCAGCACTTTACTCAACTTTCAGAGAGAAAGTATCGACTTTTTATTGGAATTGGAGTTGCTCTTTAATATACTTAACCACGATACGCAATAATGAGTACTCTTGCAAAGAAATCACGATTGTCATCATATCGTTAAACTTTTAACGCTTCATAAAACATTTCATCTGTACGGTTTCTTTTTTTCGGAAATCGGTATCTTGACAAATTTAAGTAGGTATTTATATAACAAAAAAAAAACAAGCATTGACTGGTTGGTAATATAACAATTTTTTGCTATATTACTACTGCCCTTAAGTTTTTTGTTTTTGTTATTGCTTTCTTTGACTAACTGAACGGATTTCGATATAATATTTCATATTTTAGGCAAAAATAGTCAGACAGCAGATGCCTAAGGACGGGAATCGTAACTGAGGCAGAGCCATGAAACGCTGACGAGACGACCTAGTTTCATTCCTGACTAATTTTCTGGAGGTGGCAAAGCATAGAGAGGATTGTAAGGATATGGGGACGCCATTGCCCAGCATTAGAACAGAATACGCTTATAAAAAATTCCCCGTTTGACCACTATTTCAATAGACTAAGTGGAATTGAGAATGAAATGTAATATTTGTGTTAGTATTAGTGTAGGTACTATCACAAGAAATTATTTTTTCGGAATATATGTAATCCATATAGTTTTATCAAAACTAAAATAATCAAAACTAAAAAAAAATCTTTTTAGAGTACTATAATAAAAATAAGCAAATATAAATTAAATTGAAACGACAAGCAATGATGCGATTGACGATCAAGCACAATCGTGCTCGCCTAGAAGTAATCTATTCATTATTGGAACACACCTCAGGATAGTAAGTACCTACGTGTACGAAAACTGCTCTTTACAGTCCCTAACTACACAAAAGCTGTCGTCATCACAATTTCCCAAAAGCCATCAGGCAAACGATGTAGAATAACGAAGCTGATTAAACAGCACAATAAGAGAGCACAGTCATCAGCGCTGCGTTTCGCGACGCGTTACGTTTCGTTTCGCGGTAATTAAGCGTGCGTTGCGTTTTCAAACGCCGCGCGTTTTTGAGGGTTGAGCTTAACACTGAGGGATGTCGTCAGATTATTTTTTCGAAGTCTGGTTACTGCGATTTTCTTTTATTTATTTAAAGTTTACAGACAAAGATCGATTATAGGTTCCCAAATAAGATTAAGGTCAACCCATTGATTGTTTTGTTAAAGACTGATTTTCCTAATTTAATGTAGATTGTAAAGGAATCAAATCTTTAGTTAATACTTTGTTTTATGTACCTCTTTTCAGTGTTTAATTACTGTTATTATTATTTGCGGACAAATGGTTTTAATTATTATAAAATTATTAATACTGTTTAATCTGCGTACATGATCAGCCTATATTCTCATTTTTAAGACACAAACCTCCTTTGTATGAGAGCGGCCAGCGGATGCGGGAGTGCGGGGTGGTGGATGTCGCGTATCTTCAAATCTTTCGGTTCTTGAGCATGCTAGTTTCCTCACAAAGCTTTCCTTAACAATTTTTAGAGCAATGGCGTTAATGAAAAGATATCTGCTGAAAAAGTAAAAAAATAAAAGCTATAATTAGTAATAATTTGTCATTTATGCTAATTTTTATTGAATTAAAAACCTTTAGCATTCCCTAGCAGTCAACCATGGGTGGTAAAGAGACAACATGGGGACCAAAAAGACATATTTATTTATATTTCTTTTCTTAGTACTTAAATATGCGTTCATCATTTTCGGTCTAAACTTTTCTGTATATCTGAGTTCCACTGCCTATTTATACAGAAACTGGGTGACGCGAGACATTTTGGTATAACTTGGTTTCTTGTTATACATCTTAATCGTAGCTTGCTAGACAGTGATTGGTCATTTAAATTAAATATTTAAATGCATTACTGAGATAATCAAGGGTTAATCCCGTTTCCCATTAACTTTCAAACTGTCAAAGCGTGACAAAACTTAAGCAATTCAACGGTCTGTCTCCTTCAGTAGTCCCAAAAACTCCCATAAGAACTAATCCACCAATCAACGCATTAGAAACGTCACACAAAATCTCCTAATCAATCTTATTAGAATAAATTCCAATTTCAAATATTGCATTCCTACATCCATCCCGTTTCTGATGCAATGACGTCCAACTTATATTTACGATTCGCTCAACGATTTTCAACCTTGTGGCGGACAAAATAGGGGGTTGCAAGACTCCATGGATAACATAGTGCCAATTTTAATTAGCCCCCGGGTACCCCCCTTCCCCTTATGGCTCAGATAAGGGTGTTTGCAAATAGGAGGGTCTGCAAAGAAGCCAATCCATCAAATCGCTGAACGTATTACGACACCGTGGTTGTCGCCCTTTAGTGTTGGGACTGTCGATGGTTTGTTATCGACATTTATTAAGTTGGTAGAATATTCTGTGTTTTTCCATTCCACAAAAAAAGTAGATAAAAATTTACACCCACTTCATTTTCATAACACTATACTCAAAATGGAAGAAACAAAACGGAATAAAAGAACGTGAAGCTTAGTACTAACAAAGAGAGACCTATACCCAGTAGTGGGTGAAGTCTGGCAATGAATGATGATAATGATACTGAATACAACATTAATACATTTCTAAATGTTTTATAAAATCGATATTAGTTTCAGACAATACTTAACTTACTGTAACTTGGCGAATAAAGTCGGGTAAGAACAATTAATTTTCCTTTTTTTCTTATTCTAGAAAGTATAAAGGCAAATATATAAACGAATGAATGAAATATATCAATAACAAAAAAGTTGTTAAACTTTTCTCTCAGAAATAAAATACCACAGACGATCAAAAATATCGATATTTCCCACGCATTACATCACTAGTGAGCGCGTACTTCCATTTGATTGGCGCAACTCGATAGTCCCTGCACTCATTTGCGCCCTGCACTAATGTCGGTAACTCGATAAATCTCCCAGGAGTGTCACCAGCAGAGTTCGAGTTCGCTTTGTGCTTGTCTAATGATGTACTTGCGTAGGAATCGTAATAGTAATTTTTTTCTGGCAGAAATGACTTAGAATTACCTATATTTATATATATATTTGGTTATGGCATAGGTAATAGACACATAACACAATATTACAAGATTCTTAAGTCAGTCCTAAGTCCTAACTTCTTGTAACTACTAAGTTTAGGACCTACTGAAAGTTTACTTTTTAGTTTACGTTTCTTTAAGAGGATTTCAAAACATGTTTTTGCTGTAAATCTCGATATGTCAAATCACAAAATTATTTGAGTATCATACTAATGAATTCAAAGAATTTATAACTTGCAATACAGAAATTAAACACAAACCAAAATGTTTATGAAACATAATAAGTCAGCATGAACGCAATTGCTAAAGCAGGATAAAGTTCCAGCCAATATTAATCTTCAAATAAACATGTCTCTCAAACGAGGTATTACTCCGACCGCGCAACGGATAAAGAAAAAAAAAGCTAAAAATATAAACTGTCACCCACGCAACTTTTTGGTCAGTTAAGTTGAGAAAAACCCGTTATTTAAGAGTCGTAGGCGAATAGCATGTCGCTATTTATCCTGAGATTATTATCAAAATATTTTCTGCGTTAAAAATCACATGGCTAGCAGCTAGAAATTGTGAAACTTTAGGAGCAACAGAACAACGGTGCTTGTGGTGTTTACCACCTAGTTGGAGGCAATTTGAAAGAAAAAAATATATCATGCCTTTCTTCAATATATGTATATTCATATAAAAGATACAACGTTCCATCCTATAATGTTCCGACTGCTGGGACACAGGCCTCCTCTCTAAGGGGGAATGGGCTGTAATCCACCACGCGGGCCCAGTGCGGGCCAAAAATTTCGACATGCATCATGCATGTCGAAATTTTTCAGTCCTAGAACATGCTGGTTTCGTCACGAGCGTATCCTTCACCTTATGGAGGGCAGTGGTAAAGATGACAGTTGCACAAAGTAATGTGCTTGCTTGGGTTCGAACCCACAATCTACACGTTAGTCGTGCCCGTAACCACTTGGCCACTATATGATCATGAAGGATCAGTGCAGGTTCACTTGAATAAAATACAGATTACGTAGAATTAATTGGATTTAATCCACACAGTTCGACCGCTAAGTATAGAGTAAGTCAATTTAAATATGGCCAGTAAGTTTTACTAGTTGTCACATTGATGTTCACAGACATCAAACTGACAATTTACGTCACAAACAATCGATTCAAATGTTACCAACATGAGAAATAAATCGACTAAATATTATTAAGCTAACAATCATAACTACAAAAAGAACAGTCAAATGCAAATTGTGCAAAAACGTAGGCAGACTCAAAATTAACGGCTATACAAATAAAGCTATATTGTCATTCAATAACTTAGCACCATCTGCATCAATCTACCACCTGCAGGAACCACAAACAGATGCTAAACTGAGCGTATGATAACTTTAGAAGTCCGGAAAAGCCCACAGACCAGTGAACTTAGCTATAATAAGCCATGCATAAAAGTAATCAACCACATCTTAGCAAGGAAAGTGGTCAAACGCAAAAAAAAACTGCTATAGCTTGACTAGAAACCATCTCTCTTTTCTTTTATCAAAACACAAAGGGCCCAAACCGCAGTGGCGCGTGCCCCAGCGCGAGGGTCGCGGATTCGGTGTCGGGTTGCGCCAATCGGCTTACAAACGCCATGGGAGCAAACACCATAGAGGATTAGTACTAATGAGCAGTTTCACTTGTTACGCCCGATATGGTGGCTTGGGAGTTACCGTGTATCAAATGTTTTTACCTACGAATGTTGCTAACTGTATTTACGATATTTTCATGGCGTTGGTTTACGTTCAAACAAAGAAATAAAAGTCTTTAATCCATGAAAATAGTGTATATTTATTATGTGAGATATGTCTTTAATTAAATATTGAAAACCAGTCTCAATTATATCAAAATCGTTGATACATTGTAGTAAATTACGTAGATAGACAAAATTAAGTAATTGCAATAAAAAGTTAATAAAACTTAGCTTAACAACCATATCAAACTATTTATTGACATAACCGTAAAATAGATTCTAAATAAGTTTTATGAAGTACTAAAATTACCTCTAAATGCGATAGAGTTCATCATCACATAAAAATTAGAGTGACCACGATAACTTCTGCCATGGAAGTAAAAATCCCATAAAATCTATCCATGACCAATATGAAGTGTAGAACTATAAAATATAATAAAATGGAATATACTATGGAATCTTATAACACATCGTTTATTTTACGATTTCCCTCAAAATCAGTTTAAATATACTACTCAGTTATTTTATGTTGTAGTATTTTGAAATACTAGGGAAATATAAAGTCGTGGGGTAATCCGTTTTTATTAATCGAATTCGTCTGGATGGCTTGATTAGGTTGAGACTTACGAACGTTTAAGTTAGTGCAGAGGCATAAACATCGTTTTACTGGGATTAATGAAATGAAATGAAATGAAATGAAATATTTATTTTGTAAATTGGTTATAAATAACACTTTTACACGTCATGTTTTTTTGCGTGTTAAGTTTAGCTAGATGAGGCCGGTATTTCCTAACTGACTACTCTGAGAAGAAACACCGAAACAAACTCAGAGGTCATAGTCTCTTTTAAAGTCCAGACAATTTGTATTTTTATATGAGAAGCATGTAGGTTCATGTCTGTGGTATTCTTTTGAGGAAATAACCACGCAAATTTGAGCGGACCTGTCCAGACAGAGCAAGCATTTGTCAGTTATCGTGTAGCTCAACTTAGAACTTAAGGAGCTCAACAATTTGACAAAAAATACCAACGGACATTTGGGTAGGCCACACAAGTACTCAAACTGCTTGACATCATTAAATAAATTATAGTTAAAGTAAAAACAACGAAGAAAGAATAACCTACATTGTCCTCACATTAACAATAATGAAATAATTATGTAAAAAAAAAAAACAAAAACAAAATAAATAGGTATATACAATACTTAACAAAACAAATATTTTAATCAATAAAAAATAAATCAACTATCAAAATTTTAAAAATAAAAAATGCTCACGTATATCACTGGAGCAGCTCATTCCCAAGCCTTCTTGTCCTCAATATAATCTTTAACAGTGTAAAACGCTTTCTGACATAGCTTACGTTTTATAAATAATTTGAATTTATTAATACTTAGTTCTTGAATATGGCTAGGAATTTTATTATAAAAACGTATACATTGGCATCTAAACGAACCACCTATTTTTTTTAACCTTGTTTTAGGAATGACATATGTGTCTTTGTTCCTTGTATTTACACTATGAATATCACTGTATTTTTTAAACAGATTAATATTTTTGTGTGCATACAAGAGATTCTCATAAATATACTGAGATGGCACAGTCATAATATTAATCTCTTTAAATTTGTCTCTTAAGGAGTGCTTGGGACTTAATTTATAAATTGCACGAATGGCCCTTTTTTGTAATACAAATATTGTGTGAATGTCGGCTGCATTTCCCCAAAGTAAAATGCCGTATGACATCACACTGTGAAAGTAACTAAAGTAGACTAAACGTGCTGTTTCGATATCAGTTAATCCACGTATTTTTCTAACGGCATATGCTGCAGAACTTAACTTTTTTGACAATTTATCTATATGGGGGCCCCACTGAAGCTTCGTATCCAAAGTTATGCCCAAGAATACTGTGGTATCTTCGGGTTTCAATATTTCGCCCTTTATTGATACAGTAGTATTCACTTGTCTAACATGAGGTAATGTAAATTTTAGGCATTTGGTTTTTTTCTCATTAAGAAGAAGATTATTAACATTAAACCAGCTAACTACAGTTGCAAGGGCTCTATTTACTTCTTCAATAACCTGCTGTTGACGTTTAATTTTAAATAAAAGAGAAGTATCGTCAGCGAATAACACTATGTCATGATTTTTGATCAGGTACGGCAAATCATTTATATAAATAAGAAACAAAAAGGGACCTAAAATTGAGCCTTGGGGGACCCCCATCTTGACCACAGATCCCGGCGATCTTTTGCCGTTCACATCGACTCTTTGAATCCTTTCACTCAAATATGAGGTTAAAAGATTCAGAGAGGAGTCCCGGAATCCGTAGTGGTGCAGTTTCCTGATTAATGTCTCATGGGGAACACAGTCAAATGCCTTAGACAAATCGCAAAAAATGCCCAACACATCGCACTTATCTTCCCATGCATTATAAATGTGTCCTAAAAGTTCAACACCGGCATCAGTTGTTGAACGACCCTTTGTAAAACCAAATTGTTTATTATGTAGCAATTTGTGTTTATTAAAATATCTTTGCATCTGCATTAGAATAATTTTCTCAAAAATTTTACTGAAAGTGGGCAGTACAGAAATAGGTCTGTAATTAGTAGGGTCAGATGTACTACCCGATTTAAATAGTGGGATTATTTTACTATATTTCATTAGATCAGGAAACTCACCGCAATCAATACAATTATTAAATATAACAGCTAATGTAGGAGCAATAATGTGTATAGTTGACTTAGTAACTTCAACAGAATTACCCCACAGGTCTGCAGTCTTTTTCATATTCAAAGAATTAAAAGTTTTAATGATGTCATTAGAAGTAACATATTGGAATTTAAACTCTGAACTACAAACTGGAACATTTTTTTTAAGTAATGTTTCTGCAGCAATGGGACATGATTTTAGCGACTTGGTTGTCGATACGGGAATGCCAGTGAAAAAATTTTCAAATTCTGTGGCGACTTGCGAATCTAATGTTATTATATTATCATCAATAGTGAGGGTGTAATCACTATTTCGGTTGCAAGACCTTCCCGTTTCGCTTTTTATAATATCCCAAGTCGTTTTAATTACATTACTACTATTTTTAATTTTAGAACTCAAGTAGCGAGACTTGGCAATATAACAGACTTTTTTAAATAATTTAGAGTAGTTCTTGACATATAAATTAAATTCTACCGAGTTAGTGTAAGTCCGCTCCTCATAGAGTTCATAAAGCCGATTTCTACTTTTATAAATACCAGCAGTGGCCCAGTCACTGAAAGAAGTGTTACTATTTACTGAAGCAATTTTGGGAATAAATGTGTTATCAAATTGTTGGCAATATATTTTGAAAAAATCATTATAATGTTTATTAGGGTCCTCATTAGTTAACAAACAGGGCATTTTATTTAAGAGTTTAGTTTTGAATGCTTCCAGGCGATATTTAGTTTTTGGATTTACAGTGATATTCTTTTTTAACATTTTATTAACCTTTTTTGGTAAAGTAATTAATTGCCCACAATGATCAGAGTCTATTAAATTAATTATTTTTTTGTGAGTCGGTACAACATCCGTAAAAATATTATCTAAGCAAGTGGCACTAGTCGGAGTTATTCTAGTAGGCTCCATAAATAGGTTTACAAGATTGTATGATTGGAATAAACTAATAATGTTAGAGCTCAAACCAGAATTTTCTAATAAATTAACATTAAAATCACCACAAACAATGACATATTTACTTGAGTTACAGATTTTATGCAAAACTTCATCCATTACTTTTTCAAAGCAATCGTACAATCCTGAAGGTGGTCTGTACACACTTAATATAATAAACTGCTCCAATTCAATACAGGCTATTTCAATAGATCGTTCAACAGAGAGGCTCACAATATCCATTCTGTTCTTGAATTTAAGATTATTACTTATTAAAATTAAAGAGCCACCATGTATAGCATTTACTCTGCTGAAAGAACTACCAACCTGGTAATTATTATAATTGAAAATAAATTGATGGCTTTGAAGCCAATGTTCAGTTAGGCAAAGAATATCAATATGGTTAAAATTAAGAAAAAACTCAACTTCTAACTCTTTGTTTAAAAATCCTTGAATATTTTGATGTACCAGGTTAATAGTATTTATTGATTTTAAAACTATATTTGTGTCCTCTTTGCAGTTTAAAAGTTCATTACTGCTAGAGATTCCCTCTGTTGTCAAAATTTCTAATTTAAATTCTCAGTAGTAAAATTGTTTGCAACCAAGCAATTGGTTGAGTTATGTAAACTGTCACTGCAATAATTAATTTCAGTATTATTAGATACCCTAGATAATACTGAATATTCACTTAACCTAGGATCAGTAAAATTATCAATAAATGAGTGTATATTGTATGCTAACAAAGTAGCCAATAAATGTCGACTTTTTTTGGGAAGATACATATATTCCCGAATCAAAACAAAATCTCTAACAAAATTGTTAGTATCAAAATACAATAAATGGTCACTATGACGGCATACTAACATATGCATCAAATTATTAAGGCTAAAAATATATTCATTTTCTATACATGTCAAATTATTAGAATAAGGCAATGCACATAAAATTAATTTGCCTAATTTTAATTTAAGGAGGGTGCCAATACCATTAACAATGTCCTTTTTTGTCACATTAAGGCTATTTCCAAATAAAAGAATGACTGTGGTCTGCTCATTCAATTTTGATTGTTTAATTTTATGAATAAGCTCAGTGAAATGCAGGTTATGGTAACAATGACTTACTATGGTATGATCACAATAATTATTTAAAAGTGAGCCAAAACCTGTGCCTAATCTATCTGAATACACTAAAATGTTACTTTGAGCTGGGCTTGTGGTTTCCAAAGTATGAGGCAAAATGGGTGAGGATGCAGGAATAATCTGTGGTAACATGATGGCCGGGTGATTTGAAGCACAACTACAGGTGAGGTCATTAGTCAATGACTCATACCTCTCTGCATTGTGCTTAACCAAGTCCACCAGGTCACAGGCCTCCTGCATGCGCTCATTTAACATTTTCTGGCTAGACTCATACTTACAAAAAATATCCCTTAGTGTATTTTCCCTACTCAATAATTCCTTCTGAAGGTTATTTATGTCAAGATCATACATTTTTCTTTGACTATCCAGCATGCAATTACATTCCTTTAATTGGTTGTTTAGGATAACACGCTGCTTTCTAAGTTCAATGTTATATTTATACACACTTCTTGATTTTAATAGTTTCTTGTACTTTTTAATGTTTTTATTAATTTTAATATACTTCTTTATTTTGTTGTGACTACCTAAAACTGGACCGTTTGTTAATGTATCGTCCCCAGTTAAGTCTATGGTATAGGTGGGCTTCTTACATACTAGTCCGGATCCACTACCCACCAGCTCGTCAAAAAGACTGTTTGTATTGGCCACTTGTTCACTGACTCTCAAGGTTTCTATAGTACAGATTGTGTTATGAGCCTTGTTTAATTCCGCTTCCAGTCCCGATATACGTTTGAGTGCTTGGTCATGTGTGTCGCTGCATTCTTGAAACCCAGATACCAGATTACGGAGATGGTGATGCTGGTCGAGTATATCCATGTGCTGGGTGTGCAGTTCCACAAGCTGTCTCTTGAGTTCCGTGTTTTTGTCAACTAACTTCCTGACTTCCACCTCGCTTTCCTCTCTTTCATGCAGCAGGTCACTGCAGGTCTTCGTTGAGACCTCAAGCTCCTTCAGTGCGGCATTCAGTCTGATATTCATGTCACGTACAGTTGCTCCGCGGGTCATCATATTGAAAAAGTTGATGAAACCGCTCCTGGAATATGACAAGAATCAACTGAGTATTTGGGGATATACTAAGGAAGTTTAGAACAGTAGTAGATAGAAGTAAAATATATAAATATTAGAATTAAATGAAAAAAGTAAAGAACAACAGACAAAATTTTTAAAATTACAATTAATAAGAAAGTAGGTAGCAGAAAAAGAGAAAATGATTCTACTATTAACTTCTAATTTAAGTGTATCGTGTATCTAACACATTATTTATTGATTTTCTAATACTTATCAGAAATTCATTTGCTCAAAGTTTTTGGCCTAGCTTAGTTGATAAATAGTATGTACCTAATGTTAAATTATGGGTTTCTTGCTTTTACAATAAACAGTTAACTACTAGTTTAAATGAAGTTAATAGATGATTAAGAAGAATTTAATAGTAATAATGTATGTGTATTGTAAATATGCAGTGTAACTTTTGTCGGGGGCGAATGTTTTCGTCATCGATTTTGCTTCCACAGTTTGTCAAGCAAAAGGAGACATAAACGGTGCCAATGTGTGCTGGACGTGGCTCAGAAAACTGAGCAGTATTTATAGGTGTTGTGAAGTGTGTAATAGGTAATAATATGAAAAAATATACTCCCCGGGTTTGGTGATTTCAAATCCGCAGTCCAAACTGACAGCCGGTCCAAAACTTATTGTTTTATAGAATTTAGACGTTATTACAACAAAAACACTGACTGGGTCACTTTATATATTGATTCTAAGGTAAATAACACATTTAAAGCTAATTTATACACAATTAATGAATATTTAATAAAAATTTATCTAAGAGATCGTTTTTTCACGACCTGTCACCAGTGTTGCCAGTAGCCAAAAAACATAGATATGAGACGGAAACTAATTCGCAAGCAGTTTCTTTTTGATTCTTTGTTGTACGAATGTAAATAAATGAATTTAGACACCGAATAAACCTATAGCTTTCTTCTATGCCAAAAAAAATATTGTATCAGTCTTTTAAAAATCGAAAACAAGAAAAATAGTGATAAGAACAGCTAAAGTTTAAAAGCAATATTTAATTCGATAAAATTAACTTGATAAAAGCTTCACTCTTGACTTTTCGCACGCATATCTGTTTGTGTTTGCGCTCGTCCATTTGGGGGTGTATTAGAAACATTAGGGGTAGGTGCGTATGTGTGCGTCGCTGAGATGAATTAGGGGATTACAACACTGCATCATGCAACTGCACTCTGATTTGGCACGCTCTAACTTATATACAGGATGAGTAATTATAAATATTTATTTTCACATAATAAAAATAATAAAGGAATATTTTACGTAGTATCCATGCAAACTTTCATATCAATCCTGACGGCTTACAAAATATGAATCAGGAAAACGTAAAAATAAAACTCACACGCTAAAAAGTTTTTCCAATGAAAAACCACGCACAATCTAACTTTTAAAACGTAATTTTGACAAAATAAATCTCGGTACACGTATAAAACAATTACACAGACAATAATCCCGTTGTTTTTGTCAAACTGGAAGCGTTTTATTGTGTCTTCTACACCCTATATCGCCCTGGGGTGGCCACGCAACATCGAGGGGCGACGCGTAATGGCCTAAGAGTAATTTTATTACTTTGCCCCTATTACCATCACAATGTGCATGCCACCGGTCGAATGAGATACGCACACTCGATACTGTTGCATTTCCACGACATCCATTTTTATCGATAAAGTTCCGATGTTGCATCGTCCAGCACTATTTTAAACAGTAACCCTGTAACGTTACTTAAAAAATGTTACATTGAAGAAAAGGTGAACAAAAATTGGTACGAGCAGTGAATTCAGGTTTTTATTATTAACGGTGTACAAAGCAACAAGCTGTAAGGAAATAAGACGCTCACACCCCGCTACCTACAGATTCGATTTGCTCCTGCTACGATGAATATTTGATACGGCTCAGTGCACGCTAATTTGTTTATCCTGTTGCCTGTTTCTGCTCTCCTGGTACCTGTAGTACAGAATCTAAAATTATCCGCATGTATTATGCAATCATGAAAAAACCATGACTTCAATTCAATACTGTAAAGCAAATGTAACCCTTTCATACAGTTATATTTGATGGATTTCCATAAAATCTAGCATTGGGTCAATATTATGTAGTACTACTGGTTTAGAAAAGTTTAGATGGATGAAACAAATGTTAGATGAATGACCATTTGCTATTTCAAAGCGATATCCATAACTAGATAGATATCGGGACGCGTAATTCCACGGGGATTTAGAGTTTAGTCAGTTTATATTGCAATTAGAAGATTCAAAATTGTAGTTTTCAGTTGTCCACCATCTCACCTAGGGTTGCATAATTTATAATAACGTATCCTACTTTAATTTTGGTAATTATACTTTATACTTTTGCATACAAATAAAGTATATGAAAATACTTTATTTCCAACCTTTACTGCGATGCATAGAACAAAAAACTCATTATGGGATTTATGGGTAAGTACTTAACTAATTAACGGTACATATAAGTTAAAACAGATGATGGAAACTATTTATAATTAGTGAACGAAATGTTAGATGTCAGATGTTAATGTGACAGTGATAGGTCACATTATCACATGTCACTATCGACGAAATTGTATGAAAATTGTCCGTTGTTTTTGTTAATACTTAAAGAATCCATTTTAAAGTGAAAATTAATGCTTAAAATGACGAGTGATTCTGATAGTGATACTCTAGTGGCTCCTAAAAATGCTAAAATGATCTTCTTAGTCTACTACTACTAAGTCTTACAAAAGTATAACGGAGAGGGTTTTTTCAGTAATAAATCTGAAGTGGCGAGAAGACAGAAATAGAGCGTCAATAAATTTAATAAGAAAAGAATTGTTTATTTATTTAAATTTAAATGTTGATTGTCAAACAAGCTTAGAAACATTTAAAAATAGTAAAAAAATGTTATCTTGTGCTAAAAGCACACAAAAATACGTTTTTAAGGCAATAAAACCATAAAATTTGAAAAATACTCTTTTTTCTTTCAAATACTTTTTTTACTATTCAAACAATTTTATACGTTTTTTTCGTCAAAAAAGTTGGCAACCTTATTCTCACCTGATGGTAAGTGATGATGTGGTCAAAGATGGAGCGCGCTTACCTAAAAGTAACCTATTTAGAGTTAATAATAAGCTAATGAAACAAATCATCTTCGGTCTATCAAGTCAATAAGGAAAAAGACAAATATGAAGACATCTTATTTAATTATTCGCATCTAGAACATCCGCTATCATCATCAATGATCATGACGTAAAATGCATATAAGAAACACAGTAAGAATTAATTAACCGTAGGTACCATGGGAGATAGGAATCGGCGGTATGTCAGGTGATTAAATAAATACAACTTGGCGTTTCTAATTAATATGCCAGGCGCAGTTTGATAAGATGCTCTCGTGTACAAACGCGACATCTCCTGAGTTCGCTAACTGCCTGGTACCCGATTAACACGTTGTTATAATTATGTGAAATTTGTCTTGTTTGTACGTGTTTTAACGCACTCACTAGAGAAATAATCATTACTAGACAATTCATAAAAGACGGCAATTAAAAATAAGATGTCTTTTAATGAGGTTTTTACTTATTAATCTTGATTACTTGTGGTGCACTATTTCTAGTTTTATACAAGAAATTATTGATATTATAATGTAGTTGTATATTATAATCTATAGTAATTTAAAAAATTGGCGAGTTCCTAAGAAGTAATATCTGGATCTACTGAACCGATTTAGAGAATTCCCTCACCCATTTCTATTGGTGAGGGAATTCTCAAAATCGGTTCAGCTACATTATTAGCTACATTATTATTGAGGGAGATATAATGTTTGTTGAAAAACACACGAGCAAAAAGCTAAGTATATATGTATATTCTGACTCAATGTCGTTTGTATAGACAGGTTAGAAGATGGCGAGCTAGTTTCAAGAATCAATGAATGTAATAATTCAACTAAAGGAAATGGCAAAGGGCCATTAATTCAGCTCGACCTTTTAACCCAGCACGCTGCACAGGTAGATAACGCATTAGCCAGCGTCGCTACTGGTGCCAGATGCATTAGCCAATATGACCGCCGCGGCCTCGTTACGTAATCCAATCGAAAATGCCATCAAATTGGCTGTCACAGTCAGTGCGGGTTCTGGCTTAATTTCGTAAGTTATAATAATCACTGGTATTAGTCCAAAACTGAGAATACGGAAGGACTAGGGAAAAGATAACATTCTTTCATATGGACGAGAACTTGACGATTAAGTGTGACAATCGAAAATTTTATTTTCATCTGTAGTGTCCATTACATTACATAATGTTTTTTTTTTTATTGATAATAGGCTCGCGTTTGACCACCATCTCACGTAATGGTAAGTGATGATGTGGTCGAAGATGGAGCACGCTTGCCTAGAAATAACCTATTCACTCGAAAAGGCTAAACTTAACTTAAAGACTCCCAGGTTATAACGATCAGGAAACACAGACTCCGGCAGGGAATTCCACTCCTTAGCCGTACGCACAATGAAAGTATTCCCAAAACGTTTTGTGCGTATGAGTGGGATGTCCACCATGTAACGATGGTGCTTCGGCGTTTGTGTTGTAGTCCGATAATGGAACGGGCTTGAAGAAATTAGATTGTGTAATTCCATCGCACACTCCCCGAAATGTAACCGATAGAAAACCGATAGACTAGCAACTCGTCGTCGATGTTCAAGGCTCTGGAGCATCATCTTAGCCTTTTCCCAACCATGTTGAGGGCGGCTTCCAGTCTAACTAAATACAGCTGAAAACCACTATTTTATATTGAGCGACTGCTTGTCTGACCTCCACAATCGAGTAGCTTGGTAACACTGTAGGTACCTCTTGGCCGGGCCAGTTTTAGATTTACTGAGTGCCCGTAACGACTGTCAAAGATGTACGAATAACACAGGGAATACTCGGGTATTTTAAGATTCACCCACGGATCTACCTCGCCAAGTATTTCTTAAGAATCCTAACAATTTTACTGCCAAAAAAGAGAAATTACCTACTTTTGTAGAACAAATATCTCAATAACGGCATAAACAATCATTTTTGTTTTAAAACAGCGTTAAACATTGTATATTTATCTAATATGCGGTCAAATTATAATTTAAATATCTACTCAAAAAAAAAAAAAAATACAAACACGTGTTTTTACGAAATCACGTAATACCATGTTTTACAACTGCTTTTTTAGCTTAATGGGGGTGAAAAACAATCTAAAAAAATCCTGACCATTGGGCATATAGTGCACTAGTAAGTTAACTAATTATTCTTTGAAAAAAAAATGGGGAGATGTACTTAAAAAAAATAGTAAACTCAGAGAAAACTCAATAAAATCCTTTGCAAAACCGTCGGTTATGAGTAAGAATTCGTTATTGAAAATAAAATTAAAAACTAATTCTGAATAATACAGGTATTTATCTACCAAATTATTAATTTTTATTTTAATTCGGAGCTCATATTTTATTGTAATAACATTTTCAAAGTATGCCTTATAAATCGATGCGCTTGCTCGATTTATTTTGAGTAGATATTTAAATTCTAATTTGACCACATCCTACTAATCCTACTATCCTACTAATATTATAAATGCGAAAGTTTGTGAGGATGGATGGATGTTTGTTACTCTTTCACGCAAAAACTACTGAACGGATCTGAATGAAATTTGGTAAGTATATAGTTGGCAGCCTGGAATAACACATAGGCTACTTTATATCCCGAAATTCCCACGGGATCGGGATTTGCGCGGGAAAACCTTCCCACGCGTACGAAGTCGCGGGTAGAAGCTAGTATTATAAATGCGAATGTTTGTGAGGATGGATGGATGTTTGTTACTCTTTCACGCAAAAACTACTGAACGGATCTAAATGAAATTTGGTAAGTAGATAGTTGACATTCTGAAATAACATATAGGCTACTTTTTATCCCGAACTTCCCACGGGTTGGGGATTTGCGCGGGAAAACCTTCCCACGCGTACGAAGTCGCGGGCAGAAGCTAGTATTAGATAAATATACAATGTTTAACGCTGTTTTAAAAGAAAAAATATATTTTATGCCGTTATTGAGATATTTTTTCTACAAAAGTAGGTAATTTCTCTTTTTTGGCAGTAAAATTGTTAGGGACTCTTAACCTTGAAGATAGACTCCAAGCAGCAGTTACCTATTATTTAGCCACGAACTCTCGTACACTAAATCCTTACTAATATTATAAATGCGAAAGTAACTCTGTCTGGGTATTACGCAATTACGTATGGTACGGACATAGTCTAGAGCCTGAGAAAGGACGAAGGCTTCTTTTTAATGCGAAAAAGGGCTGTAAAGGGTTGAAATAGGGGATGAAAGTTTGTATGGAAATTCCGTCATTTTTAAAGCTAGAAGCTTGAAACTTATTTTTTAGACTTTTGATTAGATATTAATAAATACGACATTCATATTATGTATGAGTTTTATTTTCAAAATAATTAGCCTAAAATAACTAAAAATGCTGCCGAAACTCACCATTCGCGCGGACGAAGTCGCGGGCACAGCTAGTATGAATATAAAATTCGGTTGTGTCATCATCGTATCTAACTATTGATCATTGGCCATACAACATTGATACCAAAGGAGGTTTATAAAAGCTTACGCTAACGCTTCCGAATCTTCTAAATACAAAAATTACCAACAATTACAAAGTTGTGGGATAAGACACCAGCAAGGTTTTTTAGCGAGAGAGAATATAAAGCAGCCTATGTCGTTGTCTAGCCTTTCAAGGATTGCTTAATTTTGACACTGAACCAATAAACTTTCGTATTTATTATACGCGTATAGGAATCAGAATTAATAACCGTACTGTTTATGTTGTGTTATAGTAACCATAGATAGACTAAACCCCTTCTTTCTTCTTCTTATTCCCAGGTGACGCCAGCAACGCGAGTATCGGCTCCGGCGAAGGTACGGGAGAAGAGGATGACGACACCAACGGCAAGAAGAACCAAAAGAAGAGGGGCATCTTCCCGAAGGTGGCCACCAATATCCTCAGGGCGTGGCTGTTTCAGCATTTAACGGTTAGTACTAAGATAAGCCCACTACTAACCCGCACTGTACCTGCGTGGGGGTCTACAGCCCATTTCCTCTCTCAGAGAGGAAGCTTGTGTCGCAGCAGTGGAAAAATTATAGGCTAGTGTATACTAAGGTAAGTTATGAAGTCAGGACGTCTTTATGAACACAACGACCACTGAACGAACAGATCTTTAGTAAATAGAGGTCTTTGACTCTCTTCCGCTCCACACAGACCAGAAGGAATCACTTGATGATTTTCAGTCGCAGAAGAAAGCTTTCACTCCAATATATTACTATTATTTGTTGTCATATCGTCTTTATAAAGTAAGGCAAAACGTGTAATATATTATGTATATTATGAACTTATTATCTTATAAAAGAAAAACTAGACTATTTGTACGGCAGGAGTTTTGTCCCCAGAAGTCTGTTTTGTGAATGACAAGAGATGAAAAAAACAGAAAGATTCATGTATGTACTATCTTTCACGTACAAATACGAATGCAGTCCTCTTCAATTGTCCTCTTCTTATAATACAGTCTTCGCGTCAATCAAACAAACCACCGAAAGGCAAACCAACTCGAAACTGTAGCTAACTTATAGCTACCGTTTCCAGCTAACAGTAACTAACGAAATCTTTGTGCCTCAATGAAAATTTTATTGGTGGCGGGAATTTTTAATTGAAAAGCGTCGGCGGTCGGCCGCGGTGGCTGCGTCACGCTCAATGCAACCATTGTGATCCGTTTTTAAAAGTTACCCAACAATGCCTCTATGTATGTGTTTTATGGCATTTTCCCGCGTAAATCGCAATTTCCCGAGCCCGGAATTATGTGGTTTTTTTTTTCGTTTTTCCCTTTTTTCTGCATGGGGCTTCAGTTTGGTTGTAGTAGGAAATAGGTTTTTGTTCGCTTTTTTTCGATGGACTGTTTGCGATTGATATTTTAGGAAGGCGTTACAGGCAGGTGGCATGCGTATGATTGATAAAGCAGATTGAAACGAGAGGTCTCATTGTAATTTTCTATAGAATCCTCTAAACATCCGACATGAGACCAATTCGAGTTAACCTTTTTGTTCGTTCTCCGACGTTTCAAATTACCGTTTTAAGTACGTCGCGGATCGATCTGCAGCCCCCCCGATTTACATTGATTGATGAAATTTGAACAAAAAGTAAACATTAGCATAATACTACTAGGATACCAGGGAGGCGAGACAATCGTAAGTGCACGACTCAGTGTTGCGTAGTAATTTCTAGAATGGATACCGGCGCGCGGGGGAGGAGGGGTTAGGGAGGAGAGAGGGTGCAATTTCATTACCGGTCCGGATCCGCGGCCATAAATCACCAGGCCCGAAGAAGGCGCTCGGTACACTCAGCGCTGTTCAGGTGACGCTCGCAAAGTCGCCTGAGCCCCGGCATTTCTGTTTCATTCGAAGCGGGCCGACTCCAATCCCACTTTCTTTATGACTATGAATTCCGCGAATTTTCCGTACGCTCCCGCTGAGTTACACGAGCGAGTTTTAATTACAATCTTCGGTGAGCCTTCACAATTAGCTTGCTCCCTAAAATATCTACTTCGCGGCAGCGCTATTTCCTAAAAAGAGAATCCTTTTTGAATATGGAATATTTTGCGCCATTTCGTTCACCAGCTCCAACTTTAAAAAGTATACGTCGACAATCGAATTAGGGAGCTTTTAGCGCGTTACGTTTGGCGCGTTTTTGCGCATCGCTTGTCCGCGCCCATTACTGCTCTCCAAATTACTTGTAATTGCTTCGCTTAGCGCTAAGTGCTTTCATTATGGGCTCCCTGTAAAACAGTTCCGGTGTAGGTCGGGACCCGTCAACACTAACGCGACTCTTGCGATAACATTTTAAACCTCGCAAATTTCTATTCGCGTGTCACGGATGCGATGAAACGCGGTCGCACATAGACAATACTTGAAATCGGCGTAAAAAGAGCATTCGACCCATATATCGGGTGTGAAACTTCATAGCTGTCAGTTTGACGTTTGTAATATTCATTCGATTACGAGCTGCGGGAAATGGAACGCCGCGTGGTGACAGCGCGCCACCTGCGCAGCGCACGCCGCTGATTGGTCGGCCGCCGGCGGGAAACAAATGAATGGTTGTCCCACGTTCGAATCCTTGACCACAAAGGTCGAGTGTTCGAATATGGAACGATTGATATGCGATTACACAGTTACAGTGGCTCGATGGAATCGAATGAAGCGTTTGAATTAATTCGGCAGCGAGCGCTCCGCGACCAAAAAGGGAAGTGAAATGATCTGGTGGCTAACGCGGAGTCGTGAGTATTGTATGTGAATTTAAATTCAGTGCGGTGCATGCGATATTGGTAACAATCCGAATGCCCGTGACTGGGAGCGTTTTGAATTTTAAAATTGCCCGTGGTACGTATAATAACGGTCGCGTTTGAATTTCATAGATTTGGCTCGGATAGCGTTTATTTTGTTGCTAGAGATTGCTGGCTTACGTAAAAATAATCGTGTCTCTAAAATAAAGAAACAAAATCTTATTACCGGTACTATAGTACCGGTAATAAGATTTTGTTTCTTTATTCTAGAGACTTGACAACTGCAGAATCCCACATAAATACGAACTAATCCGTTGAGGTTAACATCAAAATCAGTAACGTCAACGCAAACTTTCGGTTTACATCATCCGCTAATCGTCAAATCCTCACAGACGCGTAGACGCTGCAAATCTCACATAATGCTTCACCTGGAACGCTTCCCCACGAACTTCCCGAAAGAAAATAATATTGAATAACGCCAGTCTTAGTATAAATCCTACGCAGCTGCCTTAAGCCCTTTCGGGGGGCTAAAAATAATTATAAGTCTGTAATAATCCCGGTACAGGGCGCCCGTCGCGCGACAAGACTCCATATTGTTTTTGGGTGCGCTCAGTTGCTTGTACTTATGATCTCCTGGTAATTTATTACGTTTTGTATCGGGTAATGACATTGTTATTTGATTGTTAGAAATATATTTTATGCTTTGTTGAGTTTTGTATATATTTTTATTGATAATATTACCTCTGACTAAATTCGTGTGACACAGCTTTTCGAATTGCTAGAGATATTAAACATGTTAGTGAAATAATAACTTAAACATCAGAGAATAGTTAAATTATTTTAATACAGCCACAAATAACAGTTATATGAACAATTTACATGAACAGTTTCTCTGCACGACGCGCCAGTCAGGCTGAGAGCCGCGAGATGCAATTGCGAACTATTCAAACACGACACTTGATTGTTAACCTAGAAACTTTGAAATTCCCAGACATGGAGATAATTTAAATTAAATTAAACAAGGAACTGAATATACTATAATCTAGTACGCTGTGTACTGTAATCTTCTTACTCTGTCTTATTCTGAGGGACTTACATATTACTGCCATCTCTTATCTGAGAAAACTGGTTGGTAGTCAAGTGTACTGACCACTTGTCATTCTTGACGAGATTAGAATCGGCTTACAGCACTTCCTGATTGTAAAAGTCTTTTACAAAAAAAAAAATATAAGTACAGATGCATCTTCCATATTACATTGAAAACCAATTTTATTGCAAAAGGTCTAAAAGTTTCCATTTTCAGGGTTCCATACCTCCAAAAAAAACGGAGATCAAATTGGATCACTTTGTTGCCGTCTCTTCGTCTGTCTGTCTTTATGTCAACCTAGAATCATGAAATTTGGGCCGAAACATCATTATCTTACAACATAATTATGTAGCTTGCACTTGACCAGATTTTTCTATAAAGAAAAGCTATTTAATTCTGAGCAACAATAATAAACTCACTATTTAAGCCCCAAAAAAAGAATGAAAACACTTCCTATTGCGATGCTTATGATAGAAAAGAGCAATTATAATAATGTACTAGGACCGCATAAAACGCAGTGTATATCCATGCGTGTGCTGGTATAGTATTACCGAAGGCTCGGGTTGCCTTTGCGAACCACCGCGACGGAATGAACCTAGATAAATTTAAAAGATAAATGCTTGTATGATACGACCTACCTAGACGTAGTTTTCTTGGCTGATTTTGAAGGATCGAGAAGTTTCTTGTTGATTTTTAGGGTTCCGTAGCCGAATGGCAAAAAACGGAACCCTTATAGTTTCGACATGTCTGTCCGTCTGTCTGTCTGTCCGTCCGTCCGTATGTCACAGCCATTTTATTCCGAAACTATTAGGACTATACATGTAAAACTTGGTAGGTAGATGTATTCTGTGAACCGCTTTCCGATTTTAAGAGAAAATTTAATAAATATTTAAAATAAAGGGGGCTCCCCTTACATGGAACTGAAACTGAAAATATTTCTTTTTCATGAAACCTATACGTGTGTGGCATCTATAGACAGGTCTTTAAAAATGACATTAAGGTTTCTACAATGACTTTTTCATAAAGTTAATCTTTTAAAAGATATACGCTTCCAAAGTTGTAAAATGTGTCCCCCCCCTCTAACTTCTATAAAAAACTTGAGAGGTGTCAAGGGACACCCGGATGAAACGAAGTTCCTTTCGATTAATTAGTGAAGGAATTGTAAAAAAAATCATGTGTGCAATTCACACGTGGTAGAAGTGAAACCTTCAAAAATTTACGAAAATTCAAAGGTATACCGTTGCCCTCTCTCTCTCTCTCTTTACCTCAACTCCCCACGAGACGCCCCTCAACTCATGCCTCAACTCATCCCGCAACTCATCCCGCAACTCGACCCGCAACTCGACCCGCAACTCGACCCGCAACTCGACCCACAACTCGACCCGCAACTCGACCCGCAACTCGACCTGCAACTCAACCCGCAACTCGTCCCGCAACTCGAGCCGCAACTCGACCCGCAACTCGACCCGCAACTTGACCCGCAACTCGACCCGCAACTCGACCCGCAACTCGACCCGCAACTCGAACCGCAACTCGACCCGCAACTCGACCCGCAACTCGACCTGCAACTCGACCCGCAACTCCCCCCTCAACTCCCCCTCAACTCCCACCTCAACTCCCCTAAAGAAGTTTTCACTTCAAAAGTTCAAGACGAATTGAGAACCTCCTTTCTTTTGAACTCGGTAAAAAAGTGTCGTTACAACTTTTCGTATGAATTTTTTCCGTCTAGCCCCCTTTCGTAACGCGCGATAAGGAACTTCGTTCCAACAATGTATATATAAATAAAATAATGAATTTACAAACGAAACTTTATAATAACTACAAACAATTCTGAGACGAAATAAATCGGCGAGAAGAGCGACACGTCCATATAGCAACAGGCGTTGGCCGGCACTGTCGGTACACAGGCGTTTACGCACACATGCGTACGTATTATATTGCGAAATAAGTATACGCGATTTACTGAAAATATATTGATTGGATTAAAAAAATAAAACAGTATTACGTTAGTATATTTCTTGTAGAATAATTTGTCAAAAAATCAGAAATATCGTATGTATTTTAATATGGTTTTTATTCGTTAAAAGATTTTTTTAGAGGTTACTTTGTGGTTTTTTTCTATCAATTAAAATTTGTTGTGTTATGTTTTCAACACACTACTTAACTAGATTATATCCTGAAGAATATCATATATTTTTCTGATTGTGTTAACTGCAGTGAATCATATACTTTAAAGCATTATAAAACTCGCGTTTAGCTCTTGTAGTCTCCTTAAAAAGTGTCGTTACAACTTTTCGTATGATTTTTTTCCGGCTAGCCCCCTTTCGTAACGCGCGATAAGGAACTTCGTTCCAATAATGAAGTGAAAAATCTAAAAAAAACCATATGTTGTAGATCTTAATGTAAAATTTCAACCAAAATTGGTTTGAACGAGATCGAGTCAGCAGTTTTTGAGATACAGTATATTTTCTAAAACCGCAAATATAACTTTATAATTCATACAAATACTATGAAAAACAAAGTTATTTGGCGTAGTTGTAAAAATTGTAAATAAGCTAGTTTTAAGAAATTTGTAAGGTATTTTGTTTTTTTTTTCAAATAAATGTATTAAGTATATTATATTTATTATAGTTACTACAGAACCCTTCATGGGCGAGTCCGACTTGCACTTGGCCAATTTTTTTATTTGTTACAGGATGGGAATTAATTATTCATTAATTATTTCCTGTCTCTATTTCTGGGATAATTTATTTTGCTCGTAGTAAAGGGTTAAAAGAATTTTCCTACTGGCTTTTATGTAGTCCTATTGGATATCTATGTATATATTAGGATTCCTATAAAATTAAGCTTCATTCAAATACAGTTTATAGGGTTTCGGAACCCTAAGCCGTTATAGGATCACTTTGTCGTCCGTCAGTCTGTCAAAACCCTTTGTTTTTAGAACTGATTGTCAGTCAATGCGATCAAAAGATATAACCATTTAGGTCACATTTTGCGATTTCACAAAGAAATCAAAATCTATATAATTATATGGAATTCCCGTTGCCCTGTCATAGAATTTGGATGTATTAAAAGCAAAATGTTTTTTGTAAATATATCGAATGTACAGACACACTTCTTGTATATGTATTGATATTTCGCACTATGTTTAATTCTGGTACTCTCTAAGATA
The DNA here is from genome assembly GCA_943138885.2 of Tholera decimalis. NCBI lineage: Eukaryota > Metazoa > Arthropoda > Insecta > Lepidoptera > Noctuidae > Tholera > Tholera decimalis. The sequence continues at coordinate 3,781,535 of OW964565.2, read as the reverse complement.
CTAAACCTTTCTATTTTTGGTTATTTGGTAACTATAACCAATGGTTCCGATATTTCACTAGCACTGTTGTCCACGGAAATATTACTGAATTTTCCTCTTTTTTTTCTTCCACCCCTACTTATTTCGGACTGAGGGTGCGTCATAAGTTTTACTTTTAGACGGCAAGGGCAAATTGCAAGCGAATCCGGCCAATGAGAATTTATTAATATTAAAGCGACAAAACCGGGTGGACAGCAAATTAAGTTATAAAAATGTTTATTTCTTCGGACTGGGGTCGTGTTTGTTTGTTAGGATAAGGGATTGTGAGGTTGGGATTTGGATGGGTGGGCATCTTTCTTGTGGATATTAAAGGATGGCCTGTTTGGAGTTATAATAATGTCGAACTATTTCTTATACTACTGTGTACCTATTCCAATATTTTTAATGAACAACCGATTCTACTCTTGAACAAAAGTTCTTAGAACAGTGACCGAAACATATTAGACATTCCAATACTAGACTAGGTACTGTTACCCATTCCCTCCATCCCCTACGACTATCAAATATTTTTTTAATCTACCACGATTGTCACTTCGGCCTCCTAAATCCATCCACTCCCCAGCGGACAGAAATCATTTCCGGCCATCCGTGGAGCAGATTTCCGAAAACTACCCACTTTTTAAATCTGCGACGTTTAATGCGGACGTTGCAGGAACTACCGGAAATAGAGTGAGCGACAAGGATAGAAACATACGTCTATAACACACGTCAAAAAGGGATAGATGCACGTTCGAAATGCGTCTTGGAATTCCGTTTTGTAGAAATTTGAATTTCGTGAAATGGAATTCGCGCGATTGATGGGATTAATAAAAAATGGTCAAGCGTGTTTGGTTATAGCAAAGAGGCCATACTTAAATTTAACGCTAGGGACGTAGGTAAGTAGGTTTAGATGTTGTGCAGTTAAAGTAGCAAAGGATTCCAGTTAATCGTCCATTATGAATCCGTATACCTTCACTGAACATAAACACTAAAGACCAACTGTTTGTTTGTCAAGTTGTCTATAAGACATAGTTCAAAGGTATTCAAAACAAAGGTTTTCAACGGTACCTAAACAATGGTTACAATAGAAAATAACATTCAGCTGCTAACACTTCCCGTACTCCCGTGCCGGGGTTGCGGGAATGTTCTAACGAGATACCGCGGCCACGGAACTAAAGAGCAGTTGAAGGAACAGGGTGGGTTTTTAGTCAGTAGAAGTCTGACACTCCTCTTCGCTCCACCTAGGTACAGTGGGAGGAGTGATTACATGATTTCCCACCTAAAAATGACTTCCTGTACCCCTAGTCGATGGTACTAACGAGTAACCGCGGCCCCGGAACAGAAAGGTGAAGAAACAGGGTGGGTTTTTAGTTATTTGGTGATTTACACCAGTAAAAATAAACTTCCCATGCCTTATTGTACAGTTCTGGCAGTTATCTCGAATATTCCTTGATTCTAAGAGGAATTAACATTTCTTTTTTCTTTCGTTATCCATAAACCTGTTTACCTACCCTCAAAAGGCAACAGCTTGAATATATCCGAAACCCCAGTAAATGTCAAGTATCCTAAGCAAACTCAGTGTACTATAACTCGGATAATCTATTCGGGGAACCGAACTCGTTACCCTCGCAAACAATAACCCTCTCGCCACTTACAATATCGTGTTACTAAAAGTATTAATTAACTTACTTATGGTATTACTTACTGATGTTTTTGTTGCGGTTATAGAATGTATTTACTATATAATTTTGTACGATTCTGTCCTTTATAGGGCGCCACAGACATAAACCTACATGGCTCTCATATGATTTGATTACTACACATTGTATGGACTTTAAAAGAGACGTTGACCTCTGAGTTTGTTTCAGTGTTTCTTCTCAGTTAGGAAACACTGGCCTCATCTAGTTTACATTTACGGAAAAAAAAAATGACGTGTAAAAGTGTTACTTATAACCATTGATTTAAATAGTAAAGATACGGTCATCAGAACATTTGACAGACGCGGTCGCCCTACAAAACACACTAGCGCCATCTATGATAATTAAGATGTCAATCGGCGTGGTCTGCTCCTAGACGTAGCCTTGTAAGAGCGGGGTGTGGTATTTTTCGAGGTACAAAGAAATAAAACAAAACCTATTACCTTATTTGTTATACATAAAAATACCTTTTAATTTGCTTTTAATAGACAATAAAAATTAATTTTGTACAGACGCCAGAACATCAAGCTACAACAATCTGTCAAATTTCTTTAATAGATTTTTAACTTTATTGTTAATGGAATTAGGTTCAAGGTTGATTGGGAAAATTTTACAGTTTCGGGTAGCTTCATGTGCTGGCGTCTGTACATAATTTAATCTTATAGTAATATTATTAAATCTTTTTATTTCATCGGCTGCAACGCGCGCCGCTGCAAAGTTATGTCGCACTTTTACGCGGCTTCACGTTGTCTATGCTAAAGGTTGAGACAAACAAGAAAGAAAATTGTTTTAAATAATGTAAAAGTGTATTTAATGACATATTTTTAACTTACCGGTGATATGAAATGTTATTTATTTTTATTGTGCTTTACGTCATAGTTCACGCAACCCTTCACGACACAATTTGGCATTTTTGCTTGTAAAACTGACGACCCCTCCCGAAGATAGCCGATCGCGTTCTAGTTCACTTCGATAAAGGTTAGACCACTTTGGGACCAAGTTCGAGGCGTCATTATAACATGCGATCCGCCCAGTCCTTACGATATATGTCAATGCTTATAACCCATTTGCAAAATAAACATCATTATTTCATTATACTTATGTATTTTCAGTTTACCAGAGTTTACCACACAAACATTTGTTCTAGCGCGTGAATCAAAACTGCGACACGTATCACAGCAGCCAATCGCTAAAACATTGCGCCATGTTGGAAATGTTAGCTTGTAATTAACCACAGCTAGCCATTTAAGATATTACTACACAAAATAATTAAACCCATGAAATAATTACAATGCCATTCGAAAAACACAAGTAATCACCAACAGCAGTTGATGAGGACTTATCAACAGATCAAAACAACAAGAGTCGTAACGGAGGTACAGTTGACCAAAATTGGCCGTTCCATATCAGGCCGGTGTATCGGGGTCTACCCCCTACCCCAGGGAGGGGTCGTTAAGATAACGTGTATCTCCACTGGACACGGTCTCAGGTTACTTAATACGGGCGTTTGTGTACTTTTCGGTGGTATATTTTGAATATAAATATTTCGGCGAAAAGCAGTTTTCTTTTCGCAATATTTTTATGAGTTTCTTTTGATTATTTAATTTCATTGTTTGATTACTAGCTGACCCGACAAACAATGTCTTTCTAACTTGTTAGACCTTCGTTGTATGAAAAGAAACATAACGCAGAGGTAAGAATGAATGAAATCGGTTCAGCCGTTCTTGGTTTAGCGAAACTAACGAACAGTTATATTTTTATGTATACTATAGATTTCTCTTGTAGAAAAAGTGTATATCTCTCCACAGCAAATGATGATTTCGCTTTCCTCTGTTGCTTAGATGTTTCAAACTAAGCAACGGATTTTAATGCAGTTTTTATTAATAGATATAATGATTTAGGAGTGAAATTTATGTGTATAATACATGAACATTATAGAAGAGAAAAGCCGAGGGTTTCAAAGATTTGTGATGTGGTATTTATTGTAAATAAAACTTTCTACCAAAAAATTAAACCGACTCCCAAAAAACACTGCGAAGTGAAAAATAACTTTCGGTAGTCGGTGTCTTTAGTTTTGTATTTTCGTTTTTGGCACCGACTTCCGAAATAAAGTTATTTTTCACTTTGCAGTGTTTTTTGGGAGTCGGTTTAATTTTTTGGTAAAAAGTTTTTATTTCACTCTTTTTAGTTGGTTGATTTTTAATTTACCTAGTTACAAGAGCCTAAATGTCAACTACTTATAAAATTTTATAAAATATTGCTTTTCCCAATGCTGGGGCGTTAATTGTTGAGGAGTTCTCCTGGTACTTCACCATCAGCTATACATCACCATATGCATTGTGACGAGCATAAAGTGCTTAATATCCATATTCAAGTAATCGTATCGCAATCTACGAAATACTTATTATTGAGTAGTTTCGGCGGCCATCTGTGGTCTTCATCATCAGTTCCACTTCCCCAAATGGTACTTTTTGAGAGCAACTGCACAAGTTACTATAAGAAATACCCAAAACGCCATAGGTGTGCCTATAATATTTGAAGAGTTCCCTCGATTTCTCCAGGATCCCATCATCAGATCCTGACTTGGTGACAAATGGTACCAATTTCGAAGTATACCCTATCAAACAAAGATATATAATAAACTATAGATACGTTGTCCGCGCTCTAAAATGGCAAGTTGAAATCAAGGTAAGTGCCTCGTGTCTGTTTAGTTACGCACGAACCTGTGTCGCGATCGCTACACTACACATCTTAAGAAAAAATGTGTTTTAAAAGAAAATTAGGAAAAAAGCATGCCTTTGTGTGTTTTCAGACGTTGCACTAATTATACTGCTTCCGTGTGAGGTCAAAATGTGTCATTTCATAGGTAAATATCAACAGAAATACATTTTTTATTTTGATTTTTCTACACGGCTAATGGCGGCTAGCGTATGAATGAAGTCAGTCACGTGACGTTGGGGGAGGTTGTTAACTAAAGATGTATATTCATCTCTCTCTAACATCAGGTGTACCTAAAGATGGCATTTATTTTCTGTCCCTTTCTTTACACGTATTAGATAGTAATTCTCTATGTGTGTGTTTCGTGCCGTTTTTGAGAGGTGTTTTGTGGGAATATGACACGTCTATTATAATATGTCATTGCTATCAAACAAAAAAGAATTTTCCAAATCGGTTCAGCCGTCTTCGAGTACTCGATGATCATATATAAAAAAAAATATATATATACGCGTCGAATTGATAACTTCCTCCTTTTTTGTCGTCGGTTGAAAACATATATTTGTACCCGTTCATACCTTACGAGAAAGACTAAAATAATGTACTACAGAATTGTATATCTGAGAAAGGTCTACCTACACAAAAAACTGCAATAGTATATCTCTGTCTCCTAAGGATAACCCACTACAAAAATAAAATGTTTTTGAAGAAACTGTTACAAACAATACGATATACATAGTTTCTATCTTATAAAATACGTTAGATACGATGTGCATTTAATACAGGTAAAAATTGCTCATTAAAGCATTTAAATGAATATTATCAGAGATTTAAACTACGGGGGTAGATTGGTAGCGTAAAACCATCCCGAGTTGTAACACTACATTATTATTTTCTATGTCCCCCAGCAAATAAACAAAGGAACCCAATGCTTATATTGTGCATATATTTCTACTGTTTCTGGTAAACTTGTTAGGTACAAAACAAAATTCATTTTCCTTAAATATTTCCATCAATGCTCTAACCTAAATATTTAATGAAACATCGACTCAACCCGTACCCATACAACCTATTTTCGGAGCCAAGTTACATCACTATGCACAAAGAGGGTTACCTCACGTATCGTCTATTAGGGAGTGACTTACGGACATGAGGAGATACCAGAGACACAGAGGACATGGGTGGACACTGCTGGGACCTCTGAATAGCTAATAACAAGTCTACGTGGTGTTACAAAGACGATATCCTAGCATCGTTGTTATTAATCTAACAAATGCATTTCAGGAACATAGTGTACAATACTGAGAAATCATATGTTTATATGTTATGTTATGTTTAGTGTAGTTTTCTCTCAGTAATTAGTGTTAGTTAGTAGTAATTAGTAATTAATGGTTTGTAAGGATCCGTCTTCCGTCTGTTGAGACCCCGCGGGAACACGTAACGATATCAAACTGAAATAACAGAAGAAGATATAACAGTTTATGCTGCATATTTTAAGATTTCACATGGGACAGAATCATGAAATTTGGCAGCAAGGTCTAACAGGACATGTAATTTTTTTTATCTGTAACCGTAAATATATAATTAGTACGGTACTTATTCATGTACTTAGATAAGTTTGTAAGGAACCCTCGGAGCGCGAGTTCAATTCGAACTTGACTGGTTTTTTTAATGGGATGATTTATTTTATTCTTGAACTTTTAAATATATTTTTTTCTTGTGACCTTTATTCAAATAAAGTCAAGTAAAAAGCTGGTCTGACAAAATATTATCTTTGACCCTTTTCCTATAAACATACCAAGCAATTTTATGAAGGAAATAATCTCTAGCATATCAATAACAGAAGACAGCTCCAAAAACTAGCTAGCACGAAGATATTAAGCTACCAGACGACCATAAGTTACGGACACAATATCAAGAGAAAAATCCTCGCGAAGCTCGCACTTTGATTAATGTATTCGTATGTCACAGTTATATTGCGCGAAAAACCCCTTATATTCTTTGAGTCCCTATATCAGGGTGTTATACCAAATCTAGGGTATATTAAAAAGGGTGGAAGGTATTCCTATTTATGTGACAGAGTCGCACCTGCGTTGTCCCGAGGCTTCCATGTAGATGACTGTGGGGGTTACCGAAGATATATTGTTTTCGCCTTATTTTGAGCTTTATAATGTTACTTGTATTTTGTGTTTTCTTGAAATTAAGTCTCCCCGTAAGTATTTCTTCGAATTTCATTTTTATACCTACAATCCATTACGGTTTGCGTCCTTAATAATCACGACGTTACGAAAAAACGTAAGTACAACTTTACTTTATTTCTGATACAATATAAGCATTCGATATTGCATATCAATTTCATTTGAATCAATCAAACTGTTAGAAATGCTAATTGATTCAAATTAAATTGGTTCACTAAAATATTCATTGTTTAAAAAACTAGGAATTCGTTATCAATTACAAATGGCAACGAAAACATTAATTACAACTGTACTATTGCGTCTAAACGCACGCCGTTTTAAAATATTAACTACTATTTCCTTTTATGTTAAAAGTGCAGTTGATTGTGAAGACTGACGTTGATGACTTTATCTACCACCTTCTCACTCCTGAGTTACTTGTACCTAGCATGTAATGGTTTGCCTTAATTAGTGAAGTGTATAAAACCAGTAACCCAATCTGCCTAACCTTTTCAAACAATGATAAAGTAGGGGGAGGGAGGGAGGACCAGTATTTTATATGGATGGGATATAAAAAAGACGATTAATTTATAATTATGCTATCAGCTAAAGCCTAGGTCGTAGCTAGATCCCCATTATGCACATATTTCAATATTGTTATGACTTTTATGAAGCATCATGGGCAGTCTGCAATATTAAACTACATATAAAAGTAGTTTTTCATCTAAACTTTTTTTTATGTTAGTACAAAACGTATAATTATCTATTATGGTTGCCCATAAAATAATCTATTCAACTCTTTCAAAATCATTAACAAAAGAAAAGGAACGTAGATACTTCCCAGCTTACAAAGGTCTTCATATCCCATTTCAAAGTTAATATTAATTTTACCCACGATAGACAGATACCATATCGACGTCTCATCAACAACCAGGTACCAGGGCACCTGCATTTACCGAAGTTGTAATGCCAATAAACTTAATGGTTTTTGCTTACCTTAATTGCAAAGTTCATTGATAAAAGATAGATTAGTTTGGTAAAAGAGTAACAGCGTAGATTGGTATAGTGCGATAAGAAAATTGATAATTGCATTTACTGAATTTCTTTATCTTTCTTTAAGATATATAATTAACATGCACACTAGTTATTGATAACGTCTGATACTGCGAAAGTAGTGTTCATCCATTTCTTTCTTGTATAACTAAGGATTATCTATGAGCCTCGATCAGAAATAAGAGTTTTTGTGTCAGTCAACACTGGCATGCAGTATTAACAGAACCTACTCAACCTTATTGAAAACACAGCCAATTACATGGAGAAAGCTACAAAGCAATATTCTAAAACTGTTCAGAAATTTTCAAACACATGTTTCCCATAATTCGTCGAGGTTACAATCGGAAAGTGACCCGTTTTAAAAATGCATCGGCTGGCTCCGGCCGCTGCCGTACAGGGGCGCCGTAATAGACGCACGGTCAAAGTGTTTTCACTTATGAATTGTTAATGAACCATCAACCCTTGGACCCTTCACGTTATGCTGCTCCGGCCGCATGGGGTCGTTTCATGGTGTCGACTTTTATGGGTATTACGCTTTAGTTTTTTACGAACTAACCGTTTTGCAACACCATCCGATTTGCGGTTCAACAAAAAACACCCAGGAAAACAACCCTCTGAACGCGAGCACATCCTTTGCTCCAACAATTTTGTTGTTTTTACCACACTTTCTAGTTTGTTCTGTGAAAGCGTATGATTAGCCAACACACGAGTCTAAGTTGAGCAGTAAATTTGAGTCAAACTGAATGGGTTACACGCGGGGAATTTTTCCCCGAGCCGGAGAAAACTTACCATTTCCAGGGGAAAAGTCGGTAAAACTTGGTGCAAGTAATCTAAAGTTAGGTACCAGGGCGGCAGAGGCTATTTAGATGCACATCTTAACTCGCCCATATATCTAGATTGTGAACGAAGTTCGGTCCCGCACGCGCGAACTCGGGAACAGTTTCCTTACTCTGCGTTTTCTCCTTGCAAAGCGAAATTGCAAGTGTGAAAAGGAGGACGTAATCCAATGAGAATAGAATCTAAATGATTGCTGGGAGTTGGCAATTTTCAATAGTATCGATTTAATTAAACAAAGAGCTGTTAGGATTAGCGGCCTAATCCTAAAAGCTGCAGACTGAGCTGGTGGAATCACGCGACGAATGGCGCTGCGAATGTTGGGTTTAGTTCAGGTGTTGTTGAACTTTGCTTAGTGTTTACATAAACTATCCAGTACATAATACTTAATCATATCTAATCATACAAATGCAAATAGATTGTAGATTTTTCTAAACTAAATTTTTCAGCATGCAGCTGCTTCGCTCGTGTGAGAACGTATTTCTTTCAGTAAAATTTATGAAGCCTATGTCACTCAGAGATATAATGGCATTCTACTGGTAAAAGAATATTTTAAATTTAATGATGCGTTTCGATGATAACCTCATACAAACTTCTCCCGCTTTGGTAGGAGCGAAAGGGAGTGTCAGACTGCTACGGACTAAAAACCCATCCTGTTTCTTGTTGCCTTGCGTTCCGGGGCCACGGTATCTCTAATTACGGCCCCTGGCATTTAATACCTGATTAACATCCAAAAAAACTGGTACACCCGAAATTACCCTCGCTGTCGCCTTCGCCATATTTATTTAATTTTAATAAACAGAGCTTTGCATACGCACACCACGCCCGGTGTGTGCGGCTGATAATGCCGACATTTGCATCGGACACGCCTGTGACTTATCTGCAGGTGGCCTAGGGGTGGCTTCATTAATTTTTTATTATAATATACCACTACTATAATATTGTTGAAAAATGAGCAAAATTTTGCAAACAATAACATATCTGAATTAATTATAATTTTGTTGTGATGATTACATTTTATTGCAGAAGCTAGCTTCTGTCCACTGTCACACAATCTAAAATTGTTCATTAAAAAGTATCCTATGCCCTGCAGTCCTTTAACTTTAGTCACGCTAAAAATTACATCAAGTAATTGCTCTGTTTTGCCGTGAAATTTTAATTTTTTAAAATTGCATTTATAAAATGTATGGGTGTGGATTGGTTGTGGTTTATTTTATCTATTTTGTGAAATCTTATGTTTCTAAAACATAATAGGGTATAAATATTCTGTTCCAATCAATTATCGGTCTAATTGTGAAAAATTCATGAAAATACGTTCAGGAGTTCCGGAGATATTCGAGACCAAACAGATAAGCAGACTTCCAATCAATCTAAAAATCACAAATTTGTGTTCTCTTATTACTTTACTTGCAATATACAGAATTGCAGGATTACATAGAAAAAAAATACCTATAGTCTGCTATTTTATAATATGACGTAGTCAATAACTAGTTGATTCATCAATTATACCTAGTTTTCGAATGTTCGGTGGTAGCTTATGTTAGCATACTGCTGGATATGAAACTCTTTTTTCCCAATAATTCAATTAGATTTTCTAAAATTAAATGAAAACATTACTCGAACTGTCAAAACAAAAAATCGTGTCTAGTTGTAGAGGGTAACGGCCTCAAATTACATGATAGTAATTGTTCCATGTAGGTAAACTTCTTTTTCATATATGTAATTATAAAAACCTATTTAACCCGACTTTTTATGAACAACATTGAAACACGAGTTCGTGGTAAAGCAGTTTTACAAATGCCGACAATGTTTTGTAAGTTTTTCCTATATTTTCCAACTGCGTCCAACCCTAGCTTGTATGCCGACATCATCCTACCTGGTATAGTGTGACATTCATGTTTTAGCCACATTATTTATTAACAAGCTTAATGAGCGTAGATGTTTTTAGTAAAATTTTCCGGCTGATTAAAACGGGCTTGTCAAAATAATGTAAGTTTCGCATTCACGAGTAATTCTGTTAAAACAACGTTTCATAACAGAAATTAATGAAAGAAATCTGTTTTTGAAAGTGAACATTAATTTAAATATCTAATTTCCCCTATACAACATCCCATTTCAAGCTTCAAAGATAAAAAACTCATAATAAATCATTGAAACCCCGTAGAAACACCATCAAACTTCAACGTAGGGTTTTTATCTCGCTATCTCCCCGGCCGGGTCAGGCAGCAACTCGTGCCTGCATAATTCCGAACACCAGGGGGGCAGATAGGCTGGGAGCTTAGCTAATCAGAGGCCGTCGGGCGATTAACTCGAAGCTGGCCGCGAGATAATGCCTCTCGCGCGATTAGGCACGCTGACCGCTTCGGACTTCTGGGACCCTGGTACCCACCCTTGAGATTTTCCGATAATACCATTGGATTTCCTTTGGTCCATTTAATAATCGACCATTGCTGCTAATTGTGTGTCGGGAAATTAGTTTTAGTTTAGGGTTATGGCTAAATGCTGTTATGATTTCCGGGTGAGTTGCTTTTGTATGGACACTTCAGGAAAGTTACCAAGTAAATGAGCTTTTCTAATCAAATAATCTTTGCGAGACTTCATCCGGTTGCACCAAAATTCTTGCTCGTTTAACCGACTGCATTATATTTAAATTTTACAGACATAATTACATATATACCACTAAGTTGTACTAATTACAATTAAATTACCAATCGACCAGTGCATGACTTATACTTAACCCTGTCTATATCAAGTTTATGTCAACTGTTAAGGTCGAAAGGACCCGAGCGATTCAATTACGTGCAGGTTGAATTATGAATGTTCTGTACTGACGCGGTAACGAGCGAAGGGGTACGGCAGACCGCTGCGATTCAGGGTTAAGTGCCGTTATTTGTCGATTTTAAAAGTTTTCGTTGAATGCTGTGTATCTAAGTATTTTCTGACATTTTTCAAGTTATAATGTGCCCGCGCATTTTGAGCTGGTCTTTTACGGGTTTTGTGATTAGGCAGAAGCTCGAAAATCCTAGAAGAACTTATATACAGAGGATATCCAGTTACTGGGTTGTGGAGGACAGATTGAAAGTGCGGCTCCTTTTAAAATATCGGTTTAGGTTAGGCTGGACACCGACCCCAAGTTAATGAATTTAGTAATGAATAAAATACTTACATTATTTAATGTTGTTTTTGTTTTATTTCAGGTAAGTTCCGATAAAGACAGTTTTCAGGCGTTTGGTAAGAATATATAATCTACATAATTATCTATACTATAATATTATAAAGAGGTAAAATTTTTAAGTTTGTAAGTTTGTAAATTATAAGTTTGTATGTAGGGGGTAATCTCTAAAACTACCTAACCGATTTTGAAAATTCTTTCGCTTACATGTAGCTGCATTATCCCTGAGTGCTATATTCTATAAATTATCTTTACATCATGCATATTAGCCGAGCTATTATAATTTTTGTCAAGCAAGTCGGGGACAGGATCCCGTGGAATATTTTCGACTTCTACGCGGACGAAGTCGCGGGCAGAAGCTAGTATATTTTATAGTATCCTCTTGTTCGACTTATCAGAAAAGAAAAACCAAACTACAGAAAGTACCTACAAAGAAACTGTACAAATTTAAAATACAAAGTGTAAAGAATATTTATGAAGGTATTATAAGATAAGCGACATTTTTGTATCAGCATATATTTGAATAAAATGCAACATTTTCACAAAATCATCCCCGACAAAAGCACAACTCAGAATTTCAATCTTTTTAAAAAACGAACGCCCGCTTCATAACTCGCGAAATAAGTAAAGTTTAAGCGCCATTAGTGAAATTGGACGGTTCGTGACGTCACAACGGATTTACCCGGCCAACGCGATCCGTAGCGACGGATATATTGTGCAGATATTTGCGAGGATACAGCGGAAATATAAGATGGAAACTGGCAATTTATATAATGTGTATTTAAAAATATATATACTTTTACCAAATCGAAGAAAGAAATCACTAATCGTCTGTTCATCCTTCTCTCAATTATGTCGGGGTTGGCATCCAGCTTATGGCACCCGGATGCGGCTGAGTACTAGTGACTTACATGGAGCGACTGCCTTATCTGACCTACACAACCCAGTAATAGTGAGTAACACGATACCCCAAGGGTTATGATGATATAATACTCAGACTGATGTCAGATTTTACAACGACTATCAAAGATGGTACAAATGACTGCCGCGACCAACAGCTTAAAGTGCGTTCTGAGGCAGGCACAAATTTCGATATATTAAAATGGTTATCCATTCACGAACCGACATCGACAACCATTTGTTATTATTATACACTAGCTTCTACCCGCGACTTCGTACGCGTGGGAAGGTTTTCCCGCGCAAATCCCGATCCCGTGGGAATTTCGGGATTAAAAGTAACCTATGTGTTATTCCAGGCTGCCAACTATATACTTACCAAATTTCATTCAGATCCGTTCAGTAGTTTTTGCGTGAAAGAGTAACAAACATCCATCCATCCTCACAAACTTTCGCATTTATAATATTAGTAGGAATTAGTAGGATAGGATATTAACGAAACAAATCACCAATGTAGAACTACTTTAAAAAATATGTACGTAGGATGAAATGTAGAATTATTTCAAAAATTTTTAGGTATGTAGAATGCAATGTAGATTTACTTAAAATTATTACTTAAAAATAATATTATAATAAAAGTAAATGATAGTGTGGCACCGAGTTGCCGTGGCTAGAATAAACCCTCGATGGTTTGTGTAGTATGTTTTATTGTTTTTTTTTTTCACCTATAAACAAAAATAAACGTGATCCTACCTTCTTACATGCCATCTTGGTTCCTATGTCTTACCATCCGTTATAGCAAAGAATAGTACAACAGCAACCAAGCAATAAAACCGTGTCTTAACGGACATTTGAAGCAATCATCGGTAATTCGGTGTGAGGCAGTGTCATCCGTAGACATAAGGGCGGTAATGACGGTAGCACTATTAAAGGTTGATGAATGATTAGTAAGAAGTATACACTGTCATGAACATCATCGCGTCTTAGTGTGTCCTTGGAGCGTAAATTGGGTGTAGTTATAAAGGTATAAGAACAAGATTGTTGGAATATTTGATGTCGATTCTGCCAGCACTGTGAATATGTCAATTATTATTTATAGGATACTAGAACAGCTATATTTTATGATTTTCTTTCGTTGATCTTTGTGTTTGTTTCGTCCCTGGATAGTCAATTAGGAAACATTGGATGTACCTAGTTTATTTACGTGTAAAGCATTATTTCATAACCAACTAGCACTTCACCCGTGACTTTGTCCGCCCGGATTTCGAAATAGTTTATAGCACTCACCAATAATGTACCTTACTACTAAAGACATTATTTTAAGAATTGGAACATTAGTTCCGAAGACTACCCTCTACATACAAACTAAAAAACAAATTTTACCTCTTTATAATATTAGTATAGATTTTTACTCTGTCACAAACTCTCAAAGAGTTGATAAAACACCAAATTATATTTAATGTATATCTAAAACTGCTTCAACAGTACCTAAGCACAAGCCCCTCTATATAAATGCTTATGACAATAATCCATGGATGCATTAACCCCATACATTATGACGGCATTATCCTCCAACACACTTCCGCCATATTTCAGACCTAGTCTTAAAATTCAGGCGCTGCAGTTTTCAGTCGAGACTTTGCCTGAAAAGTGGTAAATTACACCTTGCGAGGAAGTTCACTTAGTCATATTAAAAATGCAGATTTTTAACTTAAACCCTTTTGTCATGGGTGTGTGGTTCTTTTGTATGTTTTTTTGCAACTGATTCAGTAATTATTAGCTTAATGTTTTTTTCTAATTTCATACATATTATAGTAACATCTTGGTTAATGGAAATCTTGGGTTTGATTCCCAGCTTGAGCAAAATTATACTGAGTTTTCCCATCTAAAATTTCTCGATTGGTTGAAGACAGAAGATTTAGCTCCACATAAATGGACTATTTGTCCCATCATTTACGAAATAGCGAAATGTGATAGATATAGGTAGGTATGTTATGAAAATGCATAATCAACATTTTAATTTTAAAATATTTGATTACAATAGTAATCAAATATTTAGTCGTTGTAAATATACAACGACTAAAAGATATCTGTAATTTTGGCATCACTGCAAAAAACCTTAGTTTCTATTCCGACATTTTGAAATTAATTAATTTAATATAGGTAAGAGTAGGTAAGAGACGTAATAGGTGGTCTCGAGTGTTTAAATTCATTAGAATCTATTTTTATTAACAACTAGCTTTCCGTCCGCGGGTATACATAAAAACTTTGGTTTTATCACAACTTTTTCGTTTTTCTCTCTGTAAGAACATACCTCGTGCCGTAACGAAAATATGAAAAAAAACAGCCTAATTGGTCGAGCCGATCTCGAATTTCGCGCTCAGCATTACAGTTAGTCATCAATTTTTATTTATATACATATATGTATTGCGACCGTCCATCTATCATCAAATCAATCACATAAAAAAAGAACCAAGCAATCAATGTAATAGGTCGTTACAATAAAAGCCAACCCTTTCATGCTGGACTAATGCTGAACAAAACAACACCTGGGTACAATAGACCCGTCTCAGCGCACTGGGCAATTATTTAAAGTGTTAAGTTTAAGAAGTGAACCGGCGGTGCATTATGAAAATGGCTTCAGGTACCACCCCACCCAGTAGGGGGGTACACCCCAGTTTCAGTCCTAAGTAATTGTTTCACAGAGTCTAGCGGACTCTTGCGTTCTGGAAAAGCGTCTTTTCCTATTGAAATTTTTTTTTAATTTATGGGTTTAGGGTAACTATTGGGTATTGAAGATTTGACTATACACTTCTTATCTACATATCAAAGAATTAATTTGCATGAATAAGTAATACTTTCTTAATAGTTCATCCAATTTGTTGCTAGCATTTGAAACTAAACTTTTTGCAATCTGACTAAGCTAACATAAACGATAAAATATGAGTGTATAGCCAAAGCCTACATAAAGGTATACAGTTATCCTTTCATTGTGAGTACAGCTAAGGATTGGTATTCCTCCTGCCAGAGTCTGTATTTCCTGTTAGCTATAACCTGAGGGTATTTCAGTCAAGAGAATACTAGTACTTCTAGGTTAGAGAAGTACTTCTAGGTTAGCGTGCTTCATCTTCGACCTCATCATTGCTTACTATCTACTACACTATACTATTGCCGTGAACCCATTCCAAGACCCATAACAAGATTGCTAGTAACGTGAATTCTACCAACATTGTTAGTTCTCTTTTAAAAATGCGAAAGTGTGGCTGTTCATGTCCTTTTTTACATCGAATTGGACCAACTTACTACCTTTACGCTGAAAAGTTTTACAAGCGAGCAAACCCGCGGGTAGCATTTAGTTGTCAGTAAATACTTCGTCCAGTCATCCTCAACATAAAAAGCAGATATTTCAATTTTACAAAATACAATATCTATTAAGCCGTCTTTACCTTACGAACGAATAGAGACAAAGCCGATACCTATCGACGAAGAATACTCAACAGAATTCAAGTAACATAAGCGCGGGTTTAGACGCGGTGAACGCAAGTGACTTGTCACTCGACTATCTCGCGGGTATGCACGGGATTACAGTGAACTGTACAGTGTGCTGCCAAATTCAAGTCGACACGTGTCGTGGTCAAGTCGCTTCAAATATTCAAAGATGCACTCGACATGGGAGCTTGGGATGTTACGACACGTCGAAGAATGGACATTGAAAAGGTTTTATTTGACTTAGTTACTATAGGAGGTTTAGTAGCTATATTATGTTTCTGCACAGCAAGTAATCCTATGGTTGAAACGTATTTATTTTATTATCGTTAACAATAAATCTACATATCCATCATATTACAAGGTAAAAAGTAGCTATACCTACATAAGTGATGCTAGTTTTAACAAAATTAACGTCCAGTGAAAGGTAGGTCGCAAAAAGAAATATGGACACCGGGCGTATGAGTAGAAAAGCAAAGTAAAATAACTTTCTTTTATACATTCATTACATCACAATGATGTACGTACTACATAATATTAGTTTTATATGACACATTCCAATAGGTATTGTCATCCCTAAATAAAGAATTGGACTACCTATAGATAGTTTTAGGGTACTATGAGATTTCTTGAAAGCATGGTGTACATCAAAATATATTGTGTAGGTATATTGAACCGATACGCATATATCAATACGTGCTCAATTTTATCCGGTAATTAGGCAACGTCCGTAAATTACTACACTAATTCTCACTCAAAGCAGTAAGTAACCATTGATTGCTTAACAATTGTTCGCTAAACCGCCTGTACGTACTGCATGCGAATGCATTTACAAGAGGCCTCGTCGCTCAGCGCGATAGCATCGCGATTGAGTCGTCACGATACCGCGCCTCACTCGCCCGTTTTCGTCGCTTCCTCGCGCCGCCGACTCGCGTGGTGTGAACCCACCTTTATAGAATTAAGTGGTTTTTAGGTTCGCGAATATTTACGCGAATTCAAACTTTGTTTTTGTTCTGTTACAGTTGTTTTTAGTTGTATGAGGCTGTTAGGTATTCCGTTATGTGCTAGCTGGGTCGAAATAATGGTTTCCGGGTTATAAGTGATTTTAATTATTGTTAGTGAAGCTGGGATGTGAAATTTAGCAGACATATGTGGATAGATTTAAATAAACTGATAAACGAATGGCGTTTTGTGAATATTGTTTTAGTATGTACTATTAGAAATACCAAAATAAAGTACGATGGTCACGTAAGATTTAGACAGAAAATTCACTATGTTTACATTATTATGAATTCCATTGCTGTTTTAATGGTAAGGCCGGCTCAGTTACTTTTGTCTACTAACTTTTCCCTTCTAAAATAAACGATCAAATTAACTCGAGAAATACTTAAAGGAGAGAGAGAAGAGAAAAGTTGTGGCCCAGTGGTCGCAGAGGCGACTAAGCTCGGTTTCGAACCCAGGCAGGCGCGTAGGAGACGCTCCGGATGTCGGGAGTCGCAGGATGACTCCCAGCCACCATAGGCGCAGGCTTGCGGGCTCCGAGCAACGGGTAGCTTGCTGCCCGACTGAAACCAAGCCCGTGTAGACGGCGCGTTGTGTTCCACGCGCGGCTTAAAGAGTGTCAGCAAAATTGGCGCCCAGAAGTGGGCCGTTGCCTGCCGGGGTTGCAGAATTGTTCGAAAGAGTTACCGCGGCCTCCGAACACGAAGGGCAAATTATGGAACACGAATGGGGTTTTGTCAGGAAAAGTCTGACACACCCTCCCGCTTCGCCCAGGTCGGGAGGCAGTCATTGACTTCCCATCCTTACAAAAAAAAGCAGGCACATGACTGTGTAATTCTTGATCATCACCACAGCTCTAAAAACGGTGAAGGGAAACATCGAGGGGAAACCAGTATAGCCTAGGACCGAAAACCCAAAGACAATTATATCTTTGGATTTATCATCATAGACAGGATGCCTGTGTTCCAAGCAGTGCTGATTATATTTATGTTCAACATTCTCAAGATAATAATGTATGTTCTAAGATACAAAATGTTCTTAGAGCATATTAAACAAGGCATCGTTAATAGGTCTTAACCTCTGGCCTGTGACACGAGATGCAACACCAAAGTACTTAATAATTTTCTAGTTATCAACAAAATATGTTTATTAGGTGTTTATTAACATAAATAAGGAAGGAATATAAGTATTAATATTAGTACAAAGGATATTGTAATTATGTTGGCAATGTTTATTTGAGTGTTTGTTTGTTGCATTCCGGCGAAGCTTATTAGGTGAATAGATTTTGCCTGCAGATTTACGAGAGTAGATACCGCGGCTCCGAAACGTAATTGAAAGGACAGGGTAGGTTTTTAGTCAGTAGAAATCCGAAACTCCCTTCCACTCTACCTACTATAGAGCAAAAAAAAAAGAGATTTATCTGCGTAATATTAATCTTATGTTTTCTTGAAGTTATAGTGAAGAAAAGAAAGAAAAAGTATTCATTTTCGCAGAAAACGAGTGCATACAAATTAATAAATTATCAAGATTATTATTATCTAATAGAAACTTATGAATAGAATATTATAGAATATTATGTGACTAAGGACAAAGATTGAAACAGAAACAAGGCAGATGCCAAAAAAAGCTTTTGCTAATTTAGTACTGTATATTTTATTTGATTTTACAAATAATGATTAATAGGCTTATCTTTCTTTTTCAGTAGTAAAATATCTAATATTAGTCTGATAGAAGTATCGTGTTTTTCGGTTTCTGAATTAAGAATGTATTTGAATTGCCGTGAATCCATTCCAGACACAAGCTTATTTAGCTTAGTTGGGGGGTTAACAAGATTGCTAGTAATATTAATTCTACCCACATAGCTAGTTCTCCTTAAAAAAAATACAAATTCTTCAGTTCAAATTCTTAATTCAGATATCGTTGGTTAGGCCTGAAAACGTAAACAGCCTGAGTTTCTTTCGCACTTTTACTATGAGTATGGAGTATAGTAGTATCACCAACAACTATGCATTAAACTAAGCTAAGCAATTCCTTGATAGAATCAACCATTAACACTTTTACTCCACCCGGAAATGGAACCTGAAAAGTAATACCCAGCAGTTCTTAGCACTCAAGTTCAGGCGCCAAGTTACACCCAGATGAAACAAAAACTTGCTTAAACATACATTCAAATCCACAACCTCACACATGACTCACAAGCAAGCACTTTGCTAATGAGACACGCATTACAGATAACATCAAGATTACTCTTCTAAAAACTGTGAAAGTAACACTGCTTTATTGAAAAGGTGGGAAACTTCTAATAGACACGTGTCAAATTGATACCTACCTTTAGTGGTATCTCAATCAGAATTCACCTAGAAAAAGTATTGCAAATATCAAATGTTGCTCGATAGCTAGAGGAGCTTGTAACTAAATAATATCACCCACACGAGTCGATCTTCAAGGTTAGGCAACGCTTGTCGAGGTTAGTTCGAGGATGGGTGAACATCTTAACATTCCTCCGTGCCTCGAGAAGCACGTTGAGCCGTTGGTCCCACTTTTAATGGTTGTTACGAGTAGTCACAAGCCAGAAAATCTGATCCCGCCTTGCCAAGACGTGTTACCCAAACAGAACAGATAAAAGAAGTTAGAAAGGAGCTTGTTTCCCACTATTTAGCTCCACTACAAGCAAGAGGCCCGTTACGTATGCGAATTACGCACACAAATAAATTACACACACTTAAATCGAGAGCTTGCTACTGATTGTAACTCACTGTCGATAAGCATGCGCCGTGCGTGCATCACGGTCAATCAGGGCAAAGGACGAAACGTCAATGGTTGAAATGATGAGGACGCAACGCATGTAGTACATTGTGAGCGGACTTGGTCATTGCGTTGATTAAGCGAGTACACATCGGGCAATGTATATTTTTTGTAACTTGTTGTAATAATGTTGTTAATGTTCGGAATTTCATATTGATCAGAACATTTTTATGTTTTTTACAAATAGAATTGTAATTAAATGTTATTGTTGACTTACCGATGGAAAGATATACCTCTTCGCTCTATACTTGCTTACTGACTTTTTGTTTTACAGATTATAATTGCACAACACGGCATTTTAAAGCAGAGCTCTGTGTTCCGAAGTAATCCGAAGCGCACTAAACGCGGTGTATGAATTAATCGGTCGAGCTATGATTTTCGTATCATAAATGTGGCGCGCTCGCCACGCCCACATTACCATTCCAACCTTATTCATCTATTCCGTGGCTACCCAGCCACTGGTCAGATAGGCAGTCGCTCAGATGAATCTGGTTAGACTGAAAGTCGTTCCCAATATAATTATATAGTTGAGAAAAGTCTAAGCAGATGATGATTAGACATTTGCACAAACATCTACCGCCCTGGTAACTGGACACACTTTGTGGCTATTTGAATCCGTTAAAAAGAGGCCACTAATAAGCTCAATTATCTTCATAATCTAATGAAATCTAATCTATTCAATGACACAGTAACTCAATCATAATAATTAACAATGATTTACTATAACTTGTAACGGATATTGCGACAAAAACTCCATAACTTCATTAAGAGCATTACCATTCTTAATTATTAATTTCTGCATGATTAGCCCACATCTACAAGTCCTACTGCTTACTTAAGCCCTAGTACCAGAGATTACTGGTACCTACTCTTAAGTTAACCCTTTATCTGCAACAGTACGCCCCGTAAGATAGGGACCAATGAAAGTCAAGACAGACGGTACACCCGACCAATCGGAACGCAAGCAGTTTCCTAGGAAAATGCATGCTGCCTTACGTAACCTGTATGTTGATGACTTTGACTTGCGTATTGTGACTGAAGCTGTGACGTAACTGTACTCTCTCTGTTTAACTATGTATTTGATTACAATCAAGTGTTCCAAGGTAACTACCCAATGATTCTCTCACATCTAAAACAGCTAACAACCCCACACGCTCCACCGTTACATATCAAAATAGACGTTAAAACTAAAGCTGCACACGGCGCGTATGAAGACGTCGGCGTAGCACAATGGGCGTGGACAATACGCGCGCGATAACTACGCCACTCCGTCACACCGCTGACAGGGTTATCGGACGGCGTACAATGAGAACGGGGCACGTATCACGAGCGGTGGAGGGTTGACAGTTTGCATTGAAGCTGGGTTGGTGCTGTGTTGGTAATGTGTCTGGTTTGTGACCCTTTTTGATGGTTACTTGTTTTAAAATGGAGCTGGTCGTAGTGAGAGGACTGAATGGAAGGACACAATAATACGTTTTTCCGTAAATTTCTAGCTTTATATAAAACGCAAAGTAAGTTGTAAGCTGCCAATAAAAAAATAGCCTCGATATTTATGGTTCGTCTTATGTTGGCTTACATGCTGGCTTATAAGCAGATCATAGAAATGACTAACTAATAACAGCCGCAAGGATTAATCTTTCAAGGTTAACTCTTCTACGCTTTCTGTGGAAAGGGCGACCACTAACGTGACTTCTCCGCGCCTCGGTAGCACGATTCGGTGGACGAGTCGTTCATAGTTTAACCTCTCAAGGACCGCCATTATTTACGTCAACTATTAGTTGAGCCCCGCTGGCACACACATTTGTTGCCAGCGGGGCTCTACTAATACTGGTTTACTGGCACGTTTTTGTGCCAGTGGGGCTATAGAGGTTAAGGTTAGGCAACGCTTGCCGAGGGCCTTGGGAGGTCAGATAGGCAATCGCTCCATATTGTAGGCAGATTGAAAATTGTGTTTTATCTCATGACTTGCGCCACACAAATGGCTGTTCGGTGTATTGTTAATGTGCTCGTGAATTCTGTCTCGTGTGCAGGCCTCTTTATGTTTTGTGAGTTGATTGGGTTTATCGTGTGTCGCCCGCCTAATATTGATCGCACCCTTGTTAGGTATCCGTTTTTGTTAACTGTCTTGGATTGCCTTTCTGATAAGGTGGTTAGAGAGATTGAGGAATGGAATTAAAATGGTAATATGTATGCTGTACATGTGAATGGCTTAAGAATTTTTAAGTGTTTAGAACTGTTTATTTGTAGCAAAACTGTTAATTCGATTTTCTTGTATTAACTGTAATTATATCTCGTGAAAGTTCTTATTTTCTCTCTATAACAGTCAGGTCTATAACAGTAACAATTAATTAAAATCCATGTTTAATATAATGATCTATACAAAAAAATAATAATCGACAAATACAACGTGTACGTAATTCCTGGAAGTAGTTGGTTCAGAATCGGCTTCTGAATCGCTTTTCGTAATAAAATAAAATAGGTTATAGGTATTAAAATTTGACGAAAAAGTCTTTAATTTTATTAGTTAAAATGGAAACATAGCATCATGACAAATTAATACAATCTTTAATTCAAGGAAATGCGCTCGTGTGCGTGTCGGCCGCTAACATTGCATGAGTGTATGCGTCTATTTTATAAAAATATTCTAGGTTTGGTTTCAATTTATTTAGTTACGGATGTTGTTTTAGACTTATAATTTAATATTCTAATTGGGGTGTCTTTTGTTAGACCTTGTATACATATTTCAGTGTCAAATTAATACAAAATACATTTTGCATCTAAAATCGCCACTACTTAAATGGAACCTTTAAATAACGCCTTTCATACAATTGAGGCCGAAAAAATATGCCTACAAAAACTAAAACGAAATAAAAAAAATCATTTTTCGAACGAACGAAAACAGTTTAAAGTGGCGCGCGGTTTTATTTGCCACGAGATATCGCCCTGCGCGTAAACATCAAATTTTATTGACATTCGCGCCGCGTGTGACAATTTTTTTGCACTGCATTGTACGTCGTGGATATTTTTGGATAACCTCTTTATATTGGCAGTATTGTTTTTTGTGCATATTTACGTATCACTCGCCATTTATTTACGTTTGAGGTGTGGCACAATAATTCGGGACAGCATTGTATTTTGGCTATGTTTCATGAAACGATATCTCTGCCACCGCCGTACTTGTGCAAAATATACTACTTAGAATCTCAATACAATTTTGGTTTGATAGAAACATGCGATATGTGTTACCTAAGGAATTTATTTACTACAAAATAACAAATATTCCTGAAAAGTATTGGGACATGTGAACACAGGTTGACAGAGTCCAACTTGCAAGCCCCAGACATTGTTTGAGCTCGAAACCCAATTCCTCATGTCTCAACCTCAGCTCCTTGATCAAAACTGACGGTCACAATTCATCCATAGCTTTGCCGTCAGCTTCCTTTCACTCCGAGGTACCAGGAGCCCAACAATCGACAAGAAGTAAGCTTTGATTGTTTCAACGTAACTACACAAAGGATGGATGTAACAAAGCGTTTGCTCGAGGCGGTCGTATGTTAAGAACGCGCCTAATCAAACGGTCCAAGTTCTGTTTTCACTTTGTTCTTAGTTTCTTTGATGTTTCCACGTTGATATGATGCCCTGGTAGGAGGGACCGTTTCTTTGCGTCAAACTAAATTGTAAACTGTGTTTTTCAAACAACTATTATTTTTCGGTTACGCAGACGTTTTTGTTGCGACTTTCTTGAAATCTGCTAGAGTTACTTTGATCCTTTAGCTTTTTATTTAAACATATTATTTTATTTAACTTAAAAGAGTTTTTTCTATATAAAATAGAGTTATTGAAGCATTTTTGCTTTTAGTGATAAAAACTGTAGATAGATAGATCCCATGAAAAACATAAATGTGAAATGAGAGCCAAGTTCAATATTATCATTAATGCCTTGGTTGTTGACTTCAACGACAAAAGAAGTGAAATCTAAATGGGTGCCAAGTTTAATGGTCAGTCCTGAAATTTATTTACAACAACATAAAATATCATTTATTCTTATAACTTAGGAGAATATATTGTAGCCTAAGGTCTGCCTTGGCTAGTTCTTATATACGAATTATTATGTTCGATGGTTAGTTTCTACCAGCAAGCCAAATTTTCGGAATAATAAAATAAGAACCTTTGCAAGTTCTAAGCCTGTTACTTGTCACAAGCTTAGAACTTGCAAAGGCTATAATATAATTCGTATATGAAAACTAGCCAAGTCAGACCTTAGGCTACAATATATTCTCCTAAGTTATAAGAATAAATGATATTTTATGTTGTTATAAATAAATTTCAGGACTGACCATTAAACTTGGCACCCATTTAGATTTCACTTCTTTTGTCGTTGAAGTCAACAACCAAGGCATTTATGATAATATTGAACTTGGCTCTCATTTCATATTTATGTTTTTCAAGGGATATCATTACTTTTTGTACATAAATTAGTAGTAGGTACTTACTTATAACAAAAATAATACTAAATGGTTTTTTGTTAAACTACTGTATTTTCCTACGTTTACGGGGTATAATTGTCCTTTTTGTGTTATTTTCTATATTTTCTTGTACCTTTGAAATGTTCGAATGAATTGCCCATTCAGTATGCGGAATTCTTTTTACGCGTTTTGCCTCCATGGTGTAGTGACCCTCTAAGATTGAAGGTGGCGCTAGTGGTTGTAGAATACGGTTAGTTACGCGTAATAAATACGAAAATTTACTATATTCTTATTTATAAGTACAAAAACGAAAACATTTGGATTAAAAAAAAATAAGGGTGGTATTTAACTCATTATATATTCACGTAAAGATCTTAAAATCCACATATAGAGATTTACAGGCACTAATTATAAGTTAAGTGAAAATTATAATAAAATGATAAAAAAATTACCAGTTTCTGATTTTTCCTTTGTATTCACCTAATTACCTACCTTCATGCCAAATTTGAACTTTCTAGGTCATCTGGAACTGGGTTATAGTTTTGATCTATAGGTCAGTCATAAAAATGACGATTTTTGGACGTTAATATCTAAATAACCGTTTGAGATATGTTATAAAATAATATTTGTATAAAATTTGGGACACATATGTATCTCGCCAGTCTCAATATATGAACCAAATTTGACAAGTTTAGGTGAAATAGTTTTTGAGTTATGAGGGGCTCAAAAGTGGCTCCAAATGGTTCGTGTAATATTACACACGGTGAGCTGCGCGCCAGTTCTTGGCTTGACACGCTCCCGCGTGTCTAGATATATTCTTTATTGTACACCATAACAGTAAAACAAAATTATGGATTTAACAATTAAAAAGGGTGATACAATGGGCGGTCTTATCGCTAAAAGCGATCTTTTACAGACAACCTTTGGATGGATTTGACACAAAAGGAGAAAATAAATACGCGAGTAGTCCACGGTGTACTATTTATCTATATAAAAAATATTTTTTTGCAAAAAATAGAACAGACTTCCATATAAAAACACTACAAAGGAAAAAATAACTTTAATTTCGGTAGTCGGTGTCATTTGCTTTGTATTTTCTATTATTTTTTTGACACCACTTTCCGAAATTAAAGTTATTTTTGCCTTTGTAGTGTTTTTATATGGAAGTCGGTTCTATTTTTTGCAAAATAAAATTTTTCACGCTTTTTAGTGGGTCGGTTTGTAATTTATCTAGTTACAAAAGCCAAAATGTCAACTACTTATCACCTTTTACAAAATATTGCTTTTCTTGGTCCAGAGCCGTTAATTTTTGAGGAGTTCTCCTGGTAGATCACCATCAGCTCTACTTCACCATATGCATTGTGACGTGCATAAAGTGCTTAACATCTATACTTAAGTAATCTAATCGCAATCCACGAACTACTTATTATTGAGTAGTTTCGCTGGCCATCTGGGGTCTTCATCATCAGTTCCACTTCCTCAAATGGTGCTTTTCAAGAGCAACTGCACAAGGTACTATAAGAAATACCCAATACGCTATAGGTGTGTCTATAATATTTGAAGAGTTCCCTCGATTTCTCCATGATCCCATCATCAGATCCAAACGTGACGACAATGGGACCAACTAGAAAGTATACCCTTTCAAAAAAAAAGAATTTTCCAAATCGGTCCAGCCATCTCCGAGTAACGAGGTAACATACATAAAAAAAAAAGTTCAAGACGAATTGAGAACCTCCTCCTTTTTTTCAAGTCGGTTAAAAATACAAAACAATAAATAACGTTCTCAAAACATATATACATATATATATATATATATTTTAATAAAAAATTTTTTTACAAAAAATGGATCTGACTTCCATATCAAAACACTACAAAGCCAAAAATAACTTTAATTTCGGTATGTGGTGTTATTGGTTTTGAATTTTCTTTTTTTTCACACCGCTTTCCGAAATTAAAGTTATTTTTGGCTTTGTAGTGTTTTGATATGGAAGTCGGTTCTATTTTTTGTAAAAAAAAATTGTTTACGCTTTTTAGTAGGTCGGTTTGTAATTTATCTAGTTACAAAAGCCATAATGTCAACAACTTATCACCTTTTACAAAATATTGCTTTTCCCGATGCATAGCCGTTAATTTTTGAGGAGTTCTCCTGGTACTTGACCATCAGCTCTACATCACCATACTCGTATGTATTGCAACGAGCATAAAGTGTTTAATATCCCTACTCATGTAATCGAATCGCAATCCACGAAATACTTATTATTGAGTAGTTTCAGTGGCCATCTGTGGTCTTCATCATCAGTTCAACTTCCCCAAATAGTACTTTTCGAAAGCAACTGCTCAAGGTACTATAAGAAATACCCAAAACGATATAGATGTGCCTATAATATTTGAAGAGTTCCCTTGATTTCTCCAGGATCCCATCATCAGATCCTGATTTTGTAACAATGAAACCAACTAGAAAGTATACCCTTTCAAACACAAAAATAATTTTCCAAATCGGTCCAGCCGTCTCCGAGTTATGAGGTAACGTACATAAAAAAAAAAACAAAACAAAAAGTTCAACACGAATTGTAAACCTCCTTTTTTGAAGTCGGTTAAAAAGAAAGAAACAAAGACATACATAATAACAACAATTGAAGGAGAGAGATAAAGATCTATTACTAAGTTTTTGAAAGAAGATAGGGTTTGTGCTTTTCTTACTGACACTGGTAGAGCATTCCACAGCCGTACTGCTTGAGCTGCGAACGACTTAACATAGAAATTGGTGGCGTGACTCGGTACCGCAAGCCTTAAGTTTTCTGATGACCTCAGAGATTTTGCATGTGTGTCATGAAGGAACTTAAATCGTTCTTTAAGATAAGTGGGGATTTTAGGATTTAACAGCACACTGTAAAGCAGAGACAAAATGTGTAAGTTCCGGCGAAGACTTATTGGAAGCCACTTGAGTTTCGTACGAAATTCGGATACGTGATCATATTTGCGCAAGCCAAATATAAATCTAATGCAAACATTTTGGAGTCACTCAAGTTGATTAAATTGTGCCTCAGTAAGATCAAGATAACTGACAACAGCGTAGTCTAGGATGGGGAGTAAAAGAGACTGTGCTAGCGCAATTTTAGTAGCAGTTAATTGTTATTCTTAAAACCCTCCTCACTGAAGAGATATAAGATACACTGATATTAAAAGAGGAATCAAATGTCCGCGTCTATAATAAAATGATCACCATTACCAAAATATGATGTTATTGATGAACTAGATGCGTGACGTGATGAAATAAGAGAGGTGTGACTCCTACCGCACTATTTTTCATCCCTCCATCCCAAGTCATTCAAACATTTAAAGTTTCCACGTTTAGTTACAGCGCGTGGTTTATTTAAAACTCCAGTCGATCCGATGCAACAATGACTGCTCGGCGTTTACTATCCTTATTTTTTCCTATTTCCAGGCGTCACCAAATTTCTCCCCGGAATAGTGCGAATTTAGCCAGAAAGGGTTGACTGACGGGCTATTTTGAGCCTTAAATACACCTTTTTTGGGAGACATCGACAGTCGATTGACAGCCTTGTCCCAAGTTTCTACTGGCTATTTTTTCCGTTCAGACATCGATTAGCACATGTTCAAAGTGTCTGTGAATTAGAACATCTTTTTCAGAGTGGTTTTGTTCGTTTTCTTTTGTGTTCTCATATAGTTCTAGCTTCAATTGCGAAGCTGTCGTTCATTTTTGAAAGATTCAGTGATATTACTAATGCTGTGTTTGAAATTATGACATTGATGTGTGAAATTGGTGTCAATGGTTCTGAAGTGACTTGTCCATTGTCTTTTCTGAAAATTTGGAGCAATTGTACTTCATTCAAGTGTAGTTTCAGTAGATGACTTCTTCTACTGACATTGTGTTTGTCTGCATTGTAAAATGTATGTTTTTTGAGCTTCGTAGCACTTAGAAAACTTAAATTGAGGACACTGGCGAGCCTTGTGACAGTACAGAGTGCAAGATGGACATCGCTTGGTTCTTAGAATTGTTCAATTGTCTAGTGAAAGCTTGTCATTTGCATAACAACATAGCCATCTCTAGTGACTACAAAATACCATTAGGTATAATACCAATAAATCGAAGATCACAAGCAAAGATAATGATTGAAACAGTATAACCAAAATCCATTATATCGTTCACACAAAGACGAAGCCAAACAAAGACCCCAACACTACATAAAAGCTATATCACATGGCATATTTAACGTTTACTACAAAGATACTGGAGCTCTCACACTAAAAGCCATGACCATTAGAACAAAATGGTCTATCAAAATTATAATATCAATTACCGATGCATTAACAATTCATATCAGAAGTCAGACGTAGCAGAAACAGGAATCTCGTGCACGTAATGTTATTATTGTGCGAGAGAGATGGCGAATGGCGGGTGGTAGGTGAGGGAGGGCGACGGGAGACAAGGCAGCCAACGTCGGAGAGCTGTCAAAATGTCAAATTTCAGAACGTAGCCGGGCGCAACTTCAAACGTGCCCCTACCGTTGGCATGCAGTGCGAGCGCTTGCTCTAATATAGTTATAGCTCCCTGGTACCGGTGCCGTGTTAATATTCATGCATCTCATCCCGACTCTTCCTAGGAACAGGGAGCCATTTTCGTGAAAGCCTCGCTCCCTGTTTCCACTATGAATATGAATGAATGATTTTCTGTTCGCTTCTTGGATTAAACTTTTTGGACGACCGACATCTTAATTTGATTATTCATTTCGGTTACAACACTAGCTAAGGATGTTATTGTTTTAATTTTGGTAATAACTCTGATTGCATGTTTCGCTCGTTCCAACATGAGTATTCAATGAGTTCAGACGAAGCTTGCCCAAATGACAAATGAGTTTTAATAAAAAAATAATAGTTTAAAAATGACTAGAAAAACACGCTTTTATAAATGCACGTAAAAACAAAAAATTTGTTCGCGCTTTTCCTTTTTTTTTGTAGTCTCCGTTTTCTTTGTGTTGCTGTTTCTTTTTTGTAGTTTTTGCCATATTATTCCCACGAGTAGTGAACAATTAAACGGTTGATCACCCCAGAGGATTTGAAAGTGACATCTATAAAAAAATAAATCTATGGATTACGCGGTAATTCAAAAAAGTTAAGAAAACCAATAACGGATTTTCTTTAGGTTTGTTATATATAACCTTGAAACCTGATCGTGTCCAAAGTCCATTACGTGGCTTTTCTCACAAGTGCAAACACGACTATGATACGATATTCCATCATGGAATTCCAGTGCCTATCTTCCGGCTTTATCATCAGACCTTGAAACCTAATTGTGGTCAAAGTTCATTACAAGACTTTTCTACGAAATCCAAAACAGCTATGATACGATTTTTCATCATGAAGTTCCAGTTCATATCTTCCGGCTCCATCATCAGATCAGTTCGACAATACCATATTATTGTATTGTCATCAGAACTACATACAGCTGCCAATTTTCATTACGCTACGACCCTTGGAAGATGATTAAATTAGTTACCTTAGATTCCATTACATAGTTAGTTACATACAGGTCGACCTAATAAAAGCGTGTTGAAAATGCAGCCTCATCCTGACTTGTCAAACCGTATGGACTGTCAGCGCGATTTTTTTCTTTTGTTTCATATCTCGATTTGCTAACAACGTTCTTCCATTCGTAACACAAAGTAACCAACTGAAAACGAAATTGAAATTTCCAATTCCCCGTCTATTTCCTGGTAAAACAGGCAGTTTTCTATTCCATCTCTCAAAACCCACCGTCCGTCGGCCGATGCCGGGCTGTCTCGCTCATGACGCGACGATATTGGGCAGCCACCGAAAATGAGAATCAAAAGAAAACATCCACTTTTTGACGTTTCAATATGCACTCATCTGTGGCGAGGAACCGAACTGGTTAATTAACATTACACCACAAGGATACAGCAGGAAATGTACGGAAAGCCAATATTTCTGAAAAGATGAGGGCCTTAATTAAATTTTTAGGAAATGACAATGACATTTAAAAGCCCTTCGTCTTGATAAAAATGTTGGTGAAATCCGAAACGTAATATAACAAGCTCGCACTTGACTCGCGGTATTTATAAACGTCAATCACATCTGTCAGAAGTGACAGTAGTCAAATCCCTGCGCGGTAATAACGTCGTAGGACGTTCGGTGCGTTCTGAATTTGAAAAACACACGTTCGGGTGTTCCAGCGCGTGCTCGATTCGCCGATTAGTGTTATTTTTGAGAATGGAATCGGAGATCGTGTCGCCTTCGGGTGTACCCGCCCACAAGATGGCTGCACTAATCACCCGACGCGTTCGCGGGAAACACAACTGAATGATATACAATTTTATTGATGCGATATGTTATTACCGAGCCAAACCTGTAATTACTAGCGAGCTTTATGCGTGGGAAGGGATTAGAAAAAATATGTTTTGAGTCATTTTTGACTCGTGCTCTGTAATTGTTCGGCCATTCATGTGAGCGACTTTGTAAGAGATTGTTTTCTAATTTGTGCTTTTGTTTTGTTCACATAACAACGTGGGTTGTTTGTTGGTAGATAGAGCTATGATTATTTTAATTGAATCGCGATGCTAATCTTATACATGGCCCAAAGTTATTAGCCGTTGACTCACGATAGGTGGAACATACAAAATATATTTTGGGTTGTAACTTTTAAAATAACTCGTAACCTCATTAGTTTTGTAACGAATAGAGAAGCCAATGTCCAAACAAACTTCCAATAGAACAAAATTAACCCCTTAACAATTGTCCACTTATATTAATTAAATAATTAAGACAGAACATAAGTTCATTGGTTTCCAGTCATTACTTATTCGAGAGCCGGTCATGATCCGGGCGATCGGGTCGATCCGGCTGATTTATCGGGTGTCAAGCAAGGCTCACCGCACACTGGACACGTACGGACTCCGGCGTCTTAGAATTGGAGATTACTGTGTTTGATTTGTCGTAGTCCTGTTGATACGAGTTATTTTAGGCGCCACGCAGGGGTTTAGTGTTAGAATGGGTCGATGTCTTGTTGAATAGGTTTAATAACTTGAGGATAAGGAGCAGTTAACTACATGTGCTTCAAAGTTTTATAAGTAAGCAAAGTCTATGAACTAGGTTTCTTCAAACACCAATTAGTTTAACCTCTTTTTCGTAGGCATTAATTTCCTCTAACCTGAAAGTATATAATGAGATATCACGTGGTTGATCTGTGCACTCATGAGAACTTAAACTCGACAACACTTCTTCAATAAAACGACCAAAACACTATCATTATCCGGCCAGCCCAACTAAATAGCTCAGCCTACCAATTACAGTGTTTTAACGAAAAACAGGACCTGAGGGACCCCCAATTCCCATTACTTCTTCTGTCCAATTTGGTGACACGAGTGGAGGTCGTGTGCAAGGGCGGGCGCTCCGCCCCCCGCCTCGGGCTCCGCTGACGACACAGCATTGGCGTGGCCCGGCGATTTGTTCGCGCGGCTCCAGGCATGTTCCTTGACGCCTGAATGTGTGACATGGCCAGAATTGTTCGGTAGTTTGACCCAAGTGCGACCCGCCATGTTTTGGAATTTGAGGGGCCTATCTTTGAATTTGGTGTCCCGTGTAAGATAAGTTTTATTAGAGAAGTGAGGGAGTCGAGTTAATTTTGAAACTTGGGTTTTCAAGAACCAGTTTTATGTTAAGTTATAACATAAATATGTCTTTTGGATCTACTTTGTTCCTAACTCTTATTCTGCTGTTTGCAAAATGTTGCAATATTACAAGGAAACTTAAAAAGTATTCGAGTAAACATCCGCCATCCGCAAGTTACCAAGGCATCAACAACGCCAGGAGTTGTGCGCACAACAGCTATGTACTAGGCAAACACAGGGCGTTGGCGGCGTGCAAATATTTGCGGCGCCGCGGGGCGCGGCTCCCCGCCTCTTCGAGATAGCGCTGTGTTCTACTTGCTATATCTTATGTAATCCTGGTAGGCATGATGTTGTGCACGTCTTGTTCTCCTGGTATTTTTTGTTATGATCTTTATCTTACATATTACATAGGGTACCATTGATCGAAGATGAAAATTACAATAGAAATGAACATTTGATAGACAATCCTTCAATCTTCTTTTTATAAATAAACTACGTTTTTCCGGACAAAGACTCGCTCAATCGTATCATATTTAAAACACCCTCAAAATAATGACATAACACATGACTCAGTCAAATCAAATGGCATTCAAACAGTTCGACAATCGCGTGAACTATGCGCTTACGCACGCTACGCATCACACGTCATGCTCGTAAAATAAAGCTGCATACACACCTATAACTCACGCAGGGCGGGCGACATGCAGGCGGGAGAGACCGCATGATGATTTACGCTGCATCGATATCTGTTAGATATGAAATTTGTCAAGCGGCGTTCGCGATATCGCCTGTTTATGCGAGCCGGTGCGCAGCGGATATGCAGCGTGTAGTGTGGTACCGGCTTTATGGAGCCTGATGTACTGGACAGATTTAGAAATGAACGTGCGATTAAGTTTATCTAAAAGTAACTTATAATGATAGTGTGGGGATAGGGTTTGATTGTAGCGAGCTATTCAGGTTGGATTATCTATCTCTGACTGTGTTTGAAATGTAGACTAGGATGTAAAATAAAAGCAGCCACTCTGGTGGCTCCTGTTTGACAATTTCTGATTTAGCCATTATTAAACCAGTGAGTTCCCGTGAAAGCAGACTACGAAATAACTATTTACACCTTCCGTTTTCCATAAAAGTTATTTCAAGCATTGTATTTCAATAATCTACGTGGCTCAAACACAAATTACTTGTAGTATCTATAAAAACCTCGTGTAACCGATACTAAACCATAGACACATAGATTGGCTCACACCGTAGCTCTATAATGTATGTTTTATATCGCATAACGTGCTATCGACTGTGTAAATGCAACGACCGGTATATTTTCGATTCGATTCATTCGAATCGGAGTCGAATGGACTCGATTATTATTTATTCGCTCGCGGCACTAATCAATGCGCGACACGCGCTTAATTTATGCAACCGATTCGTTATGGACCCGTTTTAGTTGCATTTTTTATTTAGACGATTTTAATTTTGAGTCTTGTTTTAGGCGATTTTTACGTCGTAGTTATTTTTGCCTTGACAGGTGGTTTTTACAGCCTTTCTGTGGTCTGCTTAAACAGGTTTTGCACCGAAATGTGGTCTGAATTTCACTGTGTAATTAAACAAATTTTGAGAGTAGTAAATTAATGTCAATCTCCCGTTTGTCGGTCCACAATCTAAGCCTTGTATCGCCTGTGACGGAGGCACAATAGCCTGCTCCGAGCGCCACTTTTTACCAACCCTACTGTTATTTATTGCTCCGAGTCGCATGCAAAACAGACTGAATTGACGCACGATAGGGTTGCTACGCTACTGTTTTTGGGAATATTTTCTACCAACATTTACCAACAAACAATGTTCTATTTCGATTCCATGACAGCCCAAAAACTATATCTCAGTTCATCCAAAGGTTGTCTGGAAGACATTGCCCTTAAACGTATAGACCACGCTAAGATTTATAATTTGACGACAAAGTAGGCGCAGTGGTTGAGTTGAGGGTTGACTTCTGCGCTCGCGGGTTCGATTCCCGCACCGGGACAAACATGACATTCAAATAAAAAAATGTTCCGGGTCTGGGTGTTTGTAAAAATGCACCCACGGTACAGGACGAAGTCGAAATATGGGGCAATGATTCCAAAAAAAAAATGATTTTACAGGGTATTATGTTGATACATAAAAAAAATATAATAAATAAACTAAATAACAAAATTGAGCATTTAAAATAAATCACCTAAGCAACAACCAAAGATAGTCGATGATACGAGTTAAGATACATCTTGGAATATCATTATCGGGATATCCTTTTCTAATCAGATAACATCGCAATTTATTCTCATTTGGTTCTTCTTTCTATCGATATAAAAAACATTGATATTTCGCTACGTCTTGTAAGATAAGACTAACTTTAATAAAACACAGATTTTTTTGCTTGATCTTGATTCATGTGACTATAGGTGATCATGAGATATAGCTTAATTTCGTAACCTTTCCCTAGCGGTTTAAAGCTTAACTCAAATTGGACAGGAATACTTCATTTAGAAGCTAGTGGTTTTCTGGCTCGCGTTTGTCCACCATCTCACCTGATGGTAAGCAATGATGTGGTCGAAGACGAAGCACGCTTACTTAGACGTAACCTATTCAGTCTTGACTTAAAGACGCCCAAGTTATAGCTATATGAATATACATACAAATATGTATAGGTTTGTCTTTAAAATACATATGACAAGAACGAGAGAGACGAAGACGTTTGACATCCATCAGTCTTCACGGGGCTCTCAAAGACAAGACCTGTGTACCAGCAGTGCAGTGGCAGATAAACATTGCAATATATCTGAACTATCATATATATTATATTAAACGGATGTCCCGAACATTGCATACAACGAATTTCATGAAATATTTTCTTTTTTCTACAACCTCTGTTTTCCTAAGACTAGGGTCACAATAAATGTTATAGCAAAACCAAAGTGGATATCTAGAGGTATTAAATCCTGCAGTAAAAAAAAAACGGCAGCTTTTGTGGACCTACAGATTAAAAGCAAATCACTTAAATAGAACACGTTTTAAAGAATACTCTAAGCTTTTTAGAAAAATAATTACATTGACACAGCGTTCACAAAATAATTATAAAATTAAAACAGCAGAAAATAAATGTAAAACCGCCTGGCAAATAATAAACAAAGTTAAATTTAATGTACCTAAAAATTATATATAAAAAATTAAAATCAATAATGACATAATTACAGATGCAAATCAAATTGCTAATCAATTTAATGACTATTTTTTTAATAAAATTCAGCCTATCATGTCCAAATACAAAACTACACAGCCCATATCAAACAACACAAACTCGTTCTTTATGGCCCCCTGTACACCAAAATTTCTATTTTTTTTTTTACTTTATCATTGCCTATTTTAGTTAACCTTTTGATTATTTATCTACTCTAATCACCTATATGAAATATTTGTACGCCGATACTGACGGCTAAACATGATGGTCTCAAACATAATAATATCTTGCATGCTTTTGTATGTATACCATGTTTAAACAAATAAAGATATCTCTCTCTCTCTCTCTCTATCCAGATCATGGTCACAACCCAATTTTGATGACCAAGCAATTCCTTACCTTACTGGTTGCCTGGAAGAGATTGAGTAATACGCAGTTGCAGTTGCAGTTTTTCTACTTTTATGTACCTATATCATAGTTTACAATTTAGTAAAATTTTCAGAGCAAATATTTTTTGTAGCAATCAATTGCCAATAAACAGACAAGTATTTATAGAAAAAGTTTCTTATTTTTATTCCATTTTAAGTCTTAAATGACGCAGGGTGACTATCAAAGGATAGTGTCATCCCTAGAACCTGAGAGCATCCTCCGCGCACCTCATGAATATTACTTCTTTTTACATTTACCTCACATTTATTGGCAACCGTTTGAGCGCACCGCCTGCCCAGGCGCACATGCGCTATTATTTCCTACAGTCACCCATCACACACAACTTTCAACTCTACCCTATCACAGCAAGGTTTCAAATTGACTGAGTAATACTAGCAACCTGGTCCACATACTTCTTTTTCTTAATTTTTAATGATACGGCCTCTTTTGATGTCCCGATTGATATGCAAAACTCTTTATTGTTTTACTTTTGTAGTCAGAGTGTGCCCAAACATAGTGTGGGGAACAGAACTGTCTTATTGTATAGAAGTAATGGCTGGGTTTAAATGGATAAGTATTTATGGGTGATTCTTTGCTTGAGCAGTTGCTAAAGACAGATCTCTGCACTTTGGTCCTCTAGTACTCACAAGTTGTATGCAGATGCTAGTTGCCAGTGTTTCAAATCAGGGAGGACTCGAGACCATTCCATCCATACATGCGCTTTGTCAAACTAAATTAGTCACAAAACAAAGGAACAGTGAGACAATAACACCATGGCCCACAATCTAACACATGTCACCTATTGTCCCAATTCCATCATTGTGCGATAGGTACTAGGCTGGCATAGCACACTGGGAGTTAGAACGCACCTATCTCATTTCCTAGCCCAGTTGCGGCTTCCGAACAGCCGTCAGCGCGGACTCTTCCGGCTCCACAGATTAGTATCGATGCCATTTACCGTCTCACTAGCACCATTGTTGGTATTGCGATTCACCGGAATAATGGCGACGGCGTTTCAGCGAAAATCCGATTTTCAATTTTCGGTGTGGGGCCGTTGCCGATTTTAAAGGAATGGAAGGCTTGGTTATCTACGTATAAATCAACGAGGTTAAATATAAAGGGAGTGCTCGGTTCATACTAGAATTATGGTTCTAAATCGGACTCACAGAAGTCACACGTTCTGCTACACGAGTAAAAAATAAAATAAATTTAACAAAAATATATAGAAATCAATCAACTATCCTGAACTGCGCCCACGTGGTGGATTAAGGTCGATTCCCTTTTATAGAGAGGAGGGTGTTCAAGCAGTGATAAAACGTAATAAACTACTTATTTTTTTTTACAGTATAAAAATCAACAAATACATAATTAAAACAAAAAAAAAAGATTTAAATTTCTTTTTAATTTGTTAGAAGAATACATAAATATGTATGTATTAAAACGTATTATACCTATCTTTAAACAAACATCAAATTAACATCGAACACTTTCTTGATTTCAGTTCACTATAAACTAGTACTTGTCTAACCACTAACATTACAAATTGAAGAAATAGCAAATACATTTTTGCTTCATTTATGTATTAGGTAATTTAGGCAAGATATACTATACATATAGAAGCAGACTTAATGGCTTAGCCATTTACCTTTGAGTGATATACAATAGTTCCAGGTAGAAGGTACAAACAAAGATATACATATAAACTATGGATACTCAGAAAAATGAAAAATACACGAAAATGCATTAATTGAAATGTTCAATGTTATTTAACTGTCAATTCATCACTCATCGCACCATATATAGAAAAACATCAAGCGCATTAGACTCAACATTTCGATGCCCGAAAAACTATTTTCGATTCCTCGTTGGACGGTGGCTGTCCATTATGGATCTGCATAATTTAGGAGAGATCCTGTCGGGGTAACTTCGGATAGGGCACTTGAATACTTTATACCATTGAATCGCTCGCTACGTAAAAATGGTGTACGCCACTTCGAAAATTGACAGGTGTCTTTCAATTAACGCTCCACGTTTCCAATTTGAGTACAGAATTAGTCGATTATATTAGTCGATAGTTTTTTTAGGATTTAGTACGTTTCATTTCGCTTCGACACGTGTTAGAATGTATCAGTTTTTGTTACATTTTTTATGCGACATTTCCAATGAAATGTGAATTATTTTGTTTGACACATTTGATTATTCAGTTATAGCTTTGAAAATTGTACGGTTTTATGAAACAGCTTCTGACCGCGGCTTTACTCACGTAAAAATTCTTTCTTCAAATGTAGATGTCTCTATATCCTTTTCCAAGGTCTAATCTAGATAGATTACTAAAATTTAAAATTAAAGCGATTGTAATGGGTACATAGATGTACCCATTACAATTGCGTAGAGGTTTAGACGTGAAAGTGTATGAGACAAACAGAGTTATCTTGCACTTAAGAATTTTCTTGATTTCACATCTCCATAATATCACATTTTTACAGCCTAACTGACGCAACTAAAACACGAAAGCCATCAATCTTTGCTGGCAAAAAAGTGTGCTACAGAAAATATTTCACATTTAAAACGACAATGTATCGCCGGTCCTCGTGTTCGCACATAAACAAAACATAAAATAAATAAACAAGGAGACACGTCGGGTAGAAAACAGAAGTACTGGGAGGGTTGTGATAGCGCTATCCATCACATGGTCACATCTCTTCGATAGGGTTAGGGCCACCTCCGTACCTTTATGCGTCCCTAGTGGGGCATAAAGGCACCGAACTAGGGGTCCATAGTTTTTTGACGTCTATTTGTGGTCGGTTCCTGCCCTCTAACGACTTTTGCTTGTAAACTATGCTCAAAATAGCTTTGTGTAGTGTTGTATTAAAATGTCAGGGATTTTGTTTTGTGGAGCATCAGATGGGCTTTAAAATGTAATTGAAATGGGGCTATGACAGATGTGACTGCAGATAATAAGTTCTGTTTACTATAATAAATCTTTGAGCAGCGGTGGCCCGAATTGCAAGTTCCAGGTTCTGGGTTCGGACCTCGCTTATATCATCACCACAGCTCTCGAATTGGTGAAGGAAAACACCGTGTGGAAACCGGAATGTCTTAGGACCAAAACTTTGGAGACATGGGAAATCTGCCGTCATCTACATGACCCTATCATGGAGACCCTATATGTAATGGGATCGTTATAAGCTGATTATGTGATTTTATTTTGTCGACGTATAAACACAGCGAAAGGGTTGTCAAACTCATTTCACAAGCTACTTTACATAACCTAAATGTATCTAAAAAAACTTATACGCGCTCTTTTTGACGCGCAGAAGCGGAGCGTGCATAATTTAAAGCTCAATCCGTGGATGTCACGTCGTTCTGCCGAAAAATTTAATCCATCACATGTTTCGCATTCATTCTTTGCCGCGAAACCGTTTCTGTTCGGTAACTAAGGAACATTAGAAATGGGATCGAATGTTTTAATCATGAATGGTAACGTAAAAAGAGGTTACTTTGCAATTTTATAAAATAGCAGCACTATCGTATGAATCAATTGACTAATCCAACAATCAAGTGTAACAACACTAATAACAGAATTAGTTAAAAAATCGAACCGAAATTATTTGCGACGTAAATGAAAAGGAACGTAATTTTAAATGGCGCATCTGACCCCAAAAACAAAATACTCCATCTATAAACAATACACTAAAAGATGCTAAACTTTTTACATCTCCATCAGGTCTCCAAAATGCCTCGACATCCCCTCAAGATAACCCAAGGATCCTCCGAGACGGCGCTATGATTTTTATTTTTACGACATTTCCGGGAATCACCGGGGCCCG
Source organism: Tholera decimalis (assembly GCA_943138885.2). Lineage (NCBI taxonomy): Eukaryota > Metazoa > Arthropoda > Insecta > Lepidoptera > Noctuidae > Tholera > Tholera decimalis. The sequence continues at coordinate 3,742,100 of OW964565.2, read as the reverse complement.
TGAATATATTATTATTGTTATGGCAACACTGGAGTCTCTGAAAATTGTAAAATACGCCGTACACTTTTCCCTCGCACAAGAATTATGCTTATAGACGCATATCATTAGGGAATTTCGGTTTACTGAAGCCGCTTCGAGTGAATATTTTAGTGAGGAGTTTTTCACGTTTTCTGATGGAACTTCTTCTGTATTTATTACAGATCAGTCTATTAAAATGTAAAGGGTTCTCATATATAAGCTGGATAGTTATTTAACGAGAAAAAATTATGCTCATAGACTTTCTTCTTATTACCCTGACGGGGAAAACTTTCAGGCTTTTTTAAGAACGATTTTTAAGAAGCCTATAAACATTTTTTTTTTTAATTTGAGCGCTGTTGGACCAGTGCTTATAGTCGCGACGTACGAGTAAATCACGAGTAAAAATAAAAAAGATCGTGGGTACTAATCCAGTTTGTGTTATTTTCATCATGACCACTGCTCTTAAAACGATCCAAAAATCTGTAGACATGCGACGTCCACTGGGCCTTCGCAATGGGCCCGCGTGCTGTACGGCCCATTCCCTCTCATAGAGAGAAGGCCACCAACTAAGCTAAATATGCTTGTGGCTGGAATGGGTTCACTGCAATAGTGTAATGGCTGAGTTCGATCCCGCGAGCTCTCGAACAATAGGCTGATACTTTTGCAATTATGCTGAACTAGCTTACTTACGTTCAACGTTTTTAAGATCTGTCCCAATTTTCATAAAACAATAACTACATATATCCAACCGAAAATCAAGACATTATTCAACTTTAATTCAGCAAAAGTCGTTTTCTCGTCGTGTTACGCTCTCACAGTCCCTCAACGCGTATTTACATATTCTCATTCGTTCACCCCATAGATTTAGGTGCCAACAAATGGATTGTTTCTCCTCCACATAGCGAAACAAAATTTATAGTAGCAAGAGCGGATTTTTCGATGCCTAGCCCTTTTTTGCGGCACTGGCGTCAGGGTTGCCAACGTGACTGTGTTAGTTATCATTTTTAATATTATGTCATTTATAAATCAGAATTATCTCATTGATTTTATGTTAATTATCTCCTCACATATAAATAAAATTGAAGTTATCTGTCTGTGATTTAACCGTTATTTTTTTTTTCAATTGTTTTTTTTTACTATTTTATACTATCTTAAATATCTCTCCGCCCTTCTAGGGACCAAACCTTATCAAAAGAGTCCAGCTTTTATAATTCATGTGATATTAGCCAATTTCCTTCTCATAGAGGCTTATTTTTTTAACATGGCAACTTTCTAACCCGAATCCATGACCCTATGCGCTTTTTCTCTCGATTCTCGATTTATCGACATCTTATGGCAGATATAATCGCGATTTTAATGCTCGTTCGTGATTTACGGCGGCCGACAGCGGATGAGAAGCGTACGGGATTGCTTGCGCGAAATTTGATATCTCTATACATTTTATGTGGCCCTGGTGCATACGTTTGAAAACAATATATTGAGATGATTGCCATTTCTCTTATTTGCTTGTGAAAAGATTTTACGTTATTGGATGATTGTTATGGTAACAAAAATACCTTTTACGGTAAAATGAATAGTGACTGTTTTATTAGGATTTTTAACCATCTTTCTTTTCAGTGTACTTCAAAAATACAATGTCTAAATAATTCATAAGACGTAAACAAAAAAGGTTTTCTTAATCTTTCGATTGAAAATCAATTACTCCTTTCTTATCCCCCGAACACGGCACAAAAAGCGGTTTCAGATATAACATTGAATCTTTGGACAATCCCGTTATCCAGGACCACTGCTTATCATATTTCGGTTTTTGTGTTCACCTTAATGGTTCCCATAAATTTTTGATATCTGCTTTTTGTAATGGAATCAAAAAGCAGTTCGATTGTAGCTTTTTTTGGATTTATATCTAAGGTCAAAAGATTTAATCTTTCGGAAAGACAAAAAATATCTTTTATAATAATACAGACCCGCTTGCTCAACAAATACAAATAATAACACTAAGGAACAAAGTTTCTGGGATAAACACTATCACAGAACTATTGTAATATTTTTATATTACACTCAAATAAAATCTCTTACCAAACTAAAACTAAAATATGGTTGTTTACATTACATTCGCTCAGGGTAGTAGGTAATTCGTAGTGCAATTGAATCACAGAAAGTAATAAACTAAGAAATAACCCGACATAGACTGCAGTATTTAAAATTATGTTTCTCACAGCGATTACAATCACGACTTATATCAAATACCTATCAACGAAAGTAATATTCCACCGTACCTATAGCTGCGGAAACAACATCAATTTCATCTTGTTTTACATCGAAATTATTTGAATTATTCAAAATATCGATTAATCGGCCGCCATGTTGGAATAAACAAAGTGTCGGACAAACAAACACACGAACCTAACATCCTGGCGTATGCATTAGGAATGCATTAGTGCAATTCGACAATAGCCAAACACCCGTTATTGTAATAATAAACTTGGGTGCGCAGGAGTTGGTGGACCTACCGCGTATTTAAGGCTAGGTTACACTGGTCTCTTTTGTAGTGAATAATGGTTGTAGCTATGAGATATGATAGAAAAATAAATTTTTCTTATCTATTCTACTCAAAAAACGCGCAAAAATTTTAGTTTTTCATACCATTGTAGAAAAATACCAAAATAAAAGGCAGTAATATTTTCTGAAATGTTACCGAAAATAATAAGCAATATTTTTGCTTTCTTCGTGCTTTAGTGTGTGACTTGCTTAAGACATAAAGATGTGCCCATTAGTATCTTCAATTGAATTGATGCGACGTAACAAATCATCATTTTCAAACAAATTATAATCTTTCTGAGAGAGTTGAATTTTAAGAAATGCGCTCGTTGTAATACCATCTTTAACGGGCGCAGGCGCGGCAGCGAGACAGTTAGTTTACTATAGCTGATGCATTCTTATAACACTTTGAAAAATTATAACGTAAATATTATTTCAATACACCAATCAGCGTTGCAAATAATAATTTATTTAGAAGCAATTTTAGATTACTTTAACGTTCCTGAAATAATTATATTTGTTGACTCTTGTTAACCGTAGCGTCTTACTTGATCCAAAAGTATTGACCAGGGATTCAGAACTTATGATAATCTCAATAATTTACCTACATACATTCGTCTGATACCGAGGTGGGATAAAACGTAGTAGGTCTCACGGGGCGCGAAGCTCTCTAGTTGCACGCCAAAAACCAATAACATTAGGACGGTACGTGTTGCGTGTTTCTGTCGCCCTGGTAGCTTTTTGTGTGAACACTGGAATACCAGGATGAATAAGTAATGTAATTCGCTCTTGTATAAGTGGGGAAAAATGTGCTGCGCGAAAAGTATAAAATAACGGTATTAGCGAAAAATATCACAATCTTCTTTTGCTCTAACGTCTTTAAAATAACGTTCATGAGATCTAAGTTATGGGTAGTAAACTGACTGACTGTAAAAGATATTTCATTGAGCATATGACCTTTCTTTATTTATATACACACAACTAAACTAAACTATGAACATAAATACAAAAATAAACATAGCAACATAAAAATAAATAAATAAAAAAAAACGTCTATTTTTTTCACGTTCCCGGACGACAGCGATGCGGAGTATCTAGAGAAAAGCAAGGCTTATTCTTTGGGATAAGTACCAAGCCAAGCGCCAGGCCTCTGGTCACACAATCAGCCAACGAGATTCTCCTTCAAAAGGAAATGCGTAGGTAATTGGTCTCCATGACCCAAGCGTTTCGACCCCAAATGGTTCAAAACTGTTTCCCACCGACGATTGGAAAAAACAATTCTTTTCCCGAAAATAATCCTTAAAATGTTCTCAAAATCTAATTGTACACAATCGGGGAGCTGGGCCGATTTAATTAAAGTCAATTTAGATTTGTACGGCTGTAATTGGATGTTCACAAATTCTATTTGTATCCGATCCGTTTCGTTGAAATGTTTTTCTTTGTTACAGCACCCGTACCCTTCCGAAGACCAAAAGAAACAATTAGCACAGGACACAGGGTTAACGATACTACAAGTTAATAATTGGTAAGTCTTTTAAAATATTTATATTTTTCTATTATATTTATTAAAACTATGCACCTCAAAAAGGTACAATGTCGGTCTTAATGCCTGAGGCATTCTCTACAAGGGGTAGTGAAAAGATAACATGGACAGGTGTATAAAAAACAGTGTTGTAGAATTCACGACGAATTCCATTTTAAATATACAAAATCTGAAAACTGTTATTATGATTTGCAAAATTAATATATATTACAATATTCATTTCATTTTCATTTATTTGCTTTCCACAATGTATATACCAGTAGATGTTTAGTATTAAAGATAAAGGAACAATTATGGACCCTGTTAGGGCACAGGAATAATCTATACTTATAATAAATCTGTAGAGAGGTCAATTCTGTACATGAAATATATTTACAAAATAACTATCAGGGGGTGATTAGGGATCGATACTGATGCCAAAAATGCAATCAGTAAAATTTTTGTCTGTCTGTCTGTCTGTCTGTCTGTCTGTATAACCGTTATAGAAACAAAAACTACTTGACGGATTTTAACGAAACTTGGTACAATTATTTTTCATACTCCTGAGCTGGTTATAGTGTACTTTTCATCACGCTACAATCAATAGGAGCAGAGCAGTGAAGGGAAATGTTGGGAAAACGGGAGAAGTTACTCCATTTTTTAAGCATCCGTCGCGTGTGCAACCTTAATGGTTAAAGCTACACAGAAATCATTTATGACGGAAATGTTCTACTTAAAATTATAGATGTTGGCGGGAAAAATTCCGAATCATTCCCGTCGAATACTTCGGAAGTATTCCGAAATATTCCGAAACATTGGGAATATTTCAAATGTCAAAAAAAAATACCCGGAAAATCGACCTTTTGAGTCGGTTAATATACCAAAACCTGCTCTTACCTAAGTATAACAAATACTTTTTTGAAAACCGCATCAAAACGTTTTTGCTTGCAAGGTTTGCCTTTATATGTTTTTATTGACTGGGCTATTATACGCGTTAAGTAGGTAGGTAATGATTAATACCTACCTATGCGACTCGCGAATACTCGCGATGCCTACAGAGCTAAATACAAACTACCCAAACCAAAGGTAACCCTTTTACAAAAAATAAATAATATATGCTAGGCCTGGTTTTTTATTCCACAACTGACATTTATAAAAATCCTGTTAATCGCAGGATAACATATCTACCTATAAAAATATCAACATATACTTAACCAATCCCATTTATAATAAAATAAACATTTATATTTTACTCTCGTACCGTACGTACTCTCGCACTGAACAATAATTAACTCACCCACCACACAACAAACAAACACGTTAATTCCCATTGAATTATTCGGGCGAAACATTCGATTGCGGGGTACGAATTTTTCTCGCGGGGGGAAAACTTCTCCGGGGAGCATCTCCCCTCTTACCGCACCCCGCACCGCCATCACAGCGCGCGCAGCGCGGCGCCAGCGCGGCGGCAGCGGCCGGCGCACAGAGGGCCCTATTTAAATTCATTTTGATTAATTCCGATTTAAAGAAACTTTCCCAGAAGTATTCCGGAATTATTCCGAATGTTTGAGAAGTTTTGCAACTATACTTAAAATTATATAAAAAATATCCGACGACAGCATATGTCTATCTTTTATGGTTGACTCACAATAACACGTGTAACTCCCGATAGTTTAGCAGTTCGAAGCTTTCTGATTATTATTCTGCTCTGAAATTTTCCCAGTTGCAACAAAATATAATCGAGGCTCAAATTTTAACAGGTTGCGGTGCAGGAGAAACCGTCTTTATTCCCAGAATTCCCATAATACCAAATAATTTTCCATTCCAATTGAAAAGAACGCAATTCCCAGTATCGGTGTGTTATGCAATGATAATCAATAAGGCTCAAGGGCAGACTTTTCGTGTTGCTGGAGTAGATCTCGGTGTCAGTTGTTTCTCGCATGGTCAGTTGTACGTCGCTCTTTCCCGGGTTAGCAGTTCTAAAAATCTTTATGTTCACGTGTCGGACGGGTCAACTTTCAACATAGTTTACCCGGAAGCTTTGCGCTGAAGTATTTTCGTTCTATAGGTACTTTAGCCTCATGTAAACGTGATCTAAACAATAAATTACCAATACATTAACTTAACAACACAAGGAGTTACACGCTGACGGAGTTGCGGGCACAGATATTAACAATAATATTGTGCGGTTCGGTATTGCGATATTTTTCAACAGTATTATAGATTGACATATTATATTTCCCTACTAAATTACGAAAGTAAATCTGTCTGTTACATGAAAATCACTGAACCGTGAGGAAGGACATAGGCTACTTTTTTTTTACGAAAAACGACGGAAACGTGGGCGAAGTCGCGGGCAATAGCTATCTATACTAATAATATAAGGCTGAAGAGTTTGTTTGTTTGTTTGAACGCGATAATCTCAGGAACTACTGGTTCGAATTGAAAAATTATTTTTTAATTAAATAGTCAATTTATAGAGAAAAGCTATAGGCTATATATCATTACGCTAAGGCCAATAGGAGCGGAGCGCCAATGAAGAATGCTTCAAAATCGGGGTTAAATTTAACGTTTGCCCAAAGTAACTATTCCACGCGGACGGAGTCGCGGGCAAAAGCTAGTATAAAATAGAAAACTAGAACTTAAAACCAAAACATAAGATTATTAAAAGTTTTAGGAAAAAAAATACTTAAAAAGGAAAAACAATATTTCCTTATACTTATTGAGATCAGTTACAAACAAGCAGGCACAATTATATTATAAGGTATGCAGAAAATTATAATAATTAACATGTTCATCATTTTACGTTCCTATTGCTGGGACACAGACCTCCATGAGAGGGAATGGGCCATAATCCACGAAGCGGGCCCAAGGCCGTAATCCACGAAGCGGGCCCAATGCGGGTTGGTTATTAAAATCATCAATCAATCATATTAAAGACCGAGATACTTCTACTTCACATTATACTTATATATAATTACTTATGTATTGTATTTATATAAGTATTTGTATATGTATTTATATATTTGTACATATATTATTTTCTGTTTTATGAGTACATTTATGTGGTACACTAATTTAGTCCTCCCCACTTTAATTAAAGTTTTGAGTCCTTCCAAAGGTTGTCTGGAAGATTTCGCTTTTAGCGATAAGACCGCCATTGTAACCATTTAATTTATTATTATGATTATTATGATGATGGCAGATTATGTTAATAATAATAATTATATCAATAATAATAAAAATATTTAAAAAAGTAATTTATATGTAATAAAGTAATTGGAAATAAAGAAATAATAATATACTTTTTATTTCAGACCAAGGATCCATTAAAACTTGCTTAAAAACTATGTTAGTAGGAATACAAAAATAAAAAGCATGCACAAAACAAAATAATAAGACACACAAACCCACTCAATTTGGCACCTGAACTCCCGCTCTCATGTGTACACCCACCCAGTACCTGAGAAAAGGACCATCAATTTTTTCGGAAAAGAAAAATGATGGTCCTTTTATAGGTATATTTAATATTAATATTAAATAGGTGTGTTTAAATTTTGGTGTACAATAAAGTATATTCTATCTATCTATCTATACACAATATAACAATTTCAGGTCGTTTTTCGAGACTCTATTATTTAACCGTTTGACAGTGTATCTTGGGAGTTGAACCATGAGATAATTAGTCTTTCAAATCACTAATGATTTCTTCGCACATCGCAATGTCGGTTCCTGTCTCATAAAAAACTTTTTACCAAAAAATTAAACCGACTCCCAAAAAACACTGCAAAGTGAAAAATAACTTTAATTTCGGTAGTCGGTGTCTTTAGTTTTGTATTTTCGTTTTTGGCACCGACTTCCGAAATTAAAGTTATTTTTCACTTTGCAGTGTTTTTTGGGAGTCGGTTTAATTTTTTGTTAAAAAGTTTTTTTTTCACTCTTTTTAGTTGGATGATTTTCAATTTACCTAGTTACAAGAGCCTAAATGTCAACTACTTATAACCTTTTACAAAATATTGCTTTTCCCAATGCTGGGCCGTTAATTGTTGAGGAGTTCTCCTGGTACTTCACCATCAGCTCTACATCACCATATGCATTGTGACGAGCATAAAGTGCTTAACATCCATAATCAAGTAATCGAATCGCAATCCACTTAATACTTATTATTGAGTAGTTTCGGCGGCCATCTGTGGTCTTCATCATCAGTTCCACTTCCCCAAATGGTACTTTTTGAGAGCAACTGCACAAGTTACTATAAGAAATACCCAAAACGCCATAGGTGTGTCTATAATATTTGAAGAGTTCCCTCGATTTCTCCAGGATCCCATCATCAGATCCTGACTTTGGTGATAGTGGTACCAATTTCAAAGTATACCCATTCGAACAAAAAAGAATTTTCCAAATCGGTTCAGCCGTCTTCGAGTACTCGATGATCATACATAAAAAAAAATGAAAAAAAAAAAATATATATATATACGCGTCGAATTGATAACCTCCTCTTTTTGTCGTCGGTTGATGAACAATCGAGAACATTTGAGTCTGAGATTGGAAACATGGGCTATTCATCCAGCATTTTATTAGTGGCCAATGGAGACTTGTAACGTTGGCAGCAAACTTCCCACGTGGACTAGTCACGTTATGTCACTATTGTTCTGTTTTGTCAGACCGTATGTGAGTGAACTTAAAGATTTATATTTTCGGAAATTTCTGAAATAAGATCGACACGAGCAAAAATTTATTGAAAAGTTTGGTCAAGGATTTTTTAAATTACAGTTAAGACTTCTATTTGACCACGATCTGATGGTAGGCGATTGAGAGCGAACTCAGAATATGCCTGTTTACTCTTGCTTTAAAGGCAGATTAGGTAGACAGGTGGTAGGGAACACAGAAGCTGGCAGAGATCTTAATTAATTAGATCTTATTATACAGAGTTGATACGACAGAGGGGCATTAAATTACACTACGTATACTATACGTGTTTAGTGTTAATTTGATACAGTTAAAAAATAAAAAGAGACAAAAAAATTTTTTTCTCTCAAACAAACTAAATAGCTTACAAATCAGAGTAAAACGCAACCACCCTTTGTAAATAAATGTGACTGACCTTAAATACCTAGGTAACAAAGTGGCAACGTAGCGCAGCGTGTGTTATCTCTTGTCTTGGTCAGATTTATCGCTTTAAGGTGCATCTCATCAAAATCATTTGCGATTAAACTACTTCTCCTATTTAATAGATTTTTGGTACAAAGCTTGAAAATGGTACCTAGTATACGCAGTTAAAGGAAAGCCCCTCGGTCGTATCAACTCTGTATATATGTGTAGTGGCAGGTTTAAGCCCATTCAGGCAAACACATTTCTTTGTAAAATTTACATCGTCGCCACCGCTCTTCAAATGGTGAAAGAAAACATCGTGAGAAAAGGCATGTCATCACATCCACCAATTCCCATTAGGCTGGCGTGGTGTATTAGGGCCATTTCCTTCCATAGAGAGGAAGCAACTTTCTCAGCTGTGGGAACGTTATAATATCCCGACTTATTATTAATTAATCTTATATGAAAAAATTTAGATAATATTGAAAAGCATATGTAAATACTTATTTAAAATCCTAATAATAAAACGTAGATGCCGTCACTACTTTATTTAAAAAATAAAATACCTGCAACTGTCCCACAACATCCTAAACTCTACCAATCTTTATGACCAATCCCATATTCAACAACGATAATGTCCTCTATCTTTGCGATCAAAAATTCAAACAAAACCACGTGAATTGACTAGTATACGTATTTATGCTTCCCAGCGAACATTATTAATTCCATTTTATGCTAGGATCAGATCTTGAGTCATAAAATACTATATTTTAGATCGTATACGCTTAAAATAATCAAGAAACTGCACCACTGTATATTGAGCTTCGTGCAAATCGAATTTGAAGGGAAATGGAGGATACTTTCAAAGAAAACGCGAGGGTGGAGGGATCTGTTTAACTGGTTTTGGATGAACGGCTGTAAGATTTCAATGAGAGCTAATATTTTATTAGATTTCCTTTGTTTTCGAAAATACTGATAACATTCGATACCTATACAACAATAGAAAGATCGGCAAGCAAGTTCAATGTTACAAAGACTCGAGATTTTTCTCTAAATTCTATCGAAAATATGGTGTAGCTCATTTGAATTGGAAATTGTAGGATGTTGAAGTAGAAATAATAAGTATTTTTCTAAATAACGTAATATAATAACCCTCTTACGTTTATTTGTTTTTTATTATATACTTTATTGTACACCTTACAATATTTATATGGATACAAAAAAATTAAACTAGTGTACAATGGGCGGTCTTATCGCACAGGGCGATCTCTTACAGACAACCTTTGCATGGACAAACTTAAAGGAGACAGATTAAGGGCTATCAGTGTACAAACATCATAATAAAAATTGAACATAATAATATAAAATACATACAATACCAAAATCATGTACTAATAAATATTACATGTATAATTGAGAAAGAAGGGGAAAAGTTATAGGGAGAGGTAATGCTCCTTCACCAATCTTTTGAACGCTGGTAGCGTTTGAGCACGCCTCACTTCTATGGGTAATGCATTCCACAAACGAGCTGCTTGTATAGTAAAAGATTTGTCAAAGAAAGAAGTGGAATGCATACGAATACTTAAGTCTAGATTTTCCGATGATCTCAAGGTTTTAGAATGTGTCTCACAGAGGAACTGAAAACGTTCTTTAAGATAAAAAGAAGTAAAAGGATTAAAGAGCACATTATAAATTAGAGAAAGTAAGTTAAGAATCAGGTGAAACCTAATAGGAAGCCATTAGAGCTGAGCACGGAAATCAGAAACGTGGTAGTATTTGCACAAGCCAAATATAAACCTGATACAGAGATTTTGAAGTCGCTCTAGCTTGTCCAATTTGTCTTGGGTCAAGTCGAGATAGCTGGCATCAACACAGTCCAGAATAGGGAGAAGGAGAGTTTGTGCAATTGCAATTTTAGTGGAGATGGGAAGAAAATTACGAAGGCGTTTCAAGAAGCCTGCAGAAGCAAATACTTTACGACTAACTTCCTGTAACTGTTTAGTCCAAGAAAGAGTGTCGTCAATGTATATTCCCAGGTCTTTCACAGTGTGACTAAAAGGTATGAAGGTGTTATTGAAAGAAACCTGATTACGTTCCCATTGCTGGAACAAAGGCCTCCTCTGTATGAGAGGGACAGACCATAAATCACCACGTGGACCTAGTTCTGGTTGCTGGATGTCACATGACTTCAGATTTTTTCGTCCTAGGGCCTATTTCGTTTCCACACGATGTTTTTCTTTACGGTTTTGAAAGCAGGGTTGATGATGCGCGGGCTTGCGGACGGCGAACAGGGGTAGCTCACCGTCCAGAAAGGACCAGGCCCGGGTCGTCAGCACGTCGTATTCCACGCGCGCTTCAAAGAGCCGTTAGCACCAGTGACGGGAACCTCATAAGGCCGTTGCCTGTCGGGGTTGCGGAAATGTTCTGACAAGATACTGCGGTCCCGGAACTTAAGGGCAGCTGAAGGAACAGGGTGAGTTTTTAGTCAGTAGAAGTCTGACACCCCTTCCACTTAACCCAGAGCGGGAAAAGTTATTCGATGATTTTCCCACCCAGAAAAAAAAATTGGCCAAGTGCGAGTCAGACTCGCCCATGAAGGGTTCCGTAGTAACTATAATAATATAATATAATATGTATATTTATTTGAAGAATAAAAAAAACCTTACAAATTTCTTAAAACTAGCTTATTTACATTTTTACAACTACGCTAAATAACTTTGTTTTTTATAGTGTTTGTGTGAATTACAAAGTTATATTTGCGGTTTTAGAAAATATGCTGTATCTCAAAAACTGCTGACCCGGTTTCGTTCAAATTAATTTTGGTTGAAAGTTTATATTAAGATCTATAGACATATATATTTTTAGATTTTTCACTCCATTATTATAGAAGTTAGAGGGGGGGGACACACATTTTACCACTTTGGAAGTTTATATCTTTTAAAGGATTGACTTTATGAAAAAGTGGTTTAGAAACCCTTATATCATTTTTGAAGATCTGTCTATAGATACCACACACGCATAGGTTTCATGAAAAAAAATATTTCAGTTCTAGTTCCATGTATGGGGACCCCCCTTTATTTTAAATATTTTTTCTTAAAATCGGAAAGCGGTTTACAGAATACATCTACCTACTACGTTTTACATGTATAGTTTTAATAGTTTCGGAATAAAATGGCTGTGACATACGGACAGACGGACAGACAGACAGACGGACAGACATATCGAAACTATAAGGGTTCCGTTTTTTGCCATTCGGCTACGGAACCCTAAAAAGGGTTGATGACGAGCAAATACAAAAGTAATGTGCCTGCCTGGGTTTGAACCTCCGACCTATATCTCGTATGTCGTGTCTATCACCACCGAACCACTACTCTTTTCTTTTTTTTTATAGTAATGATAAATGTTAAGTTCTTGTATTCTCTAACTACTCACATCGCTATTATTTAATTTACTTTCCACTGGCTCTAGACGATGACGGGCAAGTTCTAGTAATTGAAGCACAGCTTATTGTTACTCAATGATTTCTATTTAATACGCCTTAATAGACGTGACGGTAATATTAGTAATACTGTAAGCGGATTCAAAAGCGGAGCGTTTTGATATTCAGCAAGTAGGTACAAACAGAAATTTCGTTTCCTTGCTAAGCACCCAAAACTGCCTATCTAACCTCCACAACCCAGTAGCTGGGTAACACGACACCTCAAGGTAAGACGTGTCAGATTTTCTGGCTTCTGAGTACCCGTAACGACTGTCAAAGATGTACAAATGACAGTTGGGTTCAATGTGCTGTCTGGGACATGTAGGAATATATCGATATGTTAAAATGGCAGATAAGTGACTCACAGAATTGACCCCAAATAAATTATTGGTTTCATATGTTTCTAGAATACCAGTAATAACAAACGTGTCACAGCACTTTCTACGTCACTTGCCAATAAAACGATAATTCTCTTCGTTCTTCTTAATTTGAAAAATTCGGTCTCTGGTATCAATGTATTGAAATTTCTAATGTGCTCCACACATGTACACATAGGATTAGAAAACCCTTGCCATATCGTTTATTATCATCCAAAGAAGCCGTGCACTTGGTATGTATATACCCTTTAAAATACACGTTGTGTAGATAGATAGATAAAACGTTTCCATCGCCAGTTCACGGACCGACCTCGGCAAGTATTGCTTGACTCAAGGTCAAGCAATTTGGCTAAAAAGGATTGACCCGCGTGCGGCTGTTTTTATTCAACCACGAGATCCTCTTCATGTATCGTTTCAACTTCATGATTTACCTCATACTTTATTTACCTATTTTTCCGGGTGGGAAAGTTATCGAAAGACTTCTCCGCTCTGGGTGGAGCGGAAGGGAGTGTCAGACTTTTACTGACAAAAACCCGCCCTGTTCCTTCAGCTGCCCTTGTCTTCCGTGGCCATGGTATCTCGTTAGAACATTCTCGCAACTCCGGCTCTTTGTTTACCTTGCGTTTTGTAACAGCTGGTAACATTAAATCTCAGAAAAAATACGGCTTTTCTGTCTAAAGAAAGCGTTTTAATTCAATATATTATCGTGTGAAGAAAATTTTACCTGCTAATCGCTTTCTCTACGACCACGGATCGCCGCTAAAATTCCAACAATAGCCCTTTAATATTGATTAGTATTCAAATGCTATAGCGTAAATCTATTGTAATGAGACGGACGAAGCATGGAGGCGCGTTATGTTGAGCGAAGTGCATTCTTGTCTAAATAGCTGTGAGGCAGAAATGCGTGGATGTGGCAAGGCTGCATTCGTGAAAATATTTCGGGATTTTCATCTTTCCGGTGTAATCGTACAGATACATGTATTATTTAAATAATTTTCAATGATGAAATGACGATGTAACAGTTTTTTTTTTTTGAGTTGATAAATTCCGTTAAGGAAAATTCAAGTACAATTTATTTTTGTAGATTTTTTTCTATGTAACGCAGGAGATTTTTTTTTAATGTACATGATTAATATTAATAATTTTAAAAGACAGACGTCATATTTTTGGCGTCCACACCTACATTATAATTATTGTACCTCATCCAAAAAGCTATAATTAACTCCTAACCTCTTGGTACAAGAAGACAGACGCTGACTGACGTGGTCATAGGTCGACGTTGAAGCGCTTTTGTCTATCATTGTGCCTATCCCGTTATACGTTCCTGGTACCGCTATACAATTAAACCATGTAATTATGGGGTTTATTACACTGTCAAATAATGAGTGTTGTTACCTGCTATTGAGTTATGACATCCTGGTACGTGATGTGATTTTGGCTTGACGACTGACGTGGTCATAAAAGTGGTTAACTGCCTCGTTTAGCTAGTAGTCGCAAGCGCGACTAGAGCTTATACATGGGTCTCGGGTTCGATTCAGAAGAGTAACAAACATCCATTCATTCACCCTCACAGACTTTTCAATTATTTATACAATAATTTTCTTATATACAAACGTGTTCGTTATTGTCAGGACAATGACAATAACGAACACATAAAAAAAGAATTATCCAATTTGGTGCAGTCGTTCGGAAGTTATGCGCCGTACATACATTTCAGCGATTCACTTTTATATATAACTAGCTGTGCCCGCGACTTCGTCCGCGCGGAATAGTGACTTTCGGCAGCATTTTTAATTTTTTAGGCTAATTGTTTTGAAAATAAAACTCATACATAATTTGAATGTCGTATTTAGTAATATCTAATCTAATATCTAGTCTAAAAAATAAGGTTCAAGCCTCTTGCTTTAAAAATGACGTAATTTCCATACAAACTTTCATCCCCTATTTCAACCCTTACAGCCGTATTTTTGCATTAAAAAGCAGCTTATGTCCTTTCTCAGACTCCAGACTATATCCGTACCAAATTTCGTTAAAATCGATTCAGTAGTTTAGGCGTGATTGCGTAACACACAGACAGACAGAGTTACTTTCACATTTATAATATTAGTAAGAATTATGCCCCCAGATAGATTTCAAGGTTTATACAACGTGTAACGGAAACCCCATATCAATCCAAAAGGGCTGAAGACAACATCTGGTATGGAGTCTCTATGCCCAGTTTCAGCACAAAATAAGTAACTCAAAGAATTTAAACGAAATTATCGGTTTCATATGTTTCTTGAATATCAATCATAACAAACGTGTCACAGCACTACGAGGGTCAATAACTTTCCACGTCACTTGCCTATAACACGATAATTTTCGTTAATCTTCTTAATTTGAAAAATTCAGTCTCTGGTATCAATGTATTGAAATTTCTAATTAGTTCCACACATGAAGACATAGGATTACCAAACCCTTGTCATATCGTTTGTTATCATCCAAAGAACCCGTGCACTTGGTATGTATATTGTATATACCCTTTAAATTACACGTTGTATAATTCTAGTGGCAATCAGTCTCCAAAACTTATAAAAATTTATTTAATTAAAATCGTAAATAAACCACATCATAAGTGTAAATAAACTCATAAAACGCTTATAAAGTTTAAACCCCAATTACACTAATCGTTAGTAAAAAAGTCTAACATTGCCACAAAGTAAACGGGAGAGTCATTTTTGGCAGTAAACCCATTAGGAAGGGTTCTCGTAGGCGCACTGTGTGAACAGGTGTGTAGCCAGCTTTATGGCCAGGGTGGGGGACATGCAGTAAGCGACGATAGAGAATGTACTATATTTATGTCAGTGATTTGCCTAAAAGGGTTATGAATTTGGCAGGGTAGAGTTTAAAAGAATATGCATAGAACATACTTAAGCGTAATTTTAAAGGAGCTCGTGGCTAAATAGTAATAGCTTCTCGCGTCGATCTTCAAGGACGCAATGCTAACCTATGTAGGTCCGTGGATGCTGTACTGTTTACGTGTGTCACCTGATAGCGAGATATCGGCTCCCTTCTTTACACACCACACGCACGTCCGTACCGCTCCGTAGTTGGAAGCGAACTGCCAAGCACTAAGCAAGGAGGATGTGTGCCTCACTCCACAACCCCCACTCTATGGTGCGCGGTGCGTAAACATGAGACGACAGGTCTTCTAGATATTATTATATTCACATACACTACAGTGACCATCGTAAAATAATGAGATTCGTCCGTGCTACGAACAGCACGTAAAGCCGTTGGTTCCGTTTGTCATTTGTATATATTTAAAAAACTTTTTACCAAAAAATTAAACCGACTTTTTTTATTTCACTGTTTTTAGTTGGTCTATTTTTAATTTACCTAGTTACAAGAGCCTAAATGTCAACTACTTATAACCTTTTACAAAATATTGCTTTTCCCAATGCTGGGCCGTTAATTGTTGAGGAGTTCTCCTGGTACTTCACCATCAGCTCTACATCACCATATGCATTGTGACGAGCATAAAGTGCTTAACATCCATATTCAAGTAATCGAATCGCAATCCACTCAATACTTATTATTGAGTAGTTTCGGCAGCCATCTGTGGTTTTCATCATCAGTTCCACTTCCTCAAATAGTACTTTTTGAGAGCAACTGCTCAAGTTACTATAATAAATACCCAAAACGTCATAGGTGTGCCTATAATATTTGAAGAGTTCCCTCGATTTCTTCAGGATCCCATCATCAGATCCTGACTTTTATGAAAATGGGACCAATTTCAAAGTATATACTTTGAAATTGGTTCCATTTTCATAAAAGTCAGGATCTTCAATCAAAAAAAGAATTTTCCAAATCGGTTCAGCCGTCTTCGAGTAATCGGTGATCATACATTAATATATATATATATATATACGCGTTGAATTGATAACCTCCTCTTTTTGTCGTCGGTTGAAAAGTAAAAGTAAAAAGTCTTTATTTGGAAACATAGACAGTTGATTACATTACAAAGAAAACGATGATAGCTACAAAAGTTTAGAACTGTGTCGCAGCTATCAGCGCCCATACAAAAAAAAAGAGGACAATTTTCCAGACTAAAACTACAAGTAATTAAAATAAAAATTAAAAATACAAAAAAATAAATTAAAAATAAAATAAAATTAAAATTAAAAATGACCCTATGTGTCTGTGTGAATGTGTGTGTGTAGATGAGTATGAGGGAGTGGAGTGTGAGTATGTTTGGTCATTGTATGAAATGTAGGGAATGTATGTGAGTGAGAGTTTCGGTGTGTGTGTGTGAGTGTTTGTGCTATTTAAGTATCCACAATTTTTTCAGACATACTACACACCACATATTTGACAGCCGTTACAGGTAGTCAGAAGCCAGAAAATCAGACACTAGTCTTGCCAAGAGATATTGTATTAGGTACCCAGCTACTGGCTTGTGGAGACTAGGCAGGCAGTCTCTTCATGTGAATGTGAAACACTAAAACCCAGCTGAGTATAGTGATCCGGTGGAAACCGACCTCAGGATAGTTGGGAAAAGGCTTACAGATAATGCTTTAGCGTAATTTTGGGAAATCATCTTTTCTCCCATCCCTTTCTCGGTGCCCAAAGTCAGATGATACAGAACCGTTTGTAAGCCCTTCAAATATGTAGCTGTTTCGGGTCTGCGTCTTTGTAAAAATGCATTCACGATACAGGAGAAATTCCTAATGTTAGACAAAGTTTGAAAAAACAAGAAAAATGTCTTAGGAAACGATTTGATATGAATAATATCACTCTCTCCCTAACAGTGATATAAGTAGGTACCTTAATAATTTCGATCCATAATATTTTCGCATATAACACTGGTTCCAACTAAATGACATGCAAAAATCCTCCTCCAAAACGATGACACGTCACAATTTCCTCTGCATCCCACATTTGCACCATTCGAGCTCACCCACCGAACCTCTCGAAAGCGATACTGTTTAAATATTACATTAGCCCGTTCACTTCTACGATTTATGTCACTCTAGTACCAAATGTACTATTTGTATGATTATGTTTCTAATCTATCTGTGTTTGTTATTTATTGTTTGAAGTTTTGAAAATAAAAGAAAACATTTTGTAAAGTCGCGGGAGGCCAGTAGTAATTATAAAAGCATGATATAATAGTAAAGTACCCTATCTATACATAATAAATCTGTAGAGTAGTAACAAATTATAAATATCGCCAAACTGTGTGATGTAACTAACAAATAAGGGGACACGAGACCATCAAACGGCTCTTCGTGCTTTCTGAGGCATGGAAAAAACTTAGTCGCGGGCAGTTGAGGTACGGAACCCTAAAAAGTAGGTACAAATTTATTGTCTGTTAAAAACAACAAGCTAAACGTTTTTAAAGCGCAAATCCGATAATGAAATGGAAAACAGAGTAAGGAAATCCTATCCGTCTCCCAAGAGATACGTAAGGAAATTTAAAATTCAAATAGTCGCACGCCTTATCAATTACAAGTACCAGGATAGCAATAATAACGGACGGTGACAATTCCTCGTTCAGCCGTTCTTAGGCGAATTTGCATCTTCATACAATCGCAATTAGGGGCGCGCGCATTAATTCGGGAACTCCCTGTGGCTCAGTGGAGCCCGCCGTTTCAATTTGATGGAGCTCGAATACAACCTTGTAATGCTAAGCTAATGTAATTATGGGACATTTGCATCAATGTTATGTGCGCCTGGTGGGCGAGCCGTTACTTTCAATATACTATTGGAATAAATTTCGTCGGTGTTTATCGTAATTGCTCATTAGGTGATAAAATCTGGTTTTCTTATCCTTAAAGCTTCGCATCATGGCTGTTTCCTTGGCAATGTTCTTGGATAGTGAGAAGCTGGCACCATATTAATTGCTACTGTAATGGGCTCATTGGTTTTTATGTTATGGCAGAAAAAACCGGGGGTTGGGCTTAGTTTACCCATAAGCGGTATGTCCATATCCAATGTCACCCGTGCATATGTTTAAGTGGACCATAACATCAATGATATCTGGTTTATAAATTATCATGTACAAAGGCACGTAAGTTTCTAATAGCACTACATTATTCCTGTATTTAACTAACTCTTTGTAAGTCACACTCCTTTATTGCACTGAGTTTTGCTTATCCTCCAAGGCAAAGCTACGTGATGATGCCGCATGCATTTATAAAGGAATTCCTCCATTTTGGTTCTTCCAACTCAGTTCATGTATTATTCCTTAGCCACGCCACAGTTAGACTAGCATACTGAATTTGTTATCACATCTTAATATTTGTTCCGTGTTGTGTAACCTCCTGCCTCGGGCTGAGTCCCTGGTGGATGCACGGTTACAGATGTATTTTTATTTTTCTCTGCTGTCACCTAAATTGGTATGAATTTACAATGTTTTGTTTCTGTTTGCGGTTAATATTTATGTGGTGCATATAGCAAAGTGCTTTGGGATTAAGAGAGTCGGTTTTTATTTCTCAACCTACAATAAAAGCCTACACCTTAACTGATCAATCTCCCGCAAACGTTGCGCCATCGCTGCATGGTGGACATCCCATCCATACCCATACGCACAAAACTTTTTGGGAATACTTTCATTTGCGTATAGTTTAGGAGTAGAATCCCTACCGAGTCTCTGGAGGTTAAGCGTGCTTCATCTTCGACCACATCATCACTTACTATCAAGTGAGATCTTGGCCAACGCGAGCCTGTCAAGAATAATATGAAACAAATCTCCAGTACGTCAGCTTTTTCAAAACGTACCTCAGTCACTTCTTGAATCAGCTTGTCTCAAAATATTCACATAATCGTGTGTTAAGCTAGATTTCTACCTTACTACTGCCTTCATACACTTTTCTTAATAAGTCTGGCTCCAAACGGAAAATCCCACAGATCTTTCTCTCATATCTCACCCCAAACATGTCACCCTCGGCTGACCCACAAATAACCCTTCCCATGTAGGCTAGGAGCCACAGCCGTGACTGTCAATACCTCCAGCTATGCGACATACCAACAAAAGGCTAGTCGCCACTTGAAATTGGATACTGTGTTGGGACAATGGTTGAGCTCCCTTACCGATAGGGCTGACAAGGGCGCTACAGGATAGGATTAAGATGTTTTTATGGCGATCTGAGGGTTTTAATGCTATTTTTGCCTTTCTATATACCTAGAGACCTGGTGATTTGTAGTACAAGCATTTTTATTTATGCCTAATTCAGACACCTGTCTTCACATACTATAAAGCCCCTTTGACTACTAATTTGATTTAGTCATGACTAGATTCTGCATAGTTGATAATAACCGACGTCTCCTGTTGGAAAAATGTTTTGCCTTCTGAAATATTAAACGTATTTGTATGTTTTTGTTTTTTGGGAACTCTCATCCCCAATTTCAAGACTTAAGGTTCGATTTTTTAAATAAACTCTTCAACTATCTCCATGCCGAATTTCCCCAGAATCAGGTCACCGGTTTATTAGTGAAAGATTACTAGATAGATAGAGACACTTTCGCATTTATGTCGAATATCCTAAAGAGGGTAATAATTTTCTTCCAAAACAACTATACCAAGCCCTTATAAATAACTATAGCCTAAATACTAGCACACAATCACCGCGCCATCCCTAACCTATAGAACAGGAGACAGTGCACCGACGTTGCGACACTATAGATTAGCCGGATCGAGCCGGATTACATTTGATTAGTAGTCAATAGATGGAGCTTATGTCGATTGTGCCTATAATTATTACTAAGCACGGCGTGTAGGTACCTCCGGCGTCTGGCGTGAGTCTAATTAAGGAAAAGTACCTACTGCTTTATATGCGAAAGTGAATTTATATGTACGTATTTTAGGAACTAGAAGAGGTGTTCATGTCATACTAATGAAGGGATGGTACTGTTGGGTTTATTCTTAGACTATCTAGCTACTGCTCAACCATTTTTCAATGTTGTTTTGTTGGTATAGTGGTCAGTGGCCCTGACTGCTGTGCGCAAGGTCGTGGGTTCGATTCCCACCTAGGACAAATGTTTGTGTGATGAGCACCATCATTTGTTCTTTGTCTGGGTGTAATTTATCTATAATATGTATGTATTTAGAAATATATATGTAAGTTTATCAGTTGTCTAGTACTCATACCACAAGCTCTGCTTAGTTTGGGACTAGATGGCGTTGTGTGAAAGTTGTGGAATATTATTATTATTATTGTATTTTTGTTCACATTTGCTTCTTTTTAGAGAGTACATACATCTAAACACACGGGCCAGGGCCAAGTGTGTAAAGGGAAATGATTAAATTGAGAACGTGGATGTCAGTGTAGAGGAAGTCAGAAACTTTCTAGTGATGCGACAAGTATTGAGTATGGTGGCTTTCTGGAGCGTGTATAGTGTATGAGAAGATGTAATGTAATAATGTATGACTTATTATTATTATTATTATATTTTGCACTTATATATTATATATATATTGATATTTTTTTAAAAGAACTAGCAATGTTGGTAGAATTCACATTACTAGCAATCTTGTTAGTGGGTTCACGTCAATAGTGTAATTGGTGGGGTTAGAACCCGCGATCTCTCGAGTACAAGTCTAACACCTTAGCTATTGACGCTTAAATTAATAAATTAGTAGTCTATGTTACTCTCCCGCTCTTCTATACTATATATCTATACTTATAATATTATAAAGCGGAAAAGTTTGTTAGTTTGTTTGTTTGTTTGTTTGTTTGCTTGAACGCGCTAATCTTCGAAAGTACTGGGTGGATTTGGATGAAATTTGGAATGGAAGTAGCTTGAAGCTTGAGGAAGGTTATAGGCTACTTTTTACTCGACTGCAAAAAAGGAGAGTTATGTTTTTACCGTGATAGAACCCACGGGAGCGAAGCCCCGCGAGAGTACTAGTATATTATATTATAAAGCTGAAGAGTTTGTTTGTTTGTTTTTTTGGTTGTTTGTTTGTTTGTTTGAACGAACTTGAACGCGCTAATCTCAGGAACTATGGTTCTGATTTGAAAAATTCTTTCAGTGTTAGATAGCCCATTCATCGAGGAAGGCCATAGGCTATATATCATCACGCTAAGACCAATACGAGCGGAGCACTAATGAAGAATATTTCAAAATCGGGGGATATTTTTTTTCACGCGGACGAAGTTGCGGGCGGAAGCTAGTCTACTGAATAAACACCAAAAATAACATTGATTTGTTACTCTATCAATCAAATCAAATATATCATCAAGGCCTATGACCAGCTAAGTATTATGCTTAAAATATGCAAGGGAGTAACAGATGCTCCTAATCTCCACAATGAGCTGATTCGCCTTTACGTTCCAAACAACTACCTCCGTAGCCGAAAACACCGCTTACTAACTGTACCTACGAGCCGTACTGTCTCCCGCGCTTCATCTCCGGTTCCCCGCGTCCTGATTGCTCTTAACAACCTCATGGAAGCTAACCCAGATTGTGATATATTTGCAGATGATTTTAATATAGTATTGTCTGTTTGCCTTAAAATATGCGAAAGCCAAATAGTTTAATTATTACTATTCTTTATCTTTTTTTAATTTTAATTTAATTGTTGTTTTGTATGTTTAAGTCGAGTTTTGTTTATGTATATTTTATTCTAATTGTAATTTCTGTTTTTATTTCTCATTTTATTTTTGTTCTTGTATTGTGTTTTTGTATTATGTTATTGTAATTGGTTTTTTGTAAGCCGTTATTACATAAATAAATAAATAATAAATAAATAAATATTTATTAGCAATAAAATTTTTACATATAATGAAGCTCTGTTTCCTGAACTAGGCATAGCCTGTATCTCAGAACACATCTATATTGATATGAAAGAAGGGCAAATTGACACACTTTCGCATTTATAATATTAATAAGTACGTTCGGTTCTGTGTTCCACATATGACCAGGCAGTCAGCCTTTAAAGGAAGATTGAACAGGAATCTTCCGAGATCGCTCGTTCGATTGTAGAATCTTCGTCTAATGCTTGCCATTAAGCGTGCTCGAGATCGAGAGCGGGCTCATCCAAAATTTAAAAAAGTAGAATAAGTATGAAACAAAACTAGAGACTATCAGTACTCACAAAACCCCCTAAATACACTGAATAAATAAAGCACAATAACTGGAGAACATAACACTCAAGACAACATGTTGAACAGCCATCACGCATTGAGGGATCTCGCGTGCCTCGTAGAAAATAACAATTTGCCACTGTTTGGGGTGGCACTGATAGCGGGGTGATCAGTAGAGCGGAGAGCGATTTACAAACCGCTTTTCAACGATATAAATATAATAAAACCTGCAGTAGTTTTTAGAATAGATGTATAGTTTCAAGGGCTTGTTATATAAAATTCATAAGATATAAGTCTGACTTCTTTTAATCCTTCTATGTAAACAACAGTACTTCATAAATTTCAGTTGAAATTTATGAAGTAATATTAGACAAAAAGTGTAGCAACAATCTGTGTTTTAGCACCATATAAATGCTATACCTACTGTAGATTCACTGGTAAAAATAGTTGAAAGTAAATTAAATATATTGACCAGCTCAATTCACGAAGTAAGGTTCACAGTGTTATTTGATGTATTTTTATTTTACTTATTATAAATTAACATGTTTTTAACCGACTTCAAAAAAAGGAGGTTTACAATTCGTCTTGAACTTTTTTTTTTTTTTTTTTTTTTTTTTTTTATGTATGTTACCTCATAACTCGGAGACGGCTGGACCGATTTGAAAAATTCTTTTTGCGTTTGAATAGGTATAGTTTCTAGTTGGTCCCATTGTTACGAAATCAGGATCTGATGATGGGATCCTGGAGAAATCGAGGGAACTCTTCAAATATTATAGGCACACCTATAGCGTTTTGGGTATTTCTTATAGTACCTTGAGCAGTTGCTTTCGAAAAGTACCATTTGGGGAAGTTGAACTGATGATGAAGACCACAGATGGCCACTGAAACTCCTCAATAATAAGTATTTCGTGGATTGCGATTCCATTACTTGAGTACGGATGTTAAACACTTTATGCTCGTCACAATACATATGGTGATGTAGAGTTGATGGTCAAGTACCAGGAGAACTCCTCAAAAATTAACGGCTATGCATCGGGAAAAGCAATATTTTGTAAAAGGTGATAAGTTGTTGACATTATGGCTTTTGTAACTAGATAAATTACAAACAGACCCACTAAAAAGCGTGAAAAAAAAATTTTTAGCAAAAAATAGAACCGACTTCCATATCAAAACACTACAAAGGCAAAAATAACTTTAATTTCGGAAGGCGGTGTCTTTAGTTTTGTATATATTTTCGTTTTTGACACCGCCTTCCGAAATTAAAGTTATTTTTGCCTTTGTAGTGTTTTGATATGGAAGTCGGTTCTATTTTTTGCTAAAAATTTTTTTTCTACAATACTTATTACCTGCTCTTACGGACAATTTTTAACTGATTAAAAATTAAACATAATAATTACTACAGAAAAATACGCATAGCATAGCAACAAAACTAATTAAGAAAATTGCAAGCTAGAGCCATCTTAGCATAGCAAAATACCTTACGATTGTCTAAAAATAAGTTTGCTGCCCGCACTGTAATCTGTTGCCCGCTCGCAAAGGGACCCAACCAAACGACAAGGTGCTCCATAGCTCATATCGTAACAATGAAGTGTGTTAACTACTCATCGTGATGGTCGCGGGTTGTGCGCCGTGCAGGTTATATGACAATTTTATTGCTTACTGCTTTGTCTTGCTCGGCAGTCATTTTTGAAGCAGCTACCGGAATGTTGCTTCTGTAATTTGGTCTCAAAATAAACGTGGAGTTTCTGTCTTTGATACATTGAGTACTTAACTGTACTTAGTTTTACAATACTGTGAAGGCTTTTATGAGGTCTTAATGTGATAGGTACATCTATTTGCAACATCATCTCATCAACCCAACCATGTCGGGAACGGCTTCCAGCCTAACATTATGCAGCTGAGTTTTAGTTATATACAGGGTTAATTGTAAAACACCAAAAACCTCTCAGGACTATGTTACTAACATCATAATCAACAACTTTTGTACTATGACTTTTAAAAATTCGTCATATTTTAGTTCACCAGATTTTCATATAAAAATAAAAATATTTAAATTGAACGCCCTAAACGCATGTAGCGTCTATGCAAAGCAAAAGAAAGCGATAGTATAAATTGCTTTCTTTTGCTTCGCATAGAGTTCGTAACATTTAGGGCGTTCAATTTAAATATGTTTATTTTTGTATGAAAATCTGGTGAACTAAAATATGACGAATTCTTAAAAGTCATAGAACAAAAGTTGTTGATTATGATGTTAGTAACATAGTCCTGAGAGGTTTTCAGTGTTTTACATTTAACCCTGTATATGGAGTGACTGCCTAACTTACCTCCACAACCCAGTAGCTGAGTAACACGATATACTTTGACAAGACTGGTGATAGATAGATAGATAAAACTTTTATTTGGTACAAAACAAGACACAAAATACAATTCACATAATAAAAAGAAAAACAATAAAGACTCCCAACAACAAAAAAAATAACAAAAGAAAAAATATAACATGCACCGCTGTGTCAGTCGGAGTGGGGGGTGTTAGGTTTATTTTCGTTACGGAATTTCTTGATTCGGTCGCCGCGCTCAAAGCCCGCGATAAAAGCTATGCAATAGCTTAAAAATGATAAAATTGTTTACTCGCATTTATATAATGTGTGAGTATTGTGTAGAGTTTTGTGTTTTTATACATATATGGTGGTAACCCTTAATGACTGTTAAGGATCTACAAATGATATTCAGGCCCAACGGCTTATATAGCCACGAACTTCTCCAGAGCTCAGACAGATCACTTCACACCACAGACTTATGACAGTATCTCTTTAAAACTCAGTGCATCAATACGTTCAGGTACTGCAATGCTATTCTTACCAGGAGAGTAGTGCAAGAAAGAGTTCATAGAACAGAAAAGGTACTTGCCACAATATCATTGGCGGCTGTCAAATGTGCTCTAGGGTTGCCAAATTAGGTTTTGTGGCTTTACCTTCATAAGTATGTGTGTATTTACGGGGAGTACAACAGGTACCGAAATACTAAGTGGACGGGCCCTCAACCCTCTAGGGATGTACTGTTCAGCTCCGGTTGGCTGGGAAAGAAAATAAGTATTTTCCGACAACCGTTTTTAGGCGTAATAGAGCAGTGGTGGCCCAACTTACGAATTGTAGGTCGTGAGCTTGATCCCAGTCAGGCACATTATTTTGACTAATTCATGTTAGCGCCACTGCTCTCAAAACAGTGAAAGAAAACATCTTGAGAAAATCGTCATGTCCTAAGACAAAAAATTCGATTCGAAATACATGCAAAATCCACCAACCCGCAGTTGGCCCACATCGTGGATTACGGCCCATCCCTCTCATAGAGAGAAGATCTATGTCCCAGCAGTTGGAACGTTATAGGCTGATTACGATTATCTTAATAATATCAATGATGTCACTAAATTTAGCTTTTATGAAAGGCACATTTGTCGTAGATTTCCAAGTACAAGTTGAAACAGAATTCGCATTTCCCTTACACATCAAGAAACATAGAAGTTCCTACAAACACCATCCATTATGCCAATTACGCCATTACCTCCTCCGTATCGTCGTTTACACTTCAATCAACTATCCCGAAACTATTCCGTTTATCCCGTGCGTATCCCGGACGACACCGGCGGGTCGCAACACTAGCATTCCCCGTCAGTTCGGCACGCAATAACCCCGACGTTATCCCGGCAATTACACGTTACTCTCACCTGTGACGCGAAATGAAAATACCAGGGCTACGGGTACCTCTGCCAAGTTTACTAGTCTGGGCGCCTAGTACTTTTAAGAAAATTCTAATGCTTTAGTGGTTTCATAGAAAGTATAATAACTAAAACAACCTTTTCATAGTGGAATATGAAAGATATGGTTTCTTTTTCTTATATTCATATTCTTAAAAAAAAAATAACCTAGTTTGAACAGGTCGCTATCTAACATTCTTATTCGAAATTACATCTACATATTTACATGAGCAATTTAATACAATTTTAGTAATAGACTACGAATATATTATCGGTAACTTTCAAAAATTGTTTCAGATATATTTATCATTATTATATAATGACAGTTTATGATAATTCTGCGCATCGTGGTATGTAGTTGCATACCTGTGAAGCAATAAATATAATAACTAAACCAACAACCTAATTATAACGCCATACGCACAATGAAAATTAATTACACATTTTCCGTCTCAAATATCAATTAAAACCGATCCTGGTTTCCGATAACCTACAAAAACACGGATGCATAAAGTTTGAATAGCGTTACATGCTATAAAGAGGCAGCCAAGCCATTTTACCGGTAATCCTCTAAAGACAGCCCGTAAAGATATTTAACAAAGATGCCTTATCAACCATCCTTACAAATTCACCGCCGTTTCATCCCCTTTATGAGGTCTTCTTCGACTCAAAACTGTAAAACAAATCCGCGGTGGTAAAAGGCGACCTTGATAACGCACCCCAGGGCTTTGAGTCGTCTTATGGCCCTTCGAAGTGGTACAAACTCTCAAATTGTCCATCAGGAATCACTGACGGACCGCGCCAACGGTTTACGACCCCTGAAAGGCCGCATAAAACAGCTTGTGAACGACACTTCGGTTTAATACCCCTGGATTTTTCTTTAGCGCCTCAGTTTTGTGTTGGTTTCTTAAAAATGAGACGGATCTTGGTGTTTTTTTATGAAAATTTTTGTTGTTGGGTACTTATTTATACTCAACTCTTCGATTATCATGTCGAAACTGATAACATGTTGAAAACATTTTCTTGGTAAATTAGTTTAAATACGCCATCTTATAACTGCAACTTTATTTAGAGGGTGGCACAATTTCAAAAATAATAAAACATTAATTTCGCTATGCGCAATTTTATTTTACTTTTTGTATTACTGCTTGAATTTAACATATGACCATTGGACCAGTGTTACCAGAAAATAATAATGTGTGAAAATGTTATTACCTTTCATAGAACAATGGTAAGTTTAGTTAATATTTTTTTCTTATGGTACAAGAAATAACAAAACAGGCTGCAAGCCTATGATGTCCTTGTATCAGGAGAAATAATATCACTGAAATAAAATAACTCTAACATATTTTTACACACATAAAAGTGATCAAACACTATAAAAATCAATCACTAATCAACAATAATCATTGTTTTTAAGTTTGTTTTGCTTACAGCTAACTATTCTGTCGGTAAAATGTGGATGATGTCTTTAGTGGTGTATTTGTTACTTTTATTATTAATCTTTATATCGTACGTCTAATATTGAATATACAGCTGTTTTTGTGCCCTATTAAAATAAAATAAAACAAACCAATGCCAAAAAAAACATGCAAAAACCGACCGTTTCTTTCCTCAATTGCCCCATAAAATCTCTCTACAATTCAGAATGGTTTGAACACCGATACAAACGCTATTGCAAACCAATCTCTTAACAATCAGATGTCTGCTTTTCCCCCACAGATCTGCATAGCGTGAAGACGCACTATGTTGTTTGGGAGCCGTTTAGTGCACTTATGGGTACCGACAGATCGCGATGTTTCCCTTTAGCGAAACATACGGAGCGGTATTTTTAAAGGTAGCGACGCTTTTTTAGTTACAAATGTCGGTCTGTGTGGCAAAAGTGTTTTAATTGACTACAAGAAAACTAATTAGCAAAATATAAAACCGACTTTCATATCAAAACACTACATACAAAGCAAAAAAATAACTTTAATTTCGGTAGTGGGTGTTTTAGGTTTTGTATTGTCTTTTTGTTTTTGACACCGCCTTCCGAAATTAAAGTTATTTTTGGCTTTGTAGTGTTTTGATAGGAAATTCGTTTTATTTTATGTAAAAAAGCTTTTTTTTTCACGCTTTTTAGTGGGTCGGTTTGTAATTTATCTACAAAAGCCAAAATGTCAACTACTTATCACCTTTTACAAAATATTGCTTTTCCCGACGTACAGCCGTTAATTTTTGAGTTATCCTGGTACTTCACCATCAGCTCTGCTTCACCATATGCATTTTGACGAGCATCATGTGCTTAATAACATCCATTTTCAAGTAATCGAATCGCAATCCACGAAATACTTATTATTGAGTAGTTTCGATGGCCTCCTGTGGTCTTCATCGTTAGTTCCACTTCCCCAAATGGTGCTTTTCGAAAGCAACTGCACAAGTTACTATAACAAATACACAAAACCCTATAGGTGTACCTAAAATATTTGAAGAGTTCCTTCAATTTCTCCGTGATTCCATGATCAGATCCTAACGTGATGGCAATGGGAAGATCAACTAGAAAGTATACCATTTCAAATAAAAAAAGAATTTTTCAATTCGGTCCACCAGTCTTCGAGTTCTGAGGTAACACACAAAAAAAAAGTTCAAGACGAACTGAGAACCTCCTCCTTTTTTTGAAGTCGGTTAAAAAGAGTTTGTTATAAAGCAATATACACTAGCTTTCAGTCGAGGTGTTTCAGTAATGCATATAATTATTTCTTTTATTCTTATTCCTGGAACAAAATTTAGCATGGAGCTCTAAACAATAATGTAGCTTTAACAAGTTCCTAACCGATCTCTTAGATACCAAGGGTATCTCATGTGCGCAAATAAAGTTGATTTACAATCAGTTTTTTTAGAGTTCTGAGAATAGATTTAATTTGTCAGGTTCTATACCGCAAATAGTGAACGTCCTTAATATTTTGAACTAATTTTTGCTCGCGTAAAAATGTAGCCTATGTCACTCAGAAATAATGAGGCTTTCTATTAGTGCAAGAATATCAAAATCGATTCAGTAGATCCTGAGATTACTTCCTACAAACTTAAAAACTTTACTTATTTATAATATTAGCATAGATTTACTTAGGCATGAGTATCCCATGTAATATCATATTCCCGTTTCTTTGCATAATTCATAGGTCGTAGTTATTCAAGAAACAAAATTATGACCAGTTTTGTAATCAAAATAGCCCACAAATACTTCTTATGGTTATCTATAAGTCGGATTATGCAAATTAAATTGAAATTTAATCGCTAACTTAGGCTAAGTCACGGTGCCGAGCAAACCTTGGGCTCTTAACATGATTCACTGATTAACGAATTAATAAAGTACCTATGTATTTGTCAAGAATTTACTTGTAGAATAGAAATCAGTAGTGTTGCTCATAACAGTTGCAATTGGGTCAGGAATCTTTTTTAGAAGCAAGAGAGATGATCCATCCTCATAAATTTTGGCATTTATAATAAATATAATAATACGTGATATAATATAATAGATGCGCCATCGTTACATGGTGGACATCCCACCCATACACGCACAAAACGTTATGGGAATAGTTTCTTTGTGTGTACAGCTAAGGAGTGGAATTCTCCGCCGGAGTCTGTATTTCCTGATAGCTATAACCTGGGAGTCTTTAAGTCAAGAGTGAATAGGTTACTTCTAGGCAAGCGTGCTTCATCTTCGACCACATCAGGTGAGATGGTGGTCAAATGCGAGCCTATACAATAAAAAAAATAAAAGATTTAGACAATCAAATTTTTTTGCACACCACATTATAGCACCGAAATTTTGAATTCGTATGCTTCTTTTTACTTCGCCCCCGCCCAAAATCCCCACCCGTATGTTTCGGCTGCCTGCCGCGAAAGGTCGTTCTGTGATAAAACAGCCATTTCCCAGCCGTAATCGCAGTCTGAATTTTTACTGTTGATGCGTATCGCGGGATTCGCGTCAGTGTGTCCCAGGCCTAAGGAGGGGGCCTAGTTGATTCTTATGTCTTTTACGATTGACATTTTAGGGTTATTCCCGTGTTCTGTGAATGAAGAAACGGGTTAGTGTTTATCTGGTGGTATACCTTGCGTAAAGGGGTTGTCGTATTTTTTATGCGTTTCTTTTCTTGATATACAAATGGTGATCTTCAAAGAGGTTTCAAGGTACTTTTTTCAGCACCCGTCCACTGTTAGCAAAGTTCAATAATAACGACATGGTAGTGATTTTTTTTTGGGATATTGTATCGGTAATTCCTATGAAAAACAAACCAAAATTCTATCAGCTTGACAAGATGCAAAGATGTTTTTCATTTTAGCTAGCAGTTCGAAACACAAAACTATTAAATTTCACATAGACCTACATGAAGACTTATAAAACGTCGGAAGCTACTGCATGATTTAAATTAATCACTTCTTATGGAGAAGAATCGGCAAAAACTTCACGGATACCCTTTTCAAGTCTTGATTTTATTAATTAATTTAAGTACTACAACCTGTATTTCTAATGCCTAACCCCTTATAAGCTGGTCTAGATAATATTCATCTACCTACTTTCATTCAAAATCGCTGCCCCAACAAACCGCTAAAACACCACTAAAACTGCTCGCAATTAAACCGAAAAACAGTTCCAAAATTACAAGCAAAACAATTACACAGCAATAACAATTCACCCCACCAAGTAGGGTTCTGGCTCATACTCCACAGAAACTCACTCGTCAAAATAATTCATTTTAATTTTCTTTATGGTGAAGTAAACCTTTATTTTATGATGTCAGGGAGATAAAGTCCCGCGGTGATCTGAGGGTTACGGTGCGGACCCCCGTACTAAGCGCGCGAGGGTTAACGATGGAACGACGTCTTGTAGCTCAGGTTGTATGAAGGTATGTTTGAAGAGGTTAACTTCATATTAGAGATTTTCTTTTTCTTTTTTAGGTCACGATTTGAAGGAAAGAAATGGTATTTATTGCCACAGAAAATGACATGCATACAAAATTAAAAACTTCTCAAAATCTATACTAATATTATAAAGCGGAAAAGTTTGTTTGTTTGTTTGTTTGCTTGAACGCGCTAATCTTCGAAAGTACTGGGTGGATTTGGATGCAATTTAGTATGGAAGTAGCTTGAAGCTTGAGGAAGGTTATAGGCTACTTTTTACACGACTGCAAAAAAGGAGATTAATGTTTTTACCGTGATAGAATCCACGGGAGCGAAGCCCCGCGTGAGTACTAGTTCCTTGATAAAAGTATTAGTAATAGGTTCTATGACAGATATTGTTATATTCATTTTTCCGAAAAAAAGGTAATTAGTTTCACAAAATTTGCTTTTCTTCCCATGATGTGGGTGATAAAAATTAAATACTCTTCTCATATATTCAAACATACTAATTTGCACCAGTCTTGTCAAAGAGTAAGATTTTACCCAGCTACTACTGTTTTGTAGAGTTCAAAAAGAGAATTGCTCCGTATAAAACACTTATAGTACTCAGTACCTACTCAGCTGCATCCTGTTAGACTAGAAGAAGGCAACATAGTTGGAAAAGGTTAAACTGATGATAATATGTCAAACTATTAAAGAATGATAAAGCTACGTTGAAGTTTTTTTTATAAAGAGAACTTGTAATGTGGGTAGAAATCACAATACTAGCAATCTTATTAACCCCTCCAACTAAGCTAAATATGCTTCTGTCTGGAGTCGGTTCACAGTAATAGTGTAATGGTGAGTTTCAAACCCGCGACCTTTCGATCACAAGTCCTTACCTTAGCCATAAAGTTATTGAGGCTTCTTCATTTCTTAAGCTGTCGGCTCCGAATTCTCAATTCCGGAAACGTAGTTTCCGAAAACAGTCTTCCACGATTGTCTTAAAATCTCGAAACGTTTAAAGTCCCTCCAGTATCTAGGTACGGGGTTTCTATACAGACCTTAAGGCAGGTTACGAGACGGGCCTCGCAATTTTTTCGCCTTGTAAATATTAATTATAATTAAAAAAATGCTTTTGTGTAAATAAATAATGGTGGAGCACTTCTTTGTGCCTAATGTTAATTAAAATTCCCCTTCCTCTTTGTTTTAATGTGAGTGCCTTTTGGTGTTATTTGGCGGGAATTTATACGCGGTTTTCTTTAGGATATCGATGTCGATGTCGGTAGAGTAAAAATACGGTATGACATTAATTGTTTGACAGCTATGTTGACAACTGATTTTAAATTGAAAGAAGGAATGAATGATGAAGTTTGTTACCTTTTCTGCCGATAGATGACGTTGTTAGTTCGCTGTCTGTAGAGTCTGGAATCGCAGTGCACAGTTCTGAATTTTCCTTGATTTACCTAGTTTACGAATATTTTGTATGTAGAAGCTCCAACACATGCATATAATATTATCAAGTTGTTCTCTTGATTTCCTCAAACTTTTTATTTTCGGAGTAGGTACTGTAGGTAAAGGCAGTGGCTATGCTCTGTGTGGAGGTAGACACGAAGTGTTATTTCTGTCATATGGTCAAATACAAAAATATGACTGTAATTACTTGATTATATTATTCATACATATTTTTTATTTAGATTTAAAGATTTTGCTATCAGGCTCACTTCTACATCAGCACTGAATCAATCTCGCGAGTCATTTACAGCATAATCTAAACAGTAATTTCTTAACCGTAGTAGTAATGAATACTCGTAAACGTATAAAAAATAATGCATTAAACAAAACACAGAAATCTAAAGCTGTACAAACGATAAAACCTACCACATTATCACCACAAAGCG
Source organism: Tholera decimalis (assembly GCA_943138885.2). Lineage (NCBI taxonomy): Eukaryota > Metazoa > Arthropoda > Insecta > Lepidoptera > Noctuidae > Tholera > Tholera decimalis. Next base: position 3,708,494 of record OW964565.2, on the reverse strand, counting down.
TAATAAAGATTTTAATTAGAATTTTTTGTTTAAAAAAACACCTTATATTAAGATAAACTGTTTACCTATTACTGTAAAAATAACATATACAGTACGCGGAAAATGTACTAGCGCGTCATTTTATACTACTTGTACATAAATCTAGTTAATAATAAAACAGTATGTGTTAAAACATTAAAAAAAAACATGTAAGATCAAAGTATTGCAGTGACATGACCTCCATAAAATATAGACTAGTGTTTACGGCCGGCGGCGCCTGCAGAACGCTGTAAACAGTCTCAATACTGATGTCTCCATGATTTTTGTACTGCTTACTTTCTAGTCTAGTCTGTGGTTAACCTGGCAAGTTTATAACTTAAATGTCAGTTCAGCTGTATTAGTAGTGTGTGTTTTTTATACTTACCGCTTTTTATAGTGACAATGGACAATCCTATGCATCCTCCAATCCTCTTCACTGTTAATATCCATAAAAGCTCCAAAACATAAAAATCTAAATACATCAAAAGAACCCCCAAACCCTGACCCAGAGTATACGACCCCTTTCGGGGCGTCTTTCCGCGCGGACGCGTCATCATTTTTCACAGCTCCTCCATTTATTTTATCTGTGCACCACACGCTCTGCCCAACGGAGCCCGATAGCGCTGTTTCGTATTTCGAACATCACTTGCTGAGACGAAGAGATTTATGAACGCACCCATTCAGCTAGAATCCCCGAATGTTTGAATTTCGAACGTATTTTTTTTCTTCGCTTGAAGAATTTACCGTTTTCTGCTAACGTTCGTATTTTCGAGCGTCCCAATTCCAAATTCAAAACGGCCAATGAGTTTTCGGTTACTTTTTGTGTTTGGAACGATTAGTTCGAAATACGAGGGAGGAACGCGAGAATCGGCAAATTAAGTATGATTTATGACAGGTAAAGTCTGAATTTAAGGCAATAATGTGATAAAACATAATCCTTTTCGGACACAAAACAAACAATTTCTGTAAATAGTGTCTATATGTTTTTTTAAGTTTTACAAAATCTATTATTCGTTCAGGTAAACAGACACAATTGATTATTTTTAAAGCAATAAATGCACAAATAATTTAAATACATCATATACATTATTATCATACACGTAATGGGCCCGTTTAGTTTGTGTTAAAGTGAAGCGCTGGCTCGTTTTAATTAAATGTCAGCATTCCAGCAAAAGGGCAGCGTTTATTAGACTGTTTAATTAATTCTACACAAATGGACACTTTAATCACTATTTTAAGCGGGAATGTATATCATTTTTGAGAATAAAGCCGAGGCTTTTGGAATTTAAAAACGTTTTGTTCTTTGTCTATGGAATTGATATCGAATTCTTTGTTTGAATATTTTGGAGACGGTTTGGCTGAAATTAAACATTCCCCTGTTGTCGGCCTTCCAAATGCAATTTACTTGATAATTTGTTAAAATAAATACAGCTATAAACCATCCACGAATAAAAAGAATCAACGGAATTGTCTGCGATGTCATTTAAAACGTCTTCGCGCCCAAAAATAAAACTAATCTAAGTCTTATTTAAAATCGTTTTTATGGGTACGGTAATAAAGCATCCCCGAAGTCGGTCCCGTAGGGTGCCGCCGTCAGCGAAAAGGTCGCAAATTCAGCTCCTCTTACATTTCCCTATCTTATTTTCCATTTGACAAACATCATTACATCTTCCTGTGTAGCCCTCTCGGCAATTTTCGGGAGCTTTCGGGCGAGCTCGCGCGCACTCGGCGCGTTTCCGGAGTCGTTCGTCTTATCCTAAAATTTTTAATGTTGTTTGAATTTTGAACGTTTTGTTCGGTATTGTTATGATTTTGAAGACTTTTTTTAAATCCATGACTTGATTTGAAAAATGTATTTTTGTGCAGTTTGAACTGTAAAACATATAGCTACTATTTTGCTTGCTCAATCCAAAAGGCACAGCAATTTAAAATCCGGTGATATCTTCTAAATTCAAACACAAATAAATCTCGATTCAAACACAAATGGAAACTGCTAATGACAAAAATACCATCAGTGCTTGCTACCAAAGAGTCTCTATCGGCGTACCCTCCCCGCGAGACAATTAATCATCCCCCCTTGCCCCGCAGCAGACCCCTTCAGCATCCCCTGTCGTAGCATTGTCACAGGATGCCAGAGTAGTACAGTTTTCAACCAGATACGATCAAGATTGTGGCTTTAGAAATTGTGAAGGACTAAGTTATCATGGATTTATAGGGCATGTTTAAATTAGGAGAAAATGGCAGTAAACATCTTTTTGTCTGGATTATGATTAGTTTCGTAAGATTACGTTACACAATTATATTCAACCTTGAATATTTGCTTAAGAAAATATTTACATGTTTTACGGTTTAACCAATGATCTCAAGAAATTAGAAAATAATTCGAAACAGATCAAACTAAATGGATGTATTCCCATCTCATGTCTGAACTTAATACTGGCACTTCGGAAAGCATACTTGTCAAGTAAAAGATATAGCCTATTGCAAGAAGCTTAGTTCTACAATAAAACTGTGGCGCTACGCCAGAAAGATGTGTATAAAGCTACACAATCACTGAAATTACACCAGCAATAGCTACTAAGTACGTACATAATTTCCAAAAATAAAAAGATTACCTACAGAGTAACGAACAATCTGCCAAATCCTTAATGATCAAAACCTGATATCTAACATTTGTATTCAAATTCACACTTACAACAGATAGTCAATTTTGAAAACCCAACCCTATGCCAAAGTACCAGGGCAGTATTTCCCGCAGGAGTATACTTGTCCTGGTATAAACTCAACAAGTGAACATAGGTCGTTTTACGACATCGTAAAAGTCTTCACTGACATCTCACTAATACATCATAAAAGGAATTGAGGACTGTCACATCCCTTGACGAGATGTTATGGTGTCCCTTTAGATGTTGGTTTATTGGTACTCTTTATACGGTTAATAACCGTAAACATTATGTGTACTTCTTTATAGTACTTGTTGGATTTGTGGCAGCTGTGAACTATGGAAATTGGGATATGGGTTTATCTCAATATGTTTTCCCCTACAATTGGGTAAGATCAATTTTTGATTTGTTGCTAACTCATTTAGAGTTTGTTGGTATATCCTCCGCCGTTTCGTTAGTAGTGTTGATGATATAAATTACAGCAATGCTGCCAGACAGGTAAACATCGTGAGGAAACCAGCATGTACCAGTCTAGATATCTGACATCCAGCAATCCACACTGAGCCCACGTGGTGGATTACATTCCCTCTCATAGAGACAGAATAGCAGTTGGAAACGTCATTGGCTGATTATATTATTTTTTTTTATTCAACAACTACATAGTTACGTCCGAATAGCACTACATACTAAAAGCAAATTATTAGTTCAAAAGGTGAAATGACCTGGGTGAATAAAACAGTCTCTGAAATGTCCGTCAAACAATCAAAGAAATCATCTCACACGTACCAGAAGAGTAGGGACGCGAGGATGTTCACCAGTAGTTTAAACTCCCATGTGGCACATTAGGAACAAGACGAGCACGGTCATTAGGCGGCGATATTAGCTATTAAGACACCAGGCGGGCATAAGTTACAAGAGGTACCGTTGCGCACCGTTGCTGGTAGAACCATTTGTCTTTTAACGGGACTAGGTAATTGCTAAGTGTAGAACCGTGTATTAGGCAGGTTTATCCATAAATTTGGCTGAAATGACGTCACATTTGCATTAAATGCACCTAAAATTCAGCCTGACACGACCCTAAAAAAAGATAAAGATTTAATCCAGAAAGATCAACTTGTTAAAAAGCTATCGATAGATCTAAATCCATAGCAAAGAAGGTACGTGACAAAAAAGTCCAAAGTTTTTCAATCGCCTCCGTCAGTCTACATAAATCATTTTCTAACTTAGCACCGGAAACATCACTCAGAAGTCCATTTAAACGAAAAACCAACTACTTAACAAATCGAAAACACAAAAACTATTGTATTTAGATACCAACGGTAAAAAAAAACTTGCAAATAAACGTCTAAACCATGACATAGATGTTGTAAATCATTCTAAAATTATGACCAAAACTGGCGCCCGCGACGCGCGCGTTACAAACACAGACGTATACTTTAAAACTTGACACTTTTATATCCCTAAATTTAATAGCCTATACTATTACAAAAGAATCATTGTTTTCACAAACCAACTGATTTATTACGGCTTTTTTAAACTATTTTTTCGTTTCAAAGTTGACGTTCTCTTTTGACAGAAATCAAGTTGTGAAAATATTTATTAACTACCGTAGTTCGTGATATATCGGTCTTAATTTCTTTTGATATGTGATAGTTTATTTTTAAATAGTTTTATTTTAGTTCTGAAGCCGAATTATATCATTTTGTTTATAAATCTTCCAGTGGAATGCGTTTGAAAAAATTATAGTAGATACTCTATTATTTTTTATACATAATTTCATCGTTATGGTCTATTAACGCCGTGAAATAGATTTATTTAATGTGCAATAATGATTATTGTTAGGTTATTAGCTAAACACTAAAAATATAATCAGGGAAACCCCATCATCACCATCATCAATAAACAAAATCCTCTATTCCATTTTCAAATTACTAAAAAAGAAAACAAAAAGTAGCTCCGAAGTTCTAATTCACATTCGATCTAGATACAACTAGTGGTGTACAGATCGTAATCTTGCCCTTTCACGGTATCCTGGTACCGGTACCAGATACCAGTTTGGAACAATGTGTTGTCGCAATTTGCAAGCGGACCGGGGCTCGCCATGTAAGGACTCGGGTGACAGGGACTGTATGTGGTATCCAGTATCCAGTGTCCCTATGAACTATTTGCTTTAAGCCATTTGGAAGTGGAATGGATTTGATTTTTAATCGCCCTGTAAAAATGAAACATATTGTGAAAAAAGGTACATAGACAGGTATTACCTACCATTATATACAAGTGCGAAAGTAACTCGGTCTGCCTACTAAACTTTCACGTCTAAACTACTAAATTGATTTTGATACGGGGATAGATAAGACCTTGAAGAAAGACATTGGGTACTTTTCTTTTTCACTGAAAAATCTTTTCATGCAAGCGAAGCCGCGGGCAGAAGCTAGTATTAAATAAAAATGGCTTCCAATAAGAATACAGCCGAATGGTTCAGTCATTTCATGTACTTCGAAAAAGACTTTGATCTCCGAATTTGTTTCGTTGTTTCTGTTTTTTTATTACGTTGAAGAGTCAATAGCCTAAAGGGTAAGGTGCCTGACTTGTGATCGAGAGGTCACGGGTTCGAATCCCACCTATTACACACTTTCCGTGAACTCACTCCAGATACAAGCATATTCAGCTTAGTTGGAGGGGTTAACAAGATTGCTAATAATATGAATTCTAACCATATTGCTAGTTCTATTTATAAAAAAAAATCTTTTCTTCCAGACATTCGGTCAATTTCTTATAGTAAGTTAATTTAATTCCCGAGCCACGGTTTTAGATCGGCGTTAACCTCGCCATTACCACGTCACAGCCATAGGGAACGCCACGGGTCGGGCCGAATCGCAGCGATTACAAGAATTACACAGATTACAAGAATCACGCGAAAACACCGCTTTCGCGATTATCGTCCACAGAGTAGAGATGCATTCGAACTCGATTTAAAAATTGTTTAGTAGTGTTATTCTCACTTTTCTTTAATGCAGCAATTTTTATTACATTCCTGTTTCTTAAATACTATATTTTTTTTAAAACTGGCCAAATGCGAATTCAACATGCACACTTGTGGTTCCGTACTTGCAATCTTGGATAAGTAAGTTCAAGAGTACCGCACCAACTATATAATATTGACGGTTTCCAGATTTTTTTCCATTACATGTGCTGTAAGAAATTGGTTCTTGTCCTATGACATGATTCCAGGTCAGTAGGAAGAAACCATACAGGTTTTGATTCCACTGTGAAATCGCAAATTAACGACATAAGCAATCATATTTGTTTATCGCAATGACATTTTTAACATTTTAATACAATTGACTAAGACCCGAATATTTGATATAAAATTCAGTTAGATTTCTAGACGCTTTCTTGAGGAAAAGGCTCTCGTCATACAGACGCACTACGAATTGATCCTAAAAAGTTTCCTTTTTTAGATAAATAGGGAACCCTAAACACATATTAGACTTGGGCCAATACAACTGGAAGACATTATTTGACCAGAATTGTCATAACACTGGCTTAAACTAGTACAGTTCATCAAAAAAATTGGCCAAGTGCGAGTCGGACTCGCCCATGAAGGGTTCCGTAGTAACTATAATAAATATAACATACTTAATAAATTTATTTGAAAAAAAAAAAAAACAAAAAACCTTACAAATTTCTTAAAACTAGCTTATTTACAATTTTTACAACTACGCCAACTAACTTTGTTTTTCATAGTATTTGTATGAATTACAAAGTTATATTTGCGGTTTTTGAAAATATACGGTATCTCAAAAACTGCTGACTCGATCTCGTTCAAACCAATTTTGGTTGAAAGTTTACATTAAGATCTACAACATATGGTTTTTTTAGATTTTTCACTTCATTATTATAGAAGTTAGAGGGGGGGGGGGGGGGGACATTTTACCACTTTGGAAGCGTATATCTTTTAAACGATAAACTTTATGAAAAAGTCATTTTAGAAACCCTAATATCATTTTTAAAGACCTGTCTATAAATACCACAGACGTATAGGTTTCATGAAAAAAAAATATTTTCAGTTTCAGTTCCATGTATGTATCCCTTTATTTTAAATATTTTTTAAATTTTCTCTTAAAATCAGAAAGCGGTTCACAGAATACATCTACCTACCAAGTTTAACATGTATAGTCCTAATAGTTTCGGAATAAAATGGCTGTGACATACGGACGGACGGACAGACAGACAGACGGACAGACATGTCGAAACTATAAGGGTTCGGTTTTTTGCCATTCGGCTACGGAACCCTAAAAACTATGTAATGTAAAAAGTACCGTCAAGTATTTTTGCAGCTTTTTCTTTGAGTAACGTGGTATTATTTTTAAGCCTTGTCCATCTCTAGTTACAAGTTTATTATTTATACGGTAACTTACAAAACTAGTGCCATGAGATGAGTAGAGTTGATGAAATGCATGAGTGGAGTTAGAGGTGGACCACAATCTGTAGAAGATGAAATCTATACTTATAATAAATCTGTAGAGAGGTCAATTCTGTACATAAAATATATTTACAAAATAACTATCAGGGGGTGATTAGGGATCGATACTGATGCCAAAAATGCAATAAGTAAATTTTTTGTCTATCTGTCTGTCTGTCTGTCTGTATAACCGTTATAGAAACAAAAACTACTCGACGGATTTTAACGAAACTTGGTACAATTAATATTCATACTCCTGAGCAGGTTATAGTATACTTTTCATCACGCTACAATCAATAGGAGCAGAGCAGTGAAGGCAAATGTTGGGAAAACGGGAGAAGTTACTCCATTTTTAAGCTTCCGTCGCATGTGCAACCTTAATGGTTAAAGCTACACAGAAATCATTTATGACGGAAATGTTCTCCTTAAAATTATATAAAAATATCCCACGACAGCATATATCTATCTTTTATGGTTGACTCACAATAACACGTGTAACTACCGATAGCTTAGCAGTTCGAAGCTTTCTGATTATTATTCTGCTCCGAAATTTAAAACCACCACAACTTTGCAATGGAACTCGGTTAAAAGTAACCCAGTTGCAACAAAATATAATCGAGGCTCAAATTTTAACAGGTTGCGGTGCAGGAGAAACCGTCTTTATTCCCAGAATTCCCATAATACCAAATAATTTTCCATTCCAATTTAAAAGAACGCGATTCCCAGTATCGGTGTGTTATGCAATGACAATTAATAAGGTTCAAGGGCAGACTTTTCGTGTTGCTGGAGTAGATCTCGGTGTCAGTTGTTTCTCGCATGGTCAGTTGTACGTCGCTCTTTCCCGGGTTAGCAGTTCTAGAAATCTTTATGTTCACGTGCCGGACGGGTCAACTTTCAACATAGTTTACCCGGTAGCTTTGCGCTGAAGTATTGTCGTTCTATAGGTACTTAAGCCTCATGTGAACGTGATCTAAACAATATTACCAATACGTTAACTTAATAACACACAAGGAGTTACACGCTGACGGAGTCGCGGGCACAGCTATTAACAATAATATTGTGCGGTTCGGTATTGCGATATTTTTCAACAGTATTATAGATTGACATATTATATTTCCCTACTAAATTACGAAAGTTAATCTGTGTGTTACATCAAAATCACTGAACCGTGAGGAAGGACATAGGCTACTTTTTTTACGAAAAACGACGGAAACGTGGACGAAGTTGCGGGCAACAGCTATCTATGCTAATAATATAAGGCTGAAGAGTTTGTTTGTTTTTTTGAACGCGATAATCTCAGGAACTACTGGTTCGAATTGAAAAAATATTTTTAATTATATAGTAAATTTATTTAGAAAGGCTATAGGCTATATATCATTACGCTAAGGCCAATAGGAGCGGAGCTCCAATGAAGAATGCTTCAAAATCGGGGTTAAATTTAACGTTAGCCCAAAGTAACTATTCCACGCGGACGAAGTCGCGGGCAAAAGCTAGTCGTTTAATATATGAAGACATTTGACGTAATATGTTTATATTTGATTCTATGTCAATTAATTGCCTGTTCATTGTAGTTGATCTTATTAATTAGAATACCAGATTTCCCGTGTATTTGTTATCGCTCAAATTTAAAAGTATCTGCTGCAAAAATCAAAGAGAAATTATTTCATACTTTTTCGCTGATGTGACGTATCATGTTACTGATTTATTATTTAATAAGGAACCAATTCCACGTTGTTACTGTAACAAGCCGACCAACCTAGAGATGATTGTCAAGATACCGCACACCAGATATCGCCGATTGATATCCCAAGATGAGATCCCCCGGGACCTCATAGATAGAAAAAATAACCGACCCACCCTTAGGTATACATATTTAATGGCGCGGGGCGTGGTCACAATATCTCGAGCACTAGGCGAACAGAAATTGAGAAGCGTTATCGTATCGAAATCCGCCGTATCTGGGCCGGTGGTCTCCGAGGAAATCATTGGGAAGGCATCCGGAAAATTTACCGCACATTCCGGCTCATGTGGCGTAACACACCTGCTTCTTGCTTATGCGAGCCTAGTACGTGATATATTTTGTTGATATTGCTTTTTGCGGGGGGAAAGACTTACCTTTTTCATAGAGATTACTGTTGTTTACTTTCTCGGTTTATTTGTTTCGCATCGGAATAACCTAGTCAGAAATTGCAATAACTGCCACCTATTTCAATAATAATTGACAATGATTACAGTAGGTTCTAACTGTTTAGCACTTAAATGTCATCATAAATATCTGCTGACTAATTAATTAATGTTTAATTGCTGAACCGCAAAAAAGTCTGATGAAACAAATAACTTATCCCCAGGAAGGCTCGCACGATTTTTCCATGGTTGCTGGTTATTTTTTGATTTTCTAATCATTCCGTCTCAAAAGCCATTAGTGATGCCATCGATTTATATTGAAATTATTCATGAAGCAAGGGTAGCCACGTCTGCTGTATGTAATAGCGTTCTCTTTAATTATTCAAAATGTCGACACTATAATAGGACGAGCGTTTATAAATATTCAGGAGAATCCGACTCGTACGAGTTATTGTTACAGAACAAATTACTTTTATATAAATATAATTTTGTTGTTACGTAAATCCGTTGGGTGCGTGGGTTACGAGAAAATATTATTGTGATAAATAAATTGGCTACAAATGTGGAAGAATATGGGAAACAGTTTCTGATATTTTCATCTTATCTTTGGGAAAAGAATTCTTTATTTGCATTCGGTTAACAATTACACATTCTAACTTAAGGGAAATCCCTGAACCGGCTCCGAACACAAGTAGGAAGATGTAACTAAAATGGAGTCTGTGTTTCCTGATAGTTATAACCTGAGGGTATAAAGTCCTTAAGTCAAGAGTGAATAGATTACTTCTAGGCAATCGTACTTCGTCTTCAACCATTATCGCTGATGGTAAGCGATGATGGTCAAATGCGAGCCTGCAGAATGCGAAGCTGCAGTACAAACTATTCTTCATCTCCTATTCTGCCGCCAAATAAATCTCTGTGTCAGCGATGACGCCGTGGTAGATCTGAGCTAACTCTAAAGAACAAAAAGATTCAAAATTTCTGAACAATATTACTTACTACAACTAATTCTTCAAAATTCTACAGAATACGGAATACAACAAAAATCATTTATTGTTATTGAACAGGCCACGATTTCATTAGGCAATCAAATCGAAAATACCTGAATTAATCGCGAGCCACTTGTCCTAACAGAACAATTATCAATAATTGATACTTTTACGTCAATTGTTAATAATGCCTATTGTATGAAATACAAAGAAACCCACTATTGTGCAGGGTTACCATGTTAAACCGTGCGCAATTATAGCTTTTTTAAAAGAACGTTACGATTAAGATTAATGTTATTTTTTGTAGCGGTTATAGGTTTAGCCAGGTTTGTTTTAGTATTCTATTTGACTAGAAGATTATGAAGGTCTGCAGTTTCATATAAGAGGGCTGGTGATTTGGGCAGCATTGGTTCAACAGCATTTATTATGATTCATTCACTACTTACTACTACTAAAAAAAATCACTTATGTTTGACTTCGAATCATCAACAATCACTATGCCAAATTTCATCCCAATCTTTCGGCGGTTCAGCCCCGAAAGTATAACAGACCGACCTTCGCATTATTAGTATGGATGATTTGAATTAAATTATCAGTAAAACATTACATAAATGTAAGCTATGTTCAAAATGAACCTATAAATTATGTTAAATAGTGTAATTGGTTTCAGCCGTTCTATTTGAATAAATAAATAAATATTTTAGTGATGTCTATAAATGTGTTTATAATATCTTCATAAAAATATCGGGTATCTAATACTTGTTCCCTGCATTTTCTAGAATACATTTTCAACCGACGACAAAAAGAGGAGGTTATCAATTCGACGCGTATATTTTTTTTTTTTAATGTATGATCATCGATTACTCGAAGACGGCTAAACCGATTTGGAAAATTCTTTTTTAGATTGAAAGGGTATACTTCGATATTGGTCCCATTTTCATAAACGTCAGGATCTGATGATGGGATCCTGGAGAAATCGAGGGAACTCTTCAAATATTATAGGCACACCTATGTCGTTTTGGGTATTTATTATAGTAACTTGTGCAGTTGCTCTCAAAAAGTACCATTTGAGGAAGTGGAACTGATGATGAAGACCACAGATGGCCGCCGAAACTACTCAATAATAAGTTTTGAGTGGATTGCGATTCGATTACTTGAATATGGATGTTACGTACTTTATGCTCGTCACAATGCATATATAGGTGATGTAGAGCTGATGGTGAAGTACCAGGAGAACTCCTCAACAATTAACGGCCCAGCATTGGGAAAAGCAATATTTTGTAAAAGGTTATAAGTAGTTGATAATTAGGTTCTTGTAACTAGGTAAATTAAAAATAGACCAACTAAAAAGAGTGAAATAAAAACTTTTTACCAAAAAATTAATCCGACTCCCAAAAAACATTGCAAAGTGAAAAATAACTTTAATTTCGGAAGTCGGTGCCAAAAATGAAAATACAAAACTAAAGACACCGACTACCGAAATTAAAGTTATTTTTCACTTTGCAGTGTTTTTTGGGAGTCGGTTTAATTTTTTGGTAAAAAGTTTTTTATCTCTAAAAGTACGTTTGTGTTAACAAACCTTCTTCCCTAACACGAACGTACTAACTACGGTAACATTGAAAATAATTACTAAGTCAAGTCATAGGTAACAATAATAACATGTAAAATAATTTGGGCCACAATGGGAACAGGTCTGCTAATGTCACTGCGTTTCCAAGTGCCTAACGCCACAAATTGGGCCCCGCCACGTTTGTCCCGACCACAACGACTATTACTGGCCGATTTGATGCCAAATGTCAAGGTGTATCAGTTTTTAAACGCAGAACTTGTGGTCACCCGTGATTTTCTGACAATGTGTTGTAATTGCAGCGTTCCGGTGACTCACTTTAATTTTTTTCAACTGGCAACTTTGGTTCGGTGCGGTTTCGTGCACTCTCCTTGCGGTTTTTAGTCGTAATTTTAACAGTCAACAGGATGGTCGCGGTGGAGCGGTAAATAATTGAGTTTTGGAGATATTTTAGATTTAGGTTACGTTGATTGCTTCCCGCTGTCAACATTTTTTGAAGCTTATTCATAGCCGTTACGCTGATTACACAGACTAACCTTTTACTATAAGCTGCAGCTGATACGTAGCTACAAAACCAATATCAATTAACTGTATTCCGTATAAAAACCAACTAGTTACGATGAAAATAACTTCAGCACATAGTTACCCACCCACGGGTCGTGCTAATGCTAGCACTACTTGCATATCATAAAACTTCTGAATGTCATATAATTGCGCTTGCGTTTCGAATTATTCACAAATTGCACCCGCCGCTTGGCACGCGATGTGGTCAACTCCTCGCGTTTCTGCCGCCCTAGTAGTTGCTTACTGCTGGTACTTTGGAGCCCTGGTACAATTACTTGGCGAAAACGACTTGGTTAAACGGAAAGTGGGTATTGTTAGTTCGATTCCTTTCTTCTGTCTGTCGAAAATGGTTAGAAAAGTTTTTGATAGAGAATCGTTTATATTAACATCGTTCAAGTCATGATCAGTCATACCATGATAGGCTCTAGAGAACTGACGCCTATCAGTGGTAGCGCGGCATAAGCATCTGTTAAAACGTCAAAATGTATGGGACTGACAAACGTTAAAATGTCCAAGCGTATCTTATATTTTAGCATGTTTTCCATGTCTAAGAGCCTCTGTTTTCAGGCAGAGATTATTTAAACTAATTATGTATCTTTTCTTATTTATAATTTCAACTATCATTTTCATAAGTGCTTCGCAACTCATCAATCTCAAAAAAAAATCAAAATTTACAGTAATTAGAGAGAGGGTTGCAACTCCAACCGCTTGTAAAAAAATGACAAGAAATACCCTTCTGATCAGCTCGGGTCATAACTTGACGGCCTTTCTGAAAAGTTATATAAATTATTTCAATGAGTTTTTAGACTAAAAACCTGATGCTCCAAGTAAAAGTGGTTCCTGTTTATAGAAAAAAATACGATCAAATTCTTGGTGGTCTCTTTGTTCGAAGATAGTTGCGTGAGTGACAGTGCTATCATTACAGATAGCTTTACAATATTTTTAGGTAAAAAGTACAAAATGCACCATAGTAATTGCACTCTTAACAAAATTAAAGAGTATAAGAATGCGATATCGACTCGCATTGTGACTGTAAAGGTCAGATACGAGAAATTATACAAGAGAAATTACTAAATACTCTATTGTGCACACGGAAAGGATAGGTAAAGGCCACACACGCATTTTATTATTCATTAGCACTCAGTTTATAGAGAAGCCTAATGAGTCTGTCGTAATCATTATAAATCGATAAGAGACCCGAACCCAGAAACCCGATGTTCGCCGAAAGGTGTTTGGAACATTCGCAATGACAGCCATCCCGTACCGCTGCCCCTTTTACTGCAGGTGTAAAATATAATATTTATGGGGTAAAGAATGGGTTCCAATGCTTGTTAGCGATAATGAGGTGCGCGCGCACCAATAAATTGGTTCACCCGCATGCCGCCCGGGGGCGCGGCTCATTTGCATCTTTATGTATTTCTGTCCAGACGAGATTATAATTTTTTTCTGCAGTCAACATGCGGTTAGTTCGTCTACTGGATAAGAGATGGCGCTAGCGGTCGCGATGGCGAAGGTGCACAGTCACGCTGACTCGGCGCGCGCTCGCCTCGTTAGCCTGACGCGGCGCCTGTCAAGTTTTTGACAGTTTTTGACTGAGACATCGATAGTGCGGTTCGTTACAAGCGGGGCGGAGCACGGGCCATCTCTTATCGCTTACACTGTTGGTTTATGTTCTTTTAACTTCATTGTTATGCGGCGATTCATTTCTTTTTGTGATAATTTGATAATGTCCGCTTTGGAGAGCTTTAGTAGTAAGTATTCAATCTTCTTGTTCGATCGCCGTGACATGAATTGGTTCATTCGTGTGTGGACTTCAGAATGTAGGTATTAGATCAATAACTCCAGGTGAAAAAATCCATTAAATAGAAGTCGTTGTTCAGTATAGTTATGAAACTGTCAAACTATTCAGACTTTCTTCCAAGACTTGAGACAAAACAGACATGTTTAAAAGCTGATATTTATGACCTTAGGGATTCCTAAGCGAAAACATAACATAATATATCACCATACATAAAATATACAAAACAAACAAACTCACAGGAGGTAGCAGGATATAATGACATCAAGAAAGTCGCAATTTCGAATTCATAAGGAAGCGAGCAGGTGTCGCGATACATCCCGTATTCATGGGCCGATATATCATAGCCTCGGCGCGTTAAAAAAACGGCCAGAGACAAGGAAAGCGCGCCAAATGCCCCCCAGTTTTCCCGCCTTGACGTGCAATTATAAAGATAATAACGTTTTCACCTCCGCGCGCCGTTTTTATTTGTTCGCATTTTGATTTATAACAGTTTGTCGGGCTCCCGACACATGATATCGGAGTTTCGCGGAACGTGGAAGCTTGAAACGTGTAACGATTATTTTTTCCTCTGTGCCAGACAATGAATGTATGAATCGTAATGAAGGTGCCATTTGTTTTTACCTGCTACCATTTAGAACCCAAATGTTCGGACAAATTAAATCTTTTTACTTCAATCCGGAATGAAGGACTCCAAAACGATTTGGAGCGCTATCATTGAAAAAACTGGGATCGTTCCCACGATCGGCCAAACAAACGAATCTAATCTGCGGTGCGGCGGACGTGTAAACTATTTTGATTAGAATGGCATTCCCGCCAAAAATAATCTCAAAAAACGGCAGCCATGACATTTCTCAACTTGTCAACTGGCGCGCGCTTTTTGCAAGCCAAGCGCGCCCGCCTTGAAATCTTAATTCGGAACTTTTTGGAAACATGTAAAGACCGATTTATAGTGTAACACTAGTGACGATTATTTGTTCGATCGTAAACAGCTTCATTATGTCGGGCGCGCAATCGAACAATAAGCATTACTGTTTCTTAGAATAGATTTTTTCTTTTGTTGGGACTCGAGCGAGCGGAGAGGTTCCGCGTCGACTGAGTTAATCATTAATCACGCGTCCCCGCGGCGTAGGTAGGTAACGTAACACCGCCGCGTGAGATAACATTATCGTAAATATAGTTTTACAAAACGGCGGTACCTACCGCGCAAAACAAAAAGACGCCATCGCGTTTCCCACAAGGCGACACTCGAACCTTAGGAATTCGCGGTCGCAATCTGTGCGCATTATCAGAATTTACACCAGGTAATAACGTATAACCTAATCTGAGGGTCAGTGCGCGCCTTTTTTCGAAAAACGAACGCCGTGTGACAGTTGAAGCGGGAAAACAAAGCATCGATCAAACCCGCTCACTCTCACATAAATCAGTCGCATGGGAAAGGGACAGGTGAACGGACGGCGCGGCGCGGCGGCGGCGGCCAGTCGATTTTATAAATGGGCGGAGCGCGGAGCGAGACATCCACAGCGCACAAACAAAAGAGTGAAAAGGAAATAATAGCCGGTGCAAGGTGCAAGCGGAGAGAGTAGGATGGATTGGTAGACTTTTTTTTAATGGGAAACACTAAGGCGGTCGGAAAATCTGAAGAAAAAGGCGCGCTCGCTTCATCGTCGACTAATTAGGTGGAGTAGTTGTACCGATATTATTTATGTTACGTCGCAATTAGGGTGTTCGCTTTATGTTAATGCTCTCGTAACTATTAGCGCCAATTTATAAACGTTATTTTGATATAATAAATACGAACACGACATCTGAACAAATTATTGTAACAGTTTAATACATTTAGGTTGATAAGCTGAGTGCTGTGAGGAACGAGGCCGTCGTTTTATTAATGTTAAATAATAAACCATAACTTTAAAAAATATTAAGAATACAAAAAACCAGATAAGGTTCATTTCTAAGCCTTCATTTAAAAAGCAACAACACTAGAAACGACAATAGGGTAGTTTCCTGTGTTACAAAATAATTATTTTATTTGGTCCATTAGTTAGATTTTCAAAAAATATTGGTTTCGTATTTTTTTCTTTTTCAACTCAAGAAAAATTCACAAAGATGGAAAGCTTCAAAGTACTGGAGTGGGGGCTGCTGACTTCACACATTGCTAAGAATTATACCGAGGTGTGACGTCACGCGAAATTTCAAATCACTGTATCGTCTTAATTTTTCAATTACGTGATAAAATAAGAAATACGTGGCCAATGTTTTTTGTTAATCTACGTGACGGACTAAATAAAATATTTTAGAAAACTACCCTATTAACAGCCTATTTACCATCGCCGCCATACTTGAGGTTTCAACAAAATTACACTTAGGTAACATTATTGTAAAGCTATACAGCACCATATAATACACGTATAATTTAGAAATTACACA